>JAPJYX010000014.1:5931666-8897500 GCA_030503985.1 Himalopsyche tibetana
AAGTAAAAATATCCTCATCTCCATGGCTCTACCTAAAAAAAAGACACGCGTATGTTTATAAATATTATATATATTTCAAGTTTAAGTTGTTCACTGTCAATTATCGGTGGAAAGGCTACACTATTTACTAAAGATCAGGGCCGGCTTCGCTGAACGCGAATATTATCTACTGATGAACAAAAAATATAGATACTAAGCCTTCCTTGCCTTTATTATGTCGACTGTGGAAAGAAAAAATGACGCAACTCACAGTTTTTTCAAAACACTTTTTTTGATAATTACAATGTATCAAACATGATACACGTCAAAAGGATATAAACTGAAAATGCAAAATTAGTAACTAAATTTAGCTTTTAAGTTTGAAAAAGATGAACTTTTAAAAATTGAAACCAAAAAGACTGAAAAAAAAGGTTTTTCCTAGACAATTTCTTAAATTAATATTAGATTATGTCAATTTAACACCAGTTTAAAAGTCTCCGTGCATTTCAAGGTTGCGTATATTTCATAATTCGCATATGGCCCAAAATCATCAAAACACGTTTTTTGTGCCTCTTGTAAAATTTGCTATGTGTGGGCTACGTCCTTTTTCTTTTCCAAAGTCAATGTAATTTATAACTTGTGCATTTTTTACAATTTTTAGTTCAGTGGTAAACCTTGGGATAATCTTGCCTTAATTTTATCTGTAATACAGGGTAGGGTTACTTTTTAATAAATATGAAAAATATCTTGCAACGGATTGTTTTTAATTCATTTAAAAAATATTTTTGTTTTCAATAATTAAATGGTATCATTGCAAAATTATTTCAGTATTTATATTATGATTTTTATTGAATCTAAAAAACATTTTTCCAGTTACACACAACAAAGGGTGTGTAAACAAATACATTTTTTCTCGCTTAAAAGCATATCGACTGTGGAAAGGAAAAAGGACGTAACCCACTGTTTTTTCATAATAGGTTTTTTGCGACGATCACAATGTATCCAATTTGATACATGATCTATCAAAAGGATGTAAGCTGCAAATGCCGAATTAGTATCTAAATTCAGCTTTTAAGTTTGAAAAAAGATGAGGTTGTGAAAATTGAAACTAAGAAAAAAGACTGAAAAAAAAGTTTTTCCTAGACAATTACTTAAATTAATATTAGATTATGCCAATTAAACACCAGCTTAGAAGTCTGCGTACACTTCAAGATTGTGGATATTTCATAATTTGGATATGGCCCAAAATCATCAAAACACTTTTTTGTGCCTCCTGTAAAATTTGCTACGTATGGGTTACGTCCTTTTTCCGTTCCACAGTCGATATATGTATTATACTCAAACGCATGTAAAAGCACCTGTGTGTAAATTCAGCGATATAATTATCTCAAAATAGATAAACATATTTTTACTACAACTTATACCAGTGATCGGTAACCTATGACGGACGATCTCCGTCTAAGAACAAAGAACATTTAAAAGGGCTGCAAAAAGTAATTTCTAGAGGTGATACGGCACCCGGGCTTAGTAAGATTTTTACAAAATTTTGATACGCCTTAACGTTATCTATACATGTATATTCAATGCGGTATAAATATTATATTTGTTCATTCGTGTAGAAAAATATACCATACATAATGTCGACAAAGCAAATAAATTATGCATGACTGTAATGCACTTATACGATATGAGTTATATAAATTCCTTGGAAATGAGTCATAAAAATTGATAATAAATGATTGATATAAAATATATGCAATAACAGTGTCGTCTTATCAGAATCAGATCAAAAATCCAAAGGTTTAACAAAATTGATTTATATTTTAAAAACCTAGTACCATCACATTTACTTATAACATATTTTACCCCCTGACTAAATCGTATTGTTTATGCGTGTAAAAATACTCATACTGTAAAAAACGTCTCAAAAAATGGTTTCTATTTTTATTTTTATATTCATTTCGTAACACCATGATTTCTGCAACTTTCTTAATTATATGTTTCAAATCATTTCTTTCATTCAACCCTCTTTTTTATGTCGTTGTGTCATATAATATAAAGACAGCAATTAATTTTAAAAATGCCTCCTTAATACCTTAATTTAAAACTCTATGCTAATTGGAGTGATCGAATTTATGAGGCAATACTAATTTCTTATTCTCATAATACACTTTTAACTGTGGTTTTAGTATTACTTAAGTAAAACTAGTTCATATACAAATTTTAAAAAATGAATCGTTCAAATTATGTACATTCACACAAGTTTTGTTACTAACGACTCTGGTTTCGCATTTAAGCATCTTCAAGCGTTCAAGTGCACGGATGAACCTAATCTGACGCTTAGTAAATGAATGTATCGTGTTTATACAAGAAATAAATGTACAACTAAGCTTAAAGCCATTGCTGGCGAAAAGGATTAACCCATGGAAATAAAAAAATAACTTAATTATAAAAGAACACAACATTAAAATAAATTTGTATTTGTATTTTATGTATTAAAAAATACCCAATTCAATCATTTACTTTTAAATTGTAAAGATTTTTTTTAAAAAAAAAATCTCGGTTCTGTATTTAGTAGCTATCATTCAAAATAACAACGGACAAAAAAAAAGTTTATGCAATATAATCAACAATATTACATCATTTCATTTGTGTTTACTCGACAGAAATCCATTAAAATAAACTTTTTTTAATCCATGTTTGCCCTCAGTGTGGAGCATATAGTCACCTAATGGGGGGAGATATCACAACATTTTTTTCTATGAGAATTGCTTGTTTATCAGTTGCGGGATAGAAAGGATATGATTAGGACAGTACTAGTGGTAACGGAAAGATGTGGGAGGGATTGTTTAGACATTTTTTAAAACATCCATGTCTTCAAACAAAAATCGATTATACTGGGACTCGAACCTGTGAGATGTGTCACGGAAGTCAAAGACGTTGACATCTGCGCTAAAAATTAATACAGTACTGATTTCCACAATACAGATGGAAGTTATTTCTCTATCACGCCACCTGTATAATTAGACTAAAATCGATCATTACTAACTACAGATTCACATAACTAAATACTTTGTTTATGTTTTATAGTATACTTTTACGTTATTAGAGCGCTTAGTTTTATTTTTGTTGAATAGTTTGGAAATCACCGCCGAGTGTATTATTTGAATACTTGTAGTTAAGATTGATAAGATAATAATTTGAGATAAGATATAATAGGTGACGACAGTCTGAGTACCTGAATAGCATTTATATTAAAATATTACTAATGTTCAAAGGAGTGGCATTAGTTATTTTTTCATATTTACTGACAGGTGAAATTACAATCGATAATATATTTTATTGTGAATTATGTTCATTTAATATATGTATGCAATGTTGCCAGAACTTTTTTATTTCACATAGCGTTGGTTGCTTTGGTATTTTGTAAAGTTTTAATACAATTATATAAACAAAAAAACGGATACGTACTTATTTTAATAAAGTGCAAATGCGCAATAATGATTCTAATTTCAAAATTTGATGACATCACTGGTTCTTGAGTTAACAGTTTTTGTGGCATTGAATAGAACAGCGGTCACCAAACTACGGCCCGCCAAACATTTTCATACGGTTCTCTAAAAGTTTTCGATTTTTGTATATAAATTATTTTATAAATTTTATATTTCTATTTACTTCAAATTTGATAATGGGCCAAAAGTGAAGGAATTTAGGTATAAAATTAAGAGCAAACATTCAAAAAGTGATTTGTCACAAAATTTTAAAAATGCCGTTTAATATCATTTCTGTTAGACCATAATATCTATGAATAGTAATCACAATTCGCCTTCAAAAAAGGTTTCTTTCTATAATAAATAAACCATAAAGTTAGCACATTCAAGCAAATCGTGTATTTTCCAACATTCAAATCACCCTTTCTCAAGCTCTGTCACTTTTTGAATGTTTGCTCCTCAAATGTGTTTTTGCAGGTGAGGCGACAAAATGTTTTTATTATATCACAATAAATGAAAAACATTCATACAATATGGTAAATTGTAAAACTATAAAAAAAAAATCAATAACTTTCTTTTTAAATAGGTTTACAGGATACCTACTTTTAAATAGATACCCTAACATTATGATAAATAAAATTTTATATTTTAAATTCCAATATAAAAAACATTTTTTTACAGTATAATTATTATGTTAGCACATATAAAATTATATTCTGATTAGGTTACATGGAGAATATATTTGTCATCCGGCCCCTTAAGTTTTAAATAAACCGATCCGGCCAGTTTCAGATTACGACTAAAGCGGTTTTAACTAAAAATACTAACTGCTCTTAAAAAATAATTCTAATGTTTGAAACCGGGCTAAAAAATTGATAAACCGACATTCGAATATTCCTAATTCAGATAAACCCGGGTTCGGAGTGTTTGAGAACTATAACGTTGATTAACTATTCCCTATATTTAAACAATGGGTGTGGATCCCAGTTTGGAGCGTACCGACTGTTAACGAAGCATTTCAACAATTGTTCTATGAGAACTGATTGTTATTCAGTCGCACACTCTCTCGTTATTGCCCTGCTATATAATCATATGGACGGGGGAGGGGTGTTCATTCACCATCACACATATTTAAAATAAAATCTATAAATCGATTTAAATACAATTAATGTAAGTGTCTTTACTAGGATTCGAGTTCGTGAACACCACAACAGAGGAGGGCCAACGCCCAAGAAAAAAAGTTTTAGTATGAAATTAAGATTTACATAAAATGAAATATATGTTTGATAATTCTTTTGGAATTGAGTTTTGAAATGATTTTTACATGCCGGTTCAATCTGCATAATATTGTGTGTATACAGTGGAACCTCGATTCTACGTTTTTCAAGGGACCGTAATAAATTAATGAATAATGCGGGAAACCGATAATGCGGGAAATCTTCAAATAGATGTTTATATTTAAAAAAAACTTATTTATTTGTGTAACTAAATGCGATGTATTCTACTAAAACGATCAATCGGGATAATAATTGGGACGGGATGATGATATTTAGATGTTAGATCGAGGAAATCAGTAAATCAGGGAATTAATAAATATTGTTATTACGGGGTCTTGGTCGAATAAAAAATAAACGATCCATGCAAAAAAACGAGGATAGCGAGAACGGTAGATCAGGGTTCCACTAAAAAAAAACGCGAAACGAAATGGGTGGCAAAACTATTTATGAAAAATATTCAACGAAAACGGTCGATCGAGATAATATTCGTGACGGGACCAAAATATGTCAACGATAGATCGAGGAAAACGGTAAATCGGGGAACGATTAATGCGGGCTTCTTTTACATTGTTCTTATGGGTGTTTGGCCGGGACTATGAAAAATAAACGATCCATGCGGGAAACGAACAATGCTGAAAACAGCCTCAGAGTAGCTGATCTGACGTGCTTCGGCTTCCGTGCGGCATTGATGTCACCCACTGTCTTAAATCGCTATTGATTTCAACAATATTTCAATTCAATTTCATCATTGATTTACACTAAAGTATATGAATATGCACAACTTACTTCCACCCATTTTCATTTGAGGTTCGTAAATTTTGATAAATTATTGTTAAATTTATTGATTAATAATTGCACCATATAAACTTAAGACAAAATATTTTTAATATGTTATTCATTCGTAATCGTGACAACGAAATGTATTTATTTAATGATAACATATTAAAGAATGTACATATATTGGAAAACAATGTGTCAACAAAGGAATCTTCGATATCATTGTTATCACTAAACATTTTTAGAACACTTACTTACTCATAAGATTTGCAAACTGTTTAGTATTAAAAGCAAGTGCGAACAACTTTATCTCCTTGGATAAGTAATGCAAAACGAGTATCTAATCAATGAATTCACACACTTACAGTACGAGATATAGAAACAAAATCCGAACATTATTAAAATCAACTAGAAATATATTTATTACCTATTTATGAAATGGTTAAAGTCACAGTGATGAAGGTGTGTGATATTTTCCTAATTTTGAAAAAAATATCGCTGAAATCAATTCCCGAACACTAACATCGCTGTCTTAATGTTTTTAAATATATGTACATAATCTTATTTGAGTAGAATGTAAGAAAAACTAAAACCGATTTTATTCTTACTAAATAACTATTAAGGACTGTTACAATATTTCAGAAAAAAAAAATATAATCCCACCATTTGAACTAAAATTATATATACAATATTATAATTACTGTCAGTTGTTTATATTATATAAAGGCAATGTAAAGGTTAAAAAGATTCGCCCACGGCTAGAATCATCACCTGATAATGCTCGCTGTGAGTGTAAGAAAAACCGGTCCTGGTCTGAATTAAATTTTGTGGAATTAGTACAAAAGATTTTTACTTTTATATTATTTATATATATGTATATCGTAAACGTTGTGTAAAAATGCTAGTATATTAACAGTTTTCTTGCATATGAATAAAAATATACATATTTACATAATATTGTGGTGCTTAAATTTTTCATAAATAGGCTTGGTAAATCTTCAGCGTTGATTGAAAACGTATGAGTATCAGAATTAATTATGAGTTTATTTGTAAAGAGGTGAAACACGACGAGTAACAAAGTTTTCAAATTTAATTGTATATTAAAAATTAACTACACAAAGTTACCGCCGAAACCATCAAAAATATCTGTTTTATTCTGTCGATTCTTGGCTCGATTCGAGTTTTGGCTATCAGGGATTCGAACCTTGACAGCCAAAAACATTACATACTGATATACCACATCAAAATAAACAAATAATAAAAAAACTCACATATTTCATTCACTCACACTTTCATTGACACAGTGTCAAAACAATCACACTAGTAGTGGAATTTGATTAATTTTCAAAACAAATGTGAGTACCCATAGATCTAAGAGACCTGTCGTAGACTCATCTCCACATAATACTAAACAATGACTACATCTTTGCAATAATGTTATTATTGTTCTCGTGAAGAATGTTGAAACGACAGTGAACGAGTCGCATGGCACGACGAGAGGCCAAAGATGTATTCCAAATGTCATCGATTGGTATTCCCAAAGACCTCATTGAAGAAGATCTAAGTCTCGGTGGATCGTCTTCACGTGAAAGTGTTACGAAATTATTTCCCGCCATTGGCGTACTTTGATAGTAGCCAGGGTTTACCATGGCCCGTTTCTTTATTGTTAGTGTTTTTATCATACTCGATAACGCAGTCATATACTAGAATTCCCGGATAGACACTTACGTGAATTGATTTCTGATTTTGCATTATGTGATATTTTCATACGTGCAATTATCAATCTTTTACTTCTATCTTATTCTTATATTTCTATACGTAACACAACTAAAAAGAAAGATTGAGCTAAATTTCAAGTCAAATACTCAGACAAGAATAAAAATGTTTTTGTAACAATATTTTAATAAAATAATAAAGCGTTTAATTGAATATGTGATAAGAAATAGCGAGATCTCAAATGTTAGTAGGAAGCATTCGTTGACATTTTAGTTTATGGTTTTCTATTTATAACGAGCTACTCCATACATTTATTCATTTTTATTACGAGATACTTCGCGGGCATACCGTACAAAAATATTGTCAAAAATTTTCACGATTTCCAAAGCTCATAATATATTGGACGAGCTAGTCGAATTTTTCGCACAGAGCACTGAGACCACCCAAGAGTCTTGTAATGGGCTGAGTGCTTTGAGGGGAAATTTAAGAAAAAAAAGAGTGAAAAGCATCAATTTTTAATTACACAAAAAAGTGGATTGACAGAAAAATATAATATGTGTGTAAAGGATTTAAATTCTAATTGTGTATTTTTGTTTGAATTGAGACTTTGTGTTATGTGACCGCTCCAGATACTTCGTATCTTCATTTGATGGGTATGTTTGTAAGCATTTAAAAATATATATCCTCTGATATAACGAGCAATGCTTATAACGAGCAAATTCAGTCGGTCCCATCTTCCTCGTAATAACTAAGTTCGACCATATTATCGAATATTAGTTGATTTTAGAAAAATATCACTTTTTTTTATTTGTCTGGTATATTTTTACAATTTATATTATTTATATGAAACGTTCACACAGCTCAAAGTAAGCTTTATTGCACTACTTTATTGTGTGTCTGTGATGTTTGTGTTAGCCATTTCCATAACCATTAACAATGGCACAGTTAACGTGTGAAGTCTCATCGTATACGTGAACTAGCAGTCTTAGTCGAAAAAAAAAAAAAAAAAAAAAGCTTAGATTGTTCCACGTATTGTGCTACTAACTGTGACACGTGTTTCACCTCTTTCAGAGGCATCCTCAGACAATCTTACTTTCACCATGCTTGTTTAAGTACGACATTCTTACTTAAACAAGTATTGTGAAGTCTGTCTGTAGTGATTGTCTGAGGATGCTTCTGAAAGAGGCTAAACACGTGTCACAGTTAGTAGCACAATACATACGTGGAATAATCTAAGTTAATTTTAATTTTATATTAAAATTAACTAATACCAAGTTACCGCCGAATCCATCGAAAGTTTTGATTGAACATTAGGAGTTAACTAGTAAGTACATAACCTAACTGACAACCGCTAGACATAATAGAAATGACAGTACGGCTTAGGTTAAGTAATGTTAGAAATGTTGAATAGGAAAAGTGTGAAAATGAAAAGATATTACAATTTTTGAGGTTATGTGAAATACATAACGTCAAGTGTCAGTAAAAAAAACAAGTGTATATATTGACTAAGTATATACTGACTAAGTTACTTATACTTTGACGGTAACATGTACACTCATTTATACTGTTATATGTTATATTAAGAGATATATTAGATTTTTTTATAAAGCGATAATATTAAATTATCATTGCTACGAAAGTACACCACTGATTTTACTACAAGGACACGAAGGAGTGGTAAAATGTTCAACAGACCTTTATTTTATAAAAACTATTATCTCAAATGAAAAAGTAATGAATAATCGAATGTTTATACGCGGTCGTAAATGATTATTACTTTATTGAAATCATTTTTCTATAAATTGAATAGTGAGTATAAAAACATGGTAAATCTTCTTTTCATAGTTAGATCAGATCGTTTTCAAATTTAATTCGCAAATTAACGAAACTTTTTTTTACACGGTAGATACGTTATACAAAAACCGTGTAAAATAGTGGTATAACTCATAGAAAAATTGAAGATTGGTACCCTGTATTTAAAAAAAACCGTGTTATTTGAAAAAAGAACAACATTGTGGTATAGAAAATTGTGTAAAAAAGTAACAATGAAGACTCCACAAGTAAATTAAATCATAGAAAATATTATCGAACGATTTAAATATTCCTTTTTTATTGAAATAGTTTACTGTTCACATCGATAAGCATACATTAGTTATTTGTCATTATTTATGTGCGTTTTAGATAGCGGTGGGCTGCCAGTACGTTAACAAGAGGCTCGCTTAATCTTAAAGCAATTCTCGGTGTTCTGGGGAAGGAGTGATTTTTTTAATCACTCCAATGCCATTATATGCAATACTTAAATAAGCAATCGATTGTTACTTAATAGGCACAATTATAATATTAAAAAAATATGTAATTTACCGTAGACTTATGTAAACTGCGTATACTGAGGTAATATATGTCAGAAATTGCAGCTATATCCTAATTTGATCTGAGAATATTATTTTCTCTTAAATTAACAAGAGGCTCGCCGGCCTTAGTAAAATTTACCAAAGAGCTCGCGCGAGTCACTCAGCCCACCCCTGGTTTTAGATAACACTAGGAAAATGATTAAGCTAAGCGTTAGTTTAACCCAATTTCTCATTGTTTTTCTAGTCATTATTCATACATATTTGATATTGTGACCGAGCATTGATAAACTTCCGTTATCTTTCGGTTAATTGTGAAATTGCCTTTATCTAGAAAAGATAGATTGGAAGAATCACTATCGATTACATGTCGAATATCCCATCCGTAATACGTTTCTAAAATGTATATAATTGACAATAGATTTATACATTGTTTTTTAATTTGCCTATCCTGGATTTCCATAAATTTACGTCTTGCAAAGTTACGTCAATTTGTCTGCCTTGCTGGTGGTAAAATATGAGACATACATAGAAACTAGCTAAAAGATAATATCAATCATATTATGTCAACATTTTTTAGTATTACAAGTTGGAATTACTAATTGTCAAACACTTTGAGGCGTTGGCCATAAATTCTTTAGATAAGTTAAGATGTAAGATTTCATGAATTATTTATATTTAGGCTACAAATGAAATCAATTTAATGATTTTAAAATGGATTAGTGATATCCCTTCGTGGGATTATATTATTTTATTAATAATTTACAATTTTATTGATAATCAATTGTCCTTCGAAGCTTTTGTAAAAATTATTGTATTCAGACTGATAATGGCATTTTTGTGCCGGGTATTTATTGATTTTGAGAATAAGGAGAGGTCATTAAATAATAAAAAATAATATATAAAACGACTACAACAAATTAATAGTCATATTTTGAGTATTCCAATTAATTTTGTCTTTTATATAAATATTCTATTATATATTTGACTATGTCACTAAACGAAGACATACAGTTCAAATCTTGTTTGAATGGCAATCGAAGAAAATTGAAAATAAAGTTGCAAACAGCGATACGTTGGTATTAATTTGGATATTGAAATTTCACGCACCCAAGAAGGGCACGGCGAACGTGAATTTCTAGTGCAACGCGTAACAGAAGGGATATGAAAAAAGGTCAATTTTAAATTCTATAAGTAAGTTAATACGAGACATTAACTTTTTGCAGGAATAAAATATGACTTAATAATTGTTAACCACGCCTCATTAACCACTTGAATACCAATCAGACACAGGTGTCCGGAACATATGCAAGCGAACACGGATTTCCAAGCATTTAAAAAATCAAATACTTGGTATTCTAATAGAATATCAGCAATATTTATGTGTGGTGCTATCTATACTGAGTCAATATAGGTTTTTAAAATATTGAATTCGAGTGTATATTAGGCAAAAATATTTTTCTCAAAAACACGCAGTATCTCTGGGACATATTAATGATTTATTTGCGCGTTATTCAAACGGTTAATGTGAATCATATTATGAAGTTATAAGAATTTATTTGGTATATCATGTTAGCGGTTGTAAATGGCTTACCTCTATCTGAGCTACAATTATACACTTCTAATTGTCACTGAACTTTACTTGAAAACAAATACAAAATAATTGTTTTATTTAAGTATTCATAATTATGTGTGGTGTTATTGAACCAAAAACTAGTTTCAAATGGAGAAAAATGTACAAAACGTATTTATCACCAAGAGATAAGAAAAGATAAGAGAGTAGAGGGAAATGGTTGATATAGCTTATAATCTATATATGTACAGGTACGAGGTAGATAAAAGATACGATACGTAGGGAAAATAAATAAAAAAAAACGGTAAAATAACAAAACCTTACCGACGAGGATGGGATTCGAACCCACGCGTGCAGAGCACATTGGATTAGCAGTCCAACGCCTTAACCACTCGGCCACCTCGTCGCATGCGGCCATGGAAAAAGTTATGCAATAAGAATAAATTAAATACAATAAAATACTACTGCCATCTCTACGACGATTATTCCGATGTAAAAGTTTTTAATGTTAATTTGTAGATGGCAGTACACCGTCATTTAAAAAAATCAATTTTAGTTTGATTGACTTACTTTCTGTAGCTTGTTTTTCTTTTGTGACGAAGAAAAATACTTAATTTAATAATCAAATTTTAAATTATTTTTTCATCAAAAATCTACTTTCAAAGACAATTTATTTCATAATTTAAAAAAATAAAATAACTAAATACTTTCCATGATTCAGGGTGAGTCTTGTAGTCTACAGCGACACCTATAATAAAGACATAGTATTAAGAGGTCTATTTTCAAACACTCTTGTAATTGATAGAATCTAGCTTAATTGAGTTTTCAAAGCATCCCAGTTGAGTTATGCATTCCTTATCATTATATTGTAATAAAATGTATCATTAAACATGAATAGGAATCTAGTGGCGTGCTTAAGCAGTGGACATCTTTTTTTTCGTTAAATATTCGCATCTTAACCAAAACGCATGATTTATTTTTGAAATTTTATTAAACGCTATAAAATCGAATATATTGATAATAACGTTATTTTTGAAATCTTTTTCAAGTTTATTTGGACACTTGTAGTAAGCTTATGTTGAAATAGTAATTGTCAAATGGAGAATTAAAAAAAAAAGCTATTTAATAGTTTGCCTTAATTATAGGTGTCGCTGTAGACTGATTTGCTCACCATTAATTAATGAATCAATTTTGATAATTCAAGTAATTCATTATTGAAGTAATTGACAATTAATTAAATTTATATTCGGGAAGGTGATACTATCCTCTGGTTAACCACCCTGATGATAAATTTGTGTAACATAAATATCTTATAGTCTCCGTATTTTTTTAAAATATAAATTATTGTTTATTAAAAATTAGTTACAAAATAATCAGAATTGTATGTAAAACACGGAAATACTAAAACCAGCATTGACGGTTATTTATCGAGAATACGCGCCAAACGGAAACCATTCACGTATTTCCTGACGGGAATGACAAATTTACTTTGACGTCCAATTTTGCAATGGACATATCTGACGAGAAATAATCAAGGTAATTAGTTGAAAACTTTGTTAGGTTTATTTACCTTTATCTTTCCTATGAGGATTATAATTTTTTTTGAAATCGTTGAAATGTTTCAGGGAAGGTTGCCTGGGCAAAGTAAATGTTGACTCAAGCGTGAAAAAACTAATTAAAACCACCCTTTTTACACTACAACTATTTATACATTTCGAGATATACCTTTTGACGAAATTTTGAATGTATTACTATGTGTTATAAGATATTAATTCGTAATTGAATTTACGGAATGTCGGCATGTTTTATACACTAAACATAGTCCCAACAATTAAATTTCAATAAATTGGTACTTCCTTGTTTGACGCCAGGCGGTGAAACCTTTCCATATAATATGTTACATTATATGATATGATATGTGATTATACTTCCCGTTATTAGGTAGTCTATACTTCCGATATGTTGCTGGCCCTTAAAGAACCAAATGAAAAAACATCGAAGCTTTATTATTTACGGGAACTTTTATGAGGGACTGGACATAAATTGCTTTCATCGCTAGAAATATCTGACACGTCCAATGTGTCAGGATCTAATGAAGTCTTTGGTTTGTAATTACCGTCCTGCGTTGTTGAATTTATTGTCACTAGGAAATCTTTTATCCAATCTTTTTTGTGTCGAAGAATCGTATTAGAACAAATTATTCGTTTGAAATACAGTATTTGTTCTTTTTAGTGCACCGTGCTATTTTTAAATCGTGTACAAAAAGTTTATATGCCAAATCAATCGTTTTCAAATTTCTATTGCTTAAAAACATCTCATTGACACTGTATTGGTTCAGAAGTTGTAGAGCAGTGTTCCTCAGATGGTGGGTCGCGCCCCAACACCGGGACACATAAAAGAAGGTATAAAATACGAGTAAATAACCTTGAAACGGGAATGTGAATATTGGAAGTCGAGCCAGTTTTAAGATAAAAATTATCATCTCAAGCTCGATTTAATCTTTAAATAATATTCTTTTACCAGAAAATATTGTTTCGTTATTACATGGTAGCTGTAAGGATTTTCTTATCAGTTTTGTTTTTATGTATATTTAATTAAAGATGGTTCTTACGTCACTAGAGTGAATTATAAAAATAGTCGGCCCATGATAAAAAAAAAAATGGGAGCTGTCGAGTTGAAAGCCGGCAGCGGCAATTAGTAATATCAAATTTAATTTGTCTTTTAAGCACATTTTATTTTGAGAAAACAGTGTCAATACATCAGAATATAGTGATTTTACATTATTTGACGATGACGTGGTGAGAAAAAATATGGCCAGCCGTTTACGAAGAAAATCCCGGTACAGCGACAAAGAAAAACTTTGATGGGGATTATGCAAATCCAATTCACTTTCAGCGCTGCTTACCTCCTTATTTTTCGATAATTCGTCCTTTCTATTCTCCCCTCGATACAATCTGCGCAATTCTCACAAATAATGCATTATTTATCATTTTCCCGGACCAAGTCGATTTCCGTATTTGCCGCTGAGGCTTTTCGTGGAATGTTTATCCTTCGATATAAATCTACATCAAAATGACGGCTAGAAGTATAGGATAAAATATAAAACTCTTTCTTTATGTAAAATAAAATTGTATTATATAAGATTAGGGCTTCCAACCCGGCTTAAACCGAAACCGATTAACCGTTTCATTTGTGTTTAATCAGGGTTTATTGGAAATTCTCTTTCTGCCTTGAATACAATAGCATTTATTCATTTTTCACGGGTTCAAGTCCCTGTAAAAACTGTATTTTTTCATTCAAAGGCATGTGATGTATAAAAATCCATCATAATTGTCCAATCCTAAAATAATGGGGCATAGCGAGAGCGATTAGTTAAATTAGTTTCTGTCTTAGCTCTATCCTTCTTACTCTATTATCTTTGAAAAAAAATAGGTTGAGCAGTTCTTAATAGTCGATAAGGTCCGTCCGTATGTTTGAGTGAGTGGGTGAAGGATGTCCTATTAATCGCTCACTTTTCACACATAACCACAGATGTGGTACAAAATAAAATAAAATAAAATAAAATAAAATTAAATTAAATTAAATTAAACTAAATAAAATTAAACACAATGCAACAAAAATCTCACGTTGCTGGGCAACGGGTTTACAGCTAGTCTTTTATTAATAAGACAAAGCGGACATGGCTAAAATAAGTTAATCTACTAATGAACCTATTAATTAATATTTAAATCAGCAATATACCCCATTTTTTTCATATTTTGGAACATTGGTGTGTGTGGTACTAAAATTGTAATTTTGGAGGGAAATCCAGTTTAAACCGTTTAGTCGGTTTTTTTATATGAAAAAGACCGAAAACCGGTTAGTTGATATGTACGGATAATTGGATGCCCTATATAAGATTATATTATTGTATAATAAGGTTAAAATACTTGCTATATTTGAGTGGAATACGATCATATTGTGAGTATATTTTTTTAAACCAATGTTCGCTGGTGACAGAGTGCCATCTCTCCAAAATGGTATTATAATTACTTCATTTAATTTAAAACATTAACTTATGGTTTTAATTATTACGGACGTGTAGAGGTTTGAATCTTGAATCAAAACGATAGCAGTCAATTCTAATAAATAATTTTAAGCAATGTCTCACTCAACGAGCTTAGCCGACCAAGTATGTATTATATATAAAGATCCAGAATATGCTTTGAAAGAAAACATTTTATTATATTATAGGAACTGTGCTAAAGAAATCGGCTTCCGATAAAAAAATATATTGAATAAAACTGCTTGAAATAAATATAAACGGAATGAAGCTTTTCCGTCGACATTTTCCTTTTTTCCAGCTCTCCGCAACGCAATAAAAAATATTATGCAATTGTGTTATCAATTCGGTAGATGGGGAAACACACGCGAAGACTTTATTGGATATGAAGGGTGGTTTCGTTGCCTGGCAACTGATTCGTTAAGGCGCATTACTGTGTTATCGTTCTCTGGTATGTTATATTGGAATTGCGCCTTTTTTATGAACAGACTCTGAAAATATGAAATTATACGTACATATGTGTGCACATTATATTATACACTCAACTCTTTTTCATACGGTAGATGCGTTCCACTAAACACCGTGCGTAAAAAAAGGGACAAATAAAATGGCCAGAGTTTATATCAATTTTTGGTCATAATTCAAATAAACTTTTGGTCTGAATAAAATTTAATTCTTGGTCAGAATAAAAATATGAACGGTCAAATTATTATAACCATTTTGGTTAGGTTTTTTTTTAATTTCATTTAAATTATGACTATTTTATATAAATTCTGACCATTAATTATTTATGCTGCCCTATGTACACTGACTGATATATTATGAATATTTAATATAAATTCTGGCCAATGTGATAAAAGTTATGACCGAAACTGTATTAAAATTCAATACCTGTAAAAAACGTGTTATTTGTAAAAAAAACTTACTTATTGGATGAACACGAACATCATTATGGTTTTCTTAATAAACATATTTGTTCCGTTGATCGATAAGAAAATAATTTAAAAAAAACCATCGGTCGGTAAAAATATGACTAACTTCCTTTAAGCACCATACAAATTAAAATTTTACGAATCTTTTGCCAAAGAAAAGCTTTTTAGACATTTTTGAGTTCGATTGACCGTCAAAGAACCAATTTTTATAGACGATGGTTAAAATCATCAAAACTGACAAAAAAGAGATTTTTTGACATAAATTCGTTGTCTGCTTTAATTCAGTTGATGCATTAGTTAGCATTTTGCTAAAAAAAGTGTTTATTTTTACTGGCAATTATTATTAATGCAGACAATATCACTGTCTGTTCATTTTAAACTCTAGTTTCTATCAGATCGTTATTAATGCGTCTATATTTTAGTATAATAATAATTATCTATGTAAACACATAAAATATTGATACTAAAGGCTTTAAAAAAAATGATTCGCTTTCTACGCAGAACTATCAATCTTTTCCTTACCATCGTCTGCCAGAACAGAAAGAAAATATTGATTTGTATGAAATTTTAATTCAATTCAAATTTTCGTTGTTGTTTATTATTATAGTATATGTCTAGATGTCACTTTTTATACTTTATGTCATACTATATTTATTTTGCTACGAAACAAACGACGCACAGGTGCAAAAGTACACATGGCTGTTAAATTAATGTGAAACACTTCCAAAATGGCGGGTTGAGCAAATTTTCTATTTTGCAAAAAAAAAAACATCGTACGTTTATTTATTTTGAGTATCATCTGTATCGTAAAATAAAATAGATGTTTTTTTTTCAATTTCACAACGATATTTTTTATCAGTTTACATGTGTTTATTCTTCATAATTTATATAACATCGCTATGCTGTACACTTAAGCCCTCCATTTAAAAAAAAATGTTATTTCTTCACTTAATTTGTCAGTTTGTCTTAAAATTATTTTAGTGTAATAAAAACGTAATAGTTGTTTTTGGCTATTTTCATTTCTTTTGTCAAATATCAGAGGATTTTTTTCTTGTTGTAACTAATTGCTTAAGTTACATACATCGATAGTCCAGTTCATTAGTCAGGCAATTTCAAAAATTGAAGTAGTAGTTAAATTTTCATTTGACATTTACTTAATGATTTGTAAGATTTTGAACTCTATAGTGTTCAGTAATTAGATAATTAATGAATGACAACAAACAAATTAAGCAATATGTTGGTGTTTTCAAAATGGGGTAATTAATTTCTTACCACTGAACTCGACATAAGTATCTAATCTGTTTAATACCTGTTGGTAAATTGTAAAAATCTCAGGCACAGATGAATAATAATTTATTTATGGTGAACGTTTGAATATTGCTTTTTCCACTATCTCAAAACATATAATATGGAGCTGTTTGAGTAATGAATTGGACGGCCGATATATACACCTGAATTTTCTAAGAAGTACAATAGGTAAGTGAAAGCCACCTCATTCCTGGTATGTTAGCTTACAAGGTTCACAGTTCTTCAAAGTGTATAAACGTGTAAGAACTCTGGTTAGCCATCAGTAGGATTGAAGCTAAAGTTCTGATGTGGTCAAATATGATATATTTTATTCGTTATGACCAGTATTATAAACCGGATATTAATTTTAAATAAAATTGATAAAAAAATAAATATGGAAAGGAGTGAATGTAACACACACATTAGCTGGCTTTACACACAAGACTTTTCACGAGCGGTTGGGTCGTGTGCAATGTTCCCTCTAAGCTGCGCGCATGCGCGGCCGCGCAGCAGTTGAGGAGTCTCCGCGCACTCATTCCGGATTGGCGCGCACTACAAGACAGTTGCTTAACTGATATTTGATCGGTCCGCGCAGCCTCCACGAACCCTCCGCGCAGCCTTTGAAATTTCCGCGCATCTAAACCTTCGGCTCAGAGGGAACGTTGGTCGTGTGTATGTTTTAAAACGAGAAAAAAATGGAAAAAAGAAGAGTTGTATAGTATTCCGTTTAAAATTACATAAACTATCCGATGTGTCTTAAAACCAGGGCTGTGGAGTCGTGTAAAAAAAAGACGACTCCGACTCCAGCTTTAAAAGAATTAACGACTCCGACTCCGAGGAAATTTTTCAAAATTTTAACTTATATATATATATATGTATACCATCAGATCATCTGTAGTCAGCCAAGCGTGGAATGGTAACACTTTGTACTATTTTGTTTGAATACACTTCATTAAAAATATTTTTCAAAAGAAATCGAGCCGCTCATTTTTCACGATTCCGACTCCGGTCGAAATACCGTGACTCCGCGACTCCGACCCCATCTCCGACTCCACAGCCCTGCTTAAAATAAGAAAAAAAAACAAAAGAAAATTACATTATGAAAATCGGCGAGAGATTTTGCCTCCGCTTCTTGGAGTTTTCTTTTGAATGTTATAAAAGTTCTATTAAACTCTCTCATTTGCTATCACAAATTATTTTAAACATAAATTTTAGAAAGAGAAATATTCATCATCACGATAGACGTTCACGAAGTCACGATGTGTTCAATAAATTCCTTCGATATGCTAATTCAATTTATTCACATAGTATATGGCCAATGGCCATACGTTTATTTATTTAGATAGTATTATTCGACAATGGTTGAAAGCCTATCATTTGAGCGGATGAAAAAATCATGAACATCAAAACTATGATGTTGTATTTAAATCCATATATTTGAGAACCGCCAAATATTATGAATACCCTCTAATAATAAAAAAAATAATCATATCCTTCTAGCTTAGTGTCTCCCAAACTGTATGCCGCAAGAAGTCTCAGTTGTGCCGCGGAGGAAAACACCTCAACAATTTTAATTTTATATAATGCCTATTCACTTAAATTTTCTTAAATTTTAAATTAATTCAACATCTACGTATTCAAATACATATTTATCAAGTTCGCATATACATTTTTATACATTTCGCATACAAATATTTTTATCCTTCCTTGAAATGGTCTTCTATTTATTTAATTATTACCCTTCCAAGTACATAGTCATTATTTAAATACGATAATAATAAAGTATTTTTCGAATATTACTAATCACTTACGAATTACAACTTTCTATGCAAACAGCTGTGTGAATTTCTTATGCCAGTATTGAAAACATATTACCTGATTTTTTAGAATCTTACAAAACACTATTTATATATTAAATAGTTTTATTGCATTTAACGAGTTTTAACTTTTAATATTTTTTTAGGCTTAGTAGCATGAAGTGGCGGCACTTTCAACTCTTGCGATTTCTATACATAGCAAATTAAAAGAAGAGTCGGTGTCGTAAGCTTTTTTCCGACTTTGACTTAGAAACACTATAGCCCTGATTAATTATCACTCTTCATGAAATGGCTGAGTA
The DNA here is from genome assembly GCA_030503985.1 of Himalopsyche tibetana. NCBI lineage: Eukaryota > Metazoa > Arthropoda > Insecta > Trichoptera > Rhyacophilidae > Himalopsyche > Himalopsyche tibetana. The sequence continues at coordinate 5,951,205 of JAPJYX010000014.1, forward strand.
GATTACATGTATTTCTCTTCCAGATAGTCAATGGTTAAAGGATCAGTCTCGTCCAGTTGAGCGATAGGAAAAAAGATTGAGGTGTTATTTCTCTAATTGTTGTGAATGTTAGTTTTTTTTTTCATTAATCGTATTCCTAGGGTGCTTTACAATAACCATCAGTAGATGTCATGGATCAAATAATAGAACAAAGGTTTTGTATAGAGCTTTTACATAAACCGAATTCTCGAAAACCGATTATCAAATTCCAATATATCATAATGATCGGATTAAGATTAAATAAAGAATTATTAAATTAAAATAGCGAAAAGGAGTTTAATTTTTTTTTTAATGTCGTTTATTTATTATAGTAGTTAGTAAAATTTTCTTCGGTGATGGACTGTGCATACTTGCCCCGTACTCGATAATTTTATCCGAGTCGAAAATATAGATAAAAAATATGTTCAAAATTAACCTACATACAATAAGCACTAGGGCTTGTCGGTTAAAAAAAACGGTTTTTGGACACATTTGTGACATTCGAAAACCGGTTTTTCAACTTCGTAACCGGTTGTGCCGAATTTTCCATAAACGAGTCTATAAACAAAAAGACGGAAAATTTTGATCTTTTATTTGATGGCTTAAAGAGCATATGCCCGCATCATTACCCAACGAAAAGGTACTTTTTACAAAACGATCAGTGGACGCTTTGTGTTTCCTTTGATCATTTTTGCTGAGTAATACCAAATAATTTCTTGTTATCCATATAAATAAACAACATAAAAAATTAAATTTTTCTCGCTATTTAAATTGAAATATCCCTTTTTTGTAAAACTTCCAAAACCCGATAAAACCGGTTTTCGAACGTTATTGACATTCGAAAACCGGTTTTTTCAAAAGTCGGTTTTTGTTTAAGCCCTAATAAACACATTCATTGATGTATACTGACCATTAAACTACAAAGAAATTTTATTTGTAAGAAAGCTCGGTCTTAACCCAAAACATTCAAGTTTTTGATATAAAAATAAAAAATATTGAAAACTTGTTAGGTACTAATTTATAAAAACCGACTTTCGACTGTCGCAAATCTACCTAAATCTGAATCTAAAAACCGATAAACCATAGTCTAAGCATTCTTACAAACTTTTCTTATTTGTTTTCTCTCTCTGTATCGGTTATGTCCGCGATGAGCAAAACAGGTTCTGATCTGTAATAAATAATGTGGAATTATTACAGTGTGTTTTATTTATTAATACAATATTAAAATACCTTTCAACCAAGAATTTACAGTGATTACCTCAAACGAGGTTCAAGTAAAAAATAATCTCACTCGGAAAAATCAAAAACAAAATGGTATAACCATGTTTTTTCTTCGTGTACCACGTAGTACTCAACTATTGAGTTATCAAACAGAAACATTACAAACTGATGTGTTTGTTCATAATTATTGATAAGCGTGTAAGTACACATATGTATGTATGTATAAAAATATACTTAAATATTATTTTTTTAAGTATTACACTTTTTATAAATGCAATTTAATTGATTTTCTGTATATTTTCATTAAAAATACATCGGTTAATATTAAAACTGAATAATTACATACGCCGCCGCCTATGCAATGAGATAGTGTATCAAAATACTTCTTTGTATCTGTTTGTACTCTGTGTAAATGTTATACATACTCATCATTTCACTCACACAGCGGCAATCTGTGCTATTTCACTCGATAAGGTAATATGTTTCGAATTCATGCTCATCAGACGAGGTGGCCGAGTGGTTAAGGCGTTGGACTGCTAATCCAATGTGCTCTGCACGCGTGGGTTCGAATCCCATCCTCGTCGATGGTAAAACTATATTTTAGTTACCTTTATTTTCATTTGACTATCATTATACATACATTGTTTACTCTCGTTTAAAATTTATATACAACAAATCAATAATAAGAAATATGTTCAAAAAAATACTACATCTTCTTAACATATAATAATATTTTAAATACGATTATTATTTGATAATAATCTTACAAATAAAAATAGGTTTAAAATCTGTAAAATATCATTTAAATAAGTACAATTAGTTAACAGATTAAAGTAAAAAAAAATAGAATAAAACCAATGAAATTTTATTAAAAATCTTCCGATCTGAATATAATACTTTTCAAAGAAGTTATACATAAACTTGTAACACAGTATTTTTTTTATTATATGATATTTATTTTGTAGATTCGCCGGTCAAATTTTTCGCAATTAATTTTATATAAGGATCTATAAAATTTTAAAAAAATACAATATTGTTATTCTATTGGTTGTATGACACATGTTTCGGGGCTTTAGTATCTTAATCGTAACTATTATATACATGCATATTAATTTATTTGAATTGTTATATATCGACTGTGGAAAGGAAAAAGGACGTAACCCACACATATCAAATTTTACAGGAGGCGCAAAAACATGTTTTGATGATTTTGGGCCATATGCAAATTATGAATTATACACAATCTTGAAGTGCACGGAGACTTCTAAAATGGTGTTTAATTGACATAACGTAATATTAATTAAAGAAATTGTCTCGGTTAAACCTTTATTTCAGTCTTTTTTCTTGGTTTCAACTTTTTACAAGGTCATCTTTTTCAAACTTAAAAGCTAAACTTAGATACCAATTCGGCATTTTCAGCTTCCATTCTTTTGATAGAACGTGTGTCAAGTTGTATACAATGTGATTATCGAAAAAAAGCTGTTTTAGAAAAACTGAAGGTTACGTCCTTTTTCCTTTCCACAGTCGATATGTAGATATTAATAGAAATTAACTTTGATAGGGGATTTTTTCTTATATTGAATAAGTGTAGGGAACAAATAATAACTATACTAAATATTATAAATAAACCTTAAAGAGAGGGCCACGTGTATTGTTCAAAATGCTACATATATACAATTAATCACACCGATACAGAAGAAAAAGTCTTTTCGAACAAAATACAGCTTCGACATAAAAAAGTTTTTATTACTTCCTTACACAATTAAAATATGTTTATATTAAGCAAGTACTCAGAAAGGTGACATTAAATTTTTATTGACATTGAAGGGCACTACAGTTTAAGTTGAAAGTCCCAGCATACACAAAAAGAAAGGTGATGTCAAAAATAGAGTTAGTATTGTAGACCGGAAGTCTGGTTTGTTAAAAGTTCCACATGTGTGTGTGTCAAATTTGTAGCGTATGGAATGTATATTTTATTTATAACCTTATAATTTAGATATTTATATAATTGAACAATTAAAATAAATGACTAGCTTTCATATTTAATTTACCAAGAAACCAACAAGAATTGTAAAAAAAATAATATAATAGGGTGACATTCCTTCCCCGATAAGACGTATATGAACAAATATTATCGTTTACTGATAAACGTTGCAATTAGAATATAGTGTTTTTGCAGGGCTGCTTTAAAATAAGCTTTAAAATAATTAACGACTCCGACTGCAAGGAAATTTTTCAATAATTTAATTTTAACTTATATTTATGTATACCATCAGATCATCTTTAGTCAGCCAAGAATGAAATGACAACACTTTTGACTATTTTGTTTAAATACTTAAATAGACTCCGACTCCACAGCCCTGGTTTTTGGTGTCACATTGTTTGCTGTCACTAACTTCTTATTTGAGTAATTGAGACCTTAAGAAGTGAAGTGAGCCATCTAATACAACTTTTTTTATTGGAATTTTAAGTACAATTAAGTCGAGTCAAGTTTTTGTCGATTGAGTATTTTTATTTTAGAGAGATAGCACTATTGACTGTATATTTACTAAACTTACTTCACCTTTACGATACTTTTAGACATGTAGAACACTATAAAACGCATTAAAATATTTTTTTCGAAAATACCACTTCAAGTTCATTTCTCATGGGTTAAATTTATCTCAATTCCTTTGATTTAATATACTAACGTCAACAATGCCTTTCAATTTGGAACTGCAAAATTTGGATTTTTGATAGCTCTGTAAGATAAGGTATAACGGATATGAAACGTGCAGTGCGTTTTGATTGACCCCAATGGTCACACTGGTCCCCATACGATGAAGTAAATGAAAAAAAGGAAATTGGCTGCCACTTAACCATAATATAATTGAACCCATTAGAGGTGAAGTGCGCTATGTGGTATTTTAGGAAAAAAAATGAGATTCGTTGTAATATTCTACACGTCTTAAAGTATTGTTAAAGTGAATTAACCTCAGTTAATACTCATTGCAATAGTGTTATCTCCGTAAAATAAAAATATGCAATCCACCAAAACACCAAAAATTGCGTGATTGTACTTTAAAGTCCAATAAAAAATGTTTTACCATTTTACTAGTTGGTTCACTTCGCACCTCTCACCGGAATTCAAACTCTAGTTTTTTTTCCCAATTTTTGTCCGTACCCGATGTGGAGAATATGAATTTCTAATTTCGAATTTCGAATTTCTAAGCGAGGCACTGGTCACTATAAGCTGTAATTAATATATGCTGTGATTGCTATTATCTTGTTATAATGGCCTCCATTTTGCAATTGAATTCTATATTAAAAGTTTTGAGCGACCGTAAGTCTGTCGGATTGGTAAATTAATCTATTTCAGTAAATTCCATCGATCTAGAATAAAATTGCAACTGACGGTAGCCTATTACAAATGAGTACAACACAATTTGTCAAGAAAGCTATAAGCCAGATTTCTCTTATTCTTTTGTGCAATCTTCCGGAATCGGTACCCTCCAGACATCGATCATTGATTTCCGTTAAGGAATGGCCGCCAGGAGAAGCACTGGACCGCAAAGACCAGCGACTGTCTACCTTACAGCCACCCCAGCGTAACGCCTAACGAGAAACGGCTAACGAACCGTCTCCTTAACGAATCGTAGCGGCAGCGCGGCAGCAAAAATCAAAAAAACCTGCAGGAAAATATTATTTATAGACGAGTTTAATTCATTCCCAAACATGAATGGGCGTTCATTTTAATTGGGTGTGAACGTTTGTGTACCCCAACACGACCTCCCGGATGTGTTTTGTGTTGAGAAATGTAAACATAACTTATGTATGCTTCGTGTTTTGCCTACAACCATAGATTTTTTAATTTCACCACTGTTAAAACACTGATTTATTTCAAGTTCATTATTCAAGAAGTAAGATTCTATATTAAAACGAATACATCTTCAATTTACGGAAGTTTTTCTGAACCGCATTATATAATATAATCCCCTGGAAGGTGGAGTGAGCCATTTAGTATTTTAGGGAAAAAAATAGTTAGATACTTTATAAAGTCGTCTCTTCTTAAAGTATCGTGAAAGTGAAGTAAGCTCAGTAAATCTCCTCTAAACAAATATATATGTACAATACCCCGAAACGCCAAAAACGTGTACTTCTATAAAAAAAAAGTTTTAACATTTTATTACCTGGCTCACCTCACCTCTCGAAGGCTAATAATATGTATACAGTAATACCCCGCTTTACGCGAGGGATACGTTCCGAAAAAAATCGCGTTAACTGAAATTCGCGTATATCGAGGTTTATGATTAAACATAGTCAAAATTTAATACAAAAAAATACAAATCATTTTAATCAATCACTTTAATTCTAAGAACACTTTATGCAATACATACTCTTATTTTTTACGGAAAAATACATCTATTGTCTTTTGGGTAGCATTTTGTTTACGTTCATAACACCCAACACTGTTTTTAATTGTTTGACACACGGTCAAGACACGGTCATCATTATTGTCTATACTCTGCAATATGTCCAAACCTGAATAAATTTTTGAAAGTGCATTTTGTATTTCCCCTGAAGATAAAACTTTCTCTTCTACCTGTTCTTCCTCATCGTAGATAGGATTATTCTGTAACTCGATCAAATCTTCATTGCTGATAGGATCGTCGTGCGTTGCTACAAGTTCTACGAGATCTTCTATCGTGACATCTTCAAGTTCAGACCCCTCAATCATCGCAGCAATGTCTTCAAGCACTTGTCTCTGCATCTGGACAATTCTTCTAGGTGCTTCCACTACATCTGGCCAAAGATTACGCCACACCCTATTCATACAACTCATTTTAACTTCCTTCCAAGCCTCTTCTATGTTGTGAATAGACTTCATAATGTTGTATGACTTCCACCACTCTCGCATAGACTGTCTTCCTTCCCCGTCAGTTTCATGAATTAGTTGGCTAAAAGTGCGGCGATGGTAATAAGCTTTGAAGTTTGCTATTGCTCCCTGGTCCATAGGTTGTAATATTGACGTAGTGTTTGGTGGAAGGAACTTTACGTACACTTTTAAGTCTCTGGGCGTAAGTCTGCGAGGCATTTGAGCGCGAAATTTGAAATTCGCGTTATAGTGAAACCGCGCTTAACGGGGTCACGCTAAGCGGGGTATTACTGTATATGAGGAGCAAACATTCAAAAAGTGTTTTGTCACACAAATACAAAGCTTGGAAAATGATGATTTAAGTGTTGCAAAAGTGACGATTTGTATGAATGTGTCAACGTTATGATTTCATTTTAATATGAAAAAAAACCTTTTTGAACACTAATTTTGATTTCCATTCATAGGTTTTATTATGGGCTATCAGAATTGGTATAAAACGCCATTTTTCAAAATTTGTGACAAAACACTTTTTGAATGTTTGCTCCTCATATATTACATCCATTTCCACTCCCAATATGAAACACTTGGTCTCCTAATGGATGTTTCTCAACAAAAAAAAATATACGAGACCTGCATGTTTATCAGTTGCTCAACCTCTCTTTGTTCGAATAAAGTAGGGAAAGAAGAATTGGGTTAGGACAGGACTGTTTGGACAGGAATGGTTAACATATCACTCTCCCCCACGGGCTACGCCTCTTAAATTGTAAGGATTGTAATAAAGACTCAATATATTATCAGTAAAGATATATATATTTTGCTTTACGATGACGTATCATGAGTATGTTAAGTGATTACTGTTTGATGTTTTTTTTATTATTAAGATGACATTAATTGATCGATATAACGAATACACATAAATTATTTTTAACAATAAACGTTGCAATTAAAACATACCATTTTGCACGTGTCATGTTATTTGCTATCATTAACAGGTTCTACCAAGTTATGCAAATTAGGACTTAATAAAAAAATATACATTACATTTTTGTGACGATGGCCATGTGTATGTTGAGCGATAATTGTTTGAAGTTGAAAGGAAAAATTAACTACACCATATTTTTTGACAAATTGATTTTATATTAATAATGAAATATTCTTATTAAAAGTGCCTAAACATTGCAGAGACTGTACCTAGTACCTATCGACTGATAGGGTACATTACCAATACGTTCCGAGACACTGAACAATACAGCCTTTCAGCTGAAAAGATTTTCCCACTTATGGCTTTATGCTTCGGGAAATGGTAGCATCCTGTGTTGTTGGATACAGCGTAAAGGTGAGGAAAATCTGAATATTTATTTCTTTCACGAAAACATAAAGGATTTTTCACTCGACGCGCCGTGCACTCTGAATTTTAACGCGGATAAATTTCTCTACAGTAGACCAGAGATTCCCAAACTTTATGTGCAATGAATGGAACACTTCGAAAATCTGGAAATGTTACCGGAACACAGCTTATTTATTGGGTCAGGCAATTCGTAATAAATAGTAAACATATTCAAAACATATAAGTTATTTGATCGCTTATTTTTTTTTTAGTCCATATCCGCTCCCTATACGGAGCATATGGTCACCACGAAGTTCCTCCATGATTCTCTATCCCCAGCCAGTCTCCTTGCTTCCTCCCAGTTCATCCCAGCGTCCCGTAACTCCGCTGAGTACATCCTGTGGATGGTCATCAGTGGCCTTCCACGACGCCGGGATCCATCCGGTTGGAAGAAGAGACAGACAGGGTTCAGGCTCTCTTGAGGCATCCTTAGCACGCTTATTTACTTAATCGCCTATTTATTAATATGTAAATAGTTTTTAAAACACGTCACATAAAAATAATATTTTTATGATCACTTTTAGGGTGTTCACAGTCAATACTTGGTGGAAAGGCATTATATTAATAAAAACACAATATTCCTCATTACTTTATTCCACTTTTCAAGGTCAGGACCGGTTTCGCTCATTGCTCAGTTGACAATGCTCGCAATGAGCGAAACCGGTCAGTAAAGTACAAAGGAATATTGTATTTTTATTTAAATTTTTATGAGTAAACAAAGCTCTCAGATTCAAAATCTCCGCCTGTACCTAGATATTTGACGGTTTGACATCAGTGGAGATTTACCATCAATCCTATTTAGGTTCCGCGGAACATAGTTTGGAAAGCTTTGTCGTAGACTATGTTAGTATATTCAACGTGACACCGGTTTTGACATTTGGTTATTTTCTGATATTAAGTGCATCTTTTATAAAAAGAATTTTAAAAACTTGTATTTCAAATTTTGCTCTGTAATTTCCAATTCCAATGTGGAGAAAATTGAAACTAATTCGAAATTGAAAATTGAAACTCAAACGAAATTCACGCATTCAAGCATCTTTTAATACGTTAATGGCGGTTTATAAATATTCATTAAATAAAAACATACGAATAATTCAAAAAAATATATATTTTGGTAAGCCATTCGAGCATGGCACATTGGCTTTTCATTGGTTTCAATTAATTCGTATATGACAATAGATTTTTGGATTTCCTTTTTGGACAATAGGTTTTTGGACATTCGGAATAGTTTACACCTCAGATAAATAAATTCTTTCTTAAAAGTGAGTGTAGCTGTCGACAGCGACGTCTATAATTAAGATACTTATTTCCAATCATTCGTGTTATTGATAAAATCTAGTTATTAAGGATTTTTAAAACACTCCAGTTGAGTTATGCATTCCTTATATTTTAATAAAATTTATCCGTAAAAAAAATAGGAAGCCAGTGGCGTGCTTAAGCAGTGTTCTCCTATTTTTTTTTAAATAAAAAATCGCATTTCAACTAAAAAGCAGTATTTATTTTTACAAACAAAAATTACTGAACGTTTACAAAATCAAATACATCAATCAATAACAACATAAACATTTTTTTAAAAATCTCAATTCGACAGTTACTTATTAAACATTTAGTTTGTTATGAATGTCCAATAAAAGCTGAAAAAAATGTAAATGTTAATATCAGCATATTTGTTTTTTTAATGTTTAATAAAAAATAAATATGTACTTTTACTTTCGGCCTGATGTTTGTTGTTCGGTGTGATGTTGTTTTGGATGATGATGATGATAATGATGGGTAAGTGGTGTCGTCTGGCGATGAGGAGGTTAGCTTGTGGTATGGTTGTAAGTCAAGCGGTGTTATTTGTGTGATGTCTGGCGTTGTCGTTTTTTGTAGAGGTCGGTCGGCGGGGTATCAAGCTTTCTTCTTTACTCTCCTGGACCCAAGGGGGCTGGGGGAAGGAGTATTTTTGGACTGCTAGAGCAATAGTGGGTGCTTATTCCTTTGTCCTCGAGGAGGGCGGCTGTTTTTTGGGAGTCTTCAATCCCTTCCGGTTGCAGCCGCGCCTCTGTTTTCATATTGATGCCTTCAGAGATCGTTATTTGTGTCTGTTGTAGAATTTCCATAACTGGGATGATTTCTGCATTGTCGTGTAGTACAATGGAGGAAATTTTCGCCGAGAGGTTCTTTATTTCTTCGGCTTCTTTTTCCGCTGTCTGTAGTATAGGGACATCTTGCAAGGTGGTGTGAGGGTTCTTGGCTTCTTTATTAGTAGTGCTGGTGGTAGGCGTTTCCACTTCAGCTTCCTGATAGCGGCTGTTGGTTGGCGGTTGCTGGCTCGGAGTTGGCCAGGCGGTATTTTTTTCATGGGTGGAGTTTGACGGTGCTGCGCTGGATCTCGGTTGCGGTGCGTCTGATTTGGCGGGTGATAGTGGCGTGGTTGTCATGGTGGATATTATATTGGCGATTGGTTGTGGGGCGTCTGCAATGGCGGGTGTGTTAGTCTGGGCAGGGTCTGGCTTAACGGGAGATTTTGGTTTTGATTTGTTGCGGAGGTCGTTACTTTTTTGCTGTTCTTTTTGATCTGCGGCATTCGTATCTTTCCATGATACATCTAATAAGTCGTGATATATTATCATCAGCAAGGCGTATAGTCGGAGGAATGCCATCACGCTTATTGTATTCTTACTCTTCAAAATGGCGCTGATAGCGTTTAGTTCTCGAACGACATCGGTGTCAATGTCTTGTTTTGCTTCAAAGAGTGCAGTGGTACATCTGTTGACTATCCATATTGCATCCAGGGTTGTCATGTTGGTGGTGCGTTTCTTCATCTGTTTTTGCTTTCTTGTTTGGGTTGATTTTTTCATTTTTATTTTTCCCGGTAGTGTCAGTGATGTCGAATTGTTTGTATAAATACAAATTTATTTGTCAGGTCTGTGCTAACGTAGGTAGGTAAGCGGCGGTCGGTACTGTATGGCGGTTTTAGTATTAGGTAGAGGTCCGTCTATTGCTCAGAAATCGGCAGTAATATTGGGCAGTCGGTATGGACAGGAAGACTTGTAACAACAGAAATCGGAGCTGTGAACTGGTCGGCTGTTCGAACGCGAATGAATGACGTTGATACACTTCTATATCCCTGCAGCAAACATAGTCAGTTGAGCCATTAAAACATTCAATATTTCGCTTAATATTGCTAGGTATAAGCAGGGCGAATATCGTCACGCCTTTTAGGAACTTAGTCAAAAACTGCAATACAATTTGATTGATTTTCAGAAACGAAGTCACTTAAAATTACATTTGTAGGTAGTAAAGATATTCCGAGATTCCGATGTTTTTAAGTATTCATTGATTTGTGCCTTAAAAGGGGCAATAAATTAGGATTGATTATTAAATTCAGTTTATATTGTATTTTTTGCAAACTCTATATCATAACTGAAACTGTTATTGTATGCGTACATGAATTATTTATCAGAGAAATCGGTTTCTGCGGAATATTATCTGCAAATGATATAAAACAGTGCTGGCTTGATAAAATTGTACTTTTCTATTTATAATACGAAAATAGTTTTCTATAACACCGAGATCCTAACACAGAGAATTTTTCTATTTTTTGTAGACTTAAAATTCATTATCGTTATATGTTCATTTTTATTTTTTATAAATAGTTTTTCTAATGCAAATATTTCAATATTTCTTTTTGTAATCACATGTATTATAATCGCTATTTTTAAAAACATTCATTGTTGCAGCATGTAATGTAAAGAGTATTACTTAACAGTTTAAATTCCTATTTATTGTTACTCAAATTTCGATTAAAAATTGTTATGATCAATAGTGTAATTACTTGAAGACGAAGTACTCATTCAAAGCATATATTAATAATAACTTATGTTTAATTATTTGAGTGTGTAATATTATTATAATAATAAGAAATTAAAGTGGTCAATAATGATTTTTGTCTCTATCTATATTCCACTAAATATTCAAAGCCGTAAAAACTTAGTGAATGCGAAATTATATCAATGTTAAAAACACTCTTTTGTGACATTGATAAAGTAATCTTTATTTTTTTCTTTGTTATGTATCAATAAATATGACTTCATAATCCATACAAACTTTTCAGAGAAAATTTAATTAATAATACTAAATATTTTGAACTTTCCAAACAGCTGTATAATAATTTTTTTTTAGCTGTTTGATAGCTCTATGACAGATTCGGCGGTAACTTTGTGGATGTTTATTTTTAATATAAAACTAAATTTGATAACTGTGTTATTCCACTTGCTGTGCTACATATTGTGGCACGTGTTTCGCCTCTGTTATATGTAAGAGTTTGCAAATCATTTGATAGAAAATTATCACAATATTGATAAAAATAAACATACTGAAATATTCCATAAAGTTTATAGTAACGGGGTAAGAATGAATAACTTAGAGTTTTTTGAAATTCATGAAGTCATTAATAGAAAGGAAGCATTAGTATATAACATTTCGAAATGATAGGTTAATCACCATCATTAACAGGGCTAATTTATTTCGATTGGGTTTTGCCACACATAATGATAGTATGTAATTAGTTTTTTAATTAGTGCTATAAAAGTGCTTGTAATTTACCCCCTCCCTGTGACCAGTAGAAAAGGACAAACCCCTTCTTTTATTTTGTAATTTATAACATAAGATTTGAATCAATTTTTAATAAATATGGATGCTGACTAGGGAATCCAATCCCGGGGCCCCGTACAGTTTTCGATACATTTAAATCCCGGGACTAGAAGACATTATCCCGAAACCATCGAGACGAACGTGTTGGTTTTCAAGTCTAATGGCATTCCAAGCATATGCAACAATGACCAATTTAAATATTATGCGATAAAAATTACATACCGCAGACGAAAAAGTAGAGCTCATGAACGGTTGGTCATCAATAACTTTAAATTAGATGCTTTATCGTTTCTTATTTTTAAGCTTCATATTTCAATGATATTTTGTTACAAACTCAAGATAACCAAAATCGTTTCTACTTTGTGATTTGAAACTTTTATTACACAAGCCGAAGAGAATTAGTTATATCGCTATTTATAACCAGCAATTTTTGACGTCTCTGCAGATTCAAATTCTGGAATATGTACAAGAATATTCTAACAAAAGGCTGTATTCAGTGGTGGATTAAGCAGATGGGAGGCCCCAGGCCTAGTAAAATTTGTAGTCCTTGTTTATTAAATAACATAAAAACGCTAGAATATTCCATGAACGATAATAATCTGTCAGTGACTGTATTGGAGTTTAATAAATTGATAATTTCTCACACGTCAACAAAAAGTACACTATTAAAATACACTGCATCGTGGTCATTTTAAGTTTTGAAATAAGGTCAGCCTAGGTATCAGAATTTTTTATTTGAAAACTCATTAGCTAATGATTCCTCGTTCAGGTTTGAAACATCAGCCGACTCGCCTCTTCCGTGTTCTAACGCTGATTGCAGCGTTGCCAACGTGTTGCAATTAAATTACGGAGAACTCCAACAGATTTCCCATGTCAAATGTTGGCACACCTGAGTGCATTTCAGCATGTCGACCGTTTTGACGTTGTGTCATCAGAGGACAACGCTCAAGGGCCTTTGCCTGGCGATGATTCGTAGATAACTGTTTTACCCAGATGTGATTTACACATCAGTCACAATCAGTTTATGTTATAGTTTTACAGAGTGATTTATAAAACTTACTAACTTCATGTAATATAATTATAAGTTTTATAGCATAATTTTAAAAACAACGATATTCAAGATATCTTGATAAAAGTTCATTAAAAGAAAACAAATGTTTGATTATATTACTCAAGAAAAAATAACTACTGAGTTAATTCACTTTTAAATACTTGATGAAAAAAAAGCTATGTATTCAAAAAATAAGCCGGCAATCAGTTGATAATGCTCGTCATCAGCAAAACAGCTCCTAATTAAATGAAATAAAATTGGAACCAGAATTAATTAGTGCTTTAAATTTGCATCAAAATAGTTAATTAATATTCTTGTATGCTTAAAAACACCTATGCCTTCGCACATAAACCGATCGAAAAAAAACTGGGACTCGAACCCGTGAGATCCCCGCAAGGCAACCAACAGCGCTAACCACTGCGCCATATGACCCAAATGTCCGCTCATTTTGACATGTGACACGAGGATCATTGACAGAGTAGTATTCCGTCTTCGGCTATGGAATTAACGCGCTCGAATTCTAGTAGGGAGAGTTTAAAAATTGATTTATGAATTTTTATTCGTAGACATGGATGGTATGTATGATAGAATTTGGCTTAAAAATGACTAGGTATTTCATCTATAAAAAAATATCTTTATTTTTTATACAACAAAATGCTATATCGGCCTTTCTTACAAGCATTTGTTTTTTTATTATATTATATAGGGCTGTGGAGTCGAAGTTGAAGTAGGAGTCGCGATATTTTGGCCGGAGTCATGAAAAATGAGCGGCTCGAATTTTTTTTTGAAAAATATCTTCAATGATGTGTATTCAAACAAAATAGGCCAAAGTGTTGACATTTCATGCTTGGCTGACTAAAGATGATCTGATGGAATACATATATATACATATTTAAAAATTTAAATTTTCGACTGAAGGTACTTGATGGAAATTTAATAATAATTTAGAATTATTTTCATTTTAATTTTGTACACTTCCATAAAATTCTTGGTCGAACTCGAGTTAGTTCGAGTTAGGGTATCCAATCCCGAAGCCCGGAATCTCACGGAAACTCGTTTTTTTTAGCTCACCGAAGAATTTGAAATCTCCGATTTGGTATACTTTTTCCCAGAATCTTACAAAAACTCGTTTTTTTTTTAGCTCACCGAGGAATTTCAAATCTTCAATTTGCCAATTTCGTGCAAATTTCGAGAATTTGCTCAAAATTTCTCAATCTCGAAATCCCGGGATCGCGGCCATCTCAATCCCGGAATTTCGGGATCAGAAAATTGAACGGGATCCCGGGATTGGATGCCCTAGTTCGAGTGCATTCGCGTACTGATCAGCACCGGAAGATGCCGAGAGGCGAAACCCGGGTCGTGTTCGACCAAGAATTTTATGGAAGTGTACAAAATCAAAATGAAAATAATTTAAAATTATATACATATAAGTTAAAATGAAATTTTAGAGAAATTTCCTCCGAGTGTTAGTCGTTAATTATTTTAAAGCTGGAGTCGGAAACGTCTTTTTTTACACGACTCCACAGCCCTGATATTATATTCTAATGTAAAACTAGAATTAAATGCAATAATATTGTTATCGCGATACCAAATATGTACAATAGCGCGATACATAAGTTGCAGTCCGTTTTTCAGATATTTGGCGGAACATAAGGTTACGTAAAAAGTGGGTAAATTATTCCCAACTGGAGTACTAGAACTATGCCGCTATTGCATCCAGTTTTCCCGGAGCCATATTTCACAATCAGTGTCAGGCTGCACTCGTAGGCTGTCACAATCAGGAATGCACTGACATGACCTGCTTCAATATTTACCCACCAAATTGCAGTGGTGTACTTTTTGTTTTTGATGAAACCACTCATGAATATAAACCAGGCGGAAACAACGAATTTTAAAACCCGAATCGCCACTGTTTACATATTTGATAGGTATTTTAAGTGAATTAAATAGTTAATCAACTTTGGAATGGAAAAAGGACGTAACCCACACAAAACCAATTTTTACAGGAGACACAAAAAAACGTTTTTTGATGGTTTTGGGTTAAAGGAAAATTATGAAATATACACAACCTTTATCAACTAGTTTTATATGTAACACTATTTATATTTACATGGAGACTGATAAACTGGTTTTTAATTGACTTTATTTGATATTATAGTGCGTTTCGTCACGTGGACACTCTATAGCGGCGGAGACCATTTGATATTTTCGTGCCGCACCGAGCCGATTTCCATTCACTTTGATTTCGTCCACGTAAGACGTACAGTAATAGTTTTACTTTATAAAACAGTTGATACCTATATCCACGATAAGCACGTGAATTAAATTATTTTCACTTTTTAAACTACGTACAAATCTTGTTGGCAGAAAAATGAATAATTATGTTTTTTATCATTTTGCTTCCGTCACTGCTCGAGGGCATTTTTCCGATTGCCTCTAAACTGTTCCATTAGTTTATTTTACCGATTTTTTTACTATTTTCCCGCTCGTCGCTCTCCGTATGGAGGGAGCTTTAGAACTAATGTGAGCTCTCGTTCGAGATTTTTACAAAAAAACGTATTTTCGTATTTGGACAAGCTGCAGCACTGTCAGTATATTTTCATTTCAAATTTGTTGGAGAATTTTGTTTATTTGTTATATGGAGCATAGAAGCCGTAGGGGATGTTAAAATAAACTTTTGTTTTTTTAAACTGCACGATGTCGGTAACAAAATATTGCTGGTTTATTTTTAAATGTTTCAAAACACTGATAATTACTTCGTTATATTAAATCACTAAAATTCGATGAAGTAATGCTTATATCCCTACATACATATATTATATTTATTATTCATTGTTCATCTCAAATATTTATTACAGCCAGTAGAAAGTAACTGGAAATAAAAAAAAATACAACCGGCTACTTCATGTATGAAATTTATGAAATGTTATTTTTAATTATTTATTTTTGATCAGGACCGATTTCACTCCTGTCGAGCATTTAATGATTTTTCAAAAAGTATTTTTATTTAAATATTTAAAAAAATATTAACAAAAACACACTCATTTAAAAAAAAACTTTCTTAAATGTCTGAAATGTGGAAACAATATATAATATACAGTTTTGAATGAATCTAAGACTTTGTGATCACAAGGTCCATTTTTTTATAGTAAATAGGTACTATAAACTCTTTCAGCGTGGTTGCCCTTAAAATAACCTTTATGCAAAACAAAACGCCGGGGAGATATTAAACCAATCCCGAGATTACAATGTAACCTTCCAGACATCAAAAACATTCTATTTTATGATCAACGGTGCACAGTTTGTATAGAATATTTAGTAAAGTAATAAAATGACGTCGCATGCAATGGCATTATTAAACTAACAATAACGTCACGTTAAATAATAGACTCCCCTTTGGTGTAAATCATCTTTATCACTTTGATCCTGTACAATTTTCCACATAGTATTTGCCGAGCACATTTGCATATTGGGAGTACAATCAGAGGCGAGTCGAGGCACTTGATAACATAGTAATAAAAATTAACTGATCTGAGTGCGTGAATATATTATAGTGTGAAATTTTTATCACCGATGACATTTATTTTCAAATTTGGAACATATTTTAATTTGAAGATAAATGAGTTTTAAGTTGGAACACAATTTAAAGTTTTAAATAATGTTATATATAATACAGATTTAAATACAGAACTTTAATATTCAAAACTCAGTTTTTGACTTCGAATTACGACAAGTCACACTTACGATGAAAATAAATGTCACGAAGATGGCAATGAGTATGTTAATAAACTTTTGAAGAATGGAGTCGAGGAACTAAAAAACATGACATGGAGATTGAGGAACAGTGACAGTAAAAATTGTTATATAAATAAAAAAAAACTAGATAAACTCGTTGAATTACTTCTACATATATGTGTTTCAAGAAACGGTTGCAGCTTTGCAACCAAATGCAATTCAAATGTTTGAAAATATGGAACTAGGGTACCCCGTCTCACTCAGAAAGCACTTTCATGTTATAGAAAAAAAACAATATCATAATAAAAAAACTTGGACATTTTTAAAAAAAATCGATCATTATGTTAGCTGGTTGAAAATCTGTAGGAGTCAGCAATGGATATCTGTAGCGTGCACAGATGGTGAAAATACTTTAGAATAACATTTAATACATTATGTAAATAATAATTTTCCTAGCCAACAGTAAGCAACCACAAATAAAAACTATTACATACGTACACACCATTAACAAATAAGTATACTACTTCCAATAATATTTTTGTAGGAAATTCGATTTACAACCATTCTGATATACGACCAAAGGTGGGAACGAAAATTATCGAGAAACTGACTTTAATTGCACGTATTTTAAAATCAATAGCTAAAAGATTTATAACGATGATTTTAAAAAGTTATTAGTGTAGAAATCAGGGCTGTAAAGTAGTGTAAAAAAAGACGACTCCGACTCCAGCCTTAAAAAAATTAACGACGCAGACTCCGAGGAAATTTTTCAATAATTTCATTTTAACATAAATACATGTATACCATCAGATCATCTTTAGTCAGCCAAGCATGATATGTCAACATTTCTGACTATTTTGTTTGAATACACATAATTAAATATATTTTTCAAAAAAAAAATCAAGCCGCTCATTTTTCACGACTCCGATTCCGGCCAAAATTCCGCGACTCCGACTCCATCTCCGACTCCACCGCCCTGGTAGAAATGGTTAAAACAAAAAGATATTATTATATTTTATAAGAATTTTTTGCTTGAAAGAAAAATCAATGAATACCTGAGAATCCTAAAAAAGTGGAATCTAATATAACATAACGGATTAAAAATGTCGTTGTACATCGTATAAATACTTCATTATTGGAATGGACAAGGCGAAATCTTTTTTCTCTCTTAGTCTTTTGTTATTTATTTAATACCCCAATGACAATGAAAATATTTATTTTAAATATAATCGGCTAAAACAATTGAAATGTCTCGCCCCGGCTCAGACTGTTGTTACAGACAAAAGTATACAGCCAGTTTATGAGCTTTCGTTTAATGTGTTTTGCGTGAAAGCTTTCCAAATAAAGAGCCTTGCAGCTATATTAAAGTCCAATTTTCAGCTTATAAGTACTTAATGGTATTTATCGGCACAATTTTCACTGCCAATGTAAATATATTTGAAATTAATTATCACGCAAGTATCTAACAGGCGTATTTCAAATTGGCAGGGTGGAATAAATTAACACTCGCTTGTGTAATATTATACAGTATTTGACTTTAAAGTGCATTATAAACTTTAATGACATGATGCTGAATATTAAAAAGTATTTTTTAAATTTGAAAAACGTCTCAGTTGATAAAGGTACCCCTTATATACATTGTTCTACTAACCATATTATTATACTGTCCTTAAAAATTAATGTGTTTTTGCGAATAATTCATCTGGAATCTGACGATATATATTTTGAAAACAGTATCAAACATCTGAAAAAGGAAATATTTCTAATATTATTGTTGTTATGTCCTACGAATATCTTTTAAAAATAACAATTCCGGAAATTAGTCAACTAATTTTAAGCTTCGCTTACCGATCTCACAAACAAATTAAAAAAGTTAAATTGCCTCTAATCTTTTTTTTATTGTACAAAATAGATTTTATAATTAATGTAATATAAGGTTTTTATTTGGGGTGGAATCATTATTTAAAAAAAACAATAATAATAATAGATCAGCTGTTAAGGACACCGTTGGTGCCCTATCTTAAAACAATACTTTGTAAAGAATTTTATAAAATATACATATAATCACATTCTTAATGACCAAAAAATATTAATCGATCACCATTTCTCAAGCCATTACAATGAGATAATATAATTATTCATTCTCATTGAAATTTAAACAAATTTGATTCACACTTCCCCTACGGTGCTAAAAAAAACACTTCCGATATGTTGCTGGCCCTTTAAGAACCAAGTGAAAAAACACTTACCGCCCTTTGATGGAAGATAAAAACACAAGACGTACATTTTTAAAAACCATTTTTTTCACTTGGTTCAGTATTTTTAAGCACCGTAGGGAAAGTGTTAAAGACTATTTGATAATGCCATATTTGCTAAAATTCCTGGAAAAAAACACAAATGTATTGTAAAAACCTTCTAAGCCAGATATAAAGCTCAGCTATCTTAAGTTTAAACATAGGCTAGAAGCCGAAATATGAATTTTAAGTAGAACTGAAAAACATTTCTATGTTAGACCTTATTATAGTGGACTTCCATCAAGTCAATCCAATCAATACAATTACTATATTAATTCAATGATAGTTTTCCAACGGGAATACCCTATTACTTACGTGACATCGTCACGTTTATAACAACTGACTTCCGGTACAGATAAATATACAGTCGAAGTCAAATTGCAGTAGGAAAATGCTTTTCCGGCGGCATGCATAATGCAGGTCTCCCTCTAAATGCATAGCTTGCATTATAGCGGTAATAAAATTGAAGACTTTGCTCGTTGGGAGATGCTTGAAGGAAGAGTTATCGATGTACTTTTTCTTCAGACGCTGGGAACGAGGTAAGCTTCTTATATCTTGAAATAAAAAATAATATTTAATAATTGAGGGGTGTTTGTGATTTAAATACACCCCGTACTATCCGGTCCTTAAATCGGGGCGTAATGAGAGCGACTAGTTCGTTCCTAGTTTTACTCTTCTATATCCTAAGTCCATCCTTAAGATAGAGGCTTAGCAAGTAGCAAGTAATTCTTGAAATACTATTTATATTAAAATAAACCTCAAGATGAGTGTACATATTCAACATTGGGGAGGACAAGGTAATAAAAAATAAAAGTTAGAACCTACAAACATCAGCAAGAAATACTTAAAGTATTATAGAAGCAATACAAAGTTGCCAAACATTACAAATATATTATATGTATATATACACATAAGTTGTAGTACTAGCTCCATAATTTTATTACTCGATAAGAACTGAAAAAATTCGTTGAGTGAACATTTTCAATTTACTAACATCTGGATAAAAACTATAAATAATTTTAATTTTTCCAATCGAATAATAAGCTATTGCAATAATTTCTACAATCGGAACTTTAGGCAAGAAACCATTTTTAATTTATTAATATCGGGTGAAAATATTCACTTAGTGTGTGACACGTTCCTGATAACAACCTAAAATTATTGTTGTCTGAACGTTTTTAAATAGTCTTTATTTTGAAATAAAATTTAATGAAATAAATATTATAATTATATTGAAATAAAAAACAGGCCGAGAACTGAAACAGACGTCCACTATAGAAAGGCATAATTTTTCTGTGGATGCAATCAGGGGCGGCTCGTAGATCAAATATCTGGGGGTGCTCCGGTAGATTAAAAATAAAAAAAAACATTTGGATTGTATTTTATTATCGAAAACTGCTCAAAATGTACGTGCGTCATTTTCTGATATTATAACCGCGGTGTAAGATGTCAATTTATGTACATATTTACATAATATTACATTTTTTTTTCAATTTGCCTGGGTGTGCTGGAGTTCCGCAGTGCGTATGGACGAGCCGCCACTGGATGCAATGATCAATATTCGATTAATACTCAGTCAAACTGTTAAGTAAGAAACGCATGAAGAAAAAATGATTAATTTTGGCTAGCCGTCTGCTTAAAAAGATTGACCACATCTGTGTCTGCAGTACAACGTCGAATTTATTACGATTTGGAATTCAAAAAAAAAATACAGAAAAAGCTTCACTCGAGCTTTGAATTATAAAAGAAAACACTCCATCGCTCACAGACCACGCTAGAGAAGTTTTTCATTGCAAAATGTTTAAATTTAAAGTCTCTGCTTTGATGGAAAGGGATTTAAATTGATATTTTTCAAGTTTGTATTTTTTACATTCCTTTTCAGTGTGTATATTTTTACTTTATGAGATTTATTTTTATTAAATCAAAAGGCTTTGAGCTTATCATAATAAACATATTAAGATATTTTTAAAAAGTTCTGAAAGTAAATCAGTATACGACTGCTTTGCGTTTATTAAAATTTAAGATACAAGACTATTTTTTTACAAACTTTATTACTAGCTGGATATATGTATATGTACATAATTAATTCTGACATCCGTTCAATTATGTTTTTTTGTATACATTGCATAATAAACGTCAGTTTGTTTAAACAAATGCAACTAATCGAAAATAACGGTTCATTGGTATTGACCATGTCAAACTGTTGACTTATGTCAAATGTAATTATTATATTATCAGCTTTTCTACTATCAGTCAGTTCATTTGAACCCTCCTATTAGGTTCATTAAGATAATTTATTAGTGCCGTATTTGGGTTCAATATTCAAAATAAACCCGATTGAGACATCAACCAAAGCAATCAATTTTGGAAAAATAGTGATCGTTAATGTCAAATGATTTTCACATTGGCCGTCGGAAATAATGAAGGAAAAAAGTGAAATGACATTCAGTAATCTTCTACCCACCTTCTACTTTCTACCAAAATTTTACCAGAGTATGACAAAATTATACAAATTATCAATTTGCGGCATGCTGATCGAATGCGTAGAAGAACATACGAGGCATTTTGTAATCGATCTTCCAGAATATTGAAGATACCGACAATTTTATGGAAAGAATAATATGCAGAAGATTAAGATTTGAAGTAAGGACATCTGAAGGTTTTTATTGAAACTAATGCATTTCAATTTTGCAGACGTTATTCAATGAAACATACTGCGCCCCTATTATTCATGTATTCATTAACAGAGGCGTTAAAAATACAAGAGAGAGATTGAGAAGATAAGTCGCTCTCTTTTTATCATCACTCCAAGTTTTGTTTTTATCGGTATCACAACAAAATAACATTTTGTCTTGATTTATCTGTAAAGCAAAATTTATGTACAGCATACACACACTATTTGTCTGCGTATCGTGTTTATCAAGCTTAATAAGCGAATATTGACAGGCTCCAATACCACCAGACATAATAAATTAAAACTGATTTACTGATCGGCTTTAAATACAATAATTGGTGAATGGAATTGTGATATAGAATATAGATCATAGTTTCTCAACTTTTTTGGGGCCGTGGCCCCTTTTGTGTGTGTTTTTTTCCGTGGCCTCCATACCTGTTTTGTAATATTGAAGTATACGGTTTATAAGGGTTAAATAATTTTTCCAAAACGAAAAGACGCGAGACTGTTTTTTTAGCTCTTCCGAGAAATTCGAATCCAAGAACTCAGAAACTTACGGATTTCTGAAAATGAACGCCGTGTTTTTTTAACTCTCTTTTAGACATTCCAATGTCTAAAACACACCAATTTACACCTGGCACACATTTGAGAAACACTGATAAAGATAATACTCATTGTGCATTTCCTAATTTCAATTTTCTCTCTTTATTTTTTAATTTTATATCATATTATACCATATTACCTATTTATTGATAATGCATGTAATTTATTTTTTATTATGACGGCCACGTGAAGTTTCTAAAAAATATAAATTCACAAATACAAGCATGAGTCAAAGGTTACATGCGATAAAAATAATGTAGATATACACCTTACAGACACGTGTTAGGTTAAAGACAATTATTATTTAGAAAGGAACTTCAGTACAACAAAAATCCGAAATGTTGGTAAAAATTAAAGAAAATTTATGTGGGTTATTAATTTAAATACTATCGTTAAGATTTTATATATGTGAGTAATTATTTTTGTAAAATTAATAAATCGTCAAACGAATAGTTATTTATTTAATAATTTATGTTAAATTATTATTTTTATTACACAACATCAAAAATAATTGTGATAATATATATCACCCAAGACACTTTTTCAACATCGACGCATACAAAGTGTTACATTAATTGATAAATATTTTCATATGAAAAATGATAAGGTAAATAGCTGGAAATCAGTCAAATATATTATTGATAAGAAGTCGTCTGAATGAGTTCTGACTAGGGTATCCAATCCCGAAGCCTTTTTCCAATCCCGGGATTTCGGGATTGAATTATTTTGAATCCCGGGATCCCGGGATCCCGGGATTGAGATTTTCTCACCGAGGAATTTGAAATCCTCAATTTGCTATACTTTTTTCCAGAATCTCACAGAAACTTGTTTTTTTTTTTTTTTAGCTCACCGAGGAATTTGAAATCCCCGATTTGCCAATTTCGTATAAATTTCGAGAATTTGCTAGAAATTTCTCAATCCCGAAATCCCGGGATCGCGGCCATCTCAATCCCGGAATTTCGGGATCAGAAAATTGAACGGGATCCCGGGATTACGGGATCCCGGATCCTGGGATTGGATGCCCTAGTTCTGACGTCTGACGACATTTAATTTTAAAGTTTAAGTTTGTACTCACTCAAGTTCACACGGGTTTTGTCAGTGTGTGAATTAATATTGTTGAACACTGTTGGTAAAAGCTATTCCTACTGAACTTACCATTGCTAAATCAAGCCTAAGCTTTGGAGAAGAAACAGTTCATATACACGATTCCACAGATAATACTCTTCCAGGAACATAAACTATGAAATTTATGACGAAATTTTCATGTTACCTTTCCTCCCAACATAGGAATTTTCAAATTTTTCGATCTGCGACTAGTGATCGATCTCACATCACATTTTCTATCTCTACTTGTTTACAGAATGCGACTTTCCATTCCCGTTATACATGGAAATTTTTAGTTACTCAACTTATTTTGTTGTTTTGTGTTTGCAAATTAAATTCATTGTCTAATAAAATTCTACCTTTATATAGTTCTTAATTATATATATTTTTCAAAAAATAAAATACTCATTTGAACTTTTTTCGCTTTTATTTAATAAGTTCAGGACAAGTTTCAATCAACTGATAAGAGAATACAATTTACAAAAAGAGCATTATCAGTTGGTAATGCTCGTCACGAGCAAAACCTGTCCTGAACATATTATATAAAAGTGGAATTGGTAAAAATGAGTATCTTATTTTTTGAATTTAATGCCTTTCCACCAAGTATTTACATTGAACACCCTAAAATTTATATCTATATTTTTAAATATGTATTTTTTTTACGTAATATTTATATGAAGTCGCCCTTAGGGTATCCAATCCCGGAGCCTTTTTCCAATCCCGGGATTTCGGGACTGATCCCCTTTTTTTCGGGATCTCGGGATTGTGATTTTCTTACCGAGAAATTTGAAATCCTCAATTCGTTATACTTTTTCCCAGAATCTCACCGAAACTCGTTTTTTTTTTTTAGCTCACCGATTTACCAATTTCGTGTAAATTATCGGGTTTTCCTCAAAATTTCTCAATCCCAAAATCCCGGGATCGCGGACATCTCAATCCCGGAATTTTGGGATCAGAAAATTGAACGGGATCCCGGGATTGGATGCCCTAGTCGCCCGCTGTGGTCTAGTTGGTTAGAGCTTTCTCTACCGATCAGGTGGGTCTGGGTTCGATCCCCGGTAAGGTCAATGTCAAATTATTTTTTTTTCTTCAATTTTAATGTGAGATCTAAGACATTGGTGTTTGTGAAGTCAATTCTCCTTGAGTTAAGCTCATGTGACTTTCAAAAATTCTCATCGAGTATATTTGTATGATCTTTCAACTTAAAAATATTTGATGCATTGGCGTAAGCTGTAATGTCAAATATTTTTATTAATAAATTCTAAAAAAAAATAAGAATGAACGCTGTTTTAATTTGAATACACGTGTAAGTTTTGTAATAAAATGTTGTTTATTCTTTTTGCCACTGTAAATTGACTTCACTATTTTATTTACTATCATAATGTTTCTGTGCTATAAATAAATAAGCCGAATGATAAAATTATTTTATGCAAACATGTGCGGGAAAATTTTATTAATACACACAATAATTATGCTCAAATAACACTGAATAATGGATGAAAAAACATTCAAAAATTGTTTTATTATCTGATAAGTCTAAATATTTTAAGTATTCTGTACAATGAAGATTTAAAAGTTCTCTCCTACAGTATATTATAAACGTACATCTTCATTATTTGATATAAAGCTTGCTTTAAGGCAGCTTCCCTGCATAATTCACGAGAGCTTTTCAATGGTGCATTATGTCAGTGGTTTTAGTGCGAGCTTAAATTCTGTAAATCGAAAACAGAGTAGCTACAGCTGACAACAATGCTCTGACGCTGTCATGGTGCACTTTGAAATTTTAATTGAGGATACGGTATCACTAAAACACAATGCTTTCATCGCGTGTATTGTATTTCAGAATAGATAGCACCCACACCAAACTATTTTAATAGTAAATGTAACAACGAACTGTCAACTGCTGGATATAGAAAAAGTAACAAAGTTAAAATATTGAAACTAAACCAATAATATGTATATGGTACTCAACGTTGTACCCAGCTCTACCTACTACTATGTTTCGACTTTACAAGCTTCTTAAAGCGGAGTGTTGTAACACGTAGTGTTGCAAATATTTGACTAGAATATCCGAGTAAAAATCCCCAAGATATACATATGTAAATAGTAACATACATAATATGAACCATTTAGAAGTGAAGTGAGCCAAGTAGTAAAATTATTTTATATAAGTATAATCACATCTTTACTTGGTGTTTTGGTGGATTGCATTTATATATTTTAGGGAGATAACACTATTGTAGTGTGTATTTACTGGGGTCACTTTTACGATACTTTAAGACATGTAAAAATATAATTTAACAGCGCTATTTATTCAAAAATAAATTGAAATGAAAAGGTGTAAACAACAATTGACATTGAAAAGAATTTACAAATAACAGTATATGTGATTCTGTAATTACACAAAATTTAAATGTTTAAATCCTCTAAAATATAATTAAAATATCATCAAAAAATAATAAATTTCAAGTGCTGACTTATGGTAATTACAATTTTTTTTTTTGAAAATAAAGTGGAAAGGAATATTGTCGTTTTATTAATAAAATACATAACAGATAAGCTTATTCACAGTTTTTGTTGTGAAAACCCGAAAACTGGTATAAAGATAAAACGCAACCATTCCTTCTATTTGATAGAAAAAAAACACCAATTCTCTATTATATAAGGTAATCTCGCCGAGCCAAAACCATCGCTGAAAATAAATTGTTACATCTGTAATTTCTGTGAAGTATCAAATAAGCCACCATCTGCGTATTTTCAGTAAACAAAATGAAAAAATACTTTTTTTTGTCGCTGTGATAGCTTTGGAAACCTTTTTTAATATTAAAAATTATATTTGTCTAGACTAGCAATTAAATTTATGGCTTCTGCATACCCATACACGTTAAAAAGGTAAGTATTTCATGACATATAACGAAAAAACTCAGTTTTAATATAAGTTAAATCACTTTTATGGTTGTTCACTGTCAATAATTAGCGGAAGGCATTACATTAAGAAAAACACAATATTCTTTTGTTATTAATCAAGACCAGGACTGGTTTCGCTCATGGCGAGCATTGTCAACTGATTAGAAATAAAGTTTAACTAAAACAAAAAACAAATTTGAATACAAAAATGTGTGTTGCACTTTTGATGTAGACTAGTTGATAAATCGATGAAAGCAGTGACAAGAGAAATATCAGCATTTATTAATCAATTTTGTACTGAATGTGAAATAAATAAGTTGCTTACTAATTATTTCAGTGGTACATTTTAAAGAAGTACTCAGCAAATGTATACAAATGATGAAAAATTAAATAAATATTTAGTATTTATTACTTAAAATACGCATTTTACTTAAGAGAAATTTTTCAAATAACTAGTAATTCCAATCTGAACTTTTTATTCTTATACTTAATACACGAGAGGCTGATTGTTTATATGCAACAAAATTTTCGTATGACACAACTTACTTTAAAGTATAAACGGTTCATATTCAGATCGGATAGTGTATGAAATAAACATAATTATGTTTTAAAAAATGTAATCATGATATTTATTACTATTACATAATACTTAACCACTCCAAGTAATTCAAATACATTCATAAACATTTGCATATTGATTAATTCTAAATAAATCAAATTAATGAATTAAAGATTTTTGATATTTATTCCTGCATAACCAACTCACTAGAAAAAAACATAATTTTTATTCATATTGTACCTCTGAATATTTATTTCAATGGGGCTTTATGTTTCACCCTCGTCTGCGCAAGGGTGGCTCAACAAGGGGGAGGATGTTTTCAGTGACGTGCAGTCGATTGGCGTAGGGAATCGCAGTTGGTTTATTAAAATCATATAATTTCAATAAAATGTGGCGTGATTTTTAGCGCCATATTTTAACTAGAACTAAGAATTTGTGTGGTACCTACTAACTTACAATTCTTTGCGAAATTTATATAAAATAAATCGCAAATTTATTGTTGAAAATGCTAGGCCCATCTAAATCCCAAATCCATTGAAAGCATCAAATTGCTGCAACATTTTGATAATTGCATCAAATTCATTTACTGTTACTTTATGAAAAAAAAAAAAAAACGGTTATTCTTATTATGCTAGGTAATCTTATAATCATTTCATAACTGACTTAAAACTATAAACTTATATCTGTAAATATAAATTTCTGAGAATATTTGCAAGTAAAGAAATATATTAATCAGTAGATTTGTTTCCATCGGATTTTTTTGTATTTAATTTACAAGAATATATGTTTTTTAATCTTCGTAAGTTTTACAATACATTAATTTTAAAAAAAACTTGTCTTTAAATGACATTTTAGGATAAACAGAATTATTATATGTGAAGATAATATCGTTGCATAGTTTTTTACACGTTTCCAGTTAAACCTAGTTCTACCACTTATTTTTTAAGCTTATCGGATTATGGGTCGTATAGTTTTAATATCACTTGTATACAGTAAAACCATAAAAACCTTTTAGCGACAAATTTTATTTTACAACTGAGAATCAAGAAGATTTGTACGGCAAATGTTATATGATAATACTGCACGCCACTTTGCAATACAAAGGTGTAATTGCGTTCGTGTTGGGAAGCAAACACTTGCGCATTCACTACACAGGTGTACTACTATATATAATATATAACGTATACATATAAACGGATGCAAACAAAGGCTTTGTCAAATCAGGACGTATTCATCCTGTAATACAATGAATGTCTAAGATAAGGACGTAAAGATAGCAAATAAAATGATTTACAAAGCCTACAGTAGCTAATAATTATTCAATGCTTTTTATACTGATTTAATATGCTTAATTTCAGCATTATTTTTTCAAAACAAACTCTTATGAGATCTTATATTATATTCCAACATATATTTGAAGATCAGGTTTTTTAAAGTGGTTAAAGATATCATTAGATAAGACTATCGTTAGATAAGTGGTCATCACAACTCTCAGTTTCGAGGATAGGGTGAAAAAAACTCAAATACCCTTACCGTTAGACATAATCAATAAATGAAAAATAAGTACACACAAGTAACGGAAGGTATGCATACAGTGTTACCGGATCGACGTTATCTTCTACTGAATTATTTTAATAATCTTTCTACTAAGGGTGTGTTTGATAGGATGACAATTTAAAATTGTAATTGTTTGAATTTAAACACTTTCGATAGATGCCTTGTTTTTAAGAACATCTTGATTTTATACTACACATTAATAAATAAATAAAAATTTCAAATATATGTGTACTTAGGTTTAAAAAATAGAGAACACAACACTAGCTAACATGATGAAAATATTCTAAGTTGGTTTATTTTACAAATTAAACATCACACGCAATGTTTATTTGTCTTAGTAACAAAAATTAAAAAATACTGTTTTTTTAATACAAAAGGGGATGTAAAATAGTTACAAAGAAGTTAAAAAAACATACATTTTTTCAAAGTTTGTTAAAATGGTGGCTTTTTGTTTTCGGTGGCTTCTTTCTTTGGAGGGTAATATCTATCTTTTGATTGTCGATATCCAAAGGAAAACAGTGTTATGCTATTACTTGCGGTTAACATTTTGTTCTCAGACAAAGAGCATCTTTAAAATAAATTAACTACTTTATTGATTATTGTTGGTTACTTTGAATATTAATTTATCGGGGTATTATTTAATAGGCCTAACATTTTTCAGACGTTTTCATATTGAAAAAATACTTCACTCAAATAAAAGTGTTGGAAGAAATAATCTGAATAGGTTGTAAGACAAACACCACGAGGCTTGTTTTTATAATAACTCAAAATACAATAAAAAAAGTATGGACGCATTTAACGAAGAATGGATTCGCACCACAAGTAAATACGCAACGATTAAAATACCACTACTAAACACCTCTATCAGCTAACTATGTGAATGGTTTAAGTACTTTTTAATATTTCCATTGCGTTCTGTGGGGTATTCATTTATTGTTATTAGCGACTAGTGATGGTGATGCTTGGAAAAACTTCGTTGTATTATTTAGTCAAGTTGGTGCTCTATTTCTTTGACTGAATTTTGCCATGCTTACTTTGAAGATTGTATTTTATTTTATGGTATTTACTATTCACTGCCATCAAAGAATTTGACATCTACGTATGTTTTGAAGTTCCCCTGAATAAGGAATTCCTAAATCTGAAGGGTGGCGTGCATCAAAGAAAACTTCAACAATATGCTGCCGAATTGTGTTCAAGCTAAACAAAGTGCCTTTTCAATAAATATTCTTTCAACGTAAATTAAACTTTGAAATTAAAATATTATGTACGTCCGTTGCGTATTAGTAAAGACATTTTGACTATCACCACAACCAGTGTGTGGCATATAGACAAAATAAAAAAATTCTAGTTTTACATAGCTTCATTATTTGACAGTTATCATTTTTACGATATTTCAAGAAATCGATTTCACACGGTGTTTTTAATAGTTGTATTCAATTTACGCATAAACATTCAGCGTTTATTCATTCAAAAAAAATATTTCAGATTTATCTAAGAAAGCGGTCTCCAACGTGAGAGGCGTTGGAAACCACTGATCTAAGCTTGTCCGCTTCCATTGTAGAGCTGGTGGACTCCTAGTGAAGTTTTCTCTCAACAGAAGTGTTTCTACGAGAACTGCTTGACACTAATTTTAGCAATCTCTTTTTTCCAGGGAGAGTTGGGATAGAATAATGAGGTTAGGATAGAACTAGTGGTTAGCTATTTACTCTCAATACGCCCTGTTTTTATAATGGGATGGCTGGGCACGCCTTCGAATAGAATGTCATAAATCGATTGAAAAACTAATTTATAAACTCTCTGTACTGATATTCGAATCCGTGACATCTCTAACCGACGTCAACAATGTTGACCGCTCGATTGCGCAGCCGTTAAGTTTAAATTATAATTAAATTATTTGAGTGCGTAATAAACTAGCTGGATCAATATGGTTTGTTTTAAGGGGATGTATTTTGTACTCTCGCAGACACATTTTTTCTAATCCAACAGTCTATCCTTTTCATATTCCAAGGATTATACACAAACACCGTGATACTACACCCACACTACAAAGCTCGCCTGTATCCAGCTGTGTTTATTATCCTGCATTGTGCTTCCTACCCCTACTGTATATTTTGTAAAATTATTATTTCTACGCTACAACCTTTTCTGTTTACCCTATAGCTACATGGCTCGAACTTCAGACAAGAATGGATACTCGACTTTATTTAGATGAGTCTGGTCTAGTCTAGTCTAGTCTGGGTACAATATACTACACACCGAACAGGTGTGCATTAAAAAATGCAGGTATGCTTAAGGCTGTGTATTTTAAAATTTGTCTGGCGAAGGAGTTACATATTGAGTTGACAAACAATTCGTTTAATATTAAATAACAATTCATAACTTACTCCACTGATTGTATTTCTAGAAGTGACGCGTGCTACGTCTCCTCGAGAAACACCCTCAGACAAACTGTATCGCAAGATTATTAATTTTGTTTTTTTATTATTTTGTAGCCATGTCCACTCTCAATGTGGAGAATATAGCCTCCTAACGAAGGTATCTCAACAGAACTTTTCTACGAGAACTTTTTGTTACTCAGTCGCTCAAACTTTCTTTTCCAATGAGAGTAGTAGGGATAGAAAGATAATTTATTAATTGATTTGGCATTTACTTGGTAGAACTCCATTTATAACAGATTAAAAATAGATTTATAATAGTTCTGACGATGGCGCAAGCCGAAATAGCTATCAACGCATAAAATTATTAAAAACTACAGAACTAAAATACTTTGTTATTTTTAATCTGTTATAGAAAGATAAGGCTAGGACATGACTATTGGTTGACTTATCGCTCTCTCTACGAACAGTTATTAAATGATCGGAAAGGTGGGGGGAATTTTTGACATCACAAACACCCATGCCTTCGAACAGAAATCGATAAATCGATCGAAAAAATGCTGTTGATCATGGGATTCGAAGTCGTGAGATCCGGCACGGAAGCCAACAACGCCTACTGCTGCGCCGTAGACTATATTAATGTTGTTTCTTTATTTATTTTATATATAAGAAATTAAGTTTGGACAGGGGGTTTTTTTTACTGGATAACGATATGGATAATATAATATACAAAACAAAGTATTCTGGTTTCTTGTTTTTCATTCAATAAGCTTTCCACCGCCATATTGATCTTAAGAATAAACAAAGACACTTACCGTTTTTCAAATTACAATCATTGCACACATAGATAAAAATACTTACAACAACTTACAATAGCTTAAAAAGATACATTATATATAAAGCTTCACGTGAAACAATTTGTATACGCTTCATTAATACACAACTGAAATATGATATCACCAAAGAGAAGCTAATTTATTAACCGAAAGCGTAAAAAAATACCCCTTTTGGAACTGGTTATCCAAGTTTGTTTCTCAAACTCGATCATTTTACCTTTTAAGACCTGCCAGTGTATTACCATTGTCAGTTTATATCTTATCCATAATTTTGTCATAAAAATACAAACTAGTCTTATTACAATAATATTATTTGGTCTATGAGAAGTTTACAGCGTCGTAAAGGTCAGGTTAGTTCCATTCGGCCCACGAATTTATGGGTTCATCGTGGAATAATGCATGAGTTAACATTTGGCTATAAATTTCCTAAAAGGATTTTCGATATATAAATATTATCACGTGCCATGTCGATATGTTTTATTGATGTGACTGAATGTGAGGTCGTTTGCACTACACAATGGCTTATCAAATGATAACCTTTAGAAATATAACATTATGTTAATATTTTGTAGAAGAACGTGATATATAAATTTTGATTTGTCTCTTACCTTTAATGAAACATGGGGATATTAAATGTTTTCATATACATATTTTTTCTACCTAGTCCACTCCCAATGTCCATGTCCATGTCCATGTTCACTTCTAATGCTGTTTATCTCAACATAAGTGTTTATGCGATAACTGCTTGTTACTCAGTAGTTCAAACTCGCTTTTTTCCAAATTGCGTAAAAATATAAGGATGGGGCTAGGATAGAATAAGTGGTTACTTAACCGCTTTTGCAAAGCCCAGTTTTTAGGATAGTTTGGGTTAGAGGGGTAAATTCAATTCATCGCATATATTACATCGATGCCTTCGAACAAAACTTATTAAATCAATTTATAAAATTGTCCACTGTTGGACCTCGACCCCACAGGAGGCGTATACATTTTTTTTAACCATGCCCGCTCCCAATGTGGAGCATATGGACTCCTAATGGAGTTTATCTCAACAGAAGTGTTTCTACGAGAACTGCTTGTTACTCAGTTGCTCAACGTCTCTTTTTCTAAAGAGAGTAGAGATAGAAGGATAGGACTAGGACAGGATTAGTGGTAAGCTAATCGCTCTCGATATGCCCCGTTCATAGGATAGGATGGGTGAGAGGGGGGAATTCAAGACATCACATACATCCATGCCTTTGAACAGAAATTAATAAATAGTCTGTAAATGATAAATTCATAAATATATTACATATACCATTATATAAACATGTTTTATTAATGATAACATAAGAAATTTTCGACACCGAATTATCAATGTTATTTAAATAATCAAAATTTATAAAAAGAAGGGATATTTTATGGACTAATTTTACAGTTTTATGTAATGAACAGTAACGATTCAATGCGCTAAAAAGCTCACGACAAACAGAATCAGTCGTTGTTATACATTATAGAATCAGAACATTAAAAAAAAAATGTTCAAAGCGTTTCCATTAAGAATTGACAAGTAATTGTGACATTTAAGGTGATTAAATCAACGTATAACATTAGATTTGTTTTTCGTGGGATTAACCCCATCTACCGCCAGCTACCTGATCAGAAATAATTATTTATGCAGTTTACAATTTTATTATACACTTGACTGAATTGGAATTTACTTGGTAGAACTCCATTTTAACAACTCCATATTTATTATACACACTCGTAGAGTAGACGCCGATGAACAGCTTCCAAGATCTAGTTTGTTTTAAGTTAAACAATTAAGACGATAAAATCAGTACCAGCTACAATATACTATCAAACAAAACACTTTTTGTATTTTTTTTTTCAATTAATATAAAGACTGGTTTCGCTCATCATCAGTATTATCAACCAGTCCTCCTGAGTCCTGATATGTATGTAGAAAAATGGAGTCAGTACACAAATTGTATTTGTTAAGGTCTTTAAATCATTGAATACTTACTGTACAGATAGTAAATAGCACAACCAATATTTTTCAGAAAATCAAATACGAGCTTCTTTTAATAATTTTAGCACAATAAGTGACTTGGTAAAATAATATTTATTTCTATAATACTAGCCGGTTCCCGGGAAGCGTTACAATGTCACTCAAAGAAAATTAAAGACTCTTAATTTTGTTTATTGAAGTGCATGTTTTCTTTTTCTGTCTGTTTGACGTTTGATGTTTGCTGCTGATTGAATATAGTACGACACACGCGCCACCTACTGTAAGCTTATTGCACTATAACCTTCGCGCAAGTGCAATCATACTTTATCAAAATAAATTGTATGGCAGACATACAAACATTGATTTTTATATATAAGACCTACTGTAAGTTAATTTAACTATTCCTATAACCTCCCCGGAAGTGTAAGAAAAAATTTTGTCAAAGTTTTATTGCAATCGGATGAGTGGTGTGACAGCGCATTACGAACAAACAAACATTCATTTTTATATATTATATTATATATCACACGTAACATAAATTTATTACTGTTTTCATTCGGTTACATGTTTGAAATATTAATTTAAACACAGTGTGCCAGAACACATTTGAAAACGTGATTTTATTGATATTATTAATCCAGTTATCATAGTATAATGGCCCGAGCACGTGTCGGGAAGTTTTATGGCTGCGAAAAGCTGAATGCGATTTTCACCCCTCTAGTATGTAGGTTTATTGCGAAAATAACATCGCTAATTTTGAGCATTTACACGAGGCAAAATATACAGAAGTACAAAACGAATTAAAAACGTCATAAACTCGTAACTTAAGGCATTGTCTTACACGTATTTCGCACAATTCAATTGAGTAAAAGGAATTTTCGCCAAACTGCCAGGGGTGTAGAGTTGGTGTTGGATTTATGTAATTTAGAGCAAAATCTCTAACGTTAAAAATCGACCGATGGTGGCAGAAATACAAATTTAGTTGAACTATTAACGCGTTAAACCTCTCTGGTTTCAACTTTTTTTGTACCCAATGGCGGATTAGGCAATTTGGAGGTTTTTTGATAGCATAAAATTTAAATAAGTATTGAAAACTGAATGAGTTAGTTGGGCTATAAATTATATAACACAATTTGAGGCCCCTAAGATTCGGAGGCCACAAGCGCGTGCCTCATGTGCTTATGGGATAATCCACAACTGTTTGTACCTGACAATAATACTGCACATATACATAATCTATAACTAATAACTGAAATTTGAACTATTCAAATTTAGTATTGAAATTACACTAAGCACCTTCAGTCGAAATCTTAATTTTGATAGCACTAATTCTTTAGATATTAACAAAAGAAAACACTGATAATTAGTCAAATTATTCTTGTCCCAGTTAAATGAAATGTTTCCCAAAGAGTTGTTATCAACTTTGGATATCTCGATGGGTTTCGCGTCTTTGACTGGGCAAGTTTTAATTAGCTCTTGGCGGTTTCCTCAAACTTTCTAGAATAAAATTAACTCAAACAATGCGAGATTTTCATTCATAATCTGATCTTGTTAAACCTTTAACACCTTCTTAATTGATTATATTATACAAACGGCATTATGATTACAATTATTATTTAATTGATATCTTTTCAATCTGTATTTCTTGATTACATTTTTCGCATAATTTTGATAGGAAAATATAAAGTTTCATATAAATAGCTATTCATGTTTGCCGATAATGCAAACTGAAAATATATTTTTTATGAACAATAACCATACATGAATATGCTAAAGCGAATTTTATCTTACAGATAAGATCACACTCTTGCAAAGGGTTACTCTCAACCGTTGACACCATTTAAATTATGAAGTTATTTACTGTTTATTGATTTTAAATTCAAGAACTATTTAGTCGATAATATAATACATTTTTGACGGCGGTGTAACATTTTAAGAACCGCCGCTACGAATATATTATTTAAAATGTCGTAAAAAACGTTAAGTACCCATAAAGTGTTATTTTAAAATGCTACCCAACTTCCAAACATCTAATACGGCTTGATGGGTTGTTTGATCTTCGTAGAGAAGACCATAGAGAATGTAAGAGAAAGCCAAACAGTACTAATGTTCAACGATAGCGTCCATAGATTAAAATCTCAAGATTTCTAATGTAATAGATAATAGTAGGTACCGTCGTATTTGTTTTGGGTCATTGAAATTAAGCACCCTACTTATCTAGCGCTCAATAGATTTGAACGCGAGCTAAAGATATTATCTCTGGACTTTTAAAATGCGATTGAAGCTTCTTTAAATCGGTTAAGAAGTTTAATGGACATTCGTTTTTAAACGAACTGGTTCTTAATCGACATAATGTTAGAAATTAAATTTTATTCGGTGATCACTTCCCAGGTTCTCATGATACTGAATATTTGAATACTATAATTATTTTGTTTTATTATAACCAATTATTAAATGCCTAAGGGTAGTAATCTCAGAAGAGTTCCGAACAATCTAAGCAATTTGCTGCAGTCCATCTTTACACGGGTTCAACAGGTCAATGCTGACTTGATTGCATTATTTTGGAAATGGCAATTGTTCACTTCTTATTAGCATTACTATACACGTCTGCTACGACATGTCCGCAGTAATAAGCATATACTCAATACACATAATAGCAGTTTGGCTTAAGAGACTGAGTTAGTCATCAGTTGACAATGCTCGCAATGAGCGAAACCGGTCCTGTCATATTAAATAAAGTGGAATGAAGTACAAAGGATTATTGTGTTTTTACTAATTAGTCACATTTATTTGGTAATTAATTAATTTTCTACTTTCTCAAAACATACTTGTATATGGTTTATAATCAGTTTCGTACAGCTTTGATAGGACTATGAATACAAAGGATAGACTCATTATTTTACCGATGGTGCTGTGGCCTGCTGCTGCCACTAAAAAACACCTGTAGTAAGAAACGCTTTTTGTCATTTCTTGTATTTAAGTAGAGCATTTATATTAATCTAAGTTATTCAACTCTGGGATTTAAAAAATTGCCTAACACTCAACTCTTATTAAAAAAATAAGAAGGTCAGTCTGAATTTTCTTTATATTCTCATTGCCATATAACAAGTAGTCGTTCTTTCACCGACAACAGATTAGCTATGTTTTAATAGTCCTGCTGCAACGGAATATTTAATGATGGGTGATGATCTACATTTGTATGCAAATTGTATGTTCGTTTATGAATAAGCATAAATTGATATAAAATAAAACTTGATAACTAGTTATTTCACTGATTTTGAATTCTGAAAATGTTTCTCAAAGAAGCAAAACACGTCTCACAATTTAAAACACAATCATTAAAAAAAATACAACGTAAAGGTAATTAAATTTAAATTTATATTAAAAAATATTTTTTACAAAGTGTCCGTGTCAAAACACCGTGTCCATCGAAAAAAAAATTAAATATCTTGGAGTTTAACTATTTAAAAAAAAAAAAACAAGACTGCCTCTGCTTTTGATTTTTGGCTTAAGTATTCTTCACAGGAGATTAATTGATATAAGAGAATCAAATTACGATATCAATGACGAATAATATTCAGTTATTGATATCTTAGAAAGATTTTATTTTTACAGTATATCAGAACCAATAGTGAGCATTGCTATATTTAATTGGACACAAGAATCGCGAGTCAGCGGTCATAAACTTTAAATGAGAAAAGTTGTTCGGTACGATAAGAATATAAAAGAACTTTTGTTGCACATCGCCACATTAAAAAGAGCTCTCAAATAAATACAGACAGTGAAAGAAGTCTACGACTTAGAGTTAATAGTTTTTGTTGCTATTATATTACCTACTTTTTGGAGTGAAAATTTAAGGGTTAATGCTCCCATAAAATGGCGACAAGAAGCTGATTCTCAAACGTCTCTCAAAGCTCATTCATACTAGAAATTGTCTGTGCGTAATAGAAAATGTCCAGAACAAGAAGTGAACACAATTTATTATTGTACGATAATGTTAGCGTTTTACGAAATCCATAATGATATATTGTTTTTAAAATTATGTGTACGATTGGCGAGGAAATATGCCAAACTCATTGCACGTTGAATGGAAATATGTAATGTTAAATAAACTTCTTTTGTATGTTGACACGGTAGGGTTTATTGTCACCCGCTCCCACTACCACTTTTGTGATGAAAACTGGCGATATTTTATAATGTGTAGCTAAATTAAATGTGTTTAAATCACGTAACCCATTGATTAATTCATATTAATCAATTTTTTTAACGCTTATGGCCTTAAATGGCAACATTGTTTTTCGATACCGAAGTGATTTTTGTTTTTTTTCTTTCTTGCTCTTTGAGACATGAACCAGACACAACGTGTGTGTGGGGACACTTCCCGGTCCTGGGACTTGCTCCAAGAAACCTTTAGTTGTAAATTCACTTTTAGTTTTTTTCTTTTGTGGTGTTTCGTCCAAGATGGAAGAACTGATATTTTTTCATTTGAACGAGGATTGAAATTAAGTTTGTTCTGCGCGCATATTTAGCATCAATTTTCTTAACTTTTATAAAATCGCGTGAGCAAGCTAGGTCTTATAATAGTTATTGTGTATTGTAATAATTCAA
Organism: Himalopsyche tibetana; assembly: GCA_030503985.1. NCBI lineage: Eukaryota > Metazoa > Arthropoda > Insecta > Trichoptera > Rhyacophilidae > Himalopsyche > Himalopsyche tibetana. The sequence goes on from JAPJYX010000014.1 coordinate 5,989,614, forward strand.
AATTTTGCTTGTTAAATATTTTATGTAATTAATTCGGTGATAGCAAGTTCTTAAATAAACGTTTTCGTGATAGTAGAGTGATTGATTTTATTTCATGTCTACTTACCTGTTAACGCTGAGTTTACACCAGCGGTATTGTCCTTAATGACTTTTATTAGTCGAGATTTATTCTTGGGGTTATTCATGAACAATAGTAGAAATTTCTAACAATAAATGAAACTCGCTCTAAAATAAATTGCAAGTAATGTTAATGTATATGAACAAATATGCCAAATTCATAACCAATTGTTTGCTAATGATGCCTATGAATGCTAATGAATACAATGCCACATCACCAAGTATTGACAGTGAACACGTAAAAAATGATTCATATATGTACATTTAAATGTCCAAATATGCAAATTTCATATTTACAAAAAAATGAGTTTAATCTTTGACACTACATATATTATTTTGAAATTGACAGTTTTTACTGCACTCTAAACTTAACTCTTGGTAAAACTGACTTACGAGTTACGATGTATGTATAAGAATTGAGCCGACGACAATATTATATTATTGTACGAGACTTGATAATTTTGCTAAACTTTAACAAACGCAGTTGAATATTAAGGTTACACTGTTACACATTATATCGATCGAATTACTTGATATTGTTGTACAATGGGTAAAGGTTGAACAGGATAACAAAAAACGGCATTAACCGTTTAAGAGCAGTAAATAAATATAGTCTCGAGAGAGCATTTATAGTGGCCGAAGCCATTTAGCGTAACACGGGTTCTGCACAGCCAAGATTAGTCGTAAAGAAGTTAGAAGCTATTACAAAGAGGCCATACGAAACTTTTATTGCTTTGTAATAGAAAACAAGTGAATGAAAAACTTGTTTTGTCCAAAGACATTTGGTAAATTAATAAAAACGCGGAGTATTATTTTCAGCAATTAACTTTTTTGTATTTAGCCGGAGAAGAATAAATCTTTATTATGGTGAAGTTTATTACTAATTTTAAAACATAAATATGATTATATTTATATATAAAATATGTATAACAAACTATACACGACTCCTTCAATACTTGAAAGAGGCATAGAAAATATATTGGACACGACACGACTTTAATTATTTTTTTAGGCTTAGTAGTATGCAGTGGCACTACTTTTGACACTAGAAATTTGAATATCCTCATTTTAGAAGGATTTGAAGGTATTGTTTTTTTTAAAGCACGACTCATCAACCCTGGAAAAATATCTAGAAATAAGTAATTTTCTTAATAATAAAAAAACTTACGTTTTATTTAAAAAAAAAAAAAAAATTGATTTGACAACAAATTATTGTTTTGAATTTTTAATATACTTTTTGACGTTTATTTATAGCATTTTTACATGAAAATAAAATTGTACACATTCCACAAATTTCTAATATTAAAAAATTAAAGATTTTTCTAAAATTGTGCACATTTTTAATTTTTTCGCAGTTTTTATTTTTTTTGTTTATTTTTTTTTGTCGTAACATGTAAAACGGTTGTTAACTTTTATTTAATGTTTATTTTTCATTCTACCAAGGTTTTATAGAATTAAAAACACTTTGTACTGTAAGTAAAAACCTCTTTGTAAAACAAAATCAAAACGACCAATTCTTCTTAAATTCAATTATATAAAAAATAGTTACGATTTTAATTTATAAAAAAACAAATAGAAAAATAATGCAGCACCAGTGAAAATTTTCGATAACTTGAAAGTTTATTATGATTTTCAACTTATTTTTACTGTTGCTGAAAAAAAAATCATCAGTTGAAATCATCCCGAGTGTGTTTTCTACCACAAAATTTACACAAATAATATCGTTCACATAATTAATATCATGCTAGGCGCATTATTATTTCGCATATTGAAATATCTGCTTCATGGAAAAACTGTACGCTCTCAACGCTCAACTTGTATTAATGTTGATCGGTGTCTTAGCAAATCTTAGTTATTTATATCTTTAACTGAGAAAGCATTTCGTTTTCTGTAAATCAATTACTTCCATGAGTGAAATATTAACATTCATACATCATTCATTGACATACACAAAATAAATTATATTTTGTATTCATAATGCGTTTATGTATTTGCGTCCTTAGTTTCAACCACTTAACATTATTATTGAGTTATAGTTTAAGCCAGGCATGGGCAACCTTTCCTAGGTTTAGGGCCAAATTATCATTCTATCTCCGAGTCAAGGGCCGGACCAAATTATTAAACATAATAAAGTAATATTAAATTAAATAAAAACCTGTGGTAGAGTGGTCAACGTCGTTGGCTTCGGTTACGGAGGTCACGGGTTCGAATCCCAGTACGGACAGTTTAATAAATTGATTTTTCAATCGATTTATTAAACTGGTTAAGCAACTGAGTAACAAGCAGTTCTCGTAGAAACACTTCTGTTGAAATAAACTCCATTAGTAATCCATATACTCCACATTAGGAGCGTACTAGTAAAAAAAAAGCAAAACACGTAGCTATTTCTTACATGGCGGTGATCATGAACTAGTAGAGTGGAGCCACTGCAAGCGCCCGTGTCACCTCCATTATTTAATCCCTCCCTGGAACTATTAATATCGTTCTTTAATACTTTGCCGAGATGAATCAGGGCCGGAAAAAATAGCTCGGCGGGCCGGTGGTTGCCCATATATGGTTTAAGCTTTGAGTTATGAATATAATTTAACCGTTACCACATTAAGATGTGTCTTAAATCTATGTCCATAGCGTTCATTGTCTACGAATTAATGAAAAACCTTTCAAGAGAGACACAAATTCATTTGATATCATTAAACTAGATTTTAGACAAAAGAATCGCGACTGAAACCTCAGATCAATTGGAATTAATCGCAATTTTCACAGGATATTTTTTTCAAATCTAAAGCTAAATTTAGATAATACGTCGGCATTTGCATCATATATGCTCTTGATAGAACGTGTAATATGTTGTATACATAGTAGGGATTCTGAAGTCTCGGGTTTTTCAAAGTCCCGGGACACGAGACGTGATAAAGTCAAAGTCCCGGGACTTCCCGGGACTTGGGACTTTTATTTGCCCTTCAATAAAATTTTTAAATTCATTAAAATTAAATGTTTGTATGTATGTACTAAAAAGGGATGATAACGGTTCATGCATTGAAAAAATAACAATGAATTGGGTAAAATTATGACCGTTACTTCACAAATCACAATACAGCTTTTATACCTTTTTTGTCCTATTGAGACATTGGTAACTTTGTACAATAGTGACAAACATTTGCAAATAAAACAACATCAGGTATGAACACTTAATTATAATATTTTTTAATTTGGTTTTGCTACAGTTATATTTTTAATACGATTACGAATTGATTTAAACAAATTTCTAATAACATAAATGAAGATATCTTTCTCCCAAACGTTTTTTAATATTTCGTTTCAATTAAAACTATTTTTTTTGAGCGTTTTTTACGCAGTTAGACGTATTTTTTTTCATGCGTACTTTAAAATGGCGGCGAAAGTATGCGTTAATTAAAAAAAATACATCTTTTGAACACATTTATTTATTAATAGTAAAAATATTAAATTAATTCAATAATAAAGTCACAAGCTCAAATCATACATAGTATGTATTATTTACACAAAAGTTAATATTTTATTTTTGCTTATCAAAATATGCTTTTAAAAATAATAATGAATTTAATGACGAATCAGACAGCCGATTTCTCATCTTTGTAATAAACGTTGTTGCTCTTCATCATTGTCAGTCGATGTTGCTTTTATGTTATATATAAAAAATATTCTTTGTTTCCGTTCTCCAGTTGATTTTAAAATCTTAAATTCGTTTAGTTGTTTCGTTTTTAATGGAGAAATCTTTTGTTTTTTTTGTAATCTGTCTATTTAATTCTTCTTCCAGTGACAGTTCTGCAATATTTATCTCATCATTGATAGTTTCTTCAGATACCTCAATATCTTTTTCCACGGAGAAAAGACGTTGTAGTAAATTATCTCCGTATTTCAAATATATTGTTTTGGAGCATTTGTCAAAATCTTCCGTGTACTCTTTTCGAAAATCAATTAGTCTCAGCAGAACGGTTGGTAATAAAACATAAGCCGCCTTGATTTATAACATAATTTTCTAGAAATAACTATTGGTTCCATTATTTCTTGGAATTCTGTGCGATTATCCCATGCTGCAAAAATAGTTAAGCGAACACGTGCTTAAGTTTTTTTTTGTATTTCTGCATGTCTCTCTCTACCCATTAAAAATGGTTGTTTCGTATTACAATATATAAATAGATGTTATTTAAAACTTCTACAATTATAAATCCAAACAGCTGTTTCTTTTCTTATAGATCCCTGTTATACATGCATACTTAATTTTGTTAAGCCCCGGCCTTTAATCCTTAGCCTAAATATAATGCATTTTTTTCAAAACTGATCCCGCGGATAGACACCAATGTAACTTTTTTTTAAATCAAAATTAACTATTTATGTCACATTAGCGATTGCTTGCATCCAATTTTTATTTGTTAGAATGGTTTTTTCAAAATTAAAAATGTACAATTTGGCTGTCTTAAGTCCCGGGACTTTGTTGTTAAATGTCCCGGGACTTAAGACAGCAAAAAACCATAAAAGTCCCGGGACTTTTGTCCCGGGACGTCTCGACACAGAATCCCTAATACATAGTGACTATTGATAAAGAGCTGTTTTGAAAAAAAACTGTGGATTATGGCCTTTTGCCTTTATACAGTCGAAATAAGTTTGTTTCTCATTACATACTTAGCTACGCATTTTTAGTATACTGAATAGTGCTTTTTTTTAAAAACTTTTTACCTATTTAAATGTAAAGCTCTGTGTTTTCATTAAACTCTGCTATTTTATGTGCTTAATCCGTCACTGCTTTGGAGACTAGAGATATATCCATATTAGCAAAAAAGTGACATTGGAGACGGATCACCGATTGACCAGTCGTCAATTACTGATTGTCAACGTTTTTTTTGTTAGTTTTAATTGTTTTTTTTAATGGCTTTTACCAGAGGTAGATTATGTAAAAAAACATTGTGCGGCGTGTCTAAAACTGAATTATATGATTGATTGATGGTGATGATTAATATGCGTATTTCGCATTTCTTTGTGTTTTTACGTAGATAAAAAATATTAAAACACACCTTTATTTGTACTATTAACTGGTTTACTGGCATTACAATTCATTTAATTTATTCTCATTTCATAGATTAATTTTCAACAGACAGCTTTGGCGAATTATCCATGTCTACTGCATTCTATACAAGTGTCAGTCAACTTAGTATTAAGCATTAATTCTGGCTTCTTCGATCTGGGGTACATTTTATTTATCTGAACAAGAGGCAGAAATTATTTGTCATTGACTCTACCTTGAATGCTTTTGTTTTACCAATCATATGATGTGTTTATATACTGAAACAAATGGAAACAAAACTATAGTAAAGTAAATAAAGCGGTTTGAAAAAGATTAATGGTTTTAGTAGGTCTACGCAAAACTAATAATGGTTTCTAAATCTGGAGTCTGGAGTTTGGATCAAATAATGGAAAGTTTTTGTTTTGATTGGTATATTTGATAAACATTTAAAAGTAATACACATCGAATACTAAGATAATAAAAACTGAGGAGCAAACATTCAAAAAGTGATTTGTCACACACAAACAGAGAAATCATGGTTCGCTCGAATGTGCCAACTTTATGATTTATTTTTTATAGTAAAAAAATATTTTTTGAACATTTATTGTGGTTTCCATTCATAGATCTTATTATGTGCTATCAGAACTGATATCAAACGGCATTTTTCAAAAATTTTGACAAATCACTTTTTGAATGCCACTCAACTATATATACTAAATTAAAATGGAAAGTGTATTATAATGATACAAAATATCGATCCATAATTGGCAAAAGAACTTAAGCGATACAATTCGGTAAATTGCGTTTAAAGCCAATAATTGTTCAATATGGCCAGAAGCATCAATGACTGATCTTTTTTAGAGCCTGTGCATTTTAGTGTTTTGACTTGTTCCATGTGAACCCAGGTTGAAAAACGGTGATCTAGAGCAGTGTTTCCCAACTTTTTTCATCCCATGGACTCCTTAATCTGAAAACAATAATCTGCGGACCCCCGAATCTTTATTTCATACTTTATCACAAATAATGTTGAAAGAATGAATATTTTCGCGGACCCCCGCGAAAAACCTGCGGACCCCAGGCTGGGAAGCGCTGATATAGAGAACTAGTAGTACGCGACCCAAGTACTACAAGGTTATATGTAAAAAAAAAATACGAAACAGAAGTAACAATGCGGCAGTCTACCATTGCGAAGTACCATTATTGGCATACATGGCTATTTTTGTTTTGTCAAAAAATTTCACATAGAACCTTGTGGTACTCGGGTCGCGATTAGTCAGAAAATTTTATCATAATATCGACCGTGGAAAGGAAATAGGACGTAACCCACACATATCGAATTTTACAGGAGGCGCAAAAAACGTGTTTTGATGATTTTGGACCATATGCAAATTATGAATTATACACAACCTTGAAGTGCACAGAGACTTCTAAACTGGTGTTTAATTGACATAATCTAATATTAATCAAAAGAATTGTCTAGGAAAACCTTTATTTCAGTCTTTTTTGATGGTTTTAATTTTTTAAATTGTCATATTTTTCAAACTTAAAAGCTAAACTTAGATACTAATTCGGCATTTGCTACTTACATCCTTTTGATAGAACGTGTACTAAGTTTGATACATTGTGATTATCGAAAAAAATCTGTTTTGAAAAAAATGTGGGTTACGTCCTTTTTCCTTTACACAGTCGATATCAGTATAGGCATTGAGCATATATTTACTAACCGCACTTAAGAAATTCTCTTTTCAAACCTTATTTAAAAAAACCTTGTCATGTAAAATTTATGAATTGTCGGTTATGTTTTTCTGCCAATTACGGGTCGATATATCCTTGATTCCCTGCTGAATGTTTCATTCTCAGTCTGGTGTCATATTATGAAAAAATTGGGGAAACACCGATTTATTCTACATATATTTAAGCCAATTGCTTACTTACATACTTGCAAGAAACGGAATCGAAAATAGCTCGCCTTATCGCTAGTGCAAGCAAGTCTGGCTCTCGTAACTTTGCGTTAACGTTCTGAGTTTGTTTTACCTATCTACCTGCCGCCTAAGCTCTCACGTAAACTACTGGATACGTGAATTAAGTTGCATAGCTGCCATTTTCTTGGACATAGACTAGATAAGGTTTTTTACACGTGCCTTTGGATCATACCAGTTATACGATTTTTCTGATTTACCACACCATGTTATTAGATTATGACTATAAATGAAAATATTAGATTATGAGAAATTTCGGAGGGTGTCCAAATACATACATAAATGAGTTAAACAGGTTTTCCGTTATTTTTCCGGTTAGTAAATATATGCTCAAAGCCTATACTGATATTATGATAAAATTTTCTGACTACTTGCGATCCGAGTACAGGGTTGCCAGATTTCTAAAAACACAGATCGGGACATTCACTATTTCGAAGACTTTTATACATGTATACGTCGGGATTATAGAAGGACTTGCAATGCGGGACTCGGGATTTGTCGATTTAACTCGGGACAGTCCCACTCAAATAGGGACGCCTGGCAACCCTGCCCGAGTACCACAAGGTTCTATGTGAAAAATGTTGACGAAACAAAAATAGCAATGTATACTAATAATGGTGCTTGGAAGACTGCCGCTTGTTACTTCTGTTTCGTATTTTTTTTTACATATAACCTTGTAGTACTTGGGTCGCGACTCGCGAGTAGTCAGAAATATTATCTAGATCAGTGCTTCCCATAAACTAACCGGGTACCTGGTTCAATTCCGGGTAATTTTTATCAACTGCATATTATGTGCTACTTATTATTATTATTTTTTTTTATCTATGTCTGCTCGCAATGTGAAGTATATGGTCTCCTAATGGAGGTATCTCAATAGAATTTTTTTCTACTGTTTGTTACTCAGTCGCTCATACACTCTTTTTTCAAAGAGAGTAAGGGGTAGAAGGAAGGGCAGGACTAGTGGCTAACTAATTGCTCTCGCTACGCTCCGTTATTTTAGGATGGGTGAGAATCTTTAGACATATCAAACACCCATGCCTTATAAAAGAATTCGAAAAATCGATTGAAAAAATACTGTTTGTACTGGAACTCACCCGTGAGATCCGTCACGGCTCTAATATATATCGGTAACATATTTTATGAATATAAGTCGAATTATAGAAACTCAAAGAACTTCTTCTCACTTAACTCACAATCAATCGTGAAAGCAGTAGTTTCAGATCATGTTTTTAAGTATTGTGTCGTTATTGATTTCGTGATTCAAATCATATTTATTTTAATTTTGAAATCATTCCAACGGTTTCAAATTGTACTTATTCAAGATATTTACATTATGAAAGATAAACATCAAAAGCTTTGGTAGAGCTTAAAAACTGAGCTTAATCTGAGCTCTCTCCTTTCTTTTGAATTCCTGTCTTATGTAAATGCCTCATATTTTTGATGAACGTGATCAGTGGCGCCACCGGTGGACATGTCCCTTCCTGGAATATTTAATACGTGCCGAACATACGACTCGCATGCTTTTCCCTATAATAATCCCCTTGCGACATTACGTACGGTACCACCCATGGAGACATGTTATTGGGGGTGGTATAGAATAATAAAGTATCTTACGAAAGCGCTTTTGAAATATTTATTACTGAAAACCAATGAAAAACGATTTTCTTAAAGAGTATTAACATATTACAGAGAGCTATTTACGATATATTTTGAATGTAGCGTTTTAATCAATATATAAATAGGATAGATGGATTATGAATGATTTTATTATTAAAATTATTAATGATTATACAAAAAAGAGCACAGCAATTGAATATTAAAACACTTTATATTAATATTTAAAATAGTTCGTTGGTAGTGGAATGTTTATAAACTTTGATTTAGTATTTACTTTCTAAAACGTATTTGCCATAATGATATTAAAAATAATATTGAGATTTTATAATATACGTAATAAATCACTATTATCAATAGGGTAAATCGTCAATATGATGGCAAAAACCATGTCTAGAAATAATCGTCATTTTCAATAATCATGAAATATGTACAAAGATCTCTATTTATACACTCTATATAACTATTACTGATTAATCTAACCACTTCATCAAATTAGATAGAGATTTTTTAATTTGCTTTTAATTTAAAAAAAGCGTTAAGTTAGTTTAAGTTTTTTTGCCATGAATAATTTAAAACAGAATTTAATAATTCTTCAAATTGCATATAAAAATCATAAACTTTTTTAACATAACTCTTTGTTCCAGTATACTTATAATAATAAGTTAGAAGCATAACTCTTTATGCATTATGTGTTGTTTGACATTTAAATCGATATTTTCTGCCGATGTCCTGTAATCGTATATAATCGTATTATTGAATATTTGTAAAAATAAAAATAAAAAATTGTAGAAAATATTCTTAATTTTTATGATCAATCAATCAATAGACTTCACTTATCATGAATGAGATAATTTTCAAAATATCAGTTGAAACCGGTCCTGATATTATTTACGAATGCGTAGAAATGCTTACGTGTTTTACATTGCACAAATACTCTTTTCGTTGCAATTTACAAGTAGCTCGTTAAACAACACTTTTCGTGATTCTATAGTATAATATTTAACACCTTGTAAAGATTTCCCAAAGGCGATTTTCTCGGATAACTTTCCTGAGGCTTAATGATTTCTCGCTTCGGTTGAATGCGCAAAGTTTTCCAGCATATTTTGAATGCAAACAGAGTTGAGTCAACGAACTTTGGTGAAATTTTCTTCTGATGACATTTGGAGACAATTCCAACTTCAACGGTTGCAGATTTAATAGCATAAAATACTTCTTGAACTTGCGGACAGATTTCCAATTAAAAACTTATCCGTACCTTAGACTAACATAATGTTTTATTTAGGAACATTTACATAAATTTTAATTATACCTATCTATACCTTTATTTATATAGTTTATTATAATTACAGATTTAATTTGTATTTATGATATGATAAGGCTTTGTCAAACTTTTGACTATCTTACCAAAAGTATTTTTGTTTCCATATTTTCCAAAAGACTTTACTGAACTTTACACTTCATAGCACTTTATTGATATACAGTGAAAGTCGCAACTAAAACTGGGCACTAGGGATTCTGTGTCGAGACGTTCCAGGACTTTTTAGGTTTTTTGCTGTCTTAAGTCCCGGGACTTTGTTGTAAAATGTCTCGGGAAACGAGACTGTGATTTAAAATGTGCATTTTAATAATAATAAAAAAAATCTTGTGGTTAAGAAACCCTCAGAAAGACTGATGTGTATTGAATGAAAACAGGTATAGGAGGGAAGCCCCAAGAAAAAAAACGTAACTGTAGTAAAATTAAATTACAAAATATTAAAATTAAATGTTCATACCTGATGTTGTTTTATTCACAAATATTTTTTCACAATTATACAAAATTACCAATGTCTCAATAGGACAAAAAAGGTCTAAAAGCTGTATTGTGAAGTTACGGTCATAAAATTACTTCTGCTTACTTTGCGGCCGAATTCATTGATATTTTGTCAATACATGTACCGTTATCATCTCTTCTTAGTAAAAATCAGCCGTAAGCATTTCATAGATAATGGATCTATATTTAAAAAATACTACATAAGAAAAATAATAATTATTAAGCATTGTATTAAAAAAACGCGATTTTTACAAGTGAAGTTACATTCAAAAGGTGCCGAGTGTATGTAATACATACATACATTGTGTTTATTCATGTCCGCTCCCAATGTGGAGCATATGGCCTCCTAATGGAGGTATCTCAACAGAAGTTTTTCTACGAGAATTGTTTGTAACTCAGTCGCTCAACCTCACTTTTTTCAAAGTGAGTAGTAGGGAAAGAAGGATAAGGCTAGAACAGGACTAGTGGTTGGCTAATCGCTATTGCTACACTCAGTTATTAAAGGATCAGAAGGATGGGAGGAGGAGAAGAAATGATGTGAATTGACATCACAGACACCCAGTCTTTGATCGCGACGTTGAATTGAATAATTCTCAAATTTACTGTGATCATAGATACATACATGCAAATATTTAATTTTAATAAATTTATAATTTTATTGAAGGGGAAATAAAAGTCTCGCGTCCCGGGACTTTTAATTTATCACGTCTCGAGTCCCGGGACCCTAGAATCCCAGAATCCCTACAGTGGGCGCACGATTATTGATCGATGTGAAAATATTTACTTTGGAACTACTAAGTTATCAATTTTGATTCTATGTTAATTTATATGACGCGCTCTGAGACTAATCATCAAAGTACATTGGTTGTCCGTTGCAATCCCAAAAAATCAAAATAATAGTTAAATACTATGTGTACAATTTTATGCTCTATCGGACCCAGCAATCACACAATAAAAATATTGCTAGTATTGTCTGGGTCATTACAAGTATATTTCTTTGTATCCTATTACTGAACCCGACAATAGTTTCTAACCTGTTAGCAACTGTGTATATAATAAATCTCGGAAGATGAATAGTACTTGATTTACGATGAACATTGGAATATTGCTTTTCCCATTTTCTCAAAACAAGTTATTTGAAACTGAATGAATAATGAACTTGATGATCGTAATGACAACTTGATTATTGAATTAAATTTCTCATTTTCGTTCAAAGACCCACAGATAAGCTGTCTCACACAGCGAACAAGAAGACTTTTTGGCCCACGCATCAATTTTAATAATTCATACTGACATAGCGGTGAATTGCCTTCAGAGTAAAATATGATTGGGAACATGATATATTTTTTTATTCAAATGAATAAAATATGTCGAATAAACATAAATTAAACACGAGCCTGTGAGAGAGTTTTCAACCTCTTGCATGCCAACAAAGGGTACGCGGTACACTATCAAAACGTCGATAAACTTTTCGCAGTAAATCTTCTATCGTGCCTTTTTTTATTCTCCTCCATCGACCGAAACGAGTTTTAAAGAAGAAATATATACGACACAACGCGATGGTATTTTTTATGCGTATCTCATCATTAACTTTCAAGAATTGAAACAATTTTTATGTAGGTATGTACATTGAAATCATTCTTTGCGAATGCCGTCATAAAATCAATAAACATTTTCCCTATAATCTCTTTCAGAATATGAAGCTAGGCTAAAACGGTACGGAAATATCAACAGTAATTTTCTCTAACGACGGCTCGTTATCAGGCATATCAGAGACATAAAAAAATAATGCTTAGGTGACCAGACTCACTGCGGCACAAACTTAACAATATATATGAAAAAATCGATTGATTTTACATATAAATTCAATATTTACCCGTATCATTTAATGAGGACCATTTTTTCCGGTCGTCTATAATAGTCATTCCTATACCATTATTTTTTAAATCCATGTCTGCTTCCAATGTGGAAAATATGGCCTCCTAATGGAAGTATTTCAACAGATTTTTTACTAAGAGTACTGTTTGTAGTCACTCAACCTCTCTTTTCTAGATAGAGGAATAGAAGGATTAGGTAAGGAAAGAACTAGTAGTTAACTAATTGCTTTCACTACGCCCAGTTACTAAATGATTAGGAAGGCGGGGGGGGGGGGGGTAGTTTTAGACATCACAAACACCCATGCCTTCGAACAGATGTTGGTAGAAAAAGTGCTGTTCGCTCTGGTACTCGACTTTTATTTAGTGTGCTATTGAATTTACAATTTTCAAAGTGGAACGAGTGGTTTTTGATATTTTACCCACTTGCACACCAAGCTACACACTGTATCTGTAACCATCGTATTTATAAAATATAAACCCCAAATTTTTTAAATGCCTTCATCATTTATGAGTTTAAAATATGGCAAGGCAATTTTACGGGGTAAATGTTATGTAAATTAGTTTTATAAAAACATGTATGTAGGTACGCGAGTTTAGATAAGTGGCATTCAACCTTTAAAAATAAAGTTTCCAAAAAGGGTTTTCGACCTTCGCATCAAATTTGCGTAAAGAATATTCGGGTGGGTATAATATCACATAACTACAGTTTAAACTTATTCGCTGTGCAAAGTTTAAAAGCGCGTTAACTTTGATAGAATAGTTTTAGTTATATACTTTCTTCTATTATATAAAATATTGGAATTGTGCAATTTTTTTAATTTAAAAAAATGATAGCTATTATCATCATTAGGAGTGGGACAATCCGAACTAGCTTCTGACTGTCGTCTTCAACTCTTTTTACCAGTGTCTGTCAACAGTGAGAGTCGTTTAACTCAATTCCCAAATCAAACGAACCTAATTATATAAAGTTCAACTAATCAAATAAAGCTACATAAAACGTAATAAGTTGTATTTTAGTAATATATCCTGGTCAGCTACTTGCATGTTATAATAAGCATACATATTGTTTTTGTATATCTCACACGTAACAGGTGCTATTTTATAATCTCACCGATGTGATCATAGACGGACGAAAAGAATTATTCAAGTACAGTCAAGAGCCTTGTGGTGTTTTTCGGGCACGGTCCAGACGTGGATTTTTTATTCTTTCTTTTTATGCTTCTGAAAAGATTTACTATAACTGCTTATTTTATGGGGTTTTTTCTACTACGAATTGATACAGAACACAATTTGTTTATCCTTTTGTGAAATGTTTTCGTTCAAGAGTATGATAATCCCTAGACAATAAACAAAAGTGTAACCGTACCAAAAATAAAAATATCTGTATGCTCATAAAACAAAATGTTTTAAAAGTTTAATCTTTCTTCGAGAACGTGAAAATCTGTACTTACGCATTATTACATTAAATTTATTGGTTGTAAAAATTTATATTTTGAATATATTTGCTAAACACATTTTTTTTTATATATGTACTCTCCCAATGTGAAGCATGTGATGGAGGTATCTCAATGTATTTTTTTTAACGAGATCTACATGTTACTCAATTGCTCAATCTTCAAAGAGAGTAGAGTTAACTACATCGTATAATAAGGGAAATTATACGATATAATAAATACTAATAATAATATCGTGTTAAAAAATACTGTCTAATAGTTTATAGATAAAATTTTTCTGCTTTTTTCAAATTAGATGGTTGATATAATTTATCTACATTTATTAAAGTATTTTTTCAAAAGAAATATCAATCAAAAGGTATTTCATATAATATGTTTAAAACTTATAAAAGTCTAAGTATTTATGTTACACTATGGTCCAGTGGTAATTGCTATACCATATTTATCAGAAGATATCAATATCAAACTTATAATGTTTCATTTGATGAAAAGATTTTTAAATTCTTAGCACTTTGGCTATGTTGCCATTTCTATCATTAAAATTAAAATTAGCAACAAGCTAATGACCAAATTTAAAAACCAGAAAACCATACGTGTTAATTTACAACTTATTCTAGGTTTAAATAAATTGTTAAATATTCACAGGTACATTCTGGAATAAAAACAACAGTTTTGTTATAAATTTAATCGATTTTGAAAATTTATGACTGAAAACTTTGATTCAGGCCAGCGGTCACCAAACTACGGCCCGCCGAAGATTTTCATCCGGCCCGCGAAAAGTTCTAGATTTTTGCATAGAAATTATTCATACAAGAAAAATATTTTTTCATGATTTAGTTGTGAATTCACGACAACTATTTATTTCAAATCATCAATTGTCATACAACTATCTGGTAGGGGACTCAAAGTGAAGGAAGTTGGATAGAAATTGGAGGCGAGACGACCAGACGTTCACTCAAAAAAATCTCGAATATTCTCATTTATTGAAATTCTAAGAAGGGCAAAAATTTGTTTAGATTCTAATTATTATGTAATCACATAAAATAAAATAGTGTTCTGATTGGGTTCCAATAAGAATTTATTTGTCGTCCGGCCCCCTTAGTTTTTAAAAAGATCAATCTGGCCCGCTTCTCAAAAAGTTTGGTGACCCCTGATTTAGGCAATCAAATAACGCAATCAAATAAAATAAAAGTTCAGCAGCATTGAATACTTAACAACAGGGTCAGCTTTATTTACTTTTCGTTAGATATTTTATTAAAAATGCATATTGACATATTTTCTAAGTATGTATTTTTATAATATGCGTATTTTATTTTGACATGTCTGCAATTTTTTTTAAATTCGAAAGCAAATATACCAAGCCCAGACAAGCCAATATGGTGGATTTAGAGTGCCCATATCAAAAGCTTAGAATGCTTTTTCGAACGGATCAAAGCATTTTACACTAGAATCAACAATAATAATTGCATATTGGGGCAGCAAACTTTTACAATTTACGCGCGGTAAATCTCCAACGCGATAATTTCCAGTGCAAATATTTAAATTCGCTCGGCAAAAGTTTGTAAAATCACTCTAGAGATACACTGTTTACGAAAGATTTGTTGTCGCAGTAGTTTTAATACCAACATTGCTTATTTATACCTTTTGTGTTGTGATTTACGAGTTCTTTGATTTGATCTAGACCAGCCATACTCAACCTTTTTTTTCCTCCGGGCCGCATTCCGATATTTGCTTCTGTAGAGAAGTAGGTGGGACGCAACATATGTATGGTATACTCCTTTTTTTTTTTAACTCACCGAGGAATTTGAAATCCTCGATTTGGTTTACTTTTTCCCAAGATATCTCCAAAACTCCTTTTTTTTAGCTCACCGATGGAGAGCTTACTGGGCCGCACATTAGGGCTTACTGGGCCGCAGGTTGAGTATGGCTGATCTAGACTACCATTAAATGGCAACATTGGCAACGTATTCGGAGAGCTTATATAAATATAAACTAAAGATTCTTTGTGTTACCATACTTTTAAATTTTCCCAAGCCCAAGAACAAATTTTAAGCTGTTTTTAACTAGGGGTGGACTGGAAGGGGCTTGGAGGGATACGCGCGGGCCCCTTGTTTTACCAAGGCCTGCGAGCCCCTTGTTTAATTCATAGAAAATAATATTCTCCGATCAAACTAGTATATATCTGCAATTTCTGACTTATGTGTTATCTACGACAGCTTCAGTATACACAGTAGTACATTTTTAGCCATTTGCATTGATGAAGTTTACGGTAAATTGCATATTGTTACATATTAAGTAACAATCGATTTATTATTCAAGTAGTGCATATTATTGCATAAAAGTGATTTAAAAAATCATTCCTTACCCAGAACACCGATAATTGCTTCGTGATTAAGCGAGCCTCTTGTTAACGTATTGGCAGCCCATCGATGTTTTTATCGGATTTAGCGGTAGCCTTGTGGAAGTTCATACTGCCATATAATTTGATTACTTTATTATTCCACAGGCTGTTTTACAAATTTTGATATGTGTTTCGCCTTTTTGAGAAGCATCTTCAGGAATAATATAGCGAAAAACTTGCAAGTGCCACTAAACCAAGCATGGGAAAACTTATTGACTGAAGAATGACATCGGCACCGAAAGAAAAATGATTTTTTTAGATACACATTATTTATTACACTGAGAATGAAATTTTAGCTCAAAAAATAAGTGATTACCAAGATACCTAATAATCAACATCAATAAGTATAAATGTTTGTATAATATTATATGCGTATCTGAAGGGAATTTAAATTGACAGCGAGACAAGTCATGACTGAAGTTTAATGTACTAAGAAATAACACTATAACGAAGACATTCGTAAAAAAATAAACAAATTATTTTCATTTATTTTTACATAAATATGGTAATATTTTATGAACGTACAAGCTCGGAAAATCGTTATGTGGCAATGAACTTGTATACAAATTTTCCGGAAAAAAAATGCAAAAAATATTCCGATTCTCAGAATAAAACAACACAGCATTAATAAACTTTTCATGGACATTGTGGTTAGCTAGAAGTAACTAGAAAACTTTCCGCAACCCCGTTTTGTTGAATACGTTTTTCTGAGAACTGAAATTCCAATGATCCATTTTTCATACAAATCGCTTACAAATTGGACATTTTGGTGATTAATTATGAAAAAAATATATATGCCATTTTTTTATACTGACGACATATTATTTGTTTATATTAAATACTTAATTGCGTTATCATCAGCAAGCTTTTAACTTATTTCCGTTTCTGGATGAAGGCATCTAAAAAAATCAGGGAAATATACTGACGATCATTTAAAACAAGTAAGTCTTTTGCACGTTCACGTGCTACAAAATAGAGAGGTTTTGAACTAAAAAAAAACTGGGGGTTACGTTCTTTTTCCTTTCCATAGTCGATATAATGCATCGATCTGAGAATCTTGTTTTTCTTAATGTTACAAGGGACTCGCCGGCCTAAGTCGAATTTAATACAAGGCTCGTTCGAGCTCCTTCGAGCCTTCTCTAGTCCACCTCTGCTTATAGGGATAAATTACTTCATGATTAAATGTATCTTAAATAAACGTGTAAAGAGAATGTAGTGATCATAGTTACAAGTAAAAAAAAATATTTTATTAAAAATGCGTGAAGCATATTATTTTATTTATATCACCAAGCATGATCAAATAACTTCCGTGTATATTCCAATTTATCAACAAAATAAAGAACTATTTTTTTTTATTCGAGAAAAACATTTTTATTGTTTTTTTATGTGTTTATATGCTTAGTTATGCAAACGACAAAAGCCTTCGTATTTCAGTGAACATACGCAAAGGCAATTACAGAAATCCTTAAATTATACAAATAATAAAAGCAATTAAACCATATACGAGCCTAATACGCGTACCTTAATCACCTCCAACCAATACACATAATCTAAATAACTGTAATATTTTTACCCCAATCCCCATTTGCCTCGCGCTACTCACGAAAACAAACAGCCATTTGCATTATAATGAGCACACGCTATGTCCCTGATATATTATATAAGTATTTTTATTTGTATGATATTCAAGTGGAAGTTCGGTCTGGAGTTGGCTTCATATCCACTGGGTCCAGTTTCATTCACAAATTTGTTTGAACTAGAGACGCCATCGTCAGGGGAGGATACGTTATTTGAACACTACCAGCGGCTCGCAACTTCAACTGTCATTAATAAAAAAAAACATTTTTTTTTGAATAAATAATAAAATAATAGGTGTCATGCGTTCTTCATATCGACTGTGGAAAGGAAAAAGGACGTAACCTACAGTTTTTTCAAAATAACTTTTTTTCGATAATCACAATTTATTAAACTTGTTACTCTTTTATCAAAAAGATGTAAGCTGCAAATGTCGAATTAATATGTTAATTTAGCTTTAATTTTTGAAAAAAGATGATATTGAGAAAATTGAAACCAAGAAAAAAGACTGAAAAAAAGTGTTTTTCTAGACAATTTCATTAATTAATATTAATTAGATTATGTCAACTTTACACCAGTTTAGAAGTCTCCGTGCACTTCAAGGTTGTGTATATTTCATAATTTGCATATGGCCCAAAATCATCAAAACACGTTTTTGTGCCTCCTGTAAAATTTGCTATGTGTGGGTTACGTCCTTCTTCCTTTCCACATTCGATATGTAAGCAAACAGTTGTAGTGAATGATAGTCGAATGTTCGTGTATATAGTCACTTACTTTCTCACTCTTACACTGCTTTATCAATTGTACATGGAATGATCAATTCTTCGTTAAATGGTTAAATGCTGAAAACAATACATTTGTTTGTGGTATATTTACATGTTTTAAATTAATATTATGACCGGGTTCACACATCACAACCATTATCATTTGATATTGATTTTGATATTCTTCATTTCCAATTTTAAGTGAGTATTTCAACATTAAAAAATAAGTCAGTCACTCAACCATGAGTGTTTAAGTAAATATTCAATGTTAAAATGTTTACTCACATTCTTCTTTTTGACCATATTCGATCCCTATTTGAAACACATTGCCGCCATGTTTCCATATTGCCCACCAAGCTTCGGCTTTGCTTCTGCTTTGCATTCTCCCAAGACAATTCAGCATCCGTCAGTTCCGTCGAGTAAATCCTATGGACAGTTCCCGCTGGTCGTCCAGGACGCCGGAATCCTACTGGTCGGAAGAAGAGACAGGTAGGATCAAGGCTCTTTTCCGGTATTGATACTTTTTTTGTAAAACTATTTACGAATTCCTTTTTTAACCAATTGTTTATTACACCTATTAATTTAATTTTGTTTTGTATAAATAACACTGTATTCTCTTATTAGTTGATAATGCTCGTCATGAGCGAAACCATTTCTGATATTATTAAATAAAAGTAGGAGTCATAATAGTAAAAATGAATATTTAATTTTTTTAATATAACTCAAAAATGTCAAAAATGTTATTTTTTATTCTAGGCTCGTCATTTATTTATATAAAATCAGCCACCGGTTGAGAATGATCCCGATTCAAGCCCAGGCTGCACGTCATTGAATTAGGATACGGGCTTCCTAATGCCAGTTCAAATAAATGTGAATTTATGGCGGGGAGTGTGCAAACAAAGGAGTTTTATGTGCACCAACATTAAATAAGATTGATCTGAACCTTTGAGAGCGGGATTATTATTATATATCCATTTATTTACAGACTCATATCTCATTTTAGCCAACATGCGGACGTTTTTGTAAATAACCCATCACAATTTTCAAAACGAGGAATCATACAAAAACATTTTCCATGAGAATTAATTTCATTTTATTGCGTCTGCATATATTTATATAATGTATGTAAAGTATATCAATTCCTTAATTCGTCCTCGCTTCGTTTTAATATCCAAAGAGAGAAGTTGATTGTCTGACTAACAATCAGTTTTCGTATAAATACGTTTTGTTGAAATGCTCTACGTATTATAATGTGAAAGTATACACAGTTAATTTCGTGATTTTTTATAATTTCCACCACGTTTCATACGTTTCTTATTTTGTTCCTTTCCCGAAAAGAGAGGAACAGAACTTTACTTGCAATTAGTTCTCGTTAAAACAAGTATTGTTGTGTAATTGTTTAGTTAAAGTAAATAAATTATGTTATGTTCGATTTTGAGTAACTTTTAAAAAATTCTTCCAAAGTTTATCTTACGTTCGACCTGTAAAAATATCTGGCGTCTTGGCTATAAAGTAAAACTGTAATGTCAATTTTCCTATGTCTCTTCCTCCAATCGATTGTATTCCGTTGTCCTGGAAATGACTTTACGGTTATGAGACGCTGTCATAATAAGCGGGGTTCAAAGAGTCTCGCCGACAGCGTAAGGTATCCATATTATCCTTTTAATGAAAGGCTTTTTTTGTTATAATTAAATCAATACTATCACACCTAAAAATTCTCTAAAATATGTCTGAATTCTAGCAACAACTTATCATCTCTATGAATCGCTCCTCCCGATAAACGTATTATTATTTTTGGTCGTCCCCTTGACAACGCGCTGATTTCGGGAGGCAGTCTTTTGTTTTATTTCTTCAGTTTTCTTCTAGAACTTTCCGTATCAACTACAAAACGATCAGAACTCATTTTGTTAATAAATAACAACAATATATTGAGAAATAACTTCACAGTTCCCAATAAACAGTGTGACTATTTTTCTACTCATTATTTGACCATTATCACGTTGTTTACAACGTATCTTCGATACTGGCATAGTTGACGGGAGCCGGTAAATTGCTGGAATAACAAGATCCTCGAATAACCAATTCCTCGAACGTAAAATTCTTGAATTGCTTCGTTATTTAAACGGTTTTAATAAAGTTAAGTGTTTATTACATGGTAGTTGATCACTCGAGTTTATCTCAACAGAAGTGGTTCTACGAGAACTACTTGTTAAATAGTTACTCAAACTGTTTCTATATTTTTCCAGAACACAAAGATGACTAGGGCTAAAACAGAACAAACGTTTAACTTATCACTATCGCTACGCCCATGTTTTAGTAAGAATGGGTGAGAGGGTTTCAAGAAATTACATATATGTGTGCCTTTAAACAGAAATCCATAAATAGTTTGAAAAATAATTGATTAAAAAGTGTACGTATTAAGATTCAAGCCCGTGACCTCCGAAAACAAATCCAACGACCCTTTCCACTCGCAACTCGAAACTTAAATAAAAAATATTTTTTCATTTTGATTTATGGTGTTTATTTCCCGACTTGCATAAATATTTTTTAAAGAATGAGTAATTAATATTTAAACTTTTATAAAAAAAATCGAGCAAATTGTAATTCGAGCATTTGACGTTCGAAGAATTGGCTATTCGAGGATCTTGTTATTCGAGCAATTTTCATTCGAGCGATTGCATTAGAGCAATTTACCGGGAACCATAGTTGACAGTCTGCTTTGTATGACATAGTGTATAATACTGTTTATGTCTTATGTATTATGTACAACGTACGTTAAGATCGATGTGGAAAGCCCACGAGTCGTCACTTAGTTAAGTTTTGCCGTAAATTAACCCTCATCACGAATATGTCGATACAATTAATACTAGCGTCCCTTTCAATTACCTAATAAATTATTCGCCAGACGGTTATGTACAAACGACATTACTTATATCGTTTATTACATTAAATTTATATGTAAGTATGAAAAACATCAGTTGTTTGCTGTGGCCCAGTTGCTTAGAGCTTGCTCTACCGATCACGCAGGTCTGGGCTCGATTCCCAGTCAGATTAAAGTGAATTTGAGAACTATTCAATTCAAAGTTGTGATCGAAGGCTGAGTGCTTGTGATGACAATTCACATTATTTCCTCTCCTCCCATCCTTCTGATCCTTTAATAACTGGGTGTAGCAATAGAGATTAGTCAACCACTAGTCCTGTTCTAGCCTTATCATTCATTCCCTACTACTCACTTTGAAAAAAGTGAGGTTGAGCGACTTAGTAACAATCAGTTCTCGTAGAAAAAAACTTCTGTTAAGATACCTCCATTAGGAGGCCATATGGGAGGAGGCCATTGGGAGCGGACATGGATAAAAAAATGTAAAACATAATAGGTTTAAAAATTGATACATACGTTTGCTAAAGTGTAAATCCAACATGTAAATTTTTCCAGTTTTCCAAACTTTGAAAGATTTTTCAGAATAAAAGTATAACCTCAAAAGTTTGCTCTTTTTTCACATATCTAATGATCTTTTTTTAAATTCTTTGATCGTTACCTTTTACCGTTAACTCAAAGCAGGGGTGTGCTGGAGGGGGCTCGGAGGGGCTTGCGCGAGCCCCTTGTTAAATTTTACTAAGGCCGGGGAGCTTCTTGCTAATTTAAGAAAAAACAATACTCTCAAATCAAATTAGTATATAATTGTAATTTCTAACTAATATATTATCTACAATAGCTTCAGTTTACAAAGAAGTACATTTTTAGCCATTTACGTCTATAAGTTTACAATAAACTTCATATTGTTACATAATATAAATGTATTATATTTAGTAACAATCGATTGCTTATTTTAGTATTGCATAAGGAGTGATAAAAAAATCACTCCTCCAGAACACTGAGAACTTTGAGATTAAGCGAGCCCCCTGTTAACGTATTGGCAGCCTGACACTGACTCAAAGTAATTCTCGGAGGTAAATATTAATGTTATAGTTTTTTCTTTATATGAAGAAAGCTTTGAAGCCATATCTGGTGTACCTACAAAAGAAAGTGGACATTATAAACAATACACGACCGTTGTGACGATTTGGTATGAATAATCCTCGTAACATTGAGGTTGAATATACTTGGAACATCTCAGGACTGATACCCGGGTAATCGAATCATATTTGTTTTGTTCAACATTAAATTTGTTGTTTTTTTGTCGTATTGTCCATTAATTTATACAAGTGTAAGTACAATGATACTCATTCTAAATCTAATCAATTGAGATGATTCTTATTTTAGCTAGTTCCTTTTTTTTCAAACACACATCAGTATGCTTGTTGATTACAGTTTTACTTGACGAAGGTAACAAAACGCGGCTGGGATGAGACGTGAAGAAGAAGCAAGACTACTGGGGAGGAGAGAATCATTGAGACATATCTTCTGAAAATTATGTGGAAATGGCAAAAGTAAATTATCTCACAATTTATTTTTGCTACGCATAGTCAAATGTAATATAAAATGATCTCACGGAAGCGATATTGGCATAGTCGAAGAAAACATACATTGTTTAATTATTTATATTCTTTGTCGGTACCTAATGAATGAGGGTCATGACTCATGACCCACACGAACATTATCCCGACTCGCCTTTATCACGATTTGACATTATTAATTATTAATTCTTAAAGAAACGTCCAAGATTTCTTTTATTTTGGATAGTACATAATCATATCATTACAATGTTTCAGTAAAGATCATCTACACCAGGGATGGCGAACCTAAGGCACGCGTGTCCGAGGTGGCACGTTTGAGAATTTGGATGGCACGCGAACGATTTCCAAGTTCAAAAAATATATTTTTCAAGTTTAAAAAAATAAATTTTTGTCTTACTATGAGTGACGTTATATGAACGTCACTCATAGTAAGACAAAAATTATATGAACGTTAATAAGGTATTAAGAATATGTCATCGAATGTACAACACCAAAAATTTCATTGATAAATGATTGATGTGTAATTTTATTTATTGTGACTTTATTTTTAAGACACTTAATTGTAATAAAGCTTGTAAATAAAATTAAGATTTTTTTTCTATTTTGTTTTTTTACTGCACGCCACACAATCGAGAAATAATATTTGAGGTTTTTTGGCACGCGGACCCAAAAAGGTTCGCCATCACTGATCTACATACTTACAACACATCCCCAAGAAGGTAAATAGCCTTTTTTTTTCAAAAATTGACTAGGAGTTGCAGAAGTATTAAAATAATAATTAAAAAGAAACACGCTGTTCCTGGTGTTTGTTTTCCATATTTATTAAAAAAATAACTCGCTCTTTTCTCACACATAAATATATTTTATAATTACACAAATACGGAGTAAACATGATTTTATCTTAAGTTTTTCTTAAGGTAAGTTATATGTTTAAAAAATCTTAATTATATTTAAGTTAGTTAAAATTGTTTACCTTGAGAAGGCGTAGAGTTCACACGTGTAATTAGAGTGAATTCTTAATATTAATAATAACAGAATGCATTCTTTCTTTTGTGAGTGGATCTTGAGGAATACGTTGTGCGTTCACGCATAAACCTTAAATTAGCATACTTGATTACAATGATTTAAATATTGTGTTTTTTATGAAATAAATATTTACGAGCTATCCATACAACTTAAAATATGTGAATTACATTTCTGATTTCTTATGTTTCTGTTAAATAAACTATGTAATTTTGTATATGTTTAAATATTAATGTAAGATTGAATTTAAATAACTATGAAGAAATTTAAATCAAAAGCACCCATCGTAACTTATAATTCTTGTGATACTTTTATATTATTTCTTTATTTACTCTTATATGAATACAATAATAGGTAAGTAGAATTGATCACTAGCTAGGGAGTTCTCGGAGGATATAAGTGACGTTAGTATATTTATTGTTGTAAAAAAAAAACAAACAATAATCATGCATGATAGTTGAAATATCTATATATTAATAGCCGATAATGTCCGTCTGAGTGTAAGATGTCCTCGATTTCCCCTCCCCCTGCCCCTCCCCCTCCTCCTCCTGCCAAGCCGCGCTGTAACTTTTTATTCATACTTAAGACATATTTTTCCAATATACACCGTTACTTATGATTTTCCTCGATTTCCTCTCCTCCTCCCCCTCCCCCTCACCAGCCTCGATGTCGCCATTTTTTATTCCTACCTTTTCGATGACGTCATTATATACTTTTATTTGATGGAACATATCAAATCGCTGAAAAATTGAATTCTCATACAAAAAAGCACCTTGGTCTGGATTCGAAACACGGTCCTTGAATTATGAGTTGAGAGCTTTACCACTCGGGTAAACAAACAACGATACGATACGATAAAATAACATTATATATATTGAATTACGTTCGAATTTTGAAACTTTTGTTTTTTATTTGAAGCAAAACATATATGTTCTAATTTTCGCACGTAGATTTAATTCCGCTCTACCCAAAAGACAGAGCGCCAGATTCGTAAGCTGATGGTCAGTGGTTCGAGTCTAACCTTAAACGTTTTTTTTTGTTGTTTATAACATTTTTTTTAAACACAGTACATCTTGATCGTATGAAAATAATAAAATCCGATTGATAAGCGTGATAAGTTTTTCAAAAAATAAATACCTATATATTAATATTCGATAAAATAATCACAATTAAAAAATTTACAACGTCTATTTCTGCTACTACGAAAAATGGTTGTTAGCAAACTTAAACGTTATTCCAAATATTAAATAATTTACGAAATTTCTGCTACTACGAAAAATGGTTGTTAGCAAACTTAAAAGTTATTCCAAAATATAATAATTTACGAAATTTCGGCTACTACGAAAAATGGTTGTTAGCAAACTGAAACATTATTCCAAATATTAAATAATTTACGAAATTTCTGCTACTGCGAAAAATGGTTGTTAGCAAACTCAAACATTATTTCAAATATTAAATAATTCACGAAATTTCTGCTCCTACGAAAAATGGTTGTTAGCAAACTCAAACATTATTTCAATATTAAATAATTTACGAAATTTCGGCTACTACGAAAAATGGTTGTTAGCAAACTTGAACATTATTCCAAATATTGAATAATTTACGCAATTTCTGCTCCTACGAAAAATGGTTGTTAGCAAACTTGAACATTATTCTAAATATTAAATAATTTACGAAATTTCTGCTCCTACGAAAAATGGTTGTTAGCAAACTTGAACATTATTCCAAAAATTAAATAATTTACGAAATTTCGGCTACTACGAAAAATGGTTGTTAGCAAACTTGAACATTATTCCAAATATTAAATAATTTACGAAATTTCTGTTTCTACGAAAAATGGTTGTAAGCAAACTTAAACATAATTCCAAAACTTAAATAATTTACGAAATTTCTGCTACTACGAAAAATGATTGATAGCAAACTTGAACATTATTCCAAATATTAAATAATTTACGAAATTTCGGCTCCTACGAAAAATGGTTGTTAGCAAACTTGAACATTATTCCAAAAATTAAATAATTTACGAAATTTCGGCTACTACGAAAAATGGTTGTTAGCAAACTTAAAAGTTATTCCAAAATATAATAATTTACGAAATTTCTGCTATTACGAAAAATGGTTGTTAGCAAACATAAACATTATTCCAAATATTAAATAATTTACGAAATTTCTGCTACTACGAAAAATGGTTGTTAGCAAACTCAAACATTATTTCAAATATTAAATAATTTACGAAATTTCTGCTTCTACGAAAAATGGTTGTTAGCAAACTTGAACATTATTCCAAATATTAAATAATTTACGAAATTTCTGCTAACTATAAAAATAAAATAAAATAAATAAAAATTAAATGAAATAAAATAAAATAAAATAAAATAAAATAAAATAAAATAAAATAAAATAAAATAAAATAAAATAAAATAAAATAAAATAAAATAAAATAAAATAAAATAAAATAAAATAAAATAAAATACCATAAAATAAAATAACATAAAATAAAATAAAAATTAATACTATGCAACAAAAATCTCACGTTGCTGGGCAACGGGCTTACAGCTAGTTTTTATAAATAGTACAAACATATTTCAAAGTATTTAAGTAAACACATTTAAAATTTCGACTGAAGGTGCTTGATGGAAATTTAATAATAATTTAGAATTATTTTTATTTTGTACACTTCCATTAAATTTTTGGTCGAACACGACCCGGGTTTCGCCTCTCGGCATCTTCCGGTGTTGATCAGTGCGTGAATGTACTCGAACTAACAGGCAGCGGCAAGTTTGTATTGTCTATATACAAACACACAAGTACATTCGCTCTATACGTATTGTTAACCTATTTGATAGCGAGAATTTATGATATGAATTATTGTAGATGATAACAGATGATTGTTATCTGTTACTGGAGAATCACTAGTTCGATGCAGATGTAGGGGTGAAATTGTTACACAAGAACACATGTGAACATAAATTATTTTACCAGAAAATATTGGAAATAAATAGGGCTCAGCCCATGGGTGTTTATGATTTCAATTTACCTGGAGTTGATCTCGAGTAATTTACTATAAATTACCATGTCAGTTTTTTCGAATGATATATAAACTTTATAATAATTGGCATTAGCTGTATGCCAAAGATTTTTTTTAAAATTTTAAAAATTAAATTAAACTAAAAAAATTGAAAAAATATCTTGACAATAAGTGAGTTCCGGCACCTTTTTTCACTAGGTTTATAGTACGAATTGTCAACGCCATAAAAGTATTTGTCCTAATTACAAATTCAATAATACGCATGCATGGCCTTACTGTTTACCATTTAGTTTTGACAGTCAACAGTGACGATATGACGTATTGTAGAAACAAATTAGTTCCGTAACATAGTCGCAGATAATTACTAAACATTAGATCATAAAGCATAAATTATTTAACAGCATCACCGTTAATTTACAAGCGGCGTTGAACACAGAGCTGCGTGTAATTGCAGAGGTATAAGAATAGATAGATAGTGTTCCATTGTTATATTTTATCATGCTCGACTAACCTAAAAACCAGAACAGCAGCTGGTTCACACGATTTAATTGCTCCGACATTCCTCCAAGAAATATTTCGACATTTAATGCGTAAGGAGAACTACAATTAAATACCGCCATGCTACAACTATTCCCGGATATCTGAACTGTTATTGTGACGGTAATGTTTATCGGTACGTTGCCATCTTTTGCTACAAAAATTACATGGAAACTATTTTTGGTCGAGAATTTTTGGCCCTTTCAGTAAAGATGGCATTTTCACTACTGCGAGCTTAACCCATTATATGCCGGTAGGTATAAGGACGGTCGTGCACCTGTGACCGCGATTTTCTTTGAAATAATAAAATCTAATAAATATAATTTTTCTGGCAATATATCAATATTTTTTTATATCCATGTTCGCTCCCAATGTAGAGCACATGTCCTCCTAATGAAGGTATCTCAATGGAAATTGTTCTAGATGGCACAAATTGACAGGCGTCGCTAATGAACCACAATTACTCTTTTAATGTCTTTTTAGATTAGTCACATGAGTAGATAGTACAAAAAAAGTTCAGTTCGCACCAATTAAATTAATTTCATAAACAATTTAATCAAAATCGAATGATACATTCAAAGGTACACGCGCCACGCAGGAGTCTGTACCGGCACTACAACGGAGTGTATCTGAATCGCACGAGCATGTGTTGCAGCATAAATTTGTTTTTGCTTTTTCGTATAATACAAAATTTGTGCTTCTCAACCTTATGAGTCAACGGGGTCAGCGATTAGCGTAGGGAGGTGAAAGAGCGAGTGTAGTGAAGAAGATTGATTGAGGCGGCCAATTCTCATTCCGGACTGCCAAAGAAGAAGATTCGTAGTCAAGTGGTAAAGCTCTAGGCTTTAAAGCAGTGATGCTTTTAGTAAAATATTATCGGTAGTAGTGGTGGCACTCTTAACTATTAAAATAAATCTGTTACAAATATTATCAATATCAAAGTGAATTGAAAATCATCAAACATATAGGGGAATGAATATGAATTAAGCAGACAAATTCTATGACAAGTATTCGTCTCCTGATCTTACTTCTGTTTACATTTTAATCAGAAAACGGAGTCGGACGAAAAATAATTTGCCTTTATAAAATCCTTTAATTAGTGTATTCAATTATTTACTTTCTACCACTTCAAGATATTTCATAAAAAATATTACAACATATGTATGTACAAGAATGTGGGGAATACATCAAAACATAATATGTCTTATTTCAATTTTTTAATTATATTTTTGTGATTATATACACATAAGAAATTATAAAATCATTTTTCAATATTTGACTACGCAATAAATTGAGATAGAATTTTCTGATCGGTCAACAGAATTCCTTAGTTTAGCTTAATTAGAACATTAGAAACAGATGAAATTATTTATATTTAACAAAAAATAGTGACAAAAAATTTAACATTTCATATTTGAAATCTTCTTGTTTGAATCACGAGTGAGACAGCAATATAGCATAATATTTGCTATCACCCACACTAAAATGAGAGTAATTATGCAGTTGTCTACTAATGATAGCTCAGAGTGCAGAATTCCCTCAAAGAGAAATTCCAACCATTGTTTTGCGGAACGCACCTCTCTTCGATGGCGGTGCAATAATGCTATCTGCATGCATTCATATTGAATAATAAGCTGCCTTACATTGCGTTATACAAGACGGAGCTGGATTTTACAAGCGTAGTTCGAGCTGTTAACGACTGAAATATTCACTACTATCTAGTTATCGGATATTCCCTGGATTATAACAGAGAAGTCAATATTAATGGAAGGTAGTTATATTTGCTTGCAGGGTAACAAGTTTACTTTGTATCTGCAAGCGGATACTTTTAAAGATTTGTATCCAAAGGCATGCATGAGTTCAAAGTCGTGAATGTCCGAAAGAGAAAGAATGATTAGCTTACTTTGTATGTACTGTATTTCAAAGTGTGGTATACCTATTAGGTTTTTGTATATTTTCAAGTTTCTTCCATAAAAAATCCGAAACCTACCAGATTTTCAAATTTGACAAATATTAAAAAAAAAACATACCTCATCGTCGCCAATCCGAGGAAAAAAGATAATACATGCCCGAGATCTTAAATGTGAAAATTATGCTTAACCTTACCAGACACTTGAAGTAATCTCATCGTTACATTGAAAAAATATTATCGCTAAGCTCTATTAAGCTCTGCCGCCTGTGTGGTCGAGTGGTCAACGTCGTTGCCTACCACTACGGAGGTCACGGGCTCGAATCCCAGTACGGGCAGTTTTATAAATTGATTTTTCAATCGATTAATGAATTTCTGTCAAAGGCATGGATGTATGTGATTGAATTCCCCCCTCTCACCCATCTTATTCTATGAACGGGGCGTATCGAGAGCGATTAGCTAACCACTAGTCCTCTCTTAGCCCTCTCCTTCTATTCCTACTCTCTTTGGAAAAAGAAAGGTTAAGCAACTGAGTAACAACCAGTTCTCGTAGAAACACTTCTGTTGAGATAAACTCCATTAGGAGTCCATATGCTCCACATTGGGAGCAGACATGGTATTTTTTATTATTATATGCATAATATAACTCTCTGTTGATCCTTCATGAGGAACTGCATTGCATAGTAGTTGTATGCCGTAGGATTTGGTGTTCAAAATGAGTGTAAATATAATTCAAATACTCAAAAATACCAAAGAAATGTTGCATAATCTAACGATGCACAAAAAAAATACAGAATGTTTATTTTTCATATTTGTCTCGTTTCCTCCCCAGTGTATTGTGCAGCGTCACGTATCCTATGTCAGTATTAAAATAACTTTTTTTAAAATATCATACAAATAAGGGAAAACCCCTTGTCAGGCTGAAACGTGGGCGATTTTCAACCGCAGCGCACTTCCGTGAAATATTAATCGAGTGCCCGGCTTTCAGTTTTCTCCGGCGCTTTTCCCATCGACCGGTCGCCGGGGATTTCCCGTGACCGATCTTGTTTTTACAATTCTGCGTCACAACACAGCAGAGCGACTTGTGCCAACTTTACTCCAACTGTCCATTTGAAAAACCAATGACCCTCTTGGGGTGGATCCATTTGAACATGATGCGTATAATAACAAAAGGATTTTGAATATACGTATTTTTTTATTTTAAACATTAATTATTGAATTTGAATTGTCTGAATCCTGTACTCTTGCATTAATCTTGTCGCCAACGTCCCGGGTTTTGCTTTTCGGCATCTTTAGGTCCTTCAAGTACGCGAATGTACTTTAAGTGACGCGCAGTACGCAGTTTGCATCATTTATATACAAACATAAAATTGGAATGCTCAGTATAATTGTTGTTAACGCAATCGATAAGAAAACTACTTACTGCGCGTCAGTTCAAGTACATTCGCGTACTTAAAGGACCCGAAGATGCCGAAAAGCGAAACCCGGGTCGTTAGCGACAAGATTAATGTAAGAATACAGGATTCAGACAATTTAAATTTTGATATTCAAATTCATCACGCACCTTCAGTCGAAATTTTAAATTAATTATTGATTGATGCCAGGTATCAATCATAAGTTATCTTGTAAATGCTACATATTAAATTATAGACAAACATTTTTATTATACAATGTGTATTTTTTAAAAGTTTTTTATAATAAGTTGCCTTGCAGTCACTTCAATTTTACAGAAACCACTCAAACTCGTGTAATTTTCTAGGTCAACACTTTTTGGTATGTAAACCCGTTTTTTCGTGGATTTTTGTAATGTTTTTAACTATTTTGAGTTTATCAACTAGAGTTCTAGTTTTATTCGTGAAGTAAATTTTAGTTATGAGCTAGAAAAGTTGCGAAATGACAAAATCGGAAATATTCAACCAAAACGGTCAATCGGGATAATATTTGTGATAAGACCGTAATATTTAGATACAATATCGAAGAAAGCAGTGAATTGGGAACGATTATGCTGGATTATTTAACATGTTGTGTGAATGGGGCTGTAGAAAATAAACGATACATGCGGAAAAACGGAAAATGCAAGAACGTTAGATTAGGGTCCACTGTAGTACACATATTAGTGTTGAATGGTGAATTTTTATTAAGGTCAGTTAAATTTATATAAATAATTGTAATTCAGTGTGATACTGTAAGATTAATAGTCAACGGCAAATGTAAGTAAGTCACGTAAATAGCTTGCCCTCATTTAGAATCGTTAAAAATACTCCAACAGATTGTGTAATTAACTTTGACCAGAAAGCGATAAAAAGCTTAGTGTGCTTAAAAACAGGTCGGGCATTAAAACTGACGGCGACGCCTAGAATAGTGAGACGTCGCGGCGTCGCTTAATAATTCACCAAGTACAACGTCGGTGCACGCCACCACTTTTCTAAAAGCGACAACAAACTTGCAAAGTACAGCCCCATGTATACAGCTTTCGAATGTAAAAGTTTCTTTATATGTTTTAGAAACCAACATCTTAAAACTTTGCCACCTAGTGGAAATAATGAGTCGAAGGGATTTAGAAACTAGGTTAAAATGGCAATGAATACCCTAAGCACGCTACCGACTAAAAAGATAATAAAAAGTAACGCTAAGTTAAAATTTTGAATATATTTTTGCCTTCACTTTATATAAAGGCTTGGTGTCAAAATGCTGAAAGAATAATTATGTTCATTGTTGGTAAATTTTAAAAAAAAACTGAGTTTAATATTTATATTTTGTATTTTTTACTAAATGTTTGTGACAAGCTTGGTATCAAGCAAGATTTCGCTATAATATTGAAGTACTGTCTCAAACGAACAGAATTATTTTTTTAACGCCGCTTAAGGAATTCCAAGGAATTTAGGTTCAAAATATGACCATTTAATTAAAACTCTCTAAGTTTTTATATAAAAAGAGTGTGTTTTTTTCTGTTCAAGAAAAAGTGGATCTGATCATTTTCGATCCTTGGCTTCTCATACATATAAATATAACTGTAAGCTAATTGATAAATAAAAGAAAATATAACAGATACAAATTTGTATACGAAATTTTAAAGTGCTAGTGGAAAAAATAGTACGATAAAATTTTCTCTTATATTCCAGTGCTATTTATTCACTTTGATCTTCTGTACAGACATGATAATTCAAGCAACCGTCACTTTACTTCGATGTGTATCGATAGAGACATTTATAGTGTCTAGCATCCGGCAAACTTAAATAGTTACATATCTTAAATAGGTAATCATCAGAAACAAAATTTGACTTCATAAACGTGAGACTTCATAAATTATTTCAATTTAAACTATCTATGCGAAAAAATGTTGACGAATATTTCTCAGCATCTTTCTCTAACTCTTTCTACAAAAAGGCGATAAATTTTTCAACATTATATTTTTGTGAATTCTCAAAGTGTTTCAATACTAAAAAAGATAAAAACGAAACGCGCGACTTACATGTATAGAAGACGAAATGTAGCAATATCTACTATTGCTAAAATCTGCAAAAGCTGACAAGCTTATGTATTGTTTTGATCGTATTGGTTTTCGATAAAAATAAACTATATTTTATCAAAAGAGTTACTTCTGAACAGTTTTTTGTTTATCTTTTAATTTTTATTACTATGGAATCTGTACTATTTGTAATAAAAGATATATTTTCATATTTTAATAGCTAGTTTTCTGATCGAATTGATTTGAGCGTATCGCATTTTTTTTCATCTAATCGAAAGTGCTTCGTGATTTTGAAAAGGTTAAGAGTCAGTGATAAAGATTCTCTTTGCATGACTATGCCCTCTTGGCACATAGTCTTGCTGAAGAAATGTTGCTTCACTAAACATACACGACGACCTTACTAACTTGTACATATAAGTGTTTTTTTTTATTATTAATAATTTTCCACCAATTAACAGTCATGTAACCAAATCAACCAAATTGATAATTAAGTTTCCGTAACAAATTGATAATGACGAGACATAATTGCAGATAGAAATGAAATATACTATTTAGAAGAATTTATTTGAGACAAAATATTATTAAATTACATAAAATCAATAATTAAAAGTTTTATGGATCAATTAAATAGATAGTAAGCAAAACGAATTCAGCTAATAGTTGTTTCATAAGAGAAATTATCACAACCAGTGGGCTGGAACAAATTTAATGAACCCGTATTATCATACGATGTAAGAAAATCATTGTGCTGAGATAGAAGTGAACAAATAAATGTCATTTTTATATTTTGTATTATTAAATCATACACATTACATTGTTGCCATGGTAATAAAAAGTATGGCAGTGCATTTGTTATGCACAATAAACAGGGATACATATACGTGGTCCGGGGTCTGGATCATACAGGAAGTGCTTCTATAATGTTGATTTAATTAGAATTTACTTGATGTAAATATATTACAATTATGTAAAAAAAATAGGAAGTAATTAGCTTAACAAAAATATGTTATATTATAATAAATAACATTCTATAACTTACTATTATAATGTGGCTTTAGAATTTTTTCGGTTTCTTTGAGTTTTTAAAAATATTATAAAAGTAATTTAAAAAAAAAACGTTATATTTGAAATGTCTCAAAAAATCCATTTCAAAGGTATTAGATGCTTATAATAATATATTTTTTTAAACCATGTCCGCTCCCAATGTGGAGCATATGGACTCATAATGGAGTTTATCTCAACAGAAGTGTTTCTACGAGAACTGCTTGTTACTCAGTTTCTCAACCTCTCTTTTTCCAAAGAGAGTAGGAATAGAAGAGCTAAGACAGGACTAGTGGTTAGCTAATCGCTCTCGATACGCCCCGTTCATAGATTGGATGGGTGGGAGGGGGGAATTCAAGACATCACATACATCCATGCCTTTGAACAGAAATTCATGAATCGATTGAAAAATCAATTTATAAAACTGTCCGTACCGGGATTTGAACCCGGGCCCTCCGTAGCCGAAGCCAACAATGTTGACCACTCAACCACACAGGCGGTCGAAATATAATTACTAATATTTAAAAATCGCTTATATTACTAATTTTATTACTATATTTTATAACATCAAATATTGGCAAATTTTAACAAAGTCTAGAATGATAGCTGTGTTTTACTATTCTTCCTCCTTGATCCGCATAATTGATAATGTATATTTGGCAAATAGTATTAAATAAAGGCATAAGTAAAACGATGTTGGCAAATTAAATTCATGATATCGCTGTATCCGCACGAGATACAATTTAAAATGTTAAAATCAAATTAACTGCTGCTCTTTGCAGAAAACTACAATAATTATTAAAATCGAATAGTCAAATTCTTAAATCATAAATTATCACTTCAAATTTATAATGCAAAATAAATTAGAAGACTAAAGATAGCTGAATTCATGCAACCATTTTTTATTCGTTTCCAATAAAGGATACCAATTCACTGAAACGTAGCAATATATTTGTATGTACTATTGCAAAATTAAATTATCATTCTCTGCTCTATTCCTTCATATCCTTACTGTAATTCTACGACATCCTAATTTGACGTAACTTAATTTCATATTTATTTTTTCCTATTTTCTTAAACTTTGCCATAAAAGATAAAAAGGCAACACAAGTATTTTCTGTTTTTTTTATTAGTTATGTAACCTGTCAACTTCGCACAACACGCACGCTCGTATACACAAACTATATGCAAGTACACTGCGCAATATTATTAGGCTGTAATTTATTGGCAGACATACAAATCAAGACTAACGTAAAAATGTTTTAATAAGTATTAAAACATTTAGAAATAATACATATTTATTTGAATAAAAATACATACGAATCTGAGTTTATACATGGAATTACACGCATTCATTTTTCAGAAGGGATTTTTTTTAAATAAATCTTAACAGTTGATTATTTAAATTTATATGTATGTATTATACATACTTAATATAGTTTAAGTATGTATACGAGAATAAAGAATGGATCATCGATTTACTCACAGCTACTTCTTTTAACTTCTTTATTACTTACTATCTTCATAAATACTATAAAATATACACATATTAATAACGCCCCTGTTCCTAACAGTACTGTTACACGGAAGTTAAAAGCAAACAAAATATTACTATTTTATCCGATATTCTAATATGCCAATTGAATAAAAATATATTAAGAATATCTTTTACGTACTCCTAATTAAAATCAAAGACATCGAATAATATTATATGCGTATTTTTTTTTAATATTTTGAAATATTATATGTATGTAGTTGCAATTTTTTCCGATGTAACAAACAAAGTTCAAACGATAGCAGAAAGAATGGTAGCATTGCGGATATTTTTCACGTCATAAAAAATAACAATGGGTCACCTTCCTTAATGCGTAGAATGATTTAACAAAAATAGAATACAAAAAGACTTATGTGGGTCAATTATTGAATTATTTCTAAGGCCACGCACAATGTTCAGCCCTGATCAAATATACTGCGATGCCAGTGGCAACAGAAAAAATATTCCTAGGTACCACATTTACAATTCGAAGGGTGTTCCCCCAAGGAAGGGCTAAATGTGTATGTGGGCACCAGTGACGTAGGTAATACATAAGATAAGAATTGTATTACAAGTTTCCTGTATAAACCTTTAAATGCCTCATACCCTATGGTTTTATGCAATAGTCTAGAACAGGGCATGGGCATCTCTTTGTCAAAATAAGCTGAATATAAAGCACATCGATTTTCAAGAGCTAAGCTACCCATTCTTAACTAACACATTAGGTAACATGTAATTTTGTTGATACTATGTCAAAATAATCTGTTTTAAATAGAAAAATATTAAATTTAAGTTAGTGTGTATAGAGTGGATTCAACCGAAGTTTAGTGTGAAGTATTAAAGTTTATGTTGGTTTATACAAATCTCATAGAATCAAATGTTTAGTGAAAGTACTAACATTTATGTTCGTGTATACAAAGTGCGTCCTTTCAAATTTGTTGTGGCATATAAATATTACCTTTTAATTCCTTTTATTCAAGATTATTTTATACTCGCCGCGATTGTTATGCACTAAATTTTGTGTTAAAATGACATGATAATTCTATCCAAATTGCATTAGGTATCGGTATAATAATTTTTGTATAGTAATATATAGCCCAAAATCTATTACAGAAAAATCTAATCGTTAAAAATCGGTTAACCCCGAGTTTTTCTTAAATTTATTATTCATATTTGTATACAGTTTTACGTATCGCCACTGCTCAGGACTGTTCCATTCGGAAAGCTTTACAATATAAACTGCCTATTTTATCAACCCAAAATCGATATATTGACATACTAGAGTTGTACACATTGTCATATTTGCTGGTAAATAAAAAAAATCCCGTATATATTTTATCAAATATTTTATATTGATTATAGTTTCCGATTTACGATGCCAGAACATTGCGTTGAAATCTGCTATAATGTTTGGAATTGTATATTTTATCAATATAAAATACACAGGATACATTTTTTCAGCATCCGACAAATTTGAAATGTTATCAGTTTACAAAAAGATAAAAATTTAGGTCACAGTGTTGTTTAAAATATTACTATCTTTCAGTTCCAGTAACCAAATAATTTTAAAATTAAATCAAAAAGATTATAATGCCTATAATCTCACAAAGAATTAAACAATATATTGGTATTGTATGGGTCATTATACATTTCTTTAAATGTTCTAATAATGATCGAGAGTACCTTATCTGTAAACAAACACCTGTTGAAACATGTTTAAATCTTAGATATATGTAAACAAATAATACTTGATTTTCGGTTTGAACATTGCTTTTCCCATTATATCAAATCAGTTATTTTGAACTGTTGGACTTTAATCAACCGGAGGATCAATACATGAAGTCCAAAGAAAAGTCGAATTTTTTTAATATTAAAAAAAAATGTTTATTTTTCGTGAACCTGATCAATCACTACAGTACTATTGATAAATAAATTATGCAGATCTTTTTTCTGCATTGTATATCCCACCACCATCCGCCACGGCCGTAGGTTTGGTATTAACAGACGTTTCCTATAGCATAGCGTAATAACATTATAATATGCATGGTCAGTTTATAGAACTTAGATTATTTCGAGAAGCAATTTCTCAAGACTCGGCTGCATGAATTTACGTGTGCTATAAGTCCCTAGTTTGATAAATGACGAAGTTTCTATTTGTATAACATGTCTTCACGTTTTCCATTATACGGTAAGAAGACTCAAAGGAGAGAGAGGATTATAGTTTAACGAGTACAATTAAAGTTAATATTTAACTAATCCGAAAATATTCTTAAAAAAATAATGAAGATATAAAAGAAATATAGTATTTTTAAGCACGTGAAAAAAGTTTTGATGTTGTATTATACAATCGTAATATTATATAAGAACCACGACGGCTATATTTAAAATATTTATCTACTTTTCCCATTTTCCCAAAACGCAAATACTCAACCCATACCCTAGTAAAGCAGCATAATAATCGATCCTTTCCCAAGGCTTAAAGAGCACCATAGAAGTACTACCCAACTCGGGGATAAACCTTTATGGGAGCTATAAAAACCAGATGATGCCACGTGTTAACCTCCCTAAAATCAAATTATTATGCACTGTTGCCTATTGAATTAGCAAATAACTCCTCGGGCTTAATGCCCTGTTTTCCCATGGGATGTTTCATCCAAAAGACAGACAGGGATCCACTGAGCTTCAGATATTTCATATTTGCTTACTCTGAATATTTTGAATAATCTATTCAAGATGATTTATTATACGGACAAAATATGTTTTGGTCTCTAGCTATGAATTGTCTAACAAAGCTAAATTGATAATTTGAGGCAAGCGTATTTTCACAGAAGTCTGCGAAGAACCGAAATATAAGATGTCAAATTTCTCGTATATTTAAAGAATAATAGAAAGAAAAAATAAAATTACAATATTAAAGTAAGTAAAAAAAAATACTATATCCGTGAAAAGGATTAAAAAGGGATAATAAATTCAAATAACGAAACGAAAACAACTGTATGCGTAATTTTACCAAAACGCGACAGACAGGTCTAATATTAATAATGTCGTAAAATAATAGATTTTGGAAGAGAAACACGTGAAATATCATCTATGCTACGTATTTACTTATTTCAAAGAATATATAATGACAATATGTACTTTATAATTATTTATAATTGAGGGTAGCACGATACTAAAAAAATGAACATAGATTTTCATTTTAAAAGCAGTCCGTTTGAAATTGTTTTTATTAATATTAATGGTTTTGTAGTCACATAAGAATAAATACTACTTTTGGAGGTCTCGTTATGGTCGTCGATAGCCATTTTACTATATTTTGCTACAATTTTGTTAATCTATGTACTCGTTTGAATGCTAGAACTATTTATTTTTCAATTTCAAAACACTATTATTGGTACAAAACTAACTGTGAGAAACTGACACACTTTCATATAAACATATTCGTTTTAATTGTATTTGTGAACGTGCTGATTATATATTTTAGGGTATTAAATATAACATATACGCCCTAATAGTAAATAATTCATTGATTTTAACGAGTATTAGCATACTTTGTAATATTTTGAGGTTGTACTTATGTATATGTTTTGCATTTATAAATTATAATATTTGCATTTATTGATTATTTAGGAATTTTGTGTCGAGACATACCGGGACAAAAGTCCCTGGACTTGTCGGGTTTTTTGCTGTCTTAAGTTACGGGACTTTTCGGGAATGTTAACACACTAATATATGTATAACAGTAACAAAATAAAATCAGATGCAAGCAATCGCTAATGTGATCTAAAAAGTTAATTATGATTTAAAGTAAATTTACATTGGTGTCTATTCTCGGGATCAGTTTTGAAAAAAATGCATTTTATTCAGGCTAAGGGATTAAAGCTCGGGGATTTAACAAAATTAAGTATTTATATATAAAAGGATCTGATAAAAAAGTACCAATGTCTAAATAAGACAAAAAAGATCTAAAAGCTGTATTGTGAAGTTACAGTCATAAATTTACTTCTGACGGCGGCCGAATTCATTGATATGTTTTCATTACATGTACCGTTATCATCCCTTCTTAGTAAAAATGAACCGTTAACATTGCACATATCCATTACATAAGAAAAATAATAATTATGAAACATTGTATTGAAAAAACGCGATTTTTACTAGTGCGTACTTTCAAAAGGCGTGTAAGGCATATATGTATGTATGTACATACATACATGCAAATATTTAATTTGAATAAAATTATAACTTTATTGAAGGGCAAATAAAAGTCTCTAGTCCCGGGATGTCCCGGGACTTTGACTCTATCACACCTCGAGTCCCGGGACTTTAATCCCTACTTTTACCCTAAAAATTAAACGGTTTTAGGGTGCTTCGTTTTGGCAACGTCAATATCAGATTAAGATCATTTCAATTTTAAGATTGGAGGGATAGAGGGGAATTTCAGACCTCACTGATATCTATGACTTCGAACAGAAATCCATATATCGATGGGATAATCAATTTATAAAAACTGCCTGTATGTACTGGGTGATGAGCCTTGTGAGCAACGTAAAGGTAACTAACGACGTTGACCACTGGACCACTGACCCAATTATGTAAAATAAAAGTAAACAAATCTCGATGTTTACCCTCTACAATAGCCCATCTCTTAAAATAGTCTTGTATCGATAGTCTATTTATAACATAGTTTCTCAACCTTTTGAGCTCGTGGCCTCTTTTGATTCTCATTTCTTTCCTGGCCTTCATACAGCGGTGGGCTGCCAATACGCTAACAAACAATTATCGATGTTCTGGGGAAGAAGTGATTTTTTTGTCACTCCTATGCAATTATATACAATACTTTAAATGAGAAATCGTTTATTACTTAAAACACTTATAATATACAACAATATGCAATTTACCGTAAACTTATTATTGTGAATAGCTAAAAATGTACTATTATATATAATGAAGCTGTCGTTTTACATACAAACATTTTAAATTGCAGTTATATACTAAATTGATATGCGCACATTCGTTTCTCTTGAGTCAACAAGGGGCTCGCTGGCCTTAGTAAAAAATCAACAAGGGGCTCGCGCGAGCCCCTCCGAGCCCCCTCCAGCCCACCCCTGTCTCCATATCCGTACTAATTAGTTGGAATTAGTAGGAATTGATGTCTAGGAAAAAAGTGAGAAATTGTGAAAAAATAATTTTTAATTCGATCACCTTTTTTTATTTAGCTTGATTACTTGAAAATGTTGGGAATTGACAGATAGTATAAAACAATTATTGAAAAATTTGAGAGCTTTTTTTTAGCTTGCATCTCAAAAAAGTAGCGAATCAACGATATAATCACAAAAGTGAGACCTTTTTTAGCTCAATTACCAATGTTTGTA
The DNA here is from genome assembly GCA_030503985.1 of Himalopsyche tibetana. Lineage (NCBI taxonomy): Eukaryota > Metazoa > Arthropoda > Insecta > Trichoptera > Rhyacophilidae > Himalopsyche > Himalopsyche tibetana. The sequence continues at coordinate 6,030,617 of JAPJYX010000014.1, forward strand.
TGAATTCAATGACTTCTTCGAAATACATAATGCGCAATTTATGTTGTATTTAGGGTGTCCATGGTTCCCCTATAATGGCTCCCATAAAATTGTATTTTCTCTGTGGCCCCCGTGGAATATGCTGTGGACCCGAAGGGGGCCACGTGTACCTCAGTTGAGAAACACTGGTCTATATTATAAATTATTATATTATCCTACAACATGTATATATAATTATTATAAATGTTTATTTTTAGTGCCACATCATTTACTGATATCAAGTGATTGTGATTATATAGAAGCCACTCAATCGACAAATCTTGATAACACACCAAAAACATATTATCCAAATTAACATTATATCATTAACTTTTTTGTTGTAATTTAAATATTATTTTTAATTTATTTTTTAGGTGAACATCCTAAAAATGTGTCGGTAATTATCTAAATAATAATCATCTGCCACTCATCTTGTTGATATCGTTGACATGGCCATGTTGAACCACTTTCCTTAATAATTATAATTACATTCCCTTTCGACACCCTCTCCTGTCAAGGGGATGTTATCACCTCGCTAGGAACATACCACTAATTTTATACTCCATGTAAAATTTCAATTAAATTATCTATGCAGGGGAATTGACCTAGTTTGTTTTGAATTTGGGTATTCTGGAGAATGTAGCAACCGAACAACGAAGGGAAAGAAATAATGAAAACATTTAAAGTTTTTAATAAGAATATAAATGAAAAGATATACAGCTGAGAAGTCCTGTATCAAACACGTTCCAAACTGTGCCAGATAAGTTCCACTCCCTTTTTATGCAAACCAACTTTAATTTTAACAAGAAGTGATTACATTCTACAAAAAATAATGAATGACATTCAGTTAGCTGATTCAAATCCTGATATCCGATTAGCTTTCAATGACATGGTCAGTATGGTAAAAAGATGCTTTTGACTTCACCAATTTTTACAGTAAAATCATTATTTAAAGTTAGCTTTATAGTACGATTTTGTAACTGAAAAATATATTGAATTGTAGATATCAAAAGTCTTTTCAAGTCAGTGGTGGATCCAGAAATTGTCCCAGGAGGAGGCCATTCAATTTGAAAATAAACATGATACATAAATAATACATTAAAAATAGATTAAAGACTTTTTTACGCGTTTTGTTTTTTGCGAGATTTTGAATATACGCATTTTTTTTGGACGGCGCCGTAAAAAAATATTTTTTGCGTGAATTTGAAGAATAAATTTTGTTTTTTCATACATTTTTGATACTTTTTTACGCGATATTTTGATTTTTGGAACCGATTTATCAAATTATATGAAAGTGAGGTTTTTTTACGCGCCACTTTCTTGAACCAATGTATCGCGTAAAAAAGAATAGGTGTATATAAGTATGTATTCTATAAAACATAGTAAACTAAACAACTAAAGAGCCCATTTCAAAACAAAGTTTTAATAAATTAGAAAAATGGTAAATAAATTCATCCAAGGGGGGGGGGGGGGGCATGGCCCCCATAGCCTTCCCCTTGGATCCGTCAATGTTTCAAGTGTACATCGGCAAGAACATGACTTGGCCGTGTTTGATACTGTACGTCTCAATTAATTTTACGATGTACTATTGGAAATAAGCAATTTTATTTAGGACTCATATTTTCCTCAAGATTTGTCTACTATTCTTGTCTAGATATCCAAAAATAAGAGTTTTCATACTTCTGATTTGACGAGGATTAAAACGTGTACAGACGAAATTGGCATAATAGTTGAGGCATTACTATTTTCACACATTTTTAAATCTAAAATATATTATACCTAATTGGTGATGCTAAGTAAGGAAAATCTAAATTCCTTTTCCTCGTATGCATAACGACTTTTTCCACTCTCAAAGATACATATCAGCGAATATGATATTTGAATTTACACGCAATACGGGAAATTGAATTTTTCTTCAAAGCGTAGATGGGTAACGTCAGTGACGCGCACAGAATTCGAAGTCAATGGATGTATTTCTGAAGGTTGATATACATCCAATTCTCTGTTTGCGCGGAGGATACGTTATACGGAGGATACGATACGTAAAGTGTACAAACAGAAATAATAGATACGTTCATTTAATTCGACAGTTCAATTTCGAAACCGTGAAAAGGTAAAGTAAAAAAGAGATTTAGGTGTCAATTATAGTATTTTACATGCCACTATTGAAAATCAATAATCCAATCTTCTTTTTTTGTGCTGTATCCTTAACCATAATAGTGAATAGTCTTGATGTGTAAAAGAGGGAAACAGTTATATATTACATACGAATCCTTTATCAGGACTATGAGTATATGAACTAATTCAAATAACCTAGAACAGGATTAAGTACTTCTTTAAGTAAGAAGGCCGTTTTCAGACAATTAAATAAGCACCAAAATGTATATTCATTATTTTTTCAAAATATTGCAAAGTTTGGTAGTCATAACAGACCGCAGATTTTCCACATATTACCAAGATTGTGCTAAATTCTATCTTTACAAGTTCTATCGTTATTGAGAATTCAACGGAATTTTTCATTCGAGAACAAGTTGTTATTCTAGGAAATGATAAAGCTGTATGATAGAGTGGAAAGACATCAGTAGTCAAATGACCACTCACTCTCTCTACCCTACATTTTTTAAAACTTGATTAGATAAATAGACAATTTTAAAAATATGGCTCTGAATCAACGAATGATAGTGATATTTATACTTTTGAACACACAACCACATAAGATTAAAGTCTTGAAAATTCAACACTAAATTTTCAGTGTTGATTCTGCTCTCGTTCTTCATTATACTTAGTACGTAGATATAAGATAACATGATGTTGCAGATACTAAAACAAAAATATTATAAAATTATTTTTTACCTTTATGACCAGCACGCCACTGGGTTACGTATTAGATTCTATCCGTTGACTTTTACACGAAAATAAAACGATTTCATAATGCAATTTAAAAAATAAACCAAGCGAATTTGTTTCGGAAATTACTAAGCACAACTTATGGTTACAAAGTTATTTTATTTAAATTTTCCGCTTCGTATTCGCAAAGGCATTTTTTCCATTTTTTTTAGTATTTAATTATAAATCTGTAGTCACTTTTTGATTACACTGCTTATTGAATTTTAATAATTTCCTGTTCTTTGAAAATAAAAACTTTATTTCATTTGGCTAATTAATAAATAAAAATTGTTTTATATAAAACGTTTTTAAATTTTGATGACAATCTTTCCCCTTGAAAAACATTTTCGATAGCTTCTTACCAGACCTGTTCTGTAAATATTATATTGAGATGGCGTGATTGTGATTAAACAAGAATCAGACAAAAGTACTATACCCACATATATGTGGTGGTGTATCTGTGGATGACTTGTCGGAGCACTCATGTGGAAACCCAGCGAATAAGCACACGTGGACAAAGTTTTATGAAGGAAAGTAAAACCAGGTTGTCTTGCTCGTGTTGATGAAATACTCAAAATTCTATACCTGGGGAGAAAACATTCAAAAAGTGATTTGTGACAATGTTTAAAAAGTGCCGTTTAATATCAGTTCTGATAGTCGATAATAAAATCTATGAATGAAAATCACAATAAGTGCTTAAAATTTTTTTCCTATAAAAATTAAATCATAAATATTACATATTCAAGCAAACCTTGATTTCTCCAACGCTCAAATCATCATTTCCCAAACTCTGTATTTGTGTGAAAAATCACTTTTTGAATGTTTACTCATCATATTAAACTTCAATGGTAATATTTATAAGTTAAGAAAAAGACAATATTCCTTTATACTTATTTCCATTTTTATTTACCAAGGTCATGAGCGAAAACAGTCCTGGTCTTGGCAAATAAAAGTGGGAATAAGTACAAAAGAAAATTGTGTTTTTCTTAATATAATGCCTTTCCACCAAGTATTGACAGTGAACACGCTACAAGTGATATTTAAAAGTATTTATTTTACATTGCTCTTTTATTTTATTCAAAAGCTTCAAAAATAAATGCGTTAATATATGATTTGGTAAATATCTTATTTAAATATAACATTAATTATTAATAATGATAAAAAATTGTGTGTATGCTATTTAAAGAAACAGACTAAATTAATAAAATGGTTGAAATACCAACACGATATAACATTAATAATTGTGTCAATTACAGGGTAATACAATCTGAATTAAGATGCTGATCACACGGAAGACACGATCAACCAAAACTTAAATCAATACTGGTATATGAAGAAGATACAATAATACGTCGCCAGAAAAACACCAATTGTAATCGTGAATTTGGTCGTGATATGTTCGACATAGTACGGGATAGGGAAATATTGCATGAAAGTTAGTGATTATTTGATATTTAAAATTTCCGTATTTAAAACTAGTGATATTGTGAGATTGTAAGTAAGATTTAGGTCACGAAGTAAAATTAAAGATGGATTGTAAACTTTTGTGTTTTGTAATACAACTAAGGCTGCCGAGAAATTAATTGTTGAATTTAAATTAAAACATTTGTTAACCGGTCTACAACATGCGTGATGCGGCAGTACAGATCGTTATCAAATAATGAAAACATGGTCATTGTACCGGGCTATAATACTAACAAGATTAAAACATGAGATACTAAGTAACTATAAACACAGCATGAATTTTATTTATGAAATGTTTCTCCTTTGCCTTACCGTTTTCGACAATTGTCAGCCTCCGTAGCTTCTTAACAGGAAGAAATTTAATTGACGATAAGCAGGGATCCAATCTCAAGTCTTTTTAAATTTTTATTTAAAATCTTTAGCATTTTTGTTTTTAGTGATACTATTTATCCTCGAGCATATGTCAAGATATTCGGTGAAAATTATCATTGATTTTACATCAAGTGACATTAACTTTGACAATATCACCAAATACGATTTTTAACTGCACTCGAGTACATTCATCCTTTAGAGCAGGGTTTCCCAAACTTATTCTGGGATGGAACACTTCACAACTCCGGAAATTTCAACGGAACACTAAGTTTAATTTTTGGGATGGATAATTCGTAATAGTTTTTTTATTATTAAAATATCACACACGAATTAATAAATCTCTTTGATATAACATACTATACTATAGGAGTATACTAGTGTAAAAATTAAAAAAAAATCGATTCTTTCTATTTTATATTTCTCTAACGTTTAGACATTTGAGAGTACATATCTTCTCAAAGTGAATTTTTCAACATTTTTACTATTTACCGAGTTACAGCGATTTTGGTGACGCAGCAACTAAGCTGGTCCGACCGGAACAAATCGAAACTCAAAACTTTAAACGCGTTTTTCTCGAAACTACTTTTTTCAAGCTGGCGTGCATAATATCTCAAGTTTTACCAAATAAATTTATTTTAAATTTTGTGTAAACTTTTTCTATACATCCTTCTTTGGCCCGTAGCAGATTTGGATTTGTTTTTTTTTTCAAACGGGTTTTTTTTTATTTCTCCGAAGTACGGGTGATAGCGACATTTTTATTAATTAAGAATCTGTTAAATTTTTGGTTCGAATCATGTACGCCAGGACACCCCTTTTTTGAACGCCTCCCATTACCAGCCGATAACTTTTCGAGTTTTGAATTTATTTATTTTTTTAAATTTGTTATGTATTTTTAAAATATAAATAAACGAATGTTAAAAAAATGGATGGTAAAAATTTTCTTTGTTTATTTTTTACAAAGCTCGAAAAAACACCCGAACTTGGTTCACACCTAAATCTCCTTTTTAATGATTACATTTTTACAGTTTTTTACGCTATGGCATATATTTTTTCATTGAAATAGTAACAGTTTCAAGCCTGCATAGCAGAATGTTGACATTTGCTTTAAAACTGCTTTACACCGTGGCTATTCTAGAATTGATTGAATGCCTACTGAAATTTGATGTCTTAGAAAGGATTGCAGAAAAAATTCGCGAAATAAAGTCTTGTAGAATTTTCAATCAATTTAATATAATGATCGTACAATCATTGTTTATTTGTTATTTGGTAATACTATTTATCTAATGAAATATGCTTAACCATTTTTTCTTGTTTTGTACTGTATTGCGTTTGGAAATCTATTTCGGTCCACTTCAATATTTATTTTGAAGGGTCAAAGAAAACTCATACAACGTACTGTTGGCCTTTAATGGCTTTGATGATTTTGGGTGTAATAAAATAATCCTTCACCCCCGGCGATAGAAATTTGGCACAATTTTTGTTGCCGTATTCAATTTATATTCAAAAACTCCTCTTTTACCTAGATATTTGACATCATAACTTATGTGGAGATAGACCATCACTCGCTTTTCAACATGAAGTAGAAAATGTTTAAATGTGTTGCAGCGTATAAAACCATTCCAAATTTTTTGGAAAATCCACTTTGGCCCGCGGAACACCTACTCTGGCTCCGCGAAACACCAGTGTTCACATACATAGATTGGGAAACCGTGCTTTATAGCATATGTGGGCAACCAGCGGCCCGCCAAGCTATTTTGTCCGGCCCTGATTCATCTCAGCGAAATATTAAAGAAATAGATTAATAGTTCCAGGGAGGTATGAAATAATAAAGATGACACGGGCGCTTACAGTGGCTGCACTCTACTAGTTAATCACCACCACCATATAAGAAATAGCAACGTGTTTTATTGAATTTAATATTACTTTATTATGTTTAATAATTTGGTCCGGCCCTTGACTCGGATACAGAATGATAATTTGGCCCCAGGCCTAGGAAAGGTTGCCCATGCCTGCTTTAGAGTATAGTACCCGGCGATCGTCCAAGAGCTGTAATCCCACCGGTTGGAAATAGAGGTAAGCAGGAATGAATCTCTCCAGAGGCATTCGCAGCACGTGACCCAACCAGTTCCAACTTCAATCCAAGAGCGCTGTCATCGATATATCTACTGTAAATAAAAAATATGTTTCATTCTATATATTTTGGTATTATTATTAATATTTAAAAATGTTAATTTTTTTGGCGAAATGTGTTTCCATGATCACAAAAAAAAATCATTTTTTTCAACCATGCAAAAACCATTATTTGTTTTATTTCTGTGATGCTTACTTAAACTTCTTGTTACTCATTCAGATGAGTAACAAGAAGTTTAAGTAAGCATTAAGTTTGACCGTTTTAACCCTCCAGAGACGAGAGCTTTTTCTGATAAAAAAAATATTTTCTAAGCCATATTGAAGTCACGGATAACTTTTATTCCTATCCAAAATTTAAAAAAAAAAAAACGCAAAGTCGTTGTATAGAAACCCCGCATGACTATATAGTCATGCTCATCCTTTTATTACCGTGTAATATTGAGTACGGACAGTAGTAAGGACAAAAGTGACCGTATGGGCTTGCAAACATTCGGGGTTGAAATATAGCTAAACGTGATTTTTTTTTAAATATTTACATTTGACCTCTTTAGATCAACATAATTTCAAAACAAATATATTAGCAAAATAACTGTAAATAATTTAATGTTTTTATAAAAAAATATCTAACAGTTTCAAAAAGTAAATTAAAAAAAACGGAAATTCAAAAAATCACATGTGCTTTTGGAGACCGTTCCTGTTCCTACGGCTGATGGCTAACTGTAGTCCGTACCTTTCTTAACCAAATATGAGCAAAAGCAACGATATTCAGGTAGAAAAAGTATGAATAGTGGGATCAATAGACAACGGTGTTTTGTGTGACCATATGGTGACGCTCGTCCTTGGAGGGTTAATTAAGGATCAGTCCTTAAAACGGTCATAACAAGAGGAATAAGCTAACTACTTGTCCTTTTAAAATCACATTTTTTTTCATATGAAAAAGAAGGGTTGACAGACAGAGTTTCAAACAGTTTAATTAAAAAAAAACTTTTTTTCAGATGCTCGATATTATGCTTTGCATTTGGAGCGTGCGTGATTGACAACAAGACACCCAGTTTTTTTTACGTGATTTACTCGTTGTTACGCGTTTTTTTCTTCTAAAACTTTTTTTTACAGAAGAAACGGTGAACATTCGCAAAATTTTGGATTGATCACTTTGTGCTGAATCTTGTTAAAATGCATTTATTGAATTCGTAAAATAGCGTGTCCGTCCGTTGTTATAAAGAGAAACAAATCCAATGTAATAATCGACTCAGATCAAGAATCTAGGAAAAACAGCATTTTGTCAAACGAGTCAAAGCAAAATCCAAAACCTTCGTTTAAAAATAATAGGTAGCGCGGAAAGAAATGTAAATTTTTTGATGCTACAAAAAAACATTTAAAAAAAACCATTCAATATTATTACGTGACATAATTTATGTTATTAGGTATGATCTTCCTCCACAAAATAGGCAGTTTTTTTAATACCTCTTTCGTTAAATTCTGGCAGTTTATTATTAAAATATGAATCCAGGTGATTTTATTGGTAAAACGGAAAGAAATGTCATGTTTTTGGTGCGTCACTAATCAGTTTACCACCGGTTTCTATTAAATAAACAGGTCGTGGTTGGTATTATTGTAAAGCTCCATCAGTATTATTTCTGTTATGATATATTCTTTTTTTTACCGTCAAAGAAAAATGCAGAAGCCAGAGACTGAAGAGATACATTTGTGGTATTTTATGTTTTTTTGCTTCATCGAGGATTATAAGGATCAAGCATAAGAGGGCTGGATTTGGAACACCTACAACACCCACCATATTTACCGGGTATTGCATCTTCAGATTATCACTTATTTAAGTTGATGAAACATTCACTTTGTGATAAAAAAATTAAACATTGAATAGGTAAAAAATCACCTGGATTAATATTTTATTAATAAGCCGCTAGAATTTTACGAAAGAGTTATTAAAAATCTGCCTATTTTGTGGACGAAGATCATACCTAATAACAGAAATTATTTAACGGAATAGTATTGAATGGTTTTTTTTTAATATTTTTTTTGTAGCATTAAAAAAATGACACTTCTTTCCGTTTTACCAATTGACAGGCCCTTTTCCCCGCGTGAAAAGTTGTAGGAAAATTAGCTTTCCTGTAGGTTCACCTAAGATGGAATAGAGGAGAAAGGGTAGTTCAAAGGTTTGCAAAGATCAAAATCCGTTACACAAAGGACAAGGTTTATTAAGAACAAAAAAAATATTGTAACAGAGCAATACAAATTAACACTTACACATAATCTTACACATTTCGAAATTAATTAAAGAAAGTGAAATAACAACAAAAAAAATAATCTTACGGTTCCATTAAGATTCACTCACAAGGTATATAACATTGAATTTATTTCACCACCGCGTGTTTACTCGTAAGGAATCGATTATTGAAAGTTAAATTATTTACATTTATGACTAATTCTTAAGCGTCTAATAAGATGAATAGCTGCTGCCCACGTGGTCTGGCATGTCTTAAAATTAAATGAATTTACTTCCACGACCCACTTGCCGATCCCAACACCCCTTCGGACGCCACTGGTCCGGCAATAGATTTAGCCCTCTCGGGAAACAAATAAATCTTACTACCTAACATAGAAAACAAAATAATTCTCACTGCTTAGTGACCTTACTCCCTAAAAATTCTTACAGCCTAAGTGAATCGCAAAGATTCCCGGCTTTACATGAGATCGTCAAGGGCGAATTAAAAAAAAAACAGCTACTCAAATACGTATTATTCCCCCGCCGGGGGGGAGGATAAACAATAACAAAGAAACAATACGATGAGAAAATCCGCGATGGTGAAACGTATAACCTTAAACAAAAACAGATAAACAAACACAGTATATGGGTTAGGCACAGATACACAATAAACAATGTATTAAAAATATATATATATAATAATATTTCAAATTAGTAAAGTATTTATAAATAAACTTCTTACGGATCCTGGGGACCTCTCCAGATCGACGCCGACGTAATTGGAGATAGTGATATTTAGTTTAAATTAATTATATTGACGATAAATTCTCACCAAGTTTGTATTACTATCGGCGTGACCTGAGAGGCCCCCAGCGATTCCTCAAGACCTGCGGCTGTTGGTGTCCCAAAAAGAAGTGGCCGAATAATCTATTTTTAAAATCAATAATTGGCAACCAAGCGGGGCAGGAGAAAAGAGGGGGGGCGGGCGAATTATTGTGTTTTTAAGGGAGGGGGTAGCGTCCCGCATCAAAACATCCGTGAGGTGGCTCCTTCGAGCGCTTAATACTTGAACTATGTCTAAATACCATTTCCAAGAAATTACTTCATGTTCCTAAATTTTAGAAAGCGGGCACGGTTCCCAGATGTTATTCTGTTTATTTGCCGTTGGTCGCTTCGATTTGAAAAAATACTTAACTCGTACAACCTATCGCCACTAAGTTGAGCGGTGACCACTTTATAAAATATTTTGGCCAAAGTAGATAAAAATATTATACGCGATTTTACGAATTGATTGCGAGCTGCCCTTAGGAGGCGGGCAAGGAGGTCAAGGCACCTACAAAATGAAGTAGTGTCAAACCATCCCACTCCCGATGCCTATGACCTACCCGACCGGCTCCAGCAGCTAGCAAAGGCTATAAAAAAAATATATCGATTACGAGCTCTTAATAACGATAAACAAAAAAAAATAGTTACATAAATTATATAAGTCAGTGAAATTCGAGCGTCCCTCATTTTTTCCCATACTAGCCAGGCCAAGGGCCCTGGTAAGTAATTATGTTGGATGTCTCGGTGTCGTGAATCAACTCTTCAAATTCTGTCAATCGTTGAGAGAAGTCGAGTTTTCGTACCTCGAACGGTGGCTCGCGCTTGTCCAATTTGCTTCCTGGCGATGATCGTAGACGAGGTTACTCGTAGCGCAAACGCTACGTTTCGGTAAGTGTAGATTTCTACGTCTAGCTGTCTACGCTAGCTAATGTCGTAGTGTCGCTGTCTCGAACTGCGTAGAGGCAGCGTAGCTCGGTCATATCACGCTCTCGTCAAGATTACGCAATTTTTGAACAGGTGTCCTTTTCGTTGAATCGGTGCATTGGGCCATTCTGTAGATACTTGATTCGGCCTGCCGTCCGCGGGTGATCCATCCTTTTTGCTAGATGATGTCAAGTTACGCAAACTGTTGATTACACTTTATTTTGAACATGGATTATTCTTTACTATTTTGTCGTCTGCGCCGTCTGTCTGGTCAGCCGGCATATTTTTAATGTTTTCGTTATGTTTGAAACACTTTAAGGGTGAGAACTCGCCCTCTTTCGGTAGATACTTGAAGCATCGCCTTCACAAAACTGTCGCTAGATCCCACGATACTGTGGTTCAGCGTTTACGGCGTCGCTTCGATACTTGATGACTTCTGTTTTATGAAGATGCCGTCTTTAGCCCTCTCACCCGCTTCTCGGGCATGAGGATGTTTTGACGAAAAATAATTCCAGCAGTCCGTAGCTTCTACCACTTAACTTATTTCACAAGCTGTCTATCACGTATTAAACACGTCACTGATTACTCGCACTCTGACGCCCTCCCGATTCTCAGACAGCGGGCGACTGTCGATATCAAGGAGGCAGCGCTACTCGCTGTTGTGTTGATGCTGCGATGTTTTCTAGCTGTCAGCATATCTCATGACGCTCGCCAGTCGTCACATATAACTTCGTTAATATTTCACTGATTACACATATTACACGAATCACACATATAACACTTTATAAACGTTCACGAACAATATTATACATTATTATTTATTTATTTACCTTATATTTCACAACGGATTCTGATCATGTTTGCATTAAATTACTCCGGGAATGAAAACTGGATTTTACTCTTACGTGTGAGAAACCAAAAAAAAATATTAATTAAGTATTATCTTAAGTGCCTTGGACGCCACAGTTTTTTTTTTTCAAAAAAAACTGAAAAAATTGAATCTCCCGGAGTAAACAATCTCAGGGTCTTGAGTCCAGAAATTATCAAATTTCTTCGGCCCGCCCGTTGGGTCGACAAATTGACAGGCCCTTTTCCCCGCGTGAAAAGTTGTAGGAAAATTAGCTTTCCTGTAGGTTCACCTAAGATGGAATAGAGGAGAAAGGGTAGTTCAAAGGTTTGCAAAGATCAAAATCCGTTACACAAAGGACAAGGTTTATTAAGAACAAAAAAAATATTGTAACAGAGCAATACAAATTAACACTTACACATAATCTTACACATTTCGAAATTAATTAAAGAAAGTGAAATAACAACAAAAAAAATAATCTTACGGTTCCATTAAGATTCACTCACAAGGTATATAACATTGAATTTATTTCACCACCGCGTGTTTACTCGTAAGGAATCGATTATTGAAAGTTAAATTATTTACATTTATGACTAATTCTTAAGCGTCTAATAAGATGAATAGCTGCTGCCCACGTGGTCTGGCATGTCTTAAAATTAAATGAATTTACTTCCACGACCCACTTGCCGATCCCAACACCCCTTCGGACGCCACTGGTCCGGCAATAGATTTAGCCCTCTCGGGAAACAAATAAATCTTACTACCTAACATAGAAAACAAAATAATTCTCACTGCTTAGTGACCTTACTCCCTAAAAATTCTTACAGCCTAAGTGAATCGCAAAGATTCCCGGCTTTACATGAGATCGTCAAGGGCGAATTAAAAAAAAAACAGCTACTCAAATACGTATTATTCCCCCGCCGGGGGGGAGGATAAACAATAACAAAGAAACAATACGATGAGAAAATCCGCGATGGTGAAACGTATAACCTTAAACAAAAACAGATAAACAAACACAGTATATGGGTTAGGCACAGATACACAATAAACAATGTATTAAAAATATATATATATAATAATATTTCAAATTAGTAAAGTATTTATAAATAAACTTCTTACGGATCCTGGGGACCTCTCCAGATCGACGCCGACGTAATTGGAGATAGTGATATTTAGTTTAAATTAATTATATTGACGATAAATTCTCACCAAGTTTGTATTACTATCGGCGTGACCTGAGAGGCCCCCAGCGATTCCTCAAGACCTGCGGCTGTTGGTGTCCCAAAAAGAAGTGGCCGAATAATCTATTTTTAAAATCAATAATTGGCAACCAAGCGGGGCAGGAGAAAAGAGGGGGGGCGGGCGAATTATTGTGTTTTTAAGGGAGGGGGTAGCGTCCCGCATCAAAACATCCGTGAGGTGGCTCCTTCGAGCGCTTAATACTTGAACTATGTCTAAATACCATTTCCAAGAAATTACTTCATGTTCCTAAATTTTAGAAAGCGGGCACGGTTCCCAGATGTTATTCTGTTTATTTGCCGTTGGTCGCTTCGATTTGAAAAAATACTTAAGTCGTACAACCTATCGCCACTAAGTTGAGCGGTGACCACTTTATAAAATATTTTGGCCAAAGTAGATAAAAATATTATACGCGATTTTACGAATTGATTGCGAGCTGCCCTTAGGAGGCGGGCAAGGAGGTCAAGGCACCTACAAAATGAAGTAGTGTCACAATACGTGAACGAAACGTAACAAAAGAAAAAAAATCTTAATTACGACCCAAATACGACTCTGTAGAATGTATGTATATAAAAATACATGCATCATTTATGTAGTTGGCAGGATCATTAACAATTTTAGCAATGCCACTTATTGTGTAAATCATAATATATGTGGACAAGTTTAGTGTTGGAGTCTCTGCCCGAGGAAGACGTTCTTTGTCGTGTGATTGCGGATATTAAGGACGTGACAAAATTATATAATCCAAAATTCAAACAGTGGCATCTTTGTCCACTCACACCGAGGCAAACGACACTAGTCCAGGGTGGATGCGAAATCTTACTATCTATTGTTACAGTATCGATATATTTTTATTATTTTTAATATTTTTGATTGTACTCCACTGTGGTTAAATATCATACTTACATGATGTGCTCCGCAGTATAATACATTATTTTAACATATTTGCACACACTATAGTTGGTGAAGCATAATATGTATAGAACAATTGAAGAGATTTATTTATCAGTTGTGTTCTGACCAGTCTCTTCAAGACGCCGTGAACTCTTGATTGTGTATGCTTTAAAACCCAAAAAAGTGTCAGAGTTTTCTCTCATTTTACAAAACAAATACTACTCAATGAGCTTTACAACAAGAAAAATCCCTCAACAAGATTTTTTACAAACAATTGAAAGCAGTGGTGGATTAAGCACACGAGAGGCCAAGGCGCAATAAAATTTGGAGGCTCTGTTTTTCGTATAAAATAAAAACGTCAGTAAAATAATTAAAATTAATTAAAATCTGAAAAAAATGTACATGTAAGCTATTTTGAGGCCCCTGAGATTTGGAGGCCCCAAGCGCGCGCCTCGTTCGCTTATATGGTAATCCGTGACTGATTAAAAGCACACCGTTTACTCAAACGCAAGTAAAATGACCTGTGTCAAAGCAAAGCAATCTAATGGCTAGTATTTTTTCTTAAATGCAACTAAGTTAACATGTCCAACGTAGCTGACAGATCTATTGGATTGTCTAGTGATTTTTTAGTAGGTTGTCCACATCTAGACATTCTCAACGGATGTGAACACCTTCCTGGTGAATATTAACGCATTTACTTAACCCTTCCCTTACTATGTAGTACTGCTGTAGTAGTGTTATATAATTGTTATGATTCCCGTTTGCCTGATGTGTAACAGATACACAACTCAGGAACTTGTGCTTTTTTTGCATAGTAAGGAAAAGGTTAAACTGACCGTGACCTTGAAAGCAAGTGACCATGCGCTTTAATGAATTAGCTGGTCCTGAAAGCAGGAGTCAAAACTTCAGTCACGATATAAGAATTTGCTTTTTTGCGTTCGAAAATAATTTTCTTTGTTCTGTCCTGTCTGTTCTGTAAAGTTGTCCTGGCAAAGAAACCAAATTATAAATATTATACAAACTAACCAAACACACAAGAGCTTCTACACTTCCAATGGTTTTCAAATGAATTATGTCTGCTTAGTGTAGTTATCGTTCATTTAAATAAAATATCATTTTCTTCAAATTATGTTAAAAAAACGGAACCAATTGTTTTATTATTAAATATTATATCTATATATTAAATATTATATCCCGATTATACTGTTTATTGAAAAAAATACGGATATAAATAACATCTAAAATTTAATAATAAGTGAGTGTTATTATTCAGACTCCACCCTGGGGGGACATGCATTTTCACAAGTCGCGAATGTCCGTTCATGCCGTAAATGCCATACGTGTTCAACGTGGGTGAAGCTTCGCAAACACCTACTATCGCAATGGATTTTTGTAAGAGAACACTTAAAGTACTCAGTACTCTTATCGAATTCCATTTGTATTTTGCTATATTGGTATAATAATATGAGTCTCTTATGTTAGGATTAACCACGGTATTACCTAATAATAATTAAATTTGATCTATTTGTTACTGCACATGTTGTGTTACAAATTGTGACACGTGTGCCGTAATTTAAAGAAGTATCATTAGACAAAATATAACAAGTAAAAATTGATTCTAATTTTTTTAGTGCTTCTTCCTCTTCTTTAACCATATTCGCTCCCTTGTAGAACATATGGCCGCCACACGGCAACTCCATGTTTCTCTGTCTCCTGCCAATTGCTTTGCTTCCTTCCATGACATGCCAGCATCTCTCGATTCCGCCGAGTACATCATATGGATAATACCATAGTCCTATCGTAGTCCGGGACGCCGGAATCCCACAGGTCGAAAGAAGAGAGAGGCAGGTAAGATTGAGGCTTTCCGAAGGCATCCGAAGCACGTGGCGCACCCAGTTCCAACGTCTCTCCACAACCACTTACGTGACGGGGCGCTGTCTTGTTCGTTCCCTAATCACCGAATTCCTCAAATCAAGCCACCTCACCCCTATTATCCGACGCAAGAATCTGTTCTCGAAGCTAAATATACGGTTTTTCTGCGTCTTTTAATTTTTAAGTTACTTATAACAAATTGATTTCGTATATTTATGACTTTAACAGATATGCAGTATATATAGACACATAACAAACTAATTTTCAATACATTAATAATAATAAAAAATCAAAACACGAAATGCCGATTAAGATGAATCAAATATATTGCGAGTATCACATTTTATCTTTACAATAAGATCGTTGTTTTGTATATTGAAACTTTTAAATAAAGTAAAATAATGTTATCCTATTTAACGAAGATCAACCTGGTTGGCTTTAATCAATTGTTTGCGTAACAAGAAAGTAAAAATAATAAATTTTATCCTGCGTCGCATAATTTCTGCCATAATTTACAATAATATTTGTTCTTTGTATGTGGTAGCATTAAGGATTTCTCTACGCAAGCAGTGCTTAAAAACTTATTTATTTCAACATCGATTAGATAAAAATATATTATGTTGTTTTTTTTTTTTTTACTTCATTATACACCTACGTAAATGTGAAGCCCATAGATTTGAATAGTCAAAGAACAAGCCATTTAATCTCAAAACATAGATGCATGGTTTATTGACATAAAAATAAAAACAGAATGTAAAATCAGGTTACATGACAAACAGAAAATAAAAATAGTAAGCATTTTATCCATAAAATATTGTTGTAATATTTCAAGACAATAATTCTTCACTTTCCATGTATTATTAACTAATGATGATGATACACATAATATTAAATTACGGCTACCAATATCAATTAGGTCTGAGGTTATCAAACCCCGCCTATGGTTTTGAATAAATTAATCAAAAACACTCAGCCATGAATAAAAGATATTTTTCTTGAATAAAAAATTTGTTCACGTCCCGTCATGAGGTGCTGTTCAATTCCAACGAATAAAAAATCCAATCGAAGGTCCGCATTGTAAGTTTTTTCAAGTGCACTTCTGATTGAATGTTCAGCAGAAAGGGGAGTTCCACAATAACTTGTGTAACGACAAATGCATGACAATGTACAATATAAGTTTTCAGTATACCATCGAAAAAAATGTTGGCAGGTTTTCAAAAAAAATTGCTTCGTCTAAAAATAGGGGAACCTACGGTAACATAGACCGAACGAATTTTTTTGAAACTTTAATAAATAATAAGTACGTAACATTTGTATGTAGATTACATGTCAGTAAGAACAATCGAGGTAAAAACGATTTTCATTTTATTTATCAACGTAAGAAAAAAGTAGTAGAATTATCAGCAATCATTAATTAAACAGCAATTTTTCTTAAAGTCATTTTCTTTATGTTTATATATATTTTTTTTCCTTAAAAGCAATGGAAGTCGTATAACGTTTCAGTTATTATAATTGTACTGATGCTTTATAAATATAATATAATAACAACATTGCTTATAAATGTTACACCCAATCTGTGAAATTGCTTATAACATAAAATGAACCTATCATTGTTCTCCGAATGTGTTAATTAGACATCATTTTTTACAAGTCTTAAGCCTTGTGATATGCTACAATTCATGAATGAAGCGAACGACTTATTTACTTTTTTCCCGTTTTAGGAAAAACGATATATCTGCGCTAAAAATTCAAAACGTACCTAAAGATTTTTTTTTTTAATTCTGATTTCAACTTGTTCTCTATTTCAATATCTACACAATCAATAAATTTTCAATTTCAAAACCTCTCCAAATACAAATAAAACGCATTTTAAAAATCGTGTGTAGTCTCAAAACTCACTCAAATACAAAAAGCCCACAGCAGTTTTTTGCACTTTGCCAAACATTTGGATTTTTGGATTTAGGTAGATATTGAAACTATGGCGCTCATATAACGAATTCGGCGTAAAATAATATGATAATACCATCTATATTTGTGATTTGTTCAGTACGTACAGAAAAAAAATATAATTAGACGTAATTTTTTACAATATAACTTTTTCTTGTTTTAGCTGTCTCCATTTTCCACGAACATTATAAACTCTAAGGGCACGCACTCAAATTAAACAGACAACGATTCTCCCACAAGGAATACCTAAATACTCATGTTTGTCTCTTTTCGATGTATTTTCACTGAGCGCACATGTTTGCACAAGTGTCCGCATGATTGCCAGTCTCCCTGATATTTTTCTGTGTACACATTGTGCAGTTCAATCTCCATAGAAAGTGAATGCTCCCATTATGAGCGTCTGCTCGCTGCAGGCTATTTGGCGCAAGCTCAACACTGTAACGAAATTTATAGCGTCTAATGTTGCTTGAACACACGTGCTAGAAAAACAAAATAATAAATGGCTACACGTATTGGATATTTAAAAAATAATATACATATTTGTGTGCTTTCTGCCTCTGTTATTATAAAGCAGTTTATTGGAATCTGCTGGCATCGTATAATGTTTATTAACGCTACATAAAACTTAACAGTCTGGCATTGCTTGTAATCTCATATAGAGGGAAACAATATTAAAAAGAAAAAAGGGATATATTTAACTACAAATACCAAAACAATCTTGTTGATAGCATTTCAGTTAAATCAATTTTTATTCGCATATATATATTGGAGTGGATATTCAGGGCATCAACCTTATTCTGTTTACGTGTTTACGGCTTAACAAAGACATCACAATTTCAATTTTATCATAGCAATAGTTTCTATAATACATCGGAAAAAAAACTAAATTACAAAATGTTCTATTCGGAGATTCTAGCCATTTAATGTGGATCCTAGCATGATTTCTTGTGCGCTTCTTCTCGGCTTTTGCGGTCAGTAACAATAGAAAAACATGAAACTTAAACGAAAATTATTTTGTACCAAATATATATTGTTTAGCGATCGATATAATTTTGCGGTGATGATATCTTTGCCGAATTTCCCGACAAATCTTCAATGGGTGATTTATATTTTCGTATCTGCTTCAAAAAATAATCCGTGTTTTAAAAAATGTCCTTGGCTTACAATTGATAGGGAAAATTTCGTATTCAAAGGAGAACACCACAATTCACAAACGACGCCACTCGGGAAATCCCACTTTTTCCTCGTATCTTTAAGCATTTTAGTTATTCACAACATACTGTTCTTATGTGTTATTTATATGGCCTAGAGACTATAGGAATTTTGGTTATGCGTCGATTCTGTTCTACCTCAAAGAATTATACAACCAATGACAATCACAATTGATTATACTATTAATAAATTAAGATAGAAAGCATTTTAATAAAATAACAGAAAACACTTTTTATTTAATATATTTTAGCAGAAATAAACTCAAGTATTATATCAGTTGATTTAATTAACAAAAATAAAATGGACCGTAGATAGTCTTGATAAATTTTAATAGTGAACGAATACATTTTCTAAACGCGATCATAGTCTCCAATACGTTTTTAACAGCGTAGATATTTATGACAGTGGTTACGTGAGAAGACGACACTTTTAAAAATCAAAATACATTTTCATTACAGTATATTCCAATGCACCAAATATTTTAAAGAACTTGATAAATTTAACGCACGTCCGTGATAACACAACATTATTTAATGTACTTTTCCACAAATGCGACATATTCTGAGTGCTAAGTAGAACTTTTACTCCTTTGTTATATAGATTTTAATCTTAATAAAATAAAGGTAACAGTAAAATATTGAATATAATTTCTAAATCGAAGATTTTGAAAAGTCCCTCTATGAAATATGGTCTTTTATCATATCTCAATATTTATTGGTGCTTCTAATATTAGTCAAATGTTAATTTTGTGTGATTCAGAGTTTTATCAATCTACGATATTGTAAAAACAAATAACGATGGCAACAACACTAGTTTACTTACGTTTCGTTTGTGGCTAGCTAGTACACAGTCAACGAAAATCTAAAGAGTAGGTAATTTGTAAAAGAAACACGAACTTGTGTTTGTAGAATTCCAAGAAGTATTACTATTTCTTATCATAGTTATTTTGAATGTTAGAAACACACGCGGCTTTTGGTAATGCCCTGACTGGTAGGTAATAATCATTTGTGCTTTTCGGTTGAGTTTTTGGTAAAGCTTCCGCTTTAGATATCGACCTGCGGAAGTTGTAATAAAGCTTTGTAAAAAAGCCCGTGTATTATTATTTGATGGCGAATGGAGGATGTACATGCAATGATTGATTTACTTTATTTTGGTTCTTCAAGGAAATGTGCTTTTGTATTAAAGCTATTTTTGTAGTAGTTATAAGACTTTTATTGCCCTTTTTGATTCTTCATATGTGGCCATATTTCAAATATTCTCAATGGACACCGTGGGACTATTTTAAATTGAAATATTTACATTAATAATATTAAATATAAAAGGTCAGAAGAAAAAACGTCACAGTTTCTAATGAAAAAGTCTGTAGCTTTAAATTCATATTTATTTAATCAGGTAAACGAAAAAAGAGAAAAGGTATAGACAATGCAGCGAAAGAAGAATTGAGAATAATTGGAGATTTATATGTTTAATCCGTTGAAATTGCAGAGAAAAATAAACATTTGAAAGCAATAATAAATTACGCCTGCTATATCACGAATTTTCTCAATCATCGATACTGTAGAACAACGTTTTCTAACCTTTTCAGTCTACGACACAAATAAGAAAAAAACATTTTATTTTAATAGTCAAATATAATGCTGGCAAAAATATGGTTTCGTTAAGAATATTACTTACCCACTAAAAAGGTTAGGTTAGGAACCGCTGCTGCAGACTGCTATAATACATTTTTTTTTTACAACTGAAGACAATATATTATAGTCGAATATAATTGTGTTTATTTATTGAAATGGATCCTGTGTTGTTTACACTAATTAATTTCATGCGTTTTGTACTGAACGATATCGGAATTAAATACTTACTGATACAAAATTACTCGCGATATAAATTTACTGTCATCTAATAATATAATATATTATTTGTATCTTTTTCTCATTTATCATTGACTTTCCATGAAATGTCCGAAGTAAACAATAACATTAAATTATACCCAAGTCAATGAATTGCTGATAAAATATAATAATATTTCACAGCATATTTATTACTTTAGTTGTTTTTGAAATTTGTTGATCTTTTAAATGTAATCAAAAATAAAAAAAAAAAAATCACATGTGATCACTTCGTTTTCCACCGTGATCACTATCATTCGACGAAAGAAAGAATAAGGCTCACTTTTAGGGTTTTCACTGGCAATACTTACTTGTTACAAAGGCATTATATTTTTAAAAAAATATATACATTATTACTAATTCCCATTTTTCATTATTAAATATATATACTCATAAAGAGCATTATCAACTGATACTGTCCGAAACCGGTCTTGATCTTAATAAATAAATGTGGGAATTAGAACAAATGTATATTTTATTTTTTTAATAAAAATAAGGCTGATTATTAAACATATTGTTTCATATTATTACTATGTACATACATTGACTTAAATTATTACTATTTTAATTATTTCTTTTTGGCTTAGATTAGACTATAACAGCTAAATTTAATCATGTTATAAAATATTATAGATATATAAGAAGAAGAAGATAAAATATTCAGTTTGACTTAATTTGATTAATTAAAGAAATTGATTATGCCTCAAATAACAAGAATGTTTCTTTAATTTGAATCGTTCAAACTATGTACATTCTCACAAATTTTGTCACTAACGACCCGGGTTTCGCCTTTCGGCATCTTCAGGCATTCAAGTGCACGGATGAACTTGAACTGACGGTTAGCAAATGAAAGTTTCGTGTTTATATAAGATACAAATGCATCACTGAGTCAAAGCCATTGCTGGCGAAAAGGATGAGCTCATGGGAATGCCAACAGATTCGGGCAGTGAGCAGTTTCAAGAACTATATAATCTGTTTGTCGGCAAAGGTTTTATGATTATAAGCGTCAGTTCAAGTTCATCCGTGCACTTGAATGCCTGAAGATGCCGAAAGGCGAAACCCGGGTCGTTAGTGACAAAATTTGTGAGAATGTACATAGTTTGAACGATTCAAATTTAATATTGAAATTCCACCAAGCACCTTCAGTCGAAATCTTAAAAAAGAATGTTTCCGTTAAATATTTTTCACAGTTCCTCGTCCTAAATCTTTACATAACAACGGGCTTCCATCTGATGCATTCATACAGTGATAAGTCAATCAATATATGGATTTTTATCAAAATGATTTACATTTCTGTATTATTCCCATTCTCTCCATCCACCTCCTATCGTATTCTAAAAATACCTCGCAAATAGAGAGATTAGCTAACTATTGAAGTGAATTAATCATTCTTTTGATATAATTATGTTAATATATTATTTAAACAAAGCCTAAGCGATTAAATTACAACCGGTTTTTTTAAAATAAATTATTTTTAGATGCTCTATTTACCAAGTATATGTCAATTCAATTAATAACCTTACGATAGTTTGTCTGAAGAAGTTTCTCAAAGAAGCGGATCACGTGTCACAATTTGTTACACAACCTGTGGTTTAACAAAGTTAACAAATTCAATGTATATTATACGTCTTTATCCACCATTGATATAGCAAACAATCGCTTGACAAAAACGATGCAGTTGCTGAAAATTGCAATTCAGCGGTGTGTATTCTAGCAAACATAATTATTGCCAAAGATAGATATTCTCGGGGCGAAAACAAAAACGCATAGTTTGCCTAAAAGTGCATACTCGCCACTGGAACCCCCATTTGGTACTTGAAAATTCCCAACTCGTCGTCACGTTAGAAAGTGAGTACATACTTCCATACTTCCAACATCTTCAGATGTAAACTGCGAGCATAGTAAAATGTTATGCGAAATTCAATTCGATTTCATAGCTCACCTTTTACTAAACTTACATTTAAATGACATTTTCAGTCGACGACGGTTTCAATGTAAACTTGCATATATGTACATACGTATTTTCATCTTTGTTAGCAAACAATATCTACATAATATATTGGACTATTCAGCACAATTGAGGCTATTATTTGCAAGCCCGGCTCGTTCCAAAATTGTTGAAACATGAACCATGGATTTAATTAGGTAGATAAAAATTTCAGGGCTGTGGAGTCGTGTAAAAAAATGACGACTCATAATTTTCATTTCAACTTATATATATGTATACCATCAGATCATCTGTAGTCAGCCAAGCATGAAATGGCAACACTTTGTACTATTTTGTTTGAATTACACTTCATTTAAAATATTTTTCAAAAAAAAAAATCGAGCAAATCATTTTCACGACTCCGACTCCAACTCATTTAAAAAGTATTTTGAGAAAGCAGTCACAAATCTGGCTTAATAACATACAACATATATTTACACAGTTATGTTAAACTAAAAATGCTTTTAAAATGTATATTATTGTACAAAATGAAATTTCATTTTTGAGCATTTTGGAACTAGCCACAGTTGCAAACAATATCCTCAATTATAGTATGTATCTGAGAATTGTTTTTGTTTTGTGAAAATGAAAATTGTATACTTAAGCAACCATTATGACTGCCAAACATTTATAAATTATATATTAAGGAAATAGAATAAGTCGTCACATTTTCCCCCTTTGCCTTGTTCCAAAGAAGTCGATTATTTAGCAGGCGATGCACTCAGCCATCTGGATGCATAAAAGTGCATCGACAAGTTCGTACTATCGCTTTGAGTCTGCGATCTGCATACAAAAGTTCGCAAGTGCATCCTACTGTCTGCGCCACAGGAGGTTGCATTAATTCACGACAGTAAAGAGTGCATGCAACACTTTTTGCATCATTAGATTTTTTTTCTTTGCGTGCTATTTGTTTGGGCTTGTGCCAAGCTTGATGATATGTTTATAATAACACTTGTAACGAAATCTACTTTATGGATCACTTAACAGTTATTTGGACGAATTATGCAAAAAGAGTGTTGAGTAACAGCAGAGTAACACGGTGGAACAAATCCTTCAAATCAATTTTATTTTTATTTTCATTTGAAAAAAATGATTTTTTATGCCGGAAGACATATATTAAAAAATATTTTTTTAAATAAGAAGTAATAGTAGTAAAAAAAGAAATAAAAACTAAGATTAGATCTACAAGATCGATTTCTGTTCGAAGGCGTTGGTATTTGTGATATCTATCCCTCCCTCTCTTAAATCCTTAATTAGCAGGATAAAGCGAGAGCGATTAGTTAACCAGTAGTCCTGTACCAGCCTTATCTTTCTATCTTCACTCTCTTTAAAAAAGAAGGTTGAGCAACTGATAAAAAAGCAGTTCTCGTAAAAATACTTTGTTGAAATACCTCCATTTCATTAGGAAGCCATATCCTCCATATTAAGAATAGACATGAATTAGGATTTTTTTTTGAGAAGATTTGAGTTACATCATCTTTTTTTATCAAAAAAGGTAATATTTACTGTTTCAAAAAAAAATTTTTAGCAAATTATGTATTGTTTTTTAAAAAACATGTTTAATTAAAAAAAATGTTTATATGACAATATCTATTTATCTTACCGTTAACCATATATACAAAGACCATCGTTATTTTCTTTAGTGAAATGACAGTTGATTATATTATATAATATTTTATTTCTGCAATAACACATCAATAAAACGTAAAACTGTGAAAATTACGAGAACTAGTCATGTTATAAGACTTAATCATTTTTTTTTATGGCGCTGTTCGTCTCGAATCTTAGTGTTTAATACCGACTATGACATTTTTACAGCTTCAGTGCTGCATAGCGGTTTGTGACCTTTATAGCATTCATTAATGTCATTTGGCTGTAATGAGAGTTGATTCATTTCATCCGTCGCTTTACAATGCACTTCACATGGTTAAATATTGCATTATTAAATCGTAAATAAAATATTTATCTTTTCAAGAATGCATTTCACATGACTGACATCTATCATAAAATTACTTTGACCTTTGGCAATAAATATCTTATCGCTTCCTCTGTTGGATTTTACACTCGTAGCCAGAACTGAACAGATTTTTTTTCACTGAACACTTCAGTTAAAGAAACGGTGTCCTAAATTCACTTTAAAGATTTTACCTGTCAATAAAAAGAATATTTCATAAATAACTGAAATCTTTTTATTTGATGTCGATACTACTCAAGACGAACCCTGCCTGACCTCAGGGACGTTATTTAATCATTCTCTGAATTTAAAAAAACATACATTTATCCCTTGTTGCACTGACTTTCACTAAGAACGAAAAATACTCGTATCCTCTTCTTAAAAATACTGAAGGCTCGGTATGGCTTCTTCAACCATTTTCCTTTGCCCAGTCCGGTCCTAACCAAAACATAATGTGAAACTATTCGTTATATTTTCATTGATCTTTTTATTTTATCGAATCATAATCGATAGATTAACGTAAGCTGACCATTCCTGTACAACCTGACCATTCCTATACAATTCATAAATTGTACAGGAATGGTCAGGATTTAACCACAACAAATGGATACTGTATCTTCTTCTCGTAATAAGTTCCAAAAAATAATTTGTTAAATGCGTTTAGTAATATTAGGTCAATTAAAGTTATTTACGAGCTTATTACGAGAGGAAGTTAAAAAAAACTTTATTCTGTAAAATTTACGAATTCTCACTTTTATGCTGATTATGGGTCAATATATTCCAGAGACAGCTAATTTGACAGCTGAAAATTTATTTGTACTCAGTTTGGTTTGCCATTTCAAGAATTAAAACCGCTCGACCATCGTGTGCGTTGAACTTTTGTTGAATGGGCCGAAAACAAAATTGCTTTTGATTCTCATTTTCATCACAAAATTTTGTTCAGAGATGAGGTTTATTCTATTTTTACACACATTTGAAAATGAAATCAGACAATATCGACTAACGCTTCAAAATCATTTTATATATAAACCAAGTATTTACTTACTACGATTTTCGAAAAATGCATACATTTCCTATATAAACTCCACGTGTGGACATCGATTTGAAAAAAGTTGTTCAGTTTTATGTCTTCAGCAAGTTAAACATTACACAAAGACGAGCTAATGCATGTTTTTTTATAGCGGATATTTCTTCGACGCGTACATCGTTAATTTGGTTTTTATTCTCAATTCCAAGAATTAGTCGTACGGTTATTTTTATGCATCAAATAAATTTGCATATTTCTGCAACATAAAAAATATTCATTTCTCTGTATTGAAAAGGAATTTTAAGTACAATGCACAGTTGAAATAGCTAAGCATGAAACCAAGGGACAGACATATATGTTCACGTTCAAACATTTTTGTATGAAGAAGTAAACAAATTCATTTTAATTATTTCAACAAATAAAATACAGACAAACTGTATGAATAACATGTACATATTTTGATAACATAATTCAAGCTGTTGCTAACACAACACTTTGATGAAACTGATGAAAAATAATAATGATTTAACGCAGTAGTATCTAGATTTACAGCTTTATTAGATATCGTGCTATTTTTTCACTTCATGATTAGAAGTACAAAGTGTTCGCCTGTAAGGTTAACTTCTTTGTTTGGTCTACATTTTAGTAAACATTAATT
The DNA here is from genome assembly GCA_030503985.1 of Himalopsyche tibetana. Classification (NCBI taxonomy): domain Eukaryota; kingdom Metazoa; phylum Arthropoda; class Insecta; order Trichoptera; family Rhyacophilidae; genus Himalopsyche; species Himalopsyche tibetana. The sequence continues at coordinate 6,056,983 of JAPJYX010000014.1, forward strand.
TCGGCAGTCATGAATTATAGAAGTCGTAAATTTATTATAGAAAAATAAATAGCCAATGTGTTTTAATCTTAAAAACATTTTATCAAAGTCAATTTTAATTTTTGTAATGATTTGGGGAGAGGTGCCACCAAAACCTACTTTTTATCATTTAGTGAACTATTTTGAAGAAATAGGCACTGTGGCAGGTTAACACAAGCCATGACCACAACATACTAGTTTATGACCACAACGTACGAGAAGATCAGTTGGAAAAATTGCTGCTATACAAGAAAGTGTTCAAAACAATACATCAAACTCAATTCGACACCGTGTTCAAAATATTAGACTTACGACAACAAATTTGTAGACAATTATTATGCATACATATTTGTATTTATTTCCATTTATAATTCAGTTGACACAAGAGCTTCTTCCACAAGACTGTTTACGACGCTGTATATGACAATAATAATTTTCATGAAAAAATCATAATAGGTGATGAGGCCCATTTCCATTTAAATAAATAGCTATTACACAAAATAGTCAGTTCTGGGCAATAGAAATCCTCAAATTATTCATTAGTCACCTTTGCATACATTAAATATCACAGTGTGATGCGGTATGTGGTCATGGAGGAATCATTGGGCTATTACTTTTTGAAGATTAACATGCCGTTACGATTTTTGTTAAAATTAATAGAGAACGGTATCTTAATAACATGATTGATAAGTTTTTGACACCAGAATTGGACACCTCAGACTTTCTTAACATGTGGTTCCAACTAGGGCTTGTACCAAAACCAACTTTTGAAAAAACCGGTTTTCGAATGTCAATATTGTTCAAAAACCGGTTTTATCCGGTTTTCGAAATTTTACAAAAAATGAATAATTTAATTGAAATAGCGAAAAAAGGTTTACTTTTTTATGTTGTTTATTTATATACATAATAATACACAACAAGAAATTATTTGTTGTTACTCTTCAGAAAATATGATTTAAGAAAACAGAAAGCGTCCACAGATCGTTTTGTAACAAAATTTTCTGATATCGAAAATACCCTTTCGCTGGGTAATGATGTGGGTCATATGGTCTTAAGCCATCAAATAAAAGATCCAAATTTTCTGTCCTTTTGTTTGTAGACTCGTTTATGGAAAATTCGGCACAACCGGTTATGAAGTTGAAAAACCGGTTTTTGAATGTCACAAACTTAGCCAAAAACCCGGTTTTTAAGACCGGTTTTTGAAAACAAACAAGCCCTAGTTCCAACCAACTTCACACACAGCCAATGCTACAGCTACAATGGAATTACTGAGAGAGAAATAAAGTAGTAAACCAATCCAGCAAACAGCCTGTATTATATTTCAATTATTACTAAGCTTTATTTTTAATATTTATTTTATTTACATCGAAACCAGTTGCCGGCTCAGGTAAGAAAGAGATTCTAAGGTATTTACAGGGGATTTCCGGCCGGCTTTGCATTTTTTAAAACTTGGCACGGCCAACCGAAATTTCAGGGAATGAAGAGCCATACCTAAATTTAAAAACATACCATTTATTTTTATATACAATAATCCCAGTAAAAGAATTGGGCCTTTCTATAAATATAACTTTTGTGTAAAGACTTATCTCAACAAACAAATTCCAATAATTTGTTACTTTATTGCAACGCAATAAAATAATAAAAACCTAACTTTAAATGTAGTTTTTGCTTTAATTTTTTACATTTATTTTCCAATCACTATATTACTTTAGAAGCAAGCGAACGTATTTTTATTAATTATCTTTATTTCCTATACATATTACAAGTCAGTTATGAAAACGGAATGACAGATTATTTATTCACCATTGCTAAGCTTATGGTAAACAAACAACTAACCACAGTTAAAATATGTTAATAAACTATTATGTATATATATATATATTTAAACTAGTACAGCTGGATGGTCGAGTGGTCAACATCCTTTGCTTCGGTTACGGAGGTCGCGAGTTCTAGTCCCGGTACAGAGAGTTTTTATTAATCGGTTTTCAGCTGATTTATATATTTCTGTCCACAGTTATGGATATGTATGATGTCGTAAAACCTTTTTTACTTTTCATATCCTCAAAAGAACATGAAACAGAGCACAACAAAAGCGATCGACTAACCACTAGTCCTTTCCTAGAACTATCCATATATCCCTACTCTCTTTAGAAAATAAAAAGTTGAACAGCTGAGTAACAAACAGCTCTCGTAGAAAATCTTCAGTTGAGATATCCCATTAGTACGAACGGTTTTTAAAAAATGATTTTCAGCTGATTCATACATTGCTGTCCAAAAGAATCGATGTATGTGATGTCGTTAATTCATTTTCACCTTTCATATTTTTTAAAAAAGGCCGTAGCGAGAGCGACTAGCTAACCACTAGTCTTGTCGTAGCCCTACCCTTCTATCCCTACTCTCTTCGGAAAAGGGAGGTTGAGCAACTAAGTAGAAAATCGTAGAAAATCTTCAGTAAAGATACCTCCATTAAGAACCCATATGCTCCACATCAGAGAGGATACATGGATAAAAACTATTATAGCAATAATTTAAGCATATTAAATTTTGTTTAGTTTAAGGCAGCGATATCCAACCTGGGAGGCGTGGACTATTTATCTACCCTTAAAAACATGTCTTTGTTACTATATGGAATAAATGATGGGGAGGCGTGAAGATATTTTTTCTCAAAGGGAGGAGTAGTAACATAAAGGTTGGAAACCACTGGTATAAGGCAAACCTTCTTATTTTCACCACACAATATCAAATAAATGGTGACAAAAATACGCAACCTACTTTGATTTACCGATTTTGGGTCACGTCTTAAAGTTTGAGAAACAGTGGTTTGATTTAAACGATTGTGATAAGGTCAACTCAGGCAGAGAAATCTTATATGCCAAGATTAAGGTAGCAATAAATTCCTATTTAAGATCCAATAAAATCCTCGAAGAGTCTGAATTCGTGACAAATTGCAAAACGTATCGGCCAAGAAAAGAAAGATGCATTGCGGTGAATTTGTACTGAGTGTACGTGAGTATGTGAAATCCGCCTACCGAGCCTAGGGCGTGGGCGGATATGAGACCATTCCCGCCCAAAGTAATAGAACATGGACCCTTGCATTTGCATATTTACTTTGTCTCATTTGTAAAGAAGGAGTCGCAGACATATTGCAAGGATTCTGACAATGGCGCCTTTTAAAATTAAACCAAGACGAGTCGACTATATGTGTTATAGATTTTTTGTGGTTATTCGCAATACACACTTAACTGCAAATTTTGTGACATATTCTAGATACATTTTATACGTTTAGTTCAAAATTCATGGGTACATATTACAAACAGTCATATTATATCGCTTCGACTTGGAAGATCGGCATAACAGAACGTACAAAATAGAATGCAAAAATTGTACAGCTGTGTACATAGACCAAACCACCAAAATATTAAAATTATTTACTGTTTTAACATTTAAAAAATATGGTATCGATATATACCATATTTTTTAAATATTAAAATATGTGAAACACGCGTTACAGTTTGTAGCATAACAAATGGTTTATAAATTTAATATATATCTTCAAAAATCAAAGATACTTTTCAATTATCTCAAAGAAATCTCTTAGTAGTCACTTAAGAGAAAAACATTACAAACGCATATACTCAAGATTTCAATTTTTTGAATTTTTTGAGCTAACACTTTAATTAAATTGACCTAGCAAGGACTATGGTACTGAAACTACTGATGTCTGGCTAAGCGGTACATTTACTACTAGAGAACTAAAAATTATATCGTGTAACGTACTCAATAGCAGTACTAAAAAGGGTTTGAAAATTAATATTCATCAAATCTTATAACTTCATACGTATCATAGGTTGTAGCTTAAATTCTTGTGTTCTTATAGAGATTCTCTAAATGTATTTTTAATATTTTTTCTAGAACTAAAATAGATAGTTATACAATAAGAAACATTGCTTTTATAGTTGATATTTATATATATATATCTACTCAATCTGAAGACTCAATCTGAATATATTTTGTCTATAGATATTTTTTTCAATTTTTTTGAAAAAATATTGAAAGATATTGAAGCATTCATAAGAGGTCAAACACAGTTGCCATAGTTATGATTTAAACGTGTTATTAAATTAAAAGCTTAAGAGCTTTTTGAAGTTACAAAACGTATTATATAAAAAGCTTCCAGTTTTGCATAAATAAAAAACAAACAATGGTGAAAAAAAACGAATGAATACATTGCCCTCTTATTCTCGGCTGATGTGATTCTCTTGTTTCTTTTTTGTGTCGCCATTCCAAAAAGGTTCTTCGAATCGAAAAATACAGGCTGTTCTTTGAGCTTTTGCGAATAAATTTGAAAAAATGTGACACAGAAAGTCAGACTTGAAACCATACCGGAAAGCAATTTACAAAGTTGCTTTTACTTCCGATTTCGTGATTTCATCTTAAAAAAATATTTCTTTATCGGTCGGTATCTTTGAGTATATTGTATTGCTCTTACTCGACTTCGTAGCTTTTTTCTTATCTTACTTCGAATGAGTTGATAATTAAATTTAATCAGTCATTTTTTTTTATCGTGCACTGTCGTGGCTAATTTTTAATAATCAAGTCGATGGGAGTACTAACGAAACTGATTAATATATTAAATTAATAAAATAAACATTAGCCGTCTTATTGGTACAAAGAATAATTATAAAAATGCAATATATAATAATAAGAAATATTTGGCATCACACTAAAGATAATGCGAAAATTAAATCAAAGTTATAAGAAAGATCATACGAGACAAACTCGATGAGAATTGACAACATCCATATCGTAGATCTCAAATTTAAATTGAACAATGACCTTACTAGGAATTGAACCCAGACCCGCCTGGTAGGTAGAGTCAAACTCTTCACAACTAGACCACAGCAGGCGACTAAAGTATCAAATAGTATATGATGAGTGTTCCATAGATTATTCATTAACCTCAAGGTGCCCATACATCTTGGAACAAATGGTTCCAAAACATGTCCTCGAACGCAAAATGTTCGTGTTCACGCCGTATCGTGGAACATTCCACGTGACCCGAGATAGGTTTCCATCTTCACGGTCTAGAACCGAGTACAAACGCGAAACCTGCTGTAGACGAACTGCCAAAGTATATTTCTTCATGACTTCATACCAAAGCTATAACGTAATGTGGAATACAACCAATTATAATTAAAAAAACGAATACTACGTGCGAGAATATATACATAAGCAGCACTCGTCGACATCAACTCACCGAGTGTCATTTTAGAGATCTATTTTAGACTTTGAAATGTCTCTCTATGGTGACATCTGTCAAAATAAACTATAGATAATTATACGTTTTATTGGAATTATCTATGATAAAAGCTGTCATCGTGGATGATAAAATAATTGTATTTTGATTGTAGAAAGCTTATAAACATTAGTAATTAACTTTACTCGCATTGTTTGCATCTAATAAAATCAAATGACATTCAACACTGGACCAACATAACCTCAACGGGTGACACTTCTGTGACCACTCGTGTGTTCAAGTACATGTTCTGGAACATAGTTCTTGAGACATAGCGTAGATGTTCAGGATCATGTTCCGGAATATTTGTTCCTAGATGTATGGGCCCTTTAAAGCTGCAATGCGTATTTAATTATTGAACAAAGCTACATGTAATTCGCTCTTAACATATTATGACGTCAACATATTATGATACCTCAAAATGAAAAAGAAAAGTGCAAAAATCAGGAAACCATTCTCGTATAAACATTAGTTAAATAATTGTGGTCACAGTGCCGTATCTCGACTTCATTATTCCCAACCACATCACTGCCTGCTGTGAGTGATATTACTGGGAATAGCCTTAGGCCCTAAAAAAGACCTGAGAAGATAGGTAAGTACATACTTAAAAAAGCACACTATATGTTATGTTTTGTTGATTTTCTATTTATTTTGTTTGTTTTTGAAGGCACCAAAATTTATATGCAGTGCCAAATACGTGCTTCGTATTATTTAGGGACATACAATGTCATTCATTTAAATGCATTTTTTCTTTGATATCACCAATGAGACTTACTTATCCATTACTGTATGAAAGCCTCCCAGAGGACTTTATTGACCGACCAGTATATCCTGGAGTAGCATAGAAGGCAACTTTTTTATAAAAAATATTTCCTTATTTCGTCACTGTCCTGGTAGAAGTTGGTAAGTAACAGACTGGTAGTTCTGAATGAACAGAACATGCAAAATTTCAGCTTTTATAATAAACCGCATAGAAGCGTCGATATCTTATGTTAAATCGATAACTATTAAATCAAAATATAGATGCACCGATCTGACCCAAAAAAAGAGTTTAAAATCAATAGACAAGTACGATTGCTTGTCTTTTTAATCACCATTAAAAACAATTGCATTTTTTGGTGCACCGCTTATGGTTGTAATTTACTTTATTTTTTAGAGCGAGTAATAGGTTAAGTCTGCTGAATAATATAAATCTACAGGACAGTTTATTGAATCCGCTTTTATGAAGTTTATTTATTTTTCCTTAACAAAATTGTTACTTACTCTATACATGACGTATACTAAATTTTAAATCTCCTTATGATTTCCCACCGCCTTCTTATTACACGAACAATCGTGCATTACAAAAACGCGTTATAAAAAGAATACATCAATGTCGGTCAAGTCTGTAACAACCAATCGAAGTATCAAAATTGCTTTGATAAGCATGTTGTCGCGGATGATCCGATATCAATTTGTCCCCCCTTGATCATTTTGGTCCGGGATCCCGATCAATTTAGCAGTCACGTAATTCCGGAATTGTTTTAATACTGATCCCGGGTTTTCTGACTTTATTATAACATGTAAATAAATCAAATTTAAAAACAAAATATGTTCCGATTAACCACTATATTTAATTATACAATAATTCTCGACAGTGTACCTCAGATTGTATATGGACATATTGTCGCATAATCCATTCGTAATGAATAAATTAATGGTCCCACTCAATCGTACTTTTGAAGCAGACATTTTTTTGTTTTTTTTTCCACAGTTTTTTCACAAAAGTTAGTTGTAATCATTTCTTTATAGGGTGGGCTTAGAATTATTTAAATAAAATTTGACATCGGGTGTTTGTAATATCTCTTCTCCTCGAAATTATATTATGTAATATTAGATTCTATATAAAAAATGGAAACAAATTAAATGGTGAAAGTTTTAATCAATTTTTGGTCAGAATAAAAATTTAATACGGTCAGATTTTTATAACTATTTTGGTTAGGTTAGGTTAGGTAAGGTTAGGCATTTTTTCAATTTCATTTAAATTATGACTATTTTACATAAATTCTGACCGATGTGATAAAAATTATGACCAAAACTGTATTAAAATTCAGACCGCTTAAATACGACCCTAAAAAAATCTATCGAGTTGTCCATTATCTGTAATGTTAGATATGTTTTGTATAAAAATAAAAAATATTTAAACATATGAAAACATGAAACTATGGTAAATGATTCATAGGGTCCGAGATAAATACCTCTCTCTCCACTTTACGAAGTTAATTAATAAAGGCATACGGTCTTTTGTGTACAAATAAATAACACTGCATTCTTCCACACTTTCATTCTGTTTGTGACGCGTAAAAGAAATTAATTCTCAATCCACAATTAATTTATACTGTCAATGTATCTGACAGGATTGCAACATTGAAATATTATTAATAATTATAATCAGCTGAAACAACTAAACAAGTAAATAAATAAACAACGTTTGACATTTTAATCGACTTTGTGTCCATTTTTTCTGTCCCCGTTCTTTGCGCAAGTAAGCAAACACTAATTAATTATTTATTACAATATCACAACTTGAACAATTTCTCATTTCAGTTGGCAGGTTTATCGCACGCCCCGGCAACTGCCATCTGTTGGAAAATAATGAAAACTAAACAATATAAATTTTACTCCAGTTTATTACTTACTATATTATAGTGCGAAGTCGCGCCCATTTCATGGTTTGTGATTTAACGTTAGATTATCAGTATTAAAAGAAATAAAGTTTTGTTATTGTTTTTTGATAAAAAAAAAGTATAATGCAATCACAAAGCAAACAATAAATATGGAAATAAATCTCCAAAAACTCGTTATCTAGGGAAAGTTGAAAGGATGATAGTGTTAAAAGATTACAGAATTACTTTAATTTTAATATAATGGACCTCATAAAAAACATAAAAACCATTGATAGGTATAGAAGCCTTGCCTTTTATGAAAAAGAGGTTGAAAGAAAAGGATTCAGTTACAGTGATAATTAAAAGAAAAAATGTAAATTAACAAAAATGTCCTCTTTTTATGAATTTATTAAACCTTTGTAATTTACTGTTGAAATAGTAAGTGTGAAACGGAGCCTTGTTAAATTCAAATTATTAACCCTTTTAATACCCTTGAGCCGATATATCGGTTTTCATATAATCGCCAAAAATACCCTAAGCCATTGGTATGCCATGGTACATATATTTTTATGTATGTGACATAATTTAAGTTAAAATCAGAAGTATCATAACATAGGGAACTTAACCTTCGACATCCAAGCCACTTACAGGTCCGTAGATGTATATAATACAGCCCCAAAAAGCGATGTTTTTTTTCATAAAAAAGTTGAAATCTGATGTATCTTTTTATTTCAATATTTTAAAATGTAATTTTTGTTCCAAGTTGTGATGATGCAGATAAAAATATAGTAAAAGAAACACTATTTTAACCGGACTCCTCAGTAAAATAGTAATTATAGAATAATAATATATATAATGCAAAAGTTATTACAGATTTTTTGATTTCTTTGATGGAGTGTCCCTTCCCAAACTCTCTGTATGTTTTCTAAATACAATACGTCGGGGCTGTAAATAATTCTGTAATGTTATTTTTTCATAAAATATTTAAAAAATACCAAAATATCTTTATTTCTAATACTTTTTCATGAATTTACAAAAATACTTAAAAAACAGATATTTCTCATGGTATTTTTGGAGAATCTGTGAAAAATTATGGGGTATTAAAAGGGTTAAAGAGCTGGTAGTTGTTTGCTATTAGAACATCCGATCCCGGACCCATTTTGTGATCCCGAGATTTCGGAAATGACACTTCTTCTAATCCCAGAAACCCGAGGTTAAATATTCACCATAAAATGTTGTGGAAATTCGGGATAGAGAAATTTTTGCTCGGCGATTTACAAATCCTGGAAATTTACTGATTTCCTAAAATGAAAAGACGCAAGAGCTTTTTTTGTTATTTTCCTCTAGTTCAGTGATTCCCAACCTGGGGTCCGCAAAAATTTTCATTCTTTCAACATTCTTTGTGATAAAATATTTTTTTTCGGGGGTCCGCAGATTATTGTTTTCAGATTTAGGGGTCCGTGGCATTAAAAAGGTTGGGAAGCACTGCTCTAGTTGTCTATATTCAACGGCTTTTCGAGAATTTTGCAATTCTTGTCCTCAATCCCGAAATCCCGGGATTAGTACCATCACAATCTCAGGACTAAGGTATAAGAAAATTGGATGGGATCCCGGGATTGGAGGCCTTATCTGCTATTTCTTTTTTCTAATGTTTAACAGAATTTTCAAAGTAAAACACTTTCAAAAATAAAATAGTTCTTTAATTAAAGAACAATAGCTCCATATTCGCCTAAAACATATGGTTATTGATATAGAAAAAGAAAGATCATTTAAATCAACTGAGACGATTTTGAAATAACGTCTAGCAAAAATTTATTAATTTCGCGAATGTTTCGTAAAAAAATATGTATCAGTTTTAATCAATCATCGATGTATGATATTCTTTAGGCAGATAAAAAATTGCACACAACAAAGCTTTAAAATAAGCTAACAATATAAATGCAGGAAGCTTTGGTCAGCTTAGAAACACCGCCTCCATCAACGCAACGTGTAACATAACTGCATCGAGAGGTTAATGACGCTCGTGATCTCTGAACGGCATTCTCCGTCATGAGACATAAATATATTATGCACTTAGCGAAATAGGTTCTTCTTTGATTTGTTGACCTCAGCTAATGCTGACCTTCGAAGGTCATGTCAATACCTTCAGTTTATTGACCTATAATTTTTCTTAAGGTCTGTGGAACAGATTAGAAACTATTTGACTATTTTGTTATATGTAAGTAATCCAATTGCCATCTTAGCTTTATCCACCATATTTCGTATAACAGGCTTATTCTGTAATCATAAATATCGATAAAATAAATGATTTTTGGTATCAGGGGTGGAGCGTCAGTTGCATTATTGGTCCTCAAGATTGTTAATTTTATTAGTTTCATGTACCTATGTATAACAAAATTGTACAAACATTTTAAAGTCAATGTATCTAATTAAAATTTCTCTAATATTATAAATAAATGTAGTTCATCGCTATAAGTACCCTTCCTTTCTCCAAGGTAGAGTACTAATAGAAATACTACTTAACGAACAAAAACAAAAAATTGGATCTGCGATTTTTTTAAAAATATCATCTTATTGGACTTTTTTTTATATTTATGTCCGCTCTCAATGTAGAGCATATGGCATCTTAATGGAGTTATCTTAAAAGAAGTTTTTTTATACGTGAACTGCTTGTTATTTAGTTATTTAACCTATTTTTTTTCTCGGATTTTCCACCCAAAACGTGTTATTTTCTTTCAAACGCATTGAAAGATTGATGTTTATTTGCTATTTTTTCTGTTATTAGTTTTTCGCGAGATAATAATTTTAAAAATATATTTTCAATCGTCTCTTTTTTGGCTTAAAAATCAAAAGAAAATTTTGCGAATATTGATTTGAAGCATTTCAAATGCCGATAGAAGAGGTAACGGAACGCTATGGGGAAAAAGCATTGTATAAAACTAAGTGAAAAATTTTAGATAAAAGCTAGAGAAAATATTCATAAAGAATGATAAGAAAGAAGAACCATTGAAAAATATATATTATTTTCAATAATTATTTGTTAAATGAGCGTTTCTTATGTTTATGTTTGTTCCATTATTGTGGGTAATGTATTCTGTTTCTCAGAAAACCACACACCGACCACAACTCATCACATAAACACTATGAAATTTGCATATTTAATTAATGATAATTGCTGCATTCAGATAATCATGGCAACCACAAACAAAGCGCTAATTTCTAAGAATGTTATAATATAAAAAATAGCTTCATGGTATACCGGCATCCATTGTCTTGTTAAATCTTATAAATCTGGACTAGAATCAGTTACAACAACAATGTCTCTAAATTCATTACAGCTGTTAATGGATCAGCTCTTAAAAAAAACTCGGCAATAAACGTCCATTAAATGTTTCCAATGGATTACTGCACGGTTTCTCAACCGGGGGCCACAGAAAAATAATTTCAGTTTTGCTGGGCCACGGGCAAATATTAATAAACGCACACGTTTTGAAAATCGGGCAGGGACAACATATTATTTTCGAATTCCGATAAGAGCTAAAAAAAGCTCTCGTCACTCTTGTCCTTTCATTTTTTGAAATCCGCAAATTCGTGGGTTTTTTAAATTGGATATTCAGGTAAGAACTAAGAAAAAGGGTCTCGCATTTTTCCATTTTGGGAATTTTGTTAATTCCTGGGTCAATTTTTGAAATCTGCAAGCGAGCAAAATGTTCAAAGAATTGAAAATTATTTTAGAACTTTTCAATCCCCGAGTCTCTTATCGTACTTATTTGTATGGGTATGGGGGGTGACGGAAAAATATGTGTGTTTTGATGTTTTAGTTGTAGGTAGGTCTTTTTGAGTTTACAAAAAACTAATCTTCGGATGGTGATGAACAGGTGAGATCTTGGTGGTGGTAGCAGGGGTGGGCTGTAGGGCTCGTGCGATTGGTTCATTTTTACCAAAGGTGGCGATAAGCAAAATAAGAAAAACAATATTCTTTGGTCTAATCACTACCAAACTGTTATTTCTGGCATATGTTACATTATTTACGATGTGGTAACAAGGCAAGTATAAAGTTTGAATCATGGAATTGTGGTTAAAATAGTAGTACTCATTTATGTGTCAATCTTAAAACTCTCCACGTTTGCGATCTGAGGTGGGTAAATACTTTGTTCAGGTATTGATTTTACGATGTATAAAGGGTACATAATATAAGAATATTTATTAAAATTTGATTGATTTTATAATGTGTGCGTACAGTTGTATAAGAGTCAGAAAGCCCACCAATTGCCCGAGAAATCGTAAAGCTCTGATATTAAGCGAGCCCTTTCTAACTTATAGGCAACCCATCGCTGGGTGGTGGCACTGTTGGCTGAAACAATATGTTATTAACCCTTAACAGGAGGTTAAGCCACCAGTACCCGGTCTTAAATTTGTCATATTCTTCTATCTTCTGCTGACCCGGGCTTCGAGCTAACTGAATACATAAAGGAAGTGAGGAGCTAAGACAGTGTAGTAGCACCCTTTTTGGTATTATGTAACCGACATTAGATAGAATCAGCGGTAACTCTGTGGAGGTTCATTTTCAATATAAAATTTAATTTAATTTGGCAATTCTCCTGTAATACGTTGACTACTTTGCCACGGACCCGAATGAGTTGCTTGGATTAATCACTTGAAATACATTATAGGTGTTTTTGTGAATATATTTTTGGTAGCCAAGGAATTCATTGTCAAGATTCCATTATCACAGTATCACATCTCCTGTGTATTGTTGTATGGCGAAAGAGATTTGAACCGATCGGAGTTGCCTACTTTCAAAACAATGAACGAGTTATTTCTCACCAAAAAAAAAACTAGCAAATGCTTTTAAGTTATCTCGAAAATAGATTCTCAACTACGATTTTTGGTAATGCTTAAGTAGCTGTTAAATTATGCAAATTGACTTTTAAATAGTTATTAAGATTTTAAATAATGCTTAATATATGATAATCTCAAGCAGTTACTTCTGACGCGTGTCCAGCTTATGTCAACGCTTAAAATTAAATTAAAAAATAATAGCATTTGTATTAATTATTAGTATAAGATACACTAAATAATCTCAGGGGTACTCATTGTAGCTAGCACTACTGGTAAATTCGGCTTCACATCATTCTTACTAGCATTTCAAATATTTGCTTTTTTATGTCCGTGGTAAAGTGTAAAAAAAGAAAAATAAAATATGTCATAGATAATTTATAGATTTATTGCAGTTATCCTGGTACACTTTTCCTAGTGTTATAATATGATGGCGTTGATTGATAATTAAAGAGTGGCGGAAAAATAAAGAAAGAAGAAGTGATATTAGTTTAGATTCAAGATTCATTTTTACTAATAACCTAAGACGTATGTAGAAATAAAAAAAATATGTACAATAAAAGAACTTTCTATAATATTTTTCGCTTAAAGAATCTATATTTTCAGGAGGCCCTGAGCTTATATTTTGTAGAAAGAGATCGGTTAACGTCATAAGTTTTGATAACCACTGAACTACATAAGTAGCTTGCTCTCAGTCTCGATCTAGATATTTTTTTAAAATTGAAAGTGATATTGATTTTATCGTTGATTTTCAGTTATTTAAGTTAGATTATAAATATTCCACTCATACATGTGGTTCTTTGTATCAAAACTAAAAATATTATTTTTTGATATTATTGAGATAAGTGTGCAAAAAAATGCATAACTATATATAACAAAAGGTAGTATTAAAATGTACTCTTAACCACGAAGAAACCAATGCCAAAGATCACTATCGGTGTCTAAGCTTAAACTTTTAAATGAATAATATGATATGGTTAGAAAGAACCATCGGGAATCAGTATTTTTCATGGTGTGGTACTATATTATTTCGCAACTAAAAAAGATTTTGTGTTTCTTGTGTTTTTGTGACTTTCGATGAATTATGATGCTAATAAGCTCATCAAATATTATTAACAAACAACAAATCAAAATAAACTCCAGCTGAAAACTTAATATCACGGTTGCAGTAAGTACACCACAAAGCGTTTACCACTAGTCTACGGTGGTTGATTTTATATGCAGTATTATAGTCTTATGCTACATGGTAAATGCTATATAGTCAATGAACTCTTCCAAAATAGATAAATATGTTTTGGATAATTTCAAGTGTCACTTCATATTAAATAATATCTATTTTTGGTTAACCAACTGTCTCCCTTTCACTCCGACAGCACTTTGAATTTAAATGACACTAATTATTATAACCGGCTCAATTACCTTTATTTATTATAAAATGTATTGGAAATAATCATTTGTAACCGTTGGAATTACCATGTTACAAAATAATAAACAAATGATGGTGTATTATATATTATCTTCAATAACTATCTTTTGAAAGGACGTATAAGTTTAACTGTTAAAAACATTTAAGATTTCGACTGAAGGTGCTTGGTGGAATTTCAATATAAAATTTGAATCGTGAACTTGAACTGACTCATCCGTGCACTTGAATGTCTGAAGATGCCGAAAGGCGAAACCAGGGTCGTTAGTGACAAAATCTGTGAGAATGTACATTTTAAAAACATGAAAATTTTTTCGTAGATATTTATATTGATCATGGATGGTATCAGAGAATTGTCAAGAAAAGTATCGTTTATTATTTGCATCAAATACTTGATGCTTTAATCTTCGTCCGGTTAGTATCGCTAGTAAAATTTTGAAACAAAATTGTAGTTGGGTACTGATTTGATCTGATTTTGTTTCATAATTTAACAAGAGGCTCGCCGGTTTTCTCCACGCTTCTTCAAACTCACCCCTGCACGTATAGTATGCATATATGAGAATGTAGTTAGTTAATGATGAAAAATTGAGACACAAAAAATGTGTAATGTACATTATTTATTAGATGAGTCGCTCATCATTATAATTGCACCATTTGATCATTTGTCTCAATTCAGCGTTATTTATTTGTTTTTAAAGGTTCATTACAAATAAAATGCAAAGTTCTTATAATATAGCTCATTGAGAACCATCATCAGACTATCGCAACGTTTACGAATAAACTAAAAAAGTCTCCAAATCTTATGTTATAAATTACAAAATAAAATTCGGGATTTGTTCTTCTCTACTGTACGTCGGGAGAGGGTAAGATACAAACATTGGTTATACAAAAAAAAAACTAATTATTTTTATTATGTGTGGCAAAACTCAATGGAAGTTAATTAAACAATGCTGAACAACATATCTTATTAAAAATGTTATTTACTAATGCTTCCTTTCTATTAAAAAGTGGAATAACAAAGCTATCAAATTTAATTTTATACTCATTCGCATCGGGGCATTTTTGCGAAATTTTGCAAAAAATTAGGTACTTTTGAAAAAATAGTATAACTTTAAAACTATTTGACATTCAAAAAAATAATTTGGACACCAGTTGTGCAACACTTTGTTGCATAATACTTTATATATTTTAGCCTGCTTTTATTAGCGATACTCATCTTTTGTATTTTTTAATATAGAAAATCGGGTATTTGACATAGAATTATATATTTCATCGAAAACGTAATAAATAACAAGTCAAATAAACATTTACTCCTGTTTATTTTATTTCAAAACAAAATTAGAAAACATAAAAGCCTATTTTTAGCCTACAATTGCTTATATTTTGGTGGCCTATTTTTTAACGTTTTATTTTAACTGTCTGCTGATTTTTCATCGCCGAAATCACCGAATAAAAAAAATATTTGTGCATATATTTTAATATTTTATTTTTTAAATGATGCATCAATCATTTCTTACGCCATCTGCATAGAGAATCTAAAACATTTGTCGCATTGGATGTATATATTTCAACGCGTAAGTCAGACCGGCGAAAAGACTCGTATACGAGTCATCCGTAACCAATGTGTTAAATACAAAGTTACAGCCGAATCTCTCAAAAAAAATATGCATAGTTATTTGGGAGGTATTTTTTTTTGCTTTCATTACCAAATACCCGGGGACTATCCAGGTGAAAATCTACAATCAATATTTTTTTAGTGTGGAAAAGACTGTTATGTCTCTTGTCTATCCAATACCGTTTTACACACCTGGCACACAGGAACAGTGATGAGACTTTAAAACGTTAAAGTTTTACGAGTTACGAGCTCTTTTTTTACCTCATAACGTTATTGATATTGTTATGCAGCATGTGCCTTTTTCAGATTATGACCCCATTTGAACCCCTCTTCATCACAAACGTTCTGTTTACACTTAGACAAATGACAAGGCTAAGGTGTCTGTTTGATGTCGTAAAGAAATATTTATGGCACGAACTCGTATTAGGCAGATTGCAAACATACACGGTTGAATCTTTAAAATCACTTGTTGACTTTCAATTTAATATAATGAAGCAATTTAAAACCATACAATATGTCGTGGAGTTAGAACAGAAAACGATCGTTGACATTAGCAAGACAGCTAGAAGAGGATCTTTTAAGATTTATTTTTGAGAAAAAATAAATATCTTAATTACTAAAACAGAAACAAGAAAAGGCAGAGCAAGTTTACAATAGACATTAGTGAAGAAAATCTGGTCCGAGAAAATTATTGATTCAATCTTCAATAACTTATATTCTAACATCGTTAGGCTCAAAACATTCAACATAGTATAAACAGCGAAGATATCAAAAAATGACAACAAAATAATATAGCATCAAAGCAAAGTCGATTCAAAGCCAGTCAACGATCAATGCAAGATCGTTGTGCTGATAATCAAAAGGTAGTGTATTATTCTGAAAGCAAATTTACGTGATAGAAAAGTTTATGACAGTGACCAAGGTCGGCGATAGACATTTTTTTATTAAATTCCTTAGACGCTAGACATTTGGCCACCTCTCCAGATATATCGCTACATGTTGTTCGTTGCCTGCTCCGCCTGCATAAAGCACCGAGAAGTGAAATTTATTAACGAAAAAAAATCGTGTAATAATTAAACGTCAAATAATAATGATTCAATACGGTATTTCTTATAATAATAATCCACTAACAATATTATAATCAACCCTAGTATTTTTTAAGACTCATTACTTATTGTTTTACTTTCAATAACTCATGGTCAGCCTGAAAGGATTATACAAAATAGAAAGAAGGTAATAAAAAAAAACATATTTTTTCTAAAATAAACGTAATAAAAATCCATAAGAGAAAAACGTCGTTGTATGGCAAATAAAATAATGAGAGTTCTAGATAATATTAATGACGGTCGACTGTAGACTGCTTCCTAAAATCGCTAAAAGTTTTATTGACTTTTGGTTTCAACCCCAAAAAGTTTATTCAAATAGGAAGCTTAGAAGTGTTTTTATTGCTATTTAAATTGTTGTGTTTTTGGCATCATAGTATTTTCATAACTGTGTTTAAACGGATATTATTTTGATTCATTGCGAGTCTGTACTGAGTTAAAATTTTGATCAAGAAGTATCAACTTACTGAATTAAGTCTAGAGCAGAGGTGGGGAACCTTTTCTTCTCTAAAGGCCGCATTTATTTTTCTGATTCGACATAAGGCCTAGGACGGGATTGATTAATTTTCAATCCCTTACCCTACTTTTTCCCCGATTATCTCCAGAC
Source organism: Himalopsyche tibetana (assembly GCA_030503985.1). Classification (NCBI taxonomy): domain Eukaryota; kingdom Metazoa; phylum Arthropoda; class Insecta; order Trichoptera; family Rhyacophilidae; genus Himalopsyche; species Himalopsyche tibetana. The sequence continues at coordinate 6,074,529 of JAPJYX010000014.1, forward strand.
CTCGTTTTTTTTTAGCTTTAGAAATTTAGAAATCCTCAATTCGCTAAACTACCTCGTTTTTTCCGAATTTAAATAAATGTACACAACTGCAGAATTGGCCAGAAGGCCGCACCAAAGTGACCAAAAGGCTGCAGGTTCCCAACGTCTGGTCTAGAGTTTACATAATAAAAGATATATATAAAAATTAAAAAGAAAAAAAACTTCGTGGTAAAGTCGACTATATAAGGCAGTGACAGATTAAGGTTAAAAATTAAGTGCGATCTTATAATGTCCCAAAAAACAAAAAAAAAGTAAATGTAATTGTAATTGTATGTCTATTTGGACATTCGAATAATTATTCTGTATGTACATAATGTCACACATTTCTTTATTTAATTAATTGTATGGAAGCACTTTTTTAGGTTTTAATTTAAAGAAATGAGATTGTAAACATTTGTCTATTAAAAAAAAACATTATACATATATTCTGTGGTGTAGTGGGGCCAGGTCGGCGACCTGGCACCTTAAAATGAACTGCTACCTTATTATTGACTTGTAACTTAATTTTCAAGTACATACATAAATTCATAAAATTTCAAAGCATTATCTCAAAATTGTTCTTCCCGGCGGATTTTACAAATATTAAAAATAAATATTTTTATCATCAAATGTATCATAAAGAAGTGATAAAAGTTTTTTTTTTTTAAAAAAAATGCGCATTTTCTTTAATTATTTAATTGTTAAAATTTTTGTTTATTTAACTTCGGACGGATATAAAAAAAAATCGGGAAGAAATCAATGACCGACCTGGTACTTTTATTTACCACTACACCACTGCATATATTTCATTTTTGTTTCCGCTGAAAGTTTAGAATGTTAAGAGTGAAGTTAAGAAAAACCTCTTACGAATGTTGTCTGTGGGTGCTCAGTACTAGGGAATCCAATCCCGGGATCCCTTACAGTTTTCGATACATTTCAATCCCGGGAATAGAAGACATGATCCCGAAACTTTCGGGATTGATTTTCTTACTCACTACTTTTCTTCTCACTACGACTGTTCAAGACTCGATCAATATATCTTATTGCAAATAACCGTGAGTAAGTTCAGTACCATAAAAATTATTATTTTGTCGTAAGTCAAAAACGGCAAAACACAATTTTTCAATTTGATAGTAAATATCGATCGATTTATTAATGGAAATAAAGAATACAGTTTAACTTGTTGTAATTTTATTTTATTTAAATTCTTTTACTCCAAAAACAATTTCATTGGTTCGTACCAACTTTTTAAACAAGGGGTCTTTTATTATTTATTTTAAAAGTGACACAAAACAAATTTCCTTCTTTGGTAAATGCCTTCACGACATACTTGTACATCCCATAAAAAGAATTCCCTTTGTAAATTTCAAAAAAATGGTTGAAGAGGTCAAAATAGATAATTTTATTCTTAACCTGAAAAATAGAAATAAAATATTACAAGCGAAGACTGGAAGCTAGATGCGGTCTTATTCCCAACTTTCTTCCTAAATTGAAAAGCATTCAAGTCACTATTGGGTAAAATTACATTTCAAGTATCATGTGCGCAATAGTATGTGTGTAGCAGTGGCGGTAGGTGACTTTCCAATCAGGGAATGCTATAAAAAAAAACGACCGATTCATTTTTTTAAATTCGATTTTATTCAACTATGTACTCGTTTGTGGGAAATTTATCGATAAACGCATTTTAGTTATATTTAAAATACGACACTCATCTATCTACATATCAATTGATATTTAAGCGACAGCGGACAGTGTATATTTAGTTTGCTACTTATGATGATTTTTTTAATCACCAATCAATTGTATTACATCAGTTCTACCAGAAAAAAATTTAGATCATATTAAATTTTTTCGTTTATGAAATATAAAGATTTTAAAATAATGTTCAGAGCTTAGAATGTGTAAATCAGTTCACTTTTTAATCATATAAAATAAAGTATTTTCCATATGATATATCTTTTTCATATTACATATTTAAATGAACTGGCATGCGAAAGTTACGATATCTCGAAATCCATCAGTTGTATTTTCCGAGTTTCTACAATTATCTGAAATTTCTCAGTATTGTCACTTTTCTATTGATTTCTTGCCACCACTCATTGTGTATATGCTACCAAAGTTTCATGGCCGTTTTTCAACACGCTGTCGACAAATACGAGCACTATCGCCTCACTCACCGGAATGTACAAATTTTGTGTAAAAACCCCAACTTGGATTAGAGTGCACCCACTATAGATGTACCAGCGTAACTTGACTGCCCGCGAGGGCGCCACCATCGCATCATTAACGTTGCCATAGTCAACACGTCCTAGGGCGACAATTTTAGTTCTGAGTTCTGCCACAGTTAAGTTAAAATAGTACATCTCTAGTAGATCTTAAGTGCAGTGGCGGATTAAGCACATGGGCGGCCCCAGGTGCAATAAAATTTGGAGGCCACGTTTTAAAGATAACATAAAAACGTCAGAAAATTCCAACTAAAATTATAAATATATATAAAATTTGAACCAAAATTTAACGTGTTATTTTATATAAACTATTTTTGAAGGCCCGAAGCGCGTGCCTTATTTGGTTGTATAATAATCTGCCACTGCTTGTGGAAAATAGAAAATATAAACTTTGCGACTAGAGTATCCGATCCCGGGACTTTGTTATTCACAGTTATCTTAGAATCTGGGCTTTCGGTATCCCGGGATTGATTCCTGGGAAAAAAGTTTAATAAAAAAATCTAAGAGCTTTTTTTAAAGTCCTTCCTCAGGAAAAGTTGCAAATTGAAAGATCTTAATATTATCTTAAGAGAGCTTTTTTTACTAAAACAGTCCCGAGATTACGAATTCGCAAAAATTGGTCGGGATCCCGGGAACGGAGCCCCTACTTGTGACTAAATGAAATTGTCTTTTTCGATAGAAATAAAGTTGTCTGACATAATCATTGAAATAATTATCACACCTTTTTAGCAGCACATTTGCTATCCACCTCAGCAATTGCTTTCATTACGGCTTTAATAAAATCATACATAGGATTGCAAATGTCGGCATCACTCAAAGTGAAAAGTTTTCGAAAACCTTTTTTCTCCAAATGGTATATTACAGTTGTAGTCTAGAAATAAACAAAGAAAATCCATTAATTCTAAAATACATTGTTAAAAAGGTAAAAAGGTAAAAATAGTTCCGATATCTATTCCCTCAAAATGATTCCCTCGTCTGAGCAACATCCTGACCACATGACACTCTTCAGCACTTATTCCACGTATTGTGCTACAAACTGTGACACGTGTTGGGCCTCTTTCAGTGTCATCCTCAGACAATATTACTTTCACAGAGCTTGTTTAAGTACGTTACAGTAAGTTTAAGTAAGTTACAATATAAATAAGTATTTTCGCCGCGCGCTTTTACTTTTTGTCATATGAGACAATTATTCCGAAATTAATAACTCTTATCTACCGTCGACTACTAGAGATAGTAGAATGTGAGAGATGGTTTGTTTCCCAATTCTCTGGAGAGTCAACGATCCAACTTACTGATGAAGAAAAACATAAATGCGGTTAAACCATTAAGTTTATAGTAATTTCGAGTTATGAACACAGTTAAATTTCCATAATACGAAGTATGTGTGCGTTAAGCCATCGACATTGTCAAAATTCAAAAATTACATGTTACCAATATACCACCAGCATTCTTGTTCAATGAGTAATTCCCTACAACCACTGTATGATAATTTTTATCAAGTATCATTTCCAAATGAAGTTCCGTCAAATTTTTTTTCTTGGGACCGTTGCAAACTTCAAAGTCTGTAAACCATGACCTAACAGGACCCTGAAAGAATTAAAAATATAATGAAAATATATATATATAAATTGTCACGAATGACGTGACAAATCATATTCGACGTTGGAAAGGAAAAAGGACGTTACCCACACATAACAAATTTTACAGAAGGCATAATAAACGTATCTTGGTAATTTTGGACTATAAGCAAATTATGAAATATACACAAGGAGAATTGTAAGCTGATGTTTAATTGACTTAATCTCTAGTATTAATTTAATGAATTGTCTAAGAATTTTTACAACTACAAAGTTCAAAACTTAGTAGCTAAATTTAGATACTAATTTGGCATTTACAGCTTGTATCATTTTGGTAGAACGTGTATCAAGTTGTATACATTGTGATCATCAAAAAATCATATTTTAAAAAAACTGTGGGTTACGTTATTTTTCCATTCCACAGTCAAATAATTGAAAGGGATCTGAGGTACTAAAATAAATCTCTTGATTCAGTTTGTATTATTCAGAACATCATGTGATTATTATATTTAAAAAAAAACATTACATCAGTGTATTTACAGTATAAAAGCATTTAAAAACATTTTAAGCTTTTAGAAATCATTTCATCTAAAACATGATAATTTAACATATAATTTTGTAAATAAAATAATATCTCGAATATTATTGATCAAGTTTGAATTGAATATTATTGAATAAGTTTAAATAATCCTCCATAAACTTCAATTATTAAAGAATAAGTGAACTATTTGTTATAAGTATTAACATAAACATAAAGTATTAGTTTGTAATAATTTATTATATCAATTCTTCAATGTACAAAAATGGAGTTAAGAATGTTGGTAAGATGAAAATGAAGTCTTTTAGATTCTTATTAGCTTAGAAATCAGTTGAATAGTGTTAACGTGAAACTTTATAATTTAAGATTACTAAAATTGGATTTAGACTATATCAAATATAGATGCAGACTTTTATTTAAGTGTCTAATTAAAGTTACAAGAATTCATAACTATTGTCGTTAAAGTTCCTGACAGTCAACCTTTTGAACAATTTAATACGAAAATTGTACTGGTAAAAAAAAACTACACGTTTGCGGTCTGTAAATAACTTAAAACATTATTTTAATATGATTGAAATCGTTAGTAATTAAATAATCTCAACAATTAAAGGTTTAGGTACATACATAGAGAGGTTTCCATTTCATGTTTTTTTTTTGATTTAACGCTTTCTGGCATTATATCGACGAGATATATTTTATTCATCTATTTGGATACAAGTTCATTAATTATTTATTAACAATTAAGGTTTTACTATAAAATTTGAAACCATTGACTGCGAAACACAGTGGTACGAAAGCTTAATGATATCGTTCACTCGCCTTGGGACTTGACATATTATTAGGTTAATAATAAAAATAATAAAACATTTTTAGTACTTTTTCCACATAAAATTTATTAGATCAGGACCGGTTTCGCTAGCAATGAGCATTGTCAACTGATAATAAATAAAATGAAACAGTGATATTTATACAAAAGTTAAGTAAGAAAAACAAAGTATGACAAACAATTGGTATTACAACTAAGCAAATGAATTGAAGCAAAATACAAGGGAAATAAACTATAAATAAAAAGTTGAAGGCCGCGTAGCAATGCAAACCATTAAAAGTGATATTATTAGGTGTTTATGGTGAACTCGTGGTTTTCTGAACAAATCTTTTTACCCGTATTTGAATACTTAAAGGATTCATATAACATATTTCAATACGAAAGACAAATTTTTGATAAGTTTTCGATGAAATTTTGGAAAAATAAGTTAGATTCCGCTAAAATGTAAGTACACTATGAATACAATTAAGTTTAATTTTCTTGAATGTGAACGTTCGTTCAATATGACTAAATAGTAACTATCAATTTTGTTCAAGCTCACTTATTCTTATAATTTTGGTTTTATAAATCACCAAAATAAAGAAAGACATACTCTTGAATTATTGATATTACTTACCCAATTCTTTAAAATATTTCCATTTTGTGCGCAGCAAGATCCGATGAATAATACTAAGATGAATAGACCAAAAGGCACCTGGTGTCCACGAAACATTCTTGTTATATTATATAGATTAAAATGATTTTAAAAACATGTCCACTCTCCTGTTATTATAAATCAAAAGTGGAAAACATTTTTTTTCACGTGTGCCAATAAGCATGTATGCTTATTTATGATCGCAAATGTAAAGGACGGTGCATGAAATTACAGCTGACGCCAACTCGCCACGCACTTGTTAAATATTATTAATATAAAAATACAGTGCATAATACTAATAAGAGAAAAAAATACAATTATATTCAATTTTTATTTTTATTTTTAACCATGTCCACTAATTATATGGAGCATATGAACTCCTAATATTTATTTATTTTTTAACCATGTCCGCTCCCAATGTGGAGCATATGGACTCCTAATGGAGTTTATCTCAACAGAAGTGTTTCTACGAGAACTGCTTGTTACTCAGTTGCTCAACCTCTCTTTTTCCAAAGAGAGTAGGGATAGAAGGATGGGCCTAGGACAGGATTAGTGGTAAGCTAATCGCTGTCGATACGCCCCGTTCATAGGATAGGAAAGGTGAGAGGGGGGAATTCAAGACATCACATACATCAATACCTTTGAACAGAAATTCATAAATCGATTGAAAAATCAATTTATAAAACTGTCCGTACCGGGATTTGAACCCGGGCCATCTGTAGCCGAAGCCAACACCGTTGACCACTCGACCACACAGGTAATATATACATATGTATATAATATAGTATCTCAACACTAATACATATGTATATAATATAGTATCTCAACATAAAAATTCTACGATAACTGCTTGTTACTCGGTTGCTTAACTTTAATTGTTCAAAGAAAGAAAGGATAAAATGATATGGCTAAGACTGAACTAGTAGTTAGCTGATTGCTCTCGCTACACTTGTTTTTAAGGACAGGATGAATGGGAAAAGGAATTCAGGACATCACAAAAATTAAAGAAATACATAAATCAATCTATAAAAACTGTCATTACTAGGATTCGAGCCCGTGACCTCCGTTTATCCAACACAACGACGTTGACCACTCGACCACGGCAATTTTAAAAATAAAACTTCCCATTTCACAAAGATTGTTGCTGAAAATAATCACTTCTTAGAGTCCAGGCCAGTGATCGCCAAACGGTCGCTCGCCGAGGCTTTTTCGGTAGCTCGCATAGGATATTTTATCATATTTATAAATTTGTCTATAAAAAAATATTATTTAACTCGGAAAATAAAAAATAAAATTGAGCTAAATTTCAACAAAATGGTTAAAAGGTTGCCGTTGTAATATTTTTTTTCAGCTGTATCATTGAAAATTTTCAAGAAGATGGCCCTTCATCATAAATTGAATTGATAGAATTTCAATGTGATTTGTTGCTTAATAGTGTTGCCTCAACTATAGAATCTGTATGGCTTTTCGTCCCAAAAGAAAAGTATCCAATTTTAGTTCAAATTGCGCTCAAACTTAAAGAATTGTTTTGTTCTGCCTACTTATGTGAATCAATGTTTTCCACTATGAAGGTGGTAAAGTGTAAATATAAAAACAGACTTACAGATGTACATCTTAATGCATTCGGATGGGAGTGACAATGTACTCACCGAGAATTAAAAAAAATGTGGAGGAAAGTGAATGCCATTCTTTTCACTAATTATTTTAACTCGTAATTCTAATTATTTTTACTTTTATTTTTACACACACTTATTTTTCAACTATTATTTTGTTAGTAAATAAATAATTAAAGTACGCATTTCATGTTTTATTATAAAATCCGATGTTCTAATTTATTTTAAGTAATATAATAATATTATGGTATGGTACGATAAGGGCCGATGATAAAAAAAAAACAATTTAGAAGGAATATGTATAGGTAGCTCACCAGAAAATTTCAATTTCTGAAAGTAGCTAACATCTTTATTGAGTTTGTAGACTATTGGTCTAGGGCCTAGGCAATAAAAGTGGGGACTCATTACATACACAAAAAAACAAGTTGTAATAATAATAAAAAAAAACATGTTTTAGAACATTTTATCAAGGGCAGAAAATATTTTGATTCATATCTCTTGTGATCGTTTGCAAAACTATTAGGTAGTTTTATTTTTTTTCACAGCAAGTATTTTTTTATTTAGGAGCTAAAATGAAAAATTACAAAACAGCATCATGTTTTTCAACCTTTTTCAAAGTGTAAAGTTTTGATAGTTTTCCCCTTTTTCTTCTAAAAATCGTCAAATCATCCAGCGGATTTACAAAACGCATCAAATCTTAACTATGACTAAGATGTCAATGGTATTAATGTTATCCAATAACTAAGAGCTAACGCAATCGTTCAATTCTTAAATATAAAGTAGTGAAATTTTACAAATAAATATAACTCTAATTTTACCACCGTGTCATAGGTTCGTCATCCCTGTCATTAATAATCAATGTTGATATATCACGATCAAATAACCACGATCATAGATTTTTAACGTCATAAAAAAACAAGATAATCACGACGAATTCAATGAATTTATAATATTTCATCAGTAGGTATTTGGATATATTTTTATCATCATTATTATCATTATCATTAATTTTTATTATCATTACGTTACTTTTTGAGCGACAAAGATTACCTTAAAACTGGCACGGCTTGATTGAGATCGTTTAATGCATCATTACTCTTTTATATATAATAATAATTATTTATTTATATACTATTTTGTATGCTTAACTAGATACACTGTCTGCTTTTTTTCGTTTCACAATTTCAATCAGTGGGTAGAAAAAACAATACCATTGAAGCCAGTGGCGGTTCTAGGTACTGGGCTAGGTGGGCTAAGCCCGACCTGCATTTTTCACCCAAAACCTTAGATGGCTGAATAAAAATGAACAGCAATTCGGCCGCTGAACAAAATAAATACATTTATAAGCGTAACTAACCTTCCCCAAATGAATATAATATCTTTGTTTAAATTTTCCTCTATCAATATAAGACAATGGCATGTCTACCTACAATAATATTCTCGATTGTTTTTTATTACAATTTTAAGCTGAGCCGGCATAAAAAAAACAATAACCCTATAAATAATTCATAGAGAACATTCAACGTGACGTCAGTCTGGCAACACCTATGTACATGCTTTTGGTCAGGGGCTAACGCTTTCCAGCCCATAACCATAGACAATATTTCTTTACACTGGAACGCAATCTAGCACGATTCGATTTTGTTTGTATTTGTATGTACGGAAACTTCATCAAACACACAGGACTGTATTTCAAATTTACTGGCTTCTGTCATTCATCGGGGGCTAAACTCGATTAAGTCCATGGCCCATACAAACATACCAATATCTTTGTATTTTATGAAAGTGACAGGTATCAAATCTCAGTGACAGTTCTGTATTGCTTTTTTTACTTGTTATTTCACTTTGAAAGAGACAAATTTAAGGTCACGTATTATTATTTCTTACTTACATTAGCATTGATTGTATTATATAGTAATTTATGCTTTGCAGTAGTGTCGTAGTATTTGTTAATTTGCTTGTAGATTAATGTATAAGATGAAGTGGAAGCATGCAAAATTTCGTAAATAGTATACAATGCTATGCTTTTCTCTACCCCACCCAAGATTTCAGGTCAGGAACCGCCACTGATTGAAGCTATTTTTCTAGTTATCTTATTTATAAATGTTATTCAATCAGTCAAAAGTTTTTTTAAAAACAGATGGCTTTCTACAACAATAATTTTTCATTACACACATTACTTGATTTCCACGGTAATCAGGTTTCGATAAATTTTGCACAAAGTGAATTCGCTTAAATCGAAGCGTAAAGCACATACTGTCACAGTTCAGTTAATCGGGCTACGACGTCTTTCAACGTTTTCATACCAAGATCGCAACTTTACAACTGTCGTATAAATTAAAAACTCTAGTAGAAGGGATAGAAGCTAATAATAGTCAGTTTAAAGTGTATTTAATCTTCGATAAAGTGGGGAAAACTCAATATAGGTAGGCCAAACGCGCTTTGTCGGTTGGCAACACAGAGATACCGGAAGAAAGGGACAAGGTGCAGCGATGCAATGGTAAAACGCTCTCTTCTTTTACTATCGCTTGCAGAGTGCAGACGTATTTTTTCTCAAAATGGCGGCGGGCGCCCGCCACGCCGCCACGTGTAAAGCAAACTCTTAGATCGGTAACGATTTACGCTGTGTAACCCAGATGGCCATATTATGGTTATCCACTAGACTCTGAATAAATGTGATGTGAGTGTATTAAAATTCCGTGTCAAGGTTTCCGTTGCCGCCGCCGACTGTCAGATCATCTCCAAGGTTTGTGAAAAACTAATACGTTGATTTAAATATGTTTCTCCCTTATCTCTGAACCAGTGTTCTTAGATATTAGGGAGGAACCAGGTCTAGATGCTTGAAAGCGAGCTATGTGTGTAGCCGCCTATTAGAACCGCGATATTTCGCGTTATCACATCATTCACGCAGAAGACCGTATCTTTGCGGCCTTTTTGCAATAAAATCATGCATAAATGTAAGGCTTCTCCAAGCAGATTATTGAAGAATTCCAAATCATTTTTTTTTCAAATCAATAGTTCGTTTCAGCGGTCGGAGAGTAGATCTGCGGCGCGGGTGCGTGAAGGACTAACCAGCGCTATTGTTACTTGTATAATTTTTTTTATGTGCTTTGTTTCTTCTTGCTTTCCACTGTTAATTGTTTTATCTTGTAACCATCTATATGTCGGCTGTGGGATTGCACGGACAGACGGAAGTCTCGCCCACCCAAGAAAGCCCAATGTAAGCGGAGTGTCTGAATCTACATACTGTGCAATCGAACCGCGAAAAAAAACTCTCTTCATAATCAATCAATAGCTTCTTACTTAAGAATAATCATTCATTTGCGCTCGGTACCCCGACGTCGCGTGAGGTGATTCTCTCCTACGTATAACTTGCTAAGAACTAACTAATCAAAGTAAATACTGGAAAGCGCAAATATTGAAAGGGAATCATCGTAAACATTTCCAATGCTTATAATAATTTATTTTACATTCGGCCGCTGGTTAAAAAGCGACCGGTTATTAATTATTCTTTACTCGCAAATCAATCTTTTCGCAATAATCATACTAAATTAATTTCTATTCGGCCAAGGGATATTATTCTGCCTTCTCGAATAATCATACTCAATTATTTTCTATTTACGGCCGATTATGATTCTTGTTTTTTTTTATTTTTTTTTATTCACAGTAACTATAATAATGTAACTCCCATTCGGCCGCTGGTTAGAAAGAAAGCGGCCGCTTACGATATTTTCGTTATCCGCAATAATCATAACCAATTAATTCCCATTCGAGAACGGCCGATTGTTATTGTTGTTTTTTTTATTTTTTTTGTAATAATTATAATAAGGTAATTTCCCTGCACGAGGGCCGATTAAGTATTTCATCTTCCATTCGGCCACTTATTCGAGAGTGGCTGAAGATCTGTCCCATTCGCAATAACTAAATTAATCTACTTTTCATGCCGCCCGACTACTTCAGGCGCGGTTGCTTTTCCGTGCTGTCTCGTGTTGCTCTCGTTTCCAACGAAGTTGATAAATAACTATAACAGATTTTTTTTTTCACCTGACTATCTTTACCCAACGTAGCCTTACTGGAAGGGGAGTCGCCTCGCGAGGAATTCGCATCATTTTTCTTATTTTTTTTGGGATCTCGCGCGAATTAATAAAGCGCCAATAAATTGTATCGCCAACAGATTGCCGGTATTACGATCAGACACGACGCATTTGCATAATTAAGCATTCAGTCTGGCCAAAGGGGCCAGCCTTGTATTTAGTATATTAAATAAGTCGATTATGTTAAGAATCGTATTCCTAGTGCTGGGGCTAATATTTCATTGTTAAGTTAAGGGCGAGACGTCCGTGAGAGAAAAATAACTTCAGTAAGATAATCGTAACCACGAATATGTTTGTTTGAAAGAAAGGGAAATCTAGTAAATATTCTCCGAACTGCCTACAGGGCGGAGAAGGGATCTTTGGTCTGAATAAAATTATGTATAAGCCAGGGCTGGCAGACGAAGGTATGATCCACCTCGCCGCACTAAAAACTGTCATCTCTCGCGGGCGGGCTTGCGAGGTGAAGGCATCAGATTAGAAATATAATCGCCGGTCAGACAGTGGCGTAGAGAGTCGAACGTGACTGCTCAAGGTCTGGTGCCTCCATCCTAGTGTAGTCAGGACGTCGACGGCTAGGTGCTCTCCACCAAAGACAAGCGGGCGGCATAATGCCTCGCGGCTGCAGGCGCGGTCGGAGGCTGAGATATGACAGACGTGTAAATTCCTCTGCGTTACGACGCCGCTCACTCGCAGACGTCATCCTGCCAGTGAGATGATCACCGGTCAGTACACGACCGCAATAATTAATTCAATAACCAAGTCCATCGGCCAAATGGATAATGATATCGACATATCATTCACTTCTGAGGTGGGCTGCCATATCGGAAACGGCCCTCCGGCAGAGGGCCGCTTTCACCCCGGCCACCCGTTCGTCTAGGTGACACAGAGCACGTTTCAGTAGTCTTTTCAGCAGGTCGACGATCGCGGTGTCCCGCAAGGAAGGAGGTCAAGTTCGAACCTTGACCCCAATACGAAAGTATACGCCGGACAATACGTCTGTCGGGCTCGACGGCCCGCGACGCCGTGGCCGGTATCCATGGACGCGGTACCACAGGTAGGCCTGTAAAAGTCGCTGCGTTGGTTCCTAATAAGCGGACGTCGCCCCGACGTCGCCTGCCATAGCTTCCTAACTATAAGATACGCTTAAGTGGAGGAGAAGGGAACTCAATTCAACGAGTGTGGCCGCAGATATTCTCATATCACTCGCGTTTCGAAACCGAGCACTATTTTTCTTCATAGTAACGCCACGAAACCAGTTTAGAGAAACTGGTACTAATCTTTACGAACATGCCTTCCCGAAACTTAGGTGTAGGTAGTGATAAGAATCTAGGTTAAGAAATATAGTCATTGAACCACTATCGTAATTATTATTTGTTCCTGTTTGTTTGTTTTTTTTTTCTCTTTTGGTATCTTGATAGTACTAGTCTCGTTTGCCCATACAAAAAGGTAACACCACACAGTAAAAACAGAATTAAAAGTCACTCTACTGAACTTTGCAATTATTTTTTTGTGTCTTTTTTTTTTTTTATTTTTTTTTCTTAAATTACACTTAACAAAACAGAGGTAAGCGTCTCCGAATGTATCGGAATGAGGCTGGATATAGGGAAAGCGGCGAATTTCACCAAACCATAAGTATTCTTAATTTTGCACAATCATACTTGCTATAAATGTTTGTTGGATGTAGTTGCTTTCCAGATTTTCAGCCGACCCCTATACTCAGTCAAGGATAACTACTATGTGTTTTATATTTCTGAAGGCGGCCCGGACGCAAGCAGAAGCCCCGGGCCGACATTAAAGATTTGTTTATAAATAATTTTTCTGCTAACTAAATGTATGTTATCAATTCCAAATGTATGATTTAGAAATCAAGATTAGCCCGTCGCGTCCCGACCGAATGGCAACTGTATTGTAACTCAATAATTTAACTTCTTTTGTTTTTCTCTTCCCAATTTTTTTTCTGCGCAATAATTCGCAGGGCACTAAGTAAACCGATTTGTTTGTTTTTTTGTTTGTTTCTTTTGTTTTACTAATTCATTATTATCAATCCATTAACACCTCTCTACGAGGATCGCCGAAACCGGGTCACATGGGCATTCGTCCGTGCGGCCCTATCTCGTATAGGGTCGCATGGTCAATCTTCGTTGTAATAAGAGCAATCTATTTTTCTCTGATTGTTATCTTCTTTTCTTGTAATCTAACTGTATGCTAGCTAGGCTCTTCCAAATTTCTTGTTGTTAATTTAAATATATGTTTTTGTAAAATAAATCGGTGGAACCCCACCCTTCCTTTGATTGTACCGCGTGTTTCATTAATATTGCTTTGATACCTTTTCCATGTAATTGTACCTATAACAAAGAGTCCGAATTATACCAAACCAGGTTGTTATGGGGAGAGATGGATAACTCTGTCTCTCGTCTAACGATCTGGGACGAGGGCGTCTCAATACAAATATGAGAGATAAATAAAAAAATGCGTTTATCGATTTATATAACACATGTAAAATTATGAAATAGGTTACAAAAAATGCATTTAATGAACACAATATACTGGATACACCCTTTATCTTCAGTTTTTCTGATTTATTGTTTTTTCAAATCTTAGTAAATTTATTGATACTAACCACAAATGTTTTTTAAATCCCGCCTAAATTTGACGTCACTTTATCAATATCAATAATTTAAACAATATCATTTTTTAATTTACTGGCTAATTTTAAATTCTCGGCAATATTTTACGAAGTGAATTCATTTGATAAGTCTAGGGGTGGGGAACCTTTTCATTTCTGAAGGCCACATTCATTTATCTGATTCAACATAAGGCCGCATTAAAGAAAAAGTTAACACCTCCTCCCTTTTTTTTCGAACGTCGAACATATAATGGGTCGATTACGCTCTTTTCCAAACGCTTGCATTTTTTGATCATTTTTTGATCAAAGTCAAAAGGCCGCACCTGAGTAGCCATAGGGCTGCAAGTTCCCCTCCACTGGATAAGTCTGATCGGTATCACTCACATATTTTAGATTGATTGACTGCTTATCGCGAGGTCAAGTGTCAAATACATAAGATTTTAATACATGTGAAAAAAAAATCTCGACCTCGTTTAGGTGAAACAATGAATCAACGAGTTTCTCTTAAACCTAGGCATTTGGATTTAGAAATATGAATATTATTTGTTGTTCTTGCAATTTTCGTAACTTATTTTTATAAAATTCAGCAATGAAACCTAAATATTGAGTATCAATTGTCTTTTTTTACTTGTAACAAACATACCGATTGTGTTTATTTGAACGATTTATTTATATTCATAAAAATTGAATTATCCATAACACTTGCTTCTTTAATGTTTAATTTATAAAACGACTATTTTTTTTATAAATCAAGGAATATAATAAATAATGATCATATTTGTATTTCTATTTCAATCTAATAAAGCCTAATTCTCTACTACTTAAGTCAAAACTATAATAATATTCAATTTGAACCACTTATTTCTATCGAAGTTACATACCCAAAGCAAGAGAGTGGACCGAACTAATTCTTCTAGATACTATTTATCAAAATAGATATAAGCCTTCCTAAACTTTTTTTTATATGTATAACATTGAAGTTTAAATCTCTTCAATGATACATTCGAAGTGCTTTATTATTTGAACGGCAACAGTAAATGAAATACAATCGAAACAGTAAGTCATCAGTAGGGAATCCAATCCCGGGATCCCGTACAGTTTTTAATACATTTCAATCCCGGGATTAGAAGACATGATCCTGAGACTTTCGAGACTGATTTTAAAACAGAAACGTGTTGGTTTTCAAGTCATTAGTTCACGCATTTGCAATAAACAATGCCCAATTTTATTATTAAGACTTTATCTTTGCGATAAGAGAGAGTCGCAGCCGAAAAGGTAATGTGATGCCAAGCATATTAAATTTCTTCAACGCATTATACGCACGTGTACTGTGTTTGAATGTATTTGATGAGAAAATTTATTGTTTGTTATTATTAAGCTTCACATTTCAATATTTTTAAAAAATATTTTTTGATTTGTTCTTTACATCAATGAATATTACTAAATATCAATGGCACTGTTTGTTTTTCTTAATTGATTTTTCATAAATATTAATTTTGTACCGTAAACCGAAACTTTTGACTAAATGGCGAAAAAATCAATGTTCTGGTACTCTGGGAATGTTTTAAAATAATATTTAAATTACTTATATTTAATTTAAGGTTTCGACTGAAGGTGCTTGGTGAAATTTCAATATTAAATTTAAATCGTTCAAACTATGTACATTCTCACAGATTTTGTCACTAACGACCCGGGTTTCGCCTTTCGGCATCTTCAGGCGTTCAAGTGCACGGATGAACTTGAACTGACAGTCAGTTTAAGTTCATCCGTGCACTTGAACGATTGAAGATGCCGAAAGGCGAAACCCGGGTCGTTAGTGACAAAATCTGTGAGAATGTACATAGTTTGAACGATTCAAATTTACTTATATTTACTCCAATAAAATTATTAAGAATGTATGTATGTAGACGACAGTTTTAGAACTCTTCACTCTTGCAGTCTGAAGTAGGTAATTGCTTTTTCCAGCTATCGACATTAATCATTTAAAGTTATATTACGTATGTTTACATAATGTATGCATATCATGTTCGTTTAATAATTATGGCGCATATTTTTTACGAGTAATTCAAAAATCCACTCCTTCACCTGTTCATAGCAAATAGCAGAGATTAAGAGAGCCTCTTGATAACGCATCGACAGCCCACAGCTTATTTTTGGCAAATATCGTCAATTTTTATTTCTTAACTCATTCGCATCGGGGCATTTTTGCGAAATTTTGCAAAAAAATAGGTACTGTCGAAAAAAGGATATAACTTTAAAAAGTATTTTCATTTTAAAAAATAATTTGGACACCAGTTGTGCAACACTTTGTTATATAATACTTTATATATTTAAGCCTGCTTTTATTAGTGATACTCAAATTTTGTATTTTTTCATATAGAAAATCTGGTATTTGACATAATGTAATAAATAACAAGCCAAATATACATGAGCTCCTGTTTATTTTATTTCAAAACAAAATAAGAAAAAATGAAATTTTATTTTTAACCTACAATTGCTTATATTTTTGTGGCCTATATTTTAAAGTTATATTTTAACTGTCTGCTGATTTTTCATCGCCGAAATCACCGAATAAAAAAAATATTTGTGGATATATTTCAATATTTAAATGATGCACCAAACATTTTTTTTGCCATTTCTGTAGATAATCTAAAACATTTGTCGCATTGGATGTATATATTTCAACGCGTCACTCAGACCGGCGAAAAGACTCGTATACGAGTCATCTGTAGCAAATGTGAAACGTATTTTAATGAAACTGATTTCGGCACCAGTCTCGGGATCCCAGGATCGAAAAATTCTAACCCGGGATCAGCATTTTGGCTCGGGATTGGATTCCCTACTCAGTACGCAAGTTTTCTTTTTGGGTTTTTTCGAAATGCAATTTTAGTTAAACACTTTTAATTTACCAGTCTTTAACCGGCTCTAGAGATTTATTTGAGTGTTTTAATACTTGAATATTTAATGAGATTATAAAAAATCGTCCGAAACACTGAAAAATATGAATCATATCATATTTGCACAACGTTTATGGTCATCTAGTATTTGATACTGAAATTCAAATTACAATACGAACTATTTACTATAAATTATTTATGTCTCTTGGCATATTTATTTGACATAATATATTATATGTGTATATGACGTTTGTGTTACTAGTTGCTACCCAATTTGAAACCAGTCTTTTGTTAATTTATTATTTACTTATGGCCACATTCAACAAATATTTGTATTAATGAATGTGGGACACGACATTTGTCAATAAAATAACCATTAGTCAACGCAAACCAATAATTAAGGAACGTTTAACCATCAATTTGTAGCTCTATCTTATCTTCTGTCAGTTACAACACTTACAACCTCCGTACCATAGGAGTTAAAACAATTTATAATTACATAACTAGTATTTTCATTGCTTATATGTCTGGCATTGTATTAACAAATATATTTTTTTATAGAATAGGAACTAAATAAAAATATATTAATTTCTAAAAAGTGTATTATCTGTCGTTATAGATTTTTTTTTGTCATATTATATTAATTTATGTATACCGAAATGTTAATTTTCTTTGTCTATATTGTCTTAAGTAAATGCATAAATCCAACAAAAGGGAATTCTTTTCTAAGCAGACATATGCAAAAATATATATTTTGTCTCCACGTGCTAGTTTAAAAAAATATATAGACACCTTACCACGGGTTGAACCTTATATGCAGGGCTGTGAAGTGTTAGAGTCGTGGAGTCGGACTGTTTCAACTGGATTCGTACTAGAATAAAACTAATATCTTCGAGTGAGAAAAAATAAAAATGTGTATTCAAATTGCTAGTGTCAAAATCGGCGCTACTGGGTGCTACTAAGGGTAAAAATAATAGTTTAAAAAGTCGTGTTGCTACGGTTGGAATCGGAGTCGGAGTCGGAGACGTCTTATTTCTTAACGACTCCACAGCCATGCCTATTTGTACATTTTAATCAGACGCAATCGTATTTAAAGGCCATGTTTTTCAAATTACTAACACTAAATTTGAAATATTATATTAAATGTACAGAATATATGCTGTTTTGAGGCACCTGAGATTGGAGGTCCCAATTGCGCACCTAGTACGTTTATGGAGTAAAACGCCACTGCTTAGCGGTGCTGTAAGCCCTGATCTTCCGAGATCATCTAAGGCTCGACAATTGTTATCTTGGAAGACCAAACTTTATATCTAGTAATTTTACAGACTTTCTCAAAAGCGATAGAATGATGTAAAATATTTTTTTAAAAAATTCGGCCAGTAATTTTTGTTTATTATTGAATAGCATTTTGTTTGAAAAAAACACGTATCACACCTGTTTCACATCCAGTGGAATAAAAAGATTAAATTCTTTTATTTTATTTCAAGTAGTTTATTTAGTAGAGAAACAATATCAAACATTCAGTTAAGGACTCAAACTTCTTGAATCGCAGAATAGAAGCACAAAGCGTTAACAGTCCGAAGAGATTGGTAGTCGACAAACTTTAAACAATCCTATCAAAACACAATCGAATTAAATATACAAGTTAACACAACTATTAGGTATCTCCAATACAATAACAACATGCAAATAAATTCTAATATAGGCGAGACTTTGCCCCTTTAGCGATTTAAAATGCAGGACACGTAATTTAAAATTGGGTGCCACCAAGGACACCATCCTTTTGAGCGGTGGTATATGTCCCTGTTACTTTAACGGCGCCGGTTTCTTTGATCTTACACCCTTACTCCTCCGCTCGTTATACTTTTTTGAACTTCTAAGTTCAACCCTTATAATTAGATTGCCTCGAGATCGTAAACAAGTCTTCTCGACATTCTTGCGCTAAAAATAAGTAGCTTGTTACTTATGTTTACAATATTTAATTAAAAGATGACCGTTTTGTACATTATGAAATACATTCTGTGACACGTGTCAGGTTATAAGGTGAGACAGATTTCTACAACTACTACAAATTAATTCATTGAAAATATAATATAATATATTAGTTCAAAATTGTAAACCTCATCCAAAATTAAAAAGGATAACGATATAAAAATATGTAACTGAATAAAAAATAGAATACATAAATTTAAATACACAATCATTATCTGTTTATGATGAATTATACGAAGGATTTAGTCATTTCACAAGGCATGGCATTGGCGGATCCAAGGGGGGGGGGGGGGCATGGGGGCCATGGCCTCCCCCTTGGGAGAATTTATTTTCCATTTTTCTTATTTATTAAAACTTTATTTTGAAATGGGCTCTTTAATTGTTTCATTTACTATGTTTTATAGAATACATCCTTACTTAATTATGTATTGACTATTTTTATATACAATACATCCAATATTTTTTTACGCGACGCATTGGTTCCAGACAGTGGCGCGTAAAAGAACCTCACTTTCATATAATTTGATAAATCGGTTCCAAAAATCAAAATATCGCGTAAAAAAGTATCAAAAATGTATGAAAAAACAGAATTTGTTCTTCAAATTGGCGCAAAAAATAGTTTTTTTACGGTGCCTTCCAAAAAAATTGCGTAAATTCAAATAGCGCAAAAAAAATCGCGTAAAAAGGGATGTCATCTATTTTGTATGTATTATTTATGTATCATGTTTATTTTCAAATGAATGGCCCCCTCCTGGGACAATTTCTAGATCCGCCACTGGGGCATGGTATCTATCGGTGTGTATTGATGTCCATTATACCAATTGCACAAGTAACAACGTTTATCAAAGGCATAAACTGTGATGAAGAAAATAATATAAGTGATATTATGTACATATTGTATTGGTTTAGTTAAATTTGACTCTTGAAAACTAGAGAAATAATATTCATATTTATTTAAAAATATGAAAACTGAAGAGCTGGATATTATCATGATCTATTTTTGATTTAGATATAAAGTAATATTATCACAGATTCTTCTTCCAATCAATAGAAAACATAAATAATATATATTTGTAATTGCCTGATTATTTCTGTTGTTCATACCTAGATTTAGTTAATGAGAAATTTAGACATCAATCAAGCCGTTCGCTTCGATCGCCTTCTCCGATTCGTTGCTATTGGATAACAAAAACGAACGTTTCACGGTTTAATACTTAAAAAGGCATCGGTGTTCTCATTCACTCACTTGTGTTGGCAAAGCAAAGTTAAAGTAGTATGACGAAAAATGCGTAATTTAATTTGTATTAGATTCTTTACGATTCATTCGTTTGCTCATTGTGGGAAAATGATAAATTATTTGTTATGATTCTAAATTTTTCCATACAGGCAAACGAGTGACTTTTGTTTGCTACAAAGATTTCATCGCTTGGATTTTTATATTCGCAAACTACACATGTATAGTAAGAACCAACATAAAGCTGTATTCCTATAACAATACAATTTCTCAATATATAATTACATATGCTTACATAATAGATCTTCAATCAATGTAAACTTATATCAGTTAATTGTCTCCGAGTTTGTCGTTGTCACTGGCAAGGATTTGCCTATAGAATAATAACATTATTACCATGTCGCTCGACAACAATGGCCGATTGTAATCGTATAGGCGGCAAATGTGACGTCACATCCCAATATACGGTGGACAGCCACATCCGGTTCACTGTTGTGATTGAATTCCACAACTAGCCGGTAAATGGAATATTATGCATTCCAATTTGTTTGTTAACTCAGCGGCTTCGGGCTGACCGCAGCCTCAAAGATCTGAGGCGGATGAAGTGCGGAACATGGACAGTATTGTCAACTAATAATGAACCTGATTTTCACGTGGTATTTTACCTACAGAAATACTTCAGTCTAAAACAGGGAAAGTTAATCTTTTTATGTCAAAAAGCCGTCAAAATTATTATGTAATAGCTACATTTGGTATTTATAATTTAAAAATATGTATTTACCAGGTTTTGTAAACGAACGAAAGTCCTAAATGAAACATTCGGATTCAGTCAACCCGCATTAAAAAAAATATGATATGATTGCTGTTCAAAGCGGTCATTAAACTTATTATTACACTAATTCAGCGGTGGGCTGCCGATACGCTAACGAGGGGCTCGTTTAATCTCAAAGCAATTTATCACTCCTATGCAATTATATGTAATACTTAAACAAGCAAACGATTAATACTTATAAAATTAAACAATAGACAGTTTACCATTAACTAATCAATGTGCATGGCTTAAAATGTACTACTGTGTATACTGAAGCTGTCGTAGATAATATATATGTCAGAAATTGCACTTATGTGCTAATTTGATCTGAGAATATTGTTTTATCTTTCTATTAACAAGGCGCTCTCCGGCCGTAGTAAAATTTAACAAGGGGCTCGCGCGAGAAACTTCGAGCCCCCTCCAGCCCACCCCTGCGCTAATTTATTACTTGACAGCAGTATAAATATATGTTTTATCATACTAAATATAATTCAAATTAATCACTATTTCGTTTAATTTTAATAAATTCTATAACAACACAGAATAACAATAATGTAAAACAACTTCTGTTGGGTTTACTGTGTACTTATTGGGAGTCATTATCCTTCACATTGGGAACATACATGGTTTAAAATAACGCATTAAAAAAATGCAACAATGCTTCCTGCCACCTATGAAAATCCTATCCTATAACATACAATTACGATATTAATTATGTAAATTATTATAAGTTCCTACAATATGCAAGACCCACGATGATTTGATTATCCGTCTCGGTCTCCCGTTTAGCTGTAGTAGCTAGGGACTGCAATACCGGATGATTATTTGAACACCGGTATTGCATAATATCAAAACTAATATATTTTTTAAATTAATAAGGTACTAATGATGATTTTTGTCAGTTGGCTTTGTAATACCGGTCAAATGCATCAATGTATTTCGATATAAAAAAAAAAAAAAAATTACTTGAATTAAAATTTAACCTCAAAATGATAGTGTATCATTCTATCAACCTAGATTGAATCATCAAACAAATAATACCAACTATAGAAAAAAAGAGTAAAATAAAATGTTTTTTAAAAAAATCGCGGGCGTCACTGAATTATAACAGCGTAGGCCAGGGGTGGGGAGTCTTTTAATTTCCAAAAGCCACATTTATTTTGGTGATTCAACATAAGACCGCAGTAAAGAAAAAATTGACCCCCCTCCTTTTTAATGACTGTCGAATATACAATGTGGTGGTTACGTTCTTTTTCCAAACGCTTGCGTATGATTTTAAAATTAATATTTTGATTAAGTCAAAAGGCTGTAGGTTCCTCTCCACTGACGTAGACGTTCCATTTATACCATGCATTAACGCCTGATGCATTAATACCATAATTGAGTGCATCTTTTATTATATATCCATTTTGTTTCTCTTTCATAGAAATTATTTTTTGCTTTGAATTTCTACATCCGATGTTAGTTAGACCGCTACCACTGATTTCAGTAAAAATTCGTCCGCAGAGGTAAAAAGTTTGACCACCTATATAAATATGAAACACATTTACGCACTAATTTCGTATGTTTTAATTAATTTTAGGGTCAGTTCGTTTTTTCTACATTTAATAATCGAACACATTTTTCAATAAAATGTGCAATTAGTAGAAAAAAAGTATTTTTTTACGTAATGCATTTCTACCAATAATTGACAGTAGACGACACCTTAAAAGTAATATAAAGTAATACCGGTATTTATTATTATTTTCAAAACCGTTATTTCGATAATTAAAAAATGGTCAAAATATCGGGATCCCGGATTACGAATAGCAGTCCCTATATGTAGCGTGTAGCATCACGAGCTTTAATAAATTCTGTTGGTGTTTATAATATGGTTTATTTCATCTATAAAAATTCTACACAATACATTTTTGAATGGTGACAAAATATTATGACGTGCCCTTTGTAAACAGCTGTTTCAAACGCGCTTGCAGTCTTAATCGCATTTTATAAAAATGGAAATCGAGAAATTTATTTTCATTTTATCGTTTTGTTACTGCAAATCCTGTCATAAAACTCATCTAAAAGCCCTAAAATAAGACCCCCATAAAAGCAAATTTCAAATAGTGTTTACGGTGCCACGGGTGGCGACAATGTGCACATAAATAATAAAGATAAATGTACCAACAGGGTGTTCTTGCAAAAGATTTCTATGATAACTGGTATACTTTAATTAAATAAAATTCGTTGTACGTATAAAGACCTAAAAATATGTTAAGATATGTACGTCAAGTTAACTAAAAATAATAATTTTCGGACGTGTGGTAAAGTGGTGTATGGTGTGGTGCTCACGGATTCTAATGCCAGTAAATAGATTGTCATTAATTGAGTTTTCATTTGCATTATTGATTTATGCTCGAAAACTTGTCTAGAATTTTCTTCTACACGATTTAATAAAGACAGCGTAGCGAAAGCGACTTGTTAACCATTAGTCCTGTCCTAGTCCTATTTTTCTATCATAACACTCTTCAAAAAAAGGTAAGTGATCAACTGAGTCACAAACAGTTTTAGTTTAATAAAAAAAAATGTTTAAATAAACTTCATCGCTAAAATTGTGATAACATCAGGATTAAAAAATATATACTCATTTTGAGCGTAGTACGTGATTGTACTTTTTTCTTGCTGTGCTCCGAATCGATGTATTTATTTGTAGGTAATTTATTTTCTGTAATTTTATTCATCCAATTCTGCTCCTTGTGATGTATTTTTGTAAATTAAGCGAATAAAACAGATTTACAGGACCCATATTTTCTTCCGTTCTCCAACACAAAAAAAGTTGATTGTCAGACCTACGTCAATATGTTCTAACTTGTTCGAAAAAAACATTAATTCACACCACATGTTGTTATATGCTTTTCCAATCAAACAATTTACAATGAATTTGAATTGATTAAAATTGGATATTGAAATACCATTATGCACACTTATTCGATATGTTAAAATAAAATACATTACTTTGAATAAGAATAGTCATTGTCCACAATGTAAATGAATAATATGATATGTATATTGTATGAATATGCTTTCTGTAATTTTGATCATGCATGAATATTATCTATTAATAAATATCACAATGGCTGTCATTGAAATTAGCATTCAGAATTAAATTAGACGAAAAGATTATTCTAGAAATATACTAATGATAAATTGACTAATGATCAATGTATTAAATAATTTACTGTATTCAATAACATATTTTAAACGTCCTATTATTATTCGAATCGATAAACCATTAAGCGTTAATACTGGACGTTCGGTTCATCCAGCCATTATGTTTGGGGTTCGATATGTGACCCCATATGGCACCCCTCATCAGCTAATAGTTCAGGAATCCCCCTTTCTTAACGCTTCGGCGACTAATAGTGCATGTTAGAAAAGAGAATCTTTGTATATATGCTGTAACGAAAGATGAGAAAACATATATGTCAGTCGGATATCAATGAGTGTATACAAATTCAATAATCGATAGGAATTCAATCTATGAATGTTTCTTATTGAATTTTTAACCTTTGACACCACAAATGAGTAGACGAAAGCACAAAAGCTTACAGCGTCGCCGTTTGGATAAAGTGATGCTATAAATTTAATACGATGATTAAAATATCGAACAATGGATTTTTCACTAATAAATGTGTCAGCAGTCAATTCTTAATGAATCGTCATTTGTTTATAAAAAATAAATCTTTTTTTTTATTAATTCGACAAGCTCAATAGTAGATAAATAGTAGCCGTGATTTGATTTAAATGTGGAATACATAATAGCAAACATGTGTTTTTTTTTAAATTTTCAACGGAATTTCCGTCACAAATTTCACTTATTAAGGAGTTGAAATTTTCAATTCTTAATAATTTAGAGTTGACATGTGTATAATGAATGCA
Organism: Himalopsyche tibetana; assembly: GCA_030503985.1. NCBI lineage: Eukaryota > Metazoa > Arthropoda > Insecta > Trichoptera > Rhyacophilidae > Himalopsyche > Himalopsyche tibetana. The sequence goes on from JAPJYX010000014.1 coordinate 6,099,532, forward strand.
TATGGAGTCTCCGTGAACTGGCTTCACTATTGTTATAATTGTTTATCAAATGTTAATAAAATGATTTGTTAAAAGCAATTTGAATCCATAACACAAAACGTCCTACACGTACTAAATTTGGACGAGAATAGAAGTAGTATTGAAGTTGTATAATTATTTATCTGACTGATATTTTGGCTATCCATAAAGCTATATCAATCATTGGCACCACAGTGGTTAAAGGTGCACGGCATCCCCCTTCCCAATATGATGCACATCAATTATTATCTCAACAGAACAATACCCTATATTCCCATGGCGACAATCTGCCCCCACATTGTACAGGATCACACACCCTAGTCGAATAATACTACCTATATTGACAAAGATTGGCAGTGCAGCGCTTTGGCGAAAGCGCTATCAAAATGTTTGGTCTTATATTGTAAATTTGTGAGAACTGACATATTGATTAAAACTTGTTTTAGAGATGTTTTCGGAGATGAAAAAATATGATACAATTGAATTCAGTGCGTAGAATGACAAAATCCTCCTGAAATTCTTGCAATTAACTGCTTAAAGCATAACAGTGTTGGCATGTGAAATAAAGCTGATAATGAGTTCGTAGAGTTTTGGTATTTAATACAACACTCTTAACCAGGGTTCACAAAATTTTTAGAGAAACGGATCGAATGATTTTTGCGCCGGGCGAAAAATATTCCAATGCAATATGTTCTTTTCAAAATTTTAAATGTTTTCGATTATGGTTATTTAGACTTATATTTTGCTTTACGTTTTTAGAATGTCGATTGATGAATATATACAAGAATTTTACGAGTCAATACATATCTGGTCGCCTTAAAAAATACATTTCAGAACAACGTTTACTCCGGGTCGACTTAAGTCGTATCCCGAACTCCGATGGGTGAATTTGATAATTCACTGTCGTAAATTCGCAATCCATTTTTTTTTCTTATAAATATAAAAAATATATATTAATATACTGTAACACTCAGGAACCTGGTAAAAACTCGTGGTCCGCAGTTTGGTGACTGCTTCTGTAAATCATGAGTCATCAATTTTAATATAGATTTGGCGGCACATACTAAAATTAAACAGTTATAATAAAAAATAATTAATTACACATTGTAACGAAACGTTATATTGTAGAAGGGTACAATTAATTAATTCATTCGCTGATATCGTCGTATTGACATGTCAAAAAACAAAATATCAATAAGAACCTACTCTAAAAAATATACTAAATTGCTAAGTGAAAGTAGTCTTGGTGATGTTTGTTGCGTGTTTTGAATATTGAAACTTTTTGACAAGTAATACTCAGATTTCATTTGCGATGTGATCGTATTTCTTTTAATTAGCATAATGCAAGTAATAATTTAATGTTACTAACATCTCCGAGTAGGAATTAATACACACTTTTTTTTATTCAAATTTGATAATGGTTATGAGACTAACAATTTTAGCAAAATTCATTATTAAATGAGCGTTTATGTGTAATACAAAATATTGAAATCGTCATCATTTTAAACTAATATCGAGATCGAACAACTTTTGTAGTCAGCTTATGGTTTCTATTATTCTCAACTATACACTTTTAATTTACACGTGGATTTATTTGACAGCGTCGATAATTATCTACAAATTAATCAATAATCGGTTATTCAATACTTACTCCGCTTAATGCCACGATTCGGTAATAAAACAAACGCCATTTAACAAAACACGTCAAAAATATTTTACATTGCCATAAAATAACATATACATTTTCAAAGAATAACCAAATGTATAAATCATTCTTACGCTATGAGTAACAGAAGGAAGTTATCTGGTGAGCTGTTTACGAAAACAAATACCGCAACCTCAAATTTAACAGAATTTAAAAAAAATTAAACTGGTAATCTATGAGAATTTAAAGATTGCCGGGTATATTTTTTAATCAACTTTGTAGTATGCAACTTGTAACACAAATCAAAAATTACACAAATAAAAAGTAAAACAACTTTTTTCTCTCTTTCTTAAAATGCATTTTGTCGCTAACGCAGTATTGCATGATAGACGAGTAACGACGATCTGTTAAAAAAATAGATTACTTTTTCAACAAATTATAGAACTCACCTTACTTTGATAGAGCAAAGAAATCATTTAGGATTCATTGGTTTGCACACAACTATCAATATATTCTATATGTTTAGTCTATTTTGACTATTGGTCAAAAGAATAAAGTATATTAATGGGTTATTTTAAAATAAGGTATAACTAAGACTATTTCGACTTATTATTTTTATTTTATTTAGCTACAGTCCAGGGTGAACACTAGCCGCTCGGCTCGATACTCCGCGTTCCCACGCCACGTCCTGTGCACCCATCCATCCAGTAAATTCATGGTCTTCTATTTTAAACATTCAGTCTTTACGGAGTGTCAAATGTGAGACGTTTTGTTGATAACTCTCGTCCATGCGTGCTAAGTGTCTGGTCCAGCAAAGACGTTCATTTTTACGAATCTGACAATATCTGGCGCACCATAGAGGTTATAAAATTTGTAGTTGTACTGGCGTCGTTAGATGCCATCTTTTTTACGACTGCTGCAAGACATATTCCCAAGCTTTCCTTAAAAGAGTATTTTTTTAAATATTCTGAAAGAAAAGATAAATTCGATCATTTCCTGGACAATAAAAAAAAGAAAATTATACATAAAACTACCACTTTTAAAGTAAAAAGTGAATAAGTTATTTTTAAGAATACTAAGAGAATATGATTGATTATTGAACAAAAAATTTCTAGACTGATTTTTAGTTTCGTATCGTGCCCTGATGTCATATACGAATAAGTTGACAACTGTTCAAATCATTTGAAATATGCGACTACTGTTTAATATACTAAATGTCTACAATCATTTCTCTTAATCAAATTACTATATTTTTTTTACCTTCTCGTAGATGAGTTTTGAAAGCTTTGCCTCACAGTCAGATCTCGTAAAACTACTACCCTATAACACTAAGAAATCCTATATTTTGTATAGATGGTGGATAATTTTATGGTTTCATACACATAACTTTTTTCGTGAAAGTTATTGAATATGAAAAAGGATTCATTTTTTAAAAATCTGTTACGTTCATACGTATATAGTAAAATAAGAATATCTATCTAAAGAAACTTCTTTCGGTCTCCTTTTGATTAAAAATATATCACATATTATGGAGTACGGAGTGTCGTATTTCACACGCACTTTGTAAAAAGCTGCGTGTTGAACGGGGAGTACTGGATCGTTTGTTACAAAATGTGTCGGGGATATTGATTCGTTTTTAATCTTGACAAATGATTATTGCTTTACATTTCGCTTTGTTAATGACAAACTCTATTGATTGTAAGATTAAAACATTTCTGCTTGAGGTCGATAAAAATAAATTTAGTGCAAATAACAGCCTTTCGAAACTCATTACGGTTTTTATAATTTATTTTATATAACGCCGATAAGAAAAACACTTTAATGTGTTGTGGATACTTAAATTTAATTAAAAATTGTTTCAGGGTTATATTTAATAATTCTGACGAAGTAAAGCAGTAGTTTTTGCATTTGTTAATATGTTTTTTTAAATTCTTTAGTAAAATGTACGTAAATGCTCACGTATATATTTTATTTGAAATTCACTGACAAATAACTTCATCGTTTTCTCCAGGTTGTATTTTTTAATCGTATTCGTGAATTTGTTTTATTGAAATATCAGAACTATTGATCTGAATTCAACATTTGCATGTGAATCTATTTCAGTGTGCTATTCCCTATTGAAGTCCCCTTTACAAAAAAAATCCCCCCAAAAGTAAAAACGAATTCAAAATCAAATTATTGTTTGCAATGTTGGTATACAAATTTAATGAAATAGATTTACAAATAAATTAAATATTTATTTCCAGTTATTAATTCATCTTATCATCATTATAATATGCAAGAAGAAGTCAGATAAATTAATACAGGAATTATATACCAAGAAGTGAGTATCGAGAAATGTGACATGTAGTATATTTCTACATACTCACTTTTGTTTTAGTTACTTAGTACCTTTTTTATTTCCTGTATTCAAATATGCATGAATTTCAGTAGCTAAAAACCTCTTGATCTTGATGTCAGTTCCAAATATTAATATATTTATTTAATTAAGCATTTTCTACTGATAAAAATATCAATTAATACAAGGTTATTTAAATAAAATCACGCAAGACTAATTAGGGTGTCACAGCTTTATTACAATTAAGTAAGAAAGTTCTCTAAGAATAAATTCAAATTTGTGAATAAATTGGGAAATATTCGTTATAATTTTAAAATATTAAAATCAATTAATATAATAGGGACAATAATTTTAAGCTGCTCTTGGGTAAAGCAGGGAAAATACTATTTTCCATGTCAATAGCCATAAGGTTTCTAAAAAGGGCTTAGCAAAACTATATCAACTCTTCCAAGCAACAGAATCAGAATAAATAAATAAACGTACGTGAATGTAAGAGATACATCAAAGGCGACGAAATGTTATGCTTTTCACCAAGTATTGACAGTGGATACCATATACATAAGTAGTAAATGAATATTAATGAACATTTATTAAGTTTCCTTTTTTTAATTTAAAAAGGATATCTAATTTTGAAGGCACATATTGTAGCAATTCATAATATTATTTGCTGGGCCTTAATGGAATACGGTTTAGAATTACTGTTATTTCACAAATAGAATATATACTGTTATAATACATAATGGAAATGGTTATCTTTTTTATAGTTGTGTGCGCTCTAAACAAATAATAGTGTTGTAAAGGTTGGACGTGTGAGGGTAAAGGACACAATAGGACAATGTTACATATAGGAAAATTTCAGAAAATTGGCTGACACATACATTTTAATAAACAAATATGAAAAACTTTTACTTGTTACCAAAAGATGTTTCTTAAAAAACTATGCTTGTTTCCTACTTTTATCATGGATTGATTCAGATAATGTATACAATTGTCTACCTCTAATTCCAATATGAATGTAATTATACTATCTTCGACAGATTCGCCAGTAACTTTGTGGAAGTTCATTTTTAATATATGTAAAATTAGATTTGATAACTTTTTATTCCACTTATTTTTTTAATTTCTTCTTGAGCGTTGCGTTGGTCTGATGATGCTTCTGAAAGAGGCGAAACACGTGTCACAAGTTTTCACACAACAACTGGAATAACAAAGTTATCAACATTAATTTTATATTAATTTTACTACTTAAAACAAAACTCAAATACAACAAAAAAAAATAACGATAATTTAATCGTTCCATTTAAAGTTTTTTTTATATGGCAAGTCAAACCGAAATTATTACAATAATAATTTTTATTTTTAAATAAAATTTAGGATATTAGAGTATGTAAGATGGCATTATGGTGTATATCTCTTTTAAGCCACTATACATAATATAATATTCAGCTCTGACAATGACGTGAAGCCGAAACAGTTTTCAACCGTTTTATATCACTAATTCTATGATATATTTTACCATATATTTTTACCTCTCAAAGACCAATTTATTTAATATGTCAATTTGTATTTGACTTTTGCTAAAAAACAGAAAACTCGCTATAACTGATTAAAATATTATACATTTGTGCAACGTAATCGTAATAGATAGTGAGTCTAGAATTTTAATTGACCCCAGGTCACCTGTCGTGAATAGCGCTACGAAATGCACGATTTGGTGCAAGTGCATGTGCAGCGTGCACGTGCAACGAAACAGGTCGTGCGCTAGCCCGTTAATTAACGTCTTGCGCTCCATTAGCCAGGATAATACCATCTGGACAACTAATAGCACGGTCCAATCTCCAGGATAATGTCTTTTGTAGTCGGTCTCTTTGAAGCTTTATTTTTGGTATTTCCCGAAATATTTCCGGGGCATAATTTTACAATAGTGCACTTAAGGGATTAAAAAATGCAATAATTTTTTTAAATATGAAAATTACAGTAGAGAGCTGCCTTATATGTTGATTTTAATAATATTTGAAGTCTTTACCTGCTTTGTATAAATAAGTTAGTTGTTTTATCTGGAAAGGCTGTATCCACATCTTGTGGGCGTTAGAGTTGTATGAAGTGTTGTGACCATCATTTTATTAAGTGAAGGAAAAAGCAATTTCAACGAAATATATTTTTGACTACCATGAATCACTTGAACAAATTTTTACAGAATATAGTGATAACGATGCGTTCAGTTGATATAAGTGCACTATATGGTGACATAGTAAATAAAAATGTTGGTCATTTTTAAATTTCTGTTATGATACTTTAGAAAGCTTCCAAAATCACAGTTATAATGATGATTTATTTTTTATTTGATAATTTTGACATCATATATATTTTAATAATAAAAATACATATTTGAGCAAAGTCAGACTATGGGTATATTAATTCGCTTTTTTCACATTTCGCTTCCTTAACGATACATATTTGTATACGTTCTGACCTGATTCATGATTACATCATGAATTGTTTTCAATTTATTTAATAATTTATCTAATCCAACTCCGGGAGCTGAATTCCACTTTGAGAAAAAAGCTTTAATTGAAGACGGGAGAAACTATTTCATGTCTAAAAAATAATCAAATGCTTCTTGCTTGAAATGAAAAACGAATTGTTACCATGTAAACAAATAACGATAATATTGTAAAAAGAGCCGGCTGCGTGGTAAGTGGTCCATGTTCGGGTTTGGTTACGGAGGTCACTGGTTCGAATCCCAGTACTGACAGCTAATAAAATTTATAAGCTGTCAGCACTGGGACAATAATTAATTTTATACAATCGATTTATGGATTTCTGTTCGGAGACATAAACGTATATGATGTTTTGAATTCTTACCTATCACCTATCACATCATACAAAACGGAGAGAGAGCGATTAGCGTGAGTGTGTTCGAATAAAATACAATGAAAAGGGACATTGTATTTTTGTAAAACTTATGGCAACGTTATTTATATGAAAAACTTTCAGAAACACCGAGTATTTCTAAACATCAATATTGTTATCTATTCCAGCCTTTTGGGATGATCTTACATTGTTTCCAACATTGACTTCGAGGAAGTAATCAATATAAAACAAAATTTTAACCAATAATAGCAAACTGTAGGTACTATATTTTTTAAGAAGGACTGCTAGCATAATGCGATTGGGTAGGAATGTCGGTACGTTGTAAAATTAATTACCCCAAAGACGGGCGATGTCTGTTCTTGGACCCTCACACAATACGGTGGTCGTAAAAACGTTCATGCTAAAATATTTCTAAAGTAAATCGATAATAAAACCCCATTTTTTTCAAAATATCGCCTTAAATAATACAAGAATGGTTTTTTTTACAATCCGTGATAGCTTAGTGAATATTTTAGCTCAAATTAGTGGAATTTAATTACGTTTTCGAAGAAAATTATACCAAATATGATACGCGTTATTATGGTCACCATTGGAGCTACACAGATTGTCTCAAAAATACGTTTGACTTTTTGTTTAAAACCGTACTCAATTTGCTGGTAATACGAGTAAAATCTGGACCCAGAGTAGACTATTGGTATTGAGTAAATCTAGTGAGAGTGCAAAGTGTTAATTAAATATGCTCGCAGATGAAATTTAATATGCTCCGGAGTAAATCACGAGAGCACTGCAACGACTGAATACCTGTCATTCTTCATAAATATGTATTAAATGTCATTCTCTGACATGGTAAAGTAAAACGTCGTAAAATTTATCACAGCGATTTATAATAAAATACAAAATAGATACTTGGAAAAAATGATTTGATAAACATTATTATTACTATAAGGCTTAAAATATTTTATACGGTATTGACAAGTCATAATTTAAAGGTTATATCTGTGTTTTGTTCAATATTCGTGTGTGGATAATTCATATGTTTTGAGACTACAGCAATGTTTTAAAAAAAACAGATTGCGGAGTTTGAAAGCGCAACGATAATATAAATCTTCAAGCTTAAAAGTTTTCCTCCTCCATACTTCACTATTTTTTGATATTTTGATAATGCTATATTGTAGTTAATAATATTTGTATGAAGAAGAAATCACGAGTCACAACACAATGAGGCTATTTATTACTTACAAACACGGCTTATTCCAAAATGGCTAAAAAATGAAACTTGAATTTCATTTTGAAAAACAATGTACATTTTAAAAGTACTTTTAGTCTTACATTACTTTGGAATGATATGTATTTTGGATGTTGTCAAGTCATGTTTGAGACTGATTTCTTAAAATACTTTCAAAATTTATTTTTATCTACTAAATTACATTAATGGTTCATGTTTCAACAACCTTGGAATGAGCCGGGCTTACAAGTAATACCCTCATATGTATCATTCAGTTGATCATTAGAAATGCTTTCTAGCTTCACGAAATCCGTCTTGTCTTTTGCTGTGCTTTTGTTACGTTGGCGTTTTTTATTTTTAAAAAATCCTAATATAATTTGGTCGTTGCAGGGTCAGATTATAAAGTTGATAGCTTCATATCTAATCTCGTAGATGAGTGATCTCCCTGAGATGTCATTAGCTAAAGGTACTTGCATTGTAAATGGACACCTGAGGCAATCTCTTGCGCTATTTGGACAAATTCTACTTGAATGTTAAGCTTTGGATTAATTTAAAATGAATTGGTCAAATATTAGTATGGCCAGACAAGAATTACTGGCTTAAAACGCTGCTAATCTGTAACTAAGTGATTATTCATTTAATCGTCTCGTGTCCAATGGCAAAACTTCTAAACATTTGTAAACAAAAATAATTGGTTTTTTAAAAAATAAGCAGTCGAATAATTTCAAAAATACCAGTGCAAAAATGCTTCTTTGTTATTAACGTTCACAATTGAAAATGAATACATACTTAATTAAAATAAATATAAAATTTAATTGAGAATTTCGCTATTTCTTTGACTGTGTAGGGATTCCAATCGAATATTCGAAGTCTTTCGGCAATTTATTGATATTTGTATATTCTAAATTTTAAGAATGAAATTATTGCATTAACCGTACATTATTAAATGTTGATGAACTAGAATATATGTAATACGTTAAGAGGTTTTATAATATTAACCATTTCACACTTTACAGGAACCAATCCTCTTCATAGTATAAAAATGCCGATAAATTGACGTGGAACATATGGTTCCTAATGAAGGTGTTAATCAAACTCTCTTTAAAAATTAATTTATAAATTGAAAAATATTTGGCATTACATCTAATGCCGATGCGCCAAATATTTTAAAGTTGAAAGATCATCCGAGAAAAACTCGATGAGAATTTAAGTATTGTAAGTCACTCAAAAAAAACTCGAGGTAAATTGACATCGCAAACACCCATGTCTTAGGTCTCAAATTTCAAATTGAAAAACCTAAATTTGACAATGACCTTACCGGGAGTCAAACCCAGACCCACCTGGTCGATAGAGCAAGCTCTAACCAACTAGACCACAGCGGGCGATAAGAGAAGGGCTTTTATTATATTCTATGAATTTATTATTCTTTAAGAATTCTCTTATCACATCGTGTTTTTATATTACAGTTAAAACTTCTTATTATAAGGTTTCATCAATCAAATTTCAAATTTGTTTTTTTTTATTTATTACTATTGAATACTCACACTCACACTTACTGTGCACCTGACGCATGCGCATTCAAAGAAAAACGATATTATTGACATTGAACGTACAAAGGACGCAAGCCTCATCTGTCTGCCCAACTGTGACAAAGGGAATCCTGACGAAACTCCATCCCCTTGCAAGGACTGCGTACCTACACAGCCCTCAGACGCAATAACCCCCTTGCGGCCGCGTAGCCATTCTACCTAGCGTACAAATAACACATCGTTGAGACTGAGTAATGGAGATACATGCGCTTGCTTTTGATACAATTCCTATAAAAAATTGTTCACACTGACCGTTTTTTTAAATATCATCGTAATGGATTATGCATATATTCAATAAAAAATCGATCTTTCCTTATCGTTAAGTTATTGGTATAGAAATCCTTTCTACCAACGTCTTTACCACCACGCGGTTTATGTTCTTAGATCTAAACATTATTAACATTATTAATACTTTACACAGTATATAAGAAGAATGGCATCTTCTTTAGCTAACCACTATTCCTATCCTTACAACATTTTTATCCATTTGTTCTTCGAAAAAAAGAGAGGTTAGCAATTAAATAACAATCAGTTCTCGTAGAAAAACTTTTGTTCAAATACTGTCATTAGGAGACTATATTTCCACATTGGGTGCGGGAATGGATTAAGTAAATATATTTAATTTTCATAAATATTAATTTTTTACATTGAAAAATTGCATGGGAAGGTTTTTTAATTCCTTTTATTATCTCTTTTACAGTGAAAATTAAAAATAGTCACAAAACTTTATTAGAAATAAAGCACATTTTATTAACCCGCAAACAAAATACAAAAAATGCGCTAATTAAAAAAAAACATGTTTAATTGATCCAATTAAACCAGCCATACTCAATCTTTTTTTCCTCCGGGCCGCATTCCGATATTTGCTTCTCTTTTTGAGCCGCTACGTATTTATGGTATACTCCTTTTTTTTAGCTCACTGTCGAATTTAAAATCTTCGATTTGGTAAGAGCTGACTGGGCCGCACATTATAGCTTACTGGGTCGCAGGTTGAGTATGGCTGAGTTAAACTGAACTAATTAGTGCCTTCCAACTATTAAAATCTCTAATATAAAATAATTACATCTTTATAGATGACATTAAAAGCATTCCATGATATATTTGATACAAAAGGCTAAACTATAATGCTGGGAAGATTTCGACTTTAGCAAATCGCACCCACGCAAGGAAAGTGTCACAACTCAAAACTTTAGTTTTGAGATATTTCTTGGTTAAAAAATAATACAATATAATATGTATAATGAGACAGTTTGTTTACTTACATTTGGTATTGCATGTATTAGCTGTACATTTCAGCTAATATTAAAGATTCTGTGTCAAGACGTCCCGGGACTTCGCGTTTTTTGCTGTCTTAAGCCCCGGGATTTTTCTGGAAAATGTCCCGGGAATTGTGACTGATTTATAATTTGCTAATAACATGTACATTTTAATGTTGAAAAAAACAATTCTTGTGGTTAAGAAACCCTCAAAAGGACTGATGTGTACTGAATGAAATCAAATATAAGAGGGGAACCCCAATAAATACGGGCACGACATGGTCGGGACGTGACACTCACCCGGGGTTTTAACAAAATTAAGTATGTATATATAAAAGGGATCATATAGGAAAATAGATATTTGGGATTTATAATTTCGTAGAAGTTTCAAATATCATGTGTTTATATATTTTAATATAACTGTAGCAAAAGCAAAATACAAAATATTAAAATTAAATGTTCATACCCGATGTTGTTTTATGCACAAATGTTTCTCACTATTTCACAAAGATACCAATGTCTCAATAGGACAAAAAAAGTCTAAAAGCTGTATTGCGAAGATACGGTAGTAAATTTACTCCTGACGGCGGCGTCATTGATATTTTTTCATAACACGTATCGTTATCATCCCTTCTTAGTAAAAATTAGCCGTAAGCATTGCACACATCCATTACATAGGAAAAATAATAATTATTAAACATTGTATTTAAAAAAAAGCAATTTTTACTAGTGCGTACTTTCAAAAGACGCCGAGTGTAAATAATACAGGTAGTCTTTGACTTACGACTTACGTATATGTGGGTCGTCTGGTATCAAAAGCAAAACTTTTCCATACATGATGTATGGAACAGTTTTAATAAAAACAAAAATAATATTAAAAAAACCAGATGAGAATTTTATTGTAAGTCATTCGAGATAAACTTGAGATAAATTGACATCACATACACCCACGTTTAGGGAGTCTTTGGGAATACGATTTTCAAAAAAATTAGAAGTGATGCATAGAAATTCTTTATGTTGTCAGAAAATAACTAAAGAGAATCTCCTGCACATATTTCACCGTTTTTGGAAGACGAAAACTTGGTCGGAGAAAACACCATATTTGATTCAATTCAGAATTTTAAAAATTGCTTTTTTTTTGGTCGTAAGTGCGAATCGTCGTATGTCGAACCGTCGTAAGTCGGGGACTACCTGTACAAAAATACATACATACATGCAAATATTTTATTTTAATAAAAGTATAATTTTATTGAAGGGGAAATAAAAGTCTCGAGTCCCGGGATGTCCCGGGACTTTAACTTTATCACACCTTAAGTCCCGGGACTTTGAAAAACCCGAGACTTCAAAATCCCTAGCTAATATGATGTTATCCCAATAAGGAAACTATAAACTATCAAATCGAGTATATATACTTAGATATGACGTAAAAGTTAACCTCTTTGTGGCCATAAATATTTAAAATAATCCAGTTATAAAATAACATAGAATATACGTTTAGGCAAACATTAAAAATTTGTTACACATTACATGTAAATTTAACGCTGTAACAAGTTGAAGGTTTTTAAATTGATTCAAATACATATTTAAAAAATGCAATACACCATGTAATAAATAGCCTCGGTTTCTAAAATCCTAGCAATGGCGACGCAAATTTTCTGTCGCGGATCTGAACCCGTCACCCGCGGTCTCCCGCTCAATTTGTTTTGCCGCACGTGACGTGACTCCACAAACGAAGCAAAATGTCGTCGAATCTCAGCACAAAGGAATCCCTCGGACAGAATATATCACAAATCTAACTCTTACTTGTATGTATTGTCGATCTTCTGTATTTTCCAAGAAATCCATAGTCGTTCGAGCCAGGTGTAGGGTGTAGTGTAGATATTGCAATAATTAAATCTCACGTGCGAAATAATAAATTAATTATTTATTTGTATGAAAATATAATCTGAAGCAGTATTTCGCGAGCTGAGTACTACAAGGTTCTAAGTGTCGACTATTGGCCAAACTAAAGTAATAATGAGGCACTATTAAGCGTAGCGTAATACATGCTGTATTAATATGAAGTCGAAATTTTGCTTAAATTTCCAATAAGCCATAGTTTTTTGTGCGCGTCGCAAGATATCTGTGGTTTCAACTTGATCGCCTGAAGATGCCGAAAGGCGAAACTTGGGTCGTTAGTGACAAAACTTGTGTGAATGTACATAGGTTTAATAATATCTTTTTCATTTTGATTTTTTACCATTATGATGTTTTGCCTTCTTGCAGTGTGGTATTATTACATTTTACAATATTAACTTAGTACTTAATGATATCAAACACAAATTACGAAAGAAAAAAAACTCCTTTTCCTATGTATCCTACATTTTTTAAATATATTTTCTCCAATAATAATGATCACATTAGGTATCTTCCATAAAAAGCATAAGTATGTTTTTTGAATCACCTGTGGTTTCATACAAATTTCAGTTAGAACCTTGTAGAACTGGCGGCTAGTTTGAATTTCAGATGGACAAGGTTGCAATAGAAGCTTAGGTATTTCTAATAACTATTTTTAACAATATTTTATTAATAGTTATATCATGCCAGGACTATCATTGATATGTACAATCAAAAAGAAACTTGGAAACATTTACAATTTTGAAAATACAAGCATTCAAAATTTCAAATGCCCATATCGTTTTTGGTGCAGCTGTCCACATAGAACTAGGGTATCCAATCCCGGAGCCTTTTTCCAATCCCGGGATTTCGGGATTGATTTATTTTGAATCCCGGGATCCCGGGATTGAGATTTTCTCACCGAGGAATTTGAAATCCTCAATTTGCTAAACTTTTTCCCGAAATCTCACGGAAATCGTTTTTTTTTTTAGCTCACCGAGGAATTTGAAATCTCCGATTTGGTATACTTTTTCCCAGAATCTCACAGAAACTCGTTTTTTTTTAAATTTCGAGAATTTCCTCAAAATTTCTCAATCCCGAAATCCCGGGATCGCGACCATCTCCAATCCCGGCATTTCGGGATCAGAAAATTGAACGGGATCCCGGGATTGGATGCCCTACATAGAACCTTGTACTACTCGGCTCGCGATTTATCAAATATTTTACACATGAAAACCACCAACACATTAATAAAAATGTATCACTCATATCTAAGTGCGGTTGATTTTGAAGTGAACATTTGATCTATTTTAAGAATATGAATATAACACAAACACAGCTGCACGAGGTTTCAATAAAGATTATTCCAATCGATTTTCATACAAGCAATTTAAAGTACATAATAATTGAGTATATGAGATTTGAAGTGAGTCAAATGGTATCTACATGTCTTAAAATATTTTAAAAGTGAACTGAGCTCAGTTTAATGAACATAACAATAGTGTTATATTCCTAAAATAAAAATAAGTAATCCACCAAAACACTTTGTACTTTAAAGTCTAATAGAAAAGTTTGCCCATTTTACTACTTGGCTCACTTCACTTCTTGAGGGCTCATAAGTCATATGTGAACTGCAGAAAATTTTTTCGTTTTAGTAACACTGATTCAAAGTGCAAAATATGTCGAAGCGAAAGTGTTAAATACTTTTTTTCTAATATCAATGATGTGAACTGTCAACCCTTGCTGTATTTATTGATGTTATTTACTTATTTCACAATATTGTATGTAAGGAGCGATTGCCGGTTTCGATAATCGCGAGCTTTTTCAACTCAACAGTGAAAATATAATGTGACGTGAGTGAGATCCGACGAATACTGTTTTTTTTTTATGTATTAATGTAGAACTAGCTTTAAGCCCATTGCCCAGCAACGTGAGATTTTTGTTGCATTGTGTTTAATTTTATTTTAGTTTGATTTAATTTAATTTAATTTTATTTAATTTAATTTAATTTTATTTTATTTTATTTTATTTTATTTAAAAAAGTGGAGACTGGAAGGTGTGAAATCGAGGACTCTCACTCAAACAAACGGACATTATCGGCTATTAATATATAGATTTGTCGGAGCTTACACAGTTCACTTACTTGCTTGTTTTAAATGTAAAAAAGTCTACTACTTTTGAGTATTCAATTATATCCTGTTTTTTTATACATTGTGAAAGTAATAAATTCACAATTTTTCATTATTTTGCAATGTTCATGTAAAATAAATAAATAATAAAGCCACACGTTAAGTTTATACAGTCGACCCTCCTATAGAGAAGATATCGGGACTACGCTATAAAAAATACTACGTGGTAGGGGACTAGGCACCCAAACAAAAATTGAGGTTAGGTTCTTTTAATTGTATTTTCTGAATTGAACGAAATCAGCTAATCAAACATTTCACCTGTCTCTTTCACCTGTCACAGAATATTCGTACAGCGAAGTAAAGGGACAAACAGCTACAAATATTTTTTCAATGCACGTACATATATAAAATATCTATTTAAAATTTAATATATTTATGAAAATTCTAATTTGATCTTGAAAATTAAGCGTTTTATATAAAAAAAAAACTACGCTATTTGCAGGATTGTCTTATACTTTTTGGTAAACTTTTCTTTAGGAGGGGACACAAAAACGGGTTTACTGTATTAAAAATATTAGATAATACAGTAAAATATATTTTTTCTATTAATTGTAAAATCATATATTATAAAAAAAAACTACCAACAAATGCATTTTATAGTAACAGTCGAGGAACATTGTTGTTTAAGTTAAGCTATTATTACTATTACTTTTACTTCTATCTCAAAAGCGAATTTGAAATCTGGCGATGTATTATTATGAACAGTCATAAAAAAGGCATAACCCTAAAGCGTTATGGAATCATCGCACTCTAGGGAAATCTTATTGACAATCAGATTTTCCTTCTGGTTCGAGCGAGCATTTTTCCAAAATGTAATCAATCAATTTATTTAATGTTATAAACACATAGAAATAAATATTTTTATTATTATCTATGTACGTGTGTGTACATAAAATATAATACTTTTTTAAACAATAGATTTCAGCATTTGATGGCAACTTTTTTAATAAATAATATTTCTATCAAAGTTGTCTTATTTTATGTTCGAAACATATATTATAATATGTACCTCATATGTTTATAATATAAACTGAATTTTATTTTAAAACTTAAATTAGAAAACTTTGTTATTCAATTACAATGTTATGTTTTAAATTGAATTTTATGTCGAAAATGAATTTTAATTAAAATTGTCTCATCTGCTTTGAGCTTTGGCCATGTCTGCTTATTACATAGAGCAAATGGTTTCGACAACTTTAAGTCTCTCTTATACAAGTTAATCGATTCACCTTCTTTTATTTCTTGTCAGAATCTTTAAATTACACCTATGTCAATTCACCAATCTTATGTATAGATCTGATAGACTTTTGGGTTAGGTTCTAGTTTTATTCATGTCACTTTCCGTTTCATTATCTCCGAATTTCTCATAAAATAAAAACATTTAATCTTTATAAACAACAAGCCTCATTTTCCGAAACTGAATCTTTTTTTTACCATGTCCGCTCCCAATATGGATTATATGGACTACTAATGGAGTTTATCTCAACAGAAGTATTTCTACGAGAACTGCTTGTTACTCAGTTGCTCGACCTCTCTTTTTCCAAAGAGAGTAAGTAGGAATAGAAGGATAGAGCTAGGACAGAACTAGTTGTTAGCTAATTTTTCTCGATACCCCCCGTTCATAGGATAGGATGACTGAGAAGGAGGAATTCAAGACATCACATACATCCATGCCTTCGGACAGAAATTCATATATTGATTGAAAAATCAATTTATAAAACTTTCCGTACTGGGATTCGAACCCGTGACCTCCCTAGCCGAAGCCAACGACGCTGACCACTCAGCCACACAGGCGGCTATAAACTGAATCTTAGTGGTTTGTATTTTTTTGTCGTACTATGAATTCTATTATAAAACAGACACAGTTGAATTCTAGCGACGAAGTAAAGAATAATGTTTCAAAAAGTATACTAGCGTCTTCATTCAGTTATATTAGGCGAAAAACAAGATAATTTTATACAGGGTTAGACTGGAGGAGGCCTGGAGGAGCTTGCGCAACCCCCTTGTTAATTTAAGTGAAAACAATACTCACAGATCAAATTTGTAAATAACTGCAATTTCTGACTTATACATTATCTACATCTTCAGTATACAAAGCAGTACACTTTTTGCTATTTACATTGATAAGTTTACGGTAACTTGCATATTGTTTCATATTATAAGTGTATTAAGTAACAATTGATTGCTTATATAAGTGTTGAATATAAATGCACAGGAGTGGTAAAAATAATTCACTTCTTCCCCAGAATACCAAGAATTGCTTTGAGATTAAGCGAGTCCTTTGTTGACGTATTGGAAACCCACATCTGCTTTTATATGGCTTTATATATCTTTAAAAAATATTTTTCGGTTACTCGATGGCTTACAAGCTCTGGCCAGGGCTTTTTCTTACTTGTAAAAAAAATATTGATTTTATTTTCTGGCGAAGTAATAATGAATTGGTTCGCAACTCGTCAATAGTGTCCATACCGACTTTGTCAAATATATTATACCAACGCCATAAACAAAACAAATGGCTTTTAATTAAAATAGTGTCTTGATAAACAAAACACCCATAAAATCTAATGATAGCTTTAACGATACCATTACTTTGAACATAATGTATCGAATGACTGCCAACCAATATCTGTCCTCTAGGCTGAAAACTCTGCAAGGTTAATAAAAATAAATCACCATTACGCACAGCATTTAAGTTATATGTTCTATATACAAGAAATATTTGCATTTTTATGGGGGGTAAGATAAAGTGATTACACAAGTTACTGAAGGACTCGAAGGTAATTTAATTTCTCCCGTAAATTGCTCGTCTTATGAAGGCTCGGCCGAGGAACCTTCTGTTTTATCTAAGCTTTCTTTTACGACAGTTCTTCTCGCAAAAGTAATTAAGACTATGTCAGCTGCTCGTTAACTATGCATATTATTAATGTATTTTTTGATATAATTACAAACGATTTAGAGTAGGCGAAGGAGTATTATAAACGCTTAAGTACAAACGTTGGGCTATTACTAAAGGTTTCCAAAACGGTTTCCCAAACTGTGTTCCGCGGAACACTGGTGTTCCACGAAACCGAAATAAGTGTTCCGCCAAAATGTGCAATGTTTTTACAACCTGAAACACATTTAAAGATCTTCTACTCTGTAACGAATGGCGAGTGATAGCAAATCTCTACTGATGTTTATGACGTGAAGTATCTACATAAGTACAAGCGGAGGTTTTCAATATAACATGGAAGTGGCAACCATACAAAGGAATTAAAATCACCAATATTGTCCCTGATATCAGAAGATTTGCAATTCAAGGACTCAAAAACATCATAGTTATTTAGAGCTCTATTAACTCATATTTTGTGATAAATAGTAAGTATTTTAATAGCATGCATATGCATTACCCAACCTAAAAAATAAACTAAGTGTTCCGTTAAAGTTTCCGGAATTACGAAGTGTTCCATAGCAGAAAAAGTTTGGGAAACCCTGACTTAAAGGATACAAAAAAGTTATGGATGGTGAAAGTGAGTTTTTTTTACCATGTCCACTCGCAATGTAGAGCATAAAAACTCCTAATGGAGTTTATTTAAACAGAAGTATTTCTACGAAAACTAAGTTACTTAGTTGCACAACCTCTCTTTTTTCCAAAGGAAGTGGAATAGAAAGATAAAGCTAGGACAGGATTATTGATTAGCAAATCTTTCTCACTGTGGCCCGTTTAAGGATTGGATAGGTAAGGAGGGGGGATTTCAAGACATCACATACATCCATAGCTTCGAAGAGAAATCCATAAATCGATTGAGAAATCAATTTAAAAAATATATGCCGGAAGACGTTTGAAAACATTTATTCAAATCATGATCTACCGAAAGTGTAATAACAGTAAAAAAATAATTATTAGAACAATCATTAGACATACAAAATCGATTTTTGTTCAAAGGCGCCGTTATTTGTGATATCTATCCCACCCACTCTTACAATTCTAAAATTAGCAGGGCAAAGCGAGAGCGGTTAGTTAACTACTAATCCTGTACCACCCATATATTTATATCGCTACACTCTTTAAAAAAAGTAGATAAAGAAACTGACTAACAAGCAGTTCTCGTAAAAAACCCTTTTTGAGATTTCTCCATTTGGAAGCCATATCCTCCGAATTGAGAACGGACATGAATTAGATTTTAAAAACTTATTTTCTAAGAAAAGCACTGGATATGACTATTATAAAATATAATGAATTGACAGCGCTACTATGTATTTACCAATGACACTGCAGAAGGGTGGCAGGCGCCGCAACACCCGACGAAGCCGCTGCAGCCTTCCATCGTCGCGACGCCGCTAAGTTGGTACGACGCCGATGTCGCCCCGGCGCCGCGGGTCTAATTAATCGATTTCAATCAAAGCACCAACTGGCTGTGCAAGACGCAGCCTTGCCTTTCATCATCACTCGAACGAGGAAGTCAATAAAGAGCCCCGACTAATTGGGAGACGGATGAAAGGGATGCCAGCCAACCGAAGCGCAAATTTGCGAACTCAATTATTTCATTTATCAATGTCGCTTTATTTCTCATTTAGCCATTTTGAAACAGTCTGTCTATTGGTTATTTATCGAATTAGTCTGTGTTTTACGTACCCACTACCTAGTTAATAAAAACACTTCCTCTAAAGCGCGAGTACTTTGTTTGTCGCTCAGCAAAACAAATTTTACCTCGTAAATTTGGTTTCATTTCAACAAAATTTAGTTCAATATTAATTATAACATCGTAAAGCCGTTATGAACCCGTAACTTCCGTGTTCCTAGTACGGACAGTTTTAACATACATATATTGGTTTTTTAATCGATTTATGGATTTCTGTCCAAAGGCATGGATGTATTTGATGTCTTGAATTCTCTTCCACCCATCGATTCCTAAAAACGGGCGTAGCAAGAGCGATTAACTTACCGCTAGTCCTGTCCTGATACTATCCTTCTATCCTTTCTTTCTTTGAAAAATAGTGGTTGAGCAACTGAATAACAAACAGTTATTGTAAAAAAAATTCTGTTGAACCTCCATTAGAATGCCATATGCTCTACAATGGGAGTGAACATTGATAAAAAAAAGTCGATACGATATCTATGGAATTTAATAATTTCCGAATAAACATTTTTGATTGTGATATGATTTTTTAAATTGTTTTCTTGCTTTCTTTCCTTGCCTATCTACGAGAAATGAAGATATGCGACTAGTCTAGTAAATCCATTAAAACAACTTTTGAAGGGTACTTCATTAGAAGTAATTATATAATGTAAAAGCACATTGAGAGTGGTCAAAGTTGGAAAATTAGGTTTATTCCTGACCAATTAAACCAATAGATAAATGATTGAAAATTAATTAAATATTTTTATGGTTATAAAATGAAGTTATCAATTTTTTATCCGATTATTATTTGATTGTAAAAAATAAAGGATATATCTTACAAGAAAGTAGCAATTCAAACGGGAAGATGCTAACTGATCAAAGAGTGGGTGAATATTTTAGTTTGACTTAATATTAATACCTAAATGATAAATATGCACGCAAAAACTTTTGTGGAAATACAATACAATATATCCAAATCAGGTTCAGTTCTGCGGTCAATTTAATACCGAAAATAGTTTTCAATTAGAATTGCATTATTCATTATGAGTACCTAGTTTGATTTCATATTAAAATTTTCGTTTTCCAGACCGCTTCAATCAAGCTGATTGAATTTTCCGTTGAAAGTATTTTCGGTTAAATTTCCTGCATACACGCATGTAAAACAAAAGCGAAAATTATTTCACGGCGTATCTACTCTCTAATATTATGCGCTTTGAAAATTTATTACCCCACAGGGGAAAGGTAAGCGCAAAATGTGTGGTTCATTTGATAAAGGTTATATCTGATTCATGTGGTATAATAACAATTGTGGTATACTTATTTGATGCATTAAAACTATTTCTCACTGCGTATGTTATTATATAATACATCGATTTTCCAACACACAATAATATCTTGATAAACATGCAAAATACATCGATAAGTTGACTTTTACTGAATGATTTATTTCTCAAATAAATACATTTTATTATAGTTTTGATTTTTCTATCACATCAATCAAAGGGAAAGACGTGTAATCAAAGTATATTTCTTTGATAAACAGTCACAAGAAATAATATTATCGTAATTCGTCTTAAAGTAATAAAAAATAATAATAATTGATTGTATTTTAGTTTGATAGTTTTTTTATCATTTTGGTGTATGGTCTTTCTATGAAGGTATCTCAAAAGAAATTTTTCTACAAAAACTGTTTGTCACTCAGTTGCTTAACCTCTTTTTTCCCAAGAGATTAGTAGGGATAGAAGGATAGAGCTATAACGGGACTAGTGGTTAACTAATCGCTCTCGCTACCGCCCCGTTATTGAATTGGGAACTTTTAGACATCACAAACACCCATGTCTTCAAACAGCAATCGATAAAGCGATCGGAAAAAATGCTGTTCGTACTACAACCCAAACACTTGAAATCAGGCACGGAAACCAACGAACCAACATTGATTGTTTTAATACTTTCTATTTCGGAATTTCTCATTCACTAACCTTTCCGATAAAGATGGTGTTTACTTTATCGTTGTAAATAAAAAGACAGCTTACAACAAACGGCGCACTTTGAACGTAATTCAATTAAAAATAAACTGTGACTTGAGCCCTTAAAGTTTTTTCATTGGTTGCTTTAGTTTGTGAATTTTTTAAGCGTCGTTAGCGCCATGGAATGGAATGAAAAAAATTGTGTTAACACATTTTATAATGACAATTGCAAATACGGTCACGAACTGTATTACTTTTGCGAACGATTAGCTGTAGATTATTAGGAAAGAATATTTATTGCCTACAGGATTAAACTAATTTTAATAAATAACATCAACACAATAAATCACCCAATGATATCATTAAAAACATTTGATAAATTCGTATTACTGGTAAAAATAAAATAAAATTTAAATACATAATAGCAGTGCTTTTTTAAACAAAAAAGGTGGCGTAACTCACTTCATGTAATGCTTTTTTCTAATCCATGTCAGCTCTCAATGTGGAGAATATGGTTTCCAAGTGGAAGTATTTCAACAGTTTTTTTTACTTAATTGCTAAACCTTTCTCTTTTTTGAAGAGAATAAGGATAAAAGGACAAGGCTAAGACAGAACTAGTGGTCAATTATTCGCTCTCACTTTGCCTCATTTATATTAAGATTGGAAGGCTGGGAGGAAGTATTTTAGATATCATAGATAGGTGTCTGTGATGTCTGCCTTCGAACAGAAATTGATTGAAGAAAATGCTAATCGTACTGCCACTCGAATCTGTAAGATCCGTCGCGGAATCTTCGTCTTCCTCTGATTGACCACCGATCAACCTATTTTTAAGGATTGAAAGTGTCAAAGGTGGTACGACGAGTTAAAGCAAAAAAATGATTTGAATCATTAAAAATGCCTAGAAAAAAGGTGCTGGAACGCCGTTCCACCGCGTTATGCGGAAAAAAGTACTACATAATAGTATTATTTACGTAACAGAACATACTACAGTACTTGTTTAAACTTCATTACAAACAATATCCCATACTAAATATTATTAATTCATGCACGGCGAACCGGGAATTTAATTAAATTTAACCTGACCGCTGTCACTAGTAAACATTTCTAGGAAGCATAGTATTAATAATAATTTTGGACTAAATTTATTTGGGTAGATGTATTGTATTTTAATTGAAAATATTTTGCTTAGATTAATATTATAACAAACGGAAATATTTACATAATCTTGGTCATATATTTTTTTTTATTTGAAAATATTCCAAAACAGTATTTTATCAAAAATTACAGGAGATGAACTATATTTAGAACTATTTTCATTTTGTACATTTCCATAAAATTATTTGTCGAACACGACCCGGGTTTCGCATCTCGGCATCTTCCGGTACTAATCAGTGCGCGAATGCACTCGGACTGAGTGCATGAACTGAGTTGCATTCGCGCACTGATTAGTACGGAAAATGCCGAGAGGCGAAGCCCGGGTCGTGTTCGACTAAGAATTTTATGGAAGTTTACAAAATGAAAATAATTCTAAATTAACATTGAATTTCCATCAAGCACCTTCAGTCGAAATTTTAAATTAGATGAACTATAATTGCACAAAAAGTTTTTAAACAACAGTTTTTTTGCGAATTAATAATGCATAATATTAAAAATATACACTACCTTATATTTTGAAAAGAATTTCTTATGTGTGACATTTTTCGTTACTTTAATGTACGAATTTTTTTTTTAGCTTAGCAATTAAGCATTTTCATCTGGGAACGGAATCGAAAAAAGAGATTTCTTTGCCAGCTTTGTTTCGTAAAAATGGTTAACATTTTTTATTGCAGTGCGCGGTGCAGAGAATAGAGTTTAAAAAAGTGCACCTGGAAAAATGTTTATCTACACATAAAATTTGCGCGTAAATATTCTTTCCGGATAATTTTTCCTCGACATAAAGTTCCTTCGGAAGAAACATTGCTTTGTCTTTTTAACACGGATATTTAAATTGCATACATATATCACATTATCACAAGATGAAATTGAAGTTAGATAAGATCTCACATCAATAATTGATGTATCTTGGAGATTCATTCGCTATAGTTATACTAATAAAAAACTGAAATATTTTTATATCACGCAAAAAGTAGTTGAAAGCGCTGAAAACTCTTGAGACTACAATAATATAATCATTTCATAGATAAATCGATGACTATTTTACCGTGTTAATAATGCATTTTTTATGCAGTTACGCCTCTTGCTGTACGGTTAATTAGCACATAAAATGCATTCACTTCGTTAATGATTCACGGGAACTGGTTTATGAGTTTTAAAAAAAAAGCTCTACCTTTAAGCACTATTTTTGCTTTCAAACCATGCTGCATGAGTTTTCCAGTTCGTAAGATTTGCCAATTAAAATTGTTCTTTGAATAATTATGTAAAATTTACCGTAAACGGTTGTATTTCCTGGTCAGAGGTTCATTTTTTTTTCATAACAGTTGTACTTATTGTTAAGAGAAAATATTACTTTACAAAATGGTAAGTGACGGTAAATGATCGCTTTTTTAATTGGAAGACGTTCATATCTACAATGTTTTTTTTTGCGAAAAGAAAAATCCTTGTCAGTAAAATTTAAAGCTCCTTATTGTCACAGTTTTCTAGTGTGGTTAAATTTTATAAATTATGACATTTAGTATGTATGTAGTAAAAGTTCTATGTGAGACAAAGTCTTATTCTGGAAAATTCTTCTTTAATTAAACTTATAAAATGCTGAATTTTTATAAAGTAATTAGTCCGCATGCCGTAAGGCGTAGAGCATAGATTGTATAATAATCACTGCTTTAAAAAATAGGCCTAACGTTTTATTGACTTTCATAAAGATTTGGAAGAGTTAAAACCTCATGTGAAAACTTTATTCATGATACGCACACACTTTTCACGATATAATACTAACTGAGATGTATTGGAATTCAAAAACGAAACTTCTATTATATTTTAACGTATGTAAGCTATTATTGTTTTTCATTTTGAAACGTGTAGATAATTATATAAAATAAATTGTAGCAGACTACTAAAGCAATCAATATTTTTGCAGACAAAAGTGGATTTCAAAAGACGTACCTAAAAGGTATTAAAAACGGTAACCGGATAAAACAGAACATCACAAAACGTACAAATATATGGAGTCTTGGAATGAGGAATGATGTCTTAAGTAATGATGACATGTACAGATCATCGTAAGGTATATCCTTAGAAAACACTAGTAAAGATATGTTTTACAATCAATTAGTAATCTCTTTATCGTATTAGATACAATAAATAAAACAGCAATCGTGCATATCAATAACACTTTCAATCTGAAATTGTCGTAAATACACTTATATTCGACGATTATAATAGTCGCCATTGACTGATAAAGTAAAGCGCACGTTTTAACATACTGTTCTGAAATTATTACTTGTATAATATTCAATTTATCTATAATATTTTTCCAATAAATAGTTAAGAAGAAACAGGTATCATTCAACTAAATGTTCTATGTTCTGTTTTATCATGATCTGTTTACTCATGGAACCGTTAAAAACACTTTACATGTAACGACATAATATATATAAATAAGAAAAAAAACCATAATAATATATTTTACTTACACAAAAAAGCACCGAGTATTCTTTGGTTATAGCAGCAGTAAATATAAATCTTTTTTGAATTTATTATTTCAGCAAAAAAAAAACTTTACTTTCTTAAGTTTAAAAACTTAGTTCATGAAAATTTTCTCAGAATAAAATTAAGATAAGCTGTAAATGCAGTGTTTCTGTGCAGCCGGTACATAAAAGCTATGTGACATATTGCCAAGTTCTCTTGCATTGCATACTGTACATATTCCACCCTCTCTCCCCACATTATTGTAATTCTATAGACTGGCTTCCAGGTTTGCACAGGAAAAGCACATTCCTCGTAAATTTCCATCCCTGCTATTCAGTTTTATGTGAATTTTTAATCTGAATATGTACATACATAGATTCTTCATAAATTTAGAATTGTCATACTTTTATTATTTATTTTTTTAAATCAAACAGTTGTATATCTAACATATTTATTTAATTTTAGATTGACTTATGTTTAAAATTTCCCAATTATCAATAATAACAGTTATATTCCTATGCCACTTTTAAATGTTATCAGTACTCTCTTTTTTTTCTAAGAGAAGAGGGGTGTATAGAATAGACCTGGAGCAGGACTAGTGGTTAACTAATCGCTTTTGATACGTCACATTATGTTTTGATTGCAAGAGTGGGAAGGAATTTTAGATATCACAAACATCCATGCATTAGAACAGAAGATTGAAAAAATTCTGTTCGCACTGGGATTTGAACGACTTTGGCCACTGCACTACGAACCCGACAATATCATGTATGTAGGATATTAGAGAAACCGTTTCTGAATGGATACTGAAGGTTTAAATTACGTACTATACATTTTGTTTGTCTTAATAAATGTATCTCTTCCAAAATATGACTAATGAAATTTTTTTACTTAATACATAATCACCTCAATCCGTCGCGACTCGCGACCCGACAAATACATGGTTTTAATTGTAGGTTTTTTTGCGAAACAAAAGGAAGAATGAGTTAGTTTTCCAAGCACCATAAATTGTATTCCTTGTTACATTAGGTTCTTCAAAGTTTTACACTTAGAACCTTGTAGTTCTCTGGTCGCGCTGTGTCAAAAGTAATAATATGGCGCGTTATTTTGTTTGAGTCTAACATCTATTTTCAACCAATGGAAACTGAGGCTCATCAATCTTAAGAGCAATAGCAATAAGTTGAAAGAAGCTCGTTCAACGAGATAAACGATTAGGCTATTTTAGTTTGGAGGTAAAGTATATTCCGTCTGCACCGTTTCTCTCAATCGAATGAATAATTTCACCTGTAATGCGAAATAAATGCTTTAAATTAATAAATGACAGACAATTTATACTGCCAATGATTGCAAATGGCTACAAATTGGTATCGTTAGATAAATTCTTTTTACCGAGTACAAAGTGTTTTCAGATACTACAACCAGGGGTGGGCTGGAGGAGGCCCAGAAGGGCTCGCGCAAGACCCTTACTTAAAATAACAGATTAAAATAGCAAAGTATTTTAGCTCTACAGTTTTTAATAATTTTATTCGTTGATAGCTATTTCGGCTTACGCCATCGTCAGAACTAGTTCTGACGATGGCGTAAGCCGAAATAGCTATCAACGAATAAAATTATTAAAAACTGTAGAGCTAAAATACTTTGCTATTTTAATCTGTTATAAATGGAGTTCTACCAAGTAAATGCCAAATCAATTAACCCTTACTTAACCCTTTTAATACCCCATAATTTTTCACAGATTCTCCAAAAATACCCTGAGAAATATCTGTTTTTTAAGTATTTTTGTAAATTCATGAAAAAGTATTAGAAATAAAGATATTTTGGTATTTTTAAAAATATTTTATGAAGAAATAACATTACAGATTTATTAACAGACCCGACGTATTGTATTTAGAAAACATACAGAGAGTTTGGGAAGGGACACTCCATCAAAGAAATCAAAAAGTCCGTAATAACTTTTGCATTATATAATATATATTATTATTCTATAATTACTATATTTTTATCTGCATCATTACAACTTGGAACAAAAATTACATTTAAAAAAAAAATTAAAAAAAATACATCAGATTTCAACGTTTTGTGGGGCTGTATTATATATCTTCGGACCTGTAAATGGCTTGGATGTCGAAGGTTAAGTTCCCTATGTTATGACACTTCTGATTTTAACTTAAATTATGTTACATACATAAAAATATATGTACTATTTAGAAAAGCCGATATATCGGCTCAGGGTATTTTTGGCGATTATATGAAAGCCGATATATCGGCTCAAGGGTATTAAAAGGGTTAAGTAAGAAAAAGCAATATTATCAAGTAAAATCTTGTTGTGTCATATGGCGCAGCGGTTAGCGTTGTGGGCTTCCGTGCCGGACCTCACGGGCTCGAGTCCCAATACGAACAGCATTTTTTCGATTGATTTATCGATTTCTGTTCGAAGGTATGGGTGTTTGTAAATTTCCCTTCCACCTTTCCCATCCTTCAACAACTGGGCGTAGTGAGAAGGATTAATTAGCCACTAGTCCTGTCCTTATCATTATATCCCTACTACTTTTTTGGAAAAGATAGGTTGAGCGACTAACAAACAGTTCTCGTAGAAAAAATCTGCTGAGATACCTCCATTATGCCATATGCTCCAAATTGGGATCGGATATGGATTTAAAAAAAAAACAAGTAAAATCAATACCTAACTGTAATTTCTGACAGAGATTATACTATCTTTGATGGTCTAAGTATAAAGCCCGCTCTCATGGGCTTAATTTGTGTATAATAAAAGTTTAAGCACTTCACATAATTCTCAGTCAAAGTGTATTTGTTTTTATTAATAATCGTTGGATAATCAAATTGGCATAAAAACAAATATTATATGGCGTAAATACATTTTGTGTATTTTACTTGAAGTTTACTTCAGGTAAAATACAGAAAAATCTTCAAATCTTCAGAGCAATCTAACATACTGTATTCCCGTGTCGCAAAAAAATAGCAGATTTCCTTTAATATTACATTTTAATTGTTTAATGTCTTTAAATTTAAGATCCCAACATGTATTACTAGATATAGATTTCGCCGCCTGTGTGGTCGAGTGGTCAACAGTGTTGGCTTCGGCTACAGAGGGCCCGGGTTCAAATCCCGGTACGGACAGTTTTATAAATTGATTTTTCAATCGATTTAAGAATTTATGTTCAAAGGCATGGATGTATGTGATGTCTTGAATTCCCCCCTCTCACCTTTCCTATCCTATGAATGGGGCGTATCGACAGCGATTAGCTTACCACTGATCCTGTCTTAGCCCAATCCTTCTATCCCTACCCTCTTTGGAAAAAGAGAGGTTGAGCAACTGAGTAACAAGCAGTTCTCGTAGAAATACTTCTGTTGAGATAAACTCCATTAGGAGTCCATATGCTCCACATTGGGAGCGGACATGGTTTAAAAAAAAAAAAAATACTTGAAGTTTACTTCAGGTAAAATACAGAAAAATCTTCAAATCTTCAGAGCAATCTAACATACTGTATTCCCGTGTCGCAAAAAAATAGCAGATTTCCTTTAATATTACATTTTAATTGCTTAATGTCTTTAAATTTAAGATCCCAACATGTATTACTAGATATAGATACGCTCCACTTACTCTTGCAGAAATAGCCAAAATACTGCCCAATATTTCATCCATATAAAGGACGCATGATCGCACGAAATAAATCTAAAAAGCTTTTGATATTTCTTAGGGAATGTCTCCGTTCCATATACGATGGCCAGCTAGCTATAAATGTTCTCCTACTGAAATAAATACATCCCATTCGTATTATAGATGCATCCAATATTCTGTCCAATACCTATTATACATTTGTTGTGTTTTTTTTCTTTATTTCCGTGCGCCTTTGCAGTGGATAAATTTATGGACGACCATTTACGAATCCTTTGATCGACTTACGGTAATGACAGACCATCTGTCTGACTTCATCCGCTCGAAATTTTTCCATGTTTTATTATTTTATGATTCATATAAGATGAACAATTTTCCTATTTATTTTAATGAACTAGTAGAGTCTGGATTATTTTCTGTACTGAATTGTAAAACGTTTTTTAATGGGCTTGGAGGCTCAATTTCACTCCAATATTTTTTTTCTAGGCTAGGTAGTGGGTACGTATTATACACTAAGTCTTTACATCCATTTCCTAGCTTTACTTTGCTAAGACGGTTTTAAATAAAGATTCTAATATCTGACTTTGAATGGGGAAAACAATTAAAATAACCCACTTATAAATAAATACTCTTTGTGGCTATTCAGAAAAAAAATATTCGTAATGTGATATTTGTAAATAAATGCCGCCGCAGAACATGTTTTGTATTGAGGAGGGCCGCGGATTATTTTTTTCAGATAAAATGGTTGGGAAGCACTGCACTAAATATTAATAAATCGAAACATCATGCGAGATAAACTTGACAAGATTTTTTGTAAGTCACTCGAAATCAACATGACGAGAATTTACATCAAAAACACACATGTCTTACATAGATCTAAAAATTATTTTTCAAAAAGTTTTTCGTTGACTTTATCGGGAATTGAACCCAGACTTGCCTAATATGTAAAGCCAAGGTCTTACTAACTAAACCACAGCGGGATAAATATATTAAACTTGTGGAGCTTAATTTAACTCGCCTAGTCCTTCTACCGGGAAGTTGTGAGCATCATATTCATTATTTCATTACATCTATCGATATATGATATGTGCATATATGAAAATTGTTTATATTTTTTTACTAGCATTGGTGCGCTACTTTCCCTGTATTTCACAAACTATTACATCGCGGAAATGAACTTTTTTCCGAACTCTGAATAAAAATAATATTTAATATGATAAATATATCAAATAAAAAATATTTTTAATGGAAAGGTTTGGGTTGAGGTCTGTGACGTAAATATTATACATATTTGCCATACATATTATAGTCTAAGGATTTTTATCAAAAATAAGTAAAACACGTCTCATACTAACTCACACTTTGAACAGGTTGTCAATTTAAATTTTATACAAAAGTTTCGCTGTAAATCATTCACCATTCGTGAGACTTACAAGTAGCTAAAATCAATACACAATGTACATTTATATCAAATGTCTAAGACACTTTATTGAAAATTCTGGATATTTTATGAAAAATGATTCCGTTGGCTATTGATCAGTGTGTTTTGGCTACACCGTATAACTATTTTTAAATTAATATAATTGTTTATGTGTACAGTTTATAAAAAAAACAATTGTTGAATACGATTAAACAACATTGAATGGTATGCCACAAAAATATTCTATAAACAATCTGTGACTAGTTTCAAATAGTGTCAATCTATTGTATTCATCGCATTCAGTGTACTTATTGTTTTTGTTTTTTTTTTAAATTACAAAATATAATTATAATACTATATTAAAAATTATATTTTGATATCAGTTTAATCTAAATTAATAATTATTTAAGGGTATGATCTTTGCAGAGAAATTGATAATTCATATTTTTGTGATATGTTGTGAGTTATCATATCGCGAAAAATGTGTTCTGTATGAAAACGAACAGCGAGCGCAATCATGACAAATATTTTTTCGCGTTCATTCAGTGCTCTAAAGCGCTAGTTTAACGATTATATATGAGATTGTAGCCGAATGCTGAAGGTCTCGGGCTTTGGATTTGGTGTTCACGGACTCAAATCCCAAGACGGACACTTCCATAAATTGAGTTATAAATCAATGGTTCAAATCATGGACGTATGTGATGCCGTAACTTTCTGGCACTCATCCAATCCTAAAAGACGAGTGGTTGAGCGATTAAGCAGTTCAAGTAAAACAACTTTAGTATATATATATATATATATATAAATCGCCACCTGCATACAACAACTAGGAAACTTAAATTTTATCATTATTGGAAAAATGAGATTTAAACTTTATTTTATCAAAATATATCTAATCTTTACTAGTGATATCATATTCAATAGCTATCTCAAACACATTGACAAATATTAAAAAAAGCACAATCTTCTTTTTTACTTAATGTCCACTTTAATTTATCGAGATCAGGCCAGTTTCGCTCATGACGAGCATTATCAACTGATAAGAAATACAATTTAACAGTGCTATTAATTAACAAAAAAATAAATTAATTAAAAGGTTTAATAAACAATTGGCATTAAGAAGAATTTCCAGATTACAGTGGAAATTATCAACAATTGACGCTAAAATCACAAAAATTAAAAAGTTTGACACCTCTAACATGTAATTAAAAAAATCATCAAACAGTAATAAAGTAAAAGTGGTGACTAGTGGTAAAATAAAAGTGGAAATTAAATTCAAAGGATGTTGTATTTTTTCTTAATATAATGCTTTTCCACCAAGTATTGACAGTGAACATTGAAAATAAAGTAGCTTTATTGTAGTATAGGTGGTAATTTATTTAACGAATGTAGAAAAGAAAGGCAAAAGTATGTGACCCACAGCTTTTTCAAAAAAGCTTTTTTACGATAATCATAATGTTTACATTCTATCAAAAGGACATGTAAGCTACAAATACCGAATTTGTATCTAAATATAGCTTTTATATATGAAAAAAGAAAGCATGTGAAGATTAAGCATTTTTTTTATAACATTGAGCCAATAAAACTCTAGTGTAATTAGTCTTGGTCCACTTCAATGCTGTGTATATTTTAAATTTGGCCCAAAACTTTTTGTATTCCTCTTGTAAAATTTGTTATGTGCAGATTAAGACATTTTGTCTTTCCTAAGTCGAATTATATACAAGTGTTAAAATTATATATTGAAGCTAAAATATATTTAAAGCTTGAATTATTTTTTAAATATCGATGTTGAAAGCCAGTGTGATGACATTAACCTCGAAAATCTAAACCAATACATAATAACTCCAGCAGGAAGCGCACATGATATTTTCGAGCGATTATACAAAGGTTTATTTTAAACTTTTCACGTAAACACAGCGATATCGAACTAACGACGCCATGACGTCACTCATGTTGGATCACTCACGCTTCAGGAGAGGGGGGTAAATTAGTGGGATTAAGTTATTGCCAACCCTAATGAGTCGGTGATAATATTTCGAACATATTTGATAAATTTCGCGTATAATGTTTCATACAAAAACACACATCAAGATTACAAATAATTAATTCAATTTGAAATGTTTCATTCCTGATAAAGGTTCTTTTATATTTTGTCCTGTGTAAAAGTGAAACATGTGTGCCTCATAATTAAATTTAATTTAGAAGAAGTAGCTCTATGAGAACTGTTTGTTATTCATTCGCTCAACTTCTTTTTTTTTGAGAGGAAAAAAGAACTATGAAAAAACTAGTTCAGTCAGGATCGAATTAGTGGGAAGAGAATTAAGATATCTATGCCTTCGGACATCATCTATAAATCGATTAAAAAATCAAGTTTTGAAACTGTCCGTATTTAGATTCGAAACCGTGAACACTGCGACCGAAGTAAATGACGTTGACCACTCGGCCACAGGCCAAAAACTTTTAAAATATTGAAATAGGCTATAATTTTGTTGACACTTATATTATTAATAGTTTAAAAACATTACATCAATATAATGATCAAAGCCGTAGACATATTATTAGTACATTTTTTAAAATCCATGTCTGCTCCCAATGTGGAGCATATGGCCTCCTAATGGAGGTATCTCAACAGAAGTTTTTTTCTACGAAAACTGTTTGTTAGTCAGTTGCTCAACATCACTTTTTTTTAAAGTGAGTAGTTGGGAAAGAAGGATAAGGCAAGAACAGGACTAGTGGTTGACTAATCGCTATTGCTACACCCAGTTATTAAAGGATCAGAAGGATGGGAGGAGAGGAAATAATGTGAATTGACATCACAAACTCCCAGTCTTCGATCACAACTTTGAATTGAATAATTCTCAAATTCACTGTGATCTTATCAGGAATCGAACCCAGACCTGCGTGATCGGTAGAGCAAGCTCTAACCAACTGAGCCACAGCAGGCGACATAATCATTTTCATTTTTATAATCATAATCATTTTAAGAATTCTGTTGACATACACTGATTCTCGACTTCTTTTATTGCATCAAGTGAGAAACACAAGAAATCCTTTAAATTCTTTATCAGAAACATTAATTTAAATTTAATACAATTTGACAATTAAAAACTTGCCATGATATGTTTTTGATTATTTGGCCTTCCAATTGACATTACGGAAAACTGTTGACGATGGATGTATCAGAACACTCCATTTCTATTTTGGTTTCAGCAGTGTGTGGAGTGTGCAGAGCTGCGACTCTCAAAGAAGCTCGCGTTTGTAATTGACAGCTTTGGCTGAAGGTGCTCGCCTCAAAACTCAATCAAAAGAACACGAGAAAACACTTGAAATGTCCCTTAAATAGGAAGCTTATCTATTTCTACAACTTAACTAATTTATTCTAATATATATTTCAAATTTACTCAACATTCTATTAATATTACTTTTTTTAATTTGAAATGCCCACTCGCAGAGTAAAAAACATTTTTTTAATAAAAATTTAAAATTGTGTTTTGCTGCTTTTAATGTCCTCAATAGTGGCATACTAACAGAATACATTTTCTTTGTGTCATGTACTGTAAAATAATATAGAATACATTCATTTTTAAGTAATTATTTTTTCTTGATTCTTGAATTAAAAACGTATTACAAAAAAGTCTATTATATTATATTTGTATGAAAAAAAATAACATATTCGTTTAAAAACGTAAGTGTTCGTCTATGCTCGTTATATTAAATTGATTGTTTATTGATGGATCGTCGTCTTTTTTAAAAAATATGGATCAGGGTAGTATTGAACTATGTATGTGGAGATCTATACGATTCACTATTTTTGAATTAATATTATAATGGCGTAGGTAAGTTTTAATACTTACGTAGCTATTCGTATGGTAAGTATTGTAAATGTTTGTAAAAGATTAACGAAACGAACTGAATAAGGTTAATTACAAAAAAGCTAAGCCACACGCTATAAGATGCTTATCGTACCAAATATGAGCTTTTAACAATTCCGTAGCCATATATTTAAGTAAAAAATGATGAATTACGATAATTTGCATAAATTTACTAAAGAAGTATTGTACTACGAATAGCTTACGAGAGCCATGAAAAATACTATCAATTATATATTCAGACCAATAAAATTGTATTTTGCGAAATTTTGTTAATTGATTCTATAATATATACAACAACACAATGAATCTAAACAAAACAATGAAAGAACTTTATCAGATTTCTTATTCCATTGCTCTGAATACAAGTTTTATTGCAAGTTATCTTTTTGTTTATGGATGCAGAATATTAGTCTTGGGGCAAATGTTTTTTTATTACTATTACTATGATTGCCAGTAAAAAGAACTTAAATTTATATCACAATCGATAAAAATCACAATGTTTCGCTTCTCTTTGGCTTAAGCCGATTATTCACATTGAAATATTAAATTTATATTATAGAACTATTTATATTATAAACCTTATGTAGTATATACATTTTAAAGTCTACGAAAGTACTTTTGTTGTTCTTTGCTAAGCACAGCGGATAAAATTGTATCGTTATAAAAACGAGCACTGCTTAATTTTCGTGGCAAATCGGTAAAACATATATAGAGTAATTTAGCCGTCGATATATTTTTTTAGGAATCGGACGTCAATGGCCAAAATCAGCAGTGAATTGATGTGAGTAAGCCGCGAGTAACATGTGAACAAATTGGCGCCATTAATATAACGACATCAACCCTTTGAGGGTGTCAACCCTTTCCTTAAAAGCCTCAAGCTAATCCTGCATCGTTTCAAAGGCTATCGGAGCTTTTAAGCCCAATCATCTATCCATCAGCCGATAAGTAATTAATTTTACGAGTGCCAAATTTCGTCACGTCATTTATAATGTTTTACCTTCAACGTCTTGAGAAGATTAAAGTTTCTTAGAAACATTTTCATTTTGAAAACGGGTTGAGCGGCTGAGCACCAAGCAATTCTCGTAGACCAATTTCTTTTTTGAGATAAGCTTCATAATGATTCCACGTGATTCACATTAGGAACTGACGTACAAATTTACAAACAAAATATATATATACATACATATATTGATTAATATTTAGCTTTGCCGATTTATGCACAATATTGATTTTTGTAAGTAATAATTCTACTCAAAACCTCTACCTTTATTGAAAACATCACATATATTGGTTTTATTTATCAACGTCTTGAAAGCATTACCTTTTTTGCTTAAAGCATTTTTTTATAAATTGGCCTACATTTCTAAAAGTTTAACAAATTGTATTTCAATTGCGCAGACGCTGATTGGATAAAAATCCGGCGACGAAAAAGCTCCAGCCGAGGGAAGAGCTTAAAGTACTTAATATGCAGATCCTGACTGGTAAAAGCTACCAATAAATGGGTCGGGTTACTTTTCTTCATAGTGGCTGAAATAACTTATTTTAAAAGGCAACATTTTAAATTGAATTAAAGAAACACAGCATTCTCACAATGATGGTATTTGCATCAAAATAAATTTCAAAAGCAAATAAATAATTACTATCATTGTTTTGAAAAAATTAGCGTCATAGCCGAATGGTAGTTATTTAATATTTTTATCTTGAGGATCTAAATCTGACAAAAAAATCCGTGGACCACCCCCCGAAAAAATATTGTTGTATTAAAAAATATTTGGCATTTATTATTAGTATAAATACAAACATGTTTATATATTTATAAATAAAATTAAAAAAAAAACTGCACATACAAATGAAACTAACAATTTAATGATCCTAATGCGTTTGCATGTTTTTACATAAATATCAATGTCAGAAATGCATAGTCGCAAAGAATCTTCCAAAATCCATGTGGAAAAGGTAAGAATCTGTGTTTATTTTTAAGTAAAATTATTGTGGAAAGTACTGTTTCAAATAGGTATGTGGTCGCAAAATGAATAAGGTTAAACAATACTTATTTTTCAATAGACGCATATTCTTGCTGTCAACGAATTCAAAAAAGTACTTTTGTTATTAAATTCCGTTTCAAGCAAATAAGCTGAAAATTTTTGCGTACACGCGGAGAAAATATGTGGATGCCAATTTGGAAAGCACTGGTTAATACTATCAAATATTTTCGTCGTTTATTATTTATATTTTTAAAAATGAAATAAATAGTTATGTATAAACAAAGCCGTTTAATTTTTTGTTATGTACTTTGTTTTAATGCTAAAAGCTTGTGTATTTATATACAACATTATCACTAAAATTCTGCGCTCAAACCCCAAATTACCACACAGAAGCACATACTAAACAATCGTTGTAACTTTCCTTCTATTTCAAGACGTAGACAAAAACATTTTATAATTCTACATAGTTGTTAAGTCGGCAGAATAGACATGAATATTTTTTAAATTTATATTTATGTATAAATTTTGTTTATTTTACCATTTCTTTAATTTCAAGCGTAAATTACAGTCAGTACGATACACATTCATGAAATTTTCGAGAGACTTGATTCGTTGATATCATTACCGAATTTTAAAAAATATATTAGGTATTTATCGTCACAATTCCAAGTGTTCAAGTAGGATTTTAAATGTTTATTTGTGGACTAACAGCGATGCACAACATATGACTGAACCAAATATTTTTGTGGAATTTTTGTGTTAAAAATTTACTTTGGAGTGATTTCTCTCAAGTGAGGTATTAATTATACTATCGAGGCAGATACACGGTGCGAGAGGTTACTCAAAGACTAGATAGTATGCATCCAATAACAGTTCACAGCTATTTTAAAAACCTTTAAAACCCCTTTTCGACCCCTTCAAAATTATGTGTAAAATATGCAAAGACTTTTGAGCTCTATATCTTGAGCGAAATTTTGTTTAATGTGTACATATCAATAATAAGTGTAAGATTCTATGCCACACTATAACGAGAAATTTTCTCAAGGTGAAAATCTTTTTGATTTTTTTTAACTGTCACTCTTTATAAGAATAAACAATATGTGATTTCATAATTTTAATAATTATGGAGGAGTTTACCTGTACGTTATAACAAACTTGTATCTAACAATAATACTATCATTATTGAATCATTGAGTTCCAAAAAGCACTCTGGAAACTTTAAAGTGTTGAGTTAATGACGAAAAACTGCTGTGCATAAATACCAAACAATTGTACATGTATTATTTATTTTGCATTGTCTATATATGTGTTAGCAAATGTAATAAAAACCTTTAATTTATATGCAAATAACGTGTAGCAAAGGTTTGAAATTTTTTTGAAACTCAGTTATCAAACTGTGGTTTTTTGCAATTGTCCCAAATTTTCAAAATGATTTTCTCAACATTTAGGATGGAATTTTGATTTTTGCAACTCAATGGATTCAATTATATTTTCACATGTTGTTTTATACATTTACTTACTGAGGGACTGGACCATATGTTAAAAAAAACATAGTTACAGAATCCCTACACAGATCCTTCAAAATAAACTTACATATCTGGCCTCATATTCATGTAACACACTTAATCTCTTTGTAATGACACACTGTTTACAAAATATCGCCTCTAAACATTTGAAATAATGTTAACGATCTAGAACGAGTTAAAATTATCCTTAAATACTTTCCGTTCCTTTAACAATGAATGCCCTATCCAAATGTCCTAACCCCAAACCAGCTGTATTCACTTCAAACTTCTTATGTTTTTGTTTGTTGTTTCTTCAAGCCTTAGACAATTGGCTTGGGCAATTGAACCCGAGACTGACGATGGATTTGTCACAGATTTTTTCAAGCATTGAAAGCTAGATTTACGTCCAGTTGTTCTTCTATTATTTCAAATTACCAGTACCATAAGCAGTCAATGTTATCTAATTAGTATAGAGAAGTATACCAGTGGCGCAGTAAGTGTGGGCGAGGAGGTGGAGCGCCTTCGCGGCACTTTTTGGGGGCGGCATTTTTCGATATATTTTTTTAAATTCACATATTAAAATCAATGCGAGCTAAGTTTCTTTCACTATATGTTTTCCGTCTTATTTGTTACTGGTTGACAATATATATTTTTTTGCAGGAAAAATATTTCTTTATAATTTATATAAATTCCTACTAATAATAAATACAATATCTTTTTTCATAATAATAACTCAAATATTAATTAATGAAACAGTCCATTGTTAAATATTTTTTTGGCATATTTAAAAAAATGTGTTTTTTTTTTCATCAATATTTGTGACAAAAAAGAACATATTTAAAAACATTCTATATTTTAAAAGTCAGAAATGTATAAATATCGACTGCGGTTCGATATTTTAGTTCATATTAGTTGATGGTTAAAAAATACCCTCAATCCACCGTTATTGTAAACTTAAAATTATATTTCAGAAAAAATTGGGGAACGGAGGGCAAAACCAAAAACATACCCGGGCATCAAAATTTCTCGCTACACCACTGCATAAAACCCCATCTTACAGTTGCTCTCTACTGTATATTCTTACTTTCTTCTTAATTATTGTGTTCAAACGTTTTTGTGTTGCTTATGTATTTAAAACCAATATTATATTCAACAAAATTTATGACGTACTGTTAATAATCAAATGTTCTGTTCTTAACTAATTATTGTTCTTATTTTTTCACAATAAAACACAAATAAAATATTATATTGATTTTATATCAAATTTCTGTGCACCAAAAAATATTTGTAAATTCTCTATAGGCACTTCTTAATTCTTTTTGATATTCAACGTAAACTTTTCCAACGGTTCATTTTTTGAAGATATATTTGAGCAAGACATAATAGTTTAATTTCATATTGTGTATGTCATTAAAATATTACCAACGTTCATTTCTGCATCGAATCAAAAAACGATATGTAGCTAATATAAATTTATTAATTAAAAATGCCGTATTCACAATAACACTGGTTTCGGTGAAACAAATTGGACCATGTCTAATTCGGCAATTTAGCGACCCCTGTGCTATCGTTTAGTAACTCTCAGGAAGCGTTTGATCAAGTCATCGTCTGTTTTTAGCGCGATGTCCCTTGGGATTATATTTAAAACATGTAAAGGCCGATAATAATAGACACACAGCCTTATTAGGCACTAGCAAGGTACCAATTCACGTAAGAGCTTCCGTTTGACTCGATGTACCGCTGTAATTGAAAAGAAAAAAAGGAAGCTGGTAAGGGTGCAGTTTTCTACGTTTTTTGTGTGGTTTGAACTTTTCCCCAAAGTGGAAACTGTGTTTGACCTCACTTATGTATCATTTAGCCAAAGCTTTTATATCCGCAGTGCAGCATTACTCTTAAAAGCTCTATAGGCTACTCATACGTAAAAAAAGGATAACACTAATAACTTGTAACTCATAAAACTACCAACTGTATTTGTTAACAATATAATAATTCGAATCCAAGAAAATGTTTAAGGTTTTAATCATATACATGGAAAGCTGTTATTTTATTGTATGCACAGAATGCTAACGAAACAATTGACACAGATGTTTAACATCGATCAACCCAAAACTAAAATTCCTGACTGATAAACATTTGACAAAGCACGACCGTATGGAGATTAAAAATGTTTATTCTTACATTATTTACTCATTAATATGAAAATGCTTCCTCATATTCTGAAAATTTTCGCTGAGTAATGAATATTTCATAATCTGTTTTGATGCGAGATTCGAACCTCTTCGCCGTCACAACAAACCGCGATTCATCACAGCATAATAATAAACTAAGCATTGCATTCACAGGGCTACATAAAAACCAAATTCCCTCTAAACGTGGACACGAAATTGAAAGGTCTGTATTGTAATTAGTATAATAATTCATTGTTTCGACTACTCTTTGAATGGCAGTTGAGATTACTGTTTTGAAGGCAAATCAAGTCATAGAGACTTCCACTTCTCAATTTGATGAGTGTAAATTTTAACGAAATATTTTGGAGTCAGTTTCATCGACGTATTTAGTAAGTAGGTATTTATTAATAACAATGACTTCACCTAAATAATTCAAACGTTTGATTGTGGTAAAAATATCATTGCCAAATTAAACAAATAATATCCATAAAATCAAATGCACGTACATAATAATTCTGCAAGGTTTTTCGCTGGACATTTTTTTCGGTGTAAAATAAAGAATTTACGTATTATTATTTTACACGTACATGTATTATTGTTTATGATTAATGATTACGACTGCTTGTTATCTGAAGTATTTCGTCATATACACAGAATTACTAACTTGACAAGTATTTTTACTTGTTTTAGTAAATAGTTTAACTAAATTTAAATCTGTACTAGTTTTATCAAGCAATTAGAACGTTTCAATTGCATTAAAGTATTTTTAATCGTGCGTATCGCACAGCTTGCAAAATCTTACTCTGTGAGTATGACTGGAGCTTTCAGGACAAAGCTTTCCTCGTTGTATCATCTACACCGGGTACTGTTCACTGGGAAAACACAACTTCTAATAATAAAGTTAACTTCTTGCTTACTCATTTGCCCAACCAAATGCAACAGTAATTATAATTTATTGTTTCGACCATAATTGCCTCATTGTGTAGCTTGCATAATTGAACATACATTAAGAAAACTCATTCTTTTTGGAGCTTTTACACTAAGCAGAAAAAATCCAATATTTGTTTTTACGATAATTATTATTGCTTACTTTCTTTGAACATAGGTAAGGTAATGTGTTTTTGGTAATGGTAAAAAATCATAAAGATTATGAAGAATTAAAAATAACTTCTTCTATTCTTTTTGTTCTGTATCCACGACCCGACGTCGGATGTGATGTAAACAATTAATGTCTGCCTTCCTTAATCGAGCAGGAGTATTAACGGTAAAAAATAGGATTCCTAAACCAGGGCGTTATTTAAAGTATAATATAACAAAAGCAATGTTTGAGTCATTCTTACTTTTTGTGTCATAATTTTGTTATTCATCTAAGAACTGAACATTCTAAAACTTTTGATTAAAAATTGGTATCGCAAGCAATAGTATCGCTTTTTGAGAGAGAACAATTGCCGGTATACTGTCTGAAAACGTTAAGTCTAAAAACATTTTTTTGAGATAATCGACTTTTTCTAAAATGAATCGTGGCTGTTGACAAAATTAATTACGATCAAAATGTTTACAGTTAAAAAACGATAAATCGTCTAATCGTCTGTGGGTAGCAGTAGAAATAAGAAATTTGTACAGCTGAAAAGTGTTAAGCTATTTATGGTTTTCTTCCAGTAATAACTGACAAAGAAATTAATTGCCTTAGTTCGTATTACTTCTTTAAATATAAATATATGAGTGAGATTGTGTTTTTAGACGATAGAGCGTGTTTATATTTATTGAACTGCATTCATAACTCAAAACATCTTATTTTTTACTTAACGTTTTTTGGCAGTATACTGAATTAACTATGCAAAATTGTGTATTGGCTAATACAATTTTACTCATACTGTTAATAAAATATAGTTAATTTTATACAAAGATCAATTGCATTTGCTTTTTCGTCAAACTATTTTTTTTAATATAACATGCATAAACACGAATACGTGTTTACTATTGTTCTAGAATAAATTACCTTTTAGAGTTGATGCTTTCAAGTGTTTATATTTATATATGACTACTTTTTTCAAGCAATAACTTATAGATTTCGAGAAGCTTCTAAAAGATTTCGCTAACATTACAATTGCAAATAGGGTGCGCGAACCAACTTCTCGAAGTAAATTGCTTTCATCTCGTTTAGAATTAGAGTAAAGTTCCACAAAGGACAAAACAACGCCTGCATCTTTAATCCCGGCTAAACGCAAAACTACGGGATGAGATTTACTTGTCTGGAAAAAGCTTCTTATACTTACTGCTTTCGGAGGGTGGCCTTGCTAAGGGTTGTTTTCAGTCTTATCCGTTGTACACTAAACTACTTCGATAATTAAGAATTTATAACAAAGTATTATCTATTTTATTGTGTTTCATTACTATACATTACAAAAATACTTTTTGTTTTAAGAAGTTAAACGGTACTTGATTCAGTAAAGATTCATTAATAACATTTTTCCTAATTTATCTATTAATTTATGTGAGTCTCCGAGACAGAATTATGATGCATATCTCTACTTTACTGAAGTATGGACACAATCAAGTTCCACAGAAAAATTAATAGTAGAAATATAATAATGTCAAATCATTATAAAGTTCATTCAGCTACTACATCTACTAAACTACAATATAATAAGTATTCTATTATATATAGAGAGGACATGAGTGCGGCAGTCGAACCAAACTTAGACTAGATCTAATTTTCTCCGACGAAAGCTTGTGGTAGTACGCCACCGGAAGCTCTTTAATCCAACACAATTTAAGTTTGACCAATTGCCGGGCTGGGATTGGACAGGCCGCTGCAAACTTTGTTAGGAAGCTCAGTTATTTAATAGGCACTCTCGCTTCGTGTCACTGTACCGGACACAGGAGCGATAGGTCAATGGGCAATAATTACAGAAATATGTAGTGCTCTGTAGTATCGAGTATTATTTTCAATACTCATTTATTAGATTCTGTTATATTCTCAAAATATATATTAAAGCAAAAGTTTGTGTGACATAATTGTTTTCAAATACATTGGAATATGAAACTTTTAAAAGTATAGTTAAAAATAATATTCATAATACATATATATTTCGGGTCATATGGGGTAGCGATTAGCGTTGTAGGCTTCCGTGCCGGATCTCACGCACTTTTTCGATCGATTTATTGATTTCCGTTCGTAGGCATGGGTGTTTGTGATGTCTAAAAATTCCCTCCCACCTTTACCGATTCTTAATAATTGGGCGTAGCGAGAGCGATTAGTTAACCACTAATCCTATCTTAGCCTTCTCCTGTTAGCTATCTCTGCTTTAAGGAGCTTGATATTTAAACGAGTGTAAAAAAACTATCTGACACAAACTTTAGCTTTACAGATAATCTTAAGTCCCCTAGGGAAATTAATAAAGAAGTAAAACACTTTTAAAACACGTATGATTTTACACAGCCGTTAAGAAATATTAACATTAGAAATAATAAAACCAATCACATATATGCACTATATTTTTTGTCAGGTTTCAATTGGTGTCTCGAATATTTGGAATATCTAATAGCATGTTAAATAACAAAAAAAAACCGGTAGTTGAATACCTGTTTTATCCGCGCGAAGAAATTTGTGATAAATATATAATATTCGGGCAACCAGTCCCGGACTTTTTTTGCGATCCCGGATTTCGGGGTTCACAACATGAAATCCCGGAATTGATCATTTACCATGATGTTATGTTTTCATTATTTTATATATCTCTAATCCTCTAAAAAATCTAGCATTACGGCTAGTGACCAAATGAGAGTTTTTTTATTATTTTCAAGCTGCAATTCGCTGTTATCAATTCGTTGAAAGTGGAAATCTAAAACACCCATTTTGAAAATCTCTGGGTTGATTATTGGCTACTATTAGATATTTTTTGAATTCATTAAGAATAATATAATCATTTACGAAGGAAGAAAAAAAAACATATTAGAATCAAAAAAGTTACTTTTATATAATGCTTGGAAGTTTTCTTAACGCCATGCAATCCATGTTTTTGCTTATCTTATCGCTTACAATAATATATATTTTTTTTTTATAGAAATTCATATTTTTAAGCGATATTTATTCAAATTGTTCACAACAGAAACACATTTCATGTTTAAATATAAGGAAGTATTGCCAGTACGGTAGGGTATTAAAAAAACGATATTTTTTAACTTGCGACACTTAGGAAGAAGTAAAATAATATATTCTTCGTTTTTTTTATTTACTTTAAGGCAGGTATAATTTTCCCACCAAAAGCTCTCCAGAGCCACGCATAGTCTCGCGAGATTAAGCTGCCTTTGTTCTGTGGCGAAAAACCAGTGACAATAACACCTTTTTGCATAACAAAATGCCAGCATATTAAAGTATTTGCATAAAATTAAATATAGCTTTCGCGACGTGAAAGAAGACTTTTATAATGAAATTACGTAAATACGTGAGTATTTTTTTAGCCAGGAAAGGAATATTATTGTTTTAGTAACCTATTTTCTCATTTAAATATTTAAAAAGGTCATCTTTTTTATAATCTCAACTAATTTGTGGCAGCACTGATGATTAAATATTTTTATTGGAATATTAGCATAAAACTAATTATCGACGAGTGTAGGGGTAGAAAGGTTAAGCATAGGAACAGTATTATAGGATAGCTAATCGCCATCGCTACTTTCCTTATTTTACAGACATTTTTAGACATCAGAAACACTCATATCTTCGAACGGAAATCCATAAATCGATTTAAAAATTCGGTTCACACTGAGGCGTGAGATACGTCAGAGGAGCCAACGGGCGTTGACTAATGCACAGCAACCCGAAGATCCAATTTTATAATAATAGATTCACTTAAGTTTCATGCATACAATAGAAGCAACATATAAGAATATTAGAATAACAATACGCAAATAAAATCATCCATAACAGTTAACGTAAATTGTACAAAATGGAAACACGATGATTTATGGATGACCGTTTTTCATTTTAAAAATTCTCAGTAATATTTAATATCTGTTAAATCTTTTTACATCTGTATGATAGCATTAAGAGTTACGCCTAGAAAACAGAATGCTCATTTATTATAATAAATATTAAATAT
Organism: Himalopsyche tibetana; assembly: GCA_030503985.1. NCBI lineage: Eukaryota > Metazoa > Arthropoda > Insecta > Trichoptera > Rhyacophilidae > Himalopsyche > Himalopsyche tibetana. The sequence continues at coordinate 6,144,422 of JAPJYX010000014.1, forward strand.
TATTTGACTTGTAAAAATGATTTGACACAATGAGAGTATGCCATTTTTGAAATAAAAAAATAAGGAGTGAACTTTGTAGTAAAATGATTTATCCATCAATAGTTCATAATCCTTTTTAGCTTTAAACTTTTTTTATAATATGTATTCCGTATTGTAACAATTTATTCGTGTTTCCAAAATTTCGATTGGAATGAATGAGTCGCTTGCACTGTAGTGTGAATAAAATTAAATGGTAATGAAAGAATAAACTTTTATGACTTGAGATCTATTCGCTTTCCATAAAAACCTTGTGATTCTTCTGAGATGCAACCATGCCGGAAAAATCGACGAGGCCAACAAGTCTAATAGTTTTGAGTTTTTTTTCGTTAGTTGTCTGTGTTCTGACATTTATTATTCACTTCTTTTGTTGTTACATAATATTAATAATACAATATTAGCATTTATTTAGTTTTAACATCTTAGCATTTTCAGATAAACTGACCATGTCAACAATAACAATGATAAATTATCATTATGATATCTGAAAATAACCTATGGAAATATGATGATATAAATTTGGCAAACACATTACAGTATTTAATATTGAAAAACAAACGTACGACTTTGTTATTTTACTTAGTCGTTCTTACAAGAATATATTTAATTTATTATGTCGGTATTTGACAGAATGAATCGAATCTCGGGCCACCATATCGTCAAAGGTTAACTATCACTATGATGGCTAGAATAATGCCAAACTCTCGCAACCTGATCTTGCGAATTCCATGAGCGCTTTTATTGCCATGGAGCGGTTGTAACTTTTTATGTAGCAAAAGAGCTTTTTATTTCCCCAGACGTGGCTAGCTTCGAGAAAGCTTTTTGGCCGGCTCTTATATAAGACGCATTATTATTGCGCGATACCTACTGTCAACGGGGTCGTTTATCACACAGTTTATAAAATTTCCGTATCGAAATTAGTTCAAGCATATATTCAATTGCTTAAATATGTTTTATGTAAACAAAATATAAATTTAGCGAGAAGAAATGAATAACAGCGCATCCTAAATATTTTCTCGTTATTCAAAAAAAAATATCACGATGATAACTAGTACATATATATAAATCCTTGAGAAGTGAAGTGAACCAAGTAGTAAGTCCACGTTTTTACGTGGTGTTTTGGTGAGTTGTATATTTTAATTTTAGGGAAAACACTATTCCAGTGTGTATATACTAAGCTCACTTGGCGTATACTATAATTTAAAACATGTAAAATATTACATTGCATCTAACTCAGTTTTTCTTCAAATACCACTTGGCACACTTCACTTCTCAGGGGCTCACATCTTAAATAAAATATTTTTTTTATTTCGGTAAGATTTTCTCGTATTATAACAAAAACGATTTTTATCTTTCAATAATGTAAAGATATCATACTAAAATATATAAATTATTAATCAGAAAGCAGTGGGCTAGATTAAGGCTAAATTTTTTTTCAATCGCATGAGATTTGCAAAGTTAATACTAATTCAATCAATCACTTTTGGGGTGTTCACTGTCAATACTTGGTGGAAAGGAAATTCAAATGCTCTTTGATTCTAATATTAAACGATCTACCTGTTTGACCAATTTATTTGGCGTTGCAATATATGTAGCATTTTATCACTTTGTCAAAAATTTCACAAATTTTAATTATGTTTGTAATTACTTTCAATCGCCATTCTGAATTTATTAATCTGGGATGACTTTTTAATTATATGTTAGATGTGTTGAACATTTTAATTTTGTGTTATTTTAGAATCACTTTAATGTAATTGGCAATTTCTTTTCAATGCCAATTGTTGTGTATAACTTTTCAATTTTGTATAAATAGCATTGTTTAATTATATTTCTTATCAGTTGACAATGCTCGCAATGAGCAAAACCGGTCCTGACATATTAAATAAAGTGGAATGAAGTACAAAGGATTATTGTGTTTTTATTAATTCAATCAATGTTTCATTAGTGTTTGCAACTATTTTTTCAGTGTGGTATAAAATTGAATATTCGTTTATCGAGAGTGTTTTTTATAGCTAGCAGACAACTAACAACCCAATATATGTATGTATATTACAACAACTTGCACTGTCGAGACTTGCGAATTTTTTAAATATATAAGACGCAGTTTATAGCGAACATTTTTACTGTAACTTTTAACCAATTTACAAAAAATTTCGTCCACTGTTGCAATTTGTCAATCAGTATAATACATTGTGATGTCAACTTCCTTCACTCCCTATCTCAACTATCTAGTTGACGACGTCAAACCCCAGATATATGAAAAGGACACCGACCACAACTAATAATAAGGATCACACAGGCACTGAAGAAAGAAAAAAAACATCAGAATACCTAAAAAGAGAGAGAAATATAGCAAGAACTCTTCTTTCTGTAAAAGATGATAGACACCAGTCAGATATCAATAAAAGTCATCATCAAAAAAAGATAGCTAAATTAAAAAATTAGAGGTCTTAGTCAATTTATAAAACCACTATATACAATATATTATATTAGAATAAATATCCTTTCGCTAATTTATTGTAAAGCATTAACCAATAATGAAACGTATTATTTGTTTGTACATGGGTGAAAAATCAACCCCAATAATACTACAGCTTTAGTTTTTCAGTTAATTGGAATTTTCACTGACGATTGTTTTCCTGCAATATCCATTAAATCTATGTAACATTCGTCATTGCCTACTGTACAGTGATGTGCAGGAAAAGTGTGTTATCCATTTTTTTTATTAATCAAAAACTTTAAAATTTCGATACATTAGAGAAAATCTTAGTATGTTGTCTTTAATGTAAGTATAGTTCAAAGAATAAAGCACTCATTTGTACTAATTCGATTTTTATTTTATATGATCAACTGAGACAACATTGACAGTTTATAATGCTTATGCATGAGTGAAACCGATAATAATCATGTAAAATAAAATAGTTATGGGTGATTACGCTCTTTTTCCAAACGCTTGCGTATATTTTTTTTGTCAAAGTGAATATTTTGATCAAGTCAAAAAGCCGCATCAGAGTAGTCAAAAAGCTGCATGTTGCCATCCACTGGACTGGGGTATTCAATCCTAGCCTCTTTTGTGATTCCGGGATTTAGGATTGACATTTTTATAAATCCCAGAATCCCGGTATTGAACATTCAACATAAAATATATTGGAATGTATAAATGTATGTGTATAAATTGGGATTCGGGATACAGAAAAATTTCCTCGGCGATTTTGAAATCCTGGGATTTGCAAATTTCTTAAAATGAACAGAGTGAGAGCATGTTTTACCTCTTCCAGAATTTTCAAATTAAAAAACCCAGAAATTTACGGAATTCTCAAAAAATCCTAAAGTTGAAACCTTCTTTTTTTAGAGTTCGCTCAACTTTCTGTAATTTTCTAAATCCCGAGATTTGTACTGTCATAATCCCGAGATTTCGGAATCACAGAATTGGACGGTATTTCGGGATCCGGGATTCCGGGATTGGAGAGCCTAGTACAGACGTATGTGAATTTAATAAATTATGTGTTATAAATATGCTAAACTTAAAATAAACCGCACGTCATTGAAACTCAAATAAACTTGGTACAATAGTATATTGAATTTGAACTCGCCCAATAATGGCTACTGAAAGCTTTATCCGCGTACAAATTTGTTTTATCCTGATTGAAATATTTATTTTGGGAAGGGGCCGAGCTTAATGAACTTTCCCGTCGATGATGAGCGCCAATTACTAGCGAAATCCGTAAAGTGATTGAAACTATTTATAAATTAATAAGCTTCCCGAAAATTTAAAGCTTTTAATTACTTTAGCTTCTAGCTTTATGAGCTTTTAACACGTTTACTATATATGTATCAAAGATTGCATTATAGTTTCAATTCAAAATTAAGCAACATGTACATCATACATTTATTTTTAATATAGGTAGTATTATTTCAATACGGATTAGAGTGTTCACTGTCAATACTTGGTGGAAAGGCATTATATTTAAAAAAAAAACACAATCGTCCTTTGTACTACTTCCACTTTTATTTAAAAGATCAGCAAAACCGGCCCGAAGCTTTTAAATTTAAGTGGAAGTAGTACAAAGAAAGATTTTATTTTTGTAATAGAAAATTACACGGTCCAAAATATAGAAATAACAACATATTATATTTAATTTTTCAATGGATTCTTTTAAGCTTGCTTATTTTGCGAGACTGTTTTGTCGTGAATCTATTCTTTGTGTAAATCTTATCAATTATATAAGATAATTCTTTTTCAAATATTTTTTTATGTTACATATTTTTTTTATACTAATCAACTTATCACCAAATAACATATTTAATGTTGTGAATAAATTTCATCGTATCAAAAAAACAGTTGTACTTGGCCACGGTGTTTGATATTACAATAGTATTGTCTTATATTTAATTAATAAATATATCCAATGAAATTTCTAGCATCTTCGCTTTATTTTTATATTCATCAGGCGCGTAGAAAAATAAAAATGTATTTTTTATTTAAGTTCTTGAATTTGTGGTTAAGAGTTCTGAAGCTTTTTTTTTATTGGCTGAACAAAGCTTTACGCCCGAAGCGGTGACTTCATTAGACCTAAATTTAGGCCGCAAGATTAACATTGGCCATAGTAAGCAGATGGCATAATACTCTTTTCAAATGGTTTGCAGACCTTCTTATATCACGTAGTTAGTTGAATTTTTGCGGAACTAAAGTTTTCTTCTGTTTGTACTATGTTAGACATTTTCAAAATTACATACAATTACACGTGAAATTTACTGTACAACAATGTAGTATTTTCCAGGTCTGTAGACTTGTAGTCAGAATCGGAAGTCGTTGAGTTGAAGTTTTTTTCTGGAGTAGGAGTCGAAAAAATCTTATGATTGTAACTAGGACATACAATCCCGGGATCCTGTTCAATTTTCTGATCCTGAAATCCCGGGATTGATACGGCTGCGATCCCGGGATTTCGGGATTGAGAAATTTTGAGCAAATCCCGAAAATTGACACGAAATTGGCAAATTGAGAATTTCAGATTCCTCGGTGAGCTAAAAAAAAACAAGGTTCTGTGACAATCTGGGAAAAAGTATACCAAATCGAAGATTTCAAATTCGTCGGTGAGCTAAAAAAAAAACTAGGTTCGGAGATAATCCGGGGAAAAAGTATAGCGAATTGAGGATTTCAAATTCCTCGGTCAGCAAATCCCAATCCCGAAATCCCGGGATTGGAAAAAGGCTCCGAGATTGAATACCCTAATTGTAACCCATTTTTTAAAACATATTTTATGATGTGTATTTATTTACTGAGCCTCAGTTCAAGATCATCCGTGGACTTGAACGCCTGAAAATGCCAAAAGACGAAACCAGGGTCGTTAGTGACAAAACTTGTGTGAACGTACATTATTTGAACGATTCAAATTTGACGTGTATTCTACCACAAGAGCGCATAGAGTTTCCACTGCATACTAGACTGACTTAACAGCTGATCTGATGGTATAAGTATATGTTTATTGAATAAATCAATTCGGGACCAAATACTTTTTTTTTCTTACCCGACTCCACAGCCCTGGTATTTTCTTTTCTTGTTAAAAAATTAACAGCAGTATTATCTCAAGAAAAACAATATGATACATTTGATAAAGACCGAAAATGAGAAAAATTGAAATATGGACAATGTGTGTTCATAATATACTATCAAAAATATTCATTTTGGTTATAGCAATCAATTAGATGGGATAATAAGCTTCATACATGAATGGTCCAACTAGAAAATTTCAATGTTTGGTATAAGGCTTATCGAAATGTATTTATATTCCAACCATAAATTTTATTGTAAAATTTTAACTGAATAGGTTTTCATTGTGTATTAAAATTAATATCGTTGCAAAATATTTCTGATTAAAAACAAAATTTATCGTTGTGAACATATTTTTATGCCCATTTAAATGATTTAATAATTTAAAATCCATATATTAAATACAATCTGTTACAAAAACATTTGTACATTCAATTATTCGTGGCAGCTAGAATAAATCCCACGGATTATTAATATTCAATTTTATCTCAAAAAAATAATACAATTCAACTGATGTCAAGATTTAAAAGTGATATATCCGTTGATTATTATGCGATTAATATCAGTTATCATTCTGTTAATTGAGCATTGTATAATTGTTTTGGCGTGATAGTTTCTTTTACGTATCATGAATATAGCAACATCTTAAAAATCGTAGATTTTTCCGTTGTTAAAAACCGTTGCTATTATTCATATATGTTTATATAGAAAACATATTATTTATTTAACGTGCAGCAAGACCGAATCTAGATGGCAAAAAGTTGCCCAGTAAAAGGTTCAAATCTCAGGACCGTTTTTACACATTGACTTATCAATCAGTATATATCCATTGTATCCAAAAGCATAAATTTAAATAATGTTTGTTTCCTGTAATAATTTATCTAATGAAAACGATTAACAATAATTTTTATACAATTGAGATACTTTAAATAGGGGTCCAAAATGCTTAACGTTAAAAGTAGACAAAGTTTTAAGTTTAAAGTAAACCTTAATAGCGAGTTGCTTTATAAGATTAAATAGATTATTTTAATCGTAAAGTCATTTTTTTTTACCCATGTCCGCTTCCAATGTAGAGCATATGGCCTCCTAATGAAAGTATCTTAACAGAAGTTTCTACTTCGAGAACTATTTGTTACTCAGTCGCTCAAACTCTCTTCTTCAAAGAGAGTAGTACGAATAGAAGGATAAAGCTAGGGCAGGACTAGTGGTAAGCTAGTCGCTCTCTCTACGCCCAGTTATTAAAGGATCGGAAGATTGGGAGGGAATTTTTAGACATCACAAATGCCCATGCTTTCGAACAGAAATCGATAAATCAATCATCGAAAAAGTGCTGATCGTACTGGGACTCGAACTCGTGAGGTCCGGCACGGAAGCCCACAATGCTAACCGCTGCGCCATAGGACCAGACACAAATTCAATACACCTAGTTAATTGATTAAAAATAAATTACGTATTACCATAAACAATAAAAATCTGTTTAAATTTTTCTCTGAATAAAGGCCCATTGGCGATACCTTTTTAAAGCCTACAATTTTAGATATTGATAGTGGTAAATAATCCGTTTTTTTATTATGAATTTATTCCGAATATTTTACTATTCGATCATTCATGTGCCGTTTTTAATTACTGCATACTTTGTGTTTTATCGTTACTCTTCCCTGTGAAAAAACGTCAGAAAATTTACAATAAAACCACACGTGGTGTTCTCAGAAAATTGCTAACGCAATAATTTATTGTTGGGCGATGAAAGACGACCGTTCGGAATTAACATGATATTCGTTCGAATGCTGTACAAGCTGTTATTTATAAAGTTTTCTCATGGTTTTTATTGTTTTCGAGCAGAGGTGTAATTAAAATAACTACTTAATCATTTTGCTAAGTTTTTGTACTCATATTACAGTTAAAAAATGCTGTAATATAACGGGAAATTTTGATACAAACTGTTGCCGAGCACGGACGATATTTCGATTGGGCATCGTAGTACTAAAACATTTTCTCGTTGCTATGTGAGTATATTATACTTAAACAATAAGTGATCAAATACGTATTTTCGTCAGATTGGCATTTAACACTTTTTTAAATTAAATAAAACTTTATACCAAAATTCGTTAAATTTCTATCCTCGTAGGATTAAATAGAGTAATATTTAAATAAATACTGTTTTCTCTTTTTCAAACAATATTTTTCGTTTTGTGACGTATCTTCTTAATGAGGCTATTTTATGATTCTTTAATAACCGTCTTCCAAAAGCTATCATTCCAACGACCAAACGATGTACATACGAACGTCTTTGATTCAAGAATTTTCAACATTGTATTTATATTGTAACTTCAACAAAAACTTCATTTATTGTACACTATTACTAACTAGTCGGTAACTAATGAAGAAACGATTAGCGATGATGGCTGTCGTTTCAGATCTCACTGGTTTTAACGTTACGAACAGGATTTTTTTCAGCTGTTGACTAATCCAAAATTCTAACAAGTTAACTGAAAATTTGAAATCTGCAGACTTGGAAACTCTGCTATAGAGGGATCGAAATCGAACGAAATAAATAATTCGACCATGATTATTAATATTTATATGAGAAAGAATAAAAAAAAATCTATGTTTATACTCTTCAGTAAGAATTCCTGGCCACATTTAAAAAATCATTTATTGATTTAATGGATTTATTATTTGAACAATCGAAAAAACATATAACGATCGTATAATATTTTGTTTATATTTTCTATTCACCAGCATTGAACTTCAAAACAAACTGAAGTAAACAATCAAATGTCTTTATCGTATAAACATTTCTGGTTTTTATGAATTTCTGGGTTCATTTTGACGGACGCTTGCCAAAATAATGACATCAAATTTATAATGATAAAACATTTTAATTTCCATTCAAATCAATTGACTATTTCAATAAATAAGCTTTTTACTGGTTACTGGAGCTGGTTGAAATTCTGACAGTCAAACTATCATTTTCAGATGATCATAATATTGGATACGACTACAAAAGAACTTGAATACGCATAGAGTGGTATGATGGGTGTGACAATTTAAAAAAAGCCATTTTCTATTATCAGTTTATTTACATCAAATGCATTTTTCCATAAAATCTCACGGCCTTTGTTCTCAACCCGTCACTTATTTATCTTTTTATCTGTACTTGGAAATGAATTCTTCTCTCTTCCCGGTAAATGCTATTCATGAGATTTTCCGAGAGCAGAGCTTTCGTAAAGGAAAACCGTTTTCCGCGTAACGTATGTGGACTTTAAGCTGCTTATCTGTTGCGGTACAGAGCTCTATAGCGAAAGCTTATAAACATTAATTTCTGCTTGAATAGTTGGGATAAAGTTACGGAATTTAAATAATGCATAATATATGGATTATTCAAAATACTTTCCAAAGTTTTGTAGTAATATTCTGATATTATTACGCCAAGCTTTATAAGAATAAAATCACAAGGTAAAGTAGTTTTTATAGTTCATAATTTTAAAAGGATATAGAAGCATTTAGAATTATAATCTTACAGTATTTTCGATTATATTAGATTAGACAAATACAAAAATTAAATGAAAATACTTGTAAAATATATGAATAAACACACTTATACTTAAGTGTTGTTTCCTGTTTAATAATCGTAAATCAAAGGCCCTATGTATAGTTAGTGGAAAGTAACAACAGTGCTTTATCGACACTAGCAAAACTTTTCGATACAGTAGATGCAGTTTCTGCTATACGAGATAATTATCAGCATCATTTATGTGGTCTAGACTCTACAGCAGGGGTTCCCAAATGGGAAATTCACCCTTGGGGAGCATTTTAGAGTTGATGGAGGAGAATTGTTGGATAACTAGATTCTTATTTTTGAAACTTGAATACCCTGTAATAATTCTACTGAAATTTGTGCCCATTGAATCATGATTCAGTAATTTTAGTCTGTTGGAATTAGATAATAAAAAATCATCTCAATAAATTTATAATACATGCGTTCGAAAAATCAAATAGTTTTAATGCCACGTATATGCATACTATTTTTTAATATATTTTTTTGAGTTATAATATCTTGGTTAGAGGGGAATTACATTCTGAAAAATATTTAAGCGGAAATGGAGTGAATAAGGTTGGGTATCCCTGCTCTGTTACGATAACTGAACGGTGCTTTTTATTTTATTTATATTGATAAAATTTTATTTCCATTTGTAATAATAACAGTAGAAAATATCAAACACGTCAATAATTTTTTCTGAAATAATATCTTTAATTTGTAAGATTTTTGTAACATATTAAATATCAAAGTATCTTTTAATCGTTCAAACTATGTACATTCTCACAGATTTTGTCACTAACGACCCGGGTTTCGCCTTTCGGCATCTTCAGGCGTTTAAGTGCACGGATGAACTTGAACTGACGCTTAGTAAATGAAAGCTTCGTGTTAATATAAGAAATAAATGTATCATTGAGTTAAAAGCCATTGCTGGCGAAAAGGATAAGCTCATGGGAATGCCCACAGATTTGAGTAGTAAGTAGTTTCAAGAATTATATTTATTTGTTTGTCGGCAAAGGTTTTATGATTATATTTATGTAAAATATAGAAGTGGAGATCCCGTTAGGTTTTATATTTCATTTAAAATCGGAAGATTATGCAATTGTGCTCTATTTATTTCCAAAATTTCCTGGAAAAAGAGCTTATGACTGTCCGTATTGCATAGTACGTAGTACTATTAATAGGCGAAACCCGGGTCGTTAGTGACAAAATCTGTGAGAATGTACATAGTTTGAACGATTCAAATTTAATATTGAAATTTCACCAAACACCTTCAGTCGAAATCTTAAATTATATCAAAGTATCTGTTGAATTTTTAAACTATCGTAATTTCTTATAACGATGTTTTCCACGTAATTGTTACGTAAAAGCTCATCCATAAAATCAGTATCAGTTCCACAACTCGATCGTTATCAACCCGTTATTACGGTATGACATATTATAGTTAGTAATATGCAACAGCATAATGTTACATATATATGTTTTGGGGCAAAATTTATTACCTATCTAACAGACCCTAATTTACCTGTGTAGATAATGGCACTAATTGAAATCCGCTGTATTCTCGTGTTATGATTAATGCTTTATGTAAGCACATCAAATTTGTTTCCGAAACCTAACCAGATCCTAAATTAATATTGAACATAAATGGTTATTGTTTTACAGCCATCTGTGGGTTTACTTACATTGACTCAGCAGTCAGGAATCTTCGATGTTACTTGTAACGTAGAATATTAACACCAGTCTCTTGGGAGTAGAGTTTTTTAATTACCGGAATTAATCCGAATAATCTTCCTTTTCGTTTCTGACAAATAAAATATACATGTTATGGTTAGAAAATTACCTCGCTGTATAATAAATATACAATAACTATAATTAAACCCTATTTTTAGCGTTTTTTGTCCCCGCAGAACGTGTTAATTGTTTACCTCAACATAAAAAAAATATTTATATTATGTATTTTGATTAAGAAAAAATAAAAGTTATCATCAACGATTATAAAACACGGGCGCTTTTAAGTGTAACTGGACACGTACATCGCTTTCATCGGTAAAGATTCTGACACGAATACTATGTAAGGATCTCATAAATCCTTTACTTTGGTGTTTTGTTGAAATTATTGTTATTAATAAGATCGTATTACAACAAATAATTCATGTAAAAATATTTTAATTGTTGTTTTTAGTGAACCGTGTAATTTTAAAATTGTGTAAAAAAGAGTTGAGTGCATTTTTTTCAAAAATTTTGATTTATGTATTTTTTTTCTAAGACTTGGATATTTGTGATATCTTAAATTCCCTCACACCCATTCTATCTGAAACACAGGGAGTAGCGCGAGCTAACCAGTGTTACTATTTCAGTTACATAAATTCTTTTATCTCTACTTTATTCAAAAAAAAGGGAGTTTGAGCAACTGAACAAGCAGTGTTATCGTTTAAACTATTTTTATTGAGATAAACTATCGGTCCATTTGTTTCACATTGGAAACGGACATGTTTAAAAAAAGTTCTTAATTTTATATTTGAATATGCTTCTATTATAGTAATAAAACGGCGCAGCGCGTTTATCGTTAATATCGTCATTCTGTGTAACCCCGAATTAACGTAGCCGGAATTCACGCTTTTCCGCTATTTGAGTGCAATTTATGCTTTTTCATTGAAGTATTATTTAGTACCCGCTGTACGTTTTTATTTCGCTAAATTTGCATCTGTATATTAAAAATTCAATCAAATTTTTCTACATTTAAGGTTAAGGCTTTTAAATCTATTCTACTATCATTTATGACGTACACGATTATTTTTGAAAAACATTTATTGAAGAAGTTAGCAATCACAATACAAAAATATTAAAAAATCTATTCCCGGAATTTATCAATTTGCATATTTCTGTCGGCTCTTTCGTGAACGATAATACGAAAATAAATTAAAAAAAATTGGTTCATTAAATAACATTATTTCAAAATTTCTAAAGCAAACCAAAACTTCGACTTTTTTCTATAAAATCCTTGATTAAAATGGTGAAAAAATATCAAAGTATTTTAACTTTACAAATATTATTTTATGTATGGTTGAAAGCTATTTTTAAACTTTAATAAAGTTAGTTATACATATATACTGGCGTAGAAGAGATATACAAAACATTTGTTCTAACACCTATCCTTAGTTTTAAATGTAATAAATTGACTTAAGTGTTTCCTGGAACGATAACAATAATCGCGGAATTCAAAACAAATTTGTGTGATTATGTTAGCTTCTTGTAACGGCTTAGTAACGGTGAGGGATTGATTTTTTTTTTGGCCATTAAGGATGTCATTCACTTGATTGCGTCTATTAATTTCTAATCGCGCTAGTGCATTTATCTTAGGTCCTTCATTAAAAATGGAGTTCTACCAAGTAAATGCCAATTCAATCAATAAGCATTGTCAACTATGTATTTTTTTTAACCATGTCCGCTCCCAATGTGGAGCATATGGACTCTATCTCAACAGAAGTGTTTTTACGAGAACTACTTGTTACCCAGTTGATCAACCTCTCTTTTTTCAAAGAGAGTAAGTAGGAATAGATGGATAGGGCTAGGACAGCACTAGTGGTTAGCTAACAGCTCTCGATACGCCCCGTTCATTCAAGACATCACATACATCCCTATGCCTTCGAACAGAAATTCATAAATCGATTGAAAAATCAATTTATAAAACTGTCCGTACTGGGATTCGACCCCGTGACCTCTGTAACTGAAGCCAACGACGTTGACCACTCGACCACACAGGCGGCAATACCGTAAAAATATGGCACGTCTACATCAAGAAAAAAACGATTTTCAAATAAAATACCCTGAAAAAATACTCTATGAAGTTAAAGCGTTACTCTGGCCAAAATTTTGACGTCTACAAATTGACGCCTTATTAAAAAATATAATTAATTAATTCTGAAAATTATTAACACTATAATTGGCCGTGGTTATTTGATTCCAGTTATTTAGTAGTATATTACAATGAACAGGATCTGTTTAGTAGTAGGGTCAACGCGTTCAACGGCGCTTACTAACAACCGTCACCCATATCCGCTATCTCTTCCTTGTTACTCGAGTGGCGGTATTTCCATTTCCTTTAAGGATGCGGTCAACAGGTTGATATAGGTCAGCGTTTCCCAATCAAATTTCGACGCGGAGCCCATTTATACGGTAAACAATAAAACAGAAACACTGAAATATATGTACTTAGTGTAAAATATTGATGCCCAACGTTAAACCTCATTTATTGGAGAGTAATTGTTTTGGGCATGTGATAAAAGAATAACTGAGCCCGTTAGAGGTTAAGTGAGCCAACTAGAAAAATGGTAAAAGGTTGTGTGCCACGACCGTATATATACGGTCGACAATTCCGTGAGCGAAGTGCCGACCATAGAAAATGCCTGTATATATACGGTCCACATTACACCTACTAATACCGAGGTTAACGATTTTAATAATTCAAATATTTTATATACATAGCAACAACTCTTAGAATCACAGTGTTATACTTACAGTTGACATATTTTGTTTTATAATCAATTTGTATTATCGAAACGACTCGCTAACAATATGTATACTAACGTATTGGAAAACATTTGGTTTTGTTTTTTTTTGATACATGGCGGCGCGAATGACATCGTGTATTTATTTGCAAAGTTTATACGATACACTATAAATATATTGCCAAAAAATATATATGCATCAGGTTTTATTATTTCAAAGAAAATCGCGGCCCTAGGTGCACGACCGTTCTAATACCTACCAGCATATAATGGGTTAAGTACTATCAAGTCATTACTCAGTGCTTTAGTGGATTGCATATTTTTATTGTACAGATATAACACTATTGCAATGTGTGTTAACCAGGGCTGTGGAGTCGCGTGAAAAAAAAACGACTCCGACTCCAGCTTCAAAATAATTAACGACTCCGAGGCTTTTTTTTTTAAATAATTTAATTTTAAATTATATATATGTATACCATCAGATCATCTTTAGTCAGCCAAGCATGAAATGTTAACAATTTTGACTATTTTGTTTAAATACACATCATTAAACATATTTTTCAAAAAAAAATCGAGCCGCTTATTTTTTACGACTCCACAGCCCTGGTGTTAACTGAGGTTACTTCACTTTTACGATACTTAAAGCCGTGTAGAATATTACAAGGCATCTAACTTATTCTTTTCTAAAATACCACTTGGATCCCGTCACTTCTAATGGGCGCATATATTGAAAATGATAGAAAAAACGTTTCGATCTCAGTAATTGAATTGATTCAACGTTGGACGTTTGAAAAAATAAACTACATTGTATCATAGAATGTTCAAATTAAATTTGAAGATAAAAGGTTTACTTGAATACATAGAATAAGTTAGTTGTGTACAATAAACCACTCAACTAAAAGCTTTCTTTGAGTGCATGATTATATTATAAAATGTATTTTTATTGAGTTTTCTCTTGCATGTAGGAAGAACATGGACGCCGTCTCACCGGATATGAGAATTGCAACAGAGCAACCTGCATCCACCGGTAGTGGGAGGAGGTTAAAGTTAACACAGTGCGCAACAGAGGGTGCTGTCAGAGAGGTTAAGTTACGCTACCCATAACCCCAGGAGAAGTTTGTAGTACCTATATAGCATAATAGTAAACGTGTATGTTATAAACTCTATATTTTAACCATTCAGCACATCTGTGTACCATTTGATCTCTCTTTGATCTTGTCGCATGTAGTTAAATACAGGAAACAATGTAATTCATATAATATTTTTGTACACGTAGATTTATGTAACAGCAAGGTATTCAACTTTGTCTTGCTAACGAAACAAAAATAAAAGTATTAATAACCATATCGACTGTAAAAAGGAAAAAGGACTTAACCCACACATATCAAATTTTACAGGAGGCGCTAAAAACGTGTTTTGATGATTTTGTGACATATGCAAATTATGAATTATGCACAACCTTGAAGTGCACGGATACTTCTAAACTGGTGTTTAATTGACATAACCTAATATTAATTAAAGAAATTGTCTCGGAAAAACTTTTATTTCAATGTTTTTTCTTGGTTTTAATTTTTTACAAGGTCATTTTTATCAAACTTAAAAGCTAAATTAAGATACTTATTTGGCATTTTCAGCTTCCATCTTTTAATAGAACGTGTGTCGAGTTGTATACATTGTGATTATCGAAAAAAAGCTTGTTTTGGAAAATTGAGGGTTACGTCCTTTTTCCTTTCCACAGTCGATATAAATCATAAGCTGGTGTGAATAACTCTCATTTTTAATTCGTAACTTTCCGTCAAATACATTTATTAAATTGCTCTAGAAACAAATTGCCGTTTGTCGGGTTCTATGGCGCAGCGGTAAGCGTTGTTGGCTTCCGTGCCGCACTCGAGTTCTAGTAGAAACAGCATTTTTTCGATCGATTTATCGATGATATGGGTGTTTGTGATGTCCACAATTATTTCTCCCACTCTTCCGATACTTCAATAACTGGGCGTAGCGAGAGCAATTAGTTAATTACTACTCCTGTCTTAACACTATTTTTCTATCCCTACTACTCTCTTTAAAATAAGACGTTGAGCGAGAGCGATAAGCTTTTTTTGAAAAAAAAAAATTGAGCAACTGAGCAGCAGTAACAGTCCTCGAAGAAAAAGTTATGTTGAGATAGTTATGTTGAGGCAATATACTCAGCTAATGGAGTTATCTCAATAAAATGTTTCTACGAGAACTGCTTGTTACCCAATTGCTCAATCTTTTTTTTAGAAAAAAGCAGGGAATAAAAAGATGTGAGAGAGAATTTTTAGATATCACAAACATTAATGCCTTCGAACAGAAATCGATTGAAAAAATGCTGTTCGTACTGGGATTCGAATCCGTGAGGAAGCCAATGATGTTGACCACCGCGCCATAGACCCCAGATCTTATATTTAAATATTATAAAGTACTGAATTTGAATCGTTAAAACTATGTACATTTTCACAGATTTTGTCACTAACGAAACGGGTTTCGCCTTTCGGCATCTTCAGGCGTTCAAGTGCACGGATGAACTTGAACTGACACTTAGTAAATGAATGTTTCGTGTTTATATAAGAAATAAATGTATCATTCGCCAGCAATGGCTTTAAACTCAATGATACATTTATTTCTTATATAAACACGAAAAATTCATTTACTAAGTGTCAGTTCAAGTTTATCCGTGCAATTGAACGCCTGAATATGCCGAAAGGCAAAACCCGGGTCGTTAGTGACAAAATCTGTGAGAATGTACATAGTTTGAACGATTCAAATTTAATATTGAAATTCCACCAAGCACCTGCAGTCAAAATCTTAAATTATATTATAAAGTACATTTATTTAAAACATTAATAAAGTTGGAATATCTATTTAATTAATTTATGAAACACAATATGAATATATTTTCTACAGATAGAAAATTTATTTCAACATTGAACATTAACTAAATATTCAAAATGAAAATAGTTTCTAATGCGATATATTATCAAGTTTTCTAACTGAACTTTGCTTTCAAAACACTCTTGTAAATTTCAAGTTCCTACAAGCAATACACAACTTCTTCCCATCAAGAAATGTAAACTTCGAAATTCAAAATAAACTTCCAAGAGGTGAGAATAAAAGCTCACAAATATAAACTAACAGCTGTAAGGTGCAACTTTTATTGAGACTGTTGTATTTAGTACTGCACCTTTGCAAGTAAAAGTTTTCAACATTCGAAAAGGTGCCTGTAAATTGTGATTACCCCCGGAATGTGATATCTTTAAGAGTATTCATTTAATAAGAATAAAAATCTTATTAATTTTTTTTTCTAGGGATGTAGAGTTATTGATTTTATCATTCTACCTGGCATGAAACCATTGGCGTATCGAGGGGGGGGCATGCCCCCCCCTGAGGATTTTTTTTTTTTCATTTGTCTATTTTATTAAAACTTTATTGTGAAATGGGATCATAAATTTTTTAGTTTACAATGTTTTATAGAATACATACTTAATTATTTATTGACTACTTTTATATAGATATATTATTTTTAAATCATCTATTTTTTAATGTATTATTTTTGTATGATGTTTATTTTCGAATTGAATGGCCCCCTCTTTGGACGATTTCTGAATTCGCCAATGCATGAAACATTTACATGCATCGTAAGCAACACATAGAGAGTCTTCCGTTCACGTTCACTTTGGCGACAATCAACCTATTCACTGGTCACTTTTAGGGTGCTCACTGTCAATACTTATGATAAGAAAACACAATATTCCTTTGTACTTATTTTCATTTTTATTTACCACGATCAGTACCGGTTTCGCTCGTGATTAGCATTATCAACTGACAAGAAATATTTTATTTTATTTCGATTTGTTTTTGTATAAATAACACTGTTAAATTATGTGTTATCAGTTGGTTATGCTCGCCATAAGCGAAACCGGTCCTGATAAATAAAAGTGGAAATAAGTACAAAGGAATGTTGATGTTTTTCTTAATAGTATTCACTGAATTCAACATCGCTTAACCATTTTTTTCTACGTATATTTCTATGTATATTTCTAAAAAAACTTAAAACACAAAATCAGATCCAAATGAAGTGATATATTAGCTGATAAAGCTAATTAAAAACTGATATCGTATTAAAGCAAAAAAACAAAGGTTGATCGCATCCATAAATTAGTAGATGAATCCATTTTCTTCTAGCCGAGTGGCCAACGCTGTTTGGCTTCTGTCCAATCAGCTATCGCCACGTATTTACATCTAAAGGCATGGACTATTGTGATGTTTTTATACCTCCCCACCCGACTGTTAAAATGGGACGTATATAGAGTGACTAACATTATACATACGAAATCAATCCAAACTCCATCATTACTTCCTTATCTTCACTCAAGAGCGAGGTTGAGCAGTTTATTTTATTTTTATTTATTTATTTATTTAATTAAGATTGTACAAGGTTGACAAATTATAAATTTAAAACTTTTACAATGGAGAAAAAAAAATAGTTTAATTTAATATTAAACGCAGTAAAAAAAAAGTGGCAAGGAAGTCAACTGAATAAGCTCCAACGAACTCTACTTTAATACATAAAAAATAGTATTCGTCGGAACTCACCCACGTCTACGTGGAATATGTCGACATCCGAAGCAATATTATTGAACACCGTTAAAGCTCTCCCCAGTGGCATCCCCATTGACAGGCTGGTTCTACACCTTGGGAGAACAAACAATTCATGTCCACGATTTCTCAAAAAATAATCAGGAACATTTTGATTCACATTCTCAAGATTTTATGTGTCAGTTCTCGTAAAAACAACTTCTGTTGAAACGCTTTGTTATAAGCCAATATGATGCATATCGTTACGTTACGCGTTTTAACAAATAAATGTTGTTGAAGAGTAGTATAGCCAATGTTAAGTGTTAAACCACGTTGTTTACGACCCCTCTGTTAAGCGGTTGATTAAAAACCAACTGGACGTTTAAACGTGCAACCGAAGTAAGCTTTGTAAACACCCTGTTCTTAAACTTCCACCGGTAGAAACGAACCGAAAATAGTTGCATTTTTGTATAGAGAGAAGAAGAAAATTTCTTAAAAAAAAAAACATGGGTTGTCATGGTCGTCTTTTTATAGTCACTGTTTGTATTGAGGAAGCAATGGTAGTATCTTGTCTCAGTTTGACAGGCTGGGAATATATTTTAATAAGGTGTTAAAACGTTGCATCATTTTTTGAGCTAGAAAATTTTACCAATACGAGCAGAAGAAGTTAATATAGTAAAACATGATATTTATAAACTAAAAAAAACTTGTTGCCGAATTGTTTTGTATATTTTTTAATTCGTTTTATACATATGTAATCTTTATTGATTTTTTCAAAAGTTGATGATACTATCGATGACCAATTTTTTCAAAAACACTAGTGCATGGTTCAAAATATGTTCCGTGCAGTTCTGCTCGGGCCATGAATGTGAGAGGTAGACTCATTTTTTTTGTCGATAGCGTTGTGAAAGTCGGCCATAAAACGTTGACTTCATATACACACAACGGGTGGTGGTGGAAAACCAACTTGGCTGAAACTATCTATGATCATTTAATATGAATTCATCAGTAAAAATAAATGTGTTTTGTTTTGTTAAATAAAATGAGTAACCACCACAATTGGCAGGATACATTTTTTACATCCTAAAAGTGACTAAATACTTGAAAAGTCTAAAACAGTGCTTCCCAACTTGGGTTCCGCGAAAATTTTCATTCTTTGTGATTAAGTATGAAAAAAAAATCGGGGGTCCGCATATTATTGTTTTCAGATTTATGGGTCCGTGGCATGAAAAGGTTGAGAAGCGCTGGTCTATAACACCTAAGATTTAATTCTTCGTCCTAGTAATCTTCCGACTAAACTGTCTTACAGTTATTATCGTGACGACGAATCACATGGTCGAAAACCCGAAGCTATAGAAACTGACTTCATTATGAACAAAATATTTCATGCAGATACACCACAAGAGAATATAACAAAAGCACTAGTAAACGATTAATTTAAATGAAACGAAGTAGAGAATTTATTTACTTCAAAATCCCGCTCGCAACTTGGGTATTAATTAACAGCTTAACGACCGTGGACGCGTATTTGAGTCTTTGAAAAACAAAGGTTGCTGGCCGGCGGACACATATATGCGTATAGGCGAAGTATCTGGAAGCTTAGAAAATTGAATTTTGTAAAGATATCTCAATTTGCTTACAAATTATATTGAATTTAGTAAAATTATAATGTTTGCGAATTTTTCGAAAAAAAATATTTCGCCAGGTGAAATTTTATAAAAAAAAAACGTGTGGTCGTTAAGCTGTTAAGTTTTCTAACTCAGCGATATCCGTACCTTAGCAATAATTTTAACATAAGATATTCGTTACTGAAAGCGAGGAAGCCGCTATTTACGAGGTGTGTATGGTAAGTAAGAAACTATTCTCAGAATCGCGCGAAATACGCGTATTTATTTGCTGTCAGTCAACATAATGTGAGCGAATCTGTTTTATCGTATTCGACGTCAAATAATCCACCATAACTCTTGAATATTTGAATTCTCAGCGAAAATTACAACTACATTTCTGTGCAGTTAAGGCAGAAGGATAAGCTTATATAAGAGTACACTACAATAATAATCGTTAAGCCCAGTTATTTGTGCAAAACTTGGATCAACTACATATACATATCAACTTTGGAAAAGAAAAAGAACGTAACCCACAGTTTTTTCAAAACAGCTTTTTTTCGATAATCACAATGTATCCAACTTGATACACGTTCTATCAAAGGGATGTAAGCTGCAAATGCCGAATTAGTATCTAAATTTAGCTTTTAAGTTTGAAAAAAGATGGGCTTGTAAAAATTGAAACCGAGAAAAAAAGGTTTTTCCTAGTCAATTTCTTACATTAATATTAGATTATGTCAATTTAACGCCAGTTTAGAAGTCTCCGTGCACTTCAAGGTAGTGTTTATTTCATAATTTGCATATGGCCGAAAATAATCAAAACACGTTTTTTGTGCCTCCTGTAAAATTTGCTATACGTGGGTTACGTCCTTTTTCCTTTCCACAGTCGATATGTATATCGTTTTCATCGTATTTTTTAATAGTCCCGGCTAATAAAAGCTGTGTTAAATAGTTTTGCCTTCATCGTTCTTTATGGGCCATTAAATGCGATAAATAAATGCTCCACTATAATTGTACGTATTTAAAATAATTTTATTTGCAAGGAATTAACATTCTCCAAAACAGTTTATCCAAATCAAGCGACAATCTTTTAAAAAATGACTAAGTTGATAAAAAAAAACTATTGGTTAAATTGACAGAACATTGAATTTGAGTATTTTCATGGTAGAACTGTAATTTTAAACCGCTAAAAAGATTTCATTATGTATTTAGTATCAGAAGAGTTATATTATATATTCGCTATAATGCCATCGTATAAAATGCAGGGCTAAGGAGTCAGACTTGGAGTAGGAGTCGTGGAGTAGCAGTGTTTTGCCCGGAGTCGGAGTCGTAAAAAAACGAGCGACTCAGACCCATTAAAAATATATATTTAATGATGTGTATTCAAACCACAATAGTCCATAGTGTTGAGATTGCCTGCTTAGCTGACTAAAGTTGATCTGATGAAATACATATTTACAAGATAAAATGAAATTATTGAAAGAATTCTTCAGAGTCAGAGTCGGAGTCGTCTTTTTCATGACTTCACAGCCCTGGTAAAATGCTCTTTAGCTTATTTTAGTTTATAAATATAATATAATAAAATCTCTAATAAGTTTTAATTAGAATAATCTTATAATTCTGACTTACTTTTAGAAGTGAACGTATACATTGACGAAAGGTTACACTTTAACTGTAATATATTTATATAATATATAAATGAAGGTTTTCTGTGTTTAAATATTAACCCTGGTTTGCTCAAAAAATTTCAATGTTTCTTGGCATTTTAAAGAACACGTTGAAAAAGCTCCAGTAAGCTTTTATAAGGTTTCTCTATAAAGACGTTTGCAAACAAAAAGGATAAGAGAGGTTGGCACAACCGTTATCTTCTAATATCAAAGCAATCTTAACTTTGAGATTAATCCAGGGACTTAAAATATTCCTTTCATAACAAAGTTTTTGATTCAATATTTTGAGCCCCAGCATTTCATTTCAATCGTATGATCAAATAGACTTGATTTTTAAAAAAAAAACTTATACTTGTGCTGTAACAAAAAATATGTGATAAATATTTTGATATCAGATATTATTATAAAAACATTATTCCTTACGGAAAACGTAAGGATCGAGGATACTTATATTTATTAAATAAAACGTCGACAAAATGGGTAATAAAGAAAGATTGATTGTTATTTTTACTTTAACTTCATTGGTTTACAATGCCAAGAGTTGTAAAAAAAATATATCAGGGCTTCGAATCGCTATTTTTTTCATTCCGGTTCAAGTAAAAAAATATACGTCCCGGTTTTCGGTTCAAATTGGATCCAAAAACCCAGGAACTAACCGATTTGCCCAAAATACCAAAATACGCGCTGAACCGAAAAAAACCCGATATTTTTTTTCGGTTCGGTTCCGGTTTTCGTTCCGGTAAAAATAACGGTTTTTGGTTTTCGGTACAGTTCCGGTTCGAAGCCTTATATGCGTTTGTTTTTTTTTGCTTTTTGTTTTGCCTTCGTGTCAAGTCATTATTTTACCATCCCATTTTTTTCTCGACAAAGAGTCCATAAAATGCATACTGAAAGACCTTCACATCAAGTGTGTTGAATGGGCTTTTTTTTTTAGCAAACATGCTCAATTTATTATATTTTATGCATAGCGTAACTTGTGTTTATAAGTATATTAAATGAATTATAGTATTTCAATATAAAGAGAGTTAAGTAACGATTCTTTGCCACTGTAGCATAACATTTTAATGTCAAATAAATTGTTCACCTTTGGGTTGGGTTTATACATCTTCAATCACGAGTCTCAGAATTATTTCTTAGAAGCATTTGAATGGCAATCATTATCTCTATCATCGACCGTTATGTGTTAACGTTATGGTGTGGATCAGCAGTTCTCATTTGGTGGCTTGTGGATGTATATTGAAATGCTAAGACATCGCCTGATTTAGGATTAACCACTAAAATACAGCGCAACAACAAAACTGCTTATATTCCTTAAATATTTAAGGAGATTTTTTTTACACATCAATATAGTAATATGTAGTCATATTTTATATTCCCAAAAATCTATCCAATTCCGATCCAAAATTATATAGCCCTTCTTTCTCCTTTATCATTAATCTCGTCAAACAAAGGAGGTTGAGTAACAATTCTCGTAGAAAAAAAACATTATCTATAAGATAAACTCTATTGGGAGAACATATCGTTGGTGTTTAGCCAAAAAGCTTTAAGTCATAAAACCTTGTTTCGAGATATCCGACTTTTAAGATTTTCATGAAATTGACACCTCTCTATTTCTACACCTGAGCCATTAATTGTTGAACTGACAATTTTATGACATTAGTCAATTATTTGAGAATCCGATTTGATGATAATAAAGTTCATTTTATAGTTATAAAATTAAGTTTTTCGAAATTATCAACAAAAAGAAAACTTAAAGTCTTTTAACTGTCCACTTTTCGTGTTTTTGCGGTGGTCAAAAAGTTAACTGTCAAATTTACGAAGTAATGACAGTAATAATAACAGTCATATAAATGAATTAATGTTATATAAATAAGAAATTTAAACACAAAACACCCATTTTTTGACTTAAAGCTTTTTGGCTGAACACCGACGATATGCTCCACGTTGAAACCGCAGATGGTTATGGATAAAAAAATAAACACTTTCAATTGTTGTCTATATTACTGTATTCTATTGTGAATCTCATCTTACGCCCCCAATAAATATAAATCAAAAAATAAAATATTTCTGCATAAACGAATCCAAGCTAAACTAGTCTGAGTTTCATTACCAAATATTTAGCTTAACTGAGCCATCTAAATGTTTGGAAGGCGGTGGTTTAGAATGTTTAGATTATTTATTCTAAATGCACTTTGGTATACATAATAATAATGGCCGACCTTTTCAATGGCGTGTTATACAATCTCTCTCAATGTCGATACGACCGCACTTGATACCCGATACAAGATGTTCTCATAATCATATTATTTGTTAGGTTATGTGGTTTGATTGTATATAACATGCCTAGATGACGGTTTCACGTTTCCCGCTTGTGATTGAAGACGGCTCTCCAATTAGTCCTCAAACAACTCTTCTAATTTAGTTTCATTGACGTGTACTACCGAATAATCGAAGTCAAATGATAAAAGATATAATCAGGGCCGTTTTGAGGATTTCTGTGTCTGTGTCCAAGGCGAAAAACTAGAAACTAGAACTAAATGAGTGAATAGTACTAGAATCTTAGCGCGGCGTTTGTGTACACCGCACACTTTGCACAGCACACCTCCCAATATCCTCCTAAAACCGCCCTAGCTCCCCTCCGATCCCACCACTGACATGCCTGGTTGCCGCAATCACACGGCTGGTGGAAAAAAACACATCGGATTACCCTACTCTAAATTGTTACCTTTGCTCCCTTCCCTCCACTTTTTTCCTAAATATGTTACCTTTTCTCTCCCCATTCCTTTCTTTTTCTTAATCAAATGTACAAAAAAAAAAACTACAGACAAACCCAAAGCATTCTAAAAAAAAGTAAAGACCCACAACATCTAAATTAGAAAAAAAATATATTTATCCTTAGACATAGTTCCCCGTATAAAGATGAAATGACACTGATGCACCTCTCATTGATCTAAGAAATCGAGCTTAAGTTTATGGCTGGTGAGGTCGCATTTTCAACTGAATATGATCGTAAGCAAAGACGGTCCTAATCTTGAAATAACATATCGTTTATATTATATTATTTTTTATTTGTTCACCTAGTGAAAAACCATTTTTTTTCAATTCCTGTCCGCGCCCAATGTAAAACATATGGCCTCCTAATGAAGGTATCTCAAAAGTTTTTTTTATTTAACGAAAACTGCTTATTACTCAGTTGCTCAACTTCTCTTTTTTAGGAGATATTAAGGATATAAAGAATAGGGGAAGGAGAGGACTAGTGGTTGGTTAATAAATCTTGCTACAGTCCCTTATTTTAGGATTTGAATGGTGGGGAAAATTGTAAACATCACAAACATCCATGTATTCAAAGAGAAAGTGGGTAAATCAATTGAAAATACTGGGATTCGAAAACGTGAGGTCCGGTATAGAAACCAACGACGTTGACCACTATTCCATGGACCCAGCAGACAAAAAGATACATAATTATTGCCAATTAATAAACATTAATTACTGTTTTAAGTAAGCAATTTTTATGGGAAACAAGTTTTCAAATTCCGTAGTTTGCATATTTCTTGTTTATCATAATATTTGTGAGTAAAAACAACGTAGGTATATCAATTATATCTCCCATATATTATTTTTTACCTATTCTATTACACGTATATATTATGCTGATTGCCGAGAATAGATTTAAACTTTATTAATAGTTAATTTAAACTTCAGCATTCGCCAACGACCATACCACGTTGAAAGCACCGGTTCTCGTCCGATCACCGAAGTTAAGCAACATTGGGCGTGGATAGTACTTGGATGGGTGACCGCTTGGGAACACCGCGTGCCGTTGGCCTTTTTTGCAATTTAAAACATCAAAATATATTTTGTTTTTAGGTATACGTATATTGTTCTCTTTTAAAAGAAAGCGTTGTTTGCAGCCAATTGTCAAAAAATGTTAATTTACAATTCCATTCATCTCCGGTACCTTTTTGACATGTACTACTTTATTACTTAATAAAATATTTGAAACAATTCACAAAGATTAATTCACTAAAATATCTTTGGCCGAATGCTGGCAGAACAAACTTAATTTGTGAATTTTCTAGCCATCTTTGTCGTTATCAATAATCATATTAAGTGAATAGTGTAAGTATGTAGTAATTAATAATAACATGGTAGAATTGTATATACTTGTTTGTACAAATGATAGATATTACGTAAACAATAATATATTTCAAGAGTTTTAAGTTCAAACATATGATTGATACACTAAATATATTTGTAATAATACTTACTAGCTGTAAGCCCGTTGCCCAGCAACGGGAGATTTTTGTTGCATTGTGTTTTATTTAGTTTAATTTATTTTATGTTATTTTATATTATTTTATTTAAAAAAGTGGAGACTGGGAGGTCGAGGACACCTTACACTCAACTGGACAAACAAACATTATCGGCTATTAATATATAGACTAGCTGTAAGCCCGTTGCCCAGCAACGGGAGATTTTTGTTGCATTGTGTTTAATTTTATTTAGTTTAATTTTATTTTAATTTATTTCAATTTATTTTAATTTATTTCAATTTATTTTATTTCAATTTATTTTAATTTATTTCAATTTATTTCATTATCTATTAATTTGAAAATGTACGCAAACAAAATACATTTCGTAGAAGAAGAAGATGTCTCGAGGACATCATCAGTACGCACACATTTGTGAAAAGTGAAAAGCGAGTGATTATTTTATCGACTTTTAATATATAAATTTAGTATGAATAAAAAAGTGGAGACTGGAAGGTGTGAAATGGACGCTCACTCAAACAAACACTCACCCACTCAAACATACATACGGACCTTATCGGCTATTAATATATAGATATTTACTATTGCAAATATCAATGCACCCTGTGCTTAATTAAATTAATTCTAAAATTGAAAATCCTATGCCTCGTATCCATCATGTTTACCAACCAGTAGCGTTCCACGAACTAACCGATCAATTGGAGACGAGCTTTTCGAACGGCCGCTCTGCAGTCTCCGAACTCTGTCAATTTTTATGGTTAGTAAACTCCACACTCACGGAGCGTATTCACTAAGATGGAGCAAGAAGGGAGCCTGACTGTGTCACTAACACGATGGATACGTGGCGTTAGAGATCGTTGATTCACTTTGACTCGTAAATTCGAATATTTTAATCATCTAAAATTAATGAACTATGACAATTCCTAACTCATTCACAACTATGCTTCTTTTCGTTTTTAAAACTTGTCCATAAAAAATAATAAGCTTTTTAAGAGCGATTGAGCTTTCGATCGTAGTATTTCAATGACATATTTATGAACTAATCGCAAATATTTTATACAATCAAAGAAGAAAGGTGATACTACACGAGTCAAATGTTTTTTTTGTCGTTTAATATTATATAACTTCTATATATGTTACTGTGGCTTTTACTATACCATCTATTTTTTTCTTGTCACAAAAGATAAACTGAGACCTTCCTCAGCCAGTGTATCTACTTTTAATCTTATTATTTTTTGAAACAATAAGAAACTCCCTCGGGATCAAAATTATCAAACAATCTCTGATTTCACAACTAGGAAACGAGAACAAATATGATTTACAACTACAAAGCAAACTTTGGGTTAACTTTATTAAATTTCCAGATACTAAATTTACTACTTATAATTTCCTTGACATATAAATATAATATAATTATATTACACTAGGGCTCTCTCCGACTTCAATAAAATTTGTCAATTTTAGAGTATGCTTCTTTCTAGTATGTAAATTATACATATTATACATATGTACAGGGATGGGCTGGAGGGGGCTCTGAGAGGCTCGCGCGAGCCCTTTGTTAAATTTTATTAAGGCCGGCGAGCCCCTTGTTAATTTAAGAGAAAACAATATTCCCGGATCATGTAACTGCAATTTCTGACTATATATTTATTATCTACGACAGCGTCAGTATACACTACTTTCTAAAATTCACTACTTCCCCATAACACCGACAATAGCTTTGAGATTAAGCGAGCCCCTTGTTGGCGTATTGCCAGCCCACCGCTGCATATGTATGTATATAACATACAAATACAATAACTGCAAATATTTTTCAATTGATTTATTATTTTAAATAACGCAGTAATTTTATTATATTATAATATAGTATTTCTTTCAGCAAAATTTTATAATTATATCACAACTTTTCACTTAGTAAGTAAGCTTAGGTAAGCTAAGAGTTTAAGATGTTTGGACATCTTTGCATTAATTGTATTTTTTGTGTGTACCAGCTCTTTTGCCCAATAGTTTACTCTATGAAATTATTATCAAAATGTATTACATATCTAACACTTGAATAATTTACAGATTCGAAAAATCCGAAACATTCTATATAATGGACCGAAATTACATTTTTTTCGACTTAGACGATTTACAACCAAAAAATGATTATTCGGGGAGCGAGTTTTATTACTTATTTTTTGTATATCATAAAACCCTTTGTACGAAATTCATCTTTTTGCGAGACCTTTCTCATTCCCTGGGTTCCATCGCTTTGAACTTTTCTATTCTTTACCCTGGACTAGTTTGAGCCTATTTTATTTTACCCGTTTGATCCCTAGGGGGCACCATCTAGAAAATGAAAACTTCAAAAAGTTCCACGTGTTCTGACCAATTTCCCCTCGCAACTTTATGAAAGACATAGCTATGAATAAGTTTATTTATTTTGGCGAATTATAATAAAATTGTAGTATTTAAATGGTACCATAGGAAAGAAACTATTATAACAGGTAATATACATATTCTTATTATTAATTGTACTTAAATTTAATCACATGTTTAAAATGTATAAAAACCACAATCATGTTTGAAAAACTAGTAATTTCCAAATTTTTATTAGCTGCAAGGCAAGAAAGTAGTAAGTTAGTGTCATCCTATTGCAAAATTTTTGTTACAAACGTTTATAAGCCTGAGATTATTTTGTTCATATATATGTTTCTTATTCATGTACTTCTCGTTTTGGGCCGCAGGTTGTGCATCACTATCAAACAGGCAACCAAACTGTGAAGATTAAAGTTGCATAGTAATTGAATGTCTTTGAGATATTGTATTATTTATGGTTAATTTATTCCAGTGCGTTATCTACCACGCGAATTGCTCCCCGAACACCGATTCAGCTAGCTCTAATATAATAATTCGATTTTTTGCGATATTAACAGAATTCACTATTCTTACATACTAATCAGAAACGGGAAGTGACAAAGATGGCTTTTGCGTAGTTTTATCTTAAGTATTGAATCAGGTATCTTAAATGATGAATATATTTAAATCTAAAAAGAAAATATTTCACTTATAATTATTAGATTTTTATGAAAGACTAGCCGGTTCCCGGCAAGCGTTACAATGCTACTCAAAGAAAGAAAGTGTTTGTGTTTTAATTGTGTCCAGATGTTTTAATTGCATTTATTATATTTCTATCTGTTTGACGTTTGACGTTTGCTGCCGATTGTCTATAGTACGACACACGCGCCACCTACTGTAATTTAATTGTACTACGCCTATAACTTTCGTGTAAGTTCCATGAACGGTACGGCAAACATTGATTTTTATATATAAGACCTACTGTAAGTTAATTTTAATATGCCTATAAACTTTGCGCAAGTACAAGCAAAAAGTTTGTCAAAGTTGTATTGCAATCGGATGAGCGGCTTGGCAGCCTATAGAGTACAAACAAACAAACATTCATTTTTAAATATTAGATCAAAGAACACTCACAACCAATAATTACTAAAAACAATATAAATTAGACAATACCAAAAAAGGACTATTCAACAAATCAATTTACCATCGTACATATTTTTTTCAATTAGTGTTAAAAATATGCAAGATGCTTACTAGATTCCCTAAAACCGAG
Organism: Himalopsyche tibetana; assembly: GCA_030503985.1. NCBI lineage: Eukaryota > Metazoa > Arthropoda > Insecta > Trichoptera > Rhyacophilidae > Himalopsyche > Himalopsyche tibetana. Next base: position 6,173,812 of record JAPJYX010000014.1, read on the forward strand.
TTGGCGAACATAAACCAATGTGTGCCCAAGTTAGCACGTTTGCAAGTTTTGCTGGCACGTGAGCGATTCAAAAATGTAATGCTTTACGTCAGTGATGCACAACCTTTACCTTCTAGCGAGCCGCCTTAAACAAATTATCGTGGGTTCGGGCCGCAAAGAAAAAAAATGTTTTTTTTTTTATACAGAACATATGTACGTTCTATGTAAAACAAACGTAAAACCGTGTAAAAAATATTGTGAAGTGAATTTAGATAAATGAGTAATATTTTCCATTATATTATTTTGACCGTGTTATTTAGAAAATAAATAAGCCAAGCAAAAAAAGGATTATGAGTACTTACTTGTTTAATAAAAATCGTCTCATTGTGAAATATTTAAGTGAATGCATTCTTGGTCTTTGTTAATTTTTCACTATTTTTTTTAATTTGACATTATATTTGTAAGCCTTTTCTATGAACCGATTTACTCTCCTTCATTAAATAAAAAGCTTTCTTGCATTTATTAAATAAATGTTTTACGTGAAAGAAATATGTTTGAGAAAAATATTTAAAGGCCGCCACAAAATTGAAAAAGGTTTGTGCATCACTTGCGAGCCGCGGTTTGTGCATCACGGCTTTACGTGTACAAAACATATTTATTTATAAAAAAAATCAGCAGCTATTCAATAAATAAACAGTAAACTTTCTTCAAGATAAAAACAATTCAGAACGATCATATTATGTTACTCATAATATTATTTAGCTGTAATAAATGTGGTAAACATTTTTTTTCAGCACGTTGAAAATTTGGTAAATAGAATTTCGCACGTTAAATAGTTCGCCACCTTTGCTTTAGAACGTTGTACATCTCTCACCCACTTCTACTCTACATGTTTTCTACAGTGTGTATTCCGCAGCGTAACAACAGTAATCGTGTTTCAAAGTTTTGCCAGGAATATGTCTTCAAGCCCTAGGATGGCTGCGATATTTAGCCTTTTACATATATTTAAAACAGACGCATCGAAAGCTGACTTTTCTTCTAGTACTTTCCATATATTATCCTGCTACCCTTACCGTAACTAAATAACAACCCTTTTTTAAAAAAACAAGGGATTCTCGATTAGGATTCGGTGCGATTTATTTGGGAGTGGTCATATATGAAAATGCATCCGTTTAAATTCAGATTCGCATCGTTAACCACGAAAATCGTATAATTATCATATATGTTAAGTATTGAATATTTTGTATTATTCTGTCCACATTTATAATTGGTACAACTTCCCTCGAGTCTACGAACCGCATTCAATATTTTATCACGACAATAATTCACCACTAATATCTCTCGAATTATTATTTCATTCACAACTCGTCGAGATGAAATCTATTATTGCGGTAAGAAACAACCGAACAAGCTGAGAATGAGGAAGATTATGGAATAGATACAATTGTGAACGATAAATAAATGCTTCAAAAACTTTTCTTATCTTAGACTATGTTTTATCAAGTTAGAGAAATAGTTTTTTCGACCTGGATATGGTGGATTATTGAATATAAGTAGATTATTCTAACTTTCATTATATATAATACTTAATCTTATCTTGTAAGAATATTTCTATATATATCCGTTATTCAAAACATATGTACAGGTCGCATCAACAAATCGTTTACTATAATAAAATATTATATAATATAATCTACTAAAAACTATAAAAGTGTATTACATTTAACGGGACTGCAAAAATCACCCGTAAATGACAATTCGGGTCCGTGGTGCAATAACCAACATCAGTGTTCACCAACCTTTTTATACCAGCGGACCGGTAAAAAAAGGGGAAAAAATCGCGGACCACTAATAATAAAATAAAAATGGTTTTATGTATTTTTTAAAAAATCTTATATTTTTACAAATGGACAAAACAATACAACTGTTTTCAGTTGACAATGCTCGCAATGAGCGAAACCGGTTCTAACCTTTTAAATAGAGTGGAATAAAGTACAAAGGAATATTGTTTTTTTTTAATAATATATGCCTTTCTACCGAGCATTCACAGTGAACGCCCTAAAAGTGAAAACATTTTTTTATTATGAAATTATTGGTATATTTAGGTAGGGTTTTGCATCTGGGTTCAGTATCGAAGAGCAAATATGTATGACTGTTGATTCTGAAAAAACCAGCGACCATCGTATCGCACACATAAAAAATAATACACAAGAATAAGTATCCGCAATAAACTAAACATTACAACTTTGAAGCCGAATTTTAGAAGTGTTGGTAATATGTAACCGCACAAAAATTGCCAAGAAACAAAATACGGAGCCGCATTATTGATGTCTTCTTATTTAACAATAACTTAAAATACAAGAAAACGTGCAGGCGATAAAAAATCCTATATTCAATATTTTTGCATGGCGAATTTATTGAAATTTGGTATACTGTTTGCGGCCCGGCGGAAAGTCTCTGCGGCCCAGCACTGGGCAGCGGACCACCGGTTGGGAAACACTGGCCTACATTTGTTCAAATCGCAGTACGAACAGTAGTTTCAATTGATTTATCGATTTCAATTTGAAGGCATGGATGTTTGTGATGTTTACAAATTCCCTCCCATACTACCAATCTTAAAATAACGGAGCCTAGCGAAAGTGATCAACCAAAAAATATTCCTGTTCTAGCCCTATCCTTTATATCCCTACTATCTTAGAAATAAAGAGAGGATGAGCAACTAAGAAAAAACCCCAGATTGCTTATCGTTCTTCGAAACACTAAGTGTAATACTAAAATTGTAATTGGAATTAGGATGTTAGAATGAATAACATGATGCATTGTGTATCTCTTCGGAGCCAGTATATATAGCTGAGAAAAATGTAAGTTTATTCATAGTTCTGACGACGGCGAAAACCGAAATAGCTATCAACTAATAAATATTAAAACTGTTGAACTAAATACATTGCTATTTTTACCCTATTATAATGGCCAAATAAATGCCAAGTCAATCAATAAAAAGCAGTTCTCATAAAAATAATTTGTGTTAAAATACTTCCATAGGTTCCACATTGGAAGCAGACAAAATGTCTAAATTACTAGTACTGTACTAAATTGATTGTTACCTATACCTGATTATAGTAGATCTTCTTTGTATATATAGAAAAATATGGTTTGGTGATGTCGTCATATAATACACTTTGTCATTTTTACTTGAATATTTTTTTTGTATTTCAGCTATTTAAATGTACTTGATTCTAACAAAGTTGTATCATTTAATGGTTAAATAAACAAAAAACTTTACTCTTTTGATAGAACATTCATTCTCTTCATAACATATAGTTTTATTACACTGTATGCGAAAAATGTTTTGAAAATGAAATATCTCCCGCTGTATGACTGAGCTTTGCCTTGTGTCCCATTCACATAACATAACGGATTCAAAGCCAGCGGATAAGTTAAGTAGCCGTTCTCCGTTATTGCAATAACACCGATTCTCGAGAGCTTTACGATTTCTTTGTTATGTTAGGTATTATAAAAGCTGCTATTTTTCTGTTTTAATAAGCCCGCTCTGTTTTATATTCTGCCTTTGAAGAGCTTTCGGGTATTTTTTTGAATGGTTTTATTGGATGACGCGACTCACAGAGTTACGATGCGTAAGATAAAATAATAAAACTAGAGATAAAACAGGCAGTTATCTTGTGTTTAAATGTTTTTATTTTTATGCCTTGTTTTTACGTCCCACCACTTAAAAATATGAAACTATTGTAACTTCTTAGTAACTACAATATAATTATAGTAATGTCAAAATTATTATTGTATTTTAGTTGTACAAATGTCATTTCTTATAATATAAAAATGATGGCTATTTCGGCTTCATGCCCTCGTCAGAACTATGTTTAAGTTTACGTTAACTTAGCCATAAATATACTGGCTCAGAAGAGTTACCCAATACCCCTTCTCAGCTATAATAACATCTTAACTTATATTTAAAAAAAAAAACAATTTTAATGTAATAAACTGATGTTTTTCCAGGAACTGTGACAAAAATGAGAATATTGATTTTCATATTTTTGTCATTATTTTCAGATACCGAATAAATGCTATTTCATTCAATAAATATAATACATATTTTCGATGGATTCGGTGATAAGTTTGTGGTTCATTTTGAATACAAAATTAAATTTTATATTTTTTTAAAATATAAACTAAATTTTGTTATTCCATTTGTTTTTCACATATCCCACAAACAAGTGTAATACAATGTTATCAAATTCAATTTTAAAATCACTTTAGCTTATAGATTTACAATATTATTACTACATACAGAACTATTCTATAAAAATGCATGCATTTTGTAGCAGTATGTTTTCCGTATTGTTGAATCACTTTTATATTTCTTGGTTGTGAAGCAATTTCAACTTAATAAAAATCACATTTATTAAATATGTATGATAAACCCACAATAGGCTTCATTTTAAAAGTTTCGTATTTGCTAAAAAGAGATTTTTGTTTTTCAAAACGTTTTCTGAAAAAACAATCGTGAAATTATTCTAAATTAAAGTTACGTCATATTTTTTTAATTTATTTTAATTTGTACGTGCCATTTTACGATAATTTGTAAAGAGCGATTTTCCCTTAACAAATTTACGTAAAACACATTTTTTCAAAGATCAATAAATAATTCTTTAATCTAATCAAAACAACGCTGCATTTGAAAAATATATGTTTTAAATAAATTCGTACACATCTGAAAATCATAAGCGTCTCGAGTTTTTGGGTCACCAGTTACTACTTCTTGCTAAAGATATGCTTTTAGCAAAACCCTCTATATTGAAAAATAAAAATATTGAAAAATATTGAAAAAGAAACCCTAAAACTCAATATTGAAAACGGTACATAAAATAATCATTTATTTCTTAATCTGTGTAAAGTTTACATTGAAAGCACACAACAGCAAAAAGGGGATGCACTTTGTTTAATATACCTATCCTACGATTATTTTAATACTTTAACATAAGCCATTGAAATACTCGTTTCGAAACTGTAGACAAAGCATTACTTTTGTTTGTGTTCATTTCAAACTTTTGATTAATAAATTATAATCAATCACAAGCTTTTGTTTGCAAAGCCTTATTATACTCAGACCCTAAAATCCGTTCTCACCTACACACTGAATAAGGGTGTAAAGTAAACACGTATGAGCCATAAACACGGTGTAACAGCAAAAACCGCGCGAAAATAAATAAGCTCTCAGAACGCACGGCGCAGTGCACACATTAATTGGCGCCAGTGTCTCGGCCGAGTGGTGCGGTGAAAGGTATCGTGAATACAGCCTTAATTACACGTAGGGTGGTTGCTCTCACATCTGAAATTTATTATTCCACGAATATATAGTACCCGTGTTTTTGATTACACCACAAACACTGTTTTCATTCAATGATTAACCAAAATTCGTATATTTTGTTTCCTACATATCTCTGATTGGATTTGTATGCGTTTTAATTAAATGTCAGTAGGAAAAATGGGTATTTGACATTCTGACAGAGCATTTTAAATGGCTTTCCTATTGATTGCTAAATTATGAATTAACAAAAAAATAAGCATAATTATACAATAACTAGGATATAAATTTTCTTGAATTCATTTTACAGATAATCGCCAATTCACCAGCTAATCTTACCCTAGTGCCACGAAACGTTACAATCTTTGTACGCAAGTTTGCAGCGCACAACAAATTTTCTTAGAGCGTGACGTTTCGTGGGCCATACGTAAGTGCATTTATTTCAACAAAAATTGAAACAAAGTTATGCAATATGAACTCGAGTGGAAAAGTCACCTCAAGCACTTATTCTAATTTTTTCAGTTGTTAAAAATAATTCAATCAACATTGATCTCTCAGGGCTGAAACATTTACTGTTAAAGTGGCTATAAAATCTTTAACGTGACGTTAAGAATAATCAGATTATTAATACAGGTGCAGCTTTTGTGTATTTATTAGTTTTACGAGTACATTCCTAACGGACACCTCCTGTCTTCTGACTCTACAAAAACACAGTTTGAGAGAATGACTAACAACGAGTTTCTTTGATCAAATTTTGTAAAGATACCACTGAGAGCGGAAACGGTTTAAAAAATGTTGATTTCATCGAATTTCGTTTCTGTCCGACGTGAATATTTATGTATATTCGATTGATTCGGCGGTTGTGAGTATAAATTTTGAATTTGTATAATACATATTATATTTCTTGACTGTAGGCTTCTTCTTTTATGTATTAATAGTTTTTAGATTACCTTTTAAATATTTTAAATAAAAATCAATAAAATAATTTTGGCATTGTTGAATTAAAGTTTTTTATTAAAATTCTTCATAATTTTATTCCACAATTTATAAAAAAAGGAAGGCTACATTTTTAAGCAAATTACTTATTAAAATAATGCTCTTAGCTTACTACCAGTACTATGAAAGAACTATTTATTACCAGTTATTTAATATAAGTGTTATTTTAAAAACACTGTATTTTTCTTCATTTTTTAAAGGTTATTTAGCTAATGATTGTGTAAGAGTTTTCAGATACCGTTCTCGTAGACAATGCCGAAAATCTTTCGAAGGATCTCGAAGCTGTCCAAAAAGCCTAAAATTGTAAATGCAAAAATATTTTCGGTAACACCACACAAAAATCTGCATTGTATATTCTGTTAACTATGTTTTTAACTCAAAGGGCACATTCAAATAACTATTTTTGCATTACTATAAATAAAATATATTAGTTTTAAACATTGACAGTGAAACCGCGGCAAAATAATCCCCACGAATAATGTAGCAACAGCTGTTTTGGCTATTCCTCCATGTTTCCAATCTAAATCCAGAACTTCTGTTCTTCGTCTCATTGAGTTAATAATAGTTCTATTCGCGGGTTGAGTTATTATCCGCATTCACATATGTTCAGGCAATTTAAGTAGAACAAAGTTGCTTGGAAAATTGCACCATTCCCAATGTATTAGGTTATTGCTTTCCCCTGCTTATTGTTATTGCCGGTTTGCATGTCGAATCCCCGTTTTGTTTTTTTGTGAGATTACCTCTAATACTCTTAAGTGCATGTTATAATACTTTCAACTGTCGTTTTAAAACTTACGACGGAATAATGTATGAAGTTAAAATAACGACTGCTTGTTACTTGCCTATCGGAAGTTGCTCATAAATGTTACCATTTAAAATTAAAATGTATATGTTTCTTTTGAAAATATAATATATGACAACAAATAATTAAATATAGAAAAGAAGTCTACCGTGCAAGTTCCGGCAAAATCACATTTTTTTAAATCCATGTCTGCTACCAGTGTAGAGCATATGGCCTTCTAATGGAGGTATTTTAATAAATGTTTTTCTACCGGAACTGCTTGTAAATCAGTTGTTTAACCTTTCTAATTTTCGAAGAGTAAGCAGAGAAACAATAGAGCTAGGATAAGACTAGTGGTAAGCTAATCACTCTGGCGAATTGGGAAGAAGTGAGAGAATTTTTATACATCACAAACATTCATTCATTTTAACATAAATTGATTGAAAAAAATAAAGTTGATTTTGCTAAAACATGCTGGGTAAACGTCATTTAAAATATTCAATATATTTTTAAGTATATACTGCATATCCTCTGCCACATTTATCGGGTCAGTTGTGCAGTGCTTAAGCTTCGTTGGCTTACGAGTTGGATCTCACGGGTTCAAATCAACTTAAAAACATAAAAATTTCCTTAAATAATATCGCTTAACAATGAAAAACTACTACAAATTGATATGCTGGTTTTACGAATATACACTTATCATTTTACCGATTGCTTAATAACAGTTATTATATGTATATAGATGGATGAATCCTAAAACTTGGGCAATGTGCGATGAATAAATAAAATATTCTCAATCTTTGTTTGTATTTCCTTCTTTTTTCAATATTAGGGTTAACACACGCAGATGGCCTCGTATTGGTCCAGCTATTTCTGTTATGGTGGATATTTTGAGAACAGCTTGTAATAATAATTCGCTCTGGGAAAACACAAGCTGCATCACACGTCGTAATGAGCACGTCTACGGCATTTCTACAAGCTCAGTCTGCTCTTCACAATCTCCACTGCATATCGAGAGTATTAAGCCAAAGGGGATGAAAGTACATTTCGGCAAACATTTATGTTGGAACATTGTTGTAATCAGGTCAAATTATTCCATGAGGTAAACAACAATACAATTACTGGCTTTGGCTATAGTTTTTTAAAATAGAAAAAAGCAAGCAATTAATTATTAACATTTCAGTCTAAAATTTTGCACGTTGGAAGGTGTATTCACCGATACCAATCTATAGTTCAATATGATAGCTGTCAATGAACTTTGATAAATGGGAAGCTTACAATCAAAGTAGGATAAAACCCATTTTCAACCAAATACTTGTTTTTTATTGATTATTGTAGTACAATTGGTGTTGTTTCTAAAAACCCTAAAGTACCAAAACATGCCCATTTCATACATAATTGGTTTCAAAGATTGTACGTTGTATAAAAACGGCCATTTGTCTTACGAAAAATTGTCTCTTCTGTAAAATTTTGCAGATGGGTTTTTCTTTGATACCAAGCCAATTAAATGTATGTACAATAATTTAACATAATAAAAAAAGTTAATAAAAACAATGAAATAAAATGTGAACCGTTTAAATTTTGTACATTCCCACATGTTTTGTCACTAGCGACCCGGGTTTCATCATTCGGAAATATTATATTATATCAAAAAAATAGAGTCAAAAGTGGCGCCACTGCATGCTTCTTAGCCTAAAATATATTTAATTTCGTGTTTTAAGCGTATGTTGGAGTTGAAGTCGGAGTCGTCTTATTTTGAACGACTCCACAAGAGCGTTAATAATAACAATTATATAAAAAAAAAAAAAATTATAAAGTTATATTAAAAAATAATGTTGATTATAGTGTAACTGCTATGTCCATAAAAAATGGTTTACGAATTCTTATGTACGCTCTTTTGACTGAACAACATTGATATATAGGTATGTTTGAATGAAAAAACAGCCGGCAGTGAAATGATATGAGCAAAAAGTGCAGTGCATTGAAAAAAAAACATTAAAAAACAAGTATTTTAAAATACTGAAGTATGTATGCTTTTTTTGACTATTTAATTTTCAAGATCTTAGAAACTCGCTAATACTATGGTTTTTGAGTTTCTAAACACGAAGATGAAATAAATTACCATTTTAATTATTGACTATATTTTCAAAAAGGTATTTTTTTATTTAATTTCTATGTCTGTATATGTGTGAGAATAATGTTAAAAGGAAATGAGAAACACGTTGAGGGCAATTTTTATGGTGCACTTATTAAGAACTTTTGTATAAATATCACTGTTTCATTGTATTTCTTATCAGTTGACAATGCTCACCATGAGCGAAACCGGTCCTGATCCAATAAATTTTATGTGGAAAAAGTACTAAAAATGTTTTATTATTTTTATTACACTCCATTATTTTTAAGTATCATGAATGTATGGGTTCATACAAGTTTTACTATAAGACGGTAGTTTGGTGAAAATTGCTGATCAAATGAATAATATCGTAATTGTTCCTGGGAAACATATTTCTGTGTTATATTTTACAAGTTTATTAATTTTTAAATTATTGTCTCTTTATGAATTACAACATTCGAAATAGCACACTTAGACATACTTAATATTTTTTTATGTATCTGAATTAGGGCTCGAATGGACGCGGAACCCGTAGAACACTGTTTCGCAATTTACCAAAAAATACTCATAAATATATCGTTGATACAGCATCTCGGTTTTTTTTTAAAAATCTTCCACTGTTTTTGTTCCTGACATATTAAATTTCGAGCCCTGATCTATATAGCGATTAAAATTTTGATAACATAAAATAATTACTCAATTTTTAGCCTCGATTACATTACATTTTATTAATTCGACCGAATAACAATTTCTTGGAAAGCCCGGCATTAATTATAAGAAGAATTAAAACAATATTTAATTGTACAATTTTTACTCAAGATAATTCCAACCGCAATTTCCTTAATAAATAAATAAATTGCAATAAAAATTAATTGCGTACTTAAAAAAAAGGTAATTAATTCTCTTGAATAATCTGACAACAAAAATTAAAATTTTCAAGGATTGCAATCACCGTCGCAATGAAATGTGCTTGCAAATGGAATAAATCTTGTAGGGAATTTTTTCTTTACGAGGGTTGACAGGTAAAGTAACCATCCATTTCTTAATATTCATGGTGACGGCTATACTGGTATGTTATTATTTTACATGAAATATTTAGTCACTTTTCTTCTTTATATCCTTTTAAATCTAAATGTTGAATATACCGAATTTTGACAATATAATGCTGTCTCATTTGAAGATACATTTTTAATCGACACTTTAATGAACGGATGGAAATAATAAAACCAATTGTCAGTTATTTACAATAAAAAAAAATATGAAAGTAATAAAGATAATAATTGCAGTAATAGAGAAAATAAAACTGTAATATATTAAGATTTATTATGTGTTTTGTTTTGGAAGTTTTATGAGACTATAAAAAAAAAAGTAAATTATACATTTAAAATAGAAGTAGATGACATACAGAGTTTATATTTTCTTATTAAGAGAAAAGGAAACAAAGAAACACAATTAGTTCAAGTAGTGTTTTTGACAAATTTTATTTATCCCATTCGGTAAGTATAATTCCCAAGAATAAAATATATTAATGACAGATTTATTTGTGTTATAATTGTGAGAAGTGTTATAATGACGTGTAATTAAATGATTTTCCATAATTATTCGGTAAGAATAGGTGTTACTTCATACACTTAACCAAAGCTTTCTGTATAGAATATATGTTTTGAGGCAACTTGAACACGCATATCGACTGTGGGATAGAAAAAGGACTTAACCTACTCATATCAGTCATAACTAATTGTATAGGAGGCACAAATAAGTGTTTTAATGCTTTTGGCCGCAATCCAAATTATGAAATATACACAACTTTGAAGTGCACGGAGATTTATAAACTGATGTTTAATTGACTTATTCTAATGTTAATATAATAAACTCTTTGGGAAAAAAACATTTTTTAAGTCCCTTTTCCTGGTCGCAGTTTTCACAGGCACATATTTTTTCAAATTTGAAAGCTAAATTTAGATGCTTTTTTGGCATTTGCAGCACACGTCTTTTTGATAGAACGTGTATCAAATTGTTGCATAAATTATGATTATTCAAAAAAAATGAAAACCTGTGTTACGTCCATTTTCCTTTCCACATTCGATATATAATGACCTTTTAATGATATTTTGTAAAAAAAAATATGTTCCTTTAAACATTCACATGTTTGGTTGCCCTATCTTTGCTCGAGTTTTTTCAAAGCACACCATTTTCCGTGTAATTAAAGAAAGGGAAGTTCTTTGCCGTACTTAATGAGGAAATCTTGAAAAAGTGGCGACTGTAAAAAATGGCGTGGAATCAAGCTATTTGGGTCAAGTGGAAGACAAGCAACGTAGAAAGGTAAGCTGGAAGAGAAAAATATGTATATCAGTAAAAAGACTAATGAATTACCAGAAATTTGCTTAAAACCAAGAAATGTTTAAGAACGCAATATTATTGTTTTAATGCTTTTTTCTAGTAGAAAAGTTTTACGAAAAATTTTATTGTAATTCTCATTTTTTATTTATTTTAATTTTTAATGCCAATGCGCCAAATATTTTAAAGTTGAAAGATCATACGAGTAAAACTTGAGGTAAATTGACATCACTGACACCCAAGTCTTAGGTCTCAAATTTAAATTAAAAAATCTAAATTTGACCTTGACCTTACCAGGAATCCAAGAACCCAGACCCACTTGGTCGGTAGAACAAGCTTTAGCCAACTAGACCACAGCGAGCGACATACATTTCATAATCCCATTGTGAAGTTAAAATGAATGTGTTTTTAACCATGTCCTCTACCAATGCGGAGCTACGAGATACAAGAGGACTACGAGAGGCTTCGACAGGACTAGTCAGTGGTTAGCTTTTTGCTCTCGCTACGCCATTATTTTACAATTTGAAGGATTGGCTAGGATTTTTTTAGACATCACAAACATCCATGCCTTCGAACAAGTAGATCAATAAATCGATTTAAAAAGAAAATGCCGTATGTATAATATTATACTAGGACATGCGACCAGTGAGATCCGTCACGGAAACCAACAACGTTGCACCACGGATCTGAATTTATTTAGCATTACTTTTGAATGCCAAAGCGACGGATACTTTTTTTTCTACGGGAGAAAAATTTAGGTCAAGTTTTATTAAAAAAATAATTTTACTTGCAAAAATCACAATTACCCATGCCAACATTCAATATTTACGAAGCCAGTACTTGAATCTAGCCCACCTTTATATCGCTAGACATTAGAGCAGTGGAGATGAACCTGCGGCCTTTTGTTTACTCTGATGCGACCTTTTGACTGAATCAAAATATTCACAAAATTATACACAAGCGTTTGGAAAAAGATCGGTAATCAAGCCAATTTATCGTCAAGTCGAAAAAAAGGGGAAGAGTGACAAAGTTTTCTTTACTGCGGCCTTATGTTGAATCAGATAAATGAATGTGGCCTTTAGAAATGAAAGTTTCCCCACCCCTGATTTAGAGTATGTGTGTGTGTGTAAAAAAAAGTATATTTCGTATTTTATTTGTTTGTTTAATCGTTGATTTTCATTCGGTTTATACGAGCCACAAATGACTGATCTATTTCGACATTTTTCAGTGGAATTTTCATTCTTAAAAATAACCGAGACTCAAATGTATACTAGCTAGCTCTCTCTACCTGTGGGGTATGATTGTTTTTTTCACTGTGCAGTGTTGGATGAGTTATGTGTTCCGCCATATTAATTAATTCTGTCTTTACGGGTGCTATTAATACTGCAACACGTGGCAGGTGTGACGTCGCCACGCGTTGGTCAAAGAGTCAAAGATAATAATTCTTACTTAGCGACCCAATTACACACTTTACTAAAAGTATTACCAACTGAGAAGAAAAAAATATTTATTATACAAACATACAGCTGCATTATTTGGAATTTTATCATTTTACGGTTAGAATACACTTTACAACATCATATGTTCGTATTGATTTATCTCTCAGAAACACATTCATAATAAGTATCTTAGAATCATAACTCACAATATACAAAAATCGAGTTATGAGAAAATCACAAAAAAGTAGGGTCTTGCAGTTTTAAAAAATGTAATAATTATTACTATTAACATTGATATCTTAACACGTTGGATGCTGAAAACGCGCCTAGCGCGTGCGCCTTGTTAACGGAGCTATGCGCTAAGTTACATTCACACAACTCTTATTTATTTATGTATTTATATTATCACTCGAGTAAATACAGATGCTTCCAAAGTCTCATTACGTCTCACCTTTGACAACAAGTGAATGCACTGTAACAAAAAATATGTATTTATGTAGTATGTATGTTGTCACGGTTGGGTTATTGGCACCCGCTTCCATTAGCACTTTTGTGAGGAAAACTGGCAGGATTTTAAAAAAAAAGGTGTAGCTTAATTGATTGTGTTTGAATTTTGTTATCAGGTAACCCGTAATATCAATTGTTTATTGTTAATGGCCTTAAATGACAACATTGTTTATCGATACCGATGTGATTTTTGTTTTTTTTCTTTCTTGCTCTTTGGGATACCATCCGCACCTGACGTGTGTTGGGAGACTTCCCAGTCTCTGGAGGATACTTCCAGAGACCTTTAGTTGTAAATTCACTTGCAGTTATTTTTCTTTTGTGGTTTTGTTTTTTTTCCGAGATGAAAAAAATAATATTTTTCCATTTCGACGAAAATTAAATTCCATTTTGTTCTCTGCGCAGAGTTTAACGTCATAAAGTTTATTTTTTTACATTTATAAAATCGTGTGAACAAGCAAAGGTATAATAGTTTTGTATAAAAGTTATTGTGTATTGTAATAATTCAAAATTTGGTTTGTTAAATATTATTCTATCTAATAGATTTTGTGATTGCAAATTTTCTTAAATAAACGTTTTCGTGATAGTAGGGCGATGTTTGATTTAATAACTACCTACCTGTGGACTCCGAGCTTAGGCCAGCGGTATTTGTCGTAATGACTTTTATTAGTGGGGATTTATTCTTGGGGCTTAACATCGCGAACAAGAGTAGAAATTTCTAACAATAAATGAAACTCGCTCTAAAAATAAATTGCGAGTAATGTTAATGTATACAATGATTTTTTTTACGCGGTGAACGTGTTAAACTATAAAAAAAGATCACCGATCATTTCATTTTAACGCCTCATTTTATTCATTTTATAATGTGATAGCAATACTGATCTTTGACAGTGTTTAAACATTGTTTAAAGTATTTTTAGAACACCACTATTTTTGCATCATGTATGGTTGCATTTAGATTCATTTGGCATACTTAACTGCAAAAATGCAAAATTGTAGTTTATTATACGCGGTACATGTACGTTTTTTCCACACGGTATATACGTTCCACATAAAACCGTGTTAAAAAGTGATAGAATACATTTATTATTAGTTTTTACGTGATTTTAATCCAAATAATTTCTGTTGCAGAACTTGAACTCATACAAGGATTTTGAAAGGTGGCACCGCCATCTGATGATTTCAATTAATACAATATTATAGTAAATGTCAATCACTTTGACTAAGCAGAAGTCGTTGTAAATCACAGATATTTTTATCGTGACCTTTTCCATTTAACAAATAAAGACCACAATAATAAACGAACATAACTTAGATAACACTTTTTCTTAACGGTTAAAATGAATTCCTCTCTCATATATAAAATTATAGGAAATATAGTTTATTTGAATAAAACTGTTCATTAGTTTTTTTTAAATAACTACCCCAGGTGGGGGGAACCTTTTTATTTCTAAAAGCCACATTCATTTATCTGAATCAACATAAGGCCGCATTTTTTCGACTGTCGAACATATAATTGGTTTATTTATTGATTTGGCATTTACTTGGTAGAACTCCATTATAATAGTATAAAAATATCAACGTATTTTAGTTCTACAGTTTTTAATATTTTTTATGCGTTGATAGCTATTTCGGCTTTCGCCATCGTCAGAACTAGTTCTATAATATATAAATCCTAATATAGTTGGTTGATTACGTTCTTTTTCCAAATGCATGCGTATAATTTTTTGATCAAAGTGAATATTTTGATCAAGTCAAAAGGCCGCATCAGAGTAGCAAAAAGGCCGCAGGTTCTTTTCCCCTGAACTAGCCTCTCCATTCTGGTAAGGATGTATTTCGCTTAAGCTCTACTTTTAAATCGAACCAGAAGTGGAGTGTGCTATTTATAAAACATCAATAATTTACTACCGTTCGACTTCGAGTATGTAGTCTCCACATCCATTTTCATTAGTGTGACATAAAGGGTTAAATATTCAGGTGATTTTCTACTGAAAAATAACTACGTAAATTGTTTATTCTGACCCCACTTAAGGTATCTAAGCTGCAATCGAACTTTAAGTGATAATAATTAGAGATTACCCTAGATCTAAATTAAGGTTCTCGTCTCTACTTCTGAGATTGTTTGTACATGCAGACAGACTTTACTATTTTGTAAACTGATTATAAATGTTTTAAAATAGAAAATTTAATTACATTATTGGAAAATATTTGTTTATTAATTGTATGTACATACGCATTACAAAAATAAAATAAAAAAATATATTATTGCTTTTGCAACAAATAAAAAAACTGGCAATTGACTAGAATTCTGATAAAATCAACTCTTAGATATAAAAATATAATACTGACTCACTCACGTCCAGGCGTAATATATGGGAATCCAAACCGATATACCTGATTTATTTTAAAGCTCTTCCCATTGACATCACCTTCAGTGACGGACTAAGCACTTGGGATGGATGCACCAGACGAAATCAAATTTGAATGCCTTGTTTTTCAAGTAAGATAAAAGTGCTGCAAAACTCTACGTAAAATAAGAATAAATATTAAAAACTGAATAAATAAATATATGGGTTTTATAAAATATATGTATACTATTTCGAGCCCTCAAGCAGACTATGAATTAATCCATCATTGATAAGGTTGTTGAACACTTTGGATAAACAAACAATTAACGTGTACAATTAATTCCTTAACAAAATAACTGAAATAAAAATCTTACTTTCTCAGAAATAGAAAAGTTCATAATTCAAAAGGAGTATGAAGTGAAATTTCTCTTTGGGTACTCAAAGTATTTAATATACGTAAGTATTCTTGAGAGAAAGCCAGTTGAATAAAACACAATCTCAAATACGTTTGAATCTTCTATATCTTTTGAATATTTCTCGAACATTTCGATGACCCAAGTAACTTTATCATATTTGGATTATTGAATAACAGAAATCAACGACCTTGCAAATTTGCTTTGACTTCAGATAATCATTATTATATTTGTATACCTTATGAATTTTCAATTACGCTACGATCAGATGTTTTTACTGCGTAAGCTGATGTAATAAAAATCTTGTATTATTTTTTGTATTTTATTTACTATAAGTTCTGAATTAGATTACTAAGCCTGTTATTTTCTATTCAATAGTGTATTTTTTTTAAATATATTCCGCGTGAATTACCGTGTCAGTGTCTTAATGAGGTAAGGCTATCGTAGGTTATTTCGTACATGGTCAAACATTATAATATATGCCCTTATATAGAATAGACTATCAAAACACGCTTCAATGAATGGAACGGTCATGGATTTAATAGAGCAGTATACGAGTTGCCATTGAATGTAACACAACAGTAATGCAATTTTAACGATTCCAGATAAAACTAGTTGAGTCAAAAATATGATAAAAAAATGGTCAGACATAATGGAAATACAATATTATTCCACTTTCTATTTACCCACATATTAATGTTATTCTTCGCTTAATATATTATAGAGGTCAGCACTGGCTGAAATATTACAAAATTACCCGGTCAATGCCCGAAAGACTCAGGCCCGACCCGGGCCCGAGTTTAATACCACACTTGTTACCCGAACCAGACCCGAAGCCCAGATTTATACTCCTCAACCCGAAAAAAACTCGTATTTTACAAATTTACAACAATTTACGATTCTATCAAATCATCATTCGTGGCTGACTTATGACACGAACATAGTATGAAATATTTTTCTGAAGAAATAAATTCCTTATCCGGGCCCGGCCCGAGCCTGAATCTCAATTGCGCTTACCTGCCCGAATTCCCGGGTTTTATTAAACAATAAATTAATGTCGCATCTGATATCATCTTACAGCAGTACATTTTACAAAATACGAAGAAAAAAACCAGTGCTCTCAATCAAAAATTATTTTCTTTTGCAAGTCTTGTCAAGTCATTAAAACTATAATGAAAGTAAAAATATGAATCTAGTGACATGCGCGTAGGCGATCGTTTTATGAATGTAGTTATCGAATGCTTATTATGTGTTTGCATAATAGTTCGTAGTCATTATATTAAAATACGTAAAATTAAATTAATTTTTAAATTTCATGATTTCTTGCGACATAATCGATGTGAAAAATGTATTTCGACATTGATAATTCATCGATTTTAAATGTATTTTCCATATATGGAAAGCAGTGAATGCCTATAGTTACTTGAATATTTCCCGAAATAATATTATATCTTACAAAAACAGAAGTAAAAATATTGATGTATTTCCTAGCATGGTTTATAGTTTCAATTTTCCAGTTTCTGAGTAATGCATACTCGCATACTAAGGATGAGAATATTTTAAGATCTTTTTATTTTAAGCATTTAATTTGTTCTCTTCTAATAATCCTTTAAAAATATGTTTTTTCACAGTTTTCACCATAAATACTTTTTTTAATTTGATTATGATTAACTGGTCAATTAAACAAGTACTCTCCCAGAAATAACCTACTAAACGAAAAAAAACATTAAAACACCACCAAAGGTGTCAAAGAACCTCACTTAACCTATCACTCGTTGAGTGAATCTATTCTGGAATAGGAATGATTAACAAATATCTTCAAACTGAACATATAACAGCGCTTAATGGCTTAATGTTTAAATGAATAGTATCATCACATTCCGTTTTATTTTTTACAGCAAAGGAAATTCCTCTCGATGCCCATTAGCCCGTGAGATTGGCTGCATCAAGGCGCAGGACACACGAGTCCTATCCGGTCCCAGGTTGGCTGTGTGTCTACATATTTATATCCCACAAAGGACAATGGTAGTAAAATGGATTCGAAAAGAGATATCTGGTCATGAAACAATGAAAATTACTTTCATAGAATTTATTTTAGTGACTTTTATATGTTTAATCACCGTGGAGGCGTAGTCACGCTTTTTGCTTCCGTTATATGATCAAATGCTTGAATTAACAGCATTTTCGCTGGAATGATTAAAAAAATATAATTGAAAACAATCTTGGTTTCCTCAATTTAAATTATTTAACTTATATTTATGATAAACAGAATTATTAAACAAATTAACTCCGAGATAGATTTAAAATCTAATGTTATATAATTCAACAGTCGCTAATAACGCTTTTAATGCAACCCAATTTCTATTGTTTTTAAAATTTCACGTATAGCTATATTTCAATCCCGAGTGTGACCATATGGTCACGCTCGTCTTTATTACTCTCCTAACACAATGTCGCCTGTGTGGTCGAGTGGTCAACGGTGTTGGCTTTGGCTACAGAGGGCCCGGGTTCAAATCCCGGTACGGACAGTTTTATAAATTGATTTTTCAATCGATTTATGAATTTCTGTTCAAAAGCATGGATGTATGTGATGTCTTGAATTCCCCCCTCTCACCTTTCCTATCCTATGAACGGGGCGTATCGACAGCGATTAGCTTACCACTAATCCTGTCTTAGCCCAATCCTTCTATCCCTACTTTCTTTGGAAAAAGAGAGGTTGAGCAACTGAGTAACAAGCAGTTCTCGTAGAAACACTTCTGTTGAGATAAACTCCATTAGGAGTCCATATGCTCCACATTGGGAGCGGACATGGTTTAAAAAAAACACACACACAATATTGCACGTTGCCTATAAGTATGAGCATGACCATATAGTCACGCGGGGTTTCCATACAACGACATTGTATTTTTTTTAAATGCTTGAAACAAAAGTTATGTATATAAAAGCTCTCAACTCTGTAGGGTCAATTTTTTATCACTCAAATGAGAGTTATAAAATCAGGTAAATAAACTTATCACTACTAATATTAATAAGTCAACATAATATACTTGCTTTGATGTCCTTTTAAGGTCCACCACTATGTATACTTAAGTCTCTTTATCTCACAGTATTGCAGAGTATCCCCTGAAACCTGTCGCACTCGGACAAGGGGTGTTTAAACCCTCGTGGGATTTCGAGGAAGACGACCATTCCCTAATCTTATTGCGTTTTGCAAAGCCTTCCGATAAAAGCTCTTAGATGGACTTCGACACGTGACCCAAACGAATGCCTACCTAATACTGCTTTAAAAACGAAATAAGTGTGGTGAGAATGGCAGCACTGATAACTTTGATCTTTGAAGCTTTAGGATAAGCTTAATATTGTGGTCGTCAAATTCAATGTATTGTGTTTTGAGCATCAACTCGATACCACCCTAGACTGTTTCTGTGAAATAAAAATAAAGCAAAATCATTGATATAACGACCTAGACTACCTAATGCAAGCGATAGAGTATCTGTAAAGTGCGAAAGTTTGTTATACTATGTGTTTGTTATATAATTTAGTGAATGTTTAATATTCATAATACAGTATTTACTGATATATATAGATGCTTGAACATAAAGCATCGTAAACTGTTATTTTATCGAAAAGGTTATCGATGAAACAAAACAAATGAAAGACCTTTGAAATGAAATAATAAAAAAACACAAACGATTAGAACGTATGCTCATTTCCGATCTTCCCACTAAATTGCCTTGAATATTTCCAACACAAATTACATTATTTCTATATTAATGTACATTTAATAATATAAAACTATGTAGGTTTGTTGAGATTGCTTCAAGTTTCAACGGCCTTGGCGAAGTAATATTTTCGCTAATGTTAACTGTCAAAAATACCAAATAAGTTTAAAAATATTACGACATGCTTAGTTATAATACTGCTGAAAATATATTGAAGATATTGGAGACTGATAACTTTTTTTTATGGAACTTTACTCTCAGCGAAATCGTCGAACAACTTTTTTGTCAAGAACTCTTTTTATCTGTAGCTTCTCACATAAACCTGAATCCTTTGAAATATAAAAGACTATTCAGAAATATTTCGATATCTGCGTTGCTTAAAATATAACAGTATAACTATGTTTACACAATAAAGTTATATGCCAGATATATTAAATAGTATCGATGTAGAATTATTATAAACCGTTTCTATCAATCATGTACATAATATAATTTCTCTGCTTGTATTTTCGTTTAGGCCATAGGTTCCCAACCTTTTTCGGGTGGCGACCCCTTTTTGTAAAAGCCATGTGACTAGGCGACCCCCCTGAGGAATTTAAAATCCTCGATTTGTTATACTTTTCCCCCGGATTGTCCCTGAAACTCCTTTTTTCTTTTAGCTCACAGGGGAATTTGAAAAGTTGGCGACCTCCAGTTTGGGAACCCGTGGAATAGGCCATACAACCAAACATTCCTTTTTTTTCATATTTAAAAACGACAAAAATATTGTTATTTTTTGACCCTTATTTTTACCCACCTAGAACTGTGGTTATAATTTTTTTTTTGCATGTATGTTTCACAAAAATTCTTGATAAAGTATTTAACCTTAAGATTTTCACAAAACTTTTCTTTTCCGGAGACGGAACGGATAAAAGGAAAACTTGTTACCAAAATACCGGTATTAAATTTGGCTTATCCCGCTTTTACTACATTGAACAATTATTGTATAGTTATCAATTGTCAATTAGCATTTTTAATTATTTTTGCTGTGCCAAAATTTAAAATGATAATCTAATAAACATCATTCTGATAATTATTTCGTTTGGTACACAAAAATAAATTGTGTTATCACTAAATGGATGCATACATTCAATTTAGTATCATTTAATTATCAATTTATAAAATAATTTACATGTAATTTTAATTGGTCTTAAATACAAAGCTCATTCTATTAATTAAAAATGTTTTATAAAATTCATGGGACACCATTTTGTAAATTCGGAAAAACAAATTGGTTTTTTAGTGGATAATATGATAATATCGTCATATAATCTTATAAATTTGTGTATTGTATTATTTTTCTTAAGATTTACTATTCGACATCTCCTAGAAACCGAAAGAAGATTTAAGTGTGTGATTTTTACGCGAGAGATATTGTATCTGCATTAAATTTAATGTAATTTAAAAAAAAACACATGTGTTAAATATAGCACGATTCTTAAATCCGACTATTTTGAAAAAAAATGATTATCCATGACTCTTTATTAGAGACGTAATATTTTTTTATTTGACAAAAAGTGTTGTTTATTACACATGAGGTAATTCATAGATAACGTATTTTAGATTTGTATAATTTGAAGAATTAAATAAAACAGTATTTTTGAAGAACACACAGTCCTCATTTATTGAATCTTATATCCCACAAAACTGTTACAATCCTTATATATGAATATCTTTCGAAACATTACATGTCTCACTATTTTATATAAATATTGAATAATGTAATGTGTAGTATGTATAGTGTGTATAATATTTTTTTAGCCGCAGCCTAGCATTAAACACTTGACCGCGTGTTCTTCGATCCGCAACAGAGCCCGCTCAGCCATCGCTATTTTGCCCATCATATAGTACGGGTAGAATTTTATTATTACTCTATACGTCTAAACTAAAACAATCCGACAAGGGTTCGTCTTCGGAAAATAATAAACATTAAAATCAGAAAACATAAGTACTTATAATACTTGTAAAAGGAAATTATAGTTCTTGCCACGTAAACTTAAATTTAATAGTAAACACAAATCACGTTCCTTCATTTGATAAAAATATTAATAACAAATTGTATTCAATTTAATTAGAATGGATTCAACTTGGCCTTCGTTAAAAATTTAGTTTATTATTCTCAAAAAAAATGTGTATAAAAAAACGATTCCATTATACAAAAAAAAATATATATCTAAAAAGAGATATTGAAGATGGCAGATGGTATAAAAAAGATACAAAATTATTCCTCATTGTAACATGATGCCAAGGTTGTGCAGTTGTAAAGGATTACCGCGACTTTGAATCCGGTATTTGCAAATGGTCTGAAATCGACTATGATGAAAAATAGATGTGAAATTATATATATAAAAAAGGAGTCAGTATCGTTTCTTCTTTTACGGCTCCAACTCCATAGTCCCACATTATATTAAATTACATTAATGAGAAGGATTTGAGCATAAACTATTTGGTTCACAGAACACTCAAATCTTAAAAACAAAATATAATTATACAAAACAGAAAGTGTATATTTCTTTTCTGTCAAGATAAAAATCGAATGGTAAGCTCCATTATTACAGAATTTGCAAATCAGGATGCACTTGAATGTTTTCAACTTGCTTCGTCCATTCCTTCTTAAGTTAAAAGCACGAATATCTGAGCGAAATAAGGCAGAAATACTCTCAGCTTTGCATATTTTTAAAATAGTTAAAAACGGCTAAAAAATCTTTGTGATATTTAGTTGGACTTTCGATGATATAGCAATACGATAAGTCAACGAAACACACTATAGTTAAACAGGAAATAAAAGAGGCACTAAGTACCAAAGAAAGTAGATAACATACATATAACATCATGTAGAGATGGCAATTCCGCATATAGCAGTTTTGGACTACGTTATCAAAATTAAGTTTCCAACAAAAATGGCAATTTTTGTACTCCTGTATATTTAAACACAGGAGTTATTGAACGGATTTCACAAAACAATTAAAATTGTATTAAAATAGCAAAATAATACAAACAACAATTTTGTCATAACGTTTTATCTATAAAAAAATGTTTAAATTGATTTGGCAACATTTCAGGATTATGAAAACTGCCGCTTGTTTCTTATTCTTCACATGTTGTTTAGACGAACAAATCGACAAACTGTTTGAAAACGAGCAATTTCAACAGCTCCAGTGAGCAATTGCCGTCCGTACGATAAATTGCCAATTTTCACTCAACTTCTCTGATATCTCAATTATATGGAAGCAAAATTATTCGCCAAGTCACGCTTCGAAGCTTGTTATTCACTAACTTACACAGTACCGAGTGATTATTTTGAGAAAATAAGATGTTTTCCTGTTGATATCTGTTCTGATTAATTCGATGTGCTTACGTTATCTATTCTGTGCACATCGTCTAACTAATTAGAAGGTAAATATGTTCTACATTTGAAGAGGATTTGAGATTTATTCTTTTATCACTAATCCAATAAGAAATTCGTTGGAATTAGATAACACGAATTAGCTAAGTATGTTCATAAATTTCACGGTCGTAGTTCTTCATACATCGATGTCTATATGTGTTTGAACACAGCATTTTTTTACCTGTACACTGTACAGTAAAACGTCTATATAACGACATATTTTAGGTGACGGCGTGTCCGTTAAAGCCGAAAGTATGTTTTATAAAAGTCATTTCATATTATAAGGGTGGATTTATGGCAACGTATTTAATTTTAATTTACAATTTAAGCTCATTGAATGAATAATAAATGCATTCATTAACCTTGATCAAATTAAACTGCTGTGCAGCCGTGTGAATCAGTAACCAGCGATGCAAATGTCAGTGGTACGTTCAGTCTACGAGCAGGACCGTATAACGACCCGAATTTAAGTGTGAAAGGTGATCATGTGCAGAAAATTGTTAACAAATAGTTTTAAAAATTTATAACATTAACATGTTCTTTTAAACAGTTTTCACGTTTGACCAGATATTATGTAGTCTATTATATCGAGGATATATTGTAGTTATTCTGAGAAATGTGTGGTGATTTTTAATTGTTACTTTTCAGGTATTTGATCACTATCAATTCTTGGTGGATATGCACTATCGAAAAATGCAATGTAATGACCGAAATCGGTCTTGATATTTATTCAAATTAAGTGAAATCAGTACAAAAAAATGTATCATGTTTTTAATTTTTAAAGTTTTTTTTTTGTTTTACAAGCAATATATTTTGATATACGAAATGTGTACAAGGGTCAGTGTTTCCTTCCAGTAATTAGACTTACCGCGTAAAGCATGTCATATTTTTTTATTTCGACGACATTTTTGTTGCCTTATTCACTGTTATTCGTGTCAGTGAAAAACGACTGCTCGCCACTCTTACTTAATCAGTCTCAATTAATAATTAAATTCAAAAAAAACTCGTTAATATAATAATTAAAAAACAGTTGTTTACACTTTACAGCAATATCGCGAGTATGATGAAATTTACTTGGTAAAACCCATTGTAATAAAACATTTACAACATACAAATATTTGCAGAACTAAAATACCATTATATTATGTTTTATGAAAATGAGAAAAATTATAAATGATTCACTGTCTCATGGAAAAGTTTTTCAGCGTTTATAACTTAATAAACTATTATTTATATTTAATATATAATTAACAGAGTAATTTAATTATTGATTTTTCTCAAACGAAAACACTACTTTAAAATCTAGTTATTCTTTGATGAAGTGGCAATAAACTATAAAGAAGAGTAAGAGTTGATATAGTTAATTTGTCATGATAATGTACTCTGTGGTTGTTTTTACCTGACATTAATATTTGAGTGTGCATTGCGTAACTTAATTTTCAGCACAATTGATATAAAAATATGAAGAATCTTTCAATTTTACATATATTTTTATGTGTACGTATTTGGATTAAAATGATTGTATAGTTTTAATTAGTCGAATTAACTATTACTCGAAATAACCTTAACTATTCAAACAAACATGAAATAATAGTTAACCGTTATAAAATAATTACTATTTCATGGTTGTGCTTGCCTTATTTATGTACTTTGTAAACTTGGCCTTACCAAACTCAATTAAGTCAGTGAATTAAACAGTTCAATTTACGCATTTCCTTATTAGGCAGGAGTACGTATGAAAAAATACGTATTTTGTTTTACTTATTTAAGTAATTTTATTATAACAATAAAAATAATTGATTTTATTTAACGTCTTTGAATCTAATCATCGCAACAAAATCAAGTCTGTAAAATATTTTTTAACCATTTCCATTTGAACCTGAAATATATTTATAAAAACTAGCTGTAAGCCCGTTGACCTCAACGGGGGGGTTTTTGTTGCATTTTTAAGTAGTAAGAAAATTTACTGGCGTGAAAAATAAATTACAAACCTATTTATTGAATAAGCCAGAAATTCTAAAAGTAAAAGAAATATATCTCGGGACATATATCGACAGCCCTGCCCTGCAATATTTAAATTGTATATAATATCATCTTTAGAATAATTGAAATGTTTAAGTTTGCTAACAAACGCTGTATAAGTTTGCTAACAAACGTAATATAATCGCTGTTTAGCAAAGCAAGGAAAACTGAGCGATGAAAAAAGAGATGCCACGGAATCTGTACAGGTGAAAAGGATGAACTACAAAAATAAATAAAATAAGGGTAAATAAATTTAATTATCGATTCTTTATCATTGTATACGACGGTGAAAGTTGTCAAATGTCAATTCCGAGACTTGTGAAAAACAGAAGAGTGTCATTTCATACTTTTAGTATTTAGTTGATGGTATATAAACAGAAAATGTTGAATAACCAAAATGCAGCAAGAGTACTTTATTATAAAGGGCGTATCAATATTTTCTTTAGGTTTACCCCAGGGGGTAAATTTGAATCTGATAACTTATAAACATATACGCCATAATACGGTTCTGTTTATTATGATAAAACATAACAGAAACGTTATTTAGCACAACAAAATTAAACTGTTAAATTATTCAAGTTTATCCAAAGATAATATATTTGGGTCAGTTTTTACATAGTTGCTGAAGCGTGTTGAACCATAATTTATTTTGCTTACGCGCATTTGCGAGGCGATTTGGTACTTCGTTTTTGATGTTGTTTCATTTCAATTTATTTTCATTAACCGGTGATTTAGTTCATTAAATTATGGAAAGCGAGTCAAACTTCCTTATTATTTAAAATGAGAGATAGAGGGATTAATTTTCTCGAAATTATTTACAAGGCAAGTGAATTTGAATACTGATAAACAACTGATTATTGGTTTCGTATCATATTGGTCAACGCTCTTGTGCGTTCCTTTTTGGGCTACGGTTTCTTTGTGTTAACATATTTTTATAAATTAATTATCGTATTCAAATACCTACTATCCAATCGATCCTTAAAACTGATTGCAATACCGTACTGATATAATTAATTAAAACTAGCTGTAAGCCCGTTGCCCAGCAACGTGAGATTTTTGTTGCATTGCGTTTAATTTAATTTAATTTTATTTTATTTCATTTCATTTTATTTTATTTTAATTTATTTTATTTTTATAGTTAGCAGAAATTTCGTAAATTATTTAATATTTGGAATAATGTTCAAGTTTGCTAACAACCATTTTTCGTAGTAGCATAAATTTCGTAAAATATTCATTTTTTGAAATAAAGTTTAAGTTTGCTAACAACCATTTTTCGTAGTAGCAGAAATTTCGTAAATTATTGAATTTTTGGAATAATGTTCAAGTTTGCTAACAACCATTTTTCGTAGGAGCAGAAATTTCGTAAATTATGTAATATTTGGAATAATGTTCAAGTTTGCTAACAACCATTTTTCGTAGTAGCATAAATTTCGTAAAATATTCAATTTTTGGAATAAAGTTTAAGTTTGCTAACAACCATTTTTCGTAGTAGCAGAAATTTCGTAAATTATTGAATTTTTGGAATAATGTTCAAGTTTGCTAACAACCATTTTTCGTAGGAGCAGAAATTTCGTAAATTATTGAATTTTTGGAATAATGTCCAAGTTTGCTAACAACCATTTTTAGTAGGAGCAGAAATTTCGTAAATTATTGAATTTTTGGAATAATGTCCAAGTTTGCTAACAACCATTTTTCGTAGTAGCAGAAATTTCGTAAATTATTGAATTTTTGGAATAATGTTCAAGTTTGCTAACAACCATATTTCGTAGGAGCAGAAATTTCGTGAATTATTGAATTTTTGGAATAAAAAAAAAGTTTGCTAACAACCATTTTTCGTAGTAGCCGAAATTTCGTAAATTATTGATTTTTTGGAATAAAGTTTAAGTTTGATAACAACCATTTTTCGTAGTAGCAGAAATTTCGTAAATTATTGAATTTTTGGAATAATGTTCAAGTTTGCTAACAACCATTTTTCGTAGGAGCAGAAATTTCGTAAATTATGTAATATTTGGAATAATGTTCAAGTTTGCTAACAACCATTTTTCGTAGTAGCATAAATTTCGTAAAATATTCAATTTTTGGAATAAATTTTAAGTTTGCTAACAACCATTTTTCGTAGTAGCAGAAATTTCGTAAATTATTGAATTTTTGGAATAATGTTCAAGTTTGCTAACAACCATTTTTCGTAGGAGCAGAAATTTCGTAAATTATTGAATTTTTGGAATAATGTTCAAGTTTGCTAACAACCATTTTTCGTAGTAGCATAAATTTCGTAAAATATTCAATTTTTGGAATAAAGTTTAAGTTTGCTAACAACCATTTTTCGTAGTAGCCGAAATTTCGTAAATTATTGAATTTTTGGAATAAAGTTTAAGTTTGCTAACAACCATTTTTCGTAGTAGCAGAAATTTCGTAAATTATTGAATTTTTGGAATAATGTTCAAGTTTGCTAACAACCATTTTTCGTAGTAGCAGGAATTTCGTAAATTATTGAATTTTTGGAATAATGTTCAAGTTTGCTAACAACCATTTTTCGTAGGAGCAGAAATTTCATAAAATATTTAATTTTTGGAATAAAGTTTAAGTTTACTAACAACCATTTTTCATAGTAGCCGAAATTTCGTAAATTATTGAATTTTTGGAATAAAGTTTAAGTTTGCTAACAACCATTTTTCGTAGGAGCAGAAATTTCGTAAATTATTGAATTTTTGGAATAATGTTCAAGTTTGCTAACAACCATTTTTCGTAGTAGCATAAATTTCGTAAATTATTTAATATGTGGAATAATGTTTAAGTTTGCTAACAACCATTTTTCGTAGTAGCATAAATTTCGTAAAATATTCAATTTTTGGAATAAAGTTTAAGTTTGCTAACAACCATTTTTCGTAGTAGCAGAAATTTCGTAAATTATTGAATTTTTGGAATAATGTTCAAGTTTGCTAACAACCATTTTTCGTAGGAGCAGAAATTTCGTAAATTATTGAATTTTTGGAATAATGTCCAAGTTTGCTAACAACCATTTTTAGTAGGAGCAGAAATTTCGTAAATTATTGAATTTTTGGAATAATGTCCAAGTTTGCTAACAACCATTTTTCGTAGTAGCAGAAATTTCGTAAATTATTGAATTTTTGGAATAATGTTCAAGTTTGCTAACAACCATTTTTCGTTGGAGCAGAAATTTCGTAAATTATTTAATATTTGGAATAATGTCCAAGTTTGCTAACAACCATTTTTCGTAGTAGCAGAAATTTCGTAAAATATTTAATTTTTCGAATAATGTTAAAGTTTGCTAACAATCATCTTTCGTAGTAGCAGAAATTTTGTAAATTACTTAATTTTTGGAATAATGTTTAAGTTCGCCAACAATTATTTTTCGGATTTTAAATTATTTAACAATTATTTCCAATAAAAATCAAAAGATCAAATCCAATTTTTCAATAAAAAATCAGTTGCACATTTTGTCCAAGTGTATGAAAAAAGCAAAATATTATTCTATGATATATCCATATCATAATTTGAATATTCTTAATGTATTAAAGAATTCTAACAGATTTTCAAGGTCAGACGTGAAATGATTCATCATTATGATTCAATTGATCAAATCCGCTCCAAAAAATATTAGTCTCACATCGACTCACACGATCAAACGATTCTTTAGATAGCCCTATAATCATAGTTTGCAATAGTCGAATTAAAGTCTTTGATTATTCGAATATTATGATGTATGGTGATACTATACTTTAGCTCTACACCAAGAAATATCGAATTTTCAAACGTGGCGATATCAGAACATTCACGTGCTGTTTAAAATAAGCCGCTTCCATTGGATAGAACAACATTTCAAAAATGTGCTGTTCAGAATAAATCGAAATCATTGGTCTGTACCTTACTGCGGACGTCCTTACAGACGGACCTTATCGGCTATTAATGTTAAGATCGTTATTTCAGTATATTTTATCAAGTATCAGTATTTCAAGTGTCAATTTCTGTATAATTTCAATACACTCAGTCTACTTTTTACGCGACTTTTTTGGAAGGCACCGTTCCTTTTATTTACGCGATATACTCATTGCAGTGAATGTAACCCAATTGGTATTTTGGAAAAAAAGTTAGATGCGTTATAATATTTTACACGCCTTAAAGTATTGTAAAAGTGAAGTAACCTCAGTTAATACTCATTGCAATAGTGTTATCTCCGTAAAATAAATATATGAAATCCACCAAAACACCAAATAAATACGTGATTGTACTTAAAACAAGTATAAGAAAAAGTTTTACCGTTTGACTAGATGGCTCAATTCACCTCTCGCGGTTTCATTTCAAAATATAAATTATATGTATGAAATAGTTTGCGAATGTGAATTGACAAAACTGATTAAAAAAATATTGTGTCGTTATTTAAACTATGTTAATAAATTATTTTATATTATAGTAATATAGCTGTCGGCGTGAACAGGTTAAGCACCTTGAGCAATCAGTAAATCACCTTGGCGTTTTCTTTTTGATAAAACAGTCATCTTTTTTGTAACGTCAAACAAAACAAAACAGTAAAACAATAACGTTAAGCATATTCACCCAGTGGGTCATTATTTCCGGTCATGGCACAAGACTTTCGACACACCCGAACAAAAGGTATGACATTATAATGATTCTCAAAATGTTATATAAAGCGTTTTCGATATATTCGGCGGTAACATTATAGAAGCTAACTTTTATTTAAAATTAAATTTGAAAACTTTGTTTATCTCTTGATCAAATTTAATTATATATTGTGCTATGTAGCAATTTTTGCACAATGGAATATGCCAAAGAAAATGCGGTATATGAATGAGCTCACGTAATACTTTAACTCATTTTTCATGCCTTTTTCAATCTTTCATTGTAACTGTTAATCGATAAATCATAGAGTGCACTATTTCATATGTGATGGGAAAATTCAAATTTAATGTCGCTCTATTTAAAAGTGGTTGTAGACTAATACAAACTGTTCATTATCAGAGAGCAATTTCAGTTCCTTCCAAATCTTAAACCTTGTTATAATAATGGAAACCTATATCAGGCTCCGGGTGTAACCTCAAGTGTCCTAAGTAACGTGAAAATAATGATTATACCTTTTTTTGAATCGTTCAAATTATATACAATCACACAGATTTTGTCACTAACGACCCGGGTTTCGCCTTTCGGCATCTTCAGGCGTTCAAGTTCATCCGTGCAATTGAACGTGCACGGATGAACTTGAACGCCTGAAGATGCCGAAAGGCGAAACCCGGGTCGTTAGTGACAAAATCTGTGTCAATGTACATAATTTTACCGATTCAAATTTAATATTGAAATTCCACCAAGCACCTTCAGTCGAAATCTTAAATTAAAAAAACGGTTATACCTAATCCTTTTTTTACGCGATACATTGGTTCCAAAAAGTGGCGCGTAAAAATACCTCACTTTCATATAATTTGATAAATTGGTTCCAAAAAATCGCATAACAACGAAAATTTACGGTGCCGACCAAAAAATAGCGTAAATTCGAAATCGCGCAAAAAAAAACGCGTAAAAAGGACTAGGTGTATAGTATATTAAGTGCCCTTCGAAAATATATTTTTTTATCCGGCTTAAGAATCAATTTATACTTTTGATTTAAAATGACTAAAATGAAAATATTTAAAATTATGAAATTTATTTAATAAAAAAATAATAATTATAATCCGCGGGGCAGAAAATCGAGAGAACCGATGACTTCATGTACCAGGGGGTGTATATCACGGGAGATGACAACCCACGTAAAAAGCTCACGATCCCATTGGGGATAGCTTTAACAACTTTTAATTCACTGCTGAAAGTCAGTGCGTCCTTCTCAACGAGTGCATTCTGGCAGTGTTGATTCACGGTGGTGAGTAATGGCACCTAACAGAAGCACATAGTAACCGTATACTGTGCTTCTAAAACAGATGAATAGTACGAGTGCGGTGGTTTGACTTTGTCAGGAACACAGTGATAAGAGAACGGACTAAACTGCCCTTTACTACGTCCAAAATGAAAAAGCGACGATGGACCTGGCTTGGAAGCCCTGCGGATGCCTTTCTTTGAACGGAATGGATCCCGCTGACGTGGAAGGCCACCGATGATTATCCATAGAATGTATTCGGTGGAGCTACTGGACGCTGGGAGGCCATGAAGTTGTCATATATATGATCCGACTATAAAGCAAATATGGTTGACAAAAAAAAACCATTAATAATCATAATAACTATTTTCTTGCACCATATTCAATTCAAATATTAACCCTTTGGTTACGGGCGAAATTTCGTAGGTATGTGCGAAAAAAACGGGTAAGAAAATGGGAATTTTCCAGTGTTTTGGAAAAACTAAGGTAAATCTCAAAATTGTTAATACATTTTATCATTTTTTTTTATAACGTGCTAAGATCAATATTATCTACGCGAATTCATAGTAAATTAAATAATTATCTGACTTAATATAAATAATAATAAGCGATGAAATCAAAAAAACGTTTTTCTCATACCCTAAATTCGACTTTCACTCCAAATATATGTTTTATAAGAGAATAAAATGTATTTAACAATTATGCTAATCAATAGTATGGATTGTCGTTAGTATCATCATAAAAAAATCACAAGGAGTTTTGGACCGAAAATGACCAGATCCACCTTTTCCTGAACGTAGAAAAACACACTTTTCTTATAAAAAACTAAGACAGTTTTGATTATTAGGTCATATTTTAACCCTTAATTTATTTGAAACTAAGAGGTTTTTGGCGACGTTAAAATTTTTATTTTGTTCCTTTGAATCAGTACTCCAATATTATAGCGATATTTAATTTTTTTCTCTTAACTGAATTTGGGCGTATTTGATCCCATACTCCTCATAATAATACAATCATAAAAAGGAATAAGCGCCACGTAAGATCATATAGCGTCTTTCGTTTTTGTCTCAAATTACATCATAATTCATATGTTACTGATAACATTATAAACTATAATTTATATTATGATTATTTTACAAAACGAAATCATATTATCTTCATGTAAAATCACTTAAAAATTACCTGGACTATTATCGTATCACTAAAAAACTATTACGTTTTTTTTCTTAAAGGATTATATTATTTCGCAACAAAAAAAACACAAACATGCTTTATTTATTGTCCTCAATGTAAATCGGATGCAAACCTTTATCAATCTTTATGGAAATATACTTTAACCGTTTCACCAGGGGTGGGCTGGAGGCGGCTCGCAGGGGCCCGGGCGAGCCTTTTGATAGTTTTAAATTGGGTCAGCGAACCCTTTGTTAAATTATGAAAAAAAAAAAATCTTGCTCAATCAGTACTGCAATTTATGACCCATATATTATCTACAACGGTTTCAGTATAACGTTTGACTGAAAGAAATAGTACCTATTTCTGCGTCCATCTTATAACTCTTCACTCTTGCAATCTGAGGTAGGTAATTTCATTTTTCAGCTATAGATATTAATAATTTTACGGTATATTACGTATCGTTACTTAATTTAAGAATAGTAAAAATTAATTGTTTTAATATTTATTGTGTAAAATTGTAGGTATAAGATTGATAAAGAAATCTGCCCATTGAACAGAACACTGCGAATATATTTGTGATTAGGCGTACCTTTTGCTAGCGTATTGGCAGCCCACCGATGCGTTTTACCATCCTTTCAACGCTTTTATTACTGGCTGTTAAGTCGGATAAAAAATGACTCCTACTTCGGCTTTAAATTGAAAGCGACTAAGACTCCGACTCCGAATTGATATTTACATATATCGATGGCTTAGTTCCATACTGCTACAACTAAAAATTGTTAGCTTTGAGATATGGTTGGCTGACCAATGTTTTGACACATCTAAACTGAGTTGTAGAAAAGTGATATTTATTGTTTGTGTCATATCTTTAGTGAATCATTTTGTTATTAATCTCATTTCAGTTCAAATTTATTGAAACTTTGACAAAACCATAAAATGATATTTCGAATCGTATATATTATACATGTAACCGAGATATTGTTTATATTTCTTTATTTCCATTATGCAAACTTTTGCCAACCGGGAGAAAACTAGTATTTTTTTCTAGATGTTCTTTTGTGAATCTATAGAAAATGTATTCGAATGGGTAATATAACTCAAAACATCAGATTTTTGACTTATCGTTTTATAAAACTAGGACATCGATATATATATTTCGCGGGATTTTTTAGTCCAACAAGATTTATTATTATTTATGTTGTCATGTAATGCTCATTTCCAAAATAACTGCTATAAACGCTTTGATTTGATATGCAGTTATCGGATCTCATTATTTCATCTTATTTGAATGTATTCTAGTATAAGCATATTTATTTAATTCAATGGTTATCATGTTCAACAATTGAGCATTAAAAAAAGATTGATGTAAGAAATAGCTTCAAATGATTTTAGATGAAAATGCTCGAGTCATAATAACTCGTTAAATAGAATGGGCAAGGGTGAAGTGTCATTAAATTTTACTAAAATCTGTTCCACAATTGTAATTATCAGCGTATTTTCGGCTGGATGACGTCACTGTATGATTTTCTTCAACCATTAGAATGATTTGGCATTATGGGTATTATACCAGGGCTGTGGAGTCGGAGTCACGGAGTCGCGGTATTTTGACCGGAGTCGGAGTCATGAAAAATGAGCGGCTCGAATTTTTTTTGAAAAATATTTTTAATGAAGTGTATTCAAACAAAATAGTACAAAGTGTTGGCATTACATGCTTGGCTGCTTACAGATCATCTAATGGTACACATATTATATAAATAAATTTTATAATATTTAAAAATAAATTTTGAAAAAATTCCTCGGAGTCGGAGTCGTTCATTATTTTAAGGCTAGAGTCGGAGTCGGAGCCGCCTTTTTTTACACGACTCCACAGTATTGTACTAAAAATATTAATAGGTATGAAATTCGTTGTAATAAAATAAAAAAAAAAATTGTATAATGTTTGCATGTATGTGCGGTCCTTAGGCAAATTTAATTTTAACGTATACATATTGTAACTTGAATTTTCGCATATTTCTGTATACATATTTTATTTTATTTATTCATATTATGAAGGTTGGGGAAGCCGCCAATACTTTTTTTGAGACGTTGTTAGATACTGTTAAAAATCATTTATTTTTATTCATGTCAGTTCCCAACCTTTTTTTACTATTAGAACTGCCTCAGATGTTCAAGCAATCTTTTTTGAAGAGAAAACAGATAGAAAGAATAAGGTTAAAACAATAATTACAGGTCAGCTAATTACTCTCACTACGCCCTGTAATTTTAGGATTGGAAGGGTAAGAAGGAATCTTCAGACATCACAAACATCCTTGCCTTAGAAAAAAATGATAAATTGTTTGAAATGTGATTCGAACCAAGCGTCTCGGAAGCAGATGACGTTGACCACTGCACTGCAGAACCGAATCACAAATTTAATTTATTTTTTTAAAATAAATTATAGCAGTTTTGTCGGGTCCTACGGCGCAGTGGTAAGCGTTTTTGGCTTCCACGCCGAATCTCACAAACTCGAGCCCCAGTACAAACAGCATTTTTTCGATTGATTTATCGACTTCTGTTCGAAGGCATGGGTGCTTGTGATGTCTACAAATTCTCTCTCACCCTTCCAATCCTTCAATAACTGGGTGTAGTGAGAGCGATCAGCTAAATACTAGTCCTGTCCTAGCCCTATACTTTTTTCCTACTACTCTCTTAGGAAAGGAGAGGTTAAGCGACTGAATAACAATCAGTTCTCGTAGAAAAACAAATTTTGAGATACTTTCATAAAGAAGCCATATGCTCCACATTGAGTCCGCTTCTAATGGGAGCGGACATAGAATTTAAAAAAAATAGCAGTACAGATACATTGCGACTCTATGTATACATATTGACTATCATCGTATGAAATCAATTAAACCACTTTCCCCGTCAAATAATAAATGCTATTGAGAAATGCATGTCGATAAAATATTTTTTAAGAAATCATCAGTGCATATTTATTTTTATATTACATTCAACCTTTCAACGTTTTTATTGTTGCAAAATGCATATATTTTATTCGCTCAGCTCTTTCCAAAATATTTTGATTGCAACAGTTCAATCAATACAGCAGGAATTAAAACCGATTGTCAATTTTCCACGTGTATTACGTAAAAAAACAAGATCCTTTCAAAAACTATACATAAGTTAAAGAAAATAATCTAGAAAGTGTTTGCTTAATTTTAAAAGTTAAAGTGAAAAAAATGATTAAAAAAAATTTAGTAATAAAAAAATTGTCTTTTTATAATCATTAAAAGAATGAAATAAAGTAAAAAAAATGTTTTAAAATAAGTTAATTTATGTATTTAACAATCATTAGTCATATATTCACCAAAAATATTAAATGATATTCGCATAAATATACGTTCATTAAGCCACGCAATATGACACCAACCAATCGTCGCAAAAGCGATTCCTCGATCTTTTCGCATGGGAAACGATCGTCGCAAAAGCGATCGCCCGTATGCAAAGGGTTAATGAATCTAATACAATAAAACGCTTTCGCCAAATTCATATAACAGAAGCTAAAATATATAAATCATCGAAAAGTTATTTAGATGTGTCACTGTATTTTTATTTTATTCAATACGGTTATCGATTTTCGTCTGTTGTATATAATATAAAAAACGTAATGTATTCAAAATGTAAAAATAGTCCGTATGAAATTCACAAGAAAGTTATATGAAAATTAGCATAACTCTTCTCACATGTTGAGAAGTACGTGCCTAACGGATTTCAGTTTGCCGTGATCACGTAGTAGCGGCGTTACTGAGTAATCCGTTCTACGTCGTTACGGAATAATACGTCTTCGTCAGTGGGTAAACGTTACAAAAACTGCGTCGCCATGCAAAAGTGCGTCGAGTGGAGTAAAACATACTTTACAATCATAGTCTATATATGTGCTTATTTTTTTATTAAGTAGCGAAAGCCAAATGACATTTGGTTGACGTTTGTAATCTGTAAATAAAGTCACTTGAAGCAAACCCGTAAACTAAACTTCAACAATAAATATATGCTTCGGAGATCTGTAGTGCTATTCCCGTGTGCATGGCACTTGTTTTAGCTGGTCTGAAATACTCAAAATGTGACTGTGTTGGACGGTTTCTATATCAAAAATAAGATTTTGTATAGAGTATTTTTGTAAGATAAGAGTATTTCAGACCGTTAAAATACGTGTTATGCACTCGGAATAGCACTGTTGGGGCCCAATTTTTTTTTAATCGGCTATTCAAAATCTTTACATTTAAAATGGAGATGACTTAACGCAGGGGTTCACAAAGTGTGAACCCCTGCGTCTTTTTGATGACTTCCGCACGATTTATATTAAATCTTCATTTTCGTTCTTCATACTAAATATTAAAAAACCATTTTAATGTAAAAATTAGATCAAAAATAATTCTCACTGACCGATTTCAAAAACCCAGGAATTTGAGGATTTCCCAAAATGAAAAAATGTGGAAACTTTTTTTGTTTAGCTTTTTGGAGATTTCAGTAATTTTTGTCTTATGCCGATTTCAAAAACCCACGAATTTCAAAAAAAATCTGACATTCTTTTTTAGGTTTCACGTAAATTTACAAAATTATCAAGGGTTTTGCACTTCTTAACCTTAATCCCGGGAATAGTACTGACACAATCCCGGGATTTCGGGATTACAAAATTGGACGGGATCCCGGGATTGGATGTCCTATTCGCATTCATACTTATCTTCATGTTTTCATTTTATTTTACAATCAACATACCGATATAATGTGGAAATTGATTGAAGGAAATATTTATTCAATTTCAAAACAAAAGCGAGTTTCCGAGAATGCGTTTAAACAATAAATAGTTCTTAGAAAATGTGAGCGGTTTCAGAAATTTCCTTCGAATAAAATTGAAAAATGGAAATACAAATGAAAAGAGAAGTTTCGTAATGAAAAAGTTTACATCGCCGTATATTCGCTAAACAACTCTGAAATTACACTTTTGTTTATGCTGTGAAAGCTTTTTTGTTTATAACTTTTTCTCCTTCACAATCAGTCAAAGAGTTTTCTTTTTAAGTCGGTGTGCCACGTAAAATAATATTTCTAAGAATTCCAGACAGAAAACTTTTATACTTAAAATTTACTCTGTTACTGCGCAAAGAAAATATTTCAAAACTACGATTACATGAATAATTTAATATTTTTTATTCATAAA
Source organism: Himalopsyche tibetana (assembly GCA_030503985.1). Taxonomy (NCBI): domain Eukaryota; kingdom Metazoa; phylum Arthropoda; class Insecta; order Trichoptera; family Rhyacophilidae; genus Himalopsyche; species Himalopsyche tibetana. The sequence goes on from JAPJYX010000014.1 coordinate 6,211,464, forward strand.
TGCTAAAGAAAACAAATGACACTGCATTTAATCATTGCTAATGCACACGAAATTTATATATTTTTTATCACAAGAGATACACTTAAGGAAGATTCCTTTGCCCAAGATTTTAAATAATTTAAAACTAAATAATCCAAGTTCGATATTGATCGAATTGAATCTGAAACCACCACGTTGATAGAGCAAAACCTTTGCCACTATGTCAAAGAATCTTAGATACTTTGTGTATCGATGATTAAACCTAAATTTAGTATTTGAAATATTTATAATTTACTTAAATATCTTATAATTTATTTTCTTATTATTTTCGGATTACATACAACTGCCTTCCGATGAGTACTGGTAAATAAAATAAGTTTAGATTCATAGTTCAGTAGTAAAATGGTAAAACTTTTTTATTGATTTTTCAGTACAATCCCGTCTTCACTTGATGTTTTGGTGGAATGCGTATTTTTCTTATAGAGAGATTACGCTATTGCAATGTGTATTAACTGAGCTTAATACTTTCGATGGTTTCGGCGGTAACTTTGTGGAAGTTCATTTTAATAGAAAATTTAAATTTACTTTGATCATTCCACGTATTGTGTTACTAACTGTGACACGTGTTTTGCCTCTTTCAGAGGCATCTTCAGACTTACTATCGCAAAGTTTGCTTAAGTAATGAAGCAAGATTGATTCTAACATTTTAAAATTATGAAATTACAAAATGGAGTTTTGGGTTTTTTTTCCTTTTAAGAGGAGCAAGGAGGGGGGTGTAGAATCGAAATAAAGCAAACAAATAATGATACTAATGAGTTGCAATCAATCAGATTGCGATTTTTCCTTTTTAAGGGAAGCAAAGAGGGGATTATAAAATCGAAACAGAGCAAACAAATTTAATCATACTACTAATGACGTTAAAGGACTTGAAAGGAAAAAAAACCCAAAACTCCATTTTGTAATTTCATAATTTTAAAATGTTAGAATCAATCTTGCTTCATTACTTAAGCAAACTTTGCGATAGTAAGTCTGAATATGCCTCTGAAAGAGGCGAAACACGTGTCACAGTAAGTAACACAATACGTGGAATGATCAAAGTTAATTTAAATTTTCTATTAACTGAGCTTACTTCACTTTTACAATACTTTAAGACGTGTAGAATATTATAACGCCTCTTACCCTTTATTTTTTAAAATACCATTTGACTCACTTCACCTCTCATGGGATTATATATTAAATATCATTTAGATACTTATAATATAATAATAGACTGGCACAGCGCTTTCGGATGGGATTAGCCCAATACTTAGTAATATATAAAAAATAAGCAAACCATTAAAATTATATGGTTTGTAAAATAACTGTCAGGTCTGTGGCGTAGGGGTCAACGTTGATAGCCCCCGTGACGGATCTCACGAGCTTGAGTTCCGCTACGAACAGCATTTTTCTCACTTAGTTAACTATTAATTCTCTCCTGGCACTATCCCTATTCCCTTAAAAAAAGATATAGTCACTTTGTTTCAATCAGGTCTCGTAGAAAAACCTTTGATACATTAGGAGACCATATGATACACATTGAGAGCGGACATGGATTAAAATTTCGTACAAAATACAAAAAAAAACTAAATGGTATGAGGCCGAAAAAACTAGTAATAAAATACATAAATTCTTGTAAATCTAAATACCTCGATATTTTGACATTATCAAAACAATAATTGGATTTGAATAGCAGCAAAGTACAATTTTTACTTTTTGATGAATCGTATCTTTGCTTACCCTTTATTTATCTCTTAAAGAATTTGTCTGATGATGGAGAATCCACCAGGTACATGGAGCGTGCATATGTTACAATCTACTTTAGAAGATGACGCATTTTTTATTCCATGTAACTGTAACGTGCGACATAAATTTTCTATTTCAACAGTAGGAAAATTTATTATGGTCATATGTTACAAAAAATGGCTTCCGTCATACGACATTGTCGCATAAAACTCGGGACCGTGTGTTTTTTTTAACAATTTTCTTACATCTTTTTCGGATTTACAGTCGTATTGTAATAAATTATTAAAATTCTTTGACTTATCGTCAGCCCATCCTTAATTTATGACATAACCAGCTTCGGATGAATGATTACTAAAGAAATGTTTTAAAAATTTGTATTACATATTTACAGCAAAATAGCTTGATTCATCACAGTTAAATATCGGGTGTGTTCATAAAGTATATTTGTGAAATCACAAAATCAAATGGACTTGAATAATTAGAATTGTGCCATAATTCTTTAGGATGCTCCAGTAGAAAAAGTTGACTTTATTAATGTAGCATTTTATCACTTTGTCAAAAATTTCCCAAATTTTAATTACGTTTGTAATTACTTTCAATCGCCATTCAATGTTTTTTAATCTGGGATGACTTATATGTTAGATGTGTCAAACATTTTAATTTTGTGTTATTTTAAAATCACTTTTAATGTAATTGGTAATTTCTTTTCAATGCCAATTGTTGTTTATAACTTTTCATTTTTATATAAATAGCATTGTTAAATTATATTTCTTATCAGTTGACAATGCTCGCAATGAGCGAAACCGGTACTGACATATTAAATACAGTGAAATGAAGTACAAAGGATTATTGTGTTTTTATTAATATAATGCCTTTCCACCAAGTATTGACAGTGAACACCCTAAAAGTGAAAAAGTTTACTGTTCATAGTTTCCCGTTGATATGCTGTCGTGAACGATAAATTATAATGCTCCGTCCCTAGCAAATTATATTATTAAAAATATATATATTAACTCCTATAATAATTACTATTGATTGACTTCGTGGCGCTCACACTGTCGTACACACCATAGAGCTCAACGTTTCTTCATTTTCGTAGATGTTATGGAGAAAACGAAATATTCTTGCATAATATTACGGACAACATAATTAATTATATTAAATACTTTTTCTAATCGGAAGTGGACTTGTTGACGGATTTTTTAAAATCTTGTGGTCATAGCTAACGATTTGACGGATATTTTTTTACTGTGGTATTGATAACACCAATTTGTAGCTAGCACGTGTATTAAAAGATTACAATGGTGCGTGCTCTAATAAAAAAAATCATACAAAATATGAACAAATAAATTTATTGAATGTTCTTTTATCTTTATCTTTCAAGCACAATAGTGCATGGTTAAAAGATAGATCCTGTCTGTATCGGGCCAATCATATGAGGAATAAATTATTTTCTTTACTTGATCGAATTGCGTTATGGAAGGCGGCCGTGAAAATTCAGCTGCATACACATAACGGGTGGTATTGGGATACTCGACAACCAACTTGTATCCGAATATCCAAAATATTCGAATATTTGATTTGAATCCTTAGTCTACAGAGATTTTTGAATCGCACATTTTTTGTGACGTAACGTGCAAAATTATAATATTTTATACGTTTATTTGTCTATAGTAAAATATTGTTAATTATGTCTGTGATTATTGCTATTGTTCATTGTAAGATAACAATATGTCACATTGCTTCGTTATGAGTAATGGCTTATTTATGATAGTTATTCTGAGTGTGATTATGCAGCGCGATGAAGATAAATTATTTATGGTTTCATATAAAACAGGAAGTAAGATTTGATTATTTGAACACATTTAACGACAAGTTCATTGCCCGAGCTATCAACTACGCGTGTCTTAACGAATTGTCAACATAATTGCCCTTTGTTGACAATTTATAGTGGATATTAAATATTACAGCCAGAAATTTAATTGTAAATATTTGAATTATTTTAATTTATCAACGAGTGCATTCTGATCATTTTAATCAAAAGGAACTCTATGAATACAACATACTAATGCTATTACATATTACAAGAAACACTTGCTTTTTAGACACACATAATTATTAACATTATCAATATTGGCTGGATATTAAATTAAATCAATTTAAAAGTTATACAGAAAGAAAGGTATAAATATGTTTATCTCAATCCATCCTAACTCATACTGAAAGTTAAAAGTATAAATTCTTGTCAAAAAACCATTTATTTTGAAATACTTATTTTCCATTGGTAGAACTTCATTATAGTACGGAAAAAAATATCAAATTATTTATTTCTACACTTTTTTAAATAAATTTATAGATATTTTTAAAAATTTGTAGAACTAAATACTTTGATATTTTTTTGCCGGATTATTTATTTTTTGCACATTTTAAATTTTAAAAATTTGACGAATGTCTTCTAATAAATTATGTTAGTTCTCGACTTACGACGAGGTTGTCTTACCAACATTGGTCGTAAGTCGAATTTCACACAAAAAATGTAAATATAAATAATATACATACATCGTCAAAGATATGTACTATGTCCGTTATTGCTTTTATATATGATTTAAATATTGTTGAATGTAATAAAATAATTAAATTTATAATGTATCTATAAGAATTTTTTGATTTCTAAAAAAAAATATCCACTACAATGATAATGATTGTTTTTCTTGTAAATATTTCTAGGATTGCTTTGTTTTTCTTTATCATATAAATGTAGAAAAATAGCAACGAATTTTATCTTATAAAGTTTGCTAAGCTTAATAATTTGATTTTTTCTCCTGAATAAATTTTATAAAATTTTTTAACAACATATATCTGAAATTGTTTTCAAATTATATATGTTCTATATTGTTTTAGTACTATTATGTTTTCCTGTAATGTTATTTATTGTATGTTGATAAATTAATTTATAATGTCCGTAATGACATTGTATTAAATCAAAATTTTCCACTAAGTCCTAAAAGTCTATCGCCATTCGTAGAAGTTGAAACGGAAGTCGCTTAATGGAACTTGCCTGCCGGGGAGAGCTTTCTTTGTTCCACTAAACGAGTTTTCCACTATCGAACAGTCAAAGGAAATCGCTGGAGAACCTTATTACAAAGTCGAAGCGATTTTAATATTCGTCAAGAAGACGGAAACTTTATAATCAGCGAACAAAGAGTCTCGCTAACATTGGTTGTTGAGGTAAAATAATTAAAAATATAATGCGTTTAATATTATTTTTATGGAATGTTGCCAAGACAGCATTTAGAGCAAAATAATTCAATTATATTTTGATTTATTTGACAACAATTGATGTCAATAATGACGGCTTATAAAGACAACTTATGTATATCTCGTAAAATTATTTTTTGTGGGCAATCTTAATATCTATCTATATATTATCTTCAATCTTTTCGATGTCCGCTCACAATGTAGCGCATATGGACTTTTAATGAAGCTTATCTCAATAAAGTTGTTCTACGACAACTGCTTTGTTACTCAGAAGTTCAAAAATTTTTTCCAAGTGAGAACGTATAGAACAGGGGCTCCCAATCGGTGGAGAAGTCTTCTTTCTGAAGGAATTTCAAAATTCCAGTGGAGGAATCGTTGAATCCTTAGTTTATTGTTTTTTTTTGTTAAGTTCCAAGTATTATTTAACATTAATAAAAACAATAATCCTTTGTACTTCATTCCACTTTATTTAATATGTCAGGACCGGTTTCGCTCATTGCGAGCGTTGTCAACTGATAAGAAATATAATTTAACAATGCTATTTATACAAAATTGAAAAGTTATACACAACAGTTGGCATTGAAAAGAAATTGCCAATTACATTAAAGTGATTCTAAAATAACACAAAATTAAAATGTTCAACACATCTAACATATAATTAAAAAGTCATCCCAGATTCATAAATTCAAAATGCGATTGAAAGTAATTACAAACATAATTAAAATTTGGGAAATTTTTGACAAAGTGATAAAATGCTACATTAATAAAGTGAATATGCTTAATGATATGAATATGCTTAATGATAGTTTTATGTTTTCCCCGCTTCCAAGTAGTTGGTGTGTTCATTCATCACTTAAACAAAATCGACAGCCAGGAAGATTCTGAAAAACAAATTTTTCAAAGACCATATCAATTCTAACAAAAGAAATCTATGTTTATTTTATTTTATTTAATTTATATAAAAAAGAATAGTTAATAAGAGCTAATGCAATGGATAAAGTAACGGAGAACTAGTAAAAATTATTTGATCGTTTAAAAGATCTGAATCAGGTAAAAATTTGAATCTATTGATTTCTAGGATTTCTTGCTTGTCTAGTTTGACAGACTTGTTATTTAAATGTAGAACTTTAAAGTTTTCAGTTGACAATGCTCGCAATGAGCGAAACCTGTCCTGACATATTAAATAAAGTGGAATGAAGTACAAAGGATTATTGTTTTTATTAATATAATGCCTTTCCACCAAGTATTGACAGTGAACACCCTAAAAGTGATTATTTAACATGTTTAAAAATTATTTCTCATAAAATCATTTTACATGCACTTGTACGACATTTTTGAAAATATACAGTGTTTTTTATTGACACTTCAGTCATTTCATTAATTAGTTAGTAAAAAATCATCTCATTTATAATATTATATACACAAATACTTAGTTTCAATCCATGTCCGCTCCCAAAGTGGAGTATATTTCCTCCTAATGAAAGTATCTCAACAGATTTTTTACGACAACTGTTTGTTACTCACTCTTCACAAAATTACATGAAAACATAGCATATAATTATAAACAGATATACACACTAAATAATCATTTTTTTCATACCACACTATAATAAAATAAATAATAAGTTGGTTTCCCACCATCAGCTGTTGTGTACATGCAGCCAACGTTTATTGGCGACCTTCCACAACGCTATATAAACGAGATGAATTTACTATCAACCGTCCAAAATCTGGAATTCTTACCACGTATATTACCAGAGAATGCACACACGAGTTACGCCACTGATTTAATGCAGTGCTTAATTAGATTATATTATTACAATACCAATGAAGCTTGAAACTTTATCCCGCCAGAGGGCGACACCCATACGATACAAACAGACACGTACACTAAATCTATCAACCGAAAATGATTAATTGAATAAAGACTGCAAAAAGGGTAAAATTAAATTAACAAAGCAATGGAATTACTTACCCATACCCTGATAGAAAGCTTCATTTCACCTGTGTAATCCAAACCATATTGGATTTGACAGGCAGAATCCTATTATTCTACAGAGCAATGTAGAGTGAGTGCCCTGCTAGTGCTCTGTTGAAATTTGGACGCCACTGATACTAAAACTTAAAATTAATATTATACCAGTATAAAAAATATATGTCGGGTCCGTGGCGCTGGGTTTATCGTCGTTGGCTTAAGTGACGGATCTCACGGGTTCCAATCCCAGTACAAACAGCATAATTCAATTCAATTCAATTGCTGTTTAGGATGTCTAAAATTCCCTCCCCAATCTTCCAATACTAAAATAACGGAGCCTAGTGAGAACGATTAATTTACGACTAGTCCTGTCTTAGCCTTATCTTATCCCTACTCTTTTTGAAAAATAGAGGTTAAGCAACTGAGTAACCAATAGTTTTTAAAGAAAATCTTCTTTTGAGAGAACTCCATTTACTCCACATTGGGAGCAGACATAGATTTTGTCAAAAGAGCAGTAAAACCTTGATATATGAGAACACTTGGAGTGTAAATGTGTCCATTTAAGTGTTAAGACGAAATTGTGTTTTTTTTTATTCAGAAACAGACAACGTGTAATTTTATATATCACATACTGTTAACATAATTTTACAAGACAAAAAACAATGTTCTGAATTCAGTTTGATTTTTAAGGGCATTGAGATACTTTTGAATATTCAATCTACAAAATTGCATTGTTGTTCACATGTGACAACGCTCAAAAACACGTACTTTGTAATGTGTTTTGTCCAAATATTACGATATATTCTGATAATAGTGCTGTTGCCACCCACGAAAGAAAACACTTTGAAATTATTCTTTGTCCCAAAACAATTTATTGGAAATTAGTGACGCCTCTTCGTCAGCTACACCACTGGACAATAAATAGTACATTGACATCGCCGCTTCGTAATTTAAAATCGCTGAGCCTTTGAATTAATTTAAAAACTGCCGAAGGGCTTAACTAAATTCGACTCTGCCTGAAATATCAATCGATGCCAAAACCCATATCTCTTCAAATCCATTAAGTTGTAATGGATTTTGAAAACTTCGTTTTCAATTTGTAGTCGATGTTTTTTTTCCACGCACACTTACTTTCTCTTTTAGAAATAATTTATAAAATTCAATTAAAAACAGCGTATGTATGCCCTTTAAAAACATCGTCAAAATAAATTGATATTGAATAACCAATACTATTCAAAATATCATCCATTCGAAATAGTATTAAATTATCAAAAAAAAATGAAAAAAGTAACAAATTTGTTTCTCTACATACATTCATTTTATTTAAGTGACATAATCATTCGCTTTTTTATTTATTAGTAAAAAAAAAAATTGTAATGATTTTAATATGGAGGTTCTCTTTATATAGAGGTTTTGATCGGGTACAAATTTACATTTTTTTTAAAAAATATAATGCCTTTCCACCAACTATTGACATTGAACATTCTAAAAACTGTATTAACCGTTAGCACATTGATTTTATTTGTGCAAAAAATCGTATTAAAAGAACATCTGATGTATATTATTGACCTAGTATACCGTATACCTAATATAATATAATATAATCGTCGATCATATCTTTACAACTACCTACCTAGTTCCTATTTTAACTTTTATCCAGGGCTGTGGAGTCGGAGTCGGTGTCGTGAAAAATGAGCGGCTCGATTTTTTTTTGAAAAATATATTTAATGGTGTGTATTAAAACAAAATAGTCAAAAGTGTTAACATTTCATGCTTGGCTGACTAAAGATGATCTGATGGTATACATATATATAAGTTAAAATTAAATTGTTTAAAAAAATCTTCGGAGTCTGAGACGTTAATTATTTTAAAGCTGGAGTCGGAGTCGGAGTCGTCTTTTTTTTGACGCGACTCCACAGCCCTGCTTTTATCCAATTTAGATAAAAGCATCCATTATATACATTTTGTAAATGTTTGAATTTCGAAGAGGACGAAACGAAATCCAGAATACAAGATAATTTGAGTTCGTAATTAATTAAACAGCCATTAAAAACACTGACATTAAATAAATAACAACACGTGAAGTAAAAATGTATCAAATTTAATTTTATATTTACATGGAATCTTATTGAGACTTCTATTGATCCTGTGAGAACCAGTATGCATTCTGAATTCTGAAAAAATAGCTTTCAACCATCTTCTTTTCTTTTGCGATACGTATGAGATAAAATATGGCAACTAAAATTTCACAATATTTGTACTATTTCATTTACTAAGAAAATTAAAAACCTAGTCCAGGATTTGATTTTTCTATTGTTATTTAAAATAACATGGATTACTGACAGAGTGTTGTGATGTACATATTGAACATATTCCCCTCCATTTTCAACCTTTGCAAAGTTTTAAAAAAACATGTTTTCAATTTTTTGACAGTGTGTCTAACTGTCATCTTCACGTTCTACTTTCAATTTTTCATTATTAAAAAAAAACATTGACACACGAACTGTGCAAAATTTCTCAGGTCATCGGCATAACACTTTGTGAAACGTTTGAAAGTCACAACCTTATTTCATTTAAAAATATACAGTAAACATACTATTATATATTATGTAAGTAATTTAAATGTTATTGTTTAATTTATTTGAAGCATGTTATGTACTACTGAAAGAATTTATCTCAACAGGTTTTTTCTACGAGAACAGCTTTTTACTCAGTTGCTTAAACTCTTTTTTTTTAATAGTAAGGATATAAAGATAAAGTGAAGACTGGTAGTTAGCTAAAAGCTTTCGCTACGACTTATTTTTAGGATCGGATATGTGGTGGAAGTAAAATTGTCAAAACTGTAATATATCATTGACGGAAATAGGTTTCCGTTACCGAAAAGGAGTTTATACGCCATGTGTAATATAAATATCAAAATCGTCAGCAGAATTAAGTCCACTAACTTATCATCACACCCTTCATTCATTCGTCACAATTTCTTCTTCTCAACTCTTAAAATGGTGTCGCCGTTTGCAAGATTTATCTACTGCTGCACTGGGACAAGCTCGCGATGAGGAACCGTTTCTGATCGATAATAAATAATGTGGAACGATTACAAAAGTTTTTTGTATGTAATGGCCATTAACTGAGAATTGACAGTGAACACCTTAAAAGTTATCCTAAATCAAGCCTCAACCTTTGTACTATTCTCAATTCTTGTTTCGTATCAATAAAAAACCGCACGTGTATGTATTCTTGGAATTGAAGTCATTAAGACGTACTGACTTTTTATAATTCTAGAATGTCTTTGATAAAAATATGTATATTAAATTTCCATCGTATTGATTACCAAAAATATGAGTTATTTCTCCATTAAATGACAGCTGTAGTTTGGGTGAAAGTTAGCACACAATTATTTTATTTCTCCATATTTGAACGACAGACGGAAACAGGTGTTTATTATAATAACGATGCCAACAGTATGGATGTAGTTTAAAAATACATAATTGTTTGAACTATTATATAAGAATGACAATTACGTAATAAAAGTAATTTCTTTTGACAAGGTCTTTTGAAATTCTGACGAAAATATGTTTTCAATGAAGAATCCACATGCATAAGCGTGCTTAATATAGCCACACGATGAAAATATATTTTATTTATGTAAACTTAGACGATTTTTTTGTTTTCAGATTTTTTGGTCACCTTGGCTTCTATCGTAAATTGACAACATTCAGCCGTAACGCTAAACTGTCCCTAACTTTTTTTGTAATCTGTGAATTACATATTACAAATGTCTGTTTTTATATACGTTATTTAATTAAAATATATCGACTGTGGAAAGGAAAAAGACGTAACCCACACATACCAAATTATACAGGAGGCACAAAAAACGTGTTTTGATGATTTTGGGCCAAATGCAAATTATAAAATGTACACAACTTTAAAGTGCACGGAGACTTCTAATCTGGTGTTAAATTGACATAATCCAATATGAATAAAAGAAATTGTCCAGGAAAAACCTTTTTTTCAGTCTTTTTTCTTGGTTTCAATTTTCATAAGCTCATCTTTTTTCAAACTTTAAAGTTAAATTTAGATACTAATTCGGCATTTGCAGCTTACATTCTTTTGATAGAACGTGTGTCAAGTTTGATACATTTTAATTATTTCAATAAAGCTGTTTTGAAAAAAACTGTGGGTTACATCCTTTTTCCTTTCCACAGTCGATATACTACTAATGTTGACATTTACTCGATAAAAGTATTAGCCAAAAACCCCGTCACTAAAGATCAATTTAACACTCTTCCAATACATATTTGTATTGTTTTATCTGTATATCTTTAATTCTAATTGCTTTCTCTGTCAGTGAATTTTCAGAGAGAGTGTGTCTGTGTTAGCATCAATTTTTAATAAACAGTAAAAACAGATACACTTTTTATCTGTCGACGAATCTTTCCCATCAACCATAATCAGCGAATAATGACAGGTGGCATCGTCATCTGGTTATATTTTTTACTATCCAATAAATATTAAAGACTTATAATCCATACCATAGTAGTGAAATTAAATTGATTAAATCGTCAACTATGCGCGATTGAAAATTATAATAAATAAGACTTTCGTTAAAAAAAAATGTTATTTTACGATATAACCTTATGACGCGCTATTTTCAAAGAATGCACGAAATCCACCTGTGACAAAAGATAAAGTAAACATATTTACTTTGCAACAAGGATTGCTCGTCATTTCAGGTTATAGCTGTCGTTTGGAAGCTAGTGCCAAGTAATATAGTACAATACAAGGCATATGCGTCCTGTTAAAAGGATAAAATCCTTCCGTATTTGTGAATATTATATTGAACACATGTCGTACTGGCACGGTAACACAAATATATACGTTTAATGCATCAGTTTTTCAAGTATATGAATTGTTATTATTTATTTGTATAAAAGGTCAGAAATGGTAGCTTTGTAGTTAGAAAACAATGTTCCTTTATTCAATCGTGATAAATTTTTAAGCAATAAAAATATGACAAATGAAGATAAGCGGACAATATTGCGGGATACAGCGAGTCTAGAAATGAAAAACAATGAGAAAAAGAGAGCCCATAGTTCTATCATCATCCTCTCCGACAAAGAAAAATAATTGACTGAAACTTTTTCTATCAAAAACAACTGTTGTTGAAATATTTCAATATGAGTGAAACCTCCACATTAGGAATGAATAAAAAAATACATAAATCAAAAGTTGGGTTAGGGAAAAGGGGAAGTTCATATGTTTTTAGGATCGGATAGGATGCAGGTTAAAAACGCTTAACTAGGGTAAGCGTCACTTAAAAACATTTTATTGAACACAAATCCATTAATCGATGCATAAATCTACAGTTATAATTTTCGTAATGAATTGATTCCTCTATAAATTCAACGCACAGTAGATTAAACTCTTCCGCCACGGCGGATTCTCAGTATACGGATACACAGGATAATTAATATCACTTAAACTAAATTTCTGAGCAAATCAGGTTCTTATGTTTTCCTTCTACCTTTATTTTTTTTAAATCTCAACAGGGTTAAAAGATACGTGTATTTGGCCAAAAATATGAGGAGTAAACTTGTTTATTTTCTTGAACGTATTGCGTGATAGAAGGCGGCCGTGAAACAGCGGCTGCACATAACGGGTGGTGGTGGGATAATCAACAACCAACTTGTATTCGAATCCGTTACTCTGCAACCGAAAAGAGATATAAACGCCAAACAGCGTTAACAATCCAACCAATATAATATTCATGTCTTTGGGTCGTGAATGTCAATACGATTGTTTTACCCCCTTGCAAGATTTTCCAAGGCGTCCATGGTTAGAATTTTCTATTACTGCTAGCTTGGCATTTCTGTATCCGTCTGAAAGAACTGACTTCAGTCACGTTTCAGCAACGTTTTTGTTTTAAGCATTGTGAAAATTTTCACTTCAATTTCTTTGCAGTTTTTCTTTCTATCATTGTCATTTAAGAACACTGTCGATTGTATATTTATTTCAAAACAACACTACGACTATTCTCAATGGACAGTCACTAGATACTTTCTTTCAGTAGTATACTAGGCAGTATTTTTAATATTCTAAAGTGCTTTTGAAGATTACATATCGACTGTGGAAAAAAAACGATGTAACTTACACATAACAAATTTTACAGGACACACAAAAAACGTTATTTGATAATTTTGAGCAAAATGCAAATAATGAAATATACACAATCTTGAAGTGCACAGAGACTAACAAACTGGTGTTTAATTAACTTTTTATAATATTAATTTAATAAATTTATAAAAAAAACCATTTTTAAGTGCTTTTTCCTGGTCGCAATTTTCACAGGCCCTTCTTTTTTCAAACATAAAAGCTAAATTTAGATACTACATAGTTCAACATTTTCAGTCTCTTTTTTTGTAATAGAATGCGTATCAAGTAGTATACATTGTGATTATCGAAAAAATTGTTTTGAAAAAAGTGTGGGCTACCTTTTGCTTTTCCACAGTCGATATTTTACATTATAAGGTTTACTGTAATAAAAGTAAATCTAATCATTATTGATGTTAAAATATTAAAGCACATTTTTTACGATTGAAGGTAAACGGTCCCTATCTTTAATAAAAATATGAAATAAATCTTAGAGAGTGGTCAGCTTTTTTTATTAAAACGATCGTTATTATTATCAATCAATATCGAGTGGTCTGTAGTAACAATAAAATCCTATAGACAGCGAGTCAATACAGAAAATTTATTAATTCTTACTGGCCGCAAAATATATGTAAAAAAGGGTGTATAACTAGAAAAAATGTACCGAAATATTGTAAATATTTAAGTATTTTCTCAAACATACAGTATAGCGCATTTAACTAAACACAAAATACCTAATATTATAACTCTTACATGTCTGAAAAAAATGTGATTTTATAATATTTTTTATTATCATTTTAGGTGATAAGCCAACGTGTCACATTTCGGAAGCATTTTGGCCGCGTGTTGCCAGTAATGCTACCAACGTTCCCTCTAAGCCACGGGTTCCCAACCTGGGGGTCGCGACCCCCAAGTGGGTCGCGAGGGGTTTTCAGGGGGGTCGCCAACTTTTTTCGATTTTGGATTTGAACAACAAAATAACGAAAAAGTGTACCAAATCGAGGATTTCAAATTCCTCGGGAGGTCGCTTAGTCACATGGCTTTTAAAAGAGGGGTCGCCACCCGTTAAAGGTTGGGAACCTATGCTCTAAGCCGAAGGTTTAGATGCGCGGAAATTTCAAAGGCTGCGTGGAGGCTGCGCGGACCGATCAAATATCAATTGAGCAACTGTCTTTTAGTGCGCGCCAACCCGGAATAAGTGCGCGGGGACTTCTCAACTGCTGCGCGCAGCTTAGAGGGAACGTTGAATGCCACTCTAATAGACTATATTTATTTAAAATTCTATATCAATATTCATTGATTTTTCATTTGACTTGTTTTTAATATAAAAGGTATTTCTACTGTTTAGCTTATATTATGAGGGAGATCAAATTATTCCTAGATTTAATTATTAAAACTCTTGTGTGCATGTATAAAAATCATCAAATCCACCTATACAATCTTCACAACAACCACATTTTACAACATTAATATGGCAAAATTATTTCTAACACAAAAGAATTGACCATTTATAAAACGAAAGTATTAAGACTTCTGCCAAAATTAAAGAGTAATTTTTGATATTGTGAATGCTAAAAAAGAGAAAATACATCTCATTTAATAACCATAAACACGACATAAACACTTCGCCAGTGTTGCAGCTCGAATAATATTTCAATATTATTTCCAAGGCAAAAAAATAAAATGCCGTCGAATAAATAAATCACTTTTCAAAGCAAAGCAGCGTCGCGACGCCGGGAAACGGAATGGAAAAATAAACACCGGTGACGGGCGTCTCCTGCCATCGTATCTAGTATATATACCAAAGTTGGTATGCATAGGAGAGTTAGCAGTGAGACATTTATGCATGGATACCAATTTATTACAAAGAATACTCTTAAGCCAAGGTAAACGTTCACTGATATACTGAGTATATCTTTATTTTAATGGTTGTATAACTATGTGTGGTATGTGTTTCGTCTTTTTAGATGAAATTTCAGTTTTTTTTATATAGTATCCGACTATATTATCAAAATTCAACATTCTAAATTAATGGTTTGCGAAGCAAAAAATCAAATAAGGCATTTATTTGCCCTTTTTCTGTCACACCGCAAATCATCTCGCTTAGTACGGTTTTTTATTGAACTTTTTACGTTACTTTTTATGGCGCCTGATATTTATGATAGTAAATTAAAATTATATATATACATTTTTTATGATAGATCAATAACAAATTCGAAGTTCTATCACTTAAAAATGCGTTAGTTAAGAAAATATTCCGTACTCAAGATTTATTTTTCAATTAAGATAAACAATATTATTATCAAAAGAAACGATACCAATAAAATATATACTATAATACCAAATATATTTTCTATGCAATCTGAAATGATTAATATCGTATATGGCTAAATATTAATGGTTCTAGACCAGTGTCTGTCAAACTTTTTTCCTTTACGGCACAGTGATGAATGGAACTAGTACCGCGGCACATCAAGATACCGCAGACTATCTCCGAAACTCTTTTTTTTTAGCTCACCGAGGAATTTGAAATCCTCGATTTGGTATACTTTTTCTGCAGATTATCTTCATAACTCCTGTTTTTTTTAGCTCACCGAGGAATTTAAAATCCTCGATTTTGTACCAAATAGGCATTATTTAAAATCGGAATTTTTAAGGCTTCTTCCACCGCAGCACACCTGGGACTTCTTGCGGCACACAGTTTGGCAGACACTGTTCTAGACAAATAACTAATTTCAGTTAAAAATCCTTTGAGGATATTTGATTAAACTTTATCTTCACACATTCATCAAAACTGTTTGTCTCTAGAAATTAATGAATACACATAAATATGTACTACATTGGATTTAAGTTTTGTACTGTATTCCTTAAAATGTATATGCTTTATTAATCTTATCTAACTGACTCCATTTGAATATTGTTTATGATAAATAAAGCACACTAACACATATTTTATCTATGCCATCCGTGTAGATGTAACCCTCGTTTCCGGTTTGTTCACTTTTACCCGATAACTCTATTCTGAAAGTGGGCGGGAAAACATGAAATAAATAAATAGCAAGAACTCATAGATGCAAAGCGAATGCGAAAATGCGGGAAAAAATCTCGATTGGAAATCTTTTCGAATTGAATCAGCATTCGAAAAAGCGCGCGCTACGGGTGGCGAAAAGTCAATTTGTGTTATTGGTATTCAAAACGTGGTCGCCGCGAAAGCAAGATGGCGGGAATATAAACATTGTTCATCGCGTTTCCGCTAGAGGCGCCCCTGTCAATGTATTCTTATGGTTTTATGGCAAATTGACAATAAATATTTCGATGGATTGTGTAAACATCGGGAAATAGAGTTCTGTAAAGTAGTGCATTATTTTGCAAACTATATTATTAGAAATAAATAAATATACTAATTAATCATATTTTATTAACTATGATAACGTAAGTAATTGTTGTCGGGGCGCGTCAAATGGTGAATAATAGGTTATTTAAAATTTATCGTGGAATATTAGCAATCATTCAATGTTTTTAATATTTGAAAGAAATTCAAATGCAACGTTGTGTTTAATTTCCATAACACGTGACGTTTTCACACCCTTCCCACACTTCTTACCCAGCAAATCAAGACTAATTATTGTTTATTTACTTGGTAGAACTCCATTATAATTAGGGTATCCAATCCCGGAGACTTTTTCCAATCCCGGGATTGATTAATTTTCAATCACGGGATTGGGATTAGCTCACCGAGGAATTTGAAGCTTATCTCCGGGAGTCGATTTTTTTCCAAAATCCTATCAGTTTTCGCGATTCGCTCAAGATTTCTCAATCCCGAAATCCCGGGATCGCGACCAAGTCAGTCCCGGGATTTCGGGATCAGAAAATTGGACGGGATCCCGGGATTAGATACCCTAATTATAATTGGGTAAAATTATCAAAGTTTGATAGCTTGGAATATGGTATCCAGAAAAATAAAGAAAATATGAAACAAAATGTTGTTGAGTTTCAGATCTGTTTACTCTGCATAGGACAATTAGCTTCTTAGACACTTAAACTATACATATTTCTTGATTTTGTGTGTTGATTTTGATGTATTATGTAGTTTTATTTTATATTTTGTCTCATTATATTTGTCAAGTACATGGCGAATTGGCGTCAGCTGTTACGTCATGTACTGTACTTTTAATTTGTAACAATAAATAAATATGCAATCCTTAAAAATACAGTCTGCTCTGCTAACAACTGGGAACCCTCAGTCGGCCAGTGCTGATAATACTACAGATTGCATACAACATGAGAAAAATAGCTGCTTTATCAAATTTAATAAATGCCCGTAACAGCGGACCGAATCGTCGAAGCAAACACGGCTTCGGGAATGATTTTTTTCCGGGCCAAATATGACAAATGGATATCCACCATGATTGACGATTTGACCTCCACGTCGGATCGAGTTGTGTTGCCATTACAAAAAAAAATGTCATTATCATAATAATTTATTACTGTGGCCAACGCAGAAAATTGGGGAACGGAAAATGTATCGATTGCATCCGATGTCAAGATTCAATATACATAAATACAATTCATTACAAGTAGTAAAGGATATATGGGAATAATAGTTCATTGTTCATGTTAACATAGTAAATTATTGACAAATGCATACAGTAAGGGTACCGATAAAAATAAAATTAAAAAAAAATGCTCATCAAAAAGGAAAAGAGAATCATTCATTGTAATAAATATAATATAACTAATAAAAGTGAATATCAGAATAAAATTATGACAACCACAGTTGTCAGAAATTAACTTATAAGCGAATGAAGTGCGCGCTTGGGGCCTAAAAGATGGCCTATATCAGGGATGGCGAACCTTTTTGAGTCCGCATGCCAACAATCTTCAAATATTATTTCTCGATTGTGTAGCGTGCCCAAGCAGTAAAAATATAACAAAATCGAAAAAAAAAATTTAAACTATTGTCGTTTATCTTGTGAAACATTAGAAAATTAATAAAACGGAATAAATTAATAATTCACGGATCATATAGTTAACACTTAATTTATTTAAATTTGAACATGGAAATCGTTCGCGTGCCATCCAAATACTCAAACGTGCCATAGGTACGCCATTTTTTCTCAAATTTGTCAAAAAGATACGTTACGTTGAAGATATTGATTATAAAAAAAATACTATGTAAATAATTTATATTTTTTATTAATTTTCACCGGTGACTGTATAGCCGTGTTTTATAATCATAAATTTTCGTTAATGAAGGTCTTGAATTAAGGACTTAATATTATATTGTATAATAAACAAAAATATGTTCAAGTATAAATAATAAATTTAAAAAAACAGAGTTTCTCGTATTCGTTTTTTTATGTTTTTATTAATGATAATGAATGTCAATGTTTTTACTATCGTACAAGGAGTGCATTTGTATAAAATCATAATACTTTATAATGTTTTTTGTGACGGAATAAATAAATACGTCAGAAATTCAAAATGGCCTTCTATCGTGGAGTGACAGCTGACGACAGTAAACAATATTAATAAAGAAAAGTATTGAACCGTGAAGATTATTGTTGCGAGACACTCGCTCTTCACATTAAAATAATTTTATTTCCAATCAAATATAGCTTCTTAGTGTTTATTTATATCAGTATGTTGACCAGTTAATTTTCAATAACAAAACAAAGAACAAAATTATATGTTGAATGTTGTTTTTGAATCCTACGCAAAATAATCTTACGACAAAACCGTTTAGTTACAGATTATGGGTAAACGTTCGTGCATATGTTCATAATGTACGTCTCATATTAAATGAGACGAACTTTATTAACACTATTGTCGATAAATTTCAATCATGAATACGTTTGAGGAAATTGAATTATAGTTTTATTTGTAATAAGCCCACTTGCTATTCGAACTGAAAAACAAATTGTTGTAATTTCTCCTCAAAGGAAGTTCATCGTTTTAAATTATTTGAATTTTTAAATTAACCGTCACAGGGTTATCAAAATAATACCGAAACAATAAACTTATTATCGACTACCCAAAATCTCTTATTAACTGCAAATAAGGAAGTGTTCAAGCAATACAGAACAACCTTGATATAACGAACAAAATATCTGGTAAAATGTGTACATGTTTTAAACTTAGTACATATCACCGATTGAAAACAATTTTCTGCAGATGATAAAAACGTCATACTATTCGCACTCGAATTCGAGTCATAATGTCATCCTGCTCGTAGACTGAACGTAGCACTGACGCTTACAACGCTGGCCGCTCATTTATATATACATAATATATATATATAATCGTAATTAATCCCGGAATCCCGGAATCCCGTCCATTTCTGCGATCAGAAAATCTTGGGATTGTGACATTACTAATTCCGGGATTTCAGGATTGAGAAAATTAGAGAAAGTTGATCGAGGGCTAAAAAAATAAGGTTTCAAATTTTGGTTTATTTTGAGAATTCCGTGAATTCCTATGTTTTTCAAATCGACAACCAATTGTATGAAAAATCCTAAGATTTAAAAATCGCCGAGTAAAAATTTCTCAATCCTGAATCCCAATTTATACACGACATTATGTTAAATGGTCAATCCCGGGATCACAAAAAGGTCTGGAATTGGATGCCCTAATCGTAATACTCTTAAGATATACAAACGAAAAATAATTAATTGTCACGTTAATTCTCTAAATAAAAGTAAAAATTCATAACCTTTCCAGAATACTTAATACGACTTACTTGTGTATATAAAGATCTGAAAACGGAAAATACCATGATACATTTGGGCGTTAACAAATTTTCATACTTTTCATTGATATTTCCAATATTTTTTAAAAATATTTTTGTTTTTAACGAACGAGAACGAAAATTATGTTTTCTCTACAAACCGGATCGCCGCTTGCTCGCCGGCGTGCTCCATATTTCGAGCCATGCATCGCTTGGAGTTGATAATATATATGTTTCAGGATTATATATTTTTTTTCACATTTCAAATTAAATGTAATATAAATAGTTACATATATAGGTTATTATAAAACAACATGTTACACACCGTAAGTGTGCATATAAAAAAATACAGACTTGACTCCCACAAAAATTATCTATAACTCCAATAAATACTTCTTCTTTGAAAATATTCGCTCCCTATGTGGAGAATATGGCCGCCACGCGGCACCTCCGTGTTTCCCTGTCTCCCGCCAATTGCTTTGCTTCCTCCCATGACATGCCAGTATCCTTCAGTTCCGCCGAGTACATCCTATGGATAGTACCATGGCAGTCTTAAGTTCAGTCATAAGTCACTATAGGGGGCTTTGATAGTACCCAACGGTCGGAAGAAGGGGCAGGCAGGATTAAGGCTTTCCGGAGGCATCCGCAGCACTTGACCCAACCAGTTCCAATAAATACTATTATTATTTAAACGTAATTTCGATCAGAAAATATAAATAAAATTTCATTATTTTACATTTGTGCTAGCCCTATATGATTCGTTTGGAGTCACAGTGAAGTAGGTATTCTCATCATATTATTCTCGTTTATAAAAGAGAGAATAGTAATAATTTAAGTAACAGAGAATCAAATCCCACGTGCATGTTTGGTTAATTTAGTAAACAAAGCTTCTATCATAAATTAACTGCAAAGAACACCACGATATCCATTCTAAACAATAATAATTATTATGTTGGCATTTTCATTTTGTTTATACTTTCTGCTTTTTAACGATAAATTCCTCCCACAGATTTCTGTAATCGAAAAATAATAATCAAGAGTTTTGCCATAAATGTTCGACGAACCCGGTGTGGGTATTTCTTTAAGTAAAATCTACAAAAACAAGTTTTATTTAACATTGTGATGAAAATAATACGGAATTTTTTTGATTATTTTGCATACATTTTCGACTAAATATTGTTTGCTGACAACCAATATTCGCAATATTTCAATAAAATAATTGGCTTAAAAACACAAAAAGACGCAAAAAATATCGCCCCCGGGTGGGCTCGAACCACCAACCTTTCGGTTAACAGCCGAACGCGCTGCCATTGCGCCACGAAGGCTCGTGTCTAAGCGAAAAAAATAAACATATTTATAAAGTATACGCTAACATAGCAATGCTCGTTCATGATGTATGTTTTATTTGCAACACTTGACCGATAAACAAAAAATATTATAAATATAAACGTCATAACATAGTATGGAACATATAATAGGTATGTTGAATGGTTTTATCGAATCTCGATTTGAAATGAATCTGTGTTAATTTAGCGTTTACTGTCTCGAAAACATCAATTAGGAAGGTATTGACATCTTCATCAAATAGCAGAATTGTTATCAGCCATCTTTTCGTACACGAACAGAAGTACGTGATCTCTGACATTTCCCACGCCAACGATTAAATATTGCATACTAACAATAGTACTAATAACGGTGAGAATTGACAAAATACATAAATTTCAAAACCTTTAAACATAATTACGTATTTTTTTATTCACGTTGTCGTTTCGGTAGGATTATTAATTGAATCTTCAGGTATTTAATTATTCAGATTGTTATCGCCGTAATAATTCGTAGTAGTATTTTACTACTGGGCCAAGGTTTTGCTAGACTTAATCGCAATTTGTATTCGTGATATCACAGTACATATCGAGCATTTTGTGAAAAATTAATATTTTTACCATTACCAATATTGAGAAAAATATATCAACTGATTGTATTAAACAAAAACACGCCTAAAATAAATTAGGTAATATGCGAGTGGAATAGCAAATGAATGAGTGGAGTCTTAAAAAAAAATGTGACTCGCTGGTCTAAGTAGTAATTAACAACGGGCTCGTATGAACTATTACGAGCCCGTTGTTAATTCGTACTTAGACCATAGAGCCGGTTGTTGTTGGTTTTTTATATATATATATATATATATACATATGTATTTTATTTTTAAATTGATGTTTCATATAATGTATACATATGTTATATAATTAAACGAATAAACGCCACGAATAACTTTTAGATTAAACGAGGCAATTGTTAGCGTCTTGGCAGCCCACCGCTGGTCTGACTCCGTCTATTATTTATATTAAGAAAACATCTTTCATAAACCTTTAAGAAATTTTCAATATCTTTTAAAATGCATAACTTTTTGTATTTTCATTAAATTGATCAAAGAAAGTCGGAGTCCCTTATTTTTTACGACTACTACCCCACAGCCCTCTTTTACTAGTAATATACCTATATAAATTGGCTTTGCTTCATATCTTTCGCTTAAAAAAATAAATTATTATCACTAATGCCTAAGAACCGATTTCATAACCGTGAGTGTTCGTCGACAATAAATTTTAGAACCACTGCTATAAAATTATACAACAAAAAGAGTATAATGCTTTTATTTATTATAGATATTTATCTCGATGTTTTGAAATTTATATGTACGTTATACTTGTATTCACATTCTACACTGGTGTTCAATTGAACACGCAACCCTCCATCTGTTGTCAATTTTAATTTATTACAGAATTGCTATAATCGACGAATAATAGGCAGACTTTATAAAATTCAATACAAATAATGATTAAAGATGATGAGAATCTTGAGTTTCTTACCATCTGTTGCTTGAAATAATAAACTGAAGTTAGGGGAAATATTTTCTTGTGTTTTGTTTTTTTCGTTTTATTTATTCTATTTTGCGCTCAGAATTATTACCATTCCTACAGTTATTTTTAATTGAATAATCTATTCGCAATAATATGATGTAAATCAGAGGTTCACAAACAAAAATATTTGGCGGGCAACCTTTTTTGTGAAAAAAATCTGTTTTTAGAAAACACAAGATAAAAAATATTTCGTAGTGTATAGGTTTGACAGCGAAAAATCCATAAATAAGTTAAATCTTATAAGTTGATATTATAAATTATTATATTGATTTATCTCCTTTTTTCAAGTTAGCTACTTTGAAAATCTTTTGTAATAAAATAATCTTACGAAATTATTATCTTTCAAAGTTAACGTGACGTGCTATCAAAAATAGCTCTCGGGATAAAGCTTGTGCGACTTCTTTTAAAGTTTTCTCATTTTCCTTAAACCCTTCCCTGTTCTAGCGAGTGATATCAAAGCCCCACTGAGCGCATTTTTCACACACTTTCCATGACAAAGGATAAGCTTTCGACAAACTAAAACAATGGCGATCTTCGTGCTGCAAATGCCAATTTTGCCTCATCAAGGATGCACTAGTCTTATATGCCATTTCCCGTTTTTTTCAATGATTTTCGTATCTCTAATATCTTCTTCCACAAAGTTTCACTATTATTATTATTTAATTAAACAGACAATAATTCTTTTTAATTGGTTTCAATGCCTTATATGCTACCCACGTCATTGTAAATATAATGGTTACCATAAATCATTGTTTGTAAAAATAAGCGCATATCTAATTACAAAGCTTTTTGGCATCATTCTTATGGGTTTGAATTTGTAAATGATTAGAAATCATGCCCAATGGATTAGGCGCTAAATTTATGGGAATGATAGAAATTAATAATTTGAAATCAGGTTTGCAAAAACCCCTGTATTTAACAAAATATTAAATAAATTTGCATATAGCTCCAATAATTAAGGCAAAGTATTCGGTATTAATAAATAATTTTAAAAAAAAATCACGCATAAAAAATACTCGTGTACTCAGATCTGAAAACTATAAATGAGGGCATTGGAATCAAAGGTAGCTTTCTACCGCATTTTGGAGAGAAATTCTCAAAACTAATTTAGTGTAGATAGTTATGCTAATGCAGATTTTTTTCCTATTTAGAAATAGAGTTTACAACATCTGTTTTATAAAAATCAGTAATTTTGCTACACTTTTTTTTAAACTCATTTTCGCTGCCAATGTGGATCATATGGCCTCCTAATGGGGGTATCTCAAAGGAAGTTTTTCCTACCAGAACTGTTTGTTACTTATTCGCTCAACCTCTCGTTTTAAAATAGAGTAGTAGGGATAGAAGGATAAGGCTAGGACGGGAACAGCAGTAAACTAATCGCTCTCGCTACGCCCAGTTATTCAAGGATCTGAAAGGGTGGGAGGGAATTTTTAGACATCATGATGTGACACTTATTAAGATATTTAAATTATAAATATCGATAATGCTGCAATTGCTCCCAATTTTTCAAGATTGATGTTTTTCCATCCGAATCATTGAAACTTTCTGTGTTTTCTCCCAAGTTATGTCGGGAACTAACCATGTAACCATGTGAGCATTGTCAATTTATAACAAACAAAACAATTGTAAAACTTTCCGATATTACCAATAAAGTCTAAATTCGTGTGCCATCCCTGCACCATGCCACGTGCCTTATCATTCGTAGACTTCCGTCAACAAATCTTCCCCCCCCCCCCCCCCACTGCACACTCGTCTCATTCTTACTTATCTCTTATCTGACACAATAAAATAAACAAACTCTCCGCAGGAGATATTTATTGTTTTGTTATGATTATTGGCGTTCTTTTTGGTGGCGAAATAATATCGCTATCCATTGCATTATATTTATATACCCACTCAATATATTTATGTATGTAGGCGATAGTGCAAAGAAAAGCTAAATTGTATAAATAAACTTATTTGGCTTCGATGTGATACATCTCATTTTCGTCGGCAAACAGTGTCACTGTAGATATTAGAGTCAAATACACAACTGCAATAATATATTATATCTGTGGCGGCTACCACTGAGGTAAAAAAAAATATAATAGTAACCTTATCGTTTGTACGAGAGTGACAGTTATTTTATCTAAAGTAAAAAGAGTCTCATTTCTCTTCAAAATTATGTTATTTACAAAAGGTCTACATCAGGGTTGGGGAAGCTTTTCATTTCTAAAGGGATTCCGAATTCCGTACGCCGTTTCGGGACGACTCGGTCATTTTTATTTGAGATGACAAAAAATATTAATATGTTAATTTTTGATGTAACTACAACATACTACAAACTTTAAAATGAGAAGTTTTTTGTTATTATAGCTCGAAGGATGGAAGATTTTGCGACAATGTGTGTTATTTTCTCACTATAAATTATATTAGCGAGCAAATTAAAAGAATCGTCTTTTTGAGATACTGAACAAAAAAATCCCATAATCAGCATTACTTATATCGAATTTTCTGATTTAAAAAAAAACTCTTATCAATACAAAGTAAAATTTTAAAAGGCAGGTTATTACTTTTTTAATAAAACAGCTGGGTACATATATCAGTATGCAAATATAATTTCAAAAACATGTACACTCACTAAGATAGGATTTTCCAACCGAGTGCTTTTTAGTTTTTACATGCGTCCATTACAAAGCACATATTGACGAAAACCACATTGAATCTATATATTATATTTTATTAAAATGCCCTCTCTGTTTTATAAATGTAAAATGTAACTATTTACAACAATGTAGGTAGTTATTGTGTAATTAAGTTTATAAAGTAAACTTCACTTTGCTTTTTTTTAATCATCTTTCACCTGCACTACTTTTTTAATCTTAATTAGATTTCTGTCCCTGTTTTAAGAGCATCCTGTTTTCAATTAGATTTGTTGCTTTAACATTATATACTAAAAACATCAAGAAATAAAGTCAATCATTTTAGATTTCTAACGTAAAAAGGTTTTTCGATTGTCTATGAATCTACGATATAATACAGTTCTAGTAATAAAGTCTTCAACCAATAGATCGCCAATATGCAGTTTGTACGGATAAAGATCGAATTACAAAGGATACCGTAGACAAGAAATAAGATTAAGCACTAAAGGCGAAATATGAGGCATTTCTAAGGTTTTCTTACTGTCTAATCCGGCATTAAGGAAAGGTTTTTCAACCAAATGAACTTTCAGCGGTTTCATATTAATAATTATTTATTATCATACTCAAAGTGTGAACTTCTTCACTTGTGTAGTTTTTAAATAAATATTCACTATTTTAACTATAAATATCGACCAGGCAATAAAAATGAATCCACCTATCGAAAATTTTGTAGGAGTGACATATTTGTATAAGCAAATATAAGGTATTGTTTTCTAAACGTATTTGATGTTACTAATTCTGCTTCGGAGCATGTTGATGCTGATGTCCACCACACTGTGACTCCAAGATTCTCTGTTCCCTGCTAGTCTCTCTGATTTCTTCTGATTCTGCCCGGAGTCCCGTAGTTCGGCAGAACACATCCTGCGAATAGTCCCGAGCGGTAATATGGAGTAAAGGAATCTGTCACTGAGAGCACTAACCAAACAAATCCTCGTCAATTCAGTGCATGAATTCTGTAAAATTCAGATTACATATCCAATTAGACTGTTAATGATATCTAGATGAAACAATACACCGTAATAAATTTCCGCCGGGGGGGTCTGAAACCTAAAATATAAAACATATGGTCTTCTGCTGATTGCATTAGTATGTGCAAGTGCATACATGCTTTGTATTATTTTTTATTTTTTTTTTGTCATTGACGTACTCAAATTAAGACTTAACTTTCTAACAGACGAATCGTATCGGACTTATTTTTATTGCATTTCATTATCAATAATATGGAAACATAAATGATGATTAGTGGTGGGTTCGCAAATCAACTGACCACTAGTTCTGTCCTATCTATATCCGTATATCCATATTCTATAAGAGAGGTTGAGCAACTGATTAACATGCAGTTCTCGTAGAAACTCTTCTGTTGAGATAAACTTTATTAGGTAACCATATCTTCCACGTTGGAAGCGGACATGGTTAAAGAAAACTTTAAGAATTACAGTAGTACTTCATCAGTTGATAATATGTGCGATAAGCGAAACTGGTCCAGATTTTTGTTATACAAATGTGGAAAAAGTAAAATAAAATGTATTTTACTTTTTTAAAATATAACGCTTTCTTCCAAGAATAATTGACAGCTAGCAAGTTGTAAGTGAGAAAAGTTTTTTTTCCAATCAGTTAATACGTTTTTAGGGGCATGTCAATGAATGAATCTATCAAAACATGAATATTTGTTTGTACAGTTTTTTGAAAATGGAACAGTGAATTCGAATATTTTTCGAATCGATACATTCTAATGTCCCATCACTACTATAATAGTATTCAAATCTTTAACATTCAATTTAGTACATGAATGCATCCGGCCTGTAATAAATTACAAATTTAAATGAAATATTTTTGTACATAATACAGTTGCATATTTAGCGGAAGCTGCGGAAGTCGTGATATAAAATAATAGTATTGGGTTTCTAAAATTGTTGCTTTTACTTTTTACTATCCCGACAACAGCTTTATGAAATATGATCGATTCTTTTTCCGGCCTTTCAACACAGAACATCAAGCGAAATAGTTTTATATTAAATAAAGTGTTTATGACTATTGAATTATTTATTTATATACATATTGGTGTAAGAAATACGAGTCATTCATCAAAATGGTTGGTATCAAATTTTAAACATAAAATGAATACGGTTTATCTATTTCTATTGATGTGGCTTTTTGAACATGGATGTAAGTTTATTAAAACTTTATTTTTAAATAAATTAAATTCAATAAATAAACTGCCATATAAATTTTATAATACATTTCGCGGTTTCATTCTGTTTAATTAGGAGTCAAATCAAAAAGTCAAAAAAAAATGGCCTCACCAAACATATACCACCATCGATTTTTTCACGACACTAGTCCCTAAAAGAAATCATAAAAAGGCAAAAAAGGCCAACGGCACGCGGTGTTCCCAAGCGGTCACCCATCCAAGTACTATCCGCGCCCAATGTTGCTTAACTTCGGTGATCGGACGAGAACCGGTGCTTTCAACGTGGTATGGTCGTTGGCGAAAGCTGATAAATAATTAATCTATAATAATAGTATTAATGCAGACGTTTGAATACATAATTACTTTTATACAGACTAAAAAAAGTCTTTATTCCCATTTTTACAACTAAAGAGGAGTAGGTAAAAGGTTTTCCAAGACATGTTTTTTATACCAGGTTTTCAAGCAAAATTCATGACATTCGCAAACCGGATTTTTTAAAAACTCAAATTCATATATTATAATAAGTATACATTTTTTAAACTAATATTTAAGCCATATGGTACAGTAATTTACGTTATCACATTTTAATCGAGTGTAACAAACAGGAAGTGTCCCAATGCTGAGGGAACCCCAAAATTGTCTGTGTTTATGGGAACTTCCTAATAATAAAATAATTCAATTAGTCTCCTTCGTTGAAAATATTTTACAATCATTGCTATGTCGTGCGATAATTATTATGTGGTCATTTTGCTGGTGATACACGAATAGAAGTATAATATAGAGCAGGCATGGGCAACCTTTCCTAGGTCTGGGGCCAAATTATCATTCTGCCTCCGAGTCAAGGGCCGGACCAAATAATTAAACATAATAAAGTAATATTAAATTAAATTAAATAAAACGTCGCTACTTCTAATATATATTTTAGATCAACATAATATATACTGATTACAAAAACTAGAGTGAAGATTGGCCTTGTACTTAAATTACGAGACTATCAATATTAGCGTTGGTATTGCTTAGATAATCAGGGCCGGACAAAATAGCTCGGGGGGCCGGATCCGGCCCGCGGACCGGTGGTTGCCCATATATGATATAGAGCGAAAAAAAAGGTTTTCAGTGGGTATTGTCATTTTTACACTAAAATGTTCTTTTTTCAAATACCACATTTATTTAGCTTAGAGAATCAATCATCAGTTTGTCTTTGTATTCTATTATTTTTATACACTGATAGAAGTGGAACGTATGTACCGTGTAAAAAAAGAGTCGAGTGTATTTTAATATGAGCTGCGACTGCTGCGTGTCTTCTCTGATTTCTTGATATTACAGACAAACAACATACATATTACTATGACTATCGGATGGCAAGGAAACCTGTCTCATTAGAAAGGGTCAAAAACCCTTTATACAGTTACATGTAGACCATACAATAACAACACAACGCCTGCAAGTATGCTACTAAATAATGCATGTGTGATAAAAAAGCCCATTGATTTTTTTATTACATAACCGGTATAAACAAGGCTTATTTTATAACCGGTTAACGACCAGCGTTTGATAGTACACCTAAAAGGAGTACAAAACAACCATTAACCCCTTATCTTTATTCCCGGATAACCAATAGGCTTTTTATTTTCCCATTACTTATTTCATCGCCTTCTTTGTATACGTATGTTACTCGATTCACCAAACTACTAGGGAAGTAGTCTAAATCATTTTTATTATTTATAAATTACGTTACATTATTTCGGATTTTGTTTATATACCAATAAAATCTTGGTTCTATTTAAATTGATTACAATAAAAATAATAAAACATTTTTAGTACTTTTTCCAAATAAAATTCATTGGATCAGGACCGGTTTCGCTCATGGTGAGCATTGTCAACTGATCGAAACCGGTCCTGATCCAATAAATTTTATCTGGAAAAAGTACTTAAAAATGTTTTATTGTTTTTATTATAATGCCGTTCCACCTAGTATCTATATATTAATAGTCGATAAGGTCCGTCCGTATGTTTGAGTGAGTGGGTGAAGGATGTCCTATTAATCGCTCACTTTTCACAAATAATCACAGATGTAGTACAAAATAAAATAAAATAAATTAAAATAAAATAAAATAAAATAAAATAAAATAAAATAAAATAAAATAAAATAAAATAAAATAAAATAAAATAAAATAAAATAAAATAAAATAAAATAAAATAAAATAAAATAAAATAAAATAAAATAAAATAAAATAAAATAAAATAAAATAAAATAAAATAAAATAAAATAAAATAAAATAAAATAAAATAAAATAAAATAAAATAACATAAAATTAAGTACTATGCAACAAAAATCTCACGTTGCTGGGCAACGGGCTTACAGCTAGTTGACATTAAACACCTTAAAAGTGATAAATTGATTACGTAAAAAAAAATCTTTCTCTTGATCTAACTCTTTAAAAGAGCATATTTACCAATATTAATTTTGTATTTCAAATAAATTTCTACGAAATATCATTCGAAAATATACATATTTATAATTCGGCATTTTCAGACATTATGGTGAACGAATGGACAGACACGGTTCGTTAGTGACGAAACGTATGGAAATGTAAAAAATTCCAACGATTTAAACATAATGTATATATTTGCCAATATATTATTGCTGGGATGCTTTTGTTTTTTTCCAAGACTGTGGGAATCGCAAAAAAGCTGCGAGTCTGACTCCGAATCAAAAAAGATACGTATTATTTAATCTCTACTAAAATGCATATTTTTAATAACTCTGACACTATTCAAAACTTTTAGACTCCGACTTCACAGCCCTGGTTTCTTTGTCGTGTGACTTATAGTTAATAAAAGAGCTGTGAATTGTGTACTGAAAAGTTTAACCAGATTATGCTGGAAAATACTGATAATTATTGGACTTAAAATATAAATATAATTTGATCTCAAATTAATGCAGCCCGTTATTAAGAATACATACCAGTGGCGGTTCTAGGTACTGGGCTAGGTGGGCTAAGCCCGACCTGCATTTTTCACCCAAAACTTTAGATGGCTAAATAAAAATGAACAGCAATTCGGCCGCTGAACGAAATAAATACATTTATAAGCGTAATTAACCTTTCCCAAATGAATATAATATCTTTGTTTAAATTTTCCTCTGTCAATATAAGACAATTCCATGTCTACCTACAATAATATTCTCAATTGTTTTGTATTACAATTTTAAGCTGAGCCGGCATAAAAAAACAATAACCCTATAAATAATTCATCATTCAACGTGACGTCAGTCTGGCAACACCTATGTACATATTACGGGTCAGGGGCTAATAATTTCCAGCCCGTAATCATAGACAATATTTCTTTACACTGGAACGCAATCTAGCACGATTCAATTTTGTTTGTATTTGTATGTACGGAAACGTCATCCAACTCACAGGACTGTGTTTCAAATTTACTGGCTTCTGTCATTCATTGGGGGCTAAAAATGATTTAGCCCATGGGCCATACACAAATACCAAATCGATGTATTGTATAAAAGTGACAGCTCTCTGTGACAGCTCTGTATTGCTTTTTGTACTTGTTATTTCACTTTGAAAGACAAATTTAAGGTTATTATTTTATTATTTCTCACTTACATTAGCATTGATTTTATTATATAGTAATTTATGCTTTGCAGTAGTGTCGTAGTATTTGTTAATTTGCTTGTAGATTAATGTATAAGATGAAGTGGAACCATGCAAAATTTCGTAAATGCTATGCTTTTCTCTAGCCCACCCAAGATTTCAGGTCAGGAACCGCCACTGATACATACACAATACAGCCAAAAAACATATTTCTGCTTTAAACAAAATATATATATAATAATAGTTTTATAACTTAAATTATAAATTAAATTATCAGATAGCCTTGCATGTGCTTCTTTATATCCGTACAAAAAAACTAAAAGGACTTTTGTAACAAATTGACAACGATTTCTTTTTCTACAAAATAACACTGTTCTATTGAGGATCTCTTTATCAAGCTGGGAATATAACATAATTATTAATGATCTATATTTCACATGTGATAGATCTCTATGAAACGGAAATAATTCTGAGGTATGTATAAATATGCCTACAATATAAATTTATTCGGGTGGCTCGGAATATGCCCACACAATTTCCTGAGGAAACCGCAGAATGCCGAAGGGTTCTTGCCTCTTTTTGACGTTTTCTTTTCCCGGGTGGTATCTTGATATGCCACGGGAAAATTCGTAAGGATGTCGGATGTACGCCCAAATGGAAAATATTCAATTTCATAAGATCAAACGCTTGAATTGCTTCAACCCAAAAGGTTTATGCCGATTTAATGATTATTTGTCTTAAAATCATTCCAAATCTCAATTGCCTATATGTCTCCATATCTCTATTAGATTCAAAGAACATGCTATCATGTGTTTGTAATGCCATAATATTCTCAGTTTTTTTTTATTTAATTTTTTATTGTTTTTACAGTTTCATATTTTTTTACTATCCAGGATTCGCTGAAGATTTTTTCAATCTTTTTTTTTTGATAAACTATACAAACTGTATACCAACTAGGGTATCCAATCCCGAAGCCTTTTTCCAATCCCGGGATTTCGGGATTGATTTATTTTGAATCCCGTGGTTGAGATTTTCTCACCGAGGAATTTGCAATCCTCAATTTGCTATACTTTTTCCCAGAATCTCACAGAAACTCGTTTTTTTTTTTTAGCTCACCGAGGAATTTGAAATCCCCGATTTGGTATACTTTTTCCCAGAATCTCACGAAAACTCGTTTGTTTTTTTTTAGCTCACCGAGGAATTTAAAATCTTCAATTTGCCAATTTCGTGGAAATTTCGAGAATTTGCTCAAAATTTCTCAATCCCGAAATCCCGGGATCGCGGCCATCTCAATCCCGGAATTTCGGGATCAGAAAATTGAACGGGATCCCGGGATTGGATGCCCTAATACCAACTGCACTTGAATGACTTACGATATCAAAATATGAAATCGTGTCGATAATGACAGAAGTTATATGCACAAAATTGTATATTAGAGTTCCTCGATGGAACTCCATTGAGCATGATATTTCTCATACGATTCAATAAATCAAATTATTTTTTATATTAGTTTTTTATTGAAAAATACTTGAAATTAAATTTGAAAATTTTGTTACTCGACATGTTGTGAAAAAAAGTTACCGCCGAATCCATCGAAGATATTAACATAATTATACTAATTTACTCAATATCAACCCTCAATATCTAAACAACATGTATCATAAGTATTGCTCGTATTTGGTTCTCCTGCTTAAAGAAAAAACAGAAAAAAATATTCCGTAAATTCCGTATTTCAAAATATCGTGTATGAATCAACTTTATTCGAAACTATGAATAAACGAGAATCTCTTTTTCTGCTGTGGCAAATTGTAGTGTTATTTTATCAGTTTATCAAGTAACGAGATCATTATTTATAATGTAAAATGAGTATCATATAATATTAATATCATCAATAATTAAATACTGAAGCGTTAAGTATAAAATACGGAAGAGTTGGCATCCATTTTTATAGGCACTGTTTGTATTGTATATAAACAAAAGTGTATTTTCGTTTTTATTAATTAACATCGAATAATTTAATCAGATATTTTGTACTTGATTTACAAGATTAACAACCATTTATTTGCTTAAAATTAAAAGGTTTCTAACAGTAAGTAGGTACTCAAAACTTGAACATCGAGCGAGTAAACAAATAACGAACAGTAGCATCGTTTGACATAAAAAACCGGTTTCTTTGTGTTGTTTAAAACAGTGTTCTTCAACCTTTTTACATCCGCGGACCGGTAAAAATTGGAAAAATATCTCGCGGACCGGCGTCAACCAATATTAGTCAATAAGTTCGTAGGATGACACATAGATCGCGCCACTATTGACAAATCCATTTGATTTTTAGTAAGTACCAGCCTTCAAATAATACGTGTCAAAATTTTACAACAATTTACGTTTAGTTCACAAGTTACAGTGGTTTTAGTGACGCTACTTTTGTAATTTTCAAAACGATGGAAAAACCTGAATATCGTGTCTTGATAAAACATTGATTTTTAATTATAAAATATACGCATAATAAGCAAAGAAATGGCTTGACAAGTGTTATTCGGAGTCTGTTCCATCGAGACAAATGGTAGAGAAGTGGTTTGCTAATTTCTAAACGCTCGTTTCATGATTTCTGAACTGAACGCTCTGGTCGCCTAAATTCGGCAGTTGTTCCAGAAAATATAAAAAAAAATCTACAAAATAGTTATAACCGATCGTAAATTGAAGTTGCGTGAGATAGCTGACACCTTAAAAATATCAGATAGCAGCTCATTTTGCATCAACACCGAGGAGATAATCAAGTATTTTTTTTTTCGAAACATAAAAGTCTTCGCGGACCGGTAATAAGCTGTCGCGGACCGGTGCCAGTCCGCGGACCAAAGGTTTTAGAACACTGGCTTAAACTTTGTTGCCTTATCAACGAAAGTCGTCGAGGATGATCGTCAAATTATTTAACGAGCTTAAACATCAAGCACTTGAAAAGTGGTACAGTACATATTGCTCTTGAAAACATTTTAACAAATAAATAATAAAAACAACACTATTTCAATCAGGCCAGGAACCCACGCCAGAGAATTAATAGGTTTTTGATATATCATGGATAATATAATATAAGTAAGCCTTAATATGGAATTTGAACACTAGTCACATTGCATCATTTTCAAAATCTTTCCCCTATACCTACCTAAATAAATGTGTTTTTTTACAATGTAAATATTTTGCTAGATATTTCAAAAACTGTAATGAAAGATGTTTCCAGGATTTCGGCATTGGTGGAATTCCAATATTAAATTCGAATCGTTAAAATATTGTACACTCCTACAAGTTTTGTCCTCAGTTAAAGTTCATCAGTGCACTTGAACGCCTGAAGATTTCGAAAGGCGAAACCCGGGTTGTTAGTGACATAACTAGTAAACAATTTTAATTATTCAAATGTGTAATGTATGTAATGTAGGGCTGTGGAATCGCGTAAAAAAGACGACTCCGACTCCGAGGAAATTTTTCAATAATTTCATTTTAACTTATATAATATATGTATACCATCAGATCATCTTTAGTCAGCCAAGCATAAAATGTTAACACTTTTGTCTATTTTGTTTAAATACACATCATTAAATATATTTTTCAAAAAAAATCGAGCCGCTCATTTTTCACGACTCCGACTCCGGCCAAAATACCGCAACTCCGCGACTCCGACTCTACAGCCGGGATGTAATGTATTAATTGCTCGATGGAACATTAATATCAAAGTTGAATCGTTACAATAATGTACACGCCCATAAGCGTTGTCACCAAGTACCGGGGTTTCGTCAGTTCGAGTTACCCGCGTATATACTTGATTGCATTAGATACGGAAAAACGAAAACAAAGTGATGAGTGACAAAATAATTATGGAAGAATACATAATTTGACTGATTCAAATTCCTTGTTGATCATCAGTTGAGACTTGAGAATACATACAGTGAATTGCTTAACTCGAAATCAAATCTCTTGAATTTAAGGTATATTTTAGTGTTGATAATCAAAACAGTGCTATTTTTTCAATCAATATCAATTATTTTTTATTATGAAGTTTTATAAACGCGTGGTAGATAATTAATAAATCAATATTATATTAAAAAATAAAACATTCTTTTCTCCTAATTTCACATATAGTTAATATGATCGGGACCGGTTTCACTCATTAACAATGAACACCTTAAAAGTAAAAAATCAATAAAACATATTCTAATCAGTCAATATGCACAAAACATTTTTGTTCAAAAAATGTATGTATTACCTTTTTAAATATTGTTGTGCTAAACATGCGATTAAGTGCAAAGAATCTGGCGAGGAAGCAGCTTCTACTATATTTATTTTTTATAGAATAATTTCAAGTTAACCATTTTCGGTTTTATATCAAACAAAATACCGTTGACGCAAGAATGTGTTTTCATCACTCTGTATATAGGTTTTGTTCACTCTGTATTGCAAAATCCATGCGAGACAAAGCGACTCGACATCAATCCCCTTGAGTATCGGCATATGAACTTAATAACATAAAATTTATACAAATTTCAATATGCGCATATTTTATTATTGTTCACGGAAAGCCCTACGCACAGTCTTACAATCAATTTTCCGCCATTCTTAAGAATAGTAAAATGTCATCAGAATCAAATTACACTTGGGTAACAAATTGTTGTCTACACGTTTCCAATCATACAAGTGGCAAATAAATACTAATGTTCACGGTATTTTTTGACAGGTCTGAATTAGGTAATACTTTTAGTTATCGTAGATATTTGAGGATTACTATTTCTCAATTACTCAAATATTTTTGCCGATATAAAACTTTGATATAAAACAGAAAGAACATTGAACATCCGAGTTTTAGAACATATGGCAGCCTTTAGATTGAAAAAAGACACGTCTACTTTTGCTAATCACTTAATTTCGGAAGGACACGTGTTCAATCAGGAACAAGGGATAAAAATGTTACACCCAAATACGGACAGTCATAAGCTCTTTTTCCAAGAAATTTTAGAAATCAACAAAGCACAGTTGCAAAGTCTTCCGATCTTAAACGAAATATCAAACTTTCCCACATCTCCTCTTCTATACCCTATATAACCATAAAATCATATAATCATAAAACCTTTGCCGACAAACAAATTATATAATTCTTGAAACTGCTCACTACACAAATCTGTTGGCATTCCCATGGGCTCATCCTTTTCGCCAGCAATGGCTTTGGACTCAGTGATGCATGTATACCTTATATAAACACGAAACTTTTATTTGCTAAGCGTCAGTTCAAGTTCATCCGTGCACTTGAATGCCTGAAGATGCCGAAAGGCGAAACCCGGGTCGTTAGTGACAAAATTTGTGAGAATGTACATAGTTTGAACGATTCAAATTTAATATTGAAATTCCACCAAGCACCTTCAGTTGAAATCTTAAAATATGTGTTTGTTGGATACTTCATGCTAGGGGTATTCAAAAACTTCCAGGTTTTGAAAATCGGGCAGCGACAAAATGTTTTAAAGCTCTTGCTGTGATACTGTCGATGCTGTAATTGATATTTGATTACGTTAAAAACTCTTGCCCCATTGATACCCTATCATCCGTAGTGTACATATTTGTAAATAATTTTACGGTTGCATATAAATCGGGGAAAGGGGTTGTTTTTTAATAAAATTAAATAGCAATAAGAAAACCCGAGCTTAACACGAAAACATATTGTCAAATATATAAGAATCAAATCGATATTTTTTAAGCAAATGAAAGTGAAATGACCCACATGGTAACCGAAAAATAGACAGTATTGTGTCCTACAAGTTCGGCTCTGTGTCTGAATGTAAATAGACGTAAAAGATCATACGCCTACACGCGATTTATTTTTATTCTGCTACTTTTTTGTAATAGTTTGTATGCGTTATTTAAATAGCAAGGTCGTCGAAAAGTATCAGAGATATAAAAAAAATCGATTGCATAAAACGTGACACCATTTCCTGACAATATGGAAGTCCGCGCTGTAACACGAGTTTTTGAATATCCTACGATACACTGTATATTTATGCTTATTTCACAACAAATACATATTTCTGTTGTATAGTAAAGTCAATTCAATTTATTTGCATAACCATTTGAAAGAAGACGTCTTATAGCACAATTTTCAAGAAAGATATAAAGTCAAATTCTATGAAACGTATCAACTAGGGCAAAGGTCGGCAACCTTTTGTTGTAAAAGTGCTAAATATTTTACGTATGGATTAGTGCGGGCCGCACTTCGGTCGCATGTCATTACACTGTAATGAAATGTGTAAGCAAATATTTTAATCTAGAGAACCTTGCGGGACGCATTACGATGCCTCGCGGGCCGCAGGTTGCCGACCCCTGAACTAGGGCATCCAATCCTGGACCCTTTTTTTGATCCCGGGATTTTAGGATTCAGAATTATTTCGTGATCTTGGGATTGATCACTGGTGAAAAACGAGGAATTAAAAGGTTTCAATGTTTTGTTTTAACTCGATGACTATTGAAAAATGTGAGAGCTTTTTTTAAAGCTCATTAGTTTAAAAAAACTTACGGTTGCTAGCAACGTTCCCTCTAAGCCGAAGAGTTAGCTGCGCGGAAATTTCAAAGGCTGCGCGGAGGCTGCGCGGAGGCTGCGTGGAGGCTGCGCGGACCGATCAAATATTAATTGAACAACTGTCTTGTAGTGCGCGCCAACCGCGCAGCTTAGTGGGAACGTTGGTTGCTAGTGAGTCCAGCGCCAAT
Organism: Himalopsyche tibetana; assembly: GCA_030503985.1. NCBI lineage: Eukaryota > Metazoa > Arthropoda > Insecta > Trichoptera > Rhyacophilidae > Himalopsyche > Himalopsyche tibetana. The sequence continues at coordinate 6,249,471 of JAPJYX010000014.1, forward strand.
GAGATTTTTAACTCTACTTACGGATCTTCATGTGATCTTCATGCGGCCAGAAGTACTGGGGTAACGGGATCGCAACATTGGTCGGAATCGCGACGTTGGTGGCCCTAGATTCAACCCATCTCAAATACCCGATCGGTGTCGTATACTTCTGTCAGACCCCATATTATAGGCACTGCCTAAATCAAAATCCTCAGGTGCGGCCCTTTGGCTGAACTAAAAAAACATTCGTCCATTCACAAAATAATATACAAAAATGCATTAGTGTATCTTGGTGAAGTTTCTTGATTGCGGCGTTATTACATAACAAATAAATTAATGTGGTCTTCGAACAAGTGTTCTACCCTTACTTGATGTAAATCAAATTTATTCGTTCTCGCAACACTGGAATATTTAAAATTTACAAGAATAAAACTAAATTAACCAACCAACTTCCCACCGTAAAATTGTGAAAAATATCAATGAAAATATGGTAGGGAATATTTAATTATTGAGCAAGCATATTGATTTTGTACACGTCTATGCTAATCCAATACGCATTCACAATAAATAATAAGTTGATCGTGCAGCTTGCTTGTATGGTTTTATCGATATTTTAAATTCCTTCGATATGCGTGTATGTATATTTATCATCTGCAACTTTTTTGCATATTTTAATGCGCTTCGTTCAAGTAAGGCAAAACGAGCCGCAAAAGGAATGTTAAATGAACGATAAATGTAAGCATCATCTTATTCCGACACACGAAACGATAAAATAAATTGACAGAAAACAAAGTAATCATCGGACAAAGAAATTTTATATTTCATTTGCATTTACCACTCAAATTAAATCGCAATATAAAGGGTGAATGTAGCGATCTACAGTGACACCTATAATTAAAACAAATGATTAAGCGACTTATTTACAAACATTCGTGTTCTTTAAAAAATTTGCCTTATAGAATTTTCGCATCCCAACAAAAACGCACTATTTATTTTTGAACATTTTATTAACCGTTAACATTTCTTTGTCAGAATTAATCAGTATCATTTTTCAAAGAAAATACATAGAAGAAAAATGGGAATAAGTTCTTTCTTAGTTTAAGTTTTACAATACTTTGGAATGATATTTTGGATGTTGTTAAGCCATGTTTGAGACTGATTTCGAAAAATACTTTCAAAAATTATTCTTATTTACTAAATTACATTCATGGTTCATGTTTCTACTACTTTGGAATAAGTCGGGTTTGCAATACCCTCATAAAATATAAATTACTTTATCTTTCGTTTTCTACAATATATAAAAATATCCATTTTAAATTGTGAAATTTTATAGTAAAAGCTAAGAGAGAAATAAATGAATATTTGAGTAATATGCAAGCAAGGGTGTATTTGACAGTTTGATACCTCTTCCATTATTCAATTTTGAGAATATTACATTGAAAGAGCGATTACAAAAACTGTTAACTAAAAACTTCTTTTGAAATTCTCCATTTCATTTGAAGTTTATAATAACGATGCCACATGATAATAAATACATTGGTGTATATATAGAGTTTACTTGGGTTCATAAAACCCTGTAAAAGTTATTTTTATGTACTCTGTCTTCATAGCAAATCGTTAAAAATATTTAAATTATATATGTACAAAATACGACATTATCTATTATAATAATTTACATATTACTGTCGATTGCAAATACTTTTTAATACCTATAAATATATCAAAATTACAAAAAAAGGTATCATAAAATATGTCGACACTACTGCAATAATAATTAATAAAGTAATACTTTATTGGCAAGCAATATATTATAATAAACTCGATTGACTCGATCATAATGTTATGACGCAGTCTGTTAAAGATATAAAATTGATAAGTGTACTGATTATACGAATTATAATAAAACTACTGACCATGACTCCAAATGTTCCGTGTTCCTTAAAAGGAGAGCCATTAACTGTTTTGAATAAAGTTTTACCTGTTATACGCCGCCCACATGTGCTATGCTAAATCACAAATCTATCCGTTTTATATATTTTAATATATTCAGTCACAAATCAGATAATGAACTTTTTTAGCGATAAACAGACAATAAATTGTCTTTATTAGTTGAGTAGATCTCGATTCTTTGTTTAAATTGAATAGTTTTGGGTCCGCATGTGCATATATTTATTCTTCTCACATGTTGCAACACGGCTATATTCAACACTTTCCATGGACATACTCCCATTTTTTACGCGATAAATTAGTTACAGAAATTGTCGCCTAAAAAATACGCTCTTTCAGTGATGTGCTGCTAAAATTCTATCAACCGGCACGTACCTTGGTAAACACTAACCCTCAATTTGTGTACATTTTGTAAAATAATTAGCCTTTTAGCTGCCGTAGATAATTAATAGTAATTACCTTCCACGCCGGCTATAATTTGCAACTGTTAATTTAATTAGTTATTGACGAGATAACTCGTCCCTGGCGTGTTGAGCACGAATAATTTTACAAGATATCTCGTCTGTGGCAGCCATCGAGTTAAAAACTTATCATACATTACAAAATTATTTATTTACATTACATAAATTCATTCCAAATAGTGTTTTGATTTTCATTCGAAGCATTAATTAACCGTGACGGGTATTCATCTATCATCTGCCGTGTGATGGTTACTTCGGAGTCGTGATTTAACGAAAGGTGTTAGAGTCGATTTTGGAATTTCGATAATTATAAAAAACCCGTATTTTAAGAACCAGCTCTTCGAACCAAATGTATTTTATCAACCGGCTCTACAGAGTCGGTGCAAACCCATAGCAACACATCACTAGGTACTATTGTATAAAATTTATTCATCGCTTCCAAAAATAACATACACAAATATAAATATTTAAAAAATGTCAAGGATGTATGAATTTTTTTAATTGGTTGCCTAATTTTGTTTATTATACAAATACATACAACTAAAAAACAGATTATATTAGCTTTCATATTGGAGGCACTCGCTGCTTTCACTGTCAATAGTAAAATGCATTCGTTTGCAATTTCGATAAATCAGGAACCATGACTTGCATGTTGATACTTATTTTTTAGAAACTATTTCCATATTCGGTTCGTATTTATTAGGTTGAATTTAATATATTTAATCCTCTAGAATTTTGATTGTTTTTATTAATAATTATATGTCGAAATAAAAATACTAGGTGTATTTCAATTTCATTTAGTCTCTCCAAATCACGGGTTCCCAAACTATGGGTGATGGGTTTTATGTGGGGTCGCCAACTTAGACAGTCAACTAAAATTACCTTATTTAAAATGCCTTTTTCAATTGAATCGGGGTCGCAGGTCACATGGTTTTTATAAAAAGGGGTCGCCACACGAAAAATGTTGGGAACCTATGCTCTAAATTGATTTGAATTCATGTAATTGTCTAGAGTGATGGTCGGCAATAGTTTTACTATGATATGCACTACCCTGCTTTTCTCTAACGGGGAGGTCAAGCAACTGAGTAACGAGCAGTTCCTGTGGAAAAATATCTGTTTCGTTAAACTCTATATGGATTTCATATAATTCACACTGGGAAAAATAATGTTGATTATTTCAAACGCGAAGTACGGGATATGAAAACGTAAAAGCGTGTAATAAATGGACTTAAATTTAACAGAACTGCAGATATCGCATGGCATATCAAATGGCGTGAAATTGTGCGCACGTCGAGGTTTTACAGTATGTATTTTTAAAAGGAAACAAATTAAATGGTCAGAATTTAAATCAATTTTTGGTCAGAATAAAAATATGAACGGTCAGAATAAATATATTATACGGTCAGAATATTTAATAACAATTTTGGCAAGTAGGTTTTTTTTAAATTTCATTTAAATTATGACTATTTATTCTGACCGATATATTATGGCCATTTCATATAAATTCTGACCAATGTTATTTAAATTCTGACCAGAAAAATACGAGCCATTTTAAAATAGTAACACAAAGTGATTGTCCGAATATTGTATCTAGGGATTGTAATGCCGGACGGATATAATATCAATGCATACTGCTGTTGCAGTATTTCATATTAAATACCGGTATTGCAAAAATGGATATCAGTATTACAAAAAAGGTTGGGAGCCCCTAGTCCTGGGATGGCGAACCTTTTTCTCAAGTGGATCAAATTTTATTTGAAAACATTAAAATAATCATGTCGCGGGTCACATAGATTGAATAATTAAAGCTTTAAGTAAAAACAATAATTTCTAAAAGTTCAAACGGGTTAGATAATTTCTCACGTACCCGGGTCACTGCGTGACCCGCGGGTCTCTTGTTCGCCATCCCTGCCCATGTCTATCAAATTCATTGGCCGTATTGTAAAGCACCACCTTTTGATCCCAATACTCTCATTCTCGGATACTATAATTTTATTGTTCTGAGGTCACATACAATAAAGACGGAGCCTTACGTTAAGTGTAATCGGACAATAAAACATTCACTACAATAAAAAGATGTTATGCAAACCTTCAAAGAAATATAATTAAAGCCTACATCTAATCCACCACCCCAATTAATTTTTACAACATTATTAAGTACCATATTAATTACCATAGATATTATTTATATCAAAAGAATACATGGCAAGTTTAGTCATTGTTTTTAACAACACAATAGCCTAAAACAATAATTTCTGTTGCTAAATATTTACAAGCGAAAACGCAATAAAACTACAGCACGCGTGAATAATTATTATCATTATATTGTATGGGAAACACCTTGTAAGTATTTCATCGCTCATTAATCTTAGATTTAACGAGGAAAATAATTACATTTGATATTGAGAATAAAAAAATACTTTAGTCACAAAAAATATTAAGTAGGCAGACTGCTACCAAATTATGTGGTAATTAGAGATAACAATGAAATATGTTAAAGTAGATTCTTAATAATGTATTAGTATTTTGCTTTTTATAATAATATATAATAGAATGTCTCAGAGATTGGGAACCTGCAGATTGCAATGCAGCATTTTTTTTAAAGACCGCATTAAAGAATCTTCTATCGGAGACTATTCTCAAATTTATTAGTATAAAAAAATATGATTAGAAAATATTTATTAGTATAAAAGAATATATGTGGAACCTCTCATAACGAGTTAAGATCGCTCCAGAATCTCACTCGTTATGTAAAACACTCGTTATGCGAAACAATTTTCCCCATATAAAACAATGTAAAATACAATAATGCGTTCCATGCCGGAAAAAAAAACATTTTTTATATTTTTAACGTGTATTTTAGTAAAATTACATAATTATAAATTGTTAAGGAGCGTAACAACATGGAATGCAATTTTGAATCACAAAAAACAATAAAAATCGACTAGTTTATTATTTATGACAAATAATTAATTATTTTTTACTAGCAAACATTTGTTTGTGCCGACGCCTCAAAATTTGGTGAAAATGTGACAGCATTATCATTGAATAAATTTTTAAAACGAATAGCCACCTCCTCATTGGGGTGATGCTTCTCAATATACGATGCAACAGTTTCACAGCTCTCAGCTTTTCTCTCATTGCGCCAGAAGATTGTTGCTCTGCTACTTCCTCCTCCTCCACTAACAAACTCTCCTCCATAACTTCTTGCTGCGAAAAACAATGCAACTCCATTAGCTTTTCGTTGGTTAGCTCTTGATTGTAATCTTTTACAACCTCATCAATATTGTTGTTATCCACCTCCAGTCCCATGGTATTGGCCAAAGATACAATCTCGTTGACTGTAGACTTCACATGTTCTGTTTTAAGCCCCTCAAAATCACATTCGACAACGCTCCTTGGCAAAGTTTCTTTCAAGCTGAAGTGAGGGTTCTCTTGGTAACCGCTTCTCACGCCTTGTCAATCATCTTGATGCAGAGCAACGATGTGAAAGTGATTTTTCCAAAACTCTGCGTTACTCGTTATGCGAAATATCGCTCGTCAAGGGAGCATTTTTTCACAATCTATTTTGCTCGTTATGATAATAACCAGCGGTGGGCTGCCAATACGTTAACAAGGGGCTCGCTTAATATCAAAGTAATTTATCAGTCATATGCAATTATATGCAATACTTTTAAATAAGCAAATGATTGTTACTTAATACACTTAAAATATGCAACAATATGCAGTTTACCTAATCAATGTCAATGGCTAAAAATGTATACTATGTATACTGGAAGCTGTCGTAGATAATTCATGTCAGAAATATCAGTTATGTACTAATTTGATCTGAGAATATTTTTTCTATTAATTTAACAAGGGGCTCGCCGGCTGTGGTAAAATCTAACAAGGGGCTCGCGCGAGCCCCTCCAGCCCACCCCTGATAATTACTCGTTATGAGAGGTTCCACTGTAGTTGTTATGGAAAACCAGCCATCGCTCGAAAACTACTAAAAAAAGCTTTGTAACAATTGATCACTTTTAGGGTGTTCACTGTCAATACTTGGTGGAAAGGCATTATATTAATAAAAACAATAATCCTTTGTACTTCATTCCACTTTATTTAATATGTCAGGACCGGTTTCGCTCATTGACAATCATCAGTTGACAATGCTCGCAATGAGCGAAACCGGTCCTGACATATTAAATAAAGTGGAATGAACTACAAAGGATTATTGTTTTTATTAATTGTAACAATTGTATAAATAATATTCTTGTTCTGTTTCTTGTTTTTTTTGCGAAGTTCAGTTTAGTAAAATATTTTGACGTTACATGTTTATTATGATTATGCGTGAATTTTACAAATATTTCGTACAATAATTTATGAGAAAATTATACCTGGGTATGGCTTTTTTCTATGAAATACTGGTTTGTTCGGACAATACTAGTCTTGGAGATTTTTAATAGATATCAATTCAAATTGTTAGTTCCCTAAATGAATGTTTAAAATACTAAATGACATTTCGATTGTATCATTGAATATTTATAAAAATGTATTTTTTTTTATATTTTAACGAAAGTTTATTAAAGATATGCATGCCTTACATGGAGTTTTTATTTTCGACTTGGGCAACATTGAAACACGTATTGTTATTGATTATACTGGTGTCATTTGCCATCCATCACCATAAAGACAATACTTTGCAGCAATATTCTAAGAACTTACATATTTGGTGATTATTTATTGATCACTCATTCCTATATATCTGTGAAAACAAAAAGGACATGTATCTAATTGACATTACACACATCAGAAATATTTATAATTAGTTACGTTTCAATCAAGCATACATTTTTCCCATGTCCGCTCCCAATGTGGATTATATGGCCTCCTAATGGACGTATCTCAGCAGATTTTTTCTACAAGAATTGTTTGTTACTCAGTCGTTCAACTTCTCCTTTTCAGAGCGTAGTTGGGATAGGAGGGTCTACGACAGTACTACAAATTGGTTAACAAATCGCACTCGATATGCCTAGTAATTTAAGAATCAGAATGGTGGAACAGAATCTTTGGACATCACCAACACCCATGCCCTCGAACAGAAATCGATCGAAAAAATGCTGTTCGTACTGGGACTCAAGCCCATGAGATCCGGCACGGAAGCCAACAACGTTAACCGCTGCGCCATAGGACCCGAGAGCCATGCACACTTAGTTTTTTTCCATTATAATAGGGTTAAAATAGCAATGTATTTAGTTCCACAGTTTTTATTACTAGCTATTTCAGCTTTCGCCATCGTCAAAACTATTTTTACTCTATTATAATGGAGTTCTACTAGGTAAATGCCAAGTAAATCAATTTAGAAAAGAACTCACAATACGTCTAATTATTTCAGTAAAGGGAGGAATTTATTGAAATTTGACATGAATTGACAAATTGCAAGCCCTAATGTACAGGTACTTCAGTAAGAAGCAAATTGTAAAATAACTAATCAATTACGTACATATTGCATAGGTCTTTTGAAAATGTTCACCGCAGTGGAATATTAACTATTAACATGGCATTCCGGTTTTTACTCCTACGTATTACAGAAAATGTATGTACAATGTACATGTTCACAACTTATAAGGCAACAACGAATTAAAAGTAATCTTAATAAAGAGTTAATTTTTTATGGATGTTGAGGTCACAGGAAATAATCAGACTTGATCATATACATTCTATTCTAGTATGAAGTACATACGCCTCCGTAGCTAGGACTGTCGAGGGCATTATACGGGGGTCAATTCCAGCACAACCGATTCACAACATATTATCTAGGTACCTATATGTATCTTTGAGGTTATGGCCGTTTTTAGGATTTTATATTTAAATTATATTTTGCTTTCAAGTTTATTTTTTTTAAATTCATGTGAAGCGTATATCCTCCTAATGAAGGTATCTCAACTCAATAGAAGATTTTCTACAAGAACTGTTTGTGACCCAATCTATCCTTTTCCGAAAAGAGTAGTAATAGAAAATCGCTCTCGCTATGCTGCAATACCAATGCCGTCGAACAGGTCGTCGATAAATGGATTTCGATTGAAAAAAAAGGCTGATCGTACTGGAACTTGTACCCATGAAATCTTTCACGGAAGCCAACGATATTGACCGCTGCACCACGGACCTAAATTGTATGCCAAAATGCATATTTAATATTTGAAGTGCAGTGTTTTTTTTTATTTATGTCGATCAAATTCTTGAAATAGAAAAGTTGTACTAACTCAGGAAAGCAAAGTATAATAATTAACTACATAAGTGATACAAGTCTCTACAAAGCCCACTGCATAAGATATACATACATATCGACTGTGGAAAGGAAAAAGGACGTAACCCTCAATTTTCCAAAACAGCTTTTTTCGATAATCACAATGTTTACAACTTGACACGCATTCTATCAAAAGAATGGAAGCTGAAAATGCCGAATAAATATCTAAATTTAGCTTTTAAGTTTGAAAAAGATGACCTTGCAAAAAAATAAAACCAAGAAAAAACACTGATATAAAGGTTTTTCCGAGACAATTTCTTTAATTAATGTTAGGTTATGTCAATTAAACACCAGTTTAAAAGGATCCGTGCACTTCAAGGTTGTGTATAATTCATAATTTGCATATGTCACAAAATCATCAAAATACGTTTTTAGCGCCTCCTGTAAAATTCGATATGTGTGGGTTACGTCCTTTTTCCTTTCCACAGTCGATATGTTACTAAATCCGTTTATTTTAATTGAAATTTCATTGCAAGTAATGATAGATCATAGAAAAAATCAATCATCACATCAATAAGTCAGATACAAATAATTTACGAATATATCGATTGTATTGTATGTACGTACATACTTCCGTTCCGCATGCATTCCGTTTTTTAACTCTTCGTAACACCCATAGAGGGCCTTGCTTGTTCGTAAAATAAAATTTCGCAATAGCTATCTACCTAGTGACAGGTCAAAATTTGAAGATAGCAATATTATACATTTTACCCTAATGTTAAGAGTAGGCGGTCTTCAATTGGTAAGTTAACTGTGTTTGAGTACCTTGTTGACGTGACCTTCGATTCTGTTACCTGTAATCCCCAAACAACACGACTACTTTGACAAACACCGCCAACTGACAAACTTGCTGCATCTTTTTTCTTATCTTCAAAATACCAGATTTTTTCCCACCAGTTTCTCAGAAAGTTGTCTCAAAATATAGAAAACGGATGTTCTTATAGTTAAAATAGGTATGTTATTATAAATATAAGTAAAGGTTTGTAACTAAAGGTGAGTGCTTAGTAAATAGTTTTAACAGTGAATCACAAGTAATGAGTATTTTTTGTATATACCATGCAGCTCTATGCAGCGGTGGGCTGCCAATACATTAACAATGGGCTCTCTTAATCTCCAAGCAATTCTTAGTGTTCCGGGAAAGGAGTATTTTTTTAAATACTTGTATGCAATTATATCCAATATTTAGAGAAGCAATCCATCTTAACATTAATAGCCGATAAGGTCTGTCTGTAAGGACGTCCGCAGTAAGGTACAGACCAATGATTTCGATTTATTCTGAACAGCACATTTTTGAAATGTTGTTCTATCCAATGGGAGCGGCTTATTTTAAACCGGGCGTGAATGTTCTGATATCGCCACGTTTGAAAATTTGATATTTCTTGGTGTAGAGCTAAAGTATTGTATCACCATACATCATAATATTCGAATAATCAAAGACTTTAATTCGACTATTGCAAACTATGATTATAGGGCTATCGAAATGAATCGTCTGATCGTGTGAGTCGATGTGAGACTAATATTTTTTGGAGCGGATTTGATCAATTGAATCATAATGATGAATCTTTTCACGTCTGACCTTGAAAATCTGTTAGAATTCTTTAATACATTAAGAATATTCAAATTATGATATGGATATATGATAGAATAATATTTTGCTTTTTTCATACACTTGGACAAAATGTGCAACTGATTTTTTATTGAAAAATTGGATTTGATCTTTTGATTTTTATTGGAAATAATTGTTAAATAATTTAAAATCCGAAAAATAATTGTTGGCAAACTTAAACATTATTCCAAAAATTAAGTAATTTACAAAATTTCTGCTACTACGAAAGATGATTGTTAGCTAACTTTAACATTATTCCAAAAATTAAATAATTTACGAAATTTCTGCTACTACGAAAAATGGTTGTTAGCAAACTTAATCATTATTCCAACAATTAAATAATTTACGTAATTTCTGCTACTACGAAAAATGGTTGTTAGCAAACATAAACTTTATTCCAAAAATTCAATAATTTACGAAATTTCTGCTACTACGAAAAATGGTTGTTAGCAAACTTAAACATTATTCCAAAAAATCAATAATTTACGAAATTTCTGCTACTACGAAAAATGGTTGTTAGCAAACTTAAACATTATTCTAAAAAATCAATAATTTACGAAATTTCTGCTTCTACGAAAAATGGTTGTTAGCAAACTTAAACATTATTCCAAAAATTCAATAATTTCAATAATTTACGAAATTTCTGCTACTACGAAAAATGGTTGTTAGCAAACTTAAACATTATTCTAAAAAATCAATAATTTACGAAATTTCTGCTTCTACGAAAAATGGTTGTTAGCAAATTTAAACATTATTCCAAAAATTCAATAATTTACGAAATTTCTGCTTCTACGAAAAATGGTTGTTAGCAAACTTAAACATTATTCCAAAAATTAAGTAATTTAGGAAATTTCTGCTACTACGAAAAATGGTTGTTAGCAAATTTAAACATTATTCCAAAAATTCAATAATTTACGAAATTTCTGCTACTACGAAAAATGGTTGTTAGCAAACTTGGACATTATTCCAAATATTAAATAATTTACGAAATTTCTGCTCCAACGAAAAATGGTTGTTAGCAAACTTGAACATTATTCCAAAAATTCAATAATTTACGAAATTTCTGCTACTACGAAAAATGGTTGTTAGCAAACTTAAACTTTATTCCAAAAATTGAATAATTTACTAAATTTCTGTTACTACGAAAAATGGTTGTTAGCAAACTTCAACATTATTCCAAAAATTAAATAATTTACGAAATTTCTGCTCCTACAAAAAATGGTTGTTAGCAAACTTGGACATTATTCCAAATATTAAATAATTTACGAAATTTCTGCTCCTACGAAAAATGGTTGTTAGCAAACTTAAACATTATTCTAAAAATTAAATATTTTACGAAATTTCTGCTACTACGAAAAATGGTTGTTAGCAAACTTAAACATTATTCCAAATATTAAATAATTTACGAAATTTCTGCTACTACGAAAAATGGCTGTTAGCAAACTTGAACATTATTCCAAAAATTCAATAATTTACGAAATTTCTGCTACTACGAAAAATGGTTGTTAGCAAACTTAAACTTTATTCCAAAAATTCAATAATTTACGAAATTTCGGCTACTACGAAAATTGGTTGTTAGCAAACTTTAACTTTATTCCAAAAATTAAATATTTCACGAAATTTATGCTACTGCGAAAAATGGTTGTTAGCAAACTTGAACGTTATTCCAAATATTAAATAATTTACGAAATTTCTGCTACTACGAAAAATGGTTGTTAGCAAACTTAAACTTTATTCCAAAAAATCAATATTTTACGAAATTTATGCTACTACGAAAAATGGTTGTTAGCAAACTTGAACATTATTCCAAATATTAAATCATTTACGAAATTTCGGCTACTACGAAAAATGGTTGTTATCAAACTTTTTTTTTCCAAAAATTCAATAATTCACGAAATTTCTGCTACTACGAAAAATAGTTGTCAGCAAACTTGAACATTATTCTAAAAATTAAGTAATTTACGAAGTTTCTGCTAATACGAAAAATTGTTGTTAGCAAACTTAAACATTATTCCAAATATTAAATAATTTACGAAATATCTGCTAACTATAAAAATAAAATATATTAAAATAAAATATAATTAAATTAAATTAAATTCAATAAAATAAAATAAAATAAAATAAAATAAAATAAAATAAAATGAAATGAAATAAAATAAAATAAAATACCATAAAATAAAATAACATAAAATTAAATTAAATTAAATACTATGCAACAAAAATCTCACGTTGCTGGGCAACGGGCTTACAGCTAGTTGTTACTTAATACACTAATAATATGTAACAATATGCAATTACCGTAAACTAATCAATATAAATGGCTAAAAATGTACCACTGTGTATACTGAAACTGTCGTAGATATATAGATAATTATGTTAGAAATTGCAGTTATGTCTAATTTGATCTGAGAGTAATATTTTTCTAAAATTAACAAGGGGCTCGCGCGAGCTCCTCCGAGCCCCCTCCAGCCCACCCCTGACTCTATGGTAATTAAAGGTAAAACACATTCAGCGTACGTAAGTGCCTATATTTAGATAATGTCTGAGTGACTAGGTGTACATCATTTTATGCCTTATTGCAAAGATACCCAACCTTTTTTTAGTTTGGTAATTACTTCTAATCTAACTTTTATATTTATTTTTTTCAAAATAAAACAAAATATTCATCTTTAATAGCAAAATATCTTAAAATATCTTCAAAGAAAAAATAGTTTAAATTTTGTCATATTTATTTATAGATATGGAAAAGCATGGAAGGGTAAAAAATCTTCATGCAGTTTTTCATTAATTCAAAAACTTGTGATTGGGATCGACTAAATGTTGTATCCTGATTAGGGATCCGGGATACCAGGGGCTAAAATAGGAAACTGAGTACATACATTGTCAGGGGCGGCGCCACCATACAGGCGAAATAGGCAATCGCCTAGGGCGCAAATCATTAGGGGACGCATACATAGAGTAATCAAATTATTTTTTATAATCTAATAACAAATAATAGTACTTTTTAAGCTTGTATCTGTTCGTTATAATTATGTTTCGTATTATACATATATACTTCCAAAAAGAGAGGTTGAGCGACTGTGTAACAAACAGTTCTCGTAAAATCTGTTGAGGTATCTCCATTATTATATTGAGAAAAAATATATTTCACAGTTTGTTAAAAAGGGAGCGCGTCAATAATCGTTGCCTAGGGCGCCAAATAACCTCGCGCCGGTACTATACATTGTTAGAAGAGCTTGCATAATTCTTTCTGAAGACACCCATAGCATCATTTGAAACCGTTCAACTTAACGTGCCAAAGGATACACCCGATATAAAGAAACTGAATGTATAAAAAATAAAAATTGTGCTATTATTTTTCACATTAATTAAACAGGGCCAGGAATTAGAAGAAAGTGGCTTATTTTTTAACATAATGTATATTGAAAGTAAACAGCAAAAATTGTAAATTCATCGTTGAGTTGAATTAATATCCTTTCGTAAAGAATATTTACAAACGGAATTCTGTTCAAAAATAGCTCAGTAGCCAACATTATAGACTGAGCCAAGAATGTATAGATGTTTAATTAAAAATATAGTCCATTTAGATGCAATCAATGATTTGAATAGCGGTTGCAAGTTGCAATATAAGTGCAACGGTTACATTTGTAAACTCTCGTTGAGTGGACCCGGCTGCTAGAATGCAGGAACTGCAATTTAATACAAAAGCTATATGAAATATCATCGCCACAGCTTGCACTTCTGCAGCTGGTAATTTCATTTAGTAGCGTACAGCATGGCACTATTTTGGTGGACAGTCATGTACTGAATATAACATTCAACCCTGCAGTGACCACAACTCTTTGATCGCTGTATCAATCAAATCAAATACGAAAATTTTAGAAAAAAACTTAATAAGTAAAACTTATGTAATTTAACGGATCTCTAGCGCAGGGGTTCTCAAACAAATCTCAAAAGATAGCTTAAAAATCGGTCCGGTTATCGGTTGTTCTAAAAGTGGCATAAGTATAGAAAAATAAAATGTACGTCTGTACTGATTCCCCATTTTTATGTATGTCAGGATCGGTTTCGCTCATGATTAGAATTATCAATCAACGGTCGTCATGGGCGAAACCGATCCTGATCTTAATAAACAAGATTGAGGAATTAGTGTATGTATATAATGCATTTCCAAAAGTTATTGACAGTTCACACCTTAACAGTGAGCATAAGTATCGATTTAGCAGTCATAATACTGAAATACTCATACAGGCAAGGACGTTCCGTGGGCATAGGCGAGTAGGCAGTTACCTAGGGGCGGCAAGTCCAATAGAGCGGCAAATAATCACAAAAATGCCGAAAAATATCCTTTCAATGGTAATAATATTTAATATGACAATAGTAAGGGCGCTTTTTTAAACTATACCTTGGGGCGGCACATAGCCTAGGAACGTCACTGCCTACAGCCAATGTACTAAATAATTTATATACAATAGTTACCTGAAAATTCTACTTCGTACATCCAACCAGGCTTCTATCGCATTCGCTGTACTTAATAATTAATTATCAATCACATATAATAAACGCAAATTGTCTGAATATGTTTGAGATCATTTCTCATTGGTCAATGAGAATAATTATTATTTCAATTATTTACAACAATGACTGAACTATCGATAAATTATAAATAAAAAACTTTTTAATCGGTAGCACTTTATTATTTTATAAAATAAGCATTCGCGCTTAGTTTTGTACGGGTTAATGACTACTAAAACCAGATGCTTAAGCCATCCCAAAAGGAAGTGGAATTGTGAATTATTTTTAATGTAAGTGTGAATATAATTTAGGAAACTGTACGAATAACATGAAGGGCAAGTTTACTTATTTTAAGATTATAATAACCCAGGTATGAAATACAAGACACGTAATATCTAAATGTTTGTTTATATTGAAACATAATAATATGATATTTACCTCTGGTTCGGTGAAGATTTTAAACAGCGCTGTGTTTATTATTTGTATAACTTGGAGCTTTCGATGTTATGACAAATGGTATAAAACATTTCTATATTTATTAAAATTATTATGGAAACAAATTGATTTAATGCGCAGACAGTATGAGTTTTATCTTCAAAGAACAACGCTGATTTGTCATACTGTAGAAACATGGTATTAAAAAATGATAAAAAAAGATTTTTTTATTTACATATGAATCAGCGCTTACCTCATTACAGGGTCTACAAATTGCATAAAACTCGATTTTTTAATAAGATTTTGACTGTAATTACTTATAAAAAAATACATTTAATACATAATTAACACATCTGAAAATTTCCGTTAGATAATTTTGAATTTTCTATCACGTGACATATATGGACAGTTCATCAAAGATATCCTGAGAAAAACTCGATGTGAAAAAACATTACACACAATGCCTGAGATCTTAAATTATATGTAAGACAAAGAAGACAGTATTGGACATATTTAAGAATAACAATAATCATTAAGTAAAGCTTTTGCGCTTAACACTTCCCCTTCGGTGCTAAAAAATACTTCCGAATTGTTTCTGGCCCAGAACCAAGTGAAAAAAACATGTTTTAACACACCGCCCTTTGATGGATGGTAAAAACGCAGGACGTATATTTTCAAAAAACATGTTTTTCACTTGGTTCTTGAAGGGCCAGCAACATATCGGAAGTATTTTAGCACCGTAGGGGAAGTGTTGAAGGTGATTGCACAAAGGTGTTTGTGACATAATTGATGGTGATGGAGAAATGTCATTAATAATATAAGATATATTTTTTTATTTATTGGATAAGTTTAGTTGAATAAATAATGTAATTATAATAGGACACAATGAATTGATTAATAATGTGGATTTCTAACAGACAATGATAGATAGTAAATAGCAATCCATGTATATTTAAAAATAAAATTCCGACAAAAACAAAACCTATTAATTAATTAACGCCAATTCGCCTTTTATTTATTACTCGCCGAAAAATTATTTTCGGAGAGAAGACTTAAGTGGCATTTTTAGGTAATGATAAATTACAGCATTATTTGAAAGTTATGGCTAGATTTTTAAAAACCAAATTTGTATAAAAGTTTACTGGGGTTGTAAAACCATTGTCATAAATACAAAACGGGTTTCTATACCTGCTGATACCACCTGAATCATTCGCTATTCGAGATAATTATGGTGCGCATTTCGAAAGTAGAGCGAGATATTATTTAGGTTAATCGATAGTTAAAATACTGGTAGGGAAGGAGGTTAATACTTGTTTATAATGTCGATTGGTTAAACTTCTTTTATTGTTTCATTACCTACGTACTCAATTTCGAAGTAGCATGACTTCAACGAAAAGTTACCATTCATTAGCAATTATGTACATTACTACAATTGAAATCATCTGAATGGATAATATACGTATTAGAGATTCAGCAGAAGTTTAAAAATCTAAACCTTTCTTGACGGCACAAACGTTTCAAAAAATTCTATCCCCATGGTTAACCACATTATTAAGTATTTTTTCTTCATATTAACTACATTAGTATAATAATTGCTAAGTTGTCAATTTTAACGAGTCATAGTTATCGTTTTAAAATAATCATAGCATATATAACAAATAAATCGCCACTACTACAATTAATTAAATTAATGTTCAGTATTTTTTAGATAGCTATTGAATAAGGTTTCACACTTGCTTCTTCAAAAATTCTATTGTTCCCAAATATAAAAAACAATATTATAGTTTGAATTTCATATTTACAACAATTAAAATCAAATCTTTCTAGTTGTATTGAGGCAATATATATTGCATTTCAGTTCAAACCTTTAATATTATACTTTATACGCATTTCTTGAATGAAATATGGCCATTTTTATGTCGTTCATCAATGATTATAAATAAAATCCTTAACAATGTAAAGGAGTAAAAAAAAGTGCACGGAGTGAGATTTTGGTACTTGAGAGCTAATGAGAATATTTTGACCAAAATTAATCAACATTATTCTCTTCCTATGGACACTGGACACAGACAATAACCACTTTTAACAATATCGCAATAATCATCAACATTCGTGGAAATACAAGCCAAAATTATTTGGTTAGAAAACGGTGGTGAAGATTTAAAAAAATTGATTTTTATTACTCAACTTTCAGGAAACTTGCTACATTATACCTGAGGTGTTTGTGATTTACGGTTTCGATTTCAATGTATTGAATAAACAATATATACGACCAATACAATCAAAGTATGTATGACTCAATATTATTAGTGTCTGCCGCTTATTTTATTTTATTGACAAAAATATGTACTGTGGCATACTCTTAAATTTTATATTGTATTAATTATTATACAAAAATATTAAGCTTCAGTCATTAAAAATCAAAATAACCAGGCGTGTGTAAGTAATGCAGGAGAAATAAACCAATTTTGCAAACACTGTTATGACTAATATTATTGTTGGATATTGTTACTACAGTGCTACGTCAAAAAGTTGTAAAAGAGCCAGTAAAAGTGTCAATGAAACGAACAGACCTCAACTAGTATCTACGAGGTTTCATTATGAGTTATTAAGATCAACCTTATTGGTGTTGGCCAATTAACAATAAAACTGATTTTGGATAATAGTTGCCGTGTATTAAGGAATTAACAGATACAACTGAAAAAAACCGAAGAAAGTATTCGTTAGTTTATCTCTTTCTTAATTATTATTTCAAGATTGTAGAATATAAATCTGTCGGGTCTGTGGCACGGCGGTCATTGTCGTCGCTTCCGTAATGGGTCTTATGAGTTCGTGTACCGTACGAGACGAGGACGAACAGAACTTTTTTAACCAATACATTTTTCCTAATAACAAATTATTTACCCAAGATCTAATCTTAATTGAAGATTAAGTCAGAATATATATATCGTAATGGACAATATACAGTAAGTCCTCGACTAGACTAGTCTTAGCAATGTAGTTTTAATGGAATTTGAAGGCCAGAAAAATGAATACCAATTTTAATAAAAACAGCAATTGAGAAGAAGCAATTTGGAACCAAGAAGTACGCTGAAAAAAATAATATGATCGAGATATGATTTGGGTGACTTGAATCAAGACCCCGATTTCAAACAATTTGCAAAAGTGTAAAAATGCAGTGAATGATGGTGTTTATACACTGCATATAGTATACAGAAAAGAAAATAGTTAGAAGAACACTACTATACCAGTTATTTAATAAGAATTATAATTTGCATGTATCTAAATTAATAAGATTTTTTTTTACATTTTGTATGTATGAATGTTTATTTTCAACTATTCACTGAAACTAGCACATGTTATTTCAATGTTTTATTCGACTTACTCGAAAACCTTCGGAACGAATTAATCACGTAAATCAAGGACTTACTTTAGTGTCATTTTATATAATACAAGTAGTAGCTTAAATTATGTGCCTCTGCTTTATAAACCAGCATAATTTTCATCGCATCTGAAATGGATACCCAAATCGCTTCATTTTCAGCCTGAGAGACATAACATAATAAAGAAATTATATCTTTGATCTTCGCAAAGAAAGGGGTTAATGTCCCCATTTGAAATAAAACTATGGCGATAAGTTTAGTTAATTATTATCAATTCTCTTCCTGTCACGCTGTATCAGATTACAAAGACCCTTCTTCCACGAATCGACCAAAGGGTTTATGTATAACATTCTTCATTAAACATTTCACTTTTATGCGCCGAGGATTTGGCTTTGGTATTTCATTAAAATATGTATTTATTTTATCTTAATTAAATTTATGTGCAACATCGCGCGGAATAAAACCGATATGAAACCCTTTTTTGTTTGAATACACGGTGCGTAAATGCGGTACAACAGCTCAGCAATTGTTTTTTATTTCTTTTATATTACCGAAATGATGGGTGGAACCTGACTTAGCTTTGGCCAAAACCAATGTAAGATGTGATTTTTTTTAAATTTTATATTAAAACTATTCTGTTTATCAGACCTCACGTCAAAATTTAGGCTAAATGTATTTATACGTTGAAATTTGAAAACTGAAGAAAACCATTCAGAAAATGAACGAGGATGCGCTCAAGTAACGCAATGATGGAAAGAGATTAATTTCTGAAAAATATTATCCTTGGTAATTCAACGCGTCATTTTATTTTTTTCAACAATATTCTTTCTACGTCAAGTCGTCGATAACGTTATATGGTGGTCTCCTAACTTTATATTTGATTCAATAAGTAATGTGATAATAATACAATATTATCATTATTTTTATAAATAATGAAGTAAACGATTCATTAACAAAGCTCATTATCATTTTACTTGACGTTAAAAGTCAACCAGACATCATTAAATTTGTGTTTGATACATCAGAATGAGTGATTATTTTTAACTTGCTATATAATCATTCTCCTGCCGAGATTGTATGTCTTTATTACAATACTATCAGAATCTCACTTTTAGGCCAAGCCAGGTAGTTGTGTTAGTGTCCTACATATAAATCACTATTTTATAACTCAAAATGAACTTCCACGAATAGATATTCTCATTTTTTTAATAATATACTTTTTAATAAAAAAAAATACAACGCATTTCTGTGTTCTGTGCGTGCCTCAAATTCCAAACATTCTCTATTTTCATCAGCTCACATACCTTTGGGTACATTAGAAAGTGATTAGCAGATTAAATAATACTCTCATTGTCTGTTTGCACAGGTGACAAGTATTCATTTCCCTTTCTGTGATAAGTAACCAAATAAAACACTGTTTTTAATAAATAAATTTATTCATTGCTGACTTATTTTTAAAAATCATCAATATTACGCCGATGCAAAAAAAACGGCCTTAAATTGGTGGTAATATAAAAAATATAATTACATATATTATCTTACCATTTCTGTGAAAAACAACTCTCAAACTCTTTTGAAAAAGAGAAGTTGAAACTGAGTTACACGTAGAAACACGTTCTGTTGATATACCTCCATTAAGAGATCATATGCTTCACATTGGGAGCGGACATGGATATATAAAAACATATGGCTATGATCCCGAGTTATTTTTTTGATTATTTCGAAAAAAGGGCGCCAAATAACCTCGTGCCCGCCCTGATTGCGATCCCTAATCAGATATGATATATTTAATTATTCGTTTTTATGTCATTTGAAATAATGCTTAGACACGCATGTCACCGAAAGCGTTAACGAGAAAAGTAACATTTTTTAGAAGATATTATATTACCATTACCAGAGCTCTACATGGTCTAACAACGATCTGCTCTGTTAAATAATAAGGATTGAAAGTTTTTTTTTGTAATTTGGCTGGCACAGTGAGCGGCATTATTCAGTTTCTTTCGAGTGTGAAATTTAATATAATAAAATATTGTATTCCGAAGAAACATTCATTTAAAAATATTAACATTCTTTCTCTGCAAAACGAAATATGTTTGTATCATTAGTGTCGACTATAAAGTATAAATGACGTTCGTTTTTTTCATATATTGTCAGACAAATCAAGTCGTAAAAGCTATCTTATGTAATACATTATAACTCTATGCTTATGTTTAATATGCTATGCTTAGTATGCTTAACAGGAGATAGAACAGTGCTTTTCTTTCCATGTAACGCAGTGGAACGGCGTTACGGCACCTTTTTATCGGAATTTTAATGTTTCAAATCAATATTCGTAAACTTTTATTTATATTTTGCTTTAAAAACTATTATCTGTTCGTTCGCATCTCAGGTCATTTTGGATGTATTGTGTTAAAAATACCAGGTCCATAGACTTACTCTGTGACCAGTACCAGGGGTCTATTCTTCATATATTGATTTGCTTAGCAAAATTCTTTTATTTAGATAACCTTTTCTCAACGTAAGTCAGTGATCCTTG
This sequence comes from Himalopsyche tibetana, assembly GCA_030503985.1. Classification (NCBI taxonomy): domain Eukaryota; kingdom Metazoa; phylum Arthropoda; class Insecta; order Trichoptera; family Rhyacophilidae; genus Himalopsyche; species Himalopsyche tibetana. The sequence goes on from JAPJYX010000014.1 coordinate 6,270,619, forward strand.
CTGTATATATCAAATATTTAAAATGAGTTCATATATATCGCAACGGAACTGTTAATGTTAAACTCAAGAACATAATTCCTAACCGATTAACGATTTAAGATATTTTACCTCCCCCCATCACAGTTATAAAATATTTTATGTGTAACATTTTTAAATCTCTCTTTTTTATAAACAGTTATTTGTTATTGTTTAAATTATGAAAGTTTATTATCAACAGCCATCCTGCCTGCTTTCAAATTAGACACAAATTATTATATATGTCGCCTCTTATATTGTGATGTTTTATACGGAACGTTTTGTACACTTTGCGTACAATAAAGTATTGCATACAAAAATAATTGAATCTTTAATTTGTATCTGCGGTCTAGTGATCAAATGGTTAGATTATTCTTTATATTAGATATCCCATATGATTTAAATAACCTCAACATATCTGGCATCTTAACTATGTCAAATACTATATGTTTCTATACATTTATTTATATATATTTTTATTATTATGTAATTGAGGTATTCAGGTTGACTATAAAGTTGACTAAAAAAATATGTTTGTTTTTATGATTTATTGCTAAGCAATTGCAATATTGTACATTATTGAATTGCGGAAGATTAAAGTCCATCTTGATAATAAATAATTAAACAAAGCATTTAGATGTTAGATAGATAAAATACAATATGGCAGATGAATAGGATGATTAGTTAATGTTGTTAAGTTCAGGGTTTGTATCTAAATCGCTCCGAGACAAAACAGGCCTTCGACGAGTGAAATGAAATTACAAGCATACCTATTATCTTCGTTGCACTTTGAACAATAAGTCAAGGGCAACCATCATATTATATTTTCTTTTTGTTCGGATTTTAGAATTCTGTGTACCTATTGTTGAGTTAATGTTATTTTGAATGGAAAAACTTATCCATCGAAGGTCATTAAATTGTAGTAAATGATTTACTACAATTTAGTCGATGTCTCTCTATCCTGGACAAGTCGTACGAATACATCAACGTCTTGAATATTGGAATTAGCAATAACAAAGGTTGCTTCGTCAAAAGAATATCTCTCTATCAGAGCCTCTGATGCCTTTTCATTTTAATTTTCACTGCATAATTGACAGAAGTATACAGTTTTTTGCGTCTGTAAGTAATCTTCTCTCAATGGCTAATCTTAAAACCTCCTCACCAATGACAAGATCTTCCGAAAATGTATCGAATACAATGAAATCGGATAATTTATAATTAAAAAAATGTACTAGATATACGGAGCATATTTTGCACACCTAAAGGAGTTAATTCAACACGTGTTTTTTTACAACAGGGATGCATAGCCCACGGCCCGTTAGATTTTTTTGTAGTCTTCGAATGTTTCATCCTAAAATTAAAATATCGTGCACATTTTTAAAATGTATATAAATCATTGAATTTAACAAATGTGAGCAAGGTTTTTCATTTATGAAGCAGAATTAATCGGTTCATAGAAATCAGCTTACTGATTAAAATCTTAATTCGATTTTACATAAATATGGACTCAAATATTAAGTAAACTTTAAAAGAATTACTTGACAATTTACAAAGACAAAAAATACACTAATTTTTTACAAAAAAAAAACATATTTTTTAAAATTAATACGTCTTATCCTCTTTTTACACGGTTAACAAAATAACACGGTAAAATATAATGTAAAGTATGTTTCATTTATCTACATATATACACTGAATCTTTTTAGACGTTTTTTTTGCACGGCTGTTTTACGTAGAACGTATCACTCATGTATAAAAGGGATAAATCAAACTGTCAGTTGACAATGCTCGCAATGAGCGAAACCGGTCCTGACCTAATTGATAAGACAGTCATACTTGAAATTTCATTATTCTTTACGGTCCGAATTCATCATAACTCGTTTTTATGCGGCCTGCTAGGAAAAAATATTGTAAATGCTATTTTTACAAGAACTGCTTATTCCTTTTAATACAGCATCTAACTGGACATCTTTTTTCTAAGAAAATATGGAGAGAAAGATCTACGACAGAACTCGTTGTCAGGCAATCACTCTCGCCACCCCCGTTTTAAGGATCTGATGGATGGGAGGGAGTTACGAAATAACATACTTTTTATAATTGATAGATATAAAAAGACAAAAAATCTGACCTCTCGGCTACAGGCATGGCACGTCGTCCCCGCGTATTTTTGCCATTGTAACGTAATGGTTAAGTTGTAAATTGTATTCATAATAACTTTTCTACCCGATAAATTGTCCACGTGAAAAATATTTCGAACGATCAACTATTCGTGCTCAATTCTCTCCAGTTAAAAATCATTTAACTTCGACAGTAAAATATTATAGCACGGCGTGGCGTATGATTTGCACATCGACTGTGGAAACGCAAAATAACGTAACCCACAGTTTATTCAAATCAGCTTTCTTTCAAGAATCAAAATTTATAAAACTTGACATACGTTCTGTCAAAACGACGTAAGCTGCAAATGCTGAATCAGTACCTAAATTTAGAAAAAAGAAGAGCCTGTGAAAATTGTAACCAAGAAAAAGGTCTTAAACAATTTATTAATATTAGATCTAGTCAATTAAACACTAGTTTACAAGTCTCCGTGCACTTCAACGTTGTGTATATTTCATAATTTGCTTTTGGCCCAAAATCATTAAATCACATTTTTGTGCCTTCTGCAAAATTTGTAATGTGTGGGTTACGTCCTTTTTCCTTTCCAGCGACGACATGAAAACATTCAACATGCGGAAATCACAGGAAACATGCGAACAAATAAAGCCATTAGCGATATAAAATATCTCGACATCAATTAATATTACGGTAATAAAAAAAAACCATCACTGACATACACGACCCGGATTCGTAGAATATGCTGGAAAAAATCAACTTGCGAATTATAACCCTTGACCCCGTGACCTTATAATCTCTATGTCAGCTGCAAGTATCACAGAGGCATATTATATTACTGCAGACAGTTACAACAAATTCATTAAAGTTAAGTTATGTACGTTTAATTGTTTTAATTCCTAATCGTTATAACAAAATAAATAACTAATCGTTATGCTTGCCGGTTGAGTGGTCGAGTGGTCAACGTCGTTGGCATCGGTTGCTGAGGCGACGGGTTCGAATTCCATAACGGACAGTTTATAAATTATTTTTCAATTGATTTATAGATTTCTGTTTATATGTATGTATGTGATGACTTGAATTCCCACCCACTAATCCTAAAAACGGGTGTAGCGAGAGCGATTAGCCAACCATTAATCCTATCATAGTATTAATCCTTACTCTCATTGAAAAAAAAGGATGAGTAACTGAGTAACAGTTCTTGTAGTAATTTAAGATTTCGACTGAAGGTGCTTGGTGGAATTTCAATATTAAATTTGAATCGCTCAAATTATGTACATTCACACAAATTTTGTAACTTATGTCCCGGGTTTCGCCTTTCGGCATCTTCAGGCGTTCAAGTCCACGCTGCTGCAGAGTAAGTGCTGCAGAGAGTAAGTAATTATTGTCATGTCCACAATAAACGTCATTTATAGAAATCACATAACAATATGAAAAATAGATAAACAATTTAAAAAGCTTTTTTTTATGGATACGTTATGTTATACAAACTGTATCTTCAGAATCTGTCTTTTATCATAACAACCCACGTCCGGATGCAAAAGATCGTAGTAAAGTGTTCAGTTTAAAGTATTAATTACTTACATCCGACCCTGTTTACTGGTGTGCATTGTGTCGGGTATGAAACCCGCTTATTTTTGTCACGGACCCCCACGTTTCGGGATCAGGTTTACAATAACTTCCGGTCTGAGCTTTCGGCGAAATTTCCTCAAGCCCGAAAGCTAACTAACCGGATAATGGCTCCATTCATGATGGACCAGCGAACCCATTCATATTACTTTTTTTTTATTGTTATTTAGCTTTGAATTTATTTAACAAAGTCATCTTACAAAACAGAAATTGAATAATATTTAAGCCGTAGTGACGAGTGACGACCCAATGAGGGAGAAATTTGGTAAAATACTTTTTTTCTTCATCATTGATTACAATTTAGGGTGGCTTTTTTTTAAAAAAAAAAAAGGCCTTGATTTTATTTGGACATTTTTTTAACCTGTTATTTTAATTAAATTTGAATCGTTCAAACTATGTAAATTCTCACAGATTTTGTCACTAACGACCCGGGTTTCGCCTTTCGGCATCTTCGACGCTTAGGAATCGGTCAAGTAACGCCTCATATCAATGTCGTATTTTAAAATCGTTCAAATCACGCCCCCTTATTGATGCATGGGTGCATTGACAACCATTGCGTATTTCGATGCCTGGCATCAAACACAGAAGTACCAAAAAAATATCATGTCCGCTCCCAATGTGGAGCATATGACATCCGAATGGAGGTACCTCAACATATTTTTTATGCGAGAACTGCTTGTCACGCAGCTGCTCAGCCTTTCTTTTTTTAGGACATTGTCGATAGAATATAACAGGAATAGTAGTTAACAAATCGCTCTGAGTATGCCCCGTTATTTCATGACTGGCAGGGTGGGAGGCAATTTTCAGAAATCATGAACACCCATGACTTTTACATACATCGATAAATCAATAGACAAAATACTGTTCATACTGGGAATTCCACGCCACGGAAGCCAACGATTTTGACCGCTGAGCCACGGAGTACGGACCCGACGATAATAACAAATTCTATGCAATAAACATGCAAACAAAAATTGATTGAGGATTACCCAGAGAGCTACACTATCTCAAAACTTATAAATATAATCCTTATCATAAAAGAGCGTGGTTATGAAAAAAATAGAAGCTTTTTAGGCTTATATTATAATATCGTAAAATATATTAAATTTTCTACTATCTCGTATCTAGATACCGGCTGCATGCTTATTCTCATTCCGTGCCGTGAATGATAGCTAAATTATTAAGAAAAAAATATTATTTTTATCAAATAAGTTCATTCTTCACAATGAAAATTCTGAATAATTACCTCCACGTGCCTTCTCATACTCACATATATATTAATCGATTATTGTGTAATCCAACCTCTCCCTTCTGATGTCTGTAGTATTATATAAAAAAAATACAAGTGGCACGTTTAAGACTATTCAGTTTACATAAGTATACCTAAGGTGTAGAACCAGCCTGTCAATGGGGATGCCACTGGGGAGAGCTTTAAAGCTTTTTAACAATATTGCTTCGGATGTTGACATATTAAATTATTATACTTGACATTTTTTTTCTAATGCTTTTTATATTAAATTATATTATGTTTTTTTGACTTCATTGTAAAAGTTTTAAATTTATAATTTATCAATCTAATGTAATTTTAAATAAATAAATAACTCTTGTACTTATATTGTTTTACTTCAAAGCTACGTAGAAAAACATATTCTTTATTGTCCATTTGAAATTGAAAAACTTATCAAAATAACATTAAATAAAAACTAAAACTTATTCCAGTAACTTTTTTTGAAGTAAATAGTGGAATTTATCAATAATTTTTGTCTGTATACTTTTTATACATATTTTTGCACGTTGGTCCCAATAATGGATTCCATTTGGCTGTGGTGGTGGCCGTGGTGGGTCGTTGGTGCAACCCTCCTTCCACACCTGAGACAAAGTCAAATATTTAGATTAAACTTTTAAATGATAATTTATAAAATTGAATTTCTCTATGAAATTAGTTTTATAAATCTAACATATAAAAATGAATGCTTGTTGGTTCGTATCGTATGCGTTGCCAAACCGCTCATCTGATTGCAATAAACTTTTTGCAATCAAACGTCAATTACTTTGACAAACTTTTTGCTTGCACTTCCGGGAAGATTAAGGATATAGCAAAATTAACTTACAGTAGGTCTTATATATAAAAATCAATGTTTGTATGTCTGCCATACAGTTCATTTTGACAACGAATGCTTACACTTGCGCGAAGGTTATAGTACGATTAAATTACAGTAGGTGACGCGTGTGTTGTACCACCGACAATCGGCAGCAAACGTCAAACAGACAGAAAAAGAAAACATGCACTTCAATAAACACTTTCTTTCTTTGAGTGGCATTGCAACGCTTGTCGGGAACCGGTTAGTAGAGATAAATACTATTTTTTTCCTAAGCCTTACTTGAACAAATTTTGGATACGTGCCTGATACCACTTGAAAAACACAATTTAATTAATTCTTATTGTATGTATAGGGATCTAATTAACTATGCAATATAAGTCATTTTGACATTCGCTAACTAGGTAAACATTAAAAAAGACAAGCACTTGTGTATTCATAGTTAATTCTGTCAATCCACTAGATATATTTTTTTATTATCTGAATTGATGAAGCGTTATTTACTATATTCAATTTATAATCCTCACTCTCCGAAAAGTAATCCATCCATTCAAAGGTCAATGTGCTGAAACTTATTTAATTTATTCAATTCCATTTTAAGCATTAAACAATTTATTATAGCTTGGGCCGTCCGAAAGCGTGACTCATTGACCGTTTCTACGTTAACCGATTTATCATGAGAGAGGCATATCTCCTGTACAAAAGAAACTAACTGATCAAGTTCTCTGATCATTTGAACAGATTCAATAGGCCTTTGTGACACCTGTTAAGAACACCACCTGATGATGAGTCAAGAGTTGATATAAGAAACAAGAGCGATAAACCTTTTTTTTAATTATTGTAACCTTACAATAATCGAAGTCAGGAATTATTTTTATCTGATTACGTTAGTGCATGTGCTGGACATGCTGGTATGTTCATAACAAATGACCCACGGAAGACCATCTTAAGCACGTTTATAATATGTATGCACGTGACCCTGTTACAATAAAGAAATGGAAATTAAGTTATACCGTGGTCGAGTGATTTAATGTTTTTTTTTTTAAATATATTTGGCATTACAGGTAATGCAAATGGGCCAATTATTTTAATGTTGAAAGATCATATGAGAAAAACTCGATGAGAATTTTAGCATCGTAAGTCACTCGAGATAAGCTCGAGGTAAATTGACATCACAATCAACGTCGTTGGCTTCGATTATGAAGGTCCCGGGTTCGAGTCCCAGTTCGGATAGTTTTATATAAATTGATTTCCATTGATTTATGGATTTCTGTCCAAAGGGATGGATGTTTGTGATGTTTTGAATTTTCTCCCACCCATCCATTCTATCCCCTATAAAGGGGCGTCGTGAGAGCGATTAGGTAGCCACTAATCCTATCCTAGACTTATCATTATATTCCTACTCTCGTAATTAAGAGAGGTTGAGCAACTGAGTACCGAGCAGCCCTCGTAGAAAAACAGTTTAAGTACGTATTAGAATACAATATACATATATAAAAAAGTATATTTTTTCAGTCATGTCCACTCTCAATGAAAACTGGGCACTGACAAAACTAATAGTTAGCTAATGCAACTCATTTTTCCTTTTTTATATAGGATGTAGACATCACAAACATCCAAGGTCTAGAACATAATTGCATACATCAAATGAGAAACACCCAATTAAAGTGTCCGTACTAGGATTTGAACCGGTGGACTCTGCAACCGAATAGGAAGTGCGTTGACTACTCTGATGCAGGCCCGGTAATTTTAAGTCCAAGTTCGAACGGCATTTTTTCTGTCGATTTATCGAGTTTTTTTCAAGGGCATGGGTGTTTGTTATGTCTAAAAAAACCGTTCCAACCATTTTAATCCTAAATTAATGGGACATAGCGATAACGATTAGTTAACCACTGGTTCTGTTCTAGCCTTATTTTTATATCACTTATTTCTTCATAAAAGAGGGGTTGAGCAAATTTATTAGCAATCATTTCTAGTAGAAGAAATTATGCTGATCGGGACCGTAATAAATATCAACTTTGTACTAAACATAAATAATAAAATTCTACATTTAAAATATCTTTTTATGAATAGTTCGGCTTGTAGAGACTTAACGATATTCGAACGATTCTTCATAAATTATTTTAAAAAAAAAATGGTAAGCCAGATAACGCCGCTGGAAATATTTTACTTCATCTAATAGTCATCAGAATTCTATATAAACAATTATTATCAATAAATTATACGTAGCCACGAGTTCTTAACACAATGTAGAGCAAACATACGACAAGCCATTAGCAAGTCCGACAGTGTCCACTCATAATAAGATTCATTAGTCGGTCAGTAGAGATTCGTGATTCGTGACTCAAATGTCTCACTGGAATCCGATTCTCGTTTCCCAATTCGAGGAAATAATTTCCGACAGTCTGCTGTCTGACCGCTAATTATTATGGTTGGCTGATTGCACTTCCCTGACCCTTCGTCACACCGATTCAAAATAATATTATCACGAAATGTTTACATACACTGTGTATTATTTATTATATAAAACGCATGCGTTAGTTGATATGCTATTTTCATTTAAACATAATTTGTGACACTCTCGCATAAGGCATTGCAATTATATCGTCATTATCAAAGCCGGAAACTTCGTATTTTAGTAGTTTTTTTTAACAATATCGGCTATGAAAATGTTAAAATAAAGGTATTGCAGTATCAATAATTAAGTAAAATTAGCCTATTGTGCTTGTGATAAAGATATTTATTTAATTATTATTAACAAAGGCTTTTAGTATGAAGTTATTATTTATTGTTAATGAATCACAGGAATTTGCATAGAAAATTGGTTACAATTTTCTCCATTAGATGTCACTATCAAAATGACTAACGCTTTCCTATTAATAAGGTGAACAAATATTGAATTATTTTAGTTTTACATAGTTTATTTTATATATGGATGTTAGCTATTTCGGCTTATGCCCTCATCAGAACTATGTTTAAACTTATATAAATTGACTTAGAATAACTACACAATACATCCTCTCATCCATATTTTAAAAAAAAATTTGTGTGTGTCTCGGAATGATAACAAATATGGGACTATTCAAAGCGAATTATTTAAGTGATCATTTATAATCAATTACATTTGTGCAGTGGTTTCCGGCCTTTATTTTAATACGCCCCCCTTTGTAAAAGGCAATATCTTCGCGCCTCCCCATCCCGATCAGGGTTTCCCAAACTATGTTCCGCGGAGCCAGAGTAGGTGTTCCGAAAAAAAATTGGAATGGTTTTATACGCTGCAACACAGTTTAAAAAACATCTTAAAAATTTAGTTAAGTGTTCCGTTATATTTTCCGGACTTGCGAAGTGTTCCATTCCAGAAAATGTTTGGGAAACCCTGCCTTAAATCATATAGTAATAAAGACACTTTTAAAGGGTAAATAAATATTTTGGACTGCTCGCGCTTTCCTTTGCAACAGTCCACGCCTCCTATGGTTGGAAATCGCTGCATTAGTGTCTTGTAAGGGTTCTCGCTTTTCTTTTACCCGTAACATAATTTGAGGTTTCGATGGTTTCGGCGGTAACTTTGTGGAAGTTCATTTTAATAGAAAATTTAAATTAACTTTGATTATTCCACGTATTCTGTTACTAACTGTGACACGTGTTTCGCCACCCCCCCTCCTTGCTCCTCTTAAAAGGAAAAAAACCCAAATCCATTTTGTAATTTCATAATTTTAAAATGTTAGAATCAATCTTGCTTCATTACTTAAGCAAACTTTGCGATAGTAAGTCTGAAGTGACACAGTTAGTAACACAATACGTGGAATAATCAAAGTTAATTTAAATTTTCTATTAATTTGAGGTTTGTCGGATTTGGCAAAGTATTTTTTTTCAATGATATTTCTTTCTCACTTTTAAGGTGTTCACTGTCAATACTTGGTGGAATGGCATTATAATAAAAATAATAAAACATTTTTAGTACTTTTTCCACATAAAATTTATTAGATCAGGACCGGTTTCGCTCATCGCGAGCATTATCAACTGATAAGAAAAATACATAAACAGTGATATTTATACAAATTTAAATTGAAATAAAAGGTGTAAGCAACTATTAACAATTTAAAGGATTAACAAATTACATTATAATTACACAAGATTAAAATGCTTAACACCCATAACAATTAAAAAATCATCATCAAAGAATAATAAATCTAAGTGGCAAACGATGTCAATTATGAGCACAATTAAAATTTGGGAAATTTTTAAGCAAAGTAAATATCCTAATGATGATTTGGTGTTTTTCCCGCTTCCAATCAATGATGTACAAGCAACAAAATCAGCAGTAATGAAGATTCAAAATTGAGTTTGGAAAAACCAGTAGAGCTCAATCCAGCAAAATTGAATCCTGCGAAAAGAATAAAGGCAATATCAATTCTTACAAAATAAAAACAAACTAAGAAAATTAAAATTCTAAAGAAATAAAACAGTACAAAAATGGAAATATAATAGGCTAGAATTAGGTTAATGAAACGGATATAACAAAGGTGATGATGCAAATACAAGCTGTTCGTTTAATAAATTAGAGTTCAGCAACAATTTATGTCTATTGATTTCTAAGATCTCTTGTTTATCAAGTTTTAAAGATTTATTGTTAACATGCAGGATTTTAAAGTTTTTAGAGTTTTTAAACTCAATTTTGAATCTTCATTACTGCTGATTTTGTTGCTTGTACATCATTGATTGGAAGCGGGAAAAACACCAAATCATCATTAGGATATTTACTTTGCTTAAAAATTTCCCAAATTTTAATTGTGCTCATAATTGACATCGTTTGCCACTTAGATTTATTATTCTTTGATGATGATTTTTTAATTGTTATGGGTGTTAAGCATTTTAATCTTGTGTAATTATAATGTAATTTGTTAATCCTTTAAATTGTTAATAGTTGCTTACACCTTTTATTTCAATTTAAATTTGTATAAATATCACTGTTTATGTATTTTTCTTATCAGTTGATAATGCTCGCGATGAGCGAAACCGGTCCTGATCTAATAAATTTTATGTGGAAAAAGTACTAAAAATGTTTTATTATTTTTATATTTCTTTCTGTTGCCGAATTAGCACGTGCTTTATCATTATTTTAAGGATACTGTCTTTTTGCTGTAAATTCATGATGGAATGGCATTTTACTATGTATATATTAAAAAATATTTTTTGAACAAATTATTCATGGTTGATTACGATCATGAGTGGATTTGCTTAAAGCAATCATTATCTACAAATAAAAATATAAATTGATACCGGGTTATTTTATATATATATTCGGTTCCATGGTGCAGTGTCGGGTTTGTGGTGATGTGATCAACGTCGATAGCTTTCGTGACATATCTCATGGGTCTCTCAAGTCCCAGTACGAACAGCATTTTCCCAATCGATTTGTTAATCTGTTTGAAGGCATGGGTGTTTGTGATTTCTAAAAACTCCCTTCCACTATTCCAATCTTAAAGCGGTATTAAGCGATTAGCTATCTAATATTCCAGGTCATATTCCTAACCTTTATCCTTTACCATTTTCTCTTCGAAAATATGAGTGCAACTGAGTTACAGCAGTTCGATTGAGCGGATATGGATTTCAAAAATATATAATTATGAAGATCAAACTCCCTAATTCTTGTATCTGTTTTTCATCAGATATTAAGTATTAACCTGTTCAGGTCGATTCACTTCATAATCTTAACTATTATATCTAATCTTTGTATCTAGCGCAATAATAACATGTAATTATTAAGTATGAGTCAACCCAACAGCTTCGTGAATCGTGACTAATAATATTATACCGCATGATCTCTTACTTGCCCACTGGTCATAGAGAACATCATACGAATTTACTGCATATAAATGTATTCACATCTGAATTAATTCTGCCACCCTGATACATTTTGCGTCGCATTTATAGATATTATGACGTAAATGTTGCGGGTCAATGACATCTTAAGCGGTATCATGACCTTTAATAAACCAATGTCAGTAGTCTTTGTGTTATCACTCGGATTATTAAATTAAATACACATCGCTCTCGATTTACACGGCTTTTGCTTTCTGTGTTTTAGTTTGATTTGACACAAAAAAAATACACTCAACTCTTTTTTACACGGTTTTTTACACAAATTATTGATTTTTTTTTTCTTTTACCATGTCCGCTCCCAATATGGAGCATATGGACTCCTAATGGAGTTTGTCTCAACAGAAGTATTTCTACGAAAACTGCTTGTTACTCAGTTGCTCAACCTCTCTCTTTCCAAAGAGAGTAGGAATAGAAGGAAAAGGCTAAGACAGAACTAGTGGTTAGCTAATCGCTCTCGATACGCTTTGTTCATGGGATAGGATGGGTGGGAGGGGGGAATTCAAGACATCAAATACATCCATGCCTTTGAACAGAAATTCAAAAATCGTTATAAAACTGCCCGTACTGGGATTCGAGTCCGTTCCCTCTGTAGCGGTAGCCAACGACGTTGACCACTCGACCACACAGGCGGCATGGAAATAATACGGTTACTAAAAGAACGATTACTATATTTTTACATGAAATATTTTTTCTAATGCGATTCACAGAAACAAAAAACACAGAAGCGGATAATAACAAGAAATTCAACAACACAAGACAGTAACACTTCTCTTACGTTGCTAAAAAATACATCCGATACGTTGCTGGCCCTTTAGGAAGCAAGTGGCTTTTTTTACATATACTTCCTAGGTTTTTACTGTCCTTCAAAGGGTGGTAAGTGTTAAAACATGTTTTTTCACTTGGTTCTTGAAAGGCCAGCAACATATCGGAAGAATTTTTTATCACCGTAGGGGAAGTTTTAAGAGCTAACATAAAGGTTTAAAACAAAATTAAGTCATTTAATTAATATATCTCCGGGAATACACGTTTAATACATGCATTTATGTATTCTTAAAACTGCTACGAAGATATCATAATATAATAATAGAAAAAATAAAAAAAAAAAATATTTAAATTTACTTGTGATGTTTACATATTACCAATTGTTTTTTCCTTATCATTTTATTATATACCTTTATGTTGGACAACTTTCCTTGTCTATAAAATTATGACCTTATCAATATTCAAAAGTTAAAAGGAAACATTGTTAAATATTTTATTCACATTTTTTAAAAATACATTTAAATTAAAAGTCGAATTGTATAATCCCTATGTTAGGGCAGATAATTAAAAATATGTGAACTGTTTTTTACGGCCAATTTCATAAAAAAACACGCACGTTATTCGTTAATTAAGAAAGTCATTTGTATAATAAACTAAAAAAATAGCAACAATCTAGTTTAAATAAATACTTGGTTTAATATAATTTTACGCATTAGAATATATTAATCTTTATCATATTGCCGTTTTATTTTTTTAATAATAACGGTAACGGCTTACGTTCTTTTAGTAAGAACCTTGTGGTAATATTTTTTGCGATTTTCACTTCTTTGAACCGTATGAATAGCCTTCAAAGAAAATTTAAACTCATTGATATAATGTTCAAATGATAACTTTTTCCTTTTGAATCCAGATGTCATAAATATTAATACGATTGATATATTTTCAAGAGCTCTTACAACAATATTCTTACCAGAAGGGTTGGTTTAAATCAGTGATGCACAAACCGCGGCCCTTTTTGAATTTTGTGGCGGCCCATCAATCTTTTTCTCTACATATTTTTTTCACGTAAAACTTTTTCTTCAATGAAGGAGAATAAATCGGTTCATATAAATAGGCCCTCAAATATTATGTCAGATTAAATGAAAATAATTAAAAAATAACAAAAGACTAAGATCGCATTAACTTTTGAATTAAATATAAATATTTTACAATGAAACGATTTTTAATGACCATAGCTTATTTATTTTCACGTTTTTGAAATAGCACGGCCGAAATAATGTAATGGAACCTATCAATTATTTATCTAAATTAGCTTAATCTTTTTAACACGGTTTTTTTGTAAAGCTGTTTTACATGGAACGTACATATGCTCCGTGTAAAAAAGGACTGAGCGTACTTTAAATATTTTTTTTCTTTGCGGCCCGAACACACGAAAATTTGTCTTATACGGCCCGCTAGAAGGTCAAGGTTGTGCATCACTGGTTTAAATGAATTGATAACAAACATAAAAGTAGAGACTGTTTTTTTAATAAAAGTTTTTTTATTATCCACTACATATTGTTAGAAATATAATTACGTAAAATGCATGCAATTCCGTTTCAATTAAAACTACTCCAAAAAGTTTAATCTCGTATACATATTCATATACACGACTCTTACTTCTTATCTGGTTTATTCAACTGATTCTTCACATAAATTTTGACATATGTACATATGTTATATTCAGAAAATGTTAAAGTTTTGTTTTCATGTATTAGGTAATATTTATTAATGAGAAGCACACGCTTAACCCAAAAACCACAACGACCCCATCGGTGGCGTCTGATATAAACGATTCACCAATCGTCCATTTTCATAAATTAATTCCCCTATCAGGACGTCCATCTAAATTCATTACATTATTCATCCTAGATGGCATACATCGACAATGGTGATCTAAATTGATACCCATTGTATGTTTGACCCAGTAAAATTTAGACAAGAATAAAGAAATTTTGCTAGCCACACTTTAATCAAATTTGATAATAATGTTATCTTACGATAAAACTTATTTTTATCACGGCCATTACCATTTATTAAGCAGGCAGGTGTGCCAGAGATAAAGAACAATCGATCAATCAAAAATGAATCATCATAACATACCGTGGAGGCCATTGCTTAAATATTACACGCATAAGTGAATTTTAATTGATTTCCGAAAACAGTTCATGGCTTGGCAAAAGGTTGCAATGTTTTGATGGTTGTAGTAATTCTGTAAAAGTTTTTTTTATTATTTTGCATATCACATCGGTGATCAATTGTATGGTCAATATCTTCGACAATGCAAAACTGCTATATGTCCAGCTAGTACTCTTCATAAGCTACATATACGAATTATTGATGTTTTGCTATCTAAAGCACAGTTTCTCAACCGGGTGTCACAGTGTTCTACAAGCGTGCCGCAGAGATAGGGGAAGCCACAGCATAGTAATCTTGGTAGAGCTAAAAAAAAGACCTCGCGTCTTTTCATTTTGAGAAATCCGTAAATTCCCGGGTAAAATCTGCCAAAATTGGAAAGAATAGAATCTTTCTACTTTTCATTTTGTCTCAAAAAACTTATGTATATTCTTATATAAAAAACGGGTATGGGGGCCACGGGTCCAAAAATGTTGAGAAACTATGATTTAAACTAAAGTATTTGTAAATTATCTGGAACAACACTGACACAATCAAAATATGAGTCTGTTAATTATATTCAAAAAAAAATGTAACATATATTATGTATGCATCATCCAGATGGCTCGGCTGAAATAAACTCTAAATGTGATTTACTCAGAACATGACATTTGGGATTATGGCGGTGTTACTCTAGTCTAGTGGTTCGAAATCTTCTACCATAAAAAATCTCAGTGTCTGAAGAAAGACGGCGGGGGGTGACGATTAAGTTTAGACTAGTTTTTCTATATCTAACCTTTCTTTAAAGCACGATAGTGCATGCCTAAAAGATTAGTCCCGTGCAGCACTGTTTGGATCAAGAATAAGAGAAGTACATGTATTCGTTTCTTATTTTAATCTTTATGGTGGTATGGAAGGCGGCCGAGAAACAATCAATAATGGTGATTGGTTAGAACCAACATGTTGTAGTATTTCGATGTGACATATTGTATAATCAAGCCAAACTTAATGTTGTCGATGGTGTCATCTACAATAAATAATTGCGAATTTTGGCGTATTAATAAAATATAATGTGACAAAAATCTGTTGTCCAAACCAACGGATTTGAATACTCATTATAAATTTAATGTATCAAGCAAATTCGTTCCTTCGTATCAAAGGTCATATTTATAATTTATTATATTTTTGCAACAGCATTGTGGGAAGATATATTTTTTAAATTAATTTGCACGAAAAAATAATTAAATTTTATTACAAGGATATTAAATTCACTTAGTGTGTATCTTTTCTAGATTCTTTGTTGTGTCAGTCAAATTCCTATCGAAAGTGTCAATGTGTCAAAATATTGGTATTTAGGTTAATAGATTTTCAGTTCTCGTAACAATGGCTTTTTAGAGCAATAAAAGTAAAACTCAGTGTCGTAATTAGTGAGATAGCAACGATGCACTAAGTAACAAACACTTAGCTAAAGTATGAAAGATAATGCAGGCCCGTGACCCACATGTCTCAAACTATTTCTAATAAGTATGTTAAAAATATTTAGTTATCTAACCGTGTTTAACACCTTTTATAGTAAACTATGTCGAAGTGGTTTCGTGATCATGTCGTACGTATTAGAAACTAACTGATATATTTATTTTATTAAATTCTTAATATAATTAAGAGAAAATAAATATTTTATTTTATTTTCAGAATGAATATTTTGTTAAAAAAAGGCGTGAGGGCAAAACCTACCTTAGTCACTATAGAAATATTTCAAACATTGTTTATGTTTTGCTAACATTTGTCATTAGAATAGTAAAATACAAAAATGGTGTATTAAATTGTTTTATATTAAATTATTTATAATAATCAATTGTGGTACTTTCGATGGTTTCGGCGGTAACTTTGTGGAAGTTCATTTTAATAGAAAATTTAAATTAACTTTGATTATTCCACGTATTGTGTTACTAACTGTGACACGTGTTTCGCCTCGTTATCATTACTTAAGCAAACTTTGCGATAGTAAGTCTGAAGATGCCTTTGAAAGAGGCGTAACACGTGTCACAGTTAGCAACACAGTACGTGGAATAATCAAAGTTAATTTAAATTTTCTATCAATTGTGGTGCCCGCGGAATAATGCTTAAGCTGCACTACAGTAAGGAAAGCATGTTATTTAATTAAATAGAGTTAGATGAAAAGTGGGGTCCTATGGTGCAGCGGTAAGCGTTGTTGGTTTCCGTGCCGCATAACAAACAACCATGTATGTACCTTCTTAAATATAGTAAAAAATAATCGGTACCTTGAATACTTATTTTTCATTTGAAGCAAAAAGTTATAATTCTGACAAATATTATTGCGTACTCCAATGGAACTTTAGATAAATATAATTAAAATTAATTTGTAATTTATAAGACTACGAACTCCTCCCAAATCAACATTGCCGGATGATTTTTCTTGGCAGAAATAAATATATTAATTGACTAGGTATCAGCTTTCTTTAAAAAGTTTGTATGATGTGATGCTCAAAAATAATATGTCCATAGAAGGACAATAAGAAATTATTTTGTCCATTATTATTATCGAAGCGTATTAATCAAACATCTATCAAGATAGATAGATAATCCAAGAGACGATGGGATCAGAATTAAAATTTTCAGGGCATTTTTTTCTAATTGGAAAAATCAATCGGTCACTCTGCGGTCAATGTATCAGGGCAACATAATGAATGGGAAGGCTAATAACACAAGAGATAGCTTTCACCACATTGAGTTTATTATTGACATTGTATAAGAATGCGAAATGCAACTAAGCTTATCTGAAATTATATTTGATCAATGAAGACATTGATAATAATATAAACAAAGTACATATTAGGCGATCATAAGAAACCTAAGCGTTATTTATATAATACATCAACATTTATTTATTGTACAAATTACACTCCCCTTTTGCTCTGTGACGAAATTTCTATATGACTGTTTATTATAAATCAGTGTATCAAGCAGTCATACGATGCACGAGGTATGCAAGATTTCTCATAACAATTCATTCATATTGACTTAAATAAAACCACAAAATAGTATTCCATTCACTATCGTATAAATCTACATGGTGTGTTGAAAGTTTAAACTAATTCGGTGTATTATTTTAATATTTATTTTTAAATAAATTTTAATATATTCGTTCATTCATTCAGATTCATAAATATGCAAAAATTACGTTATGATAGTGTTTCAGAAAGATGAAGAACTATCGTACAATATTAAAATTGATAATTTCATGATTATTATTTAAATTAAGCAATTTATCACAAGTAAAATTAAATTAATGATTTTTAAAATTCTTTACACCTAATAGAAATTTCTTATGCATAATTTATTTAGTATCTGGGAATATGAGTCGTTAATTTTTTACAAAATGGGAGATTTCTAAAGGAGTTACTCCAAATTTTCTATCAGTTGATTGGACTACTTACTAGTCGTGAGATTATAGCTCATTACGTCCAAGCAATATTATTATATATGTACTCCATTCATTAGGGCTATAATTTAAGATTTCGACTGAAGGTGCTTGGTGGAATTTCAATATTAAATTTGAATCGTTCAAATTATGTACATTCACATAGATTTTGTCACTAACGACCCGGGTTTCGCTTTTCGGCATCTTCAGGCATTCAAGTGCACGGATGAACTTGAACTGTCAGTTAAAGTTCATCCGTGCACTTGAACGCCTGAAGATGCCGAAAGGCGAAACCCGGGTGGTTAGTGACAAAATCTGTGTGAATGTACATTAGGGCTAGTTTCGGTAGCCAACACGGCTTCCCATGTGTGTCCTAATCAATTGGTATGCAAAATTGTTTTGTTTACGTTTTAAACCTTTTCCATACTTTCTTTTAAATTCATACCAATAACTATATTTTTGTAGTATTTTTACTAAGTATTCTCTTTCCTGGTTATTATGTTCACATATATTTAAAACTTAAACATAAACTAAAATGTCTTCACTTAAAGTTTAACATAAGAAATGTTTTGATGTCCAAATAATGTTAAAATATTAGCTTATCTTTATCTTTGATGGCGTTCCTAAGGCTTAAGCTGTATTATGCACGTTGTATTTAAATTGCCACATCCAAGGACCAAGAACGTTCGATTAAAAAAAATCATGAATTATTGATTATTGTTGCATTATTATTTCATAGTTAATTTACTTCAATCTACTGAATTTATTCAACTCATTATTACCCAATAAAAATGTGAGATAAAAAAACCCAAAAGATTAATTGATTAAAGCAGGGATTTCAAAACTGTGCTCCGTAAGACCTTAATAAGTGTTTCGCGAAAAATTGGAATGCTTATATACGCTGTAACACATTTAAACATCTTCTATATTTTTATATTAAAAATCGAGTGATGGTAAATCTCCACTAATGTTTAAAACTTCAAATATTTAGGTGCAGGTGATGATTTTGAATTACTAAGAGCTTTGTTTGCTCATATTTTTTGTAGCATGTTTTAAAAATAATTACTCAATAAATAATAAGTGGCTTAATAAAATATTTAAAAAAACTTTTACTTATGAATTACTCGACTCGAAAATAAGCTGTGTTCCGATAACATTTCCAGATTTTGCGAAGTGTTACAATTGCTCAATAAGTTTGGGAAACTCTGGATTAAATTATTAATTTCCCATACTTTTGATCGTATTCACAAACAACTGATCAAAGAAAATTTTGAAATTTGATTAGCAGAAATCGAAACAAAAATTTCGATTGTGAAAATGAATTCCAACAATTAATATTGTACTTTATGCAAGTGTATTTATTTAAGAAAGTTAGAGAAAGGTCGTGTATGCAAAATTTTGCAGTCATCCTCTCGCAATTTAGTTATTTTTTAATTGTTTTATTGGCCGAAACGTTTGTATGGAGGTATCAGGCGAACATGACATTAGAGGGCGTATTTCGAGACGGGTTAATCAAGGATAAAGATTGGGGTCGACCGACTGCGACTTCATCCACCCACAGACCAACAAAACTCGATCAGCTCTGTTCTGTTGCCAGTGCGTTCACCCCGTTTATATCAGCGCTGGTTGACGGTGACGTAGACCTTTTGACATACTATGAGCTGCAAACTCCTGGATTAAAATCGTCATCAGGAACCTTTGAAATTTAGCTTTATCTTTGTGGATAAGAGGCACTCATAAGAAACAATATGTCTCAATTCAAATGATTCATATTAATCATAAAAAAAATGTCATTGAATAATAGCCCATGGGCTAGATATTTTTTAAGTTTAAAGCACATGTCAATTTACTGGCAGTAATATTCTCTATAGAAAGTCACTATATCATATTTTAATAAAATAAAACACAATTGTTTAACTGGCTCTACAATTTTATCAAATTATGAAGACCGATTTCGCTCGTATATAACTGTTTTTCAGTAGTTGAGAAATTATGTTTTATTTTAATAAGATAAAAAATTATCGGTAATTGTAGAGTATAGCTCGTCATGGATTATTACAGCAAAAAACTTCACAAACTAAGCTGAAAACAACTTCTTCGCCTCTTCGCCTCATCGCCGCGCGGCGCCACCATTATGGAAATCAGAGGCGATGTACTGAAAAATATTTCGTATTTCGCATAATTTATCAGTGTTCTTCGTAATAATGTGTGGTTTTAACGCGATTATCAAGCTCTCAAAAAATAATTTTAAATCGTGGCGTTGTTTTTAGCTTAGTTTGTGAAGTTTTTTGCCGTAATAATCCATGACGAGCTTTAACAAACAATTACTACAGAAATTCTATCGTACATATAGTGTAGTTTTCTGTGAAAATCTTCTTGATTTTTATTTGAAAATGGATATCGAAATATTCTAGGATGCACAGTACTACTGACTAGGGTATCCAATCCCGGAGCCTTTTTCCAATCCTGGGATTTCGGGATTGATTAATTTTGAATCTCGGGTAAAAGTACCAAATAATCTCTCGCTAAGTAAAAATAATGTTACATTTTTAATAAAAAAAATATTTGATTTGAAAATTCTAATGTCTAACAAGTCTAATAAGTCTTCCAAGGATTTTCGATGTCAAAATTCTTGGAAGACCTAAAAACAAGCTACCACGCTGATAATTTTTGGAAATCCGCAAATTTCTGGGCTTTAAAAATTGGCATGAAATTGTTTCCGGCCAAAATTCCCTAGTCAATGTTTATTGCGGCCTTCATGTCGAATCAGAAAAATGAATGCGGCCTTTAGAAAAGAAAAGATTTCCCACCCCTGGGATATACCATCGACTAGTATCACTCGCCTTCGACGAATTGTTATATAGAAGATTAGCGTTGGTTCCAGTCCCGCCGCACTGTACATATGTGGTGGGATGCGTACACTGGACAGCGAGTTGTGCTTTCAAAAAACACGGATGCATAATTAAACGGATGACGGGTTTGATTGAGCCAGTGTGAGGCGAGTCAGCTTAACGTCGCTTCGAATGCTCTCGTTCACTGGACCATCGCAAATATTTACAACAACAATTCTTAATTAATTACATCGCTTATTATTTCTACGTAACGCTAGTTCATTATCACCATCTCTCGAGCACGGCCCGCTTTTAAATACGGAATAAAAAAAAACTCTAGTGAAATTATGTTGCCCATATTTGGTATCGGAAAAGGTTTGAAGTGCTGAAAAGGCTTGAAGGGGTTCGGAGGGGCTCTAGCGAGCCTCTTGTTTTAATTTTATTTAAGCTATAAAGCCCCTTATTGAATTATCGAATAACTATAATATATTCTTAGAACAAATCAGTACTCACCTGCAATTTGTTTATTCTATATATTAATAGTCGATAAGGTCCGTCTGAGTGAGTGTATGTAGGGTGTCCTATTAATCGCTCACTTTTCACAAATAATCACAGATGTGTGCGTACTAATTAAATAAAATAAAATAAAATAAAATAAAATAATATAAAATAAAATAAAATTAAATTAAATACTATGCAACAAAAATCTCACGTTGCTGGGCAACGGGCTTACAGCTAGTTTATTTATTAAAGCAAGACCGTGCATATTCAATTTCCTTCTTCTCTTGAATTATTTTATCACAAATACCAAATTTAATCGCATGTACCAAAACATACTTTAGATCAGTGATCGCCAAACTTTCGCTCGCAAGCTACCGGTAGTTCGCCGAGGCTTTTTCGGTAGCTGGCGTAGGATATTTTATCATATTTATAAATTTGCCTATAAAATTTTATTATTGAACTCCGAAAATAAAATAAAAAACCGAATGAAGGCATTGTTGTTCTACCTACTTATATGAATCAACGTTCTCCACTATGAAGGTGTTTAAGAGTAAATATAGAAACAGTTCCACAGATGTACATCTTGATAATTGCATTCGGATGGAAGTGACAATGTACTCACCGAGAATTGAAAAAATTGTGGAGGAAATTGAATGCCATTCTTTTCACAAATTATTTTTATATTTATAAAATAAGTACGAGTAAAAACTCGTACTTATTTTTCAACTATTATTTTGTTTATAAATAATAAATGTTTTATTAGAAAATCTGACGCTATAATTTATTTTAAGAGGATATAGTACCTTTACGCCTGAAAACAGAGTAAATCGATCGTTTGCCATCGACGAAATCTCGTGAACCGTTCACTTAAAAAAATTTTTTTTTCAAATATTACATTTTCCAAACGCTTTTTTACACTATTACATTTTTTTTTTCATGAAAATAGTCATATTTTCAAGAATAAAAGGCAAAAAGTTCACAAAATATTTTTTAACTGCTTTCGTTTTGATCATTTTTAGAATTTATTGTAAGATACCGAAGTTTAATGTCTTAGAAAGAAATGCAGATAAAGGTTTGTTTAAGAAAGTGATTTGAGCAGAATTTACAATTTATGTAATATAATGATTGTACATCTATTTGAAATGTACCATTTTTCCCACTTTTTCTGACTGATTTTTAAAGCATAATTGGATCGTAAATACTTCTAAAAAAAATTGGAATAATAAAACATTTTATTGTTTACATTTAAAAGCAAAAAAAAAATTAAAAAATTGTCATACCAATAAATAATAACTATTTTTCGGGGATGTGTTTTTCTTGCCGTAAATTTCGCAGACCCAGTCAGTGTGAGAAAGACGTTTGTACTGAGTGCACGTGTCACATATTACTCTGCATTAACTTAAAACACTGGTCATACAAATGAATCGAAGAAATGTATTTTTTATTTTGCGATAAAAAAGTTGTTGCGCAAAATAGCGGTTAGGGTTAGGGTTGCTCAATGCGCTTACAAATAATATTATTATTTATAATACAATAATGTCTTTTCCAATAGCGATTATTTTAAAGACCAGTATTTAGCTTAATGGATAAGCATTTTGAAATATTTATTTGGCAATGCTTTTAAAAAGAGATTCTATTCAATATAATAGTAGCAGTAGTTGAATAAAAAGATTTTTCACATTAGTAGTTTTGAATGATTTCTATATTTCAAAAGATTTTTGCTAAAAAAACAAAGTTCGTCATCTAAATCGAAAAAAAACTTGAAAATTATTAGATAAGGTAAGATATTAACAGTTAATATTTTTTAGGAATCATTATACAGATGGTAAACCATGTTTTTTTGCAACGTAGAGTTTTTATCAGGAATTTTTTCAATAATTTCATTTTAACTTATATATATGTGTACCATCAGATCATCTTTAGTCAGCCAAGTATGAAATGTTAATTCTTTTGACTATTTTGTTTACATACACATCATTAAATATATTTTTCAAAAAAAAATCGAGCCGCTCATTTTTCACGACTCCGGCCAAAATACCGCGACTCCGACTCCACAGCCCTGGTTTTTTTAATTGAATACATTTTTCTACCGTCAAACTTGTTTTTTTTAAGGTATAATTGAATAAAACAGAATGCTAGAAAATATTCGAAATTGATAGATGACAAATATATATACATATGTATGGATACATAATAAACTTGTGAAATATATTAATTCATACATTTAAGTCATTTTTTGTACCACCCAACAAAGTTAGTCCGATGCAGCCGATATAACTTAACGACTTTAATTTATCTATTATATTAAATGATTGAAAACCATATTTTTTCGATAACTTACCAAATTATGTAACAATATTATACCTACAATACATTAATATTCAAATCAATCACATGGTTTGAATTACTTTTAATATTATTAGTATTATGTTTTTTTGTCACAGCCCTGAATGTCGAACTTGTATATTGGCGAGAGAAAAAAAGTTCCCAAACATTATACAAAAATACGAATATATTTATGCAATTGATATAAATTATACGAATAACTTTTTTTGATCAGGCATACTATTCATTTAGTTTCTTCCTTATTGAATTAGTGTTAGGCTATATAAAAACTTGAAGTAAAAATAAACACATCATAACATTTGGTTATGACTTTAAAGACATGCATGGATTATGAATATTTTCGATAGTTTCGGCATTCACTAAAGACAAAATCATTTTATAACAAATTAACAAATAAACTTTGTCATTCCACTAATTGTTTACAAATTGTAACACGTTTTGGGCTTTTTCGAGAAGCGTCTTCATACCAACTATCTTAAAGCTATTATTAGTTAATGAAATTTACCTTTATTCTAAGTAATCAGTGGAATAACTAAGTTTTCTGATAGCAAACATGTTTTTATTCCGTGAATTCAGTATTTTTTTTTTTTTGAAAATGATTACAAATATCCTCCAAGATAGCTTAGATGTCCAACAAGAAATATAAGACATAGTTAATATAATTTTCGGAAAATCCACTGTCAGAACTATGGCGTGAACCAGAAATAACTATCAACTGAAATTTATATTTATTTTAGAACTCAATACTTTTTCCATTTTAATCTTATTATGTCAATATTTTTTATTCAACAGAATGTTTTTAACTGTATTCATATTAAAATCAATATCATAACAAATAGGTTATACAAAATTAAAAATAAAAACAAATTCTTTCAATATATTAGAGAAAGTTTGAGAAATTTGTATTGTATGGTTTATCTTGTTTATTTCTTTTATTATTTCGTTTGACAAAACACCGTCTCTGATTTACATTTATTAAATACGATGGCTTACTGTTGCTATCAATAACTCATATGTAGCATTATAAGTCATTTTCACGGTATATATAATTAACGCATTGTTTCAGTTACATATAATTTTTGCAACAGATATTTGGGGAAGTAAATTAGATTGTCAGTCTTTGCTACGAAGATAAAAAAGTACTTACTGATTTTCGTCAATAACAAATTGTTTTATATGAAAAACCCTTATTACTGTCTAAATATCCATCCGTGTGTTAGGTGGTATTGCTATTTTTGTAATGAAATATACAAATGTTTTGCTTGTTTTGATACTGTAAAAATACGTATTGTGGTGGTTACTTATTTAAGTCAGTGCAATATTTATGCTGTAGGTCAAATTTAAGTTTTGCAATCCTACTGAGTCGCCTTAAGTAATATAATAATTTATGTATGTGTAGTGATATGAAACTATAAATAAGGAATATGTATAGATAGCTCACCAGACAATTTCAATTTCTGAAAGTAGCTCACATCCTTATTGAGTTTTGAGACCACTGCTTTAGATCATCTTTCATAATTTATTTCTTCGTTGATGATATTTATAGTTTTCAAAAGAAAGTTGAGCTCTTTTTAATAAGTTTTTTTCCCATCTACAGCACACATGGACCAATCGCCACTGATATATTTTAGATAATAGAAGTATATTATGTAACGATATTTAAATATAAATTTAAGTATTATCGCGAAAAAGTCTATATAATTATTAAAAATTAAATTATATAATAGTCATTAAGAAATCCACCTGTTTCAAGAAAGAACAAAGAAATAGCTTTGATTTTAAACGAGACCCATGTTAACGTATTGGCAGCCTATCACTGGTTTGAAATATCGCCCGTATTGAAGCTTCCTTGATAGTTTATAATATGTATGCATTATAAGAAATATAATAGAAAAATATATTTAAAACAAAACGATATAATAAACCAAAGTTCAGCCATTAGTGACAAACATCTAAATGAAGACAATAACATAACATGTATCAATTCTACAAATTACTTCCAAGCAGGGGCTTAAAAGCTCGTCAGTAACAAATGCTTGCGATGACTGATTATTTCATAATATATAATGTGAAATAAGTAAATAAACAATATTGATGGCTAACATTGATACATTGTAAGTAACATTTGATTTTTTCAAACTGCAGCTCGATAAAACAAAAACAGTATATTTAAACAATTATTTGGGCTTCAAAATGATTATATGATTATAGAAGAGTGAGAATTTATCATATATGTTCATAATAAAAAGATAAATCTTATCAGACAGTAATTAGTACAAATGAGTGCTTTATTTTTATAAATATAATACCTTTATACCAATTATTGACAGTGAACACCTTAAAATTGATAATTGAAGAAAACTTTATCTATCGATTTTCTTATAATTGTGATAATGACTTTATCTTGTAATATAACAATATCTGTGATTTTTACACCCATTGTAATCTATATAAAAATATTATTAAACCGAAACAAAATTTGCAAACTGCTATTTATAAATTGAATGTAAAATATTAAGCAAATGATCATTAATCATTATTTATTTTTTTGCTTACTTCATTTCATAAAAAAACTATTATATATTTATTTATTATAATATTACGCCATCTTGTTAGATGGATTAACTAATGCATAAACATGAACCTCTATAATCATTGCTAATTAAATAAATGTTGTTTCACCTTTTTTGTCAAAATAATAAAAACATGTAGAATGTACACATGACCATTTTATATAAATCATCATTTCAAGAATATGCCTTTTTTATAAGTTGTGTAACTTGTAAGGTGTTCCTTGTGTTACATATTTAAAAATTAATTTATCATTGTTACTGTAAATACTTCTCTGTAAAACGTTGTTTCCATTCTTCCAATCGTTCCTTAATAATAGCCGATAAGGTCTGAGTGTCAGTATGTTTGGACGTCCATTTCACACCTTCCATTTCTCCACTTTTTTATTCATACTAAATTTATATATTAAAAGTCGATAAAATAATCACTCGCTTTTCACTTTTCACAAATGTGTGCGTACTGATGATGTCCTCGAGACATCTTCTTCTTCTACGAAATGTATTTTGTTTGCGTACATTTTCAAATTAATAGATAATGAAATGAAATAAAATATAATTCAATAATTTGCAATTTAAAAACTGCAGGGCTGTCGATATATGCGCCGTGGTCGATTTATGGTACTATGAAAAATGATTGTTAGCAAACTTGAACATTATTCTAAATATTAAATAATTTACGAAATTTCTGCTCCTACGAAAAATGGTTGTTAGCAAACTTGAACATTATTCTAAATATTAAATAATTTACGCAATTTCGGCTACTACGAAAAATGGTTGTTAGCAAACTTGAACATTATTCCAAAAATTCAATAATTTACGAAATTTCTGCTTCTACGAAAAATGGTTGTTAGCAAACTTAAACTTTATTCCAAAAATTGAATATTTTACGAAATTTATGCTACTACGAAAAATGGTTGTTAGCAAACTTAAACATTATTCCAAATATTAAATAATTTACGAAATTTATGCTACTACGAAAAATGGTTGTTAGCAAACTTGAACTTTATTCCAAAAATTCAATAATTTACGAAATTTCTGCTACTACGAAAAATGGTTGTTAGCAAACTTAAACTTTATTCCAAAAGTTCAATAATTTACGAAATTTATGCTACTACGAAAAATGGTTGTTAGCAAACTTAAACATTATTCCAAATATTAAATAATTTACGAAATTTATGCTACTACGAAAAATGGTTGTTAGCAAACTCAAACTTTATTCCAAAAATTGAATATTTTACGAAATTTATGCTACTACGAAAAATGGTTGTTAGCAAACTTAAACTTTATTCCAAAAGTTGAATTTTTTACGAAATTTATGCTACTACGAAAAATGGTTGTTAGCAAACTTAAACATTATTCCAAATATTAAATAATTTACGAAATTTATGCTACTACGAAAAATGGTTGTTAGTAAACTTAAACATTATTCCAAAAATTCAATAATTTACAAAATTTCTGCTTCTACGAAAAATGGTTGTTAGCAAACTTGAACATTATTCCAAAAATTGAATATTTTACGAAATTTATGCTACTACGAAAAATGGTTGTTAGCAAACTTAAACATTATTCCAAATATTAAATAATTTACGAAATTTATGCTACTACGAAAAATGGTTGTTAGCAAACTTAAACATTATTCCAAAAATTAAATATTTTACGAAATTTCTGCTACTACGAAAAATGGTTGTTAGCAAACTTAAACTTTATTCCAAAAGTTCAATAATTTACGAAATTTATGCTACTACGAAAAATGGTTGTTAGCAAACTTAAACATTATTCCAAATATTAAATAATTTACGAAATTTATGCTACTACGAAAAATGGTTGTTAGTAAACTTAAACTTTATTCCAAAAGTTCAATAATTTACGAAATTTATGCTACTACGAAAAATGGTTGTTAGTAAACTTAAACATTATTCCAAAAATTCAATAATTTATGAAATTTCTGCTTCTACGAAAAATGGTTGTTAGCAAACTTAAACTTTATTCCAAAAGTTCAATAATTTACGAAATTTATGCTACTACGAAAAATGGTTGTTAGCAAACTTAAATATTATTCCAAATATTAAATAATTTACGAAATTTATGCTACTACGAAAAATGGTTGTTAGCAAACTCAAACTTTATTCCAAAAATTGAATATTTTACGAAATTTATGCTACTACGAAAAATGGTTGTTAGCAAACTTAAACATTATTCCAAATATTAAATAATTTACGAAATTTATTCTACTACGAAAAATGGTTGTTAGCAAACTCAAACTTTATTCCAAAAATTGAATATGTTACGAAATTTATGCTACTACGAAAAATGGTTGTTAGCAAACTTAAACTTTATTCCAAAAGTTGAATTTTTTACGAAATTTATGCTACTACGAAAAATGGTTGTTAGCAAACTTAAACATTATTCCAAATATTAAATAATTTACGAAATTTCTGCTACTACGAAAAATGGTTGTTAGCAAACTTAAACTTTATTCCAAAAGTTCAATAATTTACGAAATTTATGCTACTACGAAAAATGGTTGTTAGCAAACTTAAACATTATTCCAAATATTAAATAATTTACGAAATTTATGCTACTACGAAAAATGGTTGTAAGCAAACTTGAACATTATTCCAAAAATTCAATAATTTACGAAATTTCTGCTACTACGAAAAATGGTTGTTAGCAAACTTAAACTTTATTCCAAAAATTGAATATTTTACGAAATTTATGCTACTACGAAAAATGGTTGTTAGCAAACTTAAACATTATTCCAAAAATTGAATATTTTACGAAATTTATGCTACTACGAAAAATGGTTGTTAGCAAACTTAAACTTTATTCCAAAAGTTCAATAATTTACGAAATTTATGCTACTACGAAAAATGGTTGTTAGCAAACTTAAACTTTATTCCAAAAGTTCAATAATTTACGAAATTTATGCTTCTACGAAAAATGGTTGTTAGCAAACTTAAACTTTATTCCAAAAATTGAATATTTTACGAAATTTATGCTACTACGAAAAATGGTTGTTAGCAAACTTAAACTTTATTCCAAAAATTGAATATTTTACGAAATTTATGCTACTACGAAAAATGGTTGTTAGCAAACTTAAACTTTATTCCAAAAGTTCAATAATTTACGAAATTTATGCTACTACGAAAAATGGTTGTTAGTAAACTTAAACATTATTCCAAAAATTCAATAATTTATGAAATTTCTGCTTCTACGAAAAATGGTTGTTAGCAAACTTAAACTTTATTCCAAAAATTGAATATTTTACGAAATTTATGCTACTACGAAAAATGGTTGTTAGCAAACTTAAACTTTATTCCAAAAATTGAATATTTTACGAAATTTATGCTACTACGAAAAATGGTTGTTAGCAAACTTAAACTTTATTCCAAAAGTTCAATAATTTACGAAATTTATGCTACTACGAAAAATGGTTGTTAGCAAACTTAAACTTTATTCCAAAAGTTCAATAATTTACGAAATTTATGCTACTACGAAAAATGGTTGTTAGCAAACTTAAACATTATTCCAAATATTAAATAATTTACGAAATTTATGCTACTACGAAAAATGGTTGTTAGCAAACTTAAACTTTATTCCAAAAATTGAATATTTTACGAAATTTATGCTACTACGAAAAATGGTTGTTAGCAAACTTGAACATTATTCCAAATATTAAATAATTTACGAAATTTCTGCTCCTACGAAAAATGGTTGTAAGCAAACTTGAACATTATTCCAAAAATTCAATAATTTACGAAATTTCTGCTACTACGAAAAATGGTTGTTAGCAAACTTGAACATTATTCAAAATATTAAATAATTTACGAAATTTCTGCTCCTACGAAAAATGGTTGTTAGCAAACTTGAACATTATTCCAAATATTAAATAATTTACGAAATTTATGCTACTACGAAAAATGGTTGTTAGCAAACTTAAACATTATTCCAAAAATTGAATATTTTACGAAATTTATGCTACTACGAAAAATGGTTGTTAGCAAACTTAAACTTTATTCCAAAAAGTCAATAATTTACGAAATTTCGGCTACTACGAAATATGGTTGTTAGCAAACTTAAACTTTATTCCAAAAATTGAATATTTTACGAAATTTATGCTACTACGAAAAATGGTTGTTAGCAAACTTAAAAATTATCCCAAAAATTAATTATTTTACGAAATTTATGCTACTACGAAAAATGGTTGTTAGCAAACTTAAACTTTATTCCAAATATTAAATAATTTACGAAATTTCTGCTTACTATAAAAATAAAATAAATTAAAATAAAATAAAATAACATAAAATAAAATAAAATAACATAAAATAAAATAATATAAAATAAAATAAAATAAAATAAAATAACATAAAATAAAATAAAATAGAATAAAATTAAATAAAATTAAATAAAATAAAATAAAATAAAATAAAATAAAATAAAATAAAATAAAATAAAATAAAATAAAATAAAATAAAATAAAATAAAATAAAATAACAAAACATAACATAACATAAAATAAAATAAAATAAAATAAAATAAAGTAAAATAAAATAAAATACAATGCAACAAAACACAATGCAACAAAAATCTCACGTTGCTGGGCAACGGGCTTACAGCTAGTCGTTCCTTAATCTCTGTATATCGGACCACAAAAATGTTTAATTAAATCGAAACATGTGTTGAGTTTTTTCTTGTACTTGCCTTAAATCTTGATACGGCATAAAATTCACTTAATAAGAAAAACATAATATTCCTATTTCTACTTTTATTTACCAATATCAAGACCTCATGGCGAGCATTATCAACTGATAAGAAATAGAATTTAATAGTGTTATTTATACTAAAACATATTCAAATAAAAAAGTGTTTGTTTTGTAACAACACTGTTAAATTATATTTCTTATCATTTGATAATGATCGCCATGAGCGAATTCGGTCCTGATCTTATTAAATAAAAATGGGAAAGAGCACAAAGGAATATTGTGTTTTTCTTAATATGATGCCTTTCCACCAAGTATTGGAAGTGAACACTCTAAAAGTGGTATATATTCACGTTTATTATGTTGTATTAATTTTGAGCGTTTATGCTGAATCAAAAATATATTCAAATCATATTAAAAATGATCTTATATAAAAAAAAATATAAATTACATTACACGAGAACAAAAATACTTTTTTCGTATTAATCAAGGAAGTAAGTATTTAGAAATACTTCATCAGTTTTACATAATCAAGTTTATTGAAAGTTAACATATTTTAATTGTATGCGTTTATAACGAAAATTTTACACGATATGTTATAATGATATCCAATGACCACATTAAATAAAAACAAACTCAAAATATTCAATAAACTGAAAAAAGTGCAAACTTTGCTCATCTAGCTAGCGGCACCTTTATTGTATTGTTTATTGTTAGATATTGACTTATCCCAGGGGTTACCAAACTTTTTAAAAAAGGGGCCGGATCGTTTTTTCAAAAACGTTAGGGGGAGTTTTTTCAAAAACGGACGAAAAATATTATTTAAATCATTAGTGAGTATATATGTATGTAACCAATATTATATGTAAAATGATTTTTTATATATTAAAAATCAGGTGCCGGATTGAAATCCTTAGAGGGGCGGATCCGGTCCACGGGCATTAGTTTGATGACCGCTGATGCATCAAAAAGAAACTTACTCATAAACAGTTAAAAATTGCTGCGGTGGTCATTGTGTTTTTTTTCCTTCAACTGTTATTTTCGTGTTGACCGTTTTTTTCTGAAGAGAATGTAATTGTGTGACATTAGTAACATTTTTTCGGGACTAAATTACAGCCTTATTACGTGTTAACATGTGTATGGAACGTTTTCATATTAGAGTTTTTACGATGTCTGCAAACAGTGGTGGGTTGGAGGGGACTCGGAGGGGCTTGCGCGAGCTTCTTGTTAAATTTTACCAAGGCTGGCGAGCCCCTTGTTAATTTAAGAGAAAAAAATATTCTCAGATCAAATTAGTACACAACTGCAATTTCTGACACACGTCTTATCTACGCAGCTTCAGTATACACAGTAGTACATTTACAGTTTACAGTAAATTTTATTTTGTTACATATTATAAGTGTATTAAGTAACAATCGGTTGTTTATTAAGGTATCGCATATAATTGCAAAAGAGTGATAAAAAAATTCACTCCTTCCTCAGATCACCGATAATTGCTTCGAGATTTAGCGAGCCTCTTGTTAACGTATTGGCGGCCCACCGATGCCTGCAACTTATTAAAAAGTCTATTTTTTTCAACAAAATATCCCATACACGTGGCTATAAGCCAGATTGAATCTTTTGCATAACCTGTATTTTTTTTACATTCATTTACCGTTTCGTTAGGCCATGTTGAATGATCTTTCTTATATAATAAAGTATTTCAAAGAATAATACGCTCCTATTATTATTTATGTCTTTCATTATTATGGTCAACTCTTCTATAAACTAGTTTTTTTTTTGTTTTAGTCAGCAATTAATAATTTAATTCAATCTAACGGTTGCAGATGGTGTAACACTCAAGGCGATTTTTATACGCGAATATTGATTTCAACAGAAAGAAAACTGAAAAAAAATATACCAATCCTCAGAAGATAACCGTTATATATATTTTTATTATATGATCATTTTTTTATTCATTACCGGTGGGATGTTTTTCAAATTCCGATGTCCTTTGGAATAAGTACGTAGGAATCTTAAACAGAATTTATTGATTTCTTCAACCATACCCTATAATAGTAGGTTTTTTGTATGCTATTATCTATATATTAATAGTCGATAAAATAATCACAAATCACAACCCACAATTCACAAATGTGTGCGTACTGATGTCCCAAAATAAAAAAAAATTACGACATCTGTTCTGCTACTACTGCAAAAATTTGATAATTCACGAAATTTCTGCTCCTACGAAAAATGGTTGTTAGCAAACTTAAACATTATTCCAAAAATTAAATAATTTACGACATTTCGGCTACTATGAAAAATGGTTGTTAGCAAACTTAAACATTATTCCAAAAATTCAATAATTTACGAAATTTCTGCTATCTGGATATGGATCTGTCGGCCCCGTCGGTCATGCCGACTTGGTTGCATCTAAGGCAAATTATAGGGCATTTAAAGAATTCTTGGATAAATAGTTGAGTTAAATAGATTAAATATTTTCAACTGCACTTAATTATTTATCAACTTTTAATTTCTGCACACTGTAGTGCATGCAACCAAGTCTTGAGGAATTTCTTCTCGGGACATTTCTGGCAAAATTTTGAACACGACTAACGTTGTTACGCTACGGAATACACCCTATAAAAGAGTGTGAAGCCGTAGCGGGTGGTGGTAGGTACAACGTTGAGTACGCTAGGGAAAAATAAAAACAGAGTTTGTTAATTATTTGTTATTAGATTATATACATATATGATAATAAATATGCATTCAATTGTTCATGCCAGTAAATTTCTGACCTTTCTATAATGCAACAAAAATCTCACGTTGCTGGGCAACGGGCTTACAGCTAGTCAGTTTATAGTTATTTTACTTATCTCGCTAATGTTTTGAAGTTACTTGGCAATATCAATATTTAAATTAAAATATTTCAGTTTTTCATTGTAAAGTTTTACCTTTCAACAATCGATTGTTATACTTATATTAAAGTCATCTTTTTTTTACTTTATCTCACTGTTGCTTTATGGTAGCGAGTCATGGTGTGATGATTATTTCATTCCAGCTATATTTTAAATCTTGCGTTAGCAAATATAATACCTGTAATAATCCTTGGAAACACAATACAGAACTGCACAATCACCGTGCATACTAGACGTAAATTTGCGCCCGCATTCCAACAGGTATAATTCGCAAAATTCTTGATCTTCCGAAAATCGAAAATGATTTTGTCGAAGATCCGTTGACCACAAACAACATAAGTAATTCCAACACGTAAAATAATCTTAAATACGGTGTCAATATGATTCATTCCAACAGATAAAAATATCGTTTAAATTATTTTTTATACACTTAAAATCATTGTTTCGCAAACTTTTACATTAAATTTTTTTAAAAAAAGTGATTCAAGCTTATTTTCTGCTTACTTGTTAGAATACGCTATATAGTTTCTGATGCCATCAAAATTTTAGGTGAGGAGTGTTTGTAGAGTGTTCCGTGATAGAAAGATTTCCCCTCCGCGATTATATTAAAATTGGGTGTATTGTATTTGGCGAAAAAATCTGTAATTTAATATAATTCGGTGATTCTTCCGAACACGAAGAGGGATGATCAGTTATAACACTGAATTTTATGTTTTTAATGATATATGTAAAATAATTATAAAGACTTTCAGCAAAATCTACAACTTACAAGGTTAAACTGTCTAACAGGTTAAATTGAAAAATAGTCAATTCCGAAATCCCGGGATCACAAGAAGGCTCCGAGATTTGATACCCTCATAGAAATCAGTCTCTCCTAACCTCAGGGGTGGGGTGGAGGGGGCTCGCAGGGGGTTCCCCCGAGCCCCTTGTTAAATATTACTCAGGCCGGCGAGCCCCTTCTTAAATTAAGAAAAACATTATTCTAAAATCTTTGCGTTATATAATCTATAAATATGCAATATATTTAAATAAAAACAGATGTAATTTACATTTGGGATTTCTGACGTATATTTTTCAGTCATTGATTAAATTACGACATACTGCGTACTGTTACAAAATATAAGTGTATAAAGTAACATTCGATAGCTTCAATAATGATTGCGTATAATTGAATATGAGTGATAAAAAAAATCACATCTTCCCCATAACATCACGAATGGCTATAAGATTTAGCGAGCCCCTTGTTACCGTATTGGCAGCCCACCGCTTAACCTAACCTTATCTTATCTATCCCTAGTCTCTTCGAAAAATATAGAATTGAGTAACTGAATAACAAGTACCCTCCATCAGGAGGGCATATTCTCCACATTAGGACATAATGTAATGAAAAAGAATTTCTGCGTTCTCTGAAGATGGGACTATTTTCAAACGCCACCGGTTTTTAATATTATTTTGAAAGATGTTTTGGCAAACTTTGAATGACCTAAGTAAGCTACTTACATTTCGCTCATATGCGCAAACTATTCAACCGATTCAACAAGCCGATTAAGTGGTCGGCAACTATAAGTTCATTCACTACAGCCATCATGTATCAGAATGTGCTATAAACCTTGTAAAATTTTCAAAAATTTTAAAAAAAACTTCTTGTTTTCCATATGAATATATCGGAAGAAGTTGGTAAGTAACAAATTGATAGTTCTGAGTAAATAGCAAATGAAAAGTTTTAACTTTCGGTATGCATGTTAAATAGATAATTATAAAACCAAAATATAGAAAGACTCATACTTGCCTGACACTAATAAATTTAGTAATTAATAGACAGAGCTAAATATCTGTCTTTAAATCTGCATTAATAATAATTACCGAAAAAAAACGTTTTTTGCCACAGTGGTACAATAAATTCACGAACTAATTGATGTCCAAGAATCTCATTCTGTACTTACATCATTGTTGACAATTTTGCTACTTAAAAACTTCTGCCGGTACTATGACGGCATTTCAATTCAACCAAAATAAAGTGGTTATTATTTTTTTTGATTTCTATTGTAACATTAACATAGTAGATACTAGGTATTGTGTTCTTTTACATACATATTTTTTTTCCAAACATCCATAATGTGCCTGTATATTCATTCTTTATTCAGCTAAATGATCCTTCGACGTTGACCATGGAAGTTGAGTGTTCTACTAACAGCCACCTCTCGTAAGTGAAATTTTATAGTAGAGTTTATTATATTCTCCATATTGAGTATTATTAGAGTCGGGTATAATGATGTGATGTGTATACTATGCTATTACAATACTATGAAAAGATTATTAGATCAACCGCAAACGCCTATCAATCAATATTTTTTATTATAAAATGCTATCCATATACTTTGATAACATGTTTGCATTACCATTGCGTGACTAAATTAATAATATATGATTTGAAACTCAAAGTAAAGAGTATATTTAGGTGACGCTGTGTCCAGAGGGCATGCTTGAATTTCCAATATTTAAATAATCGTAAAACTTGCCCGTGAGTCATCGGTTGCCTATCCCTAAACTAGTTGATCGAGCGTGACTCAGCTTCTCTGCTGACAATACTAATTAGCAGATGCTGACGTCCGAATTGTTATACAAATACTTAACATATTATTATTACTACATATGTACATACATTTTAAATGAAAAAACCAGACTTACATTCATGTGTTAATAAAAAAATACTTGATGCCACACGTTTATATAAAGCATATTTATAGTATCTGTCAGTTTTACTTAATTTAGGCCATAAATCATTAAACAAACAAAGAATCACCGTTTACATTTTAAGCCTGTATTCATGGTCTAACAATTGATGCAAACAGAAATTTATGAATTCAGTGGCGGCCGGTCTATGTGGCATTGGATTAATGTACCCCTTGTATATGCAGGGGCGGTTGTATTTTATGAAATAATATTCAAACATATAACATGTATATCATGCACTCATTTTAAATTCTTCATGTATTTATTGTCTACAATAAATATTTTAGAAAATTTTATTTTATTTTATTTAAAATTTTGTTTCATTTGATTGAATTTAAAATGAGGAAATGGTATAAATGTCATGTTTGAATATTATTTCATGAAATATAGCCGCCCCTGCATATACAATTGATGCATTGATCCAATGCCACATTGACCGGCCGCCACTGCTTATGATTATGAAAGCAATCTAACGACACATCCCAATAATGAGGTATCTACAATTTTTTTCATTTTTAGCGCAGTTAGAAACAAGTAATATGGACATTGTTTTTTTCATCCATGTCCGCTCTTAATGTGGAGTATATGGCCTCTAAATAGAGGTATCTCAAAATGAGTTTTTCTACGAGAAATGTTTGTTACTCAGTCACTCAACTTCTCTTTTTCGAAAAGAGTAGTAGTATAGATATGATGGGGCAAGACAGGACTAGTTCTGGGAATCGAACCCGTGAGGTTCGGCAATTGAATGTCCAGCAGATTGAAATTTTAAATGGTAAACCACATCCCAGACTTATACAGTACTAAGTAGGTACTTTGTTCTTTGTTCATTTACTGTCACTTTGTTTTTATAACGCTCGTCATTAGCGAAACGTATCCTGATCATATAAAATAAAAGTGGAATTATGATAGAACAAATGAGTGCTTTATTTTTTACAATAGCAAAAACAAACATTTTGTTGTTAACTAAGTAGTCACCAAACGTTGTTTTTCTTTAAATTGACTAATCGTTGGAACATAATATAATACAATTATTGAAGTCTAAATTTGCCTTGACAAAAGTCGTACCTGAGATACTGCACGCTACTTACAATTATTTAAGTTTATCATTGAAGCCTGGAGCTACAGTTTGATTGCAATAATGCACGATAACAATTACCTATGAACCGAAATTACCTATTTATTAACAACGATTACTGAAATGCTAAGTTTTTAAATTATTGTGAATTTACGGTAATTATTTTCAGTTAGCAATAGACAATGAATCACCGATTGCTTATCCAGTAATTTTCT
The DNA here is from genome assembly GCA_030503985.1 of Himalopsyche tibetana. Classification (NCBI taxonomy): domain Eukaryota; kingdom Metazoa; phylum Arthropoda; class Insecta; order Trichoptera; family Rhyacophilidae; genus Himalopsyche; species Himalopsyche tibetana. Next base: position 6,308,586 of record JAPJYX010000014.1, read on the forward strand.
TACATAACTTCAAGAATTTCTAGGTGAAACGGATTGACGTGATAAAATTAACGAATTCAAGAACTACTTGACCTGTGGTGGATAGGCAGAATGATTAAACTTTTGCAATATGCCTTCATAATTTATATTGACCGTACAGACAAACTTTTTTTTTTTGTAGTGCTAGATTTCTCTCTCACTAGCCGTCTACCTACACCCAGCGTCTCTACATCCCTCTCGGTGTTATTTTCTAACTTACCCGTCCCGGCCAGGGGTGGATAAGATAAACAGTAATTAATACATTCCCTTCTTGGATTCTCACTTACAACTGTTTTACAATATGAAAGAACAATTATTATTAATCGTTTCGTTTCTTTACCAAGACAGAAATATATGTACTTCCAAACCATTACAATCGTGGGTACACATCTTTTACGTATATTCAATTATTGTATTAAATTTTACTTTGTTTTTTAACCATTTCCGCTCCCATTGCAGAGCATGTAGACTTCTAATGGAGTTGATCTCAACATAAGAGTTACTACGAGAACTGTTTGTTACTCAGTTGCTCAAATACTTCGAAGAGAGTAGTGACAAAAGGATAGGAATAGTGGTTAGCAAATCGCTCTCACTACGCCCCATTTTTTAAGATAGGATGATGTGTTACAGGGGGGAATTCAAGACTCACATACATACATCCATACTTTCGAACAAAAATCGATTTAAACCCCAATTTATAAAAACTGTTCGTATTGGGACTCGAACCCGTAAACCTCCGTATTCTAAGCAAATGACGTTGAACACTCGACGAGTGTTAACTAACGATACGTTATTGTAAGCAATCGTTTTACTTCACATTCTTAAAAAAGAGTTTGAGGTGAATCAAAAACCACCTTTCTGTTTATTTCCATTCAATTGAAATAATCGCTGAGTCAAGACGAATATAACTCTTTCCTTTTGTAATATTTTACAATAAAAAAACACATACCTGGTACAGTTGATAATTAGCGCAACATGCTATATCTCCGAAGTGTCTTCGGTGTTACTATTATGCTATTGTAAACCGATTGGCCGCATATTCAAAAATTCTTTTTAGTTAATGTTGTTATGTAAGTACTACGTAGTCTAGAAAAATCTTTATTTTCTTAAAAACTGTATGCGTAATATATCGAATATTATGATTTATTTCCAAATATTTCCATTAGAATCTCGTCATGCAACATAAAGCGGACTATCCTATCAACGGGGGAATCACATTCGTGTTCTGAATCACAGATGGATAGAATTCCGATTGCTTCATTCATGTCTAGAGAAATATGCTAAATAGTTTCGCGAATAACCAGTGTAATTAATTATTGGTTTCTCAGAAATTAAGCGACCCACAAATTTGCTTTCTCGAATGGAATTCCATTACGTATTAGCGTAGATTAAAAAAAAATATATTATGTAGGTGATAGTTGAGATAACACCTAGATTATAATTTAATAAAAATAACCCAGAGTTGTTACATATTATAATGTTTTAATCATTGTCACAGGTTTGTATTCTGGAATGGAAATAATCATACCTTGATTTTTCGCTCGGTCAAATTTGTATCCAATTGAACTGCTCCATTGTAAACACAAAACGGCCATGTCAGAAGCGGAGATGAATAAAAAATCCAAAGACATGAAGTAAACCAAGAAGTAAAATGGTAAAACGTTTATATTGTACAATCATTTATTTATTTATTGTTAAAAATCATGTCCTTACTAGGTGTTTTGGTGGATTGCATATATTTTTTATGAATGAAACATTACTGCAGAGTGTATTTACTGAGCTGACTTCACTGTTGCGATGCTTTAAGACATTTAGAATATTATAACTAATCTTATCCTAAAATACTATTTTACTCACTTAACCTCTCAGGGGATCATTTTGATAAGAAACTCGGTTGAAGTATCTTCAAATAGTCATTCCTTAATTACTATTTTTTATTTACAGTAGAACCTCGATTTGGAGGTGAAGATAGTCCAGATAATGAGAAATCCAGATAATCTAAAAACAACCGATAGGTACAGAAAGCGTTCACGTACCGACCTCATACAAATTTCTAATTTTATATCACTTCTTGCTATGTTACATAAAATTACTAATGACATACTCAAAATTGTATTGTAACTATTTTTTTGTTTATACACATATATGTATATATAAAGAAATCCAAAACAAATAATCGAGATCCAGATATAAAAAGTTTGGCTCGTATTTAACCGGTCTGAATTTTAATACAGTTTCGTCATAATTTGTATAACATTGGTCTGAATTTATATTGCATTGGTCAGAATTTATATTAAATGCTCATAATATATCGGTCAGTGTACAGAGGGCAGAATAAATAATTAATGGTCAGAATTTATATAGAATTGTCATAATTTAAATGAAATTAAATACAACCTAATCTACCATTACCTAAATGGTTATAAAATCTGACCGTAAAATATTTTTATTCAGGACAAAAATTTATTTAATCTCTGACAATTTATTTTGTTCCCTAAAAGTTTTACTGACATAATTAAATTTTAAAATATGGCAACATTGCCAACTATAGATTTAATAAATTAATGCTCAATCGCTCATCCTGCGATTGCAGATAAGAAATTTGTTTTCGGTATTGAATATAGAAAAATTGCAGTGCATATTTCTACGTCTGAGTAAATAATAATTAAAATGTTTGTATGGCAATGTTGCTAATGCGCTCGGCGTGTCGGAGAGAATTATTGCAAAGTAGTCACTTCCACACACTAATTTGACTAATTGACAAGCGAAACGTCATTCAGACTTTGCATAAACACTAGACAATGTTTCACACGTCTTCCTTCATGGCTGCTGGCCGTTTACATTATTCATTCGACCTGTTATGACAGAAAGTTAGTTGTTAGAATTAACAAAGAAGTCACTTATGGGAAATACATATTGCAGAGTTTCCTTCGAAACTGCCAAGTGGCATGGACAGTCATATTCACATTGCATTACATCTTTCATAACATATATTTTATGTCCTGTTTTGCATGTTTTGAGATCATCGATTTTAAGCAACTTGTTAACATGATAGGTGTTGGTGAAACTCACATACATATTCTGTATTTGAATGGCCCAATAATTTTACAGCATAAATATATAATGCAGATGATCAATAATGTGTATGTTAACTCAATTTTGGCAAAAGCCTGACACACGATATTGGCACTAAGCCATCGATTTATATATATACTACATGGGTCCTCCAAGATTCCAGTCTTCTTGCTTCCTCCCAGGTCGTCCCAGCGTCCCGTAGCTCCGTCGAGTACATCGCATCAACTGTCATCAGTGGTCTTCCACGAAAGCAGGATCCATCCGGTTAGTAAATGAGACAGGCAGAACTGTCTCTCTTGAGGCATCCACCGTACCAGCCAGTACCATCTTCGCTTTTTTATATTTTTGACCTGATAAAGAGCTGATAATTCCGCTCTCTTGCCTCCGTGTTTCTGTCAAACAACTTCAACTCTTGTATTCGCCACAGGCATCTATTTTCGAAGCACTATATGTATTATATAATATGAATACTATGCGATATAACATTTTGGAAGATACCTAAATATATGTAGACAGATCCGCTATTCGTTTTATACCTATTTAAATGCACAATTGTCTGTATATTTATAGCGTATTTTTTAATATCTAATAAAATGCATAACTGTTGTATTTTAATTATATTTAAAAAAAAAAGGAGCCATTGAGTTGCCCGTTTTTTGTACGATTCCGACTACACCCAAAACACCACGACTCCACAGCCCTGGTAGTATGTATATCATAGCGAATTATAACTTATCAGACTATTTATAACCGAAGTCAACGGACAAATTAATCATAATTGCATTTTTTAAGCCCACCACATTTCAGACGACTTACATTGAAACGAATTTAATTTCGTTCTCGTTTCGATGTTTCCCTGGAGCCGTTGACATGTAATACAAAAGATCCCACGTAGATTAAATGTTTCAAAATTACTATTAACCTTAAATACTTAATTCTCGTACACAAATGGCATTTGGGCGAAATGACAACGAAGCATTTTAACCAACATTATTTGAGTATCTTAATTGACATGGTCTCGAATTTAAACATTGAAGCGTAATTGAAACGTGAGTGGATTATCCCTGATAAATACCTTAATATTTTACAACATCATTTATAATTCGTAGGCTTAGAATCACAGGGGCCTAATTTAGCAAATAATTATAGGACATGCTTGTAAATTATATAATTTATATTGTTTTATTATTATTTGAATCAGTGTCTGACGAGATGCAAACACTCATGCTAAAAGCCGCATTAGGTGGTCTACCAACGCCTGAGGTATACATATAAACCAGGGATTCCCAAAACTGTTTTCCGAGAAACGCAAAAAATGTAAACATTTTTTAATTGATCTTTATACATATATCTTACAAAATAAACAAGGTGTCTCGTTAAAATTCAAGATAAGCAACGTTCGATCGCATGAAAAGTTTGAGAAGCCCTGTTTGATACTATATAAAAGGTGAGGTGGCGCTGCATGCGATAAAAATATAATATGTTTCTCCATATAATCTAGATAAGATAACATAGTAATATATTATAACAAAGTTTATAATAATTGCAGCACTCATTTAAACACACACACATACCAGACAATTGATGAGTTTTTAAAGTACCTAGTTAAAATTAATATAACAAATAACCAACACGTACATAAAAATATTGACAGTAGCGGTTGAAGATTGACGACAGTCGACAGCCTGTCATGATAAGGTCACATTATCAATTCGCATTACAGTCAGACATGTTATTTGGAAGAAATGGCGTCCATTTTATAGTTTACATCGTCATTGTCCATTGGCCGCAATTGGATGACTCAATACTCAATTGAACACGTTTAGTGAAGGACATCCTCGTTACGCTACGAACGAATTAAAGACTCGTTCACTAACTGTGAGCTATCAGACAAGTACATATTACTGAATGACGACAATCAATGATTAAAATCTGTCGTGGACTTCTGATTTTCTAGAGCACAGTTCTCATACATGCTTCATGTACGAAAGCCTTTTGTAATAACCATACAACATGCCACTCCTCGTCATATTGATGTAAAACAACATTTATTCATACAAATTAAAATACAATACAATTCAAATTGTGTACACATCGGATATGTTTTATCATTAACGACGTGTGCATCGCCATTTGGAATCTTCTGGCATTCAAGTACACGTGAAGTAAATAGTTTTTATAGTGTGTTTTCAAATAATTAATATGCACTGAATTGAAATTGAAATTAATGCTCGTGTGTGTTATTTTGCGCCATTATTTCGATGAAGTTGTTGCAAAAAAATAAAACTAAATTGACATTGCTGTAAATTGGTGATTCAAGTGAAACATCCGGCATGGTCAGTTGAAAAGGAAAATATCCATTTGGTATTTCTTTTTTTATTAAACAGAAACCTATTATAAGTTAAACAAATGAAAAAGAATACTTCGAAAGCTTGCGATAAAAACGGGCAATGCTTCTTTTACTAAATTAACTACTTTTACTAACTTTTAAATAGCAAATAAGAAGCCCGTCGCTAAAATTAAAATACAAAAATATTATAAATATGTACATGAAATATTTTCCCTGATGTTCCTCGTAAAGGAAACTTTACTTAAATGTGAAATTTAATTTGTCGGAACTAAGAGTGAATGGCTATGGTTTGACCTCATACAAATCCAATAAACCATGCTAATAAACAACATTGTAAAGTATTTTTTGTCGGGTCCTATGGCGCAGCGGTTAGCGTTGCTGCCGGATCTCACGGGCTCGAGTCATAGCATAAGCAGCATTTTTTCGTTTGATTTATCGATTTCTGTTCGGAGACATGGGTGTTTGTGATGTATTAATTTCCTTCCCACACTTCCCATCATTCAATAACTGGGCATAACGAGAGCGATTAGTTAACCACTAGTTCTCTCCTAGCCTTATTCTTCTATCTCACTAATCCATTTGGAAAAGAGAGGTCAGTCGCTCAACTAAAAAACAGTTCTCGTATAAAAAAATCTGTTGAGATACCTCATTAGCAGGCCGTATGCTCCACATGAGGGAGAAAAGGTTCTTTAAAGATTTGATGGCAATATATCAGCATAAGCGAATATTTTTATGAAAAATTTTAAAAAACATTGTCACTAAGAAAGAAATGTTTGATGATTTTTAGTCTTTGGATCAATGTTTAGTTATTTTAGAGAAAATATTTTTAGAGTTTATGCGACTACACTATTGTATATAATTTTGCAAATTAAACGAAGATAGCACAAAGTCTTTGCACGTAACGACACGTATATGAACATCTAACTTTCAATTATACCCTTCTTAATAAAGGAGAATGAGCTCTGCAAATATTACTTGAACCTTAAAAGAAAATTGAAAAAGCTAACAAACTGCATTGTTTACTGAAAGCTCGGAGGACTCGCTCGAACTTTTAAGTTAAAATTTTCACGTGAATTTTACGTTATGTCTGCGAAAGATATCGGCAATTCTAGAAAACTTTTTACAAAATGAATAGGGGTGAATTTTATTATAAAATATTGCTTGATTAACTCTTTTTGTAATAAATTATCTATTGCAGAAATCAGTCTCATTAATAATGGCAACGTTATAATAGTTTTCATAGAAATAAAACCACTAAGTGAATTTAAAAACATTATTTCCTTGTATTACATAGTTACTTAAAAAAAAATAATTATCCTATAACTCATAAAGGCGAAACAACTATAAATACGGATTCTTATGGTACATTATGTCAACATTTTTAAATTTTTGCTGACACTGAAAGATATTTTTACTACCCTATAAAACACGAGCTAGAAAAAATGATACGATATTTCGGAACTTTTCGATTAAGCCTTTATAGTAAAATTATTACAGCTTCCCTTCTCCTATTGAATTATAGATTACTTACTAGACTGACGGTTAGAATTTTGAGCTATAAATATAAAACTTGTTTCAAATTTTGATTTATTTATATCATTCAGCCTACAGAATATAACTGTGTTTAATTTCATTATATTATATGTTCATTTCAAACATTCGGTTTTTTCACATTTCAGGCACCCAGCCATTTGACAAAAATTGTGAAGATAAAATAGATAACAAATCATCACTGTCCGAATTAAAAAATATATATCTTTACAGGGATATAAAAAAATCTCCCGCATTTATGATGCTCGTTGTAATTTTAAATGACACCCCTGATAAAAACCTTAGGGGCGTTATTATTTGCCAAGCTGTGAAAGCAAGCACCGACCGAAACTCTTTCCTCGGTAAACACGCGAAATGAAGGTGGAAATAAAAGCGAGACTTGCAGAATAAAAAAATATATTACTAAGTGTGATAGTCACAACTGAAGTTGGCAACAGTTGATGCTAATGTGCCTTAAGGGGGTATTCTAGTGTAGAGGCACGAATTTTTAGTGTTTTTTCGAGCTCTGTAAAAAATAAACAAAGAAAAAATTTACGGTCCATTTTTTTACCATTCGTTTATCTATATTTTAAAAATATATATTTTTTTTTTAAAAAAAAGTTCAAAACTCGAAAAGTTATCAGCTGATAAAGGGAGGGGTCCAAAAAAAAGATGGCTTCCTCACGTACACGATTCCAACCTTTCTGGACATTTAAACATAAAAAAAATATACTTAATTAATAAAAATGTCGCTAGAGCCCCAACCTCGAAAAGGTAAAAATATTTTTTTTCAGAAAATGACAGCCGTCAAACAGTTTCAAATTTTTAAAAATAGTCAAAAATAAAATTTTGACATAAATCTGCTACGGGCTCTAGAAAAATGTATATAGAAGGTTCACACAAAATTTCAAATAAATCTGTTCGGTAGAACTTGAGATATTATGTACGTTAGCTTGAAAAAAGTAGTTTAGAGAAAAACGCGTTTAAAGTTTTGTGTTTCGATCTGTTCCGGTCGGACCAGCGCTTAGTTGCTGCGTCACCAAAATCGCTGTAACTCAGTAAATAATTGAATTTTTGAAAAATCCTTTTGAGAACATACTCTCAAATGTCTTAACTTTAGAAAAATATAAAAAAAGAGAATCGACTTTTTCAAATTTCTTGATAACGTCTTCTATCAAAGGTTAGAGACCAATTTGCAAATCAGGTTTTTTGGTTGTACTACATAAAAATTTTCAGTGCTATTATATAGACACATCATATAAATTATAAAAATTAAACCTAACCTAACAACATAGCTGCTTCTTTTTCGGTAAAGGGCTGAGTGAATATTTGTAATGTAATGTAATTTGAATTTATTCAAAAACATACATTTTTTACAATTTAAATGCGTTCATATAACAGGGAAACCCCAAAATTGTATGAAATTGGTGATCCACTGTGATTATTACCATCAACCTCAGGGTAGAACTGATGATGCTGCTGTATCAACAAAAATACTTACCATCTTCCATAAAAAGACCACTTACACTAGGATGTGGCAATTATATCACACACAATGGCAGAAGGCAGAAACTAGGCATATTTACTGGAATTTGAGGAAGTGCAGTAATCTGTGGATGGAACCTGAAAATTGATGCAAAGTTACGCTTGAATAGCTATTACCAAAGCGCTTAGACCAGGGATTTGCAACTTATGTTAATCATTGAACTACGTTACCATTCAAATATGTGAACTATCGTAGGCTTACTCTGAGAAAGGACAAACTTCACGCATGGCAACTGATTGTTAAATGGTAAATTAAAGAAAATTGAGTACTGCTAGAAGAAGGATTCAATAGTTGGATATTTTTTATCAAAATAAATACAAAAGCCGTACTCACAATATCAATACATTAGAGCAGGGAATTTGAGTGGTTATATGCATCCTCTTATATGAAAAGCAAAACAAAAGTAATATATACTAAGAGATCCGCTTAGCCATTCAATCTATGGCAAGAGCCAAAACAAACATGTTTATGGCTACGAATGCTACGAATGCTACGATGTATAATATTTTCTTCATATATACAAATTTACACTTCATAAATAAATCACTCAACCTTGTTAATCAAAATGATACGATATGAGTATCGAGGAGTCTCTACTTCTTAATAAAACGTTTCGATTTGAACTGGCTAGATTTGTAGAGAATGAATTGGATATTGATATAGGTTTATTGTTACAATAAGTTGTCATAGATAATTTAACATAGCGCTCTATGTTATAATGTTGTGTATACATAACACATCCAGCGCATCGGCATAATTTTGCACCATTTCTTAAAAAAGGAGACAAATAAGCATTGCGTATTCTAGAATATCATTTTAATACATTTCTTGGAGTAAGTCTCGTGCTCTGAACATTATTGAATGATTCGGCATTTTTTTAATGTCTGACAGACTTATGAATTCTACATACAAATGTATCATACATTTATTATTCGCACAATCAGGATATTCAGTAGAAAACTGTGACTAAACCTACATGGAAGCAAACAAATGCATAGTAGTAAAAATATGTATATTTTGTATTACCTGCTTTCGTTGTGTGTACTCTAATACCACTTATACCCTGAAAATGTATCGCGGAATCTCTTGAAAGCTTGCGGGACCATAAATTATATTTTTGGCCATAAAACTTCTTCAAACATCCTGAGAAAAGGATTATTTTATGTTTAAGACAATTTCCGGGAAATTGTGAGCGTAAATTTTTTATTACAACTCTCTCTTCCTGCTATAAAATATCAAGAAAAGTATTAAATAATATGGAAATGAGTTTTGAATTTGGTAAAAAAATTCAATTGTTAGACAGGCACAATTTAACAAGAACTTGGCATAGAAGAACTCATGAAAGAGCTTAGTTATTCATTTTCATACTGTGTGAATTGTTTTATTTTATATTAAATGTTGAAAAGAAACTAAACTTGAGTAGAAGATTATTCACTGTTTGCATGGCACTTATAATTAAAATAAAACAATGAAATACGATATGAAGACGTTTAGAATTAGAAATGTCGAAAAATCTGGAATCACTGTAAAATACTAAAAGACTTCCAATCAACGCGTTACTAAGGGCGACAACCATAAATAATTATGCGTTTTTCAAAAGAAATTATTCATAGACAAAATTTGAATCGTTCAAACTATGTACATTCTCACAGATTTTGTCACTAACCAAAATCTGTGAGAATGTACATACATAGTTTGAACGATTCAAATTTAATATTGAAATTCCACCAAACACCTTCAGTCGAAATCTTAAATTATATTCATAGACAAGCTTAAAGGTTGCCGGAGGAAATTTAAAAATACGAATAATTTTAAGATAGTGTAATTTTTACCTCCTCTTATTTTTGCACGGGAGATACGTTGCGTCGTATTCATAAACACAGCCGTGTAAAAAAAATATGAATCAATGATTTTTCCGTCACATTGAATCGTAAAATTTTATAGCCGTGAATATAGTATAAAAAGGGAATTAGGCGTATATTTATTTTTTCATATCCGCTCCCAATGCGGAGCATATGGAATTCGAATGGAGGTATCTCTCAAAGGTGTATAATAATAAGGACTAAATAAATCACTAGTAAACATGTTGCTAAATATTCATTTCCTCATACTAAATTCATCGTTTTTTGATTTGTCTCTAACAGACGTAGCTTAGGATTTAAGACCATCATGACTTACAAAAAATTCTTTAAAAGAAACTTAAGATTGATTAATTAAAAGTGAGAAAAATAAAAATGATCATGAGTCGAAGTAAAATTTGATAAACAATGCCCTGATAGACGTTAAACGGATATGGATAAAAAATCTTACCGAGGGCGTACACAAATTTTATATGGAAGAGCATGACGATTCGTGGATCTAAGGTTAGATTTTTTTAAGCGCATATTTTCAGAATTGTCTTGGGCGATTGCTGATAGGAGAAAGCATCGCCGTTGCGCATAGGCACATTTAGCAACTGCATGTAGCAGCAACTTAAAAAATATCCTCGTGCTTCTAACGTAGTATACTTATCAACATCAGTTTTTATATTTGGGCGACAAACCGTATAACGCTGAACCTGCTCATTACTATTCATATAAGTGAACAATGAATGCAATACAGTTTCATAAGAAAATAAAGTACTACGTACTTTAGTGTGACAGTTGACTTAGTTCTGTCACTCAATTTACTTTGCCATGAAGCCTCATCAGAAAAGGAAGTGAACGCTTGAATGGCTCGCATTATATTATATTTGCAGCGTATTCAAATATAATAGAATAGGCGCTAATATTCTTGACCTTGCCTCAAGCCTCATAAGACGTCATTACATTGTCTTTGCTGAATGCTATGTCAGTATTTATTTGCTTGACGCAGCGATTCTAAAAACTATCCCATATAAAACATGTTATGAAATATAATCAACGAAAAAACAGATTACACCTAAAAATTCTTTTCTAAGTGGTAAAAAAATGAGTGTTTATTAATTGTTTCAGTCCAACTAATGAAAAAATGATGATGTTATTAATTAATACCGGAATGGTGTCGGAATATGTCTTCTTCACCAGTCACCATTGATTAATTTAATTAAGTAAAATATACGTAACTGAAAATGTTTGAAACTTACAGCATAAAACTTGATAAATTGGACTAATAAAGTGCCTGTTAAAGCAGAAAGTATTCTAAGAGAATATACAAGAAGCAGCTATTTTATACTTCAGCCGTTAAATGACTTTTAATTTCAGATTAATGAGTTAATTTCCACTAAACAAATAATAAAGAGGTTGTGATAAATTAATTCATACAGGTGGGCGTGTAACATGCCATTACACACAATCATTTCTCAACACGGGTTAAAACTATTTTAGCTCTGCGATCACAGGCGAATCATATTTAGAACAAGTTCGATGTGAGATGTGATCATGACGAACATATAAAGAGGCTGTTTTTGTAATTTTTCACATCTGACAGATTTTTTTCGAGATGTCGAAATGTTACCGTATTTTCGAAAAATCTTTCATTGCAGCAATTCATGTATTTATTGTTTCACCAAAATGTCTAGCGATTTGATAAAGGCAACGCATAAATGATAGTAACATTTATTATTATACACGCACTCATTTTACACAACTCCATTTTCCCGTCCCGAGGTTATTATATAGGTACGATTAAAATGGTTTTCCTTTAAAAACACTCTATGAAATCTCTAAAATCATTTCGGTCCAGTTTTGGTAAGCGCGGAACACATTTTGGGTAGCAATTGTTGCTATGTCGCATCCATAGTAACAGCGCTTATCAACACGTTGTTGTCAGGTAAACAATTAACGCCTAACCAGTTAGATGTAATTCGTATATATAAAGTACAATTATTTTGGATATAAATATCATATGATTTAATAAGTGCCGATTGATATAGAGCAGATGTGGGCGGCTTTTGGGTCAAGTGCGGTTCCCAATATACAAATATTTTTATACATTATATAGTAACTAATGTTTGTGTATAAATGTAATTTAATTTTGTGTATTTAATACTACGTGAGAAAGTGACTATGGTGTTGCCTTTTGTATGACCGACCATTATCCATCCCTAATATAATCAACCGGATTGAACAAAGTGCGACTCGCATTGAAAATTTAAATTCGTTTATTTTTATGAGAGTTGTTAATTTGACCGATTAAAGTATTTCTTATAAATACGACATCCGTAGAAAATATTTATTATATGAATAAAATGAATTTATAATTGTATATTTAATACAATGTTATTATTGTGTGTGGCTCTTTATAATACATGAAAAACCGGAATTTGGTTCTCATTTGCTTATTATTGACGTGTCAATTCTTGATAGAGTACAAACAATTTTTACTTCTTTCCGAGATAATGATATGTATATTATATTTTAATAATACGATGTAAAACGTATAGCAAAACGACGTACATATTTCAAACAATGACTATTTTTTCCATTCTGGTATTTCAATAAATTGAATTTGTAAACAATGGTGCAAGTAGATTTTCAATATTGTCAGACAAAGAAATCCTTACACTATCGACATTTATTTCCTTATAATGGGGTTGAGATACTAATCATTTTAAGTACTGAAATAAATGATTAGATTTTATATATTTCATTAATTAATATAGTAAACAAAAACCATTCGATAGTGTTTAATGCGCTCTGAAAAAAAGCGAAAAAAATATAGACTAATAATAAAATGTAACCATTACTTAAAGAAGATTTACAGGTATTCATATGAATCGCAATTCGATTGTAATGTAAGGAAATGAAATTGTTACTTGCGCATCAAAGTTAAACGACATAAATACCAACTCTGATTGCGGGTGACTAGTTGACGTGATAAAACTCCGCGACTAGTCATTATCGTAAACAAAACAAAATAAAAGTTTCTAGTAAACTAGTAAGTTTTTATTTTACGTGACAGCATTCGTGTTCTTGATAAAAGACGTCACATTTCTAGGAAACGTCACCTTGCATTCTCATATAAATGCAGGTGTGCTCAATGACAAGATAAATAAATACATTAGAAATAACGCAGCTTATTCATCACAACTGATTAATTAATTAATGGAATCACCACGAACCGGAATAAGTGTGATAAAGTTATGTGCATAATCAACATAGGTTAATTAATGCGTTGTATAAATTAATCACTTTCTTTGCCCTACTTCACAGACTGAAATTTCATAACTATTAATTCGATACGATTCTGTTCATACAAATCTTAACAACACTTTTACTAGACCAAAACAATTATGGTTGTTACTTGTTATTATTTATTAAGTTTATGTTATATCATCACGGCTTTCAACATCCTTGGACCTTGTCGTTTCCTTAAATCACAGTGATAACTGCACACAAAGACAAACAAGGGCTTCCAATGCCGAGATCCCAACCAATTTCGCGATCCTGTATTTCTGGGATTGTCTTATTATTAATCCCGGGATTTCGACATTCACTATAACACGTGAAAATCCGCTAAAAAGGTAGAGCACATGGGAGGCCCGAGGCGCACTAATATTTGGAGGCTCTTTTTCCTTTCACTCTTCCAATCCTCAAATTGATGGGGCGTAGCGAGAGCGGTTAGTTAACCGCTAATTCTGTTGTTTTTTTTTTTTTTTAAAGACATTGAGCAACTGAGTATCAATCAGTTATTGAAGAAAAAACTTCTTTTGAGATACCTCTCGTAAATGGCTAAATGGCTACATATTGGGAGAATATATAGGTACAAATATCAAATCATAGAACTCATAATAAAATGTAATCATTAGTTGAATCGCCCTTTACCTCTTCAAGTCCGTGGGCGTATAACTGACTCAGATGATTTCGTTTCTTGAGGATTTTAGCTCATTGCAATTTATATTGTGTCATCGTTATTTCTTTCGTGTTTGATTTTATTTAGCCAGTGGACCTCGCTGCATTGTAATATAATTCACATTTATCAGTCATAATATGAAATATCCGGTTTACCGTTTGGCGGAATGTCACTAAATGGCCTATGCAAATTAGAAGTACGTTACTTGGTTATGTTATCACCAAAACTAAATGCGATAAAAGCGTTCACTGTGTTCTATATAATTACCCATATGAAAAGCGTTTTCAAAACATTGCTGACCCATTTTCACCTATTGATAATAATAATTAATTACGTAGTAATTTTGCAACTAGATCGCAGTTTTTGTCCAGTAATGTAAAAAAATTAAAAATATTCTAGAGCAGGCATCTGAGCGAATTGAAAGTTTTGTGTGGTCTAACTTTATATATATTTTAGATTATATTTGTTGTATTGTTGCTTGCCGACGCCAGACATTCGTCTGTAACAATGTTCCCGCTATGGTGTGCACGCGCACACCTCCCAAAATGTGCCCGCACACACTTTTTCATCCCCGCACAAAACCGCACACAGAAATATGGAAAAATAAGTTTGTTTCTCCAAATTTTTATACTTGCGCACTCTTTTTATTTTGGCGAAAATTTACTGCTCACAGAAGTTGATGGTCCGCACACACAATAGAAAAATTAGAAGGAACGTTATACTCTGTAATAATGTAAGTGTTATGCGGGACAGCGCTAGCCGACTAAGCAAAACAGAAGAAAAGTAGTGCAGTCATATTGCATGGCTATAGCACGTGCAGGTTACTATCTCACTGTATTGGGTATAAGAGTGAGACGAGTGTATTTTCATCGAAAGATACAAATGTGGAAACCTAGTAAACTTCGTATAATTATGTAATTATACAATAGTTATATGTGTAACCCATCACTGAGATGCAATGATTTATTTAGCCCATCAAATGATTTGAGTTGGACACCCCTGTTCCAGAGTGTTATCTTAATATATATATGTTGTAAGACACGATACTACCCTTGCGCACGATACGCAGATAGAGGAAGAAAAAGACGCCCTACATTTAGAAAGTATGAACATAGAAACTTATAATGGATGGCTGATCGTAAATTTTTCCATTTCCACGTTTAAAGGTAGTCTAGGATAGTTAAAACCTCTCCGACGTGCGATTCATACGTGAATTTTAAAAAAAATGGAATAGATAATAATGGCAAATGCAACAGGCAAATGTAAATATGAGCAACACATTTTTTCCAGACGATACAATTGAATGATCTCAATGGATCGAAGTTTCGCCAATTCAACAAAACTTTTAATGGGAAAACTTTCAAAACCAGTTGGTTCCGTGATTCATCCAAATGAAAATTATCATTTGCGACGTAGGAAATGGGCAACAACGTGACTTTTCAAAGAAAAGAAAATACCATGGCAGAGACGCAGTTGATTGCGCTCGGATTCAAACTCGTGTCTTTTAAATTATTTTTTCTTCAATCGAGTTTTCCATTATGAGAAATGACTTATTTACATAAATATTACAAAATTGTTGATAATGTAACAAGCTATATTTATATATCAGAACTCATCACTTACCGGATGCACATTTACTCCAACGTCAGAAATAAAAAATTCTTTAAATATAATATAATTATTTTATCAAGTGTTTTTATATTGTTTTAACACGATTTAACTCAACGTTGTTTAAGTTATGTATCGAATATTTCCGAGAAAATTTCGTCTATTTGGCAAACTTAACAACACTTTTTAATTCATCTAAAATACTTCTGACTACATAATATACATATACGAGAGTTCGGCAACCAGAGGTTCGCGTACACCAAAGTGCCCGTGAAGCATTTTCATGAGCCAGACCAAGTACATTGAAATACATTTTTTTTATTCAATAAAACATAAATATAGTTTTAATAACCCGCCGAAAACAAATCGATTTATTAGCCACAATGTATCTAGGCTTTTTTGTATATCTATGTTTATATCCGACATATATTCTACCTTACTAAGTAAAACACGGTAATCACAAGCTTTGTGTTGTCAGAATCAGGTAACTTATATTTGCTGTTTAATATGGTATTATTTATTTTCGTACTTTGGGTACAGATTTCTTGGATTCATGTTCTTTTGTGGTATGTCTTCTCTTACAAGTGATAAAAAATATAAACATTTTTCCTAAAGTTCTGTTGATGTGCTTATTTTTACCATTAGGTGATAAAATATCAAAGTGTATATATTAGTACTAAAAATGTTATTTTATATTTATTTGTAAGACTAAAATACTGTCACACTTTTTCACCAAATTATATTAGAGTTCTACCAAGTAAATGCCAATTTCATCATTTTTTTTTACTGTTGGAAGGTATTTTTATACTACTGTAAATACATCCCGGCTGTGTCACGTGCTGCAGACGTCCGTCGGGTACTATCCATAGAATGTACAGGGCGGAACTGAGGGATGCTGGCATGTCATGGGAGGAAGCAAATCAATTAGCGGGAGACAAGGAAACATGGAGGTGCCGCGTGGAGGCCATATGCTCCACATAGGGAGCGAATATGGCCAAAGAAAAAGAAGAAGAATAAGAAAATATATATATATTTAGTTTGCTCACAGCAATAGCAAGATTAAGATATAGTGTCCTTGGTCATAACCAATCCATTTTTAGTGACCGCCCAGTAAAAAAGTTGCCGACCTGCTATAAATTAAACTTTAGAAGCAGAAAAGGTATATTATTACATAACACGTACCTAACTGTTTTGTTTGTTTAACCAATTGTATTGATTTCATTTGACAGGTATATCTATTTAAATACTATACAATCATTTCAATTATAAATGCAATTAAAATGTCTATTGTGTTGCGGTTTTAGAGTTTCAATAATATTCCAGGAAGTAATTGATAACAAAATTTGATTGCTAATGCATACCAATTTAAAATAATACTATTTACGTGCATGCATAATTAAAATACTTTTACAGAAGCTATTAATTATTTGTTTTTGATTTCTCTTGTTAAAAGATAATATAATAATACAAAGAAAAATACTAAACTAGACCACATATACCAAATTTAACATAATGTCTATTACATGATTTGTGTCAGGAAACTAATTAAGTACCTAGTAGTAATGCTTTCAATAACGCTATGTGTATATATAATATTTTTTTCGCTGATAAAGAAAAACTATGCTGCTATTATATCTGAAAGTTCTTATTAAGAGCTTTACTAGAAAATTTAATTATATTTGCAAAAATTGCAATTATTTAACGTTTAGATAATTTGTAATTCGTCACCCTTTAATCATTATTTGGGCATTTAGCCGAGTGATCAATATAATTGGTTTCGGTTAAGGTATCTAATCCCGAAGCCTTTTTACAATCCCGGGATTGGGATTTTCTCCCCGAGGAATTTGAAATCCTTAATTCGCTATACTTTTTTCCCGATTATCACAGAATTTCGTTTTTTTTTCAGCTCACCGAGGAATTTGAAAACCTCGATTTGGTATAATTTTTCCCGGATTATCACAAAACCTCGTTTTTTTAGCTCACCGAGGAATATGAAATTCTCGATTTGTCAATTTTCGGGATTTGCTCAATATTTCTCAATCCCGAAATCCCGGGATCGCAGCCGTATCAATCGCGATCAGAAAATTGAACGGGATCCCGAATCCCGGGATTGGATGCCCTAGTTTCGGTGACGTTGCTCACGAGTTCAAATCCTTGTATGTATGAAGAATTTCATAAATTGATTTATGGATTTGTGTTCGAAAGCATGAATGATTTTTAGGCTTGCCTTGACCTATTTAAAATAATAAACTGGGTGAACTATAAGTGATTTACTTACCACTAGTCCTACCCTAGACATATATCACTATCATTACATCTTTCACAATCAGTTCTCGTAAAAAATAGCAGCCATGGTTGGAAAATATCATTATGTATTTTAATGAAAACTTGCAGTAGAAATGCAGTTACAATTTTTGCATCTATTATAAGAAAAAATATATATTTTGACCTCTGTTTTAACAAAAGTATTTTTGGGGGTCGCTTGTTTGTTTTCCACCCGTTGCATGATGGATTGCTCTATCCATATATTTTTAAGAAGAAAGCTATTTATGTAATCCCTCTTTTACAACACCTGCTTCCTAACAAGCCCCTGATGTATTTTTAATAAAGAGAGAAGCAAAAATACTTTATCTTTCCATTATCCGTATTAAATCCTTAATTCTTTCGCGGCGGGTTTGCCAGAATTTAAAAAAATATATCTCGTACATATTTTCTTTTATAAAGCTTTTTTTTAATAATCCCTGCGTATTTCAAAGTGATATACTGCTCTGCGTAAAAGGAATAAAATAAGCCTGATCTACAAGTCATGCTCCGGATTATAAAATAAATTAATTTCACAATATAAACGGAGAAAAAAAATCGTTGGCAGATTTTTATAAACTTTTATAGATAATATTGTAGTTACCAAAATAATAAATATAAATAATGTTAAATAACATATTATTACAATCTATCAGACAGTTTACCAAAAACAAGTATTTTATGCTTTGGAAATATTCATGTAAACCGACGATCGTTTAATCATTAAATACAAGATGGAAGTCAGATTAACAGTAAACAAAAATATAACATACAAAAAAAAAATAACTTTGTTACTTCACTTATTGTGTTACTAAACTGTGACACGTGCTTCGCCTCTTTAAGAATCATCATCAGAATATCACAAAGTCACGTCAGTCAAATCACGAAAAACATGTCTTAATATTAAGCCTTGTCTACATTATAATTATTAAATGAATCGAATTTTCTTCTAGTCCCTTACAGTTAGGGTATCCAATCCCGGAGCCTTTTTCCAATCCCGGGATTTCGGGATTGATTAATTTTTAATCCCGGGATTGGGATTTACTCACCGAGGAATTTGAAATCCTCAATTCGCTATACTTTTTCGGATTATCTCCAAACCTCGTTTTTTTTTTTTTTTAGATCACCGAGGAGTTAGAAATCCTCGATTTGCCAATTTCGTGTCAATTTTCGGATTTGCTCAAAATTTCTCAATCTCGGGATCGCAGCCGTATTAATCCCGGAATTTCGGGATTAGAAAATTGAACGGGATCCTGGGATTGGATGCCCTACTTACAGTAGTACTTCTCAAACTGAGGACCGCCGCAGAACAAATTTTGTTATTATTTTGTAAGATTTAGGGGACAGTCAGTAGTGTAGAGGTAAATAAATAGGTACCAGGTCGTTAATTGATTTCTTACCTATTTTTTTTGTTTTTTTTAATATCCGTCCGAAATTAAAAAAAAAACTAACAATTAAATCAATAAAAAACGCTCAATTTTTTTTTCTAGAAGAGACGTGGTATTTCTTCACATTAAATGTGTACATTTTTTTAAATTATTTTTGTAAAATCCGCCGGGTATATCAATTTTGATACAATGCTTTTATATTTTTTGAACAGTATTTTGAATGTACTTAAAAAATTAAGTTATAAGTCAAAAAGGTGGCAGGGTGGCGCTCTGGCTCATTTTCAGGTGCCAGGTCGCCGACCTGGCCCCACTACTCTACAGGGAGCAGTGGTATGAAAGTTTGGGAAGCACGGCCTTACAGCACATGTCAATATCCTTTTGGACTGCAAGTATATTGACGATGAAAAATATAAATTATAGTTTATTAAAACAATAATATTTTAATTACGCCCTCTACTACCTGATGGTATGTATGGATTTATTATGGAACATGTTGCAAGATTTCAACTAAACCTCACTCAGAGAAAGTCAGGAAAGTACTTTTACCAGTAGTGAAGTGCTAACTGAAAAAGTCTGGTAGCGTTAATTAATTATAATATTTTAATGCTCTCTAACCGCAGTGATCTAATTTCCGCACCAACAAGTTTCCAACCAAAGGTCTCCGAATACAATATTACAAAAAAAAAATATTATGCTTAGGTAAAAATAAGCGTTTATCATAAATTTTCTAAATCGTATAGAAAATGTGTGGGATCGCCGACCACACGTGTCCCTGCCCTACTACACCACTAATATTACTTATCTAAACGCTCTCTCTGGTCACATATTATAAGTGTGTAAAGTAAAAATCAATTGCTTATTGCATATAATTGCAAAGGAGTGAGAAAATTCACTACTTCCCCAGAACACCGAGAATTGCTTTGAGATTAAGCGAGCCACTTGATAGCGTATTGGCAGCCCACCGCAGTGTTGTTATATCTACTTTATTATAATTTATAATAAATATATGTTTTAGTAGAATTAAGGTGAAGTTGGCCTGCCAGAATATGACTACGTTAAGAGCGTGAGGTGGTCTAACCGGAGGCAGTTAATTCTAGCTTTTATAAGTATCACTAGTGAAATTTCACCGGACGTACTTACTATGTAATGTATATGGTGCGGTATTATAATTTAAGTTTGATATTACTGATATATTAACATTGACAAGTCACCGTATAATTTTATACTAACCGTATAATATATATTTTTGATGTAGGTTTTAACACTAACTCATTCAGGCCCTAAAATGTTTTATTTACTATATGTATATATACGTAAAATTCTACTCGTGATTAATTTTCCCTCTAAGCGGCACGCGTACGCGGCCGCGCAGCAGTTGAGAAGCCTCCGCGCACTCATTCCGGGTTGGCGCGCACTACAAGACAGTTGGTCAAATAATATTTGATCGGTCCGCGCATCCTCCACGCAGCTAACCTCTTGCCTTAGAGCAGTGTCTGCCAAACTTTTTTCCTTTACGGCACAGTGATGAATGGAACTAGTACCGCGGCACACCAAAATACCGCAGATTGTCTCAAAAACTCTTTTTTTTTTGCTCACCGAGGAATTTAAAATCCTCGATTTTGTACCGAATAGGCATTATTTAAAATTGACATTTTTAAGGCTTCTTCCACCGCGGCACACCTGGGCCTTCTTTCGGCACAGTAGTGTGCCGCAACACACAGTTTGGCAGACACTGCCTTGGATTGTATTACATTGTATCACATTGCTCGTGATACAAACAGTCCTTATGTGCACTTAATTAATTTCTGAGTTTCCAACTTGACAGAGTGATATGAGTTTATATCAGTGATATTTGTGTTGAGACAACCGGAGATTAAATTCCCGGGAAATCGACGCTTTTTTCCAGTCTCCTTTCTCAGCTACCTGAGACGTTTTTTTATAATGCAGTAGATTTTATTCATTCAACAGAAATATAGTTTGAGATAATTTACACCTTGACAACATTTGTACATTTTGGATGGTAATAAAAAAAGGTAAGAAACTTTCAAACTAATTTTGATCTTCCATTTATTTAATATCATAAAATATGACCACTTTACAAACGTGTGACGAGTGCTAGATAGCATTAATTAACATAAAATTACTGACCCGATATATATTTTTTTGAATATTTACAGTAGTATCATGTCATATTTTGCAATATCAAACTAAAAAAAAATAATCCACAAGTTTCCCAAGACATGGAAATTTTATATATCATGTCCCAGGACATGAAAAAAGTTGAGACATCAAAATCCTTAATGTATATATAGTCCTGTTCACTTTGAAAAAAAAGTGACTTTGAGCGACTGAGTAACAAGCAGTTCTCGTAGAAAAAACTTTTGTTGAGATATCTCCATTAGGAGGCCATATGCTCCACATTGGGAGCGGACATGAATAAAAAAATGAAATCTTCTTCCTCTTAGAGCATATCCGCTCCCTGTGTGGATCGCATGGCCACCGCAGATTCCTTGTCACCTTTACTTGCCTTATGTTCTTTCCGTGACATGTCAGAATCTTTTAGTTCATATAGTACCCGAAGAAAAACAAGTTTCATAATCAGGGGCAGGTGCAGTATACAAAGGCGCACAGGCGCCGCACTAAGATTTTAACACTATCCACTCATATTTATTAGTTTTAGTTTTGAGAGGTGTTAAAGGCGCCTCGCGCACAGGCTCAGAAATTCTCAAGCCGGCCCTGGTCTTCAAAGATTTGGAGCCGAAAAGAATAATGTACCTATTTTGTGATTGATTAGGTATAATTGTGTTTTGTGTCTAGTAGTTTCATCAATCAAACGTTCTAACGTGTTAAGATTTGTATTTGATTTTTTTAAATACCTAACCCATAAATACCCAAAGCTCTAATCAATATTGAATCTTTAGCCTGCGGCGCTGGGAGGGCCCGGAAACACTTGCACTTTGTTCGTGGTATGTATCTAAAGTTACGTCTATATATAAATAATAAATTATGTGAAACAAAACCTTCAATCTTTAAATGCAACTCATGTAAAAATTGCTACTTTTAATTACTTAATGTTTTGACATTCATAAAAGCTAAATAGCTTCTATCTATATTAGGTGATATTTTAAATGGTGAACTAAAAATATAAGTGTTTTATTTTAGATTAAAACATTTGATATATTAAAAAAAATATACGAAAATAATGTAATTTGTACTGTAGTTTACATAAAAAAGTTTTGTTATTTTTAATACTTTAACTAAGTAAATAAATATTGTTTGAGTTGATTCGTACAACTAAGATAGGTGGTATTTCACCGATGTAGATGATATCATTTTGCTTTCACTGAATGAGTAATGTCTTGATTCTGGGTTTATCGTTTTGAAGATAGTAAACTTTTACTACTAGCACCTGGCAACAATTTTTTTTCAAACAGTGACAATTCGTCGACAGGTTTTGCAATTTCATTTGATTTTAATACTCTCGAATTAATTACACTCAATTGTCCGTTTGTGCGGTTTTAAAATAACACGTTCAATTGTAACGGAACCTGTCTTTATTCACTCCATCTTTTTTACACGGATATTTATGGTAAGTATCTCCCGTGTATAAAGAGAAGAGGGTTTATTGCGATTTGCAAGTATTTATTTAATATATTGTCAAGGTTGGGTTATTGGCACCCGCTTCCACAACCACTTTTGTGAGGAAAACTGGCAGGATTTAAAAAAAAATATGTAGCTTAATTAATTGTGTTTGAATTTTGTTATCAGGCAACCCGTAATATCAATTGTTTATTGTTTATTGTTAATGGCCTTAAATGGCAACATTGTTTTTCGATACCGATGTGATTTTTGTTTTATTCTTTCTTGCTCTTTGGGATACCATCCGCACCTGACGTGTGTTGGGAGACTTCCCAGTCTCTGGAGGATACTTCCAGAGACCTTTAGTTGTAAATTCACTTGCAGTTCTTTTCCTTTTGTGGTTTTGTTTTTTTTTCCGAGATGAAAGAAATAATATTTTTCCATTTCGACGAAAATTAAATTCCATTTTGTTCTCTGCGCAGAGTTTAACGTCATTTTTTTTATTTTACATTTATAAAATCGTGTGAGCAAGCTAGGTTTGTAATAGTTATTGTGTATTGTAATAATTAAAAATTTTGTTTGTTAAATATTCTATGTAATAAGTTCGTAACAGATTAAAATAACAAAGTATTTCAGCTCTACCGTTTTTCCCAAAAACTGTAGAGCTAAAATACTTTGTTATTTTAATCTGTTATAAATGGAGTTCTACCAAGTAAATGCCAAATCAATTAATAATAAGTTCGTGATTGCAAATTTTCTTAAATAAACGTTTTCGTGATAGTAGGGCGATGTTTGATTTAATAACTACCTACATGTGGACTCCCGAGTTTAGGCCAGCGGTATTTGTCGTAATGACTTTTATTAGTGGGGATTTATTCTTGGGGTTTAACATCGTGAACAATAGTAGAAATTTCAAACAATAAATGAAACTCGCTCCGAAAATAAATCGCGAGTAATGTTAATATATTATTTGTTGGCTGTCGAGCTACCAATTGCCATGTACCATATCTTTATTTCACAAGATGAGATGTAAAAGAAGATACAGAATCCTAGTCCTGTATGTCACCAGCATGATACTACCAGAACGCATTCCATAGCACGTTACAGATTCTGGTTTATAGCCAACCTTCATAATTATTTATTTTCAATTTCAATTTATGAAGTAATTTATTTATTTTATTTATTTAATTAATTAACATTGCACAAGGTTGACAAATTATAAATTTAAAACTTTTACAATGGAGAAAAAAAATTAGTACAATTTAATATTAAAAGAAGTAGAAAAAAAATGGCAAGGAAGTCAACTGTGTAAGCTCCGACGAACTCTACGAAGCAATATTGTTGAACACCGTTAAAGCTCTCCCCAGTGGCATCCCCATTGACAGGCTGGTTCTACACCTTGGGAGATCAAACAATTCATGTCCACGATTTCTCAAAAAATAATCAGGAACATTTAGATTCACATTCTCAATAATGGTGGAATTCTCATTTTGGCCTCGTATAAGTCGAAAGAAATATATGGCCAGATACATTTCTCTTCGAATGTTCAAGCTGTTGAAGTTATTATGACGAAACAATACCCAGGAATCTTTCAAGGTCGAAAGCAGTTCTATTCGACGACCATCCATAGATTTGATTTTTCTTCTAAAAGTTAATACAACGTATAAGCACGACTCTTAGCATCATGAAAATATCTTTAGTTTACATCTTTATGTATTGCATGTATGTAGATGCATGGTGATATATATTATCGGATGGTGATGGAAAGGGAATGCAACTGATCAAAACATAAGCGATGAAGAAGACTCGAAGAAATTTAGGTATCTATTAATTTGTCCAAATAAATGATTCTGGATAAATTTACACATGTACGCATCACAACATTCAACCAGATGCAGTGCTACACTGAACTGATCTTTAAGCACGCCTAGTTGTGTTGAAATAAAATATGAAGTAAGAGGTTATTTAAGTATTTTTCAAATTTATTCAAATACCTATGGCTGGTTTCAAAGCAGTTATAACTCTAAGAGAAAATTTTATTTATTATTTTAATTGAGTTAATTAATATATTCAATAATCTTAAGTCACTATTGAAAACCAAAATTAAGTATTTCTATATATAAACTGAAACAACATCTTTTTATCGTCTTCGAAATTAGGCTCTTCGTTCTTGTCTAAAACAGTGCTGCACAACGATTACCTTTTGTAGTTTTTAATGACTTTGAATAACCATATCAATAAATTTTAGCATAAAATAAATATTTTTGACGAATTGTTCCAATCCGAATAGTTTTATATGATAGTATTAAAAACTGTGAATTTAAAATTTATTGCTTGATTCATCGCGAATAATTATTGTATTGAAATAACGTCATTCAACTCATCAACACATCATTAAAACCCGTAGAAGGATTAATACATACCTGTTCGAATTATAAAAAAAAATACAGTGTTGCCAATAAGACAACAATACAAGTTTGTGTTTAAGGAGTGATTGATGAACAGATATTAAAACTATTGTACAAGAAAACTGTACAAAAAAAACCTATTTGGTAATCAAAAAAGTCTCGCTTGTAATATCGCCAAGATTCCCGTGTGCCCCCGAGCTGTAGTTTTCGGATATTGTATTTTATTTTCTTTGAACTGAACATTAGATATGTCTATAGAATCTATTCAGACGGTTCTATGCATATTTTGGAACAAGTTTTTACGTTGACAGCTATTTGAAAAAGTAACTGGATTTAAAAAAAGAACATTTCAAAAACAATACAAGTCGATAACCGCTTGTAGGTATAGTAAGTACATATATTTATTTACGCGTAAGAATGTCATGTCTTAACAATTACTTCAATAAAATATTGTGTATAGATATAATAGGTGCCTATATGGTAAAATTGATATTTGATATTATAATATGTTTTAATTTATATAGTATTTACAATGATAAAATACAAAACTGACAACTCAAAAAATATACACAGCACGTTGTGACTTGTGACAGTATATCTCTAGGATTGAATTACCTGTAAAATACCATATGATTACAATTTACAAATGGATGACTGATCTTCGAACATGAAAAGATTCTCCACCCAACCATATTACAGAGTCCAGATTCTTCAATCACAAAATGTGGCGCAAGTCGCAAAGTACCAACGCTTCAAACCTAAGTTTTGTAAAACGCTTGATTTTGCACTATATAAAGTCACTGATTAATTTTATAATTACAATACCACATAAATAATACATACTGTTGTTTTGTATTTACTGGTTGAAGCAAAAACATATAAATCTAGAAGTACTAATTGATTCCTCCATGAATAACAAAACGTCTGTTGATTTATCATTTATTGCAATAAAGTAATATTTTAATTATAATTAGTATGACTTATCGCAAATAAACTGACAACTGTGAGTATTGCCCTGTCTCGTATTGAAATAACAAATTATTATTGACAATATTTTGTTTGCATACATATGTCCACTTATTGGTCGTGCAGTGAAATGAGGTGGGTGACCTTTTTTAAAGTTCAAAATTGTATTTTGATTATTGATTGAATGAACAAGTTTTTGATATTACGATTCGTTTGAACAGGGGTACTCAACTACCGCTCCGACATTACAATATTGGAACGACACGAGTTGTGCAGACTACAATATTATTATTATAAAATTAAAATATTTATTTGAATTGATTCTACTATTAGTTAATATCACAATGCCCGGTTTCTCTTATGAGTAGCACTATCAACAGATACTATAATAAAATATGAGTGTTATTATTACAAAAGAAAAATTAAAATTTAAGGGTGTAACTAACAATTGATAACAATTACAAATAAAGGTACACAATATGAATAAATAACACTAAATTGACTGTAATTAAAATATTGTATACCTCTTTAAAAAAAAATTAAAACTCATCAAAGAAATATAAAAGTGGAGACGATAAAATGAAACGTAAATATAATCTAGGAGCTTTTTATATATTTTTATTTTATTTTTGTACAACAAACAATATAATATTGTACTCTCTTAAAAGCAAAGTTCCCTCTAAGCTGCGCGCGAGCGTGACCGCGCAGCAGTTGGGAAGCCCCCGCGCAGTCATTCCAGGCTGGCGCGCACTACAAGACAGTTGCTCAATCAATATTTCTCCACGCAGCCCCCGCGCAGCCTTTGCAATTTCCGCGCAGATAACCCTTCGGCTTAGAGGGAACGTTGCTTATAAGTAGATACTACTCGTCATGATCGAAACCGGTCCTAATCATATTAAATCAAAGTGGCGTAAGTTCAAATGACTATTTTATTTTTTTAATTTAATGGTTACAGATTATTGTTTATCATGTTGAATAATATACATGCTACCTATATGGTTGCCAATCGTTTAAAAAGAAAACAACATTCTACTCATGATTTAATGACTGTAGGACTGGGTTGACCTTTGGGTCTACTTTCCAAGTGGAAACGCCACATTAAGAAGCACTTTTGAACCTTTTACTCATTCACATGTGGTTCCTTTCCTATTAAAAAATGTATGCCTCATTCATAATGAGCGGTTATTTTTATATCTCTTGTACATTGTGGGCTTGATTCACATATCCAGTTCGTGGAACTGGAAAATAAGGATGCACCACAGCAATGTAAATTATCAATATTATTATTATTTTAACTAATTGGTTTGATATAACTTACAAAGTAAGAACTTTGATAGAACTTACAAAGTAGAGAGTAGCAATATCATTTATTCCACAAACATTATGGTTGGCAGCTTTTTCGGCGTCTGGCTTTTGTTAACACTATTCAACGTTTCAAGTCAACTCTATTCAACGGGTTTCATCTTTCGGTATCTTCAGGCGATCAAGCTCACGGATAAATTTAACCACGTTCATCGAGAAATATGTAAATAGGGTAAGCTAAGTAATAAGGTAAAAATAGCAAAGCATTTAGTTCTGTAAAATTTTAAATAGTTTGCTATTTTTTTACCTTATTACAGTGGAGTACTACCAAGTAAATGCCAGTTCAATCAACAAAGCTAAGTACATAGTTTGGCAAATTTGAACGAACATCTGAATATTGTTAATTCACCTTTGTTGTAAGACATTTTAAACATTTACCCACCTTTTAAATCAGTAGGCATTTCCACGTTCTAACATTTAACAATATGTACACACTTGTAATTTCAAAGACCTACGTAGACTATTAGTTTGTGTTATTATTTCTCCAACTAATTGAACATCATTAATATCTTCTTTTTTTTTAATTTTTAAAAAAATATTTGACATTACAGCTTACGCTATCTCGTCAAATATTTCGAAGTTGAAAGATCATACGAGATATACTCGATGAGAATTATTGAAAGTCACGTGACATATATTAATAACAAAAAGTATTCTGGAAGTTGAATGACACGGTTATGAAATTGATTAAAGCAACCGATAATTCAAAAGTAAAGTGTTTTTTTTTACTTATTAATTTAGTTTTTAATTGTATCTCTCTTGTCGACATAATATAAATCGTAAGGCCATCCCTAACAGAGTTCGCAGGCGCAGTCAGGACGAGAATCTTGAACCCGTTGCGATAAATCGGCGAATGCAGTCAGTCGACGGCACCCACGCACTGCCGCCCATCGCCACGCTGCAACTGCAACATATTAAAATTATTATTATCTGCATCATTGCCTAATATTACTCATTCCACATAAACCCTGCAATATAATGACATTTAGTTCACTAACCATACTATTTGTATATAATTAATAATATAATGGCTATGTGTATAGCATTTTTTTACAATAAATTTACTAGATCTTGTCTTAGTCGTCTTGTGACCAAAGTTTACAACAATAAATTCATGTATATGTATAAGAATTGACTTTTATGTTTTAGACAAGAAATACGTTTTATAGACTTTGAATGCAATTGAATGGTATAGTATTGTGTATACAAATGATGAATACAACCGTGGTAATAAGAGATTTTGTCTTTACGCAGACTTCAGATTTCTAATAGATATATTCTTATTTGATCACATCCGCTCCGCTTTCAGAGCATATGCCCATGCACCATGTATCAAATATTATCTATCTACCGCTAGACTCTATGATTTTTCCTCGAATCATGTTATAGTCCAGGGATAGCGAACCTACGGCTTGCGTGCCCAATGTGGCACGTTTGAGAATTTGTATGGCATGCGAACGATTTCCAAGATCAAAAAAAAATAGCTTTAAAGTTTAAAAAACTCAAATTTTGATTAAATAATCCGTGAATTATTAATTTATTCCGTTTTATTAATTTTCAAATGTTTTTACAAGATAAACGACAACCGTTAGAAAAACATTTTTTTCTATTTTGCTAAACAAAATACTGCTTGGGCACGCCACACGATCGAGAAATAATATTTGAGAATTTTTGGCACCCGGACCCAAAAAGGTTCGCCATCCCTGTTATAGTCCCTTAGCTCGCAGAATTCAGGCCCGATTAAGGCAACCCAAGCACATGTCAAATTCTCGTCTAAAGAAACCTAAATTTCAATTGAATATCGGCACCTAACACAAACGAAGTGTTAAAAAGATATGATTCTATACATTCGAAATCGGCAGCGCACATGGTAATGACAATAAAACATGATCCATCAAGCATAATATAACCATAATATCTAGGCTTTTTTTAAATATTGAAAATGTTTTTTATTGCTGCATCATAATTCGACTGTGGAAAGGAAAAAGGACGTAACCCACACATATAAAATTTTACAGGAGGCACAAAAAACGTGTTTTGGCGATTTTGGGTCACATGTAAATTATGAATTATACACAATCTTGAAGTGCACGGAGACTTCTAAAATGGCGTTTAATTGACATAATCTAATATTAATTAAAGAAATTGTCTAGGAAAAACCTTTATTTCAGTATTTTTTCTTAGTTTTAACTTTTTTCAAGGTCATCGTTTTCAAACTTAAAAGTTGAATTTAGATACTAATTCGGCATTTTCAGCTTGCATCCTTTTGATAGAACGTGTATCAAGTTTGACATATTGTGATTATCGAAAAAGAGCTGTTTTGAAAAAACTGTGGGTTACGTCCTTTTTCCTTTACACAGTGGATATGAATTGCTGTTCAATTATTTTGTTCGCAAATATCACCAACTACGTAAATGGCCTATTATCTACATTCATATCGAAGAAAAAGACAACAACATCCTATCGACCAATACGTCAAGAAGTAATAAACAGCTCTGCATAAGGTGCTTTCACTCGCGTTTGTGTGAAATGTATGATTAAAAACGACGGAAAATGTTTGCAAACGAAGCGTGTTAAGACTTAAGTCTCATTTTAAAGCACATCGGATAGTGTTTGTTCCGTATAACGAGAAAAACGTCTTGACGTCGACCTTTTTTGTCGCATTGAAATCACCTGTGTGCATATACAGTAGTACAGCCCGCTAATGAAAAAGAAAAGTGCACAAAAGCAATTACCATTTAGAATAATAATACTGAACACGTGATAACGGATTTTCCGTAGCAAATATGTATACAAATCGATAGCGTGTAAGAGCAATCACATACATTACCTAGAAATCGATGTCAAAACAATTTTATTCGTCTGCAACGCGATTAAAAGAAACAGAATGTCCGCTAGCGCATTATTCCAAATTTGTTTATAAATAATATTAAATTAAATTTATACAATGTAGAAGAAAGTCACAAAAAAACGATGCTGTATTTCACAGT
Organism: Himalopsyche tibetana; assembly: GCA_030503985.1. Taxonomy (NCBI): domain Eukaryota; kingdom Metazoa; phylum Arthropoda; class Insecta; order Trichoptera; family Rhyacophilidae; genus Himalopsyche; species Himalopsyche tibetana. The sequence continues at coordinate 6,339,518 of JAPJYX010000014.1, forward strand.
AGCATATTATATTATTTAACGAAGCGAAACGTTTCTCTTCTCTAGCGCTTTGTGCTTGTACATACATCATAATTATCAATAACTAGAATCTACAAAAAATAATTTAATTCTTTCACATTTGTTGATACGTATAAATATAATAATTCCTTAGAATATTGATATTGTCCAAATACGCTTACTTTCACCTTTCACTATAATGAATGAACCTAAAAAAAATATGCTCAAAATTATAGTTTCAATTCGCAAACATACACGCTGATTATTTCGTTGCTATTTGTTCAATGAATGATGTGCTTAGCAAATTTGTTGTGCCTAAATTCAAGGGAAATGTGAGAAATCTACCAAAACATATTTGGACAACTACTTTAAAGTATCTTATAAATTAATTGTGGTTACCAAATACATACAGTACTTATATTTTAGCTGCATTGTTGTATCAGTTATAATTCATAATGTTTTTTTTTAATTTAGCTTATAAACTAACAATTTTCCGTATGAACTATTAAAAATTCACAGTTGATTTTGTTTATTTATCAATAGTAATCGTAACTCGCGTCATAAGAATTTTATTAAGTAAGATGAAACAATCAATATGCTAATAAACGGACATTTTATCTTTACACAACATAATTACAAATTTCTTATTTACGCATATCTGGGTTTCCCAACCATTGACTCGGTGATACATTACGCTAAATTGTACCACAATATATATTATTTTATTATTTTATATGTGTAAATCATTCATTCCCGCATGTCCGCCATTACTGATTTTTTTAAGTATCACCAACCACCAAGTGGTATGCGTACCACGGGTTGGGAAACCATTGACAAATCCAGGGGGGACCATGAGGGCCATGAATAAGATTTTCTCCCCCCCAATTATTAAAACTTTATATTGTCTCTTTAATTGTTTAGTTTACTATGTTTTATAGAATACATACTTAATTATATTTTTATATAGTTATATTATATTTAAATAATCTATTTTTTAATGTATTATTTATGTATCATATTTATTTTCAAATTGAAAGGCCCCTCCTGGGACAATTTCTAGATCCGCCAATGTGGGAAAACTCTGTATAAGAGCAGTATGTATTGATTCAAATCACTTAACTAATGAGTAATAAACATCCTATAAAAAAGGTTAAATGGGAATTTCTATCAGTCTCTATTCTAATTCAAAATAATGTATCTTAAGAATTTCCGGTATTACTCTTATTCATTATAAAGATTTCTAAAATATTCATTTTTAAAACATCGTTATTTAATTATTAGCTACACTTGGACTACTTCCCTCTTAACGGATCGATTGGCTGACGAACAGTCATATATAATTACGTTTCAGTTAAGTAACTGTTATAAGTCATTACACAAAAAGATCATAAAATCCAAACACAGCAATAAAACGTAAATAATAGTAGCGAATAAAATGGACTTGGCATTTGCAATATTGGTAAACGTTTGCTTATAGATAAGTAAGTAACAGTGAAATGTCTATATAATCTTTGATCGAAAACATACTAGTTTCAGGTGAACATTGCAGCTTGTATGTGAGCTAATCGTAATTGTTTCAGTGTTACGCGTGACTATGACCCAAATGAAACGTTATTTTTACCTGGGGCCGACGAAGCGTGACGTCACACCTACATACATGCATACGGCGTGAGCTGCGTATTGCCCGTCGGGCTGCGAACACCAAGACACCTGGTGACACGACAATCCACACGTCACAGAGCAATGGCATGGTTTCTATCATATGGTCCAATTAAATGAAGTATTTAAGATGAAGTAATGGCTGAAATCACGGTTTTTTAGGAAACAATTTTCGAATTTATTGAAATCAATTACCGAAAATCATTCGTTGTTTTCCATTTTTTTTTCGAAACTATTGCTTTTCTGCAATTTTCATTAATTTTAACTGTGCCCTTATTATATACTGCATATACGTATGATTTAAAACTTACTTCCATAGTTACTCTGTCTGGTGAAAGAATATGGTCTTGGATATGATAGGTAGGTGAAACATTATTATAATATAAGCTTCGTTCGTCAATGTGGAGAAAATGGGTTTAGCCAGCGGTGGGCTGCCAATTTCTTAACAAGGGGCTCGGTAAATGTCAGCCATAATGCTTTCACACCATAGATCAGTGTTGCTCAACCTTTTTGGGCCCGTGGCCCATTTTGAGAGTCTTATTTTTTATGTGCCTGTTTTTATGTGCCCCCATACCTGTTTTGTACTATTAAAGTATGAATGTTATAAGAATTTTTGGGACTCAAAAGGAAAAGCTTTTTTTAGGCCTTCTTAGGACATTCCAATTTCTAAAATACAACAATTTACGGATTTCTCAAAAAACCCTAAAAAAATCTCTGCTCCCCCGTTGAGAAACCCTTGAGAAAAATTTAACCTTCTACAGAAATTTTAGTTAGGCGATTTCATCGAAACGAATGATTTTCTCAACTTAACAAGGGGCTCGCCGGCCGCATCTAAATTTAACTAAGGGCTCGCGCGAGCCCCCCCCCCCGAACCCCTTTCAGCCCACCCATGGGTTTAGCTTGTTTTATTTTAACAGATATTTAAATGTTAAATATGAATTGTAAAGCAATTGCATATTTTCGCTTTTGATTGAGGTTAGGGAATGGATAATTAATTACATAGTGTTAGGTTAAGATCATTTTGAAGTTTCCATTATTTCAAGATGAAACACATTATCAGATAGAAAAATATACTTACATATCAAATTGTTCCATTGAAATTTCAACACGTACACAAATCAATTTGGTACAATAAATCCTTGGATAAAAACTATGAAAAAAGGAAACAAGAAACATGAAAAATCATTGGATTGCAATCACCAGATATGGCTGATAACTGTGTTTCGCGAAAGTGTTAATTCAAACGATTGTAAATTATTCAATCAACAAAACACAATTAAAAGTTTGTTATGAAATAAGGGCATTTCTTGTAGTTTTATTATAATTAGGTATGAGAAAAAATAAAAGACCGTATTCAAATTACAAACGAGAAGGTATTTTAATATGCGTTCCCATGGCAAAGATGGAATCAAAATGTTATATAAAACTAATTATCTTGTAGGTATATTCAGTATTTGTATTGGGGCATAGTTTTGGCGTCTCTATTTTAGAATGTGCTATTGAGATTCTGCTGGAACATCGCGGAGAAAGCAAACTGACGTCATTGTAAAAAATATATGATGTGAATTAAAACAGAACGACCATTGTAAATTATTATTGTGATTCGATATTAGGAAACACGTTTCGAATCGGTCAATAAGCGACACGCTCTCGATGTCTTGCAAAGTTTGATACTTTATTATAGCTCAATTGGAGTATTAAACCGTGCCAGTGAACCAGTAAAACGAGTGACGGACTTTCCGTGCTTCTAGCCTAAATTGAATATTCTTCAAATTACCTTTTTTTTATTTTCTTACATGATAATTGCGTTATGTCATTTATCTAGTTTGTCCGAAAGAATTCGATATGTTAACTCATCATTATAAACTAGATTCTACGCATTTTTCTCTTTCCACATTGTTTTTTTGCTTTAAAACGGATATGGAAATAATTATCGGGAGCCGGTAAATTGCTCGAATGGAAATTGCTCGAATTACAAATTATTCGAATTGCTTGGTTATTTGAACGATTTTCACGATTTTTCTACGAATTTCATTTTTATCTTGGGCGACACTTGTTTAGAGAGTGAAATATAAAAATAATTTTCGTAAGTATTTATTTTAACCGTGTTCGCTCCAAATGTGGAACATATGATCTTTTAATGGAGTTTATCTCAACAGAAGTGTTTCTACGAGAACTGCTTATTAATTAGTTACTCAAACTGTTTCTATATATTTACAGAAAACATAAAAGACTAGACTAGACATAACGGACAGAACAAACGGAAACAAATTGATTATCTTGTTATTCGAGCAATTTCCATTCGAGCAATTTACCGGGAACCATAATTATCACATCTTGCTTTTGTCTGCAAGCCGAACATTAAAATATATATATTCATAATTATATAAATTTAAAACTAAAACCAAAGGAAGAATAATTGTTAAAAAGTTGTTTAAAGTAAACTTAATTATCTATATTTTCACTTACGTCTTTTTTACGCGTTTTTTGGTCTCAACGACGTTTTCAACATGAAAACTAGATAGTACAAAATAATAATAAAATATGAAATGATCCTTTCGCCCATATGACCTAAATAGATAAGTGGAGGATTGAAAACCTAATAGATTTTCAACGATGTCTTTTTACTGTCTTCTATAATTTAAAACATAAGTGAAATTCTCAGAAACATTTAAAAATTTACGAGCATCTATGACAATGCACCTATAAATAAACTTTTTTTTTTGGCTTACTTCCCAATAATGCGCCACGCTATGTTATTAGGAATTATCTTAATTAACTACACTCATAATGAAGTTAGCCATTAAATTTTTATATCTCTTTCTTTAAGTCACATTATACTTACAAAATAACTCACAAAACGGGAACGCAAAGTCTATGATTATAATCCATTTCACGTTTAGTTCGCATAATAATAAAAGATTGGAACAAGAGACGGCAAAAATTCAGACAACTTAAACGCTGAGCCCTAAAAGCTGTACAACGATGTCAATGCTATCACTCATAAAATATTGGAAATTGAGATAAAATCTTCCTTTGAATGTTACATGAAGAACTAGTACTTCACAGAAAAGATTGAAGATAATTATGACAATGTTAATAAAGATTGTAAACATGTTAACTATTATTTAATTATATTCTAGTATGTATTAAATTTAAACGAGTAAAGTACGTGTAAAAACCTGTGTCACTCCAACACTTTGTGTGAAAGTTTAAATTAAATATACATTATCCTCGAAGAGTATTTAGTACCTTCTCGTAATTAAACATTGTTAGTAAGTTTTCGTAATAAGGGTGACATTTTAGATTAATTTAAACCACTTTTTGTTTCGCAATAGGAACCCTTCGTTATCATAACCTGGTCTCTCTAACTTTTGAAAAAACATTATTCAAACTAACAGCAAAATATGTGGGTTGTTCGTTAACAAGTGGAAAACATTTTTATCTTTCAAAATTATTACCATCGCCATAAGATCGTAGATATTTTATCATATTCTTATTTTATGAAGTCATTTACGATCTCTTTTAAAACATCACTTTTTAAAATGTAGACCACTTTTCTACAATCTTATAAGATAACGAGTTATTTTACCTATTGTATGAGTATATGGGGAGAGTGGTAGATGGAATGGAAACCGTTTAGAAATAAACCAAAAAATCACTCTAAAAAAGTCTCGTGTTAAAGTTTTATAAGTTATACCTATAACCAGGGTTGTGGAATCGAAGTTGGAGTTGTGCGTCGTGGAGTCGGGGATTTTGTCCGAAGTCGGAGTCATAATAATCTTACAACTTGTTAAAAAAAAATGGTGTGTAGTCTAACCAAAATAGTTGCTACTGCATGCTAGGCTGACTAAAAATGATCTGATGGAATACATATAATAAGTAAATATATAAGTAAATTTTTTATGTATATAAGTAGAGTCGTAGTTCGTTTTTTATTTTAAATCTGGAGTCGGAGTTGTCTTATTTTACACGACTTTACAGACCTGCCTATAACACTTAACATATTATTAAAACAAATATTTAAAAATGGCAATAAACGTCATTTTTATATCGATAGTTATTGTAAGCCCACCAAGCCGTAGAGTACTTGCCAAAAGTGTACAGTAGTGGTGTAGTGGGGCCAGGTCGGCGACCTGGCACCTGAAAATGAGGAAGGCGCCCTGCCACCTTTTTTTTAATTTTATCCTAATTTTCAAGTACATACATATATTAAAAATCGTTTTTTTTTATTGATTTAATTGTTAAAACTTGTGTTTTTTTAACATCAGACGGATATTAAAAAAAACAAAAAAAATAGGGAAGAAATCAATGACCGACCTGGTACCTATTTATTTACCACTTCCCCACTGGTGTGCAGTAATTGATTTGTCTCCTTTTTGCACACTACAGCTTCTTATCTGTCAAATAAACAACTTTCTTTGCAGTATCATGAGTGAGATCTGGTTCTCCAAAGTGTTAACCAATGTTTTTCTAGCAAGACGTTCCATAAGTTAGTATCTATTATGAAGCATTTTTGTATAAATAATCAACTTTTAAAGAGATCCGGGAAATTATACTATAATCTTAAAAATAATAGTGTATATATCTATCTACTTGAGAATCAAAACTGTAAAATATCTATCTAATATTTATCAAACATTGTTATCATATTAGAAAATTTATCTGCCGTATAGATTGATGACAGTGAGAGGATGTCTAGTTCAGAATCAAATACATCAAACGTTCCCATTCAACCATACAGACTTTTCTGTCGTTATCTATTTAATGCCGGGGCACCGACGTGACAGCGAGAGGCGATATTATCGTATTGTGTCTCGGAACCGCGGGTGAAAGGGGCGTGATGATAATGCAATCCAATACCACACTCCTCATTGTGAGGTAATACGTCTTACGAATAAACTAGCCGTTCCAAACAGGGCCGCTGTAGTTTTTACGAGAATATTAATAATATCAATAAATAATTTACTTTCAAAGAATGTAACCGTTTTTATCCTTATACCACTTTTTCCTAAGCCATGTCATTCACAACAAGATCGATAGTTTTTGGCTGGGAGCGTGTTGATAGTAACCGACCAAAGAATTGTTGGCTTTCACTTAAAATAACAGTGAATCCGTGAATCGATATATATACAATTCAGGTCCTATGGCGCAACGGTTAGCGTTGAAGGCTTCCGTGCCGGATCTCACGGGTTCGATTCCCACTATGAACAGCATTTTTTCGATCGATTTATCGATTTCTGTTCGGAGGCATGGGTGTTTATGATGTCTTAATTCCCCTTCCACCCTTCAATAATTGGGCGTATAACCTACTCCTGTCATAGCTCTTATCCTTCTATTATTCCTACTCTCTTTGAAAAGGAGAGGTTGAGCAACTGAATAACAAATATTTCTCGTAGAAAAACTTATGTTGGGATACATCCATTAGGAGGCCATATGCTCTACATTGGGAGTGGGCATGGATAATATGTATATATAGAAACCCTTTGAGAAGTGAAGTGAGCGATGTAGCAAAATGGTAAAACTTTTCTATTGCACTTTTAAGTACAATCACGTCTTTACTTGGGTGGATTAAATATTTTTATTTTAGGGAGATAACACTATTGCAGTGTGTATTTACTAAGCTCACATATAATGTAGAATATCATTACGCGTTCTGCTCATGTTTTCCTAAATTACCAAAAATAGGAAAAAAAATAAGGGGAATCTTACATTAGAAAACCACAATACATAGCTTATCACATAGTATGTGTACTGTAACTATGCCAATCGAAATGTTGACATTTATTTGATTATTTTATGGTTTTATTATTAATAATTTGTTTAGGTATATAGAAATATGTTCATAGAATGTATATATATGTATATAGAACATACGTTAATATTTAATTTTGGTGATGGGTCGAATTTCACACAAGTGACCATAATAAAACCATGTACTGAATTTGTTTGTCTTCACAGTTTATTGATAATCTGACAAGTAACTAAAAAAAAATAGCGAATTGTTTTATAAATCATTTCACAGTGTAGCTATGAAGATGTCGTACAATAATTATAAAATAAAATACAACTGTCACTAAAATAATTCATTGCACTGAAAATAAAAATCAGTATTAAATAATATAAAAATAAAGACGATGGCGGCCCTGAAGATAAAGGAACTTTTTAATGTTATTATAATACTGTTCATCCGTACTTGTTCAAAATGTGGTAATAAGGAGTTAGACAGAATAGGTGCTATTTAGATGGTTATCTTAAAATTGTGGTTATAAAATCAAATATGAATTTAAAACCTTCATCATTTTTCCTTTACTTTTTTTATTCAACACGTCTTTAATCGTTTACGTTTAGCTTAAAGGGTAGGTTTTTTTTTATATAAATATCTGGTTCATAAATTTTTATCAGATGAGAATATTCCAGTAAACGAGTTTTTTAAAGTAAGGTTAAGTATAGGTAGATCATAAGATATTTGAGCTTTATATTATAATATTATCCTTATTTATAATACAATTTCATTTGCACTAACAAAATTACATGTTTCTTTAGTGTACACGCTGTATTTGAAAGCCATTTTTTTTAAAATCATATCCTCTTCCAGTGTGTAGCATATGGAATCCTAAACGAGTTTATTAAAATGGAAAATTCAGCTCGATGGTAACTTTGTGGAAGTACATTTTAATATGAAATTAAGTTTGATAAGGTGTCTCAATTTTTGTAACACAACAAATGGAGTAACAAAGTTATCAAATTTAATTTTATATTATACTTTTATCTCAGTTGCTCATCCTCCCTTTTTAGAAAAGAGTTGGGAGAGAAGGATATGGCTTAGACTAGTGCAGTGATTTCCAACCTTTATGTTACTGCGCCTCCCTTTGAACAAAAAAATATCTTCGCGCCTCCCCATCTTTTATTTTATATAGTAATAAAGACACGTTTTAAAGGGAAAATAAATATTTTGGACTGTTCGCGCCTCCCCGGTTGGAAATCGCTGGACTAGTGTAATAATCATATACATTACATATATTGAAAAATCATTTGAAACAGCTCGTCCTGGGACTATTATGTATAATATATAATGAGTTTTTTAATTATATTTTAGAGGTTACATTTTTTTATTTTGAGTCTTATTATATTTTATTAGTATATTTTAGTTTTATAAATAATATAATGTATAACTTGTGCTCGGTAAAGTTTCACAGACATCTTTATACTCGCTGTACAACATAAAAGTTAATATAATTAATGTATTCTGGTTTTTAGGCCAATAAAAATACGCAACGTAAATTTTAAATGCTTAGTCTCAACATACATAACATAAATAAGCAACATTTTATTCATTTCACGATTGCGAAATTTTTATTAAACGCTAAACTTAAATAACTATCTTCAGTAACATCTATAAAATTCACATATCATTTCCTTTGTCAAAACGGATGCCGCCGACAAATGAGCGATTGTAAAAAAGTGATTTATTTTTACCTATTAACTCTTGCGAAATATTTTTTTAACAAACTGAGCATATTGCAATTTAAATTAATAAAAGCACACCACTGTTTTTACAACGATTCTATAAATAATTAAATTCTCTTCTTCGTATACAATAATAAAAATGAATGAAACTTTGTTTCATTAAAAAGTGTTGCTACCTCATTCACTGCGGTGTATAAAACTTTGAAATGGCGTAAAATAAGAAATAACTAAGTACGTATGTTACACTTGATGTATCTGTAACAATGTGATAATCTCGTAATATCGGTTAGTCGGTTTTCTTCGTTATCATGATAACGGATTTTCTTATAACCGCTATGTTCTCAATGGAGAGCCAGTTTAGCAGTGGCGCTCATTTTCTTCTGTTCCATTGGTCATATCCAATGTTCCCTTCTTAGACAAGAGGTTAGCTGCGCAGAAATTTCAAAGGCTGCGCGGAGGCTGTGCGGACCGATCAAATATTAATTAAACAACTGTCTTGTAGTGCGCGCCAACCCGGAATGAGTGCGCGGGGTGTTCCCAAATATTGCGCGGCCGCGCGCGCGCTCAGCTTAGAGGGAACGTTGGTCATATCAACAGAAGTCAGTGCCGTGTTGTGACATATGCGGTCGGTAATTTCTTCATCTTCACTTTCAACCTTTTTCCCATTCTAATCTGGTTGAATGACATTAAAAACACAGACATGGCAGTAATGTACTTAAAATTAGAATAATCAAGAAAGTGCGCGAATGATAAAAAAAATGTACTTTTATCAAAAAACTAAACTCATGCCCTGATAATACATATATTCTTTCATTGCAGACAGTTCAATAACGATTAAATCGAATAAATACCAAGAGCCTTCATTACCGGGAATTTCCAGGACTACTAAATACCCTACACTAGAGGTCTGCACGGGCCCTTACCCGATCCGGCCCACGGGCCGGGTTCGGACGGGTAAGCGCAATTGAGATTCGGGCTCGATAAGGAATTTATTTCTTCGGAAAAATATTTCGATCTGTGTACGTGTCATAAATCAGCCATGATGATTTTAATTATTACCAGTTCTGTAGAGCAGCGATTTCCAACCTGGGAGGCGTAGATTATTGCAAAGGGAGGCGCGAACAGTCCAGAATATATATTTACCCTTTAAAACGTGTCTTTATTACTATATGAAATAAAGGATGGGGAGGCGCGAAAATTTTTTTTTTCTTCAAAGGGAGGCGCAGTAACATAAAGGTTGAAAACCACTGCTGTAAAGAATTGTAAATTTGTAAAATCGGGGTTTTTTCGGGTTGAGGAGTATAAATATGGGCTTCGGGTCGGGTTCGGGTAACAAGTGTGGTATTAGACTCGGGCCCGGGCCGAATCGGATCTGAGTTTTTTGGGCTAGGACCGGGTAATTTTGTAAAATTTTGGCCCGTGCAGACCTCTACCCTACACAAATAAAATGTATCCTATGAAAGCCCCTGAATGTAACCAGTAAAGATAATGTAATAAACGATAATGACTATTCGCTGATTCACAATCAGCATTAAACGTTGCAGGCTAGTCAGTAAGATTAATGACTCATTCTTAACAGATATAAATTTGTATCTTGACATTATTAAATGCGATGATATAAATGAATCATTACGCAAGACATTCCATACTTGTTCTTTCCATGCAAATAGATTGCACTTTTAACCGATAAGTGCAGGGGTCAGTGTACATGTGAAAAAATATAACGAAACGAACACCCAAAATGGGTCAGCGATTTCTGTAGTACTGACATTTTTCGATTCGAGAATTTCTATGACGCTGTCAAAACTTCCTTCTTCATATTTTGTTTCAAACCTTCTTCAATCAATTTTACAAAAAAGAAATAGTTTTGCTTGCTTCTTTTTAAATAATACTTGTATTATGAAGTACGTTCAAAACATCATACTGCACACCTGGTGGATTAACGTCAGTAGTGCTAAAGAATTAAAAATTAGAATAACGTCTCAAAACATGCCTAATAGTAAGTAATAGAGATCTGGCGCATCAATCTGACAAGTGTAGTATGTACTTGAAATTGTAAAATCAAGAAATCAAGTGACTCTAAAAATATTCGATTGTCTATTGTCGAGAATCAAATAAACTATTTTTAATATGTTTTCGTCTCTCTGTTAAAAGTGTATTTTTATGAAAAATGGGTCGCGGACGACTTGGCTATGGTTAAAGAGGGTCGTGATTTAAGAAGGTTGGGAGACCGTGGGTTATCAAGTGTGTGCTTATGTAGTGTTTCCTGCCATATGGACAATTTAAAAAAATTGCCACATGAAATGTGCAATTTAGATCCGACATATTTACTTTATTTCTCGATCAAACATCCATGCTATGACGCTTCACCTATTCCAAATTTAAAAAATCTCCTTAACTGTAAATATTATATTATATTTCTCGAAAATAAACCGTTCATCCAAATGTTGACAACTGTGCTTATAATCGAATAATTAAATCTAACATACCTACTATATAATAATCTTCTACTGTTTTGTATTTTCTATTGTATGTTTTTTCTTTTGTAGTGTGAGTTAGCTTTAATGCTTCCTACGTTTGTTTAAAATGTTTTGTTAGTATGTTGTGTATAACTTTCTGTCAAAAATAATGATGATTATATAATAATACGTTTATAATGCGTCTATTTCGCAGTCACTTGGTATTCGCAGTAGGCAGTTTCATTTCTTGAAATTGGACAGCAAATCGACATTTTATATGATTTTTCGTAAATTATTTTATTTCTGTTGATTGTTGTACTAACAAATATTTCTCAACTTAAATCAGATATTTAAGCCGAGGTAGCTATAATTGATATGTTAATCTTTATCTTGGTTCAGAAACTTAATATTTTTACCAGCGCCGTAGCTAGGGGCTGGCGAATAGGAGGATAGGTCTAGGCACCAAGACGCCGGAGGAGTATAGGACCGCTAAAATAACCCTTATAAAAATATGAAATACCGAAATTTCGGCACACAATCTACCCATCCCTAGGCGCCCTGCTCGTTATCCATATCCCGAAAAAAGATTTCACTGAAGATATCGAAGTATATTCTGCAACTTTTATTTTGCCACTTGATGTCTCTTTAGAATATTCCACTACTATAATTACACATATGAACTTGAGCTGAAATGAATGAGATTATAGACGATGTCAGTACCAAGCACCCTGTCCATTACGTGACTTCGAGAAGAATACCTGTCACCAGGTAACTCGGCACGTGTGTTATTATATTCTTATGTTGGTGACACGTAAATATATCAGACAGGTGCCCTTCCATTATTATTTTTATTCAAATTGATATTGTTGCGTCGATAGGTGTCTGTGTGGACGAAAGTTGGTGTTGAATAAGCAACCAATGTGGGACTTTAAAAATAGTCATGCCCGTTCATTGAGATTTAGGAGTGACCTTATCGTGGGGTAACCATAATTTTCAGACGATTTGAAACGCGGATATCAAAATAAGTTACCCTACGTTTTTCACAATCGATGATTAATTTAGAATACAGTGAAACAAACTAGATATTGCGGATAGCTGTGATGGAAACGGTGTCTGTTAAGGGCAATATACATACACTGAACTCCCTTTTTACAAGATTTCTAAATAAAACGGTGTGAAAAAAGAGAAAAATCGAACATTCATTTGACAATGCGTAATTTGGAATTCCCTCACCCAAGGAACTCACAAAAAAACAGTCACAGCGATTGATAACCGATGTTTTGTTTAAATTCAGTAAACCCGTAAATTTGGACAGAGATATTACATAGGCTTTGGATATCCCAATTGATGAAAGCGATGTCGTACCAAATGTGCGTAAACGGGATCGTCTATTATCTTATAGTGATAGATATATTTTTTTATTTTAGTGTATTTTTTTACACGGTATCGCGTGGAACGTATCTACCGTGTAAGTGGGGAGTTCAGTATTCTTTTAAAGCATGTATACGATGATACAAAAACTTATATTTATTAAAAACAACCTCAACGTGTATCTATCATTGATCGAAAATATTGCAGTATAAAAATATTGACAACTCAAATAGCTATTTAATATTGTGCATATGTGTATATTTTCTAAGCCTTTGTATCAATCAAAACCGTTACTGATATATTTATATTATTTATATTATTGCATGCATACTAACATTTAAAAGTATGGCAGTGAAGCTTTGCTACTATATTAATGTAAAAAAAATGTTAATGACATACATTAAAATAAATGGTGTTTATAAATTTATTATCCATGCACATTGGAATGTTGTAATACTATGTCTATAACTGACTACACCACGGGTTCCCAACCTGGGGGTCGCGACCCCCAAGGGTTTCCTGGGGAGTCGCCAACTTTTTTTAGATTTTAACAATATAGCAAATCGATGATTTCAAATTCCTCGGTGAGCTAAAAAAAAGGGGGGGCTTCGGAGACAATCCGGACAAAAAGTAAATCGAGGATTTCAAATTCCTGGGGGGGTCGCTACTCACATGACTTTTATAAAAAGGGGTCGCCACCCGAAAAAAAGTTGGGAACCTAAGGTCGATGTTAATTTTATTTTAAGAAATTACTTATAAGTGAAATGATACGAAAGTAGGCGCATGGTCACCGCATCTCATTGATGCGTCAGAACTCAGAACACCCACCCGCGTTCATAATCAACTTATAATATGGTCGATCACGAATATTTTAAAACTAACACGCCAAAAATATGGCACCGTTCCCAAATTTACATTAAACTCTCCCTAGAACTATTCGCACAATATTAATTATATTTTTTTTACTATACAATATGTGAAAGCATGAGCTAGATTGAACAGTATTCAGCTTACGTCATTAACCTAATTATATTTCGGGAAATTTTCCAATTAACTCTACAACAACAATTTGCACGTTTATAAATAGATTTTCCTTTTACACTGCGCCAAATTGGTATTTGACAATTTACAGGGTGTTTGCCGGGAAGGTTTATTACTTTATTTCGTCGCCATTTTGGAAAACATATATTTTGACAGTCCTGAAATATAAGGTAAAAATAATGTTCCGTCAAAACCATCTGTTAATCGTTTGTTGAATTGTTTTGAAGAAAGAAGATATATATGTGGCATTTAAACACAAGCCTGGGCCAAAGCGTACGAGAAGATCAGCTGAAAGCATTGCTGCTGTCCAAAAAAGTGATCAAAACAATCTATCAACCTCAATTCGACAGCGTGCTCGAGAAATTGGATTTAAGACAACAACTTTGTGGAAAAATGTTCGTAAAGATTCGCATTTGTTTCCATTTAAAATTCAATTACACAAAAGCTTCTTCCACAAACCATTAACGACGCCGTACATATGCCAATTAGATGTTACAGCTTGTTCATAATAACCATAGTTTTCATGAAATATCATAATTAATGATGAGCCCCATTTCCATTTCAATGCATTCGTTAATAAACAAAATAGTCGGTTCTGGCCAATAGAAAATACTTAAATTATTTATCAGTCACCTTTACATCCATTAAAAGTGTGGTACGCTATGTGGTCTGGATGAATCATTGACACTTACTTGTCTGAAGATGAGCGTGATATTATGACTGGTTACATGATTGATAACTTTTTGACACCAGAATTGGATGCTTTGGGCTTGATTGACGTGTGGTTGCAACAAGACAGTGCAATTTAACATACATACTACCAATGTTACGAAGGAATTCAATGGAGAGTAAACCTTACCAGCAAACAACCTTCTTCTTTCTTCTCGTCTTTTCTTTGGCCATGTTCGCTTCTTATGTGGAGCATATGGCCGCCACGCGGCACCTCCATGTTTCCCTGTCTCCCGCCAATAGCTTTGCTTCCTCCCATGACATGCCAGCATCCCTCAGTTCCGCCGAGTACATCCTATGGATAGTACCCGACGGACGTCCAGGACGCCGGAATCCCACCGGTCGAAAGAAGAGGCAGGCAGGATTGAGGCTTTCCGGAGGCATCCGCAGCACCAGTTCCAACGTCTCTCCATAACCACTGACGTGACGGGACGCTGTCTTGTACGCTCCCTTATCTCTGAATTCCTCACAAAATCAAACCACCTCACCCCCATTATCCGACGCAAGCATCTGTTCTCGAAGCTCAGTATACGGTTTTTCTGAGTCTTCGTCAGGTGCCATGATTCGCAACCGTAAAGCATTACCGGCAGAATGCAAGCGTTGAACAAGTGGCATTTGATTTTAATCGAGTACAGCTGTGTGTCCCAGACAGTCCGCATTGAGTTGAATGTGGCTCCAAACAACCTGTATAAGTAAAAGTCATTGCAAAGACTAATCACTTTAATCAGTATTATCACAAAGAAACACAATTAAACTATATTTAATTAGCTGCCTGATGACTTAATACGATTTGCAATTAGACACTACTTATTACTTACTAATGATATTTGAATTTTGATGTTTTCAATTAAAGATATAAACGACATATTTATGAATTCTTATCGATGGCGCATCGATTGAACATAATATAATTAAATATTTAAATCAAATAATAGATTAATATTTTATTTTTAAATATTGGACAGTTTTATATGTTACTTACTTCATTTATCTAATATTTTTAACGGGGGTCAGGCAAAATTATTTTTCTTTGCAATAACTATATCAAGCACGCATCCTTAGTTGATTCGAGAATGGAACACAACATAATTATTTGACAAAGAAACAGGGATACATATGACTTTTTATGAATAAGGTTTCCTTGTTTGCTTATTATTTATTTTTCAAGTATATCTGGTCAGAATCGAATTACTAACATACTAATTATCAAAACTTTCGGACAGGAGCTTACAACCCAGTGCGGGTGCACTCAAGATTGAAAAAATTAATGGCAGATAGAAATCGGATTGAATTAAAAAAAACAATTTGTTTGACAAATAAGCAGTGTGTTCCATATTTATTGCATAATTATATTTTTTTTTTATAAAAAACTTTATATTATACAACCTTGAGGACATTATTGTAAAAGAACTTTTAAAATTTATTTCGTATATACACGATACACTTCGTCACAGTGTATGTTCAAGTTCATCTGTGCACTTGAACGTCTGAAGATGCCTAAAGGCGAAACCTGGGTCATAAGTAACAAAACATCTTGAAGTGTACAAAATTTGAACGATTCAAATTTAATATTGAAATTGCATCAAGCACCTCATAATTAATACTTTAGTCATAGTGTATAGTTTTATAATAAGACATGTGAAGTACAGCAGATTTTTAGCGTTTAAAGTTATGCGTACCGTGTCCTGATAATTATAATATAAAAATAACGTTTTATGACATTCCACCAAGGAACACCAACAGTTAATAATAATATATGTCAATCAAATAAAAAATGTGTTTTTATGGAATGGAAACGTTTCGAAAATTGGTCCAATAAAAACTTCTAAAATAGACACTCGCAAAATCGGTCGTGGTTGGAATGGAACATTTATTTTTCTAGCATCTGGATTCGCGCTGGCAGATCAAGGTGGACGATCAAGATAGCCGCCGCGACAAGTCGTGAGGCCGCGCTCGCCCAAGCGGGAACAATACACTTGTTAACGAAAGGCGGGTACCTGCGCAATCTGGGCGAACGCGGTCACGCGAACCACCGCCCGCCGCTATTGTGGGCACCGCATTGTGCATATCAAATTTGAGATCTATCTCTAATACTATTGTTATGGTCATAAATTATTATGATTGTGTGGAAATGCTTCATATTTATACATATTAATCCTTATCCAACTATGTCACGTAACTATCAATAATGATTATTATTTTCGCGGTCTCATAAAAAGGAACCTTTAACTTTATAGCGGTTACTCCAATAAGCATATTGGCTGCCTCCGATAGATATCGATAGATATTGAAGTATTAGAACAGGGATGCCCAACCGGTAGATTGCGATCGACCGGTCGATCCCAAAACAAAATATGGTCGATCCCGAAAGCCTACGTGAATTTCGAAAAAATGTTTATAATTTAAATACATATAAAAAATACTAACATTTAATTATTTTGTAAGCACATAGGTAACTTTCTAATGATATCGACTGTAGAAAGGAAAAAGGACGTAACCCACAGTTTTTTAAAAAAGGCTTTTTTTCGATAATAACAATGTATCAAACTTGATACACGTTCTATCAAAAGGATGAAAGCTGCAAATGCCGAATTAGTATCTAAATTTAGCTTTTAAGTTTGAAAAAGTTTGTAAAAAATTTAAACCAAGAAAAAAGACTGAAATAAAGATTTTTCCTTGGCAACTTCTTTAATTTATATTAGATTATGTCAATTACAGAAGATTATGTCAATAACAGAAGTCTCCGTGCACTTCAAGGTTGTGTATAATTCATAATACTAATTCGGCATTTGAAGTTTAATACATTCTGGTTATCGAAAAAACCTGTTTTGAAAAACCTGTGGTTTACGTCCTTTTTCCTTTCCACAGTCGATATGTATTTCGCATTTGAAATAAACATTTCTATGTTTGAAGAAGGGAAAAACCCTAAATAAAATTTCTTATAAGAAGTATGTTAGAAGTCGATCGCGAGAAAACTTAAGATTAAAAAGTCGAAAAGGTTGGGCACCCTTGTATTAGAACGTCATTTATTCGAAGGATATGTTAATTTACGAAAGGTATTTGCCGTGCATGATCAATAAATATCGGTAAAGAAAGTAACGGGAAAAAATCTCTCACGTAGCACTGACATGAATCATTACAAAATCCCAATCATGAATATCATCAATGACCCATAAGAACTGAAAAATTCGACGCATTTCCGAAACAGCTTCTATAGATAGTGACGCATCTAGAAATCAGTAGCAGGGTAAATATAGTTCATGTTATCCGTTTTCTATTTGTCTAGTGATAGTCTATCTCGAGTCTAGACCAAATTCAATTCCTAGGAAGCCACTTCACACTCTTTGCTGCCCACGTAAATAAATACCTGAAAGAGTAACGACATCCGGAGAGTCGAAATAAAACTTTGATCCCAAAATACACGAAAAATGTGCCAACTAGTTGGTGAACGCAGTATATTTTTAATCTACCGATTTCATGGGTCACCACAGTCGACACAGACCTGAAACGAAAGACTAGATATCGTAGAATCGACATCGAGAATCTAGATTAGTATCGTCACATAATAAATAATAACAATATACAATTTCGCAAGAACGTTATTAGATTTTAATGAATACGATACAACATTTTGTCTTTGTATTGTAATACATAATTCTACGATCTCGTTTAAAAATCTTAATAATTCGTTCCTACCGCCTTTGCGCTTTTTACTAATGTATTGGCAATCAAAGAGCTTTTAAATTTGAATACATAGTTTAAATTTGAGCATCTTCATACGTTTTGTCACTAACAACCCGGATTACTTAAACTCGGTCAGTTCAATTTCATCGGTGACATCAGGGTCTTCAGTGACACAGTGTATATAAATTTTCAAAATTAGAATGATTATAATTTAATATTTTCAAGCACCTTCAGTCGAAATCCTAAATAATAAAAAAGATTTTATGCTTACATAACTTCCTAAAATAACATAATTTCGGTAAGTAATAATGCAGATTTGTAGTTGTTTCCAGTTTTTCCGAAGTATGCTCGAGATATAAATAAGAATCTAAAAAAACTGATTTATGATTTGTGGAAATGCTGCCGTTGCAAAAAATTAGACAAATAAAAACACCCAAATATAATCTTAAATTTTTAAATAATATCGTGCATGAAAAATATTCATTTCGCTCGACTAAAAAGTATTTTATTCTTTGTAGTTACTTAGAAATATTACAGAAAAATTTAACAAATTTAACTAAATTTTGTTAATTTAGAAATTCAGGATGCGCTAGCCAATATTATCATTAATCTCAAATGCACCCGTTCCGACAATAATGTTAACCACACCTCTCTGAAATTCTGTAATAAGAAAAAAGTTGTCAGTTAAAAATGTTTTTTGATGAGCGAATCCCGTCTCGATATCCTAATGTAAATAATTGTGAAATAAATACAGACTGTGCTTTATTATTATTTATAAATATAATACCCTTCGTAACGTTTTAACTGTAAACACATGATATCAATCTTATCAAAAATCCTTCAATTTCAATCGCATATTTGTTTGTAATCAAGACATTCAAAATTGCAAACCACACTGAATTGATTCAAGTTAACTTCAGATAAGTATAGAAGGAGCATAGTATCGCTATTATCTTGCAGCTGATTGCAATGATGTAAATGTATGCAGCAATATAAATAAATTATTTGGAAAATCACGAAAATATACCATATGCTATTTGCCATTTAAAAAAATGTAATTTTTATTGCTATTCGAATACGTGGTACAAGGAATTAACAACCCAGATGGTCGTGGGAGGAACTTACATTTTATTGGCAATCGGCTTGTTCTCATAGTTTAAGTTATTTGGCTCAAAATATCTTACGTCGTAATCCACAAATACGTCTTAATGTTTAACGACATATAACTATTATATATATATTTTAAATGGGACAAAAGGGGAAAAAACGTATTTTTACGACTGTTAAATAATAAAATAAAAAAACATGTTTTGATTAAAAAATATGAAATTTAAATGATTTAACATAAAATAAATATTATTAGCTTTAACTGATCCAGTCACGTAATATTCCAAATTATAATCTTTTATTTGGATTAAACACAAAGCACTATCTGTAAGATCAGGAGCGGTTTTGCTCATAGACCTGATGGCTTTTAAAGAATGTAGAAGTAGGACCAAAATTTTTATATTTTTTAATATAATACCTCTCTTCCTCCCAAGAATTGACAGCGAACGCCTTTAATGTATTATTTTGCCTCTTAATAATTTATTAAATTAAATTATCGTTCATGTGCATACGAATACTGTCTGGCTCAATAAAAAAAATACTCCAGGATCGACTGGTCGATCGTGATCAATTGATATGGTACACGTGCATTATAATGTGACGGTAGTATGAAACCACTGCAGGTGTGCTCCGAACTGTCTACTAGCCCACCAATAGAAATATTACAGTATAATAAAACGATTCATCTTAGTCCGAATATGGTCACGTTTCAAAACTTGTGAGAAGTTTTTATTTTTCTTTGTGAATATGTGAATGAAAGGCGAAGATTGCTGTGTTAAGGTTTTTCCTCGGAGCTAGCTTTGATGTCCAGTGTAAGTATTTCGTATAAAGTTTATACTAGACGGCAGACTCGCTGGCGTTCCTTCACTGGATTCAGCCGGTACAATGCGCTTTATTTATATAAAATACCATACATTTTTAAGTATCTACCTATTCAATATACAACTTATTTAAACTTGAAAATAAGGCTATATAAAATAGGCTAATATAAAATAGGTTAACGACATCTCTCACCCTGATTGCCAAATTTCAATAAACAATCTTTAACCCAATAAACATTACAGAACTCCATTACAATAGGGTAAAAATAGCAACGAATTTAGTTCTACAGTTTTATATTTATTAGACCATCGAAATAGCTATCAACTAACAAATATAAAAACTGTAGAACTAAATACGTTGCTATTTTTACCCTATTGTAATGGAGTTCTACCAAGTCAATAAACATAAATGGACTATCAGTAACTTGACAGTGATCGTCAAATACAGTTCCAAAGACCACACAGTTCACGGTGTGACTTATATGAGCATCAACATATCGCGCCCCTAGTTTTAAACTATGACTACTCAAAAAATGGTATTCTTAAATAATTGGGCTTGATAGATTTCTTACCTTAATAATTAAAAGTAATTCTTTTGTTAATTGCAAGATTTTGATAGCTATCTTTGATCAGTATAAATTAAAATGAATTCTTATTTTATCCAGCCCAGTTATTTATATGTATGTATACGACAATTTTATTTGAGTTTATTGCTTTTCAATTTAAAAAAGGATGTCAACATAATGTTGTAAAAAAAATCATTGCAAATTTACAAGGAAATCAACTGACTTAGCTCCGACAAAGTCCACTTCAATACATAAAAAAATAGTTTTCGTCAAATTTCACGCGGAATATTAGTCAAATTATAAGACCAAAAATGTACATTCGTATTCAGACATTCGATAGATGACTACAAATTTCATTAGAACCACTTTAATTCATTAAGACTTGTCAAAGTCTTTAACTAGGTTAATACTGATGTTTTAACATTCCTGCATTATTAACTCAAAATATTTAACCAACTTCAACTTGTAATAGTCTAAAATAATGGGTACGATATGATTATTCATCCGAGTTTATTTTCAGTTAGTATTGTATTAACTCTCCAAGGACGAGCGTGACCATATGGTAACAGTAAACACCGTTGTCTATTGATCCCACTATTCATCCTTTTTCTACCTGAATATCGTTACTTTTACTCATATTTGGTTAAGAAGGGTACAGACTTCAGTAAGTCATCAGCCGCGGGGACAGAAACGGTCACTAAAAGCACATGCGATTTTTTGAATTTCCGTTTTTTTTAATGGACTTTTTGAAACTGTTAGTATTTTTTTTATCAGAACATCAAATTATTTACATTATTTTGCTAATATATTTGTATTAAAATTATGTTGATCTAAAGAGGTTAAATTGTAAATATTTTTGAAAAAATTCACATTTACCTATATTTCAACCCCGAATGTTTGCGAGCCCATACGGTCACTTTTGTCCTTACAACTGTCCGTACACAATATTACACGGTAATAAAAGGATGAGCATGATCATATGGTCATGCGGGGTTTCTATACAACGACTTGGCGTTTTTTTTTTTTTTTTATTAGGAAGAAAAGTTATCCGTGACTTCAATATGGCTAAACAAATATTTTTTTTATCGAAGTTAACAAATGATGAGACACATAAAAATAGAGTTTTGATATGTTTAGCATAATATATATCATGGCACAAGAAGATTACGCAAACCCATTCTTCTGACATACATAATTATTTAACATGAAATCATTTCTCCTCCACTGAGTAGGACTTTTTCAAACTGAACTTTCAGTAGATTTATCAAACGCGAGTACGCGTACAGTTTTCAGAAAACTCTCGAAATATTTCACGAACTTCTTTTTTACTATCGCCTGTAAAGCGAAAGAATTTGATAGATATACTACTGCATTTTTCTATAAAGTATTTCACATTATTTCAGGTTATAAATCATGTAAGCTCCACTGCATGTCCAAATGAACGTCGATATACGAAGAATGTATGGTTCAATATGAAAAATTGACAAGACGTATACAACTTTTAATCACATTTCTTTATAAAAGAATATACTATATTAATAATATCCAAGAAAGTTTTTGTCCTATACACAGGGTAAATTATAAACTTGTAAATTGCGTGACAACAAAATATAATATTTTAGACATAATTCCATTCTTATACAAACACTAGAAGATACGAAAATAATTATTAGTATCATCGCCTTCTTTCCGTTATCGGACATGTCATGATTCATGAATATAATAAGATATAACTGATTACTAATCAAAACTGTTAGAAATACAAAAATTATACTTCTAATACATAGCATATTATGTTCTCATATAAACAGAGGCTGTTTTAAGTCAATCTGTCAGAATGTATTATAGGATAATTTGAGAAAAGAAGGATGGATAAAGAAAGGAGTTATCTTAAACTTGTCGCTCTTTTATTCCTCAGGATGAATAAATAGTCAAGAGATTTGAACCGTTGATTCTGTATGGCGAAAGTCTATTAGCCTAGGGCGAACGAGATATGTATAATGAATATCTTAAATAAATTAATTAAATACCAACAAATATTGCATCGCTCCGATTCTAATCTATCTTGTCCCTAAATATTACATATCTATCGATATCATAATAATATAATGCCAACGCAGATTATAACGTGTTCGAATATGTACTTATAAATCATACAATTTGACAGTAACAGCGCAGCAACAATTTGTGCTAAATTTATGTACGCTTTAAACTTTAAAGTTAAGATTAGTTTTCGTAACAGAGTTGGTGAAATTTCTAAAACATATATAAAATAATAAATCTATGTGTCTACATATAATTTAGTGATAGATTTGAGCTAGAAAGCAAACAAACTGGAACAAGCCGTGACTCTATGAAGATTTTATCGCACTGCCAGACAAAATGTCTTCGGAAATATATTATTTTGGCTGACAGGTAAATGGGCTTCTAAAACGACTGTCCCGAATTAATAGGATCCACTTCCACTGATAACATTACTGTAACGGTTTGAGGGCCACCGTAACCCAGTTAACAAAAGTATCTAGATACCTTAATGAGTTCAAAAGCCAAGCGGCCAATTTATTCTCGATTTTTTCGATTAACATAAACAAGATTCTGTTAACAATAGTCTTCCTTTTAATTACGGTATTAAACAAAAGTTTATAATTTCAGTTGTCATAATATATACACCCGAACTCGATTATTACGATCACGGAAATAGCGAGATCTCTGATGTAATGAGAAAACATTCGTTGACATTTTAGTTTATAGTTTTTTTCCATACATTTATTCACTTTTATAACGAAC
Source organism: Himalopsyche tibetana (assembly GCA_030503985.1). NCBI lineage: Eukaryota > Metazoa > Arthropoda > Insecta > Trichoptera > Rhyacophilidae > Himalopsyche > Himalopsyche tibetana. The sequence continues at coordinate 6,363,209 of JAPJYX010000014.1, forward strand.
TACTTCTCGGGCATACCGAGAAAAAATATCGACAATGAAAATGAAAACTATGAAACAAGCATCAATTTTAATTTTTGTGAGAAAATTGAATTGACAGAAAAATGTAATACGTGTGTAACGGGTGTGTAAATAAATTCTAATTGTGTATTTTTGTTCGATTTGTGACTTTTTGTGTTATGTGACCGCTCCAGATACTTCTTGTCTTCATGTGTTGGGTGTGTTTGTAAAAACTTATAAACACATATTCTCCGATATAACTAGTAATGTTTATAACGAGCAAATTCAGTAGTTCCCATCTTCCTAATGATAACCAAGTTTGACTGTAATTATTAAATCGGGTGAAACATGAGACCGAGTATCTAAAAATCGCAGTATTAAATCAAATCTTATCTTACTTTTTTTCATTATAAGTTACTCGGTAAACAGAGGTAGAGTGATTAGGTTTACAAACGGTAATCGGTAAAATATCTACTATTGAAATAATTTCTTCGGTGTGAATATGAACGCAGACATACTTTTAAAAATGCCAAGGTACTGCATGCACATTCTCCTAAGCCGCGTTGTGTATATAGATAAGAATGAATGCACGTAGCTTGGAAAATACGAAGTACCAACCCACCAGGCGAAATTTCCACGTGAAGTTAATTAGTATGGATAGTCCACTGCCTCATGATAGCCCGGGGCAATCGTGCAAATGATGATCATGATTTTTTTTGGTCAAGGCTATAAATCGATTTGTACACCATAATTAGATATCTCCTCATTAAAAAGAATATACAATACATATAACAACGTAGCGAACACGTTAAAAAGTGAGACTTAAAATGATACACCGCAACATAGATATTAAATATCAAGGGGAGGAAGGGGCTAGTTGCTACTTGTAAAAGATGATTTAAATTTCTGACGAAACTAGTAATTATTCTAAAATTTCTTTGACAAATCATTTCAGGGCATATTTAGAATGACATCAGTTGAAATTTTACGCTATTTATTTATTATTTACGAAATTTTACTCAATAAGAGACGTTATTAATATTTCTCTCATTAGAGGTTAATACTTTCTGCGATTGTTTAACTTTTGTTTTTATTTGAGATAGTATAGACAAATAATTATAACAGCAAAAAAAAACATTGCCAGGCAATCCACTGTGTTGGAAAAAATTTCACATAATAAACACAGATACATGTGTTATGCAGTGCCGGCGCGAGGTTATTTGGCGCCCGAGGCAACATTCTCCATAAAATCGTGTAGAATTTCAGGATTAAGAAAGTTTTGCTCGGCGATTTTGAAATCCTGGAAATTTACGGACTTACGGTCTTGCGGGGATTTTTCAAAAAAAAAAATAGTCACTGCCCGATTTCAAAAACCCAGGAATTTACGGAATTCACAAAATGAAAAGACGCAAGAGTTTTTTTGTTGCACTATAAAGAGCAGTAATTTTGGCTGACAAAGATTTTCAACGTTTTCGAGCTACTGCTTGAACCTCACTGGATAGATATTTAATATTAAAGTATAAAAAAATATTTTACTCCTCCATGTATGCGCCCTCTTGTGGTTGTCTATTTCGCCTGTATGATGGCGCCAGCCCAGGTTATGACACTAAATATAATACATTTAAACAATAATATGTATTCGATCCGGCGTTTACTTTGTAAAAATTCTTTATTAACAATATATACATTTAATTTTATCATTTTGATATTATACTTACTTATTGATGTCTGAAGATGCTTCTGATATATGCCAAACGCGTGTCACAATTCGTGACGCAACCAGTGGAATAAAAATATTGGGTTATACTTCAGCACATTTTTTTTATTGATGTAAAATTAAAATTATAATATGAAAAGTTACTAATTGATTTTAAATAAAGATACGAAATATTTTACGTGCTGCAACTCACACCATATTCCCCTATTAACCCATTCGATGGTAAAAAGAAAAAAATGATGTATAATTTAAACTTATGTAAATACAACAATTTGTTACATTGCAATAATGCATCTTCGCCTTATAATTTATTTTTAGGATAGATCAAAATCAAATTGCATTTCAAACCCAGGTACTAAAAACTAAATTATGTATCCAGATAATCCATTGCTTGGTATTGAGCAGATTTACATTATTATACGTCAATTTTTTTCAATCGTATTTTCGTTGAATATAAATTCAATGAATGACTTAACATACCAACTAGGTTACGTTTCATAATAAATATATTTTAATAAAAAAAATATTAGTTTTATATTATATCATATTCAATTTAAAATTGGAATGTGCTGACAATTGACAATTCATTATTAGGACCTGGACTGGTTTCTCTCATCATAAACGTTTTTAACTGATGTGCTCGTGACGAGCGAAACCAATCCTGATCCTAAAACATACGTATTGTGGACTAAATATAATATAATATAAAGAGTGTTTTACTATTTTTTTATTTAGTCTATGTAATACCTTTCCCCTAAGTTTGACACTGAACACATTTAAAGAAATTATTATGGTACATATTGAGAAATTCTTTCATTAATTTCTGTAATCTTACAAAATACGAATTATTTATTAAATGGTTTGTGTTTGTTAATGGGTTCGGGCTATGGTATCCAATCCCGGAGCCTTTTTCCAATCCCGGGATTTCGGGATTGATTAATTTTCAATCCCGGGATTTGGATAAGCTCACCGGGGAATTTGAAATCCTCAATTCGCTATACTTTTTCCCGGATTATCTCCAAACCTCTTTTTTTTTTTTAGGTCACCGAGGAATTTGAAATCTTCAATTTGCCAATTTCCTGTCAATTTTCGGGATTTGCTCAAAATTTCTCAATCCCGAAATCCCGGGATCGCGGCCGTGTCAAAAAATTGAACGGGAACCCGGATCCCGGGATTGGATGCCCTAGTTCGGACATCTAATATTTTTTAGGCTTAGTAGCATGCTGCAGGGTGCCTTTTTTGACTCTAGAAATTTGTATAAAAAGAATGTTAAAAAAGGAGTCGTTAGTTTTTTCCGACTATGAAGCCGGCCCCGATTCCGGTGGAAACAGTTCGACTCCACGACTCCGACTCCATAACCGTGGTTTGTTACACATGTAAAAAAATACTATGTGGACTAGATTTGAATGAGTTACTAAAGTATTCATTGTCCGAAAACTTTGCCAAGTAGGTCTGGCAGCGTGTCACAGAGACCTTGATCTAGCCAGCCTGGATAAATACAGACTAATGATGCCGACAAGATTTTTGGAAGCATCTAGCTAGAGATATTCCTACATGTTGTTACCAACTGAATTCATGTTATTAAAAGTCAACATTTTTGTGGTTTTTTTTACACAAAATGGATGAAAACAATATTTCGACAGATTTGTTGTTGTTTTTACATATATTTAGAATCAACTCTTCATGAGAAAAGCAAAAAATAAATGAAAACATGTTCGAATTACTCCATTGATAAAATTGCATTTTTTCAATTCTTCTGCCCAGACACTTTTGACTAAAGTGCAAAGTTTATAACTCTGCCAATTGACATCTTTCAAATATCCAAACTGTCACATTATTTAAAGGTTTCGAATAAAGGTGGATGAACTGGACGTTCAATATTAAATTTAATCCTTTAAATTTTGTACATTTCCACTCGCTTTGACACTAACAACCCGAGTTTCGCCTTTCGACATCTTCAGGAATGCAAATGCTTAATAAATAAAAGGTTTCATTAGATCCTAACACATAAGACGTGTCAAGAATATCTAGCGATGAAATCGATTTATGTCCAGTCCCTCATAAATTTACCCGTATATAATCAAGTAGCGATGAATATTATCAATTTTTCATTATTAAAATAAATGTTATGAACAATGAGTTTTCATTGTTACTTTTGACACGATTTTTTTCTACCACAATATTTCTTTAAATTTAGAAAGCCAATCTTTAATCTTTCTATGAATTCTATCACTTTTTATACGGATTTTTTATGATCCTTTAATAATCGGGTGTATCGAGAGCGATTAGTTAACCACTAGCCCTGTCCTAGCCATATCCTTCTATCCCTACTTGCACCTTTGAATAAGTGAGGTTGAGCGATTTATCGATTTCTGTTCGAAGGCATGAGTGTTTGTGATTCCTTCCCACCCTTCTGATCCTTCAATAACTTAGTTAGATTAGTTAACCAATAGTCCTGCTCTAGCCTTATACTTCTATCCCTATACCTCTCTTCAGAAAAAAGAGTTTGAGCGACTGAATAACAAATTGAGATTATTCTTTAGAGATATCTCCATTAGGAGGCCATATGCTCCACATTGGATTAGTCTTCAATTTATAATTTGTCAATCTTATGTAATGTTAAATAAATAGATTCATAAATTGTTTAAAATAAATATTAGTACCTTGTTAACACGTTTAGAAATGTAATGCATGTTTAAATTTACTATGATCCTCAAAAGGTTCACACTTGCCAAGTGGTAGGTTCTTAGGTCCGTTGCACATTTCTCTGTGGGTTAAGAAACGGCTTTTTGATTGTATGATTGTTGTTGGTATTGAATTGACGTGATGCGCCCGCGGTGTGAGAGGGTGAAGCCATGCCACGGCGCGGACCGGTTCAGCACCAGCCCAATCAACGAACTGTACCTACGATTTAACAGTTACCTACCGGCGGATCGTTTTCGAACAAAAAAGCGAGTACATCAGAGCAGGTATCTCGCACGTTAATCCAGTGTTGCCAAGATTTCGTTTTCAGCATTTGTTTTCAACCCAAATTATATTATACAGTGATTACTGCATGACGAATATTCTGATGTGAATTAATGTATGTTACTGATGTAATTCAATTAAAAATTCATTTTCATCTCATTGATCAAATATAGGCTCATAACTTACCTTGTATTTAATCTTCTATACTGATATACATTTAAATCTTTTTTAAACGACTTAAAAAATCGTTCCACTAAAAATAACACTATATTTTTTATCATTTTTAAGGTGTTTACTGTCAATACTTGGTGGAATGACATTATAATAAAAATAATAAAACATTTTTAGTACTTTTTTCTACATAAAATTTATTGGATCGGGACCGGTTTCGCTCATGGTGAGCATTGTCAACTGATAAGAAATACAATGAAACATTATTTTTTTTGTATAAATATCACTGTTTCATTGTATTTCTTATCAGTTGACAGTGCTCACCATGAGCGAAACAGGTCCTGATCCAATAAATTTTATGTGGAAAAAGTACTAAAAATGTTTTATTATTTTTACTATATTTTTACTCGAATTATAGGTTCTAACACAAATGCGGATAACGGATTTCCTAATAACAAAAAAAAACATCAAACAAGACAATAATAGCGAAAAGGGGCGTCATTAGATAAGATGTATTAGATTTTTTTTGCAATTAGAGCAATTTCTATTTAGTCCCATGTAAGTCCCCCGTATATTATATATTTAAGTAGCTATGAAGAGTAATGTTTGTTCTTAATCAAAATACATAATATTTTGTGTAATTTACTTCATTATTAACTTTTTTTTAACGATGTTGTGTTACAATGTTGTTCATTTTTCAAATAACACGGTTTTTTTTAATTCAGAAAAACTGAGCTTCAATTTTTTTATGAATACTATAACTTTTTAAACGGCTTAGCGTGTAAAAAAAGATATGTGTTTTTATAATTAAATTTTACATTTATTTATTTTATAATGAAAAACTGATTTTACGTATATAATCGTCAGCCTGGGGCGCAGAGTTTGTAACGTTACACGTTTTCGGCAGTGATAAATAAAATATTTTCAAAAAATTATAAATTTTATAAAATATTGTTTTTGTAGAAATTTGAAGACAACTTCACGTATTATTCCAAAAAAACGCTTTATAACGTTAAAAGCAATGTAAATTGGTAGGCATCTTCAAAGTTACTATATATGTTAAAATATAATGTTCGGTAGGTATTTTAGAATTTACGATATCTCCCAAAGCTTCATCGTCTTCTTTATATCGCGTTCAAATAAATCGGCGATCTCCAAAAAACGAAATTGATACATGTTATTATAACTTGGCCGATAATAAGACCGGATTGATGGTGAAGTTGAAAAATTTAATAAAGTAAGTAAAGGTATCCCAAACGGTGGTACGTGCGCCCCAGATAGTGCGCGAAAGACTTGAATGAGTACCTACTACTTACACAGCTGATTTTTTTTACGCGTAAATTATTGGTCTCGAGCCAGCTTCACAAAGCTAATTGCACTAGAATATCACAAGAAATTGATACATCCTACCTATCCATTTTTTATTGTTGTTTTACTTGTGTATTTTTTTATTGTATTATTATAATGATTGAATATATCGGTCGTCTAGTTCAGTGTTTCCCAAACATTTTCATTCCACGGCCCCCCAAATATGAAAAAAATATAATCCGCGGCCCTCCTCGATACAAAACATGTTCTGCGGCGGCCCTCAATCTGGGAAGTACTGGTCTAGTTCATTAGTAGGACAACTCCGATCTGAAAAATCTTAAATAAAGTCATGTGTAAAATTTTACTCATCAATGACGTCAAAAAATGTTTATGTTGTTAGACTTCTAAAGGATTTAAAAAAAAATGATCATACCTAACTACATGATTCTTAAATGTATGAATATCATGCACAGGTAAAAATTGAGGACACTTTGATGACCATTTGAATATTGATTTGTATGCATAAAAAAAATACTATTTAATTAGGTTCCTTTAGTTAATTCATTATTTTTATCTTTTGTGGGGCAATCCTTTATAACAACTATTTTATGTCTCTAATGGCGAAAGGTCATTATTTATGATTGAGAAACACTGATCAACAATTAGCGATGGGATGAAAATTGTAATAAATTGTTTAGAAAAATTATTATCATGCAATGGGTTCTAACGTGTCGTTTAAATAATTGATATTGACGATATTAAATTGTATACAAGATAATAGGTTTACAGTTGTGTTATCACTCCGAGAGTCTATAAAAAAGGGTCACTGATACTTGCAATCAGTATGTCACTTCCAACAATAAAAATATAACAGACAAAGCGTTATCAAAATATTTGGATTTCAAAATAAACGTCGGGCCGCAAGTAAAATAACAATTTTAGATATACATTATCTAATACTATGAAAGGGAATTTCAACATAAAACAATTAGAGATTCTCTTATAACGAGACATATTATGTTATAAAGCTGTTTTTTTTAATTTTCAGTGCTGTGGGCTTGACTGACTAAAGATGATCTGATGGAATACATATATGTATCTATGTATATAAGTTAAAATTAAATTATTGAAAAATTTCCTAGGAGTCGGTGTCGTTTTTTTATTTCAAAGCTGGAGTTGGAGTCGGAGTCGTCTTTTTTTTACAAGACTCCACAACCCTGATATTTATTAAGATTCTTTTACTTTCAAGTGATAACTTTGTATTTGATATTATAAAACTGTATTTTTTTTATGCTTGATCGTATTTTTTGTTTTTGTTGATTTTAGTGAGTAAACAGTTCTCTTAAATCGGTATCACCCTACATCAACGGTGGGCTGCCAATATATTAACAAGGGGCTCGCTTAACTTCAAAGCTATTCGCGGTGTCTGGGAGAAAGGGCGGATTTTTTGTCGCAATACGCAAGAACTATTAAAGCAATCAGATGTTACAAAATATGCTTATATAATGTAACAAAACGCAATATACCTTTAAAATAATTAATATCAATAGCTGAAAACTTATCTACTACTAGATTTTGATTCCATCTATAAATATTGATATTTCTTAATTTAACATAGAGCTCGCTGGGCTAGGTCAAATTTAACAAGATAATCGCGCGAGCCCTTCAATTTAATTTAGCATCCTTTTTCAATTGATTACTACTATATATTTCTTTCACCCCCCCCCCCCCCCCCACCAGCACCCTTAAAATAATCCTGACTACGTGCATTCTCGATTCCAATCGAGAAACATTATATTTCTCCTTTGTTAAGAATTGTTAGAAAAAAGAAAAAAATAATATTTAAAAATTCAATACTCAATGAGAAGAAATATTTTACACTTTATCGAATATAAATATGTTTGATACATTTATATAACATTCTTCCTTGCGGTGGAATGCCAATATTTGACAATAAATTATGGTTTATGTTTAAATTATACAAATGTATTCTTTGCTATTGCGAAAATCTGTTTTGTTTTTATTTCACAACATATTATCAACATACTGTTTTTGAGTTTATCAACCCTGAGATAAGAAATCCCACATTATCAACCAGTACACTTCAAAAAGACAGCCGTTTTCCCTTATCGGGCAAACAGTATATGTAAGTATATTTGTGGTGAGGAAAAATTGCGGTCCGCAAAAACGAATTAAGACAAGATTCAGACTAATAGCGACGATATAACGTTAATATATTCTATAATTCATGAGATAATCGTGATAAAAAGAAAAACAGCACATTATCCTTTTTGATAATAAATGCGGCTCTCAAAAATCAGCAATATTACGGTGAATACTAGATGTCAATATTTTTCCTACGTATATAGAAAATATTTATTAAAAAATGGCAACCAGTGCTGGTTAAAATTCCGTGTTATCAATTGTGAGTCCATAGTACGTTCTAAATCTGGCATGCACATCATTATTCTTCTAGTGGGCCGCATCAAATCATGATAATTTCGGGCCGCAAAGAAAAATTCAACTTAAAGTACGATCAATCCTCTTTTTAGACGATGGTTAGTTTCACGCAAAACAGCCCTGCTTGAAATGAAGTGAATACAAATAAACGAAAGACATATTCCATTACATTTGATTGTGTTTTTTCGAAACCATGCAAGAGTGGATTATTTGTATTTGTTCATTAAAAATAGTTTTATTGTAAAATATTTAGGTGTACATGTTTTAATTATTTGTAATTAAAAGTTAATGCGATCTTCATTTTTGAAACATTTAAACTAATTCTTTAGAATTTGAAGAATAATCTCCAAAATAGAATTAAGATTTTCATCAGTTAGTCTATTTCTATGAAATAATTGATTCTGCTGCATCAACGAAAACACTTGCTAACATTTGTTAAATTCAATGATTTACTTTTAAAAATATGCAGTACCTATATTAAAATTTTAAGATGGAACATTAAATGGCCACAAAAGATGTTAAACGGGCCGCAGGTTGTGCATCACTGTTCTAAATAAAGAGCACATGCTGTTAAAAAAAATAAAAACGTGCCTTAAATATAAATAATACGTTAAAAAATATTATTGCTAGGGCATTGTTCCAAGTGCGGTCGTGGTAAACTAAAAAAATACTACATTTTCCAGAAGTGGTAGCGACTTTAAAAAAAAACGTAGCAAAAAGAAAATAAGTGTTATTATTGTGGTTTTTTGTTAATCCAAACAACAATGAATCACAGCGGAAATGTCACTTGATTGTCAGTTTCAGGTTCACCACAACTAAAAGATTTCCACCGAACAAAAGAACCGTGATAATCTTATCTGCAGAATCACTTTTTTCGTGTGAAACTGCGAACGTTTATGTGTTTTTTTTACAGCGACGTAGTAGATATGCTGTGAAGTTAGCAGCAAGAAGTTGGAAAATCGTATTGATTTGATTTTTATCTTTATGGATAAAATCAACATTAAAACATTTTGTATTGGATAATGAACATTTCCGATTTTTTATATTTACTCTTATCAAAGTATTTGTATTTGTATAATATGTTATATATTCTGTTGTCTTTCGAAAAGACAATTTAATTATCAAAATGATAGTCAGTTGAAAAAGTAATTCAAAACTACCGCAAAGATATGTTCATGGTTATAATACTGTTAAATCGATATTTTAGTGGGTTACCCATCATTGTATCCGTCGCCACCCGCTACGGCTTTACAAGTCTTAGTGTATAACGTAATGTAGTAGCTTAAAGCGCTTTCAATTATTTGCACGGAATATCTTAGAAGCATTTAACCAAGACTTGTGTCTTAAACAAAATAAAAAGAAAAAAATACTCATCCAACCCAATAATCTATATTTAGTTCGTCTGGAATCCTGACTAGGGTATCCAATCCCGGACCTTTTTTATAACCCAGGGATTTTCCTTGAACGCCCAACATTAAATCGTGTATAAATTGGAATTCGGAATTGAGAACATTTTTTCTCAGCGATTTTGAAATCCTGGGTTTTTTCAGAAGAATTTTATGTCGACTTCAAAAACCCACAAATTTACGGATTTCTCAAAATTACCAGCACGAGAGCTTTTTTTGTTAGCTCTTCCAAGTATAATTTTGTGTAATTTTCTCAATCCCGAAATCCTGGGATTAGCACTGTCGCAGTCCGGAGATTTCGGGATCACAGAATTGGACGGGACCCCAGGATTGGATACCCTAATCCTGACTAACAGTATTATTGACAGAATAGAAAAATATTAATATAAATCAGAATTAGAAGTGTTTCAGTTGAATCTTGAATATTTTATACTATTGAAATACATTTCTAAATTATAAAGTTAAACAAATACCCTTGGAATTGCTTACTAACTACACGATACCTATGGAATAAATGTGGGATCTGAATTACAGTTAGAGATAGATTTGCTGAACGCAATATGAAAAGGTCTAAAATGAAAACATTTTGGTAATGTCCCTTTCAAACTTTCCTAACATTTTATCAACAATGCATCTCGCACAGTGTGGTCCAATATTGAGAAGTTCCATTTACTTATATTTCCAATTATAGAATTATTGTCTTACGAAGTATACTTCATTTGGTGTGTGGTAGCATTACGCGTGCGAAGTGAAAGTATATTTTGCTGCGAATAAGTAAGTACTAAGTAGGATGGGCCGGCGAAATTGTTGTCAGGTAATGATAAGAGTTAGCAGGGTTCCTATTATCGCCAAATACACTTAATAACCTTGCCGTGACTCGTCATTGAATTGTTTTCGTTTATGTAACTCACTCTTACGATAGCATATTATCTATATGTCACGATTAAAGTGTGAAATCTTGCAAATTTATTCATTAACTAGCAGTTTAAGATGAAGCCTTACATCATAACAATTCACATTAACTTTGAATATTCAATATATTATATTAATGAACTTCAAGTAAACACTCACTGGCGAGCGCTAGACAGAATAGTGATGCCATTAAAGTTTAGGCCAGGGGCGGGGAACTTTTCCAATTCTAAAGGCCACATTCATTTGTCTGATTCGACATAAGGCCGCAGTAAAGAAAATGTTGACACCCCCCCCCCCCCTTTTTTTCGACTGTCGAACATACATATGTATAATGGGTTGATTACGTTCTTTTTCCAAACGTTTGCGAATAATTTTTTGATCAAAGTGAATATTTTGATTATGCCAAAAGGCCGCATCAGAGTAGCCAAGAGGCCGCAGGTTCTCCTCCACCGGTTGAGGTTATCGTTGTCACGACACTAAAATACCTCACATGTGATTGATTTGACAAAAATAAGTTAAATATGATATTGCAGATTCAACTGTTTTACCGATTGGTGAAATCTGCCATCTGATAATAAATACTGATATGTATTTAATAAAAAAAAATCTTTTCATATATTTTTGTTATGATTACATCACTATAAAAATGTTATTATTATTTATTTAAACTTAAAATTTGAGTCTACAGTTATATTCAAATAATGACAAGTCGAGGAAGACGTATCGTTGAAATGGTGAATAGGGAGAAACTGCAAAACGTATTTGTAGTTTCTCCTAAAAAAAAAATTTTTGACACATGGGAGGTTTTTTCGTCTTGACGACATTATGTTAGTATACTGACAAGCACTTACTTAAAAGTAAAAAGGACTTGCCGGCATAGGTTTGGTAATGTTAGCTTAGGTGAAATATGTTGAATAGAAATGGACGAGACTGACAACAAGACGTTAAATTTTTTGAGGTTATGTGAAATGTCAGATGAGAGTAAAATACAGCAACTGTGCAATACTGATTACGCGCTATAACCTGTGGCTAGCAACGCTATGAGTGCACACTCGTTTACTTTTATGTTTGTGAAAATTTTAATTACGCCTGAGTAGTTAATGTATACATTGACGAATTAAAGTTTTCTTTTGTTCTCTCGTGTATACTGTAACTTGCTACTGTAGTTGACATTGTATTCATTGACTAGTTAATTAATACATTGACTAAGTGGATACTTTAACTGTAACATGTATACTGTTTATTTGCTTAAACACTCTATAAATAGATTGTGACCCAAAAATTTTACAAGGCCAAACTTTAGACTTATACAAACAATAAATATGTAATAATTATAAATATAGATATCTATGTATTGGTAAAAAAGTGAATTTGTCAAAACTTGCCCATATTGACTTAAGTGTTGAAAGTACTTAAAATGCTCAAATTTTAATGCTAGAAGTGTCTTATGTCCACCACTAACAAAGCGAGTGTATTTTGAATCATACCAGGCTTGCACGCAGGGCCGGTGCTAGAAACTTAGCCGCCCCATGCAAGATTATATTTTCCACCCTAGTTAATATTTCATTAGGCGCATAGAAATTTGGCGGTCTCTCCAAATCTCTCCAGATTTACCACATCACGTGACTATACCAAAATTCTGCCTATAAGTTCACATTTTGAAACCTGGTAAAATGATTTGTTTTATTAGCTGATTGAAGAACAAATTTAACCATTTAACCCCCCCCCCCCCTATCTCCAACCTCTCAACTGAGATAAAAGTTATATATGACAAAAACCCGATAAAAAACATAATTGTCTTCGTGTCAGGCTTATAAAATTTCTGGGAGGAAATTTTGAGAATCACTGGTACATATCAATAGAATCTATACACTTTAGCCAAGGATGGGCTGACCGGAAACTATCTTTATACTGCGTGTCACGCAACTGGAATTTTAATAAACTATTGAATATAGAAAAAAAAACTAAAGGAACATTCCCGCTAGGAAATATGTAAGCTATGCCGTCAATATTGGTTTAATTATTTTTCAGTAAACACAGAATTGATAAAAAAAACATTGTGAATTGTGAATAAAACACAAATTGGTCATATGAATAGAATGTTATCATGCTTGTTATCATGTCGACTTTGGAAAGGAAAAAGAACGTAACCCTCAATTTTCCAAAACAGCTTATTTTCGATAATCACAATGTATACAACTTGACACACATTCTATCAAAAGGATGGAAGCTGAAAATGCCGAGTAAGTATCTAAATTTAGCTTTTAAGTTTGAAAATGATGACCTTCTAAAAAATTACAACCAAGAAAAAGCACTGAAATAAAGGATTTTCCGAGACAATTTCTTTAATTAATATTAGGTTGTGTCAATTAAACACCAGTTTAGAAGTATCCGTGCTCTTCAAGGTTGTGTATAATTCATAATTTGCTTATGTCACAAAATCATCAAAACACGTTTTTAGCGCCTCCTGTAAAATTTGATATGTGTGGATTACGTTCTTTTTCCTTTCCACAGTCGATGTGGAATCAGAACAAAAAAAGTGTTAATTAGTACTTGTGACAAACCATTTAATTTTCATTTTCCATTATACCCAGCATATACATCACATCGTAATGCTTTTAAAAGTGCAGTCTTTATCCTGCATTTTTTATGAATCAAATTAAAGTGGTCAAGCTATTCTATAAAATTATTGAACTGCCGTTTCCTCCCATTAAATAATAGTGGTTGGTAGGTTAGTCGGCTGAATAACTATCAGATCTTGTAAAATGCTTCTTGGCTGCTTTACCAGAAGTATATACCTACTCTCTACACCAGGAGCGCAGAAGGTAAAAAAAATATTATGCTATACATATTATGATAGTTTGTTTACCTTTAAATATTTTATACTTTGTTGCTGTTGATAATAGCCAAAGATTTTGTTTAAATTACTCTTATCAAATGTCCACAATAGTGCGTCGAAAATTGTACTCGTGTTCAACAAATTAATTAAAAAATATAGCTATGTATGTCACGAGCGGGAAAACGTTCGGAATTCAAATTTGGTGTTGACGTTTCCGGTGCGCGCGAGTGTGAACGCGCAGCGGTGAGCGCTCACTTCCGGCCGGCCTCTCTTATCTCGCCGTATCGCCGTTGCAGCACACTATGCCCGCCGTTTTTATGTGCATCACGAAGTTTTCAAGGATTCCAAATAATTATATCATATCATACATTTTCGTTGTTGTCTTCTCTCCGCCAGAATGCCAAATAAGATAACTGTAAGTGTGTGCGGTGGCAATAAATAATGTTGAAATGTAAATGTAGAGGCACATGTTTGTATACACTACAAGCTTCATAGATATACACCCAGCGTATTGTATTTTTTTTACCAGACTGATCTAAAAGCTGACCCAGTGTATTAATTTGCCGGTTTGTGTTATATGGACAGCAAAATATTTAAATTTGAATCTGAATATTCAAGCTTAAAACGAAACCTTGAAACGTTAATCACAAGCAGAAAATTTACGATAAGTCGATGACGGTGTCTTCAATATGTCGTATTAATTGTTTACTAAGCCATACATCTAGATCAGGGGTGGGGAACTTTTTCTTCTCTAAAGGCCGCATTCATTTTTCTGATTCGACACAGGGCCGCAGTAAACATTGACTAGGGAATATTTGGCCGGAAATAGGAATTTACTGTCAGAATATGTCAAGAATTTACATAAATTTACAGAATAACAGAATTGGTCAGAATTACTCACCAGAGTAGCCAAAAGGCCGTAGGTTACCCACGCCTGATATAGATATTTCTGAAGCTTAGCGACATGTAAACATCGCATATTTTTTACTACACAATTTTTTTACTGTTGACAAAATTCAAATTCGGTACAAATAACAATATCGAAACCGTATCTTTTTTTACTTTAGTCTAAATAATGATAATCTTACGGCAGCTAGATTGACAAATCACTTTTAGGGTGTTCACTGTCAATATTTGGTGGAAAGTCATTATATTAAGAAAAGCACAATATTCCTTTGTACATATTTCCACTTTTATTAACCAAGATCAGGACCGACTTCAAGGCGAGCATTATGACCGAAAACGTTCCTGATATTGGTAAATAAAAGTGGAAATAAGTAAAAAAGAATATTGTGTTTTTCTTGAGAATGACGAATAATGAATTTCTGATTTCATTTTCTTAGAAGCATTATATTGCCATTTCTCGCTTTAATATAAATGTAAATAAACGACAACAAAAGTTATCATTTATAAGGTGGCTTTTAAAGAAACTTAAATCACTGGTCCTTATTTTTTATGTTTGCATATATTATCTTATTGTTATCGTCTTTCCAATATTTTTTATCATAAAGACATCTAACATTATACATCCATAACGTTATCACTAAAGCGAGGATAAACCAAATCAGTCGTTTTTTTTTTATTAATTATAATAATATTCTCCTCAAATGAAACGTATACTCAGAATTCAAAATAAAGTCCAACTGTTATAAGCCAGACAAAAGAATATATCAATTTCGCATGCAAATTTTCTAGCAGTGTCATCAAAATTTTAAGCGAACAATGCCGAAAGTGCTTGTCGTGTAATTTAAATGTTTAAAAAATGGCAATTTGGTTGTTCTTATGAACACATGTTTCGGAATTATAAATTCACAAGGCCGACTCGCTTTATTTCCAGGCGCCAGTTTGAAGAGACCATTATGAAGAAGTGTCGCTTTTAATGCCATTTTATTAGCCACGGCAGGGGTTTTTATAATACCTATACATAAAAAAACAACTGAGACAAGATAACGCCATTAGACAGATTGCGTCACTGAAGAAAAGACCGTCCAAATAGATTTAATTTCGAGTCAAAAGAGGGACTTCATAATAATTATACGGCCAACATTGAAGACACTTAAATTTTGACAGAATTGTTTCACAGCGAGTAGAATACAAATGGGATTGAATCGATTATGGCAGATAAGATTTAAATTTCATGTCATAATCATTTATGAATAATTTAGACTACAATATGTACTGCGTCAGTAACTGAAATTTCAGTGAAAAAGCTATAGCTGGTGTAGTCTCCATAAATAGTAACTAAATTATTTCATATATTTAAGAGATTAATGAAGTCTATTTAAACAAGTTTATTTGTGTAATAATAAATATAAATGATTGAATGTTTAAAACATAAATCGCAAAAAGGTTTTCGACATATCTAACACCAATTCTTCCTTGCTCAGGGGCAACGATGAGTTGTTGATTTGTACCAAAACTTTTCGGATACGCGTCCGATTAATAGTGTTGGAAAATATTTAAATACTTCTATCGTTTGGCCGAACGTTTTGTAGCATACGGTTATCGCGCGGCATTTCCAAATTTTACCATCAATCAGGTTTATTTTATGGTTGTTGAAGAACATTCTTGTTACGTCTGCTTAATAAATTATTTGTGTGTTAAATGTTAAGATTGGTCGAAGGGTAATTCCGTTAATATGCTTAGGTCAATTGCAGTATCTCAATTAATTTGTATCTAGTTGAGAGGTACACAATCCGGCGGTGGGCTGCCAATACGTTAACAAGGTGCTCGCTTAATCTCAAAGCATTTCTCGGTGCTCTGGGGAAGGAGTGAATTTTTTTTATCACTTTTATGCATTTATATCCATTACTTAAACACGAAATAGTTACTTAATTCACTTATAATAAATAACAATACGCAATTTACCGCAAACCTATCAATATCAAAATGGTCAAAAATGTACTACTGTATATACTGAAACTTTCGCAGATAATTTATAAATCAGAAATTGCAGTTATATACAAATTTGATCTGAGACTATTGTTTTTCTTAATTTAACAAGGGCTTCGCCAGCTTTAGTATTATTTAACAAGGGGCTCGCGCGAGCCCCCCCCCCTGCAGCTCACCTCTGACACAATCTGTATTATTTTTTTATTGCATTCTTGTATTGTAAACTTACTCTGCTAAATATTGATGTTACTATGACAACGTTCTGGTAAAAAAAACATTTTTAACAGATAAACACTCGTTCTCTACGTGGAACTGATCTTGATCAAATAACAAAATTGTGGGTAATATACTAAATAATAAATCTATGTGTATGCAATATCTTTCCACACAGTAAATTTAATTCAAGTAAAAACTACTAATGTGTTCACTGTCAATACTTGGTGGAAAGGCATGATAATAAAAATAATAAAAGATTTTTAGGTCCTGATCTAATAAAATTTATGTGGAAAAAGTACTAAAAATCTTTTATTATTTTTATTAAAAACTACTAACACAAACAACAAAATGAAAAATCATTAACTTTATTTTTTTAATAGTTGTGAACTTATACCGTATTCAGCATAATTCGTAATATGCTAGCATTTAGAACATGTTTAAAACAACGTAGAAGGTAGAGCGTTTTTCTATTGTGAATATAAAAAAAATACTTCTTGTCTGTGCAATGTAAATTATAATATACATACTATATTTACCACTTACGCAAGCTAAGCAAGAGTCGGGCAATTTAATATTTAAGATTCATAATGAAGATTAAGCTGCGGAATGTTAATAAGAAGTTTTTATGATATCAAAAATATTTATTTCAAACTTTATTACATTTCCCAACGAAGCATCTTGATTTTTTTTAAAGATCGGACATATTACGCTTGCGTTTACCGAATTTACTTTCAACTTAACATTATAAAAGATGGATCTATGCATCATATAATATGATGTCCTTTTGTTAGTACAATATTATTAAATCGTAGCCGTTTCCTCGATTTCTTATCAATTGCTTTATTGACGGCATTATGGTAGGTTGATCAAACAAGGGAAACGTATTTACGATGTTAGTAAGAACTTGGCTTAGTACTTCATATTATGGCAAACGAAAGTGGAAGCAAGATTTCTCCTAACAGACTCCATTTTTTAAAATAATGTAGAGCAGGGATAGACAATAAAATCTTATATTTTTTTCGCAGTTAACGATAACAAATATTTTGTAGCCAGACGGTCGCCGAATGGTCATCGTTGGTTTCTGTTACTGAGTTCACGGGATCGAATCCTATGGTGCGAAAATTCTCTTTTCAACCGACTACTCCGTATGAAGCGCCAACTGTACTCTTAATCCATGGAAATCCCTGTTAGTTAATTCGTTGTACGTGACATATTTTTAATACGATATAATGCCTTTTTAGTGTGCAGGTAATAGTTTTACCGAGCTGGCCCGACTTAATCATAATCGAAGCTGTTCCGTACCATATTAAAATTTATCCAAAGACACACTGGTAAATCTCGTACAAAAAATGTCTTCTAATTCCAAGAATAAGATGATTGGCTAGTAAAATAAGATTAATCTTTGCTGCAGTTGCAATTATTTGTATCGTACAATAAGAAAACTTTATAACACTCCTTAGCTTGAAGATGTCTGTTTATCGGAGTAGATAACCTACCAATCCACATTTTAGTGGACATCATACGAGGACAGGATTGGTCGTAGGACAGTAGACAACGTACGCATCTCCATATTGTTTATGGTGCGTTAAAGTAGACTATTATGGCAACACTGCCAATACGCGCCAAACACAACATGCTAAAAAAGAAATGTGTTCGCATTTTACTGCATTGTTGCAACACATGAGTCGTTTCGTTTGACATCCTTATGGAAGAATTGGCATACTTTTCGGTTGCGTCACAACGCCATAAGTCATAAAGCATGACACTCAAAGCGGTTACAATTTACAACACTTTACTTAGATACAGTATATGAGTTTTATGATAATGTAATGGTTGCAAGAGGAACAGATTCTATCTTTATTATATCTGTGAATAGTGACATCTTTACTTGGTTTTGTGTTCAACAATTTCTTCGTAAAGTGAAATGCTTAGCTTAAGCCGTTAACTAATACTTGTAAGTCATTTACAGTTGATAATTGGCGGATTACTGCTTGAAATATAACATTTCTCTAATTTATCTGGCATTTTAAAACACTCCTCGAGAAATAATGTCCAAAATCTCCGGCTTAATTCTAACATAGCGTAAGTCAGTTTACCCTACGTATTCAGGAGACAGTTAAAACTGAATATTTCAACATACAGAAACAAATTCTTATACTTTTGTTTTTTGTAGTGAATATTGTACTTTTCCTAATTATACTTAGTTAGAATTAAGCCAACGAAATACTTTTCATATTTGGAGCTACGATAATTAGACGAGTGGGTTATGTGGCAAGATGAGAGTCTCAAACTCTCTTCAAACTTCTCTTCTCATAATAAAATAAGTTTTCAAATTCTTTAACTAAGTATTTGGGTGTCTGTTTAGAAAGCCATTTTTTAGGTACTTATACACCTACACTTAGTCAATTGGATGAAAATGAACTACTCAAATATTGTCTCAAGAAATCGAGTGTAAATTAAAAATTCTAAATGGTATTTGAGACATAAGTTGACAATTTAGTAGTGATAACTAAGAAATTGTATTGACCAATCGACATGATGTCACATCATTTGAATTATAAATAATGTTTTTAAATACCAATACAATTGCGGCATATTTTTTACGCGTAACGAGTGGGCTGGTGTTCAATTTTTCAACAAAAATTTGTTTGTCAACTTGACCAATGCGACAGTAATTAATTCAGAGTACCATTTAGATTTCGACCTACTTTTACGAATCGAATTTTATTCATATGAAAATGTTTAAAAAGCGTTTAAATGAAAGAAGTAAAATGAATTATGGACATAGCACGCAACGATTTCGAAAATTACATAACACAAAAAATGTTATCTGTAAATGTTTGATAAAGTCAAAATTTAATCTAAATATTATGAAACCAACACCTGTTATTTATTTATTATATGTGCTACCATTGATTCGCGGACGACTTCTTTAAAGACAAGCGATCAGATTACAAGTTATCAATTTTAACGTTATATTAGTAATGAAAATCTATCGTATTTTATGTTTACTGCTACGTGTTCTGCCGTGCTAACCAAATTTATTATATCAGTTTTTGGCATGCGCGAGATATCAGCTAAAACTTTGTTATACCTTTATATAAATGGTACATATTACTTGTTTCCGTCTCTGTGAAATACATAATTATATATAGTTGATATTTTACCGGCATTATTACTTGATTGATTTTTTTTATTAATTTTCATAGAATTGTATCTAAATTTCAAACATTAGTATTGATTAGTTAGTAAGAGAGCCCTTAACTAAACATAATTTTTTAATAATGTAAGACAAATTAGAATCAATTAAAAATTAAGGCCTGTCGCGAATTTTTTCATCAACACACATTCAAATAAACTAACCTACATACGATCGAAGAATGATCATTACACATGATAACATGTTAAACACATCATTTTTTTTTTGATTGTGCCATTTATGTTTTTATAGTATGAAAAAATTACATTACTGAAATCAGGAAGTTATTAAAATTATAGTATATTATTTATCCATCTCCGAGTTGTACAACTACAATGTGAAAGAAATATTGAAAAAAATTGTCCTCTAAACATTTGAACTCGTTGTAAGCAGGGCTGTGGGGTCGTATAAAAAATACGTCTCCTACTCTAGCTTAAAAATAAAAGGCGACTCCAACTCCGACTCCAGCTTCAAAATAAAAAACGACTCCCACTCTGAATCCGAAGAAATTTTTCAAAAATGTCATTTTCTCATATGTACAAATATGTGTTCCATCAAATCATCTTTAGTCAGCCAAGCATGCAATGTAAACACTTTGGACTATTTTGTTTGAATATATATCATTAAATATATTTTGGTTGTAAGCCATTGATCAACCTATCTTGTACTTAGCTCATTTTTTTTTCATTTAAGAAAATAACAAGCTCCATTGTATTACACAAAATACAAAACGGTTCTGTAACTGAGTTTAATTGAGAAACTCTGCTCTCATTTAAAGGTATAATCGTAGCTAGAAAATAGTAATATAAATAATTTTACACGCACATCTTTTTGCTGATATAATTAGCAACGATTGAAGATGTCGAATAAATAATGCATAAAGGAAATTACTTGGCATACATTAACCAGCCACTCCCATCTTGACTTGTGAGTTCTGTATTTTGTAAATAATGATGCGAGAGGGAGTCAGCAACCAGTGGCATTACTTACAGTATATGAATGCTTCCTCACTGTTACGTCAATGCATTCTGTAATTTCTTTTCCTCGAGAAATCGTTGCAACGAAGGTTTCTAATCGAAGAACAGTTTTTTTTACCATTCATATTATTAACATATAAAACTCCAATGCAACACAGCCACAAACCGAAAAATGTCGACAGTGTTTATGATATTGTAAGACTATCATATCTCTAGCTAAGTACTTTTTGTAAACTAAGAATTATTGCTGTCATGCAATCTCTAATATTTTCAAAATATCTGGAACAACACTGTCATAAATAAAATGTAGCTATTTTCATTATTTATTGATTTGGCATTTACTTGGTAGAACTCCATTATAATAGGGTAAAAATATTAACGTATTTTAGTTCTACCGTTTTTAATATGTTGTATGCGTTGATAGCAATTTCGGCTTTCGCCATCGTCAGAACTATTAGAAAGAATTAACATCGTCAGAACTAGTTCTGACGATGGCGAAAGCCGAAATAGCTATCAACGCATAAAACATATTAAAAACTGTAGAACTAAAATACGTTGAAATTTTTACCCTATTATTTTCATTATATTCTAAAAGAATAATATTATTATTTACGTACTATCTAAATGGCTCGGTCAAGTTAAGTTTTAATTAATATTGAGACAAATTACCATAAGTTAAGAGCTTCCGACATGATTTACTCAGAACAAGACATTTGGGAATGTGGCGGTATTAATCTAGGGGTGTTCTAACTATTATGTGCGAAGTGACGTCTTTTGTGATGTAACCTACCATTTTTATTCGCCAGCCCAACAAAAAAACTAACGATTACAGTCATCAAAGGGCGAGGATTATAGCACGAATATGAAATTTGATAATTTTGCTTACATTCTCTGTTTTTATTTCCAAACCATGTTAATAAACTTAATGTTTTTTAGGATAAATGTTTACGACCTCTTCCAATGTTTTCTTATGCAGCGGCAATAACTAATAAGTAACAATAAGTTTTTTAAACGTAAATATATATTGTTTAGGTTTCCGCGTGTGTTTTAGTTAAGTTAAAAAGATATTTTAAATTTTATGACAATGTATCAATAAACTTTCTTATCTTTTTTACTTTTTGTCTCTATCGCCACCTTCGCCAATTCATTGCCGCGTGTCAGTATTTTTTTTCCACCACTCAAATGCTGCCACAAAATTGTGAACTGAATTATTATATCAATACAACTGTCGATGATAAATTGGCACCTGTCTAGTATCTCTAGATTAAATATTTGCCCCTATTTATATTCAAATAATTTTAACTACCACAAAATATTTCTATAAAATTGCTTTTACAAATTATGCTAGTCTCTATTCAACTTTGAGTAGGAACATTGAAGCAATGTGTCGACATTGCCTGATTGTGATAAACGAATAATTGTTTTTTTTAATTGCATAAGTGTAATTTCTAACTCAACTTAGTTAAAGACATAGATTTATTTAAATAATATTACAGTCATTGGCGTGCTAAGTTTACATACATAATTGAAGGTTTAACCCAGAGGTGTGGAACCTTTTCTTCTCTAAAGGCCCCATTCATTTTTCTGATTCAACATAAGGCCGCAGTAAACATAAGACGGGATTGATTAATATTCAATCCCTTACCCTACTTTTCCTAGCTATACTTTTTCCCCAGATATCTCCTAGCCTCGTTTTTTTTTTGGCTCACCGAGGAATTTGAAATCCTGAATTTGCTATACTTTTTTCCCATATATCTCCAAACCTCGTTTTTCCAGAATTGGCCAGAAGGCCGCGGGTTCCCCACCTCTGTTTTAACCCAACGAGTCGAAGTTTACATTGAATTTATATACAAACATAACTGTCTGCAACATTGTTTTTATATCATTTTATTCACTACCTGAAAACGTGGCACCCTTTTTACGAACGATTTACAAAGCTAGTCCACTCCTGACCTTATCTTTATATTATTTTACTTATTTGAAATGAAGAGGTTTCACTTTTCGTTAAATTAAAATCTTTTTTCTTTTTTTATTTCGAGAGGTCCGGGCAGGTTTTGGTGTTAGTTATAATATAGTGTGGTATTTATTGTTGGATACATGGTATTGTTGTGGCAGATGTAACATAATTGTTTTGATAAATTATAAATAGTTTATAAAATACTCGCATGTGTACAAAATGGATGAAAGAAGGCGAGAAATTGTACCGCAACGCCGGTAGCTGTTTGCTGTTCTTACTCCACTTGAGATAAATGCAGGGCCTGTCAATCAATCATATAGAATATAGATAATATTAATTCAAAAGCAGACCCACTGGGTTATATCCACTAATTGACATGTGACAGGTCAGATAGTGAAACGCAGTATAAACTTAGTGGGAGACGTTTTATTTGTAAGCTGTATGGTTATTTCAGATAAATATTTTACAAAGATTAGTATAATGTCACTCAACCCTTGTAAGCTCATGCTTTCAACAATTGAACCATCCTAAAGAAAGTAGATATCCTCCATCAATTGGCGTTGTTGGAACTTTATATTATTTTATTGTTTCTGCATTACGCATTTCTGTATATTCATACAAATTTATTTTATTAATTATGCTTATATGGACAGTTAAAAACATGACAGGTTTTGACATGACTTGAATCATATGTCTAAGAAATTCTTAAAAATATTACTCCTTCTTCTTACAACACTAAAAACTGTAATAATTATTTTACACGTTGACGTAAACTAGAAAAATATTTTTATAAAAGATTTTTAGTACATTTTTACGAAATCTTTTAAGCAACCCAAACTTGTATATATTTCGTTTTCATATCAAATACTTTGTGGTGCTAAAAGAATAATCTAACCATTTGCATCTACTACCCGTTATCCAGGCCCAAAGCTGACGTAAATACAAAGTACTCACCTTAAAAACAAAGGTTATTAATTAATCCCATAGGACATATTAACTTTTTAATCGCTTACAATTGACTAAATAATAATAAATTTGATTATTTAAACTTTTGACTGTTATTTCCAACATTTTATGATTTTCATTCAAATACCGATAATTTGGGAAAAAGATTTCTTAATTGTTGCACCTTTGACTGACCAAATAACAAGATAGTACACTCATCGTCTGAGAAGTTAACTAATGATCGTTATAGACTCAGTCGGAAGTTCATATAGATGAGCTCGTATACTAGGATTCGTCGATTTAATGCACCTGAAATGTTCGCGTGATCACACTGCAAGTTTCGCCTAAGGCGCAAGTAAGACGAATGCACTTGCAACGCGGTGCATTATAAAAAATCACTCCAAATGCATAATCATCTTGTCCCTATTTACATAAAAATTATCGCTTTTCTTTTTTAAAAACATTAATATTACCAACCAAGTAAAACAAAACAAATCATACACATCTAACATTCACAATATAACATTTAATTATGTATTTATTTGTTTACTCTAATCTGAACGCAAGATACAGTGCTCTGATCAAAATCTTGGGTAATTAATACTGAAATATTTAATTTTTATTACTAATAATATGAAATATCGTGTAGTTTAAAAAACGATTATATAAAAAAAAATGAGATTTGATAAATTTGTTACTACACTTTTTGGTGCTAAAAACTGTGACACGTGTTTCGTTTATTTAAGAAGCATCCTCAGACAGAATGCGATAAGGTTCACAAATATATTTACTTAAAATTGATTTTAATTCTTAATGTATAATTAAAAAAATAAAAGTCAGGTTGAAAAGTTGTTAAAACCCGCCTTTTATACCAATTACAACTTATGGAAACTTTCGTAACGTAATCATAAGTTAAAATTATTTCCTCAGAGCGGTATTTATCGCCTAACTTGTCAAGACTGTCAAGCCACTTATGTAGGGCAAACAGGTATAAACTTTAATAAAATAATTAAAAAACACGTAAGATCATTAAAAAGTAATATTTTTCATGAACTTCTACAATGTTACTGCAGAATCCATCGAAAAATATAGGTTTTTTTCGGATATCGAATTAATATATAATTTTTAAGTTTATCAGACCATACTTTATGATTCAATTATGAATGTTAAGAGTTAGATGTTAAATATTTATAACTAAAGCTGTTTGTATTTTTGTACTGATTCTGTTTAGAATAATATGAATCATTTATTTGAATTATTTGAAAGAATTCCAATATATAATATGTACAAGTCATTAAAATTAAATCGTTATAAGTTAATATCCCTAACATTATCAATGATTCGCTAAGTGCTCAACCAATGTTTACTTGTTATATCATAGTATCCCGAGTGCAAAATGTGGGAAACAGATTTTTAAAAAGTCTACAGAATTTACATTGAAGTGTGGGAATATACACATAAGGACTATCGCGATGCAATCATAAATAAATGATAAAACAACAAATGAGGACGACGAAAATATTATGTTAACTAAAATGTTGTAAGAAAAAGAGATATTCGTATGTCAAATTATACTATGAAGACATAATAAACACTCCCCAGATTACTGTACAGGATTGATTAGAGAATTTGGATAACTGTAAAAAGAGGAACCAAGAAATGTTGACTATGAGATGTAGTGACGCAAATAAAAGAATATATACCTACACCAGCGTAAAGCATTTTTTTCTTATGATGTGAATATCTTAATTTACAAAATTCATTACAGTACAGAGTGGTAACTTATTGCAATTGGGCTTCGATCTTCACTTTCATAAAATAATTCCTTTCACTTTACATAAATTTACCCCGCATAAGAAAACAGTTTTTAAAGTTGAATAATATTGCACACAATAAAAAAAATCTTACTTTTAAATATTTTTTTGAGTTATAAAAATGAAAAGTTTGTACTTAATAAATAATTAATTATTTAATCATTTTGCATATATCAGAAAACTTTTTCATTCAGATAATTTTTTTGCGTGTAAAATAGGTAATTTGCACATATAAATGCATAATTTAAACTTGGTAATTATCAAATGAAACTACTGGTAAAAACGATTTTATGATTCACCTAACGCTATTTTTACAGTAACTTACTTCACATAATATATTATATAAATTAAACTTGATAACTTTGTTACTCCAAATGCTGTGTTACAATTTTTGACACGTGTTTCGCCTCTTTAACCTTCGAATTCCTGTGGGGTGAACTTACATTGCAAAATTCTTCTTATTTCAACCATTCGCTTAATACCAATAATATCAAGCTGATATTTATTGTAATCTTCAATAAATGCAATGCAAATTTGTCTGGGGTCACTTTGTACGTCGCCCCCTCGATTACATTTTCGATGTTTCGGTAATCAAGTGTTTTAACTTAAGAACACCCTCAAAAAACGTTTAAGAAAGAATATATAGCATGCCTATAATCATCCATTTCTAGGTGTCAACTCATAAAACATTAAAAACAATGTTATATATTTTTTTTACAGTGCATTTCAACCAAGAATTATTAAACAACTAAACAACTAAAAATGTAAACAACTAAAAATGATCAAATGCGAGGTCTGTTATTTTATTGTACCTGTTTTACCCAGTTTTAAGGTGTTCACTGCCAATTCTTATATTCTATAGAAACGCATATTTAAAAGAAGGAAAAAACTTTTTCCTACTAATTCCGTTTTGTTTTACGGTAATCACGAGCGTTATACGAGATACTGACACGGTAGTGTTATGGGCACCCGCTTCCACTAACACTTTTGTGAGGAAAACTGGCAGGATTTTTAAAAAAAGGTGTAGCTAAATTAATTGTGTTATTTGAATTTTGTTATCAAGTAACCCGTAATATCAATTTTTTATTGTTAATGGCCTTAAATGGCAACATTGTTTTTCGATATCGATGTGATTTTTGTTTTTTTCTTTCTTGCTCTTTTGGACACGAACCGCACCTGACGTGTGTGGGATACGTCCCGACCTCTAGACGTGGTTCCAGAGACCTTTAGTTGTAAATTCACTTAAAGTTCTTTTTCTTTTGTGGTTTTGTTTTTTTCCGAGATGAAAGAAATAATATTTTTCCATTTCGACGAAAATTAAATTTCATTTTGTTCTATGCGCAGAGTTTAACGTCGAGTTTTTTTACATATATAAAATCGTGTGAGCAAGCTAGGTTGTATAATAGTTATTGTGTATTGTAATAATTCAAAATTTTGTTTGTTAAATACTGTATGTAATAAATTTGGTGATTGCAAGTTTCTTAAATAAACGTTTTCGTGATAGTAGAGCGATGTTTGATTTAATATCTACCTACCTGTGGGCTCCGAGTTTAGGCCAGTGGTATTTGTCGTAATGACTTTTATTAGTGGGGATTTATTCTTGGGGTTTAACATCGTGAACAATAGTAGAAATTTCTAACAATAAATGAAACTCGTTCAAAAATAAATTACGAGTAATTTTAATACGATGTTTGCCAGCAGCCAACCACGGTATAAAATTAGATTAGATAACTTTGTTATTCCACTTATCTTTTTAAGAAGCATCATCAGACAAAACATCGCAAGGTTTCCGAATAAACTAAAAAATCATTCTAATTCTTAAGTTATAAACTACAAAATAACAGTAGGAAGGGTATAATAATTCACACATAGTATAATTACGAATTATCAGGTACGGTAATTCTCAATGGAAATAAATTCAACAATGGTGATTTGCTTACCTTATTTAAAATGCTATTTACTAATGTTCCTTTTCTATGAATGACTTTATTAATTTAAAAAAAACTCCGAGCTAGACCTTCTTAACCCTTTATTATTCACTAGTTGGAGTTTTTCAACATTTCTCCTTTTGTTCCATCAAAAAAATGATAGAAATTTAAAAAAAATATAGATACTAGTTACGTATAATTTTCCCAAGCACTACGGTTTTGCAAGTATAAATATGTAACTAGATATTTTAAGTGTGAAAATTATCATAGATTTATAGAATACACGATTATCTATAGGCCATCTATACCGTATTTACCGTGATTCATCCATCAATCATCAGCATTTATTTTGCAATCACATGGACTCGCAAAGAATATACATTCCCCATTGATATAATGTAATGAATTGCATTTATTTATGTTGCGAAGGTTGCATTGCAACAGTCAATATTGAATAATAGCTGTTGTGACGTCATATGATGAACACGATATATATGCTGTCATTTAGAATATTATATATGTATGTATTTACGTAAATATAATACTGATTTAGCAAATTCTCTTTTTTACGGTTTATTTTTACACGATCGAATGTAATGAACTTTTTAATTTTTCATTGTTTATGAAACGGTACACCTGTGTAAAAAAATGGATTGGGTGTATGTTTGTTGAACATTGTTTCCCAAACTTTCGACATCTGTGTACCCCTTTTAAAATTTTCGTAACACCGTCAGCAAAATTCTATGTTTGTAATAGAAAAAAAGTAGGCCGCATGTTGCTTCAGCTTCCATGCAGTTTCCTTCGCGTACCCCATCAAACGCTTCGCGTACCACACTTTGGTAAACACTGATGTAGAAGAATAAAGCATCTACAACAGTTCCAGTATACACAGTAGTATACATTTTCAGCCATTTGGATTGACAAGTCTACGGTAAATTGCATTTTGTTACATATTATAAATGTATAAGTAACAATCGTTGCTTATTTGAGTATTACATATATTTTCATGGGAGTGATAAAAAAATTCACTCCTTCCGTAGAACTCCGAGAATTGCTTTGAGATTAAGCGAGCCCCTTGTTAACGTATTGATAGCCCATCGCTGCCTACAGAAAAAAAAGGTTGAACAACTGACTACCAAACATTTCTTGTAGAAAACTACTGTTGAAATAAACTCTTTCAAGACTGGTATATACAATGAGAGAATAAATGGTTAAAAAATACATTTATGTATCCGGTGAGGGTGATAAATTAATAAATTAAAATGTAAAATGCGACATTCTCGTAATTTCAGATGTTTGACAGTGTAGTGTAGTGTAGTTGAATCCAAATAGTGTGATGATAGCGATCGCTAAGAGCTTGTAAAATTCTGCACGTCCAATATATTCTCAAACATGCAGGGGATATTATTTACGTAAGTAAAGATGAAGTACTTACACGCGTTAAGGCAGCCTTGAAGACGAAGTGCAATTTATTATAACACGAGTCGGTGGCCTGTGAGCTATTAGCCATTAGCCATACCATAACCCATTAGCTGCCAGCCATCAGTGGTCTTCAGAATCCTCACATTACGGCAAGGGTTGTACAAACATTCTGATTTTTTCCGGTAATGTCACAAAATACTAAATGTATTCCCGACTCTACTGTAAATCTCGAAACGAAAATAACCAACCATTTTGTTTTAAACCATAATCGCAATTTTTCAATATAAGTAAGCAATTAGAAAACTTACACTGATACAAACATAATAATCTAATAATAAATTGATTTGCAGAATGAAGGAGAGTGTTACAAGAGATTCGGAGTGGATGGAACCGATTACCGGAGTCTTTTAGCACCCCAAAAAATCTGGCGGTGGCTTTGGTCTACGTACTCTTCTGAGACCCAATTCACGGCGTTAAATAATATTAAACCAATAAAATAAACCGATTGACAGATAAAGTTCTTGGGCATGAAGTATAGGTACTAAAAAGCAGATATTTTATTTTCTAGTGCTTCAAATATCACAAAATTAAGGATAATATTTTCTTGGTTCGACATGGCATCCGAAATAATCCCAATATGCTCAAATGTTGATCAAATAGGTTATCTTTGGTGTTATCAATAATTCCCATTATCAGTTCAAACACTGTTTGACGTCATAGAGTCAAAATGCTTATCATTTAATGAACAATGTTACAATATTCGACGAACATATATTTCCATGTCAATCGCTAAACCCTTATTATTTTATTATCTTATTGCGATACAGTAAAAGAAAGCAATTTGATAAGATTTGAATTGTTCAAATTTCGGACACTTTCATTTATTTTGTCTGTAATGATTAGGGTTTTGCTTTCAAATCAAATTTAATATAAAAACATGTACCTACAAGAATTGAACACTCATCAGTGAGAGGGTTTGAGGAGTTCGTCGACAGAATCTTTTACTAGAAATAGAATGCACCCTTCTAATGCTTCACATAGTATCACTAAAGTACTAGGCATTATATCAGGCATGCCCAAAACTTCATCCGCGGGTCACATGTGGCCCAGTTGAAGGTTTTGTGTGGCCCTTTCGAGGATTTTAACTTTATATACACTTTTATTTATTTTATTGTCAACCATTTCCGCTCACAGTGTGGAAAATATGGACTCCTAATGGAGTTTATCTCAACAGAAGTGTTTCTACGAGATCGCCAAACTCTTTGTCCAAAGAGAGAAGGAATAGAAGGAAAGAGCTAGGACAGGACTAGTGGTTAGCTAATCGCTCTCGATACGCCCATAAGATAGGATGGGTGGAAGGGGGAAATTCAAGACATCGCATACATCCATGCCTTCGAACAGAAATTCATAAATCGATTGAAAAATCAATTTATAAAACTGTCCGTGCTGGGATTCGAACCCGTGACCTGCATAACCGTAGCCAAAGACTTTGACCACTCGACCACACAGGCGGCAAGTTTTCATTTTATTATTGGTAAAATACATAAAAAAAGAAATAATACTAAATTTGTGACGATTTTTTGGAATTTTCGCCTGGTTATCGCGTTCCGCCGCCAGACATTAATTTGTGGTAATTCCTAAGGACCCCCCCCCAAAAGTTAGGACCATACATATTCAGACTCAGATCATTTGTTGATTATAAGTAAGTGTTGAAGAACAGAGGTAGCCGACTGGTAAGACGGTTGCTATGTCACTCTAATAGTCAGAGTAAGAGTGAGACTCATGTGAGATTATTAAGGATAAAATAATTATGTGTGGCCCATCAGAGACAAGCATTATTATATTTGGCCCACCAAGTGATTTCAGTTGGGCATCCCTGCATTATATTATAGCTATAGATTAAAATGTGTACAAATCACAGGTCGTCGAAATCAGAGGAACCGCCAGACAATCGGCCCAATCTAAGACAACCGTCAGCTCAACATGAAAATGTTGCAGCCGTCTATGATATCTTCCATTGTGCAAAGTGCAATTTTATATTATATTACAAAATTTCGGAACACCACCTAATATTTACACAAATAAATAAAAACACAATATTCCTTCGTACTTTATTCCATTTTATTCAAAAGGTCAGGACCGGTTTCAGTTGGCAATGCTCGCAATGAGCGAAACCGGTCCTGACCTTTTAAGCAAAGTGGAAAAAAGTAAAAAGGAATATTTTGTTTTTATTAATATAATGCCTTTCCACCAAGTACTGACAGCGAACACCCTGAAAGTGATTTACACAAATATTATATTAGACGCCAAGCAAAAACAAATATTATCCTGCAGATGCAGAGATCGGATTAGTAGGTTAATGAGCTTAAAATTAAATCGTCGTTGAATAATATCTGAATAATATAAATCTGGAAAAAATGCAAAACTGGTAGAATTCAGGAAGCAGATAGGCTTCCAATTGTTTATATTGCTTAAATATATTTTGTTAGCCTATATTTGAAACAAAAATTTCAAGGGGTATGGTTATTTTAATTTTACCACGAATTAAAAAATATTTACGGAACGTCATTTTCATCAATTAATGATAAGTTGAAAAGCGTTTTTAAAATGTTGGGTGTCTCGGTAGCCCAATGGGTATTAGACAAAGACCCCTACAAAATTTTATTCAAATACTTACGTTACGGTATCCTACATATTCCTCTCGCAGTGTGATAGAATACCATATCCCGAATCTGATTCTCAAATAATTAAACGAAAAATACTAAAAATATCTACTGAACATTCTAGATTTGTGGACAAAATATCATAGACAGAGATAACGTGATCTTCTTAAAGTCACTATGACGGCATTCATAAATTATAATGAATACTATGTCACTTGTCAGTTCAACAGAACTCGAATCACCTCTTTACATAACAGTAAAAAATGATTCGAAAAATCGTCAATAAAATGATTGTTATTCGTTTAAAAATCGTGCAAATTTCTCAAGAATTACCTACTCAGTGTATTTTTGCTAACTTGTATTTGCATGATAATGTACATAAATTAGACATCTATTGGCATGTTACCAACAATTTCGTGAAAGAATTTCATGCGGTTGTGATTTTGTGATATTATGTAATACGTAAGTAATCTATTAAAATAATGAGTAACGATTCTTTGAACATTCTTTCGGTGACAGTTATAAATGATTAATAGAAATTTTGATAAAACGTTACCAACACCAAGCAGCCGATTTAAAGTAATGAATAAATTTCCATTGCTTTTAATTACAAGAACAAATTATTATTAGTCCCTGTTATACTGTCTTGACATTTCCTGTTCGTTTTCGATATTCATTAGAGAAGATTAATAAGTACATAATGAATATATATTACAATCTTCTACAAGCACCCACAATCAAGGAATAACAATGTTCATCTTTGCTTACCAGTAACACAAAGTTAAAATTACTAAAAACATTTTCACAAAAAAAAAAACAATTATTATGTAATAATTAATATATGACACAAATAACAAGTCAAAACGTGATAATCGGTATGATAATATTTCGGTTCGTCGACTGACGACTCCCAGTCTGATAAATTTGACATTTCGTAAAAAAAAACATGTTCATACAAGTTACACGTTTTCCGCTACTTCGCGACTAGATGGTTTTAAAAAAATATGTTAAATTGCATAATCAATGGTGTGAGCCTATTTAATGAAGGAAGACATATTTATTATCGCATTACGCACAGCTACGGTATCTACGTTTAGACAGAAGTAAGTAATACAAATTGATGAAGCCACTTTTGCTTGTGGCAATTGTAGACTAAAGGTTTCTAAAATATATTTACATATGTAGGTGTTGTTTTTGTAATTCTAGCACCTACTAGAAAATAAATATGTATAGCAAAATTTCAATTTTGATAATATCACCTGCCCGATTTAATATTTCCAAATAAATGTCTAAAGCATTCAGTAATTCAGATCTGTGTCACAAAGCTTATAAATAATTATATATTGTCTTGTAATCTTTGAAACTTGTTGCCAAATGCTCAGTTTTCGGATGAAATATAATTTGTTCATGAGATTTAATAGATAAAACCGCCATTTTTTTGAGATACATATCGACTTTGGAAAGGAAAAAGGACTTAACCCGTAAATTTTACAGGAGGCACAAAAAACGTGTTTTGATGATTTTGGGCAATATGCAAATTATTAAATATATACAACTTTGAAGTTCACGGAGACTTCTAAACTGATGTTTAATTGACATAATCTAATAATAATTGAATAAATTGTTTAAGAATAACCTTTTTGAGTCAATTTTACTGTTTGCGATTATGACAGGTCCAACATTTTTAAAAGTTAAAAGTTAAATTTAGATACTGATTCGGCATTTGCAGCTTACGTCCTTTTGATAGAACGTGTATAGCTTTTCCTTTCCGCAGTCGATATTAATATGATATTTAAGAGGTCTTCAAATATTTGTCGGTCGAACTAAAAACAACATAAATTTGTCAGTTACGATAGCAGTTTGTCAAGTTTGAAGTAACAGAAGAAGCGGGACTTTTATTGTCAAAGGAACATTTAAAGAAATCTATATTAAGACATAAAAGAATTGAGATGAGTCATCCAATTAACTGTACTTTTATAAAGCATCTAGCTCTCGATAATAACAATTAAATTGACTTCCATAATCGTTATTCAATACCGGATATGGCTTGCAGTTTGTTATTAAAAGTTAGTCAGCCCATTCATTTTGCAATAAGTACTCGCGATTTGTGATATTGCCATTTAACCGCTTGGCAAATCCACTTCAACGAGAAATATCGGCATATTAACTCGCGTACATATCTCGATCTTTTATGCAGATAGCAATATATTATTTTTGTTGTTGAAACTGATACTGTAATTTCATGCACATTGTTCTTAATGTGTTTCGATACACTAGTCAAGACGATGAATCCAGAGATAGCCGTAGAGCTGCGGAACAAAACAGTACGCTTTACCAGGGCTGTAAGTTTATATGAAGTAGTAGTAATGGTCTTCATCGAGCATCGCCCTACAGAATCTTTTGTCATTATTTTCTTATAACTAATCGGCTATGTATTTTAGGCAGTAAATAATATATCAAAGTGAAATATACAATGTAAATAGTCTTATCTACCTACAATAAAAATATGTAATCCACCAAAACACCAAGTAAAAACGTGACATCTGTACTTAAAAGTCCAATAAAAAAGTTTTACTACTTGGCTCACTTCACTTCTTGGTGGCTCAATTATACACTGACTGCATATTGGTGAATGGCCGACAGTAATCCAACATTATTTTGATAGACCACTTCCAAATGTTTAAGCCATGTACGTGGGTGCATACTAGTTTAATTGCAAATTTAAAACGCTTTATGAATAATAAAATATTTTGAAATAAACCACAAGGTTTGAATAAACAATAAGTGATAGACTTTTCCTGCATTTTTGGCGCCGATTCAAACCAGTCATCATATTAGTCATAATATGAATATACTTATTTACTTTCCTTTTATGGATTCCGATACATGTCGTTACTAGTATAGGTAAGATAAAACACATCATTTTTGGAAGACGTAATCTAATTTCACAACATCGATAATAAAATCGCAATATACATTTTTTTTACGTTGTGATGTGGGCTACGAATTCATATGTACATAATAGATTCTAGAATCTAGATCAGCGGTTGGCAAACAGTCGCTAGCTAACACCTGTAGCTTGCGGTAGCATTTTCTGTGACTTTCTGCTCGTGATTTTTTTTTAAATACGGCGAAGAAGACAATTTATTTAAAATGGAAAATAGGAATGAACTTTTTTCACATTTAAAAATCTATAACAATCTGTTAAACATGAATAGTAAGTTATTAATTGATTTGGCATTTACTTGGTAGAACTCCATTTATAACAGATTAAAAATAACAAAGTATTTTAGCTCTACAGTTTTTAATAATTTTATTCGTTGATAGCTATTTCGGCTTGCGCCATCGTCAGAACTATGTTTAAACTAATATTTTGCTCAGCTATATATACTGGCTCTGAAGAGATACACGAGATACAAGAGATACAAGAGATACGAGAGATACAAGAGATTTGATAAGTTTAATATTGTAATTATAATTAGGACTAGCTGTAAGCCCGTTGCCCAGCAACGGGAGATTTTTGCTGCATTGTGTTTGATTTTATTTAGTTTAATTTAATTTAATTTAATTTAATTTAATTTAATTTTATTTAATTTTATTTTATTTTATTCAAAAAAGTGGAGACTGGAAGGTTTGAAATGTGGTCGGACAGACATTATCGGCTATTAATATATAGAATAGCTGTAAGCCCGTTGCCCAGCAACGTGAGATTTTTGTTGCATTGTGTTTGATTTTATTTTATTTTCTTTTATTTTATTTTATTTTATTTTATTTTATTTTATTTTATTTTATTTTATTTTATTTTATTTTATTTTATTTTATTTTATTTTATTTTAATTTATTTTATTTTATTTTATTTTATTTTAATTTATTTTATTTTATTTTATTTTATTTTATTTTATTTTAATTTATTTTATTTTATTTTATTTTAATTTATTTTATTTTATTTTAATTTATTTTATTTTATTTTATTTTATTTTATTTTATTTTAATTTAATTTATTTTATTTTATTTTATTTTATTTTATTTTATTTTATTTTATTTTATTTTATTTTATTTTATTTTATTTTATTTTATTTTATTTTATTTTATTTTATTTTATTTCATTTTATTTTATTTTATTTTATTTTATTTTATTTTAATTTATTTTATTTTATTTTATTTTATTTTATTTTATTTTATTTTATTTTATTTTATTTATTTTATTTTATTTAATTTTATTTAATTTTATTTTATTTTATTTAATTTAATTTTATTTTATTTTATTTTATTTTATTTTAATTTATTTTATTTTATTTTATTTTATTTTATTTTAATTTATTTTAATTTATTTTATTTTATTTTATTTTATTTTATTTCATTTCATTATCTATTAATTTGAAAATGTACGCAAACAAAATACATTTCGTAGAAGAAAAGATGTCTCGAGGACATCATCAGTACGCACACATTTGTGAAAAGTGAAAAGCGAGTGATTATTTTATCGACTTTTAATATATAAATTTAGTATGAATAAAAAAGTGGAGACTGGAAGGTGTGAAATGGACGCTCAAACACTCACTCACCCACTCACCCAGACAAACATACGGACCTTATCGGCTATTAATATATAGATAAGCCCGTTGCCCAGCAACGGGAGATTTTTGTTGCATTGTGTTTAATTTTATTTAGTTTAATTTAATTAAATTTAATTTAATTTAATTTAATTTTATTTTATTTTATTTTATTTTATTTTATTTTATTTTATTTTAATTTATTTTATTTTATTTTATTTTATTTTATTTTATTTTATTTTATTTTATTTTATTTTATTTTATTTTATTTTATTTTATTTAATTTTATTTAATTTTATTTTAATTTATTTTAATTTATTTTATTTTATTTTATTTTATTTTATTTTATTTTATTTTATTTTATTTTATTTTATTTTATTTTATTTTATTTCATTTTATTTTATATTATTTTATTTTATTTTATTTCAAAAAGTGGAGACTGGGAGGTCGAGGACACCTTACAGACGGACCTTATCGGCTATTAATATATAGATTTTATTTTATTTTATTTCAAAAAGTGGAGACTGGGAGGTCGAGGACACCTTACAGACGGACCTTATCGGCTATTAATATATAGATGTTAGAGTGAATAACATGATGCATTGTGTATCTCTTCAGAGCCAGTATATATAGCTGAGCAAAATATTAGTTTAAACATAGTTCTGACGATGGCGCAAGCCGAAATAGCTATCAACGAATAAAATTATTAAAAACTGTAGAGCTAAAATACTTTGTTATTTTTAATCTGTTATGAATAGTAAGAATTTTGTAGAGTTTGCGAATCGCTTAATAGAAAATTTTATAAAAACAAAAATGTTGAAATATTCCACCTAGAAAATAAAATGTAAAGGCATGAGAATGAACAACTAAGAATTCTTTGAAATTAACATAGTCATTAACAGAAATGAAACATTACTAAATCACATTATGAATATGACAGGCGGCTCACCATTGTTGATTTATTTTTTTAAGCCATCTTAATATATTTAATTAATACTATAAGTGTTTGTATCTTACTTCTACCTTCCGTCCAATAGAATAGAAAAACTCTAACCTTCATTTTCTATGTTATAATTTAATAATAAGAATCAAGTTTCACATTGCTCGTGAATATCCTTACGATAGATTGTCTCAAGATACTTCTCTAAGGAGCGATACATCTGTCACAATTTGTCACACAACCTGTGGAATAAAAAAGTTATAAAATCTATTTTTATGTCGGTAATTTTATTTTATAATTAGATCTTTAGTCAAAAAGTAACAAACATGCATAGGTGATTCGCAAAATGGTTTAATAGGTTATGCTATCAATTAAAATTTGTATCGATATTACCGAAACGAAATAAAAAATGTGTTCCTTTAAAATTGTAAGATTTGTAAATTGTTACATGACAGGAAAAGTTTGAGAAACCTTATAATAAAATGATCGTATGTTTCTGTTTTTATATCAATTGTCACTTTTCTATGTGATGTTATACATTTATTTCGTCATAGTAGTATTCCGATTTTCAAAATATCTCAAGGAGAAATAACAATATAAAAACTATATTGAGCTTACTGCTTACAGAGGATAATATCCATAATATATTAATATGTACCAATTTTGTATTCAAATATTCATAAACAGAAAATACAACATAAAATAAAGCGCTGCAAAAAAGCTATATTAAATAAAATCCCTTAAAGCAAACAAATTCAAATGAATATATTTATTAATGAAAATACTTACTGAATATAAAAACATGACAATATTTTTTTTTCGGACAGTGTTACTGAACGTGTACGTTTATCTTTTGTTTTTATTATTAACGTGTCTATCTATGAATGTCGAATTTTAATTTATAATTCTATTGATAATAAGTAAATTTATTGCGCCATTATAGTTGAAAGAAGGCGTCGATGACTCAACACAAAATCCCCGATATGGTTTCTCTGTATTATGCGAAAAATATACAATATTATGGTTCTGCAGCGCGTCTCGATCGCCGCTTTCGTCGTAGACTTCCTTTTCCTTCCTGCCACGAGTTTCCTCTTCCTCCGTAATGTCCTCGGGCTGCCAAGGATGGATTTGATGATGTGCACATCCGTTGAACGGTGGATACATACATACATGCCATAACAGTGCGTGCCATACATGACAATGTTAATCTCACAATACTTTCATGAATTTATCTAATTCTGGGAAAATGAATGACTTTTATCATACGAGAGTCGGAAAATGTTGACTAAAAGAAAATTTTAAATTGTGATGATTTCATCTGAGTATTATGAACATTTCAAAGTGTTGCATATATACATAACGGTCAACCGAATTAATTTAAAGCTGGTTTTGATTAACTGCGCGGGTGGCTTTTTAGAAATTTTCTAAAAGCTTAGAGTATTTTTTTTTTACCATGTCCGCTCCCAATGTGGAGCATATGGACTCCTAATGGAGTTTATCTCAACATAAGTGTTTCTACGAGAACTGATTGTTACTCAGTTGCTCAACTCTCTTTTTCCAAAGAGAGTAGGAATAGAAGGATAGGGCTAGGAAAGGGCTAGTGGTTAGCTAATCGCTCTCGATACGCCCCGTTCATAGGATAGAATGGGTGGGAGGGGGGAATTCAAAACATCACATACATCCATGCCTTTTAACAGAAATTCATAAATCGATTGAAAAATCAATATATTAAACTTCCCGTACTGGGATTCGAACCCGTGACCTCTGTAGCGGTAGCCAACGACATTGACCACTAAGCCACGCAGGCGGCACAAAAATTTAGTGACATAAAAAAACATTTGCATGACCATAACTAAAAACTATCGTAACTATCGTATAAGTCCAGAGTAATATAATAACAATGGAATAAATATATAAATATAATTTAACATACGATTACACCAGCTGTATACAAAATTTTAAAAAAAATGATAGTCATTGGATGGTCTAAATCCACGTATGCAAATTTAATCTGATACAATAATGATGTTTAGCGGCTTAAAATACATTTTATATGCAAATTTAAGGAAACGGTAAAAAAACAAAATTATCTTATCACGTCCAATAATATCGGCACTGAGTTGATTGATTGTTACACCATCCGCAAGAATTATAGCATCAAAGTCCATACAAACCAATAGAGCATAGAATCACGTACAACCTGATTGTTGATTACCGAACAATTTTTCTGCTTTCGCTTTCCATTATAATCAATAAATGAACACTTGGCAAACCAATTTAACCCTAATAATTGGTATTTATTTGTTGATATTGCGTATATATGCTTTGTCAACCTCGCTCCCATCGCTTTATCGCTCCCAGTATTGAACATATTATGGACTGCTACTGGAGTTTATCTCAACAGATGTTTTTCTTGTTGCCCAACCTTTCTTTTTCGAAGAGAGTAAGGATAGAATGATAATGATGGACTGGAGTGGCGGTTAGCTAATCACTCGCATAACGTCCCATTTTTAGGATAGAATAGGTAATGGTAAATAATTTTAGACATCACAGAAATCTATGCCTTCGATCATAAATCTTTAAATCATTTAAAAATTGTATTTTTGAGTTGTATTTTCCCGTCTTTTATTTATCCAACAAGAGATAATAAGCGAAAGGTGATATAAGAATATCTGTGACATGATATAGCTGCTTTTGTATCACTCTTGTCTGGTAAGTCAACTACCGCTGGTCATCTTATATCTAGCTGTATTTCCCACCATTCAAGTCTCCATGTTTAGTAACAAGCCCATTTTCTAATCGTATAGCTTTAGAACTCTCCAGAACAACATTCAATTCTTACATCTTCACATTTATTGTTTATATTATAAGAAGTATAAATAGATTAAATAAATACACACGTAATAAGAAATTATAATATTCGCTATTGTTTATGTTTTATTATTTATTATTTGACAATTGACATAAATGTTTAAGTTTAATATCATCTCCCTTGCAATACAATTCCTGACGAATACTTCTTGACATTTTGTGGTTGGCAGACAGATAAAATCTAGTTGACCCAGAAAATAAAATCTAAACAATCAAGAGAATTCAATACAGAATATTTGCAATCTCGCAGTCGATCGAAATGTGGAATTGCAATGCCAGCTGATAAATAAATCAATTGCTATTAAAAAGGCGGCAAACAAGTTTGACAGCTCGCCATTTTGGAATTCAACCACGTTAATATTTTAACGATGAAGCCGCATTTCTCATTTCAGACCAGTCCAATGTCGACAAATCAAACGTATGTATGATACCTCATAAAACAATTGAATGAATCGCGTTCAATTGGAGACGATTGGGGTAGGCTATCTTTCCTGCCATCATTATCTATTTATTATTGATAAGTGTATCATATTCAACATAGACAATAATTTGACAACGTATTATAGAATGTTATCTACCTAAATATATATCCACAATAAGTCGGTAAATATTAGAATGTCATTATTATAAATGTCTTCAAGGTATTTATTTATAAGCAGACAATAATTAGGCATGTACTCAATCAGTCACAGTTATTTTACAACACATGACGAAAACATGATTATTTTTTATTGTCAAGCAAAATTATTCCTTGCAAAATTATTAATGGTAATATAGCGTGAAACAGACAATTGAAATTATACATAATAGGTAAGTATGACCATACACACCTTCGTTTTTAATATGACGTTCATGTAGAATTCAATACAGTTTTACTAGTGTGGGTAAATCTTTCGTTCAAATATTGCATTTTGAGATTTTTTTATGTTCTTGTCAAACTTAATCTCACGATTTTGTATTGTTACACTAAGTATTGAACAATAACTTCGCGTTTTCTGGGCTTAATTAAGACAGCATTATTAATACTAGAGACGGTGTTGTTAAATGTTCATCATTAAAAAAAACTAATAGGAAAGCATGGATATAGTTCAAACAAATAGGTTGCTGTGTGGCAATATCGGGAAACAGACCTGTTTATGTAAACGCTGTGATAAACACTGACACGTCAATTATTTTTTATGAATGAACAAGTAACTACTGATAATATATTTTCAGTTTGACATTTGAATTTATTTAAAAAAATATATACAGGGAATCCTGTACCCCTGGAACATTTTCCTTTAATTTAGAAATTAAGAATTAATAATTAGAATCAAAGTTTACTTTTTAAATAAATAACCTCACTTTATAGTTATTCTGAATATGCTTTCCAAAGTGACGAAATACTAATCACAATATTGTATCGAAAATCAATTTAAACAAATATACCGCCAAATCCATCTCAAATAATACAATTATTATACATTTATAAAGCATGTTGGTAGTGACTAGTGACATCTTAGGAATTAATTACATACATATCTAAATCATCCCCTCCCAGACTTTCAAATACTCATTGAATAAAATTCTTACTTAGAGCAGCGTTCATTTCGTAACTCGCAATTATAAATTTATTGTTTAGCTTAAAAATTATTATCCAATCTATATCGCACTGTTTCACGCAGCTAAAAAGCAATTAAATCTTAAGTGAGACATCCGATGACAATAATCTATAGGCACAAGGCATTTCTGATTATTTCATTACATTTCTGCATTATACGCAGCTCAATGACGACTTAAATAAAACATCAATCCGTCAGAATATACAATTACAAACTAGATTACGTCTCAACAATGGAAGTACGCTTCCATTCTTAACGGATTCATTGCTTGTTATCAAAAATCTTCTTGCGTAAAGAGCACGCTCATCTCGTAACCGCGTGAAAGCAATTTTATGATTAACAAACTTGGGGCGTTCAATTTAAATCCGCCATTTTTCTATTACGACCTCTGCGTGAATGTTGGTCAAAGAAAATAATATTAAGCCATTGTTCGTGGGCCTATTTGCGTGTGTATTTTTTTACATAATTAACACAAATGGGAAACAATAAGACATAAACCAAAGCATCTTAAACTTTCAGTTACGCATTGAATAAAATCCTTTCTTTCAAACATTTAATCATTGATAGTTCTGGCGATGACGCAATCTTTAGATAGTAATCAATTGTATAACATGATCCACAACTAAATATAATATGTTGATATTAAATTAATGTTGATAACTTTATTATCCAACTTGCTACAAAATTATCAAAATAAACTGTATGTCAAAAAGTGAACTTCCATATAGTTACCGTAGAATTATTATGTTGATGTTTATATTTAATTTAATATTAAGTTTGAGGAAATCAAATCTTTACATACTATTTTAGTGATATTCAGTATAATATTGTTTTGATTTGACAGATCAAATAAAACATATTCTTGGCAATTCACCTCATGTCTAAAGATCGTGACTCTTACCGCACAGATCAGACTTCTCGA
Organism: Himalopsyche tibetana; assembly: GCA_030503985.1. Taxonomy (NCBI): domain Eukaryota; kingdom Metazoa; phylum Arthropoda; class Insecta; order Trichoptera; family Rhyacophilidae; genus Himalopsyche; species Himalopsyche tibetana. The sequence continues at coordinate 6,405,886 of JAPJYX010000014.1, forward strand.
TCAACTGCACCCATTTTAGTCGTTTTTGACAGTCTTCAAACTTACATCGGAGACCGTCTCTATGAATATCATTCACCTGATTCTCCGCCTTTATTGCTGCACGCCTTCCTTCTTTTAAAAAGCTCACTGAATAAAACTATTGATCTTCAGAAGTTTTCGATACTCGATGAAAAGCGTGTAAAAAAGAATGTGTAAACTTGTTCTAAATACGTATTGTTAAATTAATATGACTTGAATTTAGACAGGTTTCACATTTAATTCACTACAATAAAATTGTGTACGTTTCTATGTATTCATAATGTTGAACGTGTTATCTCAAATATGTAATTACATTAAGCAATCAATCTTTTTAATTTGATAAATGAATATGTATTTTATAACTAATCGAGAAAAAAGCTTAACAAAAAGTCAAGTAGGGTTGTTTATTTTTTGCAACAAAAAAAAACAGCTTGTTTGTAAATATTTGAAGTGTATTTGTTATAGACAAATGAAGAGCTCAGAATACTTAAACCGCAATGCATGATACTCTATTGTAGTTGAGAGAGGTCGTTTCCCAGATCTTTCGTCATTTTCCCATTCAGATTGCCAAACACGAAACCAACTTTCTCCAAACACATTGTACACTTTTTATTAATATAATATTATAAAATTTTATAAACACTTCTCGTTTTGAAGCGGCATTCAATTTTTATTTTCATTACTGATTGTTAATTTTCGACGCCGTAATTGCGCCGAGGAGAGTGAATGTCAAACGTAATGTGGTTATAATTCAAAATTGCATGCTCATATTTCTGTTACATCAGTTCACACGTATAGCAACGGTTCGGTATAGCATTACTACTAATAATGATTTTCAAGTTAAGTTAAAACCCACGAACCAGCAATAGATGGAACTACATACTATCTATATTACGCGACAATTGAACCTCTTCATCAATTCTCTCACCGTATCTGTGAAATGTAACATTTAATTCCCTAAATCAGTGGCTTTTAACTTTATTGCAGCAAAGGGCGTATTTGGATAAGATGAGATAAGAAGAATTAATTGGAGAAGTAATCTAACTTCAATAATTAAGTTTTTCAGAATAGTAGAAGATAGAACGTATGTAAATATGTAGTGAAAACAGAAATTTTACAACAGAAACAATTAAGCTAGTCTTAATTTAACAAAATGTCCAGTGATTGTTTTTACCGGTCACGACATCATTTTACTTTTCATTTCGCCCAGTCTGAGTCCTAAGAAAAAGGGTAAACATGCGGCAATGTCATTTTTCTTCAATGCGCAATTTAAAATTTACTCTCTACTATTTTTCCACTAACCAAAATATCGTTCGTCATGTTACACGCAATCAAAGATATTTGAAATAAACCATAAACTATGTTTTCAAATAGGTGTGTTGTCTTTTTTACCTATCGTTATATGTTTTGGCAACACGATGAATGTAATAAAAAATACTTTTCTCATTAAAAGTACGCTTGTTCGTACCAAGAGGTTTATTCAGCCTTAATCGATATATTTTTTGTGTTATAAGAGAATTAAATATGAAAGGATTCTAAGCTATTACAATAATGGGTAGATGGTTATTTACAAACAATATTTGTACTAATTACAAATTAATAACTTGTATAAAGATAGATAAATCCCTTACGAAATAAATAAACATTGGTTCAGTAGAAATAAAAAACCCCATCCTCAAAATTGTGTAATTTATAAGTTAAGAATTAGAATCAATTATTACTTGATTCGTGAATAACCTTACAAAGAGGCGAAACACAAGTCACAATTCGTAACGCAATCAGTGGAGTGTTATCAATTTTGATTTTTTATTTTATGAGGATGCTTCATAAAGAAGTGATAAAGGTTTCGAATTTAGTTTGGCCATGAACGAAAAATTGATCGCGAGCAATGTATCGTGAGACGTGTTATTTATGCTATTTGTTTATGTTGAATTGCCAGCGCGATAAAAAATAATACGCAATTTTTCTCGCGCGACAATATTTTACATATTATGTACATGGTCAATACTTACCGGGAATGTAGAAATGTAACGAAACAAACGGAATAACACAGTTATGAAATACCTGAGAATTATAAACAAATTATAATTATTATAAAGATTGTTCAGTATTGATATGGAATTCAAAATAGATAATTCAATCCGTGATTTATTAAAAAAATCTAACACTGACATTATATTCTTACCACCGTATTTAAAGTTTTTTTTAATAGCAGTTCTTATTATTTGCAAGGCTATATGCCCAATTTTACAAACAGCAATAATTTTACACTGAGTGGTAAAAGATAAGCAAAAAGATTCGGCAGCCAGAACAATCATCGATTTATTATGTAATATAAATTTATCTCTATTTTATAATGCATAAAAAAACAATCATATTGGTTCTGTTAACTCTATAGACGGAATTATCTGAAATAGCCACAGGGTAATATTTACATACTTAAACAAGATACAGCGTCGATTAATGTCGAGTATACGGATGGTATTTAGGGTTTGTCGGTTTTCAAGCGAAATTCGGGACATTCAAATGCCGGTTTTTTTCAACATACTAACCAGGTTTCAAGTATTGGAATTAATATGTATGTATTTTTTTTAATTATTAATAATTCATGAATGCTGATTAACCATTGATGTTTTCTTTCCTTTGGGTCTAGAATCTAGATACTCAGTTAGAAAAAATACTGTTAAATGTAGAGTTATAATAATATCCAAAACGTGAATATGGTTTTTAAGATGATTATCTTCGTACCAAGCACTGTTTATTTTTTACTCCATAAAGAGTGAATCAGATATTTATGACGCATGACGACATTGAATTGGAAAAACGTGACCGCCAAATTACGACAAAAAATGTACGAAACTTCACAGCACATAATTCACAAGATTCCCTAGCACATAATAACAGGGGAATCAATCAAAAATCTACAATTACCGGGGATTAAAAACGTATTCTAAAAGAACATTTGTGTTATTTGATTGTTTGAAACACAATTTCAAACAAAACGTTTTCAAATTCATCGGACGTTTGTTTTATCATAAATAATGGGTTGGAGATTCAATAAAAATAAAACACCTATAAGAAAGATTTGTGTACTAAACTCAGCGGCTGTTTTCTGATAATCTATTGTAAATATATTATACCCAAAATAATACAATAACTACCACGGTTAATGTCAACAATTATAATAATTAGGTATATTTAACACATTTGTGGCAGCATCAAATTAGTACGTGTTATATTATTTTTGATAATGTGTCATATAAATAATCACTTTTAATGTGTACACTGACAATTCTTGCCGGTAATGTATTATTTTTAAAATATAAGACTCTTTTGGTTTCGTTCATCGCGACTCGCAAGTATTTACTTAATAATGCTTGATGGTACTGATCAATATAACTTTGATTGGTTTTAGAAAATTATTCATTGAGCTCAAAACATTTGCAAGAGTTAATAGCGATCTTGATATAAAGTGCTTCTTATGAAATGTAGTACATATATTATGTTATCATTTGAATAATATGTTTTTTGCGGTTTTTCGACTAAGCTTTGCGATATTAAATATTTGTCACACGCTTTGTACCTCAAGTCTACACCTCACAGCCATTGTTAATCACGCTGAGATCCGTATTCCACGATATTATATTAACATAATTTAAATTTAATATTTCGAGTTAAATTTATATATAAGGTATTCTAATATCACATATGATGTATAGTTCGTTGACTGTTACTAAGAGGTTACGAAAATACAAATCAATCCACTGCAATAATACTTAAACTTAAAAAATATATTTTTTAGCAAAACGAGTGAAGAAAAATCCAGACGAGGATTGGGGAATTTGGACATAAAATATTGTAAGTATTATTTATTACGATAAAACGAATATGAAAGATAAGAGAAATTTCACAGGCTCTCATATAAAAATAATAATTAAAAGAATAATTAAATTTCATTACAGAATTTTAGATAGTCTTGTATTTTCAATACAAGCTCAAGTACCAAATGTATGATTTAACCTGTTTAAGTGATGCATAATTTTTACCTAATCAAAATGATTAAGTGTTACAAATACTCAATTACATGGTTTGGACAATTTCAATTTATATTCAAAACTAGCTGACCCGACGAACTTCGTACCGCCTCAGAATCAATAAATGTTGTAATAAAAATAATAAAACATTTTTAGTACTTTTCCCACTAAATAAAATTTATTTGATCAGGACCGGTTTCGCTAATCGCGAGCATTATCAACTGAGTTATTATCATCTGAGCATTATCACCAGTTAATAATGCTCGCGATGAGCGAAACCGGTCCTGATCAAATAAATTTTATGTGGAAAAAGTACTAAAAATGTTTTATTATTTTTATTATATTGCCATTCCACCAAGTATTGACAGTGAACACCTTAAAAGTGAATAAATGTTCTGTTAACTTGATAACTTGAAGCATGATGACTACCGAGTCAACCTTCAGTTGTAAATTGCGCGGTGGCAAGCCAGGCAGATCCAATAAGTTTAAAAATTAAGTTGGATAGTTGGTTGCTTCGTCTTCGTTTGTTACACGGTCGATAGATTTAAAGGAATGCAGTGGACCAACGATTTGATTTTGAATTGTGAAGTTTAAATGATCCACATTTTTGTTCTTTGCCGCAAGAATTGCTCGTTCATTCAACCAATTGTGATTTTTGTGATTAGATGTTCGGGAACATTTTGTTGAATGAAGTGAAATTGCAAAAATTCGGCGGAAACAAAATCAATCCGTTCGATTCGTCGACAGGAACACCCCCGTTACCGATAGTCAGCAATTGCTTCGGCAGATAGATCGTTTAGCAATGCAACTCGCATGTTTGTCGTCAGCTGAAGATTCTTTACATAGCGCCAGAGTCGTGAGAAGCGGTAAATCTTGTAATGACTGGTAGTGTTTGGTGGAAATCGCCAGATAGTAGAATCATTGCGCCTATAAAACATCTTGAGTCATTGCACAGATATTTCATACTTTGATTGAGTGCTTCCAATGCGCATTTGTGCGCCATTGTCCATTCATCCCAGGTGATGATTTTACTTGCTACCAAAACTTTGGTCATTGGTGAGTGTTTCGCAATATTGCATGTCAGTTTTTCAGTCGTTTAAAGCAGTGCTCCGCAAGCGGTGTGCCGCGAGGCGATGCTGGGTGTGCTGCGGCGCGAATCTCTAATAAACGAAAAAAAAATAGTTTGGTCGATACTACAAACTATTTCTGATGACACTATCATAGAGAAGCAGAAATAATTATTTTTTGGTTGAAAGAATATGTTATATGTACAGTCTGCGCAAGAATGTTTCGCGCACCTTGCGAAAGTTCGCTAGATTTGAAGGAATGTAGTGGACCAACGATTTGATTTTGAATTGTGAAGTTTAAATGATCCACATCTTTGTTCTTTGCCGCAAGAATTACTCATTCAATCAACCAATTGTGATTTTTGTGATTAGACGTTTGGGAACATTTTTTTGATGAAGCCGTCCTTCGTTGAGACGAAATTGTTAAAATTCGGCGGAAACGAAATCAATCTGTTCGATTTGTCAACAGGAACACGGTGGTTACCGACGATAGTCGAAGATCGTTTTCAAGCTTAAATCATTTTTCTCTTCTCCTTCGGGGCCGAGTTAATAATCCTCAAATTCTCATGACTATTAATTTACATGTTCCCAATTTATTCTTACGTGGGCGTAACTATGAGCAAAAACTTTTATTTCTGAAAACTTATACCTCGCTTAAGAGGTTTAAATCACCAGTTCCAAGGGCCCTTAGATTGATCAACGCATTGCCTAGAGAAGTGGACATTTTTAGTGATAGTATTTGTGAACTGTTTGTAAAATTTCACTATTTTATTTTTTATGTTGATTTTGATTCTGATATATTATGTAGTTTTATTTTATATTTTGTCTTATTATATTTTTCAAGTACATGGCGAATTGGCGTCAGCTGTTATGTCATGTACTGTAATTTTAATTTTGAACAATGAATAAATAGATAGTCAGCAATTGCTTGGAGAAATCTTCGGCAGATGGATCGTTTAGCAATGCAACTCGCATGTTTGTCAATTATTTGAGGCAAGCGTTTATTTCATCGGCAGCGGTTGATCTATCTACGTGGCTGCTATTCCAGAAGAAGAAACTGTTACAGCAATTTTTTTATCTCGCTTGAACAGTGGCCATAATCAATGACATGAAGAATGTCTTCCCAGCTCCACCGGGCGCATCGAGGAAAAATAAGCCACCATTTCCATCATCAATTACCTTCATTAACGTATCGCTAATTTCCTTCTGTTGAGGGTTCAACAGTGGTACATTCGTTCAAACTGATTGGTTCAATACATCTCGATCATATTCACGTTCACGTTCCAATTCTCGATTGAAAGCGTCGTTCATTCCACGATCTGGCGTTGGCATTCCTAACTTGACTACCAAACTGCCGCACATGAGGTAACACATGTCTTCGATCTAAAGCAAAGCCTGGTTATGTATCTCTTCATTCACCTCGAGATCGGGATTCCCCAAACTGACACGAATTCGATGCAAAATGTATTCGGACATGTCATCCTTGTACTTGTTCCACAGTTCACGGGGATTCGATGGGAAGCATGTCAAAATAATGATAGAAAATAATGTACGTATCTGACTTGGAGATTCAGAAACAACTTCTTCAGCGATTGTAATGAGTATCATTTTCAAGCAAATTGAGCTGTTGACATGCAAGTAGAAGCATTCGTCATTTTTCGGATGAACTGTGTACATGCGACCAAGAGCATCAGTAGTCATTCGGATGAGCAGGAACCGCATCGCCTTGCTTTCGACGTTAAAATTTCTTCGATGTAGCTTTCCAAGTGTAATAACGTGGCATCTCAAAGTAGAGCAATGTTCGTGCAAACAGCGTGATATTTTTGTCAAAAAAATTATCATACCTAATTAAAAACATAACCTTATTTCAACATTATCCGATTTTATTTCGTTTTCATTTTATATCATCGATTTGTTTTATTCTAATCCATACTCTAAATTTAAAATTATTTAGAAGTCAATCGTATGCAAAAGAAGCAAAAACAAATGAATTTTGGAAAAATTGCCACCTAGCGGATGAAATCTGCATACAAACGACATTTTCATTATTTCAAGGTGTTCGCCATTTGAAAACTGTATGAGAATATTAATTTTCTTCATAATTTCTTTGCCGTGATATTTTTCCGATGTTTTAATGCTTATTCTGCTATTCTAGGCGGATAAGAATTTAATAAAACAAAGATCATTAAAATCCGAGCTGTAATTCTCGAGATATACGTGGTGTAACAAACCCCACTTTCTTTTATATATATAGATATCTTTCGAAATTTCAAAAAGCGGTTGAACTTCTGCTTTGCACGATGTACAACTAGATTGATACGTGTAAAATTGAATGATAGTCAATATTTTAAATACAATTACATACTAAATTTAAATAACTGCAAGACTCTTGGTAAGTATCTATGATCTTGTTCTGTAGTGTAATTATTTAAGAGATGGATGATAATGGCCAAACTTCAAAGATATTTTGGTAACCATAAGTAATTTTACTTCGAAGATGAAACATATTTTTAAGAATCCTACTTCAGCGAGATTAATATAACATCAAAATATAAATTAATTTTGCTGAAATCAATATATCCTAGAGATAAGCACACTTTCGTGTAATCTTAACGACCTTTCCCAAGTTCGATACGTAAATTCGCGATTAACATTAACATCCAATCACGCGTTTCTGCGTTTTTTCAAACATTGGTATTAAACGTAAATAAGTATTTGTAATACAATTTCCATGGTCGTATTAAGCGGAAAAGTATTATTTTTACTTTTGGAGAAAATAATATATATGAAAATATATACAAAGATGAAATAAATCTGAATATCAACGACAGAAAAAACGTTAAAATTACTTAAAAATTAAGTGGCAAGTCAAAAAATGGCAGGGCGACGCCCTGGCTCATTTTCAGGTACCAGGTCGCCGACTTGGCCCCACTACACCACTGATTATATGTTGAAATAGATATCCTACGTAAATGATAAACAACAATAATGAAACACAAACCGTCTTCCTATCGTGCAGAATGCTCTGCTGTGAGTTATAGACACATACAAATCAAGACAAGTATTGAAAACATAAAATTACAATAATATTCCTTAGGTATTGAATGCATGTATATGCATACTTTTGTTTTTATTTATAATTTTTACTCATAAATACATGTGTTTTCCGTACGTCATTAAATTAAGTCAAATATGTTAATTTGTTAGCCGCACATTTACATAGTAATTCATTTTTTACGCAATATTTATTACTCGCCTTAAGTTTGGTAATGTCCAATACATACTCGATTGCAACGAACTTGGGTAATACGTGTTAACTCTACTAACATTAATTACAAGCATCTTGTTTTACGCCTTTAAAAAAATCACTAACAAAGAAACACATTTATCAAAATTACCATATTTTCAAATCATTGCTTCTAACCAATTGACAACAAGAAACATTTAAGAATATGAAATCACACCTGACTGTTTGCAAGACTTATGTAAAATGGTGAGCGTGGGCAACTGTTATTTATAGAATGCCGATTAAGCTATAAAGAAACGTGCCGACAAATATCTAGTGATGCATATTATATTATATATTATGGAGTTTGGAGAGTTTTAATTTAGCGCACCCAAGCAAATAGCGCACCACGCATTGTGGAAAATGCCTCGAAGGTATAGCAGAGTACGTACCTGTAATATTGAATGCAATAATACCATCGACGCCGCTGTATAATGTATTAATCATTGGTGCAAAAAAATACATAGCTTTCCATTTCAAAATAACACTAAAGCTCACCTAGTCATTTTTTTAAAGCTATTTTTTATTCAGCATAAATTGTACATCATGCATTTTACCATTTACAATGTATATGATAAATAATTTGTGGGCCTTACTTAAATATTAAGATATTAAAATATGGCTAGTACATTTTTTAAAAATCATTTCCATAATTTCTGTTCGAAAAGCAATCAAAATTTTCTCTCATTAGCGCCTTATAAACTAAGTTTAATTTAATTCGGAGAAATATAATGTGATTTTAGATATATTTAGATACTATTTTGGTATACGTAATTTCGTAAATTGTATGCATGTTTGAGGGCCAAGACAACCGACTTCAATACCTAAGCGACATCATAATCTACTGTGTTTGATATATTATTCAATATCTAAATAAATAAAATATAAAAGATAATTTAATTAATTATGGTAATTCTTTGTATGAAAAGAAGAAAGATTTATTTCTTTAATCCTATTAATGGGTTATGTACTCAAATTAGTATATAATTAAATATTTTATCCAGATACGCATATGAATAAATCTCTGTCAAAATTTTCTGAGAAACGTCAAGTACTTTGTCAAGGTTGGGTTTTTATTGGCACCCGCTTCCACAACCACTTTTGTGAGGAAAACTGGCAGGATTTAAAAAAAAATGTGTAGCTAAATTAATTGTGTTTGAATTTTGTTATCAGGCAACCCGTAATATCAATTGTTTATTGTTTATTGTTAATGGTCTTAAATGGCAACATTGTTTTTCGATATCGATGTGATTTTTGTTTTTTTCTTCCTTGCTCTTTGGGATACCATCCACACCTGACGTGTGTTGGGAGACTTCCCAGTCTCTGGAGGATACTTCCAGAGACCTTTAGTTGTAAACTCACTTGCAGTTATTTTTCTTTTGTGGTTTTGTGTTTTTTTCCGAGATGAAAGAAATAATATTTTTCCATTTCGACGAAAATTAAATTCCATTTTGTTCTCTGCGCAGAGTTTAACGTCATTTTTTTTTATTTTACATTTATAAAATCGTGTGAGCAAGCTAGGTTTGTAATAGTTATTGTGTATTGTAATAATTCAAAATTTTGTTGTTAAATATTCTATGTAATAAGTTCGTGATTGCAAATTTTCTTAAATAAACGTTTTCGTGAAAGTAGGGCGATGTTTGATTTAATAACTACCTACATGTGGACTCCAAGTTTAGGCCAGCGGTATTTGTCGTAATGACTTTTATTAGTGGGGATTTATTCTTGGGGTTTAACATCGTGAACAATAGTAGAAATTTCAAACAATAAATGAAACTCGCTCCGAAAATAAATCGCGAGTAATGTTAAGTGGGCCCAATGTGGTGGCTTTCGAAGTTCGACAATTTCGGGACTTCACGCCTTGAGATCTCTTGCTCTGGATGGGGATTTGCAATCATTGAATTTAAAAATCAAGTTGTTTCTCAAGTTAATTTTTTTCATCATTATTTTTGTAATAAAAATGATGTGGCGTCCAACTTTCTTAAATTCAACTGTAATTTTGTTGCCGTGTTAAGTACATTCATTAATGTGTAATTAAGTCTATCGAGCCGTTCGATGCCGTATAATCGTTAGTTTTGCAGACGCGACGTTGCCAAAGCGATTGGAAGTGCTGCCCTTCTCACCAGATGATGTTGACGTCCTAACTTCGCCGAGGAAAGCAGAGTGCAGCTCCACGGGTAGACCTGGCGAGATTCGGGCAGGATGCGCCGAGACACGCCAGAAGTCGTTCAATGGGAACACAGTGCCGTGATCAGGACTGGATGGATTCGCCGGAGGAACACTTTGGGTGATCCGGGATCCTGTGGCCGCCTCGCAGCTCTTCGCCCTGGACTGGCTGCCACCCACTGGCTTGTCCTGGGAAGTAGGCTGCATTCATGCATGGACCGTGAGACGTGAGGGAGCACTGGTCGCGTATGGACGTCGTGCAGATCATGCGGTCTGCGTTACCAGAAGATGCTGACGAGGGAGTCGAGCAGCAAGGAAATTTGTTTGGAAGTCACCAGTTTTTTTAAAGTGCTCGAAGGAGCTTCGTGCCAAAGAAGGCAGAGTGGTTTGTCAAGGTTGGGTTTTTATTGGCACCCGCTTCCACAACCACTTTTGTGAGGAAAACTGGCAGGATTTAAAAAAAAATGTGTAGCTAAATTAATTGTGTTTGAATTTTGTTATCAGGCAACCCGTAATATCAATTGTTTATTGTTAATGGTCTTAAATGGCAACATTGTTTTTCGATATCGATGTGATTTTTGTTTTTTTCTTCCTTGCTCTTTGGGATACCATCCACACCTGACGTGTGTTGGGAGACTTCCCAGTCTCTGGAGGATACTTCCAGAGACCTTTAGTTGTAAACTCACTTGCAGTTATTTTTCTTTTGTGGTTTTGTGTTTTTTTCCGAGATGAAAGAAATAATATTTTTCCATTTCGACGAAAATTAAATTCCATTTTGTTCTCTGCGCAGAGTTTAACGTCATTTTTTTTTATTTTACATTTATAAAATCGTGTGAGCAAGCTAGGTTTGTAATAGTTATTGTGTATTGTAATAATTCAAAATTTTGTTGTTAAATATTCTATGTAATAAGTTCGTGATTGCAAATTTTCTTAAATAAACGTTTTCGTGAAAGTAGGGCGATGTTTGATTTAATAACTACCTACATGTGGACTCCAAGTTTAGGCCAGCGGTATTTGTCGTAATGACTTTTATTAGTGGGGATTTATTCTTGGGGTTTAACATCGTGAACAATAGTAGAAATTTCAAACAATAAATGAAACTCGCTCCGAAAATAAATCGCGAGTAATGTTAACTTAAATAAATATTAATTAACAACATCGATGTATCTCAAACACAAAAATTGTACACATTCAATTTTCGCTAATTTACATTTTAATAGCCATATAACTTAGTGATCTACTTATATTTTTGTTTATAAACGATACAAACTGTTTACTACGCGTCAGTTCAAGTACATCCGTGCACTTGGAATGCCTGAAGATGCCGAAAGGCGAAACCCGGGTCGTTAGCGACAAAACTCATGGAAAAGTACAAAATTCAAACAATTCAAATTTAAATTTAACAAAATATGTATTATAATATCTTCATGCCGCAATATATGTTACATAAATACATAATAAATATTACAAATACATATGAAGTGTTTATTTTTTTCATCATATCTCCCCACCTCCCACAATGTTTATTACTATACGTTATTGTAAATCATGTTGGCATTTATTCTGATAAACTTATCTATATGTTTCAAGAGAAATAATTCATTACGTTTTATTCTGTGAAAATAAATCTTAAAATTAAGGTAAATTAAAATTATTACATTCAAAATAATTACAGTCGATTTATTTTTCAGAACTGCTTGTTCCTTAGTTGCTCAACCTCTCTTTTTGCGATAAGAATAGGGATGAAGGAATAAGTCTAGGAAAGAACTAAAAGTTAACTAATCACTTTCTCTAAGCCCCGTTATTTCAGGATTGAAATGAAAGGAGGGAATATTTAAGTTACGAATACGCATGCCTTCCAATGAAAAAATGCTGTTTGTACTGGCACTTGAATCTGTGAGATCCGTTACGAAAGTCAACGACGTTGAGCACTGCTCCATGGAACCGACATATGAATAGTTGTATGAAACTTCATTTTACTAAAGAGGAAAAGAGGTTTTCAATAAACCCCGGTTAACCGTACAAAATAAACTGGTTTTAAATTTTTCTTATAATAGACAATTAACCGGTTAACCGGTTTCGGTTTATGCCGGGTTGGACACCCTAATACAGTGATCCCCAAACGGTAGCTCGCGTAGGTTGGTCGCGGTTACTCGCGTTAGTATTTTATCATATTTATAAATTTGTCTATAAAAAAATATTATTGAACTCGGAAAATAAATTTGAAAAAATGAGCTAAATTTCAACGAAATGCTTAAAAGGTTGCCGTAGTAATATTATTTTTTCAGCTGTATCGTCTAAAATTTTCAAGATGGCCCTTCATCAGAAATGGATTTGATAGAATTTCAATGTGATTTGTTGCTTAATAGTATTGCCTCAACTATAGAATTTGTATGGCCTTTCGTCCCAAAAGTAAAGTATCCAATTTTAGTTCGAATTGCGCTCAAACTTGAAACATTGTTCTGTTCTACTTACTTATGTGAATCGATGTTTTCCACTATGATGTTGGTTAAGAGTAAATAAATATAAAAACAGACTCACAGATGTAAATTTTGATGCATTCAGATGGGAGTGACAATGTACTCACCGAGAATTAAAAAAATGTGGAGAAAAGTGAATGCCACTATTTTCACTAATTATTTTTACTCGTTATTTTTATATTTATTTTTACACACACTTATTTTTCAACTATTATTTTGTTTGTAAATAAATAATTAAAGTACGCATTACATGTTTTATTATAAAATCCGATGGTCTAGTTTATTTTAAGTAATATAATACTATTATGTATGGTACGATAAGGGCCGATGATAAAAAAAACAATTAAAAAGGAATATGTATAGGTAGCTCACCAGATAATTTAAATTTCTGAAAGTAGCTCACATCCTTATTGAGTTTAGAGACCACTGCCCTAATACATACGTTGGTGTGTTCTAACTTCTAGTTGAAAATATAAGTAAATATATCTGCAATTAAATCATTTTTGAATATGACAGATCAGTTATGAGGAAACCGATGGATGCAATCACAATTCCCAAGGTTTATTCTCCTTCATTACTGATGCAGAGGCATGGGTCAACCAAAATATTGTTCGTTTACATGACTGCTTGACGAAATCTGTGGGCTCGGTTCGTTTCGGACGGGTAACGCAAGCGGGATAGACCCACGCACCGATCAACTGACAGACTGAATGCAAGTGAGCCAGCTTTAAAGCATCAGGGATAAAGCAACGATGGATACAATTAGAGTGCATTTTGTAATAATTAATGACATTAATTTCTCAAGAAATAAAAATATACGATCAGCACTTAATTGTATTTTCATGATGTTACATGCGTATTTGCATCACACTCTTATATTCTTCCAACAGCGATGGTAATTTCTTATTTTTGATATAATGGTGTAATAAAATAAAAGTATTAATAATATGTCTTATTATTATGTAACATGTCACCTTTTTCGAATTCGAACGGAAAAATAGAACATTTAGTTCAAATAACTCACAGTTCCAACAAGATTCTAGATTCGTCAGAGTATATATCGGTTGTCCTATTATAACTTTAGCATAACTTCCTCGATTACCAATAAAATGATACATACGTCAAATCCAACACTTCGATGATGTGCAAAATATGAAACGTTTCCATTGTTTCTACAACGCTGTGGTAGTAAACCTACAAAATCTTTATTAATTTAACATATCGTGTACGTCGAAAAATATGAACCATCAGACTGTGCACCATCAACTGGGATTATGTTTTGTCGAAATAATACCAAGCCTAATAACTTTTCAGAATCAATCCTAATTAAATTTCCTGTCAATCAAATACCACCTCAAGCAGAATAACTTTTGTATCATAAATCAAAGAGAAGCTTTGAGCCGAAAGCCAGCGAAATATTTTAATAATCAGTTAATAAGAAAACAAAGTGATTAAATTCTACGACTTTGTGAAATTGTGAAAGCCACAACTAAAAGATAATCGCAACGTACGATGTTTACGATTTCGGTAAAATCCATTAGGAGTATAACAATAGTGATAATAAGACATATACACGAAATGGTTTCCTAGATTATAATAGCACCATTAGTCAACGAACATTTTATCTTAACAACATAAAGACTTCCGGACTTTATTGACTTAGCCACCATAATTGTGTCGTGATGTGCCATTAAGATATTATTTTTTGTTTTGTAGTGTAGTTGATGGCCAATGAAGCATATGATTGAGTGTTTGTATTTTTAAAATTTATAATTTATATAAGTAAACAGTCGTTAAGATATGGAATAAAAAATTTAAGACAGTATATTATAGTTTTGACAAACGCGTTGAATAATATGATGCCAGCACATACTTTGTAAATTACAATTATTTTGTTCGGTCTCCCTTACTTGTCTTGAAGAAAATTAATATTGTTTTTGTAATTTCTGTACCCGTAGTATTTTTTTCAATCCTTCCTGGCTCTCGGCCACGTGGTTGCGAAACATTTATCCAGTGATTCAGTGTAAATTGATTTATATTCAAAATGCAAAGAATCTCTGTTATATATTCCATTGGTTAACACTTACCTCTTCAAAGAGGGTGAACGAATAATTTATAACTATTTCTCATTACTCTACTGCTGTTTCAATGATATATGTATACACTGGGATTAAAAGAACTAATCACAGTCCGTTGTTGAATCTATGAGGTAAATGTTCCTCCATTTTATAAGCTCCATTCATAGCTGTATGAAATAAAGATTTTACATTTTGAATTTATTTCATTTCGTCGACAGATCATTAAAAATACTGCGTTTCTTCCTTTTTTCTCTATGTGTCAATTGGCTTGTTGTTACGGTAAATGCATTCGGGTTTGACTCTTATTCCAGTGATATGTCTCAGCCCACGATACGCGGAAGCGAAGTGTTAATGGTTGTCGACTGCAGATCGAAGCATTCATGATTCGTCGCCCACGCATCAATAAAAATCAATAAGAATAACTGGTTATATCATTTGGTCGACAAACTGGCGTCGGTAACGCTTTCAATGTTGTATTACATTATATTATTTTCATCTCGCGCTCGGGAATGAAGGATAAACCTTGTTCTGACAGTTAAGAGTTACGACGCCTGCTACGCAACATATCTTGGCTTGGGTGCGGTCCAACAGAAGAAAGTGAAAACTAGACAAACATTTACTAGTATTTCCCTAGTATTTAAAACATCAAATGAAATTCCAACGGAAGACTTTTTGATTTAGAGTACTCAAAACTCGGCCATATCAGAGCATTGCAAGATTCAAGAAACCAAACTGAAATAGATTTTTTTTTTAATTTTACCAATTGTTTGTATACAAAACCCTTCGCCGATATATATTTTCACCAGTTGACTGTGCTAATTGTGATCCTAAATTTAAAAACTTGGAATTAGTACATTACTTTTTTGTTTTGTTTAAACAGTAGGTATGTTTCAGAAGCATCGATTAGCTACATTATAATCGTGTTAATTTAGTTCTTTTTCTATTTAATAGTGTGACTCAGACTTAAGATTTCTTGTAAAAATCGGTTCTGACTATATCTGATTTACTGGGCACCAAAACTAGTATGTCTACCTGCAATGTAGGTTAATAGGGTAAAAATATCAACGTATTTAGTTCTACATTTTTTTTATATTTATGAGTTTATAGCTATTTCGGCTTTCGCCATCGTCTAGTTAGAAAGCCGAAATAGCTGAACTGTAGAACTAAATACGTTGATATTTTTAACCTATTATAATGGAGTTCTACCAAGTAAATACCGAAGTCAATAAATGCAATGTAGGTTTTTGACGACTTTTTGGCACACTGTTGGGCCAAGACTGGATTATCTCGATTAAGATGAGAACTTTAATATTTTTTAAATTTATATCTTTTTTCGGTAATGAGGAATGCGGAGATAGCAAAAATCAAAAAATGTTAATAAATTATTTTTAAAAAGTATGTTATAATAAGTAGCAACCTACATATTGGTTAGAAACGGACATCCGACATTTAACTAGACGCTAATGTTATGTTCAATGAAAACATAAAGGAAGTAGTATTCTAATGATTTTTTCAAGGAAATCTGGTTACGATTTAATTAAATAATAAACCACTCATGAGTTATGACTAGCGTGATGAACTCAGACTGTAAGTTTAATTCTTATAACTCTAATTTATAATAGAATCGAATCTTCGTGCATGCACACGATTTTGCGTAACAAACTACTGAGATCTATGTATTACGCTAATTGACCACACATCACCTTGAACGATATAGCATCAAATAAAAATCAATAACAATACGTCGTTTGTGATGTTTATTTTACCATTTATAATAAGCAATATTGTTGACTAACTCATACACCTATGCAACAAAAGGTTTTAAAGATTGTATTGGTTCAAAAAGGATTTGTTCAAAGGAGGGTATAGCCTCGGAGTAATATTTAGTATTAATTTAAGAATACAATCAGTCATAATTATGTTATATTTCTTTTTAACGAAGGCTTTATAATTCAAACAATTAGTGTATTAATAATAAAAAAACAAATTATCATAAGCATGTAAAGAGTTGTCTTAATTTATTGGTCACGCTTCATCTTTTTTAACGCTAGGTTATTTATAACTGAAATAAGTTGATATTAAAAATAGTGTATTCAACAAGTATAAAAAATTTAAAACAACGCATATTTTTATCAATTAGTCAAGTTACTATCAACATAAAATTGATATTGAAAGACTGTCTCCAACTTATTTGGTCAAGGGCCATATTTTGAGGGTATTGATATAATCAAGACATGGTATTTTTTTTCTTTTCCG
Organism: Himalopsyche tibetana; assembly: GCA_030503985.1. NCBI lineage: Eukaryota > Metazoa > Arthropoda > Insecta > Trichoptera > Rhyacophilidae > Himalopsyche > Himalopsyche tibetana. The sequence continues at coordinate 6,423,271 of JAPJYX010000014.1, forward strand.
GATCATTAATGGTTTTTATAACACAATGTATTTATAAAAACTATAGTATACTGTAGGTCGTACTACAAAAATGGGTTTTCACTGTACATATTGCAGATATAAGTCCCAGGACGAGATAATTACATAGTTATTATATGAACACTAGCAAAGCCTGCTATGGCACTAGACCAGGGTTTCCCAAACTATGTTCCGCGGAGCCAGAGTAGGTGTTCCGAAAAAAATGGAATGGTTGTATACGCTGCAACAGTTTTAAAAAAAATCTTGAAAATTCAGCTAAGTGTTCCGTTATATTTTCCGGACTTGCGAAGTGTTCCATTACAGAAAATGTTTGGGAAACCCTGCACTAGACAATAAAGTAATTATATTTTTGTTTTGACCTAAATAGTAAAGTGAAATTTAGGTTTGAACAATGCAAACAAATACAAACCTTTTAAGATTTCGACTGAAGGTGCTTGGTGGAATTTCAATATTAAATTTGAATCGTTCAAATAATTTTACATTCACACAGATTTTGTCACTAACGACCAGGGTTTCGCCTTTCGGCATCTTCAGGCGTTCAAGTGCACGGATGAACTTGAACTTACGCTGTAACTAGTAAATGAATGTTTCGTGTTTATATAAGAAATAAATGTATCATTGAGTTTAAAGCCATTGCTGGCGAAAAGGATAAGCTCGTGGGAATGCCCACATATTAACAATTACATGCCCCATGAGCTTATCCTTTTTTTATTTACTAAGCGTCAGTTCAAGTTCTGAATCTGAAGATGCCGAAAGGCGAAACCCGGGTCGTTAGTGACAAAATCTGTGAGAATGTACATAGTTTGAACGATTCAAATTTAAATACAAACCTGATATCCTCGTTCACAAAATTGTGCATCATGAAGTAGTACCTGCCACTTTAATCCAGTAACTTGATGTTTTCCTCCTAATATTATTTTTTACATCTTTGTGATTATCAGCATATGCATCACAACGAATCTTTCTCTTGTCCGCATCATTAGTGATTTTAGTGGATGCTTATACTTACATAACCTAATATGGTGTACTCCGTGGAGTCATCATCTACATATGACTATAGGGTCCGAGATTAACTCCCAACGACTAGGCTTGGTGCATCGGTATCCAGAACGGGAATTGTAGAACATCAAGCTTGACATCTGCCGGTTTAGAGACCCATGACCGTCCCAATGTTGTAGAGCGAGCGATGATTTTAATATTTATCATTTTCTTATACTTCCAATATTTTGTTTCCAAAATTAAATTTAGTCAGCGGTTTCTAACTTATAGGAGGCGAAACCGTTAACCGTTCAATTCTTTATTGCTTATTATTTAATAGTTACGACATGCTGAAACCATTGTTATTATAAAATAAGGGACTAGTATCATAAAGTTAGACAACCACTGCAATTAATAGTGAGATATTTTAATCCCAAATATATCTGATCATATTAAACCCTTAATGTATTAACATATATAGTGCACTGCTATAATATTATTTTTGTGGTTTAGGTTATTTTTTTTAAACATTACAGACTTACGTTGCGTTTTGTCGGTAGTTCATTGAATTACATTTAAAATTTCCACATGTACCTGTCGTAATAATTATTGTGTGTCAAGATTCAATTTTTTGTTCAAGCATGATAAAAAAAAACTAACCAAATAGTTTATTCCGATATCTAACAGTCACAAAAAACCGTCAATGTCACTTCGACCTCTAACGGTTGAAAAGCCGAACAATGAACTCCTGTAATCATTTTTTTACCAACACATCTGACAGTTCGAACAGAATAATATGAAACGAATTTTACAAAAGAGCAACTTTTTGTTTCGTTCAAATATGCGACGATTTGAAAATGGAACGCCGTTACAATAGTTTCAATAATCAGCCAGCCTGCTAGTGCAATTCCATTGGGAAAACTTTTCGAGCGAATTCAAAATGAAACAATGTTCTGCGGATCGAACGCGAAAATTCAAAAAGCGTTCCAAATTTTAAAATAATTCATTGAACAAGGTGCGGTATTATTACTATGAACAAAACTGCGAGGGTAATCCGATAAAGGTTGCTCTCAACATACAAATTTTAGCCATACAACAAGAAGTTATTGTAGGAACTCAACGAGTTTACCATTTATTTATACTATATATAAAAATGTATCAATGATATCGATCGTATGGATAAGGATGCCGTCGGTAGGTAGGTATGTAAGAACATTTATCCCAACCATCTTTCTTACACGATCTAAAAAAGAATTTGACATCGATCGGTTCTTCATTACATGCTAAATTAATAATTACACTTGATGTTGCACAGGAATCAAACTAATCAAAAAAATGTATCGGAAAACCTGAAGTGTGTGGCTTAAAAACGCGGAGAGCGGAACAGAAAGCGGTCGACGGATCATTTTCGAACAGGCAAGCGCGGCCCAGCGGTGCATAAAACAAAACGGATGAGCCAATCGCCAATCACCGCGTTGCGTTGGCCGCGTGATTGAATATTGACAATACAAACGGATGGAAAATTCGAAATTTGAATTTTCATCATTCGAAATTTGGAAACATCAAATTTTGTCTACGCTAAATAGATTATCTTTCTATTTTGTTAAAATGATATAATATCGTAATAAAAAGTGTTATTTTTCCGTGTTCAGTCAGCGCAGTTTTATTATCATTTTACACGAGCCACTTACTATAAATATTAAACCGCGAGTCGCATGCGGCCTTTTGCATATTCATTTGCGGCTTATCAGACATCGACTCTTTAACTTATCGTGTTTTTACACTAAAAAATCAACACACATTCCATATTTATGACTCTCTGATACCTTTGTTATCCTGTTTCCATAGCAACTTGGCTCTTCTCACTTAAAATATTACCGACCCCTATCTTAAGCGAATGAGAATCAATTAAACATGGAATTTTTAAAGAAATATTATTGCTATCATAATTTCAGCTGTTAATAATGTGAGATCCGCAGCATAAAGAATGCATTTCGTAAACCAAAATGGAATGTTTCATTACAAATAATATTTAAATAGAATGCAGTGAATGAAACCAATATTACGCTTCAGAAGATAGAAATGCTTCGATGTTCTAGACTAGATATTCGAATATTGAAAACCACTCTTGTCTAGAGATATCCAACCCAGCTGCAACCCAAATAAAATTAATAAAGATATTAACAGAATTTTAATATTTCGTGACCGAAGGTTCAAAAGAATTACAAATTTCTTTGTTTTGAGCAAAACATTTTAAGTTTTGCGATTTCAATATCTTGAATATATATAATACATGAAAAACATGCAGGCTGGCACTAAAGTGAACAATTGTTGAAATTTAATTATTCCTTAGGTTGCAATCTGTTATTAAATGAAACTATATATACTAAAAAACCCATCTCTTATTATAGTATATTAAACGGGATTAGGATGTTGGACCCCTCACTTCAACCCATGCATATACGCACCATATTCATGTTATCACTATAAATTTCTATTTTAATGTTATCGTAGTCTGATTTGTTCTTAAAATTTGGGGGCGAGAGGATAAATCGCGTTTGACGGATGAGCACGGTAAGGGTTAAGCAAACTTTATAATAGCTAACATTATTTATTATTCATAATAAAGGTTTGAAATCAAAATATTAAATAATAATATATCACTCCCATAGATATGGACTATTATCTTTGATTGACCCTTTTGATTAAATATTTTTTACAAAATATTATACTTACATACTTTATATATCAATTCTTTTCTTCTGTTATTGTCATCATCGTCTGCAGCAATACTTTTTTGTGGGCTCGTCCAATCGTTGAATGTGTAAATTGTTTGGTGTGTTAATTGAAGTTAAAATGACAATGTTAATTCCACAAGGATTATCAATTTATCGGAAGCTATTTCAACACCATGCCATTGTCAGACATATTTACATACAAATTTCTCAACAAAAAATATTTATTATTTATTGCTCTTCGAACCGATATTTAGCTAACTACTTATACATTGATAATCTCTGAAGAATTAAATTAATAGCCATTATTAACTTAGCTTACATCAATAAACATCAGCTGATAATATATGTTTTGAATATGTAGATATTGTGGATTATAAATTGTTGTTTCAGTTGTGGATTAAGAGAATTGTTATTTGTCATTTAAATATATTATTTGTTACTGGGAAATCATTTTTGGACTTAGATTTTTGTATTCGTAAAATTGTAATAGCTACAATTCCGAGTTATGTATTGCATCCTTCTATGTTCGCCTATTAATCATTTTATGATATAATGAATCATTGGACGAACCTACCGCGATCAACGTTAGTATTATTTTTTAATTTGGAGAGTAAATATGTAAAAAAGATCTTTTTATTGAGGTTGAATTTAATATATTATATGAACCTTAGCTTCCCTAAATAAAAATATTGAACATTCTTTTGCATATAAACTTACATGGGCTTATTATACTAAATTTAGTTGTAATAGGATTCCTCAGTCAGCTTATTATTGTAAGTGACCCTAGAGCAATTTAATTTTAAGTATCGTTAAGTTGATTATTTTTAATCAGTATGTCGAGGTAAATATTACGCTACGATTTTGGGAGTTCTTGAAAAAATGTGCTCATTATCGTGCATGCAACAGCTTCATCAAAGTGTCAGAAATTTAAGTCGCATACAAATTAACTGATTCCCTATAATCGACAAGTACCTATCATATTATTTACAGTCTACACTAATTCCAAGAAAATATATTGCAAAATAACAATAATATATTATGTCGAATGAACTGAACGTTTTGCTTTTATATATTTGACAGCATTAACATTACAATAACAAAAAATCTATCAAAGCAAAAAAAATCGTGGCTTTCTATGTATCGTCGAAAAAACGAATATACCTGTTATGTAATCGGTTTTACAAAAATTAGTTAAATATGACACTGCATAGAGATTCAACTGTTCTACCGATTGGAAATATCTGCCATGTAATCCAAACCTGCATTATGGTTGTTTAATTTATTATTTTTTATTTAAACTTTAAATTTGCAGTTACATTCAGACAAGTCGCGGAAGACGTAAAGTTGAAATAATGAACAAGGAGAAACTACAAAGCATATTTTTGATGTCTTAAAAAACAATCCCTCGATAATCAGTTTTTATTCCAGGGCTGTGGAGTCGGAGTCGCGGTATTTTGGCCGGAGTCGTGAAAAATGAGCGGCTCGATTTTGTTTTGAAAAATATATTTAATGATGTGTATTTAAACAAAATAGTCAAAAGTGTTAACATTTCATGCTTGGCTGACTAAAGATAATCTGATGGTATACAAATATATAAGTTAAAATGAAATTATTGAAAAATTTCCTCTGAGTCAGAGTCGTTAATTATTTTAAAGCTGGAGTCAGAGTCGTCAATTATTTTGAAGCTGGAGTCGGAGTCGTATTTTTTTCACGCGACTCCACAGCCCTGGTTTTTACTATACCCTGAATAATTACGTGTTTGACACATTCGAGGTATTTTTGCGTTGACGACTATATAATGTCGCCCGCTGTGGTCTAGTTGATTAGAGCTTGCTCTACCGATCAGGTGCGTCTGGGTTCGATTCCCGGTAAGGTCAGTATCAATTTTAATTTTTTCAATTTTAATTTGAGATCTAAGACATGGGTGTTTGTGAAGTTAATTATCCTTGAGTTAATCTCATGTGACTTTCAAAAATTCTCATCGAGTATATCTCGTATGATCGATCTTTCAACTTCAAAATATTTGACGCATTGGCGTAAGCTGTAATGTCAAATATATTTTTTTAAATATAATCCTTCATCAGCGAGTCTGCCAAAGAATGAGTAGTCGCAGCGACTTTCTTACGGATTTACACGATTTTAAAAATAAAATTATTAAAAACATTTTGAGACAGAATTCTTGCATTTATATCGTTTCTACTTTATATGGATAAATTAGGGAAGAAATAATCACCTGCTTACAAAAAAAATCAATATAATATAGCAATACAGAAAATGTAATTTGTAGTGAATATCCATATTAACTAGCTTGAGTATAACTGACGTGGAGGATTAAAAACTGATTTTAACGGCTTTATACCGTGTTATAAAAATCCAAGGCCGAAGCATAAATCTAAGGCAGTAAAAGTGTCCGCAAATATGGCGGAATTCGCGTTATTAAAAATAAAATATTACGGAAAATATGTCAAAAGCACGATACGAGACAAACACGTTGACATAGACCGATTTATGTGTCAAAATGACGGAACTCACTCGCAGAAATTACCGACAAAGGTCACCGATAAATTATTACGTAACAAAAATAATATTAATTCACATAATCATTAATATGAAAATAAAGCGACGTTTTGTAGAGTGGAAAAAGTCTTAAATTGATACATAAAAGTCCGATCTATCGTTCATCATTTTCGCGCAAATATGATTATGTTTTAATAGTCCCAGTCACTGTCAATACTTGGTGGAAAGGCATTATATTGATAAAAAACACAATTATACTTTATACTTTATTCCACTTTATTAAAAAGGTTAGGACCGGTTTCGCTAATTGCGAGCAATTATCAATCAGTTGACAATGCTCGCAATGAGCTAAACCGGTCCTGACCTTTTTAATAAAGTGGAATAAAGTACAAAGAAATATTGTGTTTTTATTAATGTAATGATTTTAGCCCCCCCTAACTATAAATATGGCGCACCTTTATATCTCAATGCGTTCCTACAACCCTGATCACGACAAATAAACAGTTTTAAATAATCCTAATTTTATCTTTATCGAAGTCTAAAAAATGATAATTCAGGATTCAGGTAAAAATATTGGATATCGTTTAATTGCCACTAGCGTGCTCTCGTAAGAATTGCTCCAGTTAGGTTATCTCATAATTGCAAACAACTTAGTGCAACGGTAGGCAAAAATCAAATTCTTCCCGACTAACGAATTTTTGTCGCAATTTTTATTGCAATAGATTTTGTAACGCGATATCGAAATGATTGTTTATTATATTTTAAATACCGACATGAATTGTCTTATTGAATTAGATTTATCATGAATTAAATTTATTAGACGACTTGCCCACAAAACTCTACAGTCAATGTCAAAACGTAAGTATTTACTTTGTTTACAGTGAGTTACTAATTGTGTAAATTTCTTCTTACTTTTGAATCTTTTTAAAAACCTGGTTTTATTTAGGATCAGATAATGCAATTTTTTGATGTAAAAATAGTATATTATTTAGTTACTTAAAAAATTATAAAAAAAAAACTGATAACTACATCGTCATCGAGCCATCGACTGATGTATATCAAAAATTAAGTACTCTATTTCTTGAAATTGAACAAATCAATAAGCTAACTAGTAATGTTATTATTAACACATCATGGCATAAAGCTATTATTTTATTACGGATAATTCACTTATGTAATAAGTAATCCTAAATTCCTTAGTATTCGCCTGTTGAGAATTTATTATGTTATCAGTCGTTTCCAGAGGAAAATTTTGTTGTGAATGTTTGTGATAAACATTAACGGGAATTTATACTAAAACAAATAATGATGATTTACTACGAAATGATATTTACTGAACTATGAAGTTAAATAGTAATACTAAGAATTATTCCTACATAATCAGGTTAACAGGAAAAAAATATTTGTTGTGCTTTTGTTTTATAATGATTATCGATTTATAGTTAGTTGGACGTAAAAAAGGTATAGAAACGCGTGTGCTACCAATCAATACAAACTGGTTTTATTTCATATACCATTTGTTTCCTAAATAAATAATTTTACGCAAGTGGCGAAGCTTTTGTGTTGTAATTTTCTATTGATTTAAAACTATTCAAAATAGAAAGTAAAGAAAGAGTTGTACATAATTGTACATAATAAGACAAAACCAATCATTTAGATTTTATAGGAACAATGGTTATCTCAAACTGAAAAAATATAAAAACGTACCAAATGGAGACTAATTAAAAAAAAAACAGATTATGATTAATATTAATACACATTTAAGAATCTTTAGTGGGTCTGAATCACTGACTCATCATCAGTATCAGTTATAAATTGGTTGCCCATTGAGCGAAACTAAACCAAGTCTACCAAAATAAAATCTTAATTTTATTACAGAGCGCATTTCATCATATTTATATTCTGGTGTTAAATAATTGGTACATGAAATCATTGCATAAATTATACCTTTTTCCAAGGATTTAATTGTCATTGATAAACTTCGTAATTATTTTTAACAACATTATTGATTGATTAAGCTTACGTCAGTGCCATTGGCGTGGGTGGGCATCCTCTTTCGTACATAAGAAAATGTATTTTTAGACATTAAATTAACGTAAATAAATATTAATTACCTTGACGTTTATTTTTCCCAAGCCAGTGACGTCAGAATAAGTCACATTATAAATTATTTATTTAGAGTAAATTTATCACAATTACTAAGAACTTTGAACCCAACTATCCTATTCTCTTTTATCATAGCACTAGAAATTTAATTGCCTAGTTCAGTTGAGTACTTATTACTCATAGGATATAAAACGAACAAGGGGAAAAAATGAGATAATCAAAATCATGTAAGACCCTGGAAGTGACTATAGTGTCTGTACATCTACATACATTTCTTTTTATCGCTAGTTCATTAATTTTAGCAATTTTTAAATAAATAATATAGAAGGTTATATTATAACTAGCATGACTTCAAATGTCGCAAGATTAAAAAGTCGAAAATTATAATTAAAACATCTCTGCTGATGTTAATCTGCATATTATAATATAACATATAAATTCCATATTCAACCAAAACATGGCTTACTCAATATTTATTTTGACTTACAGCGATTAAAAATAATTTTAATAAAACTAAGCGACCGCGAAAATTCATCCTCGCACACTGTTTTCAATAAATTCACCGCAAGCTGAAGATGTTCACCTAAACTAAATTTTAAATAAAAATATGGATGCAATAACGACTATCAGTAAGTACTGCTACTAAAATTACTTACTAATTTAAACAAAAATAATTATAAAAGAAACATATAATCAGATCATTGTACCCAAATTAAAAATATCCGAAGATCAGGTGCCAAGAAGTTTAAGAAATGAAGAGCCAATTAATCATATCTCGCGATATGATAAAACTTATCTATAAGATAAGAAACATATAATCAATACAAGTACTTAATATTGTAATTTGTTTCGGATTATCTAAAAGCGAAATTAAAATATCAAGAAAATATATTATCTATTTATGGCAATAGTGATTTAACAGCTTAACGACCGCGGACGCGTATTTGAGTTTTTGAAAAACAAAGGTTGCTGGCCGGCGGACTCATATATGCGTTTAGGCGAAGTATCTGGAAGCTAAGAAAATTAAATTTTGTAAAGATATCTCAATTTGTTTACAAATTATAGTGAATTTAGTAAAATTACAATTTTTGTGAATTTTTCGCAAAATTTTATTTCGCCAGGTGAAATTTTATGAAAAAAACGTGCGATCGTTAAGCTGTTGATATGAACAGATAAATAAAGTTTTAAATTCACGCATGATCACTATTGGAGATTGTAATAACGGTATTACCGAAACCGGGATTCTGGTATTCAGTGTTTTTTCAATACCAAAATACCAGTTTCAAAAATTCAAAAATACTGGTTTTTCGGTATTGAAAATCAGCCAATGTCTAGTCATATCAATATTGGACAGGGTTCGCAAATTGAGGAGTCCTTCAATGTTGTATTTTTATTTTTAAGATATTTATGAAAACCATCCGTTCCTATGATTGAAATATTTTTTTAATGAAGGCACTCTATATGAAATATAATAATCTCTCTATAATCTATTTCTTCGTAATACCGGTATTGATATTTGCAATATATGTATTTAATAAAAAATGCCGGTGTTGATATATTTCCCCGGTATGACAATCTCTTATCACTATTAACGATTTATATTCATAATAATATATCATAATTATCTAGTAAATACGAACGATCCATATGTAGTGCGTTGATGTTCATAAATAAATTATTGATAATTATGACAATAAATAATTCAAACGTATTATATTATTGAGCGTAAAATCATATTTAAATATGTAACTAATTAAATTATGCGTGGATATCATCTGAGAACATGGGAAAAATGTAAATAAAATTCTACTGAGGTTCTCATACGTAATAGCAACACTGAAAAACTTTTTAGAGAGCACAAACGGAAGGCGAGGAAAGCATGCTCAATTAATGACATGGAAAATTATCGACAAATAGAGATTGCGTGTTCAAAAAGTTTCCATTTTATATATTAATGTCTGAGATGTAAAAAAATGTTCATAATAACATGAAAGGAAAAATAGTTGATTTTGCAAATGAGATTTGAAACTGCAATGCTTCTGAAACTATAAGTGTCAAATATAATATTTAGTTTCTTATTTCGAAATTTCTTATAAAGCTAGGAACGATACATATTTTGTTTTACTGGAATTAATATGTATGGTATAGAATTTTGTTGAAATAAAACTAATGGTTAACCGACTGTAAAATTGCCAAATTATATTTTGGTATCGATGATATCTAATCATGAATACGAAAGGTAAACAGTTATGATGCAATCTCTATTATTTAAAGATACTGATAAATAACAGATACCAGATAAATAGACTGAGGACCATTGAAGTTGGGTAGAAAATTTGGCTGAAGAGGTTTTAATATTACGCTGATAATACAAGTCTAACCAGACTAAATGTCACCAAGTATCCACACCCACACATTAAAATTAAGACATCATTTTAAGTTTACAAATAGAAATGGCTCACTACTCTAAAGCCTAGCTTATAATTAAAAACGCTATAGATAAAAATGTAGCATACATATAATAATCATTTAAATATCTAATGAGAATACACTTTTCTTTATTTCTATATCGCAATATCTAGAAGAAATTAATAATTATGATCGTGTCGTTAATAAAACACATTATATTTACATGAATGACTCAAAGATTTGTACAATTAGCGGTTCGTACTAGTCAATAGTCAATACCCATTCGTGACACATCAATTGAACAAGTGTTTTTGAATACACTCTTCAATATATGCATAAAAAATAAATCGAAGATTTCAAATAGACCTTGAAACAAAGGCATCTCGCTTACTTACACATACGAATAAATCTACAAATTTCTAATATAAATTACTTCTCAGATATACATGCGAATCTACATATATATGGTATCTCCCAATATGAGATATTTTATTTTTCTAGTAAAATAAAATTTAATAAAACTCTGCCATGTGACCGATAAAAAAATGGAAATCTTATCAGAATATGGATTTTTTTTAATACAATCTGTATAATAGATCATCATCGATTTCTAAAACAATTATTAAAGATTGTTGTGTAATTAAATCGATAAAATAATTATAATAATAAATTTATTTTATACAATCAATCGCTCGTTATATGAACGTGTAACATAGTTCACCGCTGTTTCTGAAACAGGCCATCGTCGGGCTCAGTACTATATAAGAGCTAAATAACATACTTCAAATGATTTAAATTTAAATATTTCGCTATTTGCTGCCTGATTCCGTCATTTTTATAAAGACTCGCTAAAATTTAAAATATGTACATACATGTAGTCGAAGGGACGAGTCCTGTTTCGGTTTCCTGTTTTATTTTTCTACTAAACTAAAATAAAGACACGATAACTACTGTTCTTAACACTACATACTATGCAAATAGTAAAGACATTTTCGTCGAGTATTTTGTTATCGTGTATTAAATATAAATATAGTACTACTTAGCTTCGCGGTTGGGTGTTACATAAATGTATGTATGTACTTGAGTTTCAAGCTTAAATGTATAAACTGTGGTTATTCAATTCATTTATCTCACACCTCTATCCCACTCGCGCTGTTTAGCCCTGTTATCCATGAGTGCTTGTGAGCGTGATGCAATTTTTAATATAGTCGTGAATTAAATCATGTATATAAATAAATTCATAAAAGAAGACAATTATAAAAATAAGAATTTAATGTTTTACAGATACTCATGGCTTATGGCAGTATTTATTAATATTTGTATAATGAGTGTATAATAAATTGCCTTTATACAATTAACGCGAATTATTTTCAATATATATATTTTGTTTTTGATAAGATATGACTGTATTAATTTTTATTTTTATACAAAACTGCTTTAATTGGATAGACTTAAATAACATTTCTGAAATGGTTTGTCGCGAGATTGATTGAAGGGTTCCAAGAGATTATAGATTTTGAAACAAGACAAGTTACATCCGGTAAACTAAGCACTGCAGGTGTTAGACTAAACATAAATGGTCCAATTAATGTTTACAGATGTTCCACGACTAAATTTAACTAAGAAACGTAACCTATTCTAAGCCCTGTTTACGTAATTTAATATTAAATTCTGTGGCATTTTAAAGCAACATAAAATATTCCACAAGGATAATTAGTTTAAAAATTTGTTTCATTTGAAAATATATTTAAAATAACTAATAATAATGTGAGGTTATATCATGTATCAGACCACATTTACGTAGATAAGATATCTCATAACCACAGCTTAAAAAATTTATTTAATGTCATAATTAATGTAGACTTCATAAACTAAAATTGGTATCATGATACGGTGAGCAAATTTAATAAGCATCACTGTATCGAATAAAACTTCCCTTGTCACGTCACGTCATACTGTCAAAGTAATATTACTAAAATATTAAATAGGTGTAGATTTATTGATTTATATTGAATGATGAAATGGTACACATTTTTGTAATGTACAAAATAAAAAACGTAGCTCTATTATGTATTGAAGACAAATTATATTATTTTTGAGTTAGTAACCAGCTGACAATCAATACCGGACACACAAAACCAAACATGCCTGCGATTACATAATATTATAAAATAACGTGCTTATTGTATTCGCATGTATACGTGATGACTTCTGAACTTTCTGTACTTGGGACAAACGCATCAAATAAGTGGAGGAAAAACTACAATGCGTGAGAAAAACAATGTATGCAAGGATTTTTGAGATAAATAATTTAGAAATTGTAGGTAACGTTATGATTATCTCACGTAAAAATACAACATGAATCAAACGCACATTATATTAAAACGTTTAACGTTAGTCCATGTCAAAAAAAAGTATGTCGATAAATAAGGGCTGTGGAGTCTGAGTCGCGGTATTTTGGCCGGAGTCGGAGTCGTGAAAAATGAACGGCTCAATTTTTTTCTTGAAAAATATATTTAATGATGTGTATCCAAACAAAATAAGCCAAAGTGTTGACATTTCATGCTTGGCTGACTAAAGATGATCTGATGGAATACATATATATATATATATAAGTTAAAATGAAATTATCGAAAAATCTCCTCGGAGTCGTCTTTTTTTACACGACTCTACGGCCCTGCGATAAATGATTAAAATATACTAGCTGTAAACCCGTTGCCCAGCAACGTGAGATTTTTGTTTGATTTTATTTAGTTTAATTTTATTCTTTTTTATTTTATTTTAATTTATTTTATTTTAATTTATATTATTTTATTTTATATTATATTATTTTGTTTTATTTTATTTAAAAAAGTGGAGACTGGTAGGTCGAGGACACCTTACACTCACTCGGACAAACGGACATTATCGGCTATTAATATATAGACTAGCTGTAAGCCCGTTGCCCAGCAACGGGAGATTTTTGTTGCATTGTGTTTAATTTTATTTAGTTTAATTTAATTTAAATTTATTTTATTTTGTTTTCATTTCATTTTATTTTATTTTATATTATTTTATTTTATTTTATTTAAAAAAGTGGAGACTGGGAGGTCGAGGACACCTTACACTCAACTGGACAAACGGACATTATCGGCTATTAATATATAGAACTAGCTGACCCGACGAACTTCGTACCGCCTCAGAATCAATAAATGTTGTGATAAAAATAATAAAACATTTTTAGTACTTTTCCCACTGAATAAAATTTATTTGATCAGGACCGGTTTCGCTCATCGCGAGCATTATCAACTGAGTTATTATCATCTGAGTATTATCATCAGTTAATAATGCTCGCGATGAGCGAAACCGGTCCTGATCAAATAAATTTTATGTGGAAAAAGTACTAAAAATGTTTTAGTATTTTTATTATATTGCCATTCTACCAAGCATTGACAGTGAACACCTTAAAAGTGAATAAATGTTCTGTTAACTTGATAACTTGAAGCATGATGACTACCGAGTCAACCTTCAGTTGTAAATTGCGCGGCGGCAAGCCAGGCAGATCCAATAAGCTTAAAAATTAAGTTGGATAGTTGGTTGCTTCGTCTTCGTTTGTTACACGGTCGATAGATTTAAAGGAATGCAGTGGACCAATGATTTGATTGTGAAGTTTAAATGATCCACATCTTTGTTCTTTGCCGCAAGAATTGCTCGTTTATTCAACCAATTGTGATTTTTGTGATCAGATGTTCGGGAACATTTTGTTGAATGAAGTGAAATTGCAAAAATTCGGCGGAAACAAAATCAATCCGTTCGATTCGTCGACAGGAACACCCCCGTTACCGATAGTCAGCAATTGCTTCGGCAGATAGATCGTTTAGCAATGCAACTCGCATGTTTGTCGTCAGCTGAAGATTCTTTACATAGCGCCAGAGTCGTGATTTGAGGTAAGCGTTTATTTCATCGGAAGCGGTAAATCTTGGAATGACTGGTAGTGTTTGGTGGAAATCGCCAGATAGTAGAATCATTGCGCCTATAAAACATCTTGAGTCATTGCACAGATATTTCATACTTTGATTGAGTGCTTCCAATGCGCATTTGTGCGCCATTGTCCATTCATCCCAGGTGATGATTTTACTTGCTACCAAAACTTTTGTCATTGGTGAGTGTTTCGCAATATTGCATGTCAGTTTTTCAGTCGTTTAAAGCAGTGCTCCGCAAGCGGTGTGCCGCGAGGCGATGCTGGGTGTGCTGCGGCGCGAATCTCTAATAAACGAAAAAAAAAATAGTTTGGTCGATACTACAAACTATTTTTGATGACACTATCATAGAGAAGCAGAAATAATTATTTTTTGGTTGAAAGAATATGTTATATGTACAGTCTGCGCAAGAATGTTTCGCGCACCTTGCGAAAGTTCGCTAGATTTGAAGGAATGTAGTGGACCAACGATTTGATTTTGAATTGTGAAGTTTAAATGATCCACATCTTTGTTCTTCGCCGCAAGAATTACTCATTCAATCAACCAATTGTGATTTTTGTGATTAGACGTTTGGGAACATTTTTTTGATGAAGCCGTCCTTCGTTGAGACGAAATTGTTAAAATTCGGCGGAAACGAAATCAATCTGTTCGATTTGTCAACAGGAACACGGTCGTTACCGACGATAGTCGAAGATCGTTTTCAAGCTTAAGTCATTTTTCTCTTCTCCTTCGGGGCCGAGTTAATAATCCTCAAAGTCTCATGACTATTAATTTACATGCTCCCAATTTATTCTTACGTGGGCGTAACTATGAGCAAAAACTTTTATTTCTAAAAACGTATACCTCGCTTAAGAGGTTTAAATCACCAGTTCCAAGGGCCGTTAGATTGATCAATGCATTGCCTAGAGAAGTGGACATTTTTAGTGATAGTATTTGTGAACTGTTTGTAAAATTTCACTATTTTATTTCTTGATTTTTTATGTTGATTTTGATTCTGATATATTATGTAGTTTTATTTTATATTTTGTCTTATTATATTTTTCAAGTACATGGCGAATTGGCGTCAGCTGTTATGTCATGTACTGTAATTTTAATTTTGAACAATGAATAAATAGATAGTCAGCAATTGCTTGGAGAAATCTTCGGCAGATGGATCGTTTAGCAATGCAACTCGCATGTTTGTCAATTATTTGAGGCAAGCGTTTATTTCATCGGCAGCGGTTGATCTATCTACGTGGCTGCTATTCCAGAAGAAGAAACTGCTACAGCAATTTTTTTATCTCGCATGAACAGTGGCCATAATCAATGACATGAAGAATGTCTTCCCAGCTCCACTGGGCGCATCAAGGAAAAATAAGCCACCATTTCCATCATCAATTACCTTCATTAACGTATCGCTAATTCCCTTCTGTTGAGGGTTCAACAGTGGTACATTTGTTCAAACTGATTGGTTCAATGCATCTCGATCATATTCACGTTCACGTTCCAATTCTCGATTGAAAGCGTCGTTCATTCCACGATCTGGCGTTGGCGTTCCTAACTTGACTACCAAACTGACGCACATGAGGTAACACATTTCGATCTAAAGCAAAGCCTGGTTATGTATCTCTTCATTCACCTCGAGATCGGGATTCTCCAAACTGACACGAATTCGATGCAAAATGTATTCGGACATGTCATCCTTGTCCTTGTTCCACAGTTCACGGGGATTCGATGGGAAGCATGTCAAAATAATGATAGAAAATAATGTGCGTATCTGACTTGGAGATTCAGAAACAATTTCTTCAGCGATTGTAATGAGTATCATTTTCAAGCAAATTGAGCTGTTGACATGCAAGTAGAAGCATTCGTCATTTTTCGGATGAACTGTGTACATGCGACTAAGAGCATCAGTAGTCATTCAGATGAGCAGGAACCGCATCGCCTTGCTTTCGACGTTAAAATTTCTTCGATGTAGCTTTCCAAGTGTAATAACGTGGCATCTCAAAGTAGAGCAACGTTCGTGCAAACAGCGTAATATTTTTGTCAAAAAAATTATCATACCTAATTAAAAACATAACCTTATTTCAACATTATCCGATTTTATTTCGTTTTCATTTTATATCATCGATTTGTTTTATTCTAATCCATACTCTAAATTTAAAATTATTTAGAAGTCAATCGTATGCAAAAGAAGCAAAAACAAATGAATTTTGGAAAAATTGCCACCTAGCGGATGAAATCTGCATACAAACGACATTTTCATTATTTCAAGGTGTTCGCCATTTGAAAACTGTATGAGAATATTAATTTTCTTCATAATTTCTTTGCCGTGATATTTTTCCGATGTTTTAATGCTTATTCTGCTATTCTAGGCGGATACGAATTTAATAAATCAAAGATCATTAAAATCAGCCAAGTTATAGCCAAGATATACGTGGTGTAACAAACCCCACTTTCTTTTATATATATAGATATCTAACTTTCTGTTATACTCGATGAGTACAATAATATATTTATACAATTTTATCAGCTGAATTAACGAAATAGTTTAAGGTAATTTTATTCACACGTTATTGGCATTAAAACAATATGTTGAGTCAACACATCATTCATTATAAATCATCTATAAAATCTTTATTTTATTTTATCAAGTAACTATGCAAGCAATAATTCTTGTTGCAGTGGAAATTCCATAATACTTTTTTACGACTATGCTCTTAGCCCTTCAGGCACGAATACCTAAAATAGATTTTGAGTAGCGGCTTGATTTATATCTAATGAATAGCAGAATGAGCCGCAGATAAAACGTAATAAGTAGAAGTAAATACTGGTTTTTGGTTTTAAAAAAGCATTTCTAGTGACATTATGTGTAAATATTTTTGAAAGCAGCAGTTTTGGATTTTTTTTATTTAATGTTAAACTTACAGACCATCTGGTAACACTAAAAAGCTCCAACCATAGCATCGAATATTATTTTTTCACCATTTGAAATATCATTTGGATAAATAGCTTCATAAAAATAATTCTTTGTGTCAAATCTCTCGAAACTTTGTATTGAAAAAAATACGATAAAAAGTGGAAAAGTTATTTGAATGAAATCGGTGAAGTTTTCCTATTATAAATTGACATAATATAACACAGTATTTTTTGAGCAGTAAAAGTTTCCGGGGCTTTGAGTTAATAATAAATATTCTTTTATGTCTAGCGTCTCCGATATATCTTCCAGCTAAAAAAAAACTGTTCTCATAGTAACAATAACCGAGTGATCATTTATTTGTCCTGTACTTATTTTTAATATTATCTAAAAATATTTATAGGATTATTGAGGTATTATTTGTAAACGCTTATAAAAATTTAACCGCAGTTTTTAATACCATCCACGATAAATCCGCAATATTTTTTCAAACAATAATAAACTCAAATAATTAGTTTATTTCGTATTTAATATTGTAAGTAATAATTCAATCCGAAAAATAAACAGCCCGTGTGGAATATTAGTCATGGACATGCGAGTATTTTTTCCGCATACGTCACCGTGTGGTATAAAATATGTTAATTTCCACGGTCGAGCATCTCACTAGTGGGATTTGCATATTTTTTTAGCACAGCCTCGGTAATCACAATGGTCACATGTGTGATGGGAGAAAAGCCGTTGATTTTTGTTTAAACGGAAATCGCCATTTTACAATTAGTGAGAAAGCGACACTTGAGCTGTCACGCATTAAGAATCTTCGAAAGTAATTAATTTAGAAAACGTGGTTTATTCCGATCACACGTAAATAAACGATGACAACGTATCACATCATATCTGAGAAATCTAATACTTTACCTATTCGTCATTAGAAATAAAGTCTTAATAAAATAATTATTGTCGTATCTATTTCAACGAATATCAATCATTGGGGACTGTTACTAGAAAACTACGAGAAAATAAACTATTATTTACTCATAACGAAATAACAAAGACTAATTCAGAAGCTGTCATTGAAGTTGAATAGTCGCTTTGCACATAAATTGTCTTCTTAATACAAGGGTTGATGTGATCAATTGGGTACCTTTACAATTGTTTTCAAAATCAATTCATTGAAGTTGTCATGCAGCACGAAAATAGTTCGGCGATATCAAGTATATGTTTCAGCCGCAATTTTCATTCCTTCATGTTGCAAAATGGACACATAATCAAAGAATAAACCAAAATATGATTATAAGTATTTCTATACATTATTATGAGGATGAAGTCACACAATATTGAGATGGTAATTAAATACAAATGTTTAAAAAAGATAATGTTTTTGATAGTTGCGTTTAAAATATTTGTAGCTGACATGCAAAATCAGTGCAAATGGCTCAGGGATTCAGAGTATAAAAAAATATATTTGAAAACACGTAAAATAAAGTGTGTATAGATAGAGTTCTTCGAAAATAATAATGTTCTGGGGAAATAACAAACGTGTGCCTAAGTACATCAGGATTATCTCGAACATACTATCGATAAAGAAAATGGCAGCCTTTACCTGTAGCAGTCGATCTCCCACAAAAGGGTAAAATGAAAAAAACATACATTCTACTGAGGTAATTTTCAAAAATAACAGCACATATAAAACGATATTGGAGAAATCAGATAACGTTGTGACATGTATTCGTCAGAGATATTTCCGTCAATTCATAAAACATTCTTGGAAACGAAAAACGTTCATGGAATTTTGGAAAGAGTTATGTATACCGAAATGATCGGAATTCCCACTAAATCAGCCTCGCGAGTCTCGAGGCCTAATGGTACACTGCAACATAGATGCTATTGTTCCGAGAAATTCCAACGGACGGTACAAAATCCATTGAAACAACAAATTTATTTTATCGGAAAAATGTTTTCCTTTCCAAGAACGTAGGCGAAATCGCTTTTTTATTACATACAAATCGCATAAAAATAAAAGAATTTACAATAAAACTATTCACGTTATTAATTATTTATATAAAATGGTATTTGGTATAATATGTCACTACAGGACAAGATGATTTAAACAAAAAAACGGAATCTTTGTTGAATTAATAATTCATTGCCATGGAAAAAAACGACTCCATACACGTCAAGATAGCATAGCAAACGTACATATGTACTTTAATTGGTTCGGCCATGACAATTGATTCGAAAATTATGAATTATTACCCGAAGCAGTGAACTCTATATTTGTATCAATTGGTTACTAAACAATCAAATACATGTATATATAATATGTTATATTGATTTATTACGTATGTATTCATTTGCATTGTATGTGGCGACGCAGATACTAAAATATTGCGAAAGTATCTTGGAATGCATACTTAAAGCTGCTTTTCATAGTCGATTACAGTGTCAACATACAATACAAAAGATACTATTAATTAAACAATGGGGTAACAGTAATCGTTTTGTTATGAGATGCAATCAACCAACTAACTGTAAAATTTAAAGCAAAAAAAACTTTCGGTATTGTGTGCTTACATAGATAAAACTTTGGTCAGTAAAAAACGTGTTTTACAACTATGCAAGACAGTAAATGACGAATCGCAAAAAATAGACAAGAGTTTTGTATCAAATATTAATATCGCATAAATCTTCAAACGTAAATTTGCAATTTAGATAATATATATTTTAAAAAATAACAGATACAAAAAAATAAAGAGCGATATATTTCGGTTACCCTTCCAACATTCTACATAAATGTATTTATTTATGTGCGTAAAAAGGAAAAGAAGTCGTTATGCAGAAACATTAGTGAATAAATGGCGTAGGTATTCAAACACGTTATACCAGTGGTTTCCCAACTTTGTTACTATGCCTATTTTAATACAATACTCGCATTCCATATACACACAATAATAACCAGGTTTTGCTATTTAGTATGTATAGTTAAGTTGTTTAATGCGATGGGTGCGGTTCTTTATTAGCACAAAGTTGATCAAATATTGCGGGCAATGTGGAGAGTGTCACTTGTAACTCTTCTTCTTCTACTACTAAACTACCTCGGTACTTGGTTTTCATTTCACCACTACCGAAAACCCTGTTTTACATAAATATGAAGTTACTTACGAACGGCAGAAAATTTCGAATTAGTGTTTCATTTTTAAAGATTTGTTTTGATAATTCTATTAACATTTTATTTCAAATGGTTGTCATCTAAAATTCATCGTTTTGATTATCGACAAATGGATCAGGTATCCACCCAAACTTGTGATCAAAATGGGAACAAGATCTTCAAAATATTTATAAAAGCGCAGCACCAAACCATCGAAGTGTTCAATAAAAAGATGTTGCTTCATTATTGGCAGTGAAAACATATACTTATTGGTTAATTTTATTTCTGAAGCTTTAATCAAATTTCAAAAAAGCAACCGAATAGGCAAGTTTAACAATAAAATTATCGTTCCTAAGCAAATTTGCCTGTTCGTCTTGATTTTCTTCAAGAAAATTTGCAATCTCTTCTTTGAGTTCAAACACCCATTCAATCACTTTTGAAAGAGATTCACAAATGGTGTATAATTAGCTTCAATATCTATACACGGCTTCGCAAACCGCTTCACATTCAAATGACTGTTTTTTTATGTAATTATTTGTAAGTATGTA
Organism: Himalopsyche tibetana; assembly: GCA_030503985.1. Taxonomy (NCBI): domain Eukaryota; kingdom Metazoa; phylum Arthropoda; class Insecta; order Trichoptera; family Rhyacophilidae; genus Himalopsyche; species Himalopsyche tibetana. Next base: position 6,444,585 of record JAPJYX010000014.1, read on the forward strand.
TTATGTTATTTCAATAACATTTCTGCAATGAAAAAATCGCTCTACCTAGTTTGGAAATTGCTATTAGATTTCATATGTGAAACGTCATTTAAGGAGTTACTACAGTGCACACTATGTAATCAGCTCTTAATGTAATGTATATTAAAAAGTGCACAGATATTTCACAATAATCTTTTTCTTCGACACTCAGGTTTGTTCTTGACATTCAAATTTAAGAAATGTTGACATGGTTGCCATATGTTTTAGAATGTAAAAGTTTTAAAGCCAAATTCTAACGATTATAACAAAATATCGTGATTCCAATTTATAAAACGTTTTGGGGTTTATTATGAATCATTTTCATAATCAATAAACAAATGACTAAGAATGATATCAAGGTGTATGTTACATTCATCAGAATTTGTGTCAGCAAACGTCAAAATGTTGTATTGTGAAAAATGAGTTTCTTCTTATGAGGGCAGTATAGTAATTGCCAAAAATACTGTAAATTGTAGAAAGCTACGTATTAAAAGGCTAACTAATCAGTAACTTGAATCTTATCTTTACCACATTAACAAGCCACAAAAGGCAAACCACGATTACTTATTGAATATTTGAGCAGCGTGAATGTACCTACAAATTATATTTTCCTGTTGGCGTTGCCCTTGGTTTTAACTAAACATTGATTAAAGTAAAATTTAAATTATAAGAAATAATGACCTGTGCGTAAAATATATATTTGGTCGATTATATTTTGACACTGATTATCAGCGTGATAATATCAAATTCAGTAACTATATCAAACGAACTGACAAGAACCTAAACTCGAATTTATAATTTAAAAAATAATAATAAGACAATTTTATATACCATATAAAAAACATAGCCACGCATAATTGTGGTATCACAAATTGGATTACAGGTTTAATCCATTAATATTTTTTATTATTGGTATGTAATTAATAATGATAATCATTAAACGTATTAAGATAATAGACAAATAAATCCTGAACGGTATTTTACTTATGGCTGTATTAATTATTCTGCAATTAAGAGAACAAGTTTGTCTTGGAAAAAGAAATTTAAAATCTTTATTAACGGTTTTGAATAAACTGTAGAACAGCTGTTTTCCAAGCTATGTGTTCCACCTACACATAAAATCTCATTCTGTCGTGCAGCTAATCGTATTGTTAAATTTACGACAGGAACTTTTTTTCGATAGATTTAAAAACAATTCACATGAAATGTTTGGTTTGTTCATCTCCAATTTGAAGAATAGTTTCAAATGTAGAATATTATTATATGCTCGCGTTATCTGTTCTCGCAGATTATTCGCAACGTTCGCCTTGCCGCTGCTGCTGATTGTGAGATAAAACTAGCTGTCGGTACTTGCGGGGACACGAACCGGTGTCCCTGCTTCCCACACAGCGCTCCTTTTACGAACAGGCCGTCCCATCACTTCCTCGCCTCGTTATGCGATAGCGTCTTGTGTAATCTTGTAAAATATACCGTCGAGTCCGAGCACACGGTCCGCGCAAATCGTCAATATTGTGTACACACGAATCAAAATAATAATTTTAAGCCGACACTGTCAATAATGCTCGGACATGTTAATCGGGCGATGGAACGTAACCGATGTTCGCGCAATCATTTGCAGACTTTTCGTAATCCACCGATGACGGTTACAGCTTCTGATTTTGAATTGAATTTTAATGACTGGCTGTTCTTAATTTAAAATATGACAACCATCTATTTCGCAGATGGCAATTAAACTGCTGTTATTCCGGACATAAACGTGCCCATAAAACGGGAGAGTTGTCGAAGGCTCATCTGATTCGAATAGCTACTTCAAGCCGCCACATCATTGTGACATAAAATACAATCAAAATTAGAATAGTTATCTTAGTAATAAGCACACAAAATATTTCATTATGGCTGATTTCATTTAATTTTAGATGGCGAGAAATGTGTATGTATATATATATCGACTGTGGAAAGGAAAAAGGACGTAACCCACACATATCACATTTTACAGGAGGCGCTAAAAATGTGTTTTGATGATTTTGTGTCACATGCAAATTATGAATTGTACACAACCTTGAAGTGCACGGATACTTCTAAACTGGTGTTTAATTGACATAACCTAATATTAATTAAAGAAATTGTCTCGGAAAAACCTTTATTTCTGTTTTTCTTGATTTAAATTTTTTACAAGGTCATCTTTTTCAAACTTAAAAGCTAAATTTATTAACTTATTCGGCATTTTCAGTCTCCGTCCTTTTGATAGAATGTGTGTCAAGTTGTATACATTGTGATTATCGAAAAAAGCTGTTTTGGAAGATTGAGGGTTACGTCCTTTTTCCTTTCCACAGTCGATATATCTTTAGCATCAATAATGAAACGTAAAACGCGCAAAAAGATAAGATTTCAAAAAAACAAATAAAAATCGCTTCATGAAAGATATCACAATAGCTACACATTACAAGTTAAATTAACATCTCATTAAAATGTGACCTTGAATTCTTAGTGCTGTCCCAAGTCTCAGGTTCATTGGCTACTTATTCTTGATAATAACACGAGCATAGTAAATGTTTATCAATTGAATAACATTATCGCCAGTCCTATCAATTATTATTGCCAATTAACGATTAAAAAATCAACACCGTGAGGTACGAATGGGTTTTAGCAAAAAAATGCTTGCTAGTTCAAGCTATCGTATTGTGAAATCAGTCCTCTATCCACGATTAAAAAAAATGATTTTGATTTATGTCCTCTCGATAAACGGAAATGTAATTAATGACAAGGCTGTATTTTGATTGATAACTGTATTAAAATGTTTGAAATTTGTGTGGTTTATATAAGCGATGGAAGACAATAAATTGCAAGATAAACAAAGTCAAAATACTGACATTTTTATTCAGTAGATAAATCAATTGGATATTAAATGTCATAGAATTGAAAATTTAAAAGAATGTATTCATTACAAAACATTGGCGATATCGGTATTTATAATACTGATTTGTGCGATATATGTAATTAAATTAGGTACAGAGTAACAAAGGACACGGTGTGGAATTAAGGGTTAAACTTGCTAAATAATCGCTCAAAACGAAGGCCACTTGATTCAATTAGTTTCAATAAAAACCTTAGACTATTAATCATTTTAATATAAGTTTACTTCCAGTTTTATTAAAAGTTTAGCTAAGTTTAATTGTCATACTTCAATTATGGCAGATTTAAATTACTCTTTGTATTACATTAAATTAGTTGTATTTAAAAAATATTATGGACTAACTATTTCATAACGGCAGATTATCTGCAAACCAAAAACTAATCAAATTTAAATTATTTGAATGGTAGTTTGAAGTGTTACTCTTGTAAGATGTAGTTAGTTGTGTAGAGTATTCTGAGTGTTAGTATTTTCGACGTATGTCAGTGTCGTGTTTTGTGTCCAACCTATAAACAATAAAGGAATAAAAAATTACCTGGGTAATGAATGAATGCATGGAATAAAACTTCACTTGTTTTTTAATCTCCCACTTAAAACTTTTATTAAAGATATTTATTATACGTATATATCACAAATCCTGGTAGACTTTTTAACACAATCACGCAACATACAAACTTGCGACATGGCTTTTGTTACGCTTATTTATAACAAAATTACATATAAAACTTGAGAGTTTTCAGCACATGTTCGTTTTCATTCGACCGTTGATCGACTTGACGTCGTCATTAAATTCACTCCTGAGGATTTTGTATTATTCACACGCGTCAACAATGACGGTTCCACAAAACGAAAAAACACGTACAGACCATTTAAAACACTATCATCGACGAGATTACATAATATTATATACAAATCTTAAAAAATAATTACTATACATTGAAATCATATTTAGTTGTTTTGAATCGCGCTAACTCGAGAGTCAAAAACTCCGAAAGGGTACACCAATACAAATTCATATTTTGGTACACCGATATTAATATATTTTTATTATGCAGTCGGTTCCCGCTTTCCACGGCGGGGCGATGGACGCGATACTAAATATTTTGTTAATACAAAGTATAAAAGCTAATATTTGATCATCGAAAATTGATTCGGACAATCAGTGATGGAAACACACAAATTGATTCTCTGATATTCTTGACAGTAAGAAGTAGGTAAAAAGCGTCGTAGAAAGGTAAAAATTACCACTAAACGTATGAAAATATCTGATAGAGCACCACGATCGGACAGCGGCGTCGGGGAACCGGACCGAAGATGCGGTCCCGGCCTTTTCATGCAGAACGAGAACGACCCTATCTACGCCTTCCCAGTGGAAAACGTCCTCCGCGTCAGACTATTAAAGTACCGTACAGCAACAATAACTCTTCTTTTCTTTTTCGGGGCTAACGTTCATTTCGCGCACTATCTCGGCGAACATCTCGTTGACGTTGGTACGACTCTTGGCCGACGCCTCCACGAAAGGACAGCCCCACATGAGAGCCTGGGCGGCTCCCTCAGGCGAAGGGACCTCTCGCTGGTGCTCCAGGTCCGCCTTGTTCCCGACCAGGAGGATCGGGACTTTCTCCTTTCCCTTCACTCTGGTGATGAGCTCCTTCATCGGTTTGATGTCTTGAAACGTCTGGTGATTCGTCAGCGAGTACACGACCACGAAACCTTGGCCGTTCTTGATATAGAGATCACGCATCGACGCGAATTGTTCCGTGCCAGCGGTGTCGAGGATTTCCAAAACGCAGGGAGAGTTATCGACTTCGATCTCTTTTCGATAAAAGTCCTCGATCGTTGGGTCATATTTCTCCATGAAACAACCAGACACAAATTGAACAGTCAGTGCACTCTTTCCAACCCCACCCGACCCCAGCACGACTACTTTAAAATCGCGCATTTTTATAACTTTAAAAACACTGATAGGTTAAGTCTACCGTCATCAATTAGAATGCAATAATTTACTGAAAACATTTATACAGTCCGCGATACTTATGAGTGACGCACTGGCTAGAAAACAAAGCCTGATTTGATTGACTTCGGCCATCGCAACACTACTTGTTCACCCGCATCGCCATTTTACTCGACTGGCGAGCTTCAAAATTCAACAAACGATGATACTTAACAACACTCCATCTGACAGACACCGTCACTCTGCAGGCAAATTTTAGTACTAACTATTAGACGGAAACAAATACAGCTCTGCCGATCAGATTTATAACTAAAGATCAAAACAAACGCTACTGTAGACTCAAAGTAACTTATGTTCTTGCATGATTGTAATGAATTTTGAAAATAATTACTAATTGTATAAAATAAATAATGTGTTTAGATTAAATAAATGAACATTTTTCTATAAAAACAGTAAGTGTCAGATTATAGTTGGTTTTATGACTTAACTTATTTGTACCGATGCAAGCTTTGAATAAGATAGTGGAAATATTAAAGTACTCTATAGAGCGAAGTTAAAATGTAAAATCCGAATAATTTGTATTAAAAATATTGACATGGTGATATTTAAGATGAATGTAAAGAATTATTTTTTTTAAAGCACAAATGAGCAGTAAACATTTTTTTCAATGACTCATGATCTACCATAGCACTTTTTAACTTTTGTATAACTTTTTGTGTTAAAGATTGTATCTCATAAATAAAAAGGTATATTTTTGATTATTTTATAATTTTTAATTTAACAATTTTTTTCTAACCACATTAGTTCTTGAAAAGCAATAACCTGTATTTGTGTAAAAAAAAATAATGTACACAGTTTAATAAGTTATATGAATATTTTAATTTTAACATATTATATTAAGCCTTTAAGTGTCGAGAGGTATTAATGTTGCGGTACTCAGCAGGCCGCAATGTTTTTCGAAACACAAAAGCTAACAAATATACCTTTTTTGTAAATAAATTGAAAAAATATCACAAAGACTTAAAATAACTAAACAGTTTGTCGTTTGTGTCACCATTTATATAAAACTTTATAAAAACTTTATACCAATCGGTTATAATTTGTCAAGTATTTTATTATCATTGTAAGAGACGACACCGTGTGTTTTTTTTTAATAATCGTATAAAGTCAAGCGCATAAACTCGATCAATTTTATGAGCAACACTGCGGGTATAGAATGATAAAGCGCGTTAACACACTTATGGTAGCCATCCAGATAAATAATATAAATTTCCAAAGTCGACAGTCAATAATTGTTGATATTATACGGTTACAAGTGTCAAACTAATATATAAAATTAATGTACCATCGGTATCGTGGAACGAAAAGTAAAACACGTTTGTCATTTTGTAAAATTTTATAATTTAGTAGGTACGTATGAATATTATTTAACTTACTTTTCAACAGATGAATTAGAAAAAATATTCTTATTACCTCAATAAATAGTTTTTTACCTAATTAAAATGTTTCATTGCAGATAAGTCATAAAGTTTGTTTGCTGTCTTCCACTTTGACCTACTGTAAGCAGTGTTCGGTTCGGTCCGTAAAAATAGGTAAAATAGCTTAATCAATAATGCAATAGTTTATTAACACAAAAATAAACATCAGTAAATTATTGTTTAAAAGCGCTGAATATATTAATTGCCTTTAAGTGAGTGATGGTTTCAATAAGATTAAAAAGCACTAACTCAATCTAAAATTGCTTCTACTCCTACACGTATGAGACCTAGTTACTAACTACACAACCAGTGAAATAAAAAATATACAGCAATTCGAATTTCACATTAAAAATGAATTTCCGCAATGCTTTCGTCAAACCTTTCGAAAATAAATGTTTTGATTTATTTCCAATTTTCTATTAATTATATCAACCGCATAATACATCAATGTATACAGCTTCTATCGAAACGTAATTAATTTAAAAGCTTACGCCATCTCTGTTCCTAGATGCTAACTTTTTGGTGACAGCTTCTCCTCGTTTGTGGGGTGAATTGAACTGAAATCGTGGTGAAGTGTGTGCTAATATCTAAAAATAAACACCATTTTTTAAGTTTTGAATGGGCGCGGCATATTAAGTTTTGAGACCTAAATATATATAGAGAAACAAGTAAGCTAATTGTCTTGTCATTTTAACGATTATCTGCTAATTAGAAATCACAGATTCCTCGTAATATTTCTGAATTCTCAAAATAACTGAAACTTTCTCTCAGTCAGCGGTGAGTCTGAGCTCAAGTAAAAATAATCTCTTAACCTTCAGCGATTGCTAATATGTTTTTAAATTCAAGATATCATTACCTTTTGGAATCCGTGTCATTCACCGGTGTCTTATTTAATTTTAAATCATCTATTCTATGTATGTTATAACTTTTTATTTAACTATATTAAATATCAATTTCCAGTGAAATGCCATTATAAACCACACATCGATCATGTTATGCAAAACAACCATAAGTGTAATTTCGATCATTTTGAGGAAATCAAGTATAAAGTTTAGAAGCTTTTTGAAATATTTAGTAAAGTCCAATGACTGCAATATTCTTATAAACTTATTAGGGCGAAGAATAAGTATGTGTTTTAAATATTTTTTTATTAAAAAAGTGTATGAAAAGGCATCGGTAAGCTTTTTTTAGAAATTAATGTCGTCATGTAGGGACATTAAAAATGAAATAAAAATAATCAAGGTCAAAAATACAAAGAAAGTTGAGCAAGAATAGATAATTGCAAAATAACAGCAAATATTAAAAAATAGGCTGAAATAATGTCTTTGATGGTAACTTAATGATCAATATAAAATGATATGATTTTTAATATAAAATTAAATTTGATAACTTTATTATTCCACTTCTTGTGTTAAAAAATGTGACACGTGTTTCGCCTCTTTGAAAAGTATCAATCTCAAGGAGGCGAAACACGTGTCACATATTGTTACACAACAAGTGGAATAACAAAGTTATCAAACTTAATTTTATGTTAAATAATTTTAGTTCAAATGTCTTACAAACTTGCATAAAAAAGAAAACATAAATGTTAAATAAGAAAGTCTGAACTAAAACAAAACAAAAGACCACAGGATAAATTCTTGTAGATGATCTGGCATGAACATCTAAGTACATTTATTTCTGAGTAAAATATTCATATTCAATTCATCAAAAAATGATAATAAAACAACAGAAAACTATGATTTTGTTCTTATAACGACTCATTTACTTCTATCAATTTCAATTTTTCTTTTGTTTGGGCTTCGTTGCATAGCAGCACTGTTTATTTTCCTCTAGTTACAATAATTTAGTTATATTAATTTATTTATCACAATTAAAGGTCGTTATAAAACAAATAAACTTGTGCAATAATCTTACAGATTACTCAAATAGTCGCAAAGCACGCTCATAATGCTACAAACAAAAACATTATTGACGCGATAGCTGTGTAAAAAAATAAAGCAAAAGCAACAGATTTGAGCTTATGGTTGTTTTGCACTGTATATAATCAGATACGTAAATGCAAAAAGACCATATTGCAACACGTGTTCACTGGGAAAAAAATATTACTGCATTCTTTAATACATGATTACTAATTCTTAAAGGTAAAATAACTGTCAAAATAATTTAGATTACACAAAATGTTGCAATTTATGTGTACTTTTCATAAAAATCATGCATTTTTATAAAAAAATATTCAATCATGCATTTAAGGGTTAAACCTGGCTTATTTAATAATTGTACGGAATATATATTTGTTCTGAAAGTTTTGGTTTTTTTTTCAGCATGGCTCAACAAGGAGGATATCCTCCACATAATGGTAAATATAAAAAAATATATATTAAAAGACTTGTACTGTAAAAAATCTGAAATGCCATATCGTAAGTAAAATTCATTGAATCCACAATAAAAAAATAACAATCAATCATAAATTTAGATCACAGACACAACTATTAACCTGACTGTCTAATGAGGTCAGGCGAGGGCGCCTGACCTAGCATTATAAATCAATAAGTAGTAATAGTCAATGAACAAATTAAACGAGTCCATCCAGATCTGGTTACCCCAAAAATTTGGAACATCCCTCCATCAATAACCAATGTATTCCCTGTTTTATGATGAATAGCAGTATCTAGCCTACTATGGTAGGTTTATGTAAAAAATATTGAAATATATACAATGTACTTTTCAAATTGTTGCCTTGATTCAACGCAAACGGGAAAAATTTATAACAAAAAAATAGATGTGAATCAACTAATCACGAGTTAACATAATTTTATAAAATTTGCACAGATTAACTATAATATACTAAAAAAACGTTTGCTCTGGCTGCCCCTAAAATCCCAGACGCCGGCGTGTCTATAATACTGCTTTAATTTTGAAAGCGTGATCGGCGTATCAATAGTTGATATGCTAGCAGGTGCCAGTTCAAATTATATAAGTGAATTCTTAAAGGATTTATTATATTTAATTTTACTGTTAAAGTAAATATTGATTACAAAATTCAAAATGTCTTTTCTGTTAAGATGTGTGAAAGGTTATCATAAAACCATAACAATTACAGTTTCCATGCTAAATTAATATACAGTGGAATTTCTGCTCATTATTATTTTGATTCTTATGATGTTCAACAACGGCCATACTCTCTTATCTACAAAGTTCTGATAAAATCGAACTCTCTTAACCCTGGTGTATGCCATAAGACCCTGTTTTTGAAGCTCAATATACTGTTTTCCGCAGTGACATACAACCGTAAAGCAGCACCGTCAAATGCTTGCATTGAATAAGTAGCATATTGTCATTTTTAATTTTTGACAGTTTTGAGTTTTTTTTGAATTCATGAATTCAGAATTTCAATAGACACATTTTCCATTAACTCGTATCCAGAAATATATTCATTCTTTTTTTTAGTCTAATACAAAAATGTTGGCACAAAAATAATTGGGCAAATGATAAGGTCTTTGCTATGTTTGGCATGGATGAGAGGGTAGCATAGGTGTAACTTCACTGCTTTCTGCCATATTAACTTCATTACAGATATTGAGGACAAAACCATTCCAGTGATGTTTTCTAATGATAGAAAGCGATAGCGGTAGAATAAAATACATTTATGTGTCACCTGAAAACTTTCACTTTTTGAGATACCATGTTGTGGAAATACTAAACCGACGATATACTTCTGGCTTCTTTTGACAATTAATAAACACTTCGTAAACTGACCACCGACAGGGAGTAGTTTTTCAAATGATAATTTTTCTGCAATTAGTTAATTACAGCTATAAAATAAACACTTGTAGATATGCATATAGAAAAAGATAAATTTAGAAACATTTTTAGTAAATGACTCGGTGCCTGTCATATCTGTTCCGTTTACTTACAAAGCAATGAAAAAAAGCTTTCTAAAAAAAAGAACAAATGTTATTTGATAAACATTTTTTTTTCTTTTGCCTTTTTGTGAGTACAAAGATACCTCAATGAATGCATAATTTTTTTGCTTGATTATAAAAATTGCCACATGTAACCAATCAACTTAAGAACACCAGATGGATGAATGTTTATTAACCTTTAAACTTTCGTAGAATGTTTAAATGTTTAAAATTTGAATGATTCAAATATGAGGTATTGTATTTAGAATAATTTGTCACTCCTATTGTACATTGATAATGTGGTGTGTTACAGACAATATTTTCATAAACTTTTTTTAAACATACATACTACGAATAACAGTATTGATTAGAATTTTTTTTCTTTTGAACTGATAAATCATCCGTATTGTAACATAACATGCATATTTACCAAATTTATTTTGGTGGGATTATTGCCTCCCAGATGATTGTTGGATTCTATCCATACGATGTACTCGGCGAAACTGAAAGATATTAATTAGCATATCTTGGAAGGAAGTAAAGCAACTGAAGGGTGACAGGAAACCCTGGAGTCGCCATATTGTGTCACTGATTTTAAAGTACCAAAAATGTCATAAATATTATTACAATCACACATTTTCTGTTTCTACTCCATATCTCACCTCGAGACAATTTAACGATTGGTTCGAGCCGAAAAATTGACCTTTTAATTTTAATTACCAGGGTTGTCACAACACATCTTAAGAATTATTTTTCTTGAATATTTAGCAGGGCTGTGGAGTCGCGTGAAGAAAAGACGACTCCGACTCCAGCTTTAAAATAATTGACGACTCCGACTCTGGCTCCAGCTTTAAAATAATTAATGAATAATTTCATTTTAACTTATATATATATATGTATACCATCAGATTAGTTTTAGTCAGCCAAGCATGAAATGTTCAACACTTTTGACTATTTTGTTTAAATGCACATTAAATATATTTTTCAATAAAAAATCGAGCTGCTCATTTTTCACAACTCCGACTCCGGCCATAATACCGCGACTCCGACTCCACAGCCCTGATATTTAGTTATATATTAATATTATCACATTGCACAATAGTTTTTCAAGTTTTTTTCAACAATAAAGTTTACATCGTAATGGTGTTAAATAAAAATTGTATATAAATATTATATTTATCAGTCCAGTTTTATATTTTTTGCCAAAAATGTAAAACTGGACTGGAAAAAAAAACTTATGTTTCTAGTTGCTCATAGGATTCCAGCGTCCCGGATGACCTGGCACCTGCTAGCATACCAAGTGTTGATACGGCCGATCACGCTTTCAAAATTAAAACAGTATTAGAGACGAGTCCATGTCAGATTTTAGGGACAGCCAGAGCAAACGTTTTTTTTAATATATTATATTAACTCGTGATTTGTTGATTCACATCTATTTTTTTTTTGTTATAAATGAACAAGCAAAGCAATTGGCGGGATACAGGGAAACATGGAGGTGCCACATGGTGGCCTTATGGACCGAATATGGTCAAAGAAGAAGATGTTTCTTGAGCATGATATTTCTCAAGACATGGTACCACATTACATATTTTTGCAGGAAAATTTCGTCTCCAATCTTTTTTGCTCTTGTTTCCGAGTATTCATACAGACAGCAATTGCAATTAATTTTATTTCTTCGTTCGAAGTATCGTCATAAAATGTTTATTTTGGCCCTCAAAACGAGATGGAAACTGAAAGAAATATTAAAAGCAGGGAATATTTTAAAAAGTGACTTATGTTGACAATTAATATTTTTTTATAAACTCCTTTTTTGCTATTGTTGTTATTGTTATTATTTATGTGTTAAATTTCCAGTTAATTTTTTGAAATAGGAGATGTCTCCATCTTGATATTATTTTTGACAGCCCTCGATATGCCTATTCGACACCTACATAAATCTATTTTTATAATTCATCGTGACATAATTCTGGGATATTTTTAATTAATTCCAGTTAAGGATGGATAGGACTAACCGTTTGCAAAACCAATGTCTACTAAAAATATTACATGTCACACAGTTAGAGACCTCGAAGTTGCTCACACGCCTGTGCGCTTAAGACATCGACGTCGAGTACTCACGCACCCGTGCATCTAAGGCACTGAATTGGTTAATAAATGATTTACTTATACATGAAAACTGAAAGCATTTTTAATTTTCAGGATCGAATCAACCATACCCACCTGGAGGGTACACTCCCAACTTTCCCTCTCAGCAAGGAGGCTATCCCCCAATGCCACAGCAACAGTATCCGGCTGCTCCTGCGCAAGGCTACCCGCCAGCCCCACAAAGCTATGCTCCACCGTCATATCCGCAAGGAAACTTTCCTCCTCAGCCTCCCGGGCCGCAAGGGCCACCTCCCGTTCCCGGCCCAAACTATGGACCACCCCAAGGAGGGTATGTTCCTCCGGGTTATGGAAGTCCGCAACCAATTATGCAGCAACCTGGAGCAATGGGTATGCAGCCGCAGCAAGGCCCTCCAGGTAATAAATAGTTAATTAGAATTTATACTGGGAAAATTACAATTGTTTTTATATGATTTTAATGATAATCAGGGCTAATAACTCTCGAAAACCTGGGTATACTGAAGTGTATTAAATTTTGAACAATCGAAATATGAATTAATAGAAAATTTAATAACGCTGAATTATGAAATACTAAGACTTTCTGAGATTACAATCCAATTTAAAATCAGCCCGATGTTATTTACACTTACTATTCTGGTCTTCATTGTTTATTCTTTGAGGATTAACGATTATCATTGACTTCTACCTGTAATCATAGAAACATTTATCGTGAAAAATTACAAAAAAAAAATTTCTCACATATTACTAATATTGCAATATCGAAATTCGTGTAATTTTGATACTATATTTAAATAATTATTTGTATATAGTATCCTCACTGTAATGCAATTGTGCGATCGATTTTATACAATAATTGTTTGCCCCAGTACATAAGTACTGAGATAATGAATGCTAATCTTTTATATGTAATATTTCTTCAAAAAAATCACAAGCGGTACTATTTTAATACAGAGATACTAATTGATCAAAGTAAAAAAAAAACATGAATAATGATGCAATGAAGATGAATGTGATTCGGTAAAAATATCAAAGTAACAGATTAAAAATATCAAAGTATTTTAGTTCTACAGTTTTTAATGATTTTTATGCGTTGATAGCTATTTCGGCTTTCGTCATCGTCAGAACAATGTTTAAACTTTCTGACGATGGCGAAAGCCGAAATAGCTATCAACGCATAAAAATTATTAAAAACTGTAGAACTAAAATACTTTGATATTTTTAATCTGTTATAATGGAGTTCTACCAAGTAAATGCCAAATCAATTAATAAATATCAAAGCATTTAGCTCTACATTTTTTTTATATAACATTAGTTTATAGCTATTTCGGCGTGCGCCACCATCAGAACTATGTTTAAACCTGCATTATTTACTCAGCTATTTACTGGCTTAGAAGAGATACACAATACATCTGGCTATTTGCTCTAACATCCTAATTTATATTACATTTATTAAAAATGACTAGTGTTTCTAAGAAAAAAAAATTGTAGAATTAAATATTTAGATATTTTTACCGTATTACAATGGAGTTCTACCAAGTAAATGCCAATTCAATTAATGAATATGATTCCTGTTATTTTTATGAATATATTTTCGGTTTGAAATGATTGATGAAATTCCATGTAATATCGACCCATTATCAGTAAAAGAATTTAAGCGTCACAATTCGATAAATTGTATTTTAAGCAAATAATTGTTCAATATCGCCTTAGGCAGCCATTTCCAACCTGGGAGGCATGGGATATTGCAAAGGGAGGCGCGAACAGTCCAAAATATTTATTTACCCTTTAAAACGTGTCTTTATTACTATATGAAACAAATAATGGGTAGGCGCGAAGATATTTTTTTCTTCAAAGGGAATCGCAGTAACATAAAGGTTGGAAACCACTGGCCTAAGGTGTCAGTGAAAAATCCAAAAAAATCGCATAATGAAATTGCCTACAAAGAGGATGGGTGTACATGATAAAATTTTTACCAAGCCTCACTTCAAGTTAAAAACTAATCTCCAGGTTGTTAGTAACAAAGCGTGTGGGAGTGTACAAAATTTGAATGAATGGGATTAGTAGCTGACAAACAAGGTGCCAGATATTTTGATTGTTTTTAAAATTATGAGAATTTTTTTAATGCCACTTGAGGAGAAAAGACATCACAGACACCCATTGATATTGATTGACCTTGCTGAGACATTAATTAATGTTTAATATAATGCAATTAAACAAGAGTATTAAAAACTAATTTGAAAGTAATTATGTTATGATTTTCATTTCATTTAATATTCCATACCGTTCTTCAACAATACTATTATTGATACACATTTATTCTGGAATTTATTGAAAATAAAAAAAAAAAGTTTTAATTTTGATAAAATTTTAATGTTGATAAAAGCAGCCACGTGTAACATTAAACATTTCTGTGACAAATATAGTGTTGTCCATAACAGATAAGTTATGACTCGTTATTGAAGCAAAAAATAAAATATCATTTATCATGTTCTCTGTATAAATATTTCTTTGCTGTTACTGTCATACTTGTTTATGATGCTTCAATAAGTATGTAAATAAAGATAGTACCAATTGTAAGATAACTGCATTTTTAATAATATTTATTAAATTATCCTTTTGAATCATGATTAAAACATTTTAATATTCTACAAGTATGATGCGGTTTTGTTTGTACTCATGCTGGGGTAGACTTATTTGACAAATGTGGCTTACAACAAACGCTTGACACCATGTTCGTTTCGTCCAGTCTACGACTATTGAAAACGGAAACATCTCAGTGTATGAATTCTATTGGTAGTAAACTGTTAAACCACAGTGCAATTATATCATTATTGAAATAAAAATTAACATCAAAGAAAACCGGGGTGGTGTATTCTTCACGTTCACAAAATATTTTCAGAATATTACTAATAAAAACAACTCATATTGGCTTAATTTTTGACAACTACTTACCTTAAGATTGATAACCTTAGTTTGGAATTCAGCCAACCACAAATTAGCGCGTGATTTTTACATTGCAAAGTCTTACCTCCGTCACTTTAATATCACCGTTTGGCATCTTCAGTTTTTGCTGATTACCTTAGAAACTAGATTTCCACTTAAAAGTTGTGCACACATGACATACCAAATTAGTAATTACGGAAATTTTTAAATGGAATGTTTTTTGTAGAACATTTTGGATTTATTGTTGAAGATATATATATATATACTATTTTAATTTCCCACAGACTCGAAATGCTATCAACTAAACATATTTTACTTTATTAAACAAAATTTGCATTTAATAAGATGAATCTTTTATTTTGGTTCAGCCTGTCATCTTTCAAAAATGTGGCTTTATTTTACTTTGATACAATCACATGAAATAAAACAAACAGATTTTATTATTTATTCAAGTCTGATAAACATTTGTGTGTTAGTTTTTCTAAAAGAAAAGTTTCACAGTGACAACACACGCTTTAACATTGTTCTATGTCTTTTGATAATGATATTTGTCTATTAACAATACCACTTTGACCTAATCTTCCCTGGTACTGTAATTGCCAGACTCATTAAATTTGACTTCAAAATGTTCCTATTACGTAGTTGAGCCAACAGTGTTAAGTGACATTCAGTTCATCAAGTCGTGCTGCATTTTATATGATTGAAACATCACTTATCCAATTGGATACCTTTTATTATTCATTCTGAGAGTATTATACAGTCGACCGGTCGTACTACACAAGTCTCGTTCTATCCGCGTAAGTATTACTTGCGGTGATGACCTCTCAAACGTTCTTCGAAGATATGATGGACAGTAAACTAAAAAAACACAAAAATAAACCGAAAGTGAATAACAATGTTACCGCTCCGCTGAGTAAAACGTTCTGTGTCAAGAGTTTTAAAGAGTTCTTTCAAAAAAGAGTGAACAATTCTAAAATAAACGGTGAATATGTCGAGACACTGTCTGTGTCGAGTATTAGACGAAGTATCCGAAAGTCCCTCAGCTTCAGACTGTCCGGAAGGAGCACCGGCTACAGCAAACTTATAACCGATGAAGAAAAACGGTCTGTTATTTTTTTATCATATTTGTATAAACGCTGATAAGATTTTATTACATGATTTTAAAATTGGAATTGTTAAACCTTTTACTTAGAGATAAAATTCTGCCCTGTTTTTTATTTAGACCATGTTTGCTCTTAAAATTAAGAAAATATCCTCATTGAATATTTTTTTACTGTTCGTCAATTACTTAACTCATCTTTTAAAACGTAGAGACAGGTTATTTGGTATCAATGTTAACCTTATATCTAAATTTCACGGAGAGGTTGGAAAGGTAAGAATGTAAAAACATCATTGACCGACACTTACACCCTTGGATACAAATCCATAACCCAGTGACAGATAGATTGCACTGAAGCTTCATGTTTTCACTGCTTCAGAGCGCCGATCCATCAGCACACCGAAACTGTGTTAAAAAGACTTAGTTGGTGCACGTTTTATGTAAAAACTAGCAACATATGTACATTCGTTATATTTATAATCAATTTAATTTGTCAAAATTAACCGTCTGTCTATCTAAATATTGAAAATATATGAAATTTATTTTAGTGCTGCTGGTTAGTTGAATATTCTTCAAATTTTTAGTAAATTCTCAGTAATAGGCAGCATAGCTGAGTTTGTCTAGTGAATAAACTTCACTGTTCAAATGTTGAAGGAACAATTTTTATATTGGCCCCAGTCTGATTTCATTTTTTTTATTGAGAACAATTGAATTCGTTTGTCAGGAAGTAACGCTCGCACCTGTGGAATAATGTCACTGCCAAACTGTTTCCACATGCTATGAATACAAATTTATAAATGTCCAAGTGGAAACATTGTGTTTGTATTTTCAAATATTCAATTTGAAGCACACACTATAATTTATTTTTATTACACTAATTGATTTGTTACACAATTAATTAATGTTGGTTGAAATAAAAAAATATGTCGAGAAATTAATAAATAATTTATTGTTTACTAATTACTGCACACAAAAACATAAAAACCTTTTTTTTTATGAGTTAGTCTGGGAAGAGATCTGTGGGCATGTCACGCTCTGCTGACGTTGATTACAGGAAAGGAATCGCGCCAAAATGGTATCTTACGCTTAATATTATATGGCCACCGATTTGTTTACAAATGTTAATTTTTTACGAAATTCCGTTGTTCATTTGCAACAAATAATAAAAATCATGTGACTGCCAAATATCACATATATATTTTTTTATCCATATGTGAAGTAATAATCACAATTCAATACAAAAAACTTGAGAATGGGAACAGATATTAGACAACAACAGTTGGACACACATACTTGGTCATACTCCTCGAAGCGTTTTAATGGAATCTATGATTACAGAAGAGTAAAAAAAGAATTTATTTATATATTTTTATGGTGAAAAATTATATCTATAATATATATTGTCAGACGATAGCCGAGAATAAAACAAATGTCGATATGAGTTGTCAATGTTATACCATCGTTTGGCTGATCATTATACCTTTGTAAGAATGTTTGTGATATTTAGAATTCTCCATTCTCTTACCGAAAAAGTAAATTACACCAGGGGTTCCCAAACTTGTTCGGTTTCCGGCGCCCTTAAAATGTCAGATATTTTTTGCGGCGCCCCAAATCAAAACATTGGTTATCTCATGGCAAACCTTATGTTACTAATAGTTTTTCTTCATTTCCAATTCAGTTACTCATTGATATATCTATATCTCTCATTGATATATCTGTAACTCTGCATTAGACTATAAATTTAGTATAATAATTAAAAATACATTGCAAAAAATAGTAATCATAGTTCCAATACTTTTTCAACAATTTTTTTGTTAAATATTTATTATAAGAAAATTTATGTATGTACTGTAATTATTTAAACACACTATGCAAATGCTTTCTGCTCAATAACCATTTGATTTTATTGACTTATGAACTGTCGCTTTCAGGTGGATGGATGAATATACCGCAAGGACTAACCAACTGCCCACCAGGTTTGGAATACCTTTCTATGATTGACCAGCTGCTCGTGCATCAAAAAGTGGAGATCCTGGAGGCGCTGACCGGCTTTGAGACCAACAACAAATTCACCGTGAAGAACAGCATCGGCCAGAAAGTTTATTACGCAGTGGAGGATAGTGATTGCTTCACTCGAAACTGCTGCGGACCGATGAGACCGTTTGAAATGAAAATTTTAGACAATTATCGGAACCAAGTATGTTTTATAAAACAGCAATTCCTTTTAGAATTCAATCAATTTTATTTTGTCTTTACTTATTAATGTAATTCTTATCAAAGTTTTCATAAACAGGTTCTTGAAAAGCCTTGGAATTTTATTACTCATTTAGCGAGTCAATTGTACGATTACTTGACATTGACTATACTTTTAACAAAAACATACATCCGTCCTTTGTTTCACCAAAATAATTTCCATATATGCTTTTTTAACAATATTAAACATATTGATAACCCCTAGGTATATATCTTATATATATAAAAATGAATGTTTGTATGTTTGTTACCTATGCGCTCCTATACCGCTCATCCGATTGCGATAATTTTTTTGGGGAGTTGTTATGCGGACGCCAGAATAGGTTTATGAATCAGCGGTGGGCTGCCAATGCGTTAATTTGTTTGTTTGTCTGGTATGCGTTCCTATACCGTTCATTCAATTGCGATAAAATTTCGGTGAGTTGTTGTACAAACGCCCGTGAATGTGTATAAATCAGCGGTGGGCTGCCAATACGTTATTTTTTTGTTTTTTACCGTATTCGTTCCTATACCGTTCATCCGATTGCGATAAAACTTTGGTGAGTTGTTGTGCAGACGGCCGCAAATGTATATAAATCATCGGTGGGCTGCCAATACGTTAATTTGTAAGTTTGTCTCTTATGGGTTCCTATTCCTATACCGTTCATCCGATTGCGATAAAACTTTGGTGAGTTGTTGTGCGAACACTCGCAACGGTATCTGAATAAATACAGTCAGCGGTGGGCTTCCAATAAGTTAATTTGTTTGTTTGTTCCGTATGCGTTTCTATACCGTTCATCTGATTGGGATAAAGCTTTGGTGATTTGCTTTGCGGACACCAGCAAAGGTTTTTGAATCAAAACATACAACGATGGGCTGCCAATACGGTAATTTTGTAGTTTTTTCCTTTATGCGTTCCTGTATCTATACCGTTCATTCGATTGCAATAAAACTTTGATGATTTGTTGTGCGGACGCCCTTAAAGTTTTCTAAATTATCACAGCCAGCGGTAGGCTGCCAATGCGTTTACAAGGGGCTCGCTTTATATCAAAGTAATTCTCGGTATTCTGGGAACAAGTGGGGTTTTTATCACTCTGATGGACTACTTAAATAAGCAATCGATTTTTACTTAATACATTTACATTATGTAACAATATGCAATTTACTGTAAACTCATCAATTTAAATGGCCGAAAATGTACTACTGTGTATACTGATGCTGTCATAGATGTCATATTTAAGTCAGAAATTGCAGTTATGAACTCATTTGATTTGAGAATATTGTTTTCTCTTAGATTAACAAGGAGCTGGCCGTCCTTAGCAAAATTTCACAAAATGCTTGCGCAAGCCCCTCTGAGCTTTTTCCACCCCACCCCAGAGTGCAGCCATTTTACAATGAGAAATTTCGCCGAATAAAGCGACCTGCGTGCCACGGCTATCAGTTTCATGGCAAATCATAGGTCACGAAAAGTCAAATTTGGACCCGTTGATTGGCTATTTTTAGGGTTCTCTGTGGCGCATTTTCTAATAATTATCGCCTTTTCTGGTGACTTTTATCAATTTAACAAATGTGTGTATTTCATATAGTTTAGCGTCAGTTCGCGTTCCTTTGGTGTGAACATTTTTGGATGTTGTCGAACAGCTCATTCAGCACTGAAATTGCATTTTAATGCAAATCACTGAGACACTAACATGCAATATCAAAAAAAAAATCGTAATAGGTGAAGTACTTCAATCATGCCAACTCATAATATGAGACGAATGTACTATGGCGCAAAAAAAGGCATTGTTAGCTCTACACTATGCACTAAAAGATTTGAGAGGAAATGAATAGTGGTCTTTAGTGGCGCACTTATTTTATTGTCTGGTGATTTTCGACAAACCCTACCAGTTACATCACGTTCAACAGCTGTTGATGAATTAAATGCATGTCTCAAATCATCAGTTTTATGGCGACACGTGCAGAAATTGGTTTTCAAGGCCAGCATGCGTGTAGAACTACAATATGACACATCCGCTGAACGTTTCGCAAAATAGTTGTTAGATATTGGGAATGGAACATTGGAAATAGATGAATCCACACAATGTATTACATTGCCAACAAACTTCTGTAAAATTACAAAAACAATAAGAGAATTGATTCACAAAGTTTTCCCAAAAATATCGCAATTAATTCTTCTGAATTCTTAAATTCACTTGATTTGCCAGCCATGCCGTTACACGTTTTGAAAATTGGCGTACCTATCATTCTTCTCCGAAATATAAATCCACCACTTTGCAACGGTACCAGACATTCAGTGAAAAAGATAATGCACAATATCATTGAAGCTAAACAAATTAAAAGGAAAATTTAAAGGTGATAATGTACTGTTTCCAAGCATCTCAATAATTCCAACAGCTATGCCATTCGAATTTAAATGTTTGCAGTTTCCGGTGTGACTCGCATTTGCAATGACCATCAACAAAGCACAGGGACAATCGCTACAAGGGTGTGGACTAAATTTATAAAATCTATGCTTCTCACATGGACAGCTGTATGTGACCTGCTCACCTGTTGGAAAACCTTCAGATCTATTCGTATACGCATCAGACGGAAAAACAAAAGATATCCAAAAGTACTTTAATAATCAGAATTAAAAAACAAGCACGTTATTTCTTTGAGTGGCATTGCAACGCATGCCGGGTACTCGCTAGTATATTATAAAAACGAAACTTCTTCTGGTTGTAATTTTCGACCAAATTATATTATTTAATCTATTATAGGACCCAGGCGATCCTCGATTTTCATATTTAATATGCTAATTATGGTCTAGTTCAGCAACCGCACATTCAGATTTTATGTGAGGCTCCAAACAATCATCGTCAACAGATGCTTTTTCAAACATCTGTTATTGTTGGCAAAAAAATTGGTAAACCAATGAGTATTTTTGATGATTTGTATTTTTGTGTCAATATCACTGTTATATGCTTAGTATTTGGTATATTTATGTCATACTATTAATATGCTGTGGCCCAAGTAATGTAGCAAAAACTAGCATGCGGCCCAGACGAAAAAAAGGTTGTGTATCACTGGTCTATTTGGCAAGAGCTCGACTCTACTAATCAGGCGGGTATGGTTTCAAGTCCCAGTAAGGTACAGTAAACGTCCGTTAATTCGAAATTCAAGGGACCGGATGTCCCAAAAAAAATCAAATTACGAATTACGCGATCACAAAAAAAAAAACGCGGCAAATGCTGACTTGGAACATCGTGGCCATTTTTCGTTCTGTCAAAATCAAAATTATAGTCAAGTTTTCATAATAATAACAATAAAATTCGAATTACGAATTACGCGATCACAAAAAAAAAAAAAACGCGGCAATTGCCCTTCGGCTTGAAACGCGGCCATTTCTTCGTTCTGTCAAAATAAAAATGATGTATTTCGGCAATATTACAATAATAGAACATATTTAAATGAAAAAAAAGAACAAAAAAATACACACAATTATTTTATCTCATACGAATAAAAAACACTATACATATTCAATGTATTTGTCCGCGCACATGCTATAAAATAGAATGACGTCACTTACGCACAATGTACCATTCAAAGTTTTAGTAAATTGATGTCTCCCTTACACTAATGGGTTTGTTGTGAAGACACAATAGGGGCACACATTCCTTGGTAAACAAAGCATGTTAGAATAACTGTCAAATAAAAAATGCATAAGGTGCATATTTGCTTGGCAAGTTCGTATTTGACGTAGCCTTGAGATTTTTTTTGTGTTTTCCATCCCTACTTTCTTATTACCATCTGTTTCCCACATTAGTGTGACAAAAGCCTCAACAAAAATTTTGAATTATTAGAAATCATAAGTACATTTTAGAAATCATAAGAAATTTTAAATTACTTCTCATAATGATCACATTATTCCATTATCGAGAAAAATTCTCAATAATCAATTGAATCATATTTTACGATGACTATCAGCTTTTTAAAAAAATAATTTTGTAACTCTTTGAACTAATGCTGCTCAACATGTCACACATTACACAACAAGTAGAATAAAGTTAACAATTTTAATTTTATATCCAGCAGATAAATAAAAAATAATAATCTAAAATTGATGATGTTCGTGAATTTCTTGCAGGTATTCATGCAGCAATTAATGGTTGCATAGATAACATTTTCTTCATTAACTCGATGGCTGCCACAGATGAGATATCTCGTAAAATTTTTCATGCTGAGCACGCCAGTTACGAGATAACTCGTTAAAAACTAATTAAATTAATAATTTCAAATTATAGCCGGCGTGCTAGGTACTAGGTGCTTTTTTCTACGGCAGCTAAAAGGCTAAAACATGTCTGCTACCAATGTAGAGCATATGGACTTCTAGCAGAGTTTATCTCAACAGAAGTTATTTTATGAGAACTGCTTGTTACTCAGTTGTTCAAACTCTCTTTTGAAGGGATAGAAGGACAGGACTATTGATTAGCTAATCGCTCTCGCTTTGCCCTGTTTTTAGGATAAGATGGGTGGGAGGGAATTTCAGAAATTACTGACACCCATATTTTCGGACAGAAATCCATTAATCGATTATGGTATCCAACAATAATAACCACTCGACCTTGAACCTATCAAATAATATAACCTGAAAAATTTAATTTGATGCTTATTATAAATTGGTAATTGAATAAATGTTGTATTTTAAATTAATGCTTTTATTTTACAACTAAACGATGATTTATTTTCCAGGTCATTAACATGCACCGACCTCTGGCGTGTGATTCCTGTTGCTTCCCGTGCTGTCTACAATCAATGGAGATCAGCTCACCACCCGGTACCATTATCGGCTTTGTGGAGCAAGAATGGTCCCTCTTAAAACCAACCTTTTCCATCAAAAATGGCAACGGAGAAGTTGTGCTTACTATCAGAGGACCGATGTGCAGATTCAGATTTTGCGGAGACATTGAATTTAAGGTGAGTGACCTGTGTGCGAATTGATTCTATGTAACTATTTCATCATGATTTTTTTCTAATTCACTGAATTCGTTTTATTACTAATAAATAGCACATGGGCTATTCATTCAACAACTGTGAAATATGTATATACAGTTAGTAATTGCTGTTCATAGCACTTTAAACGGGTTTATGATTATTTTTATTTTCTGTGCCGAAATTCTGGGACTCAAACCCCTGCGATCCTGCATGTAAGCCCACAACGCTAACCGCTATGCCGTGATAGTAATAATTTAAAAAAAAACTTTTTTTTTTTAGATCTTGTCTAAGGATGGCGAAACAGTTGTTGGTAAAATTTCAAAACAATGGTCAGGGTTGCTGAGAGAGATGTTCACAGATGCAGACTATTTTGGCATTACTTTCCCGATGGACTTAGACGTCAGAATGAAGGCAGTGCTTCTCGGAGCTTGCTTCTTGATTGTAAGTCTTTACATGTCGTATATTTTAGATAACATGAGTATCAAACTTGAAGTGAACAATGTTACGTTATCACCACAACTATTTTGAGTTGCATCAAAAATTTTTTTTGAATCTTTATCAATTTCAATCATGCATGCAATCTTCAATACCTCAGAATTTTTTTCTGTAGAGAAACTAAAATTGTAAGAAGAATATCTCTGCCAAAAGGTTTATATTTGAAAAAAAAAATATTCGATTTTCCTCCTAGAGTCAAACAACACTATCTACAAAAGTGTAACTGTACAGGAGAGCCGAGAAACATTTTAATTTAACTAAGGGAATGTCTAACACAGGGGTGGGGAACCTTTTCTTATCTAAAGGCCGCATTTATTTTTCTGATTCGACACAAGCCCGCAGTAAACACTGACTAGGGAATCTGTGGCGGGAAACAGGAATTTACAGTCAGAATATGTCAGAAATTTACGAATTTACATACATTTACAGAATTGGCCAGAAGGCCGCACCGGAGTAGCCAAAAGGCCGCAGGTTTCCCACGTCTGGTCTTACACCTTTAAATTTAAAAATAACATTCATATTTAAAATTCATTGTGTATTTTATGTTTATCTTGCTTATGATACTAATCAAATTTTTAGGCATGGTCTTAAAAAATATTAAACAAAGGGCAAATCTTTGTATTTTTTTTGATATAAAAATAAACTAGACAAGATTGACAGAACGTTGTTTGACTTTGAGCCTTCGATTTAATTGTGTTCTGAAGCTTGATTTTTTGTGGTTCAGTTCAGTAAAATTATTGAATTTCTAATTAAGCTTCAATGCCTAAATTAATGAATTTTAAAAGACTTTATTATCTTTTTCAGGATGCCATGTTCTTCGAAAAATCAAACAACGTGGAAAGTGACCGCATCGGTATGATTTAATTCTCCGTTGTAAATCATAATTGGTGTTCTGGATATTTACTTTTTCCATCACCATTAAAAAATAATCCCATGAAAACCTTATTTTTTAAGTTATTTTTAGTATTCATTTACCCACACATTTTGGTATATTCTTTTTGTTTTTTTTATGTTAGTAGTATGTAGTATTTTTTTATCGTGTTAAATTTGTCACCTTATTTTTTTATTATTTCACAATTTTTAAAATTTTTGTACACCTGTAATGTAAAATTGACTTTATGCCAGTTATTTTTTTTTTACTTCCGTTACCATAGACGTAATCCTGTTACCCCATTTGTCCATTAAAGTAGTTTTATAGTTTATGACGCACACACAGTCGCTGCACACTTTCCGTGTGTTGCGTAAGATTGTACGTCACTATCCAGTCTAAGTACATATTTATAAAATATTGTTGTGTATCAAATTCAATTGAAAGCACGTTAAAAAAAAAATAGTGATTTTCTATTTACTTATTACATTAATATTTTTTTTCACATTAGCTGGACAGCTATCGTGTTCATGTTATTTTTAAGTTGTACCCAATTTAATTATTCTCTTTGAGACTGGTCTCATCTGGTCAGAATTTTAGATGATTGCTTTTATTCATTGTGCTTTGGCAAGCTTGGAATCTATTAAATGCATTTATTTTATTTTATATAATAATAGATTTCAGAAAATAATTCATTGGGTAGTAAATATTCTTAAGTGAAAAGGACTTGATTTTGTGACAGTTAAAATTGCACAATTGTTGCAAAAAAAATATTTAACAATTCTTATAATAGATGTCACTGAATCAAAATCTGATCCTTCAAACTCCTCGATAGATTTTCTATATATTGTAATACTTAAAAATATGAAGTTTTCGACTAGTTCATGTTCTAATTGCATTGTTGGATGATAATTATGTTTCAAATATATTATGATATACAGTCGTTATTCATATTTAAATTTATACATATTATATTTGTTTTAGAAGTTGACACTGTTGGAAAATAAACTATTTATTTGTTTTATATATTCAACATAAAATAGAATTACAGTGGTACCTATTCATCCTATTCAATATTCGTCACATTTTGATGAGAAATAAATATTGTAGTATTCGTTAGTTTTTTCCATATTTGTCACTCCCATTGGTTTGGTATTTGTTTGGTAAATCAAATGCCATTGAATTATCAGCGAAGCAAACCGCATTGATAGAATTGGAGTTACCTGATGTTTTAATCAATAGCAATTCTCTTTCTACCGTCATCTCTTCCATTTCTATTAAACATTAAAAATTATAAGAATGAACAAAAAAAATCCGTTTGTTCTTTTTTGGTGCTAGGAACTATAAATTGAATTTCAATATTTTTTTATAGAAAAAGTTGTTTCTATATTTGTCAGATTCCATATTAATTTGGCTTTTAGGAACAGATCAATAATGAATATAGAGGTTTCACTGTGATGCTTAACAGATATATTACGAGTGAAAGAGAATCCTTATCAAACCAAACTTTAAAAAACTAAAGAAATATTTTTATGATGAAAATATTCATCGGAAACAATTATTCACATGGAATTCTCAAGGTAGTGCAATAGTGCTTAAATTTATCTTTAAAAAAATTTGATATTTAAGAAGGTAGGCAAAAATATTATAAATTCAAAATTATTGTCCAAATAAATTATTACAACTTAACGGTAGTATGTATGAGGGTTGTTGAAATAAAATACGATTCCCGTACTGATAAAAAATAATTGTAATCTTTAATGTCCCAAATACATGGCTTGTGTCTTCAATAGAAAGGGTAAAAGCACGTAAAAAGGAGCCTTAATGTTATGATATTTCAATTGGTGTCTTTTATTAGCTGCTTGATCGCCACTACCACGAGGGCACGTGCTTGCAGTTGTAAGTGAAACATAGTAACACGTCGCCAAGTGTATCATTTTAATGATTATCATATGAATCACTCTCATACTTTTTTAGTTAAACATCTCTGAATAATATTATATCAAACATAATTCTCAAGGAAATAAATTAGATGTCGCTGGACTCTCATATTTACAGTAATTTCTTGTCCCATCTGTTAGCCAAATATCTTTTGTAATTTTATCCGACAAGATGAACGAATATCGTCGGTTTTAACTTTAGAGAGCCACTGAGTTAATTTTTAATGAAAATAAACTTTGATATCTTATGAAAATAAATGTTGTCTGAAATAACATTTCTATACTCGCAAATGCCAAAAAACTAAATTAGAAATATGAATGCAATGAGAGTTTTTGGGTTGATTATGAATGTCCCAATGGTTATCTTGACCATTTTACACTTAGTAACATTCTCTTGTATGATGGCGATATATCAATAAACATGACAAAAAATATAATATATATACAAATTAAATAAATATTGTTTGAATAAATATAGTTTTCCATTATAATTAAATACAGTCTAAAAATAAAATGTGTGGTTTGGTTGTTAACTTAATTTAACTGGTGGTAGTCAAGTGGTTAAACCAGAATGAGAATTGAAAAAATGGCTGAGAGTAAATGATTAATGTTACGATTTCTAACGATTGTAATATTTATTGTTTTTAATTTTTTTCCAAATTTGTCAAT
The DNA here is from genome assembly GCA_030503985.1 of Himalopsyche tibetana. Taxonomy (NCBI): domain Eukaryota; kingdom Metazoa; phylum Arthropoda; class Insecta; order Trichoptera; family Rhyacophilidae; genus Himalopsyche; species Himalopsyche tibetana. Next base: position 6,472,198 of record JAPJYX010000014.1, read on the forward strand.
ACTTAGCTGCGCTTTATATAGCTATTAAGAGTTCAGCTATCAAATAGTAATAGACATTGCTCGGGACACCCCCTTCATATATTTGAGGACAGTCCGGACCTTGCACGTTCCCTTAAGTGATTCCGGCGCCCTGGAAGGCTGCCAATGACCATCTGTAGAATTTATGTAGTGGAACTGCGGCCCAATGATGTGATCTTATTGGAAGCATTGATCTTAAAATGCTGCTTGTGGGCCATATGCTCGATTAAGAGGGTTAGATATGACCAAAGAAGAAATGAAATTTATTATCCCAGCGTTTTCTCTAATTTGTAATTTGAAATGAAATAGCGAAGCAAATCGTTGAAATAATTTTGAAATTATAAAATAATTAAAAAACAATAATTACTTCGAGTCCTTGAAGTCATTTACAGCACCTTTATCCCAAAATTAACTCCATTAAGCAGGCAGTTTACTATCTCGGTAATTAACTACAACCATTCATCTTTGTCTGAAACAGACATGTCAATTTTGGAATCATGTTGTCAATACAAAATGACAAAAGGATATAATATGTCAAAAACCAATAAGACTCTAATCAAGTGCCTTGTGAGAATGCCAAAATGCTACTTTGAAGCATTAAAATAATGTGACGAGTAAAGTGAAGGAAAATGACATGTCTGTTGTTGCTGAATGAGTAAGGATGTATCATACTATTATTATTAATTGATTATCATTAAAAAAGATCATCCAATGGGAAAAGGAAATGAAAATAAGTGTCCATCCCTGAGGGGTGTCACCGATAATACATAATTTTCTCCTGCATCTATTGATATGCCAAAATTGAGAATTGTTTTGATTAATTTTAAAAGTTTAAACTGGATTCATGTAGTTGATTGTAAAATATGGCTGCTTATTGTTGAGAGTACACTGTTATGTGGCATTCTTAAAGCTAGTTTTATTAAACTGATTGAAATATAATAATGATTTGTTAACTGTATACCTCATTAATAGTATGTATTGTATTATGCCCACGAGCCCTTTAAATGTTTGGGTAAGCCTTAATTCAGGAGTAGACCGCCATTGGCTTTTGCTGGTGACGTAGAACATGTCCTGATTTTAAACTGTTGATAAATATGTCTTATGCACAAAAGTGTAAGTTGCTTTATGATGCATTTATATTGCCCGTAAGGTGTTATTTTTGCTAAAATACATGTGTCAACATTTATGTGTAGTTTATGAGAGATGTTTTTCTTCAGATTGGATATTATATTAAATATAAGTATATACAAACAGAAAATATTCTATTTTTACCTCTGATTCAAAGAACAAGAGGTTTATTTACTCATTTAAATATTATTCAAATACTATTATATGTGTAATTTAGAAAAATAAAAATGAAGCTATTTACATAAAATGTGATATAATATGTGTAATGAATAATCAATGCTGATAATTTGATACACGTTAAAGTTTTCTCTTGAGCTTATCAATTTATACCAGTTCACTTCAGTCAATCAACATTGTACGTTTTCATTGCTATTGCTTTTTTAAAAATTATACTATTTTAAAAATATCTATATGTTTATTTTATAATCATGAAATTAATGATAATAAACATAATTTTACCTCATGTGCAGTTTGTTTATTTTTCATTTAACCTTTATTCTCATATATATGATATGTGTCCCGCACAGAGTTATGAAAGGTCAGGTTACACATCACATTGGTCTGTTCTGCGTTTATTTTCAGATTAATACAATCTGAGTTAGTATAACTTTTAAGGTGTTCACTGTCAATGCTTGGTGAAAGGCATTGTATTAAACGAAAACAAAAAAGCACTATTTAGTACTAATTACCAGGGCTGTGGAGTGGTGTAAAAAAAGACGACTCTGACTCCGACTCCAGCTTTAAAATAAAAAACGACTCTGACGCCGAGGAAATTTTTCAATAATTTAATTTTAACTTATATATCATATCGTCGGTGTTCAGCCAAAAAGCTTTAAGTCATAAAACTTTGTTTCGAGATATTCGACTTTATAGATTTTCATGAAATTGAAACCTATATTTTTACACCTGAACCTTTAATTGTTGAACCGAAAATTTTATGACATTCAATTATTTGAGAATTTGATTTGATGATCATAAAGTTCATTTTATAGTTATATAATTAAGTTTTTCGAAATTATAAACATAAAGAAAATTTAAAGATTTTTACCTGAACACTTCTCGTGTTTTTACGGTGGTCAAAAAGTGAACTGTCAAATTTACCAAGTAATGACAATACTCTTAAGTCATATGAATGAATTAATGTTATATAAATAAGAAATATAAATAGCATATATGTATAATAAAAACATAATACAATTCAAATTTTATGATTGATAAAAATATAAAATTTTACTTTCTCAATTCTATAACCTCACGTTCATACGACTCAATTCAATTCTCAAGTTATTTTGAATATAAGAGACTTCATTTTTACCTTAATTTGCAAATATAGGATTGTAATAATAAATTATTACTAATGACTGATAGTATATGTGATGGAATTCAAATTAAAATAATCATGAAAAACAATTGTCTCGCAAAAAATAAAACATTTTTTTGTTTAAGTTTCTTATGTAAGGTAGACAGGTAGACACTTTTATGTTAGAAATAAAAACATGTAATATAAATTAAATACATACTGTAGAAATACTCCATCAAGTTAAAAATAGACAGCTTAGAACATAGGTTCCCAACCTTTTTCGGGTGGCGACCCCTTTTTATAAAAGCCGTGACTAGGCGACCCCCCGAGAAATTTGAAATCCTCGATTTGCTATACTTTTTCCCCGGAATGTCCCCGAAACTCCTTTTTTTTAGCTCACCGGGGAAAGTTGGCGACCCCCTTGGGTCGCAACTCCCAGGTTGGGAACCCGTGGCTTAGAATCTTGGAAATCAATGAAAGCATCGACAGAAATGAATTATGAGTACATTTTTTAGTATGGATACATAGCATTGTAAGTGGGCAGGTGGCTAAGAAATGCTTTTTTTAATCACGTCCGCTCCCAGTGTGATGCATATGAACTAATATTTAATCTCAAGATGTGTTTTTCTACAAGAACTCCTTATTTCTCAGTTGCTCAATTACTCTTTGTCTGAGAATGTAAGGATAGGATAGTGTTAAAACAAGAGTAGCAGTTGTCTTATCAATCTCACTACGTTCCATTTTAAAGATAAGATAGTTGTGGGAAAAATTCACAACAGACATCCATGCTTCCGTACTATTTTTTTTTTTTAATCCATGTCCGCTCCTAATGTGGATCATATGGCCTTCTAATGGAGGTATCTTAACAGCAGTTTTTCTACGAGAACTGTTTGTTACTCAGTCGCTGAACCTCACTTTTTTCAAAGTGAGTAGTAGGAAAAGAAGGATAAGGCTAGAACACGACTAGTGGTTGGCTAATCGCTATTGCTACACCCAGTTATTAAAGGACCAGAAGGATGGGAGGAAAAAGGACATAACCCATCAAATTGTACAGGAGGCGCAAAAAACGTGTTTTGATGATTTTGGTCCATTTGTAAATTATGAATTATACACAATCAAGTGCACGGAGACTTCTAAACTGGAGTTTAATTGACATAATCTAATATTAATTTAAGAAATTGTCTATGAATAACCTTTATGTCAGTCTTTTTTCTCGGTTTTAATTTTTTACTAGGTCATCTTTATAAAACTTAAAAGCTAAATTTAGATACTAATTCGGCATTTGTAGATTGCATTCTTTTGATAGAACGTGTATCAAGTTTGATACATTGTGATTATCGAAACAACCTGTTTTGATAAAACTGTGGGTAACTTCCTTTTTCCTTTCCACAGTAATCTGAAGCCGCCTAATGATTGAGTTTTTGATTTGTATAAAAAAATATTTAGAGAAATATGAATTGAACACGCAATTTTCGTGTGGCACGATGCGGAAACGTCCTGAAATATCGGATCACTGAACACGCCCGTCATCTCCTCAAAAATCTCTTAATAATAATACTTAATCAATAGTGGTAATACTTCGTCAATAGTTACCAATTTATATTTTATGCTGTTCATTATTCCATTGACGATCACGAAATTACCTACCCCATTGTACGTCATGCACCCCCATACTATTACAGAGGATGGATGTTTGACAGTCCGCCGAAAGCATTTACGATTATTTTGTTCACCACTCTCTCGGTGCTACGTAACGGCCCTGTTTGATAGTGAAGCCTCGAACTTTGACTCATTTGAGAAGATGGCATGTCTCTTATCTACGTCCACGATGTGTGGGCTAATGCCCAATCCATACGTTTTTTCTTGAAACCCATCTCCACAAGCCTCATGCGAATGGTCCGTTTCGAAATGGTTGCCGAAGATGATTGGCTCAGCTCCCCTAGAATTTCTGATGGCATTAAACATCAATTATTCGTAATAATTGATTTTATTTCTCTATCATCTCGCACAGTCGTGAATCGTTGTCGTCCTCCTCTTTGATTGCGTTCAATATAACCAGTTTCTCTGAATTTTTTCAAAAAAAAGTGATACAGCCGGAGCACTATCCTACTGGATGCAACATTCCCTCTAATCGGCCACGCAGTAGTTTGAAAACCCCGGCACATTCTCGATCCGCGTATCGATTCTACTGCTGCATGTTTTTATTTGTTGCAAAAGAAGAATATTTTATAGAAAATAAATGAATTCAAAAATACTTACATGGGCAAAATATTTGCACGAGATTAATAAAGCATTGATGTTTTGTATATAAACCGTTTAATCTTAATAGTTAGTAAAATAAAATAACATTTTGTGATTATTAATCGTTATGAGGTTTCTCTTTGTTGGCATTAGCAAAAACAGGTGGGCCTCCTATCTGTACAGTTTCTGGGATGTTCAGTTCTTCGTTCAATTTTTTGGCCAGGAAATATATTTCCGCGAGTGCTATGATCAGAGCACACATAATTCCAAGAAGCAGGCGGAAACCAAAGTCGAGTCTTCCTATCATCAGCTCCACACCAATAAAACCAAATAGGAATCCCGCAGCAATCGACAGGACAAACTGACCCACTGCTATCAGTTGTTTATTCAGGTTTTTAACTGCAATGAAAAAATAAAAGACAAAGATAAGAAACATAATACATTCAAACCTCTTTTTGTGCGATTTCAAAGTTATGCGGTTTTTTTTAATGCATTTTTCTATTTATTTTAAACCTTTAGAGGAGGGAATTGATCTATGCTGATCTTACTTTAAATTGCTGGCTTTTTTCACATGACAATTATGTGGCTTTTTTCCAATGAATATATGAGGGTATTACTTGCAAACATGGCTTATTCCAAAATGAAACTTGAATTTCATTTTGAAAAAAAATGTATGTACATTTTACAAGTATTTTTAGTCTTACATTACTTTGGAATGATATTTTGGATGTTGTCAAGCCATGTTTGAGACTGATGTTAGTAACTTAGATTATTTATTCATAAATAACCTTAGTCGGGTCACGGGTTAACGTTGTGGGCTTCCGTGCCAGACCTCACGGGTTTGAGTCCCAGTACGAACAGCATTTTTTCAATCGATTTATCGATTATCTGTTCAAAGGCACGGGCGTTTGTGATGTCTAAAAATTCCCTCCCACCCTTTCTGATCCTAAATAGCGAGCAATTAGTTAACCACTGGTCCTGTCGTAGCCTTATTCTTCTATCCCTATACTCTCTTTGAAAAAAAGAGAGGTTGAGCGACTGAGTAACTAACAGTTCTCGTAGAAAAACTTCTGTTGGGATACCTCAATTAACCACTTCCCCGGCGTTCACACGTATACATGTAAAAAAAAAGGTGTTCCAATTTCGGCGCTCACGCAAATGCGTGTGATAACCAAAGCGCGCCCATATAAACATTTTAAGATCGTTGTTCAATTTTCGGCGTTCACGCATATACATGTTTCATACAATTTCACGATGTTCAATTTATATGAATTAGCTTTGTGGAATTCGTATATTTTATATAAAAATTCAGGAGGAAAATCTTTAATAAAAAAAATAGACTTTGAAGGGTTAAAAAAAAAAATTTTTTTTTTAATAAAAAATATATTTCTATGCTTCAAATTAAAAGAAAATAAAAATAGTTTTTTTTTTGGAACATTTTTGAAAAAATAATTCGCCGGGGAAGTGGTTAAGAGGCTATATGCAACACATTGGGACCGGACAAGGATTTAAAAAAAAAACTTACGATAGTTTGTCTGAAGACGCTTCTCTACCTGTGTAATAACTAATTTATCAATTTTAATCTTAATTTTCTATTTCAAATGAACTTTCACAAAGCTACCGCTAAATCCATCGATGAAAAAAAAAAGAACATCTTTGATTATCTCATCTCTTAAGACTAATCAAAACTGAATTATGTTTAAAATAAAAAATGTAATATTGTTTGAATTGGAATTACTCCATGTCGAATCCTTTGAGTTGAAAAAACTCCTTGTTTTTAAAGTGAAAAAAGTTACTCGCATGTGTGCCTTTATTTTTGTAATGTCTTAGTTAAGCTGGTTAATTCCTACCTGGTTAGTTAAATGAAAGTTTACTATGTTTCAAAGTTGTTGATTGTGTTTGAAATAGTTCTTAGCATAAATTTATATAAAGTATCAATCAACAAAAAAAATTTCAGTTACCGAGTACTGATTGAATTATGTTCAACTTGAAAAATAAATATTTTTTCTTCTTACTTTGATATGCGATCGTCTCCTCGGGTTGCCTAACACGTACATTATCAACACCTCTCGTCATAGCTCTGTAATCTCTGTTCATTTGGTCACGGCGTAATTTTACACATCTAGCCTCTAGCACCGGGTTACGTTTGATAGTTTCATTTTCTGGTAATATGATATTGGACCCCTCTAAGAGTTCGTGAAGATAATGACATTCTCCTTTTTCTCTTGTTTCTTCTAAATGTGAAGAAAGCCATTCTAGGTCAGCGATACGTAGGAAATCTTCATTACTCGAGATATGATTTTGTTCATCAACTGATTCTTTTGGCAAATCATTCCCTTCTGTTACAGATGTGTCTTTATTTTTTGACAATCTTTTTATAACTTCATCCACATTGCAGCCTTTTTCATCAACAACAGGTTCTTTTTTAATATTTTCTGTAAGCTTTTTTATTAATTTAAAATCTTTCGGCTGCAACAGTGATCCAGGATTAACTTTCTTCTTATCTAAATCCACATGTGAAAAATCTTTTATAATTTCATTTTCTTTGTTAAACTTTGCGATAGTTTTAGGCATACCTTTTTCATATTTCAGGTCACTCAAATAATCTTTCAATTTTTGAGATGGTACAACTTTTACAGTAGCATCTGTAATAGAACCCGTAATATCCATTTCTACGGTTTAAAAAAAAACTTAATAAAAGAAATGATAGGCTATTTTGTGGTGATATTCAACTTATGTTCCAAATCAGCATAGAAATCTTTCAGTTCTTCTTCTTTTTGTTCAAATGCGTTATCTATTCTGGTGTACGTATCGGACATTTCCTCAGAAAATCGAGTCCATTCTTTCTTGCGAACTTCTCTCTTTCTTTCCAACGTCTTATCCTGCAGAAATTCAATTATTTAAATAACGCTAAAAAGATAGTGAATAAGTTCTGTGAGAGGCAGAGGATAATAATCGCCCGCTGTGGTTAAGTTGGTTAGAGCTTGCCCTACCGACCGGGTGGGTCTGGGTTCAATTCCTGTTAAGATCAATGTCAAATTTAAAAGTTTCAATTTAAATTTGAGACCCAAGACATGGGTGTTTGTGATGTCATGTTATCCTGAGTGACTTACAATAAAATTCTCATAGAGTTTTTCTCGTATGATCTTTCAACTTAAAAATATTTGGCGCATTGGCATTAGCTGTAATGCCATTTTTTTTTTTAAATTAAAAATAAAAAAGATTTTTTTGAAATATACCTACTTTAAACATTAAATCAAATCATGACTTGCACCCAATTCGAAAAACATGACAGGCAATTATAAAGATATTGTTATTCAAAAGAAAGAAGTTTAGAAAAGATATATTTTAAAAAAAAAGTATAATAAATAATTATAAAACCATTTTTTTAAGAAACTCAGGACATCGATATATATTACATCTGTTTTTACTCCAGTACCAGACAGGTTAAAGAGAAAACTGTCCAATCATACAAAATATGAAATGAAATATCAATTTATGGTTTTGTCAACGTTTCAATAAATTTTGATTGAATTGAGATAAATAACTAAATGATTCACCAAAAAGATGACACAACCATTATCACTTTTTTACAACTCAGTTAACTCCTTGGGTGCTAAGCGTGTCTGTCGATTTATTCAAACATGCCACAATTTGCTTTGGAGTGATATTATTATTATTTTATTGTTTTGCAACAAAAAAATAATAATAATATCGAATCGGTAGTGCAAGCCTGCAGAAGTCGTGTTTTTTCTTTTTGTTTTTTCACATAAAGGTTGGTTTACACTTTCGCTTAGAATACGTTTACTACATAAGTTTCAAATTTTAATTCTCATTATTTACTGTTCTTCATTTTACATTCTTTAAGATTCTTTGAGTATTGAAGTGTTCTGTCTAGAATTTTATACATAAAAAGCTGCAAATATTTTTTTTTAAGGAAGTGAGTCCGTGGTAAAATATACCCCAGAAGGAATATGTGCAACTAAATAGAAAGACCGCTGAGACATTCGGACGATTTCGTCAGAAATTTCATGGCTGGAGTGGCTCCGATGGTCAAATGCATACTTGGCATGGCTACGATAATCAAATGCATACTTCCCATGTAGAAAAAAAACATGAAGATGTTATAAAAAATAGAGATTCATTTATTTCAAACAATGATACTAAATTCTTATATGTACAATTTTCAAAATTCAACTAAAATATCATTATATACAGGCTACAAGTTATTGAAAAATTAGTATGCCGCCCTCCAAAACAAAAAATTAAAAGAGTACATCTTCCTATTTTCTGCAAAACATAACCAGATAGAAAAACCAAAAGAAGAAGGTGCAAATATTGTTGGAATGAAAAAAGGATAGAAAAGCCTCTCTTTTTTTGTCCGGAATATCCAAATGAACCGGGTTTTTGTCTGGATCCATGTTTTCGGTTATATCACCAACAAATGCTAAGTATTGCTTAATACAATAATATTGCTTAGTGCAAGTTATTTTTTAACCTATTTTTTACTATTATGTTATATTCAATTTACATATATGTTTACAAAAGATGTAATTTTACTCACGTAAATGAAGGTAATTGTATGCTATGTTTTAATATCTATAAATGTATCTATTAATAATAAAAATAATAAAACATTTTTAGTACTTTTTCCACATAAAATTTATTAGATCAGGACCGGTTTCGCTCATGATGAGCATTGTCAACTGATCCAACTGATTGTCAGTTGACAATGCTCATCATGAGCGAAACCGGTCCTGATCTAATAAATTTTATGTGGAAAAAGTACTAAAAATGTTTTATTATTTTTATTATAATGCCATTCCACCAAGTATTGACAGTGAACACCTTAAAAGTGATCAATGTATCTATTGTTTGCTATGTATTTATGTATACAATATTGTATAAATCAAAAAGCTAACATGCAATTAATTTATTTACAAAAATCTTGCATTGTAAACGCTCCTTTATGCAGGCGTCGGTTATTCCTAAGTACCATAAATTATCCGGGACCGCTATGCAGTCCTGATATTTGGGAGCGAGATTATTATTATTATTAATATTACAAAATCAGCATACTACAATGCATACTCCACTAAAGTCCGCATTGAGTGTGTTAACTTGATGGCCGTTAGACAAGATATCTCGTAAAAAAATTTGTGCTCAACAAGCCAGTTACGAGTTAACTCATCAATAAGTAATTAAACTAATGATTGCAAATTATATCCAATATATCCAATATATGCAAACTTTTGTCAGCCATATCACAACACTACCAATTTCTACTATGGAACTAAGTTATCAATATTTTCAAATTTAGAATGATATTTTTACAAATTTTATGCAACCTTAAACGCTCATTTGTATCAAATATCTGTATCTGTGGTTCAACAAAAAGCTTTACCAATAGTATAAACAATATGTATGTGAATGAATAAAAATAATATGTGTATTGATATCACCTCAGACAGTTCTTCCTTTAGATTTTCAATAAGTTTGTAAGCGCTCAGTGCTTTCTCTACATGTGTTGCTAGTTCTGGAAGACGGAGTGCAGCATTTTCTTTCATGCGTTCGACTTGATTGTCTTTGATTTCTGTGGCATTTTCCAATGCTGAAAATAAATTAGTAACTTCTCTATCTGATCTTTTCTCCTGAAATTCGAAATAATCAGTTAAAAATATGGTAAATATGGCATATAGTAGCACGTCGACTAATGCGGCGCAAAACTTCACAACTGCGCTAAAAACAACGCCACGATTTAAAGTTATTTTTTGAGAACTTGATAATCGTGTTAAAACCACACATTATTACGAAGAACACTGATAAATTATGCGAAATACGAAATATTTTTCAGTACAGCGCCACTGTTTTCCATTTTGGCCGCGCGGCCAAAATGGAAAACAGTGGCGCTGTACTGAAAAATATTTCGTATTTCGCATAATTTATCAGTGTTCTTCGTAATAATGTGTGGTTTTAACACGATTATCAAGTTCTCAAAAAATAACTTTAAATCGTGGCGTTGTTTTTAGCGTAGTTGTGAAGTTTTTCGCCGCAGTAGTCGACGTGCTACTATATGCCATATTTACCAAAAATATGCAACAACGACAAATTCCTTTTTGAGATTACTGTGAAAACTTGTACCCATGTATAAGAAATACCATATATTAAGAAATGATTTGTAAGTCACAAAGGTTCGAGAAAAATTGCACTCACCTCAAACTCTCTCAACATAAATTTTATTTCACCACTCAGGAAGGGTCTATGATCAAACAATCTCATCCATATGTGACTGCAGTCTGTGAAGAAATAATGCGTTCACATAAAATATATTAATTTATCAAAACAATTCAATTCAATAAAAAATATAATTCCTTAGTGACATTTGGTACATACCTTTTGTAATATCTGACATTTTATGAACTAGTGCGCATGTCACATGATTGACACCATTTTTCAAAAGAGTCGTTTTCTTGACTAACTTATACTAAGATAATATTATTGTGTGACAAATAAATTGAGCAAATAAATGTTCATTTTTTCATTACACCAGAATATTTTTTTTCTAAATGTATTAAAGGTGTGTGCTTGTTAATTAAAATAAGGATTTTCTGATTTTTAATATTTTATAAAAGGTCATCTATAAATTTCTAGATGGCGCTCTTTGTAATAAGCTATTCTGAAACTGCCCAGGCAACAGATGGCAGTGCTTTAAAGATATTTGGGATAAGTTTCTGCTTCCCTCACAAAATATATTTCATGATTCTTTCGAGCTATCACGCCAAGAGCAGTTTGAGATCGTTCGATAACTGCGTCGGTACTGTGCGTTATGTCTGCTTTAGTCAATCGAGCCAAAAAATACAGTGCACGATGCTAAAAATAAAAAAGAAGTGGTGAAATTAATCGTATATCGTGTTTAGTGCAAAGTTATCTCAATAAGTATTTACCAATATTTCACGAAACCGTTTTTAATCCTAATGTAGAAGTGTCATCGTTTATTCCTCAGTGAAGTGTCAGTGTTCTATTCACAACATGCCGGGCCTTATAGGTGTAAGTGATTTTATCAAAGAGACAAGGGAGGATTACAATTCTCCCACAACTTCTTCGTTCGTGTCTTGTATGCCGCAATGTCGTCTGACGATAAATTCACTGGAAGAGGTATGTGTACCTTTTTATTATTATTAACTTTCAAACTTTGTGTAAACAAATACATATGTACTACACTGTGCTATTGGCGAAACAAAGGTGACCCAACCTGAACGGCTGTGTCAGATTTGCAACTGCAATTAGGTACCCAATCGCATTGATCAAATTCCTGTGTTCATTGATCAAATGTTATGTTTATGTGGAATGTGGACAATAGTATTATTTAGCTTATATTATACCATGCCAATACTGTGCGATTAAATTATGCCGGAAATTCATGTACAATATGTATGTTCACTAAGTATTCATAAATTTAATTAAGGTGTAATTTTCTTGTCTATATTTTATTTCCTTGACACCTGTGCCTTTTTTGAACATGATTTTATTAAGATTAAATAAAATACGTATCATATCTAAATGTGTTGAATTGAAAAAAATACACCATGTACGCACTTCCCATATAGAAGACACTTTTATCCATTTCAGATTTTTTTTACTATATTTTAAATTTGCATTCCAACTTATTATAATATTTTGTATTTAACAGATAAGTACGTCATTTACTTATCAGGTGTGTGGGCAAGGTTGCCAACCTGATATTTTTTATTGCAACCCAGCACAGCAAGGGATAAATGTATATTTCTTCAAATTCAGGTGGCTCAAACCCACCCCACCTTCCAAAAAAGTCCCTGTCTAATAATAGGGAAAGTAAATCTTGAAATCAAAAATAATTTAATAATAAATAATAATTTAGTCGACTGCAAACAGCTGATCGAGATTGTTGCGAAGTTGTTTTTAAAATTAAAAAAATGGATAAATTTACGGCATAATGCTGTCAGTTTCCGCCCATTATTAACACTTGACGATATTAAATTAAAAATCGATCTATTTGAATGTACTTAATGTAGGTATGTAGTAATGCAGATATTTGATCAATTTCATTTCCGTTTCATTACATTGATTTTTTGAAAAGACAATGGTTCCCTAATTAGTAAAAAATATGATGCATTGTATTCAGGGGTGGACTGGAGGGGGATCATTAAAATACTTCGCAGGTCCCCGATAAAAAAAACCGAATAATCGTTAACTAAGCTACTTATCAATACTAGCCTTTCATTTAATTCATTATTTTAGTTTATTTACATTTTACAGTCAATATACTTACTTATTTATTATAATATTTGTGTAGATATGGCCGACAAATTCGCATTTCTTATCATAGTTTTGAAATATGTGGTTTGCAAAATACCACAAGATTATATTATAGAATACGTTTATTTATTTATTTGAATCGTAGATTTCTCAGGCTAACTGTAATTTTTAAAACAATAATTCTATGTTAATATTAGTTATGGTTGAACATGTTGTCATCTGCATGCATGATCTTTATTTGTGCAGTTAGCTAGTGTGCATGTGGAATAATTTTATTGTCATCATATTTTATGATGTCTGCTGATTCAATACAATTTACGATTCAGTCAAGTGTCGGGCATTTAGAACCTTTCAAACATCAATCATTTTTTTTGAAGATGTTCCAATGTGTCTTGAAAAATTATGATCAGTGCTCTAAATTGTGTAATATCGGGAACTGTTTAAATTAAATATGGCAGTGGAGTCGGAATCCTAAAAAACGGGCGATTTCCACAACTTAAAAAATAAATAAAAAACGAAAACTTATGCATTTTAGTAAATATTAAAATATACGCATCTGGTAAGTATAGGTATAAAATTTCACACATTTTTTAAATACGAGTCCGTACCATTTCTAAATGCCTGAGTCGGGAGTCGCGGTTATTTTCAGGAACGAAAGAAAAAAATATTAATTAAAAATAATATGTCACCACCGTTGCGTGTAATCAATCGATCAAGATTGTTATAATGTTTTTCATCTGTATAACTAACAGTTAAATAACAAAAAAAATACACATTAAATATACACACAACCCTGGTTTTACACGATTTAAAAATAACACGATTCCTAGACACAAATTACCTAGAAACGGATAACGGATTTCCAGATTACACAAGACGGTAATAACAAACAAAAAGCTTCATTGGATCCTGACACATTAGATGTGTCAGACATTTCTAACTATGAAAGCGATTTATGTCCAGTTCCTCACAAAATTCCCCGTATATAATTAAGTAGCGATAAATAGTATTATTATATATTCTTAATTAACACATTGGTTACGGATGACTCGTATACGAGTCTTTTCGCCGGTCTGACTTACGCGTTGAAATATATACATCCAATGCGACAAATGTTTTAGATTCTCTACGCAGATGGCGTAACAAATGTTTGATGCATTATTTAAAAAATAAAATATTAAAATATATGCACAAATATTTTTTTTATTCGGTGATTTCGGCGATGATAAATCAACAGACAGTTAAAATAAAACTTTAAAAAATAGGCCACCAAAATATAAGCAATTGTAGGCTAAAAATAGGCTTTTATGTTTTCTAATATTGTTTTAAAATAAAATAAACAGGAGTAAATGTTTATTTGACTTATTATTTATTACGCTTTCGATGAAATATATAATTCTATGTCAAATACCCGATTTTCTATATTAAAAAATACAAAAGATGAGTATCGCTAATTAAAGCAGGCTAAAATATATAAAATATTATGTAACAAAGTGTTGCACAACTGTTGTCCAAATTATTTTTTTGAATGTCAAATAGTTTTAAAGTTATACTATTTTTTCAAAAGTACCTAATTTTTTGCAAAATTTCGCAAAAATGCCCCGATGCGAATGAGTTTAAAATACATTTTTTGAATATTATTTTTGTAATATTATTGGGTCTTCATTGTTACCTTTTTTACACGATTTTCTAATTTTAACACATATTTTGGTGGAACGTTTATACTGTGTATAAAACGAGCTGAGTGTACCGTACCTACCTTTGAATTCATTCTCTTGAATAATATGTGTACCAGATGTAAAAAAATAGGTTGATTTTCATAACATAACGAAATATGTAATCTCGACAATCTACTGTTACGTTTGCAATGACTGCAAACCTGAGACAATAAAACGCACTTTACCAGTTAAAAGCTCAAGTGGACTTTTTAACCACTTGAGGCTTAAATCTGATTCCACTTCGACGTATAGAAAGCACGCCCACTTTAGATACCAAAGTATCTCCTTCCGCTCGGTAAAAAAATACAGTTGAAAAATTATTGCAGTCACATTTCATAAAAATATTACTCGGATAAACGAGGTATTGAAAGATTTATAGCTCTCATTTGGACCACTCTTCCACTATTTAAATTATTATATTTTGTATGTAAAAATTGTTCTGAACTTTTGACTACGGTAAGAAAGTTATTTCCGTTAACTTCCATTTCTACTTTCTTCTTTGAATTGTTTTGTCTGTGCCAAGATAAATAAAGAATTTGAATCGTTCAAACTATGTACATTCTCACAGATTTTGTCACTAACGACCCGGGTTTCGCCTTTCGGCATCTTCAAGCATTCAAGTGCACGGATGAACTTGAACTAACGTTTAGTAAATGAAAGTTTCGTGTTTATATAAGAAATAAATGCATCACCGAGTCCAAAGCCATTGCTGGCGAAAAGGATGAGCTCCTGGGAATGAAAACAGATTTGAGTAGTAAGTAGTTTCAAGAATTATATAATTTGTTTGTCGGCAAAGGTTTTATGATTATATGATTTTATGATTATATAGGGTATAGAAGTGGAGATGCGGGAAAGTTTAATATTTCATTTGGTGAACGAAACCGGTCCTGATCATTTGAAATAAAAGTGGAATTACATACTTAGTACAATTTTTTTTAATGTAATGCCTTTCCACCAAGTATTGACAGTGAACACCCTAAAAAGTTTCTAGTTTCCTATTTCAGTCGAAAGAGGAATCTCATTCACTGGGTGTTAGTTACTAGAAGTACCGCTGCCGTGTCTCATTCTAAATAATCTCAATAATGGCTTGTGTAATAATATTCTCGTTGGATGCACTCCGCTTCATAACTAACGGATGCGTCACCCGAAATAAATACCTATGCATTAAACCAAACCATTATGGCGATGCACACACCGCGAGGCCTTGAGTTTTGTCATAATTTAATCTTAATCAAACCGTTGATTATTATGTAAATTGCATATGAGTAAATGTACTCTAAAAATGTCAAAAGTCTGGACTTTTTTTATGTCGCGTATACTGTAAATATCTTCAGTAGAACTCCTACGTCATTTTGATACAACATGATTACATACTGCAGTGCTTACCAACCTTTTTCATGCCGCGGCCTCCTAAATCTGAAAAAAAATCTGCGGTCGCCCGAATAAATATTTGTACTTTCTACTGAAAATGTTCGGACCCCAGGTTGGGCATCACTGAACACTGCGCAGATATACTATTTAAACCAGTAGTTTTCAAACTTTTTAG
Organism: Himalopsyche tibetana; assembly: GCA_030503985.1. Classification (NCBI taxonomy): domain Eukaryota; kingdom Metazoa; phylum Arthropoda; class Insecta; order Trichoptera; family Rhyacophilidae; genus Himalopsyche; species Himalopsyche tibetana. The sequence continues at coordinate 6,488,444 of JAPJYX010000014.1, forward strand.
AATTTTTGCATGGCGGTCCCCTCAAAAAATGTTCGATGGCTCGCGGACTCTTTCATTAAAAATCAATATGTAAGCTGCTGTGAATGTTTTTTTTTTTACATAAAAATATTTATTCAGAATATATATATATTTGCAAGTTAAAATTTTAATGAGATGGATGCATCTGCTTTTGCCTAAATCGATTCTTCTATGCTTGGACTTTGTTTTGGCCATTGCAACTTTCATGTCATTTGTCGCTTCTAGTTTGTTCCGAGATTTTGTTTTAAGAGTAATTAGTGAGGAAAAGGCCGTCTCAAATTTAATAGGTGTTGCGGATGGAATCAGCAGTCTGAGGGCCATTTTTGAAACATCAGGATAAGACTATGCCATTGTAATCCAAAAATCACTACACAGAAAACACGTTTTGCACCCCCAACGTTTATTAAATCAATTAAACTGTTATTGAATTAAATTATCCTCTAACGGGTTAATAATAAGTCGATGATGTTTTCAAAATTCTTGTATATCAGGAAAATTGTAAGAATTATGTATTGTTTCATGGCCTTAAGAATATTGTCATCGATTTGATGTTAATTTTCATCAATACATTTGTCCAGCTGTGGAAATGGGGAAAAGTTTTTTTTCATAACTTTTTGATAATTTTCACGTAACCTAGTTTGAGAACCGCTGATTTAAACGGAAACATAGCATGGACAGCGATAGGTAGACCGTAGTTGTGGAGCTTGCGCCGTTGCGCTCTAGTAATACGACCTAGACTGGTGTTGGATGGTCGATACGATAAAAATGCAACATGCATTAAATCATCCGAATTAGTCACCAACTCCTGAGGTTTCCCGCTCATCCCTGTATCAGTAGTGGTATTATAATGTGCAAAGACGACTATCGGAGGGTTTATAAAAAAACTCCCATAAGAAAAGCTTGGTTGGTCATGTTTGATGAGTCTCCCCTGTGTATTTTTTTGACTCTTTTCAATAATTATCAAATGGTAATCAACACCAATAAATATATAATTTGTACGCTAAATTAAGTCTGAGGATGTTTCTCAAAAAAAATTATGTCTCACCATGTTATCCAACACGCAAAATGAAAAATAAATGTGCATTTTGATTTTATATTGCGAAAATAATTTCCGTCGAATCCACCGAAAATTTTATTACAATCGACCCTCTACTTTCGAACTATTCGCTATGTCGCACATTTTTTAAAATTTAATTTAATAAAGTTTTATGTCGATAGTGCAAAATTAAGTCATTTTTTTGGAAGAACTACTTACTTATCTGTTAATATATGGAAAGCAATAATCAATATTCGAGACGCGTGGGTTGAAAAAAAATTGTCAACAATGAAAGGTTCCTGGAATAAAATATGTCTACAAATGATTAGTGATATTATAAATTATGACAAAGCTCCGGAAACTTTGATTGGACGTCAACGACAAAGAGATTGATCGAATCTCACTCAGTATCTCTGTTAAATGTATACTTGGTTGACCAACAAGAATTAAATTAAATACATAATGAATAAGTACAGCTGATAAAATCGCCAAGACATTGAAAATAAAAAATATGAAGCCTTCATGCATTTTGACAATTTTTGAGTATCATGGAAAAATGTGATCCCAGTGGAGAACGTTTATGTCAAGTACGTGAGCGATTGAGGAAGACAGCATGTTATAGTACTCTTTATCAAGAATAGAAAAAAGGGTGGTATTCGACATGACAAGTTTATGAAGAAAACACATGATACCACTTCCACGCCTCATTAATTATGTATATTGATAAACAAATGTTCTTTTTACATCTCTCTACATTTGAACATTCAACATTCGCATACATTTTCGGGAACCGTTTATGTGCGAAGGTCGGGGATCGTCTACGATTCAAAGTTCTCCAAAAACTTACCATTGAATGGAAAAACAACATACTGCAATTAAATTGTAATTTGGCCGATATTAGGAACACTATCAAATAGTAAGGCAATATGCCTAGTACCATATATGTATACTTATTCTGTTTTGTATAATGTTTCTGTATAAATGCTTTATAATGTAGAAATGCCGTGACGGTACAATAATATAATTTACTAATAGATATTTTTATTATATGACAAGATTTTTTCAAATTCATGCATGCTTCCAATGTAGATCATATAGCCTCCTAATGGAGATAAGTATATCAAAAGAAGTTTTTTTACGAGAACTGCTTGTTACTCAGTTGCTCGACTCCTCTTCTTCAAAAAAAGTAGGCTATACAAGGACTGTACTAGGACAAAACAATTAGTTGGCTGAGTACCCTCACTACGCTGTTATTTTAGGAGAGACATCACAAACACCCAGTCTCAGTTCGTACTGAGACTCGAGTCCGTGAGATCTGTCACTGGAGCCAACGACGCTGACCACTTGACCACGGACCCGACAAATGCCAAGATTACGACACCAAAAATATGCATAAATGCATACAAAATAATGAAAGTATGATTGTATTCTGCTTTCTGTTCTAAAATGATTTTGAACGCTCGTTATGGCCGCTGGCTGGAATTCGCTTCCAAACAACTTCCTCGTATTGTTTTATTATGATATATATTTCACTCTCGCTGCAAAATGAGTACCAGGAAAACGCATTAATGTTGCTTTGGCATATTTACGTGACCAGAGACCAAATATAGCAGGGATGGCGAACGTTTTTGGGTCCGCGTGCTAAAAATCCTCAAATATTATTTCTCGATTGTGTGGCGTGCCCAAGCAGTAAAAACAAAATTAAAAATGATTTTTTAACGATTGTCGTTTATCTTGGGAAGCATTTGAAAATTAACAAAACGAAATAAATTAATAATTCACGGATTATTTAATATATTTTTTTTAAATTAGGAAATAGAATTTTTTGAACTTGGAAATCGTTCGCGTGCCATCCAAAATCTCAAACGTGCCACCTCGGGCACGCGTGCCGTAGGTTAGCCATCCCTGAAATGTAGTATGTATGTAAATATTTTATTTCATCTTTTATTTAATGATGCATGGATGATTGCAACAATATTATAATTATGAATCGTTATATTCAGTGATAATTGGAAGCCTGCGATATAACGTGATGAATAAAAATATCAAAACACCAAAATTATTTAATTCCACCAAAATATACTGCTTAGTTGATAGCTATTTCAACTTAACCCCATCGTCAGAACCATGTTTAAAATTAATTTGGATTACCTTCGGACTGGATAAAAAGAACTTCAGAATAAATCTTCTCATCTACCTACTCCAATATCTCAAATTAAATTATTAAAATTTCGCATTGATAGATTAATTTTTGAATTGATTCATGTACGAATTTATGAATCTATGTAATCTCTAAATTTACTCCCACCCACCCAACTCTAAAAGAAGGGCGTAACGAGAGCGATCAGCTAACCAATAATTTTATTTTCTACTCCTATCCTTCTATACCAGCCATACTCAACCTTTTTTCATCCGGGCCGCATTCCGATATTTGCTTCTCTACGTAGGCCGCAACATATTTATGGTATCGCTCACCGACGAATTTGAAATCCTCGATTTGGTAAGAGCTTACTGGGCCGCACATTAGGGCTTACTGGGCCGCAGGTTGAGCATGGTTGTTCTATAATTACTCTCTGCGAAAATGAGAAGTTAAGCGACGAGTGTCGCAAACGAAGCCAACGACGTTGACCCCTCAGCCACGTGTCTGGCAAACTTCATTATTGTTAATTGAAAAAAAATGCGGTGCAAATAAACGTCTACTCCAAGGGTTACGTGTTAAGCGAATATGTGTCAAAGGCGTAGCGTGGCAATTAAATATATACCGGTGAAAATATTGTAATTGTCTCTTTTCACTCGTCCCGCGCCGCCGCTGCCAGCCAGCCGACCGGCCAATCAGCGAATGACTCACCGCTGCGAGACGATGGAAAATAAAAGAAACAAATAAAACATACTCGGGAGACGAGGAATGATTTTCTGGCTTAGGCTCAGCTTATTTAACGTCAGACTGCTTGACGCCTGAGAATACCATAACAATGATTCAGAATTATAATAATTTGATAGACCCGGGTTTAGTAGGTAAACATTTATTTTGTATTCACTCAAAATGTGTGGTATATGAACTAAGGAATATTTGAACGAAAGTTGAATACGTATCATCAGTCACTGAATTGAAAGTCCTTTTTTATAAGCAGGCATTTCGGGCATTGTGTTCGTCATGTCTTCCTCTTCGAGCAGAACCATTGCAGTCCTACTATAGAGGGCTTGGGCAGAACTCATTTGATTTAAAAATATATCTGGAATTACAGGAAATGCCCCAGATATATTTTAACAGTAAATTTATGAAAAAAAACGGATTTAATGTTGAGCTATTGCGTCTTCCGACGCCTTTTTACAAACAACTTGATTGAGGTTTATACATATAAAACCCGGTTTTCATATCACAATATTTCCTAAAAATCGTGTAATCCCGGTCCGAAGTTTCACGAAAATAATAATGCAATTAAAATACCGAATTTTCAAACATCGTTTATTTCGTATAAACATTTTCCGATTCAAAATGCACAGCAAAAATATTTTCATCGCATTCATTGATACTTAATAATATTAAAGTTCGTGTTTCATGTCGTTTTATTTGTAACTAATCTAGATTAAAGTAAAAATATTAAGGTTTTTAATTACATAATAAAAAAAAAAATGTCATTTCTAATATTTGATACTGGGCTTCGAATCCTAATCGTCTTCTACTAGGATCTCTCCAAAGTAAATTACAGTAATAATTCATACTTTATTAATTGATTTGGCATTTACTTGGTAGAACTCCATTTATAACAGATTAAAATAACAAAGTATTTTAGCTCTACAGTTTTTGTAGAGCTAAAATACTTTGTTATTTTAATCTGTTAATAATTCATACGTTTCAATAGTTGAACGAACTTGTAATATAAGAATATGTTCATGGCTATTGTCTACAATAAATATTTATTCCGTTACGTGATCCACGTCACAACTGCCGTCATTTTATCCTTCAATCAAAGAAATATTATATATATTCGGTTTCGACATCAATCATGGTAAGATAAACTAATGTACGTTGATTCACTTAAATTGCCCGATAAGGTAACGTTTTTTGCCCTTATCACAAAATTTTAAACTCAACCCTGTCTAAGAAACCACTTTATTTTGATACATCTATTAACAAGGATTTCTTGAATCCTTCTACGTTTATTCTTCTCAAGTTGCAAACATTTCAATCGTCTCTGCGGAAATTTCGCTGCGTTTTTTCTTCTTATTTGAAAATTTTCGAAGTCTGACACGTTTCCAATAATAGGTTGTCTTTCAAACGATCTGCAGCTTTTATCATCGGTGACGCATTTCACTGTCTAATTGTTTTTTTACACATTTTGTACACTACTTTTACTTTGCCAAAAAGAGAATTATGGTATAATGATTATGAATAAATAAAATAATATCGCAAGCCAAAACCACTATAATGTCACGTTTGATATTTAGTTTAGTCACTACAGAAAATTGGTTACTTGCAGTTGTAGCATGCAGTGGTGCCACATTTGACCTTAGCAATTTGAATAGACTTCAAGGAAGGACACGAAGTTAATTTTTTTTTCGAGTTTTTTTACGACTCCCTTTAAAACAGTCCGACTCCATACTATGCCATCGCGTTAGTGATATGTTATGAATATGATATCATTTCTGATGTAACATACCATACAATAATACCGGCTATCTTGTGAATGACGCGTGCCGTAAATCTTTGCTTTTATATTATATTAAAGCTTGCCCTCAGACGACCTTACAATATCTGGATAAGCTGGGTCAATTTCGAAGAACACGCCATACCCTCTGCAATATCTTTGCAACCTCCCCGGGGACCTGAACATCAAAGCCTGGAAGAAAATCTATTCTAAAGTTTTTCAAGCATCAAATCAATACAATTCTTTTATTCCGTTCGTTTCATTTTATTTATAGCTTAATGTTAATATTACTGGAATAGGAAATAACTACTCTATCCATGTTATCAGATTTATATTTCCAGGAAAAGATCGGGTTTCGCTTATATAAGTACTAAATCATGGAAATCATATATTATCATTTTTATATAATGTCCACTCCCAATGTGGAGCATTTAGACACCTATTGGAGTTTATCTCAACAAAAGTTATTTTTATGAGAAATCTTTGTTGGTTTTAGCACAGATATATAAATAGGGTTAATGGATAGTTAATGGCTATCGCTACACCTTGTTTTAGGATTGAAATGGTGGGAGGAATTTTTTTTAAACATCATATAAATCCATGCCTTCGTACAGAAATCAATAAATCAGCTAACGAAACTGTCTGTACCAGTGGAACCCCCAATTGCGCGGTCGCATTCCACTGTCGTTGCTGCTGTCCACGCATCCGGGCGGCTGTCTGTGTGGTGCATACAATCCAACTTTGGCGTGCGTCTGTGTATTCAGCACGTTCCAGGCTTTACACACACATCTAGGCGGCTGTCTGTGTGGTGAATACAGTATATATATATTTTACCACCTAGTAAACTATTACTAAATATACCTTCCATATAATGTTTTGGCAGTTTTCTGTTTTTGGCGAAAGAGAACGTAACCCCTAATTTTTGTATGAGATTCACTCCCCAAATTAAGCGGTCCCAACTTTCGCGTAAATGAGGGGTTTTACTGTACCCTGATTCAAACCCGTGAGCACTTGCAACCGAAACCATTGACGTTGACCAATCGACCGCAAACGTATACATTATTTTAATAAAATACTTACAACACTTACTGAACAACTATATAGAATTAAAAGTTTGAGAGGCATTGATTTGATTGACTGTTAACGCCAGATAAATGCAAAATCGATACACTGTGCCGTTATCGCCTTACGATTTTATAGTGATTGATCAATTCTGGGATCCGAAAAATTGTGAACCCCGGAATCACAAAAATGGTACGGGATTGGATATCCTAAATATGATATCTCTTAGGAAAATTCGAACTGGTATTAGAATATTGTTCAAAATCATAGATAATTTTAACAAATGATAATTTAGTAAACGTCCCAAAATTAATTTCGTACTTTGGAAATCCATAATAGTATTTGATTACAGTTCTGGGTTTTCGGGCTGTCCGTGCGAAAAGCTTGCCGGATAACCCGGATAGTCTGAAGTTTTATTGAAATATTGCCATTTTACGTTCATTCACGCATAATAGTTTTCTCCGTATAACTGCCGTGTTCTCGATTGTCGCGTATGTTGTTGCAACAAATTCACACATGACAATATGTACAGGAAATTCTCGCCATTAAATATTTGTGAACGAAACACATCGAATTGCGGACATTTTATTCGACGTGCCGTTAAAAATTTCTATGTAACGGAATTCAGAGCCAAGTCATCCGGCCATTGCATATTTAAATATTTGACCATCCTCAAAAAACGTCATGGCCCCCCAAACAACCTGTTTTATTTCTTCGTTTACGTTTACAATATTATACTAATTAAATGTACGATTCTCTCACTCAAACAAATTTTCACGAAAGATGAGCAACGTCAATAGTTCAACTAGCTTAACGCTTTAAATGTATTTTTTAGTTTACTTTTAGTTTTCCTCACACAAAAATCTCCGCGATGTCACTCGGTTTTGGTTACTGTATTTACTAAAATTAAATACGGTTTTATTACTGGCTATACATTGTACGTATATTATCAGGGCCTGTTTCTATTATGGAATTTTATTGAGGTCGCTAAGAGTTTAATTGTTTGATAATAAGTCGCCCGCTGTGGTCTAGTTGGTTAGAGCTTGCTTTGCCGACCAGGTGGGTCTGGGTTCGATTCCCGGTGAGGTCAATGTCAAAATTGGATTTTTTTCAATTTTAATTTGAGATCTAAGACATGGGTGTTTGTGAAGTCAATTCTCCTTGAGTTTATCTCATGTGACTTTCAAAAAAAATTCTCATCGAGTATATCTCGTATGATCTTTCAACTTAAAAATATTTGACGCATTGGCGTAAGCTGTAATGTCAATTTTTTTTTTATATAGAAAATAAAAATAATTTACTGTCATTTCACAACTGTACTATTTTGTATAAGTATTTTTTTAAATCCATGTCCGCTCCCAATGTGGAGCATATAACCGCCTAATGGAGGTATCTCAACAGATTTTTTTATACGATAACTTTTTGCTATTCAGTTACTTAATCTCTCTTTTTCAAAGAGAGTCAGGATAGGCATAGGACAGGACTTGTGGTAAGCTAATCGCTCTCGCTACGCCTGTCTTGGGATACGATGAGTGGAAGGGAAATCAAGACAACACAAACATCCACAAATCGATTGAAAAATGAATCTATCAAAACTGTCTGTACGATTCGAATCCGTGACCTCCGTGATCAAAGTCAACGACGTTGATACTCGATCACGCAGCCGTCTTAATTAGTTTGTATAAATAGCACACTACTATATTCTTACCTGAAAGGCTTCACTGGCTGAGCGAAACCGGTCTTGATAACGTAAAGAAATGTGCTATAATTACATAGTATATTAAGAATTGTGTTTTACTTTCATAAATGTAATGACTTTTGATGGTTTATTATATTTTTTCTGATTTGTAACTTTCTATTACGTGTTTTTTTTACAATATCTTTAATCCGGTTTTTCAGCATATTCTTTGATCAGTTCTTAGAATTCCTTCTATAGTCTACTTCTTCTTCGTCTGAGTCATAAACTTGATTGTATATGTCATAAACTTGACTATCTTCAAGCAATTTGATTACGTACTAAAATTCTTCAGCGTGTTGAGTATAAATCATGCACGGGACTAGTTCGTGGATTGTGTTTACCGAATTCTATTTTTATAGAAAAATAAATAAGTATTTTATCATTTCTCATTTGCTTTTGTGGTGCTAACTGTCAATTTTTAGTGGAAATTACTCATGGCCAGGCCCTGTGTCGTTCATAGATATCGCCAAGTAATAATAATGCTTTATTTTTATGGATATAATGAATTATTTTCATCGCTGATTAGATTTTTCTAAATATCTTATTGCAAGGAAAAGGCAGATCGTACGATGTGTATCGAAAACCATAAATTATTTTATTTATTTTTTGTTAAAAATTAAAAGTACAGTACATGACATAACAGCTGACGTCAATTCGCCGTGTACTTACTTGCCAAATATAATAAGAACAAATATAAAATAAAACTACATAATACATCAAAATCAACATACAAAATCAAGACATAAAATAGTAAAATTTAACAAACAGTTCACAAATACTATCATTAAAAACGTTCACTTCTCTAGGCAATGTGTTGATCAATCGATTTTATGAAAGGTCCTAGTGATTTTTAACCGTATTTGTTACACCATGCTTCAATCAGTTTAATCCTTATCCTTTGCATCCGTCATATTATTAGAATGATGTGTCAGATTCAACGGCTTTCTGCGGTTCACCCACAACTTCCGACCGCACTCCGCGATTAAAAAACAATCATGCCAAAAAAGCACTGTTTTTCCACATTGGTTTCAAATTTTCAAAAAATGACCGCTGAAAGCAGTGATTTCGATTGTGGTCACATTCCAATACCAGAACAATTATTACTGACCGAATTTTTTTTTCAGCCGGTTCCGAATGCTGTAAGGCCCAGTCTGGACATTTTTCGTTTGACCGCTTAGGCGGGTTCAAATTACTCGATAGCGCCTATTTTTCGTTATTGATTGTTTAAAAATTACCACAAGGTACTTGTACTTGGTTGTACTAATACGGTAAAATATGTTGTTCTTTGTGTCGACTTACCGGTATAGTAGCGTTATCATATAAACCACCAGAAGGGATTTACGCAGTTGTTACAAAAATATAATGCAAATTAACGTGTCTCTATTGATTTAATTAATTGACGTTTGAAACAAACGTCTACAGTCAAGAGAACCCCCCCCCCCACACCCTTTAAGAGAGACTAGGCACTCATACGAAACTTGGAGATACGTTTATTAAATTGTATTTTGTAAATTTAACAGAATCAACATAATATCAAACATTTTTCCATTCCCATATTTTAAATGACCGTGTCCTACTTTTTGTTTTTTTCCAATGCAATTTTATGTATAATATTAAATATTGACAATATTTGTAATTTGACTTTGAAAATTTTCCATTTTGTAGAAACGGCGCTCTAAGAGGGATCGCCACAGGCGCTATATTTTAACAACCGCTCTATAGCAAGATGCTATATAGGAGGGTATACTGTAGTTATGTATTTTTGTATGTTAAAAAAAACTTACAATAAATATTGCATTTCTCAGGGTAATCTACGCTGTACCCACCTCTACCAGCTACGGCAGGAGTTATCAACCCCGCCGACCGATTTTGGTGCGTCCGCCAACTTATTTGAGAAGATTGTTAAATTCCTGGGATTTTGGATTTCAAAATTCTTGGAAGAGCTAAAAAAAAATTGGACAAATCGTTAAATTCCTGTGTTATAATAGCCGATATCTACTTGATTTTCATAGGAGGTTGCGATCAATCACATAGAAGCCAGACTTATGCCATGAAATACTAATTTAATTAATATTCGTGTGCCAATAAAAAATCGAAAATTGACTCAGCAGAGACTTGACGCGGAACTCTCTGATCAACAGCAATGCCGCAATGGCCTGTTATTATTTCGAGTAACTTAATGTGTCATTGATGAGCACATTTTGGATCACAAAAAAAAAACAACAACACTTCCCACAGTTCCGTGGGTGCAGTCATTCAGCGTTACCTTAATGATTAATCGTGTAAATATTATACACCTGTATATATTATGGTCAGCAGCTGATGCTATCTTCAGCGACTTCAACTCGCTTCTCTTTATGAATGAATTATTTTAGAATGCTCGAGTGCGCTAAAATTCGCAGTTTCGCTTTATTCTAGGTTGAATTTTATCGTTCCATGTCGATGGGTTCGCGTAATCATGATAAACTGCAAGTTTTTGTACGACTGGGGTTCAATGCTCCCTGCCTCATCATCAAAGTCGATTGCCAGTGTCTGTGATAGTATTTTTTTTTACAAACATTTATATTGCAAATTTTCTCTACGATTTATCAGTGTAATAATAACACTGTTCATCTGCTAGTGTGGTGCATATGTATTTTTAGTCTTTCAATTAATAACCAGTCTTAAAATGCTACGAGCGAAGCCAACCCACAGCTTAGTCTAAAGCAGTTGGCAAAAAGATTGCCATCCAGTACTAGAATTTAAAAGTACATACAGTAAATTTACGATCATATAGAAATTCTGGAAAATTTCATAAAGAAAAGGTATTCTGGTAATCTTGACTGCGTGTTTAATTAAGTCTATCGCTATAAAGAAAATCATGTGATATACGTTTTACTTTTTTAATTATTTTGTTATACTTATTCGAATCAAGGGATGATTGAAACTGAGAAAACGGAATTTCGGCTGAATTAAATTAAGCAAAATCGAAATGTAATTGCTTGACATATTTTGAATTTCAAACTATTCAAGGCAAATATATGCAATTAGTGTACAGTTATTGAATGGCATTTCATCTAGTAAGCGTTGAATCTGAGGCGGCTTTCTGCAGCCAGACTTATTTGCACTGAAAACCGGCGAGGATTGCCAATTTTTGGCATTGATGAGTTAACATTTGTAGGATCATATTTCAATCTATAGTAAATAAACATCAATTACTATACAATGCATATTTTTAAAAATACCAACTCGTATTTAATATAATATTTACCGGTATACATTTATTCGTCCAGTATTGCAGTCTCAATTGATCGTTATAATCATAAAGATTTGCTATTTTTTTTTATCGATTTTCGTGTAACTAGTATTTACAATACTGAACTTCAACGTAAAATACATATTTAAATTTTTAAATGTTTGTTCATTTCCATATATGTTGTCAGACATTTTAAGTGCACGGGTAAACTTGAACTGAAATTCCTATGCTAATATATTTGTCTGGTATTGCGTTCTCTTTGGTCGATGTATTTCAATAGTGTCAACAGAACTCAGTATCTTCGTTTTATGACTAATGATAATTTAACTCGTTTTCTCATTATCTTTCATTTCTGGTTGCGTGACAACAGCAACGATATCTGCAGTGAGTTCAGTTCTTCAAGTGAGTGAGGTTTTAATATATTATGATATCGAAACCCTGGACCACTTCAATCACAGTCTCACAACCCCTTGAAGATTGTTTTATCGAAATATTCGAACCCTTTTTTATTTGATTCGAGGCGCACATTTTAGATTTTTTAAATTTAGCCCCAGGCTCGTTTTAGTTCCGATGGTAATTACAAAAATAATTAAATAGTTTGTAATTACCACCAGTCACTACTTAAAATTTATTAATCTTTGATGATTTTTTAATTATATGTTAGAGGTGTTAAACATTTAAATTTTGTATAATTATAGAATCACTTATACTGTAATTTGTAAATTATTTTCAATGTCAATTGTTCTTTACACCTTTTCATTTAAATTTATTTTTGTATACTTAAATAGCACTGTTTATATATATTTACTATCAGTTGATAATGTTTGCAATGAGTGAAATTGGTCCTGAAATTTTAAATAAAGTGGAATAACGTACAAAGGTATATCGTGTTTTTATTAATATAGTGCCTTTCCACCAAGTATTGACAGTGAACACCCTAAAAGTGAGAAAATGCTTACACTGCAAAAATTCTACCTGGTCTGCTTCCCAGTATTCACTTGAAAAGTGTGAACATATCTGAATTTGATCCAATCTTTTCGACACCTCTAAGCTAAATTACTAGTATGTGTGTACTCGATTCTCAAGTTTTAAATGTATTATACTTTCAATTGTCAACAAGGGAAAACCACGAAAGAAATGTCTTTATCATTTTAAAGTTAAACACATTAGTAAAATAAAAACAACGGCAAATAATGTATGAATTCAGGGATATCCTGATACTGTTTGTATTGAGTGAATGAGGCAAATGAAGCTCACGTGCCATATTTCTCCTTCTCTGGTTTAAAAACATACAGACACATATAATTATTGTATTTTTAACAGTCCCGCCAAAAGTCGTAAAATGTTTACTGGCAATACTCTGAAATAATTCTCGCACGCATTACCCAAATGCCGTGATTTTACGACTCATAAATTTCCTGTACAGAATTCGCATATGTACTGCCGATAAGATACACATAATTCGTACCTAGAATGTTTTGTCATTAACGGCGAGCGGGATTGGCGATACCGAAATGAATGAGCAAGCCCACTCTTTTGCACTTGGATGGCCTACCATTAGATTTTTTTTTATAACATTTGAAAATTATTACGTTTATTTATTGGATCTTTTCTGCACACGTCTGCCAGCTTTTGGAACGTGCGCTATTCCCTCGCTAGTCGCTTTGGTTATTTTTGTCTCGGTGCAGCAATCGGTTACATTTTCCAAGCTTCTCACGGGTTTACGCCAAATCATTTCATCACAAAATGATAGATAACATGCCGCATATAAATAATATAAATCTAACACTAGAATTGATAATACATATTTCATAGTTCATTTTTAACATAAATTAGATATGATACACTAGTAAATATTTAGTGTCTGTATCTTACCCCCTTCTTCCGTCCAGTAGAAAGGTAAAAAACCGGCCTGATTTTTGTAATTTATAAGTCAAATATTAGAATTAAAAATAAGAGTTAGTTTTAGTTTTTAAATAAATTAACCTTACGATAGTGTGTCGTTAGATGATTCTTAAATAGGCTGAACACTTGTCACAATTTGTAACACAACCTGTAGAATAACATAGTTACAATATTTAATTTGCGTTTTTTTCGGTTGCTGCCTGTATGGTCGAGTGGTCAACGTCGTCGGCTTCGGTTACGGAGGTCCCGGGTTCGAATCCCGGTACGAACAGTTTTATAAATTGATTTTTCAATCGATTTATGAATTTCTGTTCGAAGGCATGGATGTATGTGATGTCTTGAATTCCCCCCTACCACTCATCCTATCCTATAAACGGGGCGTATCGAGAGCGATTAGCTAACCACTAGTCCTGTCCTAGCCCTATCCTTCTATTCCTACTCTCTTTGTAAAAAGAGAGGTTGAGCAACTGAGTTACAAGCAGTTCTCGTAGAAACACATCTGTTGAGATAAACTCCATTAGGAGTCCATATGCTCCACATTGGGAGTGGACATGGTAAAAACAAATAACTATATTTTGGTACTTAACTTCATAATTTATCAATCCATTTATCTTAGAGCAGTGGAGGGTTACCTGCGGTCTCTTGGTTAATCTGACGCAGCCTTTTGACTTTATCAAAATATTTGCTTTGATCAAAAAATCATACGTAAGCGTTTGGAAAAAGAGCAACCCATTATATGTTTGTCAGTCGAAAAAAAGGAGGGGGTGTTAACGTTTTGTTTATTGCGGCCTTATGTTGAATATGATAAATGAATGTGGCCTTTAGAAATAAAAATGTTCCCCACCCCTGCGTTAGACAGTAATACTCATTTTTATTAAAGATACGTATTTACGTTTTAGAAAGATGATGGATGGAAATAAAAATGAACGAAATATATTGGAATATGCTTCTCCGAATACTTGTTATAATATTATATTTAATAATACTAGCTGTAAGCCCGTTGCCCAGCAACGTGAGATTTTTGTTGCATAGTATTTAATTTAATTTAATTTTATGTTATTTTATTTTATGGTATTTTATTTTATTTCATTTCATTTTATTTTATTTTATTTTATTTTATTGAATTTAATTTAATTTAATTATATTTTATTTTAATATATTTTTTTTTTTTTTTTTTTTTTAAACCATGTCCGCTCCCAATGTGGAGCATATGGACTCCTAATGGAGTTTATCTCAACAGAAGTGTTTCTACGAGAACTGCTTGTTACTCAGTTGCTCAACCTCTCTTTTTTCCAAGAGAGTAGGGATAGAAGAATAGGGCTAGGACAGGATTAGTGGTAAGCTAATCGCTCTCGGTACGCCCCGTTCATAGGATAGGATGGGTGAAAGGGGGGAATTCAAGACATCACATACATCCATGCCTTTGAACAGAAATTCATAAATCGATTGAAAAATCAATTTATAAAAACTGTCCGTACCGGGATTTGAACCCGGGCCCTCCGTAGCCGAAGCCAACAACGTTAACCACTCGACCACACAGGGTTAGCAGATATTTCGTAAATTATTTAATATTTGGAATAATGTTTAAGTTTGCTAACAACAATTTTTCGTATTAGCAGAAACTTCGTAAATTACTTAATTTTTAGAATAATGTTCAAGTTTGCTGACAACTATTTTTCGTAGTAGCAGAAATTTCGTGAATTATTGAATTTTTGGAAAAAAAAAGTTTGATAACAACCATTTTTCGTAGTAGCCGAAATTTCGTAAATGATTTAATATTTGGAATAATGTTCAAGTTTGCTAACAACCATTTTTCGTAGTAGCATAAATTTCGTAAAATATTGATTTTTTGGAATAAAGTTTAAGTTTGCTAACAACCATTTTTCGTAGTAGCAGAAATTTCGTAAATTATTTAATATTTTGGAATAATGTTCAAGTTTGCTAACAACCATTTTTCGCAGTAGCATAAATTTCGTGAAATATTTAATTTTTGGAATAAAGTTAAAGTTTGCTAACAACCAATTTTCGTAGTAGCCGAAATTTCGTAAATTATTGAATTTTTGGAATAAAGTTTAAGTTTGCTAACAACCATTTTTCGTAGTAGCAGAAATTTCGTAAATTATTGAAATTATTGAATTTTTGGAATAATGTTTAAGTTTGCTAACAACCATTTTTCGTAGAAGCAGAAATTTCGTAAATTATTGATTTTTTAGAATAATGTTTAAGTTTGCTAACAACCATTTTTCGTAGTAGCAGAAATTTCGTAAATTATTGATTTTTTGGAATAATGTTTAAGTTTGCTAACAACCATTTTTCGTAGTAGCAGAAATTTCGTAAATTATTGAATTTTTGGAATAAAGTTTATGTTTGCTAACAACCATTTTTCGTAGTAGCAGAAATTTCGTAAAATATTTAATTTTTAGAATAATGTTTAAGTTTGCTAACAACCATTTTTCGTAGGAGCAGAAATTTCGTAAATTATTTAATATTTGGAATAATGTCCAAGTTTGCTAACAACCATTTTTCGTAGGAGCAGAAATTTCGTAAATTATTTAATTTTTGGAATAATGTTGAAGTTTGCTAACAACCATTTTTCGTAGTAACAGAAATTTAGTAAATTATTCAATTTTTGGAATAAAGTTTAAGTTTGCTAACAACCATTTTTCGTAGTAGCAGAAATTTCGTAAATTATTGAATTTTTGGAATAATGTTCAAGTTTGCTAACAACCATTTTTCGTTGGAGCAGAAATTTCGTAAATTATTTAATATTTGGAATAATGTCCAAGTTTGCTAACAACCATTTTTCGTAGTAGCAGAAATTTCGTAAATTATTGAATTTTTGGAATAATGTTTAAATTTGCTAACAACCATTTTTCGTAGTAGCAGAAATTTCCTAAATTACTTAATTTTTGGAATAATGTTTAAGTTTGCTAACAACCATTTTTCGTAGAAGCAGAAATTTCGTAAATTATTGAATTTTTGGAATAATGTTTAAATTTGCTAACAACCATTTTTCGTAGTAGCAGAAATTTCCTAAATTACTTAATTTTTGGAATAATGTTTAAGTTTGCTAACAACCATTTTTCGTAGAAGCAGAAATTTCGTAAATTATTGATTTTTTAGAATAATGTTTAAGTTTGCTAACAACCATTTTTCGTAGTAGCAGAAATTTCGTAAATTATTGAAATTATTGAATTTTTGGAATAATGTTTAAGTTTGCTAACAACCATTTTTCGTAGAAGCAGAAATTTCGTAAATTATTGATTTTTTAGAATAATGTTTAAGTTTGCTAACAACCATTTTTCGTAGTAGCAGAAATTTCGTAAATTATTGATTTTTTGGAATAATGTTTAAGTTTGCTAACAACCATTTTTCGTAGTAGCAGAAATTTCGTAAATTATTGAATTTTTGGAATAAAGTTTATGTTTGCTAACAACCATTTTTCGTAGTAGCAGAAATTACGTAAATTATTTAATTGTTGGAATAATGATTAAGTTTGCTAACAACCATTTTTCGTAGTAGCAGAAATTTCGTAAATTATTTAATTTTTGGAATAATGTTAAAGTTTGCTAACAATCATCTTTCGTAGTAGCAGACATTTTGTAAATTACTTAATTTTTGGAATAATGTTTAAGTTTGCCAACAATTATTTTTCGGATTTTAAATTATTTAACAATTATTTCCAATAAAAATCAAAAGATCAAATCCAATTTTTCAATAAAAAATCAGTTGCACATTTTGTCCAAGTGTATGAAAAAAGCAAAATATTATTCTATCATATATCCATATCATAATTTGAATATTCTTAATGTATTAAAGAATTCTAACAGATTTTCAAGGTCAGACGTGAAAAGATTCATCATTATGATTCAATTGATCAAATCCGCTCCAAAAAATATTAGTCTCACATCGACTCACACGATCAGACGATTCATTTCGATAGCCCTATAATCATAGTTTGCAATAGTCGAATTAAAGTCTTTGATTATTCGAATATTATGATGTATGGTGATACAATACTTTAGCTCTACACCAAGAAATATCAAATTTTCAAACGTGGCGATATCAGAACATTCACGCCCGGTTTAAAATAAGCCGCTCCCATTGGATAGAACAACATTTCAAAAATGTGCTGTTCAGAATAAATCGAAATCATTGGTCTGTACCTTACTGCGGACGTCCTTACAGACAGACCTTATCGGCTATTAATGTTAAGATTTTAATCGATTTTTGTCGGCGCGTCATAAAATTCTACAAAATATTTATGTCGAGCAAATTTAACCGACTTTCATAAAAACGCTTCGTCTCATTTATCTTAAAAATAATACGATATTTGCAAGTTTATCTATTATTCATGTGATATCCATGACTTAATATTATGTCTGTTTTCTTGTATCATAGTTTTAAAATAACACTATATTTAGTTCCTCTTTTTTTATTTAGTTAATAGCTATTTCGGCTTCACGTCCTCGCCGGAACTATTATTATATCGTTAGGAATTTTCCTTACCCCGAAGAAGATAATGTTCTTCTTTTATTGCACCTTTTAACCTTCTCTTGCGCATCAAATGAGTCGTATTTTCTTCCCTCATTAAGAAGATTTCCATAAAATAACAAGCTAAAGAGCTTCATTACACTCATTTAATGCTCAGATGAAATAAAACGCAACGAAATGATTGCGTTTATTCAGGGAAAACAAAGTGCTTAATTCTTACCCACTCGTGGCGTTAAACTCCGCAATTGGGTCAGGCTTATTTGATCAAGGTTTCACATAAACACGTATATTCGATTGTGTCGCCTAAATTTTCCCCACATAAAATGTAGGCCACATTGGTCAAGCAGTTTTTGAACTTCTAAACAAACAACTAACACTATTTCATTTATGTAAACGAACAGGGGTGGCAGGAACGACCCTTGAATTTATTGCGTTAGTTGAAAAAAATCTTCTCAAACTTTTAAAATTATAATTTAAATAATGTCGTACAATAAAGAGTGCTTATTACAACGTTTCTCAATTATAGAAGTGGAACACTTCCGTATTTCGTTAAATATAATTTGACAAAGTTATCTATTGTTACGATCTTATTTTTACCGGATAAACGTTGGTATACATATTGCAAAAGCTTTTAGTCATTATTACCTAATAGATATAGGATATAAGAATCGGAAACTTCAATTCGGTTGCCTTCCCCTATTATCTTATTCGAGTCGTATCACACTCCTTGCTTAGCAAAAACAAATGGCAAATGATTCTAAGCGACTATTTTTTCTCATCCCGGTCTCATCCTGCCTGCTATTGAATCTATCTCAGTCTAAATCTAAACTCAGTTCTGCTCGACAGCCCACCATTGATTTTATGTCCGCTTAAAATTAATAAAACATGTAAAAACGACTCTTAACATAATGAAAATGATTCTTTGGTTGACTTCCTTGGGTATTATATGTGTGCGTAGATGTATGGATATAGTGTGAGGGGAGAGGGTAGAGGGTAGAGGGTAGAGGTATACATAATGTGATTTGTAAATTAATGCATATGGAGTCTTCGTGAATTGGTTTCTCTAAGGATTTCTCACCTCTTTACCGATCACGTCTTCCCGTCGGCAACGATGGTAAGGGAATACAAACTACCAAGTCTTTAGCGATGAAGGAGACTCACGAGAGAACTTTGACGCTAACGCGCCCTAGTTAAAAGCTAAAGCTAAAGCTTCATAAATTTGATATCCAAAAAAATGATATTATAGCTTCAAGTGGGAACGCAAGTGATTTTTGCCTATTTTTAAATGTCAAAAAAGGGGAACGGCTGACTCTTGTCGAGTACCTAAAAGGTCTACAAAGATTAGGTTGTTTTGATTCGTTCGTTGTATAGTGCCTAAATTATTTGAAACGTCTCTTCTCTGTCAGACGTCATACGATTAACCGTTGGTATGTGATGTTTTGCTTTATCTTTTCAATTTAATTTTCTGGCTTATCTACACAATAAATATTAGCATTGCATATTTTAACATTGCTTTGACAAAATCTAATAAAAAATGTGAATCGGGCTACACCTTTTTCCACTTCTAGTTTATTATTTTTAAATTAACATATTATTTTTAGCACACAGCACGGAGTACTCAATTCGAATGTTTCCAGCTTAAGAGGAATAAAAAATTATGACCGAATTACACGGGCATAAATTTAGGCAACGCTGCTTTTATTCTATCCCTTGTTATTTACAGTCGCGCCCTTATAGCGGCAGCACAAATTAAGCATCCGAATTGCCTGCGTGTGAAGCGGTCGCGAGGGCGAAACTTTCGATAGGGACGATACTCGATTGCCATTAGGGGGCACACCGCTCTTGTCCCATAACTCGCGAAGGGCAGGTGTGCTGGAGTGAGGATGCAAACATTTTTGCGGTGATCCTTTCCGTTATTGATGATCTCTGCATACAGATTAGATGTCGCTAAGGATGCGCCGTCGAAATTAAAATATCAGTAGGTACTCTATGTTAACGATACCAAACATAAAGTAACCACCATTCAGTTCTACAAATATTATTTTACATATAATTGATATCTATTTCATCTTATGCCCTCATCAGAACTATAATAGTACAACTAAAATATGTGACTCAAAAAGGACCACGGGCTCAAAGAAGTTGAGAAACAATGGGCTTAACAGTACCCTGATACGTTATAAAATATATCGTTGTGATATTAAAAGGTAACCTATTTTTTACAGTTAAATATTACTTTTCATTTGATATTGTTTTATATAAGAATCTGTTTTTGGTAATAAAAGTTTTCTGCTACTTCACTATAATCGTGGATGAAAAAACGGAAGTACACTTTCGTGCAAATAAAATTAATTGACACATCTTGTCATTGCAGTTTTTGGCAAGGCTGATTAATTATTTGGTCAGCCTGCGCAAAATTTTTGATGTTACGTCAAAGGTTTTGTCGCGAATGCCCACTGGTTTGGCGGAAGAACGCCTAGCCATTTGAGGAGATATGGTTTATATGTTTTGCCTGATCGAATCAATTAAATTGCAAGTATCACATTAGTATGACATAATCAGTTGATAGCTTTTATTTGCAGGAATTAGTTTTATAATAAGTAAGTACTATGAGTAAAAATGATTTATCCGGACAAAAAGTCTAGCAACCAAACTTCACAAATGTCAAAATCAAATGAACATAGTATACAATTAAATTGAACAACTTTATACAGTTTTAACAGTTTATACGTAAACATTGCGATGGTCTGATGATGCTTCTCAAAGAGGTGAAACACGTGTCACAAAGTGTAACGCAACAAGTGGAATAAAAAAACTATCAAATTCAATTTTATATTCAAAATGAACTTCCACAAAAATACCGCCGAATCTATCTAAGAAATAAACATAATTTGTAAACAGTACTATCTAGACTTTTTAAAATATATGTATTTATTAGTCATCGGGTGATAGAAACTATTTTTGAAATTAAGATTTCACATAAAGTACATAATTAAAATACAGAGCATTTAAGGGTTAAAAGAAATAAATTATAATCCTGTTTTAATATCATGTCTTTTTTCTTCTTTGTCCCTCTATTGTACATTCATGTCTTGATTGTACTGTACACATTGTAAATGGGTTCCGCGACAAAATATAAATGAGAAACGGAAAGGATTTTCCGTAATTGGATTGTTCGCTATATTTCCCTGACTGGGACAACTCGAGGCCATCCCGGGACGGTCAAATCAAAAGATCCATTTTTTTCGCTGTGTGCGGGCTTTTCGTTCCAAGTAAATAATAAAAAAAAGTTAACATTTATCAATTACCGCTACGACTACCGTAAACAAATTTACCATTCGTCTTACCGACAATTGCATAGAATGCGCGAATGTATTGGTATTTCTGTTGCCCGGCATACAATCGAATTGAATTGAACACGTAATTGATATTGGAAAACGATTTGGCCTCGTTTCCCGCGTACACACCTATCTACGTATGCCTTAATACAACATAGCCTTTTGCTGTCACACACAAAACCATACCTTGTTTATTTGCCAAAAAAAATACTCACGAACTAAATCTGGTTTTTTGTGTATACTTTTTACATACATGTAATTTTTTACCCATTAGGGAATAAATGTTATTAATTATCGCATAGTGTTAACTTAAGCAAACAAGATTACCGTTTTGTTTACAATGCTTATAGAATGTCTCATTTCATGACCTTTGAGGGATTTACATTACGCATGATCATTATTTTTTATCCATGTTTCGACTTACTCTAAAAATAACAAAAACAATATTATCACATCTTAGTCTAGAAATTAATATTTTTGGTCAGTTTAATCATATCGAACTTTATATGTGCTTATTTTCTTGTCAGATTCCTAACTAAAGTTGGATAAATTGAGTTGAAACACTTGATTTTTACGACCCTAATAAAAATGAGTCCACCTCAAGATGTCAGCTTTAATTCTATGTGCGAAATTAAAAAGGGGGTAAGTCTTAATAAAACAACGTTTGCAATTGATATGAACATTATATGTAAAATGTGATGTTCCAACTTGAAGTTTAGTAATTCAGTATCGCTGATTTGACTAGTCGTCTTACTTCAATACGCATGTATATATTGTGGTCACTATGGCATATTTAACTAATTTTTAAATTTTGAAGACTTATTGCCTTTTTCCTTTTGCACACAGTATTTAAGACCCGATAAGAAAATTCATAACGTATATGCGGTCGGTAATAATTGATATGGACCATTAAAATGTGTAAATAGACAGTTCGGCGTGTCGCATCAGTTACAAATCTTGTGGCGTTTGTCAAAATTGTAGATACGACAACCGTCATAACAAGACATTATTACTACTTCTTTTCAAATTTCGAATACATTATTGGGCCTATAAATCAATGCGTAAAACGGCAAGCTTATAAAATGTATGTATTTTTTTTATAGACGCATAGTATTTTTTTTTATTAAATTTCACACTATTTCTACCAGTAGCATGCTCGCTTTTAGAATGGGAGCCCTTAAATTTCTTCCATGCTGCGAGAACATTAATTTTGTAGCCTTTACGTTCATATTTTCGCCGGCGGAATTTCTCATTCTAGCCTGTAACTTATGTGAGGTTTTATCTCATTTTGGGTTTACCTATTTAATCTTATGAGATTCTAGGATCACATCTTGTTTCTTCTTTGATAGAATGAAAGTAAAATAATATCACCTTTATAAGTTCTTATGTATTGTGATATAAGAATCACTTACTGATATTATCTCTCTAATTGTCACTACATAATAAAGTCATTGTGTAAAAATAGGTCGATTTTGAATGTGGACACTTCTGGACTTCTCCGGTCTTGCGACCAAGTGCCCAACGCTCTTGGAAGTTCGTCATATTCAGATTTGGTGTCCACGGACTCATATCCCGTTCATATTCAGAAATTGAGTTTTTTCAGAAGCATTATGGTAATATTCACGTACTACCCCATCCATTGGATCCTAAAACCTTCGTCACAGCGCTTTTTTTATACATTGTTTTCCATAATAATAATAAGAATTAATGATCAACAGATGTTTTATCGTCAGTGTAAGAAATCATTATCCATTCTTGAAAGGAATGATTTCATTAAGTTTATAAAATGCTTACAGTATTTTCACACTCGTCGCTTGATTTGCATAAATTGTTGTAAAAAGTTAAACCCACCATCTGTTATTTATTGTTTTTATCAAAGCATTTGCTAACGCGCGTGTGATTTACATCACCTCGTTCTATTGTGTTTAGTTCTTTCCTAAGATCCTGTGTATTGATTTACACGGAATTCATTGTTTACATTTCTCTACGGCTTTAAATAAATACCTTGTTCACTATTCAATAAAGAGGAAACAAGATTTTTAAAAAAAACAGAAGACATTGACCACCATTGCCAAAATTAGGAATCAGTATTTTTCAGGTGTCTAAATATTAGTAGCATTATTGGAGATATGGTATCTTGTAAGAAACCAGGATTCGATGCGACATCTATCTGTACACCACGAAGAAAAAGTGACTAGTCGGCACACTTGACAACGAAGACAACTTCACCGGACATGGAGCTGAGTAATTATATGTTTTCTTTTTCGTATTGACTTTGTATTGTTATTATTAAAGAAAAGATACATTTATATACACGTATACAATGTTTGGCGCCGACCCTCACAAAATATTATTAAGTCTTTGTAAAAAATCGCCAAGATGTATTTAAAGCAGTTTATGGAGGCGTGAAAATTCATATGAACGAGACGAAACGAATCAAGAAAAATTCATTAACTCTCAATAATTATCCCGTTTATCTACACCGTATGTCATTAAATTACGGCCCGCGGACTGGATCTGACTTTCCAAAGATTTTCATCCGTCCCCTGATTTTTTAATAAAATTGCAACAAGAATTTTCCCAAGGTACCCAGTGGTGTAGTGGGGCCAGGTCGGCGACCTGGCACCTGAAAATATGCATGCCCCATTTATACTTATAACATAATTTACAAGTACTTACTTACATAGTACGTATAATCAAAATCGTTTTTTTATTGATTTAATTGTTAAAACTTGTGCTTTTTTTAACTTCGGACGGATATTAATATATATATATATATATATAGGGAGGAAGTCTGACTGACCTGGTTCTTATTTATTTACCACTACACCACTACCCGGTACGGTGCGGTACCCCAATGTTTTTAAGAAATCATCCTGCCCGTTATTCGAAGTTTGTTGAATCCTGCTCTACACAACTTTATTCCCAGACTGTTTCAATAGATTTAAAGTACTCATTTCTTCCTTCTTGTTGAAAAGCTGTATTGTTTCTATCGTTATTTATCTTCCCAAAGAGTATTGGCTTGAGCGCAATTGAAAGCAGTCTGTCGTCCTACCTCAAAAAGTAAACCAAACCAAGCGTAGCTTTTCGGCTAGTGTTTATTTTAGCTGCTGTTACTAAGTAAATCTAATAAGAAAGAAATATACGAAACTTTGATTAAGCAGGGGGGATACGTCACGCTACCCACCCCGTATTATTCTGTCACTCATAATCTAAACTTATTAATATCCACTCGAATTGCAAAGTGACGTGCAGACTACTTATTTTGAAATGTCTGTAGGTATGAGGAGCGCTTTTTTATAATATACTACAATGCTATTATTATGTGTCTCTAGTTTATTGTTATATCTCTTAAATCCTAATATTACGCATGCATGCTTCTTTGTAAGAATATTTGAAGCGTCGTATTTTTTTTGCAGATTTAAACTTTCGAATTTTATATTGAAATTCCACCAAGCACCTTCAGTCGAAATCTTAAATTATAAAAACCTACAATTAAGTATACGTTTCAGTTTCAAATTCGTACTAAAGTGTATGAAAATCATCGAATAATGATCAAAAGTGGTCAAGTCATTGAGAGCCAATCAGATCGAAGCATTTGCGTCAGCTGACTGAATGTCTTTCAGTATTTTTTATGAAATGTAAACGCTTAACGCTTTATAAGTTATTAAATTTAACTTGCATTAATTTTTAGTTAATGCGTGGTCAAACAAACTTTCGGCTCCTGAAAAATAAAGATAACTTGGTCGTGTTTGATATTGGCCGCGTCAATTTTGTTTTACATACTCACAAAAATGTATGTACAAATGTTGTTGATTTTTTAAAAATATGCAAAAAATTAACTCTTGATTAGCATCATTGATCATTATAAGCTTCCAATTATAATGTTTTTAGGCATATGAAATAATAAGCAAACTTTGTAGTCTCTCGCCTGACGACATTATTTAAATTCTATATCTCGCTGTTAAATAGTTAATGCTATACTTTTCACCCCCTTTCCCTCTACTCATTTTAAAGGGGGCTTAGATAATTACTAAGAACCAGTTTCATCATTCGACCCCTTTCTTTTGCAAACTGAAGGGTTGAGCACTCTGCTAGCAACTGGTATTCGTAAAAGGATCCATCGCTTGCAAAATATTTCATGTTTAGTTTGATTTCAAATAAATCAATCGGATTATTTCAAACACGATGCTTGTTACCTGTTTTCATTTTTTTTTAAATCGCCATATTAAACGAAAAAAATAATTATTTAGGTAAATTAACGAGAATTAAACTTGAGAGGAAAAGACATTTATTTATAGAACAAATCGACATTACTATTATCGCTAGGCTCCAAAACTTGACAATATTAGAATGTAACGACTTTAAGCAACAAAATAACTGTGCTATATTATATTTGATAGATTCGGCGGTAACTTTGTGGAAGCTCATTTTTTGTATAAAATTAAATTTGACAACTTTGTTATTCCACTTGTGGAATCTCTTCTCAATGAGGCGAAATACGTGTCGCAAGCTGTCTCACAAAAAGTGGAATAACAAAGTTATCAATTTTGATTTGATATTATAAGTAACTATGCTTTATTGGAACCAATTTCAACATATTTGGTCCAATTTTAACATATCTGACTTATGACAAATAAATAAATACTTACATTTTCTTGCG
Source organism: Himalopsyche tibetana (assembly GCA_030503985.1). NCBI lineage: Eukaryota > Metazoa > Arthropoda > Insecta > Trichoptera > Rhyacophilidae > Himalopsyche > Himalopsyche tibetana. The sequence continues at coordinate 6,514,582 of JAPJYX010000014.1, forward strand.
TCGCCATTGACCGTAAATGCAATTGTATTTTTGCACTGTCTATTCTGCCTTATGTCTTTTCAATGTAACGTTAAATGCATTGTGACGTGTGTTAATGGCTGTATAACACGAAGACGACTCTTTATTGGATAAATACTTAACGTCGTGTCGTTATTATAATTTTACGTGACACTAGAAGCGTACTATTCTTCACTTATCCCACATTGCTGATCTCAGGTTATTTATGTCTGTTTCCTCGCGCAAATTCTAAAAAGATCTTTGCGGAATGCTTCTGTAGAATTTTTGCTCATGTCGGAACACAATACTGGTGTTATTAACACGTTTCCTGTTTTTATCGAAATCAGCTAACTGCATGTTGGCTACATATTTTGGTTGCAGCTATTTTCTCATATGCGACTAAAATAATATACGGACAGTAACAATACCTATCGTCTGGCGCTTCTGGAACAGAACTTACATGTTAAATGTATAAATAACATTTCTATTGTTTCTATTTGATCATTATCATCCAAATTTTTAAATCAATCTATGTTTGAATACTTCACCAGTCCCTGTACCCAAAAAAATGAAATGTCAAAATAATACTTTGATGCCATACTTCGTTGCACGGAGAATTAAGCACTAGATAAGCAAATGCAAAGTTCAAACCCATCCCATATTACATATCGCATTTAAGTTATTTACTTACACTCAATTGTTGCGTAGGTATTAAAATCATATGGAAACAGTGCTGGAAATTGATTATTATTCAAGTGCAATTTTGCGAAGGTTAATTGGGACCAATTCAGCTTTCAGTCGGGCCGCTCTTTTATATGCATTGAACATTAGCGAATCATTTGAATACAATGTCCAATCCATTTGGCTCGAAAATTACCGCAGTCTCTCAAAGAAATATAAGAAAAAGTAAATTTATTAACTATAGTTTTATTTCAAAATTATTTGTATAAACTCAAGAGTCCTTTTCATGTTATCTAATTGCGAGTTTTGACAGTTTTGTATGTATTCTCTCAAATTTAGTACGTACAATTTTTATCGATATTTTTTTAATCTTCTTGCTGCCTTGATGTGTTAATTGTTTCGTTTCTAATATGTAGAAAGATATCGTGAGATTTTGGTGTATAGCGTTTTTATAGATTGGCATCCTTTTATTAGGTTTACTTACAACAAATAAAGCTAAAGGCAAGTAAATTTGAATCGTTCAAACTATGTACATTCTCACAGATTTTGTCACTAACGACCCGGGTTTCGCCTTTCGGCATCTTCAGGCATTCAAGTGCACGGATAGTTTAAGTTCATCCGTGCACTTGAATGCCTGAAGATGCCGAAAGGCGAAACCCGGGTCGTTAGTGACAAAATCTGTGAGAATGTACATAGTTTGAACGATTCAAATTTAATATTGAAATTCCACCAAGCACCTTCAGTCGAAATCTTAAATTATAAAGGCAAGTAAATTTGAAAAACAATAGCCATCCTATTAAATTTCAATATTTTATATTGTATTATTAATTCAATAATATTAAGACTTTTATTGATATTCAAGAATGTAATTTTGGTAATAAATTTGTGGAAATTCATTTTTAATGGAAAATTAAAAATGAAGTATATACATTATTACTTATTAATCAGTCTTCTTAAATGTTCATTTTTATCAAAAGTTTAAGCTGTCTGACCGACATACATGGCTGAACAGCTATTGCAAGAATTTATTGTTTGCAATTACTCGCGGTATCTTTTCCAATATATAAAACAATTCTAAATCTATCGTTCCATAATGATAATTAAATCGAATAAGATGAATCTTGATAAAAATATGTAATTTTGCATACATAGGGAACCAATAAGACCGTTGATTGCCAATGAAATAATCATCAAAACACCAAAGTGTGTTTACTATGTTTAAAAAAATGATCTGACGAAATTGATTAAGCAATCTACTGATTTCTTAGAGGCTGGCGATTTAGGATCTTTGGAATCAAACAATACTATTTACACCTGCACATTTGTGATGTTTGCACCCACATACCATCTCTTTTATACTCATTGCGTATGCAAGCGCACGTCATAAAACACTTTATAATATTTTATTAAATTTACATTGAATTGTATCTCGCGTATAAAAAATCGTAAGTCGGTTATTTATGCTCGATTGCCATATTTAACTTTCATCGATTATTCATTATTGGTGGATTATACCAATGGGTGGAGGCTTCAACAATAAAACATTAACAGACAATACCCCCGTATCAAAACTATCAAAAATTATATTTGATATTTCTTGGTCTACAACAGCCATACTCAACCTGCGGCCCAGTAAGCTCTAATGTGCGGCCCAGTAAGCTCTCCAGCGGTGAGCTAAAAAAAAAGGAGTATACCATAAATATGTTGCGGCCCACGTAGAGAAGCAAATATCGGAATGCGGCCCGGAGAAAAAAAGGTTGAGTATGGCTGGTCAACAGTTAAAAATAGCGTCGTTACTTTATAGTGATATCATGTTTTTTAGTGGCGTAAAAATATTTAAAAAATTAAACCCAATAATTGAAATTGATATTCTTTCTATTCCTACTCTTATTTCAATAAACATTTTTTTTTCAAGGCATGCTAAAAATGTCAATACGAAAATGCTTATTCGTTAATAGAAACCTGCCCTCATCATAAAACAATGGTCGTTATGTGTTAGTTGTCATTGCTACAAAAATATAATAGGCATGCTTGTTATACGTTGCTTACTATATTAATGTGGTACAAATGTTACAATGTAAGTATAGTTCATTTATTTTTATTCATTCTCTGTTTTTCCACTTAGGGTTAATTTGAAAACAGTTTTTTTTCAATACACAAAACACGTATTTTACAAGAATTATCTACGTTTTTAAATAGTACGTACCTTTTATCTTACAAAGGGAATTTTTGTCGTATAAAGTTAACAACGTAAGATGTTCATATATGTACATACACACAACCTTTCCAGTTATTGTTAATAGGTAATGGATCCACCCACGCGATATACACGAGTACCACAAAGGTCAAGTTGTGAGGAGCATAAAAAGATTTTATAGTTCAAACACGAGAAGACTTCCAAAGAGATTAATCAAAGGATCTTCTAAAAAATATTTCTTACCTCTCGCTCTACATGTACTTATCTCTCTCATGCCTTTCAAGGACGTTTAGTTCTCTCAAAGGAAAGTATGATTTTATGGCTCAGTAATCGTCAATATTTGTACAAAATTTTGTAAGCTTCGTCAAAGAATTTTGATTATTTTAGAAGTAAATAAAATTTGTTCATAATCACTTACTGAAGAGAACCGGTATATTATTGCGTTAAATAGAATCTGGCTATAGCGCAGTGGCTAGCTTTGTTGGCTTTCGTGCCGGATTTCACGGGTTCGAGTCCCAGTACGAACATCATTTTTTCGGTCGATTTATCGATTTCTGTTCGAAGGTGTGATGTCTAAAAATTCCCTCCACCCTTCCGATCCTTCAATAACTGGGCGTAGCGAGAGCGATGAGTTAAGCACTAGTCCTGTCTTAGCCCTATCCCTCTTCCCCTACTACTCTCTTTAAAAAAGAGAGGTTGAGCGACTGAGTAACAAACAGTTCTCATAGAAAAAAATCTTTTGGGATAACTCCATTAGAAGGCCATATGCTCCCCATTGGGAGCGGACATGCATAGAAAAAATCATTAAAATATATATTCTAACCACGTCAACTTTTTAATAACATTTGACTCCCGCGCATTCTCACTCGCAATGACTCCTTTTGTTTCGGACAGTTGGTTGCTGTAAGTAACATTAATATAAAACAATTGATTGGTCGAATATTCACATGTTCTACACGTTTTATTTTAAAAAAAAAACGCGAACAATATCGGAGCGGCTATGAGTTTCTTATTTTATATTAAATGTGAAATAATGGGCATACACTATATATCACGAATATCGAGCGATAATCTTGAAAAAAATGTTTTGTACAGCTGCCGCGCTTTGGACATTCACGTAGATAAGTACTTAGCATGTTTCCTGCCTCACTTTTCCTGTCTCACTATCTCTTTCTAATGTCATAGATACACCAAAGGTGGGTGTGTGCACACAATTTTACCGGTCCTGTTGCGGTGACCGTGTTTTGTTATTAAAAAAATGCACGGTCTACTATTATAATTTAAAGTAGTTCAAATTGTGCTAATCCATTCACTTACCATAAATAATATTATGTAATTTATTATCCTTAATTAATGACTGCATGCTGAGAAAGGAAAATTCAACTTAAAGTGATTGGATATATATGAAATTCATTGATTAGACAAAAAGTAAGTTGCTATATCTTAATAGTTTTCATCTGTTCACTTTTAACGATAATAAATTCCAAGCTTTATGGCTTTTTTTTATTATAACAGTTTATGAAAGGGTCATATTAATAATGATTGTTATAATAATTATTACGGCGCGCCTATTTTATCAAAATAAAACACGTTTTCTACTAAGTTTTTTTTTTTTTTTAATAATTCAGAACTGCTTTCGCTCATTGTGAACATTATCAATTGAACTCACACAGTTATTATCAAGTCGATTTTTGAAAAAAAAAAATCTGAAAACTGTTCAACATCTTCGTAAATTTTCATCCTGAGACCAATCTTCTTTATTTAGTAATCATTGTGTTCTTATTTATCTAGATTGTTGTGTAAATCCAGAAGCATTAAGACTAAGTCTGAGATCTATATGATATCACTAAATCAGGGATTTCCTCTTGTTGGTGCGAATTTCCTAGCCCATTTCCGTTGTAAGCTTTTGCCAAACTTAAAAACTACGTCGCAGACTCATGTTTGTTTTCTTTCGCGTCGCTTATTTTTTTTTATTTTTGAACCTTGACCTTAAAAAACAATTGTCTTATTTGTACGAGATTAATATCTTTTATTTATTAATCGGTGTCATTCTACTGTTACTCTGAAGAATTCAAAACATAAATTATTTCTTTGTTTGTCCCCGTTTATTTTTATTCATTGTTTTGATTTCGAACATTCTTAAGACTTGCGATGAGTTTAAATGTCGAATGATAATAAATTTGTGAAATTAAAATAATCTATGGTAATTTACACATCTAATGTCCATATCTCGTGCTAAATACCATACCGGCGTATCTAATTTTCTTTTGGGACAAGCATTGTTAAAAACAGTGTTAAATTTCGGCCGATTATTACTTTATCTTTAACAATCCTCGTTCCGAAAAATGTACATTTCAGTCAAACAGCGATATAGATAAGTTTGAGGTCCTAGATATTGATACTATCCATTTTTCATATTGCGACGTCTCTTATATGCCTATTGACAAGACAGAAATTATTGATAATAAATTACAATTACACGAATAATTAACAGCCAAATTCCACTCTTATAAAAAATGTGTATTACTAAGAGATTTTGTTAATCCACGAGTTAACAGAAATGACTTAATAAAATAAAGAAAAACGTTTGTTTGACATTATGATCTGAAATGGTGTATTGTGGTTTTTATAACGGCATATAAAGTATTACTATCAAAACCATTAGAATTTAAAGTTATCGTTATCATGTTGTAATAAATTATTTGTATGTCATATTTAATGCTTGTTCTGACCTTTTGGTTCCGTGAAATATTGCTAGCGATTAGTGTGGCTGTTCATACAGAAATATCAACAGGTTTTGTGTGCGTCTGACTATGTTTAACATCACGATTAGCCTGCTGTGTGAAACTTTCATTGATTTCTCCAACTCTCTGACCCAGCTGTACATACTGTTTTTTTTTGTATACCTTACGGTGCCAGTTCACCAAATCCTTTGAATAACATCAAAACATTTAGCGTAGTATTTCTAACCCTTTACCATAGCAAACTATTTCAAAGTCATAATAAAATAATGTACCATTGTAATACATAAGAACTAGGATACACTGACGCAAATAAATGAACACGCTCGTCTTTCATGCTTTGAGATTTGAGAGAGATTACTCACATATATGTATGCAATGATGCATTATCTCACTCGGATTTCAGCAGATTTTTAGTTATTTTATATATATTAAATATGATCACAGCCGGTTTCCTTCATGACGAACATTTTCAACCGATACTAATACAAATGTATATAGTCTCACTTTCATTTATCGTATCATACTGCTTACAGTAGAATTTAGCCATTCATTAGTCGATTAGTCAATCACTACTTATATTTCAAATTTGCATAGATTATAAGTGATTTTAAAGCGGATTAAGACAATTTTGTTTATTTTGAATGCGGTAATAAATTCTGTGTTGATAAGGAACAATCAATATTACAAATGATACTCATAAACTAATCACTTTATACACATCATACTTATAGCTGTGAATGGCCACTCAAGATGTTGTAACTACCAAAATGTCGAAAAATAGTTAAGAAAACAGTTGGCTGTAAAAAAATTAGGAAGATACAAAATTTTGACATTATATAAAATGTAACATTTTACAGCCAGCTGCATTCTTAACTCATTTTCGACATTTTAGTAGTTCCGACATCTTGACACTAAGTAATCGATATCGACTATGAATAAGAGAAAAGGACTTAAACCACACATAACAAATTTTACAGGTGACATAAAAAACGTTTTTGATGATTTTAGCTAAAATGACACACACCTTGAAGTGCTCGGAGACTGAAAAACTGGTTTTTATTTGTCTTAATCTAATACATATTAATTTAATAAATTTATCAAGATTTTTTTAAATCCTTTTATCTGGTCGCAATTTTCACAGGCATCCTTTTGATAGAACGTGTATCAAGTTGTATACATTGTGATTATCAAAAAAAAAGCTGTTTTGAAAAAACTGTTAGTTACGTTCTTTTGCCTTTCTAGAGTCGATATAATAAAAAAAGAACTGCTGAATTATGACGACTCCAACCTTACTCTGCCTAAAATACCACAAATTACTCCCCCACAACACAACTCATATAATTGCAGAATGATATCTATCTAACATCTCTAAGATCGAAAAGTTTCCGGTCCAAACGTATTAGAATAAGTCAGTTTGAAGGAAAAGAAATCAGATTATTTTTGTAGTAGTAAAGAAAAGTTAATTTACAATGTTTCATGAATTGCAATGCAATCAACGCTCATTATATCTTAAAATAAAAAGGGATCTATGACCTCTTCGAGCCTTAGTAGTACTTTTTATTTTTTTACAATTAATAATACACATAGGTATCTTATACTTCTATCAGACGTGCCGATCTTCGGCAGAGCAATGATCAGTTGATTACAGAAGTTTTTTTTTTCACAAAATGCACGGAATTGTTGCGTATTACAGTTTGTGCTATATTTCGCTTTATCATTTCTTCAAATGGCGTCTTATCTGCTCGTGTAGCCCCGAGCGAAACGTGAACTTTTAATATATTCCATCAAAACAACACCGGACAGACGTCGGATGTATTCTCGTCCATCCACGTCCGTTGAAATTGTATAATATTGTGTGATGACGATATGGATAACTGTAAAATAGGAGAGTCAGCCATATAAGGCAGAAATTCATAACAATTTGACACCGTTTTTTCCTTAATGATCGTATTGCCAGTTTACTTGCCTGTTTTCATTAGGAATCATGGTATAGTGATGACTGGTACCATCTCAATTTATTATTATTGGAAATAAGATTATGTAATATGCCGATATCACTGCGATTACAGCTAACTTAAATCAATGTCAAATCTTTCCCTCGTATAATCATTGGTAGGCTGGTTTGATACTTTCGGAGGAGATATTTAGTTCAGTATTTTATTATTTAACCCTTAAATGCATGATTTTCTTTTTTAAATAAAACAAATATTTTCATATACAATCGGTGGGTTCACACCCACTTGCAGGAAAAGTATTTTTAAAAAATCAATAGTTTTTTATACATTTTATCCAAGAATACTTGGTACTTCTGAAAACGCATAAAACATGATTTTCATACAGTATATAAAACATGCAACAATTACATTTACTATACAATACACTATTAAACTAATTAAGGCTATTATGATGGACTATGTTTTTTTTTATTATAAAAATTGTATTTAAAAACTCTAAAAACAATGACCGCCAAAACTCCAGCTTGCTCTGTTCAAATGAAGGTTTTAATGGTTAAGCACGTGTGGACGTGTTGAAACAATATGACAGAATAAATATTTATTTTACCATTGGGTATAAGAATAAAAGGAAAAATCGATTTCTGTTTTGCGAAAAAGCCAAAACAAAGGTTTTTACTTTTCGTAATCATCTATACATTTAAGGGTTAAATGTAACGTTATAAGTTTTCTTCGTTTCAAGGTTCAAGTGTAGTATAGTTTGACGGGTATTAAAAACATACCCAGCTGCCAGTTGATAAACATCCATCTTAATCTGTTGTCGTATATGTCTTATCGCCAATAAATATATGTCTCGTTCAGCAATCTTTTTATTTCATTAAAAGTTTACTAACCGCTGACATACAAATATTTAATGGATTTATTACGAGCAATCTTTGTGTGGTCAGCGTAAAATAATAAAAAAAACTACTATAATAGTTATCTAAATTAACTTATTTAATAATATTATGGTCTGAGAATTAAATTGAAACGAGCTTAGTAATTTATCTCACCCATTTAAAAATGTAAAAAAACCTTGTAAATAAAATTATTCGTTGAGCCTGGTTTCCCATCAGGTGTTTCGAAACATTTTGTATCGCGCAGTTTCCTGTATGCGGTTGTCAACCAATAAATAGTAAACGGAAATCAATATGTTAAGTTTTTGTTAAATTCAATCATGAGGTTCACCTACCTTAGATTTTTTTTTATCATGTCCGCTCCCAATGTGGAGCATATGGACTCCTAATGGAGTTTATCTCAACAGAAGTGTTTCTACGAGAACTGCTTGTTACTCAGTTGCTCAACCTCTCTTTTTACAAAGAAAGTAGGAATAGAAGGAAAAAGCTAGGACAGGACTAGTGGTTAGCTAATCGCTTTCGATACGCCCCGTTCATAGGATAGGATGGGTGGGAGGGGGGAATTCAATACATCACAAACATCCATGCCTTTGAACATAAATTTATAAATCGATTGAAAAATCAATTTATAAAACTGTCCGTACTGGGATTCGAACCCGCGACCTCCGTAGCGGTAGCCAACGACGTTGACCACTCGACCACACAGGCGGCTACCTTAGATTAGTGATGGGTAAAACACGTTCATCTTTTTTAATAAATGTGATCTATTTTAGAATTTCAATAAGATATACCAATACACGAGTTATATTACGAATCAACTCAAAAAACTAAAGTCGTCAAACAATCATGTTAACATTTTTGTATGCATATTGCATGATAGATTTTTGTGATTGAATTTTGACAAATATTTGTAAATTAAACTAATAATAAGTCTAGTGAAAAAGTTTGATTTTTTTTATTGTTGAAAATACTTTTTGCGTTTTTTAAATTTATTGCGTTGATTACATAACCACGCCAAATGAACTATATTTTCTCATCGAATAACGAAGAAAAACCTTTCTCAACACGATGGCATCTATACTTAAAACTCACTTCGGCAGATTATTGTATACATGAATGCTGACGAAATGAAACATTTGGTTTCAATCAAATGTCTATGCAAAATAATTTAGAATGTCGCATATTCTTCATCCCTGGACAGTACCAAATGTCTTTAACATGTGCAGAAAAATTGGTCTAGAAAACTCAATTTTATTTTGCTGTAGTTTGTAGTAGAAGTAAACATAAAATCCTTCTAAAGAAGTAACTCATGATTATTACATCTTAGAGCTTAGAGAAAGCGATAGTTACATGGTATTTATCTACTAGTGTTGATAGCTTTATAACGGTAAAATATAGGCAAGCAGTCGAGAATTCGAGTGTAATTTTAATCATTCCAGTGAATGATTTACGGCGAACACCGCAGTGATTGTTCATAGCAGTAAATTTAACGTGCTACCGTTTTTTTTGTATTGCACGTGATACGTTTCATTCGCTGACTCTTTAACGTGCATTATTATTTCATCTCGAATCAAACAAGCAACGTATTTACTATCCCTAGCTGAAAATGTAATATTTATATTATTTGTGTTGATAACCATTATGCATAGTCCAATTTTCTGTCCGCCTACAATTTCCGCGAACTGAGCCATTTATCAATTTTCTATTTTGCAATACAGTGAAACCCCGTGACCTGAATTTACATTTACACTGAAACGTGCAAAATTCAATTAAAACTATGAACTTTTTAAGGGAAACTTGAGGCCTTTAAAGACTATTTTACTAACCTTGATGACCTACTCGAACAAACCTCAAGTAAATTTATTAAATTAAAAGCGTTTTCTATGAACAACACAGAAATATGAATTAAATATTTGTCACCAGTCTACGTATTCCCTTTATTTTCATTTTTAAACTCTTAATTATATGAAAAAACGTTAAACATGACAATATGTAAATTTACATTACGATAAGTAAATTTACATTAAAATATCATAGTACGTATTTCATTCCACAAGAATTATATTAGTTAAGGATAGCGATTTTGGCTTTACGCCATCGCTGGAACTATGTTTAAAGTTCATTTAGATTAGCTTTGTAATACTGTCTTAAAAAATAGAGAAATATACCGTCTCACCCAACGTTTGACGTATGTAACGGAACATACTATATGATATTATTCGATACATATCGTTAATATTTTTAATATCATATGTATTATTATAAAACTCCAAAAATACTAGCTGTTTAACCATAATTCATTTTATTTTTACCCACTACCTTTCGTATCTTTGAAAGGGGAAATGTTCGAAAAAAAGTGTTTTTAAAAAAAACTGAAATATTTAATTTATATACGCTTTTAGTCAATCACCATCAACAAACCATATCACCATACTTATACTGCCTCTTATCCTAGAAAGATATTATATTTTTTCAGCAAATTTAATATGTGAAAAGTCAATTGATAGAATATCGTATGGTGGTTGGCAGTAGTTACTGAGGCGTGGTCGAATTCGAATGCTCCCCTATTACTTTTAACCTTATTTGGGCGTTGATTGACGTTATTATTTGTTTGCCTCTGGCCAAGTAATTACTACAGGTGTACACACACTTGCTATGTGTACAACTGTTGGACTGAATTACATCTAGATATGCCAAAAAGATCAGCGTCCCAAGTAATAAATTTATGATTTGAATTTATAATACTCATTGTTTCACGGTATTAGTTACTTTTACATAGCTGGTAACTATTAATAATTGTTGTTGGAAATAAAAAAATTCTCGCATTTACGCCATTTGCAAATTAAAAAAAAAACCTTTTATATAAAATCTTAGTCTAAATAGAATTGATTGTAAAAACAATTGCCTCAAATCCAACAAAGAAAATTGTAAATTAATAAAATAAACTTGGGAGAATACGAGAGAAAAAATTTAATAATGGAAATGTTGACTGAGGTTCTAGAGTCCTTAACTATATTCAAAAAATAAAATACACATTTTTACTAATTTCATTTTTATTTAAAAAGATCAAGGCTTATTTCGCTCATGACAAACATTATCAACTGAAGCATATTTTATTTTTTGAATATAATAACTTTTCACCAAGTATTGACAGTGAACACCGATAACGATTTTACGTTTTAATTACATTCAATTCTCTATTTCATTCATATTTTTTTAGTTGAATTTTATTTATCTACTGTAAAATACGATGGCATTATCACTCTCGTTTGATGTATGCATTTACTTAATTAATCGGTGGTATAGGTCATCCAATAGATAGCCGACAAACTATCTACAAAACAGTGCTCCAAGTATCTCAATACCGATATCATTCATTGAGGATTTGCGTCGTAAAACCTATTGATTATTTTGTCATGTTCGATTTCGCATTTGATATCATCACCGATTCAAGTACATACTTACTTGTTTTTTATGTTCCTATTACCTATCGGTTAACGGAAATAAATAATTGATTTGCTATATATGTAAAAGAGTGAAAAGTCTTATTTTCCAATATCGTGTTTCGGGTATTGATTATAAAATGCATGAAAGAATTCAATATTCGTGAAACTCGAGACCCGGCTATTGATTTTGAGTATTTTAAGGTTGGTTTTAACATCTGTAATAGCGACTAAGGCACTTCTAGCCTCTAATGTACAAACCGATTAATCAATCGTTTTGGAAAATGACAATCTAATTGCTTCAATTCTGCCACATGCCTTCAATTAGACCGCTTTATGCAATAAAACGTCCAGTGATATTGCCATTAATGATAGCATTACTTCATGTGAACAGATGTATAATTGATGCTTCTAATTGTATTTTTTTTGTCAGCCATACAAAAATTATACGAAATATTCGTGGCGATTATTTAATATGAAAGTACCAATCAATGTAATAGGTACCTATAATATCATGTATAGAAATTTCTTTGGAATTGTTACGTTGTCATTCTTGATATTATGATTCTTGTTATAGTCAACAGTATCAATTTGATCACACCACCAACAAGCTTATTCTTATAATATACTTATATAGATAGATCATACACAATTTCTATTATTCTCTTTTTCGGTATGACATTTTGTTATCCTTAATTAAAATTTATACAAATGTGGTTTGATTTTATAAAGCTAAAATAATATTAATACAGAATTTGCGATTAATACTTTGACAATTTATAGTCTTTCTCTTTCACTGTGTCCTTGCTGTTAAAAGCTTACGATCTTTTCTGTATAATTGTAAAATAATCGTCCGTTAATCTTTAAATGTTTGAAATTATAAAAGAGATCCTTTTTAAAAAAATCTGTGAGATTATATAAGCAATCCTTTGCTTAGAATATAAATTCGAAAGGCGTAGCTAACTTTTTCCATTTGCGCAAAACCTTTGACTGTTAGTTGAAGGCTTAAGCTTTTTTATAACTTCCAAAAGATATTTCTGTCGACAAGGAATTTTCCATTTTAACAATCCAAAGTTGAAGAACTTGTCTAGCTTTCCCTCAAGAAATGATTGAATCTTCAAATATTTTGGTTTGACGTATTGTAAATTTTGTTTTACATTGGCTGCGATTTTAGACGTTCTTGACTAAAGCCACTCGTCCTCAGTGCTTGTGAAATTAAATTTGAGACACCATTTACCTTTTACCATGTCACGAACTCATTTTTATTAATCTAGAATTGATTAATACGATTTTAATTGTGCTAAAAAATTGTTGTATCTAAATATGAAATCATGTTGATGAGCTAAAACCGACAAAGGGCTGACGCGTTGAGCGTAGGGAACAAAATAAAGACAGTGATATCCATACATTATTTGTCTTGAATAATTTGCATTATCCAGTAATAAAGAAATTTTCAGTAATTATAATTATTCTTATGAGCGAATCGAAAAATGCACTGGCCCAATCTACTGTATACAATTACGTAGTTTTACTCTGATATATTTTCACGGAAGTATTTGTGATTAAATCCAAAGAATGCATAGTGTAAGCCGAGAAGGAGGAATTTAATTCATTCCCGACTGCATCAGTCGAATGAAAAATACTTGCCCCAATTTTAGTTGTGGAAATGCATAACTGCTAACTCGGCTATAAGTGTTTTTTTAAGGACAAATTTATATAGCTGCTTTTATTTCTAGATACTTGGGATCACTAATGTGAAAATTTTACATATCTGCGCCTGAGTGATATGAAAATGAAAAATATATTAAGTTCAAACAAATGCCTATAGTATCCGCTAATTTTTCCCTCTCAAAAATCTTCTTTCGCTCTCACGTACTCTCGGATCAATTAAAAATACTTTAATTTAATTTCTCATTGAGGGTGTACCAGTATTTATTCCATGGATTTGAATATGTACACTAATTGAATAATCAATAGATGGAATCAGTCGCCCAATACGAGCTTACAAAAAATATATCTGTGTTATGTATACCTATACAGATAAAAGAATACATTATCCTTAATGATCGTGTTATGATCACTGGATAAGAACATAAAAACTCTGTTCTACGTCATAGCCTTACACAAAGTCCTTATATAGTTCAGCGAGCTTTTGAAAATCAAAAAGCCTGGCGGCGTCAGTGATTTAATATACTATAATTCCGAACAACTTTTATTTTACATATTCCCATTGAAAATACGATTTTGTTTTTGAATGAGATGTTTCAATCAAAAGCTTGCATAGCAATGTCGTCAAAATAAAGAAATTCTTATTCATCGTGGGATTTTAAGTTTTTTTCTCTCTCAAAAAGCTTTTTGTTTGACCTAGTTTCCATTGGCGCGTTAGAGATTATTTTCGTATAACTTTTCGCAGCTTTTTTCGACGTAAATTAGGTACCTCTCAAGATTTTCGCCACATTGATCTTCATGAAAAGAAAAGCGACCAACATCTGTCGTTTCATATATCACGCTGAGTCATGCATTTTCCCATTATTTTGTTAAGATATGCAATCCTGTGATTTGTTCAATACACTTCTATTATATGGGCCCATTAGAGGTAAATTAAGCCAAGTGTTATTTTAGAAAAAATAAGTAAGATCCGTTGTTATATTCTACACGTCTTAAAGTATCGTAAAAGTGAAGTAACCTCAGTTAATACACATTGCAATAGTGTTATCCCAATAAAATATGCAATCCACCAAAGCACCAAGTTAAGACGTGATAGTTCTTAAAAGTCCAAGAACAAAGTTTTACCATCTTACTAGTTGGCTCACTTCACCTCTAATGGGTCCATATGTACCAGCACTTTGTTCAATCTCTTTCAAAAATGTATATACATCATGCTCTACCGATTTTTTGGATGTACCATTGGAATTAATCGCCAACTCTCTTATATAAAATATTCTAAGAAAACTTTATTTGTTGATTGAATTGAAATTTACTTGGTAGAACTCCATTGTAATACGGTAAAAAATACCTTAATCTAAACTTAATTTGTCTTTCTTTGTAAACGAGTGTTGTCATAGTATTATTTGTTTTTTTCTTTTTCCCTATATTTCTGATTCCATTTTATCTCTGAAAAAGAGCTGGTTCGGAAGTATAATTACTGCGTTACTACATGAATTGAAACGCAGTAACGTAATTATTTTTATCAAAATGAAATATAATCTTGAATTATTTTTTGTTACTCGACAGACATCGGAAATGCTGTCTTCGACACTTTGAAATAATTAAATTTGTTATTATTTTCTCTTTATTGAATTGTCTTCAATTTACCACGCAAAAATGTGTTTTTAGTTAATTAAACAGAATAAATAAAACTTCCCTGTTCAAAAATTTAAAACTTCCTCGGTCCGTTTTATATTTTTACAAGTTTTCCTGTCTATTTTCAAAATTCAATTAATATATAAAGCTTTTTTCGAAATCAATCTTTCATACTTACGTTTTTAATATAGTGTTCACAATGAATTTACTAGTACTTATTATTTAAATATTTCATTTAAACTGTAGAAAAATCGTTTGTATGATATTAAATATACATAAATTATTATAACTAGTGCTTTTTTTTTTAAAAAAAAGTGCCTGAACTAACTTCTTTTTAAGATTTTGTATAATCCATGTCCGATCCTTATGTGGATCATATGGCTTCCTAATAGAGGTATTGAAATAGTGTTTTACGAGAACTGCTTGTTACTCAGTTGCTCAAACTTCACGAAAACGCAGGTCGCCTACAGCAGTTGCAGCACATTTATAAAAGGGTTCAAGTTATGTTTCCTCTCTTCGAAAACTTGAATTGGTGCCTCTATGTTTTTATTTGTACTATAAAATTCACATTGACTCATAATTAAGATCTTGTATGTCTAAGCTTAGTTCGGATATTTTTTGGAAAGCGTAATACACCAAGATTCGAAAATCAAAAATTTTCAAATTAGAATACAAATATTTTTTTTGCGAATATGTTTTGATTTTAAATAATAAAACTTCCGAGAGAAGAAGTGCCGGAACGCCGTTCCACCGCGTTACATGGGAAAAAAAGCACCGATTATAACAATGTATTAAAAAGGAATTCTTACGCTTAGTTTGGTTTACTTGAATGCACTACCAAACTAATGCTTTAGTGTTCGTTTAAAAAAAATGTAAATAAAGAAACGATGAATAATAAGGAGTATTAAAGAACGAGAACTGCCAAACAGGTTTGTAACCAATCATTGCTGTCAAGAGTGTTACTAGGACACCAGCAGCATAAAGAGGTCAATAGTAAACCGCATAAAACACTGGCGGTTTCTATCGGCTAACGTGTACACGGAAACTTTCATCTTCTTCATACACGATAAAACTTAAGCGTACAAATTTGCCACTTATGAATATAATGATTTCTAGTTGCTCAGACAACTTTCACGGGTTGCAGTAAATAATGGATGTGGTTTTGTGAGATTCTGTGCTAATGATTGGTTAGTTCATTCACTCTATGATAGCCCCATATAAAATAAAAAATATATTTTCACTGCCATCAACAGACTTGCCGTCAAAACTTGTTTCGGGAATAGAACAATAATAATAAAAACATAATTACTTACATAGGATTCAATTTATAGCTTCGATTGAGGCGAAATTTCAGTGTGACATAAATATCCTCCCTGAATCTTCATATGAATGTATAACTAAAGAATACATTTTGATTTATTACTGCGTTGATTGTCTAATATCTGATCACGCAATTTACCATCATTTGAACGGTGAGTGTCTTCAATATAAATTCTTGTAGTAGAATCTGTCTGTTTATCTACAATTAACATCAGTGCTAAGTAATAATGACTTTTCAACATTATGTATTTTATTATATTGGTTAGAACCGGTGTCGCTCAACAAAGAGCATTTTCAATTGACGTTTGGATTTGATAACATTACAAATAATGAGAAATTTACAGTTTCTTGATAATACTAAAAACATTGGAATTAGTATTCAGAATCGAATTTTATTAACATACATATCTTACTAGGTACTGTAGCAAATGTTAAAACAAGATATTTGCTTAGTGAAAAAAAAATCGAGGAAATACATTATCCTCGATCGATAATTTGTTATGCTTAGTTTATCAAAAAAAGAGATAAAATTACTATGAGGTAAAAACACACACTTCTCTCTTAAACAAAATGTGTTATAAAAAATTCAACTCAAGCGAGCGAAATCCAGGCTAAACCCCTATTGTTGAAATAATCTATTTGTATTTCAACGGTATGGTAAAAAGTAGCAATGTATTTGTATTTATATAATTTAAGATTTCGACCGTAGGTTCTTGACGCAATTTAAATCGTTCAAATTCTGTGCATTTCCAAACGTCAGTTCAAGTTAGTTCGTGCACGTTTAATGCCTGGAAATACCGAAAAGGGAAGTTAGTGATAAAACGTATGAAAATGTACAAACTTTGAACGATTCAAATTTAATATTATACATATTTAGTTCTATAAGTTCTTTTAATATAATTTAAGATTTCGACTGAAGGTGCTTCGGTGGAATTTCAATATTAAATTTGAATTGTTCAAACTATGTAAATTCTCACAGATTTTGTCACTAACGACCAGGGTTTCGCCTTTCGGCATCTTCAGGCGTTCAAGTGCACGGATGAACTTGAACTGTCAGTTCAAGTTCATCCGTGCACTTGAACGCCTGAAGATGCCGAAAGGCGAAACCCGGGTCGTTAGTGACAAAATCTGTGAGAATGTACATAGTTTGAACAATTCAAATTTAAGTTCTGTCAAATATTATAAACAGCTGACAGCGTATCACGCCATCGCTAGGACAGTGGTTGTAGAACTGATCTATCACTATTAAATTTTATTTATTTATGGCGGCCTGTGTCAATATAACGTATCGTGATAATCGATGTCAATGCTGGAAATATCCTGCCCTGGTTGTCATATGACAAATTCAATATCGCTGGTGGGCGTCTTCCTTATCATTGTGTTCCCGTTGGGCTGGCGATAACTTAAATACACAATATTTTGTATAAAACATTGTATTTTTTCATTGCCATGCTTTGCCACACACAAATTAATAGTTATCCTACTATAAAACATTCGGTCAATTTAGAACACGCAGATTTGTGACGATGATAAAAATAGACTGATTTTATTGTTTCGGTGAGTAACGTAAAATTTCACATTGCCATTCATTTACATACATACAACTTATGGGATGCTAAAAATCATCTAATTTTCGAAGAAATAACTTTATAAGGCTATTATTTATATATAATCAATTGTATGTACGGTATGTTGTACAAGTTTTACTTATTTCACAATCTGTGGAGTAACTAAGTTATCAATTTTAGCAATGATGTTTATTTAAAATTTCACACTTAATCGGCCATAGCTCATTTTAATCAACGGTGCTGATTTTTTTTTACAAAATAGCAGAAATAACTTGTATATAATTATTTGGTATGAGTTAAACTAAACTAATATACTTCAGACTATTCACCTACAAACAAACTTATGTTTTCAACTGTATAGCATAGCTTGTTACTATATGGCAGGGGTCACCACTCACCACACTTTTTGAGAAGCGGGCCGGATTGAACTTTGTATAATCTAAGGGGTCCGGACGACAAATGAATTTTTATTGGAACCCAATCAAGATATTATTTCATTTTCAAAAAAAACATGCAATGAGTTTTTCTACTTTCTTGTTCATATAATGGTGCCGTCGAATTCCGATCTAACCCTAAATTTAATATTTTTACGATACATCAACGATTGATACTAATAGAAGCAAAACGCGTGGCATATTAAGTTACAAACATATTTGAATACAAAAAATTGTGCTATAATTCAATTAAGAATGGTATGCACTAGTGTTATTTATATTTAATGGAGTGCAGTTATTTCATTCAGATGTTTCATGGACATTCATTTATTCAGATTTGAATTTTAAAAGATTATTTGAAAGACCGCTTCGTGGAATAATTTATGTATATTTCATAATATTAATTTCCAACGTAATTCGAGTATTTCAAATTCCATTTGCTATTTGTGAACTCGGCTTGGTCCATATTAATGTCTTTATCTATGCGTCCATCTCTTCCCTTGCTTGTTCCATTAATTTCCATCGCTGAGCGACATTTCCGAGCAACACCTTATGAATAAATACATAACGTACGCCACCGCTCTATTTCCATATTATAATAACCATCTCCCCAAATGAAAAAATAAAAACTCGAGATTAGGAATTTTCGTCGGTGAAACTTTCTGGAGTTTTATATTTTTTCTCTATATTTTGAACACGGACTTCCGCAGTGAAGAAAGCTTCTTTTTTCACTTTTTTTTCGTATTGTGTTGTCTATGTCTGAAAGATGTATTTATTTTAGTTCGTGGAGCTTTATAATAGTTTAGGGGTTAAGAGTATTTCAGTGCCAAGAACAGGAAATTCTCATAAAGAAATCTTTTTTACTATCTCAAAAAATATATAATATTTAAAATGTAACAAATGGTTATTATGTTTCTGAAATTATCTTCGTCCGTAAACATGATATATTTATTAACTATGCAGGTTCGATAAGCTATTTAAAAGAAGTTTTTATAAAAAAAGAGTGACAATTATTGGTAAAAAGGTATTATATTTTAAAATCATTGTACTGTTTCCATATTTTTGTCAAATATCAGAACCGGTTGCGCCCTTGCATACTGATTTTTTCATTATCATTTGTGTACACTATGATATTGTTAAGACTTTCGAGTTGTTTTACTATATCCACTCAAACGTGGAACATATAAATTATTTTTATGCTATTTTTCTCGATTCTTTTAATTATCTGATTTGAAAAAGATTCATTGTTGCTAAATTTTGTCTCAACCCTCTTCGTGTATCTTTTAAATAAAAACTACTAAGAAATATTACTATTATTAACATTGAACAAATTCTTTTTAATAAGCTAGCATCGACTGTGCAATAAAAAAGAAAACTACATAATATCCCCTTCCAGTTATATCAATGTTTGTATATGTACCATCTATATTATAGATACTTTAAAACTTTTAATGACAGTGAAAATATTTTCTATTGCAATATAATTACACTGACTGAGTGAGTTGAGTGCTTTAAAGATCCACAGATTCAATGGTTTGAAATAAATTAAAATAACGGTGTATGTTTCTAGTGGCTTTGAAAGCATTTCATACTGAGCGTTATTTTGGGATGTGAATAATAATGCCGTCGACGATAGATGGCTCCACAAATTCTTCGGAACTAGAATAAATTTACCACCACAATACGTATTTATTTTATTTTGCATGTCACGCCGCTTTTCATGTGCTGCGTTTGAATTGTTAACCGAACCGTAACAACGGATAATAAACCTAAGGCAAATTCCAGTAGAAAACTTGCGCCTATAAATCGGAGCATGTAAAAAGAAAACTTCGTAGAGAAGAAAATTTTACTTACCAACTTGTTCAACTCTGGCCCCTTGTCTCTTCATAGTTAACATAATCTTTTCACGTTATTTAATCGCCTGACGGCCTGAAATTGTTCGATGGAATTTCAATATCATATTTGTTTTGTCCAAATTTAAAAATGACGTCTGTTGTCATAATGCAGACATATGCACTGTTAGAAATCTACAATTATGTGAATATCAGTTAACTCGTTTTCATATTATATATCGACCGTGGAAAGGAAAAAGGACATAATCCACAGTTTTTCAAAACAGCTTTTTTCGATAATTATAATGTTTACAACATGATCCATTTTTTAACAAAAATATGTAAGCTGAAAATAACGAATTAGTATAAAAAGTAGCTTTTAAGATTGAAAAAGTAGGTAGGTAGAAAAAATGACTTAAAAAATGTTTTCCTTAAAAATATATTAAATCGATATGAGGTTGATTCAATAAAAAAAACCATGCTTATCAGCCTTCTTGCACTTCCAGATTGTGTATATTTCATAATTTGACTTTGGCCCAAAATCATCAAAAAACTTTTTTTGTGTCTCCTGTAAAATTTGTTATGTTTAAGTTGCGTCCTTTTTCCTTTCCACAGTCGATATGGTGACATAATATGGCGTGGAACACGATAAAAATACTACTTGAAAATGTATGTAGTGCTATACATTTTGAAGAACTGCGGTGCTATTCCAACGCGCGAACGGTCTGAAAAACTCAACACAATCACGTGTTGAGTATTTCTTACCGTCCAAATATGTGTTCGCGCGCAGGAATAGTACCGCTGGCTCAAAAATTGTATGACTTGTTCAGGAAGCGATTGACACACCACTGCTTATGGGTTGTTTATTTCAAGCAACCGAGTATGTCGCGATGCCATGTCAATAGTCAGTCAATACACATGGAAAGACTCGAAAAGGCCTTGAATTCGCTTAAAACACAGGACTGTCAAATTGTGTGGTATGGCTCGTGCATCTTCCGTTTTGAAATGGCCTCTTTGTATTTTGTTTCGCCAGATTAGGATTATGTTAAGTCAAACAATGAATATCTACTGGTTTGTGTTAGAGTAGAACCTCGATATAACGAACAAAATATATAATTAAAAACATCCTGTTAATGTTTTACATGGCATGTTTAAAACCAATAGTACATAGGTATTCTCTTAACGAAATTATTAACCAGTGCTAAATTAAATGCATGTTAAAACAGTTTTTAATTAACCAGTAAAAAAATATTGTTTTCGTTAAATCAATTGGATGTTAACTTACCTACGCGACAAAAAAAGAATAGCGCTCACAACCACACCCCTCAAGTACAATTCCCATTCAATGCTTTGTTGTAATGTCAGCTGGTACAACAATGTCCCCCGCATCATGTACAACTTTACTATTATTGTTCACTGATTGCTAATTAACAGTTTGTTTCAATTAAC
Organism: Himalopsyche tibetana; assembly: GCA_030503985.1. Classification (NCBI taxonomy): domain Eukaryota; kingdom Metazoa; phylum Arthropoda; class Insecta; order Trichoptera; family Rhyacophilidae; genus Himalopsyche; species Himalopsyche tibetana. Next base: position 6,536,398 of record JAPJYX010000014.1, read on the forward strand.
TTCCCGTGTGCGCAAGTTCTCAAGCTGGTTGGCATTGTTTGCCTCGCATGTGTTCTATTGAAAGTGGAAGTGACTCTTATTGTGACGGCTATTTATCAGTTGTGTTCGTAAAAGCTAAATCGGGTTACTTTTGTAAGTGTACAAATACAATTATAAAAGTATATTTTCCCACACTTAAAGCATTTCTTTAAAATGGTTTAAAAAACGAAAAAATCTTCAATCATTGCACCGTTTGCATATTTTCATCGCCGAAGCCACAATTTTGTAAATATGTTTATATGTATATACTTTCTAATGTAAATAAGAATTAATAAAATAATATTTTTAAAAGTTGCAAATATATTTACAATATAAATCTGACCGTCCTAACAACATAAATAAAATGTTACCGTTTATGGTATTGTTGGTAAAAGCTTCGCCATAACGGTTAGGCCGGACTTGGTCAAATCTCAGTGAGGTCAATATCATATTTTTCATATTTAACTTTGAGATCTAAGTTATGGGTGTTTATGATGTCTCTTTTTCTCGAGTATATCTAGTATTTTTTTTTTTAATTCTAAATATTTGGCGCAATGGCATAAGCTATAGTGCTAAATTGTCTTCTAAAATATTATATATAATCCAGTAGTATGCATATATGTACCAAAATGCCGAATAACAATCTAAATAATTAATGTTAGTTAATTTCTTCTAAGATGGTAATGGTATTTATTGATTTAAAAAAGCAATCTAACTCAATCCTGAAATATAAAAGAGTTAAGAAATAGTTATCAGTCAATTGATAATTATTATTATACATATATATTATATAAGAACATATAATACGATATGTCTCGTCGTTGCACATATGTAAATGTATTATTTTGTAAATTTTAATGTAAAAAAAAGAAGATACATACTATGCCTTAAGAGTGCAGAATTGAAAAGCAAAACATGCAAGCGATGATTGCAACTCATTTCTGCTCATACAAATAACGTATTTAATTCTAAAAAAAACCATATTTTACTGACGGAGTTTACGGTTTTTAATAATAAGTACGACTTTGTCAAGTGTCCACTTAAATATATTGACTGATTTATTGCGTAACAGATAATGGTCGCCAAAGATGTCAAGCGTCTATATCCGTTCACCGTTTATCAAGCTCGACTCAATCCCACGTCTCACACGCCCCCAGTATTCAACATGTTAAAACAATCCGTCTTATGGATTGAATTTTTATCTCACTGCTGCAGCACACTTTTCAATATTTTACAGACTGCTGGTAAAACGATTCCATATTCCAGGGCGGCTTAATGTATGAGAAATAAATATTGTTTTTATTGTAGTTCACATTTATTATAAACATTTGGTGTAGTAATTACTGGGAGGGTTTGACGTTATGTTTTACTATGTGGTACTCATTTTTAATGAGCAATTACGGAAAAAAAATATACATAGGCGGGGGGGGGTCCTGTGGGTCCATTCCTTGTGATAAAATATGAACATGTGAAATTAAAAAAATCGTTGGTCGCAGATTGTTTTCAGATTTAGGAGTCAGTGGCATGCAAAAGGTTGGGAAGCACTGTTTTACAGCATTTGCAAGCTTTACACCGGGGTGCATGCTCGATTAGGTAGCGTGTGCTGTATGTGCACAATGGGAATAAGGAACACACGTCACATAATCGCGCACGACTGCGCTCCGGCGTCTAGCCTACTATTGACTAAATGTATGGCGCTTCCTTAGGTGCGTCACACACCTGGCGTAAATGACATCGCGTATAATTTACATGAAACTATTTACTTTCTGTGATGTGTTTTCTGATTTCTTAATACTTGTACTAAGTATAAAATAATCAACAAATTAAGCATTTGATTATGAAAACTAAATATATGTTCTCATTGTTGCAGACATTGGACCTAGACCGCGATGGCCTGACTAAGATGAAAAAGGCCATTAAGGCTATTCACAATTCTGGAAACTGTAAGTACATAATCGTTTTATCCACATTTTTATTTTATTTATGTTTTACATAGTGCAAAAAATAATAGAGTTACATTGGAGGGTGAAATTAAAATGAGGAAAACAAATTGGTACACAACACAAATTAGATTACCAAATCGTAACTCGGACGGAAAATACTATCTTGCATGGGGCGAATAAACGTCTCAAACGTCGCAGTTGGAAATTTCCTCGATTAAAACCAAGTAAACCTCATTGCTAACCTTGCTCGCTTCCGACGTCGATCATATCATATGTAATCCTGATGAAATATCATTACAGAAATCATTTTACCAAATGACAATTCAGTTGCAAAAAGATTCATACAGGGCTACAATTGAATATTAGGATATTAAGTATATCACTTTTAAAGTGTTCACTGTCAATACTTGGTGGCAATGTATTATATTCAAAAAGTTAACAACTCTTTTGTTTTAATTCCATATTTATTTATATGATCAGAACCGGTTTCGCTCATGCCTTACCTTTTCAACAGATAATAATATACATTAAAACAGTGCTTTTTATACTAAACAAAATATAGCACTGTATTAATATAAAGTAAATTGCTCGTGTTAAGCGATACCTGTCCTGATCAAAGTAATAAATGTGGAATTAGTGCATAAGAGTGTTTTATTTTTTGAATATGTGGATATATATGTATGTTAAGAAAAGGCTAGAATTTAGCTACTCGCTCTCTCTATTCCCCAGTTTTAAAGATCGGATGAATTGTGGATGGGAAGCTAGAAAGGATGTGAATCGATAAAAAAAATCTATGCATGTATTCTGTCCGTTCGAGGATTCTGTCTGTGAGTAATAACTTTAAATAACCAACTTGACAACCACTGGTGTCATTTTTTTTTTGCCTAGAATGTCTTCTGGAGGTACCCATATAAATCAGCCACGGTTTTAATTTAAATTGTATACATATTTTTATTTAAATTCATTAAATATATTTGTTTTCTTATTTGCAAAATATTGTTTATACGGTTACGTAAAAGTTACACGATTTGTGTTTACGATCGCTGTTGTAGTCAAATCAGAAAACGAAGTGCTTGGTAAATTCTTTGCACTGGAAACTAAAGTAATAATTACTAGCTCGAATAATAGCATAATCATGTTATTACGCCGTATTTTTACTTACCGTATCCGTGCAAGCTATTAACCTATATAAAGTCACTCGAAGTAATGATTTACTGTGCAAATTACTGCGTCAAAAAATCAACCATATCCACGCTTAAATGGTCAATTAATTTACCTGTTAATAATACACACTACTTGTGATTATTTCAGTACTCAACCCCTACGATGCAGCATTCATTAATCACGCGATATGTTGGCCCATTGCCATGAATTCGTGTGTTGATTATTTTCAATCATGATACCACGGAATCATAATAATGAATTCAAAATGCATTAAATATTTGCTTGGAAAGTTAATGTAACTTAGTATCGCGAAAATGTGAAAAAATATGACTTTTAATTTAAATTTCACAACACATTTTTATTTATCGCCGGATCATTTGACATTCCAATTAATTATAATTAAGAATACGGATAAGCGCAAACGATTTTTTTTCTTATCATCCTAAAAGATTTATTGGATCCTGTATGTTGCCCAACTACTATCACATCTTTATACAAATGCAACAATAAGACAATCTGATAATCTCAATTACGAGATAATGACAGTTTAATTTTTGGCAAAATCTAATATATTTTTGATAACATACATTACTAGAAGAGTACTGTTAATTAACAGTAGGATAAAGTGGCCATATATGTATTTATTAAATTTAAAACAATATTATAGTTGTGTATCAATTATAGCGTTTTGTTGTAATGTTGCAAACATAGTAAGTAAACTAATATTTTGTTAAATGTAAAATAAACATACGGTTAAATGATATCCTTGTTTATCTTTTTTTTTTTAAATTACAGTGTATCCCAGGCGCGTAGAACCTGTGGCTTTCTGGCCATTCCTGAAATTCTGTAATTTTTTGTAAATTCGTAAATTCTTGAGATTTTGAATTTGAAAGTTCAAACCTCTTCAGTCGAAATCTGCATTCATATAATGCTTTTCATAGATTCAAACGTTTTTTGTCGATTATCCTAATGTTGCATATACTGTGTTTTCTGTAGAAAAATACGACGTAGACATTTAATATTTACACTGAAATTCTATTACACATGTTGGTTTGTTGATTGGCCCTACACCACTCGTTGAATGACCTTCAAGAACGCTATCGGCAGATGGAATATTTTTATGAATCGAACCTTTTAGTTTCTTCTTGTTTTTTTTTGTGGAAGCGAAGAGAATATACAATTTTATTTGTGGATATTCATTGCGCTATTGAAGGCGGCTACATGCAAATAATGGGTGGTGGTCCTGCTCGTATATAGAGCAGTTGCCGCTCAGCAGATTTTCCCTGGATCGTCATTATACGGATACACAAGATACGTACATAACATGTACGTTTTCACAGTGGCTAAAAAAGTTACAATACTATTGATTCCGTTCTTCTTATCTTTCTGTGTGGCAACAATTTTGAGCTATGCATCGGGACAACAGTGTTAGGGATACATTTATTTGTTATGAAATCAGTTGTTACATACCTATAAGCGGTGAGAAAATCAGTTAAAATACCTTCATACATTGTACTACATTCGACTAACAAAATATATTATTATAAACTCAGATTTGGGAGCGGAAATTGTTTAAAGTATACCTGCTGCATTAACAAGTTTAACCAATTAACGATAGATCTGTATGTACGTACTTATTTTCATCTGACATAGCCGTTAATTGAAACACGTTTACACAATATGTGTTACCGGACTTCGTTACGTATTTTTAATTAAAATAATAGGCAGTGTAATAGACTCAGGTGAAAGTGCATTCATGTTCGAATTCCCTTCACCTTCATCAGTAACACGGGATACGCTTCGTGGACAAACAAGCTGTCCGAGCCTTTAACCGGTCCGCTGAAGTGTGGAGGAGGGGAGGGTTTGTTTCCGACATTGCTTTGGGACTAAACGTAAAGTGACTGAAAAAATAATTATACGCAGGATATAAAATATTATTATATTTCGATCGTTTTGAAATTCTCCGTATCAATATTTATAATCAAATAAATCATTATTTCGATGGATTCGGCGATGAATTTGTGGAGGTTCATTTTTTTATTTTAAATTAAACTTTGTCATACCACCTGTTGTGTAAGAATGGATAAAAAAATTCTCATTTTTAAGTTATACATAACAAAATGAAGGTCGCGCTTCTTTCCTTTTCTACTGGACACAGGGAGGGGGTAAGATACAAAAATTGATCGTACTTATGACATATGAATTACTTATATTAGGACCGGTAAATCTAAAGGTAAATAAATTTATCATTGGTAAGCCGGCTGACTTATTAACAAATGTTTCATTTCTATTTCATGGTTTTATTTTTTTCCAAAATCTCTAATCTGTTCATTCTTAATCCTTTATTATTAACTAGGTGAAGTGTTTCAATTATTATTATCTATGAGAAGTTTTGCAATATTATTTCTGATGATGCGTATTAAAGAGGCGTAACACGTGTCACAATTTGTTATCAAAATAATAAATTTATGCGAGTATGATTAATACGATTTACGAAGTGTGCTAAATGGAAATTAAATTTAACATTTGTATCGTTAATTTTGTTACTTCTGTTTGTTCGCTCTTTTCAAAACCACGCAACGAAAACACCACAAGTGTCCACAGAAATTTGAACATTATTATGAAACTTGATATATTTGTTACCTATGTTAATTTTTCACCTCAATATTTTAAACGCTTTAAACGCTCACTTCTAATGTAAAAGGCATTTTATGTTAACCATCTGTTTTTACTTATTTACAAGTAAATAATTTACGCGTATTAACCTTCCTAACGAAAAATAAGCACCCAATCGTTAGTGCACCCTAATCTGGCTTCCGGCCGAGAAGAGGACGAGCGGTAAAGCCTATCCTCGCTGCGATCGGACATTTTGCACTTTTTAACCATACTAAAACTAGATAGAGGAGGAAAGTAAAGTTCATAAATTGAGCGTCTAGACGGGGGTTGATGTTACGCCTTTGACTCCTGCTTAGAGGTCGTTTTGAACAAACGAAAGGTTTTTGTAAATATCACCGTTTAACCAACGGGGAAACCCCTTTTGTCGTTATGGTGTAGCGACAAAATAATTTGCATTGTATTCTTTAATCGATTTTTGTTTCATGCGGCTATTAAATTAATGATGTGCGACTACCTATATTATGTTCTTGAATATAACCCTTTATTTTGGAATTAAATAGATTACTTTACTTTTAACATTACACACATATATGAAAACATTTGTTTTTAGAGACTAGTAATAAGTTAATATATTAAGTAAAATTATAGCTAACGTTTTTTTTTATCTAAAGCAAATTTCCTGACGTCACTTTTCCCACTCTCATATAATACTTTGTTTATTACATGTCGATGTTCTTCGAAGTCAGACCATTTGTAAATGATGAAGTCGGGGTCGCGGTTTCTTTTCGCGACTCTTTAGTCATGATAAAACTATTGGGCTAGTAAAAATAACCTCTTATAGTAAAATAATATTTCAACTATCATTTTTCGTTAAAGGAAAAATGGATTCACAAGTTTTCAATCAAGCGCAGAAACTGGTCAAGGCGATGTCTATTTTCCGACGCAACGTCTCATCTTTACCAGGAATTTCTTCCACGACGTAGGCAGTCGCCAACTATAATATATAGACGCGTCAGTTGATCTATCAAAGCATTTCCTAAGAGTAATAATCTTTAGAAAGTTATGATTGCAATATATACTATTTATACCTTTGACATTCAAATTCTATTTAGGAACTGTGCTAAGCTAAAATTAGGGCCAACTGTTGAATATTTATGATGCATTCGGCGGCAACTTGCCGAAATTTATGTTTTATCATTAACATGTTAACTTGTTTTCCCAACGCAAAGCCTTTAGCTAACAGTCCTCAAGCATTAGATAATTGACCTAATTCAACTAAGGAAGGGGATAAAAATACAGTATTCAAAATGTATGTCATACACTAGCGAGTACTCAAGAAAGTAGTTTAGTCAAATTAGACCTGTGGTAATAATAATCGCTTTGATATTCTATTTTAATATCAGTTTTCAACGGAATACTAATAAACACTGTCGTTAGTGGAACAGAATAATGTTACCGAATGATTTGCCTAAATTTTAATTAATAGATCATGCTAGCATACTCGGTGTTTAGTGGTTTATAGACTGTTGATATTTTGCGAGATCAGACATATATCAACAGAGTGAAGTACTGTTATAAAATATATATGACCTGTCCACCAAAGTTCAATTTTTCATCGCAAATTCAATCATAAATCAGTCGCCATTCACTGTTAAATCGCGCCTGCTTTCGCCCGAGCCGCCGACAGACAATATCCGTCTAGCTGTCGTAAATCGCGTTGCCCGCAATAGTTTAAATATTAACAAGGTTGTATCAGCCACCTGTTACTTTGTTCTGTGCGCCTGGTATTTTTCGATAAAAAATGGGGCATTTCTTGAATGCCGGAAACATATTTAAATATTACAGGTGACAAGGGAAACCTTTTACGCGCAGCCCTTTCGGTTAACAGGTGGTATTCTGGTTGCGTTTTTTGATTAGGGCAGAGATAATATCAAATATCAACCTTTTCAAGGGCAAACATTGTGTCGTATTTGTAAGGAATAGTAACACAATGACATGTGCGATTGCAGTATCAAAATATGTAATGAATTTGTTAGTGTTATGTATTCATAGTTAGTAAATTAATTACTCCGTTTCTGATTGAGTTCATATTTACTTGACGAGTTGACCTCCGTATCTCAGTGGCAATTGTTGTTAAGTCCTGAGATGGTAAAATTATAATGATCATATATTTCAATTTAGCAACTTGTTTTCGGTGTTTTTCTCTCGGAGCATATATCTGAAGATCTTATGTTGCGGAGAAAAATACTCAGCCGTATTGTTTTCATTTTATTGTTTGCAGTAGAGTTATGGTTTTACGTCGAAAGTGAATCACTTTTAGGATGTTCACTGTCAATACTTGGTGGAAAGGCATTGTACAAAAAAAAAACAGAATATTCTTTTGTACTAATTTCCACTTTTTATTTTTGCAAGATCTGGGCTGTTTTCGGTCATGGCGAGCATTATCAACTGATAAGAAATACAATTTAATAGTGTTTTTTATACAAAACAACATGAAATAACCGATTGGTATTGAACAGAATTTACAAATTATAGCATAAATTATGAATAAGTGAATCTAAACTGATTCAAATTAAAATATTAAATACTCATCTTACAAAAATTAAAAGTGGAAATTAGTACAAAGGAATATTGTTTTTTTTAATCGAAAGTGAATCATAAAAACATTTTTTAAACATAACTAGTCTTATTTGTTGATATTAAAAAATATATGTTTCAATTAAGTACAGTGATAAATTAGAACAGGAATCGCTCATGGCAAGCAATATCAACTGATGAAAATTTAAATCGACACAAGGTTATTTATTATCTGCACAAAATAATCCTGTATTTTACACATAACTCTTCTTAAAAAATAGTTTATTCCTTTGTGATATCACATTTTCTGTAATCTTCGTATCCTTTCGTTTCAAATCATAATATTATTTGAGACCCTCTACCCTACGTTATTATATTGACGGAATCTAAGAAAATATGAAACACACATTATCTTGAAAAAACCTATTATTAGACGAGGCAGTCGAATTAAGCTTATTGCAATCTGTATGTAAGTATCTAGTTCTAGTAGAAGTAGATAATGTCCCTTAGTTAAATCGATAATTATGGGCGTTCGAAATAAAAGGCGCCAGAAAAATTTTCATCATTTATTTTTTTGCGAGTACGTACGTGGTAATCAATCTTCATGATAGTCGATTATTAACGCTGGAGAAAAACCATTCCCTTTAATATCCGTTCCCTTGGGTATGAATAATATTTTCCGAGTTGGAATTTTTTTTAACGAAATTTAAGGATATCGATTAATCAAGTTGAAAAAATATTTTAATTTTCAGCTACCTTTTAAACCGTTTTATGTTCATAAAACACCAACACTTTTTAGTATTTTCAATTGAAGCTTGTTTTATTAGGAATCTTTTAAAATGAAATAATCGATTTAAAACTGTCGTGATTTAAACATACTTATTTTAAATATAAAATTAACTTCCGCATAGTTACCGCCGAATCTATCAAAGATATAATTCTTTCCTTTCGCGATAGATGATGGAACACTAAAAAATTCTGTATTTTTATTTTTCCAAACGATTTTAGTGCGTTTATTGCTATAAAATCATGTATTTTTTAAATTCTCTTCTGAAAATTCTGTCAAGATTTTCTTATATGAATACGTACATAAATTACTCATTTACGTTGGTATTATTAAAACTGAACAAATAGCAACGTAATACATATTTCCTTCAAACATAACTTACTGATTATATGCGGTCGTGCAAATATTTTTTTCAACATCAACTTAATTACATTATTGAAGGAATTATATGGTATCCTGTATATCTCCTCTTTGTATCGATCATTCATATTTGAACAACCATTCATTTTTTAATATTGCTATTTCTATAGTTAGCTATCGTTTGATCAATATGCGTAGTCCCATCTATACTGAGTCAATATTGGTTTTTAAAATACCGAATTCGAGTGTATATTAGGCAAAATTATTTTCATCAAAAACACGCGCTATGGGGACATATTATTAATAATTTATTTGTGCGGTATTCAAACGGCTAAAATCATAAATCTGAAATGACAATCAAATAGCCTGCAAAATATTAATGTTTCCTTTAATTACACATTGTATTAATTATTACATGTATCATTATTGATCACAGCAAAATTAGAGTTTATTTAGGGGCTACAATTTTCCTTGAATCTTTGGATTTTCTACTGGTTTATAAACATCCCATATATACACCAGCTCATGCTCATAAAATGCTTTATCGTACCTTATCATACCGTATACCCTATCATGGGTACTAGATAAGCAGAACGGCTTACAAAATAAATGAGCAAGGGAGGGCGATAACCCGCTCGCAGTCGACGATATCCAGACAGGTTTCCCTTTGTAGCCTGAAAGCTACATCTCGTCCTGCGTTTTCATCGCCGGGCGAAACAAAATTTACGAATAATTCCTGCCGCAAGCTGGAAGTGTGTATTCCGCCTCAACACCTTCCAACACGGCATCATTAATAATACAAACATTTTGCCGATTGTATTTGGCCGGCTTACCATATCGCACTTTCAAACACTGTGTATAAATCAAATTCGATGGCCTTACGTGATTTAATACTACGTTTAAACATTACAATGGAGTACAGATTGTGTTATACGATCCAAAAAGGTCGCTCATAATGGTTTTGCGATAAATTTCCATACTGTAATTTATCAATCGTATCGGATTTAATCTGGTAGAATAACGCCTTTATTTAAATTTTGAATCGTTCATATTTTGTACATTTCCATTCGTTTTAATCACTTACGACTCGGTCTTCGCCTTTCGGGTCTTAAACCATTCAGGTGCACGAGCGAACTTTAGGTGACTGTTAGGCAAAAGATGTTTTCACTTTTATTGTGATCACTGTGGAAATTCAAAAAAATATCATAATTATCAGTTGACAGAGCTCGTCATGAGCGAAACCGGTCCTGATTTTATTGAATAAAAGTGGAATTAGTTCAAATAAGTATTTTATTTTTTTGAAATAGATTTTATTACGTACATATGTATAAGAAATGAGAATAATTAAGACAAACTATTGAACCTATAATTTATTGATGTTGCTCTGAATTAATTTCAATATTGATTTAATATTATATGAACGACGTCGAATTTGAATTAAGATAGTTATCCTAATAAACAATTAAAAACTTGTAGGTCTCTGAAGTTACATATGGTCACTGGTCATCATAAAAACTCGAAAATGTCGCTATGTAGATATGCTTAGTGATTTTTTAATGATGGTCATTTTTCTATAATTAGATCACGTATTACTATAAGGATGATAAAAATGTAGAAATTACCTTTATTTTACTATTGTACGTGTTTAACAAGACAAATATGTAATTGTTATATTATTTTGAACCAGTTTCATTATCGTCTGCAAATATCAATTTTGGTATATGTGAACTTATTGATTTTTTTCCTTTACATTGGATTTATTTTTCTGGTTTTCTTTGTTGCTTATTTATTTTTTTATATTCTGTATTTCGCGTCCTGAGAAATACAAGGTTCTAAGCTAAAAAAAATGGTGAAATAAAAGTAACTATGGATACCATTAATGGTACTTGGAAGACTTTATTGTTAATTTTGTTTTACCAGCAATTTTAGAACCTTGTAGTTCTCGGATAGAGATTTATCAAATAAAGTAATCAAATCTTCTTACATAAAACAACACATAAATGAATCAATCAAGTAGCATGAAATTTATTTCTCAATAATTATATATTTGTCCGAGATCATTGCCAAATGATTAATGTGTTCTAATCTACGTGTTTTGATAAAATTTCATCATGCGTTTGAAAACATAATCTCTCCAGTTGAACATTGTCATCATTTTATTTGCTGCTTATGTACATTTTGTTTACTCTTATTTGCGCAATTTAACTACCAAAATTGATAAAACAGCTGAAAATAGATTGACACAGCGCGCTATATGGATTTACATCAACCGGTGTAAGTACTGCAAGAAAGATTAATTGGTTCGCGGAGTTTTTGCAGTAACGTCAATGGTGCCAAAAATCCTTATTTAAACATGCGTCCTCAATTAACACTATTATTAATGTGCTGAGGTTATATATTCCGCTTATTATATAATTGTCGGGTTCTGTTCTCATATTTTTTCTCAGGAAGGAAAATTCGTAACGAATTGAACGTAATCAAACGCCTACGAATTAGCCAGGTATAATATGTTCAGGTACATTCCGTGATAGTTGACGTTTAGTTTTTTTTATTTGATAAATATACACAAACTTTTTCTTTTTTTTATATATAAGATGTACACTAAAATTGTATTCTCTAGATATTCATTATTTTAACGAACTTTAATTTCTTACTTGGAAGATTGCAGATGCCAAAAAAAGTGATTATTACCTTCGCAAAAAAGTATTATTGTATGTATCAAATATTGCTATTTGGATCCATAGCATTGGTCATTAGTTAGTATCTAAGTACCATTGGATTTATCTATATCTTCTTGCTCCTCAGTTGCTCAACCTCCCTTTTTTTGAAGAGTGTAGGGATGGAGAGGAGAGGACTAGGACAGGACTAGTGGTTGGCCATTCGCTCTCGCTATACTCCGTTATCTTAGAACAGGAATTATGGGGGGGGGTCAATTCATAGACAACACAAACATCCTTACCTTTGAACAGAAATATATTGTAAAAATTCTGTTCGTACTAGGAAGTCAACGACGTTGACCACTGTGCCACGAACCTGACTTGGATTTATTACTCATTTTAAATTGAAAAACAAAAGAAACACTCGTGCGTATACAAAAATAAGCTTGCAATCCACGTGGTTGTTAAGCTCTCTTCGTTTTTCTTATTGTGTATGTAAAAATTGCTTACCCACATTACCAGCTATACATACGTTTATCAAAGCGATTACAGGACTTTTTCCAAAGCTCCCTATCCCGTTTACTGCGACCCCAAGAGATGTTCACTTAAATAGGCATTTGTTTTTCTCTGGGTATGTACTATGTATGTAGTACGACAGATTTTTGTTCAAGTATCCTTGCTTTCGTATTACGATAAATTGCTTACGTTTGTTTGCTTGTTTGTATTCAAAACTTACAGCGCAATATAAAGAAAAAACAATATGACGAAGATTTTTAAACATTGTTGTTATAATAATATTGATATAGCATCTGTTATGATATGATACGCGGGATATTGTGTCTAGTTGATGCTTTTATGTTTACTATTCGCTCCTATTGGAAAATATCAAAGCGGATCAAATAAAATTTCATATTGGAAATTGTATGATTTCATAATATTTTATTATACGATTGTACCTACGTTTGTTGAAACTATTCAAATAAGTTTATTGATTGAATTGTTATTTTCTTGGTAAGTCCAGAGTAAAGTAAGTAGTTCTAAGCATGATGTGGAACCGAAATAGCTTTCAACTATGTTATATAATTTCTAGAGGTTAATTCTGTGGTATTTTCATCTTCATAGTATTTTTAAGTTTTTGACTGAAGCTGGAATTAAAAGAAGCTGGAAGATGGTGGAATTAAAATATTAAATTTGAATTATCCAAATTTTGTACATTACATATTTTGTCATTGACGACCTGTGTTATGCCTTTCGTCATCTTCAGACGTCCAAATTAACCTATATCGCCATCAATAGCTTTTAACTTAATGATACATAAATTAATTTATTATATATACGCGAATACACTTATTTATCAAACTTCAGTTCAAGTTTATCCATAAACTTGAACGCCTAAATATTTTGAAAGGCGAAAACTGGCTTTTAAGTGAAAAAAAATGTTAAAATGTACAAAATTTTAACTATTAAAATGTATTCAAATTTTGATACTATAATCAATCTATTGTAATATTAAAATTTTAAGGGAAAAAATTGAAGTGATGTTTATCTCGACATCACGGCATAAGTTGTTACGATTTCACCGTAGTCCATTTTTTGAAAAATCAACGTTTAAAGTAGAATGCTTTTACTGAAAACTCGATGAAAATTTAATTTTAAAATACCTTTCGTAGGTGGCACTTGGTATTTCCGATTTTCTTTTTAAAATTTCTCAGATTTTTGACATTTTCTTTTTGAAAAAAAAAATGAAGACAAAAAGTGTCCACTCAATTCCCGACGGTGCCACTCCAAAAGAGTCCAGTGGATCGTATCAGATCGCACCCACCCCAGCGTCTTTTTCATCAAGGTGGAAAAGCGCTGGGTGAGATTTTATCGGCGACCCGAGGAAAAATGGAAAATTTTACGGTCAGACGGAGCGATTTCGCAGTAAAAGCCGAATAACGCTATGTATTCATGTCGGTGTGGGGTTCCATTTTTCTCTTGGTTCAATATTAGTAATACAATTTTTGGGAGTTTTTCTTTTAAAGCTACGTGTATATCTATATATATAAAAGAAAGTGGGGTTTGTTACACCACGTATATCTCGAGAATAACAGCTCGGATTTTAATGATCTTTGTTTTATTAAATTCGTATCCGCCTAGAATAGCAGAATAAGCATTAAAACATCGGAAAAATATCACGGCAAAGAAATTATGAAGAAAATTAATATTCTCATACAGTTTTCAAATGGCGAACACCTTGAAATAATGAAAATGTCGTTTGTATGCAGATTTCATCCGCTAGGTGGCAATTTTTCCAAAATTCATTTGTTTTTGCTTCTTTTGCATACGATTGACTTCTAAATAATTTTAAATTTAGAGTATGGGTTAGAATAAAACAAATCGATGATATAAAATGAAAACGAAATAAAATCGGATAATGTTGAAATAAGGTTATGTTTTTAATTAGGTATGATAATTTTTTTGACAAAAATATTACGCTGTTTGCACGAACGTTGCTCTACTTTGAGATGCCACGTTATTACACTTGGAAAGCTACATCGAAGAAATTTTAACGTCGAAAGCAAGGCGATGCGGTTCCTGCTCATCCGAATGACTACTGATGCTCTTGGCGAATGTACACAGTTCATCCGAAAAATGACGAATGCTTCTACTTGCACGTCAACAGCTCAAATTGCTTGAAAATGATACTCATTACAATCGCTGAAGAAATTGTTTCTGAATCTCCAAGTCAGATACGCACATTATTTTCTATCATTATTTTGACATGCTTCCCATCGAATCCCCGTGAACTGTGGAACAAGTACAAGGATGACATGTCCGAATACATTTTGCATCGAATTCGTGTCAGTTTGGGGAATCCCGATCTCGAGGTGAATGAAGAGATACATAACCAGGCTTTGCTTTAGACCGAAGACATGTGTTACCTCATGTGCGGCAGTTTGGTAGTCAAGTTAGGAATGCCAACGCCAGATCGTGGAATGAACGACGCTTTCAATCGAGAATTGGAACGTGAAGTGAATATGATCGAGATGCATTGAACCAATCAGTTTGAACGAATGTACCACTGTTGAACCCTCAACAGAAGGAAATTAGCGATACGTTAATGAAGGTAATTGATGATGGAAATGGTGGCTTATTTTTCCTCGATGCGCCCGGTGGAGCTGGGAAGACATTCTTCATGTCATTGATTATGGCCACTGGTCATGCGAGATAAAAAAAATTCTGTAGCAGTTTCTTCTTCTGGAATAGCAGCCACGTAGATAGATCAACCGCTGCCGATGAAATAAACGCTTGCCTCAAATAATTGACAAACATGCGAGTTGCATTGCTAAACGATCCATCTGCCGAAGATTTCTCCAAGCAATTGCTGACTATCTATTTTAATAAAAACAATAATCCTTTGTACTTCATTCCACTTTATTTAATATGTCAGGACCGGTTTCGCTCATTGCAAGCATTGTCAACTGATGACAATGCTCGCAATGAGCGAAACCGGTCCTGACATATTAAATAAAGTGGAATGAAGTACAAAGGATTATTGTGTTTTTATTAATATAATGCCTTTCCACCAAGTATTGACAGTGAACACCCTAAAAGTGACTATCTATTTATTCATTGTTCAAAATTAAAATTACAGTACATGACATAACAGCTGACGCCAATTCGCCATGTACTTGAAAAATATAATAAGACAAAATATAAAATAAAACTACATAATATATCAGAATCAAAATCAACATAAAAAATCAAGAAATAAAATAGTGAAATTTTACAAACAGTTCACAAATACTATCACTAAAAATGTCCACTTTTCTAGGCAATGCGTTGATCAATCTAACGGCCCTTGGAACTGGTGATTTAAACCTCTTAAGCGAGGTATAAGTTTTTAGAAATAAAAGTTTTTGCTCATAGTTACGCCCACGTAAAAATAAATTGGAAGCATGTAAATTAATAGTCATGAGAATTTGAGGATTATTAACTCGGCCCCGAGGAGGAGAGAAAAATGATTTAAGCTTGAAAACGATCTTCGACTATCGTCGGTAACGACCGTGTTCCTGTTGACAAATCGAACAGATTGATTTCGTTTCCGCCGAATTTTAACAATTTCGTCTCAACGAAGAACGGCTTCATCAAAAAAATGTTCCCAAACGTCTAATCACAAAAATCACAATTGGTTGATTGAATGAGTAATTCTTGCGGCGAAGAACAAAGATGTGGATCATTTAAACTTCACAATTCAAAATCAAATCGTTGGTCCACTACATTCCTTCAAATCTAGCGAACTTTCGCAAGGTGCGCGAAACATTCTTGCGCAGACTGTACATATAACATATTCTTTCAACCAAAAAATAATTATTTCTGCTTCTCTATGATAGTGTCATCAGAAATAGTTTGTAGTATCGACCAAACTATTTGTTTTTTTTCGTTTATTAGAGATTCGCGCCGCAGCACACCCAGCATCGCCTCGCGGCACACCGCTTGCGGAGCACTGCTTTAAACGACTGAAAAACTGACATGCAATATTGCGAAACACTCACCAATGACCAAAGTTTTGGTAGCAAGTAAAATCATCACCTGGGATGAATGGACAATGGCGCACAAATGCGCATTGGAAGCACTCAATCAAAGTATGAAATATCTGTGCAATGACTCAAGATGTTTTATAGGCGCAATGATTCTACTATCTGGCGATTTCCACCAAACACTACCAGTCATTCCAAGATTTACCGCTTCCGATGAAATAAACGCTTACCTCAAATCACGACTCTGGCGCTATGTAAAGAATCTTCAGCTGACGACAAACATGCGAGTTGCATTGCTAAACGATCTATCTGCCGAAGCAATTGCTGACTATCGGTAACGGGGGTGTTCCTGTCGACGAATCGAACGGATTGATTTTGTTTCCGCCGAATTTTTGCAATTTCACTTCATTCAACAAAATGTTCCCGAACATCTAATCACAAAAATCACAATTGGTTGAATGAACGAGCAATTCTTGCGGCAAAGAACAAAGATGTGGATCATTTAAACTTCACAATTCAAAATCAAATCGTTGGTCCACTGCATTCCTTTAAATCTATCGACCGTGTAACAAACGAAGACGAAGCAACCAACTATCCAACTTAATTTTTAAACTTATTGGATCTGCCTGGCTTGCCACCGCGCAATTTACAACTGAAGGTTGACTCGGTAGTCATCATGCTTCAAGTTATCAAGTTAACAGAACATTTATTCACTTTTAAGGTGTTCACTGTCAATACTTGGTGGAATGGCAATATAATAAAAATAATAAAACATTTTTAGTACTTTTTCCACATAAAATTTATTTGATCAGGACCGGTTTCGCTCATCGCGAGCATTATTAACTGATGATAATGCTCAGATGATAATAACTCAGTTGATAATGCTCGCGATGAGCGAAACCGGTCCTGATCAAATAAATTTTATTTAGTGGGAAAAGTACTAAAAATTTTTTATTATTTTTATTACAACATTTATTGATTCTGAGGCGGTACGAAGTTCGTCGGGTCAGCTAGTTTTTTATAAAACATACGTACACATAAGTTGACGTGCAGTAAATATTTATTTTGGTAAGATATGAATAGCTTTTGTTTTGCCAATAATTACTTACTTCACGCTATCGTGTTGCATAAATCTGCATCATGTATAGAACATGAGGCATTGATCGCTTGTTTCGCTGGGAGTTATGGAAGGTGTCTGTTTATCATAATTGAAACAAATATTTGTGACAGTTGTAAAGATAAGACAATTGTTTTGTGTAGGTGAATTAAATATCGTTTTATGAAATTGCTTATTCCTTTGACGGAAGGATAAACCGTAAAAACATGTAAACGTAAACGTTTTTTTTATTATATCAAGTTTGATCATTGTTGATGAAAGGGGGTCTCGAAAAAAAGAATTTCTTTAGTTTTAAATAACTGCTTAATTTTACTATTTTAATCCTATCGGCAGAGAGTCTTTAAATGAACTTTTATGTTTTGGTTAAATATTTAAAATTGTTTTTTGTTGATTATTTTTGTGTTTTTAACCTTTTTATTATATTTACCAATTCGTGGCGCATTGTTGACAAGCTAAGCTACAAGCATTGTCCTCATTATTTTACAATAAACAACAATTGAATTTGATTTTTTTGTTATTACACAGGCTGTGTACCTTAGTAAATTCATTTCCACTATTGTACAGTGGAAATGAATTTCCAGTAAATGACAATTGAATCCATCGAAAAGATCACATTTTATTCTTCCCATAGTTTTGTCACTAACTATAAATTATATAATAATTCCTGGATTGTTTGTTACAAACATACATGTTTTTTTATTAATATGATATTTTTTATAATTTTTTAATATAAAAAAATATTTGTAAGGTTTTCTACCGCTGACGATGATTTTGTTGTTGAGGCTTATTTCTTGCAAACGTTTTATCAGAGATTCGATATTCTTTGAAAACATAATTGGATAAGGAAATGCCCAAAACCGTTTACGGTCGTCTTAACCAGATGGGTATTAGACTTTTATCGAGACTCTTTTCTAATGTCCCAATCGCGTTCAGCTATCGCGGCTCTTATGTTGCGAGCGCGCAGGAAGTCGCCATTCGCGAAATGAAGCCATTTGCTACGCGACGGAAGTAGAGCTTTTCAATTTACAGCGAGAGCTTTTGCGCTAGATTTTTTCTCAGTTATTCCACAGAGGCTTGCTATCTGCAACGAGCTTTCCTGTGACTTATTTATTTTGTAAAACCATGCCTTGACAGAAACTCACAATTATAAATAATACGTTTTCTTAACTGCTGAAACATTATCAGTTAAAATACATTACATACACATTAAAAATGTACTTTTATTATTTTTCTTTTAATTTGTTATTTAAACAGTATGTATGGTCTTTGGTGAGAAAAAATATTTTTTCCAAATTAAATGAAAAATAATTCCATTTTGATAGCTAAAAATCTCATACAGGAAATGTGAATGTCCACAAATTATATGAACATAATATGCAGTAAAGATCAATTGACTCGATATATTATAATACTATAAAACAGCAGTCACCGAACTACGGCCCGCCTAAGATTTTCATCCGGCCCGCGAAAAGTTCAGGATTTTTGCATAGAAATTATTGATAGAAGAAATATAATTTTTCACGACAACTATTTATTTCAAATCATTAATTGCCATACAACTATCTGCTAGGGGACTCAAAGTGAAGGAAGTTGGATAGAAATTGGGGACGAGACGACCAGATGTTCGTTTACTCAATTTTTTTTCGAATATTCTCAATTATTGTAATTCTAAGAACGGCAAATATTTGTTTACATCTTAATTATTATTTAACTACATAAAATGAAATAATATTCTGATTGGGTTCCAATGAGAATTTATGTGTCATCCGGCCCCCTTAGTTTTTAAAAAGGTTCAATCCGGCCCGCTTCTCAAAAAGTTTGGTGACCCCTGCTATAGAATACGCACTAGTCTTATAATAAACTGCGCAGTAAAGTTAATTAATGTGATAGTAAAAATAAAATTATATTCTTATTGAAAGTCTTTGACTTGAACTGACATTTTGCAACTCAGTAACCGAATGCACTCTTCAAGTCGACAAGTTTATTTTTCATTATTATTAATTCATTCAAGTATCAATTGAAATTGCCTCATTTCCGCTGGGCTTATATTACAAAGTCGTCGAAGCGTCGCAGAAATATTTTTCTGCTCAAATATAATATGGCAGTTATAAATTCTGCAAGTTTTAATGATGTACGTGTCTTACAAAATGATCTTTGATAAAGGTGACTTTTTATTTAAAAAAAAAATAGAATATCTAAACGTGCGTGTCAAAATTCTGAATGTAATAAATAACTCTTACCAATCCCCTAATGATTAAAACTATGGCTGTTGCCATTAAAAAAACTGCAGAATCTGACGATAACTTCCAGTCCGACTTTGATTATAACAATCTAATTAAGTATAATTATTAATCCATAAGTGCTGGTTACAAGTTAAACCTCAATATAACGGATTTGGAAAAACTTTTTGTTATACACGTTTAAATTAAAAAATTATCCCTTGTCTGCAATTTTTTGCGCATTATTTCACAGACGTGTTTATTATTTTTGAGAGTTTTATCGCGTGCCGGCCGATTATTTACGCACGTATATAATATTCCCAGTCCATGTATCGAAATTAATAATATACACTGGCCGTGTATATAAATAAAGCGAGTGGTTTGAACAAAAAATATATAATTTATGCCCGAAACTTTGTCATACATTTTAACAAAAGAGATTTTTCACAATGAACAAATAGATACAGAATAAGACATTTTATACTTTCGATGGTTTCGGCGGTAACTTTGTGGAAGTTCATTTTAATAGAAAATTTAAATTAACTTTGATTATTCCACGTATTGTGTAACTAACTGTGACACGTGTTTCGCCTCTTTCAGAGGCATCTTCAGACTTACTATCGCAAAGTTTGCTTAAGTAATGAAGCAAGATTGATTCTAACATTTTAAAATTATAAAATTACAAAATGGATTGGGTTTTTTTTTCCTTTTAAGAGGAGCAAGGAGGGGGGTGTAGAATCGAAATAAAGCAAACAGATAATGATACTAATTTTACTAATGAGTTGTAAACAATCAGAATGGGATTTTTCCTTTTTAATGGAAGCAAAGAGGGGATTATAAAATGCAAACAAATTTAATCATACTACTAATGACGTTAAACATTACAAACTATTAAAACTAATGAGCTACAATCAATCATCTAGGTTTGTGATTACTCTATTAATTGGAAACAATTTTAGTAACGGGGAACCGCCTGTGCTATTAAGAATATTATTTAATAATATTTCTTTTTTGTTAAGAGTTTTATTAATTTCTAAAAATTCTAAGCTATTCATCTTTAAACCCTTTTTATTTACTCGGTGGAGTATTTCTAAATTACAAATCTGATTAAAATTATGATTATTTTCTATTAAATGATTGGCAAACTCAGAGAAATTGTTACTTTTTAGACATCTTATATGTTCTTTAATTCTAATATTAAAGTTTCTACCTGTCTGTCCAACATAAGACGCTTGACAGTCTCCACAAGAGAGTCGATAGATACCACTCTGTGACGATGAATCTACGCGATCTTTACTGTTCAATAAAATTTTACCTAAATTATTTACTGTATAAAACGCGGGTTCTATATTGTCTGGCAAAAATTTTACAATAATTTTAAATACATTCAGTGTCTCAGAAATGAACCTTTTGTCAAAAGGCCTTAAATTTAACATCTCCAACAGTATGTTAGACAAATGTGTTGAAAATCTAGCAGTAGATTTAGATGTTGCTCTATTCAAACAACCAGTTGCTTTTAAACATATTTGTGCCCAACAAATAAAAGAATTAGACTTAAACTCATTGAAATCATCGAATTCCGATATGCGGACGGCGAAAAATATCAAAGATATTTTACGTCGAGAAAACCTTACTCTGACGAAAGCAGATAAAGGCAATTCCATAGTAATTTTAAACTCATTAGATTATACATCGAAAGTAGAAGACTTCTTGTCGAAAGGAGATCATTTCCAATTACTTAACAAGGATCCTACATCCAAATTTCAAGATGAGGTAAAAACGTGTGTCAAAAACTGCCCTATCATTTTCTACTTAAATAAAAATAAAGTTATTAATTTAAACCCACAAGCTCCGAGATTATTTGGCTTACCCAAATTACACAAACCCTTGATACCGATTCGTCCCGTGGTATCTTTTTGTAGTTCTCCATCTTACAAAATCGCCCGTGAATTAAATGACGTTTTTAATTCTTACAACGTGTTTAAACCGAAGTATACAGTTAAGAATAGCATAGACTTCACAGAAAAAATCAAAGACATACAATTAACTAGTAATTGTAAATTAGTATCATTCGACGTAACAAATTTATTTACTAACGTACCAACGGAAGAGTGCAAAAATATAGTCAGCGAAATTTTAACTTTTTCGGATATTAATAGCAACGTCGTTAAAGAAATGCTTAGACTTTTTAATATTTGTATTGAACAAAACTATTTTTTGTTTAATAAAAATTTTTACAAACAATCGGTAGGATTACCTATGGGTGGTCCTATTTCACCTTTGCTCGCGGATATTTTTATGGATTATTTTGAGAATAATCTCTTTAAGTCAAATCACACGTTACTTAAAAATGTAAAAACTTGGTATCGTTATGTAGACGATATCTTTTGCATTTGGACAGGAACAGATAGACAGTTAGATACCTTTTTACGTCATTTAAATTCATTGCATACAAATATTAAATTCACACTAGAAATCGAGCAACAAAAAACCTTAAATTTTCTTGACATAACAATAAAGAAAAATAATAGCAACAGATTAGAATTTGCCATTTACAGAAAGCCTACTTATACAGATGTCGTCATTCACCATCAATCAATTCACCCGTGGTCGCAAAAACTCTCATCATTCCATGCAATGATTAATAGATTAGTTAACATCCCTCTCACTAAAGTCAACTTTGAATTAGAGTTAAACATTATTAAACAGATAGCTGTAAATAATGGTTACAACACAGACGTAGTAGTTAACTTACTTAAACGTAAGCAAGTTAAACAACTCATAGTAAATAATATTTTTTCAGGAGAGAAGAAAGCAAACGATAATATTAAAAACTGGCGTAGAATTATTTATTTAGGAGACATCTCGTCAAAAAAAAAATTTTTTGCCAGACAATATAGAACCCGCGTTTTATACAGTAAATAATTTAGGTAAAATTTTATTGAACAGTAAAGATCGCGTAGATTCATCGTCACAGAGTGGTATCTATCGACTCTCTTGTGGAGACTGTCAAGCGTCTTATGTTGGACAGACAGGTAGAAACTTTAATATTAGAATTAAAGAACATATAAGATGTCTAAAAAGTAACAATTTCTCTGAGTTTGCCAATCATTTAATAGAAAATAATCATAATTTTAATCAGATTTGTAATTTAGAAATACTCCACCGAGTAAATAAAAAGGGTTTAAAGATGAATAGCTTAGAATTTTTAGAAATTAATAAAACTCTTAACAAAAAAGAAATATTATTAAATAATATTCTTAATAGCACAGGCGGTTCCCCGTTACTAAAATTGTTTCCAATTAATAGAGTAATCACAAACCTAGATGATTGATTGTAGCTCATTAGTTTTAATAGTTTGTAATGTTTAACGTCATTAGTAGTATGATTAAATTTGTTTGCATTTTATAATCCCCTCTTTGCTTCCATTAAAAAGGAAAAATCCCATTCTGATTGTTTACAACTCATTAGTAAAATTAGTATCATTATCTGTTTGCTTTATTTCGATTCTACACCCCCCTCCTTGCTCCTCTTAAAAGGAAAAAAAAAAACCCAATCCATTTTGTAATTTTATAATTTTAAAATGTTAGAATCAATCTTGCTTCATTACTTAAGCAAACTTTGCGATAGTAAGTCTGAAGATGCCTCTGAAAGAGGCGAAACACGTGTCACAGTTAGTTACACAATACGTGGAATAATCAAAGTTAATTTAAATTTTCTATTAAGACATTTTATATTTATATTTGAGTATGCGGTTGTAATTGTATAAATATCAGCTTTCTAACAAAGCTGTTTGACATTCATTCATTTGAATGTATCGATATTTGTATCGTTTCCGAAAATGAGATTTTTCTGATTAATAATATGTTACGTTTATCCGATAAATCTATAGCAAGCTTCGTCGTCGAGTCACCCTCTGGTCTGTGTCTCCTTTGTGACATTGTAACTGCAAAATCGATATCATGGATTACAGAATACAGACTACATTACGGCGCAGTTTCTCATTTTTCTTTATGAATGCAATCGTCGTTGCATGTATAATATTACGAATTTAATTTTGTATCTTACCTGCATTCAACTACTACTTAATGATACTTTATAATTTTTCAGTATAATTAAAAAAAAAAAAGAGTTATATGCCAATGGTGATGTTTTTGTTTCCTGAGATCTCCCGTAGCCGGTTAATTGAACAATGAAACTTGAAAATTAACCTTATCAACGTGATACTGGGCGTATTGGCGTATTTTAAATATAGGGCTTATTAGAACATCCAATGCCGGACCCTCCCTGTTATCCCAGGATTGATAATTTACGATAATAAATTATTTTTTAAATATTTTTTATGTGATAAAAATAATAAAACATTTTTAGTACTTTTTCCACATAAAATTTATTAGATCAGGACCGGTTTCGCTCATCGCGAGCATTATCAACTGATAAGAAAAATACAAAAACAGTGATATTTATACAAATTTAAATTGAAATAAAAAGGTGTAAGCAACTATTAACAATTTAAAGGATTAGCAAATTACATTATAATTACACAAAATTAAAATGCTTAACACCCATAACAATTAAAAACTCATAATCAAAGAATAATAAATCTAAGTGGCAAACGATATCAATTATAAACACAATTAAAATTTGGGAAATTTTTACACAAAGTGAAACACTACATTACTAAAGTAAATATCCTAATGATGATTTGGTGTTTTTCCCGTTTCCAAGCAATGATGTACTTCAACAAAATCGGCAGTAATGAAGATTCTGAAAAAGACATTTTTAAAAACCATATCAATTCTTACAAAAGGAATAAATTTTGAAAAACATATAAATACTATAGAAGAGCAGTTAACATAGGTTAGAATTAGATTAATGAAACGGATATAATAAAGGTGATGATGCAAATACAACCTGTTCGTTTAATAAATTAGAGTTAGGTAAAAAATTTTGTCTATTTATTTCTAAGATCTCTTGTTTATCAAGTTTTAACGATTTATTGTTGACATGCAGGATTCTAAAGTTTTTAGAGATATCAAATGTATGCTTATTTAGGAACAAATGGTTCCCAAATGAAGATAATTCATTCCCTTTACGGGAGCAGGCTAGATGTTCTTTAAATCTGATATTAAAAGCTCTTCCCGTTTGACCAATATACCTGGCTCCACAAGAGTCGCAATCAATTAAATAAATGCCACTTTGGTTAAGAATATTAAGTTTATCTTTAGAATTTACTAAAATGCGTTGCAAGTTAACAGAATTATAAAAAATGACATTAAAAAGGTTTTTGTTGAATTTTCTTGAAATCTTTTCTGAAACTCTACCCAGGTAGCTCAATTTCACCCACTGTTTCTCAACGGCAGGCTCCTTAATCACCAAACTAGAGCTTACATTTAGCAAAGCTAGTTTTTTGTGTTTTTTAAATAAAAGACGATCTATTAAATCCGAATCATAACCATTATTCATCGCAATTTGTTTTATCGTATTTAACTCAAGCTCGTAACTTGCTTTTTATGTGGAAAAAGTACTAAAAATGTTTTATTATTTTTATTATAATGCCATTCCACCAAGTATTGACAGTGAACACCTTAAAAGTGATTTTTTATGTGCCTAATTTCAATACAAAAAAAACACGTGCCATTACAGCTGACGACCAAGGCGACAGATTTTTTAAATTTTTTTAGCTACAGTTGCTAAATATAAATCCGAGGAGAAGAGACATCACAAAACATAAATCTACAAATTTTAGAATACATTCTTTTTTATGATAGTTTTAATTATATAACAATAAAAACAATAAAAACAATCGTTAAGTTAAGTCAGGAGTAAGACCACAATTAATTTATTTATTACGTAGGTGATGACGAAAATTATTGTATTATTAAAGACCATAGTAAATTGGGAAGTATTTAGATTTCTTTACATGTTATAGTGAATCCCGAAATCGGTTTTAGAATGATCCCGGGAGCCGGGATTACGGGATAGCTACATTGATAATGATCCCGGAATTGGAAGCCTTAGTCCAGGCATGGCCAACCTCTCCTAGGTCTGGGGCCAAATTATCATTCTGTCTCCGAGTCAAGGGCCGGACCAAATTATTAAACATAATAAAGTAATATTAAATTAAATTAAACAAGTTGCTACTGCTTACATATCGTCAAAGGCGGTGGTGATCATAAACTAATAGAGTGGAGCCACTGCAAGCGCCCGTGTCATCTGCATTATTTAATCCCGCTCTGGAACTATTAATTTCTTTCTCTATAACTTCGCCGAGATGAATCAGGACCGGACAAAATAGCTCGGCGGGCCGGTGGTTGCCCATATGCCTTAGTCCTATCCAATTCAACCAGACAAAAATTCTGAGCGTTTACTTGTTTAAAAATGAACTTATACCCTTTTTTTCTATATACTCAAAACAAAAAACAGTTACCCAACAGAGCTGTTTGTTTAGCTATTGCAATTGTTGATTTGGTGATAGGTATGGTGAAATGTTGGAAAATAAAATATTCGCCTTCATTTATAATCGAAATATTTTCAGATATTAAATTTAGGATTTCTTGCTCATCAAATACAAAGTCACAGGTCACAACCCGCTTACATCAAAACGCTACACAAATAGTAAAATACTTTTTTGACCTTTGTGTCAAAACGACTGAGAAGTTTTACATTCACGGATTGTGGTTCTAGTCTGGTCTCCCCTGTGCATATTCCTTTTCAAGATTCCTCTCAATATCTTTCCTTTATTCTCGTTTTTTTGCCCCCGTGCGATCATAACTTGCTAGTAGGGTTGCTATTAACCTGCCTTATTTCAACCGTATTTATTTCCTCTTTGGGATAAGAATCTTATGCTTTTGCAATCATTGTAAATCTCTCACTATACGATATGAATGTGATTTCTTAAAGTTTTGCGTCGACTAGCGTTGGTTAACGCACTCAAAAATAATGAGTTTTTTTTTTTAGATTTTTTGATCACCTGCACATCATTCTGGTTTTTGTCTTGCTTCAATCATAGGAAATCTATAATCTTGAACTATCGGAGACCCAGCGTTCACGGGAATCTAGTATAAAGTGTGAATTGATAGAGGTACGAGTTTATATGCTATTCTCTTTTCCGACAGCCACATCGCTGTTTTGATCGACAAATGAGTGCATTGAGCATCTATGACTCACGGCAGTTTATATGTGCACTCTTACTTGATTTGTTTGTATATAGATAAGGTTTTGATTGTATATTAAACCTCTCTTTATGTATAAGAACAATGATTAAAGATTGCTTTTTATCATAACCGGGAGATATCTTGGTGCACTCGTCTTAATCAAAACGTTAACCGCCACTGATCTAGAATACGTATCGTATATTTACTAGTAGACTTACTTATAAACCATTTTATAGAATTCTCTTTCCTCAACCATTTTTCGCGACTATTGTCATATCAAACTAACCTTCTTTTCGTTTTATGCGAAAAAAAATGGTTCTCATTTTTCACTTTATCTGCGATATACACACAGGATTTCATTTTTATTAGTGTCTTTTATGAACAGCCAGCCATTCATGTTCGCGAACTTCCAACTTTTTTGTCATTTGTATAAACACCTTTTTTCGATGAATACACCGGAAATTTATAAGGAGTGTTTTCAATATATTTCCTCGTATCACCATTGTAAAGATCTTTTCACTCGGAAAATATAAGATTTTAAGCGCCTGCATGTGCCATATTTCTAAATATTATATTATTTTCCCAGAAAACTTTTTTTTGCTTTTTTGTTATCAGTATTTGATACTCTCTGATTATATAAATTATGTTTTACGCCTACGTTAACTGAGAATATTTGGTTTGCCCATACTATTGTATTTATTTTATTCTAATAAAACCTGATCTTAGAAAACGGTAAAGATGGGTAAACACCCTGAGGCAGTTGTAATTCATCAAAACATTTACTGGCCCACTCCTAAGGGGTTCGATATTTATAAGAATCAAGAATATATTTTCAGAATATTCACCGGAAGTTATTCGCTTATTGTTATTTGTTTTACAAAATACAATATTCTCAGAACTTACAACTTTTTTGAGTCCTCAGTGTCTCACGAATACATAAATTGAAATCTTATTTTCCAAATAAGCTCGATTAAATCTATGATAAAAGTATGAAATAAGGTTGCTTTGAAAAATAAAAGCATTTGTTAAACATACTATTAAATTTGATAATTTATTATGTTTGTGGGGTGTGGACGTTTGATTTGTAACCAATGAGATACGAATCCAACAGTGGACTTTTTGTGCGTCTGATATGATGAACAATTACGATAATATTAGAAGCAAGTAAGTAGTGTTGACTGATAATACAATTTAATATATTCAAAATTATTTTGACTTTTTTTATCCACCGTTGGCGAAGAGCACGTTTATTTTATGGAAAATTATTTCAACAAAAAAATCAAATTTCACATTTAAAAAAAACTTTTTTTACGCTGCTTTTTGTTTTTTTCTCGTCCCAATATTCCAAATGTCTCAGTTACTATAATACAAATACGTGTAACCAGTTCATGTAAAGAGACACCTAAGGAAAGTAATTAATTTCTACAAATAATGCGACTAAAATGCTGTAAATAAAGGTTACATTATTATTACAACAACTCCAATAGTCACGCTTAAAATGCAAGCATTGTCATGTAATAACTGTTCCATTTCAAGAACCCTGAATACCAGTTTTCTAAATTTAGTTTATTAAACTTTGTGAGCCGTCATTTTCACTGGGTATAATAAATTAATTAACAAATATTAATCGCTGAAACATTTCCGCCCCGCAGCTATGATATCCGACTTCCGAGAAAGTCAGCTCCTGTTCTTACATTATTAGATTTATCACGCACTTACGAACACGCTCTCAATGTTTATCTTGTGGACGAATAAATCATAGCGTTCACACATAAGAGTCTGCCAAGTGTCGTGTTAAATGGGGAAATTTGGATCTAAGTTCATTTTTCGAACAAACATACGCTCAGAATTTTTTGTCTCGTGTCAACATTGAGAGGACCAATTTTCTTCCGCTTTTGAAAAAGGGAGAAAATAAAAGAATACCTAATACGCCAAGTCTCACTGATATTATCAATAATTATTGCCATATTTGGAAATCAAATGAAATAATCAGGGCTTCGAACCGGGACGGAACCCAAAACCTATAAAACCGTTATTTTTGCCGGAACGAAAACCGGAACTGAACCGAAAAAAAATATAATAAAAAATAAATCAGTAAATTACTATAGGGTTTTGAGATTTTCGAATTCTTCGGTGAGCTAAAAAAAAACGAGTCACGTAGATATTTTGGGCAAATCGATGAATTCCTGGGCTTTCGGATTCGAGCTGAACCCAAAACCGTTATTTTTGCTGGAACGAAAAAAATAGCGGTTCGAAGCCCTTCACCCGCATGTGTCACGAAACTGTTTTAAATAGATCACACGTATACGACCGCGAAGGACGTCAAAATTAATACATTTTTTAAGATTACGAGCTTCCATCTAATGATTGAGTTTAATAAATATGTAAATAATTCATGTGAAGAATGATTGCCTTATATTGCAACGCGTATCACATGTTTGTACTTACACCCTTTAATTTTTTCTTTTTTCAGTAAAGTTATATCTTTCAGATATGCGTGGTTCTTACCATATACTTTCTCTTTGTGAATAACTCGTTATTGACCAGATTATCTTGCCTGTTTCGGTAACATATAATGATTTATTTTGTAGATAGTTTATGGATTTTTTATTGCTATAAAAATATGAAGTATTTATACTCAAACTATGCATCAAAAATCGGTTGTTCGAGTTTTTCAGTTCGATTATAAATGGTTCAATCAATGTCGCCCAATGTTAGGTTTATAAAGGTTAATAATACCAAGCCATGCGGATTATGTTTGCACCAGGTAAGTAAAATTGGCACGCTTATTCTGTTATGTAATACATAATACATGTATGTATTATGTTTGACAACACACATAAGTGTATTATTTGACGTAACTACTTTGAAGGGTGAAATGCCAGATGGCAGTTGGCTTTTATATATAATCAATTACTTTTTATTTAAAAGTCGTAAACATTGATCACATAATATGAATAGCGGATTTTTCTTATTTTAACTATAATAGAAATTCCCCAGCCGAACTGAAACGATTATATAAATATAAAAAAAAAACATTTCTATTCTAGTAGGTCATGATGTTTCGGCGGAAAACCGAATGGTTCGTCGACAGATGGCGTTAAAAGATAGGAGCTATCACGTATTATAAAAAACTATACGCCCTTTTGATTCAACATGCTGTTAACGTAACGTGCCAACGACTTTTAAGTAGACGCCTAATTGTTTTGTTAAATTGGAGATTTATGATGTCGTTAACTTAATTGTATAAAAGTAGTATTTAATCATCTTTATTTAAAAATAATTAAATACGTCACCCTTGCTTATTTTAGATGTGGAAAATATCCTATTATTTCTTATTTTTAATAATAAATTGAATATTCCTTATTTTATTTTTCAGGTTTGATGACAATCTTGCCAAAACTATAATTATTTAGCTCGTAGTACATTTTTTAAAAATACAATTTAATGTTTAAAAAAAGACGATTGGTATTGGCAAAAATCATTATTTTGATTTCAATTTGGCAAACAAAACTATTTTCCCCACCGCTTGAGTAGATTGATGTTTAAAAAAGTGTTATATTAGTTTATAATATGGCATTCACTTAACAGCTTTCTCTAGTTACTAAACGTCTGATAGATAGTTGTTTTTTTATCGTTCTCAATGTGGAGCATATGTCACTCTAATGAAGTTTATCTTAACACTTCTTAGTCGGGCGCTTCAAAAAATAGACTCAAGCCTGTAGCGGGCGTTTTTTAGTGATTAGCGCACAAATATATTACATTTTTAAAATCAACACAACTTCTAAACCAAACGATATTTTCGATTGAAATTTAAAAACAAATCATACGTGACATCTAATCATTAAAAATAAAATTAGAACATTTCGATATCATCATAATTTCACTATGTTTCAAAGCTGAATATAAAACCTGTTATCAATTTAGTAGATAGCACTCCGTATGTTATAAATATTAAATATTCAAAACATTCTATATAACAAAATAGCATATTTATCAATATTTTATAATTATATGAATAATTATAATATATAATCGCCATTCCTACAACTTGACTACCACTGGAAGTGTAAAATCTAATGCCGTAAAAATTACAGCGTAATTACACCCTTATAATCTAGCAAAGAATTAGGACTAATGTTAATTAGTTGCGGCATTTTATTTAACGCCGACAAACAAACCCGTGATATTATGTGTCCCGCAAACAAGCGACGATATAAAAAAAAACATATTATGCCGTGATCCGCATTCTACCGACAATACGCTAAAAACGACTTTTGCCGTGATCCGCATTCTACGTACAATCAGCTAAAAACGACTTTGGTCGTGGCCCGCCTAAGAAGTGTTAACAGAGTTTTGCTTAACAGAACTGCCACTGTTCCTCAGTTGTTTGACTTATTTTCTTCGTAAGGAGAAGGAAATGAAATACATGACTAGGAGCTAATCGCGCTCGCTACAATTTTTGAATTGTATGTGTGGTAGAGATAAGATGGTACTAAAAATATATATCCACTCGTCACAAAATTATCGTTTGTACAATACTGGCAAACTCTGAACTTCACTTTCAGATCGCAATTATCTTATTGAAATATTTAAAAAAATCGAACGATCCTTGTGTAACAATTTAACCAAACCATTCATGCGAAATCGATTTATATTGCCGTCCCGTTTCTTTAAATTGAATATAAAAACACGACGGTACACTCGTGGAGATGAAAGGGTCTAACCCCAATAACTCGTATTCTCCCGCTCTAGAAGGTACTCTGGCTCATATTCCTCTTCATGTGACTATCTTTTTTTAATACGAAATTGTGCGTAACTCGCGAACGTTAGTTTTGATAGGGTTGTTCATCTAAATTCTGCAGCCAAAATTAAGTGAAAAAATATAGATTTTAAAATGCAGCCATTGCTTGTACCACATTATTTGTAATGTGTTAAAGATTAGTTTCGCTCTGAGAGTAAGCATTTTAAACTGATAAACATACAATTAATAGATGTGTGAGCGAAAGCTATGCTGTCGAAATTATAAAATGATTACAAATCGTGTTATTTTTTTTATTAAAAAAATATCGTTCCATTTTAAATTGTTAGATACTTGTTCTGTTTTTATTCTACATACTTATATACAGACTCTTCTCACTCTTCCCACTTACTGAGCAATTCAATCACAACTCGTTATGCATACGTCGAATTGTTAGTGTTTATAATTTGTAGATAGGTTCTATACACAAATATGTGCTCTAACAAAACATTCGACAGCAAAAAAATATGAAATATAATTTAAATAGTTTAACCACAAAACTTAAAAACCTGGTTTGTTCTCGTATTAAAAAAAAAGCGAAAATATCCAAATACGGACATCCACATCATTAAAAATTCATTATAATCCTTTTTTGATCTGTCATTTGTGTAGGCGAGGATGTTGGAATAAATAATGCACATATTTGGTAATATAAACGTGTTCATGGAATTTTGGCGTGTAAAGCTAATATTTTTTGCCGCATGTGTTAATGAAACACGTGTTAATCAGGGATTTACTGTATTTAATCTATGTAACACTGATATTTAAAACAGTTAGTTACTGAGCGAAACCGGTCTTGATCTACATCACAAGCATTTTTTTCATAAATCTATAATAAACTGCAGATTCAATGAAACCGTTTCTCACACTGTTTCACTGAACTTTATTTATATTCTAGTCAATTTATTACTTATCAGAGGTCTCATCGAGGGTATTGATTGACGGCTTACAATATATTATTCTCAGTTTCGTGGTAACGCTTTCGAATTGCCACGCTAAAGTGTCGCACATTATTTTATGCAACAACTCGCATCTTTTTACACACATTTGATTTGGTGAACGGATGTTTCCATACAATATTTTTCCGAACACGTATTCTCCCACAAAAAAAACTCCGCTCACCGATTTTTCCGAACAAAACTCTTCCGTACTAAAAAAAACTCTGGACACAGAATATTTTAAACATTAAAAAAAATATGTTGAAATTGTCGTTTTATTTTAATGTTTAATGTCCCAGGTTTATCGGTGTCTAGAAAAATAAAAGTTGCGACCAAGCAAAATTTTGGGATTGGAAGCTCTAGTCCTAAAACGAATAATTATACTCCTTCATCGGCAAGTCACTTAAATAAAATGTGAATCATATTAATTCGCAAAAGCAAAGCTACTATTTTCAAATATGCTTTTGCTGTTAATATTCGAAAACGTAAATATAGAATTACGAGTGTATTTTCCTGGAGATGCGATATTTACTCCAGCGACATGTCAGTCTTTTTATATATCCCATTTTTACCTCGAGTGTGGGGAGAGAAATTGAAAAATCTATTCGTGATATTATACAACCCTTCAAAGAGTCAGCTGTTACGTTATTTTATTTTAGGACTCTTTCTGTCACAATTTTTCTGTATTTAATTCCCCTCTTCTTTTCTCACTCCCTATATTTTTTTTTCACAACTAAAGTTGGGGAATCTGCCTACGTTTTTATCACGCTTTAAAAATAGCGATAGTTTATTTAATAATTTGTGACAAGCATAAAAACGCCCTGCTTCAAATTTAATACTCTCGCGGATCGCGCGATAGAAATAGTAATGTGCGTGTCAGCCCGCCGGCTACACCTCCATTCATTCAATTAGGTTCCCGTACCTACCTTCTTCGATTCCGCTCGTTGAAAGAACTTAATTCAAGATTTTATGCTTTCAACATTCAACTAAGGGCACTCGACAGCACTCAAAGGGATCGACGGCAATCCGTAAATATTTTTTGAGCGATTTCTCTTTGCGCTTTGTTTAACTGAAATTTTGTTGATTTTCACACATCCCCTGCAAAAGTTGAAACATGTGATTGACAAAGGTTACAATCGAATTTACCTTTTCAGATTAAAGAACATTTTTCCTTTTTTATATGACCGGCTTAACTCGTTCTGCCTACACTTGGTAAGGGTGTTAGTTATTTTACTGCAATTTTAAATGCTTTGTCAAATTTATCAAAATATTTGTAAAATCACATCGAATATCATATCTCATAAATGATGCACTTATGGATTAATCTAACCAGCCAACGTAATGTGACAAGTTGCAAAAAAAAATACGGAAAAAATCGTAAATTTATGATGAAATATATTTAAAAATAAAACAATTTTTTCGCAAATTCCACATTTTGTATTAAATATCAGGACCGTTTTCGTTCATCGCGAGGATTTTCAACTGATGAAGAATGCTCGGAAGAATCGAACTTTATTTAAAAACTGAAATTTATGCTACAATCTGTTTTATTTTTTAATATATTATCTTTCCACCGAGAATTTATGGTGAACACTGAATACCTTATTAAATTGATTAATGGAATATATGTATTGGTTGCTGTTTACAAAAAAACGTGCCGTAATCTCTAGATTGTGCCATATATGTATGTGACGAAATTACCATCGTTTATTTTCTAAAACCTGTTCTGAACACACTGCTCAATCGCAACACGTTTTATTACATCGAGAAGATTGTTTGTTTATAATAAAAAATAAATAAACTTTCACCTTAAAGAATTGGATCATATCCAGTACTTCAATTCTTTTCACTATTTTTCTTCCAGAAGGTTTCGAATTGATATACATTCATTCACGCTGCATCATTTGGTGTAATGTAAAGATATATGAGATCGGTCATCCATGAAAAGTAATCATCCAATCCATGAATAAAAAAAATTATAAATAGTACATATTTATCAGTTTTTGAAAAATAAGTAAATGCCCTTCCTAGGTTTCGAATCGCGCGCTTAGAACAACATTCATGCTATCGAATTTAGAAAAATATGTTATTCTTGTAAAATCAAAACGTTTTATATTTCAGTCAACAGATTATGTCTCTTTTGGTGAAAATGTTTATATGAAACATTAAGAAGCCTCTTAGTCCTTCGGTAAAATATTATATTACCTAATACAAACATGCCTTTTAAATACAATACAAACAAACGGACATCCGTTTCCTTAAAGTAAATTACCAAGTGTGTGTATAGTCATAGTGTATGCTGGCATTACTAAAATCTTTTTCTTAACGTTGTCGGTCTAACGACCCATGTCCACTAATATCTTTATTTTGCATATATGTGCTATGCATTCAAGAGGTCGTTTATATTTATTTGAATAGTTTGTATTAAATACGCTATATGAGTTTTCTGACAACACTACAAACTTTTGCATTATAAATATACATACAAATATTAATTATGCGTAGATTGTTCTATATGTAGTTGAAAAATATGTTGGACATTCACTCCGGTATGATTTTAATAACTAAGAACCATCCGACATATTTGATTGATGGTCCAGCAACGAATTTACCTGTGTAACGCCAATAAACTGTTTTCGAAAATATACGAGTTTTTTTTCTTTGTAATTTGCATTTTACTCTAAAATCAAACTTTTTTATATTTCCAACTACGTGAAGAAAATTAGCAGGTTGATATTTAAAATGAAATGCGTCATTTGAATCTAGGTACTAAGTAGACATTACAATTAAGGCCTCCAATTCCAGGATCCCGTCCAATTTTGTGATCCTGAAATCCCAGGATTGTGATAGTACTAATCCTAAAAAGGTCCCAAATTGGTTTATTTTAGCGATTCCGTAAATTCCTGGGCTTTTCAAATTGTAAATCTTGGAAGAGCTAAAAAAAAGGTCTCGCGTCTTTTTAAAATCGCCTAGCAAAATAATATTCAATCCCGGGATTGGAACAATTGTCAATCCCGGGATCGCAAGGAGGGTTCGGGATTGGATGCCCTAATAAAGATCTGAAACAATAATTTATCGTCGCAGTGTATGTAATATTCACTCAGCTTTGGATGTACATAGTATATTTTTTTCTCGACTTACATAATCACTTGGGTGCATCCATTCTGAATATTGTGGCCATTCATCACACCATTTCAACTGCATTGAAGTGCGCTCGCGGAGCAGGGGGCGATGCCACATTTCCATATGCCAATATGTAAACGAATTGTTTGATTTGAGTTACTAAACAACGATGCCACAATCCCACGTGTAATCTGAATTTCAACTGCTGATAATATCGAACGAATATTTCTTGCAAGTAGGAAGTAGAAAAAGAAATCAAGGGCAAACCTACACTATTTCTGTTGCATCGTAAAAGCTTTTTTGCGAACATAAAATAATGTGCACAACCAGAACTAACACCGTACTTCAGCGCGGGTCTGCGGTTAGCCTGAAACAAAAACGCGATCAGCCCTCCCTCGTTGTTTTGTATTTAAGTGCGTTTCGTTTCATTAAGCATTAGATAACGATGTGATTCTACCTTAATCCTGGTACAGGATAAGCGAATAATACAGACCTAAAATAAGTAAATACTTACAGTTCAAGGATGATCTTCTATGGTGTTGAATATAATCTGGCCAAAAGTCAACGATGAATCTTTTTCTATCGTATATAAATCAATAGAAATTATACCCTAATAGTTTCCGTTGTACTGTCTATTTTTTTTTCATGTCCGCTCCCAATGTGGATCATATGGACTCCTAATGGAGTTTATCTCCACAGAAGTGTTTCTACGAGAACTGCTTGTTACTCAGTTGCTCAACCTCTCTTTTTCCAAAGAGAGTAGGGAATAAAAGGAAAGGGCTAGGACAGGACTAGTGGTCAGCTAATCGCTCTCGATATGCCCGTTCATAGGATAGGATGGTTGGGAGGGGGGAATTCAAGACATCACGTACATCCATGCCTTTGAACAGAAATTCATAAATCGATTGAAAAATCAATTTATAAAATTGCCCGTACTGGGATTTGAACCCGTGACCTCCATAGCGGTAGCCAACGACGTTGACCACTCGACCACACAGGCGGCAACTGTCTATTTACTTAGTAAATACAATTAGTTTAATACAAACAATGATTTGTCGGCTTATTTGTGGATATTTATAAAATAAAATTGTCCAACACTTAAATCCTTAAATTGTATATTCCTGGTTTGGCATCTTGGTGACTGCCACATGTTGATAAAAAAATAGTTTGATCATATTCATATTTTAATTCAATATTGAATTTTCATCATCATATGAATGATTTGACCAACAATTTTTATAATATTATTTGTTTTGAATAAATGGAACGTTAAAAGTAAAAAAATTAAAACAAAAATTCAATGTCCCGGGAATTGAGACAAGCGATAATAACACAGAATCCCTCGTGTGAATGTTTTTTTTGGTTGACAATAAAAAATCTGTGTAAAATATAGGTTTATTTGGTGTCGCGATTATTTATTTGTGAAATGATATTATGTGAATGTAATAAATTGGATGAACTGACCTATTTCTCCCCTATTGTCCGCACTTCCTATGCTGTCGCAATAAATCGCCTGTCGTAATTTTCATTGAATTACATGAATCGTAATTTAAAGTCATAGTTTTAAAATGTATTTAACAAAAAAATCATGTACATATTATGTTTTTATTCAATGACAAAGGTTGGGCAAAAAATAAGAAAAACGTATTACATTTCAACAGTTCAAATTTCGACCAGTCCAAAGTCGTTGTATTGCTAATTGGAAGATGCGAAAATTATGGATATTCCAACAGGCTTTGACAGAAACATTAATCAACATTAAAACAATGTATCGTGAATCATTTTCATACCGTAAAAAATATCTAGGAAGTTTTCTCAGTTTTCTTACTTCATAATAATATTATATGATTTCTGTGGTCGCGCGGGCGAGTATTTTGTTATGTTTTAGTCAAAATACTATTTGAGAGTTTTCCACATAGGGAACCGCTATTATCACAAAAGTTCCCGTTAGGAATTTGACCTTTTTGCTCGTATATTATACAAAGCTTCCAACTTTTCTAAAACACATACTTCGCCTAGTAAAATATGGCTTGCGCATTATTCACTGATATTGCTTGTGTACATAGTTGTTAAAAATCTAACAAGCGTCGTGTTTCTATATCCCAGAAGTTTGTTGAAGTATGTCGGCAGGTAACGAGGTCTATTTGTTATTGTTTTTTTTTCTTCTGGACGCCGTTGAGTAGAATATCATTTGGCAGATTTCAATATATCCGCTCTGATCCGTTGTTAGCGGCAAACCAACTTGTTAACGAAGTGAAAAAAACTTTACAAATTTATCGAGTTTTGTAGGAAAAATTTCGAAGTTGTGTAGTTGTGGCATTTTCTACAATATACGTTAGTGTTGAATAACCTTTAACCTTTGCAAAGGTATTGCGGACTGTACACGATAATAAAGCTTCGTCACGCGTATACTTTTAATCTAAATGGAGTTTCTATAATTAACACGTACATTTAAAGTAAATCAATAAACGAGTAGAGAAAGAGTAGCCATTTGGGACCATTCTATAGTTGAAATCAATCAAACTGAGAAACCTTGAAGTGGAAAATAATGTATGTGGTAGGAGTTTAAACGAATTTAGGATTACCTAATTTGGAAAGATCTTTCGGCATATATTGAGGGATTGCTTCGTATTCGAATCACATAGAAACCTACATTCAAAAATACCGGGAAAAAATTTAACGAGAATAGCCAAAGCCCTCTATAGTGAGTAACTTAAGACTTCTATGCGCGATAGCTCATCGAACAGTATTTGTATATATTTAATAGGAAATTGTACGAATTGTGCTGATAACATAAAGTTAACAATCTCAGATATAAACGGATTAATCGTGTGTTATTTAATAGAAAAACTTTTAAGAGGGCTTCAAACTCATGTACGTACATAAATTAATTAACTCATATATTTGTTTTGCTGCCAACATATATCACAGCAATATAGTAATGCATACGACAGGCCTTGTAAAAGATTCGTTTTTATAATAACGTGGGATTCTTTTTTTAATTTTATAACTGGGAAGAACAAGTGCTGCTCCCTTTTGTATAGATTCATTTTTTAAAAAAATATTTATACCAGTTGTGCTCCCAATGTGAAACATTTTAACAGATAATGTTTTCATTGGAAATCAGTTGTTCAACGTCGGTTTGAAGAGAGGTATAGATGGAAATAAGAACAGACTACCCGTTGATGTATCTCTCCAATGCCTCGTTTTTAAAGAGTGTACCTAGATCGTAGATGTTTTCTTTTTGCTAATCGAGGATTTGAAAGCTTGATCACCCCAAAATTGATTATGACGTAAGCCCTTGATTCTAGGGCATAGAAAACTAATTTCCTTTCCGCTATGGGACCGTAATATGTATATATATATACAAATCGAAAATAGAAATTAGACCAAATAAAGCTCGTGTTGTACATTATTTTCCTTTCTCTTAACACGGTAAAAAACCGCATACCCTTTTCAACCACTTCACTGGGATGCGCTAATTTATTCATTCGCTTAAATGGGTCGTTCCAAAAATAAAATAAAAATAATACCTATTTTAATCCTGCCCTGACCCAAAAACGAATAAAGAGTGACGTGAGGCAAAAAAAAACACACCAGCTAAAATATCATACATGCAGCCTCACATAAAAGATTTAAAAAAAAAACACGATGCAGCCCGGAAAAGTACGCGACGAAGCATTTTCTCGAGTTGAGCTTCCTTTGTGCTCGTCTCGGCGTGAACTAGTTCCCCCTGTTTCCTCTCACATCCCTTTGCTCCATAGTCCTCACACGTTTTGTTTTTGCTAAGCATTATATCCGTCGGAGTAAAATGATTTCAAAATTATAAAGGTAAGTACAAGTGAATAAAAAAAAAATGAGTTATAAATATGTTGATATTATTAAGTCAGTGAAGTGTTTCGATTCATTTATTCCTTACCGAATTATTTGACGTCATAAAGCTTACTAATAAGTCCATAAGGTTAGTTTCCTTACTAGACATTTTATCCATGTCCGCTCCCAATGTGAAGTTTATCAGATGTTATATCTCTCAGAACTGCATGTCACTAAGTTGCCCAACCTATCTTTTTTTCAAAGATAGTGAGGATAGGACTACTGGTTAGTTAATCGCTCTCGCTACGCCCCGTTAAAATATATACTAAAATATAAAAAATATGTACTTAATTAACTTTGTAATAAAATGCAAGACCGGTTTCAAGAATTATCAACTGAATGTGGCTTGCAAGCCGCCAAAACCAGTCATGATCTTTATTAAAGAGAATTGATACTAAGCAACTTAAAATTGTAGAATATACATATAATTACGTGCATAAAGTATTTGCATGCGATTTTTAAGTTTGTTTTTTGTCGCCTATTTTCTTATAAACATTTGAAGCAACTATCGCAATTTTTTTCCAAGAGTGTTTGTTGTATTCGATAAATTATGTACTCATTGGCGGAAATGTGATTTTCGCCAAACAATGAATTTAACTCTACCAAATCCTCTTAAAGCGTGTAGTTATTATTTGATTTATATTCTTGATATATTGAACGATGATAACGGAACAGCGGAAAATAAATATTATAATCATATTTAGATTACGATTATGGCATCCTTTGAGATTCCGTACGTGAGCATGAATAAATTTAGACGATAACTCAACTAAGAGGATCGTGTTAGAGATGACTTCAGCCAGATAACAACGTATGATTATGCACCAGCAAAAGTCTAATTAAATATTTCCGTGTCTTTATGATGTGAATTTTTATTTAAATTCGTCCGTTTAATTTATGATTTCAGTTCATTACATGACTGTTCTTGAATTGAAAATAATTTGTTCTAACAATTTATCATCACCCATAATCTTATGATCCTCGTCAATAACTTTTATACTTAGTGATAATATTTGCATTCCTATATTCATATACTCTCAATAAAAACTATTTACTAACATTAAGTTCAAGTTCATCCTTCCACTTGAATTAAGAAGATCGCGCGAGGTAATAAATACTCTGATCGTTAGTGACAAAACGCGTGTAAATGTACAAATTTTTAACGGTTTAATTTTAATGCTCATAAAATAACAAGAAGAAGAATAGTCACGTTTATAGTTATTGCAGACTGTATATGTATTAACAATTATTATGCATTCAAACAAATGACTCTCATCAGTCGAAAATATTCAACAGGACATTTCAACATTTATGTTTGTTATATCGTATGCTCCTTTTGAGTTCGAGTTAACAATATCTCTGTTCTTCTGCGTACTTCTGACGGTTTGCTGACGGTTTGCAAACTGTTTTCGAATTAGAATCTAAAAGCTTTCTATTCGATTCTTACTCGAAATCCGTTTGCAAACCGTCAGCAAACCGTCAGAAGTACGCAGAAGAACAGAGATAATGTATAAGGTTAATGGAGCAAAAAAAAAAACAAAATTCATTACAAAATCATTTTCGTCGAGCAAAATCCATAGTTGAATTTGATCGGTAAAACACTATTAAAATTTAGTGTCGAACCCCTTTAATAGTTTTCAGTAATGATATTCGGAAATTCTTTTCTGTCGGTCGAGATCCATTTATGATAGAGCCTTTTCTGACATTATTTTTTATATATCTTTCGAATAATTTGCCGCTTAGATGTAAAATAAATTACCATGTTCGTGCGTCTCTGACATTTCAGATTAGATTAATTTTTTCATTCCTTTGAAACCGCCATCGCAAACATAAGTGAAATTCAATTCTCAATCGATCACAAACCCTTCGTGTATAGTAAATTGTGTCCTAAAGGGATCGGCTGGAAAACGAAAGAAAATTATTTTGCGTCCCGAGGCGAATATGTCGCTCTATATAAGGTCACAGCCAGACAGGGTGGGTGACTATTGGGTGTTCACAATTTCCCAGTCATCTCTAAATGACGCATGTTTCTCCGTATTATTGAAATCGAGCCATTCTTATTCTCTCTTATTTGTCATTAATTATTTTTTTAATTATGGGGAATTATGTGATTCTTATCACAGACAAAGAAATCAACCGAATATATGCAAATGCGAATAATTTCAATGCAACATATTCTTGAAACACGTTTGGTGTCGAAAACGTTTCTTAAATATATGAGTATAACCCTTTTGGAACATTATTTATCATTGATGTTCTTATTTTTAAATGTCGATTTAAAAATAACTCGTGAAAATTATATTTCTTCTATTTTAAATCATAAAATATTTCTGTCTGTAGTGATTTACGTCAACGCGTATATTAATACATATCGACTTTGGAAAGGAAAAAGGACGTAACCCACACATATCAAATATTACAGGAGGCGCAAAAAACGTGTTTTGATGATTTTATGCCATATGCAAATTATGAATTATACACTACCTCTAAGTGCTCGGAGACTTCTAAACTGGTGTTAAATTGATATAATCTAATATTAATTAAAGAAATTGTCAAGGAAAAATCTTTATTTCAGTCTTTTTTCTTGGTTTTAATATTTTACAAGATCATCTTTTTCAAACTTAAAAGCTAAATTTAGATACTAATTCGCCATTTGCAGCTTGCATCGTTTTGATAGAACGTGTATCAAGTTTGATACGTTGTGATTATATAAAAAAAAACCTGTTTTGAAAAAACTGTGGGTTACGTCCTTTTTCCTTTCCACAGTCGATATGTAGAATCAGAATTCAGATACAGTATCGTTAAAAAATGTTAACCCCTATTCAAAATGGCATCACCATTAGCAGGTGAAACGATATTTTTGCACTCTGAATACAAAATGTATATGTGCAAGTCTTTTTTTTATTAAGTTATCTTTTGTATTTATTTTTTTTAAAGAATTTACTACAAATGCGGGTTCGACAAACAAAGGCGGCAATTTTCATAATCCAAAAATGTTAACAAATCGGTTTTTTTGTCAGTGATAAAAC
The DNA here is from genome assembly GCA_030503985.1 of Himalopsyche tibetana. Taxonomy (NCBI): domain Eukaryota; kingdom Metazoa; phylum Arthropoda; class Insecta; order Trichoptera; family Rhyacophilidae; genus Himalopsyche; species Himalopsyche tibetana. Next base: position 6,579,300 of record JAPJYX010000014.1, read on the forward strand.
GTTTGAAAAAAGTTATTTTCAATATTTTTATAAGTAGTATCTGGCTCTTATATTATTAACTGCGGTGTTTCCTATATAGGACTATGTTAACTACCTCTTCCGCTACAAACTCGATTTTTCCCATTTGTTTGTAAACCCTTGTTTTTTTCAATTTACTTACTACCGGACCCTTAATTACCGGAATTGCCAGTTCTACACGTTTACTTATCTAACTCATTGTCGACTAAATATGGAGACTGCCGTCTTTTTTTCTAGAGTCCTTACATATATTTTAACTCCAGTACACGCGAAGTCCGAAGAAAAATATTCACATTATTTGATTTTTGACGACATGTATCAACAGGATAAATTTTCGTAAAGTGTTTACGCCCATCTTCTAGGTTCACGAGACCGCTAGTAATGTGACTTGCCGCTTCGTGTGGGAAGCACTTCGCCAAAATGTGGATCAAAAGTAATAATTTACACATTATTTTGGTACTCCATAATAAATCTAAATGAAACGAGCCGAAAGTGTTTACGCAGAATGAAATAGTCGATGTGAAACATTTTTTATAAAATTTTGGAGTTTTTTCCTATTTTTTTTTACATGTTCGAAAGAAGCTTATCTCGACAGAAGCTTTTCTATAAAAAATGCTTGTAACTCTGTTGCTCAACCAATTTCAAGTGCTCAATGTTCGTAACTGTCTGTTATGAGATTCGAACCCGTAAGCATCGCAACCAAAGCTGAAGATGTTGGCCATCAGACCACGGACCTGTTTTAATTACAGATAATATACTTTTCAGTATCGTCAATATGACTAATACATTATTGTATAAAAACTTTTTAAAAAAAGTCGTTCTTATTTTCTCCATTAAAAAATATGTTTTTTTTAAAGAAAATAACGAAAATGAAAGAGCTTGGATTTGTGACATAATAGTGAAAATCGAATTTCAGTACTGTACAGTACAGTATAAAAATAAGAATATAAAGTGGGTCGCTTCACATGTCTATAGCTAGTTAATTAAGAAGTCTCAAAAGTCTCACAATAGGCTTCAAATGTCCTCAGCGAAAAGAGAACATAATAATATGTACATTAAAAAAGGAAAGATTTTGTAAAATCCACCACACAATCTATTTTAAGTGTTTATAGGCTTTTTATTTGCTTATTTGCAAATGATTTTAAATTAGTACGTTTCCATGAGTTTTGTCCGTTCTAAATTTATATTATTTTCGTATCAAATTGATCGTTCATCAAATTAGTATGCTCAGTTGACAGTACATAATGTTTATTTAGCCCACATTTGTACCCACTGACCCATAAAGAAGACTGACTTGACTGGTTTCAAGGAAATCGTGTTTCGCTAATGCATATCACACCTACGTAAAGGTGGGTATGAGTGAGTATTCATGTACAAGCGCCGGCATTTCAATGCCCTGGCAAACGCTTCCGCGTCCTTTTATCTCGTCGCACCGAGTAATGCTCTCAAAACCGGTAAAGTGTTTCGTAATGCACTTACTTTTGTTTATTAGACAAAGGTATAAGTTTAAACTAAACCCTATAATGTAACAATGCGATTCCAGCTAAGTAACTATCATATTTAATTAATATGGTACTAGTATTATGAAAACAGCTATTCTATTAATAATTCCTTACTATCTATCAGAAGCTTAAAAACAACTATGAAGTAGACATTCAGTGATATGTCGGTCAAAACTAGGGCCTCCAATCCCGGGATCCCGATCAATTTTGCAATCCCGTAATCCTGGGCCTGTGTAAGTAATAATTACTATTGAAAAATACTCGAGAATCGAGAGAATAAGTATTTGTTTTGAAACTTTCAGATTATACATGACAAAAAGACTTATTAATTTAAGTTTGTATATAACTTTGAAGTCGATTATCTCAGAATCAACATTTTGTCACTTTATGACTTCTGGTAGTTAACCGTCAATATAACATTCAGTGTTTTTTTGTAACTATGTCCACTCCTAATGTGAAGCGAATAAATTCCGATAGAACTTTTCTCATTACAAGTTATTCTACGAAAATTGATTGTAACTCAGCTGCTTAACCTTTTTTTATAGATCAGTTATATAAGGATATGGCCATAACATAACTAGTAGTAAGCCAATCACTGTCGCTACGCTTCGTTTTTAGGATCGGATGTGGAAGGGAATTTGTAGATTTAATAGTTCTGTTGAACAACCCCCTACCCTTAATTCATTTATTTCAATTGTTTATAAATGGGTGGGAAGATTTTATTTTTTAATTCTTGATTGTTTCCTACATCAAATTTGCGACATAAAACTGTTTTTATATGGGTTAAATTTAATAAAATATTGGAATCAAGATTCTTTTACAAATATGGTGCCTAGAGATTATGGAAACCGTTGCCTTAAGTCGACATTGCTTTAAAAAATAATAAGCAGTGTAATAATAGCATGTGCAGCGTAATTTTCTGAAATACACATTTTTCCTACCAATAGTCAAAGGGAAAGTTTGGATATAACACAAATGGGCTGGACCAAAATTCATGAAATATTACGATAAAATATTTGAATACCAAAATCAATTTTCATCTTAAATTCATGATTCTTTTGTCCGTGCTTCTATTCGTTCTTTTAGTCAAATGAGAACCAAACATCAGTTTAAATTTCTATAAACTTTTTGAGCGGAACTTTAACGATCATTAATTCCTGTCAGTTCCTTCCATCGGAAACTTTGAACGCTCGAGCCATTCGTCTCGAAATATTTTGAATATTATTTTGTTAACATTACATTGCTCCTATTTTTTTGTACAATTTGAAACCTATTTTATTACGATTTTTCTCATTTAAAATATACACTATTAAATCCCTTGAGTTCGTGTTACAATAAAAGTTTTCTATAATCTTCATTTTCAGAAATCTTATGGGTGGATGGTCTTTTCAATTGTTCATTCAATGCATAATTTTCTAGGTGTGAATATGATTGGAAAGTATATCCCCAGATATTATACAAACATATTATATATATAGTGTATTTATATTATGCTATGTCAAATTCTTTTCACCGCACCATTCTGGTTGAGCATTTTTTTGCTGATTTTTTAATTCATTAAATAATTTATTTTCGGTTGTCTAAGATAGAAATATCTTTAAAATATTGGTAGTATGGTGATCGAGAATAAGAACATTTATTCCGGAAAGATCTAGATTCCTGACCAATCCACAATGAATGGCAAACATACCCTTAACAGTTTCCTAACACAATTCATTTATTATAATTTATACTTGCGTGTATGCTATTGAACTTATCTGGTAGTACTTATTCATCTTTTAATCACGGTCTCTTAAACCAGATGAAAGTTACAATTTGTTTATTTTGTTGATGCTCGCTTAAACACAAAAAGTGACATTAACAACATTTACAAATCAACCTGGCTAAGTATATAGTTTATTAACTTTTAGCCTTATTCTAAGCTGAAAATTCTATGTATAGAACTTTATGTATAAATTAAACTTGTTCCCGAAAGCAAAGTTTGAGCTTGTTTTTAAGTATTGACTTAGTAAAGTTTTGCAATCACGGTTTAATTAAAAGCCTCGCCGGGTTCATTCACACAACATTCGAGAGGCTGTGTAATTATTTTGTTACATCACCGCATAACAAACTTTTTGCGCTCGTAACCCTCCATCAAACACAAGCTTTTTAAAATATCGTGCATTAATAAAAGTGTTTACATCAAAATACATATTCGCTATTAGTAAATATTATCCTTTTCGCTTTACAGTTCCAACGATTCTAACACTATAAAAAGCTTCTTAATATATTTTTACTTTGCATAATGCTATTATATTGTATAATATTATAGGCCATTTTTTTAGTTTTCTTACTGCCATTAATAAGTTTTATTATTAACAAAAACAAATTTAAAAAATATTATGTTGGCCTCGGCTGCTTCTGTCGATTCCAACTACAATTAAAATGGGATGGAAAAAATAATGAATTATTTTGTTATTAAAGCTTCATTGAAAATTACATTCATAGATTTAATCAATCGATATACCGTTGAGTGAAAAATATTTGTGATCAATATAACGTATGCATCGGTAACGTATTATATTGATTGAGCTGACACTTGCTTGACAGATTAACATTATAAAATTAGATTAAAGATGACATTTGGTATCATCGGCCTCGACTGATTAATACAAATGATAAAAATATTTATATATATTTACGTACAAAAATATACGATTCGATGTTAGTTTTTTTTATATTGTATCAAAAACCTTTTTTCAATAATCGTATTGCGCTACATGTCTCTAAATTTATTCTACAATTAAATTTAAAAAAAAAACTCGTTTGTACTAATTCCACTTTTATTTAAGAATACCGATTTCGCTCATGAGGAGCATTATCAACTGATAAGAGAATACAATTTTATACAAAACAAACAAATGAATAACACTGTAACATTGTATTCTCTATCAGTTGATAATGCTCATCATGAGCGAAATCGGTATTCTTAAATAAAAGTGGAATTAGTTCATACAAATAAGTTTTTTTAAAATTCCTTTCCACCAAGTATTGACAGTGAACACCCTAAAAGTGTACAATTAAATTATTTTCTCATTCGGCTCTCAGATTAATAATCGTAACTTTTTTGCGCGAACCCGTAACTTTGAAACTGACGTTAGATTTCATAACAAAACACACACGTAGTTCGATGAAATTACATACAACGATTTTTTGCGAGCGCACTTTTACTCGCCGATCAAATTGAATGACGCTGCACCGGCGGTGTCGTGGCCTCGGGTTCGAATACTGCAAACGTAATCGCTCTACCTGCGCCTGCGCAACAAAAACATCCGGATTCCGAGCGAGAAAGAAATTTTAAACGTGATCTCAGCACAGTTTTTTGCTGAATGATTAATGCTCACTGCTTTGATGTTATTGTAATTTTCCGGGTATCAACTGATGATGATGATTGATACGTATATTTATCGACAATTTATATTCATTTGTTTTTGTTTAAATGTTAGATAAGTTGTACTTTCCAATTCAATACACGTTCTCAAATCTTTGAGGATTCGTTATTCGTAGTGTCACTTAAATATGGAGCCTGTTCAACTAAGGCAAAACCAATTGATATTGATAGAAGATAACATAATTAATTTAAGATTTCGACTGAAGGTGCTTGGTGGAATTTCAATATTAAATTTGAATCGTTCAAGCTATGTACATTCTCACAGATTTTGTCACTAACGACCCGGGTTTCGCCTTTCGGCATCTTCAGGTCTTCAAGTGCACGGATGATAATTATTATTATTAAATATGTTAATTATCATTATTAAATCAATATGTTAATTATTATTATTAAATCATTTATTCAGAATGCCTTGTATCTAATTAAAATACGTATATGTGGAGGAATCATTCAAAAAGTGATCAGTTCTGAAAGTCTATCATAAAATATATGAATGGAAATAAGAATTAGTGTTCAAAAAAGGGTCTTTCCTATAAAAATTAAATGATAAAGTTGAATGTATACTCCTCATTGTAGTAAGTATAAAAAATAGCAACGATTGTGAAATATTGCCATAGCTTTTGCGACAACCCGATTCCGTCAGGATTTTTATTTCATTTTATAATATATAGTACCTAATCTAGAAAAGATAGACAATATATTCATATATATAGTTATTAGGAGGATATAAAATTACATATTAGAGGCTGTTATTTGCAAACCCGACTCGTTCGAAAATTGTGGAAACATGAACCATGAATGTAATTTATTTAGTAAATAAATATAAATTTTAAAATTATTTTTAGAAATCGGTCTCAAACTTGTCTTGACAACATACAAAATATCATTCCAAAGTAATGTAAAACTAAAAATACTTTTTAAATGTATATTATTTTACAAAATGAAATTCAAGTTTCGATTTCAAATAAAAAAAATAATAATGTTAAAAATAGCTTTATTAACAGCCTTCGAGGGATGATAACTTAAAAAATATGAATTATTTATTTAAGTTGATTAAAATATTAGTTAATAAAAAGAGATTATGGTCCACCCAGATATAATTTGGTATAATGTAATTAATTATTTATTTATCAAATCCTTAAGACTAAGCTCACTTTCGTAAAAGAAGAGACCTTCAGAAGAGCGAAAATATAGCATTCCCAGGTGAAATTATCTTGGGTAATATTATATTTAATAACACCAAATAAAATTACATATTGTAAACTCGCGTTATAAGACACGGCAGTTATGAGTATTTCCTACACGCATGATTCTTCAATTAGTCACGGTATTTTACTAACCCAATTAACTCAATATAAATAAGTGCTGTTTGGAACACATACAATGTATTCATTATACATTCAACGTTGAATTTTACTTTCTCTCTTGTAAGTTAATCTATTCCGCTTAAATGTTTTTTTATCATTTGTTAATTGTAATGTCTGAAGAGTTTTTTATGACAAAAATCGCAATGTAGGTGAGCATATATTATTTGTATGATTCTATTGCGAGGCATACTTTCACACGCTGCCTTACATACATCTTAATGTTGGTTAATATGCTTGCATTTTTATTAGTATAATATTATACATCATGATAATTTTGATTTGTAAGATAAAAATAGATGAGACTTCTTTTATATTTTATTTAGTATTGAAATGCTAAATCATTTTTTTTAAACGGTGTGATGAAATATTATTTTATTTCGATTATTTAACAAATACTGTTAGTCTTTTACGAAGACTCGTCGTGACTCGAAAAGCCTCTCATTTCGAGGAAGAGGTAAAAATTAAGAGATGATTTTTTTTATTCCAATCCGTACACGTCTCTTTTTTTAACCTTTTCAGTACCGCGATGTTTTAAGCTTAAAAACATTCACTCACATACCTACCGCTTTTTAAAAATAATTTTTGATTAGTTTTAAAAAATAGTACTGAATTTATGAAAATTTAAAGTTTACTTATACAATGATATATATAGTTTAATATTTTCAAGTTACATTCGTGTTCTTCAGTGGATTTAAGGTATTCATGCGGCCACCAGTGGCCTTACGGTACTGAAGCGGTTAACGAATGAATATTGTTGACTGATAATATATGTTAAATATGAATGTGTCTCTTGTTATGGCTAGTGTTTGAAATACCGGTATTGTAAATATCAATACCAGTATTACAAAAAAAGTTTCAATGAAGCAAAAATAAAATATATGTCAACTGCGATCGCAATACCGGACGAGTAAATCAAAATCTTTATTTCGACGATTCATATAAAATACCGGTATCCCGGTTTCGTTAAACCGTCATAGCAATGCTTAGTTGTGGCAATCTTGAACTGCGGCACGGAAACGGATAGCGCATTACCAACCAAATCATGGTGGTCGGTATTATAATATAAACATGTCATTAGCCGTAGAGTTGGTTCGTTTCATTCAATAGTATATCGAATATAAAACGTATATCAAAAAAAAAAAAATCGTAGATTTGTATGGTATAATAAATAATCGCAAAATACATCAATACGTCTTCATTATCTGGCATACATCCAACGAACTTAAAGATAGATATTTTTTTCAACTATTTAATATTTCCGGTTAAAAAATAAGCACAGCAAATAATGTGCTTGACGAAACATTTTTCCGTCAACAATTTTACGATATTTTTATTGAAAATATTTGATGTTAAACTAAAACATTTGACAAATGTTATATTGGTTATTTTCGTATGATTTAAACACAGTGTATTATATATTTATTCAATTAACTGATACGGTAATAAATCAATATAAAATTTTGTTAGAAAATTTAAATTAACTTTGATTATTCCACGTATTGTGTTACTAACTGTGACACGTGTTTCGCCTCTTTCAGAGGCATCTTCAGACTTACTATCGCAAAGTTTGCTTAAGTAATGAAGCAAGATTGATTCTAACATCTTAAAATTATAAAATTACAAAATGGAGGTTTGGGTTTTTTTCCTTTTAAGAGGAGCAAGGAGGGGGGCGTAGAATCGAAATAAAACAAACAGATAATGATACTAATGATACTAATGAGTTGTAATCAATCAGATTGGGATTTTTCCTTTTTAAGGGAAGCAAAGAGGTTACAGTTAGTAACACAATACGTGGAATAATCAAAGTTAATTTAAATTTTCTATTAAAATGAACTTCCACAAAGTTACCGCCGAAACCATCGAAAGTATAAAATTTTGTATTTACACTATTATATTCTGTTAAATCAAGAAAACAATATCCGTAATGATATAATAAACAAATATCATCGAAGTTTAATATACTTTAATCAAATTTATAAAATAATATTTTTTCTTCTCTAAATCTGAGCTTTCGATGAAGTAATGTCGAAATGTTAATTGATATTTGACAATAATTATTAACCTGTAAGTGTTAACGTTTTAAGATCTAACGCATGTCTTTTTATGATAATAAATGTCAGATGGTTTAAATAAATGAGCACATTATCAAGATGTTCTAATTATTTTATTTTTTTTCAGAATTCGAAAATATTACTATATTATTAAAAGGTTTGAAAGTTAATGACTTAAAATCAGTTAAAATAATTTTTGTATAATATATCGACTGTGGAAAGGAAAAAGGACTTAACCCACAGTTTTTTCAAAACAGGTTTTTTTCGATAATTACAATGTATCAAACTTGATACACGTTCTGTCAAAAGGATGCAATCTGCAAATGCCGAATTAGTATCTAAATTTCGCTTTTAAGTTTGAAAAAGATGACCTTGTAAAATATTAAAACCAAGAAAAAAGACTGAAATAAAGGTTTTTCCTAGACAATTTCTTAGTTTAATATTAGATTATGTCAATTAAACACCACTTTAGAAGTCTCCGTGCACTTAAAGGTTGTGTATAATTCATAATTTGCATATGGCTCAAAATCATCAAAATACGTTTTTTGCGCCTCCTGTACAATTTGATACGTGTGGGTTAAGTCTTTTTTCCTTTCCACAGTCGATATGTTTATATAGTATGAAATTCTCCCTCACAAATAATAATTAATGCGAGCAGTGATTCATTCCTTTCTCATTGCCAAATTACCGTTTATATACCCCATCCATAATGGGGTAAGAGTAATAAACCTACGATTTATGTAGATAAGAGTACCATATGTATCTAGTTTTTAAATCTATGTTTATTGAAAATTTCCTACAAACGCTCCCATTGAAAACATGTAACCACATTTTTTAATCCCTGAAAGTGGATTGTAATATTGCAAAATATGAAGTCACCTAATGTTTAATTTAAAATGTCATCATTGCGAATATTTCGACCGCTAATTATATAACGTTTTAATCTTGGATTTCGCAATTCGTAAGTACCTAGTATGTTTACGGAAAACGGTCCCACGCTATTTCATAATTCGGCCGCAAAAAATAAGTTGGCGCTAATTTATACGCTCTGCCTAAACGAAATTAATTTCATTTTGTGGCTTATTGAATTATATCCTTTTTAATATTCACGTTTTTATTGCATTCCCAAATCACAATTTCCGTTTTTTTTTTAAATTTGGTATTTGAATAGCATTCCGTTATAAAATTAGCTTCATAAATTAACATGTTAATCGCTTTACCCGAAAGTCCTTCTTTCTCTACTACTGTATTCGAAAAAGAAAAATTGAGTAACTGAGTAACAAACAGCTCTAGAAAGAAGAATAAAAGTTCTAGTCAAGATACTTCCATTAGGAGGCCAAATGCTCCACATTGGGAGCGGACATGGATTGAAAAAAACTATTATTAATTTTGTCGCCAAACATTATATAAATGAATTTTACTTTTTCGTCATACTATTACAAAATGCAACGTTCCTCAGAAGTGACTATCTTTAGTATTTATCTGATAACGAATTTATAGAATTACTTGTATTTTTGCTTGCGATTGTATATAATATGAATCAGAGAAGTGAATTAATCCAATATTCCTTGCTAAATCATCCGTAATAAAATTGAGGCTTGATTTATGTCATTAATTTGAGAAATTTCTTGATTTATCTCTTCCATCAAACATATTGAAACAACTCCATTACTTTGTAAATTATCGTTGTGAGATTTTTAATCGATTAAATTTAAACGCCTGGCGATAAATTGCATTAATTTTATTATTTTTTAATCAATTTTCCACTGTATAAATAATCAGCTATTGTTGTTAATAATTACTACATATATCCATGCTCTGCCTATTTATATTCATTCGGAGAAGAATACACATTGTAATAGAAGAAAATTATGAAGGTAACGTCCAATACACAGTATGAAAAATAATAGAGATAGTAAGATTTAAAAATATAAGATTGGAAAAGATATTGACGTGTATTTAAAGCTTCATAAACATAAGTTTTTCTTTACACACGCCAATCCCACGTCTATTGTTTTTAAGAAAGCCCAAAAGAAGTATTCATGGATGTAAAGATTCAGACAGATTTGAAGTCGTGCATATCATATGCAATAATACAACTCTGCTTTTCTTCAGCACCTTTAGGTTGTGTTTTTTTAATCTATTGGGTGAGTCTTACGAAATGTCAATCAAATCAGGGTAGAAAAATTTATTGAAAAGTGTTGAATTGTAAAAAAAGTGTTTTATTTGTTAATATATTCTTTCTTCTTAATTCTCAATTTTATGTGTTTTACGAAAGCAGTCAAAAATATGATTGATAATCGAATTATGCGCATGTTCAATTGATTTAATTCGGAATATTTTGGCTTGAAGGAGATCCAATGATTTGTCTCAGTGTTGCCTGACCTTAGATAGGCGAATTCCATTCTTTTTGCGTGATCTGCCTGTTAAAATAGTCCGACGGGTGCGTGCAGGGAATTGGCGAGCGTGTTTCTTTGTATGCAAATTCTTTAATGCAATGGCGCGTATGAATAGTGATTTTCATTTTCCTTATTATCGAGATTATAAACCAATTTTGTCCCAACACAATGTGTCTAATATTTTGCATATCGTTTATGAAATGAAGCAAAGACTGACGCTTATAACATAAATTATATCCTTACTATGTACGGTTATACCTATATTTGAATAATGTTGTCAACATCGAAAAACATACCGAACACTACCCATTTTTACGAATTGAAATGGGGATTATAACGAAACGTCTGATTTATAATATTGCCTTGTTTGGGGGATTCTTAGTTATGAATCGCGAACCAAAATTACGGCCATATCGTTTTGTATTAGGGTCCATCAAGACTTACAAACCAAACGATGTGTTCATTGGCTGCTGGTATTCGCATATTTATTTATCTTTTCTTGGGCCGTTAAATCAATTTTATTAACATTACCTAGGTCATTGCGCAAATGTTAAGTAAACCGGCAGTATAGACAGACTGCTGATTTATGACAGAACACGAGTCACACAGCTATAGTGGAACCGCTTGAACTAGAGCAGCGATACTCTATCTATTTTTTGTCTGGGCTACACGTCGGATTTCGCTACATTACGTAGACCATATAATATTAATAGTCGATAAAATAATCACAAATCACAACCCACAAATCACAACCCACAAATGTGTGCGTACTGATGTCACAAAATTAAAAAATTTACGACATCTGTTCTGCTACTACTGCGAAAATTCGATAATTCACGAAATTTCTGCTACTACGAAAAATGGTTGTTAGCAAACTTGAACATTATTCCAAATATTAAATAATTTACGTAATTTCTGCTCCTACGAAAAATGGTTGTTAGCAAACTTGGACATTATTCCAAATATTAAATAATTTACGAAATTTCTGCTCCTACGAAAAATGGTTGTTAGCAAACTTGAACATTATTCCAAATATTAAATCATTTACGAAATTTCTGCTCCTACGAAAAATGGTTGTTAGCAAACTTGAACATTATTCCAAAAATTCAATAATTTACGAAATTTCTGATCCTACGAAAAATGGTTGTTAGCAAACTTGAACATTATTCCAAATATTAAATAATTTACGAAATTTCTGCTCCTACGAAAAATGGTTGTTAGCAAACTTGAACATTATTCCAAAAATTCAATAATTTACGAAATTTCTGCTACTACGAAAAATGGTTGTTAGCAAACTTGAACATTATTCCAAAAATTCAATAATTTACGTAATTTCTGCTCCTACGAAAAATGTTTGTTAGCAAACTTGAACATTATTCCAAAAATTCAATAATTTACGAAATTTCTGATCCTACGAAAAATGGTTGTTAGCAAACTTGAACATTATTCCAAATATTAAATAATTTACGAAATTTCTGCTACTACGAAAAATGGTTGTTAGCAAACTTGGACATTATTCCAAATATTAAATAATTTACGAAATTTCTGCTCCTACGAAAAATGATTGTTAGCAAACTTGAACATTATTCCAAATATTAAATAATTTACGAAATTTCTGCTACTACGAAAAATGGTTGTTAGCAAACCTAAACATTATTCTAAAAATTAAATAATTTACGAAATTTCTGCTTCTACGAAAAATAGTTGTTAGCAAACTTTAACATTATTCCAAAAATTCAATAATTTACGAAATTTCTGCTACTACGAAAAATGGTTGTTAGCAAACCTAAACATTATTCTAAAAATTAAATAATTTACGAAATTTCTGCTTTTACGAAAAATAGTTGTTAGCAAACTTTAACATTATTCCAAAAATTCAATAATTTACGAAATTTCTGCTCCTACGAAAAATGGTTGTTAGCAAACTTGAACATTATTCCAAAAATTCAATAATTTACGAAATTTCTGATCCTACGAAAAATGGTTGTTAGCAAACTTTAACATTATTCCAAATATTAAATAATTTACGAAATTTCTGCTACTACGAAAAATGGTTGTTAGCAAACCTAAACATTATTCTAAAAATTAAATAATTTACGAAATTTCTGCTTCTACGAAAAATAGTTGTTAGAAAACTTAAACATTATTCCAAAAATTCAATAATTTACGAAATTTCTGCTACTACGAAAAATGGTTGTTAGCAAATTTAAACATTATTCCAAAAATTCAATAATTTACGAAATTTCTGCTACTACGAAAAATGATTGTTAGCAAACTTAAACATTATTCCAAAAATTAAATAATTTACGTAATTTCTGCTCCTACGATAAATGGTTGTTAGCAAACTTGGACATTATTCCAAATATATTAAATAATTTACGAAATTTCTGCTCCTACGAAAAATGGTTGTTAGCAAACTTGAACATTATTCCAAAAATTCAATAATTTACGAAATTTCTGATCCTACGAAAAATGGTTGTTAGCAAACTTGAACATTATTCCAAATATTAAATAATTTACGAAATTTCTGCTACTACGAAAAATGGTTGTTATCGAACTTTAACATTATTCCAAAAAATAAGTAATTTACGAAATTTCTGCTATTACGAAAAATGGTTGTTAGCAAACTTAAACATTATTCCAAAAATTCAATAATTTACGAAATTTCTGCTACTACGAAAAATGGTTGTTAGCAAATTTAAACATTATTCCAAAAATTCAATAATTTACGAAATTTCTGCTACTACAAAAAATGATTGTTAGCAAACTTAAACATTATTCTAAAAATTAAATAATTTACGAAATTTCTGCTACTATGAAAAATAGTTGTTAGCAAATTTAAACATTATTCCAAAAATTAAATAATTTACGAAATTTCTGCTACTACGAAAAATGGATGTTAGCAAACTTAAACATTATTCTAAAAATTAAATAATTTACGAAATTTCTGCTACTATGAAAAATAGTTGTTAGCAAACTTAAACATTATTCCAAAAATTAAATAATTTACGAAATTTCTGCTACTACGAAAAATGGATGTTGGCAAACTTAAACATTATTCCAAAAATTAAATATATTACGAAATTTCGGCTACTATGAAAAATGGTTGATAGCAAACTTATACATTATTCCAAAAATTCAATAATTTACGTAATTTCTGCTCCTACGAAAAATGTTTGTTAGCAAACTTGAACATTATTCCAAAAATTCAATAATTTACGAAATTTCTGATCCTACGAAAAATGGTTGTTAGCAAACTTGAACATTATTCCAAATATTAAATAATTTACGAAATTTCTGCTACTACGAAAAATGGTTGTTAGCAAACCTAAACATTATTCTAAAAATTAAATAATTTACGAAATTTCTGCTTCTACGAAAAATAGTTGTTAGCAAACTTTAACATTATTCCAAAAAATAAGTATCTTACGAAATTTCTGCTATTACGAAAAATGGTTGTTAGCAAACTTAAACATTATTCCAAAAATTCAATAATTTACGAAATTTTTGCTACTACGAAAAATTGTTAGCAAATTTAAACATTATTCCAAAAATTCAATAATTTACGAAATTTCTGCTACTACGAAAAATGATTGTTAGCAAACCTAAACATTATTCTAAAAATTAAATAATTTACGAAATTTCTGCTACTATGAAAAATAGTTGTTAGCAAACTTAAACATTATTCCAAAAATTAAATATATTACGAAATTTCGGCTACTACGAAAAATGGTTGATAGCAAACTTATACATTATTCCAAAAATTCAATAATTTACGAAATTTCTGCTACTACGAAAAATGGTTGTTAGGAAACTTAAACATTATTTTAAAAATTAAATAATTTACGAAATTTCTGCTTCTACGAAAAATAGTTGTTAGCAAACTTAAACATTATTCCAAAATATAATAATTTACGAAATTTCTGCTACTACGAAAAATGATTGTTAGCAAACTTGAACATTATTCCAAATATTAAATAATTTACGAAATTTCTGCTACTACGAAAAATGGTTGATAGCAAACTTATACATTATTCCAAAAATTCAATAATTTACGAAATTTCTGCTACTACAAAAAATGGTTGTTAGCAAACTTAAACATTATTCCAAAAATTCAATAATTTACGAAATTTCTGCTACTACAAAAAATGGTTGTTAGCAAACTTAAACATTATTCTAAAAATTAAATAATTTACGAAATTTCTGCTACTACGAAAAATAGTTGTTAGCAAACTTAAACATTATTCTAAAAAATAAGTAATTTACGACATTTCTGCTACTACGAAAAATGGTTGTTAGCAAACTTAAACATTATTCTAAAAATTATATCATATACAATTTAAATACTGCAGGGCTGTCAATACATGTCCCGAGGTCTTTTACTTTTTCTATGAAATATATTTGTTAGCATACTCAAACATTTGAATTTTTCTAAAAATGATTATATATATTAATAGTCAATAAAATAATCACAAATCACAAATATGTTACTTTTCATAATGTCCTGAGGTGTTTTATTGTGTGTAGATATTTGAAACTATTCCTATATATTTATTTATATATTAAAAGCGGAATGAAATATTTTAAATTTCACTTTTACAAAAAATACCTGCCGCTGTACGGATTCGAACACGGCGCTATATCATATAACAGTCGAGCATTTTACATACCGAGGTACGTCGTATTCCATTAAGGTCGAAAATAATGTCATATATTTTAAACATTTGAATTATTCTAAAAATTCAAAAATGTGCATACTGCATATAATTTCCGTGCAGCGTATTTTCTTAGTAGAAAAGATTTTCTAAAGAACTATTAAAAAATAATGAAAATAATTCCGGAAAAAATATTAATAAGCCACGTCCATAGCCTATAAAGCAAACTATTATTTTATTATTAGTTATCATTAAAGTGTCAGTTATTGTATTTTATTTTAGGCAATTTACGATGCACTACAAAATTCATTTATAAAGTCACGTCTATAGCCTATAAAGCAAACTTTTATTGTATTTTAAACAATTGACGATTAACTAAAAAAAGTATTTTTTCAGTCACGTATATATAACCTATAAAGCTTACTATTATTTTATTATTATTTATCGTCAAAGTGTCAGTTATTGTATTTCATTTTAAACAATTGACGATTCACCTTATTAATGTTTTAAAAATGCAGGATTTTTTAAGCTTTTACCATAGATGATTCTATGTATAGACAACATGTGTTTGGATCAGAGATAATGTTTGGATGACGTTTGTCACTGAAGCTGTTGCTTACCGATAAACTGTCAAACATATATTTTATTAAAAGTTGAAATGACGAATGAAGCAGGTCCCAGCAATAGATCAGACAATTGGCGAGATGTGCGTTTTAATGAAAGTGAAGAGAATGTGACGGCTGAATGTGCTGTTACTCGACGAATGCGTGATAACCAAAATAATGTAGAGCAAAAGAGTGCAAGTTTAATAGCTACTGAGAGTGAACTTTCGGAACAGAGTGAAATTGAAAAAGGTAGAGTGAATGCGCGTAAACGTGTATGGCGAGATGCATTAACGACACAAAAAAAGGAGGAAGCAAGAAAAAAATCAAATTTTGCAGCGCGTGAAAGAAAATCGAATATGAATGAGGAAGAACTTGAATCTGCTAGACTGACAGAGGCTGAAAGAGCGCGTAAAAGAAGAGCAAATCAGAATGACAAAGAACTTGAATATGCTAGACTGAGAAGAGCTGAAAAAGCGCGTGAAAGAAGAGCAAACCTTAATGAAGAAAAAATTAAACTTGCTAGACTGAAAGCAGCTGAAGCAGAACGTGAAAGAAAAGCTAATATGAATGAAGAAGAACTTGAACTTGCTAGACAAAGAGCGCGTGAAAGAAAAGTTAATATGAACGACGAAGAGCTTCAATTTGCTAGACTAAGAGCGGCTGAGACAGCGCGTGAAAGAAAAGCTAATATGAATGAAGAAGAACTTGAACTTGCTAGACAAAGAGTGCGTGAAAGAAAAGCGAATATGAACGACGAAGAGCTTGAATTTGCTAGACTAAGAGCGGCTGAGACAGCGCGTGAAAGAAAAGCTAATATGAATGAAGAAGAACTTGAACTTGCTAGACAAAGAGCGCGTGAAAGAAAAGCTAATATGAACGATGAAGAGCTTGAATTTACTAGAATGAGAGCGGCTGAGACAGCGCGTGAAAGAAAAGCTAATATGAATGAAGAAGAACTTGAACTTGCTAGACAAAGAGTGCGTGAAAGAAAAGCGAATATGAACGACGAAGAGCTTGAATTTGCTAGACGGAAAGCGGCTGAGACAGCGCGTGAAAGAAAAGCTAATATGAATGAAGAAGAACTTGAACTTGCTAGACAAAGAGTGCGTGAAAGAAAAGCTAATATGAACGACGAAGAGCTTGAATTTGCTAGAATGAGAGCGGCTGAGACAGCGCGTGAAAGAAAAGCTAATATGAACAAGGAAGAGCTTGAATTTTCTAGACTGAAAGCGGCTGAAGCAGCGAGTAAAATACGGGATGTTATGTCTGAGCAACAACGCGATATTGTAAGATTAAATATGAGTGAATATAACCGTAACAGGCGAGCTGAGCATGAATGTGTAATTGACGTAAACGATCAGGTGACGAATGATAGACCAATAACATCAACGGAAAGAGTGCTAGAATCTTCGACAGGCAGAGTGGTTATAAAACGTGCTATGTACAAATGTGCAATTGGAGGAACACCGAATGCCACTTCGCCACCTATTCACTTTTTAGGTCCTTTAAATATTCAATGTACTGTTGACCATTGTAGAGCAGTGCATTTTTCTGCTGAAAGCCTTCGATTAAAGCATAGTTGTTGCCATAGCGGAAAAGTTTTTTTAAATCAGCAGCCAGAATATCCAGTAGAGCTTAAAAATCTTTTATTAGGTAGTTCAGCCGACTCTAAAAATTTCAGAGATTTTATTCGTCAATATAATAATGCCAGTGCCTTCGCTTCTTTTGGCGCCAATATTGTAAATATTCCAGGCAGAGGTCCATTTTGTTTAAAAATTTCAGGAGAGATATATCATCTTACCTCGACTAAGCAGAAAGCTGACGACGACCGAGTAGCGTCGTATGCGCAGTTGTATGTGTATGATGCCGATGAAGCCGTTCAACTGCGCATGAATCATCCAGCGAATAAAAATTGTTATCGGGAAATAATGTCGGTTATTGATAGAGTGATACGTTGTGTTAGTCCTTATGCGAGTAGTTTCCGGAGTCTTCGAGTTGCTGTTGAAAGTGAAGAACGACGCGTCAGGGAGAGTGGTGGTCCCGAGCGCGTTGTTGTTTTATTGTTTTCGCGGTCTTCTTATGATGATTCCAGAACGTATAATGCTCCCACATCCACAAACGATGTCGGAATGGTATACGTTGCTGATCACGAGGGGAATTTACCGGGTGACGTTGATATTGCCGTCTACCCGAATGGGTCCGATGGACTTCAACGTGTTAATCTTTTGTCTCCTCATTTAGATTCAATGGTTTTTCCTTTGTTGTTTCCTTCAGGCGAGTCTGGATGGACGACAGGTCTTCAACATCATTCAGAATATGCAACCAGGGTTCGTAATACTATAACTTCTCTTCAGTTTTATTCGCATAAAATTGCAGTCCGCCGTGCTGTTTTTAACCCCGTTCATTATTCCGGAAAACTTTTCCAGCAGTACATCGTTAACGCATATGTTCGCTGCGAATCGGGGCGTCTTAACTTTTTGCGGTTTCACCAAAAAGAATTACGCGTTGAATGCTATCAGGGTTTGCTGGATCATTTAAATAATAGAAATGCTAATTTTGATAGTAGTATTCGTGCAGGAAATGTAGTTATATTGCCCTCTTCTTTTATAGGCGGACCTCGGTACATGAGCAAAATGTACCAAGATTCGATGGCTGTTGTTAGAAAGTTTGGTCGACCAGATCTTTTCATTACGTTCACCTGCAATCCTAATTGGAAAGAGATACTGAATGAATTGGAAGAATGGCAAAATGCCTCTGATAGACCGGATTTAGTTGCGCGAGTGTTTCAAGTCAAGGTCGATGAGTTCGTCAATGATATGATTAATAGAGAGATATTTGGTAAAGTGATAGCGTATGTTTATGTGATAGAAGAACAAAAGAGAGGTTTGCCACATCTGCATGGTCTTTTCACATTTTGTGAATCAGACAAATTCCATTCCAGCTCTGAGATTGATAGTATAGTTAGCGCCGAGTTGCCAGATAGAGATGGAGACCGGGATTTCTACAACTTAGTTTTAAAACATAACATTCACGGCCCGTGTGGTTTTGCAAACCCTGCTTCGGTTTGTATGGTTGAGGGAAAATGTTCCAAACGATTTCCAAAAGCTTTCAGGGACGAAACCGATCCGGACGTCAGTGGATACCCTGAATATAGACGTCGGAATAATACCTTAGAAAATCACACTGTTCGGAAATTTAAAGTGGACAATAGTTTTGTAGTTCCGTATAGCCCATATTTAACTAGAAAATTCAATGCCCATATCAACGTAGAGGTATGTTCGTCAGTAATAGCCGTAAAATACATACATAAATATTTGGCGAAAGGAAATGATTGTGCGCGCATAGAAATTAGACAGAATATTCAAGATGTCAGTGATACCGATACAATAGTTCATGACGAAATAAAACAATTTTTAGATTGTCGATTTATCAGTGCTCCGGAAGCCGCTTGGCGTCTCTTTGAAAATCCGATTCATGACCAATCTCATACAATATTTTTACTCGGTGTTCATTTGCCGGGTGGTGAACAAGTTTATTTTCAGCAGGGCAATGAAGAAGAGGCCCTTAGATTAACGCGTCATACGCATTTGACTGCTTGGTTCGATTTGAATGCGGTAGACCGTTCGGCTCACTCTCATGTTTATCAAGAGATACCAAATTTTTTTATTTTTAAAAACAAAAGTTGGCAAAAAAGAAAGCGAGGTGGTCATAAAGTAATCGGTCGATTAGCTTCGATTTCTCCGCGTAACAGGGAACTTTATCACCTGAGATTGCTGCTGTTAAAAGTTTCTGGGGCGACATCGTATGAACATCTCCGTACAGTGAATGGGGTAACGCTTCCGACGTTCTGTGATGCAGCGCGCGAATTAGGGTTAACGGACGATATTAATGAATGGTACAAGTGTTTAGAGGAAGGGGCGGCTTTTATGATGCCGAAAGCACTGCGCAGTCTTTTTGTAATAATTTTAATTCATTGTAACCCGTCAGATCCGCTGCACCTCTGGAATTCTTTTAAATCTGCAATGTCAGAAGATTTTTTGAATAGCTCGCGTAGTTTAGATTTAGCGATTAATCTTGCACTTCTCGAAATTGAAGGTGCGCTTTCAATTGAAGGTTCTTCTTGCACCGAGCAAGGTCTGACGGAACCTGATCGAACGTTCAATTCAGATACCGGGCGAGCAGATATTGTGTCTGACGAGAGTTTGGGCGTGGAAATGCAATCATCCTTAAATACGCAACAGCGAGAAGTGTTTGATTCCATTTTCGTAGCTCTTTCCGCAGTTTCAGGTTCAGATATTATCAGATGCTTTTTCGTCGACGGGCCAGGTGGCGCCGGTAAGACATTTTTGTATAGAACTTTAATTTATTCAGCGCGCTCGAGGGGAATGAATGTTTTGAGTGTTGCTTGGACGGGGATAGCTGCGATTTTACTTCCTGGGGGTAGGACATGTCACACTGCCTTTAATTTGCCTTTAAACTTAAATAGTTCAACGACGTGTCGAGTTTCAAAAAGTAATAAAATAGCTATCAAAAATGCAGATTTAATCATATGGGATGAAGCACCTATGGCGCCTTTGGTAGCATTTGAAATGATTGAAAATGCCATTAAGGATGTAATGGGTAACGGACTGCCTTTCGGTGGTAAAGTGGTAGTTTTGGGTGGGGATTTTCGACAAGTTTTGCCAGTATGTCGTAGAGCTTCGCGTGGTAAAATTATAGCATCTTCGATAAAAAAGAGTAAACTCTGGAAATTTTTTAAAACGGTCTCACTTAATATTAATATGCGTGTTGCAAATGCAGATTGTGAATTTTCTAATTGGTTACTTGAATTAGGTAGTGGAATTCTTCCGAGTCCCCGAGGCTGTGTCGAGTCTTCGGTGTTGCTTCCCCCCAATACGATTTGTCAGGATATAGTCAAAGAAATTTATGGTGAATCCCATTCGATAGCAGATGCGATTACATTTGGTGGTAGAGCTATTCTCTGTCCGAAAAATATAGATTCCCACAAAATTAATGAGAAAGTTTTGGATATATTAGAAGGTTCCTTGAAAACATTTTACAGTGTAGATTGTGCTAAAAATGATGACGGCAATAACGATCCTGAGGTTCAAGTAAATTTTCCCGTTGAATTTTTGAATAGTTTCGATCCTCCGGGTCTTCCGCCTCACGCTTTAAATTTAAAGATCGGAGCTATAGTCATGCTATTGCGAAATATGTCCATAGCGAACGGTTTGTGTAATGGAACCAGGATGATTGTGAGAAATTTTAATGAAAATGTTTTGCAAGTTGAAGTGATCACGGGTGACAGGAAGGGGACTGTTCATTTTTTGCCTAGAGTAACGTTGGATACGTCGTCGGATGTGACTGTTCCCTTTAATCTTTGTAGGCGTCAGTTTCCAGTTAAGTTAGCTTATGGGATGACGGTGAATAAGTCGCAGGGTCAAACGTTTGATAGAGTGGGCCTTCTTCTTCCGCAACCGGTGTTTACTCATGGTCAGTTATATGTTGCGTGCTCGAGGGTGAGGTCTGAAAATTCTTTGAAAATACAAGTGATTGAGGGACTGCGACAGGGAAAGAGAGAATGTGGGGTGACGACGCAAAATATAGTCTTTAGGGAAATTTTATAGTATGGCTTTACGTTTTGAGATTAAGTTTCATCTCCATTTTCAATATTGTCAATTCTTTCTAAAAAAATAATTTGAATTAGCGTATTTTGAATAACAATATTATTATTTATTTTTTTGAGTATTACTTGCAAACGCGGCTTATTCCAAAATGGCTAAATAATATAACTTGAATTTCGTTTTGAATAACTTGCACATTTAAAAAGTACATTACTAAGTCTTGCATTACTTTGGAATGGTATTTTTGAGATTGATTTCTAAAAATAAAACCATTAAAATGTGTACGAAATGTACTTTATTGAAGCGGTATAACGACACTCAAATCGACACGATCAGTTGTAGATACGTTAAATTGGGTTTCAATTTCTGTTTTGTTTGAATTTATATAAATTAATAAAGTGAATACTTGGTGGAAAGGCATTATATTTAAGCAATACGGAATTTTCCATAGTACTGATTTCCACATTTGTTTTTCAAGACCATTGGTTCATTTACCATTAACCTTTTGGTTCATTCGATAAGTATGCTTTTGATTGTTAACGCCTGATTATGATGAACAATAATATTTATAATTCTGAATATTATTTTTTACTCACAAATTCTCATTATATGTATCCTTAAAAACGCATTGCATTTGAAGAAATGATTCAAATTCACTTTAAATGACACTTACAATAGCAGGAAATAAAGTCAAGGATCAGTTGTAGATACGTTAAATTGGGTTTCAATTTCTGTTTTGTTTGAATTTATATAAATTAATAAAAATCACTTTTAGAGTTTTCACTGTTAATACTTGGTGGGAAGACATTCTATTTAAGCAAAACACTCTTACTACTTATTTCCACATTTATTTGTCAAGACCAGTTGAAGCATATTTAACTGATTCTGAATATTCATCTCTTTATTTTAAAATTACCACTATAAATATTCTTAAAACATGTTTCGTTTGGAGAATTAATTCACTTTATTACTTTTGGTTCATTCAATAAGTATGTTAACGCTATTGTTAACGCCTGTATATTTTTGATTTTTCACAGTGCAAAAAAAAACAATTCCTGTTAAAGGTTACTGTAGCTTATTGCGGTGTTCGCTCATGCTCAATTGTACGTTGCTTGCTCGGGAGTGAGGTCTGAAAGTTATTTAAAAATACAGTCGATTGAATGATCACAGCAGGTGAGAAAGAATGTGTTTTAAGGGAAATGTTATCATATCTTCTATCTATCTTCTAAGGGGAGGCAAACTTTTAATTCTTTCCGAATGTAAAATGGCGAATGGAGATAACCAAAGTCCTGACTCCTAATTTCTGGACCAGCCGATTCATAACTGGCCACGGTTACTTCGCTGCTGAGCTCTTCCAGCTTGGCCGGTTAGTAAAAAGTCCTAAATGTAAATGCGGATATATGATTCAGGATGCTGATCACATCCTCTGGGAATGTCCAGACTTAAATAACGAACGGGAAAAATTGCTCAAGACGATTCGGCTGTCTGTCGGATCTGTCGGCCCCGTCGGTCATGCCGACTTGGTTGCATCTAAGCCTGAGGCAAATTATACGGCATTTATTGAATTCTTGGATAAATAGTTGAGTTAAATAGATAAAATCTAATATTTTCAACTGCACTTGATTATTTATTAACTTTTAATTTCTGCACACTGTAGTGCATGCAACCAAGTCTTGAGGAATTTTTTCTCGGGACATTTCTGGCAAAATTTTGAACACGACTAACGTTGTTACGCTACGGAATACACCCTATAAAAGAGTGTGAAGCCGTAGCGGGTGGTGGTGGGTACAACGTTGAGTACCCTAGGGAAAAATAAAAACTTAGTTTATTAATTA
Organism: Himalopsyche tibetana; assembly: GCA_030503985.1. Taxonomy (NCBI): domain Eukaryota; kingdom Metazoa; phylum Arthropoda; class Insecta; order Trichoptera; family Rhyacophilidae; genus Himalopsyche; species Himalopsyche tibetana. The sequence goes on from JAPJYX010000014.1 coordinate 6,602,786, forward strand.
TGTGTTATTAGATTATATACATATATAATAATAAATATGCATTCAATTGTTCATGCCAGTAAATTTATGACTTTTCTATAATGCAACAAAAATCTCACGTTGCTGGGCAACGGGCTTACAGCTAGTATAATATTAATACGCTAATATAGTAAATACTATGCATTAGATAGGGGCGTATATTAACATAGTTGTAAGTACATAAAAATACAAACGTTTTTAAAATATTCATTTGTTTACGTAAAGTTTTCCAAATCATACCAGACATTCAAAAAAGCATATTTTGTTTTGGGCCACACATAAAATGTGAGTGCCAATCCAAAGCAACAGGGTCGAATATACTATAAATGCTTGTATTCTCTTATCAGTTGATAATGCTTGTCATGAGCGAAACTGGTCCTGATCTTTGTGAATAAAAATGGAATTAGTACAAATGTATATTTTATTTTTTTGAATATAAATACCATTGTTATTATGTTAAAAAAAACTGTGTATAATATTCGCGTGATTTGGCAGCATTGATCGAGACCATTAAGGGAAGGGGTCGAGATACTTTGTAATACATTCTAATTTTCTGTTTTCTATGGATTTATGTAGACGGGTTCGTTTTACAAACATGGCGTATTTACTTCATACTCGTGGTTATTTATTCCTGATCGATATTTAACCTGACAGACGTGACCTCATAGTCGTTACAATACGTGATGGAAAACATTTTGTAATAATTCCAGTTGTTCTAAACCAGAATGAATGATTACAAGTGCCGCATTACACCCTCGCGCCTACGTATTATTTTGAAGTAACGTAAGAAGGTAGAAAAGAAGTTTGAGTTGTACTACGCATCTGAACTCGTTAACAAAAAAATGACGCATGGTTTGCAAAAGGTTGGCTACCACTGTTATATAAAGGAGTCGTTCCCATTAAAAAATACTTTAAGATTTGATAACTTTTTTACTCCACTTGTGCTACAAACTGTGACACATGTTTCGCCTCTTTAAGAATCATCGTCAGACAGAATATCGCAAGGTTTAAGATAAATCTAAAAAAATATTAAATTGTTAATGTTATTTATTACAAACTGAAGTTCTATTTGTGTTCCTTTTTCTACTGGACTGCAGGGATGGGGTAAAATAGAAACATTGATATTACTAATTACAGATTAATTACTTATATTTGCTTGCTTCTTGCTGTATCAGTAGTCGGCAAAATTTCTAGTGAGATGAACCAAGTTGTCAAGGAAACACGATTGCAAAGGTATCAGGGAGCCATACATATACAATATATATATACATGGATTTTAGGGCAAAAATCGTGAGTAAGTTTAAGAGTTGCAAACGGCCATGCAAAGAGCCGCAGTTTGCCGACACCTGAAATCATCTTAAATAATAAATCATCTAGAAATATCAAAAATATTTGCATCACTCGTTTAAATAAATACTCTCCGTTACGCTACCACGATTCTTGCTTTTATCTTTTCACGGGCTTCCTTACTAATGGCTTATCTTGTTTCCTTCCTTAAACCTCCAATTCGTCGCAATTTGATCACATCTGTAATCAAATTGCGATTAATTGAGTGATGTGTTCATCAGGAGTCGTACACATCATTCCACGTGTATCTTTATTATTATTACGTGTATATATTATATATATTAGTGAAAAAATATAAATTAAAGGAGCGTGACGTTTGACTTTCTGCTGGGATAAATAATGACCAACAATCTTTTTTCGTATATATTACATTTTTTTTATTAATTAATATTTACATTGACAGATCTGCGTTTGTTCAGTTGGTGACAATTTACAACTGAAAAAATAAAAAAAACCTTACACTTTGATATTATGTAAAACTGTGAGTTTATTTGATAAGTAAGCCATACAAAAGCTCTTAAATCATTTCAAGTGCTTAGTATGTATATCCAAATGTAAGGATGAGTTTTGGGATTTAACCTTTTCAGTACCGCGATGTTTTCAGCTAAAAACATTCACTCATATACCTACCGCTTTTTTTAAATATTTTTTGAATAGTTTTAAAAAATAGTATTGAATTTATGAATATCAAAAGTTTACTTATAAAATGATATAAATAGTTTAATATTTTCAAGTTACATTCGTGTTCTTCAGTGGATTTAAGGTATTCATGCCGTTTGTATGTAGCGGCCACCAGTGTCCTTACGGTACTGAAGCGGTTAACGGATTTGCATTCCATATTACATTAATAAAGTAAAATTTTCCAATTGAGTAGGCCAAAGAACTGTGATAAATCTTTTATTCGTGTTAAACCATTTCCTTTCATATTCCAATTTTCCTCAATTTAATAGCGCAGAGTGACTTTATACAAGGGATTTAATTCTGATTTATTTAGATAGTTGATGCCACACGTTCTCAGCCGGAAAATACCATAAGCCCCCCTTAATCTTTGTTTAAATAATAAATCTTCCGAAAACGGACATTCTAATAAAACTGCGAAACGAAAGGATTTGGAAATGTTTTATAAAAATTCTCGTGAAAACAAGGTTTCTGGAAAATTATTTGTGATATATTACTAGCCACTCTTTTGTTGTTAAAAGAGTGGTCATGGTTTATTAACATACATAATTATCGCAAAATAAATCGGCTTAAAATACTGTGTAAGTAGTCATGTTATACAAACAACTTAAAACCGAGAGAAGGTTTAGTTAATACGTATTTTTAACGTGTTTTACCTTTTCCTCCTAAACGATCTGTAGACAGATAAAAACATGAAATCGAATGATTGTCTTTTTCGTGTAAAATGTCTTCTTATATATCTAGTAATTTCCATCACTTAGGGAATTTAAAAATTTACATCTTTTCATTTATCAGATAACTATTAAAGAAGCGCGCGTAAAAAAGTAATATTGTATTATTATGTTCAGAGCGGACAATTTGTTTTCTTAGACATGTGATTTCTTTTCTCCTCGAGTAAATGCCATATAATTCATTAAAAAAAAAACTCAGCACACAAGTATCATCCATTAGCAAAACCTTATAAACGTAATCCATTAGACCGGCTTAGCGTGTAATTTGTGCGTGCAAATTCGTTGGAATAATGACATAAACTCGATTTATACGACAGCACATATATTAATCTGTCGCCGGTATATCATCGTGTTATATTTCCACCATATCTCTGCTAATGACGTCCCAGACACACGTGTCAAAATTGTTTACGCCATGTGTCTGTTACTAATGTCACGTCTCTGTTTGTTTCAGCTCATACGGACAATGAGATGTACCTGTCACGCGCCTTGGAAAGGCTTGGGGGAAACGCCATGCAGAAGGATCAGGAGCCTGATATTGGCGCAGCTTTTTTAAAGTTTGCCGTAGTTACCAAGGAACTGTCTGCCCTCATGAAGACACTGGTAGGATTTTACCATGTTATTTATATAGTACAGGGGTTACAAACCCCGTGCCCGGTGGTGCCATGGCGCCCGCCGACCGATTTTGGTGCGCCTGCCAACTAATTTGGGCAAATCGTTAAATTTCTGGGTTATAAATAACCTTGAAAAAATGTGGTGCCCACCGCCCTACCAATATTTTAGAATGCGCTCTAGGGTTCAAAACATTTGATAACCCCTGATATAGTACATCAAATGGTAGTACTACTGTGCGCACGATGAGCAGACTACGACAGTATGTGTATTTTTTATGCCATGCGTTATAGACATACCTACAGATAAATTTAGACAAATATGTAGGGTATGTAAATCGTTGAATTTTTTAAAAAAATTAACGGTTTATTAAAAACTCGACATTTTAATCGAAATTCTTATGCTATCTTTTCATTCCAGCAAAATAATAAAGTAATAAATTTTAATTAAAAATAAATATCCACAATTGTTTCACCGTAAAACAAAATACACGATTAAAAGCAAAAAATCGAATCCTATAAAGAAAAGGCGTGTTTTATGGACGCAAAATACAATTGGAATTTATTTTGAACTTTTTTGGTCCCGATCTAAAAGGCATAAAAATTCTATCGAATTTTTTAATTATTAATGTTATGTTGAGAATCGATGGTATGTTACTTGTATCAAAAAAGTGTCGATCGACATTAGCGAAATATATTTTATTGGTAAAATTTACGTCGTAAATTCTTGGTGTTCAATACGAATTTGTATTCATCTTCAATTCTTCGCGAACGCTATGTCGGTGTTTTCTATTATCTCACCGCCTTCTGCCAACTATAAAATTATTCAGTACGAGATTAAATCTGTAGCAACTAATTACGTTTAACAAATCGTTTGGAAAGAAACAATCGCATACCGTTTAAAAGGTTAACATTGCCATTTGTGAACGATTCACACCTCCGACTTATCTATCGTACGTGTTCTTAAACTGTGACGGTCAGATTTGAGAAATTTATACGCTTATGATTTCACAGCGGTATTTTGATCGCATGCAAAATGGGCTCGAGCATCATGTTTTGTGTCAAAATCTTGTATTCTATGAAGTATAGGATTTTAAAATTTTGAGCGAAGATATGTTTTTATCGATAAAAACCCAAAATATATTATAAAATATTTAAATAATGAAAAATATCAAAAGAGCATATTTAAGATCCAAAACCAATGAAAGGTTCTTCAATAATCAATTATAGTTTTAAAAGATGATAGCAGATCACTTACAACTTTCTTTTTATACAATTAACAACTTAGAGTAACTTATATCTATCTATATATATAAAAATCTTGTGTCACGGTGTTTGTCTCCAAACTCCTCCGAAACGGCTTGACCGATTTTTATGATTTTTTTAATGTATATTTGCTAGATATGAGAATCAAATGTAAACTATATTTCATCCCGCTAGGTGAAAGGTGTCCCGATCTAGAATTTTTTTTCAATATTCCTGACAATTTGTCGTTCCAATTTCAAACAATTGAAATGGACGACAGATTTTGATCAGTGACGTCATTGAGTCGATTATTGGAGGTATGGTTATATTTTGCATCTGGCCTTGAAAATATTTTTAATTTCTTACTTGCATTAGGAATATTCTGATGACAGTATGGATATTTTATAGAACTGTATTTCGACTTTTATTTTAAAATCTTCTACTAGGAAAAGTGATTGTTAGCAATCTTAAACATTATTCTAAAAATTAAATAATTTACAATTTCAAGATTTTTTGGAGCTGATTTGACAGATTTTGATCAGTGACATTGATTCGATTATTGGAAGGTATGGGTTTATTTTGCATCCGGCGTTGAAAATCTTTTTAATTTCTTACATGCATTAGGAATATTCTAATGACGGTATGGATATTTTATAAAACTATATTTAGACTTTTATTTTAAAATCTTCTACTACGAAGAATAATTGTTAGCAAGCTTAAAAAATATTCCAAAAATTCAATAATTTACGAAATTTCTGCTACTATAAAAAATGGTTGTTAGCAAACTTAAACATTATTCCAAAAATTCAATAATTTACTAAATTTCTGCTACTATGAAAAATGGTTGTTAGCAAACTAAAACATTATTCCAAAACTAAAGTAAATTACTAGGTCTATTTCTGCCACTACGAAAAATAGTTGTTAGCAAACTTAAACATTATTCCGAAAATTCAATAATTTACGAAATTTCTGCTACTACGAAAAATGGTTGTTAATAAAACTTAAATATTATTCCAAAAATTAAATAATTTACAATTTAAATACTGCAGGGCTGTCGATATATGCCATGAGGTCTATTTCTGCTACTACGAAAAATGATTGTTAGCAAACCTAAACATTATTCCAAAAATTAAATATTTTTTAGGTTTCTAGATTTTTTGGAGCTGATTTGACAGATTTTGATCAGTGTCATTGATTCGATTATTGGAAGGTATGGGTTTATTTTGCATCCGGCGTTGAAAATCTTTTTAATTTCTTACATGCATTAGAAATATTCTAATGACGGTATGGATATTTTATAGAACTATATTTAGATTTTTATTTTAAAATCTTCTACTACGAAGAATAATTGTTAGCAAACTTAAACATTATTCCAAAAATTCAATAATTTACAATTTAAAAACTGCAGGGCTGTCGATATATGCGCCGAGGTCGATTTATGCTACAATGAAAAATGATTCTTAGCAAACTTGAACATTATTCCAAAGATTTAATAATTTACAAAATTTCTGCTACTACGAAAAATGGTTGTTAGCAAACTTAAACATCATTCCAAAAATTAAATAATTTACGTGGTTTATTTCTGCTACTACGAAAAATGATTGTTAGCAAACTAAAACATTATTCCAAAACTAAAGTAAATTACTAGGTCTATGCGTGTAGAATTACAATATGATGCATCCGCTAAACGTTTCAAAAAACAATTGTTAGATATTGGTAATGAAAAATAGAAATCGATGAATCCACACATTACCACCAAGCTTCTGTAAAATTACAGGAACCGTTAGCGAATTGATGCACAAAGTTTTCCCAAATATCGCACAAAAATCATCAGTGGCTTAGTGAATGTGTTATATTAGCAGTCAAAAACAACGATGGTAATGCCATCAACTTCAGGATTCCAAACGAAATACCAGGCAAAGAAACAACGTATAAATCCATCGATACTATAAATTGATCAAGACGAAGTTGTCAATTATCCAACTGAATTCTTAAACTCACTTGATTTGCCAGTCATGCTACCGCACGTTTTAACACTGAAAATTGGCGTACCTATTATTCTTCTCCGAAATATAAATCCACCACGACTTTGCAACGGTACCAGGCTTTCAGTGAAAAATTAATGAATAGTATCATCTAAGCTTCAATTTTAAATGGAAAATTTAAAGGAAATGGTGTACTGTTGCCAAGCATTCCAATAATTCCGACAGATAGGCCATTCGAATTAAAATGTTTGCAGTTTCCGGTGCGACTCGCATTTGGACAATCGCTGTGTGTGGACTAAATTTAAAAAATCCATGCTTCACACATGGACAGCTGTATCTGGCCTGCTCACACGTTGAAAAACCTTAAGATCTATTCATATATGCACCAGACAAAAAAACAAAATATATCCAAAAGCACTTCAATAAACATAATTAAAACACAAACACTTTCTTTCTTTGTGTGGCATTGCAACGCATGCCGGGTCAGCTAGTTAAATAATAAAGATAGTAAGAATCATTTTTTCAACGCGGTATCTATCGCCTTACCTGTCAAGACTTTCAAGCTGCTTATGTATAACAGACGGGTAGCAATACATTTCAAACGTTGCGAATCATTTATTAAAAAATGTTGAAATTTTCCAACTAGCAAATAATAAAGGGTTAAAATGCATAACATGGAGTTTTTGGTAATGAATAATGTTTTTAATAGAAAGACAACATTAATAAATAACATTTATAATAAGATTGGCGAATCACCATTGTTGAATTTATTTTGCATTGGTATATAAACTTATTACTTACATTAGGTATAATTTAAGTAATTAATTTATAGTAATTACTATAAGCGTTTGTATTTTAGCCCCTGAGCAATAATTATATTACATTGAAATTAAGATATGCATGGATAATATTTTTTATAATTTATCTACTGCGTATTAAGACATTAAAATTTTGACCCCTTCCGTCAAAAAATCTTAACTGTAATATATTATAATAATATAGTATAATACTGGTATAATATAAAACATGATAACCTTAAGAATAGAAGATTTTTCGGCGTCTTAAATATTGGATGCTGTCACGAAACTTTTGTTGAGAGCCACTTAACATGTCGTATGAAATATGGACGCCATACTAATGGGCGTACTCGGCCGATCCATTGTTATTTCATAATAATAATTGTAACAAACGATTATCTCTTTGTTATAAAGATGATAGAAATCACCGTGTCGTTGTTTTTTTTTTGGGTTCGTCTTCATAATTCCTTCATTCTGAAACTTCCTCCGCGTTTCATAATCTTACATCTTTGCCGAACAAAGAGAGAAACGGGTAACTTTTTCGGACTTAAAGATAATTTTACTTTTGTATACTTACCTTAAGACTTCTTTGAATCGAGATAATAAAACAAAAAGGTTTTACAAATTCTCTGTCTTATCAATTTGGTAAATATTACATCGACTTTGTCTTTCGAGATATCGATGCCGTTCGACGTTGCCTGATATTTATTTTGAAAAATTATCTTTGAATTTTTAATTACACATAACAGTTTGCACAGCCATTGTTCACTGTAGATATCTACACTAAATCTCTATTCAATCTATTTGAAAGAGATAAATGATAATTGATTGTTATATTCTTGAATATATATAGTAATTAGCTCCTCGTTTTCTAAAAGTATAATCCTCGCTTTCATTAATCACATAAGAAAACAGCAGATAAATCTCATGACAAAAAAATGAGTTCGACTGCCGGTTCAAATGTTGCTTTACCTTGAACGTTACTAGAAAAATAGTATTAAATTCCTTCATCGTATTAATTTGAGGAATTAAAACTGAACTTTTTTTCGACAATTTATCCAGTAGATCGACATTGGATTTACTTGTATATTTTGGATTATAATGAAACTACTGACCAAAATTTTACCAATTTTCTTTGAATTAATTTTCAAGCGTGTAAAACGCAGATAACGATACTAGCTTACATACTACAGATTTTAATCACAGCTAGGGTATCCAATCCTGGGATTGGGATTTGCTCACCGAGAAATTTGAAATCCTCAATTCGCTATACCTTTTCCCCGAATTATCTCCAAACCTCGTTTTTTTTTTTTTAGCTCACCGAAGAATTTGAAAACCTCGATTTGGTATACTTTTTTCCCGATTGTCACAGAACTAGGGATTGGATGCCCTAATCACAGCCATGTAATGTTTTATATACAACATCCCTAGCTGCCTTAAATCATCGATCTTGCAGTGATCGTTCGAAGTGAAAAAAGATTCCATTAATGACGTAATAACTGAATATAGTATATGATTTAGAAATTGTATAATAACTAATTTAGTGTATTTACTTAATTTAGCACTACACTACACAGCATAGCAGTCTTACTATAGGGCTCTGGTGATATACATACATATAATATTGTGCATGAATATATATGTGAAAATCATTATCTCTATTGACGCTTCCACGACATTGCTTATTGTTCATTCGAGACGAATATGAAAATAATGAATTCATAACGTGAAAGCTTTAATATTCAGACTGTCTGAATATAATAATGCGCGCTATCTTCATGCACGCCTCTCGCTCGTCGGCGGATATTCATACATTACATACGCTGTGTCGGAGATTGTATTATAATTCCAATTCTGATTTTTCCTCCATCTCGCATATAATGGCTTCGCCCTTTGCCAAGTTAATCTCTCACTAGAACTGGTTCGCTCTCGCCAAAACAGATGGCACTTTGACTTGAATAAGCTAACTTAATCATTGAAAGGGTGTGTCGTTACGGTTTTCGATAATGTTATTATCAACCTAGATGTTGTATTGATTGACCTATGACCTATATATAAACTAATGTGCGTAGCTTAAATTCCTATGTAATACTATTTTAATTGATTCAGACGTCCTATGTTATACAATCTAACATATTATCGGTGTAAGAAAGGCGAAGAGAACATTAAAGATTAATTTAATTATTCCGTAAATTTGAAAACTAAAGTTACTGTAAGTGACAGTAAACTTTCTCCTGTTTCTTATAAAGTATCTTCTTTCTTGGCTCTGCGTCCGGAGTGAATCTTGGTCGCCTCAATAATCTCCTCTACTCCACTCGGACTTCCTTATTCCTTCGTTAATCGCTGATTTTCACCACTTGCAAGTCATGAAATACACCGTCCATCCTACAAGGTTCTTCATCCTTCGGGGCTAGAAAATTTTACGCTTTGTAGATTCTTAAAAAGTATGTAATCTAAAATTTATATGAACGTAGTTAAAACAATTAGAATTCGCTTCAAATACTTACTTATGTGGGACAATACATCATAAATTGTTCATGAAATCAATGTTTTATTAGTCTTTTTTCGAACTATGGAACATTTCGTCTGACAATGAAATTGCAAGGAGAAATTTGTACATAAAACCAGATAAGCTTCCTTGTACTTATTTAGAATTGGTTTTTTGATTGAATACAAAATAGTACATTTGAAAGATCTTTTCAGGACAAGATATAAGTTTTATCTTACACCGGATAATGCAAAGCAAAACACGTTTATGAAATTATTGATTCAATACGAATGAAAAGGTGATTGAGAATCAACTAACATTAGCAATAATTATTCTATTTTGCTTTGTTACAAACCACATAATAATAAGATTGAGCAAGTAATGATTCGACTAAAATTACGTCAATCGGCGGAATTATAAAAAGATTCGCAGTTCATTGTGCCGCAAGTTTGAGAACATTATTAATAAATTAAAACACGTGCCGCGGTACACGGCATGCCTTCGGTTGTGGTCCCGGCTGGCGAGTGTCAAATACGCGTACAATTTCTTTGTGCCATTATGCTTTGTTTCAATCTCACTCGTGTTCCGTTAATCCAGGGGATATCAAATAACGAGAAATAATTACATAAATCAGCGTCCATTAAATTACATTGTTTGTGCATATAACTAATTACACGTCAACTTTATTGAACATCATCAATACAATTTAATATGAAAAAGTGAGATATGTACGTACGATTTTTTATTAAATGCATACATGCTTTTAAAATCTTGCATTATTAAAATAAACTGGCTGGTGATAGTTTATTTATCTTTTTTTTGCATTCAACATTTTTTTGTTAATTGGTGCAAATTATCTATCATTTCAGTAACAGCAATGCGCCATATAATCGTGGCTGCGAAGTGAGTGTCAAGTTATCTCACAGTGCTATAGGAAGAGGCGGACACAAATTTGCCATTTTCGATTAATATTACTTGTTGTAAAAGATAACTTAAACATATCTGTTTTGATTCCCGACGTTGTCAAATCATGTAAATGTAACACTTTTAGGGAAAGGCATTATATTAAAAAATAAAACACTCTTTTGTACTAATTCCACATTCATGTATTAAGTTCTGAACCAGTTTCGCTTATCATGAGCATTAGTCAAAAATGAGATGAGCAAAACCGGTATTGGTCTTAATAAATAAACGTGTAATTAGTATGAAATAATGGTTTTCTTTTTAATAAATAATAATATAGTACAAACATTATATTATCATGTAAAATACTATCTAATGTAATTTATCCGAACGCTTAACATAAATCTACTGTTGAAATAATTATTAAACCTGTAAAATGATAAAGCAATTGAATTGTGGTTCCTGCGAGTATGGAAAAATAATTAATAATATTATAAAAAATATTTATATGATACTGAATATCCAATTTAATGTAGTTTATTATGATTTTTACACTCACCTAAATTCATATTATGTAACCACCTACAATTAACAGAACGAATATACGTGGCCTACGCCCAATTCTCTTTTTGCACGGGGGATACGTTCCATGCTAAAAAGCCTGTAAAAAATCCGCGCAAAAAGAGAATTAGATGTATACTTATTTTTACGAAAAAAAACCGTAAAATGTTTCATATCCCTGTTGTAATACTGACATTGCGTATCTAGAGCCATTGTTGCTAAGAATTAACAAAAGAAAACGAGACTATTTTATAAAATTCTCGCATATTTTTGGAAATGAATTAAGTATAATCCACTTTATTTTAACCTTCTCTCAAAATTAGTTTTATAATATAATACTAATACTATGGGTTTATTATAACCGTATTTTGTAATTTTAAATAATATTATGAAACACAACAAAGACAACTTCATTTAAAGTTTCCATGACAACTTTCTTTTGAAGGTTAAATTTTTGTCGCACTGACCTATAAGGTAAAGTTTTGTACACATTATGCTAGAATTTTATTTAATATTTCCGAGTTTGCATTGCTCTTCCCCAGGTGGCGTTTACTTACTTAGTGTCGCATAACATTATTCGTTCCGGAACACCTGGCAGGAAAGTAATAGTTTCTCGTAATATACGCGCCGTGTAAGTTACAGTCTGTAAGCAGAAGGCACTTACGCTGGTTTAAAAAAAATCTTACTTTAAAAACGGATTATACATTACTTTCTAAAGCAATATACTGCGCACACTGCAATATTTTAAATAACGGCTATTTCAGATATATCTTACTGCAAATAAACTTCAATTTAGATAATCGTCGTGGAGGAGTGGTAACACTTTTTTATGTAATTCTAGTTCGATTTCTCAATTACGGTTAGTAATGTATATAATAGTTATATTCTGACTTCTACTTAACACTCCGTTAAAAATAATCTAGATAGACGGGTAAACAACTAATTATCGTGACCGAAAATATAAGGACGTTTTTTTGCCAAAATTGATATTGAAACTCCACCAAAAGCACCTTTAGCCGATATTCATATATTATATAAGATTACTGTGTAAACAGGTTACACTAGTGTCCACTTCTTGGTGAAATGGCATTATATTTTTTAAAACACACCCTTTTCAAGACATCAATCTGTAAATTTTTAAAACCACAAACGGTTTGTGCTAATTCCATATTATTTATTTTTAAATGATGTTTTTTTAGTACAAAAGAGTGTTGCACCTTTTTAATATTTACATTTATATACTCTGAAAATCTAAAATTTGTCGAAGACTATTTACTAACAATCATTCGTCGTATGTTGTTGAAATAATCCTGTATGCGTATTTGATTAACTTTGTGTTTTTTTATTGCTTTAAAATATTAATGATTTGTTTCAAAATATTTATTTGACATGGCGTATAAAAAAATTAATCCCAAACAAAGTTGTTCAGAGTCATAGAACCTATCTCTCATATTACAATGTTCAATATATATTTTTACACGGGTGATATGAACGGTTGGTATTTTGGTATTGCCCGCATAAAAAGAGAATCGAGTGTATTATGTCCTTTTGTGATTTTAAAAATGTATAGATTGATGTCTTGAAATCAAAGATTCGTTTTGAAAATGTACAACGATCGTCTGCCACTAATTATACTAATGATAATGTTCGCAGCGGGACGGGTAGGCCACGCTATTGCGAATTGGTGTCAATTCCCCGGATGCAGGTAATCTAGCTTAATATTTTAGTTGTTTCTGTGGAGCGTCGCGACCCTACGAAGCGTTTAAATTTAAACTTTAGCACCGAAAAGTTTACCACAACCACTCAACTGTCGTAAATTATTTAACTTCTGTTTTACTCACAAACCGGGTCTTAAATTCGACACTCCTGGCACTACTATTCGACAAGTTTTTACTTAATTACTTTTTGTTATATACATATATTTTAAATATTTTCTCAGGTTTTTATTTTTAACTAAATCTTAAAGCCTTTATTTATTGCATACGACAAATTGTATATATTGGTGAAATTAACGGTATAATGTGTTATTTATTAACCATTTAACCGCCCGGTGTGTATTGAACATTTGAATATATGTACCTCAATGAAATTCCCGGGTGTATCAATTTGATTTATTGCTGTTGTATGCTTTACAACATGCCACTATTTTTCTACCTGTAAGTGAATTAAATGCCGCTTAAAAATGTAATTACAAATATAAAAATGAAAATTGATTATACATGGAAATCAGGGAAACCGATAATTTACGCGAACAACAATAACCATGTTAAATAGAACTTTTTAGAAAATAAACCATAGAGCATATTTCAATATGAAAAATATTTCGCAATTCGCTTTGTCGGTTTCTTTGATTCCAAACATGGGTTTTGTTTGATATCTTCGCAATTAAGCTTCCCAGAGAATTGAATTGTTTTTGAGGGTTTTAGTTTATTTTCCGAAGAAAAATTGTGAAGCATATTTACCAAAAATATTTGGTTGATTGAATGGCCTGAAAATCACTAATGTCAAAATGATCATCGTATACATTTGGCGTAAACTTTTTTCATTGGTGGCTAAATGGTTACTAACAAGTCTGCAAATAAAGTTATTCGGCAATGCTAATGAAAGAGTCACCAATATGTACATACATATATATAACTAACATTAATATTACATTTTTATTAGTATATCCGTTATTCTGAGGCAACTTTTCGTGTGGAAGGTGATAATATTATAAAATGTTCGAAATTAGAAATCTATTGTAAAACTTTTACCTGAAAGTTTTCTCAAAGCGGTTCACAAATTTCGCGAATTTCAAGAAGTTCAATACATTAGCTAACTGCACTCACTGTGGGCGACGTTGGCCTCCAGGGAAGTGATGGGGGCAAAGTTGCGGGGGAGGTCGCCCTATACCGCCCTAGGCCTCCGAAATCGAATGAAACAGAAGCACAGCATCCGAGCGAGACGATAGACACGTTCACACGTTTGACCCACTTGCGAGGGCCTATGTTTCTTACTCTGTTCCTTTTGAAAGAGGAATATTTCGTGTTTTCCTTCAGAAGACTCTTTTTGAATATGCCGCCCTGATACCGAGGCTGCCAGTTAAACATGTATATGTATGGATATTTAATCTTCTGTGAACATACATAGATTTGTACCGTACAATGGTCGAAAAAAAAAACATTATATTTATAGTTGGAAGATATCTACCTTCGTCTAACAGTGAATTGATATTGATTAATTTTGACATACTATCTAGCAATATTAACAATTGAAGACGACCAGAAAGTTTATTCATGTGTTTTTTCTAATTAAAGGAAACATTTGTTTTCTTGACTCGTCTATTAGAAACATGATTTCCGTCAACGCACATATTTGTGATGTTCCGAATGTATAAAGTTGGGTCCTATGGCGCAACGGTTAGCGTTGTTGGCTTCCGTGCCGGATCTTACGGGTTCAGATCTTTTTCGATCGATTTATCATCGATCGAGGAGGCATGGTTGTTTGTGATGTTAATTTCCTTCCCATCCTTCTTATCCTTCAATAAATGGGCGTAGCGAGAGCGATTAGGTAACCACTAGTCATGGCCTAACCTTATCCTTCTATCTCTACTACTCTCTTTGGAAAAAGAGAGGTTGAGCGACTGAGTAACAAACAGTTCTCGTAGAAAAAAATATGTTGAGATACCTTCGTTAGGAGGCCATATGCTCCACATTGGGAGCGGACATGTTTTTTTTTTTTTTTAAAGTCAACTATTTACCGACGACAAGCCAAACTTTATTTGACGGTGCTTAACGTCTTTTTATATAAGGTATTTTGTCATTTCAGCCAATCTCTATACGCCAAATATTTTTTAGTTGAAAGACCATACGATAACTTGATTTGTTTTGTAAGCAACTCGAAGAGAATTGACATCATAAACATCCATGCATAAGATCTAAAATTAAAACTTAAAAAATTGAAATCTCACACTGACCTCACCGGGAATCGAACCCAAACCCGCCTGGTCGGTAGAGCCAAGCTCTTACCGGGTAGACCGCGGCGGGCAACCATTTTAAATAAGGCGTTTGAATAACGTAGACATCGGTAAAATATAATAAATTTCGTTTCGATTACAACCCGTTGTAGATGCTGGCCTGTTCAAGAATCTTTATGGAGCAGGTTCTCTCCAGTTTCCGGCAAGCTTTTAAAGCTTACTCGATACTGTTCATTCATCATTATATGATGAATACATATTATATTCATAATCCATTTGTATAAGCTCTCAGCACCCATAATAGGCATGGAAAACTCAATTATGTGGAACTACATGAAACACTATTGCTAATGTTTCATGTAGTAACCATAAAGCCTATCAACTTTTGCACGAACCACTGTAAAATAAATGCATTATAATAATTTTACATGTTTATTTTACACTTCTTCAACAACATGCATAAGACAGTAAATCATCCCAGTGACTAGAAAGAAACTACAAAGTCGTGATCTGAAATTGAAAAGTGAAGCAGCCACATTTCACGCGGAGATTTTGCGTTCATTATTCATGCGTCCCTGTTCACTGCTCCACTGTAAAGTTGCCGACGCAAAATTTCCATCTCGGGAAACTATCGTATTTATTTAAGTAAGAAGTTTTCTTAACTTCGTTTACTTTGTTTTCGCAGAAACAAAATAAAGGTAATTAAATTTTGCTGGAACTTTTCATGCCTTTTCGAAAATACAAAACTCTATAAATAAAGCATTTACATATTTACCGCAATTATTGGTTCATGAGATATATTATAATCAAGAAACCACCGCACACACAACGAAAAATAGCGTAGGAAACCAAGACTTTCCTAAATTTCTTACAGTTAAACATATTTTGATTTTAATACATTTCATAGTAAGTTACATTAAATTCACGGTTGTAAAAAAAACGATTTATATTACTTATTCCACAAATATATAGCATGATCTAGAACAGTCCCGCTCAGCGAATTATCATTAATTGCAACTGATAACCGCGCTATCGCTGACCGTCGCTGATCATAATATACATTTTATTGGATAATAATTACAAAGCGTTCTTTATTTTTCTAAAAATAAATTTGTGATTTAAACTAAGCAAAAATATATTCAGTATAATTATTTGTCGATCCTGTATCTGAGTGGTGAACGCTCCAATGCATTTAGGTCTTTAGGGTATTCTATTGCATTTCTAATTTATTTAAATTTGTGCCCAAAGTATTTCTTCCTTACCACTCCTTGACTATTTAAAACAAAGTGTAGAAAGAGCGATTAGTTAATTATTACAACTACATTTTTAACCATTTTTTATACTTACCTCCAAAAAAGAGAAATCAAGCGAAAATTCCAGAAAAAACGTTTTTTATCATGATGCTTCATTTTAAAAACATTTTATCTTTAATTGGAATGGAAATTGAATAAATTATTATGTTATTACATAATATTAATATATTTTAATTTTGTAAACTTGATATGAAATATTTTATCTTATCGCGAGCATAATAAGATGTTAACTACATTTTCTACAAATTGTCTGCAGATATCTACTTTGCGTTTCGAACGATAGAACAGTTATTTGGTGCTAAACTTTCATTCGAAAGTACATACTTCCAATAGTTAATAAAGGATTTTTCACTCTGTTTAAGATAATCTTTAAAAATATTTGATCACGAGCGAAATAAGATTTTTCTACAAGTTTCCCAAAGGAAGATAGCCCCGTTACGATTAGAGCGGTAGTAAAGTTTTATGCTGCTAAAATTTAATTCGCCAGTCTACATTCCCAATAGCCAGTAAAATATTCTCCACATTTCTTTTGCTTTGTATTTCGCAATCTTCTCATTGCTAGTATGCGAGTGCCGTTCACTACTCCGACCTTTTGGACATTTAAATCTTGATCACGCACCAATCGTCTTTTATAAACAAATACAAACATACTTGCCTACGCACACATCAAACCGCAATTTAATTAGGAGTTCCCACAATTTATACTCTGCGTTAGCCTTTTTATGCGAGTTTTCCTTTCGAGGGTTAATTCAATCGAGTTAAGTGACGTTGTTTCGGAATGCCGAAGCTATTATCGCATTTTGAGGGTGCAGTTATTTCTTTAATCCCCCCAAGGATTTTTTTAAAGCCTCAAGTATGTCTGACTATTGACAGACTTGAAAGATATTGCACGAACGTATTAAGTATAGTTTTATTTTACGATAGTATAACGGTAGTATGTATTTTTTGAGTTGTTTTATTGAATTACGTAGAAACGTTCATTTTTTTTTTATTAAATATGTTTTCAAAGTCATGAATAATATGTGATATTATCATACCTTTATATCTATTTTTTTATCTGAGCCTCCAAAAAGATAGGTTGAGGTTACCACGATTTTTGCAAAAAAGAAACAATACCAATGGGATATGCATGCTTCACATGTGGACATGACATATAAAAAATCTTATCTGTTATAATTTAAGATTTCGACTGAAAGTGCTTGGTGGAATTTCAATATTAAATTTGAACGATTCAAACTTATCTGTTATGACAAAATTTATTGCAGAATAGTTGCGCCCAAAAGATTGGCAAATATAGCATTTTTTTTCCCACCATTGATTTACAGTATTTACGAATGAGTCTTACGAGTTTACGCCTGCTTTATGCGTGTCCTACCAGGCAATCAGAAGATTAAACGGGTCGATCTAATGCATTATTAAAGTCATGCAAGCTGTAGTGTCGCGTCGTTAAAATTTTGTAAGTATCCTCGTTACGGTGACCTATCCGAATCGGGGTTAACACCGACCATTACATCTGCGGCGCAATTTCAATTTTGTATTCTGGAAGTGTCTTTCGGGTTCAATACATCGCGGCTGCTATTAAATCGGTCATTTCCCGGGAAATTCGATTCGGGAACATTTCGAACGGTGGCAAAGATTACATTCTTATCCATTATTCAGCGTATACGTACTTAAATCAACGGAAATTTACTTGCATAGTTTTCTCAAAATCGACAAAATTTAAACATGTATTTTATTCCAGAGATAAAACATTTCGACTCGTAGAACATTAGTTGACAATGATAAGTTTTAATAAATAATTCATGCTATCGACTGAAGGTTCTCGGAGGAACTTTAATATAAAACAAATCCTATAGGATTAAGACATTGGTAAAGATCCCGACCAATTTTGCGATCACGAAATTCACTTAAAGCTAAAAAAAGCTCAACAGCACTGGAGTCTGACAGACGCAACTGTTTCATATGATGGATGTAAAAAAGGGGTCTCCGAATTCCGAATAACTATGGAATCTGTCAAATCGAGTTGACAATTCTGGAATCTCTTACCCACTTTTTCGACAATGATTGCAAGCAATTGTGGTGAATGATCAGTCTCAGGATTCCGGGATTGTAAGATTGTAAATCTTGAAATTCCGGGATCACAAAAAGGGTCCGGGATTGGATGCTCTACTCGTGACCTGTATGTATCAGAGTCTAAATTCACAACAAAAATATTTTCAAAATGAATGTTGGTTGAAAATGAAAGTTGAAATATTTGCACAATATGATATCATCGATAAAATTGTATGATTACTTAGGTCGAATTATTTTGATGTCATTCCAATTGTTCACTGTTTACTTCAGGTGTCCAGGATGCTTCCTTCCTAGCTTATCGCACCTGTATATGAGTATCTCATCCGTCAGAATAATTTTGTTGAATATCACACTTAAATGCGTGGATTGAGTTTTTTCGTGCACCAGAAAAGTTGGCTAACTGGGATCTAGGCGCATCGGTCACGTACGGCCCCGGCTCTATTTCTTAGCCAAACTGTTGCAGATTGTCTGAGCAATACCAATTGCTGCTTTCTTATTTAAACAGAAGCGCTTTAATTTTATTCTTTAACTGTCATAATGTGAATTGTGCGGCATTATTTATAGCGCAAACTGTCCTAAACAGTACATATTCGGAAGTTATTTTTTCTTTCATTAAAAAAATATTTTTTCAACTCAGTATTAATTTTTTGATTTTCCAAAAGTAAAAATCTCAAGTCTACACAGTAAACAATCAATACTTCTCTTTAGGAATACGGGAAAAAATGTTTTGATTTTCGATATTATTTACGTAATATTATATTTTTCCTAAGCACTACTTATTCGTCTTGTAGAAAATTTCGCAATTATTTTATTAAAAAATACTATTTCCAAATCAGCTTTAAAGTAAATTATGGTACTACATAGTTATAATGCAATCAATTAATGCTTATGGAAGAAATGAAAATAACTTTAATGTTGAGACTAAATTTAATTTTCAAAAATTATATGTACATCAAACCCTACATATTATTATGTGACGTTTCCTTCCCATTTTCATATCGATGTCATAATTACATATCAATATAAATATACATGTTTTTCTCACCGAATTGAAATCAGTTAACGCTGATAAAATTAATACGAAGAAATCCTAATCTATGTAGG
Source organism: Himalopsyche tibetana (assembly GCA_030503985.1). Classification (NCBI taxonomy): domain Eukaryota; kingdom Metazoa; phylum Arthropoda; class Insecta; order Trichoptera; family Rhyacophilidae; genus Himalopsyche; species Himalopsyche tibetana. Next base: position 6,622,595 of record JAPJYX010000014.1, read on the forward strand.
GCAAAACATACAATTATTGGCCACTTAAGGATTTTTTCAACTTTGTTCTTGATTTGTGGACACGTATCATTAATGTGAAATAAAAAAAAACACAATATGTTAAATTGCTTATTTACTTATGATAATCAATTATCGGAACATGTAAAAAAATACATTTTACACACAAAAAATAAACAAAAAAAGGCAGAAATCTACAATTATTGGCCACTTTTTTCAATTAACGACCACCAAAAGATACAATTATTGGCCATACCAAAAATTGAAGTAAAAAATATTAAAAAATAAAATAAAAACAAATGGTGTAATTTTATGTTCCCACATCAATATGAAGTGTAAAGTTAAATGATTAATGCAAAATTTAATGTCATTTTAATGTAAGAATCATATGTTTTCATTAAATTGCGCTTAAAGGAAAAAAAATCAAAATCAGAAATACCTATAATGATTTTAAAAATCTTTTTTTTTAATCCATGTCCGATCCCAATTTCGAGCATATGACCTCCTAATGGAAGCATCTCAACAGAAGTTTTTCTATGAGAACTGTTTGTTACTCAGTCGCTCAACCTCACTTTTTTCAAAGTGAGTAGTAAAAAAAATGAGTTGTTAAAAAATCTACGTTATCAAAATTTAATAATCCAAGTTCGTCATTATCTTTGAAGTGTTTACATCTAATGATGAGTCTGAATAAAGAACAGATTAAAAATAACAAAGTATTTTAGCTCTACAGTTTTTAATAATTTTATTCGTTGATAGCTATTTCGGCTTGCCCCAGTTCTGACGATGGCGCAAGCCGAAATAGCTATCAACGAATAAAATTATTAAAAACTGTAGAACTAAAATACTTTGTTATTTTTAATCTGTTATAAATGGAGTTCTACCAAGTAAATGCCAAATCAATTAATAAACTGAATAAAGAATTTACGGATTTGCCGAAATTAGCAGCGTGGGACCCTTTTTTAGGTCTTTCAAGGATTTTCAAATCTAAAATGTGCAGAATTTTAGAATTGGCCAGAAGGCCGCACCAGGGTAGCCAAAAGGCCGCCGGTTCCCCTGCTTGCTTCAAGCTTTCTATTCATCCACTAAAATGTTAAATTTTTTTAATCATGTCATCCCCAAAAACAGTAATAAAATCGTTATGTTATTTTGTTTTTGCTATTCTTAGCAATTGACTAACCTAGATAATTAAAATCTATAAAGTAAGGATTAAAAGGGCAAAGTCCACAAGCTCGAATACTATTTATCAAATATTCGCTCTTTATATCATTGTCGAAGTTACATATTAAGCTATTCTTTCTGGAACTCTTTGATATTCAAACACAATAATATGATCACAAACTGTTCCGCTGGCTGAAAAGGTTATCATAACTGTAATGTTTTCTTTGGATGATGTTTACTCTATTGCGTGAAAAAAGTTTTAATTATTGGCCATCAAAACTACAATTATGGGCCAAGTGGTCAACATTTATATAGGATTGTCGGAAAAATCTGATAAACACATATGTGATTAATAATGAATAGTCTTAAAATACTATTTTTTAAATAAAATTGAACATTTAACTTATAAGTCACATATTGTATCCAGCTAGGCCAATAATAGAAATTCTGCAAAAAAAAAAAGTAATTAATTATTGGCCACCGCCATAAAAACTTTTTACAAAAATATATCAAATTCAATCAGTGAATGATTTATAAATACACTAAATACAAACTACTCAAATCAATTTTCAATTCATTTAATGAAAATATAAATGTTTAACGTACCTTTACACGGAAATGTTTTTTACAACAAATCTCACTTGTTTCGCGGCAACGCTCCAACAGTAAGTTTTAAATCAGATTTTAGGTTATTTAACAATGCTTTAAATGATAGTTATCTGCTATATCAACGGAGGAATACTTAATGAACTTCCTTATTAAGTCAACTAGTGGTAATGTTAGTTTCATATATTATAAAACTAGACTTTATCTGCAAGTGGCCAATAATTGAAGATGGCCAATAATAGTAGGTTTTACCCTATCTGTCTTATGTTTGATGATTAAAATATTGTGATTTAGCGTCATCTATGCTGTTTTTGTAAGTTCCCTTTGTTATTTTCTGCCATCCTGATACTTCTGGTGTGGTCGATCTATTGTAGTTTTGTTTGCAGGCAAATCGATCGCTCCGATGCTTTTTTCTAGTTTTTTTTTATCTATGACAATTATTGTATTACTATTTTTCACTTTTTTTCCACGGGAATTCAATTGGTTTTATATTTGTATGCGTAAAATGAAAAAAAGTACCAATCATTTAAATTACATAAATGTCCAGATAAATATATGTACATACTGAATTGTCACATTCAAACAGGACTCTGCTGCTATATTATGATCTCCTGATACAATAAGTTATAATAATTACATAACTCTTCGACAGCGTTGTAAGCCTTCAGTACTATTTCTTGCTCATCTCTTATTCCAGTCTGTACACCTAATACTTGTAGAAAGTTTCATCGGCATTCGCGTGGCGCCGTGCGCCTTAACACGGCGCACCGACAACTCTCCCGGGCTGCCCTTGACACACTGAATGCAAGGCGACGCCCAAAACCTCCTTCCTTGCGTTCTTGCTGAATGTTCTCTTCCAGCATCTTCTTGTTTTGCTTTTGCACACCTACTTCTGCGTTATGTGCTCCTGATACAAGGTACACGCAATGTTTGCTATACACACGTTGTCAGTTTTACATACGTATTTTCTATATTTCTATCTCTGTATCAACTCATACGTTAAAGTGTAATTTATTCGATAACGATTTTTTAAATATTGATTAAAATAGATAACAAAATGCATATCGTATATTAAAAACATATAATTAGATAGGGCCGGTAGTATCTTATTTTATTTAGAAATAAAAATATTATAGCACAAAATTAGATTCAAACTTGCATAAAACCCATGATTTTGTTTGCCTTATGCTTTCTTAAAAGTTTGTGAATCCTTGAATTAAATGTAAATGTCGTCTTCAAAGCTTCAAACTTTTTAAATTAGTTTGAGAGCGTTTACAGAGCGTGGTCGAAAAACACGTAATCCGGTCATGTAATGCCGAGGACACACCTGATATTTTGCATTATTTCGTAAGATAACTAATGAATACTTATTATTTACATACTGTTGAAAATTATCACTAAAATCGTCTTATTATTTCTAATTATGTTTCTGAAAGCTGTGTAAAAAATATTCGTATGTTTTGGTAAATGTAAAATCAATAGACAAACTATTGAAAAAAAACTCTTTATAATTTCATTTTTTTTTATATTAACGACCAGCACCAGTTTCACTCGTCACTATTATTAGTGAAATTATTAAATAAAAGTGTTTTTTTATTATTTTTTCAATACAATACTAACTTTTCAGCAAGACTTGGCAAGTGAACACAAACTATCATGAAAAAATACCTATCATATTTATATTACACTGATGAAAAACACCGGCTCCACTCTTTATTAGATTTTTCAATAGTTATTAAAAATGTGTACTTCTAGATTGTATTATCGGTTACTACATGAAATAATCTATGAAAATAAACATTGCCTCACTATCCACAGCACTATCCATATCCACGTTCTCTTACAAAAAACATACTTCGACAACCTCTTATAAATAAATGCATATAATTTTCTTTGTCATTCAAATGAGTTTTGATAAAATGGTGCTTTGTCGTTATGCTAATGAATCGGTAAACAGACTGACAGTCCGCGGCAGAGGTGATCGACACGAACGAAGTGTGGAAAACTGTTGGCAGATCAAAACGGGACAAAAGAGTAATTCAATGGCAATCGTTTAACGATGTCTACAAACTTGTTTCCTCCATCTTTGTATTGATAATACGCGCAGTTTATTGAACCTTCTTTAATCAGGACTGTATGTATTCATGTAAAACATTTAACACGTGTTAATGGTGGTGGAAAGACATTGTCTTTATAAAAATAAAAAGCCTTTTTTGTAATTATTCCACATGTTTTTTCATAATGATCAGTACCGGTTTCGGTTGAAAATGCTCAATCACTAATCAAGTCAATCCTACAGGAAACTAAAATCGTTTCTATTTTTTGACTATTTAGATTTATTTTTATAAACACAATCGTCTCAAGCAGTGCAATAATGTATGTATAATCATCGTATATGCAACGTCGTTTTTTAAATCCATGTCCGCTCCCAATGTGGAGCATATGGCTTTCTAATGGAGGTATCCCACCCTTAGTCCAGTCCTAGCCCTATCTAAGTATCCCTACTATTTTCGAAAAAGAGTGGTTGAGTAAATTTATAATAAACAGTTATAAAAAAACGTCTGTTGTGATATGTTACTCCAAAATGAGTCCATATTTCTCGTGATATTTTTATTTTATTTTTAATTATCGTTCCGTAATATATATTTAATTGGAGGCATTCCTTTATAACCAGATGTAGCATTTAGTTCGTTACATTATATTTAGAGAAGACTTGGACAGTCAGGTAATGCTAGGAGGATTTATTAAAAGCTAATTAACTAATCTCTTAACTCCCCGTCTAGTTATATATTATATATATATATTATTAGTTAGTAAGAATAATCCAAGACAAAGCTTGTTCCGATCTCATGTTTTAATTTTGGAACCGGATCACGCAAATGCTAGAGATTAAATCCTCTGACTACAACCGATATTGTTTATATTATTAAAAAATAACATGTAATGCTTCTTACAAGTATTAATAAATAATTTTAATATTTACCCTCTGTGTACGTAGATTTTTCGTGCAATAAAAGAAATATTATACCCGAAGAAGGCAAAAATTATCAAGACATGAAAACATTTTTCCTTTTTATCGTGTCTACTATAAAAAAATAATACATACAGCGACGTCTTATTAGTTTATATTTTTCAGAGTCAGGATGTACGACCTTCAACTTGTCCGAGTAAAATATTCAAGGAGTCAAATAATAACTTTTGAAGCCTGATATTAATGATATTTTAAATTACTTTTTTATTGTATATATTCTTCGCTTGCTAAATTATTTAAAAAAATATAAATAAAACTTTATGGTATACAAAACACGTTTTCAAATTTTGTCAGTGGCTTTTTTACATTCCAATTGATGTGTATAATTACTCTCAATTGATATATATATTATATTAAGTGTAATTCATACGATGTCGTATAGCTGAACTAGCAATACATTTTATTATTTTTGTAGAACAACGACATTGCTTTTTCTACCTTATTACAATACATGTAGTTAAGGGTGAGTGTAGCGGTCTACAGCGACACTAAATAATTATTAAGTGACCTCTTTAAAAATTCGTGTAATTGATAGGATTTTCAAAATATCCCATTTGAGATAAGCATTCCTTATTACAATATTTTTATAACGAATTTTTAAATTAAAGGGTTCTAGTATTTTTTTTCACAATATTTTGTTTAAATTTGTAAAGCATCTTGCACAAAACTCAATAAAATAAATTAAATCAACAAAAATCTGAAATTATTATTATATTGTAATTGTAATTTTAAAATGTATTTTGTTGCGGTTTATCTTATGTCACCTGCTAATGGCCCATATGCAAGGTCGGCTTGTGGCATGTGCAAAGTGTATTATTTATATTTATTTAGCAATGATTTTCTGCAATTCTTTAATAAAAAAGGAGCTTGTTTTATTCAAGATAAACAATCCAGGACTATTTATTTACCATTAAATTGCTGTAAACATATTTTTCTATGTTAAATAATAGTATTGATTTGTGGCACGCGGACGTAAAAAGCTTTGCCAACACTGTTATATCTTATATGACCCATTATCATATGGTCATTTGTCATTTGTCATCCTAACACGTGTTTTGTTCGTTTTTCTCCAACCCTTACGCACCCGACGGCCAAAGCCTGTTAAATATAAATAAGCATACAAAAAGAACGTCTGTCAAATCTCTCTTTGGTTTAGGTTTCGTAAACCCTCGGTGCACTTTAACGTGTGTATATTGTGGTTTATAAAGCTGGTAATCTCGGAAAGATTTCCAGAAAAATAAACGAGGCAAAAATTTATATCCAGTACGGTTATGATGTTATATATTTTTCAATTATGCCAGGATTTCCCAAAATATGTTCCGCAAACATATTGAAAGGTTAGTGATTGTCAATTTCCACTGATGTTTATAGCGTCGAGTATTAAGGTACTTGGTACGTACATAGAAATTGGATAGATCATAGGTTCCCAACCTTTTTCGGGTGGCGACCCCTTTTTATAAAAGCCGTGACTAGGCGACCCCCCGAGGAATTTGAAATCCTCGATTTGCTATACTTTTTCCCCAGATTGTCCCCGAAACACCTTTTATTTTTTAGCTCACCGGGGAAAGTTGGCGACCCCCAGGTTGAGAACCCGTGGGATAGACTATCAGCTAATAATAATATGTCATTAATTAATATGTTTATAAAAATCTTTGCATGGTTGCTTGCAATAGGTCACATAATTTTTTAAACGGTGAATGAATACTTTTTTAATTTAAAAAAAATAAACGCTCATCTCTGAAAAGCATTAGCGCCATTGTGGGTGGCTGAGTGTGCCGTAAGACGAGAGCGTTCAAAAATAAACAACCTGTTGAAAAAAATCCGAGTGACTCAGCTCGGAATTTTTTTTATTATAAGCTTAATACTTATCGGAAGCTTTCGTAAAAGCTTTTGGCTTGCTATTGTAATGTCTTATTGTCCGCTGAAGAATGATTCGTGAACGCTTTATATATATATAAATGTATATACTGTTATATAGTATTTCAATTTAAAGACAGCACACGAAAACAAGATATATCTGATGGTGTTATGTTTTCTTAGCAGTACTTACTTACATAATAAATAAAAAAACTTGCTGCAAAATGTGATATTTTTTTCAGCTACTTAGTTGGGCTTACAATTTTAATATTATGTCAATTCATCATAGAGTGAAAAGCTTATCACACTGATCAGTTTTATATTGTTTTTATCAAGAATAAGTGTTACGTTACGATAGAGTCGTAATATACACCTTTTAAACGTTTGTGGTAGTGAAAACTTCTCAAACCTTTTATAACGTAATTGTTTTGCTTGATTTGGTTATTCTGTTTGTAAAATTGTCACTGCTTGCGCGCTTATAATAAAATAAAACTCGACAAAACATTCAATATAATATATTTTTGCAACTTAATTTAGATAAACAGGATCGGGGCGGTTTGTCCTTTCTAGTAGTATCTTCAAGAGTAAATGATCGTCTTGTTGTTACATTGAATAAGATGAATGGTAATCTAAAACATTATGAAATTTAAATTTTCATATTTTACTTTTAAATTGTTTTATTATTAAAAGATATGTAATCTAAGATTTCGACTGAAGGTGCTTGGTGAAATTTAAATATTAAATTTGAATCGTTCAAACTATGTACATTCTCACAGATTTTGTCACTAACGACCCGGGTTTCGCCTTTCGGCATCTTCAGGCGTTGAAGTGCACGGATGAACTCGAACTGACGCTTAGTAAATGAAAGTTTCGTGTTTATATAAGAAATGTTCACCCGTGCACTTGAACGCCTGAAGATGCCGAAATGCGAAACCCGGGTAGTTAGTGACAGAATCTGTGAGAATGTACATAGTTTGAACGATTCAAATTTTATATGTAATCTATTTAAAAAAATAAGGTTATGGGATATGCTTCATTTTGTGACAACGAATTGTCGTATTCGTGCTCACATAAAATATATTTTATTTTTTTCAGTAATAATACTTGATGTACATATATGTTTTTATTATAAAACTAAATACATAAGGGTAATAATGAAACAAGTAACATAGTTTTAGTGTGTTTCATTTCAACGTCATAAAAAAAACAGAATCGAGCTAAAACTGAATAATCAAATAATTTAATATTTCACGGATCGGTATTTCGGATTGAATCATCAATTGACCTCATTTTAACTCTACATTTGTCAATCAAATTAAGAAACATAAGATCGACAAAAAAACAAAAGAATACATACAGTTTAATTGTATATCGACTGTCGAAAGGGGAAAGGACGTATCCCACAGTTTTTTCAAAACAGCTTTTTTGGATAATAACAATGTATACCTTGATACACGTTATATCAAAAGGATGCAAGCTGAAAATGCCAAAATTAGTATACAAATTTAGGTTTTAAGTTTGAAAGAAGAAGGGCTTGTGGAAATTGCGATCAGAAAAAAAGACTTGAAAAAAGGTTTTTTTTTTTTAATTATATTAAATTAATATCAGATAAAAACAACTAAAAGCAGTTAATCAGTCTCCATCAAGTTCAAGATAGTGTATATTTTATAATTTGCTTTTATCCCATAATCATCATAAAACGTTTTTTTGTATCTCCTGTAAAATTTGTTATATGTGGGTTTCGTCCTTTTTTCTTTCCACAATCGATATGTTAGTGTTAAAAATGCTTGTAGTTTTTTTCTTGCCACATCGATATATCGACCCATATTGGACCAACAGTCTACAGATTCACTAATTAATAAATAATAATTATTTTTCATCCCTCTGAAATTCCGCGGTTATTTTATCCAATAGACATTGACACTTAATTAAAGAAATAATGGTTTATTGGTGAGGGGCAAAATGAGTACGCTTTGTAGAGGATAAATTAATAGCGCCCGAATAGTGATATATTGAACATTTTGTGCTGTATTTTTAAGTCCTTTAGCTAGTCGGTGTCGTCGACAGACTTTGTACTTAATTTATTAATCGTTATGTCTGGCGACAAAGTGCGACAACTTTAGCGGAACTTTTGTAACACGAAAACTGAGGAAATTAATAATGTTTTGTTTTGACGCTTCCCCAATCGGCACTGATTTTCGTTTTTTCATAGTCTATCTATTCAATCATACTGGCAAGTAAACATATATTCATTGGATTTTTATCTTATTAGTAATGTGAGAAGGATAATGTGAAACATCAAGTCACGTTATTTAATATCAATTATTAAATAGTATTTTTTTCGGTATTCTTGGTATTGTGCTTTATAATATTTTTAAATATAAAGCCAGTGGGTCAAATCTAGCCCACCTAAGATTTTCATCCGACCCCCGATTTTCGTAATATAAATATGTATATTAATTTTATAAAATATCTGGTAGAATTCCAACAAGAATTTTATCCGCAGTGTTTGCACCAACACCAGAAAACATATTTTACACAATATGTACGTCAAATTTCTGTTTATATAAAATATTTGTTTATTTCCGATGAATAAATATTATTCGAAAATTGCACTACCATTTTATTAAGCCTATAGCTTATTTCCGATTTGAAGGTGTTTTATAATCATAAAAATTACATAACGGAATAACGATCTGTGACGAATACTCATAGTACTTAAATATCTTTTGAATGTACGAATATCTATAAGTACCGTCATATAAATTCTTTTCTAAATCTGTTAAATTCCATACTTTCAAAATAGTTTTTATAATGCGTTTTGCTCACATTACAAAATACTTTAGAAAATTATTTCCTAGTGGGTGTAATAAATTAGAATTTCTCATGTCCCCGTTAAAATAACTCAGGCATTTTATTTAAGACTCTTGGAGTATAAAGTTTTCGGTATTTCATTATTTACAGTGAAAGGCTCCGTTATCATCATAATTGATTTTGGTGAGAGATTTATGTCATAAATTATTTATCAATAAACTCAAACTTTTTTTATTTGATGTTTGCTTTATAAAGAAAACGAACTTAAACAAATCATTGTGAAGTTTTGATATTTTAACAAGGTTGAAAAAACCGTTTCCAACTAATATTGTTTTTTTTTCTTCTTGGTATATTATTCATTATAACTTGTTTTTCTTATTAAATTGATAATTCTCATTGTTTATCATTGCAAACATGGGTCACTATCGGCTATTTAAGTGAGTGGTACATAAAAAAAATGATCTAAAATCGACATACATATTTCTATACGTAACATATCTTGTGGATAAAAATACTAAATTTTGGTTTTATCAGATTGTATATCTATTTATACCCATAACGCGATAATATATAAATTATTTCCTGTGTTTGTGATATGTAAGTAAATGAACGCCTAATAAATTGTGCTTCTTCCTTATATTATAATAGACTTTAATTTATGGAAAACGACACGAGTTTTTTTGATATTTACAAAATGAAAGGCAACATGCATTGTTAATTTATTTGACGTGCCAACTAGGGTGATCCCGAGATTTCGGGATTGTGTACTCAACATGAAATCGTGTATAATTTGAGAAAAGTTTTGGTGTCGGAATTTTTCATTATTTCATTTCCAATTTCAAAAACCCAAGAATTTGCCGATTTGCCCAAAATGTCAGCGTGTTTTTTTTTTAGCTCATACCAATCCAAAATCCTATAAATTTTCTCGGATCGCGACCATACCAATCCCGGAATTTCGGGATTGGAAAGCCTAGTGCTAACTAGGCCATTCAATCTCGCACCCTTTTTTTGATCCCGGGATTCACATTTTGGTCTGGATTTGAAGTGTCGGGATCCCGGAATTGATCACTTACCATTGTGTGAAAAATTATGACGAAAAATGCTTCTTTTTTTTTAGATCCGTTTTTTAAAAAGTATCGAATTATCAGATTCCAGAATTATTCTTAAGTGTTCCAGGGCTGTTGAGCTTTTTTAAACTCTATTTAAAGATTTTTACGTCTTAAACTAAATCACCAAAATCCCGGTATTACGGGATCGTCAAATTAGTCGGGATTCTGCGATTGGAAGCCTTAGTGATATTTGACGCATACTTGTATAAATTAATAGAAGCGTCTTTTTTGAATTTTCCGTTTTCATTTTCAAAATAATGGCAGAACTTAATCTGACACTTTTGCTACTTCCAACTTCCAATTTTGTTCTTATTTTTCGTTTCGTTACACAGCGAATGTGAGGTTTTGGTTTTCAACTGTGCTGCGGTGCAACTTGTAACTCACGTTGGCCAATGAAACTTTGATATGAAATTTGTTTAACAAATTTGCCCACAGTGGTTTTCTTTTACACTTAATCGATTCTACTAAACGAAGATTTTTTAAACTTTTTCTAATTAAGTAAATATTTTTTTTATTTTCTCACAGATTCATATTTGTAAACTCGTTCAACCACGTACGTGAGAGTGTACTAGCATGTATTTGTTATTTTTATTTTCCTGATTATCTATTAAAAATACGGAATTCGCAAAAAATAAAACCTTCGACGCCAAAATGAATAAAACTGTATTAATTTAATACAGTTGAACATGAAATAAATCCGCTTAATTCGCATGAGCTTCACTATTCAGTATTCGAGTGTATTCACATTGTTTTTTGTTTCACTGTATTTGCGAAAATATTTCAATTTTTTAAATTATTTGCTGATTTTTCACAATTAGTGTTGTATTCCTGTTTATGAAAATATTTATCAAGGCTATTTATTGTACTTATTACCGAACGATTTTCTCAAAAACGGTTAGTTACTACGTTGAAAATGTCGGAATTAAACTAAATTGTAGCGTAAATGTTTTTGTCGTCACATGCAGATGCTATCAGCTGTTACGATTAAAAAAGTAATTCGGTTTGTTTATTCTGATCGTTAACATTTTTAAAAGGAACATTACCTTAAAATTGTATCACAGTGACATATCTGAAAATTCTATACTCCACTAGAGAGAATATCCATTATTTTTTGTTATTAAATTAAATTGCGTCATAAAAAACATTATTATTTAAAAAAAAAAAAAAACTGTAATGCCATTGAGAATTATTTCACAAATAAAAAGTTTGGTTTAAATATTTTTATAGAAGTAATTAAATATTTCTCTGTTATTATAATATTTCTCAGTCTATCCGATATAATTAAGATGATGGATTCACGTTAAAATGTCCGTATAGTTGGTATATATTTTATTTTACTACACAGTTTTGCACAGCTTACACCAAGTATCAAGAGAACTACGTGATTTTAGGGACCCACAAATGTAGTGTAGGGGTAATTTAATATTGCGCCATTTCCTTGCACTTCCATTCAATTTCCGAAGCCATTGTACATTTCATAATAATTGTTTAGGGCAGACACCATGTTATGATTGATACTGCCATCCACCGTTTCGCTGTTAGTACAAATTTAATTGTGAATTTAAGAATCCAATAATAATCGTTACATATTGCCACCAAGAAATCTTAAAATGGTGTCGTCCAAAATAATCAGTTAACAAATACAAACAGTGCAAGATTGAAACTTCATGTTGTATTATTTTATATTGTCTCGTAATTTCTAAATGCTGTCGTTACTTTTCATTAATTATTTTCTACACTTGATTAAAATGAAATATTTTTTTATATTCCTTTCGAAAAGATATACCGATTTACTACGCTAAGCCATACAATCTATCTATCTATATTGACACGACTGAGTCCCGAGCAGTTAGACGAGAGACAGAGAAATCCGTCTCTCCCCATAACGTCTCGGTTTGGTGTGACGCAGTCAGTCTGTTACAATTTTTAGGAATTAAATATGGGAACAATCAAATTCAATTAAACAACGCTCGTGAACAGTAAAAGGTGGAAATCCACCGGTTTATTTATAATCAAAAAGGTTTACAGTAAATTTTGATAATTCGGCTAGCCACACAGGAGTGCGCTCTAAAGACATGTTAATATTTCTGTCATTCAGCGTGAAGCTCGCGAGCCGAGCCTCCTAGTACCGAATGACAGTCGACTTGCAGACCGGGCCTTTCAGTAGGTCCTTCGCCTGGACTGAGGGTCCCTAGTATTACATTCTCTGTGTTCCCTGACGGGGAGACATCTATGATTTGACATTTATAAGAGAGAGAAAAAAAAAAAAACATTCAGCATACCATTTCCTTAACCTATTTTTCGCACTCGGCGTTTTCTTATAGCAGTTATCGAGTTAGTAGTGGGCAAATTTTTATTCATTCTTGTTTTTGAAGTTAGGATCTGCACACTCACTACGCGTGTACAGATCTGCTTAAAATTAATCCCTACTCTATTCTTATGAGTTAATATGGACGTCAAGCCGTACCATATATTTAACTTAGGGGTGCAGAACAAAATTAATGTTTAAATAGCAAAGTCACAGTCCTCATGACTAATGATTGTCTTGGATTTCTTATCAATCAGTATGCACGCTAAGTCGTGTCATACATTTACTTTAGGTTACAACATACAGTGAAAATTTACATAAAAAGTTATGATTTCTTAATTTCAACGATTCTAATTCAATTCTTATTGGATTTGCTAATGCGACTTCGCGACGATTTGCGGGACCCCCACAGCGAGTTACCGAGGTCTGTACGTGAGGAGGATTTCCGTATCCTCACTCCCTCGCTGTGTGCGTTCACTTCCAGTGACCGCAAGCTTTCTAGGCCGGAGCATATTTTATCGACGGCACTCTGAATACGAGTCCGTCCACCCGCCCGACGGTCATTCGCATTAACTAAATCGCCTATGAAGTTACTTACTCTACGTGTTTAGGTTTGTTCGAGTATTAGGGAGGGTTGGCGGAGACCAGACCACCGTCCGAGGTCGGCTCCTGACACGGTGTCAAACCGCTTGAAGGCGTCGCTATCGAGTGACGTAATCCAACTGGACGAATTGGATTTTTGGTTTTTCTATTAAGTGTCTGCCGAAACTTCGACAGACGTGGGTCCCGGACAAGTGCGTTTGTCCAGGCGGGCTATCTGCCCCCGGAATTACACGTCCACCGTGCCGTATCACTCGGATCCCCGTGAATCCGCAATGATATTGTCTCCCTAGTACTCAATACAAAAAACACCCTCCGACGTCGACCTAGCTAAATTTAAACTAGTGCTAGGCCGGCGAAACCTGAGACCCTTTTTTCGCACAAGTCCTCGGGGCTGTCTAATCCTTTATTACTGAGCTCCGCCGACCTTGCATCGTGAATCTATGGAAGATGTGATGACAGCTCTTCCTGACGTCCCGAGACCAAAGTGTCTCGTAGACTTGACCTCGCGACCTCTCGGTGTTAAACACGTGACAACATTTTGTCTGATATTACGTTATGTTTCGAATGATTCTAATTATCACATCTCCCATAGTCCACCCTTATTACTAACATTTGGCCGTTATTGCGGCGGTGATCGACGATTATCGATGACAAATTAAACAGGAAAACAGAATACACACTCGATTGAGAAACAAGAAAATACCTAACACAAAATAAAATTACATTTTTATACAAGTTCTCAGCGCCGCTCGGTTTCGTTCGATATTCGTGTTATTCAGATACTTTCGCCCTCAGAGAGGCATACATTATAGCTTTGTCAATTATCATTACTAGGTGACGGACCTTTCTTTTATTATTACCACTCAGGGTGGCTAATTATCGCTGTTTGGGGCTAGTGGCGCTCCGCGGCGCGAACGCACGTAGTTTCGCTCGGCCCGAGGGCACTGCGCCCAAATGAAGCGGCAAATTTGCCCATTAATTCGTAGCTGATTACGCTTCCCTAATGTGAAGTAATTTCGACGTCGCCAAGAAAATTAAGCCTTGACCATTTACGACGGATGTTTTTATTCCTCCCTGTCGTCTGGCGACGGAGTTGGAAACAAAACTCAAACTAATTGAGACGTTGCAAAAACAAAATTAAATATCGCATTGTTTTTGCGAATTATTGTTATACCCGTGGTCTCGTCACCGAATTGAAACAAACATAAAAAAATTGCAGACCTTGCACTACCATTAAATATTGCCTTTTTCAACGATTCTTATTCGTATTGTCTTATAACCGAATTGAAAACAAACATAAAATTCAGACATGGTAACAAAATTAAATATTGACTTTTTCAAACTATCGTTGCGCCTATTGACTTGTAATCGAATTGAAACAAACATACAAATTCCGACATTGTAAGAAAATTAACTATCGACTCCTTGCAAACCGTTATTATTCTTGTTGTCTTGTAACGGACTTGGAAACAAACATAAAAATTCAGACATGGTAGCAAAATTAAATATTGACTTTTTCAAACTATCGTTGCGCCTATTGACTTGTAATCGAATTGAAACAAACATACAAATTCCGACATTGTAAGAAAATTAAATATCGACTCCTTGCAAACCGTTATTATTCTTGTTGTCTTGTAACTGACTTGAAACAAACTTACAAATTCAGACACTGTAATAAAATTAAATATTGATTTTTTTTTAAATTATCGTTACGCCGATTGTCGTGTAATCGAATTGAAATCAAACATAAAAGTTCAGACATTGTAAGAAAATTAAACATCGACTCCTTGCAAACCGTTACTATTCTTGTTGTCTTGTAACTGACTTGAAACCAACCGAAAGAAAGATTTAGACGTTGCCAAAAAAAGACAAAGGTTAATTATTGAATAATCGTACATCATTTATTATTCCTGTTGCTTGGTACTGAATTGGAGACAAACAAAAATGCTTAGACGTTGCAAACAGATTAATTATTGAACAATCGAAAAATATTTATTATTCCTGTTGTCGGGTACTGAATTGGAAACAAACATAAAATGCTTAGACGTTGCAAAAAAAAGATTAATTATTGACCAATCGCAAAATATATTTATTATTCCTGTTGTCGGGTACTGAATTGGAAACAAACATAAAACGCTTAGACGTTGCAAAAACAAAGATTAATTACTGAACACTTGTAAAATATTTATTCTTCCGGTTATCGGGTACTGAGTTGGAAGCAAACAGAATGCTTAGACGTTGCAAAAACGAGATTAATTATTGAACAATCGAAAATATTTATTATTCCTGTTGTCGGGTACTGAATTGGAAACAAACATAAAGCTTAGACGTTGCAAGAAGATTAATCATTGAACAATCGAAAAATATTTATTATTCCTGTTGTCGGGTCCTGAATTGGACGCGAACAAAATGCTTAGACGTTGCAAAACAAAGATTAATTATTGTTATAAATTTCACGATTTCACGAACACCAAACGTCGCTGAGATTTACATTGGACCGAACGGAGGGCATCCTCCGCGCGAAGTCGGCCGACAAATATTCACAGTATACAGTTTAGACAGGGTACAACACACAATAAAATGAGACAATGAATTTAAATCAAAATTAGCGCCCCCGTACTCTACCTCCGGCTTACCGCTATCGCGATTTCGAACAGGAAGTGACACACGATTTTACTAGGCTGTGTTTAGAAGAAACAACATTTAATACATGAAGGGGTCCTGCCGACACTTAATAAAGTGCGGCTAGGAACAATGCTTTGACCGCGAGTTTACACGCGTCTTTATTTCGATTCTCAGTGTCGAGATCGGGCAGGAAGCTACAGTTCTGGCCGCGGACCTTAGGTTAAAGAGTATTGACTCAGAAACAATAGGCCGCGACATATTTATTCAACGTATAATGGTAGACGAACCTTTGGAAGTTCTCAGGAACCGGAGACAGCTTATCAGGAACAATTCGGCAAAACGGCTGGCGGCAAGCGATGAAAACAAGGAGGTGGCACAGAATTCAGCTCAGCTTTGCACAATGTTAATTATTGGCGAATTAATTTGTCAAGCTGAGAGAAGTTCTGGCTGGATTTAATTAAAGTTGTCGCGGCGGATAGTTTCGGCGGAAGAGAGCACGGGAGCAGAGTAACAAGTCGAAGTCGGTGAAGATTTGATGATTTTTCTAAAAATGACCTGCCTTTTTGTAAGGTTTTCGGTCAAGCTGCGTCCTCGGCCGGGGTCAAAAAAAACGGTTGACCCGAGCAGATCCGCTAACCTCAGCATCTTTATCTCACGCCGATTGGCTAAAGTGCTGACCTCCCGCTGCTCTGCCGAAATATCCCAAGATGGCGGCAACTGAGATTTTTCTAGAACAACGATTTCGCTGAGCGAAAATCGTCTCTAGTGATCTTAATATGACAGATAGAAAATCAGAAAAATCACTGTCGTGTCAGAATCAGTTTTCCGCGAAATATTGCTCTTACAAGCGATCTCATAACTCGTTGCTGAAGCGAGTTATGAGAAAAAGAAGAAAAATTTTCCACCTGAGCGACTCAGGTGTACCGGTTAATCGAAGCGGCGATGTCATCGTCCGCGAAAAAGTAATTACTGAATTGAGTCTGATTTTTATAAAAGCCCGAAATCGATTTAAGTGCAAATTTATGCTAAATATTTTCTATGGTGAAAGTTCCTGAAGGGATTTGGCTGAAAATTCGAAGGAACGTCCGTGATAGCCGTTCGCTTCCATGAAACTAAAATTTCCCACATTGCCCTCGTGCGTTCGCGCTTTATATCATATTGAATTTTTGATCGGCCGCGGTGGAGGGGAGGCCGCCTGCGATCGTACGTATGACCACGCGAAGCGCCACGATTGGTCGGGCAGGGCGGGGCTTATTTTAGTATCGAACGGCAAACGCTACGCACCGAACGCGTTTTGAAATTTTGTCTCGCCAAAATGTATGGAGAAATCACAGTTTATTGAATTACTAATAAACCTGTTATCCGATTGCAATTTAATTTACAACACCGTTTCGGACTATCGTCCTTTACGGCTCGAAAAAAATTCGGCGCCGAAGCTCGGCTTGGGCGCCGGTTCCGCACGATCTTAATTGGCGCAGGTGAGGACTTGATGGAGTCCAAACCGCGAACATGATTTTAATATTACTTTATGCAGTGCATACTAGGACATGGCTAGTGTCATAAAAACAAAAATTCTCAAACGAATTTTGTCCCTGACGACCCTGGTCGAGGTCGCCGCGGGATTCATTTGTTCGATCGCAATTGGAAAATGCGTCGATAGAATTCAGCGAAATTTCTCCAGGGGCTAGAACAGCCTTTGCTAGGTGTACCTGTAAATTATGGGAAGCCTCCGTTGAGGAGGAGGAAATCGGCAAGCGTTTCCGTTTCCCTCTCTCGTCGCGCTCGACCGTTATTTTGGTCGAGCACCGCTGGCGAGCGAGAGAAGGTATTTCTATTTGGCTTTGTGCTCCCACCTACTTACTTACAAAGCAGTGGGGTTTTCTGTGCACTCAAGAATCCGCGGTAAGGCCCGCAGATTGCTAAATTCTTAATATTTGATTACATTGGCGACTTTGTCCATTTGACCTTGAATAATCGAAAAATGATGTGATTATTCTTTCTCTCTTCCTCATTATACCTATCAAGCTTTGCTAACAACCGTATAAGGAAATGCAAGTATAAATCATGCCAAAGTACCGTATCGTATCAATATATATAAAAATGAATGTTTGTATGTTTGTTACCTATGCGCTCCTATACCGCTCATCCGATTGCGATAATTTTTTTGGGGAGTTGTTATGCGGACGCCAGAATAGGTTTATGAATCAGCGGTGGGCTGCTAATGCGTTAATTTGTTTGTTTGTCTGGTATGCGTTCCTATACCGTTCATCCAATTGCGATAAAATTTTGGTGAGTTGTTGTGCAAACGCCCTTGAATATATATAAATCAGTGATGGGCTGCCAATGCGTTAATTTGTTCGTTTTTTTCCATATTCGTTCCTATACCGTTCATCCAACTGCGATAAATTTTTGCTGAGTTGTTGTGCGGACGCCCTTGAATGTATATAAATCAGCGGTGGGCTGCCAATATGTTAATTTGTTAGTTTGTCTTTTATGCGTTCCTGTTCCTATACCGTTCATCCGTTTGCGATAAAACTTTGGTGAGTTGTTGTGCAAGCACCCGCAACGGTATCTGAATAAATTCAGCCAGCGGTGGGCTTCCAATACGTTAATTTTTTTGTTTGTTCCTTATTCGTTCCTATACCGTTCATCTGATTGCGATAAAGCTTTGGTGAGTTGTTTTGCGGACACCAGCAAAGGTTTTTGAATCAAAACATACAACGATGGGCTGCCCATACGGTAATTTGGGAGTTTTTCTTTAATGTATTCCTGTTTCTATACCGTTCATCCAATTGCAATAAAACTTTTATGATTTGTTGTGCGGACGCCCTCAAAGTTTTCTAAATTAGTACAGATAGCAGTAGGCTGCCAATGCGTGTACAAGGGGCTCGCTTTATATCAACGCAATTCTCGGTATTCCGGAAAGCAGTGAGTTTTTTTATCACTCTGATGGACCACTTAAATAAGCAATCGATTTTTACTTAATACATTTACAATATATAACAATACGCAATTTACTGTAAACTCATCAATGTAAGTGGCCGAAATTGTACTACTGTGTATACTGATGCTGTCATAGATAATGTATGTAAGTCAGAAATTGCAGCTATGCACTCATTTGATTTGAGAATATTGTTTTCTCTTAAATTAACAAGGAGCTGGCCGACCTTAGCAAAATTTCACAAAGGGCTTGCGCGAGCCCCTCTGAGCTTCCTCCAGCCCACCCCAGAGTGCAGCCATTTTACAATGAAAAATGTTGCCGAATAAAGCGATCTGTATGCCACGGCTGTCAGTTTCATGGCAAATCATCGGTCGCGAAAAGTGAAATTTGGACCCGTTGATTGGCTATTTTTAGTATTCTCTGTGGCGCATTTTCTAAGAATTATCGCCTTTTCTGGTGACTTTTATCTATTTAGCAAATATCTGCATTTGATATAGTTTAGCGTCAGTTCGCGTGTCTTTGGTGTGAACATTTTTGGATGGTTGTCATTCAGCACTGAAATTGCATTTTAATGCAAATCACTGAGACACTAACATGCAATATCAAAAAAAAATCGGAATGGGTGAAGAACTTCAATCATGCCAACTTATAATATGAGACGAATGTACTATGGCGCACAAAAAGGCATTGTAAGCACTACACTATGCACTAAAAGATTTGAGAGGAAATAAATAGTGGTTTTTGGTAGCGCACTTATTTTATTGTCTGGTGATTTTTGACAAACCCTATCAGTTATACCACGTTCAACAGCTGTTGATGAATTAAATGCATGACTCAAATCATCAGTTTTATGGCGACACGTGCAGAAATTGGCTTTCAAGGCCAGCATGCGTGTAGAACTACAATATGACACATCCGCTGAACATTTCGCAAAATAATTGTTGGATATTGGGAATAGAAAATTGGAAATAGATGAATCAACACAATGTATTACATTGCCAACAAATTTCTGTAAAATTACAAAAACAATAAGAGAATTGATTTACAACGTTTTCCCAAAAATATCGCCATTCGAATATATGCCATTCGAATTTAAATGTTTGCAGTTTCCGGTGCGACTCGCACTTGCAATGACCATCAACAAAGCAAAGGGACAATCGCTACAAGGGTGTGGACTAAATTTAGAAAATCTATGTTTCCCACATGGACAGCTGTATGTGGCCTGCTCAACCGTTCGAAAACCTTCAGATCTATTCGTATACGCACCAGACGGAAAAACAAAAGATATCCAAAACCACTTCAATAAACAGAAATAAAACACTTTCTTTCTTTGAGTGGCATTGCAACGCATGCCGGGTACTCGCTAGTGATCATATAAAAATAGAATAACAATCGTGTAGAAATCAAATAAAATATTTCGTTAGTCGTTTAAAAGGTCAATAATATGAATATCCTTTAGTACCCGAATCGTGCTTTTGAACAATTGCACTGGACCCTCGTTATTCATCCATGTAAATTTATTTCATCATTTGAATAAAATGGAAAATAAATTATGAACCTTTTACTAGTCGGAGATGGAGCGAAAAGTATCCGGCGGGCAGAATGTAACCGGCTTTCCGGGTAAATGCTTCTAAGCTCGGCGGGCTTTTGCATTGAAACTCTTTCCTGCCGAACGACGTTTCAACCTGTCAACTGCGTCCGTGCTATTAAACGCAAACGGAATTGCAATTAAATTCACAACAATCGCTGTTTACCCGCAAGCGAAAGGTTGACAGTAAGTTGCCACGTCATTATTCAGTAGTCGTCAAGTTGACTTATTTTAAAATAGTTTTTTCTGGTAAAATTTCAATACACTTATTCAAATATCAAAGACACCGTATATTTATCATATGTATTATGCTTTCAAATTTTTAATACAAACAAATTAAATTTACAATTGTGTGAATCTGGTTTTTACCGAGCTGTACTTTTAGCAGTGGTGTGGAGAATTATATTAGTATTATACAATACCTGTGCCCTCTGTGAATTATTGGGTATTTATAATGGAGTGCCGAATCCATTTTTTTTTTACATTATTTGAATTTACCGGCATCGTTCCAATAACGATTGACAGATTATATTTCATTTATTTATTTATCATCAAACTAATAAATTCTAAGCAGTATTTTTCCTCAACATCTACGAAAATGCGGTGCAAGCGGAATAATTAATAATTCAACGCATTTTTTCACAAACATTCTCGCATAAAAATGTTCAATAATATCATTGTTTTACTGTTCTACTATTATTACCTGTCTGTTAGCAGCACGTGGATATCATAATCACATCTCAATAGTCTTTGTCCTCCAATATAATATCTTTACTCTGCAGAAATGTCCCATGAATGGCCATCTTCCAAAGCAGATCCATCTGTCTAGAAAAGGAAACATCGCCGCTTTTTAATTGTTACGATGGGGAGGATGCGCTTTATATCTGATAATTGCTCCACAATTTCACTTTTTCATTTCGGAAACGAAACAAATCTTTATCTGCACATGTTAAAAAAAAACAATGCAATCATTCGCGACAGCTTTACCACTGACGTTTTGATATTGAATATCTTTTTTATAATACCGTATAAAGATAGTGTTTTCAAATATGATTATATTTAAAATACACGATTCCTATTAAACATTATTTTTTTATTTATTGTGCGTCCGAAAAAAATAAATGTCCAATACCACTAACGTTATATTTCGAACTATTATTATACTATTCGCAAATCCATTGTCGATGGCGTGTAAACTTTTTAGGTTAACACTTCTTAGTCGGGCGCTTCAAAAAATAGACTCAAGCCTGTAGCGGGCGTTTTTTAGTGATTAGCGCACAAATATATTACATTCTTAAAATCAACACAACTTCTAAACCAAACGATATTTTCGATTGAAATTTAAAAACAAATCATACGTGACATCTAATCATTAAAAATAAAATTAGAACATTTCGATATCATCATAATTTCACTATGTTTCAAAGCTGAATATAAAACCTGTTATCAATTTAGTAGATAGCACTCCGCATGTTATAAATATTAAATATTCAAAACATTCTATATAACAAAATAGCATATTTATCAATATTTTATAATTATATGAATAATTATAATATATAATCGCCATTCCTACAACTTGACTACCACTGGAAGTGTAAAATCTAATGCCGTAAAAATTACAGCGTAATTACACCCTTATAATCTAGCAAAGAATTAGGACTAATGTTAATTAGTTGCGGCATTTTATTTAACGCCGACAAACAAACCCGTGATATTATGTGTCCCGCAAACAAGCGACGATATAAAAAAAACATATTATGCCGTGATCCGCATTCTACCGACAATACGCTAAAAACGACTTTTGCCGTGATCCGCATTCTACGTACAATCAGCTAAAAACGACTTTGGTCGTGGCCCGCCTAAGAAGTGTTAATGTTTTCGGTTCATGCGATATTTTCTATCAAACGTCAAACATGAGCCAATTTACGGCTTATCAATGTTTTTTTTTTCAATATTATGATTAACTACATTATTTTTATCTGCCTTCGTTTTATATTGGAACGTTCAGTGAGAATAGTTTTTATTCAGTGTTTAAAAAGCCTATATCCATATTTGGGAATATTTTTTAAACCGTGTATTCTCGTCTATCCATTTGCGTAGTACTCTTTTTATGTGATTTCACTTTTCCATGATTAATTAGAAATAAATAACCATCAATTTTTAATATAAAATTACATTTGATAACTTGGTTCTTCTAGTAATTGTGACACTTGCTACGCTTCTACAACTGGATGGCTGCCACAGACGAGATATCTCGTCAAACTTTTCGTACTTAACGCGACAGAGACGAGGTATCTCGTCAATAACTAATTAAATTAATAATCGCAAATTATAGCCGGCGTGCTAGGTACAGACGTACTTTTTTCTATGGCAGCCAAAAGGTTAATGAGTATCTTAAAACTTACTATCGTAATGTTGCTTATTTGTAAAGTAACCATTGATTATAACTATTATCTAATAAATTACAAAATGAATGGGACTTTTTTTTTCTTCAGGACGTTGATATGGGTCTAGCCCCCTCCACCGTTTTTGTTAATGGAAAGAAACCCAATCTTCATTTTGTATATAATTAGTAAGGAATTAAAATCGATGTTTTCTTTATTAATAAAAAACTTGGCGGTAATTATTTTGAAAGTACTTCAAATTAGACAAAACACTAGACACAATTAGTGGATTTCCCAAAATTTTCAATTTTATATTATATATAAAAGGTTTTTTTTTACGATACTTAACTTCTAACCCCTCGTTAAGTACAAATATTGTAATGTTTTTATAGAAAAACAAACAAAATTTAAATTATTTAATTATAAATCACACCAGACTTCAGATTCTTTTATCACATGACAGAATGTTTTCGCCAACCATACTATCTTTGAATAGATTGTCAAGTACATTGTAATTGTAATTAATTGCATGGGCAGCGTGTGTTTGCGTAAAAAGACCTGTCCATTCTAAAAAGCCAGGACGTAGGACCTCAGCGCTTTCAAAGGGATACTTGGGACATCCTTTCGGAAATGACGTGTTACTTGCTTTCAGAATCCCATCACGGCCCTCTTTCAGAGAACTGCCCGTCCATATATAAGCTTTTATGGGACCTGCTTATTATGTAACGGCACACAGTGTGTCAACAGAGTTGCATACTATACACACAAACACTGATACATATTTGAAAGGTAGATAAGCCAATTCGCCGAAAATAAAACTGCCAGTTTTGTTGTTGGCAATACGCAAATGGTTTTCTTTTGTATTTTATACTATACATTATTTTTAATCATAAGTTTACTAGTAAGTAATGTTAAAAAAAATTAAACAACTTATTTTTGTTTAATAGGTCAGGACTGGTTTCGCTCATGACGAGTAGTATCAACTGATAAAAGAATAGAATGTTAAAATGTTATTTATACAAACCAAAAATAAAATTAATAATGTGTAATTAACAATTGGTATTGAAAGAAATTTACAAATAAAGATACACAGTATGAAATTAGAATCGTTTAAATTATGTGCATTCACACAAGTTTTTCCACTAACAACCCGGGCTTCGTATTTCGCCGTCTTCAGGCGCTTAAGCGCGCGGATTGAATTGAACTGGCAGTTCAGTGTGAATATATAATACATAATTTGAATGATTTAAATTTAATATTGAAATTCCACCAAGATCCAGTCGTAATCTTAAATTATACAAATGAATAAGTGACACTAAATTGACAAAAATTAAAATGTTTAATAGTAAAATATAATTACAAAACTTGTCAAAGAATAATTATGTTAAAGCAACCGAACATTAGTATAATTTCGGAACTAACGGAATATAATGCCTTTCCACCGAGTATTGACAGTGGTTATTAGTAATAGTTTAAATGTCAACTCGTGTTATTATTAACCACTTTATCAACGCTAAATTAATCTAATACTACAACGGCGTCGTTTATGTATGCAACCGCAATGCTTATTGCTGCCATACAATATTCAATGCAAAAGACTAAATGGTTAATACGCAGTGCCTTAATTGAAAAATTACAAAATCATTGTTCATAGTGAATGTGACCTCACATGGTTAGCTAAACACTAATAATAGTAAACAATTTAATTTTCGCAGTGTTTATTTTAAAACTCACTGTGGGCGTTCCCAATATGCCGCATATGTATCAAAATGTAAGCAATATTGTTGCGTTTCTCGGTTGCCATGACTTCGCATAATTCTGAGATTGTATCGTTATATTATTTTATTTTAGCCGTTCGATGCTATTTATTTCGTATGTATGAACTTAAAATTCTAAATGTTTGATGGTTATCTTTCATTTCCCGGCGTTGTCGAAAAATTATTGAAGTTTCACACTTACAATGTTAATAATTATACAAAATTTCACCGAGTAACCCCATAAACTGCTCTTTCGCTCGAGCGGAGTCCGCGCGTTCATGTTAAATTGTAAACGCTACATTTTTTTTTGCATATAATCAGATCATAGAGCAGAGCTTAAATCGCGGAAATTCGAACAAATTTTCAGTTTGCCTCATTCGATTCCTCCCTGGAAGATTGAAACATTAAAAAATATTTTCCCTGTGTAAACTATATCTGGTAAAATATCACTTCGTCATCACTTAGGTAAAATGAGTTTTAAACCAATAATTGTTTAATATCCCCAAAGGCGTCAGTATCAAAAACTTTAGAACGATATCTCATTCGCCTGATTTTTTTTAAGGCCTGTGCATTTTATTGTTATGACTTCTATCGTTCGTTCCGTGTGGACCCTAGTTGAGAAACATTGATTTAGAAAACTGAAAGTAGTCAGTATAAAATCAGGATAGACATTGATCATATATGACTATTTAATAACCGGATTTAAGGCGACTCAGTAGGAATGCAAAACTTTAATTTGACCTACAGCATAAATATTGCACTGACTTAAATAAGTAACCACCACAATACGTATTTTTACAGTATCAAAACAAGCAAAACATTTTTCTATTTCATTACAAAAATAACAATACCACCTAACACACGAATGGGTATTTAGACAGTTATAAAGGTTTTTCATATAAAACAATTTGTATTAATATTAGATATCGACGAAAATCAATAAGTATTTATTTATCTTCATAGCCAAGACTGACAATCTAATTTACTTCCCCAAATATCTGTTGCAACAATTATATGTAACTGAAACTATACGTTAATTATATATTCCTTGAAAATGCTTTATATGAGGTATTGCTACATGTAAGCAACAGTAAGCTATCGTACTAATAAATTAAATCATGAGACGGCTTTTGCTAAAGGTAACAAGAGACGCTAAACAAACCATACAATACAAATTTCTCAAACTTTCTCTTATATATTGAATTAGTTTTTATTTTTAATTTTGTATAACCTATTTTTTATGATATTGATTTGTTATGATATTGATGAATACAGTTTTGAAAAATAATTTTGTTGCATAAAAAAGTTTAAAACATAAAAAATATTGACATAATAAGATTAAAATAGAAAAGTATTTAGTTCTAAAAGAATTATAAGTTGCAATTGATAGTTATTTCTGGTTCGCGCTATAGTTGACCATGAATTTAATCCGAAAATTATCTTAACTATGTCTTATCGTGTGAGACAAAAAACTTCGATATTTTTAAATTTTTATATGTTAAGTAATCGTTCTTAACAAATCGATTGAACATGTCGCACAGTGACTTCTTTACATTTTTTATTAATAGCATCTAAAATGTATTGCGGATTCTATTATATATTTCTATTGACCTTTTGAATCTAAGATCCAAAATCTCAGGATGATACATTAGTTCCAGAAAGTGGCGCGTAAAAAAAAGCTCATTTCATATAATTTGATAAATCGGTTTCAAATCCGTGTAAAAAAAGTACCAAAAATGTATGAAAAAACGTAACGGTTTATCCAAAATAATCGAGTAAAAAAAGTATTGGGTGTATATTTTATTGAATGCAAATAGTTTTACTTCAATATTCTATAGTCTAACTCAATAAGGAAGAAACTAAATGAATATTAGACCAGATCAAAAGTAGTCATTCAAATAATTTATATTGAATGCATAGATATATTTGTATTTCTTTATATAATGTTTGAGAACTTTCTTTACTGCCAATTTGCATGTTCGACGACATGCAGGGTTGTGACATATTAACATATTTTCCAATATTTTTTTGTTTCTAATAATAATGTGTTTTTTTTACGTTTATCGACGAACTTTGTTTTTTTAGCGAAAATCTTCCCCATTTGTAAGCGGCATAAAACTTTTGAAACATAGAAATGATTCATAAATACTAATGTAAAAATGCTTTTATTCATCTATTATTACTATTAGATACAAATATCTATAGATAGAATCTCTGTTTAAAAGCATTGCCAAATAATTATTTTAAAATACTTATCCATTAAGCCAGTAGTTTCCAACTTTTGTGTTAATGCGCTTCCCTTTGAAAAAAAATATCTTCGCGCCTCCCCATGCTTTATTTTCATAGAGACACGTTTTAAAGGGTAAATAAATATTTTGGACTGTTCGCGCTTCTTTTTACAATAGTCCACGCTTCCAAGGTTGGAAATCGCTGCATTAAAGGGTGCAAGGGTGTCCAACCTTTTTTTTTTCTTAAGATCGACTTTTCAATCTTAAGTTTTCTCGCGATCGACTTCTACCATGATTCTTGTAACAATTTTTATTTAGTAGGGTTTTTCCCTTCTTCAATCTTAGAAATGTTTATTTTAAATGCGAAATACATACAATTAGATATATTAGACATATATTAGGTATATGCTTACAAATAATTCAATTTTTGTATATTTTATATTTAAATTGTATATTTTTTCCAAATTCACGGAAGCTTTCGGGATCAAACAAATTATGCTTTGGAGTCAACCGGTCGATCGCGATCTACCGGTTGGACATCTTAAGAAGGTCTTTAGAAGCATCGCTAATGAAAAATACATTATTGTATTATAAATAATAATATTACTTGTCAGCGCTTTGGGCAACCCTAACCCCAACCGATATAGCACGTTTTTTTTGGCAGAATAAAAAAACATTGCTTTGATTACCTCTAATATTCGTTGACCAGTGATTTAATATTTTTTAATAAAACATTGGACGCGTCCACTCCATACCACGTACGATCTCAGACTGAAGCTCAAACTGAAGCATAGTAGGTAAGAAAAGGCATCTCCGAAAAATGGTTACCATTTATTGGTATTATCATTATTATTTATTTTTTTTTGCTTTTAATGTAAACAATAAAATGGTTTTTTATTTCAATTTTTTTTAGAAGTATATATGATACAATTATGCTTTAAAAATCAGTCAGAAAAAGTGGGAAAAATGGTACATTTCAAATGGCTGTATAATCATTATATACGATAAATTAGAAATTCTGCTCAAATCACTTTCTTAAACCAATCTTTATCTGTATTTCTTTCTAAGACTTCAAACTTCGGTATCTTATAATAAACCTTAAAACGATCTTCGCGTAAAGTAGTTGAAAAAAATCCAAGTCAATGTTTTACCGTGTAATCTTGACATTTTTACTATTTTCATAAAAAAAAAAATGCAATAGTGTAAAAAAGCGTTTGGAAAATGTAATTATTGAAAAAAAAAATTTTTTAAGTGAACGGTTCACGAGATTTCGTCGATGGCAAACGATCGATTTACTCTGTTTTCAGGCGTAAAGGTACTATATCCTCTTAAGGAATTCCTTTATCAAACTTAGTACGAGTGTAATTTAAATAAGCCTTATCCTGTAAAAATTATAAATTGTCGGTTTCTATTTTCTGTCTATTACGGGTCGATATATTGGTAGATTCCTCTCAAAGATCTTTCCACTTTTGATTAACTTTATCTCGTCTCGCACTTGTGTTTGCCTTTAACTCGATCTGTCCAAAATAAATCTCAATAAACATCTTCCTGCAAATGAGTCGCATTTGACGCAATTTTTTGCTCATATATGTTGGGGTGTAGTTTTTTGGACGCCTGAACGTCAAGATAGTTTGTGGGTAAGATTCCTGTAAACACAACCCATAGGCCCATATATTAAAACTAAATAGGATATTAAAACAAATATGAATGTTAAATTTGAATCGTTCAAACTATGTACATTCTCACAAATTTTGTCATTAACGACCCGGGTTTCGCCTTTCGGCATCTTCAGGCATTCAAGTGCACGGATGCAAATTTGTGAGAATGTACATAGTTTAAACGATTCAAATTTAATATTGAAATTCCACCAAGCACCTTCAGTCGAAATCTTAAAATATGAATGTATTCAATTCATTGTTTTTTTATGATTTTTTTGAACGAATACAAATATGACTTTAGAAACACTATGTGTTTGAAATGAAGTTGAATTAGATTATTGATGACTTTTTTTCATAATGGTTTTGCATTATTTCCTCTTTCAGTGTCCTCGGTTAAAAAAAAATATAAGCATACATGTACATATTTATTATTTCTATGAATAATTTATATGTAGGTTGATTCGCGTCAGTCACAACATGCACTTAAATACGTTATATTATTAACAATATAATTAAATATTGATAAATAAATAACCTATCAATATGTATGTGAAAAGAAGACCACGTTTCTCTATACGGATAATCAAGGTCTGTTTACACTGACTTGGTAAATATATATTTTAAACGAATGAATAAAAGATCCATTCGCCTATGCGAAAGGTCTGCACGGGCCGAAATTGTATAAAATTACTCGATCTGAGCCCAAGGCATACTATCTAATTTGTTACCCACGTCCATCCCGCAGCCCATTTGATTCTTCTAATGAAACGCGAAAACTACTTATTTGTTCAATTTCCAATAAATATAATTGTGTATTACATACAAATATTACAGATCTTTAACGATGGCATAAATGGGATAAAATTAAATACATAACTTCTGCCAAGTTATGCCAAGTAAATGCAATTAGATTTATATAGAGAAAGATGTATTTCGATGACTTGATTTATATTCAATGAATGTTATTGTATACAATTTGGCCATTACTCACCTGAATCCGGTTCAACCACTTCCCTGCAAAGTCCCGATTTTTTTTGTTACAAAGTATGTATACGTAGGAGGTGTCGGATGTATAGATTTCCCTCACATTATCTCATATAAGAAATTTATGTGCAAATCTGTCATTACTCTATGAACTGATGTTTTGCAAATTCAGTCCACAAAAAAATTGTATTATGTATTTTAATTTTTTACCATTTTTTACGAAAGATTATTTGTCAGAAAAAAAAAATATTTTTAATGTTAATTAATTAATAAATCACTAGTAAACTTCGATTGCCCAGAAGATAATATATGTCTTCTACGTGGGATTTAACGATAATGTTTGTCACACTCTTATGAATCCTCCGCTGCTGTGGTCAGGTGGTGTAAATTTCTTCACAAAATGTTTTTAAATGGCGTACGTATTAAATTGAATGCCGTACAAGAAGAATGGCGGGGCTGGGCGGGCGCTGATTTACGTGGCGACAAAATTGATTTCACGCTCGATTTGCGACGGCAGCATCTGAACCGAACACCTGAGCGCAGGAAATGAACGCCTTCACCTTCAGATCAAACCATCACATGCCAACATTTTTTTAAATTTCAGTACTGAAGGATCTAGCTGTGTGTGTACGTGCATTGATTAAATTAAACAGATGTTTCGTCTTTCTTCAGCATTTTTGTACTACATTTCTATAATACGAAGATGTGGAAATGCTTATCGATTGAAAAAGAAAATTCTGTTTTTTATTCTCAAAAGAAAAGCTTGTTTAATGAATTCTAGTGAACCGTTACGTGCATAGACTATCGAATTAAATACAACAAAGAGATAAACAAAAATCAGTTGTTTCTTCGTTGAATGTAATTAGTTGCAATTATGACGCCAAAAATAATTTATTTACCACGCCAACCTCCTTCAAAAATCACGTGGTGTTCATTATTATAACAATGTGTCGGGTTTGAATTTGTAAACAATGTAAATTAGTTATTAATCACTTACTATATATAAATTGCTGACATAATAGTGTATTTTTAGTTTTAATTTATTTATTGATTGAACTATGTGCGTTAATAATCATAACGTTGTTTTTAATTATCAACATGCAGGCACTGTAATCAGAACTAAAAATATAATTTAAAGCGTAATAAATCTGTGTTCAAAATAAAACTGAACGGTTGAACAATGAACTGGTCTAAGTATAATTTACAGGATAATAATATCATATCACGTTATTATAAAATAAATTGCCCTCGAGAATTAATATTAATAACGACGTGAAAATAACGAAACTACCGCACCGTCTCAAGCCTCGATAAAGTTCATTAAAATTACGATGGCTTTGAATAAAATTAAGACCTCAGCTAAGCCATCAGAAGATGGATGTTTTTCCAATTAAAATATAATTTTATAATAATAATTCTGTATTAAATACAGGGTATTTTTCTGGTTAGTAAAACAAGATGAAACATATTTGTATCTAGGGAATGGAATATGTGGGCAACACAACAAACATCGTATTTATTCCAACAGCCGTTGATTGCAATCAAGCTATCGTGTGTATTATTTTGACATAAAGTCGATATTTATGGCATTGATAAAATCTAAAAGATAAATATATCACCAAAATTTACGGTATTAAAAAAATTAATTCCTTAAGAGTGTTTTTAAAATGACCTCGGCATATTAGTAAATAATAGGCGAAATTACACTTGAAAATATAAATTTCATAAATATAAGAATAACGCGTATATAGGGTGACTGTTTCTATAGTCAGCCTTTTATCTTAAACATGAATAATAGTTTAAGATTTCGACTGAAGGTGCTTGGTGGAATTTCAATATTAAATTTGAATCGTTCAAATCGTACATTCTCACAGATTTTGTCACTAACGACCCGGGTTTCGCCTTTCGGCATCTTCAGGCGTTCAAGTGCACGGATGAACTTACTACTCAAATCTGTGAGGATTCCCATGAGCTTATCCTTTTCGCCAGCAATGGCTTTAAACTCAATGATACATTTATTTCTTATATAAACACGAAAAATTCATTTACTAAGCGTCAGTTCAAGTTCATTCGTGCACTTCGTCTGATGCCGAAAGGCGAAACCCGGGTCGTTAGTGACAACATCTGTGAGAATGTACATAGTTTGAACGATTCAAAAATGAATAATAGTGTTGACACTGAGAAAACAGAATTGTTTAAATACGTGGCGGTAGTTAACCACTTGGAGATGTATTATTTTTTTTTTTGGTGATACACAATTTTGTAAGATGTATATTTGTACTAAACTGACTTATAAAAGTTAATGCCTATGAAAGACTAACCACTGATTTTTGGTGGCTGAGTACTGGATTTTTTGCCATTTTTTTGGAAAACTGTTCTTATTTTATGTTTGGAACGATATTATCCGTTTTTATTTACACTTGATTACATTATTTGGTACATGTTTTTAAAATACCAATGGAAAAAAAACATTTATTAATTCAATATATCTGGAACAATCGCCTTATGTACATACTTATATTAGAGGGGCTTGATATGAAAACTCATAACATACATTTTGAGCTAAATATGCCAAGAAATTCTAAATGCGTCTGCATATATTAAAAAATAGTTGGATATTAAATTTTACATTTCACTTGCGATGAATAAATATTCATGGATAACATTTTTTTTATAATTACGTAAAATTGTGCTCCTGTGGTTTTTTGAGTATTTATCAAAACTCGATTTTCGGAAAATGTGAGTTTAAGCCCCTCATTTAACGTACATGCGTATTTATAATACCTGCATTCAACTATTATCGTCGTCTATATACATTGAATTGGTATCATAATGAAAAGGCTTCAGGCGGAGCAATCTCTCATCGGCTTCGGCTATAGAAATCCCACTCCGACACAAGTATGGACAAGATACGAAATACCTTGCCCTGCACCTGTTGCCTTCAAAGATCGATACCAGCATCGCCATCCCACATCCCACTCGTCCGTTTACAGTGGGATGCGATGAGAGATCATTCCACTGTTAATTTATTGTACTGATTAGTGAGATTTATTATATAATATATATAGAAAGAGAGAGATCCATTTGATACGCATATTATTTACATCAATAAAGTTAGTCAATTAAGCACAGTTAAATTAATTGGCGATTTATGATTTAATCGATCATTGCGTTACCTTAATATACAAATTCGACGGGCTTTTGACCAAGTGATGTACGTCATTCACTTCGGTTACTACGATGTGCTCGAATTCTTGTATGCATAGTTTCATATATTATTTTTCAGTCGATTTGTATATTAGATTTGTGTTCAAAAATATGGGTGCCTGTGATGTGTGAAATTCTCATTTGACATTTTTTTAAGTGTCCATATAATCCATCAAAAAAACTTATATGTAGATTCACATGCATTCATTACTCCGTTATTATTTTTACGATATTTATTAATTTATTTTTTAATTGTATTTTGTAAAACTTTCTCGTATTCTCCGACAATATAATAAGACTTTCAGAACAAAGAAATTATATTAAATACGTGCGCCCAGCTTTAACAAATAAATAAAAACATTGTTATGGCATTCGTAATAAAAACTCAAATTATTATTATAATATACTTATCTGGACTAATACCATAATCTGTACCCGCTTTACTTTTTACCTGATACCCACTTCATTGTTCTGAATTTATTCTTCTAATCATGGTGACATGCAATTATTTTAAAAAACAATAAAATATGTGTTTATTCACAAGACACTAGGGCATCCAATCCCGGGATTCGGGATCCCGTTCAATTTTCTGATCCCGAAATTCCGGGATTGATACGGCTACGATACCGGGATTGATAAATTTGATGATTTTTACCAAATCCCGAAAATTGACACGAAAGTTGGCAAATCGAGAACTTCATATTCCTCGGTGAGCTAAAAAAAACGAGGTTTTGTGATAATCCGGGAAAAAGTATACCAAATCGAGAATTTCATATTCCTCGGTGAGCTAAAACAAAAAAAACGAGGTTTTGTGATAATCCGGTAAAAAGTATACCAAGCGAATTGAAAATTTCAAATTCCTCGGTGAGAAAATCTCAATCCCGGGATCCCGAGATTGGAAAAAGGCTTCGGGATTGGATACCCTACAAGACACGTGTCCCAGGATGCTGGGAAAAATCTAAAAATTCATAACTATGGTTTTACATATTATTATATTGACGCGTCCTTAGCCCGGATTTACTTATAAAATCCAACCCGATTCCAAATTCGCTCTTTATTCAAATTTTGGGTGTATAGAAAATCCCCAAATCCTTTGCTTCATTTTAATGGGATTATTTGAAATGAATAGCAACAATTCTTGGATCTTTTTAGTCTTGTATCGTTGCCACGTCTACTACGTTAGTGCAATGGAGTATTTCAATCTTTGCCATGGGGTTAAGATAAAAGGTCGGTAAAAACAAATGATATATATTTTAATTAACACTCGTAAAAAGACAATTATTACCCAGCTGCTTTCTTCCTTTTTCAACGAACGTATATGGCAGAAAAGCTCTAAAAAGAAGTGTTAATAATTTTAATTATTCCACATTTTAGTTATTCCACTTGTTGTGTTACGTTTTGTAACACAACAATTGAAATAATAAAGATATCAAATTTAATTTTATATTCAAATGAATCCATCGAAAACATTATGGTAATATTCTTCTATATCAGTTTAAATATAATCTCTTACTTTTCGTAGAATTTTTTACTGTCAGAGCTATAGTTTTAAATGTTCTGACGATGACGTGATGCCGAAAGGATTGTTAACGATATTTTATATTTATATAGAATGGTAAATACCTTGTTATTTTTTCATCTGGTGTTAGTCGACTTTTTTCCAATTTAATCATTATCCATGATATGTTCATGCATAAAATAAATATTTCAGTATATTATGAAGATACACTAGAATAGGGGATTAATTGAAAAAAAATAATTTAAAGAAACATTTTACCATGATAAATTATAGACTACGGAGTTTATTGTAGACCGTTAAAAATCGTAGGCGGTGCAAGGACACACCTACGGTAAATAAAATAATGCTTTCAGTGCCGTATCGGTCGCCTCTTATACGGAAACTTGCATCTGAGAAGTGCATTTTATTCCATCACCGTTAATATAATGCAACGGAATGCAGCTACGATATTTTGATCAGGCCAACATGAGTAACGAAAGAAAAATAAATATCACTGAAACGACACCATCGTTTGAAATGTGACATCAATTTCTCGAGAGCACACTGCACAAAATATTATATTTATGTAAATAATTTGAAGAGAGTGATTTCATACATTTTTTCGGATAAAAGTATCAGGCGATCAGACATTCGTGATAGATATTAATTTACCGTATGCTACAATATGATCACAGAGCAGTGGGAGGAAACGTTATTTATCTTTCTCGCTCTCTAAGGTGAAACGATAAATCAATTACTACTAATATATTTTTTTGAATGAATCGTCGAATAATTTATCAAATCTCTGACACATCATTTTGTATTCGATGACATTATGTATTATTTAATCATGGTTTTTTGTAGTAGAGTTTTGTGAATTCATTGATCGCGGTGACCAAGTGGGTGATGTTGGCTTACCCGCAAATAATTGTTACGCTATTGAGCAGGTGGGCAACATTTTCAAAAAGTATTCTGCATTTTACTTCCTGGATGACTACTGACTGTCGATCTTTGTAATAAAATAAACAATGATTCTAATGTATAATGTGAAAAAGTTTATTTTAATTTAATTTGAAAAGAAGAAATGACAGCATTCCACATTTTCCCTGTCATTTTCAACATTTCCCTATTATGTTGACTGTCTTTAAAAAATCGAAGTATAGTTGTCGTATACACTGAACTCTTTTTACACGGTGGATACTTTCCACACAATACCGTGTAAAAAAATACTAAAATAAAAAATAGTAGTCGATAAATTTACTTGTATAAAAATCAATTTAGTATATCAAAAAATAATATTCCTATTTATTTATTGTATTTTAATTTTGTTAAGAAAAAAAATACTTTTAAAATACCATAAAGATTATTCACCATCACTATCGGACAATAGACCAACCCGTTTACGCACATTTTGTGTGACATCTCTTACATCGCTCGAGTTATCTACATAGAGCCCTGTGTAATATTTCGTTCTAAATTTTCGGGTTTGCAGAAATAAACGTAAAGTAAATGTAATGGATATAGCAACGGTTTCAATGGATGGATTTTTCTGACAGTAACCTATATTGGAAATAATGAATTGGTATGAAATTATAATATATCAATGTTACTTAATTACACACTTTTGGTGCGGCCATTCGATTTATTAATCACATTTCAAATGTGTATTTCGTGAGTACCTTAATTTATTGCTCCCAAAAAAATGCTTTTTTAAATATTACGGCATAATATATAGTTTAAGCTTAATCCATATTTATTGCCTTTCGATTTTAAGTATTCACCAACGCTTCGTGTACGATTTCATTACATTACATAAGTATGCGGGCAAGTTTTTATCAAGATACTATTCCTAACGTATTAAAAGCATTTGATATAACTGACATTAAATAGTTTCTCCGTTTATATTATTTAGACTCGTACAGATTACATTTTATTGTTAATGAAAATTGACTGCTTTTACTTATCTGGAATTTAAATACATAAAGCATTCCAAAGAGTAATAATGATATGAAAACTCTTATAAGTACTTTATTGTATCGAATAAAATAATTGTGAAATAAGCAGTTTCCTATTTTTATATAACGAAAAAAATCACGGTTCTCAATCTTAAAAAAACCAACTGTTGAAGAGCTTGTCCGGAAATCTAAAAACACTAAAGTCCAATTAATATTTCCTTAGCCGATAAACAAACTCGATTTACTGACATCGTTCGTGATAATTTTCCCCCATTTATCGCGCTGTGCCGGTTCCGCTTTAGATCGCAATATTTTTTTTGTCTGTTTCCCTTTCTCCATTTCAAATCCCGGTACGGTCGGCTTCAGTCTGGCCGCCTCATCAACTATTCATCCGACTCTGGATGCAGTCTGTCATTCTATAATATAAGCGGTCTGCTTGGTTCTTTTATGCAGACTTTTCATTGTACATAGGTATTATTACCGCCAGCCATTTATTGTAGCCTGATACTTTTCGCGATCGAAGAAAAATTAGTTATTCAAATCAAAACTACAAAAATTACGTTTAATGTGCTTCTTAATTTTTGAATAATTTTATTGCCTGAAATTTTTTGTTTTTAATTCATATGCTTACGTTATTTTACTTATATATCCCTTTTTATTTTTGAGTGAATATGAAACCTCCGTCATTGCGGATGAATTATTCGTATATTTGTATGCAAAGAAAATCATACCTTTTGCTAACAAATCGCACACCCAAGTCAAAAAATCTAAACAATGAAAAATGATGAAAAATGTCTCAAACCATGAGTAATGAGGTATCCGCAGTTAGTTCGTAAATATCACATGTATAATTTATAAATTGAGAGAGAAAGAAACTGTCAAGTTCAAAATATATAAATACTTCTGAAAAAAAAAGTATCTTCGCTTATGACGTTGTTGCACCGAGTATGCGTAATATCGATTACCAAAATAAGTCGACCATTCGACTTGAATATATTTGTCATTATTCCGTCTTCACATTTCAAGAGATACAAAAAAAAACCATTTTAGTAACATTACTTTTTACTCATGAAAAAACCCATTTCTCATTCCTACGAATGTTTGTTTTTCATAATCCTACACAATATCCGAAAGACTGCATTATTTGTCTATCAAAGCATTCCTTTCTAAAACATCATCTTGGCTTCTTGCATTCAAATAGTTCTTCAATTATCCGCCCACCTCTTAAGATAACGATCATTTTATTCGTATCATCTTTTACAAGCTTGAAATATTACCATTACTAATTTACAACAACAGGTAGAGCCATTTTTCATTCTTCCATTATATTTTATCTCGTTTCATTTCTAGTTTTTATCGAAGTACCTACAACTTTACAACAAAACATAAGCACGTCATTTGTCTTCGCATTACAGTCAATTTATATAACAGTATCTTGTTAACTCCTTTTTTTAATTTCTCTATAATAAAAGACAATGTCTGCTATTTAAACAAAAAAAATGAAGCGATTCATCAGTTAAATAAATTCTACAATAAAAACGTTATTCTATTGGTGAATAGAAAAAAATAATTGGATAACATCGATAACATTAACGACTGCATTGCGTAGTGTTAGTGAAAATTCACTTTTGTGTTTTAAACTTTTGTATTGTTAGGCTTAAAAAATAGTTTAGTTAAAACTTTCGCTTTGCTTCTTTAAAAATATAAGAACAAGCAAAATTACATATAACTTCAAATGTCTACTGTTTATTATTTCGATAATAATTATGAATATTTATCATCTTTTACTTTTGTTCTTTGTATATATGACGGATTGGTGTAATAATGATTATTATAAAAAGTAAAATTGTTTTAATAATCTAAAGTAACGTTTAATTTTTTTCTTTTATATTTACGATTCTAATGCAATTTAACCCCAATTAATTATTATTCGTATACCATAAATAAACATGCATAGTTTTTATTATAGTAGGTATTATCAATTGATAATGCTTTCAATAATTTACTATATTATGTGGTTAAAGTGAAATTGATTTAAAAATATCTGGTCGTCATGTCTTCGAATATAAACTGTAATTTACTTTGTAACCAACTCACTGAATCTATCATAACATTTTTTATTAATCGTTCCAGTGTTTTCTACGGCTTAACAGCGCTAGGAAACTTGATACTCTGGTAATAAATAGCATTTCAATTGAGCTTATATCATTCAAATGTCACGGTGTAGGTCACCACAGTTTCCAGTGGATAAGTTCTCCATTCATTGGCAGGAAACATGGCTGTCAGTCCTCGAATAG
Source organism: Himalopsyche tibetana (assembly GCA_030503985.1). NCBI lineage: Eukaryota > Metazoa > Arthropoda > Insecta > Trichoptera > Rhyacophilidae > Himalopsyche > Himalopsyche tibetana. Next base: position 6,661,203 of record JAPJYX010000014.1, read on the forward strand.
CCTCTTAATCAACTATTCATCCAGCTGCATTCAGCTGTTTGTTCCTGCATCTCGTGTTTTTGAATTGCATTTGACAGGTGATGGTATACGAGCGACGGACGGGGGCAGCAAGCACCCCACTTGTGCATTCTATCTTACCTTTATACTTTTATAAATAGAACTGTGCTCAATAATAGAGACTATTTTTAATTGCACTTAAATTGTAGAAATCCCTTGGATATTTCTGTGTCGTTTCCTTGGAAGCTTTTTTTTCGATTTCTGTGGCGTTTCGACTCATTGAGAACATAATGAGTTGTTATATTAGTTTTCCCATTCTATAGGAGCTCTGGAATAGCAGAATTTTCGACACATCACTTGAATGTTCCGTACATGTTGCAATCTATATACATACTTGAATCAGTCCAAGTTTTCGAAAATTTTCTGTCGGAAAGGTATGGAAATGGTAAATTAAAATGACGATTCTCGGTGATCAATACGATAAGATTCATATTTTTGCCAACTAAAAAAATAGATGTTTCATATAAGTGCTTGCTCGGTATACTTATTTTAAATAATCCAATATGTATGCATTATGATTTACATTGTAGACATATTTTTCAACTAAAGAAGGATTTATAGATTGCAGTGTAGTGATTGTCCCAAATTTTATATTGGTAAAACTGCTAGAACCTTAAATATAAGAGTGGCTGAGCATTTAGCCGCTTTTCGCTTAAAAAAAGATACCTCCCCTCCACCTTTGCCAATCATTTCATTCTTGAAAACCATACGTTTAATTTTGACTCGGGTATTGATTTGTTACATACTAACAGGGGCGAGCTTAAATTATTTTACCAAGAAATCTTAGAGATTAATCGAGCTCAGCTCAACAGTTTGCCAATTTTAAACGAGCAATATTATCTACCAAATTCTCCATTGTTGTACCCCTTTTAAATAATTGTCATTTTATTAATAATTCAAGCACTTGCTATCATTAAATATTAATTCAAAGGCTTAAAAACAAATCAACTCATTAATAATAGGTCGGATAAAACCCTAGATTTATTTTAAACATTCCTATGTTATTATCTGGTCATTAATATTTTCGAAAAATCCCCATAATTATAACAAACCCACTTATTCCATTGAAAATTGTATACATTCAATTTTCGCTAATTTACATTTTAATAGCCTTATAACTTAGTGATCTACTTATATTTTTGTTTATAAACGATACAAACTGTTTACTACGCGTCAGTTCAAGTACATCCGTACACTTGGAATGCCTGAAGATGCCGAAAGGCGAAACCCGGGTCGTTAGCGACAAAACTCATGGAAAAGTACAAAATTCAAATAATTCAAATTTAAAGAAGATAGTGTTAGACATGTTTATAATCTCGTCTTAGGTTTGACAGAATAATAATATAAAATTCTCATATTTTTAATGTGTAATCATTACTTTTGTGATAAACTCTCTTAATCTTACTGTCTGAAACCAATTTTAGTATAAAACCAGTCTTTTATATTATTATAGGCTTAAAATAAAATCACGTTGGTATTATGGGTGCTTAATGCGAAAGATTTATTCTGTGAACACTCTTATTTTCCAAAACACCCCTTGTCTGATCTACACTACACTACAGGGCTATCTGCTGACTTTAAAAGCCCGACTGAGGCACTCTAAACTTGATCAAATTTTTTTTTTGTGATTTAATAATATATATTTGATTTGGCAACTATAATATATAAACATCATTTATAGAGTCGTATTGCCAATGGATTTGTAGTTTTTTTAAATTTTCATTTTGGCTTTCAATATATTTTATACATTTTCTTTTGTTTTTCCCCGGGCCTTAGTAAGGTAGAGCGGCGTAAACTGCCCCTATCGATCCCTCCATGAATAATTCCAGGCGGCTATTATGCCACGTCTGTTTGACCAATCGTTGTATTCATTCTGCGTCAGATTTTCTTTTTGCCGTATTCTCCCTGCATACAGAAAATTGCGCATTTTACAAGGATGCAAATTACAGATCATTTGATTTTTTTATCTACGAATAAAAATGCTACCGATAAATATATTAATTATATTCACCAAAAAAAAAAAATATTATTCGTTTTCATTACCGTCATTCAACATAAAAAATAATTAAAATAACTTTCACTTTTAAAATGTGTTCACTGTCAATACTTGGTAGAAAGACATTATATTCAAAGAAGAATTTTATAAACAGCACTATATTGTACATATTATCTTTTTTTCAATTCATGTAATTTCCAATGTGGAGCATATGAACTGCTTATGGAAGTATCTCAGCAGATTTTTTTTCTACAAGAACTGCTTGTTACTCAGTTGCACAACCCCACTTTTTCAAATAGAGTAGGGGTAAAAGGGTAGAACTAGGACAGGACTTGTCCATAGTGTCCCTTGTGAGCTAATCTCTTTAGTTACGCCCGTTTTAGAATAAGATGAGTGGGAGGGAATTGAAGACATCGCATATTAATCTTTTATCCTTGCCTTTTGACAGAAATCCATAAATCGATTGAAAAATCAATCTATACATACTATCCGTACTGGGATTCGAACCTATGACCTCCTTGTTATAAGTCAATGACGTTGACACTCGACCACGCAGCTGACATATTTTCTTATCAGTTGATAATGCTTGTCATTGTCGATCCTGGTCATATTAAATTTAAATGGAATTAGTACAAGTGAGTGTTTTATTCGTGGAATAAAATAGATTTATTATACATTTATTAAAGTTTAAATAATGTATTCACTTCGTAAACTTTTGTATGTTGTTTTTTATTATATAACGATGCTGTTAATTATATGCCAATTTTTCATATTTATTTATGAAGAGTCTTGAAGTTTTCTGCCATCTTATTCTATTTGTATCCTTGAAAACTGATTATCTCGCAAATATTATTTATAAGTTTCCTTTCATGGTTTCTTACTATATATAAAGTAGATGCTTTTCAAACTGGAAGAAAAACGACGAAATTTTTAAATCAAGTTGAAAAAAGATTATATGTATTATTTTCGATTCAAATTTTACTCCATTTAGGAACGTGCGTATTTGTTTTTTTAAAAATGAAAGATCTCGTAAAAAAATATTCGTTTTAACTCTAACCCCTAAATGATTGGTTGGTTTTCTCTCCGTTTCAGTTACTTCTCCTTTTCATCTAATAAGATTTAAATGAAGCTTTCTAATTAAATTTGATTAATTATAACTTGAATTTATGATTAATGACGACAGTACGTTGAATCGCTTGCAAAATTTCTTGTATTATTTTTATAAAAAAAGATCTGAAACAAAACATTTCGAACGCTCTGCGTAATTTCATAAGCACCGTACGCTGCTTATCATCAATATTCAAGAGAAATGGAGATTAACTACGTTCATTTGAATAAAAGGCGAAATTGTTCGACTTAATTGCGACTTTGTCGTGTCATTAAAGCCTCTAAGTAAAAATCCACGTCTTTTCTTGTGTTCATAATTTTGTTTCAAATCCACTGATGCTAATGAATAAACTTTGGTTTTACACTAGACATTCGAAGGATTATTGATCTTAGACTATCTCGACTTTTGCTATGCAAACTGACTTGTAAATTAGCTACTTGATATTCTATTCTGTCAAAGGAAATGTAAATTATCCCGATCAAAGCATCCAGTTGTTAATGCCAGATTTTACTGACATTTGGTTATCTTTTAATTTTTACCTACACTTCATCCATACATATTATTGTAATTCCAATTATCTATGTTTAATGACGTTGAAGCTCTTGGTTATTAAAGATAATGTAATATATTTAATTATTATATTCAGCCGTTTTTTCTGATATTGATACTACCGTATCGATTTTAATCATTCGAGAAATGTGTTTTTTGTGAAATAATTTTATGGCTGCCTTTCATAACGCGATATCGATCAAGAAAATAAAATAATTCACTCCTGCAGATGCAGAGCTGTCGGGACCTATCTGTTAACCATGCAGAATTGTGCAAAAACACGATTGAAAAAAAAAAAGAAAAGTCGAATTACTCACCTATTTAGTTTACGTGTTGGTATTAAGTATTATGTGTATCCGTCTACTGCGCTCTGAATCCAAAGAGGAATCAAGAATATTCCGTTCACTAAATTCTTTTTTCTTAGACATATAAACGAATTGTCAACAATCCAAAATTCTGTCTTTCAACACACATAATACTATGTTTTTCAGACATTTTCATTTTTGTACACATGTGATGGGCACCTGTGTTTTGTAGAAATATTTTTATAGCATAATACCCAGATAAGCTACTTCAATTATAATATTTGTGTCAATCCCTGTATCTTCGGATAAGAACTCGAACTATTTAGACTATTTAAAGCGTTGCGTTTTTCTTTTTAAATTTATGTGCGTCATTTTTACACTTTTGTTATGTTTTAAAATAACGGAGAAGTCGAACATAAATGTCTATATAATTATAACCATTTAAATTCCCACTGATGAATTAAAAACATTATCAAACAAACATAAATAATTATGCTGAACACAGTGTCGCTCTCGAGTTAATTGAATTTGCATATTTATATTATTGTTGATGTGTAAAATATGCAGACTTCTAAATCTCTGATTTCGGGGCCAAATAGAAAAATAAAGACACTATCACAAAAGTTTACATATTGAATTTAATTGGATACGTTAACTTGAAAACGTCATAGAATTTGAATTCGACCAAAGCCCTGCCCCATAGCTAAAGATTGCTATGAGAAGACCCTCTTTATACCATTCCCTACCACACAGCTATTGAAGTAATATCAATTTCAGGGGCACTTTTCGGTTTCAAATTACGGTTTTTATTTTCCAATAAAAGCTGCGTCGTTGCGTACGCTTAAATTATTTGAAGAGCTTTTGCGAAATACTAAACAGTCACGTATCAGACCTATTGAATAAAGTTAATCGATCTTTATCCGAATATAATAGTTACACTTGCACGTGAAATTTATTTTAACAATACATTTTTTAATCCATGTCCGCTCCCAATGTGGAGCATATGGCCTCCTAATGGAGGTATCTCAACAGAAGATTTTTTTTTAGTTTGGGAGTTTTGGGAGGAGAGAAATGATGTGAATTGACATCACAAACACCCAGTCTTCGATCACAACTTTGAATTGATTAATTCTCAAATTCACTGTGATCTGACCGGGAAATCGAACTCTGACCTGCGTGGTCTGTAGAGCAAGCTCTAACCAACTGGGCCACAGCAGGAAAAATACATAGTCAAATTAAGTTATTTTATTTAACGCACACTTTTTTAGCTTCATCGCTTATGCTTAAAATATTTTTTAGGACAATACATTGTAAGAGATTGATTTCGATGCTGCAATTTTGGCGCTAATATGAAATCTGTAAAAACCTGCTTACGTCACCCGTCTTGTGTAAATTGGCACTATAATTATTAATAAAAAGTTTTGATAGATTTGACGGTAACTTTGTGAAAATTATTTTTTAACCGCAAAACACGTGGTAAACCTTTTGACGCAACACAATTTTATATTTTTATTCACTTCATTATACAAAATTAAATGAAATTATCTTTTTGTTATCATTTTTAATACTGTGTAGTAGTTTAAGATAAACTGGATAATTCGAGACTCTGAATTAAATTAACAATTTCCAGCAGCTGGGAAATGCGGCACCGAATATAATGGGCAAAACATTCGTTGTAACCTCGGCGGATTCAAGTTTAGATCCCCGATATTCCAAACATCGCCCGCAGTAGTTAAACCAATTCCTTCACTACCTATTTTAAAAGGAACTGTTTGCTTTAGGTTCAGGATTGCGAATACCTTTTCTTGTGTTATGTTCGTAGGGTTTCTAATGGAATTCGTTTATTATGTTACAAAAATGTAATGATACTAATTTGCTTAATAGGATTATGCCGTTTTACTGCTAATGAGAAGGTTTACAAATATATGAACTCAAATCAAGGTATATTTATCTATTGTATTTTCCTCTCGTTTGTCCGTTGCCAATTTGTGGCAACAAAATACGGCAGTGGAATAGTTTATAAATGTTAAAAATAAATCAATTTTGGGTTTTATCCTTCGAATCAATATGTTTATATATATTTATTTTTTTAATCTATGTCCGCTCCCAATGTGGAGCATATGGCCTCCTAATGGAGGTCTCTCAGCAGAAGTTTTTTCTACGAGAACTGTTTGTTAATCAGTCGCTCAACCTCACTTTTTTCAAAGTGAGTAGTAGGAAAAGAAGGATAAGACTAGAACAGGACTAGTGGTTGGCTAATCGCTATTGCTACACCCAGTTATTGAAGGATAAGAAGGATGGGAGGAGAGGAAATGATGTGACTTGACATCACAAACACCCAGTCCTCGATCACAACTTTGAATTGAATACAATTTTATAGTTATCTCTAATCATCTACAAAATATTTAAATATATGGATTTTATCCATTACTTTATCCAAATTTAAATTGATGATGTGAAATGAACTGAACCTGTGACTCTGCAAGGCCAAAATAGAATTCAGAAATCATGAGAACACGAAACCTCACAATCTTGTTGATTATCTGAGAACTAGCCTGCCAGTTATGCCACTGAAGAGAGCTATATTAACTTTCAACAAGTTTTCGAAATACATGCCAAACTCGCTTCGACGACTATACTTACCATTTTTTTCTATTTTATATATACTATATTTTTCATATTATTTAAATTAAGTCTGTGTCGTGCTACAAACTCATTTGTAAGTATTTATTTTATCGAGGCTTAGAACGCACGACATATCAGTTTTAATATCCTCTGATATTTTAATTTGAAGATATACAATATCAAAAAAATAACATTTAGACTTTAATTAGTTTTAATTGTTTTCGAGATATGGTTATAACTCCTTTTTTAACACAGCAAATTATCATATTTCACAACACAAAAAATAACAAAGTAAAAAATCGTTTCTATTTTTACTCCTTTTATAATATGGGCCATCAACATACACACAACATTCTTGGTGAAATTTATTACCATTTTATCGATAACGTCGGTCTCTAACTAACGCATTCATTTCTTTCTCCCTTGAATAAAATGGCTTCTTATCATCCCTGCGGTATCACCCTCAAAACAACATTCACAGAAGCAATTATATAATCATAATGAATTCTTAAGAAATGAGTATTCTTAAACGATAAGGATTTCCCGATTTATATTCCAGCATTTATCGAACTGCACCCCCCTCATCATTATTATGCTATCGGTATTAGGAATCCCTTTCATCGCATGAATTTCATTTTCTCTGATTATTTTTCCGAAAAGGTTTTGCTTAGTAAGTATTATACATATATATATGTTTTAAAATTATCCATAAGAAAAGTATTGATCCTTATTGTGAAATTAGATCTCTAGAGTAGACATATTTACATTGGGCTTAATGGTTTTTTCTGGATTCGTTAAAGACTGATTGTTTTTCTTCATTATTCTCGTATTATTTGTCAAATAAATTGTATTGTTATTAGCACTGAATTAATATTTCTACTTGACTTTTATCCACTTTTAATTACTTTCCTTTCGTTGACTTTCGTTGTTGTTAAATTGAAAAGCCTATGGTAAAAAAAATAATTTCAGAAACAATTTTTGTATACTACATAACGTATATTTGTCTTGTTATAATGACGTAATATGTTCAAATTGTATATCGCTTTGACATAATGAATGCGTTTATTCTCGATGTATAAATTTAGTTGTACGTATAGTATCTAAAAAAATCTTTTTGCAAATAAAACGTTCGCTGTTTCTCCAGAATCATATTCTCTCGAAACTATATGTTTTAAAAAAAAAATACACATTTCAGGAACGTTTCGTCTCATAAATAGTAAACATCTTACTAAATACTAATAAAAACTTTTCTGATATAATATCAGAAAAGTTTTTATTGATTATAAAAGTAATTAAAAATAAAATAAATACACATACTACGTCGTGTTTGTGGCAACGCGTATAATTAAAAACATTTATAATATAACAATCTTGAATAAACCTTATTTTTATTTTTTTGCTAGCAAATATTAAATCAGGGAAGAAGAACATTTCATAATATACATAAAATAAATGGTTTTATAGTATGGCAGTGTTTTATAATACAGACAAATAACAACTTCATTAAACAGTGTATATATGTATATATAGTAAGCAATTCTTTAACTAGACAAATTACTTCAATGATATACCTTCCGAAGGTATGTGTTTTAAAAGTTGTCATCGTATTCTTAAAGAGTACAAAAACCGTGACTAATCCGTAATTAAGACAATAAATAATATACATTTTTACGTCCAAATAATTTATAAATGTACTTACTTCACTTATACGATATAATAAGCCCCACACTTTCTTGCAGACAATGCATAACACCAAAACAATCTGTTAAGATAATTAATTCACAATGGATGATAATTCCCACGCACCCAGTATTTAGAGGCAATCTGTTTTGTTCGAGATGCATAATGTTAATCCCATCCATTTTTCTCACACCGCTTTGCAAACGATTAACACCAACGAGCTGTTTGTCTAATGTTTTTTTAATGTTTTACACTCGACAATCTTGTGCATTCTCACCTAAGACGTTCATACCAATTATTGTTGTAAACTAAACGAATTCCGGCAAAAAATATATGCACCAATTACCTTTTTATTCATTGTTCGAACATTTATCTTCTTTGAATCGCATTATTAATTAAAAAATATCATTAATCGAGTCAAAAAATCTTCATACTTTTTACTATGCGAATGCCTTTCTTATCATTTCTCTACCTCAACTAACTAAAATTCTTGTAAAATGTTTCATTTTCGAGGCATATTCATAGACTAAACGTATTATATAGGAAAGGATATATTTATTTTAAAATACAAAATTAAAACACGATGAATATCATATGAAAAAAAGGATTTTTCAAATTATTATGAAACATGTCGGGTCAACATCGTTGGCTACGGTTGCACCACTCATGGGCTCAAATCCCAGTACAGACAGGTTTTACAAATTGATTTTTCAGTTGACCTATGGATTTCTGTTCGAATGCATGGATGTCTGTGATGTCTGAAATTCCCTCCCACCCTTCCGATCCTAAAAAACAGGGCGTACCGAAAAACACTAATCCTGCCCTAGTTATATCCTTCTATCGTCTACTTTTTACGTTGGGCCACTGAGTAAAAAGCAATTATCGTAGAAAACTTTCGTTGTGAGTCGGTATAAGCTCTATTAGGAGTTCATATGATCCTCCACATTGAGAGCGGGATTTTAATATAATTCGTTATGTAATATTTCTAATATAATTAAATTGATAATATCGCTTGTGCTTTATTATATAATATTTTTATAAAGCGTTTTTTTCGCTTATAAAATATTCAATGGAAAACAATTACGAAGCGGAAAATGTTAATCTTTATATAATGAGTTTTTCTTCCGAACTACATCGTGTCGTAACATTAAAATTAGAAAACCTTTTTTTCTCTCCATATATAACTGATGTTACAAATTTATTATTTAAAATTGAACCATTCTATTTAATTGAATTTTTATCTTACAATTATTTGAAATCTTTTCTAGTGAAAAGTTTAATCCTCCCCGGTATCCTTCAATTACTCCCGATGAGTTTGTTCTTTGAAGCATTACGTAAACTTCAATAATATTATCGCGTTTCTCAGAGAGCCAAATTGTTAAAACGTTTATTTTTCTTTCGTGCTAGACTTTTTTCTCATCCACTTTTTTAGATATATTTAAACCACTTCAATCCTAAAAAATATTTCAAAATTTAACCACTTATTCATCGCTTCTTACTTGTTGTTTGGTTATCAAAGTAATGATTTTAAGTTAATGTTAAACATGAATTTTAATAAACCGTCAATATCACAATTCACCAAAGAAGTATAACATTTCTCTTCCTTGATATGAAGGCGCCATTAATCATTGTGCTCAATAAGGCAATTGTCACTTTTCTTTATACAATCAGATAGAGAACCATATAAAGAATTGATTATCTTTGATTTATCTATATAAGGATATTTAAGTGAATAAGTGATCTGTGACGTTTTATAAAACGCAGTCTGGGAAGAAAACTGCCAACAGCTGAATGATGGATGTCTCAAAAATATATTTTTAAATTATTTTTGTATTAATCATCGTGACTTCGTGAAAGAGAGATAGAGTAATGACAGAAATAGTGGTAAACCAATCACTACGTCCCATTATTTAGGGATGAGAAGGGTAGGAGGGGATATTTCACAAATCAGCACTCATGCGTTCGAACAGAAATCAATAAATCGATTGAAATAATGCTATTCGTACTGGAACTCGAACCCTTGAGTTCTGTCAAGGAAGCCAACAACGTAACCTTATAGATTTAAAGAAATAAAACACGTTTTTTGTCTATGCTTCCACATTTTTTCATAATTATGAGGATCGAATTTCTTATTGCAAGCAGTATCGATAAACTAATGTTGATAATGTTTGCGATTGGCGTAACCGCTCCTGACCTTTGTCAGTAAAAAAAATCGAATCAGTTGTAAATAAGTCTTGTTTTTTCAAAAAATATTATGCCTTTTCATCCAGAAATTGATTTACATCTAGATAAAAAAAAACATTTACGTTAAAAAAAGTATGCCTCCGCAGTATTACGATATTTATAATTACTGACCAGTTGAAAACGTTGGCGATAAACGTTAACTGGTCCTGTCGTTTTATTTTTATTAGTACGTCTTTCATTATTTACAGCGTTAGTTTAAGTTTTAGGGTGTTCACTGTCAATACTTGGTGGAAAGGCATTATATTAATAAAAACAATAATCCTTTGTACTTCATTCCACTTTATTTAATATGTCAGGACCGGTTTCGCTCATTGCGAGCATTGTCAACTGACAGTTGACAATGCTCGCAATGAGCGAAACCGGTCCTGACATATTAAATAAAGTGGAATGAAGTACAAAGGATTATTGTTTTTATTAATAGTTAGTTTAAGTGCCTAACCTTAACGACATCATTAGATCATTATATTTGTCCAAGACATTATCTTTTCTTCGAGAGATGTCGTGTCCGACACATTGCCATTTCAGGAATGGACGAACTAAGATATGCATACGACTGAATTGAAAACAGGATAGTGTAAAATAGCAAACTTTAATTCAATCTATTTATGGCATTTATTTTAAAGCAACGCTCTTTACTCTTCACGTTTTCATACTTTGTATAGCTAACTTCTACCTATATCTATCTATCCTCTCTGGTAATAATACTCAGACATTTTTTCAGGTAAAAAATAAGAATCGCTATTGCTGCGAGACAGTCAATCGTATCGTCGAAATCAATTTGAATTGATTACCATTAAAAATAAAGCTTGTGGTTTCTCCGAGAACCTTTTTAATGAGAGGCCTTGAACGTCTGAAAGTCGACGTATAAAATTATTGAACAAACAAAATGTAGACAGACCTATAAAGTCAAAAATGTATTGTGATATTATTGGATAGTAAAATATACAAATTGTTAGGCATTCGAACGACAGGTCTATCTGTGAATACAATATCATTAAACTATCATCTTAGTGGTGTATACCTATATTATCTACTTAATTTACATAAGTATTTTTTTTATTTTGGTGGTTTTCATCGGTAGATTTTTTCATCAAACCATTGGTTATAATTTTATTTTATTTAGTAGTCAGAAAACTGTGGTAAGACATACAGCGAAATTATAGTAATTATTTCATTTTTTTGTTGTTATCGAGTATGTGAGGATAAGTCTGAAACCTGAGTAAATTTTTGCCAAAAATATTATTTATATAAATGTTTTCATATACATATTTATTGCCTATTCTATTCAGAAATTAACTGTGAAATCGAGTACTGTTTTACAGTAGCGAATCATGGCATTGACAAAGATATGTAAAATATGTATCCATATTGTTTTTTTAATTGTGAACGCTTTCAGTGTGTTTTCTTCCGGTACTACTCAGTGCGCGTCAGTTCGAGTGCATTCGCGCACTGAGTAGTACCGGAAAATGCCGAGAGGCGAAACCCGGGTCGTGTTCGACCAAGAAATTTATGGAAGTGTACATAATGAAAATAATTCTAAAATCTAAATTGTATATTGAACTTACTGGAATTAGAACCTAGACCGCTAGAGCAAACCTCCTATTAAGTATACCACAGCACAATTCTTTTTATCTGACGATCTCTCCTTAAACAATCGACTGTGAAAAACTATTAAGATTTCATTTAAATATTTTTATTAGGATCAATCAACTTGATCAGATTTTATTTGCCATATAAAAAAAACCTAGGGCACATTATTATTCCTTCTCGTATTCGTTCAAAGAATTGTTTTTGCATTTCTTCTTCTTGCTCTTTTGAAATCGTATTTAATATCTCAATTTTCCAGTAATACTATATTTATATTATTACGTGTCACTCCTTCGAACCGATGCCGCCATCGACGCTGTCAGTCGATAGGATGTGTCCCCAAAGTTTCCATTCGAATATTGACATCCATTCGCGGAAAATTGCGCCATATTTATTTAGCGGGAATTGAAATGTTAATGTCCATTTATATAAAAACTTTCCCGAGTGTTTTCATTTTTATGGCTTATATAAAATAAAGACACCTATAAATTTGAATATGGAATATAACTTTTCAAAATGAAAATAATTATTTTGTATTCCAATTCGAAGATGAAAATATTACAACTTTAAAGTTTTTGCTTTTTAGAGCAATTTTATAAAATAATATATGCAAATCATAATTATTCCCATCGGTGTTGAAGTCAAAGTAAAAATTATATTCGTTCACTGTTTTAAAGTTTGTTTCATTTTGTTCTTTTGCATGGTTAAAATACCATCCATATAATATCTATGAATTCCGTCTCTGGTAGGATTGAGCTTATTTATGCAAATGGCTTTGCAAACAAGACCGAAGTCTTACTTGAAGGTATGAGAGTCCACACTTAAATGGAATTAAACTTGCAAGACTCTCGGCTTCTGGAAATTGAACCAAATTCATTTCGAAGTACGGCGTCTTTTGTTATGAAGACATTACCAAAATTCGCCTCGTTCTCATACCCGTGTCGCGTATAACAGGATCAAAACTCTTTTGTGGCGGCGCTCGGTAGCCGTTGATTAAGTTTTGAGATAATTTCGGTATAAATTAAGTACACACTTATTTTTCCGTCACGAGAATTTTGACATTTTGTACCCGGTGGCCCGTCACTATTACATGATACGACTCGATCCCAATTGAACGAATCAGTCAATGAAAAGACTGCATAGTCAATTTTATGCAAAATAAATTATTATTTTATTTTGTAGAATTCAATTAAAATGAAGAGAAAATTTGCACGCTTAGTTAACCACTATGGTGATAGATACTTCTGAAGAAACTAGACATGATATTAAATAACTAATCAACCGACTAATATAATTCTTGTTGAACTAAATATTGAGATATTTTTATCTTATGGAATAAATTACTTCAGTGATATTACAGTATATTAGGACGATATCGTGTATTATACAAAAACTTTGAAGGAATTTAGACTGATTCTTTATTCGCTATATTTACTTTGGATTCCTTCGTTTGCTATATAGATTGCAGTGTAAACTGCTGATCTAAACATTCTTAACGATTAGGTATTGGTTTATTAAAGCTACAAAGCGTGAAAAGCCTGTTAGCTCTAGATTTGTCTTAATATATTCAAACGCTGCATATTTCCCATACGATTGGAGTAGTCGTCGAACCGAGTTTGTCGTTTTCATGTAATATCGCCATTCCAACTCTAGAGACGGAATTTTTTCGGTAGTGGGCGGAATCGAAGACAATGCGACATCGTAAAAGTGCAGGCGGCGTGTTTGATGCATTTTTTATTTTATTGTTGTGTTCTCACCACGCGCTTCAACGTGGCCAAACAAGATATCTATCTATATGCTAGTCATTTGTGTGTTTTTCTAAGATATTTTATTTTTTAAGCATTCTAGTCTTTTCTAGACAATCCGTTATTAAGCAGTGGCATTGCCAGAATTTTGCCTCCCAGTCAAAATTTTCTTTTTTCGGCCCAACTAAAATAGTTAAAAACTAACTAATTGTATTTTATTCAGAAAATTAAAACCGCAAAAATGATATTTTAAATTGACCTCACTGTCAATACTTATATATCTGCATTCAATATAATTGTGTATTATCTGTACCACCTTTTTTTTAAAAATACCTCTTTTTTTCTTCAACAGATGCAGAACATAAGCAACATCGTAATGTCCCCCGTGGACACCCTGCTGAAGGGGGACCTGCGAGGAGTCCGCGGCGACCTCAAGCGGCCGTTCGATAAGGCTTCCAAAGATTATGACTCCAAATATGTGAAGATTGAGAAGGAGAAGAAATCGCACGCGAAAGATGCTGGTCTCATCAGGAGCGAGGTCACGCCAGCTGAAATCGCTGAAGAAATGGAGAAAGAGAGACGACTCTTTCAGCTCCAAATGTGTGAGGTGAGAAATATTTTTCATGAATTCACGATACTTTAGTGTGTTCACTGTCAATTCTTAGTGGAAATACATTATATTAAAATAATAAAAAAAAACACATTTTTATACGAACTCCAAATTTGTATTAAAGAACGAGACCGGTTTCGTTTTCGCTTATCGCAAGCACCATCAGCTGACGAAAATATAAATCGGTATCGGGTTATTAATACAAAATTAGGTAAGACTAATAATAAGGTGTAACAAACATTTGGTAAAATAAATGTGAAAAGAATTTGTAAATAATGGTACAAATTATAAATGAATGACACTTAATTATTGACAATAATTAAAAATTTTATGACATATTTCAAACAAATACTACTAATTTGCAGTAAAAAATAAAACCAAATAAAAAATCAGTTAAGTAATAAAGGAACCTATAATGAGTTGAAAGTAATTCATGTAATCAAATGTTTTTTTTTTTACAATATAATTCATAATATTAACAACATTGAGTGTGAAGCAAAATAATTTTTGCTATTTCACTGTAAGTGTTTTCTTCTTTATTCAACGCGCATATCTTTGTGCACGAAACTATCAATCTACACATAGTTTTCAGTAGTAGTAAAGTATGAAAGCATCAAAGACACTCGTTACTTGGCATACAATATATTATTTCAAAATCAATCGACCAAAATTATTGATACTGAAGCACAAGTCGTTACCACTCGGTAGCGATAATTGAAAATTTTCTTGCGTTACCGAAATCCATAATATTACGATATTTCGTTTTGTCTGAAAAGGGCAACACATTTAAAATCCTGTAATAAAATCTACTCGAATAAAATAAACTCAAGATAAAGGCGTGCTATTCGCGCCATCTACTCTTCCGTTTCATGAATTTTAAAAGGCCCTAATTCGTCATCATGTGAAAAGAACGGAGCTTGCAAAAAATTCGCCGAAAATATGATCAGACTGAGGCCAGTGGGGGAAGCAAAACAAACAAAAAATTATCCCCTCTGAAAATTACTCTTAGGGCAGAGAGAAGACGTTAAGAGGAAATAAATATCCCGTCGCTTCGAAAAATAGAAGTGGAGAGATGATTTTTTTAAAAAAGCGAGCATCATTTCTGCCTAAGGGAGCTATGTCGCAAACTAGATTTGTAATTGACTTTTTTATTAAATTTAATAATGTATGAAATAGTGATTTAAATATTCAGAGAGGACTATGTGGTATTCATTTAATTTGCAAAGAGTACCATCTATGTTTGATTATCAAAATATATCATATATGTTTTTATTATAAAAATTGCCAATACAGATTGTCCTCGACTGACTATTAATTAAACTATGTTTCGAATTCTTCGAATTTCATAGAAAATATGTTTTTACCTGAAAATTGAGATGGGATGAAAAATTCAGATCCGTAATGCAGTGGCGAATCTCACGGTTTCCAATTCAAGGACGAACAGCATTTATTCAACCAATTTATGTTCGAAGAAATGGATGTTTGTGATGTCTAAAAATTCTCTCCTTTCCTTCAGATCCTTAAATAACGGGGTGTAGCGAGAGTGATTAGCTAACCACTAGTTCTGTCCTAACCCTATCTTTTATATCCCTACTTTTCAAAAAAGAGAGATACACTGAAGAATTTTATTTCAAAGAGCGCGGCTTCATCAACTGAAAAAATATTCCATTAGATATTCTTATTACCTAATAAACGTATCAAATGTTTCGATAAAATCTTCAGTAGCCTTAATCAACATTAGTTGCTTCTCCACTTATTTTCACATTATTTTTTATAATTTTTTATTTTGCATTTTTTTGTTTGGTCGTAACTAGGCATTAAATGCCGAATGTTTAAAAGTCGAGCCGTCGTATTTAGAGTGTTTCCTTACAAACTTGGCCTTTCTGTCACTTATGTATAAAACAAGTGATTCAAACTCACTCATCTCAGTGTCAACATTAACAAAAGACGGAAGACTTAAATCAGACAGAACATACTTTAAATATTCAACTTATCGATCTTTTTTTCCAACTAAGCCACACTGCAGTATTTCACGAGGAATGATTGTTTTCCTATTATTCTGTTCTCAGATATGTCTAAAATTGAATGGTACTACAGATTAATTATTATTGAGTATTGTAAAGCACTATGGCCGTTCGATATGTTGCTATATATTATATTCTATATGTTAATTTATATTATAGGTACGTCACGTGCGGTTTAGAACCAACATGTAGTGCTTTCAAAGTGATTATTTATACGGATTTTTAATATTTTTCAGTTGTACCAAAATAACTTTATTTAATACAACTCTATTCTGGGGAAGATGTTTATTTAGTCATTTAGTTTGAATTAACAACATTAACTATTGGAAAAAGCGATAATGAACATATAATATAAAGCTAAAAGTTTTTCTTAACATGGTCAGAATAAGAAATAAACTGGCCAATTATACGATTTATTGCCAATTTCCTCGTGCGCGAATCGGTCCGGGAAAATTAATAGCCACTGAAATTGATGCCTTTAAACCGACCGTTCCCAGTATATATTGTGAGGAAAATCTACCCTCCAGAGAAAAATGTTTTTTTCTCTTTGCACAGACGCCATTAATATTAAATTGAAACGCCCTCGTGTGAATGCATTAGTAATTGACAGTTAAGTATAGAAAATTATATTCGTATTATAATGAAATTTCGTAGACGGTTTTTCGGTGAGAGAAAAGAAAAGGTGGGCTAAACGAAGAAGTACGGGTATGATAAAATAATGGCCTAGTATTATTAAATCAGATTTTGCGTTTTATCCTCATGTAGAATCATTGCGTATTTAATCCATGTTCAAATTATAATAATATTAAATAAGAATAATTTAATAAATTAGAATCATTTCCTTTGTTATTTCAAATTAATGTACGCTTTCAATTATTAGAAGAAGTACCACTAAACCAATTATTATCGGTGTGTTTATCCCGGTAACCGGACTAAACAGAACAAGTAAAAATATCTTTGTCATATCTATTAATTAAATAAACACAAAAGAAATATGTAAATATATATGATTATGTATTCACTACATATTGCCCATTTTTAAACACAATTTATCAACGCGATTTTGGTAATCCTGCAAAATTAATACCACCAGATTTCAAATGTTCTTATATTTTCTTTTTCTTATATGTACGTAACTATCTTTATTGTATTTTTTTATTATATAATAAGTTCAAAACAGCGGTATGACATTTATTATAATTATGTAATGTATAAAAACAAAAAATACATTTATTCATTTATTATGTTAAGTTGTTAACAGCGACTATTTTAACAATTGAGAGATTTTTAAAAACTTTTTGATTTAGTGCATAATTTGGCGGGGGCTTAGAAAAAAATAAACAAAACTGATTCATGAATTTATAAACATTGTATAATAATCTTATGCAGTGAATCAACTTCAACGTCCAGTAATTAAATGTAACATAAATTTAAATATATTTCTGTAATATTTAATTATTAATACGATGAAAATATTATTTTTAACTTGTAGTTTCTTTATGTTCTGTTTAGACATGGGACTGTTTATCATGTATCTTCTTTTGTCGTTATAATGAAAACCTGTGGAATATGGCTATTATCCTCGCCTTGGGGGCTTGTCATCAATCATCTATATCTCACAAACTCTGACCCTATCTCAAGCAATGGCTTTATTCCTTCACGGATTTGTATAGTAGTTGGAGCAATGACGTGACATTTTACAGGTATTTTTTGTATTGGTCTATCAAATCGATCACTATTTCTTTACTACTCAAACATTTTTCATCGTTTAATCAAAGAATCGAAAAAAAATTGAGGTGCATAGAAGATATAGTTTAGCTCTTTACTATTCTGATCACTTTGGCATATTAGTAACGATTCCCTTTTTGCAATCCGTGGCTCAAATTTGCATGAATCGTATTTAAAGACATACACATCGACTGTGGAAAGGCAAATGAATGAAACCCACACAGCAAATTTTACAGGAGATTTTGGACCAAAGGCAAACTATTCAATTTACACAACCTTGAGGTGTACGGAGACTGGTAAACTGGTGTTGAATAACTGGACTTAATCTAATATTAATTTAATAAATTATTTAAGATAAACCATTTTTAAGTTTTTTTCTGCTCGAAATTTTTACAGCCACATCATTTTCAAACTTAAAAGCTAAATTTTGATACTGATTCGGCATTTTAAGCCTACATCCTTTTGATATAACGTTTATCGTGTATACGTTGTTATTATAGAAAACAGCTGATTTGAAAAAACGTTACGTCCTTTTTTTGCCTTTTCACAGTCTAGTTATAATACTACTATAATGTTTTTAACGCTATCAAAACTTATTTTTGTTTGATATTAGTACGTATTTCTTCTTTCGATCCCCGTGGCATTGAAGACATCCGATACCGAACCCTTTTTATGATCTCGAGATTCAAATTTTTCAATTGAATTTTGTTATAGAATTATAGAAAACAATCAATAAAGTTGTCTGCACTTGTCTACAAAATATGAGAAGTAAGTGAGACCACAATGCTTTTATTTATAAAATAATATTTACATAAACAAGTTGAAATACACAGGCGGGAAATATTTTATCATTAAATATGGTAGCTAATCGGGATTTTTTTACATTGATTCCCGGAATTAGTATTAAAACAATCCTTGTATTACGGGATCGCTTAATTGAACGGGATCTCCAATCCCGGAATTGGATGCATTAATGCTAATTTCATTTTCATTGCGTCCATATTTTCCACATTGGTTCTGAATATGGTTTAACTGCTATTGTTGTATACATAGTATACAACAAAATGGCTTTAACTTTAATAAAACTAAATTATTCCACTACACGCTATTATATTTCGTTGAGAACGCCGTAACCAATTACAAAATTACACTTAATTTAATGATTAGTTGTAACGTTAATTAAAAAACCATATCCGTCACGAACTAACGCAAAAGCTCCTTAGCTCGGAAAAATTCACATGTGTTGACGCGAGAAGTCTGATGGCTGTAAATTAATATCGCATGCCTCGTTGCTAACTTCAAGACGTTTTAAAGTGAACATCTACGCCTCTACGGCTCTACAGAACTTAGTAACGAACTCGCGTAGCAGCGTAGATGCTTTACTTTCGCAGTAACAAACACTACGGCTCCCGGACGCTTGTTTCGTTAAAACAGTTTGCTATGTATATTATGTTAATTACTCGTTCTCGCTTTCAATATGTAAATGCTAATTACACAAAGACTTCAATATAATATATTTTTTCAGTTGCTCTCTTCTATGCTAGTGATCTTCGTGGTTTATTTACGTTATTTATTTTGTCTTACTTTTTTTGGCTGTAATTAAATTATTAAATGTTAACATTTGTGAATAATGTTTTAACAAACGTCATTGTTTTCGAAGCATGCAATTCTAAGTAACAGAAAACACATGTGGTTTATTTACATACTTTAATTGTGTACTATTTTATCAGTCTTTTTAAGAAAAACGATTCAGTTGTTTTCTACCCAGTTAATCTTAATGCTAAACCCGCGACCAATATCATTGGGCACATGTTTTTAATTGAAACTCGTTGAAAATATTGTATCGAATGATTCCAGGTACATATATATATATATATATATCCATATTATATTGATTATTACGTAAAACGATCATAATGCATTTTTGAACGTTGGTGACGTTTTTCATAAACATAAACTGTGTTTGTACCGTTAAATAGTTGACGGCAAGTAATGCTATGAGGGTGCTGTCTATTTATTTAGTCTGCACTGCACGTTCGCTTAGAAAATGCATAGATCGCACCGCTCACCCATACAATTTTAGAAAAAAATCAGAGCTGTGGAGTCAGATGTTTTCTACGGGGTCGGAGTCGGAAAAATCGAAGAGAAAAAACAACTCAAAGATATTGAAAAATCATTAGTCTATTATATTAATTGTATCGATTGCTGAAATGTACTATAATTATTCAAGTTACTAAAATGTTCTGATGGGGTATACATATGTATTTCATAAAATTCATGTCCGCTCTCAATGCGGAGTAAATGGAAATATCTCAACAGATCTTTTTACGAAAACGTGTTCTTACTCAGTTTCTAAACCTATAAAAAAGGGATAGAAAAATAGGACTAGGAAAAGACTAGTGGTTATCGAATCGCTCTCGCTACGCCCGTTCTAGGATAGGATGATAATACTGAGAATTCAACACATATGTATATTTAAGTTAAACTGAAGAGATTAAAAAAATCAATTCGTAGTCGTTTTTTTACCCAACTCTACAGCCCCGGAACAAATAGCAGATTATTCCTTGATGATGACTCATTATTGTGTGTTTATTGTTTTAGTATTTGTGAAAGAAATTTTATAATAGGCATTTTTATTTTTCGTTGTGCAAAATTCACATTTTAATTAGGCTCTCTTGAATTGTATTGTTTAACTTTACTGTTAACGCTGTTTGCTATACTTTTTTGTGTTTGAATTATTTAAACATTTAAGGGTGACGAAGTGTCAGATATTTCGTCATAAATACGCAATTTTAATCAAACGAAAAGCCTTACAACTAATTACCTGCCAATTAATTTATTTCTCGCAACGTTTAATGCCAGAAAATTGTTTTCCATTTCTCAAATTATTCCCGTTTTCGTTTATAAATGTGTTATTATTTTTAATGTGAGAATATTGTAATCGAAATTTAAATTACATTACCTACCATTAACAAAACGGTGATACTTGACATCATCTAAAGGTTATTTATAACCTCTAGATTTTTCAATTGCCACCTGGGTATTATTCTATTTTTAAAAACTCATCAGTCAATTTTATTTTGGTGTTGCCAAATACATGACGTGACATTTTTTCCTAATAAAAAAAAGACAGTTTCTTATGAAAACTTTAATAGGATATGTTTGGTTATTTTCATGTTATGATGATATATCGCATATCACTGCTTCTATCGGTCCAAAGAAGCATCCATAATTGTTTGAAGTGTTTCTTCGTATTTAAGAGTGACCTCAAGATGCGATACAGGGTCGCAAGTCCAAGGATGTTTACCTATTCACCTGCAATTAAAATAGAGTGCTGTGATGCTGTTAGTTACAAAGTTTCTGTGAATTTTCAATGAGTGTCGTAGGGAAATAAGGCCGTTTGTGACCGATAGCGTCATTGGATATATTTTGCCCTCGTAATATTTTCCGTCGATTAGTACAGTGCATTAATTAATAATAATATAATATCGCAAACGTATTTTTGACGATTGGTTCTTTTGTAATTTCGTAACACTTTATACGTTGATAAACTCCGACTCCGAATTCACTTGTTCATATCTATACCATCAGGTCATTCTAGTACATTTCACCAATCAATATGACGAATAGACTAATAATTTTTCAATATCTTTAAAAAAAATCGTCCGACTCCCTCCGGTAAAAAACACGCGAGTCTCGACTCCGATTTATGAAAGGAGCAATATTTCATGTTTTATAGTCTGCGTGTTTTTCCAATTTCTGCTAAAATGCGTAACCTTTCATTTTATGAATCTCTAGTATGACTCCGATTTTGACAAATTAAAAAAAATACGTTTTCTCTTACCATTTATGATACATTCATTATCCGATTGCCAAGAACGTACAGTAAGATTTTCACGAACCACTGTGACTAATATGCTTTTTGTCGAGTATGCCTACCTAAATATATATTGATAGAAATAAATATGTACATATAAATTAGAAGGAGTCATCTGAATCCTGACGACTCCGACCTTCACAGTCCAGATTATCAATTCGATTAAGTACGTCGACCTGTGGAATCATTAAGTTTATGTTAACAAAGTTACCGATAACGTACCCGATAATCATTTCTTCTTAAAACCCATTCATATTTAGAATTTCCCAACTGAAACTACATTAGCACTTTCAGAAGAATTTTTATCAAAAGATTTTTTTTGTTAACACCACAGGATAAACAACACTGACGTCTGTAAATATTTCTTCATTAAAAACTTGATAACAGTCACGACTTAATGCGCAGGAAGCTGAGTCAACTGACAGCAATGTTGTTTCTTTTGGAAAATTTCAAAATAACTCCATTGTGTTATTAAAATTGATTACCCGTGTCAATATTTTTTTTGACTCTACGATTTGATTCAGCTAATGTAAATAAATAGTAATGATTTCTTCATGGCATGAAAGATTATATTTAGATTGTTCATCGCCTTTTGAAACAAGTTGAAATTTCATCTTATTTCTGTTTCATTTCATTCGAGGAAGGACGGTATTGAAAGATGGAAAATCGTAATGTAATAAATATTATAATAGTCGTAAATACTGATCGCTTGCTACTGGTAGTCTTCTTAACTTATTCTAGCAGTTTTTATTCCCGAGTTCCTATTTGAAATTATTAAATATCATCTTTCACTACATGTAATATGAATATGCAGTCAAAGGTATATCAATCACTTCTTATTAAACAATTTTGTGAACATATTGTAGAGCGATCGGGTAAAAATAGCCCGTCCCATTTTTTAATCTATTTAATTTGATCTGATAGCTGTTTTCTCCCACTTCATAAAAAGATCAAAAAGACGAATTTTATTATTTTCACAGCTCATATTTTTTAACTCGATTATAATTATTTCATCCGTTTCCTCAAGCACACTTGTATTATCGCGACTCTCAAATTAGTCATGTAACTAAAAAAAGAATTTTACTTTAAGGCCAATATCTCCTGTTGCGGCAGAAGGTTTTCATTTGTAGTCATGGTGATATTTGACTTATGTTGTGGTTTTTTTTTGTCCTTAGTACCTGATAAAGTTTAATGAGATCAAAACAAAGAAAGGCATCGAGCTGCTGCGGCATCTCGTGGAATACTACCATGCCCAAACCAATTATTTCCAAGACGGGTTGAAGACAATCGAACATTTTGGAAGCTATGTTGCCGACCTCAGCCTTCGGTTGCAGACCATAAGACAAGAACAGGATGAAGAGAGGCGGAAATTGACTGAACTGAGGACTTCTCTGAGAGCTGCAGCTCCCCAAGATAAAGAGGTTTGTATTTTCAATAATATAGTGTATAAAATGGGAAAGAAGTTCAACGTCATTTTTCATGGTTTCAGTCAGTTACAAAAAATAATATTTCCTTAAATGTTCCAGAGTGCTTCAGCAGTCGGTGGGTACTCATTGCATCAATTGCAAGGAGACAAGCAGCATGGCGTAACTAGGAGTGGTCATCTTATGAAAAAATCTGAAGGGAAAGTCCGAAGAGTTTGGCAAAAGAGAAGGTATTTTATTTTAGTATCCTAATAGCTTACTAATAAGAGGTTTCAGATTCAATTTCAATTTCAATAGTTGCTTGAATGAAAAGATTTTAATATTTGATAAATTTTTAAAAATCCCTGCCAAAAGTGGCAAAATTATTGCGATCCTGTCATGTTTCAGAACTTCGTGAAATATTGGTGACTAGTTAAGTTTACCTTGATTTCTAAATATCATTGTTACTCTTTTTTCACTGACATATTATGTTTTCAGATGCCGTGTAACGGCTGAAGGATTCTTAGAGATTTTCCACGCAGATGAATCAAAATTGCCCACGAAAGTAAACCTACTCACTTGCCAAATAAAAGTCGTTTCAGATGATAAGCGAGGATTTGACCTTGTATCATGTAAGTTTAAAATACCATGTCAGTAAAGCTATTTTTTTCAAAATTTCTCTTGTTAAATGTTACATTCCTGGGTGCAAAATAAAGAACATCACTCAATGGCATCTATGAAATAGTCATGTGATTCATACTTTAACTGTGTTCACCGACAAGAGATTCTTCCGAAATTGGCAAGAAAACCAACATCTTTTATAGATATTTCAATCTTACAATGCAACTAAATGTCCATAAATTATTTTACAAGCTGTGCTTTTTTGTCAATGATGCCATTAAGAAATGTTACATTTTATTATTCCAGACAACCGAACATACCATTTTCAAGCAGAGGACGACAACGATCAAAGAGCTTGGATGTCAGTGCTTGTCAACTGCAAAGAAGGTGCTCTCAAACGAGCTTTTCAAGCAGAGGGTCCTGGAAGTGGAGACGGAGCAGGAGAAGGTCGACACTCTCTCATTGATCTCCATCAAGCTATCATCAGAGCAGTTTTGAGGCTACCTGGAAACCATGCATGCTGTGATTGCGGTTCGACCAATGGTAAAAACTTTAGTCTTATTGCTAAGTTTCTTATATTTTATTTTAATTCTTTCTTGGTTATATCTTACAACATACAAACTCTATTCCGCAATTAATATTCGCATGCATTAATTCTCCCAACAATTTATATCTGTTATGTTTACTGGTTCTTCTACAAGTACACAGTATTTCAATTCACAAAGTTACTACCGAATCCATCGAAAGTAGTATTTCAATTCTTCGTAATATTCTCTATTTTGATGGTAAATCCTAGTGTTTCTGAACTAATAATTTTTTTCATTTTTAATATTTCGAGGGCGCTGGTGATATTTAGTGGACGATTGCATCAATACAAATTTAAGTCAAGCTTCGTGAGATGCGCACATTCATTTCTTTGCTTTAGTGTATTTTAGATATCCTGTATTTATATCAGTTGAATATAAATTTATCCTTATTCCAAGTAGCTAGGAAAACAGTTTGTTGATAATATTTAAATAATTATTTCAATTTCTGATTGGATCCAGAAACACAGGTACCCAGGGTACCCAAAGAAAAAAAAACATTTTCCCCCTATCATTATTGATTGTTTTTGATTTCAGATGCAACGTGGCTCTCTACAAATTTTGGCATAATAGTGTGTATCGAATGTTCCGGAGTCCATAGGGATTTAGGAGTCCACATATCGAGGATACAGTCTTTGACGTTGGACAGACTTACCACTTCACAATTGCTGCTGGCCAGACATGTCGGTAATCAAGCATTCAACGATGTCATGGAGAAAACCCTTAATGATAGAGATAAACCAACACCTGACAGTTCCATGTAAGTAGTTTGTAACATTGTAGCATATTTCGATTTTATCGTGGAATATACTGATTCTTATTGATGTTTGAAATGAAAACAACAATTATAATACATTACCATTACAAGCAGATTTAACGATAGTAGTATCGAATAATATTATGCCTTGACTAATTAAAATTACATATCAAAATTTCTATAGGGAAGAAAGACTGCAATTCATTCGATTCAAATATGTGGACCGCCGATGGTGTTTAAGAACGTGTGGAGATGCTGCAGAGAGAGTTAGCGATGTTGAGCATGCTGTTAATAACGGAGAACTTCTTCAATTGCTGCAGGCCTATGCTGAAGGAGCTGATTTACAAACACCGATGCCTAGCTCTGTAAGCATTATACAATACTGGAATGCTTTGGTTTTTGTCATTAAAACAATTTTTTTTTTCGTACAGCTTAAAATTATTTTTTCATATGGAAAATAAACAAACTTGAATCACCTTTTTATAGATTTCTACCACCAATAAAAAAAAAATATTTGAACGGATGAATCAAAATTTGGTGGGTCAAAGAAATTGTTGATAATCAGGTATTTTAAAAACGATGACAATTTTAAATTTGCTTATATTACATATTTAAAATAATGAAACGGAATATGATTTATCCTAAACATGTTAAAATCATATCATTGAAAAATCAGTCAAATTATTTGACATACTCAATTTCATTGAGAGTTTGTTTCTGCTGTTCTGAATTCTTGATCAACGATATCCAAGATATGCTCCAATAAAAATATGATGCAAAGGTCGATCAAATTTATAACTAATTGCAATATCGTAAAATTATTTTTTAATTTTTTATATTTTTCATATTATAGTATCTAAGATAGCACTGCATCTTTTTCCCAGGACTGCAATGAGACAGCTTTACATCTAGCTGTAATACGAGAGATGGGAGACGGATCCCGACTCCATCTCGTTGACTTTTTAATTCAGAACGGTGGTGCGGGGCTTCTCAACGTGACAACCACTGCTGGGATGACAGCGTTGCATCTCTGTTCTTTAACTGACAGACCAGAACCTATGAAGCTTTTACTCAGAGCTGGTGCTAATACTTCTCTCAAAGACAGCAGGGGACATACGGCTTTACAGATCGCCCAGCAAATGGGGCACAGAGATTGCCAGGAACTGGTGTGTGACAATGTAACGCGATCCCCATCATTTTCATTTCTTTTTTAATATAATTTATATCTTTTATTGTAACATTAGGAAAAATCATAACTGTTTTTAATAATTCTTTCATCTCATACAACTCCCAAATGTAAAAATAAATTGATTAGAATTTATTAATTAAATAATATTAGTAGTAGAGCTTGTGGTTTACAACACTAAATAAAGTATTTTTTTAGTGTTTATAATATTTTTTTTACCAATTTTTCACCATTTTAATTGAATTATCCTTTTTGTCAAACTTTGAAAACCAGGTTAAACTCGGTTTCAGGAAATGTTGGAATTTGAAAACCAATTTTTAAATAAGCCCTAATTAATAGTATAATAAATTATTGTAGTAAATTATGTCAGCTTAGGTTCTCAATGACATGTTCAGCGTCTCAAAATATTTAGATTTTTTACCAATGTATTTCGAAAGTGTCAGGCTAAAATTTTGGTTCATTGATGTTTGAGTGTAGTGGCCCGATATTGTAGCCCTATGGAAGTAATAGCATTGAATTAATAATTTTGTCTAGGCAACATATTGTCCCAACCGCAAGGTAAAAGGTTGAGAATTAATAGTAAACAATGTTATTTTCATTTATTCCGTTAGTTTTTTTTTTGTATCCTATATTTTATTTTATTTCTCCCTATTCATTCATTTTGTCATTGTCTATGTGAATACATATAAATGTTGTGTGTGTCCTGTCCTGTAGACTAAGTTTTATGAAAACAATACCAATGAACCTTTTTTTATATTTTCGCTCTAATGATAAATCTTTCCTTAAAACTTATTACACTGACCACTTAATAATATCTTTCAAATTGCATACCTATCTACATTTGAAAAAAAATTTGATATTGAAAAAAGATTGTATTAATCAAAATTAGCACTACCATATCGACTGTGGAAAGGAAAAAGGACGTAACCCACATATATCAAATTTTACAGGAGGCGCAAAAAACGTGTTTTGATGATTTTGTGACATATGCAAATTATGAATTATATATATACACAACCTTGAAGTGCACGGAGACTTCTAAACTGGTGTTTAATTGACATAACCTAATATTTATTAAAGAAATTTTCTCGGAAAAACTTTTATTTCAGTGTTTTTTCTTGGTTTTAATTTTTTACAAGGTCATCTTTTTCAAACTTAAAAGCTAAATTTAGATACTTATTCGACATTTTAAGCTTCCATCCTTTTGATAGAATGTGTGTCAAGTTGTATACATTGTGATTATCGAAAAAAAGCTGTTTTTGAAAATTGAGGGTTACGTCCTTTTTCCTTTCCACAGTCGATATGTGTTTGATATAACTCTATATAATAAAATCTAATGTAAATCGGGGCTGCCCAACCTCAGGTAACTCAGTTTGGACAGCCACTTTCTTTCACTCATTCTCTCGTAAACATTTTTTCAAAACAAAAATTTTAAATGTATTTTACAATTTTAAAAATATGCAAAACAAAACCTTTTATCATATATTTGTTATTTTACTTTGAAAATATAATTCATTTAATTTCCATTTTTTTTGTTTTAACAGTTAGAGAGTGTCGAGAAGCGAGAGAAAAGTATGTTTGAAAACATAAACGTGGACTGGAATCTCTCCCACGATGACGGCTCAACCGATTTCTCCGATGACGAGACAGTTATTGATGAAAGGGTAACTAATACATTACTTCACTTTGTACCAACTTTGTAACTTCTGCATCTTCGCACCCTTCTCGTATGTCGTATTCTGTATTGCAACATTGTCAAGAGAGCTTAAAATCTTTGCCTTTTGACCTAGGAAAAATCATTAAGATTTCTTTTTATGGGTTGCAGTGTGTAATATGAATAATATGCCATAAATAGTGAAAGAGCATCTACAAATTGAGGTCTGCTCTATCCATAAGATGTCACAAGTATTTTTACATACATTTAAATTTGCCTCAGATGTACAACCAATTCTAATGTTTTCAAGGGGTCTTTTCATTCATCATTTCTAGACATGCTCAGTTCAGCATTCCGAATTTTTATTCCACATTTACAATTTGGCCAATCAATAAATGAAAGTTTTTACCTTTGCCGGACTGACCATTAGTAAATCTTTCCTTTCATTTTCCATCTCCAGTCTTTCCCATAGGATGTGATAAGAATTTTGTGTTATAATGAATGCCACATTTAAAATGTGTCGTCTATTAACTAGTCGGTCTAATCATCCCTCTTTGCATCCTTTAATTTAACAATTCTCGAAGAACATTTGCAAGTAAACACCGGTTAAATCAATGTAAAGATACAATTTAGTTAGAACAAATCCGCTGAAATAAATACGATTTCAAAATAAAGAAAATATCTCAACATTTTTAATCTGTGTTTTTAAACTCTAACATTGGGAGCTGTAAAATGATAGGCTAACATGCAACACTGATATGAATCATTTCTGAAAGAGAGGTTGGGCAAATTGATTACAACCACTTCTCATTTACTCCTATCAAAAAAATCAGGTGCATTAAAAATAATGTTCTTTCCATTGGAAAAATGAGCTTAATGTATATAAATATTCACACTAGAAACATTTAAACAATCCAAGTTTCGACAAATTCTAGAATGGTAGCATAACTCCTGAGAAGAAGAGTCGATCCCGTCCACCCTCATATTCAGGAGGTGGCAATTCATCTGAACGCAGCTCCGGCATTAACAGTGGCGGAGGAGACTCCTCTCCGATAACTTTACGATCTCGTTCTTCGACTTGTGATTCTCTTCATGCATCAAATGCTCCTCCGACACCAAACACTATGCCGAGGAAACCAAACATGTGTAAGTAACATAAGCAACATTCTTACAAGTTTATCTATGATGCTGTTTTCGTACCACAAGATTGACAATAAATGAATTATTATTGTCAATCTTGAATTTTTGTTGTGCGTTTTGACTCCTGGACAGGAACACTGTATTAAATTTAAATATTTTTTTGTTAGTGTTTATAATAATTAAACAATGTTAATAAAACATTAATCTTTTTTCAGCTATTTTAATTGAATTATCCTTTTTTATGAATCTTCCAAAACCAGGTTAAAGCAAATTTTAAGAAATATTGGTATTCGAAAACCAGTTTTTTTCAAATGTAGGTTTTCCTGTAAGCCCAACTAAATAATAATATTTTATGAGATTTTTTGAAATTAAATTTTCATTCAGTGAAACAGTTTGCTGCTATATTCAAAGTTATGTAGATAAATAGTCCCTTAAGTTGATATTTCATTCTAAAGAGGTATCATGTTTTCCACTGTATGGAACCCGATTGATAGTAAATATTTTTATCACTATATGTGATGTTATCATAGCTGATTCACTACACATATTATTTTAACACGGCGATTACGATTTGTATTCTATTTTTTTCAGATAACATGCCCTTGGGTGCTGGCAACATTGGCAGCTTAAAAAAGCGAGCAGCCCCACTACCTCCAGGGGGTACACTCGGAGGGACATTGCCCCATGGATCAACACGGTCCGAGTTGGCTGGGTTGACAAACCTGTCAGGCGTCAACAACCCTCATCACAATACACTACAACACACAAGATCACCCTCAAATTCTGACAGTTCAAGAAATTCACACGGTATTGAAGCATTTACAACACTATTATTGTAGACATTTTAATGTTTTGGATAATTTAATGATTTCTGCCAACTCATTCAAGGCGTTGCCATAACTATGATAACTGTTAAAAATTATAGCAAACTCTTGCAACAAAAATTCAGGTATATTTTTGTGTGATCAGCAAATTTTTTAAGCCTTATAGTGCATATATATCTATGCATATTGATTGAATTGTAATTTTCTCAGGAGTGCTCCATTATTATAAGATAAAAGCAACACAGATTACTGATAGCTATTTCAGCATTATCATAACTAGAATCTAGAATAAAAAGACAACGTACCAAGTAATTATTTATCCTTGACGTTTTATTTATTGGTCAAAAGAATCATTAATTGATTATATTGCTTAATTATCATATTTTTTTATACCCAGGCGTACTTAAAACCCGGCCACAGCAGCCCCCGCCGACTCCACCCCTGTCGCAGAGCTCCCACCCCCATTCGCATTCTATTCCGACAACACCCCTTCACAACGGAACATCTCATCATCATCATTTGGATGACCATGACCCTACTCCTCCGCCAAGAAAGGTAAAAAACAATGTGCATTCCTATTATCACAAAATATAATTCACTTATAATAATTTACTGACATTTATATTTGCCACTAGAAAAATCGGAATTTCAATTTTGCTCGAAATCACATTGTTGAGGAGATGAATAAATTAAATACCTGTTTTTTTACAAAAAATATCACTAGCATAAAGCTGTAATTGAGTTCGTAGTCAGGTGGTCAACGTTGTTGGCTTTGGTTGTGTTGCTCACGGGTTCTCATCCCATTACGGACAGTTTCAACAATTGATTATTCTATTGTTTTATGAATTTCTGTTTGAATGCATGAATGTATGTGATTTCCTCCCACGCGTCCGATCCTAATAACGAAGCGTAGTGAGAGTGATAAGCTTACCACTAGTTCTCTCTCAGCCCTATCTTTATATCCCTACTGTCAGTAGAGAGGTTGAACAACTGAGTAAAAATCATTTCTCATAAAAAAAAATGTATAGATTTAGTCCATATGTGGAGCAAATACTAAACTGGACTAAATTAATGAGCATAAAATATTTGCCAATATTTGAAGTAATTTAAAATGCAATATCATTATGATATTCAAGTGATATACAGTTTTTCCAATATTTTAATGATAGTTTTTCTAGTCTCACAATTATAAACTGTTGATAGGATGGCAGGTAGATTTTATAATTATGTTTATTGCTTGAATTTATATTAGATATTATCATATGAATGACTAGTAGAGTTTGGATTATTTGGAAGACATATTCTTTAATCTAAATTACATAATTGAACTACCATCATTGTAGGTAATTTAGACATATTATTTTTTGCATACATGGTTTCTGTGAAATCGGGAGATATTTATATTTAAAAATGTTTTTTATCTTGCCAGAGAAAAAATAGAACAAGCCAACTTTACGGGGTCCTCGGAAAATCTCCAAGGGTAAATGAATTTAGGCCATAAAAAGTTATATGCAGTGCTTTCTATCCACTCTTTTAATGATTTTGTTTTCTTTTACCCTGGATTTGTTTTGTTATTAAAGCATGGCTTGACTGGATAGATGTCACTGCTGCAGCTGTGCATTATTCTAATCAATATTTTGTTTTAAATCAATAATAATTGATTATCTATCCGCAATGTTTTCAATCGATCATTCTCATATTATCAACGCTGTGTAAATTTATTTGCGTAGTGCTATTGACATAAATAAAAGCTGTAACCTTTCACAGTGGGCATCAAGTTTTACTTTACATAATATCCTTTTTGGTTACTTGACAATTTTTAATAGTTAGGTATTATAAATTATGATTAATAAAATTTCTTAATTAATATTCCAGAGTGTGAAAACGTAGATGTTTGTTGAGAAAATTTACTTGAAATGATAGATATAAGTATTAGTTAAAATAACAAAATTATTTGTAATTTACGAAAAATATTCAACATTTTCGTTTCTTGGATATTTCAATTACAGTAACTGATATAATTAATGTATTGCTACGAAGTTTTATCAGTACAGTCATTATAACCAAACCCTATAACAGATTCTTTCAGATAAATTGTTCACCAAACTCGTGTAATATAAAATTTAAATATTGAAGACATTTTATATGTAATTTAATTTCATTATATTCAACTAAATAAACTAATATTATAATTTATAGAGACTTTAGTTTTTTATGGAATGATTTGTTTGCTGTAATTTAATTTTATTTATGGCTGTCACCTACTTGTTGATCTAACATTTTACCTAATCGATTAATTATGTTTTGCCAACTCGTCAAAGATAATTTGTACATATTTATTTCTGTTTACTAATATTGAATAGAATTTAAAACATACATCGCCTCGCGTCTAACGGTTCTGTTCGATCACTGATTTAATTCTTTCATTTTTCTTCACTTCATATTGCAGAATATATTAAATCTGATTAGAATGTCAGTTATTTTCGATTCTTCAATTTTTATTTGAACCAAACCTTTTTTTGCAGCTAGTTGAAGAACACAGTATTCTAAATATTATTGTATAATTAAAATTGATAACTTTGTTATAGCACTTAATGTGTCGTATATTGCACTATGTGAGGATTACCTTTAGATAAAATGCATCTCTTAGTTATTAATCACAATCCGTTAGTTATTGATCTGACTTCAAATTAAGTCGGAAAAAACTGGGCATACAAATCTATAATTATTTGTAGGCTAAGAATCCAAGCAAAATGTATTTTGACACCAACCTATCTCGTTTCAAATACTTTTAAGCAACCCTTTTTCTAACCCTTTACATTTACCATTTAATTATATCCATCGCATTATATATATCAAAATCATGGTTACTTTTGCTAATTCCGAGATAATACTATTTTTAAACCTTATGAAAAAAAAAGAAAATAAAATGAATTTGAGTGGGATAATAAAGATATCAATTTCAAACACTTGATAAATGGGCACCTTTTTTCAATTTTGAGAAATTTGATTGTGACAAAACTGTATAAAGCATTCACCCCTCGTGTTGAATTTTAGTGTTTTATTTTATGTTGACTTGCTTATCTGAAAAATCCATGTTTTTAGACATTAACCTTTTCTGTGTGGTACAACTGTGATCTATATTATATTTTGCCACGTATATCATGGATTAATGGAAGAATTAATGCATTAATGAATTGACTTATAGTACTTATCAGGTTAATATTGAAAATGACGGCCGTAGTCTTTGAAAATATGATATAAATAGTGATTACTAACTAGTAAAGGTTCTTGACTCTTCGTGACACACGACGGTATTTTTCAATGAAACTTCACTGGATACTTTAAAGCTGTTTTTGTACATAACAATTACTGAATATATATATATATATATAAATACAATCATGTTAATTATTGCTTTAAATTTATTCTAACCATAATATGACTATAAGCTTGAAAGTTGTCCTTATGTGTAATTGATTAAAGCATTAACGATATTAATTTTTGAAATATCCTCATATTAATATTCGTGTATCTGAGACATCGCTATACTGGAATCAAACCTTTTTGTAACAGCATGAATTTTTCACCAATGGCAACTTTTGTGTTACTCTTCCAGGATTGTTCTAGTCAAGACTCCTCTTTAGAGCTGTGTGAACTTATGGACGGACACTTAGACGATTCGAGACACATATCCGGTCTCGGGTACGACAGTCCGAACTCTTCCTGTGATGCTACACGACTCGGTGATAATCGATTAGAAATATCTGACACGTCGAGTATTCATTCACGGTCACCGAACGCTGCCCTAAATCAGGTTCGCATTATTTTATTTTCATATGCTGTAATTCATAAATTATTGGAAAAGTGTCTCACAACAAAGATGATCGGAGATGGAGATGAACATAATCATTTTCGTTCAGTTGGTAAAATTTGTCAAATGTTCCTAACCTTTTGAGTGATGAGAAATATTTTCTATAAAAATTGATTTTTTTAATCTATTCAATATACACAAAGAATGATTTTGTTTCGTGATTGGTCAATGTAGGAAGAATATGCTCATCATAAGTAAGTAGTGAGTAAAGTTTAGTTATTTAACACGGGAAAAAATGGCAATTTAATAATTGATTATTTTTTCAATACTCACCTAGAAGTTTTTAGTTCCAATTCAGGTTTAAATCTTTATTCAATTTATCAGACATGTGGTTCTCTAAAATTGCATTTGATAACTTTGTAATTCCAGTGATCGGGCTACAAATTGTGTAACTTTCTTGGCCTCTTTGAGGGAAATCTACAAACTTACTATAATAAAGTTAGTTATTAATGAAGTCAATAAACAACATTACGATAGTGTTACAATTTGTAGTAGTCAGTGAAATAACATAGTTATCAAATTTAATTTTATATTAAAAATGAATTACCACCAAGTTACCACTGAATCCAACAATGGATGCAGTTCTCTGCTCTCTATCATATTTGACTCCATAATATAAGGAATCTTATAGATATTGATTGTCACCTTCAATATTATTTATTATATGGCTACAAATTTGTTTCCAAATATTCACTATTTTCAAAAATTCTTATTCTTCCAATAAATCAAATGAAATTCAATAAAAAATTACAATAGATAAAAAAAATGCAATGCTTTTTTATATTAGAATGCAAAAATGATTATTTAATAAAATTGTATTACTTCAGGCTGCCGGTCCAGTGAGAAGATGTCGCGCTCTTTACGATTGTTCTGCGGATAACGTAGACGAGCTCTCGTTTCGCGAAGGCGAAGTCATCATCGTCCTCAATGACAGGACAGAAGACGAAAATTGGATGGAAGGAAGAGTCGAGGGCAGTCCGAACCGCAGGGGAATGTTCCCTGTCTCGTTTGTTCACATGCTTCCCGATTGAATTGGGAAAATTAAAAATTACATACAATATCAAAACGACTGAGCGCACGCCAGCCAATAAATTTATGTCATTTGAATTATAGATAGATAAAGACAGACGGTCTATTATAAATGTGCATTTTTTGATGTTTCATTACCGCTATTAAGACTATTTAAGTGAATGAAAACTCTTCTTAGATTTCGCAATATGACCGCTGTACGGTATATCATATAATACTTAACAGAAGAAAATTCTTCAAAGAAAGTTACAAAGCTTTGAAAGAAAAATAGCGTCTGAATTTTACATGGCCTAAATAAATTATTTCATGTCTTGCATTCATTCATTCATGGAAAACTGAATTTTTCAGATGCTTGCAATACTTGTAATTTAAAACTACTTACAGATTATGTTTAAAATCGTCTCTTCTGTCCATTGCATAATTGTAACATAAATGACAAAAAAAAATGAGATGACGAGATTTAACCATTATTTGTATGAACTTATAAATCAGGGGTGTGCTGTGAATCTTTTTCTTTCTTCCTTAAACACGTGTTAATTGAAAGGCTCCGCAATCCTACTTGCAAATAGGGCTGTGCGATGGAGATTGAGAAACATTCACCGCACAGCGATGATATAAATGTATATGTACAAGTCATATTTAATTGTCATTATGTTGATTCTGTGATGCTTTTGTAATGTAAATAGTTTAATTTACAGTAAGTAATATTCACACAATGATTCTATAAAAGTATATGTATAAAAAACATTTTGCTGTTACCTCGAATTTAGTTGTGCGATATATGAATATTTACAAAATGCAATTTTTCGACGCTGTAAATATTACCAGAAAAGCACAAATTGTTGATAGAACTTAAACTGCATGGTGAAGATATAACGAGTATTTTATATGATAGTCGATAGGTCTTTAGTTTTCAAAACATATCATTTTATGAATCAAATATAACTTGTGTGAATTACAGTTGAGGATATCAATCTTATTTTCAAAGGTTGACGGTCGTTCTCCATTATGATTAGTAAACAATAAAATAAAACAGTTTTTTTTTTATTTGATACTAAAATCTTTTATATTTACATATGTTTTTCAAATTGTTTGACGAGTTTTTCACATTTTCCCATTCAAATCACAGAAAATAAAATATTACTTGATAAATTCTTAAAAAAATAAACGTGAAATGTCAAAAATTTGCAAATCGTGATAGAGTTAACAAATTTAATTTTGCTAGATTCGTCAATAAAATCTTCAACATAGATATTGAAAGAAGACGAATGTTTTTTTAAGTAAAAGTGTAACACATTTTTCAAAGATGTGATATTTAAAATTGCCAATTTTTTCGTTGTGTTCGCTTTTGATTGTTAGTTACAAAATAATATGCATACTGGTTCATTTGTAATTCGTATATGTATTGATAATTAATTACCTTTGCAAAATAATAATATATTGAAATTATTGATAATGTGGCCATGTAAATTATTATAATGATTAAGGTTTCTGTTTTGTTATAGATAATCTATCGTCACTTGAATGATTTCAAAGTACTAAAATAAAAACACAATATTTATCGATCAACATAAATTATCCTAAAACTGCAAGATCAAAAAACAGTGAAATCACAGAACTATTTTACTTAACACCATAATAGTAATTAACTAGACTTTCTGCCTACTGGGAGAAAGTGCTCCAAAGAAATTCATTAAAAATTGACTTGAATTCGAATTGAACGTATACGGTTGGGTCGGCCGAAAGATTCCCACATTGTAAATGTGTGTCATTTATTTGCAAAATTACGCATAAGCTATCAATTGTTTAAAATAATGTTGCCAAATAGGTCAGTTAGTGATCAGTGAGACGATACAAGAAAATTCAATTAAATTGCGATTCCAATGTATGAATAAATATTTAAATACCATTTTACGGTGAAACCATTTTTATATAACCCCTAGTTTCTATCAGGGCTGTAAAGTCGAAAAATATACCGTGACTCAAGAAGACACAATTTAAAAATGCTCCGACTCCTACTCCGATTTAAAAGAAGATCCAAAATTTTATCTATATATTTTGCGAATTTCTTAATATCTACTAAAAGGCATAACTTTTCATATTTTAATTTAAAAAATGGGATCAGAGATGTCCATTTTTTTTACGATTCCGACTCTACAACCCTGGTTTTTATATCAAGATACTTAACACATATAGGTCCGCAGATTTGCATACTAAAACATGCGCGGGAGCCGGCCGAATTTTGGGGAAATGGAACTTTTTTTGCGCTCACGTTTAAATTGCGATAACTATTTAACCGATTGATGTATATTTTTTTTTCTTTCAGAAAAGCGTTCGTATGGTTTTATACATATAAAAATATGATAAAATCAGTGTTTCTCAACCGAGGGTTTCATATAAAGTCTTAACAACTTAAAAATAAAGTTATTTAGTAAGAAATGGCTATAAAGAGTTGCAATAATATACACTAATTTAAAATAAAGTTACTGGTTACTAACCCCCCCCCCCCATCTCCTTCTTCTCAGCAACGACAACTATTTTAGTTTTTTTGAGATATTGTAAAACCGAAAATAAACATCTGTTCTATATCGTAAGGTTTTATTCGCAACTCTCAGATATTTTTAAATAATTCTTGTTATATTTCAATTATTTAAATATTTTAAATCTTTGAGAATCGTTTGTTTTTGTTAGAATGGTGCAGGTATATGCTATTAATGAATGGTGGCCATTCATATGTGTAATAATTATGAAGCATTAGGGTCACATTTTTTTCACAGCAGAGTCATAAACTTTACAGAAAAAATAGCTCCTTGTCAACAGCGTCTCGAAAAGGGCATTAAGAATTACATAATTTATTGCTATTGGCAAGCCAAACATATATTGAGTAAAAGCGGTGCTTTGTTCGAAGTAAAATAATGATTTCATTTCTTTGAATTTAGGGTTGACTTTCCAACAAGAATTAGTTGCAAAATGTCTACAAAAGAAAAAAAGGATACAGATGTAAAATGAATCTGAGACAATGGATCTGTGTTATATAATTATTGTCATGACTAATTTCACTTTCGTAAAAATCCCATAGAACAAACACTTATTTTTTTGTAAAGAATTGTGAAGCGGCCAAAGAAG
This sequence comes from Himalopsyche tibetana, assembly GCA_030503985.1. NCBI lineage: Eukaryota > Metazoa > Arthropoda > Insecta > Trichoptera > Rhyacophilidae > Himalopsyche > Himalopsyche tibetana. Next base: position 6,699,536 of record JAPJYX010000014.1, read on the forward strand.
CAATAAATAAACTTATCCGAAAATTTAACCCATATTTATATACGTAAACGAAGCAAAAGATCTAACAAAAAAAAATGCATTTTTCCATGAAAATAATATTACACCAAACGTTAAACGTTATACAAAAAATATTATTTACTAGGTGATACTGTGTTACTTACTTCTATATTTACGAGTAAAAAAAAAATATTTTTAATATATTTGTTTGACATTATTAATTTCAATATCACTGGCAACCTTGATGTTAAATGTGAAGAAAAAAAATCATCACACAAAGTACCTTTTTTTTGTGTAAACTTACACTCGGCAAAACGAACAGATATGTTCGCGCGGACTCCTGCGCACTGAAAGTGAGATGCACACATATGTTCGCCCGGACTCCTAAGTGTTAATATAGAGAATTTCACAATAATTTGACTATTCTCATAGCCGGTTGCATAAAAAATGTATTACTTTTACTTACTGATTGAAAATATTATTGTTAAACTCTTAACATGACCGAAGACGAGTCTATATTGATCAAGCAATGAATTGTGCTTTTAAATAGCATATTGTTGAGTGAAAAATTCTAAAGGAAACATTTTTTCGCAGGTATACAAAATTACCTCACTAAAAATATCTGGTACATTTTTATTACAATAAGTTATACTTTTAAAATACTCTTAACCTGATTCTAATTTTATTATGTGGTTAAATAGTGTAAATATTCCATTAGGAATGAAAAGTTGCCATAAAATTAAACGTGTCAATCGACGCTGAATTATTGTAATTTTTTAGTCACAATTCGCTAGACTTTTCTGTGTTTTTTTTTACCATCAGTATAAATTTACTGCTAATTTTTCTTGTAGCTTTTTCATTAGGAATTTTGATTGTTACTTGATTGCCTAACATTCACAATGAATTTAATACTATAACTCATCGTATGATGTATTTTTATAACTTCTATTTTTTATAGTCGTAAAGATTCTTAATCTGCCATTCACAAATAATGCACAATGAGTGTTTAAAATAAAAAAAAGACTTGAATATTGCGTATATTTGCTGAAGTAACTGTTTACTGTATCCGAGTGATAAGTTTAATGGTATTTAAGAAAAAAAGATGTAATATTATAAATTATACCAAAGATGTGTAGCTTGTTTTAGTATTAAATCTTTTTTATTTCAATATGTGTACATTATGTATATAATGAGTGTGTAAAGATAATAAAATATAATGTATTTAATAAATTTTACGTTTCTGCCAATTGAAAGTTAAAATTGTCTATGCGGTAACTCCATGTAAATTTTTCTATTTATTAAAATAAAAAAAAGCTGTTTTAACACTTATCATATTGCATAATATATTATTTATAATCTTGCGAAAGAATCTATTTAATATTTATTTTAAATTATTAATCATCTCTAATTTATGAAGATTTCACAGGTTCGATTTAATGGACACTGTAATTTTATTTTTGAACCTTACCAACTTAACTGAAACATAAAATTCAAACATTTACAAACCCCATTGTTAATCAGTGTAATATTTTTTTGGCTGATTACAATTATCCCCATTAATCTTATTATCGTGTTAATTCAGTAATGAAAGTAAAAAAAAAACAATCATAAAATAATGCTTGTTTTAACCACATACTTTAAACGGTTGAAGTATTAAATAATTGATAAATTTAAAGCTGATATTATAAGCTGGCTATTTGTATGTGGTATGATAATTTTAACTTCACTAAATTTACACTTCCAAAAAGTTTTGAATAATGTAAAATTAACATTTCAATATGGTGTGATTTAATGAATTCTTTCTGTCTTTTGAATATTGTGATTTTGTAAGTAGCTTCTGTGGTATTCAAAGGCCGTAATAAGAGAATTAGCTAAAAGAAGTCGTCGATAACACTTCTGTATAATGCATTGTAGTGTTTCAAAATCCAAGTCATGTATGTCTGTATATTATTATGAATTTAATTATTTCTGTGGCAGTGTTAGAAGAAGAAAATGTATATTACAAAAAATAAACTGGTGTAGATACCTGATATTATAAATAAAATAATTTATAACCCTATTAATTGAAGTTTTGTTAATTTTATTTTGTATGTTTCTGAAATATTTCGACATTATAAACATGTTGTAAATTGTTGGTCTTGTGATCGAGTAGTCAACGATTTCAGGTATTTGTCTTTTCAAATGTCAATACATTGATTTACGAACGTCAGCTCACAGGCATGATATCTGTGATATTTGCATTCTTTTCGACCCCTTTCTTATCCAATCCTTAAACTGGTGCGTAGAGATATCGATTAATCAACTACTTGTCTTTTTTTAGTAATATCATTTTATCGTTACCCTCTCCAAAAACAGAGAGTTTAAAGAACCGAGCAGCAACCAGTTTTGGTTGAAATAACTTCTGTTGAGATTTGGATTCCTTACACTCCACATTGGGAACAGACATGTTATATACATAAAATAAGTTTGGTATTAAAAAAAATATAGTTTGATAAGCAAAACTTTTTTATTTGAACCATGCCTGCTACTAATGTGAATCATTTGTACTCCGATGGGGTATATCATCATATCTATATAACAGATGTTAATCTAAAAGAAAATTGCTTGTTACTCAGTTGTTCAAGCTCTCTTTTTCGATGAGATTAGGAATAAAAAGATAGAGTTAAGACAGGACAAGTGGTTAGCTAAAATCGCTATTGTTACACCCCATTTTTAGAAGAGAGGTGGCAGGAAGGAATTATAAAGATCACAAAAGAATCTATATTGGGATCTAATCTTGTGAGCTCCGCAAGCAAAGCAAATGTTGACCACTCGACCAAGGATATGGAAAACATGGAAACATAAAATTGCTTTATTTAAAACACTCTCATCGAAGCTTCAAAGAGTTGGTGGAGATCATCTTCGGATTGCTCTCTTGGCGCTAATTTTGTGATTCGGTCCTAAAAAAAGTCATAAGTCATAATATATGGAAGAAACTAGTAAAATATTTTTTGATATTAATGTGTGTGATGTCTAAAATCGAATTTTAAAATAACAACGCACACTGAGAGTGATCAGTTGACAACTAGTCCAGTCGTCACCCTATCCATTCTTATCACTACTCTCTTCAAAAAAAAGAAAGATTGAGTAACAAACAGTTCTCACACAAAAAACTTCTGTTGAGATACCTCCATTAAAAGGCCATATGCTCCACATTATAAGCGGACATGGATTACAAAAAAAAAAATTCCATTCTTAATATTATACTAATACAAAATAAAATACCTGAGGCAATGTGCCCTTTACTAAATCTGGGATGTCATCTTTGGTGTATCCCAAATCGATGAGACCGTTTTCAAGTTTCATGATACTCATGTATTCTCTGATAGTGTCGGCAAGTATAAGACCAGCATCGGCCTTCTTCCTATTTGTTGTGTCTGCTCCAAGAATAGCTGCCGCTTCAAGATGTCTATCAGGACAAGCTGACGCAGTAAATGAGAAAACTGCCGGTGCCGTCATTACCACCGATAGACCGTGGGGTATTATGGGATGATCATTGCTAGAAATAAAGTGGTTAAAGAAATGAGTATCTAATTTTTACCACCATAATTTATTTAACTCACAACATTTAGTCCGGACTAGGGATTCCAACTCGGATATCCGGATATATCAGGCCCTTTTTAACTATTCGATATATCCGGATTCCCAAATATCCGGATAGTATTTGTTATAATTTTTAATGAAATATTTTACAAAATCGACGAATGATGATATGAATACTGGGGTATTTACTACCTGGGAGAAACCATTACTTAGGAGTAGTGTTTTTTATTACCTTCCCCAAACTCGGGTATTATGAAAATCTTATCTTGTTATCTTAATACTTAAAAGTTTGATGAATCGGCTCAGACTCGAGGCAAAAAAAAACCTTTATTTCCACATTATTTTAAAATGTCAGGACCGGTTTCGCTCATGGCGAGCATTGTCAGCTGATAATAAATATTATTTAACAGTGCTACTTATACAAAAACAAACTTTATTGCCGAAATTTCATTCATTGAAGAAATGCCGTTGCAGTAATCTAATGCAGCTGCAAATTCTCAATATTTTAATATGATAGAATAGTATTGAAATATGTATTGTCTCTATCTAATGCATTACAGAAGTGGGAAAGGATTTAGTCAGGATCAGGTAAAGTATTATTAAGAGAATTCACCCAAATTTGTGATGAAATCTCTCAGGACTCTGATGTAGAAATGACACCTCTCTCTTTTCGACTTCCGAATTGCAACTTGAAATGCGTAATTCTATTTTATCTCTCGCGGAAACTGACGACAATACAAATGACAATACAAATAATCTGAAAAAAGATTTTAAATACTTAGATCAATTTTTAAAAAGGACGGAAAAGTTGGACGTGTTGTTTAAAACACTTCTAACAATAAAACCAAGATCAACAGCAACGGAACGAGTATTTTCAACAGCAGGAGAAATTAAAACTAAATTAAGATCAAATTTAAAATATGATACATTTAATGCTCTCTTATTTTTAAAATATGAATTGTTAAAATCTGAATAAATGACTTATATTACAAATGAACTCGTTTTTAATGTATTATTTTAGTACATAAATTTATATGTGTAGTAATGTTTTGTTATCTTCATACTTACTGAAACTATCCAGATAGTTTCAATTTTACTATTCGATATCCGGATAGTTGAAAATGACGAATAGTTGGAATCTCTAGTCCGGACCTTGTTTTATTTAATGAGTCTCGTATCTATTTATAGAAGCTACGAATTATATGATTTAAAATTTTAATCTCTTGCCTCAAGACGAAAATATATTATGATATTCAAGTGTTTTTCTACAACATCATAGGAAAGAGCGTCTCAGGGTATATTTCAATTTGGCCAAAATCGACATACTGTTACCTCCCATGTACAGATATATCTAAGTGGTGAATACATATATCTATTTGTTCGTCTGCGGCTCATTCTATATTCATTGGATGTGAATCAGCCGTTATTCAAAATCTATTTTCGGCATCCATGCCTGAAGGGTTAAGGCACTCGTAGTATAAATCAGGGCTGTAGAGCCTCTATCTTCAGGTCTGTCAGGACAAAAACAAAAATCTTACCTATATCCTTCAGGCAGAAATTTTTTTACATTTCCAGAAATAGGATAAGAAAGTCCATGGCAAAGGTGTACTCCAGCATTACCAAACCCTACTCCTGCCATTGTCGCGGCGAGATGCATGTTAGAACGGGCTTCCAAATCATCTGGATTATAAACAGCCCGCTCGAAAAATTCTTTGATAACCTGTTGGGACAGGAAAAATTGAAATAATGAAAACTTTCATAATTTAAGATTTCAACTCAAGGTGGTGGAATTTCAATATTACGCACGGATGAATTTGAACTGACTGTCATTTCAAGTTCATCTGTGCACTTGAACGCCTGAAGATGCCGAAAGGCGAAACCCAGGTCGTTAGTGACAAAATCTGTGTGAATGTACATAATTTGAACGATTCAAATTTGAAAACATTCATATTAAGTCACTTTTTATTTTATAACTTTTCAGTCTTTTATATATACAATTAATTAAGTACAATCTAAAAATAGTTCTGTATTTAGTACAATAAACATTATAAAAGATAGTTGATAGCTATTTCGGCACCACGCCATAACCAAAACCTGCTCAGTCAGTTGCTTGATTGTGAAAAAGTGTTACTACTAAACGTGTTAACTAAATGTGTTATTCTTGTTAAACTAAACTCTTGGGAATGTACAAAACATGTGAGAATGTACAAAATTTTAACTCTTTGTAATCTTTTACTTATTTTAATAGAGTCTTCCAAGTTTGTTAAATGTCAATTCAATCAATATATAATTAAATATAACTGATTTGAACTGTTCAGGTACCTATAAAAAATTATAATATAATATTTTTACCCTTAAAGCATATCTGGCCCAAACATCTGAAATTGGATTTTGTCCTTGATATGCAGGCCTCAAATTCGGGTTAGCTGGTGCAGGTCCCCTCTCTGTAAACGGAATTGCGGTGAAACTCTCAAGAGCGTGACAGAAGACATCAAATCCAGAATATGAGCATACCTTTTCTGGCAGTGATAAAGTATGCAATGGATCAATGATTCCCAATGTAGGTCGGAGAGCTTTGTTTGAAATTCCAGTTTTGACATGAAGCGGTTTATAGTCAAATATACAAACCCCGGTTGTCTCACTGCCTGTTCCAGATGTCGTCGGTACTGAAATTACAAGGTATATTTTACTAGTATCTAAGCATTGAAAAACTTTAAAAAATTCTCATTCACTACCACAAAACAAAACATAAAGACACATAATGGAGCTGATCTCAACAGAAATTATTCTACAAGAACTATCTGTTATTCAGCCATTCAATCTCTTTTACAAGGACAAGAAAAGTGATTAACTAAAGCTCCCACCATGCGTCTGTTTTTAGAATCAGATGAGTGGTACGAGGAATATAGCCTTCACAGACATCTATTAATCAATCGATTGATTACCTCAAATTATAAAAATATTTACTTGCGATCATTGGCTTCAATTTAACAGTGATTGGATTTGCCTTTCCTATTGGATTGCTGACATAATCCAAGAATTCTGCTTCAGGATCTGATGCATAAAGATTTGCTGCTTTACATGTATCAATCACTGATCCGCCGCCTACGGCAATATATGCATCAAATTTTTTTTCTTTTGCGAATTTAGCAGCTTCCCATAGGCTATAAGAATCAAATATTAAATAAATTTCTCATCCATAGATGGCAATAATATACTTAACAATAGCATCCTACAAAATGTAAACATAATATATTAAATTATAACATTTTCTTGAAAAATGTATTAGTGCCATCAATAGATGAGATTTCCAGCCACTTATCACAAAATAGTGCAAATAAATGAACGAAGAGTGAATTTCGGTTTACTATGTATGGGTTCTACAGATGAGAGAAGAATGAAAGCAAAAGCTTTATTTTATTGGAATTATTGAGACAATTTCGTTACAATCATGCTGACTTATCAAAAACTACGGATTCCATTATATTTATAAAAATAAGATTAAATATATAATTCATATTGAAATTTCCTTTTTTTTTGAGAACTGGTTTTGCTATTATTTTTTTTATCCATGTCGGCCCCAATGTGGAGCATATGGCTTCCTAATTGAAGTATCTTAACAGATTTTTTTCTACGAGAACTGTTTGTTACTCAGTCACTCAACCTCTCTTATTCAAGAAGAGTAGTATGGATAGAAGGATAAGGCTAGGACAAGCCTAGTGGTTAGCTAATCACTCTCGCTACACCCAATTATTAAAGGATCGAAAAGGGTAGGCAGGAATTTTTAGACATCACAAACACCCATGCCTTTGAGCAGAAATCGTTAAATCAATCGAAAAAATGCTGTTCGTACTGGGACTCGAGCCCGCGAAGTCTGGCACGGAAGCCCACAACGCTAACCGATGCGTCATAGGACCTGACAAAGTTTCGCTATAGCCATGATTAAATGAAGAGGATGTCAATATCAAGTAGTTTTCTGAACTAGAAATTTCTGGTCGCTTTTATTTAATATATGAATAGAAAATTGAGGTCTCTAAATATTTTCTGGCAAATTTTATCTTTGGCTTTGGTAGAGCCAGTGATATTAAATTGTCATTAAAAACAAAATGTATATTCGTTGTAGACTGAAAACTTTTTCTAAATATTTAAATAATTTATAAGTGATTTTTAATGGCAATCGTTCCAACAACAGTGTAATATTGAAATGATTATTGTAAAAGTATTTATTACCTTTCTTCAGTAGGCTCCACACGGACATTGTCAAACAATTCAAAATGTACATTGCTGCGAGTTAACGAGTCTAATGTAGTTTTAACAGGATCGAGTTTGCTAAGGTGAGCATCTGTCATAACACAAACCTTTTTGGTTTTCATGTTCACCATGTCCATGCCCACTTCCCTAGTCACTCCCACACCATATCGAATAGCAGAAGACGACATCTAGATTTCACAAAAAAAAATATCAGCATGGAGTTAAGATAGGGCTGCCAAGTGCTAGTTTTCAAAAGTTCTGTCCCAGCGCCCTGAAGGGAACTTTCAGGACAGCCAAAAAGTTCAGTTTTAGATAAAATCACTGTGTTCAGAAATACTGAATCCTCGCAGTTACTAAGTTGCAAAAAATGCAAGAAATATATGAAAACATATGCAATAGCATAACCATCAACGATACCTTTAAAATTTGCCTGAATATTAGTTTTTATTGTTAATCTTTTGTTAACCCAAAAATATTCCTGCAAGCAAAATCATCAAATGCGATTTCGTATGATATATACACCAATGATAGCGTGGCATGCACACAAGTTCTCATCTGATCGCCGAAGCTAAGACAAGAGCCCACACTTTGAAACCACCAAAAAAAATGATAGTTTTGATGGCAAGAAATTTCACAGCCCTTATTTAGGACAATAGCTGGCTTTATACCAGGGCTGTGGAGTCACGTGAAAAAAAGACGACTCCGACTCCAGCTTTAAAATAATTGATGACTCTGACTCCGGGGATTTTTTTCAATAATTTCATTTTAACTTATATATATGTATACCATCAGATCATCTTTAGTCAGCCAAGCATGAAATATTAACACTTTTGACTATTTTGTTTAAATACACATCATTCAATATATTTTTCAAAAAAAATCGAGCCGCTCATTTTTCCCGACTCCGACCAAAATACCGCGACTCCGACTACACAGCCCTGCTTTATACACAGGAGCTTTCACTTGCTTTTGAGTAAAATGTATGTCTAACGAGAGAAAATGTGTGTATACTAAGTGTATTCAGACTTTTTTCTCGTGTTAAAGCACATTGAGAAGTGTTTGTTCTGTAAAACAAAAAAGACCTCTGACACACATCGTTTACACACTTTTTTGTTTCAAAGCATACGCAACGTTTTACGGTCAATGAACATGAAGTTGTTTTTTCACAAGAAAGTTTTACATGTTTCTTTCGGTAAGAATTAATGCAATATTTAAGAGATCTAAGACTAAGTTCACAAAAAGAGCGTTGAAGGAGCGTTGAGCACATGTTTCGATATTTGCCATTTAAAACATGACAAACGATTTCCACGCATCAGGTCCATGTTGCCTCAGTCAAGTTTCACGAAGATGACGTTTCCTTGTTAATTTTGTACCAAAAAATGAAGCTTCAGTGTCGAATGTACATTACTATGTGAACAGTTAACACATTGGCTATATGCTTTAAGCGCGTGTTCAACGCTCTTCGTGTGTACTAGGCCTAATAGTATGTTATGAATTGAAGAATTGATAGTAATGACATTAAACAGTGAAGAAGTTTGTAACCTCAAAAGCATAATCCTTAGATGGAACTGTATTTTGTATTGTACTTCCATAGATCTGAGCCGGCCTCCCATGGGCAGGGCATTTGCAGCTACAAATAAAATCATAATTCATAACATTCATATAAATGAAAAAAATAATATGACAAAAAACTTTTCGCTTCGAAATTATTTTGAATTTATTCGATTTTACCGCCATTTTTTCTGTCAAAATTGACACAAGTCACTTTGATCGGTTTTTTTTTTTTAACAGTTTTTATAGTTCAATCAATCGATTATGAAATACGATTACAGATGTGTTTATATAACCTTTAACACGAAGAAAACTTCAATAAAATGATATTAAAATAAATAGTACATACGATGCATTCGATATTACTTGAAGTAAATCCAAAACCTTCCGTCTATTATTCATAACTTCAAGATTTAAAATAATCTTTTAAAAGACAATACCACGACCCAGTTATAACTTATTTTTTCCAATTAGAAACTGATTTTCTCATGACGCGTAGACTAATATACTAAAAATATATCGTGTATTAATTAAATAGATTTCGTCAAATAACAAACATATATCTTAAAAGATAAAAAATAAAACTAGTGTTGCTATGTATCATAAGAAAGTTAAATAAACTTTCGAACTCACATAAATTATTTACCAAAATGAGAAAAAAGATTCATGTCAATTAGACCAGAGGTCGGCAAAGTGTGGTCCGCGAGAAAATTTTGGTGGTCTGCAGAGAAATCGGACATTATTTTAATTTTATAATCCTTCTGATGAAACTTCTAATTCAATTCTCCACAACATATTATGCATATTTATGCTAAAAGACCTTTTCATATGTCACAGCAATCAAAACACGGTATCAATCTCGGCTTGAAATACATGCAGTTCTTCGTTTTGCAGTTACATCATTGGAGCCAAATATAAATTTGATCATTTAAAATATCCAGGAACATTCATCACATCAAAAATTAATAAAACTTTTATAATTTAATCATAATTACTAGTTTTATTTTATGGATTACGTGCATTTTCGACGCATTTGGTCACTTTTATTTCAATATATAATAACTAACACAAAAGTCCAGTTAGTAGTTGGCTGGATTAACTTTGTGAATTTAGTGGTCCGTGAGCCCAAAAAGTTTGCCAACCGTTGAATTAGACCATCGCTTTGTTTGCGGGTGTAATAGTAAGCGGATCGCCCGGCACGCGTGCGCTGTATATGCATTATATTAGGCATGTGCAAACCGCATTTGGCCCTGTGTATTTTACCGTTGTCCACGAGCAATAAGCGTATTTATGGAAAACATATATTTTGCTTACGTAACTAAAAAGACTATTTGAATCATTGAGTTGCATAAACCAGCGATTAGCAACACACTGCCCACGAGCCGCATGTGGACCTTTTAACTGGTACGCAAGTTTAAATTAAAATTGATAAGAAAACTTAAATTGATAAGAAAAAACTTTCAAAATCGTATTTTTATTTAGGTAAGGAAGTATTATAATATAAAGTATTTTTAGTTTGATTAAATACACCTTACTAAATTAAAAGTATCTCACCTTGACGTGTCTGAGTCAACTCGTATAATTTTCATTTATCAAAATTACAAGCATGTGCAATATTGGTAATTGGTATTATAAATAATCAACACATTTTCAGCATATCATGTAGAAAAACTCTAACACATTCTAAAATAATAAATATTTTGTTCAGGTTTATAATTTTTTACCAATGTACCCCCTTTAGCATGTTTAATTAAGGGTTGTTGGCGGTACAGCCCCTACGGATTATTGAATTTTCTAAATTTGGCCTGCTGCAAAATAAGGTTGATCATCACTGGTATAAAAAATTCTAGACGATTTTTTAAAAAAATTACCTGTATCTTTTTCTTTTGCTGAAATTTTATCTATATAAAAAGCTATTTTTTTTTGAAATGTTATCAATCTAAACAAAGATAATGAAATTTAAACCATTCAAATTGTGTACGCTGGTTGAATCATTCATATTTTTTACACCTTAAGTTCTCTTACTTCTTATGAACTTGAACTGATCCATTTTGAGTTCCCCGAGGCTGATATTGATAAAATTTATTATTTACATTTGTTATTGAACTCCGTGAATGGCCTTTGGTCGATATCTAAAATTATGCCTTGCATATTATTTCTAGAAGCGTGTGCAATGTTTACGTTCTTAATGTAGCAATATTTTTATTTGCTTACTTTATTAAGCTGTGTTGTAGAGCTGCAACATAAATGATTGGTCAAACATAAATTACCAGGAAATTTCTACACAATCTGCACTGAGATAAAACATAATTCTTTAATGACCTGAAAGATAAGCTCACCAAAAATAGTTTATTTTTTCGGCTTGGAAAATATCACAGAATCTTTATTCTACAAATATTTTTTTTATAAAATAGGGTTGATTGCTATTTCTGCATATGCCCTTGCCAATGGTCAAACATAAGTTTAGCTATACATACTGGTTTAAAAGAGATACACAATACATACATCATATCATCTACTCTAGCATTCTAATTTATATTGCAAAATATGGGATAACTCAAAGCAAATTAGTTTAAATTTCAGTGATTACTTATAATAATTTACTTTATTAAAAACAACAATATTATACTTGTCTACATAAAGACTATGAAATATAATGTCTTCACTTGCATGTACTGTATAATGCTATAATGTTTTTGTCCAGGAGATATCACTAACAAACCTTATCAGAATTCTGAGTTTGACCACGAGTTAAGAAGTTTTATACAATAACAAATCAGTCTTTCAACACATAAAAAATTTGACGGTACTTTTTGTTTCCATATTACGTCCATGGCAAAATTTCCAACCTCTTATTTTTATGTTACTTCATGTTAAAAAAAGTATATTTTTAAAACTATGGAATTTGTATAATATAAATTATAAGGAGAGTTCCATTTTTTATGTTCTTCTGCGAATTTAGGAAATGAAAATTGAAATGTTTTAATAATTTATTTCATTATCTCTTAATGTTATCACTCATATTTTAACAGATTATGATTATGTTCAAAATTATAAAGAACCATAATTTTCCACTGATAAGCACACATGCAGGATTTCATGAACCACAAACTTATCAGTTCGCACATATTCTAAAATAACTTCCTTGTTGCATGCACTGGAAGTCCCCCACCTCTTTTTCCCAACCTTTATTTAAGCAGCTGTTGAGGTTTTCAAGATAATTTTAAGGAGTAAATATAAATATCGTAATTACACACCCGATTCAAAATAATAAAAAAAACCTTCTGGGAATTCGCCCAACATATTATTCAGTTAAAAATTTATTGTGAGTTCCTAAGTGATGTGGTGCGTACATATAATAAGTCACCACTTCAGAATTCTAAAATTCCCCGGTTTTCTAGATTACGACACGTATGATGAATATTTTTAGATAGATAAGTACAAAACCAGTATATCAAACTAGAGCATTGGTTTCCAACCTTTGTGTTACTGCGCCTCCCCATCCTTTATTTCACATAGTAATAAAGACACGTTTTATAGAGGAAATAAATATTTTTGACTGTTTGCGCCTCCCAGGTTGGAAATCGCTGAACTAGAGTAATATATTCAATGTTGCAACTATTATCTCTGGTTGCAACAGCTCTCCTGCATCTTTGTCTACTATCTTGCAGATTCTCTTTCAAAAAAGGGTCATGTATGGAGTTTCGCCAACCAGGGTGGTCCATGAAGTAATTTGGAAAAAAATATTGATTTTGCGAATGGATGAAAATGCAAACAACTCCCTAGTTGCAATAATGTCATTTGACCCATAATTCATAAACTTGTAAAAAGTCACTAAAAATATCGTTACTCATTATAATTTACCTTTTGGGGGATACTATATTTGTATTCCACTCATAATGATACAAAATAGGTTGAGTAGATATATATATTATATTCAAATTTAATAATACTTACTATATAGACTTTTAATGATGGTATTTACACCAGGGTTTCCCAAAAAATGTTAAGCAGGACCAGAATAGTTGCTCTGCGAACGCCAACATAACTTGAAAACAACTATTTGCAATATTTTCCGAAAACTAGTAAGGATGATTCCTGGATTTTGAATCTATTTTTTTGACAGCTAAACTAGTATGCTTAACCCTCCAGAGACGAGAGCTTTTTTCCGATAAAAAAAATATTTTCTAAGCCATATTGAAGTCACCGATAACTTTTATTCCTATCCAAAATTTAAAAAAAAAAAAACGCAAAGTCGTTGTATAGAAACCCCGCATCACTATATGGTCATGCTCATCCCTTTATTAGCGTGTAATATTGAGTACGGACAGTAGTAAGGACAAAAGTGACCGTATGGGCTTGCAAACATTCGGGGTTGAAATATAGCTAAACGTGATTTTTTTAAAAATATTTACAATTTGACCTCTTTAGATCAACATAATTTCAAAACAAATATATTAGCAAAATAACTGTAAATAATTTTATGTTTTTATAAAAAAATATCTAACAGTTTCAAAAATTAAATTAAAAAAAACGGAAATTCAAAAAATCACATGTGCTTTTAGAGACCGTTCCTGTTCCCACGGCTGATGACTAACTGTAGTCCGTACCCTTCTTAACCAAATATGAGCAAAAGCAACGATATTCAGGTAGAAAAGGTATGAATAGTGGGATCAATAGACAACGGTGTTTTGTGTGACCATATGGTGACGCTCGTCCTTGGAGGGTTAAAGTGATAATGAAAATCTTATTGATTTAAACAAAAATCAACCATTAAATGATGGTGAGTCAGAAGAGTCCCCCAATGCGTTAAAACAAGCTATTGTTGTTTTACTTCCATCTTCTACAATCTATACATGTAAATGAGGATTTTATTATTATGCTGCAACAAAGTCAAAGAGCAGGAATAGGCTCGCCACCACCCCAGGTATAAGAATTCAATAAAGCAATTTTGTGCTTGACGTCAAGATTTGCGATTTAAGTAACCAAAATCATCAAAGTCAATAAGAGCTTGGTTTACTTATATTTGTGTTATATATTTTATACCACTTAATAGTTACTTAATGAATAATGTGACAACTTTTAACCACTATTTCCACTTTACAGGGAGCATTAAATCTGAATCAAATGAAAAATATGGAAAATGATAGAACACCAGTTAACCAACATCCAAAAAACAGATTGTTGAAACAGTTTAACAATCTTATATATTTTTTAGAAAATAATATATGTTTATAAAACAGAAGTTATTGACAAAAATATACTTTAAGATATATAAATAGTTACAAAGTGTCAACTTTAACAAGATACGGGTCATAAGCAACGTTCCCTCTAATTTTTCTATTGTGTGTGCGGACCATCAACTTCTGTGAGCAGTAAATTTTCAGCAAAATAAAGTCTGCGCAAGTATAAAAATTTGGTGAAACAAACTTATTTTTACAATATTTCTGTGTGCAGTCTTGTGCGGGGATGAAAAAGTGTGTGCGGGCACATTTTGGGAGGTGTGCGCGCGCACACCTTAGCGGGAACATTGGTCATAAGTAGTAGACTTCCGACCATCGATATTCAAATCAATACAATGGAAAGATTAATAATTGATAATAACAGTAACTTTTCTAGAAATTCAGAAGACTTCTAAGCTCGAATTCATCTCCATGCGGCATTAACTGGATTGAGAAAATAAAAAAATAAGTGGAAATACGAAACACACGCGGTATCGCTTTATCACAGTGGAGTGTTTTTTTTTCATACATGAAATCACTATCTTCAAATGACTTTTTTTATATTTCCAAAAGAATAATTACAAAAAAAAAAATGTATAAAAATTTGTATATTTTTCAGAAGTTTTGTATTAAAGCTAAGCAAATCACAAATGTATGAATCAATAAAAATGAATACATTCCAAAAAATTGCGGGATCGTGTAAATATCGAAGGGATAAGTATAGGTGGCACATGTGAATGCGTCAGGGGTTGAGTAAGATCACAGTAATCGAATGATTTAGTTTTTGATCATCCATATAGAATTTTTCAATCATTGTGAAATATTTTCTATCTATGTAACAAAACAAGGCAAGCGTTAAAAAAGTTAAGCACTTAGATTAAATATATTTATACGAATTAGAATGACCTCCAGTGAAGACTTTCAATTAATAATGCCAGCAGGTTTGTTGAAGTTGAATTCGTGCCTGTTGAAAATCGGTGTTTTGGGGCCAGTCAAATTTTCAGACAGCTTCTGATATACAGGACCGCCATCATTTTGTATACCCTTGGTATTTGGGATTTCAAGATTAACAATGACAGTCCTATTGACTTCTTTTCTGGCATTGTAATGACGACACACAAGCACAAGCCTTACAATTGCCAAGACGATTAAAAATGTCAATATAAATAGGCGACTGGCTCTCCACGCTGCGAAGACATCAAACTTATTTTTACTTGCATCATAACTAGTGTCACGGTACACAGCAGAATTCAAATCATCTTTCAGATCATCATATTTAATTCGGCTTCCTAACATTTTATTTAATTCATTAAAATCAATATCATTTTTTATTTCTTCTTTCTGACTGTTTGTTTTTTCAAACATAGTGTTCATTTGAATTAAATTTAGTTGACCTGCTCCATCAGCATCATTTGTTTCATGTTGGGAAACTGGGTTAGCTTTATTGCCCAAAGCAATAACAGAGATATCATAGGAATCATCTATTTTGAAAATTCCTCGGTCAACTCGAATGTTAGCATCACTATTAGGATCATCGCCGATATTGCCAATGCTGGCGGCAAAACTGAGATTGAGTATTGATCCGATTCCCAAGATAAGCGTTACTTCCAGGAGAAGGATATTCATTTTCAGAGTCGTGATGTTCCTAAAAAATAATTAAAGAAAGATATATGAATTTTTTAACAAAACAAAGGAGAATTTAAGATGAAAAATAGTAGCAACGATTTATATGGGGGCACAGTTGTTTTACTATGCGAGAAGTTTGGAAGACACGTAACACGTCGAAGATCGTCACGATCTAGGTACACTACTCTACACTAATGCTCTTCAGTAAATGCCTCAAGAGGTTCTTGATCGGTGTTCTCAATATATTTTACGGTGAACGGATTCTTCCGAGTAAGACTCTTTCAAACACGAATTCCCCTTACTTAATACTCAGTACACCATTTCTTTCGTATACAAAACTTTCGATACGTAGAATACTACATACTCGTACAACCAATGTTCCCTCTAATTTTCGGAAGGTTATGTGCGCAAAAATTATTGGTTGTGCAACTTTGACAAGAAATAAAAAGATTTGTGCGCCACATAACGGTATTTAGACCTACTAAACGAAAAGGTTGTTTTTTAATAATGATAATAATTAACAACACTATTTAATGTCAATTAATCTATTCTGGTGAGTATATAGCTGATGTAATTTTTGTGCGCGCACTCGGCAAGCTGTGTGCGCGCACACGCGCACAGCTTAGAGGGAACACTGCGTACAACCCTTTAAATTTTCCGCGTAGCTAGCCTCTAGTCTTAGAGGGAACATTGATGACATTAATCCATGTCTTTTTGCTGATTTTTAATAGGATTTTTAAAGATAAATAATAAAAGAAAATATGTCAAGCATATGTTTACTTGAAATACAGTTTAAATGAGCCACACATGAACAAATATATAAAAAAATGATCGTTTTGTTTTGAATAACATTTCTGCAACATTCTGGGCAAATAATTATGACAGCAGTGGTTGTCAACTTTTTTATTCAAAGTGATTACTCACAGACTGGTGCTCAGTGCTATACGATAACGCTAAAAAGCCTTTCACCATTTTAAATGCGACTCAGAAATAAAGCCTTAGGAAAATATTTTTTACGGGATAAGTATGTTCCAAATTCGGAAACTTTATCTTTCTAAAAATATTTTAATGAAATTCATGAACTTTTGATATTTTCAATAAACATCAATACAGAGCCTTTTTGGTGTGCTGTGTATGTCATAATATGGGCTTGAAAAGTTAAGCAGATCACTGGCACCCATTGCTCATTTACAAAATAAAAGGTTAGTGGAAAATTGGCGGAAAGAAGAATTCAATTATAACTAAATTTTATAAACTACGAATGTATTTTTTATAAAAATAGCCAACAATATTTTTGTACTAATTTGACATTTTGGTAATGATCAGGACCAGTTTCTTCACCAGTTAAAAACGCTCGCAGTGAGTGAAACCGGTCCTTATCACTATACAATTACGGAATTGGTACAAAAAAGGTGTTTTTTTTTTAGTATGATTTATATTTACGAATTGGCAAATTATAAGCGATATTAAAACGTATGTAAAAATAATTTAAAAATGATTTTTATATAAATTTTACACTGTAGCAAAATCCTAATCCTTTCACTCATCCTCGACATCAAAGTAACATTTTTTAAATACAACAATTTGTACCAATTCCACAAGTTTTATTAAATTTTGAATGTATTTAAAAATATAAGACTTGAAGTTTCTCGTAATATACATTTATATCCGATGTAAATTTGAAAATTGCTAATTTGGGGACGTATAATAGCAAATATATCCATAAATTGAACGACTAGATGAGCTGTTCAGTTCCACATATTTGAGGAAAAACAATAAAAAGCACTCCATGTCCGTTTCTCATCACTTGTATTTCGGTAACAATAATTATTACAGAATTTTATACTACATACACGTCATAATTCAAAATAATAAATTGTTTAAGTTTATACGTCCCAGTAAGAATGCGCCATGCAAATATTAATTGTATAATTTGAAAGGATTTTAAAACAACTTTTTGCAACTGTTATAAACTACTCACAAAGAAACATTCGGCAAGGTCGCGTGGATGCCAGATTTTACGAGCAGCGAACAAACAGTTTCGTTCATACATATTCACATCAAGTTTAGTAATATATAAACCGTAGATCGATGAATCTCGTAAATGAGGTTCATTAAAAATAAACTAAAAAGCATGACAATAAACTTAAAATTGACTAGGTGTAACTATAATGACTTTACAAACGATTCAAATTAATAAAATGTTCCAGAATGCAATATTACGTCTATAATCTAGTTTTTTTTACTCCAATATGTACGTGTATAGAAATAATTAAACAGAAAATAACAATTGATATTATACCTATCTGATATTTAACTAGGCAGCGACAAATTTGACTCGACGGAGCAACCCGTAGTTCACTTGAAGTTTCGTTCGAATAGTTTGAATTCATTAAAAGTTTAAGTCGTGTTTCAGACTGTGGTTTGTGGTAAAAACATAGACAATATAGCAATAATGTAGGCTCACATTAGCAAGCTTTACACTGGAGCGCTGTCGTCCACGATTAAGTGATGTTTGTTCCTTATTCGTTCGGGCAATCGGGCATCCAAAAGTATGGTTACTAAAAGTGTTAAAAGTGATGTCGTCCATGTTGTCAAAAGTAGGTAATAAAACTGAAGCACGGGAAGAAACGTTAGTTTAAAGTCTAATCGTGTGGAAAACGGTCCTTGTTGTCGCGTCGCGTGGAACGCTTGCAAGTAGGGCACTTTTAGCTGGAGTGTTCGTTCTGTCTATGCTCCAACCTGAAACGTCAAACCTCGTACGTCAAAATGGATAACCGAATGAGAAATGCAGTGTCTTACCTTGGCTTAAGTAAAATGTATCTAGAGCAGGGGTCACCAAACGTTTTGAGAAGCGGGCCGGATTGGACTTTTTAAAAATTAAGGGGGGACGGACAAAATAAATTCTTATTGGAATCCAACCAGAATATGATTTCATTTTATGTGGTTACATAATAACTAGAATGCAAACAAATGTTTGCCCTTAGAATTTCAATAAATGAGAATATGTATTCGAGAAATTTTTGAGTAAACGTACATCTGGTCGTCTCACCTCCAATTTCTATCTAACTTCCTTCACTTTGAGTCCCCTACCACAGTGCTCCGCAACCTTTTATCTTGCAAGGCACACCAACGTGTTCTCAAAAATTTCGCGACACACCACAAGTAAACATGTGCATAATATACATAAATTAGCAGTAGTGTAGTGGGGCCAGGTCAGGCCAATTCGGCGACCTGGCACCTGAAAATGAGCCAGGGCGCCGCCCTGCCACTTTTTTGACTTGCAACTTAATCTGATCGTTATTTTGATTGATATGATTGTTAATGGTTGTGGTTTTTCAACTTCAAAAAAACAAAAGAAGAAATCAATGACTGACCTGGTACCTATTTATTTACCACTACACTGAAAATTACATTAATTTGTGTTTATATATGATACAAACCATAAAAGAACGATGTGAATATTTCATAACCATGTCCACTACCAATGTAGAGCACATGTACTCCTAATGAAGATTATCTTAAAAGAAAAATTTCAGATTATTCAGATTAATTTACAAAAAAAAGAATCAGTCAAAAGTAGTGAAAAGTCCGTAAGTTTCTCACATCACTTGAATTTTCAGCATCGGTTATTAAAATGCTTTTAATATTTGGCGGTTAAAGTTATAGTAACAAATAAACATTTTATTGATTTGGGTATACTAAGTCTGCGCAAGAATTTTTCGTGCACCTTGCGAAAATTCAGTCTTGTATTTTAAAATAAATGAATTATATCTTTATATATGTTACGCCGAATCGGTGAAATTGCCTATTTCACGCAGTCGGCAGAAATTTTGCTGAATGCGTGAATTCGGCAAGACTGTTGTCTATTTCATGCATTCGGTAAATTTTCTGCCGACTGCGTGAATTCGGCATAAAATCTTTTGCTTATTTCATGCATTCAGCAAGTAGATTGATAGAAACTATGAAGGTTGTCTATGATCACAGCGCTCTGGCGGTGTTTTTTGCAACTAAGCCAAATGTCATTTCATAGTATATAAAAGCATATTGTAAATTAACTACAATGACGTTGATGTCCATACAACTTGCAAATAAGTTAAAACTGTAATATGATAGGCAGCACTCGTCGACATCAACCCATCGGGCGTCATTTAGAGATCTATTTTCGACCTTTAAATGTCTACATATGTGACAGATGTCAAAATAAACCATAGACCATAATAAGTTATATTTCAACTTTCTATGGTATAAGAATAAGCTGTCATAGTGGATGATAAAATAATTGTATTTTAATTATAGAAAGCTTATAATCATTAGTAATTAAATTTAATCGCATTTTTTGCATCAAATAAAGTTCGTTCGGACGCAGCACTGTACAACATAACCTCAACGGGTGACCACTTTTAGAATGTTCACTGTCAATACTTAGTGGAAAGGCATTAAGTATATTAATGAAAACACAATATTCCTTTGTACTTCATTTAATATGTCAGGACCGGTTTCGCTCATTGCGAGCATTGGCATTAGTTAAGTCCAAAGATAAGTTAAACCTTTTGAACCAAAGCGGGATTTATTTATTCAACTCAACTCACTACAATTCTTGTAACGCCAAATATATTGGTCAAACAGGTAGATCGTTTAATATTAGAATCAAAGAACACTTGAGTTCTGCTAAGAAAGGGGATGAACTTTCTTCATTTGGAAACCATCTGTTTCAAAACAACCACACCTTCGATATTGGTAGAAATTTTAAAGTTCTACATTTTAATAACAAGTCGGTAAAACTAGACAAACAGAAAATTCTGGAAATAAACAGATTTTAATTCCTACCTTTCACTTGACAACTTTTGACGATAATAATAAAAAATGATAAAGGTATACAAATGAACAGTTTATAAATCTTGGAAATTAATAATAGTATCAAGAAAAAATAATTAACAGTAAAAAAAAAATGTGTAACAGTCGTCAAATTTAATTTAATATTAAACTTCACATTGTCTTGTTAGCTAGGTTTCTGTGACTGCTTATCTTTTACCATACTTTAAAATCATTTATTGTTTTAGAAATACAAATGGTTGTGATAAAACCCTTTGTATCACAAAGCATTATGATAAAAATGACATGATTTGGCATTTTTATCTGGTATTTCTTTAGCAATATAAACCGTGCAGGCTTTTAAAGTGTTACCTTTCATATTTATCAAAATTAAACCCCTTTTACACGCCAAGCTTCCTCGTCCTCAGTAAATTTCACACCATTTTTTTCAGTGTTGTGTAATTTTCATAGCATTTAAGTTTACAAGAAAAGCAAAAAAATATTTTACGGAGTTGCAGATTGAACAACATCAATAATTCTGTCATCAAATAAGCATTGATTCATTTTATCAAGTGTGAACGTGTTTAAATCAATCATTATTTGTTCAACTGTCATGTTGACAGCTAAAGAACTTATACAATGACCATAGACAATAGTTATTACTCCTTGGCGAATTCACGCAGTCGGCTGAGATTTCGTCGAATGCGTGAAATAAGCAAGCCCGTTGTCTATTTCACGCATTCGGCAAAATCTCTGCCGAATACGTGAAATAGGCAGTTTCACCGATTCGGCGTAACATATATATCATTACAAATATGTCAAAGCATGTATCCACATCTCCATCTACATTTGATAGTTTTTAAAAGTAAATTAGGTTTTTTTGGTTATTCTAAACACTTTAATTAAACACCTTTTTTCAATTCATTTATTGTTTTGGGCTTAAGGTCTACGACTTTGGTGCCCATTATCGCCAAAAAATTCTTAATGATGTTGAGATCAGCGCTAATACCTGACCATAAAAGGCTCTTTATGCCAAGATTCTATTGGTAATTCGTCGCCCAAATAACATATAGAAATATAATTACCACATTTATTTGTAAATAAATTGTTTGGAGGTCTGGAAAATATCATGAATTGATAGATTTTGCACGATGACAAACGGCGGAATCATCCTGAAATACTGTTCGTAATATGAAGGCTAAAAACTCCTCCGATTTTGGTAAAACTTCTTAAAAATGACAAATTTGTGATTTTGGGCATTAATTATTCCCTCCAACATTAAAATTTTGCCAACCCCTTCTTCGGTGATGGCACCCTACACCATTACATAATATGGTGAATGTTTGATATAAGGAAGCATGCAATCTTTGCTGTTTTTAATCTTTCGCTTTCGTTAAACTACCAGATTGTCATTAGCGCCAACCACGTTAAACTTGGACTCATCAGAAAATATTACACCGTCCCATTATTTTTAGCGGATTTTTTTTTCTTACCCCAATCACGACGTTTTTTTTTCATTCTCGTGGTCAATAATAATGGTTTTTTGGTCGCGCGCCGTGCACATAATCCTAATTAAATTAATAGACATTGAATGTTTCTTTTTAAAATCTCCTTTCCAATTTTGTTTATGGACTGTCTTCTCACTTTGGAATCTTAAAAACTTTATTTTTTAAAATAACTACCCCATAAAAGCTAAAAGTGAGTAATGAGATATTATTTGAAATAAAAATCTTTAAAGAAAACATGATTTTTTTTTCAATGCATTTTAATGTTCCCTGGATGTTAAAAGTTATCAATAATTAATAATTGGTAAAAAAATAATCGTAAATTTAAATTAAAAAATATTTAATGAATACAAAGAATTGTTAATTCTACCTTTAACTACCTTGGTTATCATAAGCTCATTATTAGCTGTTCCAAATGTTAAAACCGGTAAAAACAATTATATTTAAGATATGGGTACAAGCTTAGGCAAATTTGTAATGATATTTATAAAGAAATAATTCACCTGTACTCTTAAACGACAATTTAAAATATAAAACTGAATTTTCGCAAGGTGCGCGAAACATTCTTGTGCAGACTGTACATATTACATATTCTTCCGACCAAAAAATAATTATTTCTGCTTCTCTGTGATAGTGACTTCAGAAATATTTTGTTTCATCGACCAAACTGTTTGATTTTTTTTCGTTTATTAGAGATTCGCACTGCGGCACACCCAGCATCGCCTCGCGGCACACCGGTTGCGGAGCACTGCCCTACCAGATGTCGTGAATTCACAACTAAATCATGAACATTTATATTTCTTATATGAATAATTTCTATGCAAAAATCTAGAACTTTTCACGGGCCGGAAGAAAATCTTCGACGGGCCAGTTTGGTGACCGCTGATCTAGAGCAAAGAAATAAAACGGAGTTGCTGGATGAAATTTTAAAGACATCGCTACTCCCACCTTCCGCTTATAAACTAATTGCGGGAAAACTATCCGGACGACTTAAAAATTATTGAAGGATGAACATGTATGTTCAAAATATTTTTATATAATGATGTTTTCTATACTGTTTTTTATTTTATAATATTTGTCAAGTGGATGGTGAATTGGCGTAAGTTGTAATACCATGTACTGTCCTTCCCATTTGAAACATGGCACAAAAATAATCAGGGCTTTGTTTACCATGTAACACGGTTAAACGGAGTTCCGGCACTCATTTTCTTGACATGTTAATTGTTTTAAATCAATATTTGCAAAATTTTGTTATTATTTTAACCCTGACATTAAAAACTATATAAAACATGAATTATCAACACAAAATAAGTTATATTTATACATATTCTTTATCAAAAAGTTTAAACATATAAAATTTGTCTTATCAACTTAAAATAAGCCATAATTTTATGTAAGCTTTAACAAAAAAACGTTGAAATAATAAAAATCTATTGATAATCAACTTAAAAACAGCTATAGTTATTTATATCCATTTTTTATTTGTGATTAATATTACATATTGAAATAAAAGTGATTAAATGCGTCCACAGTTCATAAAATAATGTCAGATTTCTCTGCGGACCACCAAAATTTTCTCGCGCACCACACAATTTCATTTTCTCATGCCCCCTAAATCTGAAAAAAATAATCCGCGGCCCCCCTCAATACAAAATATGTTCTGCCGCGGCCCCGGGAAAAATTCCTGAAGGGCTGCGTCCCCCAATCTGGGAAGTACTGCTATAGAGCATAGATTCCATGGTTATCATATTATCTTGTCTATTTACACCAGAGCGTATAGCGTAAAGGACTTTTACATAACGGTGTCCCTTACTTACCGGACGTCGTTTTTTCAAATTTGATAACAATTTACATTGACACAATATTCGGCACACTCTGACTACGTCATCGTATCCGCCCTAGTATGCAGGTCCTTATTGAGCATAAGCAACATACGTCACCTAATTGTGGACGACTTCACTCCCGTGTAAAGCTTGGCCGTGGATTGAATAAAATCTTGTGTTGCATGAAAAGATGAAAAAAACCTAGAATTTTGAAATTTGGGAAAAAACAAGAATATTGGGAGACATTTGAAATTACTTTTTTTTAAACAATATTTTTAGGTCCGTAAGCTCACAAAAATATGTGCGTTTTGAGGAGTGTCGTTCATATATAAATCCAGAAACGTTTGTGATAATATTTTGTGTCAGATTTAAATAGACCTAGATGTCACTGGTTTATATCAGACCAGGCGTGGGGTACCTGCGGCCTTAAGGCCGCATACGGCCTTTTGGCTACTCTAGTGCGGCCTTCTGGCCAATTCTGTAAATTCGTAATTTCCTGACATATTCTGACCGTAAATTCCTGCTTCCGACCAAAGATTCTCTAGTCAATGTTTACTGCGGCCTTATGTCGAATCAGAAAAATTAATGCAGCCTTTAGAGAAGAAAAGGTTCCCCACCCCTGTCATAGACTAACAAAATACTTAACAATTCACAAAATCGTAATGTATTATAATATTAAGGGTGAATGTCGCTACATTCTACAGCAACATCAGAAAAATGTGAAAGTGACTTATTCAGAAACATTTGTCCAATTGAGAAAATCTATCTTAGTAGAATTTTCAAAACATCCCAGATGAGTTTAGCATTCCTTATTATTCTATTCCAAATATATTTATCTGTAAAAAATATGAACTGGGAGCCAGTGACGTGAGTTATGTGTTTTATGTTTTACTTATTTAGCCTTATTTACCTTTGATTTTTTTCAATAAATAATCGCATCTCAACCAAAACGCAGTATTCATTTTTTAAAATTTCATTAACCTTCTAGCTGCCGTAGATCGTTAATAGTAATTACTTAGCACGCCGGCTATAATTTGCACGAGATAACTCGTCCCTGGTGTGTTAACACTAAATTTTTTACGAGATATCTCGTCTGTGACAGCCATCGAGTTAAACGTTTACAAAATCAAATAAATTAATATTAAATTGAACTTTTTATTTTTTTAATTACTATCATTTTATTAACTATACATGTTCAATGTTTATTGATATTGTATTTTACTGTTTATTCCGGCAAAAACCTGGGATTTTTCCCATTTTTTGATAAAATATTTACCTCAGTAAGAACTTCTAAGCGACTAATTGTACACGTTTGATTTCAACACAGGTTACCACCAATGTTCCCGCTAATTTTCTGGAGGTTATGTGCGCAAAATACATTGGCTGTGCAACTTTCAAATGAAATGAAAAAAATTTGTGCGCGTCTATATAATTTCGATTATATTTAATGTACTACATATATAGAATAACAGAATTAGCATAATTTCAGTTGGTGAGTAAAGGTCGGGAAAAAATAAAAGCATTTTTTTGTGCGCTCTGTTGTGATGTGTGTGTGACCGCTCAGCAAGTTGTGTGCGCACAGCTTAAAGGGAACACTGGTTACCACTAGAACGGGAGATACGCCCGGGCACAATTAATTAGTCTATACATTGAGTTATGTTTGTTCCATGTACAAAAACTTCCATAAAATTAATTAATATTCAGTTGAAAAAATCATTGAACATATCAACCCGTAATCGGTAAAAGAACTTAACTCTTAGAAGTCCTATGTCGAGCTGGACTCGACATTACAGATTTGGCAATGTTTTTTTATTTATTGATTTTTTTAATAATATAAGTTTTTTTTTCATCCAAATATTACCAATACGCATTGTGCGCAAGATAAATTTTGCTATACTGAAACATTCAAAATGTTTTTTATTATAATTATACGATAATAAATTAATTAAAGACGAATCAATGTCAAAACATATTTCAATTAAAGCACTGCAAAGGGTTAAGCGACACAATTCAGTAAATTGTGTTTTAAACCAATAATTGTTTAATACCGCCTAAGCAACCAGTCATATTTAAACCAGGGAGAACAAACTTCTTGTTACTAAATCCCAAATAAGTCCACTAAATGGGAAATATGAATTTGTGTGTAAGCAGATGCAGAATCTGGATACTATATTCACTCCATGTTACCATATTATGGGAGTAAAATATAGAGAAATTTACTTCGCCAGATCTACCTGTAACATGTAAAATATCACTAAATTCATACAGAAAAATCCAAGTTCCAAGGATTATCACATATGTATTTATGGACAGATATTATACTACCATACACCTTGCTGAAGAACTGATGAAATTAAAATGCCATCTTACAGGAACTTTTTTGAGGAATTGAAAATATTTTTCGCAAGCAATTAAAAAACGAAAAATTTACCAAAACAAGAATAAATTTCCTATAAAAGAAAGGTCAGTCTTCCCTGTGGGAAATATTACAACTTTATGGAATCCCAACTGAGATGGTTGCCATTATTAAATGCCTGCACGAGGGTAGTGAGTGCTGCATACGAATCGACGATAATACTACCGAATGTTTTGGGGTCTTAACCGGGGTCAGACAGGGCTGCATCTTAGCTCCGTTCCTCTTCATCATAATCTTTGACTTTATTCTGAGAAAGTCAATTCCACCTGACGGAGGTGTAGCCGTTGCCTCCGACCTGAGGCTATGCGATCTCGAGTATGAATGGAGAAAAATATTTTTTTGGGAGATGGAGGCAAGTGTGATTAACTTCTTAGTAAAGCATAAGATAACAAAAGAAAAAAACAACGAAACTCCGATGTCCCATTTGAAATTTGTCAGATTGTAGGTGGGAGATTTTCAGCAAGGTACTGGGTTCTAAGTGTGCATTCTACTCTTCCTGTAGAACAGTATTCTTCAACCTATGGTCCGCAAGAGTATATTACCTGTCCGCGATAAAAACATGCACGTAAAAAAAGAAGTTTTATTAGCTTTAATGAATATAAATCTATGTAACATTGACTAGACGTTTTGGTGTGCAGCGACGACATATTTTGTATGAAATTCGACATACGACCAAAGCTCAGGAACGTTTCTCAGTCCTAAATCGAGGACTACCTGTACACCCAATTATGATATTTATATGGTTCACCGGTGACCAAATATTATTTTATAAAATATTTTAAAGAAACTGGAGAAAAAAATATGTTTTACTTATTTATACTCCATTGTTAGTCTAAATAGTCGGAAGTCGAGAACTGGCTGTGTGTAAATATATGTATCTGGTTGACACTGGTCCACAAAATATCCACGGTCCACAGATGTAAAAAGGTTGAAGAACACTGCTGTAGAAGATCGACTTATCATCAAACATGATATTTTTTGTTCAGAAATCTATCTTCAGTTTTATAAAATTTATAATGGCAAGACACATAAATACTTGAAGACAGTGTGAAAATATATTTCTAGTTTTTGTTTATTAAAGTCATTGCTTTAAATATTTTTTACAAGCAAACAATTTTCCAAATAAATTAATGCACATATCCTTCATTCAAGGCTGAATTTATTTTCTCTACAATTGTGAAAACATTAATTGTTTTCACAATATAAGGCAGGGTTTCCCAAACATTTTCTGGAAAATATAACGGAACACAGCTGAATTTTAAGATTTTTTTAAAACTGTTGCAGCGTATAAAAACATTCCAATTTTGGTCAGAACACCTACTCTGGCTCCGCAGAACATAGTTTGGGAAACCCTGCTATAAGGTATCAAAAATGAAAATTAACAAATTAATTAATAATATGAACTTTTCTAAATCTGTTTCGGTTTGCTTAATGCTTTGACATTTCTTACAAAATAATGAGTAGGCTTATGCTTAATTATTTTATTCATAAGTGGCAAAGTAATTTTGCAGGATTCAATGGTTCAATCCTTCAAGTAGCGAATCATGGCACCTGACGAAAGCTCAGAAAAACTGTATATTGAGCTTCGAAAATAGACGCTGGCGTCAGATAATGGGGGTGAGATGGTTTGATTTCTTGAGGAATTCGGAGATTAGAGAACGTATAAAATAGCATCCCGTCACATCTGTGGTCATGGAGAGATGTTTTAACTGACTGGGTCACGTGATACAGATGACTCCAGATAGCCTCCAACCTGTCTGTCTCTTCTTTCAACTGATGGGATTCCGGTGTCCTGAAAAACCGCTGGGCACTATGCATTGGATGTATACGGCGGAAATGAGGTGTCATGTCATGGGAGGAAGCAAAATAATTGGCTGGAGATAAGTGAACATGGAGGTGCCGCGTGGCAGCCATGTGCTCTACATAAGGAGGGAATATGGTCAAAGAAGACAAACAACATATGAATTTAGCAGTGTACTGCTATGTTCCAGACAGTCCATTTGAGTTAAATGTGGCTTCACCTATTTCCAAGTGGATAGCGAGGTCTTTCTTTGTGCTACAGTCTTCCAGAATGTGAACTTTGGGGTATTAAAAACTGGTAACCTTCTCGATGATTTGTTTCGTGTTGATCACGGTTCTTTCAGATGTATGAACGGTACAATTAAATATCAAATGTATTTAAACATTTATAGGTGAAATTAAAAAACATTAAATACAGTAGGACTCGGAACTTGAATGGTGTCTGAAAACAGATATGGGATGGGTTGATACATTCATCTATCAAAGAATAAAAAAATATGATAATTTTTGATTTTATAAAACTTTATTGTATTTTACTACTAAAACAATAATTACACTTCATGTAAAAACGGTATCCTAATTAAGTAGTTATTCATAATTTGTTTTTTTTTTAAGTTTGCTGCAAGTCAAATACATGACAATTAAAATTTAATAATGTAATCATACTTTCTATAAAAATGTATTAAAAATACTGCCTCTCATTATTTTTTAAGAAAATATATAATATTATTTCAAATGTATTCTATAAAATATGGCAATGTGTAAGCGCCAAACTTGTGCTGAATTTTAATCAATTTAATCTAACCATATTGTGAAATATGTTATGGTTGAATGTATCCTCCTCGTGAAAGACTTTCAATGACTAGCGCTCAAAAGTTAAGTGTGTTTCCTTTGAATATGTAAAAGTTCAAAATCTTACTGTCAGTACAAGAGAACATTCAGTTTCACTAAGTGTTTAAACACATTCTGGAGGGATCTTCGATTTGGACTCGTGTCTGCTAACGATAGGTGTCTTTGGACCAGTCAAATCCTCTGATAACTGTTGATAAACGAGCCCGCAATCCTTCTTCACCTTTCCTTGACTCGGTTTACTGATCACATCAACAATAATCGTGTGTTTGTTCTCTCTATGAATACGACACAATCGCACTATTCTGGAGATTGCAAATATGAATATAACAAACAATATGACAAATCGCAGTATTTTCCATACTCCATAAACAGTTTCAAGATCAAATATACCACTAGAATCAGCTTTATAGTACACATATTGTGTATCTATGTCATCATCCATTGCTTTTTCCATGATTCCGACAGTTTCATCTATATCAATTGGCTTTCGGTTATCAAGTAAATTATGCTTAATGTCATTCTTTGCTTTTGTAAGAAGTTCATCCATTTCATTTTCTTTATTTATTTGGTCAATAATCTTTTTGTATTCATCATTCTTGATTGGAAGACCCAAGTGTGATATTTCATCACGGTTTAATTTTTCCAAGGTGATTTGATGATTCGCATCACCTAACGAGATAACTACAGCAGAATCATCGATATCATCAGACTCATCATCACTATCCGCATCTTCATCTTCTTCCTCTGAAAGAGTTTCCCTTTCTAAGTCTTTAAGAGCATTCTTTTCTTCATCATCGACTTTTTTACTGCACGTTTGTTTAGCCATGAATTCCCATTTGTAACGATTATCTTGTTTTTTAGCCATCATTTCTAAATTAGCACGGTGCATATCTGTAGTTGCAGGGGATACGTTGTGTTTTCCTAACCATGTCATTAACGATTCAAAATCATTGTCGCAGCGGAGTGGGTTTTGAGAAATATCAAGAGTGAAAAGTTTGTTTATCATTTCTAACTCTATGACATGTAACGACTGTATTTGATTATTAGAAATATTCAAATAGTGTAAATTATTCAAAAAGTCACGAGGCAACTTTTCTTCCTCGTTATTCCACAGTTTTGCGAGTTTGCAAGAACTAACATCCATCCATGTCAACTGGGTTGCGCCGAGGAACAAATCTGGCGATAATGATGTGAGAGGATTTCCAGCCAGATTAAGTTTGCCCAAGTCCTTATTTAGTGCAAAGGTGTTCTTGTCTAATGAAATTATCATATTGTAGGAAAGATCTAATTCAACCAACCCTGTGGTCGCTTGTAAAGCTGAACCTAAAGATGTGAGTTTGTTGCTAGATAAATCTAGTTGCGAAAGTACCGGCATGGACTTGAAGAATTCGCTGGGAATAGTTTCCAAACTGCAACCGGAAGCATCAAATAAGTAAATGTTAAACTGTTCAGCTGAACAGGCGAATCCTTTAGAAGGCAAGCTTTTCAAGTGTGGATTATTGCCAATTTTCAAAACATCCAATTCAATGTTTTCTTTGATGAGTTGGTCTGATATGAGATTTAGTTTATTATTGGAAAGGTCTAAATAGTTCAGCTCCACCAGCCTGTGGAAAGCTTGATTGTGAATTGTTATGATACCATTTCCACTTAAGTTCAAATTTGAAATGAATTGCATTCCATTGAACATAGACGGGCCGATGGTCTCTATATTTGCCATACCCAGATCGAGGGTCAACAATTCTTTTATTTGTACATTGATAACGGTAGAAATAGGATTATTTCCAAGTCGGAGAGTCGCCAGTTCGCTGTTGGCGCTGAACAATTTTTCTGGAACAGTTTTAAGGAAATTGTGTGACAGGTCAACCTCCTCTAAATCTTGAAGATCTGAGAAAACACCGACTTCGATTTTGTGAAGTTTGTTTTCTGCCATGTTTATATACAATAAATTGGTCATTTTAGAGAATGTTGTTTTAGGAAGAGACTTTATGTTACACCTAGAAATCACTATCTCTTGGATAGATGATGAATTGAGGAAATATGGATTCCAGTCACCTTTTGTCAGCGTTAAAGGATTATCAGATAGGGTTAAGAGGGACAATTTACTATTGTAGGCGAAAGTTTCCGGGTGAATCCTATTTATATTGTTAGCAGTCAAGTTGACTGTCGAGAGTTCGTGTAAGCCTTTGAATGCCGTGGGGCTGATGCTCGTGATGAGGCTGTTGGCAATTTTAATGTTGGCAACTTGCTGGAGTCCGAGTTTTTTGAACATCATATCGGTCAAAACAATCGGGTGTTTGCTGTCGACATCTTCGACGACCAAATCCGTAATGTCATCTCCGAATTTCTGCGTACCGATCTCTAGTCTGCTGCATCGCGCTAGCCTCACTGTGAATGATGCAGTGCAAATGCAATCTCTGGGACAAGGCTTGTCTTCGTTGAAAAGAATTTCTTCGTGGTCGATATCATCATCATAGTCTTCGTATAGGTAATCCACAGTCTTCACTGTATTATTGCTAATACTTTTAGCATAGCCAATGCTCAGTAATGCTCCTATTACCAGGATAAGTGTCGCCTCCTGGAAAAGCGCCTTCATTGTCAGATTTTTGAACTTTCTGAAATTAAAGGAAAAAAGATATTAACAATTTGAAAACATTTTGTTAAAGTTTATGGGTATACTCAAAGATTTAAAATATACAGCGGGAAATATTATACACTAAAGTAAAGAAGTCATAAAAAAACTAATCAAGCCTAGATTAAAATCCATAAACTGGATTTAATAATTAAGATATGTTTTTTGAAATCATGGCAGTTTCCAAGAAATACGTTGTAGACATACATTTATAATCCATCAACTGTATGTACCCTTGTTTTGAATACTTCATATTTAACAGTGTTTGCTTTGAGAAATGTCCATTTTTTAAAAAAATTATACTAGGCAATATTTCACTTAATAAATTTTAACTGCATATTTATTGGATTTTTTGTGTAAATACAAAAAAAGCTACCAACTGGTATTTCATTTCATTAACAAAGATTATATTTTCCATTGCAGAAGAATGATTCTGTGATATATTGTAAAAGGGGTCAGGTCTAGGATTACCATTTGACAGGATTTTAAGAGCTTAGACCGGACTCCGCTCGGATTTCATTTGAGACCGGATTTTTGTCTTGCCGCACAATAAAATATAATAGTTTGCTCAAAATCATAAAATCATAGGCACTGCACGTAATCAAATGGATAATAACTATAAAATTATTTTCAACCATAAAGCAACCAAGTCTTTTAAGCCACCTGTGACCAGATTTCCTATGTTAGCTCTAGGTAACCCTGGTCAGGTCAGCCAACAGGTTGATTAAATTTAATCAATTGCGAAACTATTGACATAAGATTGCAGTCAAAATAAAAATTCTAATTTTCAAATTCTGTTAATATATTTTATGAATAATAATGAAAAAATATGAAAAAATTTACCAGCCTTCAATTCCTATTATGTTTTGCAACACAAATATGTTCAAAATCAAAAGGGTAGTTTGCCACTAGCCACAAATATGTTCAAAATCCTATTTCAGCACCTAACAAGTTGGCAACACTTCTGTATATGGCAAACCATTTTTTCACTGTGTTGAAATTACTTTACAGACTAATAAAAGCTGGCGATCCACAAAGCTAAATTGTCGTTATATAACAAAGGTGAATTTTGGGAATGGGCGACTCGTATGTATTTAAGTCGTAGATAAAATACCTCCAAAAGAGGCCCTTATAATAATAAATAATATTTAGGTTGTGATGACAACTGAGTTTCATAGATATGATAACTATTTGCCTTACTAAAACAATGAACATAGATAATAAAAAACCAAGGACTAGATAATTGGAATCAAGTCATTTATAAATTTTATCATAGAAATCATTATAATTATTTTTTTCAGTACACTTCTAAAGATTTTCAATATAATGTATACATGTTCTGAATAGGTTAAAAAACAATTTATCGATGCAAATTAATAGATTACTAGCCGTAAGCCCGTTGACCTCGTAAATTACTTAATTTTTGGAATAATGTTTATGTTTGCCAACAACCATTTTTCGTAGTAGCAGAAATTTCGTAAATTAATTAATTTTTGGAATAATGTTTAAGTTTGCTAACAATCATTTTTCGTAGTAGCAGAAATAGACCTCGTAAATTATTTAATATTTGGAATAATGTTCAAGTTTGCTATCAACCATTTTTCGTAGTAGCAGAAATTTCGTAAATTATTTAATTTTTGGAATAATGTTTAAGTTTGCTAACAATAATTTTTCGTAGTAGCAGAAATAAACCTCGTAAATTACTTAATTTTTGGAATAATGTTTAAGTTTGATAACAAAGTGGGGTGTCAAACATTCTAAGAAACTTATTTAATATATAATATATCGCAATGAAATAATAATATTTTTTTTTCAATCAACTGAAATTCATTTATAGAATAACGTAAACTTTCTACATCATGATACGCGATGTGGAAAGTTTATAAGGGAATCCATATTTAAGTTACGCCACTGAGTCTATTACAAAGTGATAAAGCCAACACTGAATCCTTAAATACTGTAATTGCGTCATAAGCTCGTTAAAGCATCACGATTTACGAAGGAATAGTTCGGTTTGTGATAACGTCACTAAGTTTTTTAAAAAAACGTTTTTTTTTTAATTCCAGAGATTGTGTTTTTGAAATCCCGTGACACCGAGAACCACCAGCTCACCAGGATCCCGGCAGAGAAACCCTAGTATGTAAGTATTACATGAATTAACAGACTGATTAATAATATACTGTTATTAAGATCAAAGGAGAAAATAATCACGTAAATTAAGAGCGATTGCAATCTCCGAGTCGATATTATCACGTATTTTCATAATCATGAGATTAAGGCAGGTATTTAAGTCTTTCTGTAGATTATTATGATGAAAATAATACGATTGCCAGCACACTACAATGTTGGATGTATGTGATATCTGTCATGCTTCATCATTTTTTCACGTAAATTGCCGTCCTTTAACTTTGTTGCGGAAGGTCAAAGCATAATTTGATGATTTTTTTATCAGATATGATCGACTGCATCAAAATATTGTCAAAAACACGATAATAAACTATTTTGAACGTAGACAATTAACAAATAAGTTGAATGCAAGTCAGAATGAGTGTAATGCTCTCAAAAGAGTAACCTTTTTAAATAGCATAATAATTGTGTTGTTTAGAGATATGAAGAGTATGTCGATTTAATTAATATCAACATATCATGCGCGTTGACATTGTGCATATAGTATCGATAAAAAATATTAAAATAAATAAGTAAGGCGACTAATAGTTAGAAACTGACACTCCTAGCTCCTTACAAAATACATTGACCCCTCTATAGCGTAGAGCAGGGTCTCCCAGATTATGTTCCGCGGAACACTGGTGGAGCCAGAGTAGGTGTTCCGAAAAAAATTGGAATGGACTTATACGCTGCAACACCGCTAAAAAAAAATCTTAAAAATTCAGCTAAGTGTTCCGTTATATTTTCCGGACTTGCAAAGTGTTGCGTAGAGATTGGGACTAAGCACCCGTACAAAATTTGAGGTTAGGTTCTTTCCATTGTATTTTGTGAATTTAACGAAATCAGCGATCAAACAGTTTCCCATTTTTAACAAGGGACAAACAACTACGGACAAATATTTATTTATAATATATTTATGATAATTCTAATTTTACCTTGAAAATTTATCGTTTTGTAAAAAAACTACGCTATAGATAGTAGTGTAGTTACTTTTACTGGATCGTATTGCACCACTTATGGTACGCGTACACCTAATCCGTCATCGTCCGAACTATGTTCGGCCGTGTCGTCCGAGCGAAACAAACGTATGTAAGGAAATGAGAGCGCGTACACTACTACAGACGCCATCGTACGATGACGGCTGTCTCTGACCGATCAACCGACGAAACCAAACATGTTGGGATTGGTCGGCCGTCTGCCGGCTACTTTTGACAGAACATCAACTGCTGCTAACTTCAGGTTGATATTGTCGCGAGTCTGCCGCCTACTTTCGGTGTATTATGACAGAATATTTACCGTATTTATTTCGTATTTCGCATAATTTATCAGTGTTCTTCATATTAATGTGTGATTTTAACGCGAGTATCAAGCCCTCAAAAAATAATTTAAATTGTGGCGTTGTTTTTAGCTTAGTTTGTGAAGTTTTTCGGCGTAATAATCCATGACTATCTTTAACAAAAAAATAGCACAGACGTTTTATCGTACATATAGTGTAGTTTTCTGTGAAACTCTTGTTGATTTTTATTTGATAATGGATATCGAAAAATTCTAGGCTGCACAGTACTACTGACTGCTACTAACTTCAGGTTGTACTTGGTCAAAACCGGTCGGCCGACAACGGTTGCAGTGAACGCACATGAACGGCCGACACTTTACGTCAGAATAGGTCCGACACGAAGTCGGCCGATGATTCGGTTTTGGTGTACGCATACCGTTAGACGCATGTTTAGACAGTTTTGAGCGATGCTTGACTTTTACTCCCACTGCAGTTTTTTGATAACCGTATAATTTTCATTAGAATTAGAAATCTTGTTAGAAAAAAATATGATAGCAAATTTCGTAAATAGTGTTTGGATGTCAATTAATTTTTAAGATAGACAGAAATAATTGAAAAAAAACAAAAGAATATGACTCCCACTATATTATTTAAAAATATATAAAATGTTGACCCACACATTATATCCAGTCGATATTGATTTCAACTCATTATTCAACTGCCTGTATAGAGTACGAGTATTTACCAATAAGGATGTAGGAGTGAACGCGTTAATGACTTTTGGTATGGTGACATTATCAAAGAAGGATTGTTTTTTTAATGTGTTTAATTTATTTCTGGTACCTCTTGTCATCCGATAAAAAATGCTTAGCTTGCACGCTGATAATAACGTTACCATATTTTTAATAGTCGAATTGTTTCAAAAAGAAGTTTTATGTACAAACAATATTTTGTCGATGACAGTAAATTTAGCGTTCAGTTATCGTCGATCCGATTGACATGGATGATGTCAACCTGCGATGACGTATTCTAGAAACAATGAAATTTGTAATTAGCCAAGGTGTCGTGGTAAGGAATTTATCAACACCGAAGACGTATGTACATATATCCATATTTTATATACATAGTTTTTTCAACCATGTCCGCTCCCAATGTGGAGCATATGGACTCCTAATGGAGTTTATCTCAACAGAAGTGTTTCTACGAGAACTGCTTGTTACTCAGTTGCTCAACCTCTCTTTTTCCAAAGAGAGTATGGATAGAAGGATAGGGCTAAGACAGGATTAATGGTGAGCTAATCGCTCTCAATACGCCCCGTTCATAGGATAGGATGGGTGAGAGGGAGGAATTCAAGACATCACGTACATCCATGCCTTTGAACAGAAATTCATAAATCGATTGAAAAATCAATTTATAAAACTGTCCGTACCGGGATTTGAACCCGGGCCCTCCGTAGCCAAAACCAACAACGTTGACCACTCGACCACACAGGCGGTATATACATAGTAATATACATAGACAATATACATAGTAGTCGACGTATATATTATGAAACCTCTTACAATGAAGCCCGTAATAAGTCAGTAGTAATATTTTGAGTCAGTCTATTATTGTGTTCCCTCCTTGCGTCCAAGAGAAAGAAAAAACCCCCAACATTCATTTGAAGCAATGAAGATTTAGAAACAACGTTTACTTTATAAACAAAAATAGCTTTACGAGAGAGTTTATCCGAAGATGCATCTCAAAGAGGCGAAACACGGTTAACAATTATTATCAGTATCACAACCAGTGGTTGGTTACCAACCACAATGTTTTCAATTGTATAATATATTTTCTTTGGTCCGGTCACGCTGTACGGAACATGTAAACATAATATAAAACACAGTAGACCTCCATATATCGTAGAGATTGGGACTAGGCAGTAGAGACCCGTTTAAAATTTGAGCTTAGGTTTTTTCAAGTGTATTTTGTGAATTTTAATATGACCGTTTATTTAGTTTTTTAACAAGGGACAAACAATTACTGACGATTTATGTTTTTTCAATGCACGTATATAAAATATGTATTTATAATATAATATATTTATGAAAATTCGAAGATTCGATTCGAATGCGATTTCCAACCTAGGAGGCGCGAACGGTCCAAAATATTTATTTACCCATTAAATGGTGTCTTTGTTATTATATGAAATAAAGGATGGGGAGGCGCGAAGATACTTCTTTCTTCAAAGGGAGACGTAGTAACATGAAGGTTGGAAATCACTGCTATAGGGGGACTCTCGCATACGCTATATTAAACTTTTCTTAAAGGGGAAACTCGATCGACTTCTAACAATTTTATTACGTAGGGTTTTTTCCCTTCTTCAAACTTAGAAATGTTTATTTTAAATGCGAAATACATATAATTAGATAGGTATGTGCTTACAAAATAATTCAATTTTAGTATTTTTGTATATTTTTTTTTTTTCGAAATTCACGGAAGCTTTCGGGATCGATCAAATTTTGCTTTGGGATCGATCGGTCGATCGCGACCTATCGGTTGGACACCCATGGCGTACTGCATTTATGTAGCATTGTGTCAAAATATTTGCAGAAAAATTATGTACACAGAGCCCATTACACCTATTACTTCTTGACAACCAATTACTGATGCAGCATTAAAAATAAATGAATATGTTGTTGACATAAGATAACATATAATAATTAGCCATTACGGACAATGTTTGAAATCACATAATGAGTATTGTTCGCACATTCAAGAAAATATTATTTATTTCCAGGGTTTACAAAAGATTACTTAATGAGCGCGCGGTGGCCTACTTAGCCTATCTGAGGAATGGGAAACCATATTCCTAGAAATGTGCCACACAATAACTTTACTGAACGAACTAAAAACGGTACTATCGCAATAAACAGTATACTGCGTTTACCTATACAGTGCGCAATCTGATTGATTTAATAAAATACGCCCATCACTGCAATTCCGTTAATTATAAATGGAATTATAATTGCCGATATTTGAAATGTTGTTTTCTGCGATTAGATTCACAATAAATATCATACTAACAGAGCTCGAATTCAGTGGCGGTTCCTGACCTGAAATCTTGGGTGGGCTAGAGAAAAGCATAGCATTGTATACTATTTACGAAATTTTGCATTCTTCCACTTCATCTTATACATTAATCTACAAGCAAATTAACAAATACTACGACACTACTGCAAAGCATAAATTACTATATAATACAATCAATGCTAATGTAAGTAAGAAATAATAATACGTGACCTTAAATTTGTCTCTTTCAAAGTGAAATAACAAGTAAAAAAAAGCAATACAGAACTGTCACTGAGATTCGATACCTGTCACTTTCATAAAATACAAAGATATTGGTATGTTTGTATGGGCCATGGACTAATTCCAATTTAGCCCCCGATGAATGACAGAAGCCAGTAAATTTGAAATACAGTCCTGTGTGTTTGATGACGTTTCCGTACATACAAATACAAACAAAATCGAATCGTGCTAGATTGCGTTCCAGTGTAAAGAAATATTGTCTATGGTTTTGGGCTGGAAAGCGGTAGCCCCTGACCAATAGCATGTACATAGGTGTTGCCAGACTGACGTCACGTTGAATGTTCTCTATGAATTATTTATAGGGTTATTGTTTTTTTTATGCCGGCTCAGCTTAAAATTGTAATAAAAAACAATCGAGAATATTATTGTAGGTAGACATGCCATTGTCTTATATTGATAGAGGAAAATTTAAACAAAGATATTATATTCATTTGGGGAAGGTTAGTGACGCTTATAAATGTATTTATTTTGTTC
Source organism: Himalopsyche tibetana (assembly GCA_030503985.1). NCBI lineage: Eukaryota > Metazoa > Arthropoda > Insecta > Trichoptera > Rhyacophilidae > Himalopsyche > Himalopsyche tibetana. The sequence goes on from JAPJYX010000014.1 coordinate 6,738,872, forward strand.
AGCGGCCGAATTGCTGTTCATTTTTATTCAGCCATCTAAAGTTTTGGGTGAAAAATGCAGGTCGGGCTTAGCCCACCTAGCCCAGTACCTAGAACCGCCACTGCTCGAATTACTGTTTGTCAATTTGGAGACGAAGAAAAATGTGTTTAACATTCATATTACATTCATTAAAAGTTTCTGCGATTTGCCAAGCCGAAAGAGTAGTCAAATTTCACATCAAATATTACGAAATCATCAGTACAAACCAATCAAAAAAAGGCATAGGTAATTGAATCACGCGTGTGGTTTGTTTAAGAAATTCAATTAATTAAGAAAGCAAAATTTTGCAACTTTTACGCGGTTCGGTGAATAGATTTATTTATTTCTCTATGTGTGGGACATTTGACTATATAAAAAAAATAGATTTTACAACCCTGTAGTGCTATTCCTGCGTGCATAGCACGTATTTTGGACGGTCTAAATACTCAACAGAATCACGTTTTGAGTTCACAGATCGTCCAACACAATCACGTGTTGAGTATTTTAGACCGTCGAAAATACACGTGGGAATAGCACTACCGGAGTTTAGTTATATTTTTAATTGATTAATATTACTGATGTATGCCTGCAGACTCTGCTTGTGGAATGCATAAAGAATGGGCGTATTTTGTGATACGCAAATAAACATTACACCTTTTCGATTCATAAACGTATCGGTCCAATTAGATTGAACGAACCATCATTTCGACGAATCGATTTCTAAAGTTTTTTTTGTGTTATTTGAATACTAAGTAGGTAAAATTGTACATTTTCACATAATGTATGCAGTTGTTAAATTATTCAGTTTGTAATGTTATCACTTAACTATATTAATTATTATCCACGAAACCCCAACACGTCTTGGAATATTATTTGGTGTAGAAGCGACACATTCTTCTATCAATATGCAATAATCATAAAAATATTTGTTTACATTTAACAAAATAAATCTGTCGTATTGTTTTTTTTTTCATTCGTATTGGATGAAAATGTTTAATTGAATAGTCATTTCCATACGTCGTACCACATTTCTTCTAGGTTTAATTATTATATAACCAAGGCAGCTTTAAGTCAAAATTCTAACGTTTTTAATTAAATAATAGTAAAAAAAAATGATTGAATATTAATTGTAATACATTCTTGAAACCGAATTACCAAATTCAAAAAACCGGCTTTCGAATATCAAGAATTTCGCTTGAAAACCGACAAACCTTAATCACAAAACAATATAATGATGGTTTTTTACTGAAAAAATTGTCGCATAAGCTTGCTAATAATATATGTATTGTCTGCTTACATAATTTACTGCGCAGAACATCAGGTAGATGGCTAAAATATTCAAAACTCGGGCGTGTCGAAAATTGAATATTTATATAAGACCAGATTTATTGTATATTGTATTTATTAAAATTCGAATGAATGAAAATTAAAAACTAGTCTGTAAAAAAGAACAAAACAATCTATTTTCGGTGTTACTAATTGGAACTACGGCAAATAGCCAATACGCCAGATAATAGGTATTTAAAATCGTGTGAGATATACTGAAGGTAAGGACTCGATAACAGTGGGGGTTGAGACCCTTACCCTTTCCCCTTAACGACGGTCATTTATCTTACGTTAAAACCACTACGTGTGACAAGAGCATAATGACGAAGGTGAAAATAAGATTTGTGATAAATATTGCTATCAATATTACGAGTCTGACTGCAGATAAAATCCCTCGATATTAAAGTCAAAGAGATCACAGTCACAAGCATAATAATATGTGCCAGATATTTGAAGAAATGTAGTGTTGAAAAAATAACATCAGACTTTTACTTTACCTGAAATCAGATCTGATCGTCAAACGGAGCTCTTGTGGATAGGCTTCAATAATTTGACATGTAGCTGACGGTTGAGTGATCAGAAAGATTCAGTTTGGCAAGGACAATTACTTAGTAATTAATTCAAAATGATTTTAAATTTATATTAGAAAATACATATAATATACGGATAAGTGGAACCCAGCCGAGTATTAATACACAGCGTGAAGTTATAAGCATGTATAATAATTTAAGTTATATAAGATAGAATGTGTACAGATGATCTAAAGATTTACGAGGCGTTCATGTTCACCCACGCTTGTCCACCTGTAGGCAAGTAAGTACCGAGGTGTTACCAGAGCCGGCTAAGGGTCATCGCGCCCTTGGCACACTTTCGGACATGAATGAACGAATCAATGAACAGGTTGGAGCCCAACTACTACACTACCTACTGTGATCTACCTACGTGGTTCACTAAAATACTTCAGGAGCGGCTTAATGAACGGATGAGAGCCTATGGTGAATGAAAAAATGAATGTGGGTTTTAATTTTAATTTTTAAATTCTTTTTCTTAATTGATTTTTTAACACGATAAGTGCCAAAAACAATTTTCTGTTTCATAATATCGACTGTGGAAAGGAAAAAGGACGTAACCCACACATATCAAATTTTACAGGAGGCGCAAAAAACGTGTTTTGATTATTTTGGGCCATATGCAAATTATGAATTATACACAACCTTGAAGTGCACGGAGACTTCTTAACTGGTGTTTAATTGACATAATCTAATATTTATTAAAGAAATTGTCTAGGAAAAACCTTTATTTTAGTCTTTTTTCTTGGTTTTCATTTTTTACAAGGTCATCTTTATCAAACTTAAAAGCTTAATTTCGATACTAATTCGGCATTTGCAGCTTGCGTCCTTTTGATGGAACGTGTATCAAGTTTGATATATTGTGATTATCGAAAAAAACCTATTTTGAAAAAACTGTGGGTTACGTCCTTTTTCCTTTCCACAGTCGATATGTTAAGTTTGTACTATGTTACTGAGTAGCGAATGATGCATTCCACAGTCGATTTATCTCTCCAATTTGTTATTATAGTTTCCTATCGCTGCGTGACGATAAAAAATGAATCGCATCCAATTTTAATTAAATAAATCATTTTTTCACTATGCTATTGGAATGCAATGTTATGGTAAGAAAACAAATGAATCAGCTGTCAATTATTAATGAATTCTACGTGAGTTGTTTGTTTTCTCACTTTAAAAGCTATTGATGGGATTGTGTTAGAACGGGATATGCGGGCAGATTCTTGTATTTCCATAAAGACGGACGAGAGACTCGTTCACTGAAAATGTCGAATTCATTCATTCATTCGCGAAAGACATTATGTCGACATAAAACAGCTGAAGACTAGTAAAAATTGAACTCGGCTTATGAATTTGTACCTACTACCTAGATTTTGCAATACCGGTAACACCGAAACCGGGATCCGGGTTTTTTCAATCATAGTACAGTAGAACCCCCAATTACACTACCCCGAATTACGCGCTGGCTTGAAATATTCGCCGCAAATCCCCCAATTGCACGGTCGCATTCCATTGTCGTTACTACGAGACGGTCGTCTGTACCGCGCAAATAGTCAAATGTTTGCTAGCGTCTGTGTATTCTACACGTGCCGGGCTATACACATATAGTGAGCGACTGTCTGTGTGTGGGATTTTGGCGCGCGTAACTAAATATTTCGTTAATTTTTTTTTTTTTGCAAAACTAAGGGAAATCTTAGTTTTGCATTTTTTTGCGGAAAAAACCAAATCCCTAATTTTTTATGACAATTCACACCCCCCAATAACACTATCCCGACTTAAGTACAGATGGGGTTTTACTGTATACCGTTTGGCTCTAACGGCCAGGCGGGTTGGCGTTCAATTCCCGGTATGGCCAATGTCAAATCCATCAATCTTTCAGATCTAATACGTGGGTTTTTGTGATGTCAATTCTCTTAGAGTTGATCTCGAGCGACTTACAAAAGGAAGTAGATAGGAACCATTTTATACAAATATACATACTATGTACAAACAATTAAATATTTTTTAAGAAGGTCATCGCTCGGTTTTTTTTAATTGCATCGCAAATTAAATAGCCGTATTCAGGGCTGAATCAGGATCTTATCGAGTATTATTGAAGCCTTTAGGCCAGTGATGCACAACCTTTACCCTCTAGCGGGCCTCATAAAACAAATTATCATGGGTTCGGGCCGCAAAGAAAACAATGAATTAAAGTACGCTCAATCCTTTTTTATACATGACATATGTACGTTCCGTGTAAAATCGTGTAAAAAAGATCAAGTGAATAATAGGTTCCATTATATTATTTTAACCGTGTTATTTAGAAAATAAATAAGCCATGCAAAAAAAGGATCTTGAGTATTTGCTAATTAAAAATCGTTTCATTGTGAAATATTTATGTTTCATTTATATGCAACTCATGAGTTAATGGGTTCTTGGTCTTTGTAATTAGTTTAATGGCCTTAAGTTTAGTCCATATCTATTTATAAATGAGTGTTCTTTTAACATGTTCAAAATTTATAACATCAACGTATGTATTATATAATATAATATTATAATTATATAATATAATATATGAAAACATTATGGCATATAAAATTACGTGGCCGAGGAGCATAAGTAAAATTTCAGCAATAAATTCTTGATTACCTGATACCGATAATATTTACTTAAATAATCTGTATTATAATATTTTATATACCTAGTAAAACCCCTATTTACGCAAATGTTGGTGTGAATCTAATACAATAATTAGGGGTTACGTTTTTTTTCGCGAGAATTGCAAAACTGCCAAAACTAAGAATAAATGAAAAATATATATATGGACAAAGTATTTAGTTACAAGGTGGTAAAATGCATAACGTTTGACTGTATGCACCACACTGACAGCCGCCCGGCTGTGTACAGCAGCAACAACAATGGAATGCGACCGCGCAATTGGGGGATTTGCGGCGAATATTTCATTAAGGCGTGTAATTTGAGGTAGCCTAATTGAAGGTTCCACTGTATCTGCCGAAACTAATAATAAATGAAAAAAATATATATGGACAAAATATTTCGTTACAAGGTGGTAAAATGCATAACGTTTCACTGTATTCACCACACTGGATGCCACCCGGCTGTGTGTACGGCAGCAACGACAATGGCATGCGATCGCGCAATTGGGGGATTTGCGGCGAATATTTCTTTTCAGCGCGTAATTTGAGGTAGCGTAATTGAAGGTTCCACTGTATACAGGGTGACCACACTTTTTTCTATGAGCGACTAGCTGATAATATTATTGATGACGATCGAGGAATATTGCTTGTGGATTACGAGACAACAATACAAACTCATCCAAAATGTATATGCCTAGAGCTCGCGTTAATATGCCTAGCATAAAAGTGGAAGTAAACGTCAGGGATCATGCCAGTTCAGTAGAAATGGTTCGACGATATTAAAGCGACGTGCATTGAATAAATAAACTCAAGCTATAATTGTACGCGTGTTTATTTAAGTGACTATCTATCTCCATGAATATTGATCAACTATTTATTGACGAGTGATCTATTGTTTAGTTTAGAGTACAACGGTTAATCAATGAGCTATGAAAAACGAATGACATCATCGTTATACAATTTACTTTTAGTGCAGTCCTGTATTTAAATAACAGAGAGCGGTGCAATAATTATTCATATTTCGAATAATAGATCTACGTTGAAAATGACGGGAAAATTTTATTAGTCATTTGAACATATCTGCCTAATATGGATGAAATGACGAATGAAACAAAAATATTTAAACCAGTTATCCGTGACCTTTTCTTTCCCACGAGTCCCACGACACGTAAATATGTTCTGCAACTTTGCGCGGCACACCACAAGAAAAAATATGAATAAAGACAACATATTTTCTACAAAGAAATTAAATTATGTTATGCTTTTCATTTAAAGATTGCAATTACCACCAACATCACCCGCCACCCGAACGTTTGGTACTGGCAGACGTTTATCGTGGTGTTTTATGCCATGTTAGCAAGAAAGTCGGCGTTTGATATAACGAAAATAAAGACGACACTTGCTATGAAGCAAATCCCCCTGGCACAAAGGTTGTAGAGCACTGGTTTAAATATTGATAATTGTAAGCTGTCCTCGATTGTTTTGTGTTGAATACTGAATTGGAAAATCATATAAAAATATATTGACTCAGTTACAGATTTTAACAATTCAAACTGGTTTAATGCTACGCGGAATCTTACACGAAATCTAATTTGACAAACGACAATTAATATGATATTTAAAAATTACAGCCATTACAGGTGTTTAACCCATATACTATACATTGGAAGACTCACATTGAACCAGGAGTGCAGGAGTCGGGTCGGCCAATTTGTTAAAACTTAACCTCAGACCTCACCCAAAATATCGACTGTGGAAAGGAAAAAGGACGTAACCCACACATATCAAATTTTACAGGAGGCGCTAAAAACGTATTTTGATGATTTTGTGACATATGCAAATTATGAATTATACACAACCCTGAAGTGCACGGAGACTTCTAAACTGGTGTTTAATCTACATAATCTAGTATTAATCAAAGAAATTGTCTAGGAAAAACCTTTATTTCAGTCTTTTTTCTTGGTTTAAGTTTTTTACAAGGTCATTTTTTCAAACTTAAAAGCTAAATTTAGATACTAATTCGGCATTTTCAGCTTGCATCCTTTTGATAGAACGTGTATCATATTTGATACATTGTGATTATCGAAAAAAACCTGTTCTGAAGAAACTGTGGGTTAAGTCCTTTTTCCTTTCCACAGTCGATATGTATTCATTCACGGCTTTAAACGAATAAATGTACATTATACGGTTATCGCAACAAACGCTAAAATCAAATCGCCCCCAAGTGTACCTCTTTAGGCTAAGGGAGAAAGACTACATGCACGCAAGCACGTTGCTACGCTATCAATGGCGTCACTCTAACAAAGTTTACTAGAATGACAGTATTCAAACATAGGTGTGGGTTTTTAGTTTATGGTATTAAGAGTCAATAAATATTAACGAAATTGCTCGGTATCTACAATATAAACAGCTTATCAGAGATTAGTCCAATGACTCGAGAATACGTATCCAAAAGTATTTTCAACTCTTCTGTATCTTGTAGAAGTGAACAACCTTTACATTTTGTACCGACCGATGTTGCATACTATACTTAATACAAAGTCTAGATTTAAATGTTCTATTATGTTAAAAACTAGGAGTGTTTTTTTTTTGTTCGCGTTGGGATTATGGATTTTTCTTTGATGTGCGATTTATCAAAGATGTGTAAAATAATATTCTAAAATACAATTCTCTTTTACCATCGGAATACATTTTTTAATTATATACTTATAACATGTTACGTAAACTGATAAATAGTTTCTAAATCAAATAGGGTCGAATTTAGTAGAATAAAACACCACTGTGTCAAGGACACCTTTTCTTTACTGATGAGAATAGCATTTTTAATGGTGTTGATTAGAACAAATCATTAATATAGGGTAATAAAAAAAATATGCATGTTTGACAATATAATATTATGCGCATGCATAGGTAAATTTTCCAGAGGTAGAATATGGCTATTTACGTGCAAAAGTGCATTTGATAAAAACTGTACAAGCTTGGCACCGTTTCGCCATTGCAAAATATATGAAAAAAAACTGGGTTTGTTTAAATAAATTTTGAAATACGCGATAAACAGTAATATGAACTATTTCCTATATATGTTTTTGCAACACCTTAACACAAATATAGTAAACAAACAATAACAAGGTGAGAAACGAGGACACTATGTTAGGAACTATAACACGTTAAATTTAATTAACACAATTTTGTGCAACATACAGTGATTATAATAGAAAACTAAAGTTGTATAAAACAATAATTTACCTATCGAAAACTATTATGATTTATCAATTTGAATTATCTCATTATTTCATCTGTGGAACGCAGATCGTTAATGTTGTACGTTTTGGTTTATGACCACAATAATTGAAGATTCATATATTTAAAAACAGAGCTGTGTGGATTCAGTTTAATTATTAATAACTATCTGACATTCACTAACAGCATAGCGATAAGAATATTTATTCCATCACCGTTTGCTAAAAATAAACTTATTTTTGGATAAGTACACAAGCACAAATTAAAACATGCATTTAAAAATGAGTCGTAGTCATTGGACGGTCATTTTCCTCCTATTTTTTTTTTTTGAGTTCCACTCTCAAAACAGCGAATGTCCTGTTATTTAATTCGAAAAAGTACCGCTAGGAAGACCACCTGTTCCTATGAGGCCTTTTCGAGTTTGGTAATATGACTTAGTCGCATTTCAATTGTTGATGTATTGCAATAATGAGCATCTTTTAATATAATTATGAAATTGTCAAAACTTTATAATTATTTTGTATTTGCAATTAATGTAATTTACTTCAAATAATATTCCACGTAACTTTAAGCCTAAACGGTAAACCTTAATTAACGTGCCGAATGGTCAAGTGCAATGATTTAAGAGTTTAAAACTGAAGTGAAACTTTACCTGAAAACAAATGAATTAATTTGCTTTTTATTCAGGAACATTCTAAATCTGCATAAATAGGAATTATTTTTTTGTTACGTCAATTTGTTAACACAATTTTTCCTGATAAGACATGACATTTGTGCATTCATTTTGCAATTAAATTTGCTGATAATTTGCATAAAAAATAATTTAAAAAAAAAACCCCATTCATCTGAGCTGTTATATTTATATTTTGAAGGTCACCAGTTTTGATAAACCGGTCGGAAGATGGTACTAGAAAATTTTCTACAATGCGTGGCCCGAGGACGAGACGATGTTTTATTAGATACCGATTTTATCGACCGTAAATGCCGAGACGCTGAGGTGTAAAATCAATCTTCAAGACAGTTTATTGCAGCGTAAGATAAATTAATAAAAATCGAAAAGTAATATGGTCTGCCGGCTGATAGATCAATAACTTTATGAAAACGAGATGTGTGAGTTTTAGATTTCTTAACATTATCTACAATATTAAAATGCATGCACTGTAGATAAAAAAAAATATCTGAAAATTATTACAAGAACTCTTACAGGTTAATGTGTTCATAATTCAGCGCCAGTTCCACAAATCAAAGATACATATTTTTTAAATTTTATTTTAAACGTTTTTATACACGCGGACCTCAACTTTCACACAATTCGTTATTTCGCACAAATAAAGAAGAAGAAAAAGAACCAGAAAAAGTCATCAAGACTTGAACAGTAAAAATATATTAACGAAGCTTGTGTCATCTCGATACATTTTTTAATATTATGTAATAATTTGATCCCAATGGAGAACGCATATCTCAAGTGCGTAGGGCGATCCATAAAAGCACTGCATGTTACAGAACTCTCTATGAAGAAAAGAAAAAAAGAGTGAAATACAACTTACTCTTGACAAGTTTATTAAAAAAATATATAACAGATAAAAATTACAAAGTATTTTAGTTCTACAGTTTTTAATAATTTTATTCGTTGATAGCTATTTCGGCTTGCGCCATCGTCAGAACTATAGTTTTTAGATAGTTCTGACGATGGCGCAAGCCGAAATAGCTATCAACGAATAAAATTATTAAAAACTGTAGAACTAAAATACTTTGTTATTTTTAATCTGTTATAAATGGAGTTCTACCAAGTAAATGCCAAATCAATTAATAAAAAAATATATTTTTTATCAAATACATAAGTAAATTTTGATAAATAAAAATTTGAAAGGACAATTTTTGGTGTTTTTTTACATCCCTCTACTTTCGAACATTTAACATTCGCACACATTTTCAGCAACCAATTGTGTGCGAAAGTGGAATTCCGCCTGTATTATTATAGTTAAACAAATATTTGGTAAACGAGCAAATCACAAATTCGCTCAATATTCATTATGTTAAACTTCAGAGAAATTCGAAAAAGGGAATTTGACATTATTGCTCGCGATCCAATCAAGGAGAAAGGACAAAGATTAAATGAAATAATCGACATTTGTTATCGAACTTAGCCAGAATTTTTGTCTACAAATGTTGTAGTCTAAAGCTAAACTGTCAGCCTCTATAAAAACCATCACCAATAAGTATGTTTTGTGAAGATATAAAGGATTTTCGTATTATAATATACGGGTCACTGACGATTGACATTGATGTACACCAGCAGCTCTAGCCCTAACGACGGCCCTGGTATTTACAAATTACGTATTCGTAAACAACTGAAAAATTTGACAAGGTAGACAAGAAGCGCTGTGAAAAATGACCACGTTACGACTAGCTCCTACGTTAATTAATTCATATGGAAGCAGCGAAGCGAAATGACAGAAAACAAAAGAAATGTCATTTTAAGTATCAATATATTTACCCCAGATACATGTGCAATGCATCAATTTAATCATACATGTGTTATTAATATTTATTTTACATTTAAATTAACGACATTACATACCTTGTGTATTTAATATATTATGTGATATTTAATTGTATGCGGTAGGTAGTGGTACAAAGAAACAGCAGTGAATGTTATTTGAAAGTATTATATTTTATATAGTTACTTACTTATACAGCGTTTACGATTGCAGACAGAACAATGGAGACGATGTCATTTGTATATCCGATTGACATAAGGACTCCGGATTGTAAATGTATGTAAGCAAAAACCGACAGCGATGTCGACATATAAATAAAGAAGAGAATGAAGTTCAAAGCACGTATTGAAGAAATCGTACGTGTCTGAAGGAACTAATGCAAAAAAAAATAGCATAGAAAAACATATTGCTTTTTTAAACCACACTATTTCAAGGCGGTAATAAATGATAATTACACACTAAGAGTTTAATTAAACGACGGATAAGATTGTAAGTCCATAATGCATTCAGATATGCATACAAGGCAAAGACGATAACAACACCATTTGGCGACACTACTGCGAGGGTCCAAGTGCGCCTTATTTTGCGGTACCCCGATCATGCATTTGAAGATTGACTATTTTTAATTGCTCATTTCATACAATTAAACTTATGAATAATAATACATACAGATTTTGCATACGAAAAAATAAGGACACGTCAATTCTTGGCGACGAACTCCTAATGTGTTTAAACGTATGTCATTTAAGAGACATTCTTTTGCCAAAAACAAATTACTATAATACAGTGAAACCCTGATTTTACGTTTTCCAAGGGACCGTAATAAACCAACGAATAATGCGGGAAACCGATAATGCGGGAAACCGATAATGCGGGAAATATTTAAATAATACCAAAAAATGATTAATTTTCAAATAACTTCCAGATAACTTGAATATAACTTGAATACATACTCAGTTGCCTATTTGTAGTTTGGTACTTAAATTTTGACAGCCACCTTTCAAACTCGAGTTTTTTGTAGGTTATCTTTTTTTGCTATTTATGTACATATGTCGACTCCTTTTTCTCCTAGATTTTTTTCAACGCTTTGAATTGTTTTCAATTTCTCAGTTAGAGTTCTAGTTTTCTTCATTTAGGCATTTTAGTTTTGACTTTTGAGTTACACAAATTCGCGCAACGAGATGCGATGTAAGACTATTTATGAACCAATAAAGAAATATATGTAACTAAAACGGCCAATCAGGATAGTAATTGGGAAATGACGATAATATTTGGATGATAGATCGAGGAAATTGGTAAATCGGTGAATGATTAACGTGGAATCATTAAACATTGTTATTACGGGTCTTGGTCGAGTAAAAAATAAACGATCCATGCAATAAAACGAAGATAGCGAGAACGGAAGATCGGGGTTCCACTGAAAAAATCGCGAAACGAGATGCGAGGCAAGACTATTTATGAGAAATATTCAACAAAAACGGTCAATCGAGATAATATTTGTGACGGGACCAAAATATTTAAACGATAGATCGAGGAAAACGGGAAATCGGGGAACGATCAATACGGGATAATTTTACATTGTTCTTATGGGTGTTTGGCCGGGATACTAAACGATCCATGCGGGAAAACGAGCAATGCGAGAACGGTAGATCGAGGTTCCACTGTACCTGAAAGTAACTAATAAACCATAGCTGTATGATATTCATAAGTTTTTGTAGTGTGTTTAATATTTGCTACCTTAAAATTAGTTTACCAGCAATGTTTCAATTCAACCAATAATAAGTTCTGAATAATTCGTAGACTAAAAAATATTGAATTACGTAGGTATATAAATTTGAATCCGCCATTACCCACGTTTCTGGATAATAATACCAATGGAAGAATTAAGACCCAACTAAGCAAAACGTTGCCTGGCGTCTTCGTAACAATAGGTTGAGGTAAAGACTCTTATTTTACCGACAAATTCTGCGAAATTATTCGCGTTTAAACTTTATGGCGATGGTCGTTAAAAATATATTAGGAAGACTGTTGATCAGTAGTGGGGATAATAAATTTTGTAATAAAGGTAAGTGTAATTATTTTAAGTAGGCTGCAGAGGCGTATTTTACATGGAGCCTGTGGTAATAATTGCAGACAACTAAAGGTAGTTAGGTTCCAAAAGTTACGCCCACCGCCCTGGACAGCGAGAAGTGCCCAGTTCAAATTCCTTTATTGTGAATAGGGAAGTACACATTAAGTAGCCTAAACTAAAAATATATAACCTACGCATCATAAGTTGTGTTTCTGTATTCGAATGGGCGGGCGTCATTAGAACTGGCCGATTTCTCATCCTAGCAGGGCTATTCTTATATGCATACGAATCTATACACATAATTTGGACTGTCTGAAACATTGGCTTTTGAAGGTTGGTATAATAAAAATGTATCAACTGCGGATATATTCACTGTTGTTTTAGATTTAGAGTTATATACTTTATGCTATGTTTTGGTCGATCTGTCAAACGCATAAATGTATTGTACGGCATTGGGTAAAAAAACAGAATTTTGTTTTTTTATTTCAAATTTTCAATGTCTAAGCAATGAAATACTTTTTTTCTTGACATCTTATGCGTTCAACAGAACGACTCTAAGAACTGATGTTACTACTATGCTGACGAAAGTAATGTATTTTACAGATAAAATATGACTACCGTGGACGTGTTGCGTATTTCAGGCCGTCCAAAATAAGTGTTTAGATCTTTATGCACATGAGAATAGCCCCCCCCCCCGCTGACCAGTAAAAGCCTAGCTTTTCCCTTTTGTATTAAAAATAGTTTGCCTTCATTATTTTTAAAATTTTCTACGTATAAATCATCTCCAGTAGTATATACTTATTAGACCTTCCATCATAAAAAACGTAATAAATGCCATTTTTGACAATTCCTTTTAAAATTTGATTGCAATAAATTTGTAACAGCACACTGGTAAGCTTATTCATTTTATTTCAAAGACTAACAAATATTATATCATACACAGGAAGTTGTATTTATTTTAAATATTTTCTACACCCATTTTTTGAGGGTTTTTCGATGAAGAATCCAATGAATCTATTGTTTGCCATTTCTATTCGTATAAGATACTACGTTCTCAACATTTTATTAGTAGAGATTGTTAGTATAAATTGAACTAGTTTTTTTTAAACTCCTAATTAAATTAAAAGACGACATTAAGTCATTCAGGGTTTTATGACGAGAGATAAATAAACGAAAATTTTAAGGTTAGGAATGGTTTATTGTACATCATGGACGATGGGATATGTGTTGTTGAATATGTTGGTTATGACTAGACTTCTGCGACGTTATACGTGTTAATTCTGGCGGTTATCTTTAACTAAACAAATATAACTGATAACAGCGTTACTTGCATTCAAAAGAATTTCTTGTTGACGTTCTCAACGGCGTACACAGGTCTTTTATGGACGCATACAGTGCAAACATGAAGTGTTTCTGTAGAACTTGAAGAGTAACTAGTAAATACAAAGATCAAAGATAATAATCGGAAAAAAAAGAAATGTCTCATCGTTCAAATATGTCATACATTTCAAGAATTTTGTGAATGAATGTGTGGAAGTAAAGAGGTGTAAAATTTGGCGACTAAGAAGTAATCCGAAGTGGAGGAAGATATTGAAAGGTACCATGTAAAAGTTATGAATAATTTACTGTGAACGCTAGATTTTAACCGCAATATCTAGTTAACTAGAACAAATAATAAGCCATTCGCTATTAAAAGTTTTTTTAAGGGGTGAAGAGTTGAACATCTTATCAGACAAGCAAACTCTCAACTCGAACAAAATATAAATGGGAATAAAATATATCGACATGTAATTGGCATAAAAACGTAAGCAAAAATTCATAAATTTTACAGGAATGGTCAGATTTTAATTAATCATAACAAAAAGTTTTATTATTTTTCTCTCGTAATAAGTTAGGTTAGGTCAATTCAAATTTCTTTTTGCCGGTTTATTACGAGAGGAAGTTTTAAAAAAAAACAACTTTCTTCCGTAAAATTTATGAATTGCCGCTTACGATTTTTTGCCGATTTTAATCAACTCTGGATTTTTAGAATTGAAGAGAGGAGAGGTTACATTCTGAGCAGGAGATAACATATTAGATTAACTGTGTTACATTTAAATTAAATTCAATATTACACCACAGGTGTTGTAACTTGTAACACGTTTATATGTGGTGAATAGTACCTACGATGCCGAAATAGCTATCAATAATATTTGACTAATAATATGTCTACATTATTATAATAATGCAGCTGTAGGAATATTTTTTTTGTCTCTTACAGTCTTATATGTAGTTATAAAACATATAAAAAAATGTAATTGTTGCAATTTTGTGTCACATTAATAAGTGACACGGAATTTGTACGTAAAGAGTATAGAAGAGACTGACTCACGATTTATTTATTTTCTGTAAACACAAACAAGTGATATTTAAAACCTAATCACTTTTTTTATACACCAAATGAATTTCAGCAAAATAAATTCAAGTATCTTTTCTACTAAATTTATTCATTATTTTTGGATATTTTATAATCGAATGTGCTTTGACATTATACCATCGCGATCTTCGTAGGAACAACTGGTTTTGGTCACTAAATGATCTTGGAAAACCATTCTTTTCAATATAATTATTATGCATAATTATATTTTTTAATAAGATTCTGAAATTAATTTAATTCACCATTCAAGAATAACATTCTCAACAGTAATTAGAATATTTGTTTATATTCTATCCATGTACGTCATATTATATTTTTCGCTATGATTGATGGGCAATTAATAAATGCCTATATCAGTAACGATCAATTAATTCAAATTACTCTATTCAATTTGTATTAATTAATACATTGTAGTGGAATATTTGTCAATTTTCCTAATATAGATACGTATTTCCTAACATGGATTGATTCGACTAGCTTAACTCGCCGCCATATTGGTACTATGTTGGATTGGTTGCAGATTTTTTCTAAATAATAAATCATAAAATAGCTTTGGAAAGACATGTTCACGAATTAAAATATTTTCCCATAGGTTCCGCCTGTTTTAAAAAAAATATTCGAATATGTACTACATACCTACATTTGTTTTGGCGATTGATACAACAGAACATTGGTATTGACTAGGGATTGCAATATCGGACACATATCAATACCGGTATTTCGATATTAAATATTAATACCAGTATTGCAAAGAAAGATAAAATAAAGTAAACAAATAAAGTAAACAAATACAGTAAAACCCCCATTTACACTCAAGTCGAGACAGTGTAATTCGGGGTAGTGTAATTGGGGGAGTGAATCTTTGGTGAAAGGATTTGGTTTTTTTCCGCAAAAAAATGCAAGAACAAGATCTCCCTTAGTTTTGGAAAAAAAAATATGGACGAAATATCTAGTTAATAATTGATAAAATGCAAAGCGCGCCAAAATCCAACACATGGACGGCTATACGTGTATAGCCTGGTACGTGTGGAATACACATACGCTAGCCAACATTTGACTGTATGCGCCATACAGACGACCGTCTCGTAGCAACGACAATGGAATCCGACAATGCTATTGGGGGATTTGGGGCGAATATTTCAAGCCAGCGTGTAATTCGAGGTAATGTAATTGGGGGTTCCACTGTACTATCAATTGGGATCCAAACCCCGGGCGAGTAAATCAAAATCGGTATTCCATATAGAATTAAGTCATTAAAAATATATCGGTACATATAAAAAACATGCGATTTTTTCAAATAACTTATGGTTTCTTAAAAATAATAACACACCATTTGAAAGGGTTATCAATTCTGGAACCTGTCAATGTTGATACAATAAATTTGAATATTTCAATCTGTCGCGAACAATTTATTAAAAAATGTGATGCTTTCTATACATTCGAAATTCGGTTTTGGGTAATTTTCGATACCGAAATACCGGATTTTTTGCATTGTGAAAAAAAGTATTTCGATACCGGGATCCCGGTTTCAGTAATACCGGTATTGCGATCCCTACCAGAAACCAAATATATTCAACCCATGTTTGGAGAAATCATAGCATCAGAGGTCAGTCAGTACTCAGTATATAATAGCACAGATGTACTTTTACACGTAGCGGACTACATTTAACAATGCTGTTTTAAGTGTTTCCCCTCTTATTAGTTTTAAACTAAAAAGGCTGACTTCTGGACTTGTCTGACTCTAGGGATGTATGTAAAATAGATGGATTTGTAATACGTCAATTATTTTTAATACAATGGAGCAGTATTTTTATAACCGTTTCCACTCTCAACGTCAGAACTAAAGTTGTTTAAATGAAAACTGGTTGTAAACAAGTCGCCCAACCCCTCTCTTCGTAGATTGCAAGGATATGAAGTGCTGGTAATTGACTAATCTCTCCCTCAACTCTCTGTTTCGATTTTTAGGGTGTCAGATAGCGGATGGGTGAAGAAAATCCATTAATCGATTAAAAAAAAAGCTTTACACTACGGATTACGAACCATTGATTCAAATGGAGCGGTAGACATAAGCCACAAGGCATCGCTATTTGGAAACATATCACAATTAAACCACAAAAAATCAGTAACATTTTCAGTCGAATCATTATTTACGAATTACATAATATTAAATTATTAAAGTAGGAAATATCTAAAGAAAAAAATACAGTACGTTTTACGCTGCGAACTATTGCTAAGTTATTATACTTTTTAGCTAAGTAAATAAATACAACGTAAATAACAATTGTATTTAAAAAATACCAAGAAATTTGCTATATTCTCCGCAAAAACCACACATTAAATTTATGATCTGTATTGTCGTTTAAACTTTATTATATACAAGACTGATTGATGTCTTTAACAATAACGCTGACAGTAGATTTCAAAATTTATGTCAAATATGATACGAGGAAAATAAACCACACAAATTCTAGTAATTAAACTTCCAAGAAACAAATTTATGCCGAGGTGAGACTCTCATATGCGTATAAAATTATAATATTGTTGAATGCGGGAAGAAGCTTGAATTAATTGAACAAATTTTAATAAACAGCTATCTTGTTTTTCATAATTTTAGTCCGAAAATAGATTCGCTAATGATGTTCCTAACCTCTATTGCTAGTTACTTATTGCCATATTGATACGAGCATATCATACTAATAGATGAACATAATATATGTCATTCGATTAAATTTATGTTTAAACTTAATTATTAGAGATTTATAATCTTTTCATTGGATCAAATCACGACGGATGAAAACACGGTGGATCAATCGTGAGTCATTTCATTCTTAAGTCGGACAAGAGAGATTTGGCAATAACATTGATACAAAAAACGACAGGAATACTATTATTGAACCACTATGGGTGAACGGATTAGTTTAAATCCTAGAACCAACAGTATGATTGTAATTGAATCGATATCGTCGACTGTTTTTTCATTAACAGAATTATAAATGAAGCCTGTGGAATGCATCGGAGTTATCGCTAGATTCATTAGTTTGCTTGAGGTGTTCTGAAAATATTTCATTAAAATTGAAAGAAAACAACATAAAACTTTAGAGAAATGGCAAGAATTTGTTTATTGAAAACATAAAATAACAGAATTCTTTGCATTTTCACACTGTTTGCTGCATAGGAACTGAATTTTATCATTCAGTTATTTTGAAATACCTTATATACGTCGTCATAAAACACGTTTTTCCAACTAGCTATAAGTTTCATTCCCCTACGTTATGTATGTTTTAACCATGTCAGATAGTTAAAATGTTACTTGCAAACGAAAATTATAAGACGTAGGTGTGCCGTGTAGTAAAACAGGCGTATACATACCTTCTCGCCCGATTTGCATGAAGTATACGATGACGATCATAGTGACTATGGATTTCTCTACCAAGTCAAGTGGAGTGCAAAGCAAAGGTGAAAGGCGTAATTTTAGCACGGCTCTTGATAATGTAGATATTTCTAAATATGTTTGAAATCTTTTAAGACACTGTGCCTCTTTAAAAACATCAGCGCGTATTTGTCAGTTGAATAAACACGGTTTTCCTCATCTTTTAGAGCAAAATTAATTATCACATTTATACTTTCCGAATTTATGCCTTACACATTACAGTGACAAAATGTTGAACTTTCTTGTAGTTGTTGATTAATGCCTGTATAATTACATCTTACAGTTTTTACACTCCAAATTGGACATTTACAATTTTTTTTTTAAACAATTGGATAATTTATTAATTAGGTCAGGGGTTACCAACCCCGCGCCCGCGGTGCATATTCTGTATGTTGGTAAAATAACATTTCATTAAAACGTGCGTAAATTAACCTAATTCAGGGGTTACTGGACCCTAGAGTGCATTCTAAAGTAAGGGCGGCGGGCACCACATTTTTTCAAAGTTATTTGTAACCTATTTGGCTGAATTGTTTTTTCGCTCTTCCAAGAATTTTAAAATCCGAAAACCCGGGAATTTACCGATTTGCCCAAATTATCAGCGTGACTCTTTTTTTTAGCTCTTCCAAGAATTTTGAAATTCAAAATCCCAGAAATTTAACGATTTTCCCAAATTAGTAGGAGGGCGCACCGAAATCGGTCGGCGGGCGCCATGGCACCCGCGGACACGGGGTTGGTGAACCCTGAATCAATTCATAAATTATCCAATTGCTTGATTTTTTTTTGTAAAATGTCCAATTTGGAGTGTAAAAACTGTATAATATGCATGAGCATTCTCTGTAAACAACCATCTTAATTGTTTCGTGTATTTATATTATAGTTACGATGAAATGATACAGTACTATATAATTATTTTATCATGCACCATTTTATTATTACAAGATTATAACTTATAATTCAATCGGGTATTTTTTGCAACTGTAATTTGCAGTGTACCTAGTTTGTATGACCCAGATCAGATGATACTGAATTCAAAATATGCAAGCTAAAACTATTGACCAACCGATGTATAAAAATCAAATTGTTTATCAGTCGATAAGCTGTGTCAAGTCCTTGAATAAATCATTTTAATACATAGGTTGAATTGCATCATGTACAGGTATAATCTGATGTAATTTTGGTGTAAATTTTGAAGATACGAGAAATGACCATAATGTACATACATCATAATGTTTGCTATTATTAGTAATAGTTATTTTTTATATTTTATAAAATCACTAATTATTCATTAGGTAATTATTTTTGAAACATGCGTCAAAAAAAACAAAACTCTTAGTGATTAAAAATCGTCGAATGTACCTCTAGATATTTGACGTTTTAAACATCAGTGGAGATTTATCATCACTCGATTTTGAATATGAAATAAATGCTTAAATGCGTGGCAGCGTATACCTATTAGTTTTGTACATTTTCACGGAACACCTATTAAGGTCCCACGGAACATAGTTAGGGAAGCCCTGGGTTATAGCATGCTCTATCGATCAGGCGGGTCATGGTTCGATTCCCAGTAAGGTCAACGTCAAATTTAGATTATTTCAATTTAATTTAAAACTGAGACCTGGGTATTTGTGATGTCAATTATCATCGAGATAATCTCGAGTGACTTACAAAAAAATCTCATTGAGTTTTTCTCGTATGATCTTTCAACTTAAAAATATTTGGCGCATTAGCATAAGCTGTAATGCCAAATATTGTTTTACAATTTAAAAAAAAACTTATTATTTTGTGGTAGTTGATGAAGCTTCTTAAACTGTAATAATATAATAATCATTAACGATAAACTTTTTTATGTGATAATTTATATTTTAAATTCAGATAAGATATTAAAAAAATTGTACATATTTTTTTTGTTTTTCTCAATCAATTTAATTTATTGATATCTTTAATCGGTTCAACGGTAACACGTGTCACATTCTGTAAAGGTGGAATAAAAAAGTTAATTTATTTTATATTAATTTATTCACACGTATATTTTCAGTCATAAATAATGTAATAGCGGAACTGCTCATTTCAAGGTTTTCAGGCACTGTTACTGTGATGTAATAATACGGTAATCTTCTAGATTTTATGAGTGCATATCACTAAATTTGATCTATGTATGTGCACACACCTTTCACGGTATTTTCGCTCACGTAATTAATCGTTTTATAAATCCTCTAACCCAGTGTCAGCCAAACTGTGTGCCGCAAGAAGTCTCAGGTGTGCCGCGAAGAAATGAACCTAAAAACTGTTCAATTTTCAAAAATCCAATTTATGTAAATATATAATTGTTTTTAATAAATTCAACATCTCCATGTCGTTATTTGCAAGATTCGATGGTAAAAATCTGTCACTAACAGAGGAGAAAATTTAAATAAATCTCAAAAACGACTCTGTGCACAAAGTCTCATTTTCTGAGCTAGAGTTGTCAGCATTTTGGATGGTTTAAGGTTTTCAGCTACACTATGATTCTCTTTATTCATATTAGTAAAGAATATTTTATTTTTAAGGCATTTTTATTCGGTGTGCCGCGGAACAAATCCCATTCACCAGTGTGCCGTGAAGTAAAAAAGTTTGGCAGACACTGCTCTAGCCCAAAGTAGACCGGTGATATTCTTCTATGTAATATCAGCCGATCGAATTCAAGACGTCGATTCGATATCAACAATCAGTTGTAAGGTATAACTGAATACTCGTAAATGTTGTTTATCAATTTTCTAGGCGAAATATTGCTTATTAACAATTCTTGTATAAACTTCTGTTTGATATAATAACAGCATGACATTCGCATTTATTATTATTATTGAATAAGTAGCATTCTTGAGGTATGAACTCATAACCTACATACTGTTTATTATGTAAATATTAAACATCATATTTTATAAACTAATTTTGTTTGACAGATAACATATTTCGGGTAACTTCTATTATTATTCACATATAATGTATAATATTTTATCAACTTGTGCTTCGTTTACGTATCCTATATTTAGATTAGACCTATCTTTAATCAATCTATGTTCACTTCATCTTTTTTTACACGACTGTATTGATTGGAACGTATCCCCCGTGTAAAAACAGGATCGGGTGCATTCAATTTAGTACTCATACTTGAGCTCATGTCTTGTAGGTAAATAACGTGATAAATTACAGACAGCTGGTGAAATATCGTATTTGATCAGCTGCTTGGAATGAGGCTTTGCAGACCAAAGAGGATCACTGTGCAGTTTCATAACACAACGTTGCCACATCAATAAGTAATAAGATCACATCCAGACAACGTCGCCGTCAAAACAAATCTTCTCGGTTACCAGACGCGGTTCTAATTTCGAATTCTTGTTCTGAGACAAAAACTTTCCTTCCAGGAAAATTTAAGTATCGGTGTTCTTTTGTTTTTCGATAACGGGCAGTGCAGTTATCGCATAAATGATCAATCATTTAATTTTCAGAGTCGGCTTTACATACATATTGTCAAATTTGTTTGCGATGTGTTTTTAGTAAGATTTTTTTAACCGATAAAATTAAAGCCTCAAAGAACGCAAACTTCCTACAGCAGGGATGGCGAACCTTTTTGGGTCCGCGTACCAAAATCCTCAAATATTATTTCTCGGTTGTGTGGTGTGTCCAAGCAGTAAAAAAAATACAAAAAAGAAAAAATAAAAAAAGATTTTTTTCTGTACTTACAGCTTAAAAATTACAATTACAGCAACATTTGGAAATGAATAAAACGGAATAAATTAATAATTTAAAGATTATTTAATCAAAAATGTTTTTTTTTTAATATAAAAATTATTTTTTTTTAACTTGGAAATCGTTCGCGTGCCATCCACATTCTCAAACGTGCCACTTCGGGCACGCGTGTCATAGGTTCGCAATCCCTGTCCTACAGTCTTCCGCAATTAATAAATTCTATAAGATATGGCAATGTTAATTAATTAAAATTACACTCATATCAAGCCAACGTGTGGTACGTGTGTGACAACATTAAGTATAAAAAATTACATTGAAACTTTTACCAATTCAAAGATAATAAGCGTAAACGTCTAATACATATATGGGCAACAACCGGCCCGCCAAGCTATTTTGTCCGGCCCTGATTCATCTCGGCGAAGATATAGAGAAAGAAATTAATAGTTCCAGAGAGGGATTAAATAATGGAGATGACACGGGCGCTTGGAGTGGCTCCACTCTACTAGTTTATGATCACAACCGCTTGGACGATATATAAGAAGTAGCAACGTGTTTTGTTCAATTTAATATTACTTGATTATTTTTAATAATTTGGTCCGGCCCTTGACTCGGAGACAGAATGATAATTTGGCCCCAGACCTATGAAAGGTTGCCCATGCCTGGTCTAATATATTGCAATCTTAAAACTAGTCTATTTTCTGATCCAACAGCCATGGGGATTTTTTTTTTCAGAATAGGTATGTTCTTACGTTATTCCAATTATCGTGAAAAAGTGATACTAAAATTGATCTGTTTATAGTTTCAACAGAATAAACAAGGCAAACTGTCCTTTTAAAAGCACATAATGTCCCGAAGGAAGCTCTTGCAGACCGAAGTCTTTTTGTAATTCTCTAATATCCATTTTAGCAAGTGACAAAATGGCCTATATCTTTTTTTATTATAAGTTTAAACAACAAAAATAAAAATTCTTGGAATAATAAAACGTACTTAGAATTTTATATTAAATTTTGTTAATGCATAGTAAAAAGAATTGCGAGAGAATTATCGGTAAAATGGATTCATTGCTATTTTTCTGAAAAATACACGTATTAGATAACAGTGAGGCGTTAATAAAATAATATTGCGAAATCGAGCGCTATTGGAAATTTATTTGACATACGAGTCAAATAGATACGAAAATCAGATCTGAGAGAGAAAGAGGAGTACCCATTAACCATACTGATGTTGGCGACGAGTCGTCGAAAAATGTAGACAAACTGGTTTGTATGATTTCGAATGCACATTTATTAAGTTCGGCATCTTTATGGCGATGTGATTTGTGACTTTGATGTTGAATCAAAAGGCATTTTCAATCAGCCAGTTCGATTCACCAGAAAGGGTATGCTGAATTCTTAAACAATTGAAGATAAGAACATGAAATAAAAAGGATTCCTATTTTTTAAAAATCCGAGGTTTTCTGTCTAGGTCTGTCAAAAAATGTCAAGATGGTTTTAAAAAGGTCGCATATAATATTGTTCAAACAAATTTATCAGCTTAAGACAGAGACGAGTTAAATATGGTTTTGATTTATTAGTAGGTATTAAAAATAGTTTATGTTTATAATTAATACTATAGGTAGATGACATTACAGAAAATTACCTATACGTCGTAAGAAAATTACCCGTTCTGAAAATTGCCAGTATTGGAATACCGAGTAAGGTACAATAAACTTACAGTGTACTTGTGTTATCACTTTTTACTGTTTGTTGAATACGTAAAAATAGTGTGAAAAATGACTTTACTGTGAAACGAATCAAATAATTTCATTAAAAATTCATCAATTAATTTACTAAAATAGCGAACGATTGCTGCTGATTCATCTTTTTTATTTACATCGCTTGGCTACTGCCCCGTTAACACTGTGCGGGTGACTAAAGCGAAGATAATTTTCTCTTCTCTTATTACGTAATATGAATAATTTATTTTCACCTAATCGATGTCCACTTTGCTTCATTTTCAACATCCATATCCCTACAAAGACGTCAGCATTATGTACTGTATAATCATAATAAAATCCAAAAAAATAGCTTAACGTGAATGAACAAGACAGATATTTCTTTCATTATCAACAATAATAATTTTACAATAACAATTCATTTTTTCTTTTCAATAATTTTTAAGAAGCTATTAGGTACTTCCAATTTGGACCTAGATTTTTTTTTGATTTCATAAGTAGACTTATCCCGCTCTACTGAAGTTGATTCCATGAAGGGAATCGAGCCGAAATGTAATTTTACGCTTAATATTGTACGGCTACCGTAATATTGTACGGCAAATATTAATCTTTTTACATATTTTTTTTCTTAATTTACAACAAATAATAAAAATAATGTGACAGCCAATAACCACAGATATATATTAATAAAAACACAATATTTCGTTCATTGCGAGCGAAACCAATCCTAACCTTTTAAATAAAGTGGAATAAAGTACAAAGGAATATTGTTTTTTATTAATATAATGCCTTTCCACCAAGAATTGACAGTGAACACCCTAAAAGTGAGCAGATATATATGTTTTTTATCCATATGTGAAGAAATAGTGTCAATTTAATTAAAAGCATGAGAATGGAAAAAAAATATTAGGCAACACCAGGGGTGGGCTGGAAGGGGGGTCGGGGGGCTCGCCCGAGCTCCTTGTTAAAATTCGGCGAGCCCCTTGTTAAGTTAAGAAAATCATTCCTTTAAGATCAAATTAGCACCTAACTGCAACTTCTTTCAAATTGTAATACGAAACAGAAGACTTTGTTGCTAAGACAACCAACTAGTCGCAAAAAAGCCAGGAGCCACGTCATATGCATCATCCATGGTATGAAAACATTATGGCTGAGATTTACCGAGCCCCTTGTTAACATATATATTACCAGCCCACCGCTGGGCAACACGTATGCGGCCATACTCCTCCAAGGGCTAATACTCTTCCATTCCATAAAACAACTAACAACCAAACAGAACATCTTAGCACGTATTAAATGTTTGTATTTATGATTGTTTTTCAATTAAAACAAATGTTTATATTGCAAGATGTAAGTGATTGTTCAAAATGGAGATTTTAATTTCTTACCTAGTGTTAAAAATAATGTTTTAACTAGATTTAACTTCTACCCGAGATATTCATCACGTTTGTTTAGGAAAAAGATTATAGATAAAAATAAAATGTTAAGGAGATTTGATACTTTGACACTTTTCACAAGTGGAAAAGAATATTTGAGTATTTTTAAATGTGTCGGCTACAACCAAATTTGAAGATATTGTAGTTTATTAAATCAATATGTGATTTGATAATATGCTGGCTACAATTGCTTTGACCCACTAAACGAGGGATAGATACATATATGTACATGTTTGCGTATAGGTAGGTATATTAAGTTATAAATTCTACTTATTTATAATATATTGACTAACTGTATATAATCTGTTATGATAAGAATTCATTTATGTACTCTATCTTTGTATTACAAATAATATTATATATAAATTGTATGTGAGTTAAATGTCTATACGTCGTATATTTAATCATTTTATGTCATTTGAGATGAATTTAAACAGAATTGCAACGTGGTCACTTAAAGTCAGTTCGAGGATACTTATGTCCTAGATTAAATGTTTAATACCATTGCTAAGGAGCTTAAATTGCTTGGCTACATTACAGCCGTAGAAAAGTAGTTTTCAAATTGTTCGTATATTTTCATTTTAGAGAGAAATAAAATAATTATAAATTGATTACTCGACAGAACAAAAAAATCTTGTTAGTGATGATCTCTTCCCATTTGTTGCCTTCCTGGTGTAAACTCTATTTAGTCTCAATCGTGTTTCGTACTATATATTTAAAAAAAGAAAAAAATGGTTCATGTCTTTTAATAAAAACACCATAATGCTACACTTAGGTTAGACCATTCTCCATTTTATCTTTCATGTTTATTACTAATTATCAATAATTTAATTTTCTATTTACCTAAAGAACAGTTATTATATTTAAAAAGAAAATCATACCATGCTGCGTGTATTGTGTAAAATAAAAATAACGATAAATAAATATTTACTCCAACATACTTGTTTATTTTCATATATCTAGGTATTGTAAGCAATGTAAATAAATATTAGAGGAATTTATTTGTGTAATTTTCATATTGTGGTTAATTTTTTAAATCTAATTGGTATATTATTCCGTTGACCATATTAGTGATTTGGTCCGTGGTTTAGTATTCTAATACCAATCAAATCTTCCATGAAAACCGCAGTTTGCTTTTGTTTGTCATATTTTAAATCTGATAGATAAAATTGTGTGAAGTATATACGGGAAAGATAAGCGAACGATACAGATTGTTTTTAATCTGCTATTCAGCGAATTGAAATAATGCGTCAAGTTTCACGATAAACAATACAACAAAGTATGAATGCCGAATGAGACTTTTCAAGCCGATAGTAGCAGACATTGCACAAATTCTGTCACTTCAAGAAATTTGCTACATCTTTTGGAGAAAAAGTTTACCTTCCCTGCCCCTCACCATTCAATCCTTAATCACATCTGTTTCAAAATTAAAAGTTGTTTATTAGTCCCATTAACTATCATTCTTGCTTATTATTATTTAATTGTTTTTTTTACTTGTAATTATACCAATTCTTTGTATTTAATTAACCATTATTAATATCTATATATTTGTAATTATTATTTATTGTTGCCTTCCAAATTGTACCTAAATAAAATGTATCTTAACTGTATCATTGAGGAGATATCATCTTCGGTGTGATGCAGAAAAGAAAAGAGTTTATCGAATAAAAAAAATAAAAAAAGACATTGTACAAAGTTTTGTTTGATTTCGTCTTCACCGTTTGATAAGAATGATTCTAGTATCAATAGTGAAAGATTAGAGAGTAGGAGATTGACTAAAAGAAAGAAAATTCATTGAAGGAATTATTACCGTGTATTCTTTATTGGACAAGCGTTTAACGAAACATACTCTCTTGCTATTGGGGTACCTATTATGTTTCCAGTTTCCTGTGAAGGTTCAACTAGTTCAGCAGTGGCTAAAACGTCGACCGCGTTACCTTTTCTAGTCGCCCGCCTGATGCTTTCAAACAATAATAGAGTGTTTCTTGTGTCATCCTTTTCTTTTTGTTTCCCTTTCATACAAATTATTTTGTGCTTTGAATTACTATTATTCTTATGACAACTTAGCAAATACGGTAAGTAGATCGCTACCACTGATTTCAGCATTAGGTCGCACTCAGAGTTTAAAAATTTGGCCACCTATGAACGCATGTTCAGTTGTGTATGTGAATAGCTAGTAATTTATAATAATAAGATTAAACCATTTTACCACCAAACGTTAACTCTGATATCTATCCAAAGACTCGAAGCGGATATGAAAGAAGAAATTTTCCAATGTGGATGTCCTAAAACGTAATTGATTGGAAATAGGTTCATTCAGGTTGTATTTAGTAAGCAAAGAGCGTACCTGAATAATTTGATTTCTTGGAACTATGCCGCAGGACTGTGGTAAATCAAACAGAATAAAAGGATGCCCCGTGATGTAAAATGACGCAATACTTAGAGTGTTCCTGAGATGAATAGCAATTCTAAAGTTACGTCTTTAGTTAACGTTACGCCGTGTTGAATTTATTGTCAGTCGACGCCCTTGGGATTGCTGCAAACCAAGGCGCAGCGAGCCACCACCGTCTCCTAATATTTTATTTTCAATCTAAAAAAATGACATTGTACTACAGCTTACCACACCCATTTTCTATTATTAAAATAACTAGATGACGTATACGATATGTTATGGTTTTAAAACTATCGTCATAAAGATAAGGTATTATTCTGTAAAATTTCTATGGATGTTAAAATTTCTTGTAGAATATAAAGCTATATACACATGTGCTCGAAACAATGCTCATTATATGGCTTTGATCGTCACAAATTTTCATTTTATAAATATTCAAAGTATGTAAAAGTTTTGTAATAATTATTTTTCATTCAAAATGACAGTAAAATATTCTTAAAAAAAAAATCTCTTGATTGACATTACCGTCGTTAAGGGGTGGTGTGGTGGGTTATTTCACTATCAACAATTGTGAAAAATTGCGCATATCTGCGGAAAGGTTACCATTCCAAGGCTTGCATGAAAAAAACTTCAATTCTGGTGTAAAATATCGCGTGCACACAAACAAACAACAGGCCGCTATTTAGACAATCAATGAGCAATTTCATTCATCCAAATAAATACCCCTGAGATATCATTCTTCCAATATTAGAACGAGATTTAAAGATAACTGTTTTTATTAAATTTAATTTCCATAGATCAGTATTGTTCAGAAACTATTTCCCTTTTTTAAGTAAGGATCATGATCAGAAACAGCTGACTATGGGTACCTGGTAAATTGGATATAAGCAGGTATAAACATACCAATCTAATCATAATATACTAAGCACAATATACAATATGAAAGCCAGCAAAATATAGATCCATACTAAATTATGGTGACCTATATTCACGAGCTTTAGAGTTTAATGTTCATGAAAAAAACAGTCATTATTTTTCAATGAATAATACAATGGTAAAAAAAATGTGAAGGATACTCAAATTTAGAGTCATGGCTTATTTTATTTATGCATAGAATTACCAGTAGACCTTCATTTGGTATAGGTGTCTAGTGCAGTGTTTATAATTTTATAATAATAACTTATAAGTCATTTTTGAGTTATTTGAAACGAGAACACAGTGAGAAAAAACGAACGTTTTTTGACAGTTATTGTATAATATTAAGAATAAATATATTCAACTTATTTAGTGGTAAATAATTTGATGGATATGTGTCACTGTGTATTTTATTTTTACCACATTCAATTGGAGCAACAAGCTTGCGAAAACGCATTTATTTATTCACGATTATTATTATAATACAAACAGTGAAAATAAATCAGAATCATTGTGGTGTCGAGTCATAGAATAAATAACAAACAACTATATACATACCTGTACAAATATTATTATTAGTTTTAGTGTTTCTTTTTTACTTACGATTCTTTTATAAACATTTTTTTACAAAAATTTAGCTATCGACAAAAAAAACTTGCTATTGGCAAAGATTTGAGTATCTTTGAGCACGAATTGAGTGGCACAGATTGATTCTTTTGTGAACATTTTCCTACACTTTATCTAAATCTAGATTTGTTTTTTTTTTATTGTTGTTTTGAGATTTGAGGAAATATAAGTCACGTACACGCGTCTTTTCAATTTTTCTTGTTAAAATTAATTACGTACCTACTACAAAATAAATATTTTTAAAAATGACTTATTTAATAGCGGTACAAAATGTTACAAAAACAAACATTTATATATTGTTTTAGAGTTGAGTACATCAATATTTGATATATGCCAAGTAGGTTATACGAAAATGGCTGTGTACGGAAACATTAAATAAATACAATGCATAAAACTCTATGTTGTTTGTACAATCATAATTTCGACATATTAAAATACCGACAAAAAGATATTAGGTAAATGGAAAAATGTCATTTTAGTAGACTTTGAAACAGGTAACTTGTAAATGCGAGGCATTCAAAATTTTACAGAAAAGTGGAAACATTTCAAATGTAATATGTACAATTATATTTTGAATTCATAATTGAAATTAAAGATTTTTGATTTTACGTTTATTAAGTAATTATTAATAAAAATATATGCATACAACTAATTATTGTGTAATTTAATTTAATTTTACCACACACCATCGTTAAAAATAGTTGTAATAATCCTGTGACTCAATCAAAAAAATTATAACAAAATAAACACCATTAAAACACGTCAAGCGAATTCTGTTACCAATATCAATTAATCAAGTATGAAACATAACATAATTAACATCATACATAAAATGCTGAATTCTGTACGAATAAAAAAATGAAGGTAGGTAAAATATTATATAGAAGATATGTATATATTTCTAAATTGATAGTTGAAATCATGCGACAATAATTCATAGAAATGTTTGCTTAACAATTTAAATCGGTAAAACAATTAACATTCTCATACCGGAAACGATAAAAAACTAAATGCAAATTGTTGTGGCCAAAAGCGTCTCGAGTGTTTTTATGGCACCTTGAAATAATTTTCTTTATAAACTTACGAATAAAATTTATTATCATTTCGCTATGCGTGTGAATAGCACACTTTAAATACAATGCCGCAAGCAAAACACATGGAAACTAGCTGTAATATTGATCTAGGATATTAATTCAAATTTGAATTTCCAAAGTTCAAGATCCACCAAAGAGCCATATGGATGTAACGTTAATGAAAAATATTTAAATTAAGAACTTCCCCAATGTCTTACAAATGAGTTGGAAAATGTAAATTGGATCTAGTAAAAAAATAGTGTAATCGTTTCTTACGAGGTATTAAGTGTCAATTAATACCAGCAGTAATATTTAAAATTGCCCTATTCGTTGGAAGCAGGGCTGTAAAGTCGTGTAAAAAAGACGACTCTGACTCGAAAGAAATTGTCAATCATTTCACTTTAACCTATATATATGTATTCCATGAGATCATCTTTAGTCAACCATGCATGTAATTTCAACATTATGTATTATTGTGGTTTGAATACACATATTTAAAAAAAAATGAGTCGCTCGTTGTTCACGACTCCGACTTCACAGCCCTGGGCGTAAGCCTTATGGTACGCATACACCTAATCCGCCATCGTCCGAACTATGCTCGGCCGTGTCGTCCGATCAAAACAAACGTATGTAAAGAAATGACAGCGCGTACACTACTACAGACGGCATCGTACGATGACGGCTGTCTCCGACCAATCAACCGACGAATCCAAACATGTTGGGATTGGTCGGCCGTCTGCCGGCTACTTTTGACAGAACATCAACTGCTACTGACTTCAGGTTGGTATTGTTGCGAGTCTGCCGCCTACTTTCGGTGTACTATGGCAGAACATTTACCAGCCATTTATTTCGTATAATTTATCAGTGTTCTTCATATTAATGTGTGATTTTAGCGCGATTATCAAGCCCTCAAAAAATAATTTTAAGTCGTGGCGTTGTTTTTAGCTTAGTTTGTGAAGTTTTTCGCCCTAATAATCCATGACTAGCTTTAACAAACAATTACCACAGAATTCTATCGTACATTTAGTGTAGTTTTCTGTGAAACTCTTCTTGATTTTTATTTGAAAATGGATATCAAAAAATTCTAGGATGCACAGTACTACTGACTAGCGTATCCAATCCCGGGATTTCGGGACTGATTAATTTTGAATCTCGGGATTGAGATTTTCTCACCGAGGAATTTGAAATCCTCAATTCGCTATAATTTTTCCCAAATTCTCACACAAACTCGTTTTTTTTTAGCTCACCGAGGAATTTGAAATCCTCGATTTGATATACTTTTTCCCAGATTCTCACACAAACTCGTTTTTTTTAGCTCAACGAAAAATTTCAAATCTTGAATTTGCCAATTTCGTGTAAATTTTCGGATTTTGCTCAAAATTTCTCAATCCCGGAATTTCAGGATCAGACAATTGAACGGGATCCCGGGATTGGATGCCCTACTACTGACTGCTACTAACTTCAGGTTGTACTTGGTGAAAACCGGTCGGCCGATAACGCACAGTGAATGCACACGAACGGCTGACACTTTACGTCAGAATAGGTCCGACACGAAGTCGGCCGATGATTCGGTTTTGGTGTACGCGTACCGATAGGGTTTGAAATCGCTCGTAGACCCGTAGTACACGTTACAATCGGATATCTATTAAAGTTTGAGTATGAAGCTTTTTGAACGATTACAAATTCCCTCTTATAATCCTTATTTTACTGGACCTACACAAATGTACAACGCAGTACTTAGTCATAGATTTTAGGACATATTGCGGAAATAAAGGAAACATATTACATATGTTTTTGAAACCTGATAATTAAATAAATAAACGTAAGATTAATTGTAAGAGATTTGAAAATATGTGTAATTTCACTCAAATCTCTCTAAAATAAGAATAAAGACGATTATTTTTTTAATGATCGGCAACAATAAGCATGGCTTCACACTTGAAACACAGAAGTATAAATAATAATTGTTCATATATGCGAATGAGTAATGGAGTCAGTATAAATATTTAATTAAAAACCGTTATAGAACAAAGCAGTCACGTTAACATATTTTTGATTAAATGGCGGCTTGCAGTTGTAATCTTTACGTAATATAAAACGCACTAAGGTACAAATATAAATCAATACCAAATAACAATGGTTTTCTTTTAAAAGACTGATGCAGAACGTTCTATGAAAAATATAAAATTATATTACCGAAAGACAAATAAGTAAGTAAAAAACGACAATTTTGTCGCATCACCTTTAAAACCTCGAAATTTTCGTAAATTAAAAGGGATACACAATTTAATTATGCATCGAATTTTCTGAAATAACAATTTTAAATGAATTATTAAATAAAAGATAAAACATGTATGTTAATTACGACTTTATTTATGTACATTGTTGATTTAAAAAGGTAAAGCATTTTATTTTCAGTGAAGCTTCATTATGAAAAAAATCTTTTTCAGTTGCTGTGTTGATAGCATGTTCAATTATCACTGTAAATAGAATCATTCAAATAAGACGTCATACACGAGCAAAGCGAAAAATAGCTACTAGCAATTTTCCATTTTGAATTTTGCATGTTTATCAGTGGAAAATACCACGTATAACTTTACCAACGACCGTTAACATAAAATGTCATAATACCTGGGAGTTTTAAATTGAATCAGACGAGAAATATTCCCCTGCATAGTTTATCATGATAAAGTTATTAACTTGTAACATTTCCTCGTGTCAATTGGCATAAACAAATATTAATGCGATGCTGAGTAAATTCATATTTTATATGTAGAATATTCTTGGCATTTTGCACATATCGCGCAGTCAAATATGCTGGAGATATCTTTGTATTACATTATTTTTAACCGTCGCTTATGAGATGTCATTACTCATCGAGGTTGCCAGGCTGCAATTTTTGTCTTCCTTATGATAGGGAAAAAATATTATGTTCCCCTTACGATTTCCACAATTCTTTAATTTATACAGATAACCTGTCTTAAAAGGAAACGCCGAGCTGGTGGATTATCGACGTTGATAATAATAAGACGTCAATATTCTCGTTGGATTCTCGAATGTTTAGTAAATTGAAACTTGAATTATATGTATATGTATTGAGAACGCTGATCGCCATAGAACGGAATGAATTAATGTCCAAATTTAATATTTTTCATTTCTACGAATTATTTTTATACTCGGTTCAAGAAATCGGACCTAGCAGTTGACAAAAAAATAACTTTGTAAACAGCATGGACTATTGAAATGTTTGTTTACTTTTAATCAACTATATTTTTTAACAAACCAAACCGGGTGTCGTTTTAAAGTTATATTTTCTTTTTTTATTCCAGCATTAGGATATAATAATATAAATAAAAATAACGGTTACATAATGGTCCAAATAAAGCTCAGGATTGACTATATTTGTCATTTTTAATCTTCCGATAATTTCCCTCCATACTGACGAGGATAAAATTGAAATCAAAACAACTAAAACAGGCGATCATGCGTAACTGAATACCTTGACACCGTGTTTTTTGTAAGCAAAAAAATATCGAATTAATGGCTAAAACATCAAGTAAGTATGCTTAGATCCGCTTGCGTGATTTGACATATCAAAAATTCATTGGTCACCGATTCTAATCTGAAATTTAGTGTTGCTAGTGAAAAAGAACAACAATACATTTGGGTAGGTAATTGTTTATTTCCTGTGTCGGGATTAGCAGAAGACGTTAGCTAAGGTTAACCCAACAGTGACATGTTGCAAAATGTGACCGAAATTATTAACGTATGTTTAATGGTTTATAAGATTATCAATAGTTACGAATTTTAACGGAGCAAACTGATTACAATAAGAAACCGTACAACTAGGGCATTGATGCACAAGCTGTTTGACAGTAGGCCCAATCTATCCATTTGTGAATTGCTGACAGGCGTCAGAACTCAGAAGTTAAACGTTGTGCGGATTATATTTTCATTGGCCCCAATCTACACAGCATCGAAACATCTATCTATTTTATGCTGCGCATAACATACATACAATAATATGTAAGGAAATAAAATTAAATGCTTACAAAAGACATGCGCAAAGCGTGACCTTTAAGAGTTGTCTGTTGAGGACTACCACTGAAATATATTTCATGAAAACCATGCGGCGTCAAAGAATTGACGACGGTTTCATTTCAAATGGTGTGGCACATAATTATCATTTTTATTTTTTGAGTAAATTAGCTTGAATTAACATTTAAATAAATAATAACGAACTTTTCAATGGCCGACTTTCACTGCTTGTTAAAAAAAAGTCTAAATATCATGTCAGGCCACAAGTGGCCCACGCGTAT
This sequence comes from Himalopsyche tibetana, assembly GCA_030503985.1. Taxonomy (NCBI): domain Eukaryota; kingdom Metazoa; phylum Arthropoda; class Insecta; order Trichoptera; family Rhyacophilidae; genus Himalopsyche; species Himalopsyche tibetana. The sequence continues at coordinate 6,773,278 of JAPJYX010000014.1, forward strand.
AACATGGTTGTGTATCACTGTACTAGGTTGTTTTTTTTTAAGATAATGATACAATTTATGACTATCAGCATTTTTTATAAATCCACTTAAGCTGATAAAAAAATTTTACCTACTTATGTATTATTTTATCCATATTAATTATCGTTCGTTTTAAATTATGTAAGAAGACCTATTAATTAAGGTATGTACCTCTAGTGATATCAATAGCAGGCTGTACACCGGGGCAGTCATGCGCGATTAGGTGACGTGTGTTCCACAATACACCCATCGTGCATTGTTGTGCCCAGTGATCCACTAGGGACTAAATTGTTCCAGAGCATGTCCGGAAACATAAAGTTTGCGTAGCGCTGCAACGTTCCGCCATATTGTGGGACATTTAACTTGGCCCGAGATATTTTCCATGTTTACGGCCTGGGAGTGAATGCAGACGGAACATGCGACGCGCGCGCAGTTCTAAACGAGCATTCGAACTGTCAAAATCATATGTCATCATGACTTCGGCGTGGGGAACAATTGGGAAAGCTATTGGACCTTACCAAAGCCTTCATATATTGTGGGATACTACAAGCCGAGACTATCATTCGAGATGTCATTGTAGCAATTTATTTTCATCTTTCAAAACTTCTCGAAAAATGGTGACGGCTGTCAAAAAAACGTCTTTCCTTAAGTTATATTACTCCATGGCTTTTATAGTATATTATATATGGCGAATAAACTGTCATCGCGGATGATTGAATAATTGGATTTTTATTGTAGGGATCTTATAAACATTAGTAATTAACTTTACTCGCATTGTTTGCATCCAATAAAATGAAATAACGTTCGTTCAGACGCAACACTGGCCAACATAACCTTAGCGGGTGACCCTACTGTGAACCCTCGTGCGAACAAGAAAGTGTTCTGGGACATTGTTCTCGAGACAAGAACGTATATATTCAGGGTCATATCCCGGGACATTCATTTCCTAGTGAATGGGAAACATAAGGAACACACGCCACTTAGAAAAAATAATCTTGCATAACTACGCCCCATTGTAAAAGCCTGCATCTTCAATACCTTCGATGGATTCGGCAGTAACATTGTGAAAATTCATTTTAAATATAAAGTTAAGTTCAAAACTTATTTGAATATTTAATTAAAGATTTCGACTGAAGGTGCTGGGTGGAATTTCAATATTAAATTTGAATCGTTGCTAACTCCCTCATTCGTAACCATAGTGGATTCAACCCGACGTATAGCGTAAACCTACCGGGATCTCCACTTCTATACCCTATATAAATATAATCATAAAACCTTTGCCGACAAACAAATAAATATAATTCTTGAAACTACTTACTACTCAAATCTGTGGGCATTCCATGAGCTTATCCTTTTCCCCAGCAATGGCTTTAAACTCAATGATACATCTATTTCTTATATAAACACGAAACATTCGTTTGTTAAGCGTCAGTTCAAGTTCATCCGTGCACTTGAACGTCTGAAGATGCCGAAAGGCGAAACCCGGGTTGTTAGTGACAAAATATGTGAGAATGTACATAGTTTGAACGGTTCAAATTTATTTAATATCTTTGTTGAATTTCTATCGGACACACCAAAGAACATCAGTAGATTCTGCTGTTAATTAACAAAATAATTACCCTTTATATCAGGGTCTTAATCAGTGATTTATAACCATGTGGCCCACGGGCACACTGGAATCTGTGATTGGATAAAAACAAATTATTATATTTATTTTCATTTACATATTGCTTTAGAACTGTATGCAAACAAAATACAGTAATGTAACTGCATCCGTTGTCATCCAAATAACAACAGTTCAGGGCCGGCCCGTGGATTATTGCGCCTGTGTGCGAGGCGCCTTTGGCCGAAGTTCGGCGCCTCAAAAAACCAAAAGCGATCCACCAATCTGCGCCCCTTTGATTATTTTTTTAGAAAAGAAAAGAAAAAAGTTTATCGAATAAAAAAAAAAGAGCCGGCGCATGTGTGCGCCGCACACTTCGCACACGCTTAGGGCCGGTGCTGCTACAGATGTTACATTATTCTAGATTCTAGATGAAGGGTTGGCACAAAAAATGCTATATCATGTACTGTTTCTTAATTTTTGGCTATCTTGTTTTAATACCTATAAGGTGAAGTAATTTTTTGTTTAATTTTATGCATTTAAAATTGATTTGAAGAGTTAGTTTGTAATGACTATAATCTGGCTAAGGTGGCAAAGTGGTCAATAAAACAAAAAGTATAAACAATTCTTGCTTTAAGTAAATATTTATAGGCGAACGAATAACAATAATTAGCATTATAATAAGGTATTATGAGCTATTCAAACCGTATAAAACAATTTATTAACCTGTTAGATGTTGATGAGATAGGTACTGAAATAGTTATCAGTTTTTTTATCAACATAATTTATGAAATTAGATTCATTTGAGGGCATTCCTTAAAATTGGTAGTGTGGTGATTACCACACTGTATACAGGGTATTTACAAGCCATTACATAGAAATAATATACAAGTATCAGTATCACTTTACTTAGAAATAGTGTAGAATCAGAATGTATGTATATAGGTGATTATTATTGGCGTCTTAAAAAGACGTCTAAAAGATAAAAGAATCGAGATAAGATAAGATAAGATATTCCTTCATTAGATAAATATTTAAAGAACACTGTACATAAAGAACGTATTCAAACATTAGTTATTTCAAACATTTTTTAGAAGGTAACATGATTTGATAATTTCGAGTCCTACTGTTTATTCTAATTTAATAATATTTTAGAATATCCAACCCTTTCTCCTTTAATTAACAATCATTCAATTTATTGTAATTTGTTTACGTAGCAAAATTGTTATACATACTGAAAAATATAGAGCTTTTCAATTTATCTATTCAGTACTGGAGCAATTTGTAGATAATCGATACATGTAATACAAAAAAGGCGGGGAAATGATAAATTGAGCCATATTTTGACAGTTCAGAAATATAGGAATTTTATAAATATGAGCAAAATGCATTCTTGGTAACGCTGCTGTTCATAGAAAACAAACGGAAGTTTAGATGAAGTATTCAATATGTCAATTCAAGTATTCATGCTGACGTATTTACGAAATAATAAATTTGCATTCGCATACAATTTGCATTCTGAAAATGATAAAAGCAAATGCTGGTCAAAAAAGTACAATAATATTGTTGAACGTGACTTTGAAGTTAAATTTAGTTTCTTAAAGCACACACAATACTGTTTAATTATTGTAACAGTTGACGATATATGTGGAATGTTTTCTTTAATTTATAACGAATACAGGTAAAGCAATTAGAAGCTAAAAATGGCTATCGTTAGCTATGCACATGATCAGAACAGTGTTGAAATGAGTAATACGTTCAGAAATGGTGACTAAAAGCATTGCTTTGGAGTATATTTAGGAACGCAGGTAGTCAAACTCAGGCTTGGCAAATAATACCTCTATGTTCACACAAAAGAATTAAGCTGTTGTGATGGGACAGTGCCTACATATTTCACGGCGTAATTTACGTAGTATTGAAAAAAGCACCAATACACAGGTGTGCATACAAACACGAAAGTAGTTTAGAAGTCTCTTTATGGCTAATAACGCGGGTGGTCGCAGCAAAACAGTCAAAAGTATTGCCATTATAAATAAACGGTACTGCGGCGCTATAGTAATATAGCAACATTACATCAATATAACATTCTTTGGCGGAATTGTTATAATACCGAATTGAACTTCGACTCTAGGGAGAAACTGTTGTCTGTAGAATAATTTAGATCACTCACCTTTCTTTGTTTACGATCAAATTGAATTCGGCGACAATCCGAAACAGAAACACAATGAAGTTAAGTATTTAAAATGGCGAGCACGGGTTTACACTGACAATTCACTGAAGAGAATGAAACCAAATGAAACTTCGCGTTGTTCGTCGATCGCTTCGGTTTGTTGGAAACAAAATATTATATGCCGACCAACCAGCGGCCGTCAATCAGAAAACATGAACGTCTTGTTTCTTGTTTTATTGAAGTAAACAATTTGATTGCTATTATCTTCAAAATATTAAATTATTTTTTTATAATACATGTTGTTTAATGAATGATTATTCAAATTAAATGATACATATGTACATTTCCACGTTAAATTATTTCATACAAATAATATTATAAATTCATGTTGTGATTTAAATGAAAACCATTTATTTGTGATAAAAATTATTAATTGATTTATTATTTCATGTTAAGCTTAATGGCCATAATAAATATGAAATATTTATTTTATCACATTCTAAATCTGGTGGGAGGATGTCTACAAATTCCCTTCCTCCCTTCCTCCCTTCCGATCCTTCAATTATTGGGCGTAGCGAGAGCGATTAGTTAATCACTAGCCCTGTCTTAGCCTTAACCTTCTATCCCCACTACTCTCTTTGGAAAAAGAGAGGTTGAGCGACTAAGTAACAAACAGTTCTCGTTGAATAACTTCTGTTGGGATACCTCCATTAGGAGACATATACTCCACAATGGAAGTGGACATGGATAAAAAATAAAAAAGATAATTGTCTAAATGACAATCTGTAAAGGATTTATGTCATTTGAATTAATTCCTAAAAACCAAAAAACTGTAATATGTCAAGGACGAATAAAATAATGTGACTTGCATATTTTTCAAATACAAAATATAAATGTTTATTATTACTAGTTAACTTTCGTTTTATTTAAACGCAAGGTAAACACAGGTAAATACGGCCACACATTTGAGAATGACTGATTTAGACTGGTTGTGCATTTGAGAGTGGGGGGTTTGGAACGTCGCACATTCGTAAATTCTGTACTTTATAAGGACAAAAGTATGGTCAACATTTTTGTAAAGAATCATTTGAACAAGACCGAAACTACAGTATTTCAGAAAAAAAACAAGTCGAATCATCACAATGTCGTTGGTTTCATAATATCTTTGATTCGATTCATAATTTCCTATAATAAGAGATAACATTGTATCGTGCCAGCGAATCACTTCGATTCCCTCTTTAATGAAACGCAAGCAAAAAAACGTCCTTCTTCTTTTTTGGTCGTACCATTTTTACACATTTTAAAACAATTGTTGCACCATACTTTCATTTGTATCCAGTTAAGTCCATCTATAAAACTTTTAGTAAGCCTGTCAACCCGATTCTTTTGACTCAATATACTCAATGACTCGATATACATATATTAGTTCAATGAGTTGTTGGTAAAAAAATCTTTGGTTTCTAATATTCAACCAATAGTATAAATTAATGTTCACTTTTAGGGTGTTCACTGTCAATACTTGGTGGAAAGGCATTATATATTTATAAAAACAATAATCCTTTGTACTTCATTCCACTTTATTTAATATGTCAGGATATTCACTTTGATAATATTCACTTTATTATTGTAACATTTTATCACTTTGTCAAAAATTTCCCAAATTTTAATTATGTTTGTAATTACTTTCAATCGCATTCTGAATTTATGAATCTGGGATGACTTTTTAATTATATGTTAGTTGTGTTGAACATTTTAATTTTGTGTTATTTTAGAATCACTTTAATGTAATTGGCAATTTCTTTTCAATGCCAACTGTTGTGTATAACTTTTCAATTTTGTATAAATAGCATTGTTAAATTATATTTCTTATCAGTTGACAATGCTCGCAATGAGCGAAACCGGTCCTGACATATTAAATAAAGTGGAATGAAGTACAAAGGATTATTGTTTTTATAAATATATAAATTAATGTGTTCAAATTATAAATGAGCCATTGACGACAAAACTTCAATACTTATTAAAGTCTTCATTAGATTTCCGAAAACTACTGAACCCACTGACACTCCTCTGAGTAAAATGTTACATTCTATACATGAACAATTATTTTCGGAATATGTATTTTAAAAATATTTTCCATCTTTTTTTCGTCTTATAATGGAGATTTAGACCAAATCTTAACTTTTTTAACACAATACTTAAATTCATAATTGTTTCAAAATTATTGCAATACAAAATTGAACTGCCTTTAGAATAGAAATTTCTTGAGAAAATTAGTTTAATATTTTTTTATAAAGTGCTAATTTAGAAAACAAAACTATAATTTTATAACATGTTTTTTTGTAGCGGAAACTTTTGACTTTTTGATAGCTAAATTTTGAAGACTGAAAACTATGATCAAACTGATAAACGCTTAAGAGTAACGCATGCAGTGGCAGATTACCTTATAAGCGAATGAGGCGCCGAATCTTAGGGCTCTCAAAATAGCTCATATGATAAATAACCCATATTTTTTAAATTCAGTTTTTTATATTGATCTTTACTTTAAATGGAAATTTGGTAACGCTTCTAAGTTATCCGAAAAAGGTCTCCAAAATTTATTGCGCCCGGAGCCTGCTAAAGTCTTAATCTGCCTCTGAACGCACGCTTATGAATAAGCTTTTATAATATTTAAAAAATACTGAAGTTTTGATGGGTGTCAAGCTTTTTTTGTCCTCAGTCTAATAACAATTGGTCACAGTGCAGTGACCAATTGCATTGAACCGGTAATAATTTATTTTGTGAAGAGTTGTTCTATGGCGCTTATAACATTATCGTCCTGAGATGAATGAAGAATATACCTGAAGTTAGTAGCGGCACACCTGTTGCTAAATTTCACGTACTTCGTGGTTAAATGACATATAGATGCAAATAGATTATAGAACCATATTAATTTTGGTTCTTCCATCGAAAGGTATGGACAGTTAATATTTACATACAAAGTAAGTCACATATATAAATTATATGTTTATCAATTGCAATGTCCCTATCGAGCATCTGCGGGTGTATTGAGAAATTTAAAAAAATCATTCTTTTGTTATTAAATTTTGAAAAATATTCTTGATTAACTAAGAGGTATTTTATTGCAACATTGTACAATACAAAATATGATAAATGAGGAGCTTGGGATCAAACACGCTTGAATCCAGTTTTAAGGAAGAACCAGATACCGCTTATTTATCGATATTGGAGTACTTCAATATTATAGCTATATTATTTAAAAGAAGAGAAGCTATTTTTTTAACCTCGCAGTTTCCAAGCAATTAAGAGTTAAAATATGAAAGGTGTGTTTTTCTCTGGTTAAAAAGTTGATTTGGTCATTTTTGATCCCAAGTTTCTCAACTATCTAATAAATTCAATGGATTGTACTAAAGATTTTGTATTATACGTATACATATTATCTAGACATCAATCGAAAATGACAACGTAGTATTATTGATAATATCATAAACTCTACACTTATCATAGAACAGGGGTTACCAACCTTTTTGGACACTAGAGCGCAATCTAAAATATTGGCAGGGCGGCGAGCACCGAGGAATTTGAAATCTTCAAATCCCTATACTTTTTCCCAAAAATATCTCCGAAACTCGTTTTTTTTTAGCTCACCGAGAATTTAAGATCCAAAATCCTAGGATTTTAAAGATTTGATAAGTTAGTTGGCAGGTGTATCGAAATCAGTCGGCCGGCGCCATGGCGCCCGCGCGCACTGGGTTGGTAACCCCTGTCATACACTATAGATGTTTATAATGATGGGACAATGAAAAGACTAGTAGTAGGTTAGTCGCATTGCTGTTTTTTTTTGTATGAATTTATCAATGATACTACGCAATGTTTTCGTACATGTTGACAAAAACATTTTTTTTAGTAAAAGAGACATACTGTATTTTGGTTTTGATGTATGTATTTCGCGAATTTATTTTTGACAGTTTTATCATTCTTCGCTATTTACAGAATCTCTTAAATGGTGGCAGATTACCGGTTTTAATTATTGGGCAGGTGTAAGGGCGCACAAAAGCAAGTTTTTGTATATTTTCCAAACACCTGGAGAGCTGGAGGCTTGCCAGTTGTTACAATCTGGCGGCCAAGGTGCAGAGTAGTTCCTTAGTACGTACCTGATCCGTCAGGTCAGCGCAGTGACGTCGCTGTCTTCCGGAGGGGCCTAATGATTCTTAAAAAGGACATGCAAACCCACAGGAGCAATTTAATAGTTCGTCAGATAAACTATTCCATCTGTTAGCTTGATCAAAATCTACATTAATAATATGGTACATGTTATAATATTTACCTACACGCAACAGTATCATAACAAACACATACAAACAAAATATAAAAGAGGTATAACAACTATTATTTCTAGAAAGTAAAATTACTTCTTCACTAATAAAATATAAATGTATCGCCTGTGTGGTCGAGCGGTCAACGTCGTTGACTTCGGTAACGGAGGTCCCGGGTTCGAATCCCGGTGCGGACAGTTTTATAAATTGATTTTTCAATCGATTTATGAATTTCTGTTCGAAGACATGGATGGAAGTGATGTCTTGAATTCCCCCCTCCCACCGTTCCTATCCTATGAACGGGGCGTATCGAGAGCGATTAGCTAACCACTAGTCCTGTCCTGGCTCTATCCTTCTATTCCTACTCTCTTTGGAAAAAAAGAGGTTGAGCAACTGAGTAACAAGCAGTTCTCGTAGAAACACATCTGTTGAGACAAACTCCATTAGGAGTCCATATGCTCATTGGGAGCGTACATGGTAAAAAAAAATGTGATCAATTGAAAGATAAAGATTTCAGATTTTTATTTTTGGGAAATAATACCATCTAAATTTTATATTTTGAATACTCCAGAACATATAATATCCGTAGAAGAAAATTAACATTCAAATTCACAATTTTCAAAAGAACTAAGAGAACAGATGTTTGTATAAGTTAGAATATTTAGAACTAGATGTATAATTCAAATCTATCCATATCGGAGTGAAAGCCTCCTATTTGATATTGTTGATAAAAAAGATTTCACGAGAAAATAAAATTAAGTAATCCGAGTGACCGTCCATCGGCAATAGTGTACAACTGATATTTTTCCAACAAGCATCCTTTTCGTTGTCTAAATCGAGAAACTACTAAGTGACGTTATCAGTATTCTCCTGGTTATTGCCATATTCGCAATCTAGCCTATTTATCAGCCAGCGAGGAATTTGACACAGAAACCATCATGCAACGTTATGCATTGGCGATTAGTGTATAAATGTTTAATTTGTTTTGAGCATATTGATTATTTTCAGATCGTTTAAGAGTGCCTACGCCACTGTAATCTCGCAAGATTTGGGTGATACAGGATTTACAGGTATCGCGTGCCATGGCGCAATCTCAACGACAATGTTTAATTCATTATTCAATTAAATCTCCATCATCCTCAGCTGTCAAGAGGCGGAATGAGCCAATTCGCCTTCTTACTTAACGTCACGAATCACGTTGAAATACGACTAAACTGCATCCACATGCTTAGGGCAGTTACCCTATCTACATTTTATGCAAATATGTACAAGAAATCAAACAAAAAAACCTTTATATGGTTCATATTTTAGCAGTAGATATTCTAAGTTTCCGACATCATAGAATATTCCAATGCGTGGTGCATAAATAAACAGTTTATTTGTAAATGTTGCAATGTTCTGTCTGATGACGCTTCTTAACGAGGCGAAACACGTAACATAATTTCTGGCACAGTAAGTGGAGTAACAAAATAATCAAATTTAATTTTATATTAAAAATAAACTTCCGCAAAATCGCCGAATCCATCAAAAATATTGATTATTCGTGATAACACCTTAATTGCAATTATTGCGAACTATATTTTAATCCATGTTTGAACTGATATGAAAGTATGACAAAACTTAAAGTTTCAAGTGAAATAAAAGCATAAAAATACAATTCAAAGAAAATGTTGATTACTAAAAAAATATATAATCTACGTATAAGATTAAAAAAATAATCGGATGACATGAAACCATCAAAATTAATGTTTATTTTTATAATGTGGCTAATGAGAGCTGACTTTTGCTTTAATTTTCTTTTCTTTCGTATTAGAAAACAGGAAAAGATTGTCTAGCTCAGGGGTCACCAAAATTTTTGAGAAGCGGGCCGGATTGAACTAAGGGGGCCGGACGACAAATACATTCTTATTGGAACCTAATAAGAATATTATTTTATTTGCTTTCATAATAATTATTATGTAAATCAAGCTTGTCAAAGCTCGAAAACGTATCCGGCCTGCGGGCCGTAGTTTGGTGACCACTGGTCTAGCTGGAATAATAAATGTCATAGCATAGATTTTACTATCGATTGTTACATCGGGCTGTAGGACCACAACAACACATTATTTACCAGTTATTTGTTATTATAAATAATACACTTAGTAAACATAAAATAATATATTATTACTTCGTTATTAAGCCCAGAGTTCTCTATGGTTAAAACATCTATAATAATTATAGTTCGATATTTGAAACGATGTCAGTTGCAAAATAAAAGTGATCTATAGTATCCAAAACAAAAGAATGATTTTTATCTGAAAGGAATGAATAAATAAGAGCATACGTTCATTATTCATATTTGACGTCCGCTGTTAATCCACTACTGAATGAGGTTTTTCCATACTTTTATCACAGTAAATATTTGATAATATCTTTTACTCAGCTGATTTAGGGGTAGGCTGGAGGGGGCTCGTGCGAGCACCTTGTTGAATTTTACTAAGGACGGCGAGTTCTTGTTAATTTTAAAGAAAGCAATATTCTCATATCAAATGAGTACCTAACTGCAATTTCTGACTTAGATATTATCTATAACAGCTTCATTATACTATACATTTTTAGCCATTTACATTGATAAGTTTACGGTAAATTGCATATTGTTACATATTATAAGTACATAGTAATTGATTGCTTATTTAAGTATTGTATATAATTCCATCGGAATGATAAAAAAACTCTCTGCTTCCCCATAAAACCGAGGATTGCTTTGATATAAAGCGAGCCTCTTGTTAACGTATTGGTAGCCCACCGCTGAGGTGATCCAATCAAATCAAGGTGACCATCAGGGTGAATGATTCGGAGACATTAAATCACACCATTGCTCTTAAATGATGAAAAAATCAGGTAACTTGTCGATTAGTACTCATTTTATAGCCTTCTTCTCAAACAAGCATTCTATTTATCGTATTATATGATTGTCAACACTGTAAACATTTAAGATAGTGTCTAGACCAGAGGTGGGGAACCCGCGGCCTTTTGGCCACTCTGGAAAAACGAGGCTTGGAGATATCTGGGAAAAAAGTATAGCAAATTCAGGATTTTAAATTCCTCGGTGAGCTAAAAAAAAAACGAGGTTTGGAGATATCTGGGAGAAAAGTATGGCAAATTCAGGATTTCAAATTCCACGGTGAACTAAAAAAACGAAGTTAGGAGATATCTGGGGAAAAAGTATAGCGAGGAAAAGTAGGATAAGGGATTGAATATTAATCAATCCCGTCCTATGTTTACTGCGGCCTTATGTTGAATCAGAAAAATGAATGCGGCCTCTAGAGAAGAAAAGGTTCCCCACTTCTGGTCTAGACTCTGACGAAGTAGATGTAATTTATTTTTGATTTGATAGATCAATAATTTTTGTTTTTATGCAATATATAATTTTTAAAAAATGCACAATTTGAAGAGATAATATTTTATTTGAAGAAGCAGAAGAATAAAACATAAAGCTCGGAGGTGGCGTCTGTTTAGGCAATTGAAATTGGCAATAGGATCATAAAAAAAATCTTGGTAGGTAGTCTACCTTTTTTCTAGTTGTTTCAATAAAATGAACTAGTTGGAATGGTAAAAATAAGTAAACATACCTGGTTGTAGGATTCAGTTTATTAAAGATTATTTAATATAAAAAAAATAAGGAGTCCAAGCTTATTATTTTTTTTCAACTTTTAGCTGTACAACATGAAGGCCATCAACACAGATTGAAGGCGTCTTTGACTCAAACCCTGTCGAAAAATATAACTTGGACCTGAGATTCACAGTCGCCCATCGGCGGATTACCCTATAAGCAAACGAGGCGCGCGCTTGGGGTCTCCGAATCTTAGGGGCCTCAAAAATAGCTTATATAATGTGACCCACATACTTTGTGTTCGGATTTTTATTCTTTTATTTGAGATTTTCTGATGTTTTTATGTTATCCGAAAAACAGAGCCACAAAATTGTATTGTGCCTGAGGCCTCCCATGTGCTTAATTCGCCACTTCACTCGCCGTTCATTTGTGGATGAGTTGTGCAGAACATTAAGAGTATTTTTTTTCTTTTCTTCGTCGTCATTGCGTTATAGAAGGCGGTCGCGAAACAGCGGCAGCATACAATTAACAGGTCGTGGTAGCAAAACCAACTTGTCTTGTAATTTAGGTAAATATCGCATGCGTGGAATATGTATTTTTCTGAAAGGTTATTATTGTTTAGTTAAATTGAATTTTTACACGAAACTCTTTTTCAGTCTCGAAGTACTCGAAATATTTCGTATTCTTTATGTCCTGGGACCCTTTTAGTAATTCCTCTGAAGAAGGGTCAATGTCCTTTATTGGTGTGACTCGTCATTCTTTACATTTGCCCCGAAGTTCACTGTATTAAGCGCAAGCTGTAATCTTAATCATTTCCTGGGAGAAATTTCATCATCATGTTGGCGAAAAGACAGAGAGCGATTTGAGAATTTTGAAGAATATGTGACAGCAAATATTAAATAGTCGGTATTTATTTCCTAGTATTTTTTTCATTATATTTCTGTTTCTAGATATTGGTAAGTTATTAGATGTATAAGTTTGTCAACATAAATACAAATAGTAAAATCGAATGTGTAGCTAAAAGTCTTTTGAGACAACTTTACCAAGGTTAACAGTTGTATTAGTTTACATATTTGAATTTTAGGTAAACATTACGTCAATTGCCATAGGGTCGACCTGCTGTACTTATTCAACCTTCATTCGTTTGTTTCACATCCTATAGAAATGTTCAAACATGAACGACGAACGGGAAAAATTGTTAAAGACAATACGGCTATTACTCGAATCTCTCGACCCCGTTGTTCATACGTCACATGGAGAGATAATGTTAACAAGCTCAATTCAAACAAGCTTGTAATTTAACTTTATTATTTTCTCTGACATTCTTCACACTGAAGACGATTGATAGCGTCCCCAGTCCGAAGTAGGTATCTTATTCTCAAAATATTATAATTTAGCAAAATTATAAATTAAGTTAAAAAGCTAGGTAACTTCTTATTTTGATTAACACGAGTCCCGTGTACAGTTTGGATTTATATGCATGTTGATTTTAAGACGAATTTGTTATGATAAATCAATCACATGATTGTGTAAGTCATTATTCCGAATTTTTAATATGATTAGTGTAAACCTGCGTAAACTGTTTTACCGACAACGAAATGATAATATTAGTCAAAGGTAAAACAGTGAATCATTTTACCACAATAGGTTTGTGTCTTTGATGCACAGATTTATTTAATAAAACCTATTAACAGATGGCAGTACAAACACCATTTTTATTTCAATCACAACTCGTGTTTGTGTTGGAGTCTACAATTAATTGCAGTCTACTTACAATCAGGTTGGTTGAATTATTAAGGGCTTTTAATTTTGGCGCCCTAGGTAATATTTTATTTCCACTTGTTTGTAAATGGCGCATTGGCGTCAGCTGTAATGTCAGGTATTGTCCGTATTATTTTTATATAATAAATGAGTGCTATAAACATTAATTACTACCGCAGTATCTTAATTGTATGTGCAGATGAAACATGTATATTAATATATAGGTTATAGAAGAGTTATAATTAAATTTAAATCTTTCATAATTGTTTTCGTCACCATAAATTTTATCTCTAACAATCTGAGACTGGCTTCTTTTCATCGTCAGGCATTCACGTCCACACAATTTGAACGATTCATATTTAGTATTGAAATTCCATCAAGCACATTCAGTTTATATCCTTGATTACCATAAAGAAAATATTGATAATTATTATTCCATGTTTTAGTTATTAAGTTTCCATTCTTTAATTTATGTATACCTTGTTGATTCCATTTTATGATACAGCGAAAGTGCACCTCGCAAAAATACGCGCCGAGCTGAAATTTGCCATGGGCCATGCATGAGCTGAGGATATCGAGATTTCCATCAGACATAAATCAAAATTGAAATATATAATGGACTCATGATTAAATGAAAATTAAAACTAAAATATGCCCTAAAGTCTGTGAAAAAACTACACATTTATAACAAAGGTTATGTACGGAATTTGACATAACTAATATGAATCATTTGGCGTAAGTACGTGTTCTTGGTTGCTTCTGACATGTAACATATTTTATAGAAAACTTCTTGTCGTTTACACTTTTAACTGGTCATTAATTACATAAAAGAAAAGCGGTATTTCCTCAGCTACATATTGATTGATTGATAGTTTATCAAGACAATAAATCAATATTGCTTTCGAAATAACTGCTAGTTATAAGTATAATAATATTTTTTTCTTATCAATCAATAAACGTTCAAATAAAATCTTTCAAAAAATGTCTACTTATAGGGTTTTCTCATCTGATAATTTGTATTCTTCCATGATATTGTGGCAAAATTTATCCATCATCAAAACATCATTTGTTAAGTCTTAAGTCGAAAATGTGAAAACACTATTGAGGATATTTAGATTTTTTCAAAGAAAACCTGGAATAAGTTTACTATAGTTTTATGCTTCATTATTACGTCAATTTTAATGCATTCATTCAGTTAACTGTCATATATTTAAAAAAAAAATCTTTCTTTTTGTCAATGTATCTGAACCCATCAGCATTTAAAAGATTTCGAGAGGAATTTTCTACATTGCAATATAGATTTTTTAGACATATTTATAGTAATACAACTTCACGTTTATCTAAATTAATATTAATATAATACATCGATGGATGAGAATTAAAATATTGTATCTCCATTAATTATAATATGGAGAAAAATAAATTTGAAAGTTTGCAAATTAGATTTTGCGATATAAAAATGAGTAAAAATAATAAAACATTTTTAGTACTTTTTCCACATAAAATTTATTAGATCAGGACCGGTTTCGCTCATGATGAGCATTGTCAACTGATAAGAAAAACAATAAAACAGTGATATTTATACAAAAGTTAAGTGATAAAAACAAGTATTGACAGTGAACACCTTAAAAGTGATCAATAAAAATGAGTGTTTAGTTTCATATTATAGTTGATTTATTTAACTTTTACCCACCGATATCGAATAATTTTATTATATATTGTAAATATACTCAACCCTCTATCATTGTTTCGACAATTCTAGTATGGCCCGCGACGATGAGTATCTATTGTTATTTCAAACAACAAATATCAAAATAATAAGATTGCAAGTGATTCTTGTCTCTACAAGCTGGTCCGTTTTCAAATTAACTTACTGATACAATCTCGAATATACTGTGTAATTGAATAATAGCTAAAACAATGGCACAAGTCGACTCAACCCATGACATGAGCTACATAAACAAATTACGCAATTGCATAACTGCATCTGCTTATTACGTATTATCTCCCACTGCACTTCAGTGGCGCACTCGACAACCTTTATGAAATTGTATCACGATAGATCTTTGAAAGATTTTTTGTAAATAATATACATTTTTAAAAAATCTGGTTGAATTTTTGTTGTTTTCAAAACAAATCATTTTATAATGAATGGATTTGATAGTTTTCCTCCATACTGAGCCAAGTTGACATTGTTGTTTTTACTAAGTATAAGCCACGCATATGACGGCAATCAAGATGTATTAAAAGAGCAATATATAATACAATAAGTCTTAAAAATTCTTTTTTTTATTCAATATGGAAAAACTTATTTGTAACAACACAGAAAAAATAAATATCGTATAACCAGTGTATAAGCCGAATGCTTCTAAATATTTATTTTTTGTTTATTTATTGACAAAAACGTAAGTTTGGTAAATAATCGATCCGTTGTTCTTAATTTTAATATTAATATGTAAGGTCAATGGAATAAGTGATGTTTTTTTTAAATCACGTGAGATAAACTCGATAAAAATTTATAAAATCACTCCAGAATAGCTCGAGGAGAAAAGACATTACACACACTCGCAAACAAGATCTCGAATTGATTGTTCACAAAGACTGAAAGACTGACTTTATATGATATTGGCTTTCGAGGGACTTAGAGTTGAGAGTAAAGCAAAACAAATATAGCTTTTACCACTAGACTGCCCATTGGCGGATCCAGAATTTTTCTAATGAGGGGCCATTCAATTCGAAAATAAACATCGTACAAAAATAATACATTAAAAATAATATATCTATATAAAAGTAGTCGATACATAATTAAGTATGTATTCTATAAAACATCGTAAACTAAAAAATTTAAGATCCCATTTCACAATAAAGTTTTAATAAAGCAGAAAAATGAAGAAAAAAATCCCCTCCCTTGGATTCGCCAATTAGACTGCCTAAGCCGGTAATCTTATTATCATGTCACCGTTATTTTCCGGTTAAAACGTTCAATATTAGTGTTCATTAATATTTTTTGTTTATGTATCAAATATCCATTGTAAAGAATAGCGCGCCAATGGAAGAATATTCTTACTAATATGCATGACCACAAGTCTCAAGTAGGGTAATTTCATTACATATTTCAATTCCTGCACAATAATTTACAACGTGGGAGATATAATTTAGAAGTATGACTCTATCTATCACATAATTATTTACGAAGAAAGATCTCGATGTTTCAATCGTCAATGTGAGGAGCAATGTCCTATTTGCATCGTGGGTTTGTATAAAGTATACGAAGCTAGATCTGGAAACATTTTTTTTTATTTTTAACGACATTAAGAGAAACTTCTTTTTTATGACATAAAGGTAAATTATGTATTTTAAAAATATTATTGTTTATGAACTTAAATACTTTAAGATTGGTGTAAACATTTCTTGTATTAGTATTATAATAATATCAGTATTATTATGTATTTAATGAAATATTCCAATATTTAGGAAGATTTACGATAAAAGTTTAAGAATATTATAAAAAAAATTGCGAATCTAACTGTATATTTGTAAAATTACAACAATTAAATAAGAAAGGCTCGTATTTAGCCGGTCTGAATTTTAATACAGTTTCGGTCAAAATTTTTAACACATTGGTTAGAATTTATATTACATTGGTCATAATATGTATATCGGTCAGTGTAAAGAGGGCAGAATAAATAATTAATGGTCAGAATTTATATAAAATAGTCATAATTCAAATGAAATGAAAAATAGCCTTACCTAACCAAAATGGTTTTTAAATCTGACCGTACAATATTTTTATTCTGACCGATCATATTTTTATTTTGACCAAATTCTGACCGAAATTTGATTTAAACTCTGATCATTTATTTTTTTCCGAATAATAATTAATAAACAGTCTAAACTAGGGATGGCGAACAAGGGACCCGCGGGTCACGCAGTGACCCGCGTGAGAAATTATCTTACCCGCTTGAACTTTTAGAAATGATTGTTTTTATTAAAAGCCTTAATTACTCAATCTATGTGACCCGCGATATGATTTTATTTTATTTTTTAAATCAAATTTGACCCACTCGCTAAAAAAGGTTCGCCATCCCTGGTCTAAACTGTTACACTGTCCTGTCGTAATTCTTGGTTGGACATTGTCATTTTTTTTTAAAACAAATTTAATTTTATAAGATGTTTTACATAATATGAAAATATAATTTTATTATTCTCTGTTTATAGTATACATACAAAATTATATTTATATTTCACAGTTTTTTACTAAAAATATAAAGGCGTTAAAGATATGATAGACACACAGAATTCGGTTAAAGTTCATTTAAATACTGAAATTTCTTACACACAGCAAAACTGCTAATGGTTATAATAATACTTGTCGAGGTTACTTCCTTTTACCTGACTACAGACAGTCAGGTAAAAGGAAGTAACCTTATTTTTTTTTAAAATAGCTCTTTTAGTATTCAAACAATGTACACAGCTATTACACACACGTTCTGTCAAAAGGATCTATGCTGCAAATGCCGAATTAATATCTAAATTTAGCTTTTGCACGTGAAAATAGAAGGGTCTGTGAAAATTGCAACCAGAAAAAAATGTCAATAAAAGGTTTTCGTAAACATTTTATTAAAATAATATTGGATTGAGTACTTGTGCACTTCGAGGTTGTATTTATTTATTATTTTGGCTTAGTTCAAAATCGTTTAAAACCGTTTTTTGTCCCTCCTGTAAAATTTGTTATATGTGTAATAAATATTCCTTTTACCTGACTACAGCCGTAAAGATGTTATACAAATTTTAACACTAAGTGTTTCAATATGTTACTGGGATTAACTTACTTTACGTTTCACGCAAACGTGATTGAAAATTATTGTCTTTTTTTAAATTCAAAAAATTAAACACTCATCTGTACTAATTCCACTTTTATTTTATATGCTCAGGACCGGTTTATCGAGCATTGCCAATTGGCTCGTAATGAGCGAAAGAGATTATGAGCATATAAATTAAAAGTATAATTAGTGCAAACAAGTGTTTCATTTTTTTAATATAACGCCTTTTCACCAAGTATTGCCAGTGAACACCTTAAAATACCGATATTATCTATTTAATGTTTATAGCCAGGAAACTAGCGGATTTCAATGTTTCGAAGAAAGCATAATAGTGAAAAGGTCAAAAAGCAATAATATAAACTCAGTGTTTGTTAAGGCCCTCGTATATTGTTGTTAAAATAATATTACCATGCTATTTAAAAGTCTGTTGCAAGAATCTATTTAAGTTTTTGAAAAGATCTTTCCTTCGTTTTTTGTAGTCTACATATATCAGACTCCAAAAGTGATATATTTAAATTATTGTTAAAGTAAATAAAAGCTTGAGTTGTCTTTTTTTTAATTCTACCCAGCCCTGATCAGCACAGCTCACCACTACAGCACACGATTTTTTCCCACCCTTCTTATACTAAAATAATGGGGAGTAGCGAGAGCGATTAGTTAACCAATAGTCTTGTCCCAGCCTTATCCTTCTTTCCCTTACTATTCTATTCGAAATAAGTTATTTTTAAATACCTCCATCAGGAGGCCATATATGAAAATGGATTATAATGAAATGACACTAAAGTGTCAAAAATACTCGCCAGCTTATTATTATTGATTATTGACTTCAGCAATCTTTCAGTAAAACTATGAGTTAACGTGTACGGCTGATCAATCTTAAAGTAACGATAAGTAGAAAGTTTTTTATTTTAATCCATGTCCGCTTCCAATGTAGAGCATATGACCTCCTAATGGACGTATCCAAACAATCTTTTTTCTACGAGAACTGTTTGTTACTCAGTCGTTTAACCTCTCCTTTTCAAAGAGAGTAGTAGAGATAGAAGGATAAGGCTACGCCCGGTTGTTGAAGGATCGGAAATGGTGAGAGGGACAACATAAACACCCATGCCTTCGAACAGTAGTCGATAAATCGATCGAAAAAAAGGGGACTGTGACTCGAGCCCTTGAGGTCTGGCACGGAAGCCCACAACGCTGACCGCTGCTCCATAGTACCCTACAGAAAGGTTACCAAACACCAATCATTCTTTGAATATTCAGTACTAAGGAGTATGCTTACAATATAAAGCCCTCAGTGTTATTATGATGAAATGCGTTTGTCAGAAAACCAATTTGATTTTGTATTTTAAAGATCAGTTAAACTGTTTCAGAGTCATGACAACACTGGAGTGAATAAATAACGCTGAGATCCGAGATTGAATATTTACAATTAATCAAGTTCTCCTGGCTCGCCGTTGAAACCGTGAGAAAATAATTACATACTCTTATGTATGTCGATAATAAATGCGCATTAAACACTTTACACGTGTCCCGGTAATGTTTTGAGGAGCGTTTAATTCAATGTGTGGTCCCTTACTAGTTACGACAACGGTGCTTAAACTGTGCCCCAAGACGAACCAACAGACACAACATAGTCATACTATTGTATATTTAAAAATCTTTAGTTTATAATTAAAATGATTGTTTATTTTTTAATGTGAATGAATGAGTCTTTACTAAGATTGATATTTTATAAATTTTTAAAGTTTACAACAAGCTACAAACAACTTTAACAAAATACATTTTAAATCCGTTGTAGCTCGAATATAAATCAATTTTTGGTTGATTATAAACTAAGTAAAAACATTGAGTTCATATACTTTAATCTAAGATTTTGTTAACCCTTCCTTTACTATGCAAAAAAAGCACACGCTCCTGAACTGTGTATTCGTTACACATCAGGCAAACGGGAGTGAATAATGACAATTATATAACACTTCTACAGCAGTACTACATATAATTGTCATGATTCACTCCCGTTTGCCTGATGTGTAACAGCTACACAGCTCAGGAGCTTGTGCTTTTTTTGCATAGTAAGGGAAAGGTTAAAGTGACCAATTTATTTATTTATTGTTTCTAATCAAAAGTACAGTACATAGCATTACACCTGACGCCAATTCACTATGCACCTGGCAAACATAATTAAAATTAAACAAAAGTACAACATACTTCAATATATAAAACTATTTTGGACATACGAAATTAAAAAAAAAAGTAAAACCTAATCATCAGATCATCATCGAACCATCATCGAACAGCCCTTAAAACTGCCGATGCTATTATTAAATTATTGACGTCGTAATTTTATCATGGTCTCAACAATATTTGAGAACCTTTGTAGTAAACGCTGGAGTGGATGGAACAAGTTCAAAGTCATGTTATCAGTCAAAGTTCATAAAACCACGATGACACATTACATTTTAATCTTAAATTGTGTTCACACATTATATAGTTATATTATTTTTAATTTCTGTCATGATTAACGGTTTAATGTTAAACGGCGTTTATAAAATTCAAGGAGGGATAAGTATTCAAAATGAGTTAACAATTTGAATTTTTAATTGACATAACATCAAATGCAGAGCATTATAAAAAAATGGCAACTACGGTCAGTAATTTCACAAACTCATCGCGTGATAGTGGGATACCGCTGTACATCGCAAATCTGTTGAGTTGGGATTGCTGCGTGGAATAGATAATTTTCGATAGTAAAGTGATTCTTTGGAAAAGTCCGTCAAAAATCGCAATGAAAAAATTATCTAACTTATTGAACCATCATGACTCTGATAACATAAAATTAAACATATTATTTTTAGGTCTGTACGTGATAACCCTTTACTTGATTTGATTATGCATATCTTGAAATATTAATCTACCCTTCAGACTCTCATTAGTGGCATTGCGTTCTGTTTTAGGTCTTGACCCTCACTATACTACGTTTAAATTACTTATCGTAAATAAACGTATAAAATTTCATTGCTCTTTCAACCTCTACCCCTTGCGTAAATATTGCAATACCGGACGAATATATTAATACTGGTATTATAAAAAGGTTTCAATTAAGAAGAAAAGGAAGCGAAAAAAATGTCCAAATCTGTGTCTGATAATTCTCAATCTCTACGTAAAGGAAAAACTGTAATCGGAAAATTGTTGGGAAAATGTTCAAAACACTGTCAAAACGGTGTCGGAAAATTCTACAACTTAACCCAACTTAAAATTTGAAGAAAAGTTTTAATTATTGTCGGAAAACGCTTAGGAAAATCTAAAAATAACCAAACCAAATTTTGACGAAAATGTTACATAAATTGTGAAATTCTTGAGGAAAATCTAACATACATAACTTGACCTAAATTTTGACAAAATTTTAAATCTTTACCTATGAGCCAACTTGTCCTGATTGCACTGTCGAAATTGTGCACATCAGTGTGCTTTCATGTCATTTTATATTAATCTTGTATTCCTACCATGTTGAAGAGACCAGAGACAAGAGTTTTTTTTATGTAGTCAAGTAACTTTAAATGGTGTTTATGTGATACATATTGGAACTCTGGTGACTCAAGTGCTGTACTATGATGATTCGTATTATTTTTTGTTTTTTCATTTAATCTACGAAATGAAATCGTTAACATGACTTTTGTTTGAATTTCCCATGTATTTATCCCTGCGTAACTAATCTACACCAGACAGAATGCGAGACGAGATTTCATCTCGAAACGCCACGTCAACAAGTATAATATAATACAAAGATATCCTTTGTTTTTCTTGGTTTATGTTAATAGTAATAAAATAATATTTTACTGGTCTATTATGAATCTTTACTATTCATTCATTTAAGAAAATTATGATTGTTAAAAGACAAATCGTTGATGCAGTGTAACTTAAATTTTGAATCCCGCCACGACGTTTTAGTTACTGGTGATAAGATTGTTTTGAATAACTGTGATATAAACCATACTATATTTGCAAGCTTACCGTCCCGGTAAGATCAATATTAAATTATTTAACATTAGAGCTCTTGAGCATAGGTGTTTGTGATGTCTTTTTTTTTATAGTGGTATTGTGATATTGAAAATTCTCAGCGTATCGCTTTTGCTCACTTTTAGGGTGTTCACTGTCAATACTTGGTGGAAAGGCATTATATTAATAAAAACACAATAATCCTTTGTACTTCATTCCACTTTATTTAATATGTCAGGACCGGTTTCGCTCATTGCGAGCATTGTTAACTGATAAGAAATATAATTTAACAATGCTATTTATACAAAATTGAAAAGTTATACACAACAATTGGCATTGAAAAGAAATTGCCAATTACATTAAAGTGATTCTAAAATAACACAAAATTAAAATGTTGAACATTTTGAGGTCCTGACATATTAAATAAAGTGGAATGAAGTACAAAGGATTATTGTGTTTTTATTAATATCGCTTTTGCAATGTGAAAAAAGGTAAGACTCGAAAATACTATTTTTGGTACATTTGGCATCCTATTTTTTTTTCTAAGCTGTCATGTTCAGCGATGGGCTGCCAATATGTTAATAAGAGGCTCGCTTAATTTCAACGCTATTCTTGGTATTTTAAGCGATAGCGGATTTTTTATCACTTTTACATAAACAATCAAATGATAAAATAAACAATCAAACGTAACACAATATACATACCCCTAGCTTTTATCCATGGGCCACGAAACGTCTCGCTCTACGTAAATTCGTTGAGCGCTGCAAGCTTGCATACACATGTTGAATGAAAGCTTGCAGCGCTTAGCGAATTTGCTTAGAGCTTGACGTTCCGTGGCCCTCGGATAACGGTTACGGGCCAAAGGAAATAAATACGTTCATGTGATATATAATATAATGTTGTTTTGATGTCTAAGAACATAATATTATGGAAGCAATATAACATACCTAAAATCACCGTTTTTAGGTATTTTTATACTATCGACCAAAAGCGGTTGTCTCTTTTATTATGCACCCTAAGTAAGTTTATTTTACGATAATTTTTAAGAGACAACTTAGTCTTATGTTTCATAATACATTTAAATCACCTACAAAATATGCAGATAGGTGATAGTTTGATCTGAAAATATTGTTTTTTTTTTAATTTAACAAAAGGTTTGTACCATTACCTTCGAGTCACCATCCTACACCTGGCTATGTGTACTTGTCACTGTATTGAATATCAGGAAGTTTATAATGAAAAAAAAAACATGGTCATACCATTTTTAATGAAATATTTTAATCTCTAAATATTTTATACGATTGCGATAAATATATAATATAATATTTTACGTTGCCATGTGCACTCACACACTTATTTAATTTGATAAGAAATGATAAATATGATAAATTAATTAAATGTAACACTAAGTTCAAATGATTCGGTTTATCTTTAGAATGCAACGCTGAATATTTATTTGAAATCGTTTCCTAGAAAATGAAACACAATACGGGCAATAATAGTGTATGATAGATATTTTGGTTTGTAAGTAATGTTTGAAATGATTTTTTTCGGGTTTTTTATTAAATTTGATCGAAATCGCTTATTCTCATTTAATTTTCAAGCTGTTTTATTACTTAAAGCTTTGATGATGTTTCGTTGATATAAACTAATGTGTTGAACAAAACCCATAGAAAACGTTTATGTACGCATTTAGTGCCTTATTCCTTAGTATGGTTCGTGGAATAGTGCTAAAAAATAAAACTTAGATCAATGATATATTTTCCAAATGCTGGCAATTTTCATAATTATTGGCATTATATAAACTAGGGTTTAACAGTTTACGACAATCCAAAGCCGGTTTTTTCAACATCGTAACCCTATTTTAGATATTTAATTTATGTGTTAAACGTCAATATTTTCACACGAACCCTAAATAGTCAGAATACGTATATGAATGCGTTGAAAATATATATTTTTGATGTCCATTTTGACTCAGTATACGAATACATTAAGCTCAAAAATACTCGAATTTGACATAAACTAGTCTAAAAACCAATTTGAATCTTCCATTAAATGTATTAGAAATTGTACGACCTTCTTCGTTACTACTTCATTAGCCATCAAAAGCATATTTTCTAATTTAAGAAACATTGTTAACAAAATAAGGTTTATAAATGTAAGTTTTGTGTTCTCACCGAATAAAAATTTAGTATTTTTTGGTAATGTTTATATAATAATAAATAAACAATATTCTTAAACAAATCAACCATTATTTTGCTATTTAAATTTAACTATCCATTTTTTTTTTGAATTTTTGAAAAGCTCATTGGCGCGAATATACGTAAAATCTCATATGACTATTTTCCTCATTATTTGGTGTCACTGTCACAGAAGTATCAACTATTTTCCTATACTTGCCCAGCAAAACCACCGTGTCATGTCTAGGTAGTTCGTATAGCATATTGAATATACTTCGGCATGATTCCCAAGTCCTCAAATATGTATGAATTAAAATCTATCGACCATTCCATGAATATGTGTACAAATAATTCACGCCTGATTTATTTACTATGTAAAATTTATTGATAACGGCATGAACGTAGAGGAATTGTTTAATTATTCGTCTTCAAAAACTTTATTGTAATATTATCATATTTTGTGGTAAGGGTTTCGTTGATAAACATATTTTGTGTTTCTTCTAGATTTAATAAAACATTGATGAATAAATTATTCCGAAAAATCATAAATCTTCGATGATCGAAAATATATGTTCCATATGAAAAACGTGGGCTTATATCGTTTAATAAAAATTTAAGCAATACCCGCGTTTTGATTAAAATTGATCAATGCCTTTGGGCCGTGGTCCAAAAAGTGTGGGGTTGGCATTTTACCAGGACATGTCAGTATAGTTACGGAATGTGTAAACAATGATTAACCAGCGCTCATATTGAAAAAATCTTATCACACATCGAAACAATCTTTCGTGTATATAATTATTAATATTAATTTTAAGATTTACAATCATATTTTAGATACTAATTACACCGACATAGCATAAATCGTACGTGTTTATTTATTCATGTAAAATATTGTAAATACAAATTGATTTAAATGCAAAACAGTATGCACCATAGATAAAATTAATGCATCGATAATCAACGGTTTGCGATAATAAATGATAAATCATCATAGTCCGTTCAGACTCCGATTTTGAATTTGAATTATTTTAATGACAGCATATTTGCTATGTTTATAACAGGACTGTGGATTCGTGAAAAGGGCAGGGTTGTGGGGTCGGGCAAAGAAGAGACAACTCCGACTCCAAATTGTTTTTTTTTCCAAATATTTCCGTTTAACTAACATATCTGCATACCATCAGAGCTAGGGCATCCAATCCCGGGAATCGGGATCCCGTTCAATTTTCTGATCCCGAAATTCCGGGATTGAGAAATTTTGAGCAAATCCCGAAAATTGACACGAAATTGGCAAATCGAGAATTTCATATTCCTCGGTGAGCTAAAAAAAAACAAACGAGGTTTTGTGATAATCTGGGAAAAAGTATACCAAATCGAGGATTTCAAATTCCTCGGTGAGCTAAAAAAAAAAACGAGGTTTGGAGATAATCCAAGGAAAAAGTATAGCGAATTGAGGATTTCAAATTCCTCGGTGAGAAAATCCCAATCCCGGGATCCCAGGATTGGAAAAAAGCTTCGGGATTGGATACCCTAATCAGAGCACATAATAGATACTAGTAGATTTTACCAATCAATATGTTGAATAGATTAATAATTTTAAAATTATTTTTATCCGGTTTTTTCGATTTTGACTCTGACTCCAACTTCGACTACACAGCCCTGGAAAAAAGTCGCAACTCTTACCTAGGGATGCACAAATGGTCCAACTCCAACGGCGATGTAAAATAAATTTTAATTTTATATAAAACAATGAAACTCTCTTAAGCTTTTGTTTCTATTTTTGAAATATCTACTGAAATGGAATACTTTTTGAATTTTGATTAAATTTAAGAAAGACAGTGGAAGTCGATCGTTTTTTTACGACTTCGAGTCGGTCCAAAAAAACATGATTCCACGATTTCGACCACAACTCCTCAGCCGTGGCTTAAAACAATAGCTCAAACAGCTTTCAAATAATTCCGTCAATTGAAAAAAATGCTATTTTTTTGGAGAAAAATTTTGTGTAATTTAAGTCACAGCGGTCTTCGGTAGTTCACAGAGAAATATGGAACCGTCTTGAATTTTTCTGTTTTTACAATTTTTACTATTTTAATTGAGCTTTAATAAGTTAGTTGCAAATAATGTTTTTATTTTATAAACTACATATGTGGATTATATGTGTTCTTTGATAATTTTTACCATATAAACTGTTAAAAAATCTTAAAGGCGGTACGTTGGATTTAAATGATGTATTTAGTGGTCCGTCCGACCTCTAATTTAAGAAATCACAAACCATGGAGCGGATTTGGTATAAAAAACTAAATATATTTATTGTATGCACACACTACAGGATCGAGCAGAGTTTGTTAATTTTCCTATAATCATGGACTGTGTTCTCTCGTTGCATATTAAATAGCAAATATGTAATGAAATGTAAATAAGGTTCTTCGTAATATTAGAAATTAAATTTAACTTCGTATTCAATTTCCTCTCGGTGAAGGTGGTTATAGCCTTTACGCCCTTCCAATCTTTCTTCATTATAACATACATCGTACCTCACGAATGATACTGTTTTTCAGGAAGCTAATATTTATAATGATTATTTTGGTGCAGCTATTTTATAATACAGTATTTTTTTAAAATTGTAATCATGAGTAATTTAAAGATTAGGCAAAATTTTGGCCAAACAAACATTTCTCTCGTGACAGACCTCTACCGCTTTACATATCTGTTGTCAAAGCTTACACCAAAAATAGAAAAAGTTAAAAAATTTCATGGTTTATTTCATAATCAAATGTTCAATAATTAAAATGTCAGGTCCTTTTAAATCATCATAATTGTTTGGCTCTTTTCCAAAACTGCATATTTCAATGTTTGCATATTTTCAAGAAACACGATTTTATATCAAATACACTTTAACATATCCACTGTGGAAAGAAAAAAGGACGTAACCCACCCATATCAAATTTTACAGGAGGCGCTAAAAACGTATTTTGATGATTTTGTGACGTATGCAAATTATGAATTATACACATCCTTGAAGTGCACGGATACTTTTAAACTGGTGTTTAATTGACATAATCTAATATTAATTAAAGAAATTGTCTCGGAAAAACCTTTATTTCAGTGTTTTTTCTTGGTTTTGATATTTTACAAGGTCATCTTTTTCAAACCTAAATGCTAAATTTAGATACTTATTCGGCATTTTCAGCTTCCATCCATTTGATAGAATGTGTGTCAAGTTGTAAACATTGTGATTATCGAAAAAAAGCCGTTTTGGAAAATTGAGGGTTACGTCCTTTTTCCTTTCCACAGTCGATATATTAACGCAGTATAAATAAGAAATGCATGTGTGTATATACATGCCTTTTATCAAATTGGATAATAAACACCACTTATTTATATTTATTTAAGAAAAACGATTTTTTCCAGGAAATAGTCAGTTAGCTTGTTATAAGAAACAATCACAATTGCAAACAGCTAAATCAATTGCGATTATATCGAATTGGTGAACAATTTATTATCCAATCGATGCCTGACATAAAAACCTACAATTCTACATACTGAGCTCATTTTCGCCAACTTTGGAAACAGTCAGTTTTAGAAAAGAGACCCACAAGTACGATTAGTCTATGTAAAATGGCTGTCAAAAATCTAGTAATATAAACTACAACATTTACTAGAAAACAATAAGTTAATCAAAATAAACCTCTTTTATAAATACAGATATATATTATAAGACATATTATTTTCACTTAAAATTAAACAAAAATTGTTCTTTATTTGCAATTCTTTTAAATTTATAAAAAATATTTTTAATTAAATTAATATCGTCCACTGAACCAGACCAAATACTTGCTATAAACTCTGTGATTTTTGGTATAATTATTTGAGACGTGTATTCAAGCACGTAACCTCTGCGCGTTTCTAGCATTACTGAATAAATAATAATATACAGCTTAACGACCGTGGACGCGTATTTGAGTCTTCGAAAAACAAAGATTGCTGGCCGGCGGACACATATATGAGTATAGGCGAAGTATCTGGAAGCTAAGAAAATTGATTTTTTTAAGATATCTCAATTTGCTTACAAATTATATTGAATTTAGTAAAATTATAATGTATAATTTAACAATGCTATTTCTACAAAATTGAAAAGTTATACACAACAATTGGCATTGAAAAGAAATTTGCAATTACATTAAAGTGATTCTAAAATAACACAAAATTAAAATGTTCAACACATCTAACATATAATTAAAAAGTCATCCCAGATTAATAAATTCAGAATGGTGATTGAAAGTAATTACAAACATAATTAAAATTTGGGAAATTTTTGACAAAGTGATAAAATGCTACATTAATAAAGTGAATTGTTGTGTATAACTTTTCAATTTTGTATAAATAGCATTGTAAAATTATATTTCTTATCAGTTGACAATGCTCACAATGAGCGAAACCGGTCCTGACATATTAAATAAAGTGGAATGAAGTACAAAGGATTATTGTGTTTTTATTAATTTTAATATCTTTCATTTTATTGATGTGTAAAACAATTTTCAAAATAAATAAATTGTTTTGATTGAGACAAATCAATTTATTTTAAGAAAACTGTAGGTGGTATAGTATAATAAGGAATGCCTATATCCACTGGTAAGTTTTCAAATTTATATTCATGTCGATTTTATCAATCACGCGCAGGCTTGTTAATAAGTCAATTAACATTTTTGTTTTATTGATAGATGTTGCTGTGGACCGTTTCAATCTTTCTTGATGTCAAAGTTGATGTTATGTTTGAATACGACTGTTTGTGTATTCATATTTTGTTTTCAATTTAGTAACAATTATAAATGTATCACGAACGCAAACGCATTCGTGGTTTTATGATAAATGTAGTTTGGATAATGAGATCCTTTATCTCGAGTATGTATAATTTTAGATAAACCACCCGCAGACGGATTTCCGCTGGGTTATCTCAAATACTATCAATGGGATGATTGTCAGAGGAAAAACGTTGAATTTATTCATATGATAAAATCAATTCAAAAAATATATATTATTTTTTATCTTATTTACTGGTAAACACGATAGAAGCGTTAGTCACCATATCCGTTTTTAATGTTGAATATACTATTTCATATTGACTATTCGAATCTTTCTATGCCTCTCAATGTTGTAACTAACATTGCATCGGATTCACAACCCTGACTGGAAGAATTGCAAAAAAACAGATACGATGAGCGCTTTACAATGGCTTAGCTAGACTTTGTTGCTGAATCCGGAAAGTTTATCAGGAAAAAAATGTTCGAAATAAGTAATTACACTACTCACTAGTTGTTTACTAATGATTTTCATTAGGGCATCCAATCCCGGGATCCCGTTCAATTTTCTGATCTGAAACCCCGGGATTGACACGACCGCGATCCCGGAATTTCGGGGTTGAGAAATTTTGAGCAAATCCCGAAAATTTACACGAAATTAACAAATTGAAGATTTCAAATTCCTAAAAAAAACGAGTTTCTGAGACAATCCGGGAAAAAGTATACCGAATCGAGAATTTAAAATTCCTCGGTGAGCTAAAAAAAAGAGGTTCTGTGACAATCTGAAGGAAAAAAATACCGAATCGAGAATTTCAAATTCCTCGGTGAGCTAAAAAAAAAAAAGGTTTGGAGATAATCCGGGGAAAAAGTATAGCGAATTGAGGATTTCAAATTTCCCAACTGGAAAAAGGCTCCAGGATTGGATACCCTAATTATCATAATTAAAATAACACACTGATAAATACCAACAAAAGATTTGTTTGACATTTATAATTTATACCGCAAAAATTGTCTTTAATTTTGCTTCTGAATTGTATGTATAAAAACATCGAATATTTTTTTACAGAGCTTACCAAATACAAATACTTTACGCATTAATTAAAATTTTTAACATATAATAACGCATCATTCAATCCTTTCAATGCGTCTGCATTTATCTTATTTATACAATATCCAATAAAAATATGAAATAATATTGAATTTATTTTTCATGAGTAAATATTAAAAGCGGTTAAACAATTACGTCTCATATATATGGTTTAGTGCTTTATCGAGGTAAATATCTGTATTTTTATACGTCACAATTCACAATAAAATAATTGATCAATAAAAATTGCAAGGGTAACTTCAATATAAATATATAAATTTTTATTGTGTAAATAAAGGGATATCACTCTACCATTGCAGCCCTAGTAAAAAATAATATGAAATATTTTTTGTGTGAATGTAAATAAATAATAAAATGACGTTTGCATAGAAATTATTTACTTTCAATGTTAGTGTATTTTTTATGTGAGGAGATAAAAATGATAAATAATTACGAATCATTTTATTTCGAAAAATATTTTGGGAATTACCAAAATATTGTATAGATTGTAAGACTAACAGTGGAATATTTTTCGGGTAAAGTCAAAGTTTTTTTTTCATATTTAACGCGGAATTTTAATGTCTTTAAACAAAATTCGCAAAAAAAAAATTGACTTTAAAACTTGAAAAACTTTAACTTTTTTTGGGAGAAAAAAAGTTTTTTTTAAATCATTATTTTGCGAGAAAGTAATTAATAACAGAAACAATTCAATCTTTATAATATGAATTGGCAAAGGAAAATCAATCATTCAATGTGAAAAGTGAGATAAATCTCCAATAACTATATGAAAATGAAATATTTGTCATTACACAAACGCAAAGGCTTAGGTCGAAGGCGTAGATGTTTTCGATATCTTAATTCTCTCCCACCTTTCCAATCAAAAAATGAAAGGAGCAAAGCGAAAGTGATTAGTTAACAACTAGTCCTGTCCTATCTTTCTGTCTATACTCTCTTAAAAAAGGAAGATTGAGCGACTGGTTAACAAGCAGTCCTCTTTAAATAAAGTTATGTTGAAACCCCCCTCATAAGAATGTCATATGCTCCAGAGATGGATTGGAAAAAAACTTTTAGAAAAAAGCTTGACAAGAAGTGAGTTCCAGCACCTTTTTTGCACTGGATAAGAGTACTTGATAAAATGTTTTTAAATAAAATTACTTGATTTCTTTGGAAAATAATGTTAGTGATAAATGAAGATCATCTACCAATGGAATGAATGCCGAAATATATTATTAAAGCGTCAACTAATAAGTATAATAAAAGAAAATATTAATAACATTTGGACTCAAAAAGATAAGACTCGTATAAGAGAAGAGAAAGGATTTTAAGATTACCTCCATTTAAAATTTCGTAAATAATAATTATCGATTGCAATAAAGTTTATTGTGTTCGTACATGTAAGATAAAAAAAATGACAACATGCAATTATTTATAATTTTAGATGCAGAAGTTAAGACAAACAAAAAAATGTCGAAGAATAAAATACGTGATTCTATGTATAGTAAAATAAACTACCGTTTAATATCAGGTTTGGTTTCAAAGAATACTGTCAGACGGCGCCAGTTTTTTGCTCATCATTTTTAGTTAGCCAAAATAAAAATCCAATTGCAGACTCTTATCGGTCGTAAAAAAAAACTATTAAAATTGCATGTATCAGAGAGGCGATCATTTACCGTCAGATCAACTAGAAAGCACTAGACTGTTAGACTGACTGGATGACAATTTGAGTTACTTTAATAAATCTTTGAGAAATAGCTTCGGATATTCACATTTCGTCTGGATTTTGGATGTTTTATTTGATTATTCTTCCAGAGAAAGTGATAAGATGGGCATCGAAAGAAAAATCAGTGTTTTGTCACATTTTAGTGAATTTTTTTAATGGGTTTCTTAGTGATATGTAGTAATTAGGGCTGGGATTAAAAAACCGGTTTTTTAATTTAAAAAATGCGATATTCGATAGTGTTTTTTTTCAATCTTGGTAACACCGTTTTTAATATTAGAATATATATTCATTTTTTATAAAATATGTTGATATTCTGATTTGAAGCTGCCATAGTTAATATCAATCAAAGCATTGAAAATATTTTAAGAAATTCTATCTTTAAAACAAAATAGTTGTGCCCTTTGACTCATAATCGAAGCTAAAAACAAAATAACAACAAATTTGAATAATTTATTCGATGCTTTAAAAATATATATGATCTACTTCATTATTCAGCAAATGAGTGTTTTCTGATTCAGAAAATTTAATAGATCAGTAGACGTTTTGATTTTGACCAAAAAATGCATTTATTTGTGATAAAATGATAAGTTAAAAAAATAACTACTTTTTTAGTATTATATTTGAATCTATTTTTCGTGAAACTTCGAAACCCGGTTTAAACCGGGTTTCAGGAATTTTAAAACATTTTCCATTTAATTTCTAAAATTTCAAAATTAACAGCAGATCAGTAAAATATTTGCAATAGATCTTTTAACGCTACATAAATAGATCGTGTCCTTAAAATGACCTTCTTCATTTCCCCAAAATTTTAAAAGCGACACAAAATTACCGTACAGTGCGCTTAAAATTTAATCAAAAAATGTTCAATTGTCATTAAATATTCATTAAAAATCTCTTGTGTTATGGTCTGTAGATTATGCCATTAAACACATATTCAGGTGTGCATATTATATGCAAAAAATATCGTAACCGGCTATTCAATTAGTGGTTCGGACAGTGTGCTGCATTTAACAAATTATCTACCTAATTGAAGTTCGTTCTATCAGTGGTGTACTATTTAAATTAACAGTGGTTATAATTCACAACAATCATTCTATGTTTGAAAATAAAAAGCGAGAATAACATGCGAAATATTTGTTGAATTTTGTAGAAAAAAAAATGTGCTGGAATGTCAAATAGATCCTGCCAATCAGTCTCTGTTTAACTTGGACTGTACAGTTGTCGAAGACTAGCCGATTAAAAATTTATGATAATTAGTTTGACAAAAAACATATATATAGATTAATATCATTGGTTATGACTAAACGTATTAACTCTAAAATAAACAAAATGAATCGTTAAAGTAAATTTTTGCAGACAATTTTACATCTAGAAAATATACAGTGTTAATCAATCTATGTGACGAATCAAAACTATTGATCTAATTGGGATTAACTTGGTTATAAATCTGTTCGTACTGGTACTTGAAGCTGTGATATTCGTCACGGAAGCCAATAACATTAATGACTACACCACGGCCACAATTCGGTTATAAAATAGCACCGTATCAAGATTGCTCCACAAGAATTATATAACACAGTTTAATAACTATTTCGGTAATTAATAAAAACACAATATTCCTTTGTACTTCATTCCACTTTATTTAGACTATGTATTCCACTATTTAGGTCAGGACCGGTTTCGCTCATTGCGAGCATTGTCAACTGATAAGAAATATAATTTAACAATGCTATTTATATTAATAACTTTAGTCTAACATAATTATATATAGTCTAACATTATTAATCGGTAATATTATGTTAGACTTGTATTCATACTTCTAAAACAATACCTTGATTTTTTTTAATACAGTCCTTTCCTATGTACTATAGAGCAATTTATATTGATTCATCTTACAAAAGTCTGGTAAACATGTCTTATGTTATAAAGCGTTAAAAAAATAATGGATACCATTGTGTTTACAGTGACGTTCCTAGGCTATGTGCCGCCCCTAAGCAGAGTTTAAAATAGCGCTCTTACTAGTTTTACATGTGAATCGAATAAAGCCATACAAATATAAGTGACATTTATACTTTTTCCCAATATTCTAGGAATATATAAACAATTTAAGAAACTCGAATACTCTATTCATACACTTACTAAAAAAACGCTTTCATGACACCATTTCCGCTCACCTATATTAATTTATGCCAAAACTGCCGCCATCGGTAAATGTCATTACCAATGAAAATGTATTTTTAGGCATTTTCGTGTCAAAAAATTTCGTCGTTAAAAAATCGGTGATAATTTGCCGCTTCCTAGGACTTCCCGCCCCTAGGCAACTGCCTACTCGCCTATGCCCACGAGACGTCCCTGTGTGTGTATGCTATTCAATACACACTGAATATGTCTAGCAAGAACTATAATTTGGAAGAATTAATCGATATTTTGAGTGAACTCCACTGTCTATTAACTTACCAGTGCATTTTTTGCCTCTCCTTTTTGCTTTCCTCAGTCGCGCCGCACACTTTGTAAAGAAATAAAAGTATTGCCAAGGTTCTGAGATAACAATGCTGCCGAATATGGCATGACGGCTCACCGTGACACGGCAGTAATGGGGCAAAAAACTCCAGTTGTGTTTCACTGGCTGTATCATTTACAGTTGCAAATTATTATTACACAAGATTTGCAATTTAAATGTCAATGATGTAAAAGAAGCTGGTTCGTTGCCCATTTACCGAGCTTTAATCCAGACTCCAATCGCGATATGCTTGATTGATTTTATTAAAAAAAGATATTGAGATCAGTCATGTAAATTGAGATGTTTCCTGCAGAAGTCGCCTTATTTGAAATTATGTGCGAATAACAAACATCTCATATTTATATGACATTCTTATCAAATGTCCCAATACGGATCGCACCTGAAGTCCAGCGGTGGGCTGCCAATAAGTTATCAAGGGGCTCGCTTAATCTCCAAGCACTCATATGCAATATTTGAATAAGCAATCAATTGCTACTTAATACACTTATAATATGTAACAATATGCAATTTACCGTAAACTAATCAATGTAAATGGCTAAAAATGTACTACTGTGTATACTGAAACTTTCGTAGATAATATATATGCCAGAAATTGCAGTTATGTATTAATTTGATCTGAGAATATTGTTTTCTCTTAAACTAACAAGGGGCTCGCCGGCCTCAGTAAAAAATAACAAGGGGCTCGCGCGAGCCCCTCCGAGCCCCCTCTAGCCCACCCCTGGTGAAGTCTCTTTCGAAGAATCTTTCGAAGTGGATGAACGCTCAAGAGCCATGAGCACTCTATATAACTCCAAATAATAGCAAGACAAAATATAATATTATCAATATGTAGTAAAAATAGTAACATAATATTTGTATTTCCCAAATTTTTCAAATTATTTGATCTAGATCAAGGCTTCTCAATCGGAGACCGCGTAGCTCTCCTGGGGTCCACAGCACGTTTCAAGGGAGACAGAGAAAAAATAATTTTAGGGGAGCCAAACACAGTTTTGGGTGGTCACGGGAAAATCCATAAATTCCCAGGTTTTGAAAATCGGGCAGCGAGAAAAAAAAAGTTTGAACTCCGCGAGAGAGGTGAAAAAAAATTTAATGTGGGTTTTTGAAATTGAAATTCCTGGAAGAGTTAAATTTAATCCCGTCGTAGTGGAAGGCTTCTCATTGGATGTACTCTGCGGAGCTACGGGACGCTGGGATCACCTGGGAGAACCCAAAGAATCTGGCGGGGGATAGATAGTCTTGGAGGAACCGTGTGGTTGCATGTAAAATATATAATTTGTAGTCGTTTATCGTACTTGCCTAGTACGGTGTAGAATTGTTGTTATGATTTATTTATACAACTGCAATAATACATCATAATAAGTACGCAAAGCCAAAGCAAATAAAGATTTATTGATAGTTAATTTAATTTATTTGCTTGAAAAAACATATTGTTTTTATTTATCTGTCAATGTGGTAAGGTTTACAAGGATTATTTTGAAAAAATACTGTGAGTGTTCGTGTAGTATATACAGGGCCGGTACGAGGATTTCTGCACCTGTGTGCAAGGCGTCTTCGGCATCTCAAAAAACGACGTTTAAATGAGTGGATAGTGCTAAAATTTTAGTGCGGCGCCTATGCGCATGTACATGCCGCACGTGCGCCTGTGGACGCCGCACTCTTTGCACACACCAAGAGCCGGCCCTGAGTACATATTCTCTTGAACCGGACTCGGTTAACTTGTGTATGTACTTTAGTGATAAATACAGAAAAAAACGTCAGATAAAATAAAAAAAGTTTAATGCCACTGGAATTTGAGACCACGTAGCAAAAAACTTTCTGTAAAAGTGTGCGTTCGTGGGCCCGAATCTCGAAAATAATCAGGCGACCGAAGATGCCCGATCTTGCACGAAGTCCTGCGAAGTCTAGACGTGTGTAAATAAATAGTAGCACAAAAAACTATCGACGAAGGTGAGTCTACAGCTTTGACAACCTGTTGAATACCGGAAAAGGTTTGATGAAAATATTTATATTATTTATTATCCATGAGCCATCTTTTATGGTAGAGCAAAATTAATTGTAAGTATATATTAGAGATAAGGTGCATATTATGCACTTAGTCAATGTAGACATTGTCCATTTTAGCCAAATACAGGAAACACGAGAGAACAAATGAACACTTTTACAAGTCAATATCTTCATGAATTACACAGACGTAGTTTAATTGTGTACACACTTAGTTAATTCATACATTGACAAGTCGAAGTAAAGTTTCAACTAAAACTGATGGTGAAATAAATGTATGTATATATTAACGCAATCCTACACTTCAACGGTGACATATATATTTAACCAAAAAAGTGTTTTTTCGGGTTTTTAATGTTTTTTCTGAATGAAAAGAGTTCTGATGGCATGGTTGACTTTCCAACATCTACTCCAGTGCTTCCCAACTTTTTTCATTTCACGGCCCCCTAAATCTGAAAAAAAATAATCCGCGGCCCTCCTCAATACAAAACATATTCTGCGGCAGCCCCCGGCTTAATTTCGCGGCTCACAATATGGGAAGCACTGATCTACTCGACAAGTTTAACATGCATCATATATTTTTTTAATAATACAATATTAATGTCAACGGGTAGCAAAAAAAGATACTGTATGATTGATGCAAGAAGTCAATAAAATATATTTCACGAGAATGACATAAGCTTGTTAATGATGTCTTTCATTTCAGTATGTGAAAAAAAATATAAGTACAATAATGGTTGATATTAAGACAAGATTGAAAAAGAAGATTGTCGCCCGCTGTGGTCTAGTTGGTTAGATCTTGTTCTACCGACCAGGTGGGTCTGGGTTCGATTCCCGGTAAGGTCAATGTCAAAATTGGATTTTTTACAATTTTAATTTGAGATCTAAGACATGGGTGTTTGTGAATTCAATTCTCCTCGAGTTAATCTCATGTGACTTTCAAAAATTCTCATCGAGTATATGTATATAAAAAATATATAAGTATATATTTTTTTTTTTTTTAATTTTTGTAAAATTAAAAAAATAGTACTTTTGTTAATACAACTCAGTGTTGACTTAATTGACAATTAATGACTTCATGCAGTAAGCCGACGATACATTTATTGATTGATGATCATCGTTATTTTATTGATGGTTTATTTGCATTGTTGCCTGAAGATAATATACTTAAAGAATCAACAATAATTAAAAACGCTTCTCTAAAATCAACCAAATAATTAAATAATAATTATCAGTTCTATTTTCGAATAAATCGCGATACCAGAAGGTGTTAAGACAATTCGATGAATGTGGCAATATCTGAAGTAATTGCTTCCTCGTTGAAATAAATAAATAAATAATTGGCTCAATTTTGCGGTTCACGTTTCATTGCCATTGGCCAGACATCATTGTTGGAAACTGAATCGAAATAAGATGATCGAACGCAAATAAATATTGGAAGCGAGCTGTCTCATTCACCTCAGGTGAGTCAGATTTTTTTTTATATTCTTCACCACGACGGTAAAAAGTGAAAGACAATTGTGACAGTGATGCTTTTTTATCTTGTCTCAATTATTTGACAAGCTTTTACTAAAGACATACACATAAATTATTTAAATTGATTCATATGTTTGGTTACTTACGATAGCCTGTCAATCCACCACGCACATCAAGGAAAAGCGATGTAATAATTACAGTGTATACAATTATACAATTGTATTTACACGTTTTTACGATTATTATAATAAATATATGATTTATTTAATGTATAATTTAATGTTAAAAAATCATAAATATACTCAGTCAAAGATTCGTAAATATAAAAATGTCTAATTCAATTATGTTTTATTGCTTAGTTAGAATTGCTGTAAAGCACAATTTTATCATTGATTGTGAATTTCTTAGGGTGTTTTTTTTTAAAAGATAAACCGAATTGACGGTTTTCTTTAAAATCGACGAAAATGCACAATCGGAAAATATCGGTAAGTTAATAGAAAACTTAACGGGATATGTTTTTTTTACTCTACCAAAGTATCCTAAATGCTCACTTGTATTTATTTATTTTATTTATTGTTAAAAATTAAAATAACAGTACATGACATAACAGCTGACGCCAATTCGCCATGTACTTGAAAAATATAATAAGACACAATATAAAATAAAACTACATCAAAATCAACATAAAAAATCAAGAAATAAAATAGTAAAATTTAACAAACAGTTCACAAATATTATCACTAAAAATGTCCACTTCTCTAGGCAATGCGTTGATCAATCGAACGGCCCTTGGAACTGGTGACTCATACCTCCTAAGCGAGGTATAAGTTTTTAGAAATAAAAGTTTTTGCTCATAGTTTCGCCCACATAAGAATAAATTGGTAGCATGTAAATTAATAGTCATGAGAATTTCAGGATAATTAACTCGGCCGCGAAGGAGAAGAGAAAAATGCTTTAAGCTTGAAAACTATCTTCGAGCTTCAAGAGAGTGAAATGAAAACATTCATAAAAGAAATTCCTAAATTTATTGGTGTTAGGAAAATGGATTTATTTTTGCTGCTGTTCAATTTCAATCAAATTATTGATTATTTGCCGTTTCTCCTTGTACAGAGTCCATGCATCTACCGAATTTAATTTAATCTAATGGTATCCACACACTATAGTTTTTAAAGGACGAGGATTTGAAATTGAGGATACGGATGTGGATCTTCGTGAATGACAATAGTAGTACTTGGCCTATAGGATGACAAATCAGTTCAGCTTATCCATAGATTTGATACATGCTACTTTATAGTTTGTAAATTGTTATGACAATATATAATGCTATGTGGACGGTTTTTTTATGATAGGGTCAAGACTTCCGTCTAGCTATCCAATACAGATAGTGGCGTTTGTGACGTATTTTCTCCTCCAATAATCCATGAACTTATTTTTTTAAATATCAGTCGCATTGACAATCAGTGCTGGCGTGAGGTTATTTGGTGCCCTAGGCAAATTTACGAATTTCCTAAAATGAAAAAATGTGAGACCTTTTTTTAGTTCTCGCGGAGATTCTTCAAAAATATTTACTCGCTGCCCAATTTCAAAAACCCAGGAATTTACGGAATTCTCAAAATGAAAAAAAATATCCTTTTTTTATATTTTTAGCTCTCGCTCAATATATAAAGAGCAGTACTATTTGTGATGGCAAAGATTTTTTAAGTTTTCGAGCTACTGCTTGAAGTTTACTGCACAGATATTTGAAGTATAAAAATATATTTTACTCCTCCATTTATGCGCCCTCTTATGATTTGCGCCCTAGTCGGTTGCCTATTTTGCCTATATTCAGGGGTGGGCAAGAGGGGACTCGGCAGGGCGCGAGCGAGCCCCTTGTTAGATTTTACCAGGCCGGCGAGCCCCTTGTTAAATTAAGAAGAAAAAAAAAACAATATTCTCAGATCAAATTAGTACACAACTGCAATTCACGACTTCTGTATAATATCTACGACAGCTTCAAGTATACACAGTAGTACATTTTTAGCCATTAACATTGATTAGTTTATGGTAAACTGCATATTACAAGTGTATTAAGTAACATTCGTTTTCTTATTTAAGTATTGCATATCATTGCATATGAGTGATAAAATTACTTTAAGATTAAGCGAGCCCCTGGTTAACGTATTGGTAGCCCGTCGCTGCCTATATGGTGGCGCCGGCCCTGTTGAAGTTAAATTATGGGTAAAAGTATATTTTTATTATATTACCCTAGCAAAGCATTCTTAATCTGAATGTACAAATTATAAATACAATACTAAACTTATTGCGTCAAGGCTATTAAGCTCTTTATAGTTTGCTGCCTTCCGGGAATTGTTTTAAATTTTTGTCGGCGAATATCTGAGTGTATAATATTATATTAATATTATTGACTCTTCGATTTACCGTTAGCGTTTAACGAAATATGCTTTCTGCGAGTTGTGAGTCCTACCAGACGATTACTATGCATGTTTGATTTTGATGCAGTTGTTAGTTGGTATGCAACTTATTATACGTGGGATGTTCTCTTAACAAGTCGTACGTGCCGAGAACCTTCAATAGCACACTTCTTTGATATTAGTGTTGAACGAATAATACTTGAGCGCTAAATTGACCCATGTAGTGTGAGCACAGTTATCGCATCACCATTAACTTTTCCAATTCTAAGCTCAAGAAATGCGACCCCAATACCCACATTTTCTTAAATATCTATTTTAATATGGGTGATACAATGTTTATAATTAAGGTATTCTTATATCATAGTTTTTGGATTTTTATATAAATACGCGATAACGCGATAACGCGATAAGCGATCGTTCGTAAGATAGCTGGGCTAAACTCGTCAGATGCAATTTAATATGTGTGCTGAGATGACGTTTTTTTTACACGCAACTTAAAATATGATTATTTATTAAAAAACCACGGATTTTTATAAAATAAAATGTATGAGTAATGATGCAAAAAGATATTTTAATGCCCTTAGACTATTTTTATTTTTTAAATCCATAAGAATAAAGCCAATAATGAAGAAACCACTGGGGTCCCTAAACGATCCCCATCGGCAGAGAAGTATTTTTCTAGTCTCCTATCCGCGAGAGTTAAAGACGGTGATTCGATCAAAACACACACGAGCATCACGCACAAAAAATACGCACAAATAAAAACATTTAGGCCAGTCAAGGTTTCGTATTGTTTTTTTTTATTTTTTAGATTCGGCTATTAAAAAAAGCTGAT
Source organism: Himalopsyche tibetana (assembly GCA_030503985.1). Taxonomy (NCBI): domain Eukaryota; kingdom Metazoa; phylum Arthropoda; class Insecta; order Trichoptera; family Rhyacophilidae; genus Himalopsyche; species Himalopsyche tibetana. Next base: position 6,814,578 of record JAPJYX010000014.1, read on the forward strand.
TACTCTGCGAAAGAAGATTATAGTAAACATGTCAATGGGATTATCCATCGCTAGGTTCATACGTGAATGTTTAACACTCACGGGCGTAGATGCTATTTGTTTAGTGGGGCAAGGGTTTGAATTCCCGAACTGATAGTTTCACTCATAATTTTTTAAATTAATTTATGGATTTGTACCCAAAAACATAGTAATCTGTGATCATTTCCATTCATATCTTATCATATCAAAAAAAAACGACGCATAGCGAAAATTATGAGGTTGTCTTTTCAATTTTCCTGCACTTGCAGATGTTGGTCAGCTAAAACACATTAAATCCGTGTGATCTATATAAAGAGCCGATAGATAAATTTAGTAGACAATAATTACTTTTAAGTGTTCATTGTCAATTCTTTGGTGGAAAGTATCGTATTAATTAACCGTTTGAATACCGCGCAAATAAATCATTAATATGTCCCAGAGTACTGCGTGTTTTTGAGAAAAATAATTTCTCCTAATACATACTCGAATTCGATATTTTAAAAACCTATATTAACTCAGTATAGATAGCACTACACATATTCATCAAAATATTGCTTATATTCTATTAGAATACAAAGTATTTAATTTTTTGAATGTCTTGGACATTCGTGTTCACTTGCATATATTCCGGACACCTGTGTCCGCTTGGTATTCAAGTGGTTAAATAAATGTGGAACTAATTACACATTTTTAAAATATGGTATGGATCGGTTTTGCACATGGCAAGCATTTCCAAAACGAAACCATCGAAGATAAAAAAAAAACTGTTTCATAATTAGTAAGCATATCTGAAGTTCTAAATAATAAAGAATACAGAATATCTAATATCCGTGATGTGGCATATTAAGAATGACAGTGTTACCACAGTCATCAAGTAAATGTACCAATTCATAAACAATTCATAATTAAAATGAGTTATCGTTCACTTTATGTTATTTATCTACTACGGCTGCATAACTGGATGCAAGGAAGACCGTTTATTACCTGACTTGTCGAGAAGTGCATTCATATCCTGACAGAGTTGAACTAAGATTTTTACATAGTAAATTAATAAACTTTTGTATACGTACTTACATCATGGGGTGATTATTAAGCTAATGCGAAATTCGTTCCTTTCAGATGGTTTATAGAAGGTCAGTCGTGAATAAATCTTATGCGAATCATTACTGGAAATACCGTTGAGATACTCGTATAACCACTGTTTCCAATGTGTGATTGTATGCTAATATGTTTTCAAAGATAATTTTAAAACCATATTAAAAGTAAATTATTTATGAAGGGTTTTTTATAAAAAAAATACAGAAAATCTGGGAAACTTAATTATACATACTTGTAAAATCAACTGTTGATTAATTATGAATATCTAAAAAAATATCACTTTACATAATATTGTTCTTATAACAATATAGACTATTTTAATGGTGAACAAATATGTTTTTTTTTTTATTGAATACAAAATAACGTAATTCTTTGAACTCATTTTCAATATGAAATATTTATTTGCAATGAATAATTACAAAATTTGAATCGTTCAAACTATGTATATTCTCGCAGACTTTGTCACTAACGAACTTGAACTGACAGTTCAAGTTCATCCGTGCACTTGAACGCCTGAAGATGCCGAAAGGCGAAACCCGGGTCGTTAGTGACAAAATCTGTGAGAATGTACATAGTTTGAACGATTCAAATTTAATATTGAAATTCCACCAAGAACCTTCAGTCGAAATCTTAAATTATATGAATGATTATGTTATATGCTAAGAAACCGAAATGAACTGTTTCACACAGGAAAAAACAGAAACGCGTTGTCCATGGACTGAATCTTCGTTATAATTAGGGCTTGCAATTTAGCCAAATTACAATTACCGATAAACGGTAAATAATTCGCTCCATTACCGGCTTACCGGTAATTTATCAGTAAATTAAAAAAAAAGTAGGCAATTAGGTATGTGACTACGTTTTACTTAAAGCTGGGTCCTACATTAAATCTGAAATAATCTAAAATATGTCTACGATGGATAATGTCATACATATATATGTATACATCTTTTATGTTTTTACTGATATATGGAAAAAAATGATAAAAATATTTGCATTTGCCACGACAAGTTTGGTTAATTTGTTGAGAAGTTATACATTGACTTATGTTATTATTTACACACTTTAGACAGACTTTAACTTTAATCTACATTCTATTAAAATTTCATAAATAGTAACTTTTAATAAACTTATATTATAGCTGCATACTTTGGTCATTTTGGTGATGGATGGGAGATGGCACCGGTATGACCAGTTTAAAATAGATATTTCAACGTTTCTAGAATTGAAAAACAAAACTCCACATTCCGAATGCATACATGCAATAATCTTTATTAAAATATTTTTCGGTAATAACCAGTTTTTTTCTAATTTACCGGTAGATTAATTTCCGTCGATTTACCGGTAAACTGTTAAAGCGGTTTACCGGTAATTCAAGCCCTAGTTATAATATAAAATAACCATTTTCTGTTTTAACATGACTTCGTGATATCGTTGTCGTGCTGGCTGAAGTTGGTAAGTGACAAAAATACCAAAAATGAGCTAAGTGTACAAAGAGATATTTCGATAACAATTCTTTATCTAGAATAAATCAGTAGGCGCATTAATTGTACCAGCTTGGAAACAAAACCATTTTTATCGGTATTTATAATCAATTAATCCAGTATAATTACTTAATCTATTTGTTTCAGATTGGCAAAAATGGATCTATATTTTTATATGAAAATTATGTATGTAACATGACATATCAAGACTAGATGCTTTATTTAAAAAACCAAAAATTTTCATTTGCTATTTTCTCAGAACGATCAGTTGCGTACTTACCAACTTTAAGATATCAGTCAGTAAGGTAACGATATTAAGTAGCACTACTATAATTTGTAATTTTAATTTTAAAATAAAACGAATAGGTGCATGTAATATTATGTCAGTATTTACTTTAGTTAGAGTTAGAACTCATAATAAATTAACCAATACGGTTCTGTTTAAAATCATTCATAGTTATTTAAGATATGTAGCTATTATTGTAGTGACCGGATAAATAATTGATATACATCTCATTTGAGATTCTACGTAATTTTATATTCACATTTCATTCACGCTTTTCTTTTAACGTGTTTTTTTTCTTTGATGTCCCACCTTGTCCAAACAATTACATCGACATAAAAGGTAATGAATGATAAGGAATCAATAAAAAATAAATATTTCTAACGAAGTCATATATGGAATAATAATATATTTTGTAATATTAATATAATAAATTTTCCTGACAATATTTTCCAAATAAGACATTACATAAACTAAATAGTTAATTTGTGTAGATAATTTAACTGTTGTTACTTTTTAAACTGATGGAATATCACAAACAACTGAAACGTTTTAAATTACACTTTTTTTATTTAAAAAAAATGTCACTTTATATATAATCCAGCCTCAATTAAAATGTTCCTTAGATTTTTTAAATATTAACATTTGAAATAAACATGGTTTTGGTTTAGGTATATATATATTTAAATAATGTGTTTTAAGTCAATGATAAACAGAATAATTATATGACTTAATATGAAATATATTAGATATGTACAATTCAAAATGATAATATAGTAATATTGTTCACGTGTTATATTATATAACATGGTCACCCTGAATCCATCATAGTAAAATAAGCAATTACTGAGACTATAATATTACTATTTCTGAATGGCCATCTGAGTGGTCGGCCCTGTAATTGGTCCATAAACTTAACCACAAAGGAACTGAGCCATACTGAAAAATGTAGCCATAAAAAGGAAATGTTACGAGATAAGGGAATTTTAACCGCCAAAGAGTCATGTTTAACATAAAATTTGTTTTCATACAAATCCGGCTATCGTGTTAACAAGTTAAAAATTTCAACTTTCGAGATAAGAAATGTAAAATAAAATTGGTTTCTCTAAATTTAAAAAAAAAAAAAGTCGATTTATATTTGCTTCAACCGTTGGATATATCTCATATACTTAGTAGCATTAGTAACGGTTAGTGATCTGCCTGTTAGAACATTCAAGTTGGGTGATTGCACAAAATATCTTATTTTGATTATTTATGAATTATTCACAATTGAGTGTAAAATATTTTTATGGTAAAATTTAATTAATTTTATTTTTTATAATTACACATATGTACATACATATATTGGTTATATTATATAAGCTACTGTTGATGCCCCAAGCACTTGCTTATAGGACAAACCGCCACTGTTATAATTTTATTTACATGCTTTCAATTTACATTACAATTAACATCATTTCAATTGTTTTTTGATAACTTCTGACGAGAATTGTGGGAAATAGAATTTCAAAAGCTTATATCTTAATAAAAGGAGACTGCAGATATTGCACTAAAATAGTAGTAAAATAGTATACTATATGTATATTTTTTAAATATAATTCTACAAGAAAATATATTGTCAATAATACGAATACCTACTTAGTAATAAATATCATTAGATACACACCGTAACTAACAAAAGACACATTGTTTGAAACAATAAATATAACTGCATACTGGTTACCTGTAAAATAAAATAATGAACATTGGTTAGACTCCTAAGAAGTTCTTTACTGTTTCTTGGAACACTATTGATTTTTTTTATTCACAGTTATTATCAAACAGTTCCAGAAATTCCTTTTTTTCCTATTTAATATTTTTCCATCTTAAAAATTGTGGGCGAAAGCATTGTTTTGTTTCTGTGAAATAAATAAGTTTTCATGTGAAGTGTTTTCGTTTAACTTTCAGTGAAAACAAATATATGTGCTGATAATCAAGTTATCCGATTTTAATGTTGAAATCGAAAGACGTTATGTTAATTAAATTTAATGACTCCATATATTATCTAGTTGGTTGGAGTTTGCTCTATCCACCATGTAGGTCTGGGTTCGATTTCCTGTAAGATCAATATCAAATTTAGATTTTTCAATTTAAATTTTAGACCTAAGACGCGGTCTAAGTTGATCTCGAGTGATTTACAATAAATTCTGATCAAATTTTTCTCGCAAGGTCTTTCAACTTTAATATATTTGGCGTATTAGCATTAGCTGCAATACTAAATATTTTAAAAAAATGTTTTATTTTAACATTTACATTCTTTCTATTTAAAACAGTCTGATGGACTTCTTAAATGTTTTCAATAATTGCTACACGGCCAAATCATAAATTCAGTGTATGTAGCGATTGATTAATCAATCAGACAAATTCAATCTTTCACCAAACTTGATTTTAAATGAATCATCTTGTAATTTACGTCTTTGCAATTTAAAAGTTTATGATATTTCAAAATTAGGGATAAAAGACTGCTAATGGAATTATACAACGTTGAGGATGAGCTCGTAAATTGTGAGTATGGGTTCGAATCGCTTTTTGGTATTTAGTAGTATTACTTAAATATTTTCTGTGCTATTAATTCGTTTATTCTAATTTGATTTTTCAAATGATACTCCTTTAAGAACAGTTTGAGAAACAGTATGCAGTCGATGAATGGTCGTAAAAAGGGTCTCGCAGGAAAAGAATGTTTTTTGTAGTGCGTGATTTGAATATAAGTATGTAATCATAAATCGTAGGATTTTTAAGGATCTAAAGAAACCACTGATTTATCCACAGTTTTTTTTTATCTAATGCAGGGACTTAAAACTTTTTTCTACTCATTACTACTAAAAATAAATTAATTGTTAAGATTCCATATCTTAATTAAGTCGCAGAAAAACACACATGAAACTAAGCCTTTAATTAATTTTCTCAATTTGGATTTTAATTCAATAAAAAAGCATTCCTACAAAAAGCTGTTTTTGTCGAAAATCAAACAAATTAAATGTTACACATCATGTTAAATAAGAATAATGTGATGTAAAAGTGTATACCTTTTATCATTTTTGTCATAATGTCAACAAAAGTATATTTATAAAATAATAATTGATTATTTATTTAGGTAAATAGATTAAATGTTCTTATAAAATTCTACTAAAGCCACAGGATAAATTGACTGCTGTTTGCTGCGTTTTATTAAATGTTCAATCGAAAAAAAGTTTTAAAGCATTAAATAATACAATATCTAATAAATATTACGTATTTAAATTTTTCAATAATATTAACTTTAATTTTTGTTTTTAAATAAGTCTGGCTTATATTAGACGGAATTAACATATATAAACATTAATGATAAATTAAATAAAAGTTGCGACACCCCTGGCAGGCATTTTTGTCCATTGAAATTTGTGACCCGAATAATGTTTACAAGCTATCCTATTTACAAATTAGGTGAGCCGGATGAAATCAGCAGGGAATAGAATAGATCCACTCTTCCAAGAATGTTAGCAATAACTTAAATAAAACTATGGATTATTCACGTGTGTGTAGATTATTTTATTTAAAAAAATCTTATTAAAAAAAATATGTATTTTTATAGAAAATTTCAATATATGTAACATTAATAATACAACCATTTTTTTGTGTTTACGACGTAACATGTCCTCAGTAAAGGATATTTTACGACAAAGGGAAAAGAGAGGGTTTTCGAAGATGTGATATGAAATAATACAAATCATTCTTTACAAAAATCAATGATAATCCAAGAGGCCTATTGCAGATCACCTACTAGCTTTAGTTAATTGGGGAGATATAATTAAGAGTAGGTGGGGCAAGGGTTTCAAACTATTTTGTGACGAAATGACATAATGGGGTAAGTAAGTATTGGGAAGAGAATGTCAAAAATACTGTGACGTCAAATAATAAAAATACATAATTTGGTTTTAGAATAAATAATATGATATATTTTACTATTGAATTGCACATCAAAATTAGGGATTGATTTTATTGGTTTCAGGTGGTTGGAGGAGTCAATACTAACCGCTTGGGTTGGGAATGGTTTTTTAGTATCATTCGACAAAGGTCGATATTTAATTATTACATAACCATTTCAGTGAATTTCATTTTTTACCAATTATATTTGAGTGACAGTTGCCTGTAACTTTTTTTGCAAAGATGATTATTTTATTTACAACCTTGAACTTTGAAGAATTGCTTGGTATTGAAAGACAACGAATTCGATAAACAGATTAACCAAAGAACAGTTCTCACTTCGTTTGGATGTAGCTTATATTATTAGAGTAATCCCAGGCCGACATGTAAATTATCAAGGTAATATTATACATGTGGTGTAGCCGATAAAGATGAACGCTTAATATTATATGAGAAAAGTAAAAAAATATTTTCTATAAGATTAAATTAAAACTACATAGCTCGTAGCTTCATATTTAAGCTATCGCTGTATTATTCAGGCAAAGCGAAATAAACATTTTCAAGATCATGGCTTAAGTCTGTCAAAGGGATGCAAGGATTGAAGATTTTTATGTGCTTTCGATCTCTATTAAAAGTTAACTTACAGTCGATCCATAGTTCTCGCATTCATCGTTTTTCTTAATTTATCGCGGCTATTTTTGTTAGGCTTAGAATTAAATGAACTTTCAGTTAGATGATTCACACTTAAAGTATAGCTCCTCATAGAACTCTGTTTGACTACAATATTTAATTTTGAATTAAAATAAAGTATTATATGCACGGATAGTTGTGATAACAAATTTAAAATATACATTAAATATGTATTTTGTTTATTTTTAACAAAATCCAAAATCAAGTTCACTTGTACCAGTGAAAACCATCTAATCCACAAGTGCAATTATTTTTAACTGTTTTTGTTATAGCCCGGAAAATAAGATCTATGTATACAGTCCCCTTTTCACCGTTTGTCATTTGTACATACTTTGTTTTGTTTTAATGACGTTAAATAACGATTCTTCTGCAGTCGATTACAGGTGAATTTATCAATTGGAATCTATATTGACTGATCAAAGAAAAATGCCAAATTGCATTTTTTAAGTTTTATTTGAATTCATACTTGTTGTTCTTTGTGTGTGCAATATCTTGTATGTCGAACTTGATTTGACGACTTTTTATTTACTGTCACAGAAAAGAGGAAGTTTTTGATGAAAAGTAATCTTAAAATATGATTATAAATTAAAGATTATATAATAAAATAGATTACGTAATAAAAAAAAAAAAAACAACGTTTGTCAAATCGCTATAATTGTGATATCAAATAAAATATTTTGTATTTTATCGTGTAATTAATGTTATTATCCACCAACTCAAGAGTAAAAGTGGCCAATATTTAAATTGAAAATTTATAAGACATTGTATAATTTTGTTTGTATATTATTTTATAGTAAATAATTGTTCTTTTCCAACAGTGTATTCTATTATATTTGTAAAGAACAGTCAATCTATTATGCATTTTATTAATTTCGTTACGTAAATTTCAGTAAGCTCTTTAACTGTGAACATATTAACAAGTGTTAGATAAATAATGCAACCATGTCAGAAACTTTCACTTTTTTATATTGTGTACTTCACGTGCCAGAAGGTGTTAATTCATGGCTGTAAATCAGTTAACACGTATATTGCCTGTTTGTCGGTTAAATATGTCTGCGTTGTAAAAAAACACACTGATCAGCAATCCAACAAAAATATATCTATTCGCTGGTACCAGTAAGTTTTTAAAACAAAGAAAGTTAATTTTAATTTGAAAAAAAAATATTATTATGCTGTAAAAGGCATAGTTTCATAATCATTATTGACTAACTTTTTAAATTTTAGCCAGAATGAGAGAAATGTATAATAATTTAAATTTATAAAACTCGAATAAAATGATTAATAGTGCATCATTTTAATGTTCTAACATACACAACATAGAGGAATATTCTTTTCTTTCGTCTATCTCAAAATTAAGATTTTCTACAGTTTTTCTTTCACACAGTGAATTCTTGCACTGTGTACTATTATTTTTTTTCAAAGTAAAATGCACATTATTAAGAAAAAGGGTATACAGATCATAAAGAATCAAACAAGTTTGACTCTTGAGTGATACAAATCATTTCGATTGTTGATTGTTGTTGTCTATATTGCCGATAAACAATAATCCAAGTTGATTGAGTATGATGATTGAGATGATCGATCGAGATGGTTTTTGACCCATCAGCATTTTACTAATGACTTTATTATTTCAGATACATTGACATTTTAACCTTCATATTTATAATACACGAGCAGAGAACAGAGAGAAATACATGTCGTCTGTTTTTAGCTTTGTCCACTCTTAATGGAGCTTATCTCAACAGACGTTTTCTACGAGAAATTCATGTTACTCAGTTTCTCAAACTTTCTTTTTCGAAAAGAGTAGTGGGTGGAAAGATAAGACTAGGGCAAATATAATGATTAGATCAGGGTTTCCCAAATTTATTATGCAATGGAACACTTCGAAAATCTGGTAATGTTACCGGAATACAGCTTTAGGTCGGGTAATTCATAATAGTAAAAATATATGTTATTTAATCGCCTATTATTATTTATTGTTTAAATTATTTTAAAACATACTACAATATGAGTAAACAAAGCTCTAAGTCAGTGACTGCCAAACTGTGTGCCGCCAAGTCTCAGGTGTGCCACGGAGAAAGACGCCTCAAAAATTTTCATTTTAAATAATGCCTATTCATTAAAATTTTCTTCAATTTTTAAATAAATTCAACATCTACGTATTCAAATAAATATTTGTCACGGTTGCATATATATAGTAGTCGACTCAATACATTTCACTTTTCCTTTTTTAATGGACATTTTCTTTTTAAAACATTTTTATTTGGTGTGGCGCGGAACAATTCTCATTCACCAGTGTACCGCTAAGTAAAAAGTTTGGCAGACACTGCTCTAAGTGATAAAAAAATCTAGATATTTGACGTTGTAAACATCAGTGGAGATTTTCATTCACTTGATTTTTAGTATGAAGTAGAAGATGCTTAAATGTGTTACAACGTATATAACAGTTGCAATTTTTTGCGGAACACCTATTTAGATCCCACGGAACACCAGTGTTCCGCTGAACATAGTTTGGGAAACTCTAAATTAAATAATCACCCCGTTTTTAGGATCCGATGGGTGGGAGGGAATTTTAGACATCACAGTAGTTCATGACTCAGAACAGAAATACACAAACCAATTGAAAAAACATATTTTGAACTGTCCGTATTGCAGAGGTGGGCTTGAGAGGGCTCGGAGGGGCTCACGCGAGCCCCTTGTTAAATTATACGTAGGCCGGTAAGCCCCTTGTTAATTTAAGAAAAAACCATATTCTCAGATAAAATTAGTATATAACTACAATTTCTGACTTATATATTATCAACGACAACTTCAGTATATACAGGTGAACATTTTTGGCCATTTAGATTTATCAGTTTGCGGTAAATTGCATATTGTAACATATTATAAGTGAATTAAGTAACAAACGATTGCGTATTTTAGTATTGCATATAAATGCATAGGAGTGATAAAAAATTCACTCCTTCCCCAGAACACCGATAATTGCTTTGAGATTAAGCGAACCCCTTGTTAACGTATTGGCATCCCACCGCTACCGTATTGGGATTCAAAACAGTAAGCACCGTACCCGTAACCAACATGAATGAATATTTTGTATTATATTTTTATTAAGTTGTAGAGCTAAGTATTTGTTTGTTCTGTTTGCGTCACTATAAATACTAATCTAATATAAATGTCTACTGATTCAATCATGTCAAATATCGCGGTGTCATATACACTATACAGAGAGAGAAACAATGGCACAGACGAAGTGTTCTACAATAAACTGGTTATTTGAAAGAAAGAAATCTAAGTAGAGTAGGGCTTGTTTCAGTCAATGCAACAATCGATTCATAGGTATCGTATCTTTGCCACTTTCTACATAAATTGTTGTCCACTGACGTTTTTGTGCCATTGAAATCGCTTCGGGTCAATCTGTGATGAATCGCGAATGTATACAAAGCTAATATTACAGTTGAAATAAACCATTTGGAAGTTAGTTTATACAATTTTTTTGTAAGACGCACAGAAAAAAACAGCTGATCAAAGTAACACGTTATTATAAATACGATGAGGACTATAAAGCTGTTCAAAAAACTCGGTTTTGTTAATATCAAAATTCCCGGTATTGATATATTGTAAGTTGTAATTGGGTATCCAATCCCGGAGCCTTCTTGTTATCCAGGGATTGGGCACTCAACGTGAAATCGTGTATAATTTTAGAAAAGTTTTGATGACTCGTTTTTTTTCTAGTTTAAAAAATCTCAAATCCCTATACTTTTCCCCCAAAATCTCTTCGTGAATCGTTCTTTTTTTTTTTTATCTCACCGAGGAATTTTAAATCCTCAAATCCCTATACTTTCCCTATACCAAAATCCCGGGATCGCGACCATACCAAGCCCGGAATTTCGGGATCGCAAAATTGAACGGGATCCCGGGATTGGAGACCCTAGCTGAAAACCCCCGACACATCAAATTTAAATTGTGATAAATATATTGGTACTTGAGTTGATTCGTCAATTATCTCACGATTTCGTTCTTTCATAATATTATATATTGACTGTGATAATTTATATGTAGAGGCATAAATGTCTGTGATATTTTCACTCCGTCTCGCATAAGTACTTCTTATCGACATAAATTAATCTGGATGTATGTATAGAGCATAGTTTCTCAACCTTTTTGGTCCCGTGGCCACTTTTGAGTCTCATACTTTTCCGTAGCCTCCATCATTGGCGGATCCAAGGGGGGGGGGCATGGGGGTCCTGGCCCCTTTCTGAGGAGATTTTTTTCTTCATTTTTTCCACTTTATTAAAACTTTATTGTGAAATGGGATCTTAAATTGTTTAGTTTACGATGTTTTATAGAATACATACCTAATTATGTATTGACTACTTTTATATAGATATATTGTTTTTAAATCATCTATTTTTTAATGTATTATTTTTTAATTGAATGGCCTCCTCCTTGGACAATTTCTGGATCCGCCAATGGCTTCCATACCAATGTTCCCTCTATGGAAAGAGGTTAGCTGCGCGGAAATTTCAAAGGCTGCGCGAACCGATCAAATATTAATTGAACAACTGTCATGTAGTGCGCGCCTATTCGGAATGAGTGCGCGGGGGCTTCCCAACTGCTGCGCGGACGCGCGCGCGCAGCTTAGAGGGAACGTTGCTCCATACCCGTATTTTTATAAGCATAGTCTTTCAAGACAAAGTGACAAGTTGAAAGATTCTGTGTAACTGTGTCTCAAAACTGTGCTGTAGCTCCCCTAAAATTATTTTTTCTCTGCGGCCCCCTTGGAACATGCTGTGGTCCCCGGTTGAGAAACCATGGCACAGATAGAGAACAATCCGGTTATTAAGTAATCGTTTCCAAACCTCATCCTTCTTTCCTTACATGCGCTAATAATATGCTTTGCATGTATGACTTAAAACGATTTATCGTTGGAAAACGTCAATCGAGATTCTTTTTGAGAAGTTTAAATGACATTTACTTAGTAATACGCCATTGTATTAGCAAATAATTAAAAAATAAATTAAGTAAATTGCCAATAAATTTTCTCTTGCAATACCCACTAATTTTTTTACTAGACTCAATATGTATTCTCGTCAAAAGTTGGTCACCCATGAAAATCATCGTGCACCGTGTCTTAGAATCTTGACCAGTCAGGCTTTGCTATTTCGCTTAATTTTATTGCTCACCATCGAGTTTGCAATGGACCACACATATTGCATACAGATTTATTCCATGGCAGAGGCCATATAACCGTTATGTCCCATTCGGACCATGGATTTTCAATGTGTACCAGGTGTGTATATTGAATAAATAAATAAGTCAAAATTATTATCTATACATGTTTTATATAAATTCAATGAATATAAATGTAGCTTTCATAATTTACGTTTACTGATAATCTTGGCTGGATTTAAACAGTAAAAATAAGATGATTTTTTGTTAAAATAAACGATGAACATTACCTCAATTTTATGGAATAGAAAGGGGCGGTTTCATTAATCGGAAGCATCTTTGGCTACTGATTTTACGTTTCCTTTCAATCAACATTGACAGTTAACACTAGGGCATCCAATCCCGGACCTTTTTTTGTGATCCCGGGATTTTAGGATTCACAATTTTTCGGTTCCTGAGACCAAAAAACCAAAAAACCGTGTCACAATTTTTTGAGATTCTTGAAGAGTTCACAAATATTTATGGATGTGGGATGTCGAGATCCCGGGAATCACTGGGAAAAAGTCAGAAATTGAGGGATTTTAAAATAATTTAAAAAGAAGGTGAAAAACCTTTTTTTAGCTCGCTGGCAAATTTCGAAAAATTACGTTCGTTGGTAGATTTTAAAAAACCTGGGAATTAACGTATTACATATTGTGAAAAAATGTGAGAACTTTTTTTTAGCTCGCTGGCTTATTTCAAAAATTTTTGCTCGCTAGCCGGTTTTGAAAAACTAGGAGTTTATGAATTTTTGGATGCAGAGTTAAAGGAAATATCATATTATTATTAAAGTTTAAAATATTTATGAGTTGCCCATCACAAATATGCATTATTTTATTTGGCCCACCAAGTGATTTTAATCGGGCATCCATGATTTATACATTTAAAAAATTCTAAGTTATTCTTTATACAGTAATCAGTTTTTAGATAATATTTATATGTATGTCAAATTTATCCCAAGACTAAATTCAATCTGTCGCGTATTTATTTTCTTAATGTAAGAATTGGAAAATCATGAGATGCAAATTACATTAGTAACCTTAGCTTAGTTAGTTACTATTCAGTGTCGTTATTCACTTCAAGTACATGCAAGTGCTCTTGACCTGGCAAATTTAATCAATTGCATGAAAATGCACTACACTTACAAAACAGCCACTATTACCACTATTGATTTTCGAATGTATATACAGTACATAGTTTTACAGAAATATTACTGATTTGGTCCGATAACTTAGCTTCTTATCAATAGATTAAATGACTTTGGCATTTCAATGATGTTTGTTTTACATATTTGCTATTGATGTATTGATGAAAAGACACTTTTTATACAAATTTGTATATATCTATATTGTGGTAATAAATAGCCTTATTTTTAATAATCGAATTATTCGATTTTCAACAATGGAGATTAGTTTGTAAGTTTAACACATTTTCGTTGTCATAATTCCACATTATTTTTACAGATCGAATCAGTGTCACTCATCGCGAGCTTCAAACCTGTCCTATTTTTTTTTACAAATGATGTAGAGTCAGCAAAAAAGACTATTTTATTTCTTAGTAAAATGTTGACAGTGAACACATTAATTAAAAGTGTTAGTTCTTAGTCCGATTTCTGTTATATAGTTTTGAGAGGCCTGTCAATGAATGGCTAAGGAATCGTAAGGTCATTGATTTATTTCATGGCAATATCGGATGTTATTTTTTAAAACTTAGAATTTCAAATATAAATTTCTTTTTTTCTTAATTTGATATTAAAACCACATCCAAAAAATGTTGTAATGAATATTACATAACATTTGCGCTCTTATTTATTTACAAGTATTTAATGATTTAACTTTTTGCTCTAATTAAAATTTTAATTAAAAAAACTTTAAATCACTTTACTATTTTAACATTTTATCAACGGCATCTATATTTTTTTGAAAAAATATATTTTGTTAAATTTATCAATAGCGTGTTAGAAGCATACGTGATACTTGTCATTAAGAAATATCAGATGTATGGAAATTCACCAAATGTATCTTTGTCATTATATTCATGTATACTGTAAGTAAAAAATAAAATTGCAATATAAAATTTTTGAAGGCTATTCGAAAAAAATAATGTAATAAGTAAGATCTTGAATAAACTGTTTTCTGCAACGGTATGTATCTCATTTAGTCTTTTTATTATTTTGAAATAACTATTAACCTCCTAACAAAAGATTTTTATTAACATTGTATCACAAGAAAAGAAAACGGAAAACCAATTCCAAGATTTTTAAAAAAAATCAAAAATTAAGGTTTTTCCGTAGTGAGATTTTTTACGTCATGGAAGTAATAAAACTCAACAAGGACTTAAATGAGATCGTGATCAATGAACGTGCTGATGTTTTATAAAACTTATTTGCATTACAAAAAAGGACGGTAAAAACTTTGATTCTAACAACGCTATTATAGTATTGATTTATTTAAAGTATACCAGTGCCCGGTATCCGATGGATGAAAAATTTGAACATTACAAATTTTAAACGTTTAATTTCATGATATTTGACTGATATCCGATTTTTTTTTATACCTATTTACTATTTTTATGCGACGGAACTTTTTTAGGACGTTATAAACGAATAGAAATATGATAATTTCCCTGATTATCATATTTCCACAGACCACAGTATTTCCTAAACTAAATCTGATTATTTCCAAAAAGCAGTGCATACATTTTTTACATTTCTTGAATATCGAGAATACAATTTATTTTTAAAAATGTTTAGTTTTTATTCGTATTTTTTTGTTGATTGTATGATAGCACGAGCGTTATTGTATAGAGCAGTGTCTGCCAAACTGTATGCCGCGGCAAGAAATCTCATGGTGTGTTGCGAAGAAAGAAGCCAGAAAAACCAGGGCGTGTAAAAAAAAGACGACTCCTATTCCGACTCCAGCTTTAAAATAAAAAAACGTTCCGCGTAAAATATCCTATTCGCCAGTGTGCCGTGAAACAAAAAAGTTGGCAGACATTGATAAAGAGATTAAAAGGAACATTGGTTACCGGCTACAGTCTTAGTATATTTGAACGAAAAGACAGACAATTTATGTCGAATCAATCAATTTAGGTAAGCTTGTCATACTAACTACAAACAATCACCAACCTGTTTAACTTTCAAATACAAATCTAAGAACATTGACGTTTTTTAGTAGGTACATTTTTAATAACAATTCTTGAAGGTAGATTATAAAGTGAATCACACAACTAGTTATATGACTAATTATTTTCATTAGACAATCAATTAAAAAGCTTGTCACACACACATACCAGTTAGTCGTCCCAACTTTCATCTGTGAGAAATTCACTCGTCCGATTGATTATGTCGCTAAAATGCTTCGATAAACATTTTATCGGCGAATAAAGTCTCGACATGAATGCCTCGCGTAGCTTCATGGCGTGCATTATCCGGCCTCTGTCAACATTCTCGACAGTGTACCTGAGCTTTACTCTTCAACGATGGCAATTATTCTGTGCACCGTCCGAGACGAAACCTTTGCAGATGACAGTCCGCTGTTCTAGCCATCTGTTCACGCCAGACACGGAGCGAGCTAGTATTTAGAATGCAGAAGTGAAAAGCTTGTTGACTTGGAAACAATCATTAGGTCGTTATTGTTTATTTTATTTTCACATTCGAATTCCAATATTTATTAAAACATTTTTTATAAATGTATTATGGTAACTTTTTGGCGGTTAGTTTGTTGCTATTTATTTTAAAAATAAAGAACAACATGTCATAAGTGAGATGTTCAGCCCTGTCTGTGAGGATGACATAAGCTTTATACTATTGTATATATGGTGAAGAAGACATAGCCAATTTTGATAAAACTCGACGTCTACACTGGACCGGACATATATTTTTTAATGTCTCGCAAATATAATATAAGTGTAAGCTTCTAAAACGCCTTACATTCATTATTGCTGACAAGCAATGTAGGACAGCGATTGATATAAGAAGGTGGAAGACGAAGCGTAATGGTGGATATGGATTGAGGAGACCAAGGTTCGCCCAGGATTGTATGAGGTGAGAAAAAGAAGTAACATCTAATTAAACAATACATCGGCTTCTAAATTACACTTGTGCGTCTTTAACGTTTTAGCTGCCGTAGATAATTAATAGTAATTACCGAGCACGCCGGCTGTAATTTGCAACTATTAATTTAATTAGTTTTTGACGAGATAACTCGTCTATGGCGTGTTGAGCACGAATTTGTTTACGTGATATCTCGTCTGTAGCAGTCATCGAGTTAACACTTTCATGTAAAACTGGATAACCATATCAAAAATTTATTCCTTGACCCCGAATCATAAGTTGATCTTATGAAGCCAAGAGCTCCCAACCGTTGGTAAATTCTCCTCTAGAGCTGGGGGGGGGGGGGGGGGAATACGATAAAATTTCAAGGAGTGAATTATTAATTGCTAGATTCTTATTATTTTTTTTGTAAAGGTCTTTAAAAGTATTATTTTTAATGTTTTATATATAGAATTTTTTGGTCTTATGGTTGTAAAATCGTAATTTTCTTGTCAGTAAATTATTTCACGATATTAAACTTATCAACGACGCGTGAACACGCAGACGCCGTAAGTAGTGGCCACTAAGCCAAATTATTATTTTTATAATATGTATAGTCTTTAATTTATTCTTGTGTTTAAGAATTTGATGCCCATTATGAGTGTCATTTTTTAACTTAGGTAGGAGGGAATTATTTTCTGAACAATAGCAAAAGAGAGGACTCGAACGAATAAGGTTGGGGACACCTGGCTTAGACTATTTTTAAAATCCATGTACTGGTAACAGATTTTTAGGATAACCACACTTGCTAATTGAATTTTCTTAAAAACAACACTTATCCACCTAGATCCTTTGTAAGCACTTGGTCGTCGATGGTCAAGTACCTAGTGATCGGTAAATAATGTACTCTTTGTTAAACGGCTTTAACACACTCGATATAAAATCAGTGCATGTTTCTGCAGTGTTTGCATGAGTTGTGGGAACTGGAAGTATTTATGGCTCTCTGTATGCCGATGGTGTCGCATGATTAAACCCTGCCCCGTCAAACCGGCTCACGACACCGCGCGCACTTACTATTTTTCAGCGTTCTATGCTAAAATATAATAAAATAAAATAAAATCTATATATTTTTTTTAATTTTTTTTATTAGTTTGAAGACAAGCAAGAAATCCTAGAAATCAATAGATTCAAATTTTTACCTGATTCAGATCGTTTAAACGATCAAATAATTTTTGCTAGTTCCCCGTTACTTTATCCATTGCTAATTAGCCCTTGTTAACTATTCTTTTATATAAATTAAAAACAAAAAAAAATAGATTTCTTTTGTTAGAATTGATATGGTCTTTATTTTTTTTAAATTTATTTTTCAGAATCTTCCTGGCTGTCGATTTTGTTTAAGTTATGAACACACCAACTTCTTGGAAGCGGGGAAAACATAAAACTATCATTAAGCATATTCACTTTATTAATGTAGCATTTTATCACTTTGTCAAAAATTTCCCAAATTTTAATTATGTTTGTAATTACTTTCAATCGCCATTCTGAATTTATTAATCTGGGATGACTTTTTAATTATATGTTAGATTTGTTGAACATTTTGATTTTGTGTTATTTTAGAATTACTTTAATGTAATTGGCAATTTCTTTTCAATGCCAATTGTTGTGTATAACTTTTCAATTTTGTATAAATAGCATTGTTAAATTATATTTCTTATTAGTTGACAATGCTCGCAATGAGCGAAACCGATCCTGACATATTAAATAAAGTGGAATGAAGTACAAAGGATTATTGTGTTTTTATTAATTTATTGATTTTTACCATTCTTTATTTTATCTTAAGGTATTGCAGTATGTTATGAATTATTCTCGTATTGTTGCCGTTATTTTATGAATATCGACGAGCCATGAAGATGGAAAGTATATAAATTGAAAAATATTAATTATTTGCACACAGAAACACAAGTCAATCCAATAATGATCAAATAGAGTTGGCGACATTCGATTAAAACTGATGACTCTAACCCCACAGTCTACTTTAGAGGTCGACACATCAAGGTTCACAGTTCTAAAGGCTCACGTTTGCCTCTTTACAGAAATATACGAATTAGTGATTTATTTAAAAGGAAACCAAGCATGTGTTTGAGAAGAATTGTTTTCAAGTTCGAATCAAATAACATTACAAACAAAAGAAAAAAATGGTTTGACATAACAAAACGGGAAACCTTCCTTACGTGTTATCAATTTAATCGTAAAAATATATTAATGATTCTCATTTAAAAAAAAAATCTGTTACTGATATTTGGCTTCATTGGACAAAGTGTTTGACAACTACTGGTCGTGGTAACGCTAATTTACAAATACAAATAATTGTATCCAATTATTGAATCGTTTCATCAATTTAATCGTCAGATGCTTTACTAATTTATTTAATTGTATATGGAAGCATTTAAACATTATATTGAAAGACGAGACTTACGTTGAAGTTCTAACAAACAATTTGAATTAAAATTTACTAGCGGTGGCATAGTTAATGTCGTCTGCAATAATGCTTGAAAAGCATCAACAGGGTATCATTTTACGACAGCCTATCATAAAATTGCGTCGTGTTTAGTGCCAATGGCAACTGCTTTTGCAATTAATGCAGCGATTGAGAACTTCTTATTGCAGCGCGTGCCAGAAGTTTGTCATTTTTAAGCTGCTAGCAAACTTTTGTAAATAGTACGACATTTGATTTCGATAATAACAAGTTAATAAGTATTCATGCTTTTTAACACGTGGCTATACCATTATTTTTTTATTATTTAACATTTGGCGGTAAGATTAAAATAAAATATTATCGGTTATTTTTATATTAATACTTATTTTTATATATTAAAGGTAGAGTCTTAACTCTTCTTAAAGAGAAGTTTCTCGTAGAGTTGAAAACAATTGAATACGGTGCAATATATCGATTACAGATAAAGAAGAAGAAAGTACCCGTTTAAAGCAGTGGTTCTTAACGGGGGCGGTACCGCCCCCCTGGTGGGCGCTTAAAGGTCTGAGGGGGCGTTTTTAATTTTTTAGAATTTGGGGGGCGCCATTATTAAAATTTTGATATGACTTACATGGCAATAAATGGCATTTGGGGAGCGGTAGATAATTTATTTCTGCTAAAGGGGGCGATTCTTTCGAATGGTTAAGAAACACTGTTTGCTATTGCTGTGAATTCGGGTAATTAATAATTTCCGTTAAACTTACATACAATATGTATACCATCAGATCGTCTTTAGTCAGCCTAGCATGCTGAATCAATGACATGGACTGTTGTGGTTTGAATACACATCATTATTAATATATTTTAAATTTGGTCGGTGTCTCAAGATTTTTGACACATTTGATTCTAGCGCTTCCGCGTTAGCTGGAAATTCAAATAAAGTGTATAAATTCAGTTTTATGGAAAGCCGTCCGTGACCACAGTGTTGACGAAAACTGTTTAACAGTTTTACTTTACACCCGAAGGATCAATTTAATCACATGGAGGTGGAAACCGGTCCTCTTGGGAGTGCTGTCTCTTGACCGCTGAATACCCTGCATTGCCCTTACACCACATACACTGGAGTATGTACTTAAACCCACTTATATGGACTGACACTCGACACTACAATATTGGTTTTTTCTGTATCACTGTAATCACTATAACTGTGATTGTTGTAGTTATATTATATAAATGTATTATAAAACTAAAAAATAACAATAATATACATTATATGTCAAACATACAAATAAATATATCATTTCCTTTTTTTAACAAAATACATACCAATGTTTCAGAATGAAGAAGACTTTCGATGAATTTTCAATTTATTGCAATAACGTTTTTATTAACTCATTCGCATCGGGGCATTTTTGCGAAATTTTGAAAAACATTAGGTACTTACGAAAAAAGGGTGTAACTTTAAAACTGTTTGACATTTAAAAAAAATAATTCGGACACCAGTTGTACAACACTTTGTTGCATAATACTTAATATATTTTAGCCTACTTTTATTAGCGATACTCACCTTTTGTATTTTTTTATATAGAAAATCTGGTATTTGACATAGAACTAAATATTTCATCGAAAACGTAATAAATAACAAGCCAAATATACATTTGCTCGTGTATATTTTATTTCAACACAAAATTAAAAAACATAAAAGTTTATTTTTAGCCTATAATGGCTTATATTTTGGTGGCCTATTTTTTAAAGTTATACTTTAACTGTCTGCTGATTTTTCATCACCGAAATCACCGAACAAAAAAATATTTGTGCGTATATTTTAATATTTTATTTATTAAATGATGCATCAAACATTTGTTACGCCATCTCTGTAGAAAATCTAAAACATTTGTCGCATTGGATGTATATATTTCAACGCGTCAGTCAGACCGGCGAAAAGTCTCGTATACGAGTCATCCGTAGCCAATGTGTATAAAGTTAAATGTGATTGATTTTAATTCCACTTTTTGTGCTACAACTTGAAACACGTTATTCGCCTCTTTGCGAAGCATTTATCATATTAACGTTTACGAATTAACTAAAAATTGATTCAACGTTGCGATAGTCTGATGATGCTTCTCAAAGAGAATTGTTATTATTTTATACTAAAATTGATCTTACACAAAGTTACCGAATCTATTTAAACATTTTTATTATTTGTATTTTTTTCAAGCACTAAAACATGTGAAACTTATTTATTATAAATAAATATATTTTGACTTTTATTTAATTTACTATTGTATGCAAAACACGCCGTAAACAGGGAATTAATATCAAGTCCGATAATAAATAAACTACAATTCCAACATCGGTCCCGGCTCGACAGCCCTGTTAATAAATTTAAAAAATGTTGAATATTAATTATTGATTGTATTAAAAATATGATTTTCACGTGTTATTCATAATACGTCACAATAATAAAACAATACGTCATTAAAAAAAATATCACGAGCGATGTGAGTTGAGTAATTTATTTTGACATTTGCTCTTTAATTCTTTTGTTAAAGAAACTTAATCGCATTATATTTTTACAACTAATCTCAGTATGTTTTTCATGTACGAAACGTTATTATAATAAGTGCCTCCATATGCTATATATTTATGTTGTTTATATGGCATTTAACAATTAACAAACTACGTCACGTTGTGGAAAATACGCATGTATTCGACGAAGTGACGTATTGGTTTAAGGTAAAAAGTTGCATAGTGTTGTTTCTGTTTCGTTGCATAACAGTAAATGATGTCAGGTCTGTGTCACAGCGGTTACCGTTGTTGGGTTCGAAGGCATGGGTGTTTGTGATCAGCTATGGTGGAAAAACACCTCCCAAAATGGGGCAGCACACATTTTTTCATCTCCCGCACAGACAGCACACGGAAGTATTGTAAAAAGACGTTTAATTTACTAAAGTTTTACTAATTTTAAGTCATTGCCAAGACAAATAAAGATTAGGTTGAGAGTTTTAAATAAATATGCAAATAATGAGTTGTCTGGCTGGATTTAAGCACCAAGCTATCAGGTTAGAAAAAACAAATAATACAATTTTTATAAACTTCATTGATTACTGGAGTTTTTTTCGAAGCCTGATATGTCAAATTTAATTCAGTGAGTAGGCCAGTGACTACCAACCTACCTTCCTACTTTTCTTTTGTTGAAAATTAATTGCACAAAGAAGTTGATGATCCGCACACAATAGAAAAAATAGAGGGAACGTTGCTTCTGAGTAACCAATGGGAAACACACTTATATTTTTTTTGTTTCAACCACGATTCGACATGAGTTGTCTGGCACTCTTTCGTAATTTTCTGTCACCTTGGTGCAACAACCAGTGTGCATTTATTTTATTGCAGCAGGTAATTTAACCCACTTAATTTTCATTGCAGTGCTTTCTCTTTGTACATAGTCACTTTTCACAGAAAAAAATAAGCTAAATTACCAATGGCATCATATGTTCTTGGAATATTTACAAATTTCCCTATAACGTACTAGGATGGCAATTAAATAAGAACTGGCATCTAGTAAAACAACCAAAACAATTGCTGTGTTCATTGCAATGTAGATTTGCGGGTTTTTTGGTTGCATAAGAATTCTTGGACCACGTACAGTTCTCGGTGAATCATGTTTTCATACTAATGATGATGCAGTTTGATATTGGCCTAAATTAAGACGAAAGCCTTGTCGGCGCATACGAATACCGACTATCTGGATTCTGCATTGTATACAATAGCCCGTCGACCTCTATAGCAGGGTTTCCCAAACTTATTGTGCAATGGAACACCTTGCAATAGTGTTATCTCCGTAAAATAAAAATATGCAATCCACCAAAACACCAAGTAAAAACGTGATTGTACTAAAAAAGTTTTCAAGAAAAAAGTTTTACTATTTTACTTCATCTTTTGAGAGCTCATATTATGAAGTTTGTGAATACATCTTTGCTTGGCATGTACTATCTCTATATAGCAATAAATTAATAGTTTTATAATTTTACAGTTCATTGCAAATGAAAAGGGTCTTAGTAGTATTCAATTCACTTAAGCCTTCTTAAGTAGGTTTAAATCTATTCCAGTTTAAAGAAGCATTAGCAGCAGCTGCCGTTAAAGGTAAGGTCTTTTCCCGTAACTCTATCTATGTGTGCAATGCAATCAATTCGCAAGGCTCATTGATACTATTAGTCAACTAAGAATATATATTTAATCCATTTTATGTCTTTGTAGGTAAGAATCTCGGGTATTCATAATTTTCAAGTCTTAAAGTGAAATAAATAAAGTGTTTTGTGATTAAAAATGAATTATATTAATGTGTTTTTAATGATTGAAATAATTTATTATGTTTTAAAATGTTAAAATATTCAAGGAATATATTACACCACAACGCAAAATTGTAATTTTAAATATATGATGACGCAGGAATGACAGGTATTTATTATAATGTGGCAGAGACAATAAAATAAAATATTATTTTACAACGTATGCCATTAGTTTGTTATACATTGTCGCATTTTAACTTTAACTTTAGTAATTCGCTTTTAGCCTGGACACTGACGAGCCCGAAAAATCAAATTTTCCCATTAAAAGTTCAGCTCATGCTATAAATCAAGACCATTAAAGTCAAAATCGAGTGAATTATGTTCGTTTCCGAGTGATTACCTGATATTCAAACAGGCAAACTGTCACATAAATGCACTAAATTGCAACATTCAAACTTAATGACCCATAAACAACAGTAAAAATGTTTAAATTTCAAAACAAAACATAACATCTTTGCAAACATTTGCGGAACGAAAGGATATCCAATAGGTTGGAAGTTCAACTGGAAATGTAGGTATATCACTTATACCGTATATGTATATATTTTTTAATTCAAATCCAATAATAAGTAGTTTGCATTGCAAGTACATTATAAAACAATATTAATTATGCAATTCTAGTACTCTATAATCAAGTTCTAGTAAATCTACTCCATTAGAATTGGACGTATATATTATGCAAAAAGATACTATCTCTCAATCATTTGAAGGTTCAACAGTTAGTTAATCTTAAAATAATACTGAACATTATATTGTGTTACAGTATTGATTTATATTGTCATCAGTTTATAACGTCTGCGATAAACGAAGCCGGTCACAATTGTTATTCAAATAATGTAAAATTAGTACATAAGAGAAATATTTTTCAATATCTAAAATTTCATCCCCCTATCCGATCTATAAAGCAACGTACAAGGAGAGCGATTAGCTTACCGGTAGTTCTGTCTTAGCAAAATCTCTGTACGATTATGTAGACTCGTAATGAAGTTTATTTTAACAATTTTTTTCTACGACACTTTGTTAATCAGTTGATCTACTCTTAAAAAATATGTAATTTTATATCCATAGATTCCGCATGTAAAAATTCCCCATAAATATAAAAAACATTTTCATTATTACCTATCAAATAAAGAAATTATTAACATTGCTTCAGAATCGGCAGATATCTTTTTATCCTTTTGATTTTAACCCTTTGGGTAGTAAGTTTATTTTTACTAAATTAAGATTTTTTGATTCATTTACCATTGATACACACAAAAATATATAAAACAAATTGTTCATTGATCAGTCTGGTAAGAATATGGAATAATATTTCTTTTATAATTTTACAATGCAAAATTGAAAATGTAAATGTATAGAAACATATTATTATTTTTCAACAATTTTCAAGAACCTATTACTTCCAATTTGGGCCTAGATCTTTTTTTGCTTTTTACGGCTACCGATTTTGTGCAAATATGTATTGACCTTTTTACAAATTTGTTTTGTTCATTTGCAACAAATAATAAAAATAACGAGATCGTCAAAATTCACAGATACAAATGTTTTTTTACCAATATGTGAAAAAATAATGACAATTCAATTAAAAGCAAGAGAATAGCAATAAGCATTAAGCACTAAAATATTTGTCCGTACGAAGCGGCAATACTCCTCAAAGGGTTAAAAATATACTTACCTATTTTTGTTTTGTACTTCGACATTGTTCACAGCTTATGGTAATAAATTAGTCAAAGTGAATTAGTCAGTATAATAAAAATGTATTTTTACGAGTTTGCAAAAAAATAATATTATCCAGGGACGGATGAAGTTCTTGGAATGTGAAATTTTTATATTTCGTACTTACATATTTATATGTAAACTGAAAAACAAATACATATTTCAAAAAACGATACACTGAGTAATTATGAATTTTTAAGTGTTCAATGTCTCAATTATATTGAAAAATAATAGAACAATTATTTTTTTTATACAATTAATTTATTGTCATCAAGACCAGGAATATGGTATATATTTTTTTCAGTTGAAAATGCTCGTGGTGAAATGTTGAAACCAGTTCTGATTGTGATAAATTAAGCGTAGAATAAGAACAAAAGAGAGATTCATCATTTTTTAGGGTATTTATTAAACTCATACATAATATAAACCAATAATAATGTCTTATGTGCTACTTCGCAAAAACAAATACAGCGCATTTACACTACAAGCTAGATAAATAGTCTTAAAATAAAAAGATTTTTTGTCTATAAAAAATATTAAAACAAATTTGACTCGACACATATATTTCTAAATATTTAATATAACCAATTTTATTTAAGTACACCCCTGTAGGTAAAATCGATGGCGCTAAACAAAAGGCTATTCATCAAGTCACCAAAGTGTGTTGACCTTGACATATAATTAGATGCTTGCTGCATTTTCGCTAATATTTAGGTCGACTGCCGTATGTAATATTTCTTAATTTTTCATTGAACAAAAAATTATATACCTCATCGATCAGAGTAGTTTCACATTTGACTTAAATAAAATCATAAAAACAGAAATCTGTAACATAATGTTTAATTATGTATATCAATATCGATTTCAAATGAAACGGGAGCTCAAATGTATGAATTTCAAGAGGATTTAGTAACAAGAATGTATTTTTCCAAAGATTTCTGCGAATTTAATATAATTTGTATTTCCGAGGTCATCATTGCTGTTTGTTTGCAATTGGAAATAATAATCATGACATTTTGAAACAATCAATGGAACACTTTTGTACTTATTCCGGATATTGTTGTTACTGGAGTGCTATATTTGCAATTTCTAGTCATTGTATTTAAAACTATAATGAAGTTTTGGATGTCTCGTGAAATATATTTCAAATAAAACCGCAGTTTTCTCCGACGATGGAAAACATAAAATTGTTTAAGCTTCATTAATAACTAAAATTAGCCAAAATGCAGACTACGGCAGTTTACTTATTAAGAGTGTTTTTATTTGGTTACGCGTTGGAATAATGGGTTTCTCTCGTCAATGAACTTTAAAAATCCTACCATTACGCAAACGATTAACGTCACATTTAATCGGTTTATTACCCAACAGTTTTGAATTTCGGAATGATCATGAATGGAGACCCTTAGAATGTGTTAGGCTCAAACGTGAACATATTTCACCGACGGCTTGGCATCTCTTTTCTCTGGAAACCAAGAAGGCAGTCTCCATTTTTTGTCATATGTAAATAAGTATTTTTTTTTATATTTTTTCAAATAAGGCACGTAATTTTTGAAGAATTAAAATCGAGTACAAAACAAAGGCGGCAGTTAACATAATCCTGTATAGAAAACTTGGCATTTATTAAACGTATTTCATAAAACAATGTAAATGAAGCAGGACAATAATAGTATAAATATTTAACAAAAACATTTTATCTATAAAAGAAAAAATACGTTTTAATTGATTAACTAACATTTTGGTGGTTTCCTCATATTCTCACTCGGCATCATATTATGTTCGTAAAAAAAAAAACTTTTTTCATAATATGCTCATTGTACGAAACAGAAAACTTGGGACCTTGGGTAACTTTAACCACATAATAAAAAAAATCTTTTGTACTAATCCCACATTTATGTATTAAGATCAGGTACCTATTTTGCTAATCGATTGTTTGTTACACCTTTATTAGTCTTACTTGTCTTTGTTTAAACGACTCTGTATCAATATGTATTTTTATCAGAATAAACTGTGATATGATATAACAAGTCTTTTTAGAGATAAGTTTAAAAGTTAGTTAAAAAGTTTTTTATTTTTTTTAGTACAAGTTACCATAAACATTCAACAAATTCTAGCCTGATCGTCTGATATTTTTTAACGACCACGATTGACTACCAGTATCCTTAAAAAAATAACAGGAAAATGATTGGTATTCCTTGTAAGACATATAATCTGAATCTTCCAATCGTTTAAGTCGATTAAAATCTATTAAGCTCTTACGTAAAAGTAAAGTGTAATTAATTGCATAAAGCTTAAAATATTTTTATTAAAACCTTATTATACTGCTAAGTATGATTTATCTTTCAAGGTTTTTCATTGTTACAAATAACCAATTTAATTATAATAATTAAGAAGCTGAAAAAGATTCATAAGTAAATATACACTTATACATTAAAAACTACTCTGGTAATTAAATAATTATTTCGGTCACTTAAAACTATTTTTTTGCCCGTGTATCAATAATTGCGTTCCGGTTATTTTTAATCATGCTTAACGGTAAAGGCCAGATGTGATACGTCTGTCAGCAAAAAAATGAATTGGGCAGATAAGCCGATTTGACAAATCGTCTTATTGCGATATTTTTTCATGCTATTACATAGCATTGTATCCGTAAAAAAAATAAAAGTATCTAGCTGACGTAACAAAATATAAGATATATGCTTATGAAAATAGGAAATCATTAGATTTCCGACACATGACTTCTAGGGAATCCGAGTAAACTATTAATTAAGTATTGCATTACGGTGACGGCGGTCGGAAAAGCTTAGTTTTACATTGCATAAAAATATATTTGTTAACATTAATGTCGTAGCTTACAAAAATGCTAGTCACAACCAATATTTTTTTATGAAGACATGGTATGTGTTTATAAACCACGAATTAAATATTTAACGATAAACGTTTTTGCAATGTTACGACATATTTCTGTGTTTTATTAAGTCTCGTAAAAATAATAAAAATATATTGATATATAAAGCTACATTTTATTGAGTAATATGTGTCCACGAATAAAATCAGAAGGTTGCCATTTTATTGATTTCACTTTTTGATTGACAGTAAAAAAATAAATAGTCGAATTATGAATATTACTTTGCGGTTTTTGCAGTCATGTTTGACCATCCAATTCACGCTAACACGGACATGTTAAGCGAACTGTTTCATGCATTTCAATTATTAAGATATGCTTTTTTGCATTCTTATTCTTCAATTCAAAATAAACATAGTTGTTAGTTATTGTGTTACATAGTTGTTAATGTTATTTCGTGGATTCATTTTTGAGAAGCATGTTTTGACGATTTATATCGTAAATTCTCCTTTCCTTGTAGGGTTTGCTTTAAGTGATTAAATAATTCTACATATCACGAGTTTTTTTTTTTGAAGAGGTGTATTCCAAAACAATTTTTAATCAGGGTTGTTACTAAATTGCTATTTACCAATAACTTAACATTAAAATAATAAAATTTAAAAGATTGTTCAAAGTGCATCTGTCTGATGTAGATCTTAAGTAAGTAACTTTGACCTTAAATTTTCTTGACAATCGCTTTATTGGATTTCGCCGTACCGTACTTACGTAACTTTACCATTGCTAACAACTTTTTTTCTTAAAAAAATACTTGAATATTTTATTGTAGTCCATGGGCCATTCATTGGTCGATTAATAGTTACTAGATCAACTGAATAAAACGAATCACAGAAAGTTTTGTGCAGGTAGAGATTTCATTACGAACGTTCGAAGAGAATTGTACTCGGCCATATATTTCTTTCGGCTTATACGATGCCAAAATGAGAATTCCACGATTCTTGAGAATATGAAGCTAAAATTTCCTGATTATTTTTTGTGAAATCGTGGACATAAATTGTTTGTTCTGCCAAGGTGTAGAACCAGCCTGTCAATAGGGATGCCACTGAGGAGAGCTTTAACGGTGTTTAAAAATATTTCTTCGGATGTCGATGTCGACATATTCCACGACGTGGGTGAGTTCCGACGAATGCTATTTTTTATGTATTAAAAGTGACTTTCTTGTCATTTTTTTTCTACTGCTTTTAATATTAAATTGTTTTATGTTTTTTTTCTCCACTGTAAAAGTCCTAAATTTATAATTTGTCAATCTTACGCAATGTTAATTAAATAAATAAATAAATAACCAGATTTATAGATAAATACCACTTAATCAGTATATTATATTAAACTCCGATGAGTGAATTTCAATACCAGTATTATAATGAATAATGAGTTAAATAAAAAACAAATGATCGTTAAATTCGATAAAAAGTGATACTTTGGCAAGGAAAAACGAATGATAAAAGATGACATGGATGTCACAACACAGCCTCAAAATAAAATATTGACCTGTGATGACAAGGACGCCCAGGACAGGAATAGGTCGTCTGGCGCCTCACAAAAACACCTATTACTTACCAAGATCACGGTTTAAGTAATACATATAGTAATTGCAATCTCTTAACGACTGTAAGGCAACAGTAAGACCATGGTCAAGGAAGTAAAAGAGTAAATATATATGGTTTCAATCCAGTAGTGTGCGACGATGATGATTTGATTATAAACATCAAAGAAGATGTCTAAAGTTTTTATCTGTTTTTTTTAAATAGACAAGCTATTGAAATAATGTTCGACAGCAAAAAAATGTGGTAGATTGAATAAACGAGGTTATTACTTTTTATTTGTACATACAACACTATATTTAGAATATGTACTGTTATGTTATACTCTATTATGAATTTGATTGGTTTGTCCATTATTGCACACATGTTGGTGCATTCAAATACATTTAAAAGCGAGTATAAATAAGGAATTGTGCATGACTTAGAAAAAAGCATTTTTTGTTCGACCATGTTATTGTGTTGCATATGATAAAAAATGCTTTTCGTTAATAACAAAAAATGTTCCTAATGTTGATGTACTCAAACAAAAAATGATTTTGTTCCTTAAATATCATTTTTAATATTTGAATCTCTCTAGTATCTGTAACGTTTGATATGGATACATATGTATATGCTACAGTTAAAGTATGCACGTAGTCAATGGGAACATTGTCCATTTCAGCCAGATACAGTATACACGATTGAAAAAATATAAATTTCAATAATTCAATGTGTACAAAACTACACAAAAGTATTTAGTTAAATTATTCACAATCTTATAATCACGCGTGCAATTATAGTGCTACCAGCCACTCTTCAGTCTTCACTGCTGTGCGCGCGCATTCATGCAGTTGTTGTGTTCTTCTGTCATCTGAAGTTTCACATAACCTCAAAAATGTGTAAGTCTTGTTTTTATTCTTTGCCTCTTTCTATTCAACATATCTAACCTAACCTAACCCTTGATGTAATTTCTACTTTGAGTAGTGCTTGTCAGTATACTAACATAACCTAAACCGTTAAGTCATTTCCACGTTTTATAGCGTTCGTCATTGGGTAAATATTCTTACAAGCTAATTAATACATTGAGAAATAAAAGTAAATGTGAATTATAATGAATTAAGCTTAAACTAAAACTGCAATTTAATGTATTCATTGACAACATTTTCACTATAACTGTGACTTTTTTTTCAGTCATTGTTACATCCAGGATTTCCAGTCAATCGTTATCTCTTTAGCTCTCGAATTCTGTATTGATGTCGAGAATAGTATTTTGTGGTTTTGTAAGTACATGAATAACAGTGATTGCAAGAAGATAGCAACTGCAAAATAGTCTTCCACTGAGAATCTGCACCATATTATTACGGCTGATGTAAAATTTCCCATGATTTATATTATGCAAGCAATATAAGGTAGTTGATGGATTTTTCAAGTGTTGCTACGTATAGGTTGTCCCAATGAAAAGATTTGTTTTAAAATTAAGACCATAATTGCTGGAGTTATTTTAATAGTTTATATTTGAGAGCTTTCATAGTAAAGTATATAAAAAATACATTACAGTACTACAGTATTAACAGTTAATAAAAAAATGCCCGTTATAAAATATTTATACTAGGTTCGAAAACAACCACTGCATCCACATTGTGTCATGGTTTGGTACGTTTGGTTGATCTTTTTAAAATCTGATTTTGATCGTCAGTGACTTTAAACACTTTTTATGCGACGAATAATTAAATGTCATCGCTTTGAACTACATTACATATTTAGTTTCAACGTTTATTATCAGTAACCTATAGTTCGCTGACGCTTTTGTATATAATGCCAAAACTTATCCGTGTTCATATAAATTAAAAGAATCTATTTACTATATATTTTAGTGACACATTTCTTAAGAAAAACTTTTCAGCATGATATTAATCTTAAAACAGTAAATATGGACGTTTTAGCGTCTACATGTATAAATACAAACATATATCGACTTGCATTATTGCTAAACGAGGATTCAATAAAAAAAAATCTTAAGTAGTTTGCAGCCATGTGCAAAATTTCTTCATTAAAATTATTGCACATGTCAAGTGTGTCATCAATTGAGTATGTAATGTAATAAGGCACTGCAATGCTGCATTGCGTTGTCAAATGACCAGGATAAAAATCGGCTAAGTAATATTATTATGTAGTAATAATGTAAAGAACGATTCAACTCAACACGTATACCAAATATGGCATCGTAGAGTTGAGTCCAGCTAATTAAAGTATATTAAAAATCCAAAGCAGATGGCAAGTATTCGTTAGGGAAGATTATTGCCCAAGAATATTAAAATGTATAACGTTTAATCGCTGATGTTGAAATAAACAATGTGAAGGATGCATGGAAATTGATCAATTGAATAATGTGACTGATTTTATGTGTTATTCACAGGGATGTGGAGTAGTGAAAAAACAACGACTCCGGCATTTACAGATTGTCTGACTCCAACTCCACGTCAAACATCACGTCTCCGACCTGTTAATCTACCATCAAAGTATAGTCGTTGAGTGATTGACCGTTGTTGGGAAAATGTTAAACATACGTAAAAAATCATTTATCCAGAAGTGAATGATGGCTATTGATGAAGGTAACAAAAACAAGGGTAAGATTGAGAATTGGCAAGAATAAAATATTTAAAATGAACTTGAATATTCATTTCCTCATTACATTCGTGTTGTGTAGTGTGTAAAAGGTAACGATTTGAAGTTAGGTAATGCTAGAAGCGAATATTAAGGATAAGATCATATAACTTGGTGTAAGAAGCGATATGATTTCGGACTTGCATATATTTTATAATCACGGAAGCGAAGTATTAGTTTAGCACAAATTATCCATTTTCTATGGAAACGATTATATTATAATTGAAGATATAATGAAAAATAAACAGTTGTATTCAAGTTATTTCAGAGTAAAAGATGAGCTCATGTCGTCTTATAAGTTATATCTAAGGCTGTGGAGTCGGGAAAAAAGGACGTCTACGGTTTTAAATAAAAAATCGACTCCAAATTATTTTTTCCAAACATTTTCGATATGCCAACATATCTAGTTACTAGAATAATTTTAGTAGTTTTCAACAATAAATATGATGAATAGACTGATATATTTTTTAATTTCATTAAATTATTTTTTCCGGCGCCGACTCCACCTCCGAAAAAGCTCCCGACCACGACACCCGACTCCGACTCCACAACCCTGCTTATAACGATAAAAAGATAATAGCTTGATTGCGTTGTATCTTAAGATTAAACTTTCGTGCAGAGTAATAAATTACTCAAGCTCGTGCCTAATTTTCGATGTTTAAACATTTTATTCAACTAATCGATTATACACAATTAAAGGGAATTAAAGTGTTACAGATGCATTTAAACAATTAAGTCAGTTAAAGTCTTAATTTAATAATAAAAATAATGCAGATAACAACACAATCTTCCGTATAAAGTACTATTTCTGTGTTGACTTTAATTGGATCATTGTGCTTATTAATCAAATTTATATGAAATAGTTATAACAGTCAAAGAAATAAAAGTTACATTTTACATCCTTTCTTTTGCCAGGAACGGCTAAATATTATAAAGTAGGAATAGATTTAAAATTACTGAACTACCTTCTCTATACCAATGAATTATTAGAGCTTTTAGTTATCACTTTTAGGGTGTTCACTGTCAAGTTCACTTTTAGTTATGTTAGCGTTCACCCTGTCCTACCAACGCCACATCAATATGATATGTAAGCTTTCTATTGAAGGGTTTAAATTTGCACGATGAATTAATGTGTTAGTGATTTTATTTTCAGGTCGGGGCCGTTTGTATCAATTTAAAAATAAGCAATCATATAAATACTTGTTGATAAATTCGATTTTGAAATGATTTTTTAAATTATATCAATCCACCATGTATTAAAAAAATGTATTATACATTTTGAATTCAGTCCGAAAAGCAGAGTGTTGAATATCTAATTAATACATGTTTATAATGGGCTTTTATTTTTAAAAAATCATTACACGAACTCTTCTGCTGTATAATTATTGTAATAATAATGTTTGAATAAGGTTAAAAAAACAGTCAAGAGATCGAATCACCGAATGACACTTTCATTATATTGATTTTTCAGTCAGTGAATTGATTTCAATCAAAGGGAACTCTTAACGCTATTTAACATGGCTTGGTTTTGTAAATTTTGTTCTGCTTAATTCAAGAAGCAGTGTGGTCAGTACTGTGTCTTTCCCTTGACTTTAAAATGGAATCTGAATGCATGGATTATGACCGGACATTAACGTTGTATGCACATCACGCATTAAACGTCGTAATATTAAGTTAATGACATTTTGATACACACTTCCCCAAGAATAGTGAATGTTTTCATGAACACTAGCATATTACATCATAAGAATCGAATTCATAGTTTAAATATAGTCAAAATTTTATGTATATAATGATATCTGATATCAGTATGTATCTATGATATCTGTATCAAAAAATAGCTTGTGCATATCGCTCATTGTGTTTGCGTAAACAATAGCGCAATGATTTTGAAATTATCTACTTGTATTTTTTTGGGAAGTCAGTTGAGACTGTGTATGTATGCGTATGTGTGTGTACATGTACGGATGCAGTATGGGGAAGCATATAGAATGTGATTTGCAAAATCCTTCAGAATCCCTAGTTGAGGGTATAATAAGTAATGACTTAATGTATGTCGTAGTTAATCCATAATTTATTAATATGACCAATAAGCTAGTGAATATTCTTGATTGATTTCTTCTAAGCGAGACTGACTGTGTTTTATATAAACAATAAAGAATATTAAAGGTAAACATGTTTCTAAAATAGTATACTATTCATCGTTTAAAAACAAAAATGTAATATGTCCTATGGAAAAGATATAATAAATGTGAACTGTCTTAAGATATTTTATATCGCTCGTATATGTAATTTTGTGGTTTATTAGAGAACAGGTATATTTATAAAATTTAGTTAACAAAATATTACAATTTACATTAACTTTTATTAACCAATTTATGAATTAACTAGTTAATGAATAAGCCCACAGATGAGTGCTTGATGGCTTAGGCTAGGTTAGGGGGAGTTAGATACGTGGAATGAAATTTGGAAGGAAGGCAAAAATGACAACAAGAGGTTGAAATTTTTGACACAACTGCGTAATTGAGCGAGTGATTGAGGGCAGTGTACTTACACGCATGATTATTTTAAAGTGTGTCCACAACTTAATCTGCACGTTGACTATTAATGTATGCATTTGTTATCTCGTGTATTCTGTGTCTGTTATATTCTAAAATGGAAGATGCAATTTATTTTCTCTCTATTTAGTTGCTTGTTATAATAAGTTATTTAGATATCGTATTTCTTGTAATTGCTTCTCAAGTTTTCTATGGGTTATTACGCGATACATTAGAAGTAATATTTATCACGTTACAGTGTGGTGAAATCAATTGGGACTGCATTTGATGCACACTGTACGCCAACCAATATAATACACGCAAGTCCCTAGAAAAGTGCATTCACCGTGAAATTACCCACAGGAATAATTTCCTGGCCTATCATTTTGTTAACCTCCCAAGCTGTCATTCTATTGTCAGTAGTGGAATACAATAAAATATTGTATGCCCATATTATCAGGCACTTAATGCATTTCTATCGACTGTATTATTGCAGTTAATTTCAATGAATACATTTAGATACAAAAGATATATTAGACTTTTCAAAAATATTAATGTTTCTGCTATGTCTTCTCGTCATTAATAATATCTGTATCTGGGTAGATAATAGATGTATGTATAACTGTCAGTAGATCCGTCGGTATATCTCTCACTCAAAAGCGAATACGGATAAGAGGGGGGAGTTAGGTAAATATTAGTCATTCAATAATTCGGCAGAAACGTTGTGAAAATTCATTTGTAATATGAAATCAAAATCGATAACTTTATACAATATTAAAAGCAATAAAACACTTTTTTCTACTTATTCCACGTAGTTTATAAAGGATCATGACCGGTATCGTTTATCATGAGCAT
Organism: Himalopsyche tibetana; assembly: GCA_030503985.1. Lineage (NCBI taxonomy): Eukaryota > Metazoa > Arthropoda > Insecta > Trichoptera > Rhyacophilidae > Himalopsyche > Himalopsyche tibetana. The sequence goes on from JAPJYX010000014.1 coordinate 6,850,347, forward strand.
TATCAACGCCTGGCTTATGGTGATATCATGCGTAAATGCATTTTATAATTATTTAATGATGTCTTTTTGTTGTTTTCAGGGCTATGGAGTTGGGCTGTTTCTACCGGAATCGGGGTAGGGAAAACTAACGATTTTTTTAATTTTCTGTGTATACAACTCGCTCGAGTTAAAAGTGGGGTCACCGCATACTATTGAATCTAAAAAAAATGAAGTCGGAACCCATGAGATGGAATTAAAATCTTTAATACATAAATAGTATTTTTGAATGATTAAGAAATTAGGGAAAATTTAACAATTCTTTATCGAGATAATGAAAGACAAATGCTGAATAAGCCTATTCATCGTATTGATTGGTCCTTGAGAAGGAAGAAAAAAAAACATTATTGTTTTAAGCTGAATTCAGAGTTGGAGTCGGAATCGGAATCGTGTTTTAATTTAAGGTCGGAGTCGGAATCGTTTTAATTTTAACGACTCTCCAGCCCTGGTTGTATCGAATAACAAACCGATTTTATTTCATTTGATTCAGTTTAATATAAATTCAATATTGATTAAAACGAGTGGCCTTTTATATGAGGAAATCAGAATTGGATTGATGAAATCGCCAAAAAATAAAAACAACTCAAGAATAATCTGTCCATTATAAAAACGCTAATGACCTATTTCAATATAAAGATCGTTTGGACATTGGTCATTTTAAATTGACTTATCACAGATTATTAATTATTATTTTTACACTGTGGAATAAAAAAAAATGATTTAAGTCACGCGCAAGGAAGTCATTCAAAGTTCAAATCATCGGACTTTCGCACTGACTAAGCCAATATGCATCTATCCACGACAGATGATTCATAACGATGCGTGTAAATAATAAGTAACTAAAAATATTGATATCGGTCATAATGATTTTATGTGTATTTTTTTAATGAAACTAAATAAAATACAACTCGTGGGGTATGAGATATATTTAGAATTAAAGCTAATTAAAAACGATGCGTCAAATATTTCATTTCATTATTTCACGTGAGATCAATTAGGTAAGAATATTTAATAGGAATCAATATCAAGTTAAATTTATCTAAAAATGAGAAAGGTCATCACGAAGACCGATGCCAGAAATGAAATATAAAATTCAAAAAAATCTAAATTTGGTATCGACACTCTTACATCAAGACGGGAAGGTCAAAAATGGTCTCATTTTGTAATATTTTTCAGCAAGGTAATGCCGGAAAAAAAATTCTTGTTTCTTGAATTTATATGTACTTATACCTACATATAGTTTTTGCTGGGTCTAGTCACATCCTCAACTGATTTATGAATTGCTATGTGCAGACTGGCATTGAGTCCATTAGCATACATTGGAAACGGACATCCTAGTTTAAAAAAAACTTCCAATATTCATTAACATTTTTGAAACATGATAATTTGATAGCTCAGCTTTCGTAAAAATAACTGGATATTTACATATTCAAGGTAAATTGTGACCTCAACCTCAGAAAATTACTTGTCTGGCTAAGTACATAGTCTTCATGTTAAAAAAGGAATTGAGTGTTATACACAAATGATGTGTTCCTCAAAATACATTTCGTTTTGTTTCAAACGTTTTTTATCGTTTTCCAAAACGAACAACAGACTCTTAGGACGTCTATACTTATATAACAATTAATATTCTCATAATGTTATTTGAAGTTGGAACGAATTCACAATGTCACCGTTACGATGCGAATTCGTATCACAAACAATCTTATGCAAAATAAGTATGTTTTATTTCTATCTATTTCTAATGATTTTTCCTATTTGATTAATTCATATTTTTCACAAGACTTTGGATGCATGTTTCTCTAATAAAGTGGTATGTTTATTTTAGGTAAGTTAAATGAGAAATGTAAAATCGTTCATGGCGGCGATGAAATAAGACTTTAAAATTCAGTATCAATAAAATTGTAATCGATTGGAAGAAATAGTGACTTGATAATAAAATGTGTTTGCTTCATATATTATTCAGCAAGGCTTTATTCAGATTAGCATAATGGATACAGAACAGATAGCTTAATGCAGATAACAAAACTTCATGCATTGATTTTTGAGTAAATTTATGGATTTATGTGGTCTTTCTTAGTCGTCTCAGTCTGTAATGTGTTAATGCAGCGATTTCCAACCTGGGAGGCGCGAATAGCCCAAAATATTTATTTACCCTTTAAAACATGTCTTTATATATGAAATAAAAGATGGGGAGGCGCGAAGATATTTTTTTCTTCAAGAAGAGGCGCAGTAACATAAAGGTTGGAAACCACTGTGTTAATGTAGTCTGTAGTCTGTAATGTGTCTTCTCACACACTCTATTCCACAAAAAAGCTATTGCTTTGCAAATAAATTGACTAAGATACTTTTATTTGCTGAAAGAATGTTCTCGTTATGCGCTTTATGACGAATAACTAGACAAATGATTAGAATGATCCATATTGGAAGCGTAAATTGTTGAAACAATATTTACGATAACAAAAATATCTCACTTCAAAACACATAGAAAAAAGGATAATATTTCGATTCACAATAGCAGGAACTAAATAGTTTTGTGTGAATCCTTTTGGCGTAAAATAGTTTCTACATTAACTTTTTGAAGGACGCGTAATATAGAAAATACTTAAATATGGACAAGCTTAGGGCATCCTATACCGAACCCTTTTTCAATCCCGTAGTCAACGTAAAATCGTGTATATTTTTTTTAGCTTTTTTACGATTTGCAATTTGAAAAACTAAGGAATTTAGGGAATCCCCAAAATAAACCATGATTTAGAACCTTATTTTTTTAGCTCTTGCTCAACTTTCTCTAATTTTATTAATTCCGAAATCCTGAGATTACTATTGTCATAATCCCGGGATTTCGGAATCGCAGAATTGTACGGGACTCCAGGATTGGAATCCTTAGACAACGCATAGTTGATAAGGTGTTTTTCAACTTCTAAGAAACCGAGAAACTTCTTTAAACATTCTCAATTGCCCTAAATTTGGTAATTAACGTCAGAAATTGTGTAACATTGTATCTTTTACTGGATGTTTGAAATCATAATTAAACCAGGAATTTAGTTCATCATAATTACTGCAGTCAGTTCCGTGTACTTAGGGTTCAGAGAAATGACCTTTATTTAACAACTTTTAAGACTAGCTACTAAATGGATATTTTGTTATACGTACATAACAAACCTGGGCTAGATTTAGTATCATTAAAAAAATATTATCTATATATTAATAGCCGATAATGTCCGTTTGTCCGAGTGAGTGTAAGGTGTCCTCGACCTACCAGTCTCCACCTTTTTAAATAAAATAAAATAAAATAAAATAAAATAATATAAAATAAAATAAAATAAAATAAAATAAAATAAAATAAAATAAAATAAAATAAAATAAAATAAAATAAAATAAAATAAAATAAAATAAAATAAAATAAAATAAAATAAAATAAAATAAAATAAAATAAAATAAAATAAAATAAAATAAAATAAAATAAAATAAAATAAAATAAAATAAAATAAAATAAAATAAAATAAAATAAAATAAAATAAAATAAAATAAAATAAAATAAATTAAAATAAAATAAAATAAAATAAATTAAAATAAAATAAAATAAAATAAAATAAAATAAAATAAAATAAATTAAAATAAAATAAAATAAAATAAAATAAAATAAAATAAAATAAAATAAAATAAAGTAAAATAAAATAAAATAAAATTAAATTAAAATAAATAAAATCAAACATAATGCAACAAAAATCTCACGTTGCTGGGCAACGAGTTTACAGCTAGTCTAACTTAATGCTCGTAACTCAGTAAACCTCAATTCTGCAGGATAACGCGAAATGTCATTAAATATTTTATTTTGAGATAAATTGAATTTTTGTATAATCTTATATATAAAACAAAGAGCGTTGTATGTATTTGAATTTTCTTTGGCTAAAGGATTCGCTATAAAAAATCAGAACTATCTTCGCAATCATTCTTTCGTTTTGCGAACCTTCAAACCCTAAAGTCTTTTGAGAGAGTTACTAAGACTAGCGCCTTCAATGTCGGGGTACTGTCCAATTTTGTCCGAAATCTCGCGGTTGTGATAGTTCTAATCCCGGGATTTAGGAATTGAGGAAATTTTAGGAATTCGCGCGAGAACTAAAAAGAGGTCTCATTTTTATCCTTTATACGACATAAAAGTTGAGAGAACTTTCAAAATCCCGGGATTTCGGGAATAAGGAAATTTTTGAAATTCGCATGAGAGCTAAAAAAGAGGTCTCATTTTTTTTCCTTTTTACGACATACAAGTTGCAAGTCGTAGTTTAATTTGTTTCACGTTTTCATTAGTGACGTAAGAGTTGCTGGACTTGCTGGTACCCGATCCAACCAAGTAGTTAGCACTCCCTCCCTATCCATCTGATGGATAAAAGGTTTTAAAAATAAAAGTAAACCAGTATTTGCGCTATGCTTTTAAACTTTATCGTAAACATATGGTATCAAAAGGAACGGCTACTTTTGCATACATTTAAAATGTGTTAAAATAGTTATATGTTATTATTCGTTCAAACTTTTGATGGCACCCCTCTCCGGTTATCCAGTGCGGACTAGGGAATCCAATTCCAAGCTAAAATGCTGATCCCGGGATTTGGGGATTAGAATTTTTCGATCCGTAGATTTTTTTAAGAAATAAAAAATGAATATATTGGTGAAAAATAAATTAAATAATTTATTCTTTATTATATAACCAGCAGTGGGTTGCCAATACGTTAGCAAAAAGCTCTCATAATCTCAGTTATTCGCGATGTACAGGTGAATGGGTGGATTTTTTAATAACTCGTAAAAAAAATATGCGCCATAATAATCAAACGAACTTAATATGCAATATGCATACATTATGTAAAAATACGCAATATAACTTAAAATAATTAATGTCGATAGCTGAAAAAAGTATCTACCTACTTAAGAGAACACTAAGTCAGCGATTTTCAACCTGGGAGTCGCGAACAGCCCAAAATGTGTATTTACCCTTTAAAACGTGTCTTTATTACTATATGAAATAAAGGATGGGGAGGCGCGAAGATTTTTTTCTTTAAAGGGAGGTGCAGTAGCATAAAGGTTGGAAACCGCTGCACTAAGTAATTTTAATATTATTTTAAAATATGCCCGAAGTTAATACCAAAGCATCAATTGTTTCGCCATTTAATCTACGCTTTCATTGTGCAAAGAACTAATAAAAAATATTTTTATATTTATCATATCCAGCGACAAGTGCCTTTGTAGGAAGATCATTTTTTACAGTGAAAATAATAAGAACATTCAATAGAAATGGTCAAAGTGAGGATTGATTTTCAATTCTTGCAATAATATTAGTCGAATTTTTTTTAGACAATATTATATGCGGTTTTTGATGAGTTTAGTCGCATGACGTTGGCTTGCGCGCCTTTAATATTTATCATACTGTTCATATATAAAGCTAACCGAAATATGTTTTAGTTGACACGTGTTTTATTACATAATTGATGTTAATAGAACAAAAGAAACATAAAATCACGCAAAAAAACCATGCGATTGATAAAGATACCGAAAAATTATTACTGTTGTAAAATGCATTCAAATAAATGCGATAAGGAAATTTGATGTCAGGCGTCCAAAGGCATCCAATTACATTTTTGTATGCGGTAAGTTTTATCGCAAAGAATGTAAGCTGCCGCGCGGCTTGAAAACCAACACGTTTATTTTATAAGAAAATCAATCCCGAAAGTTTCGGGATCGTGTCTTCTAATCTCGGGATTGAAATGTATCAAAAACTGTACGGGATTGGATTCCCTAGTGCGGACCGAGTAATAATATAAAACGTAATTAATGCCTCTGGATGCAATGGATTGTAATGTTGATATTAATAAAATAGTGCTATTGATGTGTAATACTGATAATTAAAATTAAATAAGTCTTAAAGATTGATTGACAATTTCCTTATTTTAATTAAAAGTTAAAAGAGAAAGTAAAAATAATTGAATTATATGGCATAGGAGCTTTCAATGAAAATTGCATAACACTCATTTGCTGATTTATTTTAAATGATTGAAGCATACGGAACGCTGCAATTCAACGTAGGTATTTACTTACGATAGTAACGTTACTTAACAGTTGCAAAATGCAATCTATTTGGTGCAACTGAATGCATTTTTTTACAAAGCTTTATATGATGTGGATAATGAAATGTATCTGCTGCAAAGTGAAGGATTGGACGGAGGTTTTCTGAGCTAGATTGTAACTTCTATTTTTTGTTTAACCACTTGGATCCCAAACGGACACAGGTGTCCGGAACATATGCAAGCGAACACGGATGTCTAAGACATTAAAAAAAAATATTTGGTATAATAGAATAATAGTAATATTTTGATGAATGTAGTGCCATCTATACTGAGTCAATATAGGTTTTTAAAATATCGAAGGCAAGTGTATATTAGGCAAAATTATTTTTCTCAAAAACACGCAGTATCTCTGGGACATATAAATGATTTATTTGCGTGATATTCAAACGGACAATCTAAATAATTGTAACCTGGGCATTTGTTTCAGTTATCTTTTATGTTGATTAAACGTACAGATTACGATAAGATAAAACCAGCAATCTAGTGCAGGTTAAGTAAATATTATGACATAGAAAATAACGAAAGGATAATTCTTTATCACACTACAAACGAGTGTAGAAGAAATAAACGTGTGCGCATGTATTTTTTACATTTCTCATCAGCGTAACTACGAAACCACGATGGTTTAATGTATATACCAACAGACCATTCTTGTAACCAGAATAATTGTAAAACTTGGTTAACATTTTACCGGAAAAGACTAATATTTTAAAAAAAAAATCAACTTAAAATTTTCCCGACTCCAACTGCAGACAAAACACACGACTCCACGACTCTTGACTCCGACTCCGACTCTGACTCCGGCTCCACAGCCCTGCTAAAAACGTGGAAGATGATCGTGTTAGTAATAATTTGCTATTGAACTTATAAACATAAGCATACTAAAAATACCAAAAATTGATTTATGCCCACAAGTCTTCATATCACAGGTATACAAATGTAATTATTTCATTATAATAGTTCAAGTTTTTCTTTTTTTAATGATAATTTACATGCTACGTGGAATAAGGATTTTGAATTAAGAAATATTGTATCCCATGAATCTTAAAAATCAAGTCAATATGGAGAATGAGATTAACGTTTTGTTTTTCGAATGAACGTCGTGATCAAAAATGGAATATTTTTTAATTTGACTGCATGTTCTAATAGTTGAGAGCTTTAAAAGTGGACAAAAGATCGATTCGTGTATAGCTTAATTAATGGGCGTGCATTCTGTTAGTGACCCGCCAGCCATGTCGCCTGTAATAAAAATAGACCTTAAAATACAAACGATTAATTAATATAACTAACAAACCGTTGTCAGTAATGCACATTTGGGCTCAATTTCATTGTAAATTATATTCATTTATTATTTCTAGATTGACAATTTATGCGGGTTAATTATTTAGGGAAACAATGCTTTATTGGGGAATTTCGGTTCTATACCCAAATTAGTAATAATTATTGTGTTATACTATTAAAAAGCATTTACAGAAATAGGTTAAGAAGCGTTATGGTTATGTTTTTTGCAGGGATTTTTAAAGTAACAAAATAAATGTAATATGATATGAAAGTAAAATTGGTTTTACTTTTGTTGCGCGTTTCAAAGATGATTTCCCACGGATAGAATGTCTGAAATGTGACCTTTCAAAATTTTTCCGAATAGCCTTTTACAAAAAACTTCTGTTATACACGACTGTTTGACTTCATCCCATGTTTCTTCGGTGTTTCTGATGACTTTCACTGTATAACATTTTACTGAAAACATGATATAATAACAAAATATATAGATCTATATTGATTCAATAAAAATTCAATGTCTAATAAAATATATTCGTATAATTATTTTGTTGGGCGATTTTTTAGTTTAAATGCATTCCATAAAAACAATTCAAATTAAAAACCTTTTTATCCCACATTTTATAGATCCGTTGAGCTATTTTTTTTATGAAATTAGGTTTTTTTTGTATATTTTGATTGTTTGTACTATTGCTACAACCAAACTATGAAAACATGTTTTTATTTGCATACAGATCAATCTAGGAATAATATTATTACTATTGCATGAGGTATTTTTTTATTATAAGACGCATAGTTAAAAGTCTAATGTAAACTTTTTCATTATTACTTTTTAAAAAAAATTGAAGCTATCACATACTTTGAACTCGGGCCTAGAATTTGTTTTATTTTTATCTTTGGGTATGTGAAATTCAAGTGAAATGGAATTCTACGCTCAATATTTAATGGCTACCGATTTTTATTTACAAATATTTACCTTTTTTAAAAAAAAATGTTCATTTGTAAACAAAAAATAAAAAAAACTTGACTGCCAAAAATCAAATAAATATAATTTTTTATCATATGTGAAGAAAAAAATGAACTATGTATTGCCATTCTCATGCTTTATTTATAATAAACAACGTAACATTTGGACGCACATATGCAACCATATTTCTCTAAGGATTAACAAGGTTTGAAATCACCTCTTTTATGTCCGGTCCGCTGTAAAATTAACACATCATTAATTTACACTATGAGGGATTGGGATCAGTATTTAAAAAATAGTTAAATCTAGAACCATTCATAAAATTCAAGATTAAGTTTTTTATATGCATCTATGTATCCTCACAATGAATCAATATTAATTGAGTCTTACCACAACTACTCACGCGATTAGAGTTATTTGATTAAACATTTAATTGATATCAGGCATCTAATTTAGTTATAAGAATTATCACTTATTATTGACAGGTCGTTTACTTTCAACACAAAATACCGAGGTCTACGCGAGGATAAAACTTAGATTTTCAATGATTAAGAAGTTGTTACGTAACTTTGTCTACGAGAAGTTGATGAAAATTGCTACCGGCAATTCAAAATAGGGTCAATTAACACACACGACATATTGTATGACTCACAACACGTTCAAGTATACATTTAAAAAAAATGTATTATAATACTCTTGGCAAGGTGACCTGTCACGCGTACTAGACATAAATTAGCATACAAAAATCAAAGAAAAAATACCTTTTAACGATATTTACGGCGGAAATGCAAATCTAGTTTTCGATGTCTGAAGTTGAGTAAAAAACTTGTTTTTTATTTCAATAGGATTTAAATTTTCCAGTTCCGTAGTAAAGGCGAATATTTCAATAATATTAAGTTTTCAGCGCAGATACAGAATACAAAATGTCTTCGCCCAACTAGGTTTTGATCTGCACGGTTGCTTATTTCAATATAAAGTTTTCGTGAGTACGCGGAATCTGTTTTATTTTATTGTACCTGCAAACTGATGGCAGTCAAATATGACTCTCATCTTCGCGTAGTTTTGAAAGAGGTCACTTGAGGGATGAGGTTTTTCAGCAACACCTTACTTTACTTACATAATTTTGACCCCAGCATAAATCTAAGTCTTAAGTAATACTTGCGTGGATATTTTTTATCAGTTACATCCTTTTTTAATGAAAAGCTTAAACTCTTAAATAACTTTTATGATAGTTTGCCTAAAGATTCTTCTTAAAGAAGCAAAAGTGATAATACTTAATTTTACATTAATTAAATTCTTGGTCTTGGAAATTTTCGTACCATGGGGTTCTTCGGCTATGGAGCAGGTGACATACATATGTACATAAGTTGTTTCTTGCAGCGGTGGATTGCCAATACGGTAACGAGGGGCTCTCTAAATCTTACAGCTATTCGTGATGTTCTGGAAAATGTACGTCAGACATCACAAATGTACATCACTACTTTTTTAATTAAAATATATTGCATATTTATAGATTATATAACGCAACGATCTGAGAATATTGTTTTTCTTAATTTAACAAAGGGCTCGACGGCCTGATTACTATTTAACAAGGGGTTCGAACTAGCTCTTGCGAACTCCTCCAGCTCACCCCTATCTTATTGGCCAGGAGAACGGGAGAGTTCTGCTCGAGTAAATACTTTCGACTTGAGAAAGCGAATCAGCATAGATCTTCAAAAAGGTAGTGCCTGTTGCTTTTTTGGGGGTGTAAATACGATCGTTCGATATATTAAAATGATTGGAATGTAAAAAAAATGCACTCGATTAACTGTATTTTATTCATACTATTATTATTTTATTAGTTGAACTAATTATTGTATATTTAAGCTGATGGACTGAGTAACAAGCAATTTACGTGGAAAAACTTGTGTTGAGATAAGCTCCATTATGTCTATTATATGCTCTAAATTAGAAGCGGGGAATGTTTGAAAATGTATAAATTAATATAATCAGTTGAGGATATCTCTTCTTACTAATATAGAATGGCTGCTTCATATTACCTTCAAGTAAATTAAGAATATCTATCACCACGCCACTGTCACTATGCCATGTTGTTTCAAAGTTTGTAAAAATATCATAATGATTTTTTTTAGCCAGAAATTCAAAACATAATCAATCTCGCATAATATGTTGGTGTTTCTTCCTCGTCACTTATAGTGATGTATTAACGAAGTTTAATACATTCAAGTATCTTTTTAATTTCCGGTCTATTCAAATTATTTAAAGTTTCAGCCGGGATGCCAAGATCATGTCTCAGGTACTAGTTCATGAATATACGGTACAATAGGTGTGTTCATGACAGATGAGCTAGTTAATAATGAATATATTTAAAAACTTTTCGAATATTTTAAGTGAATTGTCTTATAACATGGCTATATCCTTCAAAACAAAAACTTATTATTTTAGTTAGATAAAAAATGTTTTGGAGGGATACTTGCGTTTTTAACTTAAATATAAGAAAGAAAAATTGTGCGACATAACGGCTAACATTCAATAGCGAAGACGCTAGTTATTTTTGAATCATACGAGATCAACTCGGTGAGAAAAGAAATCACAAGCACACATGCTCAAAAACTCAAATATTAGATTGCAAAAATAAATAAATACACCAATCTTGTCGGGGCTCGAGCCCAGACTCATCTGATCACTAGGGCTTAGCTTTTACTACTAGAACATAGAGGTCGACTTCAATGTTCCCACTAAGGTGTGCGCGTGTGCGCGCGCACACCTCCCAAAATGTGTCCGCACACATTTTTCAATCCCCGCACAATACTGCACACAGAAATATTACAAAAATAAGTTTGTTTCACCAAATTTTTATATTTGCGCACACTTTTTATTTTGCTGAAAATTTACTACTCACAGAAGTTAATGGTCCGCACACATAATAGAAAAATTAGAGGAAACGTTGGTCAACATGGACGTGACATGCTATTTTCCTGTTAATTATCTTGCCTCTGCAATATTGAGTTTAATTTAAATGTGCTTGATATATCGGTCAAAGTATTTCTAGGAAAATTTAATATATATGAATGTTAGATTTATTGGATTTGCAATGACCTAGTAATACAAGTGGGATATCCAAAAAGTGTTTTGAAGTGGTAATAAATTATTAAGAATTATTAAGTAAGTTGTATTAATCATGAAACGATTGATGGATAATAACAAACATATATTGAAAGCCTCTATTGAAAAAAACAAGATATATACTTTTTATTTATTTCACATGACAAGGTCTCGCCTTAGTAATATGAACAATCAAATTTATTCTATTTTAAGTGTTTCCATTTAGGAATGCATACATACGTTCGTTGATGGATACCAGAAATATAGGAGTAAATAATTGAAAAGACTTTTATTATTAACTTATTCAGACTTAATTTTACCGTCCAAAATGAGGTATATATAAAATAGAATGACGACAGTTATTTGTATTAAACACATTGGATGATTGTTACTGTAATATACCAAAATATTTATCGCATCATATCATGAATTAGGAAATAAGATTACTCATTATCTAAAAATTCCTTGAAATGCTTTCATTTCTTGAAAATGACAGAATCGCGAAGGTTTTCCTAGGTTTGTTGTCATATAGTATTTTTCTCAGTTGTGCAGCTTTTTTTGGTTTTTCGTTACCTTTCGTATTGTGTAGACTATTCTATCCCTGAGAAAATCTTAACCATAGTAAATCAAATGTAGTTATTTTGAAACGTGTCCGCACTTTTCTAATGCAACTCTAAGTGCATACTTTAGAATAAAAAATAACAGTATTTTAAAAAAGATACCGCTATTTTAAATTAAATAAAAATCCCGATAAAAACTATTTTTAAAAAAAGCTGTCGACAAAATTAAAATCTGAGCACAGTTTTTTATGCGATGTATTTTATATTCCTGACCCCCTATTTAGTAGAAATATTTCTTAATTTGAAGTTTGTGAGACTCGGTGCATCCAACAAAGTAACGTTTTTATGCAACTAACGGTTCTTTTAACAGCTACCAACTCTCAAGTCGCTGTTTCTACAAAACGCTACTCATCTAAGTGTTTTTTTTAGAGTGAAAAACAATATTACTTCTCGGTGTTGAACATTAAGCTGTAATTTATATGCGCTTAGTGTATAATCTTGCCATAACACGAAAAAACCATAATTATTAATATATGAAACTAGCTAGCGATTAGCAAGATATCTCTAGCATCAAATTACTAAGGTAAATCTTCTTCTTGAATGTAATATAAATGTTTATTACATGTAGTAAATGTGTCAATGAATCTATCTATTATCAATATACATAGTATTCTTTGAATTTGCAACTAAAAATGTAGTTTCAATGTAATAAACCATTGTTTGTAGTATTCTTACAAATTAGCGCGTTTGATTAATTAAAATCTCTACACATAATGATAATAATATAATGAATCTGAGGTGAAAAACCATTTTGCTTTAATCCCGTATATCCATTATTGTTCTCCGAATCTAAACTCATTATGATAGCACATTTTTTACAAAGTATTACAATTGTAAATTAAGTGACATGCAATGTTAAATTCAAAAAGAATCATATTTACAACTTTTTCAACATATATAAGGAAACATTGAACATTTTCATAGTTACGTTGGTTTTTTTCTCACATTCGCTTCCCTACTCAGAGCATATGGCCACCACACAGTGCCATGCTCCATTATCTTTGAGAGGATTCAATCAAGCTTCCATAGATATCCACACCACATATAAAAGTCAGTTCCATCGCCGCTTTTTTTAATTATTTTAGGCGTACTAAGGGATGGTTAGTTCGCTCTCTAACCATTGTGATACTAACAAACTGACACCACCGTACCCCTAGCAATGACTCGCCACCGTAAATAAGCAATTTCAGTTTAGCAATAAGTTAATAAATAATGACTGAACAAATAAATATTACCATCTCCACTCTTGGATAAGAATACGAAACACATTTTTATTCGAATTCTATACACTCATACCTCGCTATACGGCCATTCTTTATACGGCATTTCGCTATAACGGCCCTCTTCAATTAAGGCACGTTTTCGATTTTCGGCCTAAAATGTTTCGTTATAACAGCAAAAAAAACTTTTTTTCGATGTCGATGTGAGTGTTTTATGTACATACATATTTATTACTGATTGTTACACATTAACTAAGGGACATTTTTGGTACGTAAGTACATATGTACGTATGTACATTTTTTTTTTTAATATGTATTTTTTTAAACTTATTTTATAGTTTCATTCATCGAAAAAATTATCGACTTCGGAGACTGATAAAAATAGATGCCGAAAATCAGTCACGCTAGAAACTAAACTAGAAGTATTACGTCGTATAGAAGCTGGAGAGAAAATTGTTGAAATTTGCAAGGCAATTGGACTTGCGAAATCTACCATTCAAACTATTCGCGATAAAAAAGAAGACATTAAAACATATTTGCAATCTACTGCACCTTTAAATGTCTCGACATTAACACGCCAAAAGATAAAATGCATTTTGAATGATAAACCATGTTACATATTTAAAAAAAATTGGAACCGATCCCATTAAATTTGTATGAATTTGTATTACAATAATTGATTCCTTATACGGCTTTTCGCTTTGCGGCCAAGTTTCGTGAAACGTACCTAGGCCGTAAAGCGAGGTATGGGTGTATTTTATTAATGAAATATAACCAAGTGATTTTGGTGATGTCGTTCTTTAGTAATAAACTAAACAATTGAATTTACTGTCTGCAAGTATCTATTGTATTGCAAAGACACTGCACTTTCGTTTTTATGACATGTGATAACAGAAAATAACATCTGTGTGTGACACATGTTACTTTTACAACTTCCTTGTCATATATTTCATCATATATTCTAACAACGATTGTGAAACTCGAACAGATAGAGAAAGGTTGCAAATCCATTTCTATGAAAGAAAAAAAAATCGCAAAAACATTTTATCGCCACACGTTCGGATACTTCTTCGGATTCAGTCATATATATATTTTTTTTCTTATGAAGTGTTTCAAAAAGAAATCATTCGATAGATCAATTAAAAGGTAATTGTTAGTGAATTTTGTAAATGCAAAAAAATAACGGTAAAACTAATGCAATGAAACATAATACTTTTATTGAAACCATCGATTTTTTAGTCAGATGATATATGAAAAGCATAATATATCCATTAAAATTGATTGCGAGAAACTAATATACAATAGTAAAACATACATACATAAAGTAACTAAAAATATGATATTTTTACGTAATATGGATGCAGATGCTTACCCATTCCAGACTCAACATACGAAGCTAGGTGCGGTGAGTTATTTTCTTTTTGACGCAGAAATATGCAAAACGGTACAAAGATTTTTTTGTTGGTATGTTCAACAGAAAACACTTGTGAAATAAATGATGCATGTATGCATTATTATATTAAGTTATCACAACTGTATCTTGATATTGAAAAATTGAATAAAGTCTTTTCTAAGCTTTGTGAAAAATAATTAGTTAGTATGTTTACTGTTATCTTTATGCATTCTAAGTACTTAATATCTTTGTACAAATGCTATCGTTGGTTGAAAATAATATATGACACAACGTAAAATATTTTTTAAAAAATCAGATCCATTTGAAGGCATACATAATATGTTGGTGGCAATATTTCCGATTTTAACAAGCATTCTCGCCTTCTTTTTTTAACATAAGTAGCTTAAGCTGTAATATCATTTCTACTTTGACCAACGCTTGTCATTGAATTTCAATACTTACGAGTAATTGGTAACAAAATAAATGGTCAGAGTTTAAATGAATTTTTGGTCCGAATTCAAAAAAAAAAATGTCTGAATAAAATTCAATTTTTGGTCAGAATAAAAATATGAACGGTCAGATTTTTATATTTTTTTTGGTTAGGTTAGGTTAGATTTTTTATTAATTTCATTTAGATTATGACTATTCTACATACATTCTGACCAATGTAATATAAATTCAGACTGATGTAATTAAAATTCAGACCGGAAAAATACGAACCCAAGTAAATTTATACATTGACTTGTCAAAAAGAATTTGAATTGTAATCACATAAGGTTCAACAAAAACTGCTAGTGTATATACATTGACAGTGAGGTTTCTCACAATAACTGTATAATATATGTAAGTTTATCGATTACGGTTAATTATTTTTCATACTCAAAATTAGTGTTGGGCTATTATTATACACTCACAATTAAAATATTTGTCATGTTTGATAATTGCTCGAAGGCTTTGACGCTGATGCGTGCATTCTAACCGGTTAAATTGAATTAATTCATTTTTTGTCTCAAAGTAAAAAATATGTTAATCTACGTTATATACAGTAGGATATTTAATATAAGCTGGTTAACCCACTTTGTGTGGAATATTATACACTTCGATAGTTTTTGAGCTGATAAAGCCGCAGGAATTTTCATATGCGATAATGTAGAGCCAGCAATGCCAGCATGTCCAATAGAATTCGTTCTATTCATCCGATTCTCGAAAACATTAAATTTTGTTATGCTGGAAATGTTTTATGACCATTTTCGAATAAATGAGTGGATTTCTTTGTTTTAAACAGATACTTCACAGACTTCCTCTACAATAATATATGTGTTTATCAAGTTTTAACATTTAATTACTTGACCTAAGTTTCTAAGTATTTTCATCTAGGGATTGCTACACTGGACGAATATAACAATACCGGTATTTCATATTAAATACCGGTATTAAAAAAAGCGCTAGAAATACTACCAATTGGTATCGCAATATCAAATGAGTAAATCAATAAAAGATATTTCGATATTTCCGTTATTGAAAAATATCGTCATTAATAAAAAAATATAACATTTTTGTAAACTAATAGTATTCATAATTGTCTTACGTAAGGTGACCAGGTTTTGAAAATGTCAAAGGACACTTTTTTTTAGCTTTTCCAGGGATTTCAAATCCTTAATCCTAGAAAATTTGCAGATTTCCCCAAATAATCAGCGTTGGACCTTACTTTTTTTAAACTCTTCCAGGAATTTCAAATCATAAATCTCAGAAATTTGCGGATTTTCGCGACGTCATTATGTTCTTCCTTGTATCGTTTTCTCAAGCCTGCCTAGGAGGACAAGGAAGACAATATTCACTAGAGGAGGACACAATTTTTGAGGAAGACAAAGTTTCCGAAAAGAGGACAATCCTCCTTGAAGGAGGTCGCTGGTCATCTTACCTTACGGTTTGTTATATTAAAAATCATTAAAAAGCTCATTTGTGGCTGTGGTCGAGTGGTAAATGTTAATGGATAAATTTCTGTTCTAAGTCATCTATGTACATATATGATGTCTTGAAATCCTCCATCCCACCCATATTATCCTAAGAACGAGGCATAGCGTAAGCAATTAGCTAACCACTAGCCCTGTCCTTACCGCTAATTTATCCCTTCTCTCTTTGGGAAAAAATAAATGTTGAGCAACTGAGTAACAAGTAGTTATCGTGAAAACACTTTTGTTGAGATAAATTCCATTAGTAGTCCATATACTTCACATTGGGAGCATACATGGTAAAAAAAAACCTCTGAATAGTAGTACAGGTTGACGCATATGGAACCACTTTTTTATTTAAAAATATATTTTGCTTAATTTTTAATATGAAAATACCGGTATTGAAAACCCTACCGTCATCAAATTACCCACTATCGCTGTAGTTTATAAACAAATCTTTTAATTTTACGACCGACGAGTAAAAAGCTAAAAGAAATTTTTCTTAGAAAGTAATTTAAATTCATATTAAAAAAATACATTACTTAGAGGAGTTATTTTGGCATTTCTTTGCGTGTAAGTTATAATTTAAGATCCCGCTGGATTGAGATTCAATTACTTGCAATTTTTTTGTTTAGGTTGTCTCCCTATTGTTAAAAATACCAATTCAAAATATGCCATTCCATTAGTTTGTTTTAAGATCATTGTTTTAAATTTAAACCACATCCGTTCCCAATGTGAAGCATATGGGCCCCTAATGAAACTGATCTCAACATATATTTTTGTTACTCAAATTCTCAACCTCTCTTTTTCGAATATAGTAGAGATATAATGATATAAGGATACTAGATAAGGTATGGTTGAATTAGCGGTAAGCTAACCGCTCTCGCTTCACTTTATTTTTGGGATAGGATAGGTGATGGAAAATAATTTTATTTAACTATACAGACAACCATACCTTTAAACATAATTCTATAAACGATTGAAAAGCCTGTCCTTACAATTCGAGCCTGTGAGTTCCACAACCGAAGTCAACAACGTTTACTACCCGACCACGGGCACGAAGATTAACACGTGTAAAGAAAAAATAAATATTTTCCATATATTTTGGAAAACTGCAAAGCTCAATTTGTCTTCACAATATTTACACGTTTCCGGTTACGCTTTGTTATTACATACTTGTTTGTTATAAATTGCTACACATGATAAATAAATACGCCATTATTTTGGTGTGATGTTGCAAAGCTTCAAAGCTCGTGTAACCCTCGCATACCTATTTTAACCTAGTTAACACATATTTTGACAGAGAGGAATTCAAAATAGTAATTAGTCGAAAATAAATTATTAGAAATAAAAAAAGTAATAATATTGTCGCTGAACATACCGACTATACCGACTATGGAATAAGCGACAATGGAACTGGCTTGGACATCTTAATAGAAAATTTAAATTAACTTTGATTATTCCACGTATTGTGTAACTAACTGTGACACGTGTTTCGCCTCTTTCAGAGGCATCTTCAGACTTAACCCAATCCATTTTGTAATTTTATAATTTTAAAATGTTAGAATCAATCTTGCTTCATTACTTAAGCAAACTTTGCGATAGTAAGTCTGAAGATGCCTCTGAAAGTAACCTTTTTTAAGATAATCACAATGTATCAAACTTGATACACGTTCTATCAAAAGGATGCAAGCTGCAAATGTCAAATTAGTATCTAAATTTAGCCTTTAAGTTTGAAAAGATGACCTTGTAAAAAAATAAAACCAAGAAAAAAGACTGAAATAAAGGTTTTTCCTAGACAAATTCTTGAATTAATATTAGATTATGTCAATTTAACACCAGCTTAGAAGTCTCCGTACACTTCAAGGTTGTGTATAATTCATAATTTGCATGTCACAAAAATCATCAAAACACGTTTCTAGCGCCTCCTGTAAAATTTGATATGTGTGGGTTACGTCCTTTTTCCTTTTCTCAGTCGATATGTATATATATGTATATTATTTTGCTTGTTTAATTAACAATATAATGTGAGTAGGTATCAAAATATATATTTAGGAGCTTGCTTTCATTGCATATCGATTCGATTCATTTGGTTTGCTGCAAATAGCGGCAGTAGCAAAAACAGTACAATAGGTCAACAACCGATTGCAATAACCTGTTTTTGACAACTCCGCGCTTCTGGTTATGTACCTACAATAAATTGCCATTTTTTATAATTCTGCATAAACTTACCGACGCGTTTTGGTACGTAGATAAAATGTACTTGACGTCGACTACATTGACATTTGATCTAATAAAATGTACACGAAGTAGAAATTACAACTAAAGTTTTCAACATTAAATTAAAACTATTAATGTTACGAATTTTCGAACATTATAGCTTGTCACTTAAAAAATATTCTTTGAATTTATATTATACATTGATGCGATAAAACAGCTATTTGCTTAAGACAATTTATTTAAATTAAGGTGAATGCTATAGTACTTGGACAGTACAGGAAGTATTTTCCTTACATATACCATAACTCCAAAACTTTAAGCAGCTTAGTAACACCAGATGTATGTTAAGATGTGGTATCCAATGAGCTTTAAGTAAAATAAAGAAACTTAATTTATTGTTTTAGATATTCGTATTTTACTGAAAAGTATGGAATATCATGGTAATTGGAAACACGTGTCAAAGTTATTGGGTACAACGTTTTAATCAAACCCCAGTCTCATTCAAATATTTCAAGCCTTGGTCACCGACTAAAAATTTAATCTTCAAATATAAAAAACATATTTAAACTTCAAACATATAAAAAATACTTTAAATGACAAAAAGTAGTAAACACAAATTAACAGCCGATTTATTTTAGTATATTCATTGAAATGATTAGTCATTAAGAAATAGGAACACTAGATATATTTTTGACCTTCATACCAAACAAGAATGCTATGCAACTCTTCAAGTTGGATGTTTAAAGCTGAAGTGTCCAATGACTGTAGCTGCCCAACTTACCATAGCATTCACCCTACATAATATTGAATTTAAAAATGGATAGTGTATTTGTCTAGAAACACTACTAGAAGGAGATATGTTTTGAGATTTCGACTGAAGGTGTTTGGTAGTATTTCAATATTAAATTTGAATCGTTCAAATTATGTACATTCAGACAAGTATTGTCGGTTCTCACGGATTCGAGTCCCAGTACGAACAAGCAATTTTTGTAGAAAAATCTGTGTTGAGATACCTCCATCAGAAGAACATATGCTCCATGCTGGGAGGGAACACGGATAAAAAATTATCAGCAATTACCGTTGATGTACACACCTACTACAAATTCTTACAAATAACTGATGAATTGACCGCAAGGCAGTTAATTATAGCAGTGTGTTATGTTTTTGTGATCATCCAAATTTAGGGAGATGAAATGGCTAAAAGAAAAATCGGCTACTGTACACACAACACAAATTGTAGATAGTAAATAAGAAGTTTTCACATGTAATGAAATGTCTCTGGAATTCCCGTATAATATGCTACATGCCAGAACATACCTGCCTGTTGCCTGACATAACTGGCATTCCGCACGACAGAGTTGTACTAATAATATGATATAAACATAGCACAGATGGGATAAAAAAAAATGTGTAACGTACCAATGGTGTATTTTCATCAATTATTTAAAAAATATATTGGAATTCGTATTCAATACAGTATACATACAAACATGTAATCAATAGAAATACGTTTATTGGGGCTTATACAACAACCGACTTTTAAAAACTGACGCTTGGGAAATAGATGTATTGTATCGTTACCAAACGCCATCCATACAGTGGCGTAGCTAGAAATTTGGACCCCTCATTCAAACGTCACGCAAAGCCCCCATGCATTTTTTTATTAATAAAAACACAATAATCCTTTGTACTTCATTCCACTTTATTTAATATGTCAGGACCGGTTTCGCTCATTGCGAGCATTGTCAACTGATAAGAAATATAATTTAACAATGATATTTATACAAAATTGAAAAGTTATACACAACAATTGGCATTGAAAAGAAATTGCCAATTACATTAAAGTGATTCTAAAATAACACAAAATTAAAATGTTCAACACATCTAACATATAATTAAAAAGTCATCCCAGATTAATAAATTCAGAATGGCGATTGAAAGTAATCACAAACATAATTAAAATTTGGGAAATTTTTGACAAAGTGATAAAATGCTACATTAATAAAGTGAATATGCTTAATGATAGTTTTATGTTTTTCCCGCTTCCGAAGTACAAAGGATTATTGTGTTTTTATTAATATAATGCCTTTCCACCAAGTATTGACAGTAAACACCCTAAAAGTGAGCAATTTTTTATATTGAGTACAATCAACTCCACAAAAAAAAGTGTAATAAGTGGTAGAATACTTTAATTTTGGATCTCAAAACATCATGTTACATATTTGACAAAATAAGTTTTAAAAAAGTTTTATTGAAGACTCAATACGTAAATTACACAAAATATAATTATTGTAATGAATAAATAATACTAGTCATCGCTACTTGATTATATTTCAGGACTTTTATAAGGGTCAGGACATAAATCACTTTCATCGCTAGGAATGTATTGAAATTTTAAGGTATTGGTTAAGATCCAATAAAACCTTTTGCTTGTTATTACTGTCGTGTGAAGTTGATTTTTTTTCTATCAGGAAATCTGTTATCCGCTTCTGTATATTTCATTTTCTCGGAATCGTGTTCGAGAAAATAATTTCTGTAAAAATATGGCATTAGCTTTTTTTAATGGAACGATTTATATAAAATCCGTGTAAAACAGTTAAGTGTGTAATGAAATTTGCGCCCCTCTTTTCGCTGGGTCTTCATGCTGGGTGGCTACGGCGCTGAATCCTTGAAGATGCCAAAAGACGAAACCTGGGTGGGACAATATATTATAGTGACAAAGCGTGTAGGAGTGTACAAAATTTGATCGATTCAAATTAAATATTGAAATTCCATCAAACACCTTCAATCGAAATCTTAAATACGAAGTATAATATATACATTTTTTCAGCTTTGAGACGACACTACTGTTGTATAATATTAAAAAAATATTTTTGATTGAAATTCAGTTTGAATTTGTTTCTTTAAATGCCCCGAAAGAAATACCATTGTCAAATGGTATTGTAGCGACTCGGCGAATAGCAGACACCAGGTTTTCATCCCGTCTTGCCAAATACCAATTCAGATCGACGAGTTGAAGGTACTCCGGCGAGGAGGGTATGCTGCAATAGTTTTACCAGTACCGTATCTGGCACTACAAAAATGTCTTGTACAGGATACAAAGCATGCCGTTTGAATAAAAATCACATCTTGGAGACTGGAATGAAGTTATGTCGTGGAATAATAAAGAATTAATTAACAGTATTAATCTGAAAAAAAGCAAAAGAGAGATAGTTGTACAGTGTACTACATATATCACAAGAAAAAATGTTTTTATTTTTTGTAGAAATAAAAACATCATTTATTGTACATATCTATTTATTACACCTTTTTGCTAATAATATTCACGACTAGCGGTGCTATTCCCGCGTGTATGCACATATTTTTGAAGGTCTGAAATCAGAGGTGAGCTGGAGGGGGCTCGGAGGGACTCGCGCGAGCCCCTTATCAAATTTTACGAAGGCCGACGAGCCCTTTGTTAATTTAAGAGAAAACAATATTCTCAAATCAAGTAAGTATGTAACTGCACTTTCTAACTTATATATTATCTACGACAGCTTCAGTATACACGATAGTACATTTTTAGCCATTTACATTGGATACGTCTGCGGTAAATTGCATATTGTTACATATTTAAAGTGTATTGAGTAACAACCGATTGCTTATTAATGTATTGTATATCATTGCAAAGGAGTGATAAAAAAATTCACTACTTCTCCAGAACACCGAGGATTGCTTTAAGATTAAGCGAGCCCCTTGTTAGCGTATTGCCAGCCCACCGCTGTCTGAAATACTCAACACGATCTCGTTTTGAGTATACAGACCGTCTGACACAATCACGTGTTGAGTAAATACCGATTCAATCAACAAAATATATTTCCATTATGTTACGAAAGCTAGCTAGCGTTTACAATTTTTATATATTTGAATATAACTTAATGTTTAAATGAAAATTGCAAAATAAGTACTATATGAATGCGAACGTAACAAAATTATACAAACGGTCAACAATGAACAACTAAAATGAAACTTTTGATTCGGTCAATTTATTCGATAAACCTTTAACCTCTTTTATCGCTCACAGTAAAACATGTACATATGTATGTAGATTAGAAGTTTCAAACCAGGCAAGTTTCTTCAAAACGAAAAATATCACACAGCAAGAATGCGTAAGTAACTAAATTATTTTAGAACAGCACGTCGAATATAATACAGTGATATCCCGACCTACCGTTCTCGCATTGTTCGTTTTCCCGCATGGATCGTTTATTATTCATAGTCGCGGCCAAACACCCATAAGAACAATGTTAAATAATTATACGTCAATCGTTTCCCGATTTACCGATTTCCTTGATGTATGTCATCTAAATATCATCCCGTCCCGTCGCAATTATTATCCCGATTGACCGTTTTTGTTAAATATTTATTGTTTAGCTCATCGTTTCTCGTGCGAACTCAAAAGTCAAAAGAAGAATTCCTAAATGAAAACTAGAACTCTAGCTGATAAAATGAAAACAATTCAAGACGAAATTTAAAAAATCCTGGAGAAAAAGGAGTTGACATAGCAAAAAGAGTCAACTTAAAAAAGTAAGCAAGCTTAATTAAAGGGAATCTGTCAAAATTTTAGTGCCAAACTGAAACTAGGCAACTTATTATATATTTTATTATGGAATTTAAAAATAAATTATATTATATTCTGTAATAATTTTTTTTTTTTTTCGAAAATCACACATTTTTGGGATTATTTGACGATTTCTCGTATTATTCGTTTTTTTTATTACGGTCCCTTGAAAAGCGTAGAATCGAGGTTTCACTGTATGACATTTTATTTTCGTCGAATCTGGTAAATGTTTACGTGTGCAAGATCAGGGATACATACTGAAATTTAAGAACAAAAATAATTTTGTGAAATTTCATATTTTAGTATTAGGTCTAATATGGCTACTTGATAGATTTTTTCAGATGTTTTTTGAGGGAGAGGTAAAATTGAAAATATTTTTTTTCGATCAGCTTCGTGA
This sequence comes from Himalopsyche tibetana, assembly GCA_030503985.1. Lineage (NCBI taxonomy): Eukaryota > Metazoa > Arthropoda > Insecta > Trichoptera > Rhyacophilidae > Himalopsyche > Himalopsyche tibetana. Next base: position 6,874,254 of record JAPJYX010000014.1, read on the forward strand.
CGACCGGGATAACTGTGCGCTTATACCAGGAGCCCAGAATGCAGAGGAGGTATACCTAAATCAAAACAAATTTCTGTCCGGCTAGAAGCGTTGGCATTCATCGCAAGCAAAGCGGCAAAATGAAGCCGACTACTGAACCTTGTGAACGGGCCAGTTTTGTGCGAGTGAGCGTAGTGTGCGGACGCGCGTTCCCCGTGTCAATCGTGCTACCCTGATACAACAATATCGCGAACTCTCAGTAATCTACCTACCTGTTAATTTGAAACAAACGGTACGATCGTATGATTCTGTTGCCCGGAGCGCCGGTACACCGTTCAAAGTGATATTTCCGAGGATTTATTATTCTATGTGGAGTGAATATCTCTTTTTTAGGGTTCCCGCAGAGTGATATAATAAACGGAAGATTATAATTATTGCTATTGTAGTGGTTGATCATTTGGATTTTTTTTGTGGCTTGTCCGAAGAATCTATCTACCTGGGATAGCGATTGAAGTGTACGATCTCAAGCTGAACCTTCACACCTGAATTAAAAATACTATCCGGTGAGTTAACGTGGAATAAAATATGCGCATTATTTGTTCAAGTGTTAAATTTGACTATTACGCTAAAGAATAATTTTGCCGACTTAATTATAACGTGTTGGCAATAATTATTTATTAACGTTATCATGAGCGGCCTATTTAAATTAACAAGAAACTGTAAGGAAAAAAAATGTATATTACAGCACATTTGTCGCCGGTATTATTTTACGTATTCAAAAAGAATACATGGCATTTTATCAATTTGACATAGATTATTTTGTTCAATATAATGTTTCGTATTCAATAATTATTATTACACGTGGAACATTTCTATATGATATAATTATTTCACGCGAATCGTACTAAGTTTAAAAAATATTAATGATAAGCAATCATCAATTTATTTTAAATTGAACAAACTAAGTTTATTATTAATTATTATAATTTCATTCTTGTGTGATTGATTAAAAATATATATTTATCCGTTATTAATTGAACGCTGTTTGAAAATAAAAAAAATGAATTGTGACAGTCGGAAGAAAAAAATAATTTTAATAAATAACGAGGTACAATGAAAGATGTCCACATTTTTTTAAAATGAAAAACAAGATCGGTTTCGTTCAACCGGTGTACACTTTCAACTGTTGAAAAAGGTATTATTTTATAATAAAATATTAACTGTGTACTTTATTATAAAATTGTTATTTTTGTCTGTTCCAAATGTTCACTAGCTGATATTTCTTGTACATATATTAATATATACGATGCATGTCTATTCACCAAGAATTATATCTATGTAAATATTTTTCAATTTTCAACATTTGAATCGGTAAGTTATAAATGCTTACTAGTTGACACAAATTGTTTACACATGTCTATTTTTAACAGACGTCGAAGAAGTTGCTATATTATTTGTGTTATAATAAGAACAATAGCTAATTCCCTTGCTCTGCAAAAACATGTGCAAGAAACATGCATTTTTCATGACAATACACGCATCGCATGACTTTTTTTTTGTTATTTACCATTCATTCAGTTTATCCAAGACTTTAGTTTCTTTCTTTTTATTTCGAAGTTGACGTGTCTGCAAAAAAAACCTCCGTTAGTTTTTATTGCACTTCGCTTCCCTTCCGACCGCTTATCTCGTTTAGTGAATGCAAAAGTTGCCTTGAGCTTTACAAGTGGGACTTTCACAAACTTAATAATTACCAAGCATACAATATAATACTATTGTTGTACTATTTTATGTATTTCCGGTCAAGTTTTAGACAAACACTTAAAGTGAAGCCATTGTAAAAGAATCTTTTATGGTTAAACGTCTCATTTTTACGTGAAATCTGAAGTTTGTAACTAAAATTTAGTTTTATAATAAAAGTGTATTCTCTATACAGGTCAAATATCAGTATGATGTATAGCGAAGTTCATGAAAGCAATGCAAATATGAATGAAATTTCGGCAACGTGGATGAAGAGAGGACAACTACATTCAACTTAAGTGATCATCTAATACTAAATGTAGGATTTGAATTAATCACTTGAATGCACTGCAAACAACTACATACACTTTTGATCATGTCACGCCACCGCTCACCATATCATGATAATGGTAAAAAAATCGTCTTGCCAATTTTTCTTTCGTTATTCAGAGTAAGTTTAATTAATTTAGCACTGTCGCAGATTTTCACTTATCAATTAGTAGTTTAATTGAAAAGCAAGCAAACCAGGTGAATTTACGAATTTTACTTCTTTTAATTAACATTTTTTTGATTTAGTTTAAGAACATAATATCTATTGCACTTTGATTGATATTAGAAATGTTTAATAGAATCTTTATACGAAGCAACTTGATATAACGGTAATAATATTGAGTCGAAAAACTTATGATTGAGTACAGTGGAACCCCTATCTACCTTTCTCGTATTGTTCGTTTTCCCGCATGGATCGTTCCGACCAAACGCCCATAAGAACAATGTTAAATAATCCCGCATTAATCGTTCCCCGATTATATATTGTTTTTTATGATTTCCCATAATGCTTTCGCTGATTTATTTTATTTATTTAATTAACATTGTACAAGGTTGACAAATTATAAATTTAAAACTTTTACAATGGAGAAAAAAAAATAGTATAATTTAATATTAAAAGCAGTAAAAAAACAAGTGGCAAGGAAGTCGACTGAGTAAGCTCCGACGAACTCTACTTTAATACATAAAAAATAGCATTCGTCGGAACTCACCCACATCTACGTGGAATATGTTGACATCCGAAGCAATATTATTGAGCACCGTTAAAGCTCTCCCCAGTGGCATCCCCATTGGCAGGCTGGTTCTACACCTTGGGAGAACAAACAATTCATGTCCACGATTTCTAAAAAAATAATCAGGAACATTTAGATTCACATTCTCAAGAATGGTGGAATTCTCATTTTGGCCTCGTATAAGACGAAAGAAATATATGGCCAGATATATTTCTCTTCGAACGTTCAAGCTATTAAAGTTAAGCATGCCTAAGAGAAAGTCAGTTGGATAAAGCCATGGGTAATATCCATACACCCTCATATAGAGAAGTCTCAAAAATTTCTTCTGAATCCTCTCCACCATAAGGGTATATTTCGAGCATCTTGGGGCCCAAACAATTGACCCACTCTCAAGCCTGCTTCGAACCAAAGCGTTGTACATTAATATTAGAATTTTAACTCCCGAAAAGGCTCTGGTGGTACGGATGATAAAGCCCAACATTTGCAATGCTTTTTTGCAAGTAATTTTAATGTGATTATTGAATGTTAGTTTGCTCTCAAATTGTACGCCAAGATCTTTGACTGATGAAATTCGCGAGAGAATTCGGCCATTCATTGAATAACGGAAAAATAACACTCAAATAATAACACTAAAATAACACAAATGACTCACTTTCTCCTGTGCACATATTCATTTGCCTCGCTGAATTTCAACACCTCTAATGACCTTTAGTTTTGCTTTGAATCTCGTGCCGTAAAGTGTTCTAATTCGGATTAAAATGTCCCCCATGAAAAAAACTAGAACTCGCGGAGAAACTCAAAATAATTCTTGACGTTGAAAAAAATCCAAGAGAAAAACGAGTTGACATAGCAAAACGTCTAGGACTTGCACCATCCACTCTGAACTTGATTGTTGTTAGGAAGAGTGACATTCGCAAATCTATCGAAAAGTGTGACAAATCAGCCAAAAAGAGAAAGTCCGCTAAGAAGTCTACTTTTAGTGAGCTTGAGGAGATTCTTCACGCGTGGTACCAGCAAGCGCGAGCTGAAAATATACCTATTGATGGAACCATACTTAAGAGAAAAAGCTTTACAAATAGCCGACAAAAAAGGTATTTCAAATTTCTCTGCATCGAACGAATGGATCAATAGGTTTAAAGATCGGCATGGTCTTGTATATAAAAAGTAGCGGGCGAGAGCGCTGCTGCGGACCATCACACGACCGCAGAATGGATAGCGAGATTTCATGAGATTGTTGAAGAATACGAACCAAGAGATATTTACAATGCTGACGAGACAGGCCTCTTCTACAGGTGCCTTCCGGATAAAACACTTATGTTAAGGGGGCAGTCCTGTCTCGGTGGAAAGAAATCTAAAGAACGTGTAACGGTGCTGATATGTGTCGATAGTGATGGCTCGGATAAAATACAGCCAATCTTAATTGGAAAATCGCTAAAACCTCGTTGTTTCAAAAATATAAAAACTTAACCCGTAAAATATCACGCCAACAAGAAAGCATGGAGGACCACTAATATTTTTACATTTTTTTTTAAGAAATCTGGACTTTTCTTTGTGTGCTTAGAAACGTAAAATCCTTCTTTTTATAGAAAATTGTGCCGCCCACTCCCGAGATACTTCATTTTTGAAAAATATCAAAGTAGTTTTTTACCCTCCAAATTGCACCAGTGTTTTGCAACCACTTCTAGATATGGGTGTGATTGAAAGTTTAAAACAACTATATAGGAAGGAACTGGTGCAAAGAATAGTGTGCATAATGGACTCAAGAAAAGATGTTGACCGAGCAACACTCCAAATAAATGTATTGCAGGCAATAATTTTGATCACGTCAAAAGGCCGCATCAGAGTAGTCAACGGGGCGCAGGTTTTCCATTACTGACCTAGGTATTATTATTGTATAATGCACGGGCTCCCAACCTTTGTGTCGTGACCCCCAAAGGGGTCGCCACGGGTTTTCTGGTGGTCGCCAATTTTTTTCGATTTTGGATTTGAACAACAAAACTAAAACTACAGTCAACTAAAATTATCTTATTGAAAAAAATGCCTTTTTTTCGGGGGCGCGGGTCACATGCCTTTTATAAAAAGGGGTCGCCACCCGAAGAAGGTTGAGAACCTATGGTATAATACATATACATAATAAAACTTAAATATTATATGAATTTAAATCGCCCAGTCAATTAATGGACGTATATGTAAACTATTGTGAGATAAAGAAAGCACGTCCGATCTTATAACATATTTTAGTCTATAATTAATGTATTCATCTATCATAGTTACTATTTTTATTATGTTAGTAAGACCTCTGGTGTTTGCCTTTAATCTGACTGACTCAATGTCATTTTAAGTGACCATGAATTTTTTTAGAGATTAACGTATTTCTTACGTAACTAATTACATATTCTGCAGGTTCTATCAAATTTCAGGTTGTAAAATGATTTTATTTTATTATTTGATTTAGAATCCAGTGTTATTTTTAATGATACCGCCATAATCACTGGGATTAAATCTTTTGATGTATGGTAATGACTATTTTTTGCGACACGTTAATATTTTAATTACATTTAAATATAATACAATATTTACTCAATTAAAGTTTTTTTATATGCGATTGTTTTTATATGTTGAACCATTTTTTTGTATAAAGACTAATAGATATAATCAATAAAGTTTGTTTCCTTATGCTGTAATAGGGAATGACGGTATAATAGAAACCGGGTCTCGGTATTCAATGTGTTTTTTCAGTATTGAAACACCGGTTGTAAAAATGCAAAAATACCAGAATTAGGTTATAAAAAATAACCACAATGGGATTTTAAATGGATGGAATCCACACATATGTTAATGAAATTGTTCGCGATTAATTAAAATATTCTAATCTGCTAAGAGTTGTATCAATATTGACAGGTCCCATGATTGGTAAGCATTTCTTTGAATCCTAAAATTATTTATGAAAACCATTCATAAAAACGACCAGTGACCGACTATGATATATTTTTTAATTATGGTATTTTATAAGAAATATCCAAATACTGATATTGATTCACTAGCTCGGTATTGGGATCCCAATTGGCTGCATTTGTTTAGCTTTATTTGACCTTTTTTTTAATACCGGTATTTATTCTCTCAGTACAATATCATACATATATTTAATTGATTTTTTAGTAAATAAAGCAGTGTAGGAATATTTTGATATAAGTATTGCTTAGCATATTCAAGAGATGCAAAAAAAAGTTTGATTAAATTAAACGCATTTTATTTTTGAGGCATTGGCGTAAGCTGTAATGTCAAATATTTTTTTTTTGTGAGAAATACAAATGTCAACTTACTTACAGACTATCCCTATCAAGTATTCTGATGATACTTTTCAAAAAGGCGCAACACGTGCCACAAGTTGTAGCACAACAAGTGGAATAACAAAATTATCAAATTTAATTGTATTTGAAAAAACAAACTTCCAAAAAGTTACCGCCGAATCTATCAAAGATAATTAATGATTGTAATTAATCTATTTTATATACATATTAGGTAAAATACCCTGCCTAAATTTTGTTTTAGCTACATATTATGACGACAGTAAAATATGACATGACTTATTACAAGGGCATACTTGCATTGTAAATTATAATATAATGATGGCTCAAAGAATCACAATTAAAAATCAAATATATGGTAAAAATATTCTCGAGTCTCGATCCACATGATCGTAATTTAATTTGTTTGTTAAGTCTACTACTTAAAGGACTAGTCATAAATTGACAAGTTCCTTACAGCATTGCTTTTAACTTAAGATTACTTTGGGTATACACATTGATGTGATATCAGCTAATAATTTAACTTCATTTATTTTAACTACGTAATATTGATTATTAATTTGCCTGTATTCAAGAAACTGTACTAGGAGGGGGGATATTTGTGTTGAAGTCGTGTTTATTTTTAGACAGCAATACCAATAAATAAATCTAACAATTATTGTTAATTAGCAATTACCGTTGATAACTGTACATAACCTACTGCCAAATTCGTACAAATAATTGATTCATTAGCCGCAAGGCATTCAATTATAGCAGACATCTCAATTGATAATAATTATCATTTGATGTTTGTTCCATCAAAAATTATGCCACTGATTTATCTTGTTATTGGTGTGATTAGGAAAAGCTGTATGTGAAGGCTGATGGCAAACAAATAAGTATCAGATTATTGATCAAAAATTTTCTTACTTAGTCATGAATATGAAACCTCCATATGTTTGTAGCTAATGTCCTTTTTTGAATATTTTTAAAAATCAATTCACGAGTATTAGCAAAAATCATATAATAATGATATAAATATTTAAAGTTCGCGAGGGCGGCAAGGTAGGGCTGGTCGGTTTTTAAAAACCGGTTTTGTAGCAAAATTTGCGTCATCCGAGATTCCCTTTTTTTAAATCTCGATAACAATGAAAGCTGAATTTTACATATTTGACGGTATTTTATATGAAATGTTGATTTTGATTTACTTTATTTGGTTATTTTTGTTTTCGCTCAGTATGCTAATTGTTTATTATACCTTTTTTTTATTTAAATTTGTTTTATATAAATAACACTGTTAAATTATATTTATTATCAGTTGATAATGCTCGCCATGAGCGAAACCGGTCCTGATATTGGTAAATAAAAGTGGAAATAAGTTCAAAAGAATATGGTGTTTTTCCTAACATTTTTTTTATTCATTATTGGCTAACAGATTTTCTGTTTTCTCGTTAGTGTCTAGATTAATTAAAAATAGTATTTTTGCAGTACTTAATAATTGTCAATAAGACAATTAATATAATCGACCACTTGTTAGCGTGTCATTATTCAGCGAGTATTTTTAATGTAGTTAATTGAACACATAATTATTCATTGAGAGTCTGTAGGTCAGTAAGAGCGTGATATTGAATGGACCTAAAAATACCAATAATTGTGTAGTAATTGGACATTGATACGAGCCTTGTTTGTTCGCTGAAAGCATTTAATTCAGATAGTCGGTGCTAAATATGAGATTTTTTCATTAATATATATCAGGTTTCAATAGATATATTATTGTGTACTAAAGATTATAAAAAAACCGACTTATGAAAAACCGGTTTTCAAATTTCAATATTCCCTAAAACTCAGTTTAACCCAGTTTTTGAAGCTTCACAAAAAGGATAATTCAATTAAAAAGCAAAACGATTTTTTTAATTCGTTTATTTATTTACACTGTTATTAAAACTATTAAAATTTTATTCGGTGCTACTTTTTAACAGTGGATTAAATATACTCACCCCGTACTCGAGAAGTGTATTCGAGTCAAAATGCACAGCAATATTATTATCAAAGTTAATATATATATAATATATTCAACGCATTCATTTGTGTTTATTGACATTTTAAACTACATATTTCGTCTCGTTTTATTAGTAGCTATGTCGGTTTCAAGTCAAAAAATTGCCTAATTTTATGAAATGCTAAAGACATATATTAAAACCGGATAACCAAGTTGTAAAACCGGCTTTCGAATGTTGCAAATTTATATAAAAACTGGATTTCAAACCCGGATTTTGAAAACAGACAAGCCCTAGTCACTAGGGCCTAATGTGTACCTTATAAACACGCGAAATTATCATGATCACTTACTAACCGCTCTGGTTCGTTCATTCATGTCGCTCACTGCGTAATGAAAACAAATGACTCCGGATATATTCTAATTGGATTCGTTCTCGAGTCTTTAGTTTCTCACTCTGCTGGTGACACTACAAATCCGCCAAGATTATCATAATAATTGTTTCCATTGGGACGGGTGAGTGATTCATTTACTCGAAGCTGGTGTTAACAAAGTGTATCCCGCGGGCCAATTATGTCCCGCGAATTTTTTATTTAGTCTACATTTTTTTTTGTTTTTTTTTTAAAGGAATATTTGAATTACTTTTAAATAAAATATCTTCTGGCAAGAATCAATGGTCCGAAATTTTGATATTTGTCAAATATGCTCATGAAATGGCTTCTTTATTTGGGATTTCTTATATTTGTGAAAAAATATTTTTTAATAAATGAAACATAAGATATAAATAAATAGACAATAATTCTGCATATGTTTTGCGTATTCGAAATAAAAATTTGAGCCTAGATAGAGAGGTATAGTTTCAAACAAATGTTTAACCAGACGGTGAAAAAAATAATATTTTTTAGTATGTTATATTTTTTTTTGCCTTATAAACAGAAAATATTTCCAAGAAAATGGTGGTCAAGTAAATATTTTTTTTTCAAAATTGTCTCTTTGATAAAGCATTTTTGAACACCTGCTGTAAAGTGTAAGGTATTTGGATTCGTTTGTTTGCGAAGACGTTCTTATATTGTAGTGTTTACCTCTCAGTCATAACATATGAGAAAAAAAATGAAAATTTACGTAGATCGCACGAATTATGCCAGGCGTCAAACAATCTGGGCGCTAAAAGATAAAATTTTGCTCTAGTGGGCTATTTTTACGTTTCATATAAGGCGCCGCAGAAGTGGGAGGGACACTGTTTGTTGCCAATATTTTGAAAAACTTGTAATGATGATTATTATGTATTTTTGAATTTGCTTCAGCTTGGCGTTTCAAGCAATAGTACACGATATTTAGCTTTGAACCCAGAATAGCCTTATAACCCGACAGGGCTCCTACAAATTGGTTAGTTCATTTTCATTATACGGCGAAGAACGTTATAGCTTTGAAAGAAGCTATCGAAGTGAATAAATCAGTGATGTACACAATTTTTTATATGCAATCGCTTCATAAAAGTTACAATGACAAATATTATAAAATACGGCGAGAGTCGTTTTATAATTAAATAATGGCATACTACAAAAAATCGAGTGATTTATATTGATGTACATACAAAAGTTTTTGCTAATTATTGTTAATGGAACACCCACGACTAGGGCATCCAATCCCGGGATCCCGTTCAATTTTCTGATCCCAAAATTCCGGGATTGAAATGGCCGCGATCCTCGGTGAGCTAAAAAAAACGAGGTTCTATGACAATCGGGGAAAAAGTATAGCGAATTGAAGATTTCAAATTCCTCAGTGAGAAAATCTCAATCCCGGGATTCAAAATTAATCAATCCCAAAATCCCGGGATTGGAAAAAGGCTCCGGGATTGGATACCCTACCCACGACCAACGTTTCCTCTAATTTTTATATGCTGTGTGCGGACCATCAACTTCTGTGATTAGTAAATTTTCAGCAAAATAAAAAATTTGGTGAAACAAACTTATTTTTACAATATTTCTATGTGCAGCCTTGTGCAGGGATGAAAAAATGTGTACGGGCACATTTTGGGAGGTGTGCGCGCGCACACGCGCACACCTTAGCGGGAACATTGCCCACGACTAGGGTGTAAAATCCCGGACCCTTTTTTCTGATCCCGGGATTTCGGGATTGAGAATTTTTCAATCCCGGTATTCCGGGATTACTATTTCATGTGTATTTCAAAAACCCAGAAATGAAATTGCGGATTTACCAAAGTTACCAGCGTAAGATCTTTTTTTTTAGTTATTTCAAGAATTTTCAAATCCGAAATCTCAGGATTTTGCGAATTTACCAAAAGTGAGAGTGTGACATTTTTTTTTTAACTCTTCCGTGTTTCATTTTTTCCATCCCGAGATTACTACTGTCGCAATCCCGGGATTTCGGGATCACAGAGTTGGACTGGATCCCGGGATTGGATACCCTACTCACGGCATGAAGCGCGTATTTTCTGTCAAAGATTTCGACGTTGTGTCAGTGTCAATTATTGGCGAAAAGGCATGATTCCGATGAACACATTTTCTGTACTAAAATAAATCCGGAAGTTTATCAAACTATCGAAACAGGTTTCGCTTCTAGCTTAAAGCAGTGGTGGTGAACTTATTTACGTGCACGTGCCAAAGTTCTCAATTATTATTAACCAACTTTTAAACAAGCCAACAAAAGAATAATGTAATAGTTCTTAATGGTTTTTACCTTGAAAGATATTGCCTATAAATAGATGGAATAATTGCAGAAAATCCTTCTTTAATCGCAAAATTTGTGAATCGCCCACGTGTCATCAAATATTTGCAAACTCGGACACGAGTGCCCTATTTTCGTCAACCCTATCGTATGGCATTAAAATTCTACCTGAAGTCTAAAATAAATCGTTATTTTGATTTTTTTTTGAGAAAAAAAGATCGTAATATCTATCTACACTATTAGTGACCCGCGAGCCACCACTTTCGAATCTCTGGTATACAAGAACCAGCTCTAGTGTGATCTCACGCATCGTTCTGTTTATGCCAAAATATACACAAATCTGGTTTCGAGACATTTTTCAACTCGCATTGAATGTTTTTAAATGACACTCATTATGTTGTAACGTTAACACTATCTAAATACTTAAAAGGCGAAAAGTCGTTGATCGATTACAAATAACTGGCAACATTATGCAAATATAGTATTTTTTTTTGGTGATATTACATAATTTAAAAAACATATTTATTTATAATAGTCGCTGACGAAATAATTAATTGTATTTTGTTAATCGACATCACGGATCGGTGATAGATGATTCGCAGAAAGTATAATACAGTCGACTCTCTATAGATAAAGCAGGGGTCACCAAAATTTTGAGGAACGGGCCGCATAATTTTTCCAAGTTTTCCAATTTTTCCGAGTAGCCGGAAACCTTTTAGAATTAAAAGAAAAAAAAAAGGAATGTGTAAAATATTTATGTTTTAATTGAATTGAAATCTTCGGAGGCCTAGAAACGGCCCGCGGACCGTATTTTGGTGAGCGCTGCTCTGTAGCGTAGATATTTAAACTACGTTTTTAGGAGACTAGAAAACCATATTTTTTTTAGGTTAGGTTCTTTCAATTGACACTGCACAATTCCCTTCTTCACCCGCCACGGCTGGGTCTGACAGACGTTTCCCGTGGCGTTATGAACATTATGTGTTGTTCAGTTTTTGTGCTAGGATTGTCAGAGGACAATTGACAAAGACTTGGCGGCTTGCTTGCTGAGTGTATATCTACTTTTTCTATGTAATGTATGGCTCCGTAAATTTAGTGAATGATTTTTAGTTTGCTCCAGTAGCTATCAAGTCGGTTTGGTCTGTGAGCTCGATAGCTGGCTTTGAGATATCCATTATGCTAGATAAAACAAATATTTGGATAATAAGCAATAATTGTCAATGCGCCAAATGTCGCATTTAACAAAATCATCTTATATCAGAAGTCATTCAAGATATTAGGTATCACAAACACCCTTATTTCAAATCTCAGATGAGATTTTCCAAAATCTAAAATGTTATATTGCTATGCAAAATATTACCACTAGACCAGAGAGACCAACAATATGGCTTTAATAACTTTTTTGAGATCTCTTGAGAAAAGTATATACGCTTTTTTGGCGATTGATAAGAATGTTTTACGTTTTTAAGAAATTTGAACGTCGTGAGATTTTTTCACACTGACGTAATTGACTGTGTGAATTGTTAATGAACAGATACGTCAAAATTTGTTGGCAAACTGTAAGTTCGAGTAAGCAAAAAATATTATTTGGAATGCAGACACTACGTAGTACGTCCGAATGTATTCTATGTCCGCTAACAGGGAAGTCACAATTACAGCTGTGGTCAAATATAGTACATGTACCCACACCTGCTTATATTCTTACAACTGAAGAAAACTTTTTGTGATGAAATTTAGTTTCATTCAGTTATATGGTAGAAAAATTATATTTATAACATGCCCTTGAGTGTTGTGTATTGCCAAGAATAAAATATAATTTTTAAACTTCCGTTACTTTGCCTGCTCCCAATGTTGAGCATATATGGCCACTTTATGGAGGTATCCCAACAGAAGTTTTTCTACAAGAACTGCTTGCCACTCGGCTGCTCAACCTAACTTTTTTTTTGAAGAGAGTAGGGATAAAAATGATAGGTTTACGACAGATCTAGTGGTTAGTTAATCACTTTCACTACGCTCCGTCATTTTAGAATTTGAATGTGCAAACATCCATGCTTGACGGCAGAAATCGATAAATTGAAAAAATGTTGCTCGTACCGGAGCTTGAACCCGTGCGATTCTTCAAGGAAGCCAATTGCATTGAATACTTTGCTAAGGACCCGACTTATTTACTGTAACGTTATTGCCGAATATGTACATTGAAAATGATTTATAATTGTAAGAAATCTTATTAAAATAAATAAACTAAGAATTAAATATAATACATTTAAACAGAAACGATAGATTATTCTTACAGTGCAATTTATGTATATAAGTATTTTTTTGAAACTAGTGGAAATTTTCAATAATATAATAATTCTTTTCTGATATAAAAGATACATTTTATACATGAATTTTACATTCAATATGTTACCGCCAATTTCATCGAAAACATTCGATATATTTTCACTTCCACCTCCGGTTTACATATTTCAACAAAAATAAACATTTCTGAGAAAATCTATGTAAAAAGGTGTAATGTTCACGTTAATTCAAGAACACAAGATTGTGTTGATTTTCCACTTAGGCGCACTGTTGACTTACACTTTATTATACATCTCAATTCGTCTTAGATTTTTTTTTTATTAAAATAGTATTTTTTTTCTTACTCGTAACATTTTTGGAATTCGATCATTCTTAATTTCACTTAATCAAGGATTAACTTTGACCTTTGCAACAATTCCTAATGATCTCATTATCACAATATGATCGTAACGATTTGACTTTGGAACCTAATTTAATTATTATCACATCGTGTGATTATGTATGGTATGTAATTATATCTACCACAGTTTGTAAGCAGATTAAAAGTAGCTTCTTACATCACGCAAAAGATGGCAATATTTTATCAGGTGCCATTTTAATTATCGTTTTCCTCACAGCTTGTCAAACATTTGTTTAAAAAAAGCCGCTTCTCGATTCTTGTCGCGAGATCTTTGGTTTTTATACGATTCAAGATCAAGCGATAAATCCATCTAATATTTTTTTCATTGCGTTATAAGAATCGCCCCATATGATTTTTTAGTTGTCTGTAAACTGTTTATCGTGTATTGAAAGTAATGCTTCTTTCTCACAAAAATACTAATTCAAATTATTAATTTAATCAAAAATAAATATGTTTTATCAGAAGTGGCTTACGAGTTCTATAATTTTATTAATATGCTTATTATCTTTTATTATTGTATTTTTTTATTGCTCACAAACCGAATTGTTGGCTCTATACGAAATTATACACAACTGATAAAGTTACATCTAATTAAACACGTCACTAGTGCAAGGACGTAGTAAATAAATATATTCTTAAGAAAAATGAAACTGCTTAAAAGTGACTTTCCATTCGGCACCTTAGAGCCAAAGAAACATAAGTCGATTTGTAACGTTATTAGGTTACATATGAAACTGTATATAAAATAATATATTACATAAGGTGACAGAGACAACAATCGGGGAGCGTTGAATGCAAATATATTTCAATACGCATATTTTAAAAACAAAGGTATACAATACTTTTAACACAATCTACAAAAAAAAACATTTACAGGAAGCCGAAACATCACCACAAAAAAGCATAATGAAAAAAATAATTTGTACCTGTTTAAAAATTAGTAACAGTTAACCTGGGAATTCTGTTTTTTAGCTCTCCTGAAACGTAGAGAAAAATGAGATACGTTTCTTTGGCCCTAAAGGGCCGCATATAAGTAGCAAACGATAAATAAGTATTACGTTACGACTGATGCATTTCATGTATTCTTCAATCTCTTTCTCAATCGAAAGGATTTTGCGAAAACATGGATTTTAAGATTGAACGGTTATTTATTTTGTGGTACTCCATTATAATTAGGTACAAGGATGAAATATTTATGACAATTCTTGTAGTACATACAAAGATCATTCCCATTGTATGTTATAATGCTTTACCATATGCTACTTTTTTCTACCTGAAAATGAACTAAATGTCGTTAATAACAATACAGATCTGTTGAAAATTTAATTACGAATAGGAAAATGACAAATTATCATACATGATAATCAGTGGAACCGGCAATTTACGCGAAAAATGAATAAAGTAAATAAATAAACAATAAAATCTTAAGTGGAACTTCTTAAAACAATCCATACAGCAAAGAATTTTCATATCAATATTTCGTAATTCCCATGAATTATCGACGTCCTCGACAACAACGTAGAATTTTTGGTGTTTAAGCTTTCTAGATAACTAAATTGTTTTTTGCGGGATTAGTTAATTTTTCGTAAGAAAAAGAGTGGGATCTAATAAAAACATATTTACTCTATTTCAGTGCATATTATAATATATCATAAGCCGTAAGTGAACAAAAATCAATGATTGGTTATCAATCTTAACATTAATAGCCGATAAGGTCTGTCTGTAAGGACGTCCGCAGTAAGGTACAGACCAATGATTTCGATTTATTCTGAACAGCACATTTTTGAAATGTTGTTCTATCCAATGGGAGCGGCTTATTTTAAACCGGGCGTGAATGTTCTGATATCGCCACGTTTGAAAATTTGATATTTCTTGGTGTAGAGCTAAAGTATTGTATCACCATACATCATAATATTCGAATAATCAAAGACTTTAATTCGACTATTGCAAACTATGATTATAGGGCTATCGAAATGAATCGTCTGATCGTGTGAGTCGATGTGAGACTAATATTTTTTGGAGCGGATTTGATCAATTGAATCATAATGATGAATCTTTTCACGTCTGACTTTGAAAATCTGTTAGAATTCTTTAATACATTAAGAATATTCAAATTATGATATGGATATATGATAGAATAATATTTTGCTTTTTTCATACACTTGGACAAAATGTGCAACTGATTTTTTATTGAAAAATTGGATTTGATCTTTTGATTTTTATTGGAAATAATTGTTAAATAATTTAAAATCCGAAAAATAATTGTTGACATTATTCCAAAAATTAAATAATTTACGAAATTTCTGCTACTACGAAAAATGGTTGTTAGCAAACTTAATCATTATTCCAACAATTAAATAATTTACGTAATTTCTGCTACTACGAAAAATGGTTGTTAGCAAACATAAACTTTATTCCAAAAATTCAATAATTTACGAAATTTCTGCTACTACGAAAAATGGTTGTTAGCAAACTTAAACATTATTCCAAAAAATCAATAATTTACGAAATTTCTGCTACTACGAAAAATGGTTGTTAGCAAACTTAAACATTATTCTAAAAAATCAATAATTTACGAAATTTCTGCTTCTACGAAAAATGGTTGTTAGCAAACTTAAACATTATTCCAAAAATTCAATAATTTCAATAATTTACGAAATTTCTGCTACTACGAAAAATGGTTGTTAGCAAACTTAAACATTATTCTAAAAAATCAATAATTTACGAAATTTCTGCTTCTACGAAAAATGGTTGTTAGCAAACTTAAACATTATTCCAAAAATTAAGTAATTTAGGAAATTTCTGCTACTACGAAAAATGGTTGTTAGCAAATTTAAACATTATTCCAAAAATTCAATAATTTACGAAATTTCTGCTTCTACGAAAAATGGTTGTTAGCAAACTTAAACATTATTCCAAAAATTAAGTAATTTAGGAAATTTCTGCTACTACGAAAAATGGTTGTTAGCAAATTTAAACATTATTCCAAAAATTCAATAATTTACGAAATTTCTGCTACTACGAAAAATGGTTGTTAGCAAACTTGGACATTATTCCAAATATTAAATAATTTACGAAATTTCTGCTCCAACGAAAAATGGTTGTTAGCAAACTTGAACATTATTCCAAAAATTCAATAATTTACGAAATTTCTGCTACTACGAAAAATGGTTGTTAGCAAACTTAAACTTTATTCCAAAAATTGAATAATTTACTAAATTTCTGTTACTACGAAAAATGGTTGTTAGCAAACTTCAACATTATTCCAAAAATTAAATAATTTACGAAATTTCTGCTCCTACGAAAAATGGTTGTTAGCAAACTTGGACATTATTCCAAATATTAAATAATTTACGAAATTTCTGCTCCTACGAAAAATGGTTGTTAGCAAACTTAAACATTATTCTAAAAATTAAATATTTTACGAAATTTCTGCTACTACGAAAAATGGTTGTTAGCAAACTTAAACATTATTCCAAATATTAAATAATTTACGAAATTTCTGCTACTACGAAAAATGGCTGTTAGCAAACTTGAACATTATTCCAAAAATTCAATAATTTACGAAATTTCTGCTACTACGAAAAATGGTTGTTAGCAAACTTAAACTTTATTCCAAAAATTCAATAATTTACGAAATTTCGGCTACTACGAAAATTGGTTGTTAGCAAACTTTAACTTTATTCCAAAAATTAAATATTTCACGAAATTTATGCTACTGCGAAAAATGGTTGTTAGCAAACTTGAACATTATTCCAAATATTAAATAATTTACGAAATTTCTGCTACTACGAAAAATGGTTGTTAGCAAACTTAAACTTTATTCCAAAAAATCAATATTTTACGAAATTTATGCTACTACGAAAAATGGTTGTTAGCAAACTTGAACATTATTCCAAATATTAAATCATTTACGAAATTTCGGCTACTACGAAAAATGGTTGTTATCAAACTTTTTTTTTCCAAAAATTCAATAATTCACGAAATTTCTGCTACTACGAAAAATAGTTGTCAGCAAACTTGAACATTATTCTAAAAATTAAGTAATTTACGAAGTTTCTGCTAATACGAAAAATTGTTGTTAGCAAACTTAAACATTATTCCAAATATTAAATAATTTACGAAATATCTGCTAACTATAAAAATAAAATATATTAAAATAAAATATAATTAAATTAAATTAAATTCAATAAAATAAAATAAAATAAAATAAAATAAAATAAAATAAAATAAAATAAAATAAAATAAAATAAAATGAAATGAAATGAAATAAAATAAAATAAAATACCATAAAATAAAATAACATAAAATTAAATTAAATTAAATACTATGCAACAAAAATCTCACGTTGCTGGGCAACGGGCTTACAGCTAGTAATATTAATTGTTCGATCGTTGTAGAAAAAATAAATTGATACTTTTGTATTGCGTTAAAAAATACTGCAGTATTTTCCGATATTTTCCGATTCAATATTTTTTATGTTTATTGAATGTTGTATACTGTCAATTCCAGAGAGCAACGCAACAAGACAACTTGAATGAAAACTACTACGATTTCTTACTTATTCCACATGTTTCCACTGAGAAAACATGTCGGTTAACACGGCTTTGCGGCCCGGGGTGGAAGTGGGTGATGAATAACGTCACCGTGATTAAAATCATGTCGATATATAATCCGTAGAGCGTCATGTATTTCTTGGGTTAGCAAAAATATTGGCGATTCGGGAGTGTTTGTCGAGGTAAAAGTTTTGGCATCATATTGGCCTAGTTTTTGTCAGGCCTCAATAATTCTAAGGTTTCAAATCCGCTGTCAAATCGCCTGTCGGGCTGAGTTCGGCAACAGTATTTATATTATGCAGGCACATCACATTGGTGCTATTATTACTGATTCAAATTAGGTTTGATCCGCTAACGGTCAAGGTTCGTCTAGACCAGGAGCAGGGCTGCCGGAAACAGCACCGGTTTTTTTTTGTGATTTCGATTTGCGATTCATCGAGTGGCCAAGATGAATCATTCATATTTGTTTAGTGTTTGTGTAGAATCTTATTTAAATAAACTATTAAGACAATGAAAAAGGGTATAATTATTCGAAAAATCACAATATGCAGGAAAGGTATTGTGTTTTTTTCTTTTATTTTATTTATTCTAACAACTTATTGTGTATGTATTTTGAAATACGTATCTCCTTTATTCATGTATGGTAAGATGGTTGATACAAATTACAAACGGTATGTGCAGTGGCGGATAATCCCATAAGCGCAAGAGGCACACGCTTAGGCCTCCAAATCTTGGGGGCCTCAAAGATAGCATATATTATATGAAACCTTACATTTTAATTTCAATTTTCAATATTCATTATTATTCTACGAAAAGGTTCGCAGCACTTTTATGTTATTCGAAAAGCAGGGCCTCCAAAATATATTGCGCCTGGGGCCTCCAAAGTGCTTAATCCGCCGCTGGGTATGTGTGTTATGTGGAAAAAAAGATTTTCATCGGTGGTGATCATCGTTACAAATCTTTTACAGGGTTCGATCCCAAGGGTGATAATGGAACAATGAACCAATACTATCTTCTATCCCGTTATTTATTATCATCAAGACCATCGGGAATGAAACCTAAAATTGTGACGTAACGTCTTAAAAGGTATTCTTTGGTGTCTCACTCTAACACTGCTGCATCAATAGTATGAAGAATGAGAAAGCAAATGAATCGTGGAGAAACTAATTAGATCTGCTGGTGGTGGTGCTATTTTATGTCATTCTCTGTAACACGGTATTTTTATTACAGTTGTCGTATATCCGTTGTTTTTCAGTGTCTATTCTTCTCTGGCTGTACAATTATTCCTAGAATAAAAAAATATGATAATTGTGCCGGTTTATCTGTGTATTTATTTTACCCTGACTTATTATAAAACCATTTCCGTTGCTGTCAATGTAGAGCATGTTGAACACATTGATAATCTCAATACGAGTCACATCTCTTTTTCAAAGATAACGATTTGGTTAGGAGAGGAAATGTACGCACCACGTACATCAATGCCTTGTAACATTCATCGATACATCGATTGAAAAAATCAATGTATTAAAATGTTTGTTCTGGGCTTCATCTTTCATTAGAAAAGGACCAACGCCCCTACATTTTAATCAATCCGGCGACAGCAAGCTTTCCCAAAGTTATTGTGCAATGGAACACTTCGAAAATTTGGAAATGTTACTAGAACACAGCCTATTTTTAAGGTCGGGTAATTCATAATAATAAAAATATATGTTATTTAAACACTTATTATTATTTATTAAAATCATGTTACATACACATTTGAGTAAATACAGCTCTTAGTCATTCAAAATCTCCACCTGTACCTAGATATTTGACGTTTTAAACATCAATGAATATGAATTAGAACAGCGATTTCCAACCTGGGAGGTGTGGGCTATTGCAAAGGGAGGCGCGAACAGTCCAAAATATTTATTTACCCTTTGAAACGTGTCTTTGTTACGAAATGAAATTATATATGAAATAAAGGATGGAGAGGGGCGAAAATATTTTTTTCTTTAAAGGGAGGCGCAGTAACATAAAGGTTGGAAACCACTGAAGTAGAAGATGTTTAAATGTATTGCAGCGTAGATTAACCTTACGCGGGACACTTATTTAGGCCACACGGAACACCCATGTTCCGCGAAACATAGTTTGGGAAACCCTGGGCTACAGGAACGACGTGTTTTTCATTACATCATTATCAATCATTTTCCACTGAACAGTTTTGTCCCAATTTTAAATCCATTTTATTTTGAATTCCGCCTTGACTATTTCACAAAAAAATATGATGACGTTAGAACTTTTTTGTATTATTTCTATACGGATACCCGAACAAATATGTATGTTTTTCCTATTACGCTTAATCTGTAAATAACCGCGAAAACCCATAAATACTAAGCGCTATCTAATATTGATAAGTTTTGTCGGTTCAGTTGCTGTCTTATCTGGAACCCGTGTTTGCTGACCAACTCATACTTATAGGTAAATAGTTAGCTTTTGAATATAATTCTTATATATATCGGATAAGGGTGTTGATTAGCCCAACGACACATTTTGTGAAACTCCATGACACTCGTATATTATTCCAGTATATAGTATAATTCGCGAAATAAACTTATGTTGAGATGCCTTCATTAAGAGGATTTCGGATATGGATTAAAAAGATCTTTTTAATTTATTTCAACGAATACATGAATAAATGATTGATGTTGTGGTTTCCAGATTGAATTTATTTTTGTAGGTTTCTTTCAATTCTCTTAAAATATTAAATATATGAGTGACTTTATCTGGATCGAGATTCTATCAACCAAATACTGGGCTTACGATATACTTACCAATCAAAAGCATTTACTAGCAGTCATAAGGATTGTGAGTAATCATTTTTTTACAGTGGTAATTATATTGATGTCATAATCAAAATTTTTGTCGTATTCTGATAATGTTCGAAAACCCAAGTAACAGTTTCAAAAAAAAGCAAAATTCAAACGTTTGTGTGTGCATCAGGCGTAAAACACGAAGCAGAATTTGTATGCAATAGGTCAACCGGATTGTATCAATTTTCGCAGAAAAATACATATTCAGATAACGATTTAAATATTGCAACTCATAAAATTATTACGTAAAATAGTAAATTCATTCTAAGCTTTGTCATTTTGCTTTCAATTTTATCCATATGTATGATATAATTATCGTTTAGCGAAGACATGTAGGCGTTTGACCTACTCCGTTGCTTTGCATTAAATTGTTTAATTATTTAGATTTTATCGTATCTTTAACCTTTTGCTAGCGTCAAAAAATATAGAGTTGAGACGTTGTGGGTTTGTTGCAGATTGTATTTTTTTATTACTAAAAGTGTCAGTTGGCAACATTTTCATATTTTTAATATAACAAATTTTGTACCGTAGTTATATTTTTTGATAAGCGTTCGATTTTAATCGATTTTGTTTTACATTCCTGTATTGAAATCTCTTTAAGAAGTAAATGGTCGAATTTTTTTGCTTTTCTTAATCGTATTTTGTAATACCGGTATGTAATATAAAATATCCGTCCGGTATTGCAATACCTAGTTTCAGCTAAATATACAAATAATGGAGACAATATTATTGAACAACTTCGATTCGTAGTAAAACACCCGTAGATTAAATTAAATAATACAAGGCAGCCGATGAAAATATTTTTCAAATTTTATGGTTCGTGCGAAATAACTAATAATCGCATGTGTTCACTTTAAATCACGTGCGATTTTTCATTTAAGGAATAATGGGGAGAAATAAAAACACAGCCGCAAAAGTGACATTTAGATAAACGACCGTTGGCTAACCGTTATGTATTCTAGTTTATCTCACTCAAATAAAATTGTTGTGTCTGGTTGTGTTCGGCGCAGCTGTCGCATTTAGTGAATCTATTATCAGCTGTTGTGTTGGATTCTTTTTTGTCAGGTACGATCATGCCACATAAATAATTATTTTAAGGACCGGTTAACATTAACTGTCTCGCTTTCTCTAAACACTTTGTACAGTAGGATCCACAAATAAACACAAACATTCATACGAATACGAGTAAGTACGAATTCAAAAATCGTTTTAAAATTTGAGATTAACATTCGCGTATTTAAACCCTTGAATGCGAAAAAAATAGAAGGTATCCACGGAACCAAATAATATAACCATGCCTGCTCTACATAGATTTTTCACTGATAAGCCCGTTCTTATTATTGGAGTAACAGTTTCTGGTATTGTTAAATATGTAAATGGAAGGTAGGAAATCTCTGGTTTTCTTCTACTATTTGTTATGATCATTGATTAAATCATACTGATGTGTTTTTCTACATTATTACTTGAAAAGACGTCGCCAGGTACAATGTGTATTGTTTGAACGAAAAATATGTGATATATGATCCTCTGTTTTTTACGTTTGCACCAAGTAGTAAATAATGACTAGTTAATACTTTCGATGGTTTCGGCGGTAACTTTGTGGAAGTTCATTTTAATAGAAAATTTAAATTAACTTTGATTATTCCACGTATTGTGTAACTAACTGTGACACGTGTTTCGCCTCTTTCAGAGGCATCTTCAGACTTACTATCGCAAAGTTATTAGAATTAAAGAACATATAAGATGTCTAAAAAGTAACAATTTTTCTGAGTTTGCCAATCATTTAATAGAAAATAATCATAATTTTAATCAGATTTGTAATTTAGAAATACTCCACCGAGTAAATAAAAAGGGTTTAAAGATGAATAGCTTAGAATTTTTAGAAATTAATAAAACTCTTAACAAAAAAGAAATATTATTAAATAATATTCTTAATAGCACAGGCGGTTCCCCGTTACTCAAATTGTTTCCAATTAATAGAGTAATCACAAACCTAGATGATTGATGGCAGCTCATTAGTTTTAATAGTTTGTAATGTTTAACGTCATTAGTAGTATGATTAAATTTGTTTGCACTGTTTCGATTTTATAATCTCCTCTTTGCTTCCATTAAAAAGGAAAAATCCCATTCTGATTGTTTACAACTCATTAGTAAAATTAGTATCATTATCTGTTTGCTTTATTTCGATTCTACACCCCCCTCCTTGCTCCTCTTAAAAGAAAAAAAAACCCAATCCATTTTGTAATTTTATAATTTTAAAATGTTAGAATCAATCTTGCTTCATTACTTAAGCAAACTTTGCGATAGTAAGTCTGAAGATGCCTCTGAAAGAGGCGAAACACGTGTCACAGTTAGTTACACAATACGTGGAATAATCAAAGTTAATTTAAATTTTCTATTAAAATGACTAGTTAGTTACAGAATCGGCTCAATAAAAAAATCTGTTACTGTTATAAGACGAAAAGGAAAGGGAAACAAATTACGCAGTGAACGTTTACTAGTCAACCGAAGAATAAAAAGATTAGTCAAGAATGACGATGTAATTACAAGATAGATAAATATAAAGACTACTGAATATTTTTGGAAATAAGTCAATATTGTGGAAAAGCAGAAACAAATCACGAAACCGCGAAGAGAAAACTATGTCTACTATTTATCACAATTTTTTTTTCTCTCTCTTTTCGAATCTAGTAGGACTATGACAGGTCTAGTTGTTAGCTAATTGCTTTCATTAAAATCCGTGTTTATGATTGAATAAGCGGAAGGATGTGTTAGACATCACAGACAATCATGCCTTAAAGTACAAATCCATATTTGATTAAATCAATATGTGTAACTGCCTATAATAGGATTTAAGCCCGCAAGCACTGTTACCGTGAAAACCAAATACAATAATCATGTCGAGTGACAAAGACCCATCTTAATTAACGTCATAATTAACTTATAAAGCTTGTGAATATTTGTAAACTGTTCGTGTATTAAGTAGTGTTCCTTTAATAAACAACTAAAACGTGTTTTATTTCCTTCAGTTCCTCCTTCTGCGTTAATGTCAATTTTTTGTTTGTATCGACTTTTGTGTTCCGAAATCCTCCAATTATAATTCTGTTTTAATTTATGGCTTATCATTTTATCACCGTGAGATGCAGCAATCCAATATTCACGATCCGTTTCCAATTCGTTTCGCTATGGTCATAAACCGAGGATGACGTGATCGAGTTTAAAACGTGTACAAAAAGGCCGGTTACTTGTGGTTATTTTAACCTGCACACCGTTACGTTAAAAAACGAAATAAGCACCGAAACAAAATTGAATGTCACAAATATACTAGGTACTTTATTAAACCGAGTCATAAGTAAGATTAATCCATGTGGCCATCAATAGCTTTTAACTTAGTGATAAATAAATTTATTTCATATATGTATACCTATTTAATCTATTTATCAATCGTCAGTTCAAGTTTATCCGTGCACTTGAAATAGGGATGGGCTGGATGGATCTCGGAGGGGCTTGCGCCTTATTAAATTAAGAGAAAACAATATTCTCAGATCAAATAAGTACATAACTGCAATTTCTGACGTATATTTTATCTACGACAGCTTCAGTATTCACAGTAGTATATTGTTAGCCATTTACATTGATAAGTTTACGGTAAATTGCATATTTGTTCATATTATAAGTGTATTAGGTAACGATCGATTGCTTATTTGATTATCACATATTCACTCTTTACACAGTCCACCGAGAATTATTTTGAGATAAAGCGAGCTCTTTGTTAACGTATTGGCAATGCTGACTTGAACGTCTGAAACGTTGGTGATAAAACATTTGTGAATGTAAAAAAAATACGATTCAAACTTAATATTATATATGCAATAGTTTTTCAAATTATGCACAATAAAAAAATGCAAATCTGCAAAAACAATTCTTACTAAATAAATATGCTTTTATGTGTGAACACTTTTGACATATATTTATCAAAAGACATCCATTTGCTTAGAGGTGCTCTTTATCTATGTATGCCCGTTTATGCACGCCAAGGGAAGAACTCTTTCCCAAATCCACAGTGTTCATAAAACGCCGTGAAAACTTGGGTACATCCAGTCGTAGAGCAACAATGACTGATGTTGAAAAATATTATATTGAACAGATACAGCCTAACTACAACAAAAAATTGCTTCGTATTATTTTATTTGTAACCGCAGACCCATAGCAAATAAAAATCGATGAATGCTTTATGGTCGGGTTCAGATTAGGCATTGATTGCTTACAAAAAGTGATCCACCGCGGACATCGTGCATCAACAGAACAGGTTTCCAGAGAACAAATTGCTTTGTGATACTGACCGTCCATCAGAGTGAATCACAAGAAAATTTCCTACATTATCGATTTGGAACTTTGAAATAGATAATAGTATCGTGTATGGATATATATACATATACACTTCAGCAGTCAAAATTGATAGAAGCTTGTATTATGTGATGTACACAATTACATGGTTGCATTCCAACGCGTACTTCTCGACTTCGTTCTTCAACAACTTGTATTATACATTCATTTCAATAAGATTTTTAAATTATTTTAATTGAACGCAAAATATATACTTGTAATGAATCCATAGAAATTAAACTATAAAGAATTAAAAGTATGAAAGACCAAGATGATTCGACTATTTTTAAAAATGTATTTAGATTTAATTAATTTCATTTTTGGTAGGTGCAAACCTTATGTTCATCTTTTTACAAGGTTGTATTTTTTGTTATTTTATTCATCAATATCTATCTGTTTTCTTCTTCTGAAGTTTCTCAACAGATGTTGTTTTTGTGAGTACTTTTTGTTACTGATTTACTCGTCCTCTTTTTTGTGACGAGGGTAAGGATTAAGGATGTTGACTTGGACTGAGAATTGACTGGTGATTAGCTTATCCTTACCGCTATCGCTACGCCTCGTTTCAACAGAAATCCATAAATTGATTAAAAATAAATTTATGAATTAAAGGAAAGTCGTAACCGTTGATTCCGTGCAAAGTAACGTTGAAAATGTTGTTACAAGAATAGCTTACTATCAATTCTTTAATGAATGAATATTTTAATACTTACGCTGGATAATATTTGGTAATATTATGTTTTTCCAACTCTAATAAAATTCTTGTAAACGTCTAAAATGGAATGATGATTCGAGTGAAAACGGCTAATTCGGTGTAAATTGCTTTCTTCGCTGATTCCGTGTAGCCAATCGGTTCAATTGAATGTCGGACAGACCAAAACACACAACCATAGGATTTGCTTATCATCTGTTTTGTGACGTTTCTAAGCTGGAATATATTTACGGGCTAAGAGAGAATAACTACACCCAGCCTAGCTTTAATTTAAGATACTCTACTATGAAATAGATACTCTATTTAATTTTAAAATTCCACTAAGAAAAACTTAGTAGCAATTACTGATTGATACTAAAGTAACAACATCTTGACTTTATTCCGTAAAAAAAAACATATACGGCGGAAAGTTATTTATCCAACTAAGTAGCGCAATGCAAAATTATCTTTATTGTAAATATTTCATCTAAATACTTAATTAACTTTCGCTCATATTGTTTTATGATAGATACGGTATAAATAAAACAGCATACTAACTTTATAATTACATACAAAAAGTAAAGCAAAATAATTATTATGAAGTTGTTATACTAAATATAATCAAGAAGTTATTATTAAGCTTCGAAAGATAATTTAAAGACCGTTTGTAACCAAGAATACATAGTAAAGAGCACAAACAAATAAGATTAGAAATATAAGATAGTCATAGCAAATATTTATTTTGTAATATGAAATTGTTCTGTACGTTGTATTCTAGGATTACATGAGTTCATTCTCAAATATTATTCTCCGAAATATAAAAACAATATGTAATTGAACAAATATGTATTTCTACTGAAAATGTACAATGTGTTTATATTGTGTTACCGATCGTGCTTTTTTTCATAATATTATATACGTCATCATTTACAATTTTGCAAGGATGTTATAAATATTCTTCAAAAAATACTTGTACTCGATATGTTTTCAGAAATCGACTTATTTTAAGAGACGTTGTGTATATATTTTTCTATATTAAGCTAGAATACAAAACATCTAATACATTGTTCTGAAGAAAACAACAATTGCTATTATAGATTTATTATTTAATGATACGAATATTTAGTATGTCATTATAACCTGGTGGTAAAATCACCACTTATTACTATGAAAAAGTTCTAGCTTGAAGGCCTGGCAAGGTCAATAGTAAATTACCTACCTAATGTTAATTTTTCCATATTACAATTGAGAGAAATATAACTTTAGTACATAATTATGGTCTTCGCTTGGATCAGCGGTCGTCAACCTTTCGACAAAACTGTCAATTTTTGGTACAGCGGACCACTGACACTTATTCTTATTCTTTTATAAACGATACCTAGCATTTTTAAAAAAGCGATCATAAATTGAAATATAATAAATATGTTTATAGATTCTTGGGTCCAATAAGTTACTGCAAAAACTTCGAGGACCATCAAATTTTTTAACAAATTAACAATTGCTTATGCAAAGAACAATAGTAATAAATATTCGAAATTCGATGACAAAATAATTGAATTATATTAAGAATGTAAACATCGTAAGCATACGTTTATGACATGGATGTTTCTATGTCTAATGCCTCTTTTACAACTGCCGAAAATATACTCCCAATATGATCTGAACGCAAAGTATAGTACTCGGCCTAGTGAGCCAAAGAGTGAAATGAGCGACTAAGTAGAAACCGTGCCGGGTCCTATGGCGGTTAGAGTTGTGGGCTTCCGTCCCAGTACGAACAGCATTTTTTTTCGATCGATTTATGAACAAAGGCACGGGTGTTTGTCATGTCCCTTCCACCATTTCCGATCCTTTAACAACCGGGCGTAGCGAAAGCGCTATATTGACCACCAGTCTCGTCTTATCCTTCTATAACTACTATTCTCTTTGAAAAAAAACAGAAGTTGAGCGACTGAGTAACAAACAGTTCTCGTAGAAAAAATCTGTTGAGATACCTTCATAAGAAGGCCATATTTTCTAGGACAAAGGGATACCTCCACCACCTATGCTGTAGCACTGTATTTGATAGGAAACTGGGCGTGTTTGAACACTCGTACGACCATCCATTTTCTTTTCCAGATCCCCTCTATTAGGGACTTCAACTCATCTTCGAGTAGCTCTATCATCGTATGGATAATTCAATTGATATAATCCTTGACAAGTTTTTTCACTTTACGATGTCTTTCCATGTTGGAGGGATGTTGAATTTAACAAAATGCACGTAAAAATAAACTGTCAATACAGCGTGTCGGCGTTTATCAGTCAATATTGTTGCTCGGCCGAGGATGCTAGGCAGTGTACTCGTTTGGTATAAATGAGGCATATGACAGCGGTACAGAATCTGATGTTTCAGCAATGTACATTTGATTTATAATTGCAGCTCCGTTAGTGGCACCCCTATAATCAACAGGTATCTTTTACTTAGCGACATATCAATTATATAGACAATAGAAAAAATAACATTTCCAATTGCGTATACAATTATTTTACTTATAATGTTGCTAATGCAACGCTTTAGGTCAGTAAATTGCTTGTTTATTACTGACAGTTCACGGCTACGTTGTCTATTAAAAACCGCATTGAATGAACAGTCCAACCGCGACTATTCAAGTGGTAATATTATACTATATGTATGTGGTAAACTATATGATATTTTTGATTATCGGGTATAGTAAAGATGTCAATTATCATTCTATAATAAAAATGAATGATTGTTCGTGGAATCTAAATCGTGTCACCTGTTGTTTCTCAATTCAAATTGTTTGACGTTTCGAGAATTCAAAATGGCGACTGAAATGTTTACTACTCTGTGACGTATTATTTTACCTGCAGATTGATGATGCGTGACGTAATTATTGACGTATATGTACAATTCATTATTTCTTCAATAAACAAGTTTTTACCGGCCTTCAGCGATTGTACGAAAGTGAAAAAAAAATACTTTCGTATTAATTTGTATGTCCGTTTCGGATGGCAAATAAAAGATCTTACCTCATTATTAATCCACTTGTGTGGTTTTTCAATCAACTATTATTGAATGAATACATTAAGAATTTTATTTCCAATTAAAACAAATACTTTTTGGTCAAATTTTGTCGAATAATAACGATATTTATAATAATAGCAATACATTTAACTATATATAAGGACAACTATACATTTTCATTTAAGACATTTTCATTAAAATGTTAAGCTGCTTCTAATTTGTCGTGAAAAATGTTTACATAGTACCATTTGATACTTGACAGATAATATGTTGTTAAAATATTTCTTTAAGCAAACACAAATGGCACTTAGACAAAAAATTAAATAACATTTGCCATTTGATGTTTGGCCGCATATTTATGTATAAAAACAAATGCTTCAATATTCTTAGTATTTTATCTTAAGACTGATTTCTCCTCTTCTTGATAATTATTTTCTGTGAATTTTAATGCAAATATATCCTTATTGTTTCATGTAAGTAACACAAGTATTCAAGTATTTAACATTTGATTATTTCAATTCACAGTATTCGAATGAGAACTTAGTTGAGTCATTGGAATTCTGTCAAAAATATAAACATATTTATTTGAATCGGATTGATATTTGTAATACTATTTATCTAGGTACTAGGCGTAAAGATCAATATTTCCTTATACATTGGGTCACTTGAGATATTTTTATCACGATTTTACAATTTAAGTTCATTAAGTAAAAATTGCATATCGAAGCAGTTTGGGTTACTTGCGAATCGATTAAAGATTTTTTCAGATATCTGCCTTTTAACGTTTCCCTTTCTCGCGTGATTTTAAGATTTAAGTTTGGAGACTTTTGGTAAGCAAACGATCGGCATAAAAAATTAAAAAAAATCTGTTTATAAAATGTTCGGTTGTTTGTACATATTTATTATTTGTAGCCAGCTTGGAATTGATGGCAAAATAGAGCGGTAAATAACAAACGCCTACGGTTTATCGAGCCGCAGGATCGACTTCGATTCCTGTTCTGCAACGAAAGTGGGCGCGATCGTTATTACAGTGTACTGTGGGTGCAGCTTTTCAGGGATTATTTTTTTTTCTCAATAGCCGTTTGTTGCAGAAGTTGAAATTGATGTCAATGATTTCAACAAATATTTTAAGGTGTTTACTGTCAATACTTTGTGGAAAGACTTTGTATTCAAAAAATAAAACTCTCTTCTGTACTAATTCCACATTTATCTAGTATGATCAAGTATCTTCCAATTAATTACATCGTATTTTTAAAATTTATAAAAATGTAATCCTATCAGAACTTGTTAATATTCACAGCATAGAAAAAAAGGTTTTTTAACTACTTGAATGCCAAGCGGACACAGGTGTCCGGAACATATGCAAGCGAACACGGATGTCCAAGACATTTAAAAAATCAAGTATTTGGTATTCTAATAGAGTATAAGACATATTTTGGTAGTATTATTAATAGTAATGCTTTACGGTTGCGAATCATGGCACCTGACGAAGACTCAGAAAAACCGTATACTGAGCTTCGAGAACAGATGCTTGCGTCGGATAATGGGGGTGAGGTGGTTTGATTTTGTGAGGAATTCAGAGATAAGGGAGCGTACAAGACAGCGTCCCGTCACGTCAGTGGTTATGGAGAGACGTTGGAACTGGCTGGGTCACGTGCTGCGGATGCCTCCGGAAAGCCTCAATCCTGCCTGCCTCTTCTTTCGACCGGTGGGATTCCGGCGTCCTGGACGTCCGTCGGGTACTATCCATAGGATGTACTCGGCGGAACTGAGGGATGCTGGCATGTCATGGGAGGAAGCAAAGCTATTGGCGGGAGATAGGGAAACATGGAGGTGCCGCGTGGCGGCCATATGCTCCACATAGGGAGCGAACATGGCCAAAGAAGAAGATTAATAGTATGAAAAAATATATCTTTTTTTCCCCAGACTAAAAATGTCGTCGATGTAAATTTCCATACGCATGTCATTAAAAATTGTGGTTTGCAACAAACAGAAGATTGATAAAAATCATTTGGTTAAAATTCCGGAGCGCCACTAAAATTGACATTCACTTCCCGCATTCATTGTAAACATAATAATTGTACCGAATTGTATTACATGACCACAATATCTTATTATCTATGCCGTGTTCAACAGGCATAATCTATAACAAATCAAATGTTATCATACCATATACAAGTTTTAAATGTTTTTATCAGTACTGTCGTGGTCCCATCCCGACTCCACTCTTTATTTTTTGTCAAAAGTGGTGTCGGTGCATGCTACAAGTCTAAAAATAATAGTAGAAGTCCAAACACATTAAAAACAATAAAACTACAATAATAAATACTATTTTGTAAGATTACAAAAAATCACGAAAGAATTTTTCAATGCTTTATCAAGATAGTGAAATAAAATACTGATTTGAAGAATTCACACCTAAATACAGTATCAGTGAGCTAAATATCTTCGAAAATTAGCCTATTTGTCGTATTGATAAGAAGTGAAATCATGACTTTATGTAATAGAAGGAAGGGAAATGATTGAAAAAACTGAAAACTATTTCAAGGGTGGAGAAAAAATATTTTTCACCATTTTTTTTAAAAAACCGAATTCGGATTTGGATTCGTTTTTTAATTTAAAGTCTTGAGTCGTCGTCATTTCAACGACTCCACAGCCTTGGTCTTTATAAATTCCCTGACGCTTGTATGGAGTGGGAAGAATTATGCCAAAATGTGTGGCACCTTTTGTCACATCGAAATTGCATAGACCGTTCGTTGGCTGAGGCAGGCGAGTTCAAATAAAAAATTATCATTAATTGAAATGGCATTGGTCGATCGTTAAATTTGCTATCCCAGCATTCGACCAGATTTAAATAATTTAATACGCTGAAACTACCTACGCATGTGTATGGATCTACTTATTTATATAATAGATAAGTGTCCACTTCTACGTTAACAAGGAGGAACCATTCGTTTTAAATTAATTTAATAAGACATACGTAGCAATGAAAAAATTATGTATTGTATTCCACGTAATTTTATTGTAAGTTTACGAATGTTCTAAAAGATGTACTATGTATTCATATTGTAATAAGTGACTTGTATTTTTAATTCTTACCACGCTCACTACCAATGATAAGCATATGGACTCTTATGGCGTATCACAAAACACACATTGTTTTACGAACTGTGTGTTCCTAAAAGTTGGGTATGGAAAGAACTTGTAGTTAGAATCACCTTCCGTTCGCAACGTTTTATGATAAGACTTGTGGCAGGGATGTAATAGTAATACAAACATTGAGGTGAAAAAGTATATGCCTGTTCCAGGGCTTGGAATCCGAACGAAATCGGACAACCGTTCAAAAGTGTTGACCACTTTAGTATTAATATAAAAACATAAGATTTAAAGTAAACAATAGTATTTCTAATAAAAATAAGCAACTAAAATATCTTTTATTTTATTTGGCATTACACGTAATGTCAATGCGCCAAATATTTTGAATTTAGAAAATTATACTAGATTAATTCGATGAGAATTTGACGTCAATCGAGGCCAAACAAATAAACATCGCTAACACGCATTTTTGTTTTCTCAAATTTAATATTAGCAATACCGGAACATGAACCTAGACCAGCCTGGTCGCAAGAGCAAAGC
The DNA here is from genome assembly GCA_030503985.1 of Himalopsyche tibetana. NCBI lineage: Eukaryota > Metazoa > Arthropoda > Insecta > Trichoptera > Rhyacophilidae > Himalopsyche > Himalopsyche tibetana. The sequence goes on from JAPJYX010000014.1 coordinate 6,906,840, forward strand.
TTTTACCAACTAGACCACAAAAGTTTATAAAAATATTTGATAAATTATCTAGTCAATAGTTAAAAAAGATTAAAAGTTGCGAAATCATTTTTTTTACCGTAGATGGATAAAGAAAGATGAGTAAAATAAGACAGATTTTTTGGTTTAAATATAACAATAATGACGATAAAAATAAACTTAGTTCCGATAAGATTTCTCATTATATTCGTTGCACTACAGATTAATCTTGACTGTGAGATTACACGCAGCGTGAAACACGAAATCAGTTTTTCAGTGCCAACAGCGTGTTGCGGTTAAAATGGTTTACTGAGACTATCTCGAATTGACTGAATCACTGAAGACGACCAAGCTTGATTTGCCGCGACATAAATTTTAAAAAGCGTGCGTATTTTTTTTCCAAACGGCTATTTATAAAATGTTCGATATTTAACACACTTGGCAAGTGTGTGAGCTCAGTATTTAAAAAAAGTGTTTTCTTAAATTTTGAGATATGTATTAAAAATTCAGCTGTTCAATTACGATATAACCAAATAGGTGCCGGAACTCACTTCCTGTCAAGCTTTTTACTAAAAGTTTTTTTCCAATACATGACCGTTCCCAATGTGGAGCATATAGTTTCCTAATGGAGGTATCTCAACAGAACTTTATTTTACGAGAACTGCTTGTTAATCAGTTGCTCAACCTGCCTTTTTAAAAAGAGTAAAGATAGAAAGGTGGAGTTAGGACAGGATTTATGGTTAACTAATCGCTCTCGCTTTGTGCCGTTAATTTTTGGATTGGAAGGGTAGGAGAGAAATTAGCTATCGCAAACACCCACGCCTTCAAACTTAACCTGAACCTTTCCGTTTGTAGAATGACCCATTTCGTTTCCATTTAATTCTTGAATATTTATTTCACTTTTCAACACGTTGAAATATTGATTTTCCTTTGGTAACTTATATAATGCAGCTCGAAGTTTTTGCTGTTTTTATCTTTAATCGTCTTTTTTTCTACCTAAAAAAACAAGTTTTCAAAAAAAATATTTTTTTTCTCGAATATTGGATTAGAAGCAAATGTCGAGAAAAAGGTGCCGGAACACCGTTACACCACGTTAAATGAAAAAAAAAGCATTGGATATAACAATACGTTTAGGTTTGAAGAATAAGCGGGGAATGTAACATACTTGCCTTTTGTTGCATATTCACTGGCTACAATTCTGAAATTAGAATAATAAAAAAAAACAATCGTTTTATGAATTGAACGGGGTTGTGTACATTGGGTCGATAGATATTAGATTTTGAAAATATTAAGAAAACATAATTAATTATTATGTACGAGACTATTGTCAATTACGGTATTATACGATGATTGACGCATGGCCACCTGAGATGTTGATATAAACCATAAAGCACCAGCTTATTGTCAACCATTACTGACACACACCATAAAGAATCTCGATAAGAGCTCTATACAAAAAACCCTAATGGAAGTTTTTGTTGTGAGAGGGATTATTTCACTGTTCTTTTGGAATTTGGATAATGGATTCGAGACGATCCAGAAATATATCAATGTTAATGAATCACGTCTGATAAATCTCAAGATAATTTCGTCGCCAAAGGGGACAAAAAAGGATGTAGTGTTTACATAGATGTCACGATTATATTGTGTCACGTTTTGCTTTTATACGTTTCTAACTGTGTAAGTGTTGGCCAAATTTACATTAGAATTCAGCTCAGAAGATTTTATTTGAAATAAGCATGTGTGACAAGCGCTAGTAGGTTGCTCGAAAATGCATGTTCCGAGGACCGACTGTTTGTGCGAGAGGAGTTTTTTCTTTTATTTCAGTCCCGTCCGCTCTCAATGTGAAGTACTTTTGATAGATTATCATTTATCACATCAGTTGTTTTTGCGAAAACTGGTTGTTATAGAGTTGCTCTCTTTGCTCTCAACCGTGCTTTGCATGACAAAATAATCTGTTTAGACATGATTTGGGCTGGTGTTCGTGATCGGGTACTGGCCCTTAAATGCATGATTTTATACTTTCAAATAAACAAATTATTTTCATATAAAATGGGTGGGTGTGATTGTAGATTTTTTTTTCGATAGTTTGTCGTCGTTGGCTACCGCTACAGAGGGCACGGGTTCGAAAACCAGTACGGGCAGTTTTATAAATTGATTTTTCAATCGATTTATGAATTTCTGTTCGTAGGCATGGATGTATGTGATGTCTTGAATTCCACCCTCCCAACCCATCCTAGTCCTGTCTTAGCCCTTTCCTTCCATCCCTACTCTCTTCGGAAATAGAGAGTTTGAGCAACTGAGTAACAAGCAGTTCTCGTAGAAATACTTCTGTTGAGATTAACTCCATTAGGAGTCCATATGCTCCACATTGGGAGCGGACATGGTTTTTTTTTTTTTTTTATATATTTTTATCCAAAAACATTTCCTACTATTGAAAAGCACCTAGGCATTAGAGGCATAGAACATGATTTTCTTACAGTATATAAAAGCAACAATAAGAATACAAAATCAACGATATATAATACACAATTAAAATACTTAATGCTATTATGATGAACCATGTTTTTTTTATTGTGAAAATCGTATTAAAAAGCGGTCGAAAATCTATGGCCGAAATTTCTGCTTGCTCTGTTTGAATGAAGGTTATAATGGTTTAGCACGTGTAGACAAGACATCTATTGAACAATTTAAAGAGTAAATATGTATTTTACCATTGGGTATAAGAACAAAGCGTAAGATCGATTTCATTTTTTCGAAAAAGCCAAAACAAAGTTTGTACTTTTCGTAGTAATTTAAGCCCAGCCCTTATGGGTTAAATCATAAAATTTTGACTTAAAAAAAAACTATTTTTGCTTATAATACAAATATAAGCATGCGTTTTATAAGGTAACGGGATCATTGGTACGAATCCTTCTACGGCTTTAACAAAGACTTTTCAATTTATTTATGAAATTATGTCCATTCATGCCTGTCAAGTTTACATTATTTCCCATCCACCTGCTCTCGGCCTTCGGTGTTCTATTCTTACCCTTTTTGTAAAAGATGTCGAGCGACGGACACACAGCCAGTTCCAGTAAAAGAATACTTAAGAATATTCCATAAGAACCCATATATTCCAGTTTTTAATAGAGCACAGTAGCAATTTATGAAAAAGTTTTTGGTCACTTTTAAGGCGTTCACTGTCAACACTTGGTGGAAAGACAATATTATCAAGCAATGAAACACTCTTTTATACTAATTCCACTTTTATCGGTTTCGCTCATGACGAGCATTATCAGTTGATAATGCTTGTCATGATAACCGATTACTAAAATGCGTTGTAAGTTAAAAGAATTATAAAAAGTGACATTAAAAAGGTTTTTGTTGAATTTCCTTGAAATCTTTTCTGAAACACTACCCAAGTAGCTCAATTTCACCCATTGTTTCTCAACAGCTGGTGCATTAATCACCAAACTAGAGCTTACATTTAGCAAAGCTAGTTTTTTGTGTTTTTTGTGTTGAAGTACATCATTGCTTGAAAACGGGAAAAACACCAAATCATCATTAGGATATTTACTTTAGTAATGTAGTGTTTCACTTTGTGTAAAAATTTCCCAAATTTTAATTGTGTTTATAATTGATATCGTTTGCCACTTAGATTTATTATTCTTTGATGATGATTTTTTAATTGTTATGGGTGTTAAGCATTTTAATTTTGTGTAATTATAATGTAATTTGCTAATCCTTTAAATTGTTAATAGTTGCTTACACCTTTTTATTTCAATTTAAATTTGTATAAATATCACTGTTTATGTATTTTTCTTATCAGTTGATAATGCTCGCGATAAGCGAAACCGGTCCTGATCTAATAAAAAATTTTATGTGGAAAAAGTACTAAAAATGTTTTATTATTTTTATTATAATGCCATTCCACCAAGTATTGACAGTGAACACCTTAAAAGTGAGTGTTTTATGTATTGAATTTTTTAATTCATATGCTAAAGTAATTTATCAATGCTAGGTGTTCTTTTTATTGTGTGTTTATATAATTTCCCACATTTGTCTATGGTTGGATCACGTGGGATACATGAACCACGTTTAAGCAAAACCACAAAAAATATCACGTATATTTAATATAAGTGTAATACCAATAATAGTGATGTCATACCGAAACCTTTATTTGTGTATGAATTTAGCGTTGTTCATTATGTACTTTCTTAGAAACTAGTTATTTTTGCTCTGATATCAATTTTCGTTTTGGATGCTTGAAATATAATATGCACTCATTTTCCAAGTATTCTTTTTCATCTGAATTTTGATAATTTAAATAATTTTGTTACTCGTTCAGCTTTTTTTTATATTGACGACATTAATTAATATCAAAATATGACACGGAAAATATTGATACATATTTACTTATGAATATGATTGAGTGAAAGTGTAGAAGTTGCCAGTATAGACAGCACCAAAGATCTGAAATATTTTTGTGTTTTAAATATGAAACTATTATTTCCTCGTTGTATTGGCAGTTTGGTAAGTAACAAATATAAAGTGAGTAAATACCAAAATCCCCCCTTTCACCCATCCTATCCTATGAACGGGGCGTATCGAGAGCGATTAGCTTACCACTAATCCTGTCCTAGCCCTATCCTTCTATCCCTACTCTCTTTGGAAAAAGAGAGGTTGAGCAACTGAGTAACAAGCAGTTCTCGTAGAAACACTTCTGTTGAGATAAATTCCATTAGAAGTCCATATGCTCCACATTGAGAGCGGACATGGTTTAAAAAAAAAAAACCAAAATGAAAAAAAATATATGTTTTTATGATGCCTTCACATAAGATTTACAAAGGGGTTGCTAAAAGAATTATGTGTGGGAGGAGAGAAAATGGTGTCAAGCTAGAAGACCATAAAGTAATAATGAAGGATTATATGTTTTGAGGTTTGAAAAATCAATTTAATAATATTCAAAACTTCGCTAGTCCGGCGTAATTAATCCGGTAACACAAGTTACCAGAAAAACTTGCTTATACATATTGTAGAAAATCGTTGCCGCTTCGTTTATAATTGCATGGCATAGTAATAATTATTTTTTTTTTGTTATATAAAAATAACGACTTCAATGTTCCGTTTGCTTAACGCCTATTATTAAAATATTATTTGTGTTAATAGTTTTTTTTAATGACTTTTATAGCCCTACATTTATTATAATGTGTAAAATATACAATACAATTAAAACCTTCTCTAAATCAACCACATTTTTCAATCGGATTACCGGTTTACCTTCAGAAACGATTTGATCTATTGCCCCAAATTTGGTATGAATCACTTATGAGCAGGGTTGCCAACCGTCCCAAATTAACCGGAATCGTCCCAGAATTGAAAGTGCTGTCCCGTATCCCGGATAAATGCTAAATTGTGAACGTCCTTCCAATGTAAATTCGCTCCCCCATTAATATTTAGACATCTGTGTCAGTCTGTGTACTTTTTAAATGCGGACTCACTTGCGAAAAAATTGGTGATTTTTAAAATTATTATGATTTTATATGTTCCCATAACAGTTAAAATAAATAAAATAAAAAGTTATAAAAAAACTACTCAGAAAACTAGGAAATGGTTGACTGATAATGTTAGGTTTTGAGATATTTGTCCCGGAATCGTCACAAAAAAAGTTGACAACCCTAATTAAGACGCGAGACGACCTCTAAAATACGGTGCAAGAGATATTAATTACATTAAGGTTTATAGTAACATACTCTATTTTATGATCAAATACGAAAATCGATAAAATTTACTTTAGTTATTAATTGTTATTTGTAACGGCTTATGTTTTTCTCGTTTATATTGGAAAGCCGTCAGGGCTCTTTGGCGTAGTGACAAGAAATTAGCCATAGAGATTAATTATTACATGATTCCGGGTACAAGTTCTCCCAAGTTAAATATTAAATTATTATTTTTTCCGCTCAAAATTTTAGATTTGGTGAATGTGTATTCCCAATGTCATTTCTCTTCCGCTTACAAAATATCTTCTGCATTACTGTGATGGAAAATATTTATTTATCCTGAGCAGTTCTGGATGAAAAGGCCGAATGTCAGATCGATAGTGATACAAAACACGGAAGCTACCAAATTTAAATGATTGAACTGTATTTAATTGGCAGAAATCCATTATTAGGTTAAATAGCGAAATTTCTTGCGAAGAAAATATGAATTGATTGACATTCAAAAAATAAAATATACATTTGTACTTATCGCCACTTTTATTTATTAAGATCATACCGGTTTCGCTCATGACGAGCATTGTCAACTGATAAGATAATACAATGTTACAGTGTTATTTTTAAAAAAATCAAAATTGATTGATGTATGTTTACGCTACACGCCATCGTAAGAACTACTGAGCTAAACTAGTTTGACGATGGTGTTGATTCGAAATAGCTATCAACCAATTCAAAATATCCTCGAGGAACTAAATATACAATTGTTTTATGTCAAACTATGTATTCATTATATTAATAGAGATGTATTTCAGGGGCGAGTTAAATTATATTCTTATTTTTTTAAATGTATTTTTCACAAACCAAAAAGAGTTTATGTCTAACTAACACCTCTTTGCTATACACTAAACCAGTACTTCTTAAGCTGGGGGCCGCCGCAGAACATGTTTTATATTCAGGATATGAAAAAGTTTGGAAAGCACTGCGCTAAACGACAGTAATGGGAAAGATACTAAGATTTATTGACTTACCTACTGTTGGTCGTATATCGTCACCATATTTTTGCTAACGTTGAATTTACAATCGACATAAATTTACCCTGTTATATATGTGGAAAATTTTACGTTGTACTATAAATTTCGTTATGATAATGGGAAGGTCCAGTATGAGGCTGTTTCTCAAACGTCTCTCAGAATAATGAAGTCATTGGACTTAACCCCTTCCGCACGCCCACTGTCGGATTTATGTCCTCGTCCATTGGCTTGGGGCGATGACTTTGAGGTAATAAATTGTGTTCTGGCCTAGGCAATAATTTACACGAACGGTGAATTGACAGAAATACAACCGCTAATAAAATTAATCAATGTACTTATACAGCAATGCAGAAGCGATATATATATATATCGCCAGTTTACTGTCGGAAGTTATTAAGTGACAAAATGTTGATTCTGAGATAGTCGACATAAAAGTTAAAAATAAATTTTATCAGTTATAATTTTTTTTTAACCATGTCCGCTCCCCAATGTGTAGCATACGGACTCCTAATGGAGTTTATCTCAGCATAAGTGTTTCTACGAGAACTGCTTGTTTCTCAGTTGCTCAACCTCTCTTTTTCCAAAGAGAGTAGGGAATAGAAGGAAAGGGCTAAGACAAGACTAGTGGTTAGCTAATCGCTCTCGATATGCCCGTTCATAGGATAGGATGGGTGGGAGGGGTGAATTAAAGACATCACATACATCCATACTTTTGAACAGAAATTCATAAATCGATTGAAAAATCAATTTATAAAACTGCCCGTACTGGGATGTGAACCCGTGACCTCTGTAGCGGTAGCCAACGACGTTGACCTCTCGACCACACAGGCGGCAAGTTATATATCCTTACTTAAATAATAAAAAAAATCTTTTACCTTGTATAATCTGAAAGTTTCCAAAAATTCTCACAAATACTAATTATTATACAGAAGTTTTCAATAGTAAGTTACTGCACTTAATGAATTTTTAAAAAAATCGTAAAAACGAATGCGCTAAGTGACTATTAAAGAATATTGTGTTTTTATTAATATAATGCCTTTCCACCGAGCAGTGGCGGCCGGTCAATGTGGCATTCGATCAATGCACCCCTTGTATATGCAGGGGCGGTTATATTTCATGAAATAAAATTGAAACATACCATTTATACTATTCACTCATTTTAATTTCTTCATGTATTTATTGTCTGTAATAAATATTTTAGAAAAAAATATTTTATTTAATTTAAAATTTTATATAATTTAAAATGGAATGATTGAATGGTATAAATGTTACCTTTGAATATTATTTCATGAAATATAGCCGCCCCTGCATATACAAGGGGTGCATTGATCAAATGCCACATTGACCGGCCGCTACTGCCACTAAGTATTGACAGTGAATACCCTAAAAGTGACTAAAAGATTCAATTTAGCTAAAAAAAACCGTGTTTTTTTACCTAATGACTTATTTACTGACATTAACATGACAGAATACGTAGATTGTGACATCTAACTCAGTTTGACCGACATGTCACTTAATAACTTTGGCCAAATTAAAAAAAATCCATTTAATATCAGTTCTGATAGTCCATAATAAATTCTATAAATGTAAATCACAATTAATCTTCAAAACAGGTTTTTTCCTATAAAAATAAATCATAAAGAAAATTTGAATTTAACAAATTCAAAACGTGATTTGTCACACATTCAAGCAAACCGTAATTTCTCCAACAATCATATCAAGCTCTGTATTTGTGTGAGAAATCACGTTTTGAATTTGTTAAATTCAAATTTTCTTCCATTATCCATTACTCCCACTTTCTTCTGTCTGCTCAATCATTTTTTATCCATTCATTAGATATCTGTTGATATTAAAGGTATCAGCGCTCGTGCGCTGATGAATAACCGTTTGTTTGTGGATCTGATATTAACAGTGTGATTTAAGAAACAAATTAAAGCTTATAATATAGATTGTAAAAATCTTCTTACTCCCTTTTATTATTAGGCATGCGGTATGTCAGTCGACAGAGGCATTACTATTTTCGTTTATTACAATTCTAGTATAAAGAAAGCACAATTAAAACAATGCAACAAGCATCCGAAAAAAATGTCATAACTTCTGTATCGACCTATTATTTACCACGACTTTCGCTTTTATAAAACTCAGTTCATATGAAATAGTGCACTGCAAACGGCTAGTTTATGCAAATAAGCCATCCAGTGGTGTCTAGAGATACGTGGGCACACGTTACATTGCTCCTTCAACATTTGCATAAGAATTATTGTTTGGCAAGGTAATATAACCATAAAGGAAACGAACCGGTTCCAATCGGGAACGTGATGCCGTCACCGATGTGTTTGAGGTATTGCAAATGAAATTTCGAAAACCACTAAAGATACAATTTTTGTACAAATATTCAGCATATATATTTCCCAACAGAATAAAATATTTATTCAAGGTTAACAATTTACGAACAATAATTTAACTTGTTAATATTCAGAATATGTTTTGTGAAGTTTAAACTTCCAATAAGAGTTCAATTAAGTCGGCTATCGGCAAGAAAAGAAATACATACTAGTAAAATCTAACGAATTTGCTTGAACCCTTTAAAAAAAACTGTGAATGCTTTCAATTGTGACTAACCATAAGTACTCGGATGTTGTACTCATAATCAACGTTCCCTCTAAGCTGCGCGCGTGCGCGGCCGCGCAGAAGTTGGGAAGCCCCCGCGCACTCATTCCGGGTTGGCGCGCACTACAAGACAGTTGTTCAATTAATATTTGATCGGTCCGCGCAGTCTCCGCGCAGCCTTTGAAATTTCCGCGCAGCTAACCCTTCGGCTTAGAGGGAACGTTGCTCATAATCATCAGCTACGGCCATACACACTGTTCACCGAAAGGCGTTTCACACAAACAGCGTTTGCCAAAAATATCATGGATTTTTTTTAATTTCATTTCACAGGGGTGATAAACTTTTACATATTGTAAACACGCATTGATTTATCTGTTATTTAAAATGGCAGCATTCACAAAATATAATCGTATGTACGTTATATGTGGGGACCGTATATGTTGATTTAATTAGCATTTACTTGGTAGAGCACGATTTTTATATTCCGTCTGTCAGGTTCCGATGATAGCGTGAAGCAAACTATTTATTATTCAGCTTTATGTAATTAATACTTTGCCGAGTATATCTTATTAAAAATGTGTTTTTTACTCCCTTCCACCCATCCTATCCTAAAAACAAGGCGCGAGCGATTTTCTAACTACTAGTCCTGTCCTAGCCCTAAATTTCTATATTTACTCTGAAAAAAATTGAGAGGTTGAGCTAATGAGTAACAATCAGTTCTCGTAGAAACTCTTCTGTTAAAATAAACCATATAAGGAGTCGACATGATCCACATTTTGTGCGATCACGGTAAAAAATGTGTGTTAGGTATTTTGAAAGTGAATTTAAGCACTGATATGAATAATTTGGTTTCTAGCATCGACAGCAAGATCCCCATCACTAATATACATATGAAGACACGCATAAGATTAATTTTCCATGTTCCATTACCAAATTTAAAATTTGATCTACCCAAAAACCAGTCTAGCTAGTTTATCCACCGGGCAAATCATTGCACTTTGTGATATCGAAAAAAACAAGCTTATGCTAGGTCACAAACCAGTCTGATATTCAATGAGGACGGACAAGTAAATAAAAGTCTTTATTGAGTTTTCTCCAAAACTTGGTTTAATTTGCATAACTCGTGAATAGTCCATGTGTAGTATAAATATTGAATTTCGTTTTCATTGTACCTAAAACAAAATAGTAACATTTACGGCAAGGTAACGCTTTTTTTAGCTTAACAAAACTATTTTGAAAACTCATTTCAAGATATTGGTTAGACGTTCAATGATCGACAGAAATGGCATAATACAATAAGTAATAACATGTATGAACACTTTATGACCGTGACTGCTCTTTGCCCCATACAAGGTCTAATCGGGTTTCCCGTTTTTTTCTACACTAGTCTACTAACACTCGACTAGCCATGAATTTATTTTTAACTATTATGTTACTGTACGCAACGCTTTCCGTCGCAGTAATCTAGAGGTGCAAGAGCTTTGCGAATGAATTGATAATGTGCTAAAATCTCGGTTAGAACAAAATCACGTTAAGATTTTCCAAATATCGTTTGAAATCATGGATATTCCGCGATGTATTTTCTCATCGAAATGAATTCTCATTGAATTTATTTCGTTATTTTTTAAATTTCAAAACTATTTGCGCATGCCAATTAATTATGGTTCGTATTTTTTCGGCCAGAATTTATATTGCATTGGTCAGAATTTATATTAAATGGTCATAATATATCGGTAAACCTAACCTAACCTTACTTTACCAAAATTGTTATAAAATATTCTGACCGTATATATTTTTATTCTGACCAACAATCAATTTAAATTCTGACCATTTTATTAGTTTCCATTAATTAATTATTAACTGTTGTGCCATTTTTTATAAATAATGAAATTTGTAGATTCACTTGAATGAAAGCCACGGTGTCGACAGATATGTACGCTTATTTAAAACGCATTGTAACCACTGAAAATATTTTTAATGCAAAGTAGGAGAAAAAATAGCGCTATTAAAATTACAGCTACCGTTTTTTATATTCCAACTTTCCTTTTAATCCATGCCCGCTCCCAATGTGGAGCATCATATTGTACTCTAATGGAGGTATCTCTACAGATTTTTTTATAACGGTTTGTTACTCAGATCCTCAACCTTTTTTCATGAGAGTATTAGAGCTAGAAGGATAAGGCTCGGACAGGACTAATGGTTAACTAATCGCTCTTGCTACGCCTAGTTATTGAAGGATCAGAAAGATGGGAGGGGATTTTTAGACATCAAAAACGCAAAATGCTTTTCGTTCTGGGCAACCCGTGAGATCTTCCACGTACGCCAACAACGCTAACCGCTGCACTATAGGACATTAAATTCCTGCTGAAATTATGTGGGGCCCGCGAAGCGTCCTGGTTTCCTGGCGTAAGTTTAGTACAGTTCAGTACAGATGAAGTCTTTTTCCTTTTCCCACATGTAAGCTAACCACGCAATGACTGTTTCAAAGATTTTCAAGCTGTAAGCTTTGTGTGGGGAAAACAATTAAAAAAAAACCCTTACGAGAATGATTGGCTATGACTTATATATTAAGGATTATATTCCGTAATGTTAGCGAACACTTGTAAAGTTTACTTTTCTTATATTAGACATATTTTATTCGTGGACTGAAAGCATTATAGTTAGACGGGGAGACCCATTATACGGGTATGCACGTGTTCTCAGAATGCCACCTGACAGTGCTATTCTAATGCTGTTGCGGTAAAACTATTTAAAAAAAATGTCAATAAGCCCCGCTGTTAGATTGTATTTTTTAAATTCTACTTAAATAAAAGGATAAAAAAATATATTTTTATAAATACGAATGACTGTGAATTACAATTTTAAAGGTGACACTTTGAGACTGTCGATGATTATAACTTAAACGTATTTGACTATCATTGCAATATTCCGTGAAAAATGTGGCTTATTTATAAATCGAAACAATACATTCTGGGTATCAATATACTCAGAATTTTAACCGCATTGTTTAAAAATGACACAAAATCGTTTTGAGATAGTAATGTCGTATTTAAATTCTCAGCATGACATTATGTCTCTGATGTCGACTGTTCCAATGAAGGTATCATCAAAATTGAGGAAAGAGGCATCCATTTTCGTCATATCGTCATATATTCATCGATCGAATTAGCTCTGTTTTTTATAAATCGATGCATAGTTTAGTTTTTTTTATTCAGTGCTAATATTTTTGTCGGGACAATCATATCGACTGTGGAAAGGAAAAAGGGTGTAACCCACACATATAAAATTTTACAGGAGGCGCAAAAAACGTGTTTTGATGATTTAGGGCATATGCAATATAGTGCACGGAGACTTCTAAACTGGTGTTAAATTTACATAATCTAATATTAATTAAAGAAAATGACTAGAAAAAACCTTTATTTCAGTCTTTTTTCTTCGTTTTAGTTTTTTACAAAGTCATCTTTTTCAAACTTAACAGCTAAATTTAGATGCTTATTCGGTATTTGCAGCTTGCGTCCTTTTTAAAGAACGTGTATCAAGTTTGATATATACATTATCATAACCGAAAAAACCTGTTTTGAAAAAACTGTGAGTTACGTCCTTTTTCCTTTCCACAGTCGATATAGTAACAATATACGCTTCGAGGTTGTTTTTTACGAACGGTTAAGGGCGAATACGAAAGGAAGCCATCTCACACAGGAACTTACTATACAAAGGTAATATTTAGGAAATCAAAGATAGTAAATAATATGATATATATTTAATTGACAAGGATTCTTGACAGTATACATATTAATTTTATAATGCCAAAGTTTCATCATGTGTGTCATTGATAATTTCACATCTAATACATGTTATTTGACAATTCAATAACACGACCAGTAAGTAATATTTAAGAAAATATAATGATTAATCAAGTGAGAAAAATAAAAATAGAAAAATTTATGTTGGGAATTAACATCACCAGGAAATTTGTCAGATGCACCACAGGAAGAACAACAAAAGTAATGAAATGTGTAGAGTTCGATTTTTTTCTTTTTGTCTGACACGGGATCACCACAGTGTAAAAAAACTTTATTAATATTTTTTTTATATTCATTCGTTTCTTAACACAGTGACAAACGTGCATGTTTTTATTATGGGTACTTTAAGTTTTGGAAATCTCTTTAGCTTACGTTTAATATTCGTATCTACCATATTAAGATTTATATGGAAAGATCACAAATTAGAAAATACAGCGTTTTTTTTTTTTTTTATATCGTCACCTCCATAATTATGTTATTTCTCTTTACGGTAACTTGAAAATATTTTAGAGAGTTTATCGCGGCAATGAAACTTGAAATATCATAAATAATAATACTGCGATTTTGCCATTATCTTATATTTTATTATAAGGAGTACAATCTCACCTGCGGGCATCTCTATATTGTTAATCATGTCAGGCCTTATAAACCTGCACCTTAGTATACATGACTCAAGGTTCTAATTTTCAATGAAACAATACGGCCACTTTCACTTAAGTTTAAAAATTAACAGTTTTTAAATTAAAAGTTTTTTTTCTTACCCGATTTCGTGTTTGATGGATCAAATAATAAAATAGCCACTTAGAAGAATATATTTCTAATCGATTCACGTACTATACTAAACGCAAAGTTTAATTTCATGAATTTATTCTCATCCAATTAAAATCCCAGGCGTAGAGAGGGCAATAAACATACTATTAGTGCTCCTGCTAATCCATCATCCTACTTTACCCTCGCTGAAGGCTGTGTCTTCGCCAGGGCAGGGCTGCGGAGTCGGGTAAAAAAGAGACGACTCCGACGCCAGCTTTAAATAAAAACCGACTCCAATTGTGACTACGATTTCATATATTACGTTTAAATAACACATCTGTACGCCATCAGATCTCTCTCGTAACTATAATTGATTGTAGTAGATTTCAACAAACAATATGATGAATAGACTAATAATTTTTCAATATATTTAATTTATCTTTCTTCGGTTTTTCCGACCCCGACTCCACGAATTCCGACTCTAACTTCACAGCTCTGGTCTCCACAACCAATTGCTGTGAAATACCCTGTTTATTAATGCCTCTATTTGTTAAGTCCATTCCTCCGCGTTGGAAACAGAGTTGAAAAAATATAATATTATACAGAAACGAAGTAAAGAAATAAGACTTGAATATTACTTGTTGTTCACTACTGATGGAATGTACAAATCATAACTTCAATATATATAATTAAGTATTTCGACTGAGCCTTCAGCCTTTTAACTTAGTGATCTACTTATATTTTTGTTTATAAACGATACAAACTGTTTACTACGCGTCAGTTCAAGTACATCCGTGCACTTGGAATGCCTGAAGATGCCGAAAGGCGAAACCCGGGTCGTTAGCGACAAAACTCATGGAAAAGTACAGAATTCAAACAATTCAAATTTAAAAGTCAATATATATATTCTTCCGATTGGCACAAATTTAATGTATTCATTTGTCTGCTAAAAATGTAATAATATAGAAATTCGATGCACAGACGCATAAAAAACCCACATTGTATAATACAGACGTGATTTTCTGTAAATTACGATGCAATTAATCACAAATAAATAATACCTACAAATTCCCACAGTCGTGTAGGTGAAGAGAATTGAATTGTATCATATTTCTGACGTGTTGCTATTTTATTCACTGTATGCAATAAATTTGATATTTTATATCGTAACAAAAAAAAACTTGTAGTAGTCAGTGATAATTGAAGATGTCACCCAAACAAAGCTGTACGGCACATTTTTGGATGTATTGTGTTGAGTACGTAACGTTGCTGTACGCCACATTACGTACATTTTGGTGAAGTTGCAAGTACGTAATTCTCTACCCTGACGGAGCACGGTATGATGAAACTCGCCCTGTGGTTATTACAACAGCGCTGTACACATAACAATGTCATTTCCAGCTCCTCACTAAAATGTTACGTACAGAGTTCTTCAGATGACGTCTTCAATTATTTATTATGTCCTTCAGTATAATGTAAAATAATGTACAAATCATAATATTTATATTAAGTTACGTTTACAATGGCTTTACGCAACTAACATTTGAAAAGAGAACAGTCGATATTATAAAATAATAATATTAATAAAAAAATGGATATAAAAGCGAGACATTTTAACATAACCCAAAGTGTTTTTTGTCGTCGATGGATTAGGCGATTGATTACTTTATAGAAATTTATTTCAACTATACAATGTAAATTATAAAATGTTTACTAACATAAACAAAATGCGAATCCATCCAATCAATTATATTACTACGGTCAATATTGTTTTATTTCAGATTACACATACTGGGTGTTGGCTTGAATTAAATGAATCTATAAGATGCAATAAAAGTTAATATTTTATTGCGTAAATAATTTGAAAAGTATTGGAGTAAAACGTTATTCAGTAATATTCTTTAAGCCTATGTCACTGCTTTTATAGCCTTCATTGCTCTATTAAATCCTTTTGAAATAAATATAATATCAATTTTCGGTTTAGTTGGACAGACCTTACAGTGATTAATGCAGCACCGCGACAACTAGTGGATGTACACGATGCCGTTTCGTTACCGGTTCTTCCAAAGACAACCAACTGACTTATTAATGCGAAAACGGAAGAACATTGAAGAAATTACCGCAACCGGTTCAGGTTACCTGTAATAAAGCTGGAAGCACTTAGAAAATATCTTGGATAGCTTTTTGCCTTAAACGTATGAACACGCCACAATAAAATGGGAAAATTTCCCTTAAACGGAGTTTATCTTGAAAAACATCTGCGCGCCTTTCCATTCCCCTCATAAAAATACAACACGTTATTGTTTCTTGATGACATTATATTACCAATATGTCGATATTACTTTTTTTTTTACCTCGCGAATCAAATGACAGCAATTACAGAGATTCACACGTCAACCTATTTTAAATTTTCTATTTGAATAATTGTATAAATTAAAACCCGATAGTGTTTAACATTGTATAGTATTTGAATGTAAACAAATAATGCGTATGCTACAAATATCTTATATTGAAGGGCACTTTGGTAGATCATATTTGTCAAAAAATTAATAAAATAAACTAATAATAAAGATTTGTGAGCATATGTTTACATTCAAAAAATTGTCCGAAATATAAGAACTATAAGAAAATCATGGAACAGATCCGCTTGAAAAAGTTTGGTCTCTCATTTAGAATTGGTATACATACTTGACAAATTATGTCCTTCCAAGAAGTTCTTTGAAAAAAGCAATTCGAATCTACAGAACAATTTTGAGATTTATAAATATTACAGACAGTTATCGGTTTCCTTCATTTGGCCATATTCTCTGCGTTTTCGCCTTAATGGTCTGAATGGTTAGAACTACTCTAATAATCAGAAATAGAGTATGTGTTTTAATCACGTCAATTACATGCGTCATAGATTCACATGTTCATTCATACAAGTTCTGCCATACATCGTAATTTAAGAAAATATTTCATGACGAAATAAACGAAATTCGCTATGCTATAAGTATGGTGGAAGCTTGACCATTTGTATATTGACCCAACACACTGTTGGTGTTTCATGGCCAAACGGTTTGTTTTATTTCGAGAAATTTGCGTACTTTATTGAAGTTTCTCTCTGCATTTCGCTGTGAGAAGGAGACATTTCTCATAAATCACAACTGCACCGTAAGAGTGAAATTGTTCCTTAAGTAGACATTTTAAAACCATGTCACGACTGTATCATATACCTTTATATAGCTGCTAGATAGAATTGCCCTCTACTTTAGTTGGATTCGGTCTGGTTTTATGAATAGATTACGAAGCAGATCTTGTTATTGTTTGCAATAATGAGAAAATAAATCTCGAAAAATTATGTTTTGTCTTATATCTCAGATACACTCAACTTGTATCCACCACAGAATTTATTTCGACTTCACTGTCTGAAAATTATGATTAATTTTATTTGACATCTAAACCTAAATAAATAAAAGTGGAATTATAAGAAAAGAGTGTTTTATGTTTTGAATATAAATGTCTTTCCACCAAATATTTACGATGAACTCATTAAACATGATCTTAAAAAATATTATTTTTTTCTGTTGACTTAGGAGGTGACGAAATAAAATTGTTTGCAATATGAATCAACGAAATTCTAAATAAGTTTGATATAAATTTTACTATTTGAAGCACTGAATTATTTGAATGGTTAAACGTTCACAACGAATGTTAAAATATCGTTTTTTTTTTCATTTCACCAACCGGTATTCCGATAGTGAAAAACAATATCGAATACCGTGATCGGCATTATCGGTATTTAAATTCCTAAAAAATCCACATTGCAAATGATTGTAGTACTTCAGGTGTTACTGTCTTAAGTTGAAATCCGTCAAGTAAATCTGTTGGAAAAATTGACGAATAGCGAATAAAGAATAGAAAGTTAGACCTTGCTCCGACGCTTCAAGAAATTTCTATAATATTGTATTTCAGACCAAAATAACAATTTATGAGCTTGACCTTGTAGATTCATCATGAAAGTTTGTGAATTATTACGTATGTAATTTTAACTGTTGTTCGTATATTCATTATTAATTATTTTGAGTTTACTTTAAATCTAAAGACATAAATCAAAATCTCTCTAAATCTGCTCAGTATTTTAAACTATCTGCGATCAGTTACGATTTAAACCATCGTTGCAGTGATTGGGATATTAATACGTTTTAAACTGCTAATCTTCAATCATAATTCAATTGATACAAATCGTTGTGTCAATAAGGTACATCTATTTAAATATTTATTCATGTTTATCTCGTGATTTTGTCACATGATGTGTAAGCGACGAGTAAGATCAATTTTTCAATGTGACGGATACCTTGGCCAAGGTTTTATGTATTTACTAAGTTTATAGTAAACTGTCATAATTGTCGCTAGTTTCACACAACTATCATTAATAATGATGAAAATCTTATTGTTTCAGGATAAATACAACACTGACAAGCCATTGAAGTAGAAGAAAGAAACAATTATATACTACACAGTACACACCGATATTCGTGGCTGAAGACTTCCTTTTAGAGCTCTCGGACGTCAACAATTTATGGTATGTTTTGGTCGTATTTGTGTTATATCCGTTTATTTAAGATCACTTTATAAGAGGGTTTCGAGCGTGGTGTTATTGTCGATCAAAAAAAACAATTCTATATTGTAACGTTTATGAACGTGAAGCATCCTAATGCCTTGTTCCATTGGTGATTTTACTGGGCCACGATTCTCGGATTCAGAGCTCGTATGAATCGGGAAAAATATGTGATAATTTTATAAATCAACTATTTAAAATACTACAAGGCATTTACAATGTAGGTTTTCATATTAAAAATTCTTCTTGTTGCTGAATCCTAGTTACACCCATTGGTACGGTGTTATGGCTAAATACTATACATCAATTTGATTCATTTTTTATTGAGTATAATTATAAGTAAATATATAATATTTTACTCATATAGTAAATTGAGAGAATATTCGTATATTCAGTGAAAATTGTCAACTGACAATAAAAGTATACTGATGTACATATAATGATCCTCTATTTGAAGAGTTTCACAAATTTAGTTTTTTGTACTTGATAGATGATACAGATGAGAAAGGTTTACTTCGAGTCCTTCTTTTAAAAATGGTAAAGCTTTTTGTTTCACTATGAAACTGCAACTCTGCTCTTGAAGTTTTCTGTTGCATATTATGTAGAATATATATTTTCATTTTATTCTAGTGTCAAGTTGTTAAGATGAAAATAGAGAGATGTATTTATATTATGTATAATAAATACGAGCAATTAAAATTACACTTTTGACAATGGTACTTATTTTTATGTTATTAATCATAGCCGCATATGAAGCACTGGTTAAAGGTGTTAAGATTGCGCAAATCTGATATGCAAGAATGATGTAATATACGATTATAGCTTCAATAAAATATGCAAAGCTTCAGTTAATAAAAATGCTGAAAATGTTTCATGAAAATAGCTGTCAAAATTAAATGCTCTAAAATTATCCTCGCATTACTCAGTCAATAAAGAAACTTCAGCGCATATTATAATGGCAGAGAGCTAGAAAATTGACATCTTCCTGGCGCAGATCTGTAGCAATTTTTGCAGCACTTATATCTTATGTCAAGATATAAGCTTTGCAAAAATGCTAACCGACACGCATACCAAATGCAGAGACAGAGTCAAAGGTAATCCAGTGTTGTCATTGCACACATTAATATGTCGCGAAATATGGCACACTTTTTAATATTACACACAAACCAGATGCAGTGTTAAAGATCAAGGGAATGTTGAAAAATAAATCATTTTGAATATTTATTGCGTGTAATTTTTGGAAAAGCGTAATTATTTAAACTGTCAAATATCGAAAACAAATTACCCGACAGCTTAAAATTTTAAATCGAAAACAAAATCTTACAAATTCGAAATTTGAAATATAAAATATCGATATTTCCACGAGTGATATACGTGTTGATATTATGCGCGTAATAAATGAACCATTTTACGTGACTGATACATATTCCCAAAGCTCAAATATTATATTTACGATTTCTAAGAGGGTCATATTTGCATAATAAAAGCCAGGTGCTTGTCTTCTATCGTACGAGCAGCTAATGCGTTTCTGTTGTAGGAATTCTCGCAAACTTTTGTTTGGATTTTATTTTATACACCCTACATCTGCCGATATTTGTTTGCGAATATTCATTCCGACATAATGAACTTCAATAGAGATTTCACATGGTTGATTTGGTTATTAAAATACGATAAATAAATGGCAGAGTTCGGCACTATTATTTTTTTTAATATATCTGTTATGTAATACGTCTTTTGGAATGACATGGATAATATTAATAATTATTAATGTTCATTTTATATTACTGATTTTTAATTTAAGTACAATAATTTTATTGTAGCATTGACTGACATAAAAATTCTAACTTTTCACATGAATTTATTGAAATAAAATTTATTTTTCGTGTATAATTAGTACATATGATTATGCAATTTCTTTCCTAAACAATTCTTTTTTTACTTTCGATGTTTTCGGCGGTAACTTTGTGGAAGTTCATTTTAATAGAAAATTTACAACTCATTAGTATTACAACTCATTAGTATCATTATATGTTTGCTTTATTTCGATTCTACACCCCCCTCCTTGCTCCTCTTAAAAGAAAAAAAAACCCAATCCATTTTGTATTTTTATAATTTTAAAATGTTAGAATCAATCTTGCTTCATTACTTAAGCAAACTTTGCGATAGTAAGTCTGAAGATGCCTCTGAAAGAGGCGAAACACGTGTCACAGTTAGTAACACAATACGTGGAATAATCAAAGTAATTTAAATTTTCTATTAATTCTTTTTTTGAATAAAAGATTTTATTATTTGTCACATTATCTTATTCTTTCGTTTTACTTTTTTCAGTCAAGTTAATTTATCAATATTCTTTTATAATCTCACTTTGCAATGTGTCAATTATCTTCATAATTTATAAAAACAAAACAATCATTACTGTGTATCCATTCTCTTCAATAAATACACCTTCTCCTCATTTATTCATCACCAGATTTCTTAAAGTTTACATTGTTAAATATGGCATTAAAACACACGTTTGGCAATTTTGTGTTGTGTCATATTCAATCATATCACGGTCTAGTTCTTCAAAGTGCATCGATTCACTTCAGTTGCATAATAATAGATACATAACTTGCATTATAAATAAATGAAACCAAACAATGCTACGTGAGAAAATCAAGCCATGCGTAAATCGCGTGTTGATGCTACCGCTTTGAATTTCTACTTTCTACATGTAAATGTAATTTTTACACATTGTGCTATGTGTTTATACTCAGTTGTCTCTAAAACATTGACTGTCATATTATAATTATAACCTTTTTTTAACTGAAGTTTTGCGTCGGCAATTTTAAATGAAAGTATCCTTCCTGGCCTATGGATCCCGAGTAGCTACTCTGATACAAATACACTGAACATTCTTGCTAACTTTATCGGCTCAGCAAACCATGTTCCCCCTGTGATCTTCAGACCATTGTTGATACTGTGTTACAATTTTGTTATTCATTTTATACTAGTGCTATTTTACTACTTAGGGTGACACGTGTTTAGCCTACTTTGAGAAACATCGTCACCCTGACTGGAATTAGTTCAATTATGAGGGGATATCCACGAGAGAAACCGAGAAGATATTTGAATTCGTTGGCATGAAAATAATAACATTTATGATTTTTTTTAAAATACCAGGGCTGTGGAGTCGCGTGAAAAAAGACGACTCCGATTCCAGCTTTAAAATAATTAACTACTCCGACTCCGAGGATTTTTTTTTAATAATTTAAATTTAACATATAAATATGTATACCATCAGATCATCTTTAGTCAGCCAAGCACGAAATGTTAACACTTTTGACTATTTTGTTTAAATACACATCATTAAACATATTTTTCAAAAAAAAAATCGAACCGCTCATTTTTCACGACTCCGACTCCACATCCCTGAAAAATACTATTGATAAATAATTCACGCTTACGATGTTGACATCGGCACCTGTCAACTAACTCTAGATGGAAAAGTATTATATTTATAAATGTAAACCAAATTGAACTTATTTCATAAATGGTTTAGACCAGCGATACTCAACCTTTTTTTAATCTGGGTCGCATGTCGGTTTTTGCTACTTGACGTTGGTCGAATCATATAAATTGTTATACATAAATATACCACACACTTTACATCAGTGCTTACGAGCGTTGGGTTCTCAGACCGAAGTTTTTTCGCGGTGGTCCACGAAAATTTTCAGTATAAAGAACAAAAATTTATTTGTGAACACTCTTTGAGATAAAATATAAACATGTGAAATATTTATTTTTTGGGGGTCCGCAGATTATTTGTTCAGATTAAGGAAACCGTGGCATGAAAAAGGTTGGGAAGCACTGCTACACATAATATAGTGATATAACATAAATGTAAGTATACATAAAATCAAACTATAAAAAAATTCTTGCAAACAATACCAAATGTTATTGCTGAAGTAGAATGATTTTTCGCAGATCGATCATTATCAAAAGAAAAAAAATTCTATCTTTATTTATATTATACTAGCCGGTACCCGGCAAGCGTTGCAATGCCATTCGAAGAAAGAAAGTGATTGTATTTTAATTCTGTTTATTGAAGTGCTTTTAGATATCTTTTTTTCCGTCTGGTGCGTATACGAATAGATCTGAAGGTTTTCCAACGGGTGAGCAGGCCACATACAGCTGTCCATGTGAGAAGCATAGATTTTCTAAATTTAGTCCTCACCCTTGTAGCGATTTTCCTTGTGCTTTGTTGATGGTTATTGCAAATGCGAGTCGCACCGGAAACTGCAAACATTTTAATTCGAATGGCATATTTGTTGGAATCATTGAGATGCTTGGCAACAGTACATAGTGCCCCTTATATTTTCCCTTTAATTTGTTTAGCTTCAATGATATTGTGCATTATATTTTTCAATGAATGTCTGGTACCGTTGCAAAGTGGTGGATTTATATTTCGGAGAAGAATGATAGGTACGCCAATTTTCAATGTAAAAACGTGTGACGGCATGGCTGGCAAATCAAGTGAGTTTAAGAATTCAGAAGAATTTATTGCGATATTTTTGGGAAAACTTTTTGAATCAATTCTCTTATTGTTTTTGTAATTTTACAGAAGTTTGTTGGCAATGTAATACATTGTGTGGATTCATCTATTTCCAATTTTCCATTCCCAATATTCGACAATTTTTTTGCGAAACGTTCAGCGGATGTGTCATATTGTAGTTCTACACGCATGCTGGCCTTGAAAGCCAATTTCTGCACGTGTCGCCATAAAACTGATGATTTGAGACATGTATTTAATAAGTTGAACGTGGTATAACTGGTAGGGTTTGTAGAAAATCACCAGACAATAAAATAAGTGCGCCACCAAAGTCATTTCCTCTCAAATCTTTTAGTGGATAGTATACAGCTTACAATGCTTTTTTGTACGCCATAGTACATTCGCCTCATATTATGAGTTGGCATGATTGAAGTACTGCACCCATTCCGATTTTTTTTGATATTTCATGTTAGTGTCTCAGTGATTTGCATTAAAATGCAATTTCAGTGCTGAATGCGCTGTTCGACCACCATCCAAAAATGTTCACACCAAAGACACGCTAAACTTTATGAAACACACACATTTGCTAAATTGAGAGAACTCACCAGAAAAGGCGATAATTATTAGAAAATTCGCCACAGAGAATTCTAAAAATAGCCAATCAACGGGTCTAAATTTCACTTTTTGCGACCTATGATTTGCCATGCAACTGATAGCCATGGCACGCAGATCGCTTTATTCGGCGAAATTTCTCATTGTAAAATTTCTGCACTCTGGGGTGGGCTGGAGGAAGCTCAGAGGGGCTCGCGCAAGCCCTTTGTGAAATTTTGCTAAGGTCGGCCAGCTCCTTGTTAATTTAAGAGAAAACAATATTCTCAAATCAAATGAGTGCATAGCTGCAATTTCTGACTTACATACATTATCTATGACAGCATCAGTATACACAGTAGTACATTTTCGGCCACTTACATTGATGAGTTTACAGTAAATTGCATATTGTTACATATTGTAAATGTATTAAGTAAAAATCGATTGCTTATTTAAGTAGTCCATCAGAGTGACAAAAAAACTCGCTGCTTTCCGGAATACCGAGAATTGCGTTGATATAAAGCGAGCCCCTTGTACACGCATTGGCAGCCTACTGCTATCTGTACTAATTTAGAAAACTTTGAGGGCGTCCGCACAACAAATCATCAAAGTTTTATTGCAATTGGATGAACGATATAGAAACAGGAATACATCAAAGAAAAACTCCCAAATTACCGTATGGGCAGCCCATCGTTGTATGTTTTGATTCAAAAACCTTTGCTGGTGTCCGCAAAACAACTCACCAAAGCTTTATCGCAATCAGATGAACGGTATAGGAACGAATAAGGAACAAACAAAAAAATTAACGTATTGGAAGCCCACCGCTGGCTGAATTTATTCAGATACCGTTGCGGGTGCTTGCACAACAACTCACCAAAGTTTTATCGAAAACGGATGAACGGTATAGGAACAGGAACGCATAAAAGACAAACTAACAAATTAGCATATTGGCAGCCCACCGCTGATTTATATACATTCAAGGGCGTCCGCACAACAACTCAGCAAAATTTTATCGCAGTTGGATGAACGGTATAGGAACGAATATGGAAAAAACGAACAAATTAACGCATTGGCAGCCCACCACTGATTTATATACATTCAAGGGCGTCCGCACAACAACTCACCAAAATTTTATCGCAATTGGATGAACGGTATAGGAACGCATACCAGACAAACAAACAAATTAACGCATTAGCAGCCCACCGCTGATTCATAAACCTATTCTGGCGTCCGCATAACAACTCCCCAAAAAAATTATCGCAATCGGATGAGCGGTATAGGAGCGCATAGGTAACAAACATACAAACATTCATTTTTATATATATAGATATAGATAGATAGATTATAATATAAGGTGTGATTAATGACAATGTATACAAAACAATTGATAAAAGGAAAATATCCGTTGAATTAAAAACTAGGTACTGTAGTAAGCAATTGGGCTTACATTGTACATACTAAATACTGATCAAATTTTATTTTTTAATAAGTTTCATTATTATATTATATCTAAGTACAAAAATGATCTGTTGAATTTAAAAAAATAAACTTTTATTATTAATACTGGCATTTTTTATGAAGATTTAAGTTCATCATTGTCGCTTCAAATTTATTTCGTTTCGTTTGAAAAACATGGTGGTTTTCCTTATTGTTCAAGACATATGAATACTCTTGTTGGGTCTTCTTCATACATATGATGGATTCTTGAAATTATACTTGACATCATTGCTATCTTTTTTCTTTGAATTCAGCGGTTATAAAAAAATGCACTTTAAACTGTTTATCGATAACGATTAATGCAATAAATACATTTATTATGTTTAATCGAAATACTTGATTTCAAGTAACATATGAATATGTTTTTTTTTGTAATGATTGAATTTTGGGTATAGATTTATTTAAATTCAACATAATTCGTATTCGAAAATCATCGGTATAAGTTCCTTAATGAGTTAATTTAATCATTTAAGTCTATTGGCACATTTCGTCTTAATGTTTTTGCTCCTGACTTATTTAAGCTATATTTGAAACCCCTGAAATATATTATGAAAATTACGTATTTATTAAATTGTCTATCTTAAAATTTTATTCAACTCTCTTTCTATATTCTGCCCTGCTAAATAAACATAGAGAAAATGACGAAATTTAATCAAGTATAGGGCGTGATAAAGTAAAGAATTTGTAAAATTTGACGTAAAAAAAAGGTTATATTAAAGAATAGCGTCGTGAACCATTTGACGTTTAATCGAAATTGCAGCCAACACAGAAATCGTTCGTGAATTATTTGTTTTAATTAATTATACAAATCTAAGAAGCGTTATGTATGATCTTTGATTACTGTCATAATAAATGAAAAAAATAAATGTATATTCAAACGTATCTTAACTAAGATGTATAAGTAGTTACACATAGCTTCCAATATTAACGATTTCGCGGCGAAATCGGTACGATTGAATATACATTTATTTTTTTCATTTATTCTGACAGTAATCAAAGATCATAACGCTTCTTAGATTTGTATAATTAATTAAAACAAATAATTCACAAACAATTTCTGTGTTGGCGGCAATTTCGATTAAACGTCAAATGCTTCACGACGCTATTCTTTAAGATAACAAAAAAAAACACAGAACAACTTCATATTAAAGATAGCTCTAAATGTTTTTGTACTTAAAATCACTGTTTAAGTAAAAACACAACTTTATTATGTTTGTTAGTAAATCCGGCTTTATAAGTAAAATTGTATTCAGATATCCTTTGTATTTGAAAATACCTACCACACACAGGTACATTGAAGTCAATACCAAGAAGTCAATAATTACGAAACATAAATAATACTTTACAAAAAGATAAATTAATATTTGTTGTCTGAGTTTGACAGATTATCGAACATGTAATTAATGTGTTTTTACTAATCACAAAATATGGAATTGTTGGACTATTTTTATCACTGGCATTTTTCTTGTTTTTTTATTACTAAAACAATTTTCATTATTCATGTACATACCAAACAGTAATTTATATAGTAATTGCTACATACCTGAATTATTGCATCCGTTTTGTCCGCCAGCTGGCATCTTTTTCAGTATTTTTGTTTGTCGTTGGAATTTTTCTAAAATATTTGTTGTATCATGAAGTTGCGACACGGGACCATGCTATGAATCATTCATCGTTCGAGAAAAACCAGTATTTTCCCGGACTGATTTTGGTTGTTGAATAATGCAAATATTGACTTTCAACTTTTTTTTTTTTTTCTTAAGAATCAATATTTATTTCAACTTGTAAATATTTTGTTAAATGTTATTTCGAATTGTTTACGAAAACAGTTTATCGTAAATTTATTTAAATTCCAGCAAATATTGTACATATAGGAAATTAATGCCTGCAAACTTTAATAAATGTTTATGCCATAATCGGCCAATGCCTTCCATATATGAAGCCTATTGATAAAAATGATAATTCAATAAAAATGTACGTAAAATATGATTTAAATTTTAAAATAATATAAGCATTTATATACTGCTCAGTTATCGGAAAGTTTAAGGAAATTTTTTGATGACGGAATTGGTTTTTTATTATTTAATGTATAAAGTTTTTCTTTACCTTATTTTCGACCCTTAATTTTCAGAAGCTTTTGTATATATATATATAAATATTAAGTTTATTCAACCATCGTTCTTGATAATATGTATTGTATATTATATTAGTTCGTATAATTTGTTATTTTAATCAGATAATCAGTATGAACTAATCTTATTTATTGTACTTAAAAAAATAAGTACATACTGCCTACGAATTTTTATATTTAGATTCAGCACCGTAGCATATTTCTCATTGAAAAACTCTAGGGTTTGTCAACCTTTTGGTCAACAAAAACATATTATACGAGAAGGTAGCATAATATATTATACATTTTCAACATACGTTTTATAGATCACCGTTAACATCTTTCTAATGCTTGTTACTAGTAATTTTTGATGTTAGGCACAACTACAAGACCTTTTCCTTCGTATAAATTTTTAATATACTCTTAATACGACTGTTTAAAAATGATGAATAATTTAAATATGTACACGTAAAGATGTACCATTTTAACTTGACTGTGGCAGAACTCAGAACTAAAATTGTCGCCCTAGGACGTGTTGACTATGGAATGTTAATGATGCGATGGTGGCGCCCTCGCGAGCAGTCAAGTTACGCTGGTACATCTATAGTAAAAACATATTATTGAAGAGCCGCATGTACGTAGGAAACAAAAGTGGCGCGTGAAATTCCGCTTGATGACCTCTGCACTAGCTAGGTGCACGAAAAGATCTTTTTATGCACCGCCTCTCATTTTTAAGTAATTATTTATTAATAAATTTAACAGTCATATTTGTATGTCTGCCTACGTGTTCAGGATATGATGTGAACTACCCACCTCCATAAGTAATTGCACAAGATTATTTCCAAAGCCTACGTCATTGGGAATTCCATCTAATGCTGAATCTCTTTTTAACGGGAAGGTTGCACCATAAGTAATTCACCTAAAATCATCCTTTCTGACATCTAGTAGGAAATGATAGTATGCTTCATACAAAAGCTTTTACCTTTTGACGCGAACTAGCGCCATAGAATTCTATATTTTTTGCGATCTTTGTCTATGAGTTTTGTATACAAACAGTATCTGTCAAAAAGAGATTTGATGTCGGCCATTACCGTCTCCATCTAAATATAGGGGGCTATGTGTCGGCTTATATAAATTTAGCTTTGCAAGCTTAGACAGTCATGAATTAGCGAGTATCACATGAAAGTACATTTGCATCGATATGAAATAAAATGCATCGTAAATATTCATTACAACATGCTTATCTTTTTCTATCGAAAATGTATTATGACGCAATTATCAATGCTGTTCGGTACGAACTGTATTTACGGATAAAGAATAAACAATATAATATACAAAAATAAACGGCGTTAACTGAATTTTCGGTAAGAAAATGAAGCTTGTTGTAAAACATATTTACCGAAGATATAAATCCTTCGGAGATAAATCCTCCACAAGACTAAATTGAACCAAGCGTTACTATAACCTCGAGTGCAGAGCGATTCTTAGGTTATTCGATCATGTTTATCTAGAAGAATTACCAAAAAAACTAGAAAACACTAACTTGACAAAAATTCATTTATACTGTTAAAGCTGTCCTTGTGCTGTCGGTGTATAAAGTAAAACTATCAACTATAAAACAAAAACTTTTTTTTCAGACACATAGATTAAATGTTACATATAAGTCAGATAAGTGGAATCGGAGTCGTGGTGTTTAAGTCGTAAAAAATCGACCCCGACTACTTTTTTCTTGATAAAAATTAAATAAAAAAAAGTTATACCTAAGTATGTCTTTTCGTGAATATTAAAATGTACGCAGACTGCATATTACAAATTTGGTATTTTTTTTTATATCGGAGTCGGCCTATTTGTAAATGCCGGAGTTTTTCTTCGCCACTCCACAGCCCTGTGAGTGGTGAAGAAGCTCTCCACAGCCCAAAAATATGATTTGATATATAAAAAAGCTTGCATCGGCCGGGAATCGAACCCGGGCCGCCCGCGTGGCAGGCGAGCATTCTACAACTGATGTTGATCATACAAATCGATAGCAGCTGTTCAGTTTGTCTACCAAATATAATCTATTTTATTACAATTTCTCTTTTGCGAAATAGGTTTTTCTCTGTATTATGCCGGATTGTGGAGTTTCGCATTTTATAAATGATTCCAAACATTGATGTCGTCAGTCTTTTCTGCAGTGCTTGTATCAACCGAGGATTATCAGCTTGTCCAACTATTGCCAGCTGTAATTGCATGCAAAGTGCTAAAATTACGTTGGAATAATGTCGGATACGCGTATATCATAATATGAAATAAGCTGTCGGAAATCATAAAATTAGGTTATATTATATATATTTATATTATATACAAATATAAAATTAGGTTATATTATATATATTTATAGTATTCTTGATCATTTTAGAACGATTACTCTTACTACAACGCTTCTTCGTCGAATATGAAGAACGAACATCTTTTATATCCATTTAATAATTTAAGATTTCGCCTGAAGGTGCTTGGTGGAATTTCAATATTAAATTTGAATCATTCAAACTATGTACATTCTCACAGATTTTGTCACTTAGCGTCAGTTCAAGTTCATCCGTGCACTTGAATTCCTGAAGATGCCGAAAGGCGAATCCGGGTCGTTAGTGACAAGATCTGTGAGAATGTACATAGTTTGAACGATTCAAATTTTTATATCCATGTTTATTGACAGTGCTAAAATTACGGAATAATGTCGGAAACGCGTATAAAATATGAAATAAGCTGTTGGAATGAAATAGATTATAAAATTAGGTTATATTAAATATATTTATATTATATACAAATATAAAATTAGGTTATATTATATATATTTATAGTATATAAAAATAGGTTATAAGTCGATACCAAAACAATGACGCAAAAAGTTCAGTTGTCAGCAGAATAGTTATCTTTGCAATAGACTGCAATCAACATAGGTATGCTTGTATAGATATCATAGTATGTGTGTCAATGTGTGTATCGCATACGAGACAATACACACAAGTTATTCTACCTGCTTACAAGCAACGCTCGCAACGTACGGATGAAATATAATAAAATTCTTCGTTTCAAAATTATGTCGTCAAAAAATCCATGCAGCGACCTCTTTATGCCACCGATTAAAACTATCAATTGTGTATATATTTTATGTGTATCTAGAAAATCAACGAAAGCTCGTAAAATTATAATAAATATACCAAAGATTAAAAAAATAAATGATATATAAGCCACCGATTCATTTGTCTAACATTTTTGGGTTTATTTGCAAAAAAAATCGTATTATATAGCTTTGATATTGACCGCTTTTTTAAATCCAAATAAAATACTAATTACGTATATAACCAAAATTTTTTCGATCCGTATAAATATGATGAATCCTTGAACTATCTTTGAGTTTTTAAATCAGTGTCAAAAAACAAACCGTTAATATTCTGGATTTAATTAACGAAAGCCTTTTTTTTTTGCTTTTTTTTTAAATAATGAAGTTAATAATCGACTTAAAAATTAAAAAATATTTTTCTGACTATCTTTAGATTTATTACGACAAATATGAATACTTTTTACATCGTAATTCGACAATGACTTTAGCGTGACTCTTACCCTTAACGGGAAGGTTGCACCATAAGTAATTCACCTAAAATCATCCTTCCTGACATCTAGTAGGGAATGATAGTATGCTTCATACAAAAGCTTTTACCTTTTGACGCGAAACAGCGCCATAGAGTTCTATATTTTTTGCGACCGTTGTCTATGAATTTCGTATACAGAAAATATCTGTCAAACTGACGTTTGGTATCGGTTTGGCAGATGAATGTAACTGAATGTAACTTCGCAAGCTTAGACATGAATTACCGAGTATCACATGAAAGTTCATTTGCATCGACATGAAATGAAATGCACACAAATGCATGGTAAATATTCCTTACAAGATGTATTATGCCGCAATTGTGGGGTTATAATGCAAAACGTACTATTTCTGAAAATCGAACTTTCCAGTAGAGCCAAAAAACTATAGCGAATACACAAGCATAATATTATGATTGAATCAATCAAAAATTATATAGTACATAATTTTAAAATCATTGACCTGCTTAATAAACTTAGCATATGGTGAAAAGTTATTTAAATTCGTTATTCTAATGTATTTTTTCCAAAACACACATTTTCTGGAAATACCACATATTTTTACCTCAGTGAGGTGGAGGTTTCATTTTTTTTGGATTTTCTCGTCACCCCTACAAATATTGGCGCTGTGTTGTAAAATGAAGCAACGCCCACGCTAGCTTTTCCATTTTGAAACGTAAATATTTTTTGTTCTGTCATTTGAAATGAAAAAAATGTTCTTAATATTGGATTCAATGCACTTTTGTAGTAA
The DNA here is from genome assembly GCA_030503985.1 of Himalopsyche tibetana. NCBI lineage: Eukaryota > Metazoa > Arthropoda > Insecta > Trichoptera > Rhyacophilidae > Himalopsyche > Himalopsyche tibetana. The sequence goes on from JAPJYX010000014.1 coordinate 6,938,434, forward strand.
AATAAATTGACTTTTATTTTACAACATTTATGAAATTTACTCTAATATTTAGCCGCCTGTGTGTTCAACATCGTTGGCTTCGAATCCCAGTACAGACAGTTTTATAAATTGATTTATGAAAATATGTTCGTAGGCATGGATGTATGTGATGTTTTAAAATCCTCTCTCCCACCCATACTATCCAATGAACGGGGCGTATCAAAACGATTAACTAACCACTAATCCTATCCTAGCCCTATCCTTCTATTCCTACTCTCTTTGGAAAAAGAGAGGTTGAACAACTGAATAACAAACAGTTCTCATAGAAACACTTCTATTGAGATAATCTCCATTAGGAGGCAACTCCATATACTCCACATTGGAAGCGGACATGGTAAAGAAAAATCACCAGGGGAAAGAATGCTAGTCTTTTTCATTTTTTTTCGTTGTATTTTTCCAGACGTCCTATCTGCAGACAAGTAGCAATTGCCACGGACAATAAAAATATTTTTTATTTTAACAAATTGCATTGCTTACTATCAATTTTATTTAGTAAGATACCTTAGAGCAGAAAAGGAATTTGAGAACAATTTTATGGTCATGGGCGTTTAATTATCCTTGTATGTATCCTCTTAAATGTTTAAAAAATCTGCAATTGCTGAGCACACTTCATTTGGTCCTCTCCCTGATTCAGTTTCCTGTCATTAATGTAGGTAGGTATAAAATAAAAACATCAGTGGGTGTAAAAAAATGTTTATTTCCTAAAAATCCGGCAATTCGATCATGTTTATCTAGAAGAATTGCCAAAGAAACTAGAAAACACTAACTAAACAAAAATACCAAGAGTCACCAATGAATAAAGATTTCATTGAACAACTTAATAGTATCGAAAAGGTTTTAATGTATAAAGCAGTGTTTATTAATCACCATTACAAGGCAAATTTTAAGTTTTGGGGGGCACTTTTTACCTTCACAATCACTCATGGGACAGTTATTCAAAATGGATAACGGATAACAACACAGACATGTTGCTTGTAACAAGGTTTAAAAAACCTTCAATAATCTAATAATAACTGTTTTAGTTCTACAAATATTACTTTATACCAGGGCTGTGGAGTCGTGTAAAAAAAAGACGACTCCGACTCCAGCTTAAAAATAATCAACGACTCTGAGGAAATTTTTCAACAATTTCATTTTAACATATATATATGTATACCATCAGATCATCTTTAGTCAGCCAAGCATTCAATGTCAACACTTTGGACTATTTTGTTTGAATACACATAACTAAATACATTTTTCAAAAAAAAATCAAGCCGCTCATTTTTCACGACTCCGACTCTGGCCAAAATATCGTGACTCCGACTCCACAGCCCTGCTTTATACGTAGTTGTTAGCTATTTCGAAGTATGACTTCATCAGAATTGTGCTTAAACTTACATACGCTCAGCTTTATATTATATCTACTGGCTAAGAAGAGATAAACAATATATTCTGTCAATCAACATCCTGATTTGTATTGAAAATTATAGTATTTGAGTTTATCCTTTATTATGAGTATGTTATTATTACATTAGATATATGAACGAATAGGAGCAAGATCATTTATCCATGACCAGTCCCCATGTGGACATATCAACAGAGGAAGATTGTTTTTTTAACTTCCTCTCGTAAAAAGAAACTTTAATTAACCTAATATTACTAACCGCATTTAAGTTAACAAAACTTTTAGTATGATTTATGCCTGACCATTCCTGTAGAAATGTATGAATCGTCGCTTACGTTGTTCTGCCGATTACGGGGCGATATAGACTCTTATGGGGATCCGTTGGGCCCTGTTTAAAATACTGTATAGGTATTATTACTATGTACTAGGTCTCGAACCTATAAAAACCAATAGACTGGAGTGAACTAGAATGACGAACATATTGAATTACACTAAGAGACTTAGATTACGACAGGCATATCAACATATCTCGCCGGTTCACGAATTTTCATACCCCGTTGAATACGACTATCAGCAAGCTCCGGAAGAAATGCATATTTATAAAAAAATGACAAACGTGGTATGACTGTTAATTCAAATTCTGGATCAGGATACAATCTAATAATTTCCAATCCACTGTCTGCATAAATGATCAGGTCACAAAAATCTTTTTTGGCAATATACAATTGGCCTTGTATTTGAAACCAATAATTGTGGGTTTTTTTGAGGTGGAGCTTACAATCAACAATATTGACGCAGATATTATCTTCGAGAGCAGCATCATAAATTGTTTTTTTACCTATAGAGGGCAGACATTTCACCTCAATCAATCCATTATCTCCAACTAAACCATCTGGACTCGCAGCTAAAAATGACAAATCTTTCCTGATGAAAAGACCGCAACGGACGACATTTACACTATTTATTTGCTCATACAAATTGATAGCAGTCTGTTCATTTTGTCTACCATATATAATTTCTTTTGATACAATTTCTCTTTTAAGAATTAGGTTTTTTACTGTATTATGCCGGAGTGTGGAGTCTCGCATTTTATAAATGATTCCGAACTTTGATGCCGTCAGTCTTTTCTGCCGTGCTTCTATCCACTGAGGATTATCAACTTGTCCGACTGTTGCCAGTTGTAACTGCATGCACTTTTCATCAGAAATAGCATCAGCTTGTAGGCTTTCCAAAATATTGTCCATCGTTTCTTGCAGTTCTGTAGGAGAGACGTCGGGTTCGGCAGCATTAGGGCCATATTCACAGTCCGGTTCAGAAATTATACGTGCAGCTCTTTTGTTACGAGTGAAATTCAGACGTCTGGCCTTAACACTATTCACACGTTCCAATCTCTTCATCACAATTTTTTTTGTGCTCTGTCCAGGTGACTTACCAGCTATATCCTTGTGGAGATTTAAAATGTGATTTGATCCCATCGTGTGAACTATGCCAGCTCCATAACATCTGCTTTCGTAACTCTTTCCTTTCGAGAAGTCAACGCGTTTACCACCCGTGAATTTACTCACCAAAGCCATATAGCTTTCTGCAGAGTTTGTTGTGACATTAGAAGTCAGTCTGTCGGCTTTCCGAACTATAGCATCTAGGTGTGAACGAATATCCCTCAAAAGTGGCGTTTTTTCCAAATATGCTATGTGGTTGATTTCTGACACTTTTGTTTTACAATAATCAGGACGGCAGTTAGAATGACTTCCAAACACATGATTAGGGCCATTTTTTAAGTCTGCACGCAACTGTTGAACGTCACCTTTCGACGTTTTTATAGCACAGCGTGCGGCATTTTTTAAACGCTTTACCTCTCTGCGTAGTAATGTACGGCTGTGACAGTCATACTTAGCAGTATTACTGGCCATAGTGTAAAGCTTACTAGTGTAGCACTTTACAATGTGGTTTGCACATTCTAATTTTTGAATTTTGTATCCAAATGGTGCTCTCTCTCGCACCCTAGCGAAGACACTGGAATCGCCATCTCCAATTAAAAATTTTACCCACACCTTATATTTATCAAAAATGTATTTCAAGCCTTCCACTATGACAGTTTGCTCCATTCCTGTTGACGGTCCTGAATAATTTTTATTGCATATGTGCGAACTTATCACACCAATATCTGGTGTTGATGCGCATACCTGACAATACTTGTTCTTTACGTCAAGGTATATAATCTTTCCTGTCCTCTTTCCGATGATGCATGCCACACCAGATTTTGATGAAAAGCTATGCCCGTAGCTTCTTTTTGACCACCCTCCATCAACAATTACAGTAATGTAAGGATGGCCTTCATCAATTTCATTATTGTCATGAGCCAATTGCTTCTCTATCAGAATATTTTTTTCCATTTGTTCAAATAGACGACTCTTCCATGATGCGGTCACTTTTTTCTCGTGTCTTCGGAATGACCCCTGACACATGAATGGAATATCCATAGTACCGCATAATTCTTCTCCCTGGCTATACCCTATACCTATGTTAAGTGCCCCCCAAACAAAGGACGTGTTAATATTAGATTCAAGGGAATCTGAAAAAACGGTTGCAGTTTTCTCACAGAATTGGCATTCAAAATGAAATTTTGATACTAATCCATCTTTTACTTCTCTTTGTAAAATTAGCTTACCACCTGTGCAAATTGACGGATGTCGCAATACTTCTTCCATCTGCTTCATAAAGTAGGCAATGTCGACTATGCGTTTACCAGAGGGTATGTAGGAAGTTGCAATTTCATCACTTCGCTCAACGTTTAATGGAGGAAGTTCTTCTGTCATAGTATCACCTAAAGACCCAACGTCAAAGACTTCCGGCTTCTTTGCCTTCGAATATGTCCTCAAAACATCACCATTACAGTGGAAATCTTCACAGTCTCCAATGGAAATCTCTTCATACGGGATAATTTCATTCACCAAATCTAAGTCATTCGGTAAAATGCTTGAAAATTTCATTTCTTTATTTTCACGTTTCATCTCTCTAGCAGCCGCACCAGCTGCATTTAAATTCTTGATCATTTTAGAACGATTACTCTTACTACAACGCTTCTTCGACGAAGATGAAGAACGAACATCTTTTATATCCATGTTTATTGACAGTGCTAAAATTACGCGCTAAAATATTACAGTGCTAAAATTACGGAATAATGTCGGAAACGCGTATAACATATGAAATAAGCTGTTGGAATGAAGTAGATTATAAAATTAGGTTATATTATATATATTTATATTATATACAAATATAAAATTAGGTTATATTGTATATATTTATAGTATATAAAAATAGGTTATAAGTCGATACCAAGCAATGACGCAAGAAGTTCAGTTGTCAGTAGAATAGTTATCTTTGCAATAGACTGCAATCGATATAGGTATGCTTGTATAGATAACATAGTATGTGTGTCAATGTGTGTATCGCATACGAGACAATACACACAAGTTATTCTACCTGCTTACAAGCAACCGCACGCAACGTACGGATGAAATATAATAAAATTCTTCGTTTCAAAATTATGTCGTCAAAAAATCCATGCAGCGACCTCTTTATGCCACCGATTAAAACTATCAATTGTGTATATATTTTATGTGTATCTAGAAAATTAACGAAAGCTCGTAAAATTATAATAAATATACCAAAGATTAAAAAAATAAATGATATATAAGCCACCGATTCATTTGTCTAACATTTTTGGGTTTATTTGCTAAAAAAATCGTATTATATAGCTTTGATATTGACCGCTTTTTTTAAATCCAAATAAAATACTAATTACGTATAAAACCAAAAAATTTTCGAACCGTATACATATGATGAATCCTTGAACTATCTTTGAGTTTTTAAATCAGTGTCAAAAAACAAACCGTTAATATTCTGGATTTAATTAACGAAAGCCTTTTTTTTTTGCTTTTTTTTTAAATAACGAAGTTAATAATCGACTTAAAAATTAAAAAATATTTTTCTGACTATCTTTAGATTTATTACGACAAATATGAATACTTTTTACATCGTAATTCGACAATGACTTTAGCGTGACTCTTACCCTTAATACCAAACGTAATATAAGTATTATATTTGACAATAATCGTAGATTGATGGTGTAACTACTTACTATTACAATCATTATCATCACGTTTTGCGAGGTCAATGAATGCATGACTACTTATCTCTGCCATAGTAGTACTAAGATACATTAACTTATTTATACGTTTTATAAACGAAAAAAACTTAATTTACATTATTATATTTGACTAAACGTCAAGGCTATAATATAAAATACATAGTATTTAGATTCAAAGATAGTAAATTCAAACATGTAATCATTCATTATCAATCTGACAGCTGTACAATTGTTTATTTTCATGGTTGAAAAATAGTCCGCCAGATGGCTAAGGGGATGCTAGTTATATTAATTTATTTTCCGCACATTTGAATCCCGATTTTTTATATAATTCAACATCCAGAATCTAGATGGCACAAACATTATTTTTAAATTAGAACATATTTTATTGTAAGTAAGGAATAATGACAATTCTTCTATAATAAAATAAAATGATGTAGGTGGGTTTATAATTTACGAACACTTACATCACCAGAAATCTTTCGTACTATTATTTATGTCAACAAATACATAAAATAAAATAAAAGTAAAATAATTCCTAACAGCATGCAATTAGAATAATTTATGAGATGTACGTTATCTGATGAAACTGATTACAAAGATAAATACTGGGTGTGTAGGAATTTGTTGAACATAGCAACATTGTTTTGTAAAATAATAGTTTATGCAGGGAAATTAATGTTTTGATTAAAAATAATGAGAATTCTGTACATGGGAAATATTGCACAGCTATTTTGAATTTATAAGAACGACCACTAGCTGTGCTGTTTCGTATTTTTTTCCAAAAATCTTATCAAAATAAATCAAATAATGTATCACTTCGAACTATATTTATCGGATTTATAACGTGATTTCTCTACAATTTTTATATTAACCTTTAATTAAAATGAGTTATTGATTTATAAAAAAATAAATATCTGAAGCTACTTGATGTTTGAAACAATACAGACTATGATCTTATCGGACATAGCAGTGGTATGATCGGGTCATAGATTACATCGTTTTTTGCAAAAACTATTCAGTTGTGCAAATATCTCTCAATCACCGTGTGTTAGCAATAAAAAAACGTATTCTAATTATTTTATTTCCCGCCTTTTTTCTTTCAGTCACCGAATGTCGCTCGTAATGGCGGATCGTGCTGAATAAGCAAGCTCCTGTAATTTGATTGCAAGCAAGTCTGTCAGTCAGTCAGTCAATCGCGAAGCGTACTCGATTACGAACAACGTCCGACTGAATTCGAATGTAACAACATATCATTATTATACCTATACGAATTCCTAATTTAAAATTATTTAAAGTTTTGTGTTTTGATTTATCGCCGACAGATCTAGTTTAAACTTATTTAAAACTAAAAGTGTTTCAGTATTGATGAATCTCTTTTTAGTGCAAAGTTAAATTAAAAATAAACGTCATATTTTTAAATAAAAAGTATGACGTAAAAAATCATTAATAAAATCTATCATGTAAATAATAATAAACTTGATAAATTAGTGATAAATAAATAATTTATAATTCTGAAATAGCATATATTAAAATAACATAAAAAATAATACTAAATCGATTAAAGGATGTGTAATATATACGATTTCGAATAAAACTATAATGAATTCAATATAAACACAATATTTTTTTTTAACATAATATTCTTCACGTCAGCTTTATTTTTGTTATATTTCTCCGAATGTTAACGTTTTTATGTGTTATTGCAAATTTATTTGTATATATGCAAAAATATTGTCATTACTCAGATTAATATCAATATTTGCGTAATCATAATAATTTACCCCGCTCCCGTAATAAATAGCAAATAAAATCGAATTTATTTCTTAAAATCTTTACAATACACAGTTAAGCAATTATTGAAATTATTTGTGTACATTTAATCAGATATTTATTTGCACATAGTGCATGCATAATGATTATAGCGAAAAGTGAAGGGATTTATAAATGTTAATTTTCGTTTATTCACTCACTCTTTGTAATTAAATCAATAATTACATATTAATTATAAGAGTGAAATAAAACGTATTGACGATTTTTTGTGTATACGTGTTATGCCACTTTTAAAAGAGAAGTGGTATAACAGGATTATCAATTTTAACACATTTTTATAGAATAATGGGGGCCTGAAAATATATTTATTGTATTCAACTGGGAATTAGCTACTGTCCTAGTAGTAAATTTAAATACAATTTGTCTAACGAGTGTCTATATAATTTGGTTGTCTATTTATTTCCTAATTTAATTTTGTATATTTAAATTAATTATAATGGATGGCTTCTTTCTGTTTATCATTCATTGTGGACCAATTTCATCTTCTTCTGCTAGTCATATTTTCAGTAAATCATACCTCACTTTATTGTTAGAACGCAAAACATATTAGATTAAAAAGTAAATTATCCATGTTTTATTTAAGTTTCAATATATTTTTCTCAAATATATTTTTCAGTTATATCTAACATACTAGAAGCCGACCATTTCGACGTCGTTACCTCTTGCCGAGTTGCATGGTTGTAGTGCTCCCTGGTTCGAATCCTTGCACGGACGGACTCATAAATTATTTTTTAAATCGGTTTAAAGGTCGGTGTAGGAGGAGCGATCTCACCATGAGTCCTCCCGTAAAACATCCCTCTATCCTTTCTCTTTAAAAAGAGAGGTTGAGAAACTGAGTTACAAGCACATCTCACCGAAAAACTTATATTAAGAGTAGGAGCGGACATTGTTAAAAAATAGGCATTCCTTGAGTGAACAGAATATTATTTTATTATTTTTAGACATCAAAAACTTAGCGATTATCAATCCATACGTAATTTATACAGTTCTTGATAAGTTTGATCAATATTCTAATTCAATACAATTATTCAATAACAATTTAATCGAACTGATATGAAAAAAACACTTTAATCATTATGTCATTGGAATCCATGTTTTTAAAGGCGCCAAAAGAAGTTTATTTTTTTCACGTAATCATCTGATAAAATGCTGCCATAATTACGGAAAAAAACAGCGATAGTATTTGAATAATTCAAAAACCTGATATTCGTATATCAATGACATAAATTATTTCTATTTTAAGAATCAAATTGAAATCATTTCTAAATATACAGGTTAACTTCTTAAAACAAAATTGTTTGCTTATAAAAAATATTAAATAGTGATCAACAAATATACCCGATTCCGAAAACTGATTATGATAGTGTTTCTTGTTACTAATTCATATAATAAACTTTTATAATATTCAATAAAATTGCATATCGAGTATGTTTTCCTTTATACACGAGCACTATGCAGAATTCAGTTTTAGCACTATGTATTTCAATATCTAGTTTGGGTACAGAATTAATCAGCATATATATCGCTTAATAGTGTAACATGAATACTTTTCATGTGAATCATATTATCTGATATTACCGATTGTCTCTTTCCTGATGATTTTAATTATTTTACTAAGAGAAAAGCAGTAAGAAAATAATATGATCTGTAATGAATTCAGATGAACGTAACAGCTTCACGGAAATGACATAGGCTGATTGTGTTTATTAAATTTTGAAATTTCTCTTAATTGATAAGTGTTATTTCGTAGAAATTTATGAGATTCCTTTGAATCTCATCGATAGTATTGTTTATAAATGAGAGGTCGTAGACTTCGAACCGAATTTGAAAAACATTTAATAATGCGGTGTTTTGTTATCGATTATCAATTAAATTAAAATTGCAGATTGGAATTATATATATACAAAAAATAATCTTTCTCTTGCATAATTTAAGATTTAGACTGAAGTTGCGTGGTGGATTTTCAATAGTAAATGTGAATCGTTCAAATTATGTACATTCACACAAGTTTGTGTGACACAAAACTTGTGTGAATGTACATAATTTGAACGATTAAAATTTCGCTTACATGATATTTGCAATATTTTTTTAACTCATTTAATATGCGTTAGTAACGCAACAAAAATAGCTAGGGCTGAATATATTGTCATAAATTAAAAATACACACAAACATAAATCATAAATTAAAAAAAATTGCTCACGAGCAAAGATAAATTCGGTAAAAAAGATGTTGCTTTCGATTAAACTATTATCGATGTTATGAATAAAAATAATCAATGGATTTAAAGAAAAGATTCATTGTAATGACATCGATGAATGTACCGTTTAGTTTCTACACATTTTTGCAAACGTTTGTTTTTCGTTTATTTATAATGAATTTAATATTCTCATTCAAATAACGACTTCTATTCAGAAACCAACACAATATTCTTAATTTGGTTTATTCTTTATGGTATAAAGTATAATTATTATTCTTCATTTTGAAAGCACCGCATGGCGCATAGATACTAGATAGTATAAGACAGTGTTTCCCAAACCTTTTCTGCAACAGAACACTTAGCGAATCCAGAAGTGTTGACGGAACACTTAGCTTATTTTTCGGTTTGGTAATTTATAACAGTAAAAAATATATTATTATAAACTTATTATTTACGTAATTATTTTTTTTAAAACATCACATATCACATTAAAATATTAACGTACCTAGATGGCACCTGACGAAGACTCCGTATACTGAGCTTCGAGAACAGATGCTTGCGTCGGATAATGGGGGTGATTTTGTGAGGAATTCAGAGATAAGGGAGCGTACAAGACAGCGTCTCGTCACGTCAGTGGTTATGGAGAGACGTTGGAACTGGCTAGGTCACGTGCTGCGGATGCCTCCGGAAAGCCTCAATTCTGCCTGCCTCTTCTTTCGACCGGTGGGATTCTGGCGTCCCGGACGTCCGTCGGGTACTATCCATAGGATGTACTCGGCGGAACTGGGGGATGCTGGCATGTCATGGGAGGAAGCAAAGCTATTGGCGGGAGACAGGGAAACATGGAGGTGCTGCGTGGCGGCCATAAGCTCCACACAGGGAGCGAACATGGCCAAAGAAGTAGAAGATATTGGACATCATAAAAATCAGTGTAGAATCACTCGCATTGAGAGCAATATGAAGTTTAAGATTTTTAAATGTGTTGCAGCGTATAAAACCATTCCAAATTTTCTCGGAACACCTATTAGGGTTCCGTGGAACACCAGTGTCCCGCGGAACATAGTTTAGGAAACACTGGTATAAGATATACTGCCTGCCAACAGAATCGACGTTTCTTATCTGCATCCAATTTTATCTAATGATACGATTATCATATCCCTTAGCTTTGAAAAATTGACGCATTGAAACGAAAAACATTGTTAGTGTAGCATTCATTAACTTAGGACAAAATATCATATATGTAATTACTATTGATTGGCACATTTAAAATTATTTGTTTGCTTTATAGAAACGAACACATCGACATGATTCATTAAAATTTATTGTGCTAAAGTAAAATATTATTCGTTTAAAGTAAGTGTTTTTTAAAAACAAATATCATTTGTTACTGATATAAATAAATATGTTAATAACAATTTTTGTCTAAACTGGCATGAGTGAGTGACCTATGGATTATTGTGAAGCTGATAATAGTGGCTGTAAATAAAACGAATCAACAAGTACCAGAGGATTTTCGTTAAAAGAAAAAAGGTTTGTTTTATATTGTATATAAAAAAAACTTTATTTATACTATTTTTTTTCTTATTTAAACGTAATATTATTATTGTCAGTATTTTATTTTTTAATAAATTCGTTTCAAACAATAATTGACATTGAATTGTGTATTGTAATATTTTGTTAGATATATACATAAGTGTATGTATATATTTAATATATTTTTTTTTTGCAATTTAAATTTTGTGAATGATACAAAGCCAATATATTTTTTTTTTAATAAAAAGGTTTTTCTAAATTATTTTCTTCGCACAAATTGAAATCTTTTAAATTTCAGAAAGCTTATAGAATTTTTTAGATTCTCATTACTTAGTCTAGAAATAAAGACTTCTCAGACAGTCTACTTATCCTGGAAAAAAATACACATATTTTTTTAGTAGTAAAATACAAAAAAACAATCTTTCTGAAATAAATTATGGTAATATTTATACCAAATTGTGTGTTTTTGAAACTTTTATGTTTCTTTTTCGATTATTCCTTGTCTATATATTTTTTTGTGTTGTAGTGAAGTGAAACAAAAGAAATATTAGTGAACACGTTTTTTTCATGTATCATATTTCAATATAAACATATTTATCTGTCTATCTATAATGATATACATACACACCCTCCCTCTGTACGCGCATGCGCAGAGAAAATGTATGAAAATGAATTTTCACACACGCAAACACACTCTTTGTCTGCGTATAATTTGTATCAAGAGTATTGAGCGAACGCTGACAGGTTTCCACTCCTCTGTTTTAATACATTCTTATAGATGCCCCGCATGATGTGGGTATGAATATTTATCTCGCGCATTACAGTTATTTATTTCAGTAAATTTTTATATACATAAAAACACAGTATTAATTTCTACTTTATTCCAATTTATTTATAACGAAAATGTTAGAACCGGTTTCGCTTATTGCGAGCATTGTCAACTGATTATTTTATATACGATATCATCGAAAACGTTTTTGATGAATTGTATTCACTAATTTAAAACAGGGCTGTGGAGCCCGAGTCTTAATCATTTGTTTTTCCGGAGGTGGAGTCGGAAAAACCGGAGAAAAATAATTTAAAGATATTGAAAAATTATTAGTTCATTAGTCATTCGAGTGATCTGATGGTTAACAGATATGTTTGTTCCTCCACAGTCCTGCCTTAAAGTGCAAACTACAAAATTTTATTATCTATTTCGGCTATCATGCTCATGTTTTTTTAATCCTCTACAAAGTACTTGTTCAAACCTATTTATTATATATTCTTTTTGTTGACTGAGCAATTAAATAAATGTAAAATATGCAAGTCGACATTTTAACAAATTTAATTAGAAAATAAACATACTGTTCTATCATAAATACCGGGTACCACTAAGTCTTAATCTTTTGAGAATTAACCCTCCAGAGACGAGAGCTTTTTTCCGATAAAAAAAATATTTTCTAAGCCATATTGAAATCACGGATAACTTTTATTCCTATCCAAAATTTAAAAAAAAAAAACGCAAAGTCGTTGTATAGAAACCCCGCATGACTATATAGTCATGCTCATCTTTTTATTACCGTGTAATATTGAGTACGGACAGTAGTAAGGACAAAAGTGACCGTATGGGCTTGCAAACATTCGGGGTTGAAATATAGCTAAACGTGATTTTTTTAAAAATATTTACAATTTGACCTCTTTAGATCAACATAATTTCAAAACAAATATATTAGCAAAATAACTGTAAATAATTTTATGTTTTTATAAAAAAATATCTAACAGTTTCAAAAAGTAAATTAAAAAAAACGGAAATTCAAAAAATCACATGTGCTTTTGGAGACCGTTCCTGTTCCTACGGCTGATGGCTAACTGTAGTCCGTACCCTTCTTAACCAAATATGAGCAAAAGCAACGATATTCAGGTAGAAAAAGTATGAATAGTGGGATCAATAGACAACGGTGTTTTGTGTGACCATATGGTGACGCTCGTCCTTAGAGGGTTAATTTGTGTAAACATAAACTCTTATCATTCAGCAGCTGTTTGCCATATTTCATTCCTTTAACAAAAACCACTACACATTCACTCTTTATCAACACGATTTTGTCCCTTCCCAAAGTCGTCAAGTGCACAATGAGATTATATTATTAAATTAACTAGATATCTTACGACCGATCTGTACCAAGATAATCATCTGGTTACCGAATTCGCTTCTACGCCTCCAGTTTTTCTTCATAGAAACAGGTCATGCTGGTTCGCACGGACACCTCATTTTAAAAGCTACATTCTGATTGGTTTTTAATTCGACGAATCAGTTTTTTAATTTCACTGGTTCGTAATCGTGTTGTTTTATGCATGAGAAGATTTATAGAAACATAAGAATCGAAATCAAATTGATTCACCAGTGTTAAATAAATGATTATATATTTGATATGACGCTTTACATTTAAAAAAAATGTCTGCTTTTAAAATATTCAAGCAGCATTTAAATACAGAGCAGTATATTATATTTCACTTAAATCAGCCATACTTAACCTGCGGCCCATTCAGATTTTATATATGGCCAAAAACTATAATAATCACTGGCTGCTTTTTCAAACGATACGAGAACGAATGCATATTTTAGATACATTTATGTTTTGTCACTGTATTACTACATATTAGTATGATACGGCTCACGTAATTTAGCAAAAACCGGCATGCTGCTCAAACGAAAAAAGGTTGAATATCGCTGACTTAATTGGTGTTGAATGTCATTAAAAAAAATGCATTATGTTTTTTTTATACTAAAACACAATGTATAGAATTTAACAGTAAAGGCTTTAAATCTGATTTTTTACTTGCCGAATGAAATCAAGATCATAACAAAAAAAATCTAAGAAGTTTTACAAGTAATAAAAAATACTGTCATTTGAATTTTGATAATGATGGTAAGAAATATAGAATTACAGTTAAAGTTTGCGCAAAATAATAAATTTACAAGTTGATGTATACAATCTTTATTTTAATCAGTTGCAGTATACACGGGAGAACAAATTAACACTTCAGTCAATGTGTACATTAACAACACATACCACTCTACTCTACATTGCTGTGCGCGCCCAATCACAGTTATATTTTCTGTCATCTGACATTTCTCATAACCTATAAAATTTATGTCATGTACCAATACAATGTCATTTATATCGCCCTACTATTTGCAACACTACAAAATGTATATTAATACATAATATCAAATATCATTCGAATACAAATTATTTGCATTTGAAGTCACGTATTTGTATATCTGTCTAGTTTATTTATGTTAAAGCAACGCCGAGTACTCAAAATGCATAGTATTTTTTAACATTGAATCTTTTCTCATTGGTAATTATTGTTATTGAAACATAGTTAACAGTTTATATCCCGCAGTGAAACAGTTAAATAGAACTGTCAAGGTCTTTTAGGTTCTTGATAACTCACAGTAACAAGCTTCATCCTCTTTCGTGAGCAATGCCAAAAATGAGCTTGTACATTTTCGCGTACAAAGTAGTGTCTCCGAAAAGCAGTCGGTGGGTGCCCACCAGGGTATAAACAAACACCAACTTTTATAATTCAAAAGAATTTAATTTATTATTATACTTAATGACAAACAAACACTACATTTTTATTCGGTGGAAATATAAAGCACCCACCGATCTATGTATTAACTTAGTAACCAAATATTGTTAACAAAATTTTCTGTCAAAGAAAATATTCTATCGCTCTACAATGAAATAGGTCATACAGTTTTTAAAGTATGTAATAAAATATCAATTTTTTTTTTATTTTTTTTGTATTTAGATACATTTATTTGTTTGACGGAATTGTATCAATACTTTCGATGGTTTCGGCGGTAACTTTGTGGAAATTCATTTTAATAGAAAATTTAAATTAACTTTGATTATTCCACGTATTGTGTTACTAACTGTGACACGTGTTTCGCCTCTTTCAGAGGCATCTTCAGACTTACTATCGCAAAGTTTGCTTAAGTAATGAAGCAAGATTGATTCTAACATTTCAAAATTATAAAATTACAAAATGGAGGTTTGGGTTTTTTTCCTTTTAAGAGGAGCAAGGAGGGGGGTGTAGAATCGAAATAAAGCAAACAGATAATGATACTAATTATACTAATGAGTTGTAAACAATCAGAATGGGATTTTTCCTTTTTAAGGGAAGCAGAGAGGGGATTATAAAATCGAAACAGTGCAAACAAATTTAATCATACTACTAATGACGTTAAACATTACAAACTATTAAATTAATGAGCTGCAGTCAATCAGCTAGTAGTGTCACAGTTAGTAACACAATACGTGGAATAATCAAAGTTAATTTGAATTGTATCAAAGTTAAAATTCACATCACAAATATTTACAACCCATTCACTAACTATTTCATGCCATTTTTTAATAAATAAATTATTGAAAACCGAGGTACCATGTTGGAAAAACCGGCTATCGAATGGCGCAGTTTGCTAAAAAATGGTATTGAAAACCTGGCTTTAAAAAAATCATCAAGCCCTAATGCCCGCCGTAGATCAACATACGCCGTGAGGATAAAAAAAACGTATTTGATAACAGTGACAATTTTACTTCTTACTTACTGTGCCAAACATCTTTTAACAAATTTCATGTATGCGAAATATGTTTGCCTGCATTTAGTAATTTATTGCAGTCAAATACTGATAGCGAATTACAAATCGTTAGACTTGTTGTTTATTTTATATTGCTGCTACATGTGACAGCAGGCTGTAAATAGTTTTCAGCCATTAAAATAGGGGTTTCAAATCTTATTTGCTCTTTTCCCCATTTTCGCCATTTTACAGAATATGATTCCCCCTACCCAAGATAGTTTAACTAAAAAGGTATATTCGAAATAATAATAACATGGCTTCGAAACTGTTAATTTTTGTATAGTATTTTTAATTTATTGATATGACTTTTTACAAACTAATTACTAAAGCATATTTGAGTGGAACAAGTTTTTAGTAGATTAACAGGGTATTAAAATTTATTTTGTACAATAATGAGTTCAATAAATAAGAAATCTTTGATCAACTTAGTGAAGGACGAATGCTAAAAATAACACAGTAAATGTTGTTTTCAGTATAAATTTTACAGCGATAATTCAATCATAAGAAAATTACGATGTTACCCTAATACTAAAATGTCGTCAATGTTAAGTGATTTTATGAACATATAATTCATGAATTTTTCGTGTTATATTTAACTTTAAAACTCCACCTCTCCCAAGGTATTATATCCCATTGGTTGGGAACCCCTGTTTTAAGCTTGGATAATATTTATTTTATTGATATATGTCTTTTAAGATTCTAAAATACCTGTTAGTACACTCGTAAAATAATAGCTGTAAAACGGATGCGGCATAATAATTATTCTTTTACTGCAAATTTGACTGTCAATAACGTTGGTGAGGTAGACACAGCAATTAGAAATTGTTTTATTTAACTGAAATTGATAGATACGTGTAACGATATTAAAACATAACAATTTTCTCAGGTGCATCTAACATTCGTTGCTATAAAGTTATTAATATTTTTGTGTATATGCGGCTCAATAAATACATTTTTTTACAATTGATTTATAACGTTGGCGGTCTTAATATTATATCGACGTAAACCAGGGCTGGGCTGGAGGAGGCTCGCATTGTTAAATTTTGCTAAGGCCGACGAGCCCCTTGTTAATTTAAGAGAAAACAATGTTTTCAGATTATGCATAACTGAAATTTCAGACTTAAATATTATTATCTACGACAACTTCAGTATACACAGTAGTATATTTTTAGCCACTTACATTGATTAGTTTACGGTAAATTGCTTACTGTTACATATTATAAGTGTATTAAGTAACAATCGATTGCTTATTTAAGTCACTTTTAGTGTGTTCACTGTCAATACTTGGTGGAAAGGCATTATATTAATAAAAACACAATATTCCTTTGTACTTTATTCCCACTTTATTTAATTGGTTAGGACCGGTTTCGCTCATTGCGAGCATTTTCAACTGATAAGAAATATAATTTAACAATCCTATTTATACAATAATGAAAAGGTGTAAACAACAATTGGCATTGGAAAGAAATTACCAATTACATTATTTTAGAATCACTTATAATGTGATTGGTAGTTTCTTTTCAATATCAATTGTTGTTTACACCTTTTTATTATATTACAAATAGCATTGTTGAATTATAATTCTTATCAGTTGACAATGCTCGCAATGAGCTAAACCGGTCCTGACCTATTAAATAAAGTGGATTAAAGTACAACCACACAGGGGACATGTCCCCTGTGTGGTCGAGTGGTTAACGTTGTTGGCTTCGGCTACGGAGGGCCCGGGTTCAAATCCCGGTACGAACAGTTTTTATAAATTGATTTTTCAATCAATTTATGAATTTCTGTTCAAAGGCTTGGATGTATGTGATGTTTTGAATTCCCCCTTTCACCCATCCTATCCTATGAACGGGGCGTACCGAGAGCGATTAACTTACCACTAATCCTGTCCTAGCCCTATTCTTCTATCCCTACTCTCTTTGAAAAAAGAGAGGTTGAGCAACTGAGTAACAAGCAGTTCTCGTAGAAACACTTCTGTTGAGATAAACTCCATTAGGAGTCCATATGCTCCACATTGGGAGCGGACATGGTTTAAAAAAAAAAAAAAAAAAGTACAAAGGAATATTGTGTTTTTATTAAGCTTATATTAATTATTATACTTAAATTGTATATCATTGCATGGGAGTGTTAAAAAAATCACTACTTCCCTAGAACATCGTGAATTGCTTTAAGATTAAATGACCCCCTTGTTACATTATTGCCAGCCCACCGCTGAGGTAAAGGCACTCGCGAAACCTTGACGAAAAATAAAACATTTATATTATAACGAAAAAAATATTTTTGTTTGCTTAAATACTTTCGAAATAAAAGACAGGCATAATTTCAGTTCAATGCGAACATGTGCAGTTAATATGACGTTCATTGCTACAGTGACTTACTTATCAAGGCTGAAGAACAATGAACTTCCTCTAAAACCGTATGAAATAATCAGAGCGGATATGCCTAAGATTAATGTGCATAGATTTAATATCTATCCATACAAAAGACATCTCATGATGATAGTAGTCAGTAAATGCGTGCAATGGTGATTATGTTTGAAAGAAAATTAAGACCAATAAAGATGGTCACATCAATTAATTGCCAATTACTTCATAGATATATTTTAGTTTATATATGCAATGAAAATTGATTCTAGTATTACGGCCAATCAAAGTCAATTGATCGAAAAGTAATTACACTTTTGCAAATTTATAGTTTAAAATTACGATTTTTTTTAATAAATTGTATATGGAACATTATATATATTTCACATTAAATACAGTAGTTAAATTTATACTGCTGAAGTTTTCATAATTGCTGTTGATGATCATCATGTTTATAATATACTTTGAGGAGTAAAAGGAAATAATAAACCATTTTATATCGATGTCTATTACTTGGCAGTTTCGCACAAGAAATAAGATATAAAAGATTTATTTACTTGACCGTCTTGAATCTATGCATTCGTTACGACTATCTTCATCGTTTTTAATATTTGATTATAATGTTAACCGCTTGAATACCGCGCAAATAAATCATTAATATGTCCCAAAAGATACTGCTTGTTTTTGAGAAAAATAATTTTGTCTAATTTACACTCTAATTCGGTATTTTAAAAACCTATATTGACTCAGTATAGAGAGCACTACATATATTCATAAAAATATTGCTTATATTCTATTAGAATACCAAGTATCTGATATTTTAAATGTCTTGGACATCCGTGTTCGCTTGCATTTGTACCGAATACCGGTGTCTGCTTGGTATTCCAGTGATTAATAAATAATTAAATAATTAAATTAAACTTTTGCTGTTTAAACGGAAAAATAAATGCACTGTTAATTGTCTCTTTAGTAAATTAATTTTAAGCCAACCGCACTCAAATAGATTAATAGTCAATGTTTAATCCCTAACAAACAATAATTTTATATATGGGGATTGGATGTGATCAAAAATTTGCAGCCGAATTTTCACCTCATTATAAATGGTGAATGGTGGACGTCGGGTCCGTATCTCACGGGTTCGAGTCCCAATACGAATCGTATTTTTCCGATCGATTTATCAATTTCTTTTCGAAGGCATGGGTGTTTGTGATGTCTAAAAAATCCTTCCCACCCTTCCGATCTTAACTACTAGTGCTTTCCTAGCCTTATCCTTCTATCTCTACTAATTGACAAAAGAGAGGTTGAGCGACTGAGTAACAAACAGTTCTCATAGAAAAACTTTTGTTGAGATACCTCCATATGCTCCACATGGATAAAAAATGGTGGATAAAATAAATTGTATACATTATATTCTTACTATAATACTTATAAAGTGAAGACACTTATCAGTCTTATCGCTGAGTTAGATGTAGTATATAATTATCATTATCAATATAATCATGTATATAAATGAAAATTATAAATAGATAAGGTAAATTTTATTTGCCATCGATAGCTTTCCAAGAAAATGCGATGTTTTGCTTGCTTAAATTCAAAGTAAGAAATCAAAGTTACTTTGTTAAACAAAATAAAAAGTAATCCATTCTCTCAACGTATTTTTTTTATCTCCACAAACATAATCAATTAATTATTTAAGATATTTTTTATTGCTACATGTCATGTACGCCAAGCCAAGTATACAATAAATTGTTGTAACCTTTGAAATCTATATTGGCTCAGTGATAAAGGTTTTTGTATTTATAAATAATACATTTGTTATTTTCAAATAAAAAAAACTGATTCATTTAAGCAAGGGCAAGGTTCGGGTCCATGGACATTATACATTGAATTAATAAATCTATTTAAATACATTGAAAAATATTGAATTATATATAATTAAACACGTAATATAATTATATATATCTTGTTCGGCTTACTTTGTGGGGGTTTTTTTGATGTATCATATTTTTTTAAATTGACATTTCATCAAATTTTCAATAAAAATAACACAAACGTATTTATTTATCTTTGACGCAGCGTAGGAAATCATAAGAACATAACAGGGCAACGCCATACAAATTTGATTAAAAACATGAAAAATATCGACCAAACAAATTTATATTAATCGAGTTGTTTTCATCTAAAATATATTTCTTTCATACGACAGTTTCGATGTGTCTTTCAACACGAAACTTACTAAAAATAATCATACGATAAATTATATTTAGATATTTCTATTCACAATGACCGCAGAAAAGAGTGAATGGGAAGCAACAATCACCACCTCATTTAAACGGTGACATATAATCATACGACATTTTCAGTAAATAAAAAGCTATTATAAAATCGTCAACATCACGCGAAAGCTTATATGTAAGATTACAGATACAATTTATTTACGGCTTTCTTATTTAACTTCTCTCAAATGATTGTCGCCAAAAATGTGAATGTAATATTTTTTAAATATTCTAGCCGAAAATTTTCGTTAAAGTGAAATTTATAATAATATTTTTATGGATTTTACAGAGAACAAAACCTATCAAAATAATGTTGATTGTGTGTTGTGTATTAATTTTTGAAAGCGATGTATAGAAAAGTTTTTTTTCGCTATAAATTATTTAAAAAAATATATTACATCAGATTCGTTGTTTATCTAAAAACCGCTACTTTACTTTATATAATAAGTGAGGCGTTCAGTATCAAACACCGCCAAGTCAGTTTCACTTTGTTTTTCAAAAGAGCCGAAGGTTTATTTGACTACTTTTTGACAAAATTTTAATGCGACTTAACTTTAGTAATTATGAAAAACTTAGTTTCCAAAACATTACTAAACGTTTACATTCCATACAAAACACTGAATAAAATTTAATCAGCTGATTGAGATCTCCCTATCTTATTGGTTGTCAATAGGGATTCTGTGTCGAGACGTCCCGGGACAAAAGTCCCGGGACTTTTAAGACTTTTTGCTGTCTTAAGTCCCGGGACATTTAACAAAAAGTCCCGGGACTTAAGACAGCCAAATTGTACATTTTTAATTTTGCAAAAACCATTCTAACTAATAAAAATTGGATGCAAGCAATCGCTAATGTGACATAAAAGTTAATTTTAAAGTTACATTGGTGTCTCCGCGGGATCAGTTTTGAAAAAAATGCATTATATTTAGGCTAAGGATTAAAGGCCAGGGTTTTAACAAAATTAAGTAGGCATATATAACAGGAATCCTATAAAAGAAACAGCTGTTTGGATTTATAATTGTTGAAGTTTCAAATAACATCTATTTATATATTATAATACGAAACAACCATTTTTAATGGGTAGAGAGAGAGACATGCAGAAATACAAAAAAAACTTAGACACGTGTTCGGTTAACTATTTTTGCAGCATGGGATAATCGCACAGAATTCCAAGAATTAATGGAACCAATAGTTATTTCTAGAAAATTATGTTATAAATCAAGGCGGCTTATAAATTTTTATTACCAACCGTTCTGCTAGAACTAATTGATTTTCGAAAAGAATACACGAAAGCTTTTGACAAATGCTCCAAAACAATATTTTTGAAATACGGAGATAATTTACTACAACGTCTTTTCTCCGTTGAAAAAGATATCGAGGTATCTGAAGAAAATATCGATGATGAGAAAAATATTGCAGAACTGTCACTGGAAGAAGAATTAAATAGACAGATTACAAAAAAACAAAAGATTTCTCCATTAAAAACTAAACGAATTTAAGATTTTAAAATCAACTGGAGAACGGAAACAAAGATTATTTTTTATATATAACATTAAAGCAACATCGACTTACAATGAAGATGAGCAACAACGTTTATTACAAAAATAAGAAATCGGCTGTCTGATTCGTCATTAAATTCATTATTATTTTTAAAAGCATATTTTGATAAGCAAGAATAAAATATTAACTCTTGTGTAAATAATACATACTATGTATGATTTGAGGTTGTGACTTTATTATTGAATTAATTTAATATTTTTATTATTAATAAATAAATGTGTTCAAAAGATGTATTTTTTTTAATTAACGCATACTTTCGCCACCCTTTTAAAGAGTACGCATGAAAAAAAAATACGTCCAACTGCGTAAAAAACGCTAAAAAAAATAGTTTAATTGAAACGAAATATTAAAAAACGTTTGGGAGAAAGATATCTTCATTTATGTTATTAGAAATTTGTTTAAATCAATTCATAATCGTATTAAAAATATAACTGTAGCAAAAACAAATTAAAAAAATATTATAATTAAGTGTTCATACCTGATGTTGTTTTATTTACAAATATTTTTCACTATTCTACAAAGTTACCAATGTCTCAATAGGACAAAAAAGGTATAAAAGCTGTATTGTGATTTGTAAAGTAACGGTCATAAGTTTACCCAATTCATTGTTATTTTTTCAATTCATGAAGCGTTATCATCCCTTTTTAGTACATAAGTACATACAAATATTTAATTTTAATAAATTTATAATTTTATTAAAGGGGAAATAAAAGTCCCAAGTCCCGGGAAGTCCCGGGACTTTGACTTTATCACGTCTCGTGTCCCGGGACTTTGAAAAACCCGAGACTTCAGAATCCCTAGTTGTCAATGACTTGGCCACTTTTTATAATGAAATTATAATTTAAAACTGATTTTTATAAACTTCTTTCGGAAATTATAAAAAATTACATCGTTTGATACTGATCGGTGGTCACTTCATTACTTTTAGCAATAGATAAAAATATTCGTTAACTCAAAATAAGACTATAAATGACAGTTTATCATACATAACTGTTAATTTTGTTAAGTTATAAATATTTTTTTTACGATAGCATTTTCTTTTTCATTAACGATAAACGGTAAAATGGATAATAGAACATTTAAATTAACTTTGATTATTCCACGTATTGTGTTACTAACTGTGACACGTGTTTCACCTCTTTCAGAGGCATCTTCAGACTTACTATCGCAAAGTTTGCTTAAGTAATGAAGCAAGATTGATTCTCTTCTTCTTCTTCTTTGGCCATGTTCGCTCCCTATGTGGAGCATATGGCCGCCACGCGGCACCTCCATGTTTCCCTATCTTCCGCCAATAGCTTTGCTTCCTCCCATGACATGCCAGCATCCCTCAGTTCCGCCGAGTACATCCTATGGATAGTACCCGACGGACGTCCAAGCCGCCAGAATCCCACCGGTCGAAAGAAGAGGCAGGCAGGATTGAGGCTTTCCGGAGGCATCCGCAGCACGTGACCCAGCCAGTTCCAACGTCTCTCCATAACCACTGACGTGACGGGACGCTGTCTTGCACGCTCCCTTATCTCTGAATTCCTCACAAAATCAAACCACCTCACCCCCATTATCTGACGCAAGCATCTGTTCTCGAAGCTCAGTATACGGTTTTTCTGAGTCTTCGTCAGGTGCCATGATTCACAAGATTGCACAAGGTTGCGAAGATTGATTCTAACATTTTAAAATTATAAAATGGAGGTTTGGGTTTTTTCCTTTTAAGAGGAGCAAGGAGGGGGGTGTAGAATCGAAATAAAACAAACAGATAATGATACTAATGAGTTGTAATCAATCAGATTGGGATTTATCCTTTTTAAGGGAAGCAAAGAGGGGATTATAAAATCGAAACAGTGCAAACAAATTTAATCATACTACTAATGACGTTAAACATTACAAACTATTAAACTAATGAGCTACAATCAGTGATGAGTTTATTCACTTCCTTCAATGAATATTTTTATTCTACAAATAGATTAAAACTTTATTATTAATATCCGGTATACAATAAAGACAAGAAGTATATAAAAATTGTAATTGAAAATCTTACTAACAGTCTAACACATACGAGGTTTTTCACTGAAGACAAAAATCTTACTGACTAGTCGATTTCGCTCCACTTATTATAATAATATTTAATACCCGCTGTTGAAAAAAATCGTTCGCCCACCATTAGCAATTCTTTCAGACACTCGTATAAAAAATGCAGAGAGCTTTCCTACTTGTAATATTTTCTTCGTATATTTTCCCTGGCAGTTTTTCTTATCGTTCCTTATACTTCTTTTTTCTTCTCCAGTTGTTCTCTTATACTTCTGAGATCTGAATGTAAAAAGAGGGGTAGTCCATTTTTATAATCGAGCACACTTTTCCCAATTGTATAAAAGCTACAGAAACAAAAGTAACTTATTTTTTGTATATTTAAGTATGAGTTTTTGTACGCAAAGGAAAGTACGCTAATAAGTTAGTAACCAATGACATTTTTTTAATTTCATGTTTTCTCACTTACAATCACTCTTCGTGTTTTTATGTTTTCATGACCCTATTCCACTTTACAAAATATCGTTATGATTACGTGTAATTTTTTATTAAACAATTTTTATGTTGGAGAATTTTATTATTTTTCATATTAACTTTTTTTTGTTTGTTATAAAATTCCAATAGGATGCACGAAAACACGAAATATTTTCATATATTTGGATTTATTTTTTACAAGTTCATTTTCTAGAAAACTGTTGAAATGCTCTAGACTTGTTGTTTTTCCCAGGCAGAAAAGATAATCCATCTGACATCCGTTTTGGCCGCGAAAAGAATAATTATCGTTCGGTGTGTATTTCGGATCACAGATCACAGTGCAAAAGGTGTCACGTGACGTGCATCTGGCAACAATTCAAAGATACGCGTCTTCTTTATTTTTACGACCTTGCAACATTAGCCGGCCTTGGACATGACATATTTATTTTCCAATTCACTGCGCCCACCCATTGACAATATTTATTTGATTGGAAAGCGATTTTTCCCGATTTTTCAATTGATAGCGTAACGAAAAAAAAATTCGACTATTGAAGTATTTGAATTTTATACATTCTGCTCATTTTTCCATACAGTCAATTCATTCGCCATTTTTTCAAACAGTATTTTCCTTCAAGTGTAAATAAACATTATGAACAAAATTCTTTTTGCTTGGATTGTTTTGATTGGTGTTTGTTTAAGTGATTTTATTAGACGTATTCGTCGGTAACTTTGTAGAAGTTCATTTTTAATATAAAATTAAATTCGATAACTTTGTTACTCCACTTGTTGTGTTATAAAATATGACACGTGCTTTGCCTTGAGAATCTTCTGATGTCTAGAATAAAAGAGATTCTAGATACAAGTCAGATGATGTTTCCCAAAGAGCCGAAACACTTAGTCACATTTTGTAACATAACACAGTTGTCCAATCTAATTTTATATTAAAAATATTTTTGATTTGCACGGTATGCCATTTGCCAGTATTTTTTCCCATTCTGTTATCCCATTTCCCAGCAATATTATCGAATCCATATTTGCATAATCAAAAATCATAAAAAGTTTTTTGGCCATTCGATAATTTTATAAAATTGGTCGATAATTTCTTACACTAGAAAAGATGTTAATTATTGTAGAAAATTTATATTTATTTAAAACTCTACAAGTAGAAATAAATATTATTGATTATTACCTTGATAAGACAATGCCATATAAATAGATTTTTTATGAGATTTTTTAAATGTATGTAAAAAAAACACTTTTTCTCAACAATACATGTCATTGTCGTAAGATAAAAAAATGTTTTACTCATCACTGAGTAATGCATTTAAGTACGAACTGGTATCTATATTTGCTTAGAAGACATAAAGCTTATCAAACCAATCTTCAGTTTATATTGAAAGTATAAGTCTAATAAAA
Source organism: Himalopsyche tibetana (assembly GCA_030503985.1). Classification (NCBI taxonomy): domain Eukaryota; kingdom Metazoa; phylum Arthropoda; class Insecta; order Trichoptera; family Rhyacophilidae; genus Himalopsyche; species Himalopsyche tibetana. Next base: position 6,964,309 of record JAPJYX010000014.1, read on the forward strand.
AGTAATTGATTATAAAATATTGATTGAATTGTTATTTACTTGATTGTATTTTTTTCTACTTATACTATTTTGTATATACATAGTTGATAGCTATGTCGGCTTATGCTTTTGTCAGAACTAGCCGAACATCAGAATAATTAATATACTTCAAATAATTAGAATTTTCAAGTCATACATTATGCGTTATTTATGGCAATACTGTCACGGCTATATATTTAATATTAAAAGCTGTTTTAATTTATGTGTCCATAAGGATAGTCCAAAAACTCCAAATCAATTTATATCTTTTATATTTCTGTAACCAGATCTTTCCATCTATAATTTAACTACCTGTTATATAAGATATTAAAAAAACTTATCATGATTACTTAAAAATATATTATATGGTTCTCTGTTTTGGGTGGGTTTATCACTCAAGTAAATTGTCAATATATTTCTTATTTGTTGTATCTCAAGAAGTCACTATTAGTTAATAAATTAAAACTGTATTTGTTCAAATACAATTATTATAATCAATGTGTCAAAATGATACAACTTGCAGACAAATCGTTAAAAAGAAATAGTTTATCTAGCTATTGACTCAATACGTATATAAAATATAAAATCAAATATACCTCCTTGGTGGCACTTACTTATGCATACGTATTCTGAATATGTACACTCAAGAATTGTAGTGATGCATTTTCTTCAGATATCTAATTAACTACCGCCCATGTTGTTTACTAAGACGTGTCACTGCAATTACCTCATTTTAATGATTCATTTCTTTGTCATTTTAAATCTGAAAACACACATATTTTTTAAGTCTATGTGCACCAAATATCAAATAAAACATTCTTTGTTCATAATAAAAAAAAATATAGAACATAGTAATACCCCGCTTTACGCGAGGGATACGTTCCGAAAAAAATCGCGTTAACTGAAATTCGCGTATATCGAGGTTTATGATTAAACATAGTCAAAATTTAATACAAAAAAATACAAATCATTTTAATCAATCACTTTAATTCTAAGAACACATTATGCAATACATACTCTTATTTTTTACGGAAAAATACATCTATTGTCTTTTGGGTAGCGGTTTGTTTACGTTCTTGTAAAATACGTTCATAACACCCAACACTGTTTTTAATTGTTTGACACACGGTCAAGACACGGTCATCATTATTGTCTATACTCTGCAATATGTCCAAACCGTAGGGTTAAATTATGTATGTATCTCCAATAAATGTTAAAACAAAACTGCCAGCCGACCGAACTAACATTACGGAACAAATGAACACACGAAACGAACGAGGAAATCCCCATAGAACAAAGTCGAAGGACGGGGAATTCCCAATTCTTCAAAGAGAATATTCAGAGAAAGCGGGGATCCCGCGACCATAGAGAAGTTAATGACTAAATATGTTTATACGCACTCTTTCGCGTAATGCGAGGCATTTGAGCGCGAAATTTGAAATTCGCGTTATAGTGAAATCGCGCTTAACGGGGTCGCGCTAAGCGGGGTATTACTGTATATTTATATATGATGCAGACAGAGAAACCCAGAAATTCATTTCCGAAACACAGTATGTATGTATATTCGTCTATAACCGATATTTTCCATACAATTAGCCAACTGTTTTTGACTTACAATAATAACCTCGTATAGTTCATATTCAATAATCTACGCCGGTATATTAAAGGTATAAAAATGGGTAAGCAATAATTAGGTAACGTTTTTGAACCTCGAACCAGCGAAAATATTAATAAAAAATCCATTAAGCCGAGTGTTTTAAAAAAAAAGATTTTATTTATGTTTCAAGTTACTTTAGCTATCAATAAAATTATAACAATTTGTCATTGAAGAAAAATTAGTTACATGAAAGAAAACAATATGAATTATAATAATATTATTAGGATGAATTATAGCATAAGAAGAAGAACACACAACAAAAATGTATTAAAAAATATATCACTCTTTTGTTTGTACTAATTTCACATTTATTTAATATGACCAGGACCGGTTTCTCATGACGAGGATTTTCAGCTGCAAATAGACTCAGTTGAAAATGCTTGTCATGAGTAAAAGCCGGTGATGACCATATTAAAAAAAAATAGAATTAGTACAAGAGTGTTCTATTTTATTAATATAATACCTTTCTACCAAGTATTTACAGTGAACATAAAATTATGCATTCAATCGGAGACACTTGTTTGGATTAAACAATCAATTTTGCCGGAAATTGAAACTGATTTTTTTCCGAATTGAGAATCCACCACTTGGTTAATTAGGCTGATGTACACACGAAATAATCTCTTAAAATGATTCCACTGTATAAACATGCTGTTAGCGGCCATTGAGGCGAGCAAATTACCTCACCAAATCAGTTTGATATCGACGCTCCTGGTGTACCGAGTCGACGTAGCTCCATCTTCGGCGTCGCATCGCTCCCGTGTCATGTCATGTCGGGGGCAATTGCTGCAATTGCCGGATGGGACACATTACGAGACAGCGGTCCGCTATTTTGGTACTACCACCTCGCCTGCTCTACATTCCTGGTACCTTGCGACCTTCAAAAGCAAAATATTATATCACCGATATACACCCGCCATATTTCGTTATAAAAATATCCAAGTTAATAATATAAATCTATTTACAGTTATTTTATTCATTCTAAAAATGCCTTTGTCTTCAAGAAGATTAATGATATTTTTTTATTAATTTAGAATTTTGACTGAAGATGCTTGATGAAATTTCAATTTCAAAAATTCTCGCAAAATCATACCAATTAGATTAACAATAATTATACTGAGCGATTCACTTTTATGCTTGTATATAAATGATAAAAAAAATTTGCTGCTAGTCAGTTCAAGTACATTCGTGCATTTGATAAAACCTGAAGATGCCGAAAGGTGAAACCCGGGTCGTTAACGACAAGATTAATGGAATGCATTCAGACAATTCAAATATATTTTAATGTTAAGTATAAGGTGTATTTTAATGTTATATAAGGTTTGTTTCACGAATTAGCAACATTTTTTCCAGCTACAGCCAATTTTACAACTGACAGCTGATTTTTGCTCAGTTTGATTTGCCATTCAACCGATATACTTACGCCAGAACAAAGGTTGCAAATTTTTAAAAATCCTTCAGTAAAACAACGATTTTCTCATCACTGCAAAAATCTATATACGCCCGTTTGTTATTAAGCATACGACATATTTCTACAATTATTTGATCATTGAAGATGTATTTAAAAAAATATAAAGTCTTGCCTAACGTCATTTATATTATACTTACCTGTCTGTATCTCATATGTGTATATTTAACCGAACACAAATCTCCGCCAATTCAAAAAGTCAATATTATACACTCCTCATTGGTTCTCTTACAATATTTAAGATTTTTTTTTAGGTAAGTTATTTTTTATGCATATGGAACAATATGTATAAGCTCATGACTGTATATATTATAACTAAATACAATAACCCGAGTTACAGTTAATTAAATAATTCTGTTTACAAAATCACGGTGTCACTATCCCCATGCTATAATAGACGTAGAAGAGTACGCGGAAGCACTTCCGCAATAAAATTACTTTCGAAATGTACAGATCCAGTGCTATATTGTTCTAGTTAACAATTAAGTACTAATAATTCAGCAACACACAAAAACGCATTATTATTTTTGTGATTTTCAAAATATACATTTCAAAGAATTGTCAAAAATGATACCTTGTTACTGATGAAGTTATGGACGTTTTCCTCTCGTAGTTATGATGCGGATTATGAAAAAGTGCATTTTTTAAATACCTTCTTAATAAAATTTTACTACTAACCGAGTAACACATTTTTTAATATTGTTATAAAATAATCAATTAATAATTCAATATTTTTAATAAAACAATTGTATTCTGTAGTCGAAACAAATTATTAAATATATATTAATAAAACATTATTTTATAGCAACATAATATATTGACTTGAGTTATCTTTCTGTGTCTGACGATGTCCGATAGTGTGTGTGTGTGTGTGTGTAAGAGAGAGAGAGAGGGAGATATATATCGTTAGTGTTGAGCGAATGTTACTAGGTGGCATAAGTTTGTTAGTTACATAAAAAATAATTCACGACTTCAGAGGAAAAAAAAAAGGCAAAGCGACGTTGTGTGCTTCTCAAAATTTCGATTTTTCTTCTCATCTATAATTGAAAAAAATATTTTTTGGACTCTTTTCAGCAATATTGATCATACATTTTTTTAAAATAATATTTTTACTTTTGCTACTTTAGTTTGAGAAATATTGACCGCTTTTAAGAAACACTTCAGGGCTTTCGACTCAGACTGTTTTAACTGAAGTCCTTTTTGAAAATAAACTAATAACTTCGAATCCTTAATGACTGAAAAAAATGGTCAAGTAAATTCCCATGTTCAAACGCGGCACGGCGCCACTGCATGCTACTAAGCCTAAAAAATAATTATAGTCGTGTTTTAAGCTATCATCGGAGTCATCTTATTTTTTCACGACTCCACAGCCCTGTAAAAATCACAATATCGTTCATTGATTGGTAAAAAAAATTGTTGCATTAAAAAAATAAGCAATTTCAATTTAATTCAAACAAATAATGACCACGAAGTATTATCGATGTAAAAACTCCTTTTTTTCATATTGCCATATTGCTATTCATTATTTACAATAGTATCTTTTATGTTATTTGTCGAGCAATTTGGACACCCTCAATTAAAGATGTCTCGGCAATGTGCTCTTGGAATATCCGAAGAATGTATCCAGTAATAGTTTTAGTGACAATCCCAATGATCCATCTTCAAGGGTGTCGTGTATATTATGACTATGATGCTAGAGATTGACGGTTTGATGACGAAATGACTGTTGACAGATTGACAAGGACAGCCGTTGACATGGTTGACGAAAGTGTACGGAAAAAGAGTGCGATGACATCTATGTGTAGAACACGAACAGGTGAAATATATGTTATACTTTGGCGAGTATTTTAAAAATACTTTTACTACAGCCAGAAAACTATGAGCTCGAAAATAGAAACCAAATACAAATATTGTTGGTGTCTTATTATTTGAAAGAGGCACTGAACTTCAAATAAAGCTCTCTAAACGAATAACAGATTAATTTTACAAGTATCATTCATACTTAAGAGTGACACGATAATGAAAAACTCAACTTTATAAAACATAATTTAAGAAGCTTCATATAGTACTTAGCTGCAAATTTATTGTATAAAAATTACTTCATTTAAATATGATTAAATTAAAAGTATTATTTTCTTACTATATTATTTGATCGCAGTTCTTTGATTGATAAATAAATCATCAGCTTAAATTTTACTGTATTTTGATTGAATCTAAATACTCTAAATCAGTGTTCCCCAACCTTTTAACACTTGCGGACCGGTAAAAATAGGAAAAAAAATCGCGGACCACTAATAATGAAATAAAAATGGTTTTTATTTAATATTTTTTAAATCTTATATTGTTACTGTTTTCAGTTGACAATGCTAGTAATGAGCGAAACCGGTCCTGGTCTTTTAAATAAAGTGTAGTAAAGTACAAAGGAATATTGTGTTTTTATTAATATAATGCCTTTCCACCGAGTATTCACAGTGAAAACCATTATGTATTATGAAATTATTGGTATATTTAGGTAGGGTTTTGCTTTTGGGTTCACTATCGAAGAGCAAATATTTATGACTGTCGATTCTGAAAAAACCAGGGACCATTGTGTCACACACAGAAAAAATAATACAACAGAATAAGTATCCGCAATAAACTAAACTTTACAAATTTGAAGCCGGATTTTAGAAGTGTGAGTAATATGTAACCGCACAAAAATGGCCAAGAATCAAAATACGGAACCGCATTATTGATGTCTTCTTATTTAACAATAACTAAAAATACAAGAAAACATGCATGCGATAAAAATCCTATATAAAATATTTTTGCATGGCGAATTTCTTGAAATATGGCATACTGTTTGCGGCCCGGCGGAAAGTTTCTGCGGTCCAGCACTGGGCTGCGGACCACCGGTTGGGGAACACTGCTCTAAATCAATACATCCATTGTTATTGGCGTTTTTTTTGTGAAAATATTTTTTTAAATTGCGATTGATGAAAGTCAGCCAAGGAGCCATATTCCATGGCTGTAAAAAATATCATTTAACAATTAGCTTTTCACATGGTAGGATTTTTTTTTAAAACCACATTTATCGGTTATTTTTGAGATCATTTTTTTCTGCAATGATTATTTCAGCAATATCAAAATGTCAACGGACTTAGATAGTCCCTATTGATTTGTTTTTAAATCTAAAATAATGATCCAATCAATACGACTAGATACAAATCACTTTTTGCACATAGTCCATATTATTTATTATATATCAAAACCAGTTTCGCTCATCGCGAGCATTATCGACTGATGAAATATAACCGATACTGGGCTATTTATACAAAGCTAAGTAATACTATTGTTAATAACAAGTTGTGACAAACAATTGGTAAAAGAAATATTTTAATATACATGGTTTTATATAAGTAACCCTGTTTCGTTTATATTTCGTCAGTTTATATTGTTAGCGATGAGCGAAACTGGACCTGATCTATAATAAAAAATGTGAAGTTGGTAATTTTTTTGTATTTTTTATTACAATTACCTTTCCATTGAGAATCGACAGTGATCAACTTAAACGTCAAATACTTCTAAATGATAAATAAATATTTTAATGGTGATAATTTTAATATTTGGCAATCTACAAGCATTGTTTTTTTTTAACTCAGGATACATGAAATTTAAACGCAATTTATGAAGATTACTAAAACATATTTTCATTTAGTGATGATATTTATTTAATCATAGATTCTCTTTTGATTGCAACAAGTTAATACGTAATAACGAAACTTCTTTCTACCTTATTATGATGGATAACTATCAAAATATTTTTAATCGAATCATAATGTTGCGTACATACTTGCAAAAATTCGGCTGGAAAAACACTCAAACGTGACATTTAACTTGAGCAAATTTAGTGTTTTTCCAGCCGAACTTTCGCATGTATAGAGCGGGCTTAATATTACATGTTTGCGTTTCGGTGTTCGGACGTGACTGTAAACTCATATGCGTTGCTGGATGAAAGAGCTGGGTCTACGAGGGTTACAGCCATTTAACACTTAAATCGAGGCAGTCTCGATTAGCAGCACTTGTTTACAAACACGAACAAAACTGTCGACGGGTTATTTTGATTTATCGTTCACCACTATCCGTTTCCGGCCAAGGAGTCCGCCCATTTCGCTACTGACCTGCAGGCGACCTTAAGACGATTGGCAAAATAGACCCGCCTACGTCGCTTGATCAGGCAGTGCTATATTGTCTTGTGAAAAGAATTCTTTGTTGTAGTCCAGTGACATGGAATGAAGGAGGAATAAAGACACGACACTTTAAGCAGCATCTAATTGACAAACGTATTTTTTCACACCGATAGAAACGAACAACTATCTTCAGTCCAATTTGTATTGTATAATTTCTGAAAGATTATCAAAATTGCAAACAATTTCATATTTAATAAAAAATAACTTAGATTATTCCACGTATTGTGCTACAAGCTGTGATACGTGTTTCGCCTCTTTCAGAGGCATCCTCAGACGATCTTACTTTCACAAATGCTTGTTTAAGTACAAATGATTTTAATTTTACTATTCTGATATATTATAAAAATAAAAATAAAATAAAACGAGAGGCAAGGAGGGGATGATAGAAAAACCAACAAACAATAATGGTAATACAAATGACATTTACATTAGCCAATGAGTTGCATCAATTAGGAAGGTGTAGCACAGTTTGTAGCACAATTCGTGGAATAATCTAAGTTATTTTATATTAAAATGAACTTCCACAAAGCTACCGCCGAATCCATGGAAAATTTAATATAAAATCTTATAATGTTTATATCAGTGGTGCACAAGCTTTTTGAAAGAAGGACAAAGGGTAAAAGTGTACTAGATGAGATATACATTTTATGTATTATTTTTAATTTAATAGTTATATAATTTTATCAACTACTTCATCCACAGACGGCGTGACTCATTGTAAAAAGATAAATTTCTGTCACAAATTTATACCCGTGAAAATATAATCATATTACATAATAAAGAGTAGCATTAAGTTTTATGGTTACGGTACGTCCTACATTTCAATGCAATGAAGAAGTATAAAATTGTTTTTAATTAGAATGATATATGAAAAGGTTTACAGATGGCTTGATTGGATTAATATTTTATTAGTAGAGTACTATTATAATTAAGATCAGCAATCCTGAAGGTTTTAGTTCGGGAAGATATTTGACGCGGTGCCGAAATGGCTTTCAATTATATTACATAATCCTCGCGGAACACTTCACTATTTTTCACCTAACAATCGGAGGTTTGTTATTGATGGTAAGTAGTCACTGTCAACTATGAGGAAGACTCTGATGGTTTTGACCTTTCCTTCAATCTGATTCCTGGCCTCGGCAATCACGCTTCTTCCTGTTGAGTGCCGATACGCCGATATATTAGCCACGTGTTTCCTCTTGTCCTATCCTTCCAGACAGGAAGACGCCTAATCAAAATCGAAGTTTATATCACCGACGACGGGTAAACCACTCAACTATAAGTGTTGTAGAATAAACTAAAATTCCCAGTGTTTTTCAGTGTTTACTCTATTTTCGGGAAAAACGTAGAGTTTTCACGACGTTTGTTGCTTAGTTTATAAATATTTTTAGAAATATAAGTTATAGTAACTTGTAATAAAAGTAAATAGTTTACTACGAATCGATATCTAGTCAAAGGTTTCCCAAACTATATTCCGCGAACACTCACATAACTACTATTTTTTTTAATATTTTATGAAAACTAGCAATTATGATTCCTTCGTTCGGAATCCATTTGCGGTGAAATCATCATGCTTAATTTCAGCGCAAGTGTACATGAAAATCTGATTGATTTTACCAGTGTTTCTGATTTGAGTGTCATTAAATTCTTTATTCGCGAGTTTGTCAAAAGAATCTTTCAATGTGTCAAAACAAGTAATTATTGTTTTACTTCCGTTTTATACAACCTATGAATGCATGCGAAGCAGGATTTCATTTTTATGTTACAATTAAGTCAAAGTGCAGGAACAGACTGGACACCACACCATTTAAAAATAAGAAGTGTTTTGTTAACATATTTTTTTGTATTATTTTGAGTCGTCTGGTATCAAAAGCAGAATTATCCCATATATGTCGAAATTAAACTAATGATGTCACATTATTCTGCTGGTTTATAGTGTATGGCTAGAAATTAAAAAAATGTTTAAAAATCAAATAAATGTGGTACAAAAACGCAAAAGAAAATGATGCTTGGTATCAAAAGCAGAACTGTCCACGACGTTTGTTGAAAAGTAGAACAGTTTAGTAAATCAGGATTTCGACCAATCACAGAGTTACTTTAAGAGATGTCCCATACAAATTTTAAGTTGCACTCGTTAATGAGCTATGTTTAAAATTGAGTTTAAATTGATAAAACCCAAAAAGCCAACAATACGTTTTTCGTGTTTTTCTCGAAACTTCGAAAAATGGATAGTTCTACTTTTGATATTATACGATTCATTTATACTATTATGAACTGGACGACCTAACCAATAAGCCGAGTGTTCCGTTAAAATTTCCGAATTTGCAAAGTGTTCCATTGCAAAAAAGGTTTGGGAAATCCTGATCTAGTCGATGAAATGAAAACGTTTTTAAACTGATATGCTTATGGCACATAATATCATTCCTTCGCGTAGACAAATATGTGGAGCACTCATGCAGCCTTGCTATCGCAATGGTGGTCTTCAAGCAACGATGGGTACTATTATGATTGTAAATCACTGTCGTTTGATACTACTGTAATTTGACCATAGACATCGTTCAGAAAAGAATGTCAACATGCCATACAATATTTTATGCTTAATAACGAACGAATTACCGGTTGGTTTTTTTTTTGTAATCAATATGTTTTGTATAAATGATTACTGAGTTAACATAAATTAACTTTTAAATTCACCATCTTGAAAAAATAAAAAATCCCCGTTTCATATTGCATATCCAATGTAATATTTTCTTCATTTGATAAGTTTTGAACTTTCAAAACTTTTCTATGGAGTATAATTATGGTTTTTGTGTTGTCTCTAAAGCAGGGTTTCCCAAATATTTTCTGGAATGGAACACTTCGCGAGTCCGGAAAATATAACGGAACACTTAGCTGAATTTTAGGATTTTTTTTAAACGGTGTTGCAGCCTATAAAACCATTCCAATTTTTTCGGAACATAGTTTGGGAAACCCTGCTCTAAAGAATGACTATCAAAACTAGCTAATGTTGAATAATTATGTGATATAATAGTATACTATTATTTCTGCATAATCACACAAGCTGCCGGATGTCTTTATGACTACTTTTTGAGTTCTAGTATACAAAATATAATGTATCAATCTTATCATTATCCAAGATGGTTTTCCCAATCATTATTTTGTTTGTGTACATATTATACTGTGGCATAGCAGTCTTTGGGTGCTTTGACTGTGGCCATACTCAAAAATATTATTCGTAAACGATTTATTATTTATAATCGCAGTTAAATATATTATTTAGTTCCGATTGCTATCGGCACATGTCAACTGTCAGAATACGGAAATGACTACTGGCCGTAATTTATATTATTTGAATACCACTATTTCCTTAGTTTCTGTAAAAATAAGATAACAGTCAATTAATTATGCTTCTGTAAAAACTGAAATATAAAGAGTTTATTTGGGATTCTCTGTTTTTTTTAATAAGTTTAATACATATAATTTATATGATGTAAATTTATCATTTTTTGAATTAATTTATTATAACGATCATCCGACTTTTGACGTTGCTTTTAACGGATCAGGGCTATCGATTGAAATATTTTTAAAAAAAATCTAATAAATTACTAGTTAGTTAAATAAATGCAAATAATTTACGAAAATGTCGTCGTTATTCTGCCAGAAAACGTTAAGTTAAATGTTTTGAGATAATTGACTTTTTCAAATATGAAGAAAACGTAGCGAGGCGATAGACAATTAAATAAACGACAATTGACCAAATATTTTACAAGTAAAAACGTTTAGTCGTCTAATCGTCTTTGGTTAGCTGTATAAATAAGAAATCTGTACAGCTAAAAAGCGTTTAGTTATATCTGCCAACGAAATATACTTAGTTCGTATTACTTCTTTAAATATTGAAACAAATAAATGCGATATTGAGTCGGCTTGCTTTTTATGACTATAAAGTGCGTTTAAATCTATAGATCTGCATTTACAACTCAAAGCAACCAATTTTTGACTTAACGTTCTCTGGCAGTATACCGACGAAATAATAGTTCAATGACCAATACTAAAAATGCAGAAATTTAATTCCATGTTGACATAAAGACGCTGAAATTTTTATTATAATCTAAATATGTATTTGAAATATTAGTAATAAATAGAATTAGAAACCGGTGATAGATATCTCATTGAATTCCATTAAATAAATCAATTAAATATTTTACTAGTCATAATCTATTTAAACGTAAGTAAAATACTACATAATAATAAATCGAAATAAACGCATTGTTTGTTGAACCATTGAACTAATCTACATCGAATAAAAAATAACCTATTGAAATATTAATTTGTTTACAGATGTCATTGTTTGTCCTACTTTAATTTATTGTGATTTAATACAACTTTGTTATCAGTAATTAAAAATATGCGTAAATTTATATCTCATCGTGTCATTTTTGCATAAATTATCAGCATGTTGATGTACCACGTGTACTCCACAGAGTTCAAACGATTACATTTTATTTCAGATGAGTACTGAAGTGTCATAATTTATTAATATTATCTATGGACGTTGAACTGATTGAATAACTGTGCACTATTGACGATCTCGTGTCATGAGAATGATAGTATTACATTATTCATTACATTAGTAATTCTATAATACGATATTCGTAGAATCATATTGATTTCGAAACAAGCGAAGATATAATATAAACAATATTCGGATAATTATATTTACATGTAAATTTCATTCATAGAGTATTATATAATAATATACACATATAGTAATCGGAATCGATAGGCATGTATACCAAGTGGGAGCCGGTAAATTGCTCGAATGCAATTGCTCGAATGGAAATTGCTCGAATAACAAGATCCTCGAATAACCAATTCCTCGAACGTCAAATACTCGAATTACAAATTGCTCGAATTGAAATAAGTATTTATTTTAACTGTCTTCGCTCCAAATGCGGATCATATGACCTCTTAATGGAGTTTATCTCAACATAAGTGTTTCTACGAGAACTGCTTGTTAATTGATTACTCAAACTGTTTCTATATTTTTCCAGAACACATAGAAGACTAGGGCTAAGACAGAACAAACGGTTAGCTTATCTTTATTGCTACGCCCAATTTTTAGTAAGAATGGGTGAGAGGGTTTCAATAAATTACATATATGTGTGCCTTTAAACAGAAATCCATAAATAGTCAGAAAAAATATTTGATTAAAAAGTGTACGTATTAATATTCAAGCCCGTGACCTCCGAAAACAGAACCAACGACCTTTTCCACTCGACCACTGGAAACTTAAATAAAAATATTTTTTTATTATGAATTTTTTTTGATTTATGGTTTTTATTACCCGACTTGCATAAATATTTTTTTAAAGAATGAGTAATTAATGTTAAAACTTTTATAAAGCTTTTGTAAAAATTTTCGAGCAATTTGTAATTCGAGCATTTGACGTTCGAGGAATTGGTTATTCGAGGATCTTGTTATTCGAGCAATTTCATTTGAGCAATTTTATTCGAGCAATTTTATTCGAGCAATTTGTATTCGAGCAATTTACCGGGAACCACACCAAGTCCTTATTGTGAATTTAATCTACGATTTTAATTTCGTCGTTGCGTTTTTTAATATAATATTAAATTTGACAGCTTTGTTACTCCACTTGGTATGTTACAAACTGTGCCACGTGTTTTGCCTTTGTAAGAAGCATCATGATTATAATTCTTAAGTTATAAATTACAAAATAAATGCCTGGTATTTTTTACAATTTTCTACTGTACATAATTAGGGTATAAAATAATACCCCTGAATGTGACACGATCTGTAACACAAGTAAAGTAACAAAGCTATCAAATTATTTTTTTTTAAAAAATGAACTTTCACAAAGTTATAGCAGAATCCATCGAGAATATTAAATAGTCCTAAATTCTAACAAATGTATTTTTTTTTTGTACATTCAGTCTCGATGTGATTTTTTTGGAATACGAAATAGTCAATCAACCGAATTTTGTATCATGAGAGATTAACAAAATATGTAATAAAGAAATATTAATTATCACTCTTTTATCAAGATAGACAACCGATTGATAAAGATAATTATCGAACATTACCAAAAGCATAATATACTGCTTAATGTATAGTAAAAATCGATAGTTTTATTCTGTAACACTGCATATTTAATGAGAGATCTCACCAGGGCTAGGAATGTAAAGGAGTGCACCGGAACGGTGTTCCGGTTCATAAAATCCGTTATACGATCGTTTCGCTAGAATACCGTTGTTAATATATGACTATAGTGACAAACGATTAGAAACATTCCGATAATTTATTATATCAACTCAAATTATCTAATCGTTCCATACAAATTCCAATATTATTGATTATCTGTAAATGTAGCGAAGGTTGCGTCATCTATCTTTTTCATTCGATTTATCTAATGATAACTATTTATTTAATAATTAACGATTTATTTAATGATAATTAACTATTAATATAGATTATGATTGTTACGAATTTTCAATGATTAATTAAAAAAAAATAATCATTGAAAATTCGTGACTACAAAGTGATAACTCATCGACAATATTATATTATATCATTTTTTTTAATCTGGATGATACACGACGTGTTTTAACGTCATGTCACGTATTGTGATGATCTTAGCCATGTATTTAAAGTCTCTATCAAATAATTACGGAAGTAGGCATTTCTGCTTTACTTAATATGTAAATTAAATACAAGCAATGTAAAAAACGTAATGACGCATAGCAATCCTTCGTTTATAAAATTAGTTTCAGAAAGTTTTAGATTGCTGATATACAATTTAAATTAATGGTGAGTGAATTTTGGGATAATAATATAACATATTTTTATACCAATTCTACAATTAATACAATATATTTTCACCGGATCTTATCACGTTAAAAAAATTTAAGGACTTTATAAGAGGAATAGGTTTTATTTGAATAAATTTAATACATTTCTACCTGAAAACTCTCAAATTTAAATTTAATTGATATTAATGCGTGAGATGCATACACATCATTCCCAGTTTTCCCATCCATCTTAGTAATCTGAATAGTAAGCAGCTTTCATTAAACAACTTCTGTTGAAATGCTGTACCAAAAAGTTTTGGCAAATTCGTTAACCATTTGGTTTGCATTTATTTATGTTTATTCGTGCGTTTCAAAAGGATAAAATAAATGACTCATGAGTTAAAAAAATCTCATCTATCTATGGATCATTAACAACCAATTATGAAATAATAGGTTTAACCTCACCTGAATTGTGCTTGTACTTTCTAATTGCAATATTAAGATAAAGCCCTCAGCAGTTTAATATATTATTTAATAATGTTGTACGATGTAAATTTTGACCCTAAATACCTGGATTTTTTCTTTTCAAGAAAAGACATAGCACAGTTAAAAAGTTTGCTTTTTTTCCAAAAAATATTAAATTAAAATACATAAAGTCGTGACTTAAGAAGTGTTGGGTTGTTAAATTTAGAAAGTTCGCACTCAAAAATGCATGAAAATTACGTAAATATGAAAAAAATGCATTCCGTCAAAAGTTTGCAATTGACAGTGCACGATAGGATCGCGGTTTCTTTACTCCTGGTATAGACGGCACTATTATAATTCAATTTGATAGTTTTAACAATAGCGCTCGACACCTTGAAAGATCGTTGAATTTTTTGTTTGGCCAATGCTGAATATATTGAGGAACTATTGTAATTTGTTCGTTTGAACTCCAGACAAGGTTATATTATTGATAATTATTCTGCGCCTTGCCGATTCACTTTTCGCCAATTTATTCAATACGCTATCACGTGAAGAGAATGCACTACTTGTTAAGAAGTCTAGCAGTCAATCCGTCATGTTTTTGTCGTTGCGACAACTCCATTTTGTTCGCAACATGTGCCCTAATCTAAAGCTATTGAAAAACTAAAACAAAATAATCATCAATCCATTAAAACGGATTCAATTTTTTTTAAGTGAAGACAATTTACTCAGTTGCTCAACCTCTCTTTTTCCAAAGAAAGTAGGGATAGAAGGATAGGGCTAGGATAGGATTAGTGGCAAGCTAATCGCTCTCGATACGCCCCGTTCATAGGATAGGATGAGTGAGAGGGAGGAATTCAAAACATCACATACATCCATGCCTTTGAACAAGAAATTCATAAATCGATTGAAAAATCAATTTATAAAACCTGTCCGTAGTACCGGGATTTGAACCCGGGCTCTCTGTAGCCGAAGCCAACAACGTTGACAACTCGACCACACAGGCGGCAGGTGAAGACAATAGTGAATAATAACAACCATCACAAAAATCAATAGATATCGTCACCGTCTGCATTATCAAACATATATTTATTATATACTGTGTATATCTTTAAAAAATATACTGTTCACAACAAATGAAAACTGTATAGTTAAAACTATAAATCTAACCTTTTGCTTGAATGTATCTAACACTGAATTGATTCTCTGCTATCAACTTTTTTATCCGCAGTGATTATTGTATTATTTTCATTTCACGAAGTTACATGTTTTTAATTTATATTTATTACTATATATTTTTTTTTCTTAATCAACAAATGTCTAATAAGTGGTAGACATTACTTTGAATTTCCTTAACGCTGTATTTCGAAGAATCCTTACATGTATATTATATCCAAGGTGAACATTGAAACTTCATAGATCCTTAGTTATATATTGATTTATAAACCAATGTATATCCGTGACCGCTGCTCGTATCATCATCATCTTGATATGCTAGCTGTCGCTTTGCTTTTGCAACACGAAATGACCAACGGAAGGTACCTAACGTATATTTAAAACTATTTAACAAAAACATATTAAAAAAATACACAAAGCTGTAATGGTATCTTAGTTAGTTTGAGGCTATTTTTTTATAACCGGAAAGGCGATGGAATAATTGCCATACATTATAACATGAACGTCATTTTGAGGCATTAAAATTCAATTTACTACGTTCATATAATATCGTCACAATAGTACTAATGCTTTTTTTATTAAGTCATTTTTATCTAAAAATAATGCATAACCAAATAATCAGGAAACTCTGCAGTATTTTTTATGTGGGGTTTTTGTAGTTAAAATCAGTGCTAGGAATAAATTTTAATAGGCAATTTCAATAGCAATCACAGTGGAAGTATAAATGCTTTTTAAAAATAGTAAATAAATTGAAAACTCTCAGAGAACAACTTATCAACTGTGTTGTCAATTTATGAGACAACAAATTCAGTTTGTTCATAAAATCACATTTTTTTTGTTAACATGTGATTATTAAATCATCGAAATTTAAATTTACGTTCTACTGTTAAATTAGCTCGTATATCATTTTTTTGTTTTATTTAATAATTTCATAGACGTTATGTTGTTTTTCAATTGGTATGGATCTGCGGATGTAAATAAATCTGTCGTGCACCAACAAAGTACAAGAAGTCGTATTTAAAAAATACAACCTCCAAGGTAATTACCAAATTAAATTGGCAAAAAAAAATTTCGTTCTACTAAGTGAAGTCCAATAATTTCCTTGAAATTGACGCCTGTGTAACGCAGTTATACCTTTTAGAGCAGTGTCTGCCAAACTGTGTGCCGCAAGAAGTCTCAGGTGTGCCGCGAAGAAAGACGCCGCCTCAAAAATTTTCATTTTAAATAATGCCTATTCATTTAAATTTTCTTCAATTTCAAATTAATTCAACATCTAAGTAATCAAATAAATATTGGTCACGATCGCATATATTATACATTATAGTAGTCGACTCGACAAATTTTCCACATTTCCGTTTTTTAAAGCATTTTTATTTGGTGAGCCGAGGAACAAATCCCATTCACCAGTGTGCCGCGAAGTAAAAAAGTTTGGCAGACACTGTTTCAGAGTAAAGTGAAAAATATGTCTGCAGTTATTTTTATAAATTTGATTCAGATTCATATTTATACCATGAAAATAAATGCGAATTTTCCCACTATTATGTTATCATACAGTCTCTTTACAGCCAAAATACTTGTTGAAGTAAACACAATTATGAAGTCAGTTGCAAGGTCTCAGATAATCGATACTACAAATTATTGATTTTGGCAGGTTTTAATTATTTATACCGTATAAGTTACCTTGTAAAAGCCTTTTTCAAAACTAGATATATTAATGGTTGCAACAATAGATTATAATGAAATTGGTAGTTTTTTATACCACGAATTGAAAAGGGAACGTTTAAATAAAAATGTGCATTTTTGGCCAGATAAAAAAAGATTTTAATCATTGATACCTAATACAGATACAGAATATTCTAATTTATATATATATATATATATAACAATTAAATGTATATAAAAGAATGACGTACTTGGTTAAAATTATAACGTCATTAGAAATTCAGATAAAGATTTTTGATAATCTTTTCAGATATCTTGATTGAAGACGATTAGATAGGTCACACAATGTGTTCAATAAAAATACATAATATAATCTATCAAAAGTAGCAGGCCGTGTGAAATTTTGGCAGTAAGTTGTTAATGAATGATGTCAGATGGATCAGTTTTCTCCAATGTGATGCTTAGATTTTTTTTTAACTCCGCGTTCCCTCGCTGTGTTCCAGCGTAATACTCACTGACTTAAAATCAGACCTGCAGAAGACTAGTCACCTCTTTTGGGTGTACAACCTATTAATTTGCGGGTTTCACAGGCTCAAATCCCAGTACGCACACTATTAATAAATTCAATTATATGCTGCTATGGGTTGCTAGAATATATTTTTTTTATTATCTATTTTCACTTTTAGGGTGTTCACTGTCAATACTTGGTGGAAAGGCATTATATTAATAAAAACAATAATCCTTTGTACTTCATTCCACTTTATTTAATATGTCAGGACCGGTTTCGCTCATTGCGAGCATTGTCAACTGATAAGAAATATAATTTAACAATGCTATTTATACAAAATTGAAAAGTTATACACAACAGTTGGCATTGAAAAGAAATTGCCAATTACATTAAAGTGATTCTAAAATAACACAAAATTAAAATGTTCAACACATCTAACATATAATTAAAAAGTCATCCCAGATTCATAAATTCAGAATGCGATTGAAAGTAATTACAAACATAATTAAAATTTGGGAAATTTTTGACAAAGTGATAAAATGCTACATTAATAAAGTGAATATGCTTAATGATATGAATATGCTTAATGATAGTTTTATGTTTTCCCCGCTTCCAAGTAGTTGAACATTTTAATTTTGTGTTATTTTGGAATCACTTTAATGTAATTGGCAATTTATTTTCAATGCCAACTGTTGTGTATAACTTTTCAATTTTGTATAAATAGCCTTGTTAAATTATATTTCTTATCAGTTGACAATGCTCGCAATGAGCGAAACCGGTCCTGACATATTAAATAAAGTGGAATGAAGTACAAAGGATTATTGTTTTTATTAATATTATCTATTTTAACTATCACCATACTTGATCCGATATGGATAAAGTAAAACCTTGCGGCCTTTTTGTGTACTATTTTTTACTATATGATAGATTAAGATCAAAACACTATTTGAAATGAATTTATGTAATGTATGATATTTTTTTTTATTCGAAAAAAAAATGTATAAAATTTGTGGGTTGATGTTTACCAAGGTGCTAGTCGGTTGATAGAATTTTAGCAGCACATCACTGCATAAATTTATTTTTCAATCGATTTTGTAATTTGTGTTCGATTGCATGGCTGTGTGTGCTGTCTGTATTACCTTCCACCTCACACCTTTCAAACCGGGGATGGCGAAAGTGATTCGTTATATACTATCCTAGCCTATCCTTATTTAATATCTCCGTACCGGAAATGTTGGGATCAATGCTCAAGACGAGAGGTAAGCTGTGCGGACCGATCAAATATTAATTGAATAACTGTCTTGTAGTGCGCGCCAACCAGGAATGAGTGCGCGGAGGCTTCTCAACTGCTGCGCGGCCGCGAGCGCGCAGCTTAGAGGGAACGTTGGTTGGGATAATATCCAGTTATCGCAGAAAAACCCGTATTCAGATTTGATATGATTTATTAAGAATCTATATGCATGCTCCAAATTGTTTAGAAAAAATGAAATTGTATTTATTTATTGTTTAAAAATTAAAAGTACAGTACATAACATTACAGCTGACGCCAATTCGTCATCAATTCGTAAATTGTAAAATTAAATTCATTTTATGCGATATGTTAAAAATCAGCTCAAAACTTCTGTTACGCGATGTGGTCAAACCGGTTAAGAATCTGCAGCTCCTGAAAATAATAATAAAAAACGTATTCCCTCTATACAACCGTTTGGATTTCATTCAGAGGTGAAAAAAGACCATTCGATATCGCTATTGTGCAATACCAAACAATGAATGCAGGTAGATTTTATTCTGTATGGGTGGGAATTTCACATCATTTCAAGGATCTTTACATAAATAAAATATGTTTGTTCCCGTTCACAGCATTACAATACGATATTTAATTCAAAGACATCCTGTTTCAAACAATATTGATACAACCGAGCGACGAATATTGCTTCTGTCTGTCTAGGACAGTGGTCTTAAAACTTTCTGTTACTGCGCCTCCTACACGAAAAAAAAAATATCTTGCCCATCCTTTATTTCATATAATAATACAAACAATTTTTCAAGGGTAAAGAAATATTTTAAACTGTTCCTGCCTCCTTTTACCAATTTCCCCACCTCCCAGCTTAGAAAGCTCTGATCTAGGACATCTACATAGGTGTATTAGATTATATTAATAATTCTTATATAATTTCATCATAACGCATAAATTTTAGACAATTTTAAATACGAGAAGAATTCATTTACTGACCAGTTTTTATAAAATGTTAAAATTTAATGTCATATTTTTTGCTTATATTTTATTAATCAATGATAAGGTAATTAAAAGTAAACACACAGATATTTAACATTAATAAAAAAAACGAAATCGGAAAACCTTTTTGTTTTGTGAAAAATACATTTTTATAGAACTCTTTTTTCCGAAACAAATGAAAAAGAAAGTAGTTACCAATAGGGTATCCAATCCCGGAGCCTTTTTCCAATCCCGGGATTTCGGGATTGATCCCCTTTTTTTCGGGATCCCGGGATTGCGATTTTCTTACCGAGAAATTTGAAATCCTCAATTCGTTATACTTTTTCCCAGATTCTCACAGAACCTCGTTTTTTTTTTTTTTTTAGCTCACCGAGGAATTTGAAATCTCCGATTTGGTTACTTTTTGGATGCCCTAGTTACCAACTGTGTACATATTTGATTTTCACCTTCACCTACTCTTAAGCTTTTATATAATAATTCGCAGATATGCCTGTCTGTTATTAACCTTCTCACCGCGTATGACCGCTATGCATGTCCTAGCGAACATGCAATCAGCGCGCGTGAAACGTATCTATAAGAGCTATCTATTGTGCTAAAATTGTATAACTTGGTTGAAAATATTACTAAATGTATATTTTACCAAATTCAATAGATGGCATTAGTCAAAAAAGATTCAATATAGGCTAAAATAATTTATTTCTGGAACACGCCGTGAACATACGTCACCAATGCAAGATTTTTGTATAGTGTAAATAAGCGATTGAGTGCGGGTGAAATTGAAATTGTTCCGAGAATTTAAAATTATGAGCATGGTATGGTGTTGGCGCAGTGCTCTCGGTCGCGCGTGACGGTATTTTGCAATATGGCGACGTCACGCCGCAATTGTATAAAGAATGATTATTTTTGAATTAAACCGAAAATTTTATTATTGAAAAAGTTACTTTGGGTGGCAATTAACATATTTGATTAGTTGAAAAAATATTACAACCTATATTTATAGTCGAAAACGCGATAACAAAATCCGCAAAAAAGCAGCCGCGTACAGAGCATGCTCGCTAAATTTGGTGACGCGCGCAAAGGGTTAAGAATACGAATTGCGCTGTTTATTTAACTATAATCTCTTATCACTCTTACACTCTTATCACTTGGCCAGGTATCGCATATATATCTTTTTTACTTATCATAAAGATTGTGTTGCGATGGCGCCAGTAATATCAATAACATTTACACACTTTCCGACATACTTACTAATTTTCTAGGAATACTTCATATATATATTTAACATGTGTTTATTTTATTCTTTGTACTATGACTGTTACTGGAAAGTGTTTAATATTGTTATCGGATATAAATTCACAAAAAAATGAATTTAATCAAGGTAAAGTTAATAGTAGTCACACAGATAGTAAATTTTATGATTTTCAAATAATTAAAAAAAAACTTTGGTTATAGTCATTATTTGCTTAACGTGACTATATTATCTGAAAATAGCCATGCCTTTTTCCCCACTCCCTTTCTGTGAGTCATCTAACGCCGACCATGTGACATATTTTATTTATGTGAAACACAATAAATTCAAACAGATATTTTATTTTATTTTCATACAATTACAAATCGAATCATTGAATCATCCGTCACTGCCTCGGCAGCGTTTATATATCAGAGGTGGCCACACTTTTTTTCTAGGAGTGACTAGCTGATAAAATTATTGATTACGATCGACTGATATCGCTAGTAATTATATCACATGAGAATAATAAAAACACATCTTATAGATCCGCGATCGACGCACTGACCATCACTGCTGTATATAATATTATATCAATCGTTAGGAATAATTTAATTATATTGAATCATTTTAGTATTGTTAATAACTGAGATGCTTTTTCAATTTGGGGAGCGGTCTAATGACATTTGAATATCTCATCTGTTGACTGTTTTTCTGTATGAATGGGCCCATTAGAGGGGAAGTGTGCCAAGTGGTATTTTCGATAAAAATAAGTTAGATGCGTTGTAATGTAATATTCTACACGTCCTAAAGTATCGTAAAATTGAAGTAACCTCAGTTAATACACATTGCAATAGTGTTATATCCGTAAAATAAAAGTATGAAATCCACCATAACACCAAGTAAAGACGTGATTGTAGTTAAAGGTACAAGAAAAAAGTTTTACCATTTTACTAGTCGACTCTCCCTTGAGAGGTGAACTCAAGGGCTGACATAAGCTTATACATTATGATAGTATTTTGGATTAATACCAACTAAAGAAATGTATTGTAAGTTTTTTATTTTTTTTGACACAATTTTCTTTCGTTTTCAGATTAGCGAAACGAAAACGATGAAGACCGCGGGGCTGTTTTTGCTTGCGGTGGCAGCGCTGTCTGCGGGTGCTGCGGCACTATGCCCCGCCGAATGTGTCTGCTCGACTACGAACGAAGGCCTCCACAAAGCAGTCTGCTCGTCTACACTAAATTTGAACAAATTCTCCCTCAGAAACAAGCATCACAACATTAACATTATCGATCTCTCGAACAGTAGCATCACAAAAATCAACGGCGACCTTGATAGATTCACAGAGGTCGTCTCTATAGACCTCTCGTATAACAAGATCGAGCAACTCGAAAAGCTGCTTAAGAACTCGAAGAAATTAGTTCACTTGAATCTCACTCACAATGAGATGAAGCAGTTTAGTGCGTCTTCGATACCGAGCAGTGTAAGCTCTTTAGATCTTACTTCGAATCTGTTGGCTGAAGTTCCTTTAGATCTAAATTTTCTTAAAGACTTAGAGCATTTAGAAATGGGAGGAAATCCCTTAAAATGTTCGTGTGAAAACCTGAAACGACTCAATACTCTCAGAAACAGAGATGTGACGATGGACAAAATTCTCTGCTTTTCTCACTCCAAACATTTTGGTGGAATTTTCTGGAAAGAAGTGGATATTGTTGATGTGTGTGCTGAAAAGAAGTCACATGGAAAAAATTATAATTTGCTGGGAGACATGATGCTCGGAGACCAACCGGCGGATACTGAAATGATCGGCGATGAAACTACTCAAAAAAAATCTATGGCAATTACAGCTTTGGGTGATCTTGAAGTGGGAGAAGTTTGGGAAGGCGAAGGAATGCAAAACGATGATGATGCTAAAGAGTTTATCGGAGTCTCGAGTGCAATTTCCACGACCCCCGAACCCGAAATAGATCCTAGTGAAGGTTCAGGAGATGTTTTCGCTGCTGAAGATATCATTATATCAAGAAAAGATGTATCTCAATTTGCACAATTGAAAGAAGATACCGATTATTTGACTGAAAATTCTACAACTGAAGAGCCCGAAGGATCAGGAGACGATTTGGGCTCCGGCATAGTGTTCAGATCTTTTGATAATTTGTCAGACAATGCATCGTCAACTGTTGAAACTTACATTGATGATTACGATGGTAGCGGGGATGATATGGAAAATATTACCACAAGCACGGAGCCATTTATTACAGGATTATTCAATCCATTTTTCTATGATGGTCAGTTTGATCACAACGCAACTACATCAGAACCGTTTATTATTCCTGATATGCCAACAGTCTTTCAAGGGAAGATCGATTGGGATGCAACTCCCAGTGAAGAAACGTCGACTGAACCACCAAAACCTGTGGAAGAAATTTTAACAAAAATGAATATTGGCTCTGTTGAAAGCGGTATAGTTGAATCATCAGATAATGGCGCTCTCAATGAAGAGTTACTCGAAGAATCTAAAGAAATCCCTAAAAGTTCTGTTGGCACATATGTGTGTATAGGAATTCTAATCTTTCTCTTGGTAGGCCTTATCGGTGTAGCTACAATCAAAAGCCAAAGGCGTAAAAAAAATAATCAAAGAGTCGAAAGACAGCAGAAAAAAGATATTGAAAAAGCTGGACGGGAAATGGTAGATATGAATAAGTCATTACTAGGTAAACCTGACATCCCGCCGAATGCGAAAAAAGTTAACGGCAGCTACGAGCTTGTTCCCACTCACGATGGCAAAAAGAAGAATGAGAATGGCAATTTAGACAACAGAAAAAGTGTTGAAGAAAATATTCCAAAGTCTAAGGCTCCTGAAATCAATGCAGCGCCCAACGGTAGCACTAATAAACCAAACGTTTCCGTTCCCAGTCAAGGTAAATATACTCCTGTCGGAGAACCACCACTCATTGGAATAATGCCAGAGAGGTCTGAACCCGACGGCCCCAAGACTAACGGTAATAATTATTCAGACATGAATTTGTTACCGCCCCCGCACGAGTCTATGCCTTTATATCAGCCAGATTCTGGAAGGGTTATTGTAAAAATGACTGAAACTCCTAAGCCAAAAACACCTGTTCTCGTAATAAGAAGTCGGGATGATGGAAAAATTGTCACCACACCATCTCTGGATCAAAGTCCGACACATAAGAATGCCACTTGATCGCAAACACAGTGACGTTATTAAAAATAACTCTGAGCTTCAAATAATATTGTTGATGTGTTGTTTAAACGAGTATTTATATTTTATGAATATAAAATTTGTTCATAGCAAAATTCAAGAAGACAATAATTCGTTTTTTTTATGATTTAAAATTTCTGCCAAAGTGTTTGTAGTCCTTGGCATTGAAAGTGCCTTAGTTTATATTGTAGAAACAATACATTACATGCTATTTAACATGAAGAGAGTTTGATGTGAAAATATTATCTGTTTCACGCGTAATTCGTTTAACTTACAAGCATATATATTTGATATCTATCCATCATTTAGGTACTATTTATTAAAGAATTTAAATGAATCACAGATGACTTACGCTGAATGCTTTTAAGATTTGGAGAATGGTGTATTTTCTTATTTATGATTAATGTTTAAGTGAAATTATTACCATGCAAGGCTAAAGTGTCATTTATACTAACTATGAAAGAAAATAAAATGTGGTTTAGAGCTAGCTCTTGGTACTTATTTAAGTGAGTGAATGACGACGCTTAGTCTTTAACTGATTAAAAATAAGAATGATTATTGTAAACCTAGGAAAAACTATTTTTATGAAGATTTTTGCAAATAGTTCCTCTTCTAGATTCAACAAATTGTGATATATTATTCTAATCTTAGTATTTTTCTTTTGTAAAATATTATCAATAGTCGATAAAATGACAGACTGTCATTGAATTTTCCACTCTTTTTAAATTTTAGTAAAGAGTAACGAATCAAAAGAAAAATATTTTTATAGTATTTACAAATTTGCACTGTTATTATTTGATGTATAAGCAAGCGTATAACTATAAAGACAGTTTTTATACTAAGATGCTGCTATTATTCCAGTACTAATAGATCTTTACTCTCTGGTGTATAATTCTATACCAGTGAAATGTGTGAAGAATATAGTAAAAAAATATGTATTAATGATGGTATAGATATCTGTGAGATTTATATTAATATTTTTGTCTACCAACTGCCATTTGACGAAAAAGTGCCATCTGTTGTTTCATTATTAAACTTAATGTATGAAAACATTCACACTTTTCCTGACAATAATATTTAATTATCTTATATTGCATAATCTTTCGAGGTTTCTTTTCTCTAAATAACACCATGCAGTTATTATTAAAAGTCAATATCCTTTGCACTCAGAAGCAATTATGATTTGATAATATGTAATAGCTTACACAAAGCAGGTCAACATTCTGTCTTCCATATTTAGTAAAATGGTATTTACTAATTATTTTATTCACTGTAGATGTTCTTATTGTTTGCAATTGTTACCATTAAGCATGTCATTCGATTTTTCTACTGATCCTTGAGGCGATGTTAAAGGTTTTTTTTATACGGATACAAGATTAATACGATTCAATGTTTTTTCTTATGAAATGAAGAGCTTGTTATATGTTTTGAAATATCACTTGAAGATATAAATTTAAAGAGTAGAGTAATAAAAGTGAGCCATATTATGAAAAGGTCTAGTAAATTTGGGACTCTTTGGGTCCTATTTGAAACATAATTAAGTATGCAATTACGGAAGAATATTACATCCATTAGATCTTTTCATAGTATATATCTTTGTATTTGATTTTTATATTTCAGCCTTGAAAAATATACAATAGATGGCAGTAATTAAATGATTGAAAGCGCTATTTCGATTAAATATTTGCTTGACTTGTGTGTGCAATAAAAAATATATTGATACTTCGTATTAAACATAATGTATTTTTTAAGGAATACTAGGTAACTCTTTTATTTTAGTTTTGTCTGGAATATTAATGAAGATGAATCATCCGAATTAATTGCTGTATTAAAAATTCCGACTAGTCATCAATTGCCTGAATAAACTTTGTAGAAGAACGAATGATATGCCATAATGGTTACAATATACAATATTATTATTAAGTACTGTATTTCGAATAATATAAGTTAATTTATCATGTGAGATGTGAAAGCAGTTGAAAATAATCTATTAGGGATCGAAATAGACTGAGGGTGATATCGTCGGTATACTGCCAGGAAGTGTCAAGCCGAAAACCTCGTTTTGAGATAATCGACTTTTTTGAATAACATATAGCGAAATGAAATGCGTCAAACAAATTAACAACAATTGACCAAAATGTTTACAGTAACATAATCCTCTTCCGGTAGCTGTAAAGATAATAAATCAGTACAGCAAAAAAGCATTAAACTATTTATAGGATTCTGCCAGTTATAACTGCCAACGAAACTTACTTTGTTTATATTACTTTTTCAAATATCCAAATAATAAAACAGAAATATGACTAAACTTGTTTTTTGAGATGATAGCTTGTTTAAAACTTATTGTTCTGCATTTATAACTCAAAGCACCCAATTTTTGACTAAACTTTTTCTGGCAGAATACTGACGAGTTATGCAAATGAATGGAATTGATTTTGTAATGTTAATATTTTTTTTATGAGCTGCGCTTATATATAAATGTTAGTTTAATCAAATAAATATATTTGCTGATTTGCTTTGTTATTGTTATAATTAAAAAGTAAAACTCCAACAATAATTAGTGTATAATGCGTATTTTTTTTTACCATAGTTTAATGAATAAGCAACCATTTTTCTTTTTATCAAGAATCAAATTTCCATTATTGTAATAATTAATTTGTTTGGTATATTGAATCAAACAATAATAATTTATAAACTTGATTCCTCTCTCGTCATATATACCTACATAGATATGGTTGTAAATAAAACAATTTAGCAATAGTAATACTTATTTGTAAAAATAGTCATAGGTCATCAATATGATTTTTAAAAATAAAATTTTAATGAAGTTATGTAAATCTTTTGTTTCATTTACTCTTTTGACTCAGAATGAATGGGTATCATTAATCTACTTGCTGTCATTCCCGTACATAAACAGGATCAAGAGTTGGACCCCACACTTCCACCTTGAATACATTATTATGATCATCCTATATCCTATATGAAAAGATAAATCTCGTTTGTTGTCTGGGCAGAGAAAGGGTGAATAAAACTCTTCACATTTATTAATTTAGTATCACATCATTTCCAGTCTTTCCTTAACCTCATGCATTGCTAATGATTTCTCAACCTTTTTGGGCTCTCGTGCCCCTTTTGTGTCCATATTTTCCATATTTTTCCATGGCCCCAATACCCGTGCAAATAAGTTTTTCGAGGCTCGGGGATTGAAATATACCAAAACACTTTTCAATTCTTTGAACATTTTTCTCATTTGCAGATTTTAAAATTTTACCCAGGAATTTACGGATTTCCCAAAATGGAAAGACGCGAGACATTTCTTTTTAGCTATAGCTTCCCAGAATTTTAAAATATTTTGTCGTTGGCGTATATATGGGTTCCCGGTAAATAGCTCGAATGCAATTCCTCAAATGGAAATTGCTCGAATAACAAGTTCCTCGAATAACCAATTCCTCGAACGTCAAATGCTCGAATTACAAATTGCTCGAAATTTTTTACAAAAGTTTTATAAAAGCTTTAACATTAATTACTCATTCTTTAAAAAAATATTTATTCAAGACGGGAAATAAAAACCATAAATCAAAAAAAAGTCATAATAAAAAAAAAAAAAATTCAGTCACTCGGCCACTCATCCAAATGTAAATAGTCCAACTATCAGTGAGGGATTACTTCATTAGCTTATGAGACCCGAGCTTATTTTATAAATGCTCCATATCTTTTACACTCGGTTTTTAATATTCATTATTACTTTACATGAAATTCGGCAACGTTTGGCAAGGTATCCAAAAAACAGGGCCTCCCAAGTTCTTTGTCCGCCACTACCCACTACAAATTATTTGAAATATTATGATAAAAACCACCACATCAACAAACATATCAACTCAGGTTTGATGTCAAGGAGTAAAAGGTTGCCATGTCCACTGGCATGATTATTCATAATTAATTATTGATTTTCCAATCGATTTATTAATTTATGTTCAAAGACATAGATGCCTGCGATGTTTTCATTTTTTCTCACCCATCCGATTCTAAAAATGAGAAGTTGCAAGGGTGATAAGCAGCGGCGGATTAACCTATAAGTGCAAGAGGCGCGCGCTTGCGGCCTCCAATCTGATGGGTCCTAAAATAAAATTAATTTAAAAAAACCCATATTATGTGTTCAATTAAGTTTTAGTAATTCGAAAAAGAGGGCCTCCAAATTTAATTGCGCCTCGGGCCTCCCGACTGTTTAATCCGCCATTGGTGATAAGCTCACTATAAGTCCAGCCCTAGCATTATCCATTTATATTTACTCTTTAGTAGCGGTGAAGTGTATTATAGAGAAGTATAGGTAAGCTTCTAACATTTGAGGAGCAAACATTAAAAAAGTGATTTGGTCATAAATTTTGAAAAGTGTCGTTAATATCAGTTCTGATAATCCAAAGTAAAACAATAATGGAAATCACAGTTAGTGTTCAAAAAAGTTTTTTTCCTGTAAAAATTAAAATTGTAAAGTAGACTTTTTGAAGCAAACCGTGATTTCTCCAACACTCAAATCATCATTT
Organism: Himalopsyche tibetana; assembly: GCA_030503985.1. Classification (NCBI taxonomy): domain Eukaryota; kingdom Metazoa; phylum Arthropoda; class Insecta; order Trichoptera; family Rhyacophilidae; genus Himalopsyche; species Himalopsyche tibetana. Next base: position 6,993,529 of record JAPJYX010000014.1, read on the forward strand.
CCCAATTATTTGTGCGACAGATTACTTTTTGAATGTTTGCTCTTCATTTATATAAATACTCAATTATGAAATTCATCTAGCCAAATAATGACAGAACCATTTCAGTTTATAGATGCTAATGGGCTTGTCAAATTGTCCATATACTCAAACGATGATTAAGAAGTGATGATGATAATGATTACCTATCTGGCAGTTCAATAATATAAACTAAAATGATGCCCTTAAAGCTGTACCAAAAAGAATTTTGTTAGGTCTAGCAAGATTACAAAGAAAGGGTTATTTTCAAAATGAATAATATGGTAAATAAATTATTCATTATATATTGAAATATTTTTGTGATATTAAATATTCCGAATCAATCATTCATAAACTAACATGAATCTATATTGACCTTGAAATGAAGAACCTTACATACTTTTACATATATTATATACATATTATTATAATATACTTTATATATTAAAATTGTACCAGAATAAAAACGATTAGTCCAAAAATTTTATATTCAAATTAATATTTGTACAAATGCTTTTCCTGCCATCTGTGATCATATTTTAATATTTTTATTTTTTTTACTGACGGCATCTATTAAATTTTGTTTATAGACATTTATAAAACTTTTCTTAAGCTTGACTATTTATTGTGAGATATCTTTATGCTGCTTTATAGAATTAGTTATTTAAAAATAATATGTAAATAGAGCACATTACAGTAAACTCCTGATTATCCAGTCTGAAGATTATCCATTCATGAATTCAATAAATATTTTGAAAAATATACGCGATTGACTTAATTGAGAAATCGAAGGCTTTGAAATCTGTGTATTTTGGTTCAAAACTAAATGGAGTTTAGCAGTTATTAGATAATGCATCTTCTGGTACGATTGAAAGCATATTGAAAACGATCATATTATTAAAATCCATGCCATAGAAAGTCAAGAATCAATGAGTAACATCATTAATAAAATTTTCAGTATTTTGCTTCTTAAGACCCTTTATAGTTTATAACAAAGATGATGACTTGATTAAGTTCTGGAAAAATATGTCAATACTGTTAAGGATCCATGAAGTATAAAATCAGGTTAAAGAAAGATAGCCTTTACAAAGTTTTGAAATGGATTAGTAAAGAGAACAATGAAGAGTAATTGGAATACGTAGTATTTGATCCCCGTTTTTTAGCTAATGAGTGATATATCAAACTCAGTCAAACAGAATAGAAAAAGAAAAAAATGTCACTCACATTTGCCACAGCGGTAAATCAAATATAACAGTGTAATAAATAATTCTTTGGAAAATTCAAACTAATATTAGAAAATTATTTAAGATTTCTTTGGTTTTGTAAACATGCAAGAAACTGTATAACATTTTGCACTTGTAGTGAAATCTATTAATTCATAATCAATTTCTATGAGTTATTATTGAGCAATGCTCAATAACATTTTTAACAAAGACGATAAATACTGATTACAAATTATATTTATTTTAATTTGGCATTTGTGAAGTTTGGTTGTAACATTATTGTTTATTGTTGCTTATACATATAATATATGATATAAATGTAGTTTCTCTTAAATAAAATGGTGTGCCAAATGGTTTTTTTTTTTGTTATTTTTCCATCGTTTTAATATCCATTGCAATAATAACACATACATACATACATATTTGACTGAAAATATTATATCATGCATTTAAGGGTTAAGCAAACCAAAATTAATGGCTTCCTTGAGGAATGAATACAAATATTTCCAAAAGAGAGCATGCTAGCCCTCCTCAAGTTAGCCTGGACAATCGAGAGTCTACTTTTATAGCTTTATAAAATTACAGGAAAATAAGATAATAAAAAAAAAACAAATTATCAAATATTGTGAACTATTAAAATATTTGTGTGTGTATTTTATTATTAATGTAATAAGCTTAGTGTCAATACTAGGCTTTTATTTAAAAATTCTTACAGATACATGGTAACACAACAATAATATACTACAAAATCGTTAAAATCTGATCATATGTCTTCAAATTGATTACAGATAGAACTTTAAAACTATTAATAATTATGTGAAAGGTGTTAGAAGTTTAAGACTATTTCTTTCTTATTTTAATCAGTCAGATAATATAAAAGTTTGCATACATAATTTGGCTGCGATTTTTTAACAGAATGTAAGTTTTTGAGACTAGGCTCTACTCAATGGTATGTTTCAATACAAAATTAAATTGCTCTTAAAAAATAACCATAACAGTTTTGATTCATGAATATATTTTTAATTTAAGACATCACAAACCTTATCAAAGTCATTATTAATATTGAAATTAAAGTTGAGTTTTTATATATATTATACATCTAATAAAGAAAATTTATAGCCTAAGGATCAAATTGCATAAAAATGCATAATATATAAAATTTATGATATTAAGCCCGATTAATATAATATTGCAATTATCCATCTGAATTATATTGCTGCCATTGATATATAATTATGTCTTTGTTATTGAAGGACCGAAGGGCTGTAGATGTTGAGAAATGTCTTCAATGATAAAATGTATCATGGGCATACATAGTTTTGATATTAAATAATTTAATCATTACACTAAAGTAATTTAATAAATAACCAGTGTATTATAAATCACTTTCATGCATTTGTCCACTTCTTATTTCGATATGTCCGTCAGAACTGTTCAGGAATCGACCAGTAGCTAAATCTGAGTCTTGCTGCGGAGAGGAATGTAAAACCTTGGACCTCCTTCTTTTACGACGCCGTTGATCTTCACTTGAATTCAACTCCTCTAGAAGGTCTCCACTTGATCTCGTCCGACGTCGAGCTCTCTTCTTCTGTTTTGTTTGGCTCAACCCAACTCCTGACAGTGAGTGGAAAGACCCATTTAAGCGAGGCATTAGCAACGCTTCGTCATAGCTCGGAGGCGAGATCAGATCTCTCGGATCAGGTGCATTTATTTGGGCTTCTTGTTCTCTTCGTATTCTTTCTTCTCGCAATCTTTCTCTAGATTCCGCAGCAACTCTATCTCTTTCGACCAGCGCTGCTTGATGTTTTGCTTCGTTTACACGACGTACCAGCATTATCACAATGCAAATTCCAAAGAATGTACTAAATATGACAAACATAAATGAAAGAACTCGTCTATTTTCTCCTAATCCAGATTGAGGGTTCCAAACATAATAACAAGCTTCCATCCAATTTTTTCCAGATATATTAGAAGGACTGTGGCATATCAAGCTGTCTGTGCTCCAAACTTTTGGTGTACCATCCCTCAAATAGCTGAAAAGTTCTTTCATGCTCTTTTCAAAACAGTCACATCGCCACGTGTTGTCTCTCATTGATATTTCAACCAGTTTACTGTTACCTAAAAAATAAGAAACTTTCCAGGTATTTGTGAAACGGTTTTCTGATAAATGTAGAGTTGTCAGGGACGGCAGCTCAAAAAAGGTTCCGTTATCTATCAGACTCAGTCGGTTGAAACTTAAATCTAAAGTCTGTAGACTCTGTGATTTCATATTGCTCGGAAGATAACTGATCAAATTTCTTGATAGATTTATATCCAAAATTGAATAAAGCTCGTCAAAAATGTCACTGCTCAAACTTTGAATTTCGCACATACTTAAATCTAAGATCTCCAATGATCGAGAGTATAAACTTCCAATGTGGGAAATGTAATTTCGTGACAAGGAAAGAATTGTCAACTTGGGAGTGTGCGTGAAAGTTTCTGAGCTAAGTGAAGGAATCAAATTAACGGATAAGTTTAATATTTTCACATCATACAATCCTTCAAACGAGCCTTCGTGAACAGATCCGATTGCATTCGATGATAAGTCAAGGTGAAAAAGCTTAGTATTGTTAATAAAATCTCCAGCATCCAAAGATCGGATCATATTTCCTCGAAGTTTAGCTTCTAGCAAGTTTGGTAAGCCCGACATGTTAGCTTTACCCATATTACAATACGACAAGTCAATGTAATTAACGGATAATGAATTTAAGATGCCAACATTACTAGCAATAATGAGTCTATAATTATGGGAAAGAATTAGACGCCTTAATGCCGGCAAATAGTTGAAGTCGTCTGTTCCAATGAAACTGAGTTCACAATGGCTTAAATCCAAAAGTTCTAGAGTAAGAGATATAAGTCTTTGAATTTTTTTCAGTGGGTTGAAGCTTAAAATAAGCTGCCTTATATCACTCAGACCACTTAAGGGAGATCGCCCTTGAATTGTTGTAATGCCACAGCCACTAAGTTCCAATGTTTGTAAGGAGTTGCTGACCAAATAATCGGATGTCTTCAAACTGGAGAATGTTGTCAGCTGATTCCCTGATAGCACCAATGTCTTTAAATTTTCAGCTGGTCTGAGTAAATTATTTGGGGTGATGTCATCCCAGGAGGTTATTTTGTTTTTGGATAAGTCCAAAGTAGTCAACAATGTCATGTTTAAAAAAATAGTTGATGGAAGCCCTTTGATTTGATTTTCACTAATATTGAGTTTTTCCAAGGATGTCACGTATATCAAATCAGTTGGCATATTATCGAAGTCGTTTTTCGACAAATCCAATATCTTTGTCTGGAAACAAACAAATTTGGGTTACAATTTTTAATTCTCTGAAAAAAATTAAATTAAACTAGAATATTTTTTAAACTACGTTATGAGTGTTATGAATTATTATAAAAAATGTTGATTCTCAGCTTGGCATAAATTTACTAATGTGTTATAAGCAGGGCTGTGGAGTCAGAGTTGGAGTCGGAGTCGTGAAAAATGAACGGCTCGATTTTTTTTGAAAAAAATATTTTATGATGTGCATTCAAACAAAATAAGCCAAAGTGTTGACATTTCATGCTTGACTGACTAAAGATGATCTGATGGAATACATAAATTAAAGTTAAAATTAAATTATTGAAAAATCTCCTAGGAGTCGGACTCGTTAATTATTTTAAAGCTGGAGTCGGAGTCGTCTATTTTGTACACGACTCCACATCCCTGATTATAAGTGTCAGAAGAATATAATCTATAATGTGATTAAATAAATAACAATAAGTAATTGTTACAAATATCTATATAAAATATATTATAATTAATCCTCGTTCTGAGAAAAAACGTTTATTCAAAAAGTCATATTTTTTATCCAAAAGTCGTTATCCCACTACCACCCATTGTGTGCCTGCAGCTAATGTTGTAAGGTCGCCTTCCACAATGCAACCGATAAAAAAAGGAGTCTACCCCTCACATTTATGGCCAGAGCAGAGATACACCGGACTGATTTAAAGCCATTGATACTATAGTGTTTAAGCAAAAAAATAAAAAAAGTTAATGATTAGCTTTTACACTTAAATCTAGTTGATTAAAAGTATCCTATATATAATCCGTATATTGGGAGCCCATCGTTTTTGACGAGCTTATTGACTTAGTGTGGGATCAAGGTATCATACATAACTAAAACTTTGTATCATAACGTACGTTAACAATTCGGTGTATGAATTTTTATTTTTCTTACATTTTTATATACATATATTGTACTTTTAATTCGTATTAAAAAATGATCTAGAACGGAAGGTTTCAAAATGGGGCCTTAGCAAAAAAATTGTTTCGGAAATGCACAAAACAAACTATGTGGTTGAAATTTTAGGAGAATTGAGCGGCTTAAATATAAACCAACGCAGGGATCACAAATGCATCTACTTGTTCAAAAAGACAAATTAAAAGCTTTCATTAAAATGCCGAAGTTATGATAATCAAATTTACAAAGAATGAAAAAGATGTTTTCACTTTTAAAAGATTTCTTGGCCACAGCCAATATTGAAGAAGCAAAAATATTTGTATTGAACACTTGGATGGTTTGTTGCTGCATTTTTTAAAACATTAATTTCTCAACATTTTTGTGGATACAGAATCCGTTTATCGACGACGAAGAAGAAGAATTTGAACTGACAAAAATCGAAAAAGAAAAATTGATACAATTATCATTGCGATAACATCTCATTAAAATAAAAGTTTCAAAATGAAACAATAATTCAATTTTGGAAGAATCTAAGTGAAAAATATACATCTTTGTGCTTCTACTCTTCAAAACGTATTTTTATGCAAAACGTGTTTTTCGGCACTGGTTGCAATGAAAACCAAATATTGAGCAAGGTTAATAATCAAAAGAGAGTTATGAGCTGCACTCAACACATTGCCCTCAAGATTTGATGCACTTTGTGCCAATAAACAACAGCAATTTTGATGCTTTAAAGTAGTTTAATTTCTAATTTAATATAAAAATAAATGTACATATTCGTAGTGCTTTTTTTACGAAACGTGAAACGGCGTTCCAGCACATTTTTCTGGGCATTTTTAATGTTTAAAATCAATTTTAGTAAAAAAAAAAACCTTGAAAACCACTAGCTGTTTTTCCCTATTGAATGTATCATAATGAACCGGGTATCGCAACACTCAAATGTAAAAAGATGTCATAATACAAAACAATATCAGGTCCATAGACTTACTCTGCGATCAGAAACAGGGATTTAATGCTTGATTTAGTGCGCCTTTTAGCGTGACGGATCTAATAGATTCGAGTCCAAGAACGAACAACATTTTCTTCAATCGATTTATCGATTTTTGTTTAAAGGCATGAGTGTTTGTGATATCTAAACATTTCCTCCCACCCTTTCAAATCTAAAATAAAATAGACAAAGCGAGAGAGATTGGTTAATCACTAGTCCTGTCCTGTCCCCATATATTTATTCTTAAAAAAGAGAGAGGTTGGATTCAAGCAATTCGCGTAAAACAACATTCGTTGAGAAATCTCCACTATTAAGTTATATGCTCTACATTAGGAACGGACATAGATAAGAAAAAAAACTTTGTTTAAATATTGACAAGTTCCGGCATCTTTTTTTTTCTAAAAAACACTGCATGTTTTTATATTATATGTTATCGTTTTTGTTCTATTAATGATAGTTTTTTTTGTAATAAAATTATTTTTATTTAAAACGTGCCTGTTTTACCATATTTATTAAAAAAATAAAAAGTAGGGGAGGCGCGGTTTTTTTATTTTTATTTTAGGGAGGCGCAATAGCATAAAGGTTGGAAACCGCTGGTCTATATGATCTGCCATAATGCAAGGACGGGTTAGCTTTCTTAAGAAGAAGCCGCTATCTGACCGCGCTCTGTGTTTGTAATATATGAAAATCTAAGTCATATTCATTTTTTTTCTGCTTAATTCTTGCGTGCGACGATTGATTCCCTGTTTTTAAAATAAAACAAAAAATATTTTCTATGTATCGTTCCGAAGCTTATTGCAATCAAATCTGAATATAAATAAACGAAAAATGGTTTTCTTCGGTCGATTTGGAAAAAAATAATTTCTCTAATGTCTAAAAGGCAAAATGTACGAGATTTTTTTAAACCATCCAACCACAACCACAATCACTACTGATAACTGATCTTTTAACCTTCTCACCGCGTATGACATCTATGCATGTCCTGGCGAACATGCCCTCAGCGCGCGTGACACGTATAGATGTCATGGAAATTTCAAACCCTATATAAGAGCTATCTATTGTGTTAAAATTGTATAACTTGGTTGAAAATATTACTAAATGTATATTTTACCAAATTCAATAGATAGCATTAGTCAAAAAAGATTCAATATAGGCTAAAATAATTTATTTCTAGAACACGCCGTGAACAATAAAGCGAAATAAGCGATCGAGTGCGGGTGAAATTAAAATTGTTCCGAGAATTTAATATTATATGCATGGTATGGTGATGGCGCAGTGTTCTCGGTCGCGAGTGGCGGTATTTTGCAATATGGCGACGTCACGCCGCAATTGTATGAAGAATGATTATTGTTGAATTAAACCGAAAACACAAGAAATATATTGTATTTTATTATTGAAAAAGTTACTTTGGGTGGCAATTAACATATTTGATTACGTTGATTTGATGTTGTTGATTACGCTGGGTGCATATCAAACGTCTTTCCAACATATTCCGGCGTACCTCAAGGATCTAATCTTGGCCCAATTTTATTTCTTATCTTTATTAACGATATTATAGAATGTATACGTGAATGTATACTGCTCTTTGCTGATGATTTAAAACTGTTTTTACGTATCAGTAATGAGTCTGACTGTACTATTCTGCAACAGAAAATGAATGCTATTTTGAATTGGTCAATAAAAAACAAACTCGACTTCAACATTTCAAAATGTTTTTGTATTTCCTTCTCTTGCTCAAGATTATCCATCACATATGATATCTAATGATGCTTTAAAGCGTTTGTCTGAAGTTGTTGATCTTGGTATAAGATTTGACTCCTCTTTCACCTTTCATTCACATATAACTTCTATTGCACTGCGTGCAAGCAAACTTCTTAAGTTTATTGTTAGACAAAGCAAACCATTTGAAAACCCAACTGTGTTTCGGTCGCTTTATGTTTCTTTGGTCTTAAGTAAGCTTGAATATGGATCCATCATTTTGAGCCCATATGAGAGTTCATACAAGCTGCAATTGGAGAGAATCCATATGAAATTTTTAAGATATTTTTATTTCAAAAAATTTATATTCTTCCCCTTTGATAATTCCTCAAAGGAATACTACCCCACCAAATTTCTTTTAGGAATGTTATCATTTCACTCTCTTGAAGCTCGAAGATCGTTTTCAAGCTAAAAGCATTTTTCTCTTCTCCTTCGGGGCCGAGTTAATAATCCTGAAATTCTCATGACTATTAATTTACATGCTCCCAATTTATTCTTACGTGGGCGAAACAATGAGCAAAAACTTTTATTTCTAAAAACTTATACCTCGCTTAGAAGGTATGAGTCACCAGTTCCAAGGGCCGTTAGATTAATCGACGCATTGCCTAGAGAAGTGGACATTTTTAGTGATGGTACTTGTGAACTGTTTGATAAATTTTTCTATTGTATTTCTTGATTTTTTATGTTGAATTTGATGTACTGTGTATTTTTATTTTATATTTTGTCTTATTATATTTTCAAGTGCATGGTGAATTGGCGTCAGCTGTTATGTCATATACTGTAATTTTAATTTTTAACAATAAATAAATAAATATTTGATTGGTTGAAAAAATATTACAACCTATATTTAAAGTCGAAAACGCGATAACAAAATCCGCAAAAAAGCAGCCGCGTACAGGGTATGCTCGCTAAATTTGATGACGCAGGCAAAGGGTTAACTATTGAATAAAGATCTTATCATTCTGTTCTTATTCTTTCTGAAAGGGGAAGTTGAGTGAGTAGCTTATCATATTACTATTATATATTAATTATTGAAGACTACTTCTATTACTACGGTACTTAATATCAACGCATTGAAGAGGACTCATTATTGAGTTGTTTCGCTCCGGGACCTAATAATTGGTCCAGTTCCGCTCCATGTTAAAATAACAATTAGGTACATATATGAATGTAAATGTTAAAATTATAAAAAAAAAGTATTTAAAATGTATGATTTCTTATTTTCATTATTAATTATGTTAAACAAAATTGCCGACAGCAGATTGTCTTCCATTATCTGCCTCTTCTAAACTGATATTTATTTAAATACTGAAAATAATCTCTCGATATTCGCTTGGGTAATGAGCATATTGGACGCTAGTCAACTCCACAGAGAGTCAAAAAAGTGAGGTTATTTATCACGCGACAGTATTGCTACATGCTAGTGGCGGTTCTAGGTACTGGGCTAGGTGGGCTTAGCCCGACCTGCATTTTTCACCCAAAATGTGCGGAAAAAAGCCTTAGATGACTGAATAAAAATGAGCAGCAATTCGGCCGCTGAACAAAATAAATACATTTCTAAACGTAACTAACCTCTGCTGGGTATTGGGAATATTGGACGTAAGTCAACTCCCCAGATAGTCCAAAAAGTGAGGTTATTTACCACTCGACAGTATTGCTACATGCTTTTGTAATTATTATTAATTATTTTATGACTTTCTTTAGTTGAGCAGAAAATATCATATTTATTCTAACCTCCGGGTGGATTCCTTCGGGCAATACTCCAAGTTCTCTGGCAGAGCAATCCGTATTGAGCAACACATTGTTGATGAAGAAGCATTCGCAAATCCTGGGGCAAGGAAGATCTGGAGCTCGACCACCTGCCACAAGCAGTATGCACCAACACGAAACTATCCAACAAGCTGTCGCAAGTGACTTCATCTTGTTCGTGGTGGCACGAAAATCAAAAGTGCTGAAATTAAAAAAAAATAACCAGTTATTATCGAGAAAACAACACTGCCTTTTACATTCGAAATTTTACAAAAGAATAATTGCACTCAGTTATAAATACGAATCCTAATATTATTTTTAAATTATTTATACATTTTATATAATAAAAACTTACATTGCTCCTCGATAAACCAATCAAAACAGAGGAAAGAAAGCAAACTGTAGTTGATTAATCAGTATGACATCAAAATTGTGTTTTTTTGAATGAAACAAAAATAAAACAATTAGGAAATTTGTTCAACGCGTAATTGTTAAAGTACGTTTATATTTAATATGAAACCAAAGACTTAATTACATTTGGAAATTTCTCGTAAAATACATTTATTTCGGGTGCATACTAAAAGATATCATAAGTTTTTTAACTTTATGTATTTATTCAGTATATTTTTACACAATAAAAGCATATTAAGTAAAATTCGATTGATTTTATAATTATTGCGAATTATTCTATAAGAGTGATGAAAAAATATAACAACGCGAATATCTCTCAAGTAAACCGAGCCTCTTGTTAACATTTTGGCAGCCCACCGCTGCATCAAACGTAATCTTGAACCGTTGAAGATAATATATAATATGTCAAAAATTGACAAAAAATCAAATGCATAATTGAATATATTAAATAAATGATTATATTAATTACAGATATAAGAATATTTTTTCTCTTAATTTAAGGGTTCGCCAGCCTACGTCAATATTAACAAAGGGTCCGTGCAGGCCTCTCAAGCCCTCTCTAACCTAACCCTGTAGGAGACACATGAAACATCTGTCGGATTTTGCAAAAAATAAGACGGTGTCTTCTCAATATAATTTTAAAGCATAAAAAGATATATTAAAATATTCTAAAAAATATTCGATACTTAGTTGAAAAAAGCACAGTTACAATGAAAAGCGTTGAAAAACATTACATTATTGTAATCAATATTTTGCCAAACCAATCCCATTTTTGTATTTTTAATAATTGTATTATATTATCAATACCTATTTATTACCAATTAAATGATATAAACTATATTTAAACTTACCTCTGTATCGTTATTTGAGGAAGTTTCAAATACTTATATCAGACAAATATTGATTAGTAATACATTACGAGTAAGTAAAATTGTGTAATGGTTTATTCTATACTTACATAGTATGAAATAGAATTGTTGTACTGGAAAAATAGCATCACTTAATTCCATCGGTTCACTGCGTATTTTAAGAAGATTTATCACTGTGTTGATCAACCATGTGCTTAGAATTAAATATAACAATCTGGCAAAACTCAAAATGGCCGATCACATTTTGGGAATGAATTTACGCTGTGCGTGCGTTTCATTTTGATGGTTGGTGCGAGAATTGTTCATCGCTAAGCTGAAGTAGGATAACGAACCGCTCTTATCTGTTATCAGTTTATCATATTGTAAGCTAAATAGATAATGACGTAAACTTGAGACAACGCCCTGGAAATCAGTTTGCATATTACCTATTTTATAAAATATTGTAAAAAAACCTAAATTAAATTTATGCATACCGAATAAAATTTTTAAGCCTTAAAAACTGAAAAATGACGACTATTTTATATTTATTTTTAAAACCATATATTGTGGAGGAGGTATACTCCTAATGTTATGTTCTAGTTCTGACGATTCTGGTGAAAGCCGAAATAGCTATCAACTCATAAATATAAAAAAAAACTGTAGAACTAAAATACGTTGACATTTTTACCCTATTATAATAGAGTTCTACCAATTAAATGCAAAATCAATAAATTAAGAATGAGTTTTTACGAGAACTGGCTGTTATTCAGACGCTCAAACGTTATTTTTGAAGGAGGTAAGAATTTAAGAATGGGAATAGGAAAATAAATCTCAATGTTTGTCGGGTCCGTGGTGCAGTTTTCAACCTCGTTGGCTTCGTGACAGATCTCACGGGTTCTTCTAATACGAAGAGCCTTTTTAAAATCAATTTTCTCGATTTATTTATGATGCGCAAAAATTCCCTCAATCCATGAATTCTGTATTAGCACTATCTTTTCTATCCCTCATCTCTTCGAAAAAAGATAGTTAAAGCAACTGAGTTACAAGCAGTTGTCGTACATATAAAAAACTTCTGTTGGGAAATCTCCATTAGGAGGCCACATGCTCTGCGTTGTGGCGAATGCTAAAAAAATAAATAAAGTGTGAAGCATTTGTACGACTAATTAAGCATTAAGCAGTCTTTATTGCGTGATCAGACTGTTAATTAGTCACTCAATCTTTATTATTATATATTGGGTATGAGAATCAAATCGAAAAATTCAAAATGTTCATTTAAGGATGTGAGAACAAAAAAACTCTCCTAAATTCACGAACTTATGAAAATTATCTTAAATATAAATACTTACACATTTTTGATTTAGTTGTTTTTTTTAATGCGATATCTTGGGTATACCTATCTGTTATTGGCCATTATTGCTGAATACTTAAGTAGTGTAGGGTGACTTCCTACAACGCGAGGCTTTTCCTATGACTCGGAAAATGGTTTTAAAGGCAAATCTCTCGCTCTTCTACAATTTATGGCGGCTTACTGGAGACTCCAGCGAGACAAGCTGGCTTATTTTTCTTCACTGCCGGACGTTGGTCAGATAATAGGCAAAATGGGACAGGGTGGCTCGAAAATAGCACAACTCTACATAAGGAATACAAAAAAAGTCTATTCGATAGGTCGAAAAAATAACTAATTATTGGAAATAAATAAAGGCTCGTATTTTTACGGTCAGAATTTATATTAAATGGTCATAATATATCGGTAAGAGTAAATAGTCAATTTAAATTAAATTAAAAAAAAACCTAACCAAAATGGTTATAAAATATTCATACTTTTATTCTGACCAGAAATTGATTTAAATTCTGACCACTTAATTTGTTCCCATAAATAAAAGCGTACCCTCTATGAAATTTTTTTTTTCAACAGACAAACCCAAAGCATTCTAAAAAAAGTAAATAGAATAAATTAAATGAAATGGGCCCACAACATCTAAATTAGAAGAAAAAAAAAATATGTATTTAACCTTAGATGAAAGGGAGATTGGAGCTCGGCTCCACAGTTCCCCGTATAAAGATGAAATGACACTGATGATGATAAAATTTTAACCTCCGCTCACACAAAAGTGTTCAGTATTGTTTATATTTTCGTTATACTTATCCAATTTATAACAACACTTAATACATTATTGCTAAAAATTAAGAAATATGATTAGTCTGATGATGGTTTAAAAGAGATGATTTATAAGGTCACACAAACAATTAAATAAAACAGCTATTAATTTTATCGTCGGCTGTGTTGCTATGCAAATAAACCAATATTTGTTACAGTAATCGAATCTTAACCGTTAATAATAGTGACATGAAAGCCTGAAAGTGCCACCTCTTAATTACGGAGATATCGGCTATCATAACTACAGTAGAACCAGAATTATACGGACTAGTTGGGAATGAAGGTAGTCATGATAACGAAAACCTATGGACAGGTAATTGAAAATAATATAATTCACATTGGAAGACAAGTACACTTACTATGCAGATCTTTTTTTTCGGATTCAGCGCACATTGAAAATTTTGCTATTACTCCTATGATGTCTCTTATATTGCTTTCTACTGCGTTATTGGATCTTACTAATGGTCTTTTTATCGATAAATCTAAGAAATTTGAACTATCTGCTGCCATATAGTAACAGTCTATTAATTTAATTAACTAATTTTCTTGTGGAAGCTGATAAAGATTACAAAATTATTTTATTCTGATAGCACTAATTGTTAAAACATCTGTTTTCGATGTAAGCGCTTAGATGCTTCTATGAATTACACCCTAATCTATTGGTTATATTACATATGTGACATTGTATAACACGTGCATAGCACCGAATCCGTTAATTTTGTTTTAATTTTGAAAAACCCGACAGGCGTGGGTTGGAGTGGGCCCCTTGCTAAATTATACTTTAGCCGGAGAGGCACCACTTAAAGTTTATTTTCATATCAATTGCTATTTCTTTAGATTATTTAAATTTATTTTAAAGCAAAAGACTTTGTTGCCTTTGGAAACATCTCGTTAAATATATTTATTTCGGGTGCATAATACAAGAGACCTGTGTGTTATATTTTTGTACAAAATGATATAAGTATAGTTAATGCATGTATTTTGTTGAAGAGTAATACAAATTCCACACCTTCTCCGGAGCACCGCGAATAACTTTCTGATTAAGAGAGAACCTTGGTAACGTATTGGCAGCCCACCTCTGAATAGTAGTACTATGGAAGCCTTAGAGCGCCAACACTCGGTTACGGCGATATCAGTTATTATATGTATTAAAATGTTTCGATGAAGAAGTTTTTTTCATTTCTTGTAGAAGCATTCAAAAGTTTTCAAACTTTGTGAGTCGTGGTGTATTTTGAAATCGGTAATAAGTCAGAATCAGCAGTCAATAAAATGGATACAAATAACCAGACAAATCTTCTATAAACGATCATGTAATACTTTCAATTCAATTTTCGTATAAGCATATTAAGTATCAATATTATTCATAACGTCCACTAGCATTACAGCGGTCAGTTTTGGATATTATAAAATTCAAAATATAGTGTTTACAAGTTTTTACATTCTGGACCTATTTTTTTTACATTTTAAGAAAAAACGAAATGTACAATGTTACCCAAAAACTGTCCGCCAAAAGAAGTTACATCACCCATCTCATAAGCACATAGTTTTATAATAAATTATCGAAAAATAACTATTTTTCTTCAAATTTATGATAAATCACTTCATGCAATAAAAGTAGACTTTTAACAAACTGATGATTTTAATAAGTATATAAAAAACAACACTCTCAATTAACCTAAATTTATAAATTTGATTACGTAGGCCGAAAAATTTCAATTGTGCCCAAAACTGAGAAAAATACATTATTAAATTAGGTAAAGTTAAGTTATATTGAATTTTATAAATGTTTTATGGATTAAGTTCTGTAATTTATGGTCGTGTATTAATAAATATGTAGTTTGTTTAAAAATAGTTGAAACAATAGTGTTTTTTATAACAATAATAATTTTGATCGGCGATAACAGGAAAGTATCAATTTAGCTACAACACTATAGCTATGTATGTATCAAACGGACTAAACAATTTATTTAAAGTTACCATTTTTATCTTATTAAAATGAAACAATTAATACATTGTACAAGGATGATGATATGTAAATTTAACATCTATTTTTTAAGTTTTTATTTAATATATTACATATAAGTAATTTATGTAAGCGATGTTTGTGAAAAAGATAAAAAAAAATATTTTATAACTAAGCATAGTTCAATTTCGGTTCTTAATTTGCAATACTTACACTGAGAACTAACGGAAGGAAAGATGAAAATTATTTTCCATTTAATATCGAAACGATTTTGCTAGAAGTATAATAACATAATACATTATTGGGAATTTTTACTTTTCTGCTGTTTATATTAAATCTATTATGCTATTACTGATGTCTTTTGAGTTTCAACCGGACTCGAATACTCTATTGAAATTCAATCCTGGATTATTTGGGACTGCAAACGGAGAAATATTAAAATCCTTTAATAGTATTATAGTTGAGAGAATAGTTGGCTGACCAGTCGCCCCCATTTGGAAAATCGCATATCGGGGGTAAAGTATTTCCTTTTATTGGCAAAAAGTAAAGACAAACAAGTTTATGGTAAGGATATTCTATATATTTTTTTACTGAAAGTAAAACATGAATCTGTCAAGGATCTAGATATATCATTTTTATTTTTTTATCACATGATATAAAGTCAAGGAAAAAATATAAATGATAAATAGGAAACTATCTAAATATACAGTATTTTTAATGGATTCGGCGGTAAATTGGAGAAGTTAATTTTTAAAATAAAATAAAAATTTTCGAATCATTTAATAGAAAATTATCAGAGTTTTAATTAAAATTAAAATGTTGAAATACTTCATCTTGTAAATGATAATGGGTAAGAATAAATATTTTTGAAAATTGATGAAGTTGTTATGAGAAATGAAGCATTAGGTAATAAAATTTTGAATAAGATAGGCGGCTCACCATCGTTTAATTTATTTACATTGGGATTTCCCGTACCTAATATAAGTAATAAGTACTATCAATATTTCTTTCTTACACCCTCGTTGCGTCCGATACAAAAGAAAAAAACCGTGACTTTTATTTTTTAATTTATAATTTAGGAAATATAATATATTTTTTATTTAATTCGTAAAACTTACAATGTTCTGTCTGATGATGCTTTTTAAAGAAGCGAAACACGTGACGCATTTGTTACACAACACGTGGAGTAACAAAGGTATCAAATTTTATTTTAATATGACTTTTTTTAAATAATAAGATGATTTATAATAAGAGTGATAAAGAAGGAGTCTATGGATTGGTTTTAAGTTTTTAGTTGACAGAATTTTCGAACGAAATGTGACAATGGAGGAGTGACGGTTAAAACAGAAAATTCGTGTAACGTAATTTATAGATACAAGACGTATCTTTTAATAATAATTACGACGTTAATAAAGCGTTTATCAAGATATATTTTTTGGCGAATTTAAAGTAAAATAAGTTAATTTTCTTGAAATTCAATCTTTTCAATACTTGTTGGCTGAATATTACGTAATAGTCGTGTTGTTACTAAACATATTGACTTTGTTGAAACAGTCACACCTGAAAACATACCGTAAATCTTATAATGTAGATTGTATACCACATCCGCTGATATGTTGTCGAGCTTAAAAATTTAAGGAAACAATCAGTCGATTCGACTTGGCCACGACAAATTGGTAACTACGAAGTATAATTTAGTATCTTACCCTAGTAATCAACTGAAAAAGTCAAACGCAAAATAGGCATGATATCGTTGCAAACGGTGTGAAGTTCAATAAAGTTTTGTTTAAAAAAAAATGGCCCATGAGTGTTTGGTTGGTGATAACCTGCTTACTCAGATACAATTGGTGAAAATACCTTGTTGGCAAATTCTAGATTGACCTACGAGTTTTAAAGAATGATCCTTATAAGGGTCTTTTATTCTATAATCATTTTTCTTTATAAACATAGGGTCGGCTTATTTTTATGTTTTCGATATGATGTTACTGAAAGAAACAATGGATTACGAGAAATACAATTTGATGCAAAAAAATCGAATGAATGAATTTTCAAAGATACTTTATTAACATTAATTATGTTAATCTATACAAACTTGTAAATTGAGTATTGTAAATAATACCGATTTTGCTTTGCCACACAGGAATTATGTGATCGGTAAATCTTTAAAATAAAATGCCATTTTTTCAATGATTTTTTTTACCAGTACTTTTTTTGCGGTAGCGAATAATACCATCAGACTAATATTTAGAAATTATATTTAGGAGTTATATTTAAAAAAATGACCCTGCAGCGTTCTGTTACGTCAGTGGCAATTGAAAGACTTTAGAACTGGTGACACATGCTCCGAAAAGCCACTGACGTACTGAGCGACCGTTGGCTTACATCCATAGAGTATAATGTGTACTCAGCAGAACTAAGGAGCTGATGGTTTGTTATGAAACGAAGTGAATCAATTCGTTAATTATACGAAAACTTGGAGGCTCCACGTGGTGGCCATTTGCTCCAACTACGAAACGGATTTTTTCCGTTTGATGAAGAAAAGACTGGTCCGTGTATTTGATTAAAAACGGTGGTATATTAATTATATGCGTGCCTTCGCTGTAAGGGTTTTTATGAAAAAAAAACTTAATAAAATACCATTAATTTACGTACCTTCTGTAGACAATGTTATAAGTGATGTATACGGAGAATAATGGTAACATGTTTTCAAACAATGAATTTCCAATACCCTAATGTGGGAGAGTATTATATTTACTGAAATATATAATACAAAAGATATTTCAAACTAAAAGTGCTCGGAAGATAAGTTGATATGTACATAAATAACATCTTTTCTATTCTGAATGTACAATTTTGTTTTAGTCTTTTGCTTGTGCTCGTTCCTTAAAGAGCTTTTCTTATAAACATCGTAGAAGGAAAGCTGGTATGGTTAATACGTTTGTCAATATATTGCCAACACTACTTTAGGTTATTCTCGTAATATCTCCCGTAACCCATCAGTTCTCCATGACTACAGTATGGAACTCCAACAAATATGACTAACATAAAAATAATGATGCATACTATTTCGGTATAGTACTATGATAGATTGTAAAAAATGTATATGATTCATTTCGGATGCATATAATATACGATAAATTGTTCATTAGCCTGCCACAAAATAATTGAACTAAATATAAGAATATTTGAAAAAAAATGATTGCGTCAAATCATACCAAAAACATATTTACAATGAAAATTTATATATAAAAAAAATACTTTCAATTTATAATTATTTTTAAAAGCTGATATGTTTTAATGTTTATTACCTTTCGAGTATTCAAATTAAGCAATTATTTTTAACTTATTTAACAAAAATTAAAAAACATTTCATCAATTCTTGATTGATGACAAATCAAATAGTCGTGTGCTTAACTTAAAATATAACTGATTCTTTTTTGAATTGATGATTCTTTTTTATAGAATTACCTACCAAGACAACCTTTAACTTCATAAATTCATGTATTTCATTGATATTATGATTATTAAAAAATGTTTAACACAATACTTAATTTACAGTAGGGATTCTGTGTCGAGACGTCCCGGGACTTTTAAGGTTTTTTGCTGTTTTAAGTCCCGGGACATTTAACAACAAAGTCCCGGGACTTAAGACAGCCAAATTGTACATTTTTAATTTTGAAAAAACCATTCTAACAAATAAAAATTGGATGTAATCAATCGCTAATGTGACCTAAAAAGTTAATTTTGATTTAAAGTAAAGTTACATTGGTGTCTGAGCAACAACGTTTATTACAAAAATAAGAAATCGGCTGTCTGATTCGTCATTAAATTCATTATTATTTTTAAAAGCATATTTTGATAAGCAAAAATAAAATGTTAACTTTTGTGTAAATAATACATATTATGTATGATTTGAGGTTGTGACTTTATTATTGAATTCATTTAATATTTTTATTAGTAATAAATAAATGTGTTCAAAAAATGTATTTTTTTAATTAACGCATACTTTCGCCGTCCTTTTAAAGTACGCATGAAAAAAAATACGTCTAACTGCGTAAAAAACGCTCAAAAAAAATAGTTTAATTGAAACGAAATATTAAAAAACGTTTGGGAGAAAGATATCTTCATTTATAGTATTAGAAATTTGTTTAAATCAATTCATAATCGTATTAAAAATATAACTGTACCAAAAGCAAATTAAAAAATAATATAATTAAGTGTTCATACCTGATGTTGTTTTATTTACAAATGTTTTTCACTATTGTACAAAGTTACCAATGTCTCAATAGGACAAAAAAGGTATAAAAACTGTATTGTGATTTGTCATAATTTTACCCAATTCGTTGTTATTTTTTCAATATATGAACCGTTATCATCCCTTTTTAGTACATACATACAAATATTTAATTTTAATAAATTTATAATTTTATTGAAGGGGAAATAAAAGTCCCTAGTCCCGAGAAGTCCCGGGACTTTGACTTTATCACGTCTCGTGTCCCGGGACTTTGAAAAACCCGAGACTTCAGAATCCCTAATTTACAGTACATGTCGAGTTTTATGAACACTTTGCTAAAGGTAACGTTGAAAAATCCTGAAATCATGTATTCAAAATATCGATACTGCAACAATTGAATTGATTAAAAGAGAAATAAAATCGGTGTAATTTTTGATACATATTGTCGGTTGTCATTTTTCAACCTTTTACATAATACATATATATATATTTTAGACCCAGTTCAAACCTGTTCTATAAGATATTGACGTACGTCGATATTAACTCCCACCCTTAAGTTCCGCCCACATCAACCCGCTGCTTACAACATCGGCACAGAGATGGCTCTGTCTGTCCCTATCCGCTCACTACACTTCAAATCCTTTTTACGCTAGGGTTGGAAAATGCAATAATATCCAAAATAGCCAAAGGAAATTTCAAACAAAATCATCCGCGTAAAAAATGTTAATTTTTTTAATTTAATCATCTGTACAAATGTGAATATTGTTATTATTTTTATTTTTATATGAAAAAAACAAAATTGATGAAATGTGTATATAATACTAACATATTTTAATACGATAACTAAATTTTAAATATAAACCGTAGTATCTGTTAAAAATTAAGCTTACATATAATTTAAACTTACTAGATAAGAGGTGAATTTGTATTCAATTAAATTAAATATTTTTTAAACTAGTCAATACAGTCTTCGGAAAAAATACATTACTCCGTTGAAAAGAAACAAAATACATTCACCTGTAAACTCAGTTATGATCATTTATTAAAATAGTTGTTGAATTAATACACAAATATGCGTAATTTTCAATGAATTGCATTTAATTTCTTAATATACTTATAGATATTCCTACAAAAAAAAATACTACAGATATTTTTTTTTAAAGATAAAGCATAAGTGTTGTTACATCAAAATAGCTTTTGATGTTAAAAACGAAAAATTACTAATTCTTTAAACCATACTATATTTATTTCCAAGATAAATAAATTTGAGATGCTTATTTTTATCCATTTTGGCAACCCTTGAACCGAAGGGTTTATTGTGAGGGGATCTGTTTCGGATCGACTGATTTTGGGGACATATCAAGTATGACATGTCGCGAGTGGTTTTATAGACTCCGACTTCGCCGAAGTATGTATTATAAGTCGCGCATGTAGCAAAAGAAGAAGAAAAAAACACAAAATAAAAACAGGCTTACCAGTTTAAGACTTTCTCAAGGCAAAACACAGCGGATCTAATAATTCGTCGTAAGAATGTATTCGGGTACAATACATATATGAATTTGAGTGTGTAAGATTGTCTTTAGGGGTTTGTCGTGAATTTAAAATGGTTATTTAGAAAAGCTCTTACCGTATAATAAATGTTTGAAATATAAAAAAGTCCCAAATTATAGAATTCAATAATCTTGTAAATTGTATGGGTCATTTATTTTAAATTTAATTTATGTACTTGACTAAAATGAAATCTACCACTCATTTTCAAAATTTAACTGTAAGATTATTATATATCAGAGTATAATTCTATCAAAATGATAATATTTTTAGCTTGAAATGCTTTATTTCATTCAAATGTAGCAAATTATTAACGTTCAAATTTAAAAAAATATATCTTTTCTCATCTTGAGATCATCAGATAACTCTTTGTAAAAAACAACAACAATTCGATGTAATGATGAATTTGTGAAAATTTCCTTTCAGAGATCTTAGTCCAGGGATGGCGAACAAGGGACCCGCATGAGAAATTATCTAACTCACTTGAACTTTTACAAATGATTGTTTTTATTTAAAGCCTTCATTATTCAATCTGTGACCCGCGACATGTTTTTTTTTTTATTTTTTAAATAAATTTGACCCACTTGCGAAAAAGGTTCGCCATCCCTGTCCTAGTCAGTAATGGGGAAAAAAAGGATTTGCTGAAGTTAAGTTATCATTAACAATGCTACATCATATTTTTTTTCAATCCACTTAATACATCCTCCTCTAGAGGTGAAATGATCCAATTAGTAAAATGGTATAACTTTTTTTCTTGGACTTTTTAAGTACAATCACGTCTTTATTTGGTGTTTTCGTGGGTTGCATATTTTTATTTTACGGAGATAACACTATTACAATGTGTTACTTCACAGTCTACAATGCATCTAACTTTAAAAAAAAAAAAAAAACACTTGGCTCACTTTACCTCTAATGGGCAAATAAAAATCCAATTTGAAAACTCTTTCCATTATGGGAGGGAAAAAAAAACTAGTAAAATAGATTTATTGACAGTGTTTAGTTTTATCATATCGTAACCCGTTATTTCAACAATTTACTTCGAATGAAAATATGTTTTATTTTTATATTTAGATTTTTTTTTGCATCTATTCCACAATTTTAAAACATTAGTTATTTAATAGGAGGTGTTAACTTATTTATTAGTTAAATGTTAATGATGTATTTGAAAGCAATATTAAAAAGCCATAAATAATTGATGACAAGTAGTGGACTAATTAAATATGACAAAGTTTTAACTATTAAAAGGATTCTAGTATGCCATTCATCTCATATTCTTATATAATATATATTTGAAATACATTAAATTAATTCAAGAGTTTCGTGACATTTAAAATGAATAAGATTGCTTCCAGTGCCTTTGAAAGTTTCCGCAGCTGGTGTCAGAAGGCTTCTGAAATGAAAATCCGTTTGACGTTTTTGCAGGAGCGGAAAAGCTCGGAGAGATATTTCACTGAAATTAAAGATGGCACTTTCCCGAATGAAATTCTTTTCAGAGTGGTGCATTGGCAGCGTCTTAAATGCATTTTGTTTCATTCAATTTAAAGGTTTCCCGTAAAGTATTCAAGAGTTTCCTATGTGGAGCTTATTTTGATAAGAGAATGCAAATTTTTATATCGACAGGTATATTTAAAGTTTGCATCAATTTCTTTCGAAATACATTATGTTAATTATAATTATAGATTCACGTTTAATGCGTTCTTTGTGAATTCTTTGTAAAAAGGCGTTAAACTAAAACACCGATCACTTTTTCAACTAATTTTACATTATGCATTATAGATCAGGACCAGTTTCATTAATTTCTAGCATTATCAAAATTCTAATCCATAAAAAATAGCGTGTCATAAACTTTTTTTAAAAATATATTTCCGAATTAAATATAAAAGTACCTATATTGCAAAGTGCCTGTGTGGTAGAGTGGTCAACGTCGTTGACTACCGCTACGGAGGTTACGGGTTCGAATCCCAGTACGAGCAGTTTTATAAATTGATTTTTCAATCGATTTATGAATTTTTGTTTATAGGCATGGATGTATGTGATGTCTTGAATTCTCCCCTCCCTAACCCTCCTATTCTAAGAACAGGGCGTATCGAGAGAGATTAACTAACCACTAGTCCTGTCCTAGCCCTTTCCTTCTATAGAAAAAGAGAGGTTGAGCAACTGAGTAACAAGCAGTTCTCGTAGAAACACTTATGTTGAGATAAAGTCCATTAGGAGAACATATGATCCACATTGAGAGCGGACATGGTAAAAAATAATATTATAAAATAATATGTCAATAAAATATAGTGCTTTTATTTTTAAATAAATATTTGATACAAATTTCATTCGACATCCATTTTGAATGTGGAACCTCAATAGGATTTATGAATTTATGCTCGAAGGCATGGATGCATAATATGTGATGTATTGAATTCTTCCATCTTAATTAACCCATATCTAAGACCTTTGTTACTTCACTTGTAGTGTTGCAAATTGTGACACGTGCTTCGCATCTTTAAGAAGCATCATTTGACAGAACGTCGTAAGTTTTACAAATAAACCAAAAACTTTACTGATTCTTAAGTTATACATTACAAAATAAAAGCTGTTTTTTTTCTTTTTCTACTGAACACAAGGAGGGACTTAAGGGGGTATTCTAGTGTAGAGGCACGAATTTTGGGTGTTTTCGAGCTCTTTAAAAAATAAACAAAGACAATTTTTCATGTCCATTTTTTACCATTCGTTTATTTAAATTTTAAAAATATATAAAAAATTAAAAAAAAAAAAAAAACAAAACTCGCAAAGTTATCGGTTGGGGGGGGGGTCCAAAAAAATGTGGTGTCCTGACGTACACGATTTCAACCATTCTGGTCACCTGAATTATTATTTTTAACGGATTCTTATTCAATGAAAATGTCGCTATAGCTCCTACCTTGAAGAATTAAAAAAAAAATCAGAAAATGACAGCCGTTTGTAAAAAAAATATTTTTTACGTTTTTTTTAACAGTTTGAAATTTTTAAAAAATAGTAAAAAATAATTTTTTGACTTAAATCTGCTACGGGCTCTAGAAAAATGTATATAGAAGGTTCACACAAAATTTAAAATAAGTCGGTTTGGTAGAACTTGAGATATTATGTACGTCAGCTTGAAAAAGTCGATCTGTTCCGGTGGGACGACCAGCTTAGTTGCAGCGTCACCAAAATTGCTGTAACTCGGTAAATAATTAAAATTTTGAAAAATTCTTTTGAAGGCATACTCTCTAATGTCTAAATTTAAAAAAAATATATAAAAAGAAAGAATCGATTTTTTCAAATTTCTACACTAGAACTAGGGTATCCAATCCCGAAGCCTTTTTCCAATCCCGGGATTTCGGGATTGATTTATTTTGAATCCCGGGATTGAGATTTTCTCACCGACGAATTTGAAATCTCCGATTTGGTATACTTTTCCCCGGAATCTCACAGAAACTCGTTTTTTTTTTTAGCTCACCCGCCCATTTGAAATATTCAATTTGCCAATTTCGTGTAAATTTCGAGAATTTGCTTAAAATTTCTCAATCCCGAAATCCCGGGATCCCGGCCATCTCAGTCCCGGAATTTCGGGATCAGAAAATTGAACGGGATCCCGGGATTGGATGCCCTAACTAGAACCAACATTGATAGTACTGTAAAATAAAATTAATAGCAATAAAATGTTAATATATCCCATCTAGTCAACAATTAAAGGTTAAGAGTGAATACCTGGTAGTTGGAAAATAATAAAGTCCTTCACAGAAATTAAATAATACCCAATAATATTTTTGCTTAGATAGTCGACTCACCATTGTTGAATTTATTTACATTAAAATTTACCATACCTAATAAAAGTAGTTAATTTGTAAGCAGTACTTAGAATGTTTTTATCTTGCTTGCGTCCAGTAGAAAAAGAAAAAATAAACCCGAATATTATTTTGTAATTTATAACTTAAGAATTATAATCGATTTTAAGTTTATTCCTGAAACCTTACTACGTTCTATCTGATGATGCTTATTAACCCTTCCCTAACTATACAAAAAAAGCACAAGCTCCTGAGCTGTGTAGCCGTTACACATCAGGCAAACGGGAGTAAATCATGACAATTATATGTAGTTCTAGGTTCCATGAATAAACAGAACATGAGATCATAGCACATAGACAATTCAGAACACATTCAATTTTTAGTTGAATGATACCTGCTTCTTCTTAACTATTTATTGGAAAAATATTATAGATTAATTGAATATCATACAGGTAATAATTTCAGAACAGTATGTTATAACGTGCGCTTTACTTTATCAGTCAATGGTGACTATTATAATCGTCGAATATAAGTGTATTTACGACAATTTCAGATTGAAAGTGTTTTTGATATGCACGATCGCTGTTTTATTTATTGTATCTAATACGACATAGAGATTACTAATTGATTGTAAAACATATCAATACTAGTTTTTCTAAAGATATATTGTACGTGTTGTGATGTTCTGTTTTTTCATGTTCTGTTTTATCCGGTTACCGTAGTACTACTGTAGTAGTGTTATATAATTGTCATGATTCACTCCCGTTTGCCTGATGTGTAATGGATACACAGCTCAGAAGCTTGTGCTTTTTTTGCATAGTAAAGGAAGGGTTAAAAAGATTAAACACATAATTTGTAACACAACAATTTGGGTCACATAATTATCAGATTGAATTTTATATTAAAAGCATTTTTTATGTTTAAAAAACATTTCTTGCCCTTTTTTCAAAAAGATGGTATCTTTGCAGTATTCTAAGAGCAATAACACCCGACTAGTGTAAATTTTTTGAATGAGTAAAAAAAGTTATTTTTAACCTCAATTATTATTCTCAAGTTACTATGGAATAGACAGGCGGTAAGTAGTTCAAGTAAGTGGGGCAAGTGTTTCAGAATAACCGGGGTCTCAGTGTCACGTCCCATTCGCCAGTGGCCAAAGTAGCTCTGTAATGACCTCTAATTGGCCATTAGGGCATGTTGATGGCCGATCTACTAACTGTGCGGCGGACGTTTGCTTTCTTGTGTCCACTAGTGTCTTCTCAATACTTAGGTGGCAACTTCACAATGATTTTGTGAAATATCATATAAAATTATATTTATAATACATAAAAACATTCAAACTTACTCAGAGAAAAACGAATAAATAATCTTAAGCTAAGTATTTTACTGAACATAGTAATATTTATATTTCAAGAGTTATATTTTTTTATTCATGTTAATGAGTGGCATAATATATATCACCATTTTATTCTCTCAATGTGGATTTTTTCTACTAGAACTGTTCGTTACTTAGTCGCTCAACCTTTCTTATTCAAAGAGAGTAGCAGGGATAGAAAGATAAGGCTAGGAAAGGACAAGTCGTTGGCTAATCGCTTTTGCTATACCCAATTATTAAGGGATCGGAAAGTCGCTCAGATCAGAACCAGATAAGTCCGGCACGGAAGCCCAACACGCTAACTGCTGCGCCATAGGACCCGCTAAATATAATACTGCGATGAAAACAGAAAGATTAGTTTGTAATGAAATTATTCTTATTTGATTATATTCGCTACATAAAGCCTACACCTCCATGTTTATCTGTGTTTCGCTAATTGCTATGGTTCTTTTATGACATGCCAGCATCCCTTAGATCCGCCTTGTACATCCTCTGGATAGTACCAAATGGGAAGGCTTTCGGGAGGCATCCTCAGCACGTGACCCAGCCAGTTCTAACGTCTCTACATAACCACTGACGTGACGGTCTTGTGCATCCCCTAATATCCGATTTCTTCACGAAATTAAATCACTTTTCCTCCACTATCCAACGCAGGCAACTAGTCTCGAGTTGTATTTGAATTAGCGAAAAGAAAATAATATTTAGCAACAAGCACTATAAAATAAACATTTCAACTATAATATATTATGTACCATAATATACAAGATCATTTTTGACAATCATTACACTGTCTTTTCTATGATTAATTATAATAAAAAATAAAAACTATTATTTGATATGAATAAAAATAGTATTTTTGTATAACCTTTTATAATAATAATTGAGTTTTATTGATAATAATATATATATATATATTTAAAATATGATTTATACACTGATTAATTACAGGCCAATCTTGCTAGAAAATCTTTTACGTTTTTTAATGAAATTTTATGATAAATCTTACCCACTCTATAATATTTAATTAAAGTTATGTCTAATTTATATTATAGTTTTAAATAAATTTCTACAATAGTGTACGAAAGTATGTTCTAATTAACCAAAAAATTCCTATTAAGAAAGGTAAAGTATATTTATTGTAACAATATCATTCAATTTGGAAGTCAACAGAATTTATTTTTGAACTTATTTATAATTATGTTACTTCAGTATGTAACCAAAATTACTATGAGTACATACTTCATAAAATATTGCTCACATATAAATTACAATCTAGCATTCTTTCACTGGATTTTCTTTTGCGGAAGTTACTTGCCCCTATCATCAAGGAAGATTCCCTCTAATGCAATAATGGGATTTTTCTTCAGGTAAATCACAATTAAGCACTAACTCTCTGAGCCACGTTTTCATACAGCCCGCTTGGCGCTTACCTTGTGGTAAAATTTTCTCGAGATGTTTCCGTTATACAAGTACGCGAATTCTTACCTCTTAATGTTGATGTATTCCAGCCAGTGTTATATACATAGTGATAAACCGTTATCGGTCCAGAGTTATAAATAATGATTTCTTATTTTATCAAAAAGTACCACCAGGGCTGTGAAGTCAAAGACATAAAAAGAGGACGATTCCAATTCCTTTTTTTGAAAAATTATGCACTTTAGAAGATATTAAAAAATGGTGAAGGCTGTATATAAAATCTTTTTTCAATCGGCCTCGCTGTCAGACCATTTGTGAATTCACTTCTCCACAATCCTGGCAAGTATGTAAGTAAGAGAGTGGTAACGTCACAAGCCTATTTTTTTTTGTATAAATAGAAAAGGATTATTAAATAAGAATCTTTAATATAATAGTTAATTGTATTGGTCTATCGATGTTTCTTTTTAATGAATTACAATTTTAGATAGAATATAGAAACATCTCACAAATTTATTTATTTATCAACAATGCACATTCATATTTTGAGATACTTACCATTTATATTATTAGTGAGTTTTAAAAAATGTTTAATCTGTATAAAATAATAGAATAGCAACAAGTTTGTAGTAAAGAATCTTACACTGAATATTGTCTGCCAGAGAAAAGATTTATAGAATTCACAGTGACTAGAGATGAAAAAACGTGAACTGAATTGCAGATTCTGAAAGAGTTTGAGTAACATTTTGCAATTGCACCTTCATTATAATAAAAAAAACATGCATTATAATTATTTAAAACTTGACAAATATAAATACACCTTAAGAAACCATCAAATATTTGATATTTACATTCAATCAACATGTCTTTATGAAAATTTGTAGAATTTGACTTATAATGATCAATAAATTTGCTTTGGCGTTGTTGAATGGTGTATTTTAGCTAATTAAAGCTCCCAGTGGCCACTGCATGCTATTTGGTCGAGCGAATCATGTTTGCTTTATATTCCTTTGCCATTTCTAAGATGCCAGCCGTCTTTTACTGTGCATACATCTTTTGATTTACGAGTTTATTGTAAATAGTTATATTAAGGGCTGACAACCTTTGGAATAACCTGTACTTAATTATTTACAAATCCCAAAGGCATGTGATATACATTTGCTAACAAGCATCATTGAAATAATTAATGTGTACATATTATATTATTGTGTGCATGTATTTACGTCATTTGTTAATTCCTTGTCTTTTTCGGCTTATTTTGTTAAAAAAATCTATTGCCAACCTGAAATAAAGTTTCATTTTTAATCATCTCTTTTTACAAAAATTGAATGTCGTAAAGTTCTCCCGGAAACAGAAAGAGTAAGTTGTTTATATTTTGGTATTTTTCTCAATTCATGACGTCGATAAGTCTAGTAAATGTGACAAGTTAATTTTAAAAATCTGTCTTTTCGTAGTGCAAGATTTTATTATAATAAAAGAAATACATCCATGTAACAATTAAAAGCAAACGTTTAATTATTTATGATGTACCTATTATAAATTTCCAATCGATATCTTACGATAGGCATGTTTTAACATAGCTATGCGAATATTATATTATTAAAGCTAAGATTGTGTATGACCAGTTAGCAGACCAAACCACTTAGAAGTTTTAGCGGTGGCTATCGTTGCCTGTTCTCCAGGCTCGTTTTCAATAAGGGGCCAAAGATTCTGGTTGCAGCCTATTGGTGAGACCACTCTATCTAAAACAGCAACCAAAGAGCCTAAGATCACTTTCAATGATGCCATTGCAGACCTCTTAACTCATAACCGCCTTATGACGTTGGAACTTACTTATCTATGTTTACTTACATAACCAATCTGTTGTAGAGTGTTTGTTAGATACTCAATATTTAATAAGTATTATCAGTTATGAAAAAAATACACATTTATAGCTATAAAGTGTAAGTAATAGTTTACATTTATTGATAAAGAATACTATTTCTAAATGTTTTTTTTAAATGAGAGAAATGTGTTTCTTTAGGGAGTATTATCACTACACTAAGTTATCTTGAGGTGTGAAAAGACGCAAGCCAAAGATCTATATTTATAAAATGAAATAATCAACATTGCTACTGATCGCTAAGGAAAGATATCGCTATTTGGCATAAACTAGTGGATTTTACCGTCAGAGTAAATTTATCTTGATCGTTTTATATTATAAAATATAATACTTTAAAATACTTCTGTAGTAATAGTCAATTCACTAAATTATTTCCAATTAAAATATATTGTTATAGTCTACAATTACATTACGTATTTTTTTTAAAGCTTCCAATGGAAATATAATAGTAAATATTATTAATGGTGTTTAGTAAGAAGAAGCTAAAAAGTATGCAGTAAATGAACATTATAAACACTCATGTATGTACATTCTACATAGATTTCATGAATTTCAAAAGACAGTAATATAAAGGAAAATGAAAAACACGTTTCCACAATAATTGTACCGGAATCACGGCAAAGTAAGTTGTTGAATGAAGGAGGGTTATTTCATGCTTTCCACCCCGTAAACGTTCCATAAACCAGATTATACAGTTAGAAAAATAAACTCAGTTTATAAAAATTGGATTGTGAAAAAATATTAAATCATGATGTTTAACAAACATTTTTGTCATATTTTGATAAAGCACCATGGTTCTAATTAAACATTTTTTAAAAATTGATCGCTAAAATAAAAGGGTTGCTTACAAATAAATAGATTGTGTAGTAAAAAAAAATGTGTTTTAATCCTTCACATACACCTTCATCACTTTTCTAAGTAGTCCAATTTATTCAAATAAGTAAGCGATTGGTACCGATGATTTTTACGCCTTGAATTGATATCGTGAATCTGTTTACCAATAGTGTATAACAATAGTTAAAATCGTAATATATTTTGCTCCCCATATGTCATTTCAAACGGTTTCAATTCATGTCAGAAGATAATAGTCGACATTTAAGATTTATTTAATAAAAATACGACCTTATTTGTGTTTTCATTTATTTTTAATTTCCTTTTTGAGAATAGACTTTTACTGACATAAAAAAAGAGTACGTACTTTGAAACCAAAAAAAAATCAGAAAACAAAACCAATAGTATCAACTATATTTTTAAGTAACAAAAGGCATATTCATAAATGGGGAGAAAACATTTAAAAAGTGATTTGAAATTTTGAAAAATGCCATTTAATATCAGTTCAATAAAAAAATCTATGAATGAAAATCACAATTAGTGTTCAAAAAATTTTTTTTTCTATAAAAAATAAATCATGTTGACACATTCACGCAAACCGTGATTTCTACAACACTAAAATCATCATTTTCAAAGCTCTGTATTTGTGTGACAAATTTCTGTTTGAATGTTTGCTCTTCAAATAGACGGATGCATATCATTATAATTGTGATGTAGTTATAGTACAAATAAAAACAATACATGTGTTAAGTATTACATACAATAAAATATTAACAATGTACAACATAAATGCTTATCGCTGAAATGAGTTTATTGTAAGAACTGTACCATAGGGATAAATGCAACAGGTTAGCAAGGGATGAGCTCCCCTTATAAAAGCTACAGGCTTTATCAGACTATCGCAACTTTGAAAAGCTATTCAAGTTTTTCAGAGTCCAACGAAAATATATATTGTATTAAGACAATAATGAAAATATGAATAAAAAGTTTTCATAAAATTCTAATCAAAAGATGAAGACAAAATTTCATGTATTTTAGATTGTAATTTTTCATGAGAATTCCATTTAGTATTTAAATTTGATACATCAATTAATATTCCAATAAAAATCCAGTATTCCGATACATACGGATCCAAAAAAGCAACTACTTTTACAATAACTCTTAAACAATAGTATATTTCACCATGCTTTTTAGTAAATCTTCCAACAAGATATAAATATTTAATATGAATTTGCAAATACACTTCTGTTAGCTTGGATGAAAGAAAGTGCAACACTTTACCAGATAACAAGCTAAGCCATAATTGTTGTCATGTAGTGTTATTCGTAGATAAAATATTACAAATGACTCTCGTTAATTAAAGAATATTAGTATAGAAATTTACTATTCTAAAAGATAACTGAAAATCAATAACATTTTATAGTAAAAAATGTTAAAACCTGTAAATTAGAGTGAATTCAATTACAGATATATTTTTCCCATGACCGTCACAAGGAGAATATTCCTAGCAGTTGTTCATATTGCGGAAAATACAAAGTGTTCTACTTGACGCGTAACCCCAGCTGATCGTAGCTTCGGCTTTAACGGCGTAGAGCCTGCCTCTGCGCTTTAACTTGATCTACAGTCGGCAGCTTTACTCGAAAGAGATACATTCCTACAAAAGTTGTATATTTCAGCGCATTGAGATAAATATTTTCGATTACTTTTCATGAACAATGTTTGAGTTATTTCAAACCAGTATTGGCGTATGTATTTATTTGATAAATATATTTGATAAAGACAGAATATTTTGTACCAAGAATAAGTTAATTCAGTTAATATATATTCTTATGATAACATTTTTTGTTTTCTTTCGTGTGTGCAAAATATTATGAATATTTAATTTTATCTTACATTCCTTATTTATATCGCCTACCAAACTACTGTATGTTTATTTTTTTAGCTGGCTCGTTTTAGATGGTACGATGCTTATAATCCTGCCACTGATATCGTCCAACCTCATTTTTTGATAAAACTTTGATAGATTTTTCATACAGCACAACGATCACAGCATTTCGTTTTCTCCTTGCGCTGCTGCGTCGGACAGAACCATAGGTAATTTACTCTAAATTTTGATACAAAAGAAGAAAAAATAACACAATAGGATTTTAAGTATGCTTTATTTACTCGCTTTTAGGTTTTCACTGTCAATGCTTGATAGAAAGGTTGAATATGAAGGAAAACACAATATTTCTTTGTACTTATTTCCTCTTTTATTTATTAATATCAGTACCGGTTTTGCTCTTGGTGAGCATTATTAACTGATAAAAAAATATAATTTAACGGTGTTATTTGTACACAACGAATTGAAATAAAAAGGTGTAAAAAACAATTGACATTGAAAAAAAATACGAATTACAGTTTAAATTATGAATTATGACTCTGAACTAACACGAATTGAAATGTTTGACAATGCTTACCATGAGAAAAACCGGTTTTTCAATTTCAGTCTTTATTGTGAAGCATTCAGTTTTGGAATAAAATGCATCAATGTTTCTTTCTCAACTTTATAAGTGTTGAAATAAGCTATATCAAATTCAACAAATGAAGTTTCGCGATTAGTTGCGTACTCGGAAATAAAGTTTCGCATGTAGAAATCCTCTTTAACTGAATAAATTTCCAAACGCGGTAATAAATTCACCGATACATCTAAGAATACAAGTCCCGCTCTTAGCAAATATAACTTAGCATATTAAGTAAATAGATAGGAACATGTGAAAGCTTTTGCTGGGCTCTCGAGGTATTAACCGTGAACAAACTTGTATGGAGACGGCCAATTAGTATCCACCCCGCTTGCAAACGGTCCGAAATTCTCCTTCAACTTGTACAAGGCAAATTATATACTCATAACTTGGCTTGAACGTAACTTGGCCGAACATTCTAAGTCGTCAAAAGGTTTTTAGAAAAGGGCTTAGGGCCTCAAGATACCTTCGCTTAAGACCGTGTGGGTCCTGATATAAGTTTAAATGGCTACTAATCTTTTCGATGTAAACTTACATGTATAGTTTTATTGAGATAATTTCGTTATTACTTAACAGTTTACTATCGATTACCAACCAGTTCACGAGAAATTCATTGGAACCATTTATTTTATATGGATATATAAATACCTTGTACTTGATTTTCAGATAACTAAAAATAAGAAAAAAAACTATGCTTGACAACGCATTTAATAGATAACATAAATGAATTTTCATTTCATAATGTAATAATATATAAATGAAAATTTTTCTCACAATTTTCATTTCTCTTTACTTCACTTTTAATGCGTTGACTGTAAACAATTAGTAGAAAAGATTTATATTAAAAAATAAAACAATTTACTGTACTCATTTCACTTTAAATTGATATAATCACGACCGGTTTTGCTTATGATGAGTATAATCAACTTAGCATCAGTTCTCTTCAATTTTTTACGAGCTTATATTAAATAACTATGCTCTTAAAACACATATCTTAAATAATGATTTTACGAGCATTTTAGTTGTCAGTAATCTATTATCAAAAAGAAAAACTGACGAAATATTTAATTTCGCAACTCGAAGATTTGTGTAAAGTCAAAATAAGCAATTTTATCTTATAATTTTTATATGATTTAATAATTTTATATATTTTTTAGCTTACAATTTTTTTAATCCATATCTATTTTACATTAGAAATTTAAAGTATGCACGAGTATTATGCCGGCTGCGTGGTTGAATGGTCAAAGTCGTTGGCTTCGGTTACGGAGGTTACAGATTTGAAACCCAGTACGGACAGTTTTTATAAATTGATTTTTAAATGATAAATGGATTTCTGTCCTAAGACATGAGTGTTTGTGATGTCTTGAATTCCATTCCACCAATCTTATCCTGAAAAAGGACGTAGCGAAAGCAATAAGCTAACCATTAGTCATATCCTTTTATTACTACTTTCTTTGGAAAAGAGAGATTGAGCGACTAAGTAATAAAAACATCTGTTGATTAAGAAGCTATATTTTTAAAATTGGGCGTTGTACGAAAAAATCTCAGATGTTGTGATACATTGACGACAGAATATTTTTTAATGCCAAGTGAAATCTCAAAAATATAATTTCATTTTAGCGCAATAATGATTATAAGTTAGTGAAAAATAATTCGTGCTTTATACAAAAATAAACCGTGGTCTTCTATACAATGATAGATTATATTATTTACTAACCCGCCAAATTCAAGTAACGATGTATTCCACGAAAATTACCGCCATAAACAAATTTCGTATCCTTTTAATAAATTAAATATATTGTAAGCCTTTTGTAGTCATTTCTGCCTCGATACCCTCTTTTGCGGTAGGAATCTATCAATTATGTCCGCCGCAAGTATGCAGATAAATCGAGTAAGTTTCACGATATTGTAAAAGAGGTGCCGTTTCTTGAAAACTCTGTTACGAAGTCGAGTGTTTCTCAAATACTATTATATTAGTATCTACCTTTATAATAAAATCAAAAAAAGCAACAAATGTTAATTCTACAAATTAAAATTTAAAATACATGTATAACTTAATGAGATATCTTTTTGCTATTACATTTGTTGTGTTACAATTTGTGACGAGTGTTTCGCCATCATCAGACCATCGCGACATTTAAGAAAAAAAAAGTTTATCAGTAAACATATTTCGTCTTACTGAAAATGAAGCGTATAATAAATCAATTGTGTTTATTTTTAATATATTTTGTATTATTATCGCAGTCTAAATAATTAATTATTGTATTTCATGTGTGTTCGCAAACATGTTCATAGTAATTTAAGATTTCAACTGAAGGTGATTAATAGAATTTCAATATTTAATTTGAGCCGTTTAAATTTTGTATATTTTCACACGACTCAGGTATCGCTTTTCATTATCTTCAGGCATTCAAGTGCTAGAGTAAAATTGATATTAAATCGTTGTACACACGTCCAAAAATAGGTTGCAGAATATTTACAAACCAACGAAGAAAATAAATTTTGTATAACCTTATGCTTCATACAAGTTTGATCGAGTGAAAGCGTAACAGTGAATATATCTATAAATTAAATATCTCATTTTTAATTCTACACATTGA
The DNA here is from genome assembly GCA_030503985.1 of Himalopsyche tibetana. NCBI lineage: Eukaryota > Metazoa > Arthropoda > Insecta > Trichoptera > Rhyacophilidae > Himalopsyche > Himalopsyche tibetana. The sequence continues at coordinate 7,029,076 of JAPJYX010000014.1, forward strand.
AATATTTCTTTTTATTTATGTCCGCTCCCAATGTGGAACTTATGACCACCTAATGGAGGGAAGTATCTCAACAGATTTTTGCTACGAGAACTGTTAGTTACTCAGTCGCTCAACCTCTCTAGCTAATCGCTCTTACTACACCCAATTATTAACAGATCGGAAAGGGTGGGAGGAAATTTTCGACATCACAAACACTCATGTCTTCAAATAGAAATCGATAAATCGATCGAAATGTTCTGTTCGTACTGTGGCTCGAACCAGTGAAGTCCGGCACGGAAGCCCACAACGCTAACCGCTGCGCCATAGAATATTATTTTGAACATATTTTATTCATTTCAAAATAATTATTATACAATGCAATATTGGCGTGATTGTGTACTATAAACATGTTCCAATATGTGTAAGTATAAAGCAATATTTGAGAAACATTATAAAACACATTGGCAGAGGCCTCCTTTTCAACCCGCGTATCACGCCACCCCGCCTCACCCTTACTCGCTGTTGGTAACTTTTAGCAAAGCCCGGCTTTACAAAGGCACTTGATCATATTTATGTGTTACTTAGATTATCGGGAAGTAGCAAGTAGCGTCGCGGCGCTTCGACGGCAAGACGCCGACGCTGTATGCCACCGTCTTGAAACTTACACAGGTGACCTACTACGAAGGGGATGATAGCTAAAAAGGTATATACAAATTCAAATAAATAATTCCGAAATTTCTTACACACAAATGTTAGAATGCCATTTGCATATACGAATGAAACATTGCGAACAATTGCATCTTATACATTCAATTGCTGCAGTGACAATTATTGCCGCATTAATTGAAGATATCAACTGAATGTGTGTGGTGAAACAAATATATTTTTTTTATTAAAATAAATTCAGATCAATATTGGAATAGTTTGTATATTTAGTGGTTCATATGCTTTTGTTATTTTTTTTGGTTTAATTATATTAACGATGAACACTTTTATCTATCTGATAGTATATGAGTTAAGCCATGGATTAAATAATATATAGTGGGCCCATCAGAATTGAAGTGAGCCAAGTGGTTTTTTAGGAAAAAATAAGTAAGATGCGTTGTAATATTCTACACTTCTTAAAGTAAAAGTAAAATTGAAGTAACCTCAGTTAATACAAATTGCAATAGTCTTATCTTTGTAAAATAAAAATATACAATTCACCAAAACACCAAGTAGAGACGTAAAGGTACTTCTCCAACAAGTCTTACCATTTCACTAGTTGGCTTACTTTACCTCTCGAGGGTTCCTATGTTAAACGGTTAACTTATATTCTAGTATTTGATTTTCGTTTGATACATTTCACATTAATTTTACAATCTATTTATGAGTCTGCGTTCAAAAGCATTAATGTCTACGATGTCTAAATTCCCTACCAACCATTCAATTCTAAAAAGAGAACATAATAAAACAAATTTGAAAACCGCTTTTACTTCCCTGGTCTTATATACTTAACCTTACACTCTTGGAAACAAAAAGGTAGAGCGATTAAGAAATCCTCGTATGTTAAAACGACTCTTGTGTATAAAAGTTCGATTAAGAGTGCATACATTCGATATTATTAAGAACTCACCCGCTGTGGTCTAGTTAGTTACCGACCAGGTAGGTCTGGGTTCGATTCCCGGTAAGGTAAATGTAAAATTTAGATATTTGAATTTGAGACCCTTAGGTCTTAACGTGGGTGTTTGTGATGTCAATTTATTTCGAGTTGATCTCAAGTTACTTACAATAATTCTCACCGAGTTTTCTCGTATGATCTTTCAACTTTAAAATATTTAGCGCATTGGTATTAGTTGTGTTGCCAAACATTTTTTGAGATAAAAAAAATATTAATCAAAATTAAATTATAATAAGTGAATAAGTTTACATAAAGATACAATTTATAAAGACATATTTTCTTGAATGATGTATAGTTGAATCGTTGAATCAAATATGTTTTCATTCTATTATTATATAAAGTAGGATTGATTAAAGATACATATATTATATTTATAAATATCAAAGAAAGTATTTTGTTTAGTGAGAACTGTTCAATAATTTAGCTAGAACGTAATATATTTTGATTGTTTCCATAATGATAATATAGTTAAGAATCTTAACAATAGCCTGATCTTCAACCCTGAGTCGAAAGAGCCCCGTAGTTATTAGTTAGATTCATCAAAGCTTAACAGAGTACTAAATCGAATTACGACACTCTAAGAGAAGACTCTGATTCCATTGGGTCGCTTACATTCTGTCCCGATCAAAGGGTTTGTTGGGCTTCCCCGGAACACCTTTCCATCTTGCCAATAGACGGCCCGAACTTTAAATGATGGCAACATTAATGTCATATTGTTTGAAAATCAATCTCCTCGCCATGCTATCCGAGACGCTGTTGGAAATCTTAAAGGATTTTTGGAAGAAGTATGTTTTCCCGCTATATGAGGAACTTAAGACGACCGGCTTATGAATATGTTTTATGGCCGCATAAAATGATTTAAGTTAATGCTCGGTTGTTGGGAACGTAATTGATTTAGTGGAAAGGTAAGATGGAATTATTTTCTTCATATGTTTGTTGTTATTTATTCCTTACAGTTGATTAATGTTTCTCTGGTACGCGTAAGGTAACGTTATATATTATCTATTCCACTTGTGTATTGACAAAAATGAATTATTTTATACATAATTTATTGAAGCAACATCGATTACACTTGAAAGCTTTTGTCTATTTTAATGATATCTTCCAAAAACGAGTATGCAAATAAATATGCAATTTCTTCTACTTCTAATATTATATAAAGAAAATTGATTTCCAATCTTTTCAAAGACACAAAACACAGTGACTATTTCTCAGTTCAGTTGATCATCGCTATACTGTAATTTAATCTACCTCTGTCACGTGGTCGATAATGTAAATAAACAGATGGACTTTTCCATACAAAAGTTTGCTAAGTAGCAAATAGTAGCCTATTTAACCCTTCCCTTACTATGCAAAAAAAGCAAGTCGTTACACATCAGGCAAACGGGAGTGAATCATGACAGTTATATGTAGTACTGCTGTAGTAGTGTTATATAATTGTCATAATTCAATCCCGTTTGCCTGATGTGTAACGGATACACAGCTCAGGAGCTTGTGCTTTTTTGCATAGTAAAGGAAAGGTTAATTATGAAAACGAAGATTACGTTTAGCAGCTTCCAAACACTCGAAAGTCTCGAAAAATAAGATTGTACGACCAATTCACAATAAGTTCTCATTGAAAAATTTCGTATGAAGGTCATATTATGCGCTACAAAAAAAAAAGAAAACAATTTTTACATCAGTAAAAAAACGAAAATAATTCCACTAAGCTTGTTAGTTTTTAAAATAATTGAAAATTAATTTCAATATTAAAAGAATTATTTAAGCGGCACAACTTTTAATTAATCGTTGTTTTCCAATAATAATTTTAAAAAACCTCTCAATGTTTTCCAATAAATCACGGTCCATTCTTTAATACGGCCTTAAGCAACGCCTTAAGCCCGGATCCCGAAGTCCCCGTTTCCGTCTTTTGTTTTAAGAATATGAAAAGGGGAATCCTTCCGAAATGAAAGCCGTAAAATTTCAATAAGTGCCATAAATAACGCCGCTCTAATACTGCGGGTATCACACACCGAAAGCGGGGAAATTTTAAACGGATTCTTCACCAATAACGATAATAATAATGCGTATATTGCACTACCAAAATATCTAAATGAAATATTACAATATTAAAAATATATAACTAATAATATTCGAAAACTTCAATTGTATAATAAAAACAAAATAACGTGTAGATTAGTAACAAGTGTTTTTTTTTAAAATTTTGAGATCGGTATAAGATTATTTTGTGAATGATTTGAAAAAAAATTAAATCAGTTATTATGATTAAGATAAATTAACAATTTACTTTAATGTTTTACAAATAGTGCAAACAGATTCATTTTTTTTTTAAATAAAATATAATCCAACTCATTAGTATACGTTTTATTAACAAAATAGCTAGTGTTCAGTAGCTATTTTTCTATTTTGCTAAGTCTATATAAAATATTCTTCGCAACTTCTATATTATTAAAAAATGAACTGATGAAAACGCCCGCGTTTCCTTTTTTTATGACAATACCCTCATCTCACATAAAAGTTATTTTTATATTTCACCTTAAGCCATTAATTAATCTATTGATTTCGTTTGCAATCTAAAACCACCAAAGTTGCCTATAATATGTAGAATCTTTTTCTTCTTTGGGTTATTATCCGGGGTGTGTCCTCTGCCCTAATACGATTTTTTGTTGAAAATATAGATTAACAAATATAATCTTTTTCAATTGAAATATAATTACTCTACCATTTTTTTTGTATGAAAACAAATTCAAAACGTTTTCTCTGTGGATTTGCGATTTGCGATTTGGAAATCTGTGGATTTGCGCTTCGACTGTTAATACTTTAATTATGCATAAACTTTCAAATGCACTCAATACCTAAACTATTAATAATTAAAGCTTTGTGCTTTATTGCGCTTATTGTGTCTTTGGATATTAAAATTAATTTTCTTTAATATTTGATAATAGTTTTAAAGAGTGTCATTTACACTCAATGTCGTGATAATGTAGATGAAAGAAAACCAACCCCATCCTACAACCTCAGTATTATGTATGTACATTATATTAAAAGTAATTTTCCTGTTTATTTATTGCAGCTAAGGCTTTATGTGGAACATATTGTTGTAATTTATATTTAGCTGCACAACTACCCATTGCAGTTTTATATAAAGATACATGAATTTAAATAATGTAATATGTTAGGTAATTTAATATGCTGTACAATTATAAAAAAATAAAGTAATTTTATTTCATTGACATTAAAGTATATCAACATTTCAAAGTAGTTCGTAACTTATTAAATATAAAATTTAATAAGTTACAAATATAATATAGACTATTATAAGCGTCAATGATAATAAATTATAAAGCACGAGAGCTTTAAAGCGGATTTTTTTAGTTTATTAATCTAATCTAAGCAAATCGAATTCCATATGAGTTTTGGTACCTGGCGAATACTCATTCCGCTGATACTTCAAGTAGGTATATTTGTTAGGTTTGTGATCAAGTGGCAACGTCATTGGTTTCAATTACGATGGTCACGGGTTTTAATCCCAGTTCATACGGCTTAAAAAATGATCTTTCAATATATTTATGAATATCTGTTTGAAAGCATGAATGTTTGTGATGTTGAAAATTCCCTCTCACCAAACCGGTCACAAAAAACGTGGTGTAGCGAGAGTGGTTAGTTAATCACTATTGCTATCAGTGGCGGCCGGTCAATGTGGCATTGGATCAATGTACCCCTTGTATATGCAGGGGCGGTTATATTTAATAAAATAATATTCAAACATAACATTTATATCATTCACTCATTTTAAATTATTCATGTATTTAATGTCTATTATCAATATTAAAAATTGTCTATAATAAAATAAATATATAGACAATAAATAAATAAAGAATTTAAAATGAGTGAATGGTATAAATGTTATGTTTGAATATTGTTTCATGAAATATAACCGCCCCTGTATATACAAGGGGTGCATTGATCCAATGCCACATTGACCAGCCGCTAATGATTCCTATCAATATCATTCTTTCCTTACACTTTTTGAAAAAGAAAGGCTGATTAACTGAGTAATAATCAGTTTTAGTAAAAAAGCTTTTGTTAAGATAAACTCCATTTGTCCATATGCTATAAATTCGGAGCGTACATGATTTAAGAAAAAGTATATTATGTTAAGAAAATAGGTGATTCGGTTGTATTATAAGAATCAAAATGCTTAAATTCTGACCAGAAGACTTCTTGTCACATCACAGAGATAAGTTGGATATATGTAGTTGAGACGTGAACGTCTTTGAAGAGTCTCAAGATTACTTTCCTATAAAAATAAAAATAATACTGTTCACATATTATTTATTTATATTATACACTAACAGTGTTTCGCAAGATTTGCTTAGAACTATGACTATTCTTGAAGCCACGAAAGTTTTTGTAGCATACTAAATATAATATTATTGCTGGCGTCACACCAAAATGTATATTCACTAAAATATTAACATATTAATAACAAATCAAATGTATTTCGATTCTAACATTAGAAAAAATGCCACTAATATGTCTTAAAAACGACGTATTTTTATTTTAAATTTAAAAAGTCAAAATAATGGTAAAAAAACAAATAAAAAAATATCTAAGACTTCGACTGTGAATATTTATGGACTTTCAATACCAAATACTTGAAAATATCTAATTTAAAAGTAAATATTGTTAAACAAAACATAAAAACGTTGCAAATGAATCTTGATTTTTATTAAATTGGAAGTTTTAATTCTTAGATATTTTAATTAAAAAAAAGACTTTTAAACGAACTCAGCAATGGAGAAAAATTGTAATTATTGATTTTATTAGACAATAATTTTGCCAAAGTTTTCATTACAATTATAATGGAAATGATGCTCTGCAAAGTTTATAACAACTTGTAATTCAAACTCGACATCCATGATAAAATGATTTCTTAGAACGGTAATAATGGAATTTTGTTCGTTAGCTGTGAATGTGATTAACTTTGCGTATTTCAAACAAAATAAGAAATAAGTCTTAACACTTGATTTTAATTAAACAAATTTCACCCATCTTCTTTGTATAGCGTAAAGTAACATCATTCAATTTACACATATTCTTACCAACACTGATTGTTAAAAGAGCAGATACAATACACGCTCAAATTGTGTGACTCGATGTAAGAAATATTTTAAAAAAAAAATACCATTTAAAATTCACACCAAACAAATGATTTGTGAATTGAATTTCATTTACGCTAATTAATCACAGAACCGTTTTGGTTTTTTGATAGACAGAATATAAAATTGTGTGAATTGAAAAATATTATGTCCATCTCTTAATTCGACTAAAATAATATTGAATGGAAATTTATAACTTTTTTATATTGCTAGTTTAGTGTTCACATAGCTGGTGGGTGGTGCCTATTAAAAAAAAGAAAGACGTATTGAATCTAGTTACACAACAAGTTGAATAACAAATTTTGCTGTATAAAGTTAATTTTTATCTATTATTTACACATACAAATAATTCGAAAATCTTTAAAAAAACAACCTTTTATTTGTTCAATTTGATATTTTGTACACTTCAGTGCAAGCAACCGACTATTATGGAAATTCACCTAAGAAGAAATGAAATACAAATATTTTATAGCAATTTTATATCGAGTGGTTGTGGGTACAAAGTTGAGTAACTTGGTAAATAAAAAATATCTTTTTTAAGATATATTAAAAAAGAAGCTAGGCTATAAATATCAAAAAACATCGTTTTCGTACCAGCAGTCGTTGGTAAAGAACAAATTGATAATTCTGAGTAAAAAGCAAATAAAAAAAAATTGTTTTTAGGAAAAACTTCTAGTCTCGATTATTTATGTAACATAGTTAATTGATTTATAGAAATATAGATATATCAAATTTGAAATATTTTTATTCCGTACACTTCCATACAATTTATGGGAATGTACAGAATAAAAATAATTCAAATTTGACATTAAATTTCCACCAAGCACCTTCAGTCGAAATTCTAAATTATGTAGATAATATATCCGACCTGGCAGAACACAGATAGTTGAGAGATAAGGATTGGAGATTTGCCTACCCTCATTTTAACAAATTGCTATTTTTCCAAGCTAGTGCACTCAATTTAATTTTATAAATTTTGTTACTTTCAGACTTCTTCTAGAACGGTGACGATATACAAGAATAAACAATATGGTATATTACAAATTTAGATATTGCATAAAACATATAATATAATTGTTAAAATATACAAATATTTTTTTGCATTTGTTACTCAATAATTTGGTTTTGAAGTGTACGACGCTATAAGCAAGCATGTGTGGGTTTGCTAAGAAAATGGAGAGGGTATCGTTTCTCAAAAGAAGAGCGTGGCACATAAAGCAAAATTTCTATTCCTTTATCCCCTGTTATAATAATCAGGGTGAAGCGAAAAGATACTGAGAAATATATTCAACAGGGCCGCGGACTTAAAAATTGATATATATTTTTATTCATCAGAAAAGAAGGATTTTAAAAAGTCTTTTGTTTATAACAATTATTAGTTGATTATGACACTTATTTATGAGCAAGTATATTACCGGCTGTGTAACCGAGTGGTCAATGTCATTAAAGAGGCTTCGAATTCAAATCCCAGTACGGACAGCTTGTATAAATTGATTTTCAATTAATTTACGAATTTCTATCCAAAGGCATGTTTGTGACGTCTGCAAATTCCCTTTCACCTTCCTAATCCTAAACTAATGGATTTAGCGAGAGCGATTGGCTAATTCCTGTCATATCTACGTCTATAAACTGTTTTTGAAAAAAATAAAAGTTTAGCTACTAAGTAACAACCTGTTCTTGTCGAAAAACTTCTTTTAAGATTCCGCCATTAAAAAATCATATGCTTCATATAAAGAGGAGACATGAATTATAAAAAAATATAATAACGATGTATTAATGATTGGTTGAAGTCAATTTTTATAAATAATATTGTAATAATTACAGTGAAATAGTAGTATTTTTGAATGTTTTTCATAATGAGTTTTTGCCAAAAAATAAAAAAGCTTTTTTTGTTAAAAAAGCCATTATCGTCGACATAGTTAAAATAATTAATTATACGTCTGTTCATTTATTACTCATCTGAGACGTTACAATTTTTTTTTGAGCTGCATTTCGTCACAAACAATATTGTCACTTGAGCGGGAAACATACTGCCGACGCCACGTAAGCGTGTTGGATGAGATTATAGCTACATATTTGCTATTGTATTGTATGGAACATTAACGCACTGCCGTCGCGTTGCGTTGGATGTTGGCAGTGCGTTCCTGTTACATACAATACAATGGCAAATATGTAGCTATGATCTCATCCAACACGCTTACGTGACGTCGGGTGTCGGCAGTATGCTACCGCCTTTATTGTGTTTTATTATAATTAAATGTAATTTTAATTGATTAGTTATACTGTGAAAATATTTTGTAAAATTTGATGTGTAATTCATATGTTTAAATAAAGGTGTTGTAACAAATTAAAATAACCTTAGTCTGAATTAAAAATGTAACAAATTATGATAAAAAATAATTATTAATCTTGTGGTAAGAATGTGAAATAATTTCATATCGACTGTGGAAAGGAAAAAGGACGTAACCCTCAGTTTTTCTAAAACAGCTTTTTTTCGATAATCACAACGTATACAACTTGACACACGTTCTATCAAAAGGATGGAAACTGAAAATGCCGAATTAGTATCTAAATTGAGCTTTTAAGTTTGAAAAAGATGACATTGTAAAAAGTTAAAACCAAGAAAAAAGACTGAAATAAAGGTTTAACCTAGACAATTTCTTTAATCAATATTAGGTTATGTATTTTAAACACCAGTTTAGAAGTCGTCGTGCACTTCGAGGTTGTGTATAATTCATAATTTGCATATGGCCCAAAATCATCAAAACATGTTTTTTGCGCCTCCTGTAAAATTTTATATGTGTGGGTTACGTCCTTTTTCCTTTCCACAGTCGATATGATAATACTTTGATATCTTCGTGTTCATTTTTTGTTAACTAAATTTGATATTTTATTAATCATCTATTTTATGATAACTCATGCCCTGTAACGATTACAATTTCATAAAGGGTAAAATTTTAAATTCTCTCTTCGGCGACCTGGCAGATAATAGCGCCCCCGACCCACCCTCCGTTCACGATTCTTCTGCCGCACCCTGGTAAGTAGCGATACCTTCTATATCTTTATGTTTTCCTTACATGTAGCTTATACCCACTTCATTTCAGCCGTGATATATGTGCCACCGCTCGTAGCTTTCTTCGTTACCCGCTCACCTTTTGGGCTTTCTGGACCCCTTGCGACTATTGTATAAGTTCAAATTCTGAAAAAAATTATCACTGTACTAAGATATATTTCATAGAATACTAGTTGGTTCCCAGGAAGCGTTGCAATGCCACTCAAAGAAAGACAGTGTTTGTATTTAAATTGTGTTTATTGAAGTGCATGTTTTCTTTTTCTGCCAATTGTCTATGGTACGACACACGCGCCATCTACTGTAAATTTATCGTACTATAATCTTCACGCAAGCGCAAGCATAATTTGTCAAAATTAACTGTATGGCAGACATAAAAACATTGATTTTTATATATAAAACCTACTGTAAGCTAATTTTACTATGCCTTTAACCTTCCTGGAAGTCAAGCAAAAAGCTTGTCAATGTTTTGTTGTAATCGGATGTGCGGTGTGGTAACGCATACAGTTCGAACAAACAAACATTTATTTTTATATATTAGATTGATCCAAAAAGACTGAGCTTTACCTCGATTTTTTTTTTGAATAACGAGTAATTGGATAACACTCATTATTGCATTGATGTATTGATCTAATTCTTTATTATCCGGGCATGTAGCCAAGTGATCGATGCTCTTGAACGTTTGTTCACCTCGTATACGGTGTGCACGTGTTCAAATCAACGAACGAATACGGTTCTATGTTTATTTTTAATTCGATTTATACATATGTGATCAAAGTAATGTATATCTGAGATGTTTATTTTTTCTCACCACCCATGTGATTCTGAACACAAAGCATTGCAATAGCGATTTGTTATCTGAAAGTTCATTTTTCTCTATTCTTCTATCTCAACCATCTCTCTGAAAAAAAAATGTTATTAAATAATAAGCTGACTTTGTTTAAACAACTTATGTTTTAATGTGCCATTAGAAGTCTTTATATACTGAGAGGGGTTTTGGCTTAAATAATAAAAAAAACCGGGAGATGAGCGCTCGAGAGAAATCATTTTTTTAGTCTTCGTGCATAATATAAGATAAAGTCTAAAAATTTACATTACACTTATAGCAAACAAATATTTTTTCACTGTTCTTTCTGAACCTGATGTTCCTTGAATAAAAAAATAATCTTACGCGGCTCGAAAAAATGCCAGGGAAGATAATAAAAAAATCCCCGTCACCAAATCACATTCCATTTTCAAATTATAAAAACCCGCAAAATGTTCCTGCGTGACGTATTACTTCGCATATACAACTCGGTTTACCGCGCGGATTATTGGCGCGCTTTTTTCGGCGCTTTTATTTGCATTGCTTTAGTTTCATACTCTGCCACTAGTGGAACTTTGTGTCCCTGTCTCACGGGTGTGTTCTGCGATAGTGCCGTCGCCTTTTCTTTTCGGTTGCGGATATCTTAATAAGATTCATGAAAGGATGCCATATTTTATATCCGCTTCTGTCCTCTATCTCCTTATATTATCCTGGCAGAGAAAAGTCACTTTCATACTTGTTGTGAACTCCTCACTATTATTGAATATTGAAACATTTAAAACGTACGCATATAATCGTTACAATGAGTTGTGTTGAATAGTTGTTATCAAAGTAAAAACTACGATGCATCATTTACATAAGAAATTTCCAACTGACATGAAAACTGATATCATAAAAATAAATATTGATTTGATAATCCTCCAATATATTTAAAAAATATCAAAATTAGCAAAAAGATGTATTGATGTAAAATTAAATTATTTTATTATTAAATATTAACCACCTGGGCAGTCGTCTCGGCAGTCAAAAATAATAAAGGTGTTTCTGAAGAACAGGATCTATGATGGTGGATACTAGAAAAAAATTAAGCTCACGTAAAGTTGAAACGGTTAATTATATTTAATTTAATATTGGCAGCGATTATTCGATTGAAAATTTTTGTACATATAAAGGTACATCTTAATCAACAACTGGAATTGGAAAAAAAACGTCAAAGTCACTACTGCAAAAAGTTGCTTAGAAATCATTCTGTAATGGATGTATGAAAAATCATGTTGCAAGTAGATTATAAAAAATAAATAATTATTTTATTGTTAACATATCAAAATAGTCTTTTTTATTTTCTTCATCTACTTTTTAATGAAGCAAAATTCATTTTAACTATAAAATGTTCCGCTTAGCGATCAGAAAGTCTTGATAAGATCAATATTTAATATTTATTTATTTATTCATTGTTAAAAATTAAAATTGCAGTACATGACATAACAGCTAACGCCAATTCGCCATGTACTTGAAAAATATAATAAGACAAAATATAAAATAAAACTACACAGTACATCGAAATCAACACAAAAAATCAAGAAATATAATAGTAAAATTTATCAAACAGTTCACAAATACTATCACTAAAAATGTCCACTTCTCTAGGCAATGAGTTGGTCAATCGAACGGCCCTAGAAACTGGTGACTCATACCTCCTAAGCGAGGTATAAGTTTTTAGAAATAAAAGTTTTTGCTCATAGTTTCGCCCACGTAAGAATAAATTGGGAGCATGTAATGTCATGAGAATTTCAGGATTATTAACTCGGCCCCGAAGGGGAAGAGAAAAATGCTTTAAGCTTGAAAACGATCTTCGAGCTTCAAGAGAGTGAAATGATAACATTCCTAAAAGAAATTTGGTAGGGTAGTATTCCTTTAAGAAATTATCGAAGGGGAAGAATTTAAATAATTATATTGAATTTGTCAATTAATTTTTTAACTTTTGAGATCTTTGGCATCTTGATGTCTTTTCTCCTTGAGTAAATTCATACAACATCATGAGAATTTTCAAAGAGTATATCGCCAATGATTTGACATGTATTTAATATAAGGTGCATCAGAATTTTCTATATTTGCCCCTTGTCAAATATTTTGTATATAAAAAAAAAGATTTATAACCAAAATCAAAAAAATAAAATAAGACGATAAGCTTTACTCTTTCATAGTTTTCGTTTGCAGTATTCATGGACTCAAATCTTAGTAAGTACAGACAGTTTCAAAAATATGTTTTCAATCGATTTATGAATTTATGTTCGAAGGCATGGGTATCAATGATGTTTAAAACTTCCTCCTACAATTTAGACCCCAAAAACAGGACTTAGAAAAAGGGATAAGAAAACCACTAGTCATTACAACATCCACATTCTTTTCAAAAAGGATAGATAAAGCAACTGAACTAAAACAAACAGTTCTCGCAGAAAAAAATCTGTTTAGATAAGCTTCATTAAAAATTAATATATTCCACGTTGAGAGTAGACATGGCAAAAAAGTTCATAAATTAATGAGAAATATTTTCTTTATTTAAGAACCTTAAATATACAAAGAATTTTTATTAGTTGTAAGTGATAAAATTTAGCCATTAATTAAATTAATAGATATCTACAGAGAAGACAAACACAGCTATTGATTTTGACCGCAGATTCAATATATGAATATATATGCAATTGCCAAATAACATAAACGATTGACACGTTTACAAAACGTACATTAAAGACTGCAAAATATTAAATCTTTAAAGCTTAATACTTTGTATTTATGACCCAAATAGTTTTATTGACTCATTATTTTATTTATACTTCTTTTTTAGTTTACAGCGTACAAGTTCTATATGCCTGATCTATTTCAATATGTATATAACTTAGTTGCATAATATTGCATCGTACTTTCCTCGTGAATTTTTCTGTTCGTATTTTCTGAAAGTTTTAAATCGTGTATTACCTTTGAAGCCAACAGTCTCGAGTAAACTGCATACATATACATTTTCTTCCCGTACCAGCTGATATTAAATAAAGTTATGACCATAAATATTCCTTCTGCTAAACTCCGAAACAATATTCGTCCGTATAAATATTATATTCCAGGTTACTTCTTAAGAAACTTTCAACTCCTAGTTGCTTTTCATCATCTGAAAAGACGTACGCGTTATTGTGATATAGATATACCATTACATGGTTTATTATTTCAATTTAAAATTGTTTCGTTATAAAATTCAAATTGTGCAACATTTCAATTGAGAATTTGTGCAAAAACTACTGTCGAATCTATTCCTCGCAAAAGATTACATAGTCATTTAAAAATAATGTTTTCGGTTAATCTTTGACAACATTCCATAAACGAAATTATAATAAAATAGTCTATAGCTGCTTTCAGTCTATATCACCATTGCGAAGTAAATTGAGACAACAATTTTGATGATAAATGGACAACTGATAACAAAAAATACATTTTTTATTTATTTAAAAATAAAAAATCATATTGTATGCAGATATATATATATACGTTTTAAAATTTGAAAAATTACTTAGATTATTTGTAACTTATACTTATAAATCATTACTTATAAATCAATCCCTTTGGCAGAATGTATTCAATTACTTTTTGTTTTTTTTTATTCAAAAAATTATCTCAATGAAATTAAATCCCTCAAAAACATCACATTAAAAATGAACGAAACAAATCGTGTAAAACAAAAATGTATTGTGGAAATCAATACACGAATGGAGCTAGTTGGCGTTGTATAACCGCGTAAATTGAGGTAGATGTGTATGTAAATTGAATGCTTAATGTATTATATCTTAAGTAGCCAGCATGTATTTTGGGAATAAATAGAAATGTTTTTTACATTGAAAAAAAGTGAAAAACGATGCTGTGAATAGAGGACTGCTTGTAAGCGGATTTTAAAGGATACATGTATACAGTAGTACAGTAGAAAATAAATTAATCAACACATAAAGCAACCAAACAATAAATGAATTAATATGAATTATGGTCCGGGATTTTAGCCCATGACCTTGCATAGGTTGGCGAATACCCCGAACAGTATGAAATGAATTACTGGTATCGAATACAGCAGAGAAATTTAAAAATTATGCTTATTTTTGAACTGTCACGTATAGCATATTTTTATTTTACGGAAATATTGCAATATGTATTTACTGAATTTTATAATATTGACTGATAACTGAGCTATATAGACAGACCTGAAATCACAAAAAAATATTGAATCACTATCAATAATAGCTAGAAATATATTGGAAATAAAGAATTTATTGTAAAGTAATGTATCTTTAGAATGAAGTGGTGTGAAACATTACAAAATTAGCTGATCGGAGAAAATTGAATAAGATGGCGGCCTTAATCGAAAAGCAACACTTTAATAAGCGCCAGAGAATAATCTTCTGATTTATTATCATCGTCTTCCTTCACAACTTGAAGAAGTGGAAGAGGAAGTAGGTTTTCTGGCTGTGGGGTGTGAAACCAGGGTGTGGGATCGGCTTGAAACCCGGGTGGTAGGGGTGTCTCCACCTGCCGGTGGTGTTTGTTATAATGTGATTTAGCCGAGATATATCATAATAAGACCCACTAACTGCACCACCGTTTTCCTGTTAACTTATAGGAAGATTTTTAACCAGGCCCGAATTAAGAAACAAATTATTAATTATAAGGCGTTATTTTATACAAATAAACTTACTATCGAATACTCCGTTACATGTACGGTTTTAAAGATTTTATAAAATTTATTTATAAAAAGCACGATACTATACATTTAAAAAAAAGTTTCTTACGGTTAAAACGTCGTATATAAGAACAATTTGATAAAAAAAAATACCATTTTTTTTTGTCATAATTTGTCATCGTAATGTGAATGTTTATGATTATTTTATTTTAATAAACTTTATTAATTAAAAAATTATATACACTTCGAATACATTTGCAGTTTTCATTATATCCAAATTATTATAAATAAACTAATTATAAATGATAAATAATATGAAATTTGAATAATATTTGCTTTCACGCTTTCCACTATTTTGTATATTTATGTAGTTACGATTTTTTTATAAATGAGTTCAAATAAATTATTTAAGAAACTATTGGTTCAACTCTATTTTCGAAGACGATTTCGATTTTTCTTGTTAATATTTAGTCAACTTTAAAAAATCCAGAATAATAATTCTGTACTTTTTTAAAAAAATATTATGGTTATTGAAAATCCATGTCCGCTCCCAATGCCGAGCATAAAGCCTTCTAATAGAAGTATATCAGCAGAAGTTTTTCATACGAGAACTGTTTGTTACCAAGTTACTGAACATTTTTTTTTAAGAGAGAAAATATAGGATCTAGCTAAGACAAGACTAGTGGTTCATCATCACTCTTGTTATGTTTCAATTTTTAGAATTGCAAAGGTGAGACATCATTGTTCAACTATTGTGAGAAAAACAAAACTATTTTTGACCATGGTTGCATAATTATTGTTTTGATTCATTCCAATGTTCAAATTTATGCACGTATTAAATATTTTTAATATTCCTCCACAAAATAATTCAGTACATATATAATATATAGAGATAAAAACTTTACTTCTAGTTGGACCGAACTGATTCTGAATAATATGCGTCTAATACAGCCGTCCACAGAGCCCGCTAACAATATAATTCGGGGCGGGTCGTAAATCTTAACTTTTAGGAGAGCAGCTAGGGGGGATTAAAGATCAGTAATCTTACAGGATGGATGAGTTATGACCGCGTTTTCTTACCATGCCCTCCCCACTCGCACTCCAACACTCACCCGCCACTGACTCTTCGCGAATTTTCTTCAGCGGTGGGGGTGGACCGCAAAGGGTTAAAAACAACAATGCGAGCGTTAGAGGGGTTAATTATTGATAATCTGTTGAATTGGTTTGTTTTGGAAATAATGCTATTTAAGGATAAGCTTTTTAAGTAAAATAAATAAATAAATTTTCTGATTTAGAAAGTATTAAAGAGACCACAAGAAAATGAATAAACTGAAATATTTGTACCGTTATTTCTGAATAAATTAGACCTGACGAATTGTTATCCATATTGAGTGAAATGTATCATTGTTGAGGTATGTAAAAATGGAAAATAATGAAAATAGCTTATAGATAGAGATATTAAAAAAATCTTAAACATTGCTAGATTAAATTGATATATTTTACGATATGAAAAAATAAATAAATATTGTTCCAATTTACGTAAGTGAACTGGGGTAGCAAAAAGTTTTTTGGTAAAAAGTCTTTATAAATGTAGATAAAAAAAATACTTTAAGTCATAATAAATATAAAGTTCAATTGTGAATATAATTCAATATTTAAGGCTTTAAAAATAATATTTAATTCAAATACTTTTTGATTTGAAAGTTAATTATGCTGTCACTAGTTGAACCTGTATTATTATACATTATTTATTTGTTACTGTAGATAAACCATTCATTTACAGTAACGTTTTAACGTCTTTTGTTGTATAATATATCATATTTTTTAAACCATGTCCGCTCCCAATGTGGAGCATATGGACTCCTAATGGAGTTTATCTCAACAGAAGTGTTTCTACGAGAACTGCTTGTTACTCAGTTGCTCAACCTCTCTTTTTCCAAAGAGAGTAGGGATAGAAGGATAGGACTATGACAGGATTAGTGTTAAGCTAATCGCTGTCGATACGCCCCGTTCATAAGATAGGATGGGTGAGAGGGGGGAATTCAAGACATCACATACATCCATGCCTTTGAACAGAAATTCATAAATCGATTGAAAAATCAATTTATAAAACTGTCCGTACCGGATTTGAACCCGGGCCCTCCGTAGCCGAAGCCAAAAACGCTGACCACTCGACCACACAGGCGGCAAATCATATTTATAAGACTTATAATGTAGTATTTATAGATTATATAAATAATGGCACAATTAACGAAAATACACGTGGTAAACTAAAAATACACACTCTGTTAAAATACACCTGATAGTGTTATATAACTCTGAAACAAGTTATAATCGTTTATTTGTTTTCATTGTCTGGTTGGGTCTATGACGCAGTGGTAAGCATTGTTGGTTTCCATCTCGGGTCTCACGGGTTTGAGTCCCAGTACGAATAGCATTTTTTCGATCGATCGTTGATTGACTAAGTTACAAAAAGTTTTCGTTAAAAAAAATCTGTTTAGATACCTCCAATAGGAGGCCATATGCTCCACATTTCGAGTGGATATGGATTTTTTTTCATAAATATAGAAAAATACAATAGATTTTAAAAAATGTCAAAATCAAATTTAAGTATCGAATGCTTCTAATCAAACAACGTTATCTACAAAAAAACTTTTTTTTTTGATATCGTTATTTAGCATTCTTGACTACACAATGATGATGACATGAGCCAAATGAGTTTATGCCAATCGTTTCTAGCTTCTTCTTAGACCGTCAGTAAAATTAAGCGTGAGCATTCCTTTCAAAAGAAAAATCAAATTATCAAATACAATACAAACAAAGACACTTTAAACTGTAACAGCTTAATTTTTTGTTTTTCGGTTCACCTGTAATGTTACACTTTTACTGATAATAATTTTTGAAATTATTCCCCCGATATGAAAATATTTGTCTTTAGCTGTTAACATAAACCTGAATAAGCACGCAATCGGAGGTGAGCTGGAGGGAGCTCGGAGGGGCTCGCTTGAGCCCCTTGTTAAAATTTACTAAGGTCGGCGAGCCTCTTGTTAATTTAAGAGAAAACAATATTCCCAGATCCAATAAGTATATAACTGCAATTTATGACTTATATATTATCTACGACAGCTTCATTATACACAGTTGTACACTTTTAGCCATTTATATTGACAAGTTTACGGTAAATTTCATTTTGTTACACATTGAAAGTGTATTAAGTTACAAACGTTGGCTTATTTAAATACCGCATGTAATTGCATAGGAGTGATAAACAAATTCACTCCTACCCCAGACCACCGATAATTTCTTTGGGATTGAGCGAGCCCATTGTTAACGTATTGGCAGCCCACCGTTGCACGCAATCGTCATTTTTTTTTAAATCAACGGATATTTATTATATTTTATATTTCAACAATAATGTAATACGATAAAATCGAAGCAATGTTTGGCTTATTGAATTATAAAAATGTATGCCTTCATTGTAGTGTGAAAATAATCTATATATTAATAGTCAATAATGTCCGTCCATCCATCTGTATGATTGTCCCCGATTCCCCCCCCCCCTCCCCAGCCCCACTGTCGCCATTTTTTTATTCGTACCTTTTCGATGACGTCAAAAAGGTTTGTTAGCAAACTTAAACATTTCAATTATTCAAAAAATGATATTATATACAATTTAAATACTGCAGGGCAGGGCTGTCGATATATGCCCCGAGGTCTATTTCTTCTTCTACGAAATATATTTTTTAGCATACTCAACCATTTGAATTATTCTAAAAATGATAAAATATGAATACTGCAGGGCTGTCGATATTGGATACAGCAGCTCAGCAGGGCAGCTCAATTATGATTTTTTTAGAATATATTTTATTATATCCGCTATTTGCATTTTTTTTTGCAGTCCCGGTGTATTTTAGTTCTTTAATAGAATTGGGTGTATTCCTAAAAAAATCGTTTAGAGGATTAATTACGTTTAGATTTTCTGGATTATTCAATAAATAGGTTTGTAATTTATTCTTCGTGCCAGTAAATTTTCTGACTACTTAAAAATGCAACAAATATCCCCCCCGTTGAGGTCAACTATTTGTACGATAAATGGAAAACAGTTTATAAAAAATACGTTATTTTATTTATTTAAAAAATGTTACATGTTACAGCTAGTACTATTTAAATCGAAAATAATTCAAAAGATACATTCTCCCACTTCCCTGTTTAATTAGTAAGCAATCAAGATTAGCGTGAGAAAAAGAACGCATAACTCACCGAGATGTGTTTCTAAAATACAATAACTTCTATGCATGATAACCAATTAAGTCTTGAGTGTGTATATGATTTACGATATGCATTACTAAGTAAAGCCTTAATACGGACGTCAGCTCCTGTAGCGAGGCTTAGTCGAATAAATCAAGAAGGATTTGCCTCGCGCCTCCCACCTGACTGATTATATTTGTGAATACATTGTATGAGAACCTTCAGGTGATCGCGTTTTAGCGGCTAATTGATGCGGTGGATATGAGATAGTAATATATCTTTAGTTATTGTTACTGTGACATAAATGTTTGTGTTAAGATTCATTGTGCCTAAGGGAGGTATAAAGCATTAAGAATAAATACTTTTATATTAGATTAATTTCCGTTCGAGTTCGAAGTTTTTTACAAAAGTATGAACGAAGGAATTGTATTTAAGTATTAAATGTTTTTATAATAGTCACATATATGGTGAACAAAATTAATAACGCGAATGATTTTTTTAATATAAATTCGTGTAATAGTCATGTCAAAAGAATTGAGAAAAAAACAGTGATAAAAAAAAATATTAGTTTATAAATATAATATGTACTTTAATTTGTAATATAAATAAGGATGTTAGAGTGGGTAATAGGATATATTGTGTATCTCTACTAAGCTAGTATAATATATATAGCTGAGTGAATGTAAGTTTAACGTAGTTCTGATGAAGGCATTCGCTGAAATAGCTGATAGAACGGAAACACTTTATTTTTTCACTTTAATTACTTTAAAAAAATGCTGAAATTTTAAAATAGTAAATGAGTTTTTATGATTTTTAATGTGTCTAATATTTGATAGAATTCAAAATAAAATATGGAGTTTTATTTAAAAATAATCAATTTATTCATAAAAGACAGTTAGTATAGTAATATAAGATATAATAAAAAATATAAATCTACTGAAAAATTGTTGAACACATTTGGCCTCCTGAAATATGAAGTCTTCAAGAAAAATATTTTGGAAGATGTAAAAGCCCGTAAGATGAAAAGTTCATTATGCTGATTACTATCTCACTGAATCCGTACTAGGGCATCCAATCCCGGACCCTCTTTGTCATACCGGGATTTAGAAATTGACAATTTTTCCAATCCTGGAATCACGGGATTTCATTATAAAATCGTGTATAAATTCGGGATTGAGAACTTTTTCTCGGGGATTTTGAAATTCTGTGATTTTTCAAAAAAAATCCTTGATTTCAAAAACCCAGGATTAAACCGAAATCCCGGGATTAGTATTATCACAATCTTGGGAATTCGGGATCACAACATTGAACGGGATCTCGGGTCTGGAGGCCCTTATCCGTAACCTTGATCTCTAGTTCTAGTAGATTGCTCAAGCCACCAGCTTTTTCGACTCGCGTCTCGTGATCTCGAATTGCTTTGAAAAAATAATTTTATTTCACGAAATTAAAACGAAAAATAAATACATATTTAAAATGTTCTTAAACTGAATAGAAAGTGTATAAAAAATCAGTATTTGAATAGTGTTGTTATGGACAATTAATAGTGTACCTGCATTATGTAATACATTCTATAGTGGTGTAATCTATCGGTATTCAAACAAAATTTATGTGATTTTCTTATGTGAGATAAGTAATATGGCTCTGTTGTAAACAATGTCTTATATCTAAAATATAGATGATGAGCCTAAAGATATGCGAAGTAGTAAAACACGTTAAATCAGTGATTGTTATACAGAAGACGTAAAATTTCCGTTTGTTACGTTAATAAAACGCCGCTACCGACCCACTTAATTTCTTTCCTTGAAAGCATCGCAACTTACCTGCCTTATGAGAGACAGTGAAGAACAACCTGTCTCAAAGATTCATGGCCAGAACAATTAATCGTAGTAAAAAGTATTTATTTGGGGTTTGTTTTGAATATTAAAGAAAGGCAAGTTTGCCACAATTGTTGTCCGTTACCAGCATGAGAATATCAAAAATACCTTCTTTGCAATTGGAAATATATCAATACAAACTAAAAAAAACATGTTTATAATATATTGAGTTAAGTTTTCGCTATCAAAAGTTTTAAATATGCCATTTTGGTAGAGATGTTTAAAGATATTTTACTTTGAGACTCTAAAGTGTATCGATATTAGTCTTGGCTTTATTTAACTGATTTTAAGCTATGCATACGCAGAATCAGTTGTTAAAACCAGTAAAGTAAAAAAGAAATACAGGGCAACATATTTCTAGCGGTTTGTAAGGCGCCAGAATGAGAAATATATTATTTTTGAGAGTGTCAAACTTAATTTTATTTATGATTATCTGAAGAGTCGTGGTAATGAACGATTTTTTTCTTCCGACTTGTAGAAATTCTCAGCCAATGGTACTGAAACTGTACAGAGTCTTGCCTTTTTTGTGTTTTAAGGTAAGATTTCTTGCCACATTCTTTTTAATTGTTAATTTACAATGTGGCTTCATACGTAATGTAGGTCACAATGCAAAATATTTTTATCGAGCGTGATGTGAAATGTTTAATGAATGATTGACAAAATCTCGTGATTTGGGGATCAAAGTATTTAATTAACAAACCCAGCGAAGGAAAGGTTGCACACAACCATTTGAGACTATCACGGTGGCTAGTCAGTAGTCACTGTAAGCAGAACGTTGCGTAAATCTTCAACATTACGATATCAAACCGCTTTATTTTAACGGCTAGATTGGCCGGATAGGAACAGGGTGGACCAACAAGCATAAGCAAAGATGTATAGAACTGCTACAACTGGAACTAGTATAATAAAAGAGATATCATTATTTTTGAGATTTTTCGACTCATTAAAATAGCAATATTGCTAAGAATAAAAATAAGAATAATAATAATAATAATAACTAAGTTAAAAGTACAATAAATAAAATAAAATAAATAACATCACACAGGCAACAGACAGAAAAGTAAAGTTTTATTTTATTTTCAAGAGTAATGCAACTTCATTTTCGGACTTGACGGAAGCTTTGTGGAAATTCATTTTGAATTTAACATCAAACTTGATTACTGTTTACACTAATTATGTAACTAATAATTTTGATGAAACTTGTAAAAAAGTGATTTCGAAAATTCCAAACAGAGAATTTCTACATTATGCTATTGAAATTGTGATTGTTTCGATTAAATGATTAACAAACATAAAACGATATTACTTTTGCGACATCTTACGTGCTCTTTAAATCTATCATTTAAGTATCTAGTTTTTACCTAATATATAATTAGTTAGATTATTCAACGTATTGTATTGTATCAATACGTAGAATAATCTAAGTTATTTTATATTTGATATTAAAATGAACTTCCACAAAGTTACCGCCGTATCCATCGAAAGTATTAGTTTTTTTCTGTTTGCGCTACATTAAAAGCTTGACAGTTTTCACTTGTAAGCGATATTTAATTAAACAAAAAAAACAAGAACCGATAAAACAAGAATCTCCTTAGCCAAAAGATCAGCTTAGCAGATTTTGAAGATACTGACATTTCTTAAAAATAAAACCATTTAATTTTCATTATTAAATTAAAACTTTCAACAGGAATTAAGCAAAATTATAATAAATGTATACATTACAAGCTCGGCACTTAAAATATTGATTATTTTTACAATAAGAGCAGCAATGTTAAATGAATAATAAATTTCTTTTGTACTTTTTAAAAGAATATTCTTTTATAGGTTAAAATAAAATTGAATCTACGGTGTCTGTACCACACTGCATATTTGTTACCACCCCCAGTCTTCGCGCGCCGAGCAAAAGTGTTATATACGCCTTTAGGGGGTAGTTTATCCCTTATCTCGCAATAATGTATTACCGACGTTATAATAATAATATTATACGAGCAATGTAACATTTTTATTATTGTTTGCTCTCGTCTCGCGGTCGCTTTTGTTTTTTCCCGCGAAGAAGATGCTAGATTCGACTTTAAAAACAAGGGAATAAAGATAATTCAGTGCTTTTGGAAACCGCGTTTGAGGATATTTATGGCCCGTTGGCTTATTCCGTATACAGAGCATAAAGAAAGTTGGAATATTAAAAGGTCAGGAAGGATTGCCAGTTTGAGATAAATATGAACACAGCGAAAGATGTGGGTGTATTGTAAATTATATTCCGTTATGCATAAAAATGTATCGAATGGTGGTTAGCAAATTTATCTAAAAGCATAATATTTTTTATTTGAACCGTTGTATGATATTAGTTAAAAATGAGAAATCAAGTAAAGAAAAAATTCCTAAGAAATAACTAGAAATAAGTTTTGTAAATACTGAATCACTGTTGGGCTACAAAACGAGATTGTAATTTTTTTTTCATTTATACAATATTTTGTCGCGTATTTTCAAACAATTTTAATTTTTGATTTTATAATCATAATAAATAGGCAGATACAATTGCTTGCCTAAAAATATATATGATTAATAATTACCGATAAAAATGATAGTTTTGCTAAGCTGGTTCAATAAATTAAAAACAACAGTAATTTCAGACAAATAATTAATGTACAAGAATCTCATAGTTAACTTATCACATTTTTGTCAATTTAACTCACCAACGGGTACCATGACGATAAATAAATTGTATTTATCTGTTATAACGCAGTTTTAATTTTTAAAAATTCATCGAAAATCATTTTAATTAAAAATATATAATAATAACTCATAGATCATATCGCGACACAAGAACTACAAGGTTTTAAGTGAAATAAAAGTAAAAATGATACAGTCTTCCAAGTACCATTCATAGTATTCATTGTTACTTTTATTTCGACAAAAATCCACACATAACCTTGTAGTACTGAGATCGCAATTAGGGTATCCAATCCCGAAGCCTTTTTCCAATCCCGGGATTTCGGGATTGAATTATTTTGAATCCCGGGATCCCGGGATCCCGGGATTGAGATTTTCTCACCGAGGAATTTGAAATCCTCAATTTGCTATACTTTTTTCCAGAATCTCACAGAAACTTGTTTTTTTTTTTTTTTAATTTGAAATCCCCGATTTGGTATACTTTTTCCCAGAATCTCACAGAAACTCGTTTTTTTTTTTTTTTAGCTCACCGAGGAATTTGAAATCTCCGATTTGGTATACTTTTTCCCAGAATCTCACAGAAACTCGTTTTTTTTTTTTTTTAGCTCACCGAGGAATTTGAAATCCCCGATTTGCCAATTTCGTATAAATTTCGAGAATTTGCTAGAAATTTCGGGATCAGAAAATTGAACGGGATCCCGGGATTACGGGATCCCGGATCCCGGGATTGGATGCCCTAATCGCAATATGTTAAATTAATTCCTAATAAGATTTGATATCGAAATGCCAGGATTTAAACCAGAAACTATCTCATCGTAAAGTGAACACTTTAACTAGCTAGTAGAGGATAGTATAGGGATCGCAATACCAGTATTACCGAAACCGGAATTCCGGTATTCATAGTGGTTTTTTAATACCGAAATACCGGTTCGAAAAGAGTAAAAATACCGATATTTCGGTTTTTAAAATTAACCAAAACAGAAATTGATTGCGATGAGTTGAAATGTTTAAAACCTGCTTAGAGTCGTAAGAATACAAGCAGGCTGCAGACTTGATACCCTTTTTAATGGTATATAATTATTTGAAGAAACCGTAAGTTGTTTTTTCAAATCAACCGTTAATGATTATGTACTAGCTGTAAGCCCGTTGCCCAGCAACGTGAGATTTTTGTTGCATTGTGTTTAATTTTATTTAGTTTAATTTAATTTAATTTATTTTATGTTATTTAATTTAATTTAATTTAATTTAATTTTATTTAATTTAATTTAATTTAATTTAATTTAATTTAATTTTATTATATTTTATTTTATTATATTATATTTTATTTTATTTTATTTTATTTTATTTCATTTCATTATCTATTAATTTGAAAATTTACGCAAACAAAATACATTTCGTATAAGAAGAAGAAGTCTCGAGGACATCAGTGCGCACACATTTGTGAAAAGTGAAAAGCGAATGATTATTTTATCGACTATTAATATATAGATTCAGTATGAATAAAAAAGTGGAGACTGGAAGGTGTGAAATCGGGGACACCTTACAAACAAACGGACATTATGATTATGTATATTTTATAATAACGTTATTTTATATAAAATATCAAAATACCAATTTTAATTTACTCGCCCGATATTGAAATATCACTTGGTCGTAAATTTTTATTCTATTCAATCTTGTAGTACCGTTATTGATATTTGCAATACCGGTATTAATATATTTGTCTGGCATTGCAATCCCTAGTAGAGTAGTAATTAAATCATCCACGTTAACTTTTGCAATATCCTAACACTTCCCGCTGTCGTCCGATCAGTCTATCAAATACATCGCTCGTTATATCGGCGACAAGTAGATACATTGTGTCCGCCCACCTCAGCGAGAATACGTGTGAGCGGTGAGATCTAGTGGGCGGCCAGTGAAGTGGGTAGGCGGCTGTCCAGGGCGGGGCTAAGTGATAATAAAGTGTTACTCTGCAAGCAATTAGCGGGGCATTAAATCGTAACTGCTTGTACGAGATAACGATTCGCCGCACTTATCCCAACTGCAAGGCTTTTGCGGAGTGCAGCGTCGTATTGCAACAACTTGCAGTGGTTATTGCACTTTAGGGGTGCAATGGGAAATGTGTGTAATGCCTTTAATATGTGAGAACAAATCATAAGCATGTTCGCGAGAAATGAGCAATTTCTAAATATCTTCAATTATGCCCTTAATATTTATAATTTTCGTTTATGATCTAAAGAAAAATAGGCTAAATGTATTCATTCATATATAAGAAAGATACTTCAATTAAATTTTTGATGTAACATTACCAACTCCGTGGTGCAATAGTTAACGACATTGGCTTCTGTGATGAACAGGTTCAAATTCCAGTGCCAACTGCATTTGTTTAATCGACTTCTGCTCTAAGACATAGGTGTTTGAGATGTCTACAAGTCTCTTCAACCTTTACAATCTTAAAATAACTAGACCTATATTAATTAGCTCTATTCTTTCTATCATTAGTCTCGTTGTTAAAAATAGAGGTTAAGTCACTGAGTAACAAGCGGTATTTTAGAAAAACTTTTGTTGAGATACCTCCAATAGGAGGCCATATGTTACACATAGTGAGCTGACAAAGATTTGAAGTTTTCCATCGTTATAAAAAAAATCCATTAAAATTCAAAATCAACGAAATTTTATGTAGAAAAGGGAAATAACACAAAAGAAAAAAAATGGATAATACGGAGACATTAGTCTTTTGTAAATTGATTTCAGTTTATGATTAGAGTGAAATTCATTTATAATATTAAGCCTTTGTCAGATAAAAAATTATCATCTGTTCATTATTTTGTGAAAAATGTTTATGCAATTTAAGAGAAAGGCGATAGTATTCATTTCACAAGGAGGTATTCAAAATCTCCGTCAGAATGAAAGTCGTGGGTACCTAATCAGTAGCATTAAATTCTTTATTGAAATTTAAAGATAAACAACGCATTTGGTAAGAGAGAGAAGGAACGCACGATGAAGATATCGCAGCACAACTTCCTTTAATAAACACAGAGACAGCAAATGCCAAAGCGCGCTAAATGCCAAATGCAAAACGAAGGACCAATCGTTAAAAGTGACAATAAAAAGAAAAGTGCGAATAACTCCCGGCAGAGGCGCCGTGTTATCTCGGAGAGGAAATTAAGAAACACCCGAACAACATACATACGTATCGGCGGCCACGTTAGCACATTTAAAAGTATATAAATTCGTTCTTATGGGTCGGTTGTTTTCTATATTGTTCATTGAAGGCGTCTCTGACGATATTATCGTTTTTTTTTTGTAGAAAAATGAAAAAAAGCAATTCTACTAAACTCCTCGACTTTAGTTTATTCAGATTCCTTACACTATTACACTTAAGTGTGGACTGCGCGTTCCTAGGGTTGTATAATATGCGGATGGCTGAAAACATCATCCCATGAACGAACATATAATTTCATTAATTTATTATATAAAGCCTGTCTCTCGTATTACAAAATCAGTAAATACAGATAATTAGATAAAAAGAGGTTTTTTGAATTGATCATATGAACCATACAAGATGTTTTGACGGTTGGTGAATTATTTATCTTATGAAAATGTTTCACTATTACTGTAATTATTTATCCAGCTTAAGATGAATTTAATTTAATTTCATCTGTGTTTTAATAAAGATTTGATTTATTTATAAAAAAAAACATCCTCTTTTTTTAAATTACTGATAGGATCATGAAATTTCCATAAAATAAAACTAATGTAATTAAGATTGATATTTTAAAAACTTCTTTTGACGATTTAAAAGCTTATTAAAGAAAAATAATGGTTAGTTTTGCGAAACACCGACTCATTTCTTTCAATGGCTATGGGGAGAGAAAATCTTTGATGAGCGGCCGGAATGAGTGGAGCGCGCCAAAAAGCACCGGATATGGCCTTATCTCTCTAAAATACCCGTCGCCTTGTTCCATTTTTGAAAGATTCTTTTTATCGGCAGATGTCAGAGCAGTGCGCGAGGATATTTTGCCGGGCTGTCAGAACGGGAGAAAGAGTGAGGTTATGAAGAAAGTTTATTACTCCGCGGGCCTAATAGGTGCATGATTTCGCACTAAAATGTTTTTATTGATAAGATTTTCTCCGCACAACTTTTTGCTTAGTAGAAAAGAAGTTCTTTTAGGAGAATTAAAAGTTTTACGAATATAAGAATATTTAACGAAAGAATCAAAGTAAGAAATGAGAAAATGTTGGAATTATCTTACTTGACTTCAAGCCTATTTACACGGTTACACAATATGACAATAACTTCATGATATTCAATACACCTTATCTGTTCTTATCATGTAATTATTCTATATTAATCAAACGATGTTATTATAACACACGAATTGTATCCCTTATTTTATTATGGATATAATACAATCAACACTTGTAATTATAAAAAAAATAATTAAGCGATGGGGCGCGGTGCCATTTTCAATATTTAAAAAAATCTTTAGTATTTTTATCAAAAAAGCAACTATGGACATGTGCTGCAGATGCTCCAAAGAAGCCTGACTTTTACACGTGTCTTCTATCAATCAGGTGTATTTTAGCGGCCTGGAAGGTCGACGATGACAGTCCATAGAATATACAGAAAAGCGAAAAAGCTGACGAGGAACAAAGAATCTTGAATGCATCGCAATAGAGAACAGATATGGATAAAAAATTCAATTAAAAATAAAATGATACTTTTATACTCAACATATTTTCTTTATTATTCGTTTTGTATTTAGAATTTTTAATGTGTGGCAGCTGAAATGTTACATTTTGTATACAATATTTGTTTCTAAATATCATGCTGCTTTAGTTCTGTAAATTCGACATACACAGCAATATTTATAGTACTTAATCAACATTGAAAAAGTATTACTAAAAGAGCATCAAGATAAAGAAAATAGTGAACTTTATTAATATTTTACATTTATTAATAATATATGTCTTAGATGTTTTATTTATTACTGGTTGACTTTCCATTACCTATTGTTATCTGCAGCACGAAATCCTAACAAAAAGAAACTGCCCTACAAGCTGACATACCAATACAAAGATTTCACTTAAAGAAGTTTGACAGGAAATTAACTTCTCGAAAATGAAGCTCGTCGGAAACCGAATCGTATCTATCTGTTTGCTCCAAGTGGAATGGGAAAAATGGCTGTGTTTATTTTTTATTTTCTCTTTTATTCGTTTCTGATAGACAGATAGAAATAATACTCCCCCGAGAGGATGTCGGTAAGTTTAATGCGAATCTGTAATATAAAAACCTAGAACGCGTATCTAACGCAAAATCATTTCAGTCATAATTAATTAAAAAAATTCTCGAATATAGAGCGAGATAAAAATTAAAACTATATGTAATAAGTATATCGTTAGTCATTTTACTATAATTGATGATGCAACATCAAATCATTACAATTAACGACAGTAAATCACAATTGAGGGTATTATTTGCAAACACGGCTCGTTCCAAAATGGTTAGTAAATAAAAATGAATTTAATTTTTATTTTATTTTTAATTTGACATTGCTTTGGAATGACATTTTGTATGTTATCAAGCCATGTTTGAGACTGATTTATAAAAAAAAAACCTCCCACCCAACGGTCCTTCTAATTTCCGCGCGCGCGGCCGCGCTGCAGTTTAAAAGCCTCCGCGCACTCATTCTGGGTTGGCGCGCACTCCAAGACAACTATTCAATTAAAATGTGATTGGCCCGCGCAGCCTTTGAAATTTCCGCGCAGCTTACCTCTTGTCTTAGAGCATTGCTCCCACCTTTCCGATCCTTCAATAACTGGGCGTAGCGAGAGCGAATAGAAAAGCACTAGTCCTGTCCTAGCCTTATTCTTATATCCCTACTACTCTCTTTGGAAAAAGAGAGGTTGAGCGACTGAGTAACGAACTGTTCATATATAAAACATTGAAATATTAATTAATTGTGAGTTAATCATCATATCAAAGTTATTTTTGTATTAAAAACTGTAGTCGTGACTAAGGATTGCAATAACGGACGAATATATTAATGCCGTTATTTCGGTTATTTAATATTAAATACCGGTTTTTGTTAATATTTAAAAAAAAAATACGACCAATCGGAATCGCAACATCGGGCGAGTAAATCATATTTCGGTATTTCGATACTTCATACAAAAAAAACTTAAACAATATATAGTAATTGGCAGGTGATTTTTATAAATGACTTTATTTCGAATTTTCTTAATATTGATAAAAGTGTTTTTAAATATGTCAATTCAGCGCGAACTAAATATATATTAACCATCGCTCGAAATATTTCGAGCGATGGTTACTAATAGTATATATATATATATATATATATATATATATATATATATATATATATATACATATATAGTAACTTACTATATATTGAAAATTATATTTTGGTTAATAGCCGGATTTTTGCGTTTTCAAAACCAGTATTTCGGTATTCAAAAAATACCACGAATAACAGGATCTTGTTTTCGGTAATACTTACTAGAGAGGTTTATTTAATCGACGTAAAAAAGTACATCTTATATATTGTTACGAAATTGGTACCTTAAATATTGAAGATATAATCTTTTACTGATATTCCTCATATTTTATTGATAAATAGTGTTATAGAGTACATCAAACAAGATAATAAGTAAAATAATATTTACACTTTAATATTTGCATAAGTATTGTACTAATATTTTACTCATTCCAAATACTTTCATTCGTACGATTATAGTATTTAAAATATTTTCTGGCATTTAAAAACATTTTTAAGCGAAGCAAATTTTTGGAAAAATATTTTCTTGTAAAAGAAGGCAAGAACGTAAGATGTACACATTAAGATAATAAAGTACATGTCGCCGCCACTGCGTGCTCGCAGAACCTATTGTTATTTTTAATTCGATTATTATTTTCATTTTGCAAGGCGACAGACTCACTAGAGTCGTCAGTGACGTAACCAGCAGTGATATAGTCTCTATTGTAGCTTTTTCACGACACCACCGCTGGCAGATGAGAAAACTTTTCTTCATTTGATCTCAAACTATGAAAAAAAAACTTTACAAAAATATTAGTTATTCATAAAATAAGAATGATATGTTAGGGGGAAAAATGAGCTACGTATTCAATATGATTTACAAGTATCGCAAAAG
Organism: Himalopsyche tibetana; assembly: GCA_030503985.1. Lineage (NCBI taxonomy): Eukaryota > Metazoa > Arthropoda > Insecta > Trichoptera > Rhyacophilidae > Himalopsyche > Himalopsyche tibetana. The sequence goes on from JAPJYX010000014.1 coordinate 7,060,434, forward strand.
TGAAGTGAGCTTATTACATGCACATGATATAAAAGTATCTTTTCAAAATAAAAATATGCAATCCACAAAAACCACAAGTAAAGACGTAACTTAAGTCCAATACATTTTTTTCTTCTATATTACTATTTGACTCAACTCACTTACTTACTTAAATATTATTGACGTATTTTTGTTCTCAGAACGATAATTTATTAGTTTAATATGATAATTAATTACTTTGTGCTTCTTATTTAGAGTGATAATTTTGTTATAAAATAAAAATGCTAGGTGTGTATTTGACGTTGCCTTGTATCCATATAAGTATATTTTCAATTATTTGAGCGCAGCGAATTGATCTCGAGGGCATCAGAAAATTAGTCTTGAGGGCATCATCTTTTTTAAGAGAAGGTAAGGTAAAAAAAAGAATCGAATAATTTGAATAAAATTAAGATTTAACATATTGTAGACACAATATTAGTAAGAAAATCAATACATACAAATTAAATTGGTTATCAATATAAAAAAAAACTCGAAGTTCTTTATTCACACCAAAAAGTTTCAAAAGCAGTGATTATTTTCTTGGTGTTGTTAGTGTGGAGATATTAGTTGTCGTTACTTGATACTGCTCCGTTGGTTTGCAGTTTTAACGGCCGTTGTGAAAGAAAGCTAGATACTTTTCTTCTACCGATCTTTTCAATTATGGAATATAATGCAAATTCCTACTCTTGAATAAAGTTTAAAAGATTATATTTAAAACTGTGATGTTTATTCAACACATAAATGAGAATGGTCTTAGTATCAAAAATGTCGCATTGTTTTGAGTTAAAGACCTCATGTTTTTGTTTTCGTGATTAAAATTTTGATCTGCATTATGTTTAGCACAAATCATAAATAAAAAAAAACGTTACGAGGTCATCGAGCACGTTTCAATTATAAAGTCAACTAGAAATAATCACGAATAGGCTATGAGCTTCTGTATAGATTTCATCCTACTTACATAGTTTAACGTCGAAAGATCCGATGTGACGAACGTTTATTTTCACACTATCAGTTTATATCTGTGAATTTACATCCTAATTAATAACGAGACGTAGTAAAAACAGCTGGGAAACGATTTGTTTCTACCAAACGTCATTTTTTTTCACGTATTCTATTTGAAAAGTGATTTTAAAGAGGCTTTCTTAGATTTCCGTTTGCACAAAATTGTACTTATGCATAGTAAAACATTCCAAATTTGTGAAGCTTCTCTAGTTTTTGATTATAATATCTTTTTCAATAATTGAATTTATCTGCGTCAAAAGTACATGTGGCGAGAACAAAAATTTGTCGTATCTAATACGTACTATTTTTGAATCATTCGAGTTCAATATTAAAATATCATCAAGCACCTTCAGTCGAAATCTTAAATTATACAGATGTAAACTGTTAATGGAATAAAAGCAAACCTTTGTTTGGGTCTAAAATTAAATGCCAAAGCCGAAATCACTGATTGACTTTTTGTGAACATCATTTTATATAAAACTCGCTATAAAAAAATCGATATCTAAATCATACCGACAATTTTTGACATAAAGAATTTTGACATGTACATGGAGTTATGACCATTTGAATAAATCATATTTAGTTCAAATGAGATGTTTGCGGTATTGTTAGTTAAAATTAAACACGTATAAAAGATCTACCTACAAAGAGAAAAATATATTCCCCTTTTTCAGCGCCGTGTCGATTTGAATAAGTTTACAACTCCAGTGTGTTGAATTAATACAATGCAGTTATGACATAAATGATACATGACAGCTTCGAGTTGTTGAGCGAGAGATGAGATCAAACAGACAGCCGCTAAGTTGTTGGGGAAAATTAAACCTCTACTTTCTACTTAACTGTGGTGACTCAAATGAAAGCATCATTTTAATCACATCAGCTGACGAATTCTTTAAAGAGATTAGTTATTGTTGTTAAAATATTACAAAGCACAACATTATATTTACCAAAATATGTTGATTTAATAAACAAGATGCATAGAATAAAAGATTAAGATTATTATTAACAATGTTGTATATATTAGTAAATACGTGATGTCTCATTTAGCAAATATAAGGTAATATAAACGATGTTTTAACTATGCGTAAATACAGCTTATCAATGAATATAGCCTTTCAATAAAAACACCACATTTAAGAATTCACCAATAGAAAAAAAATCACAAGCGTTCAAGGTTAATGAATAAATCGATTGATTTTTCATTTAATATTCCTATAGAGCCTGCTTATACTTCAAGCGTTCCACATTTAATGATAAGATTAGTCTTTCACGCTGTAACCTCGATTCACCCCTCTTTAAAAATAACACCCTTCGTGGATTCTGTCACCCTTGTTGTTTAATCTCTAATATAAAAATAATATTCGAGCCACAATGATTTCTCAGCACATTTTTTTGTTGAATTTAAAAATTTAATCCGAGTTTAATTCTGATTACGGGAATTCTATTATACAAAACCGTTATAAGATACACTTGAGCAGTTTATTTTTTACTGTGTTCTTAAATTGCTAGACTTTAATTTTGTTATTGGACAGCATTTCAGCTACTGAGAATCTAAAAAATATGATTTTTTACCGTCAAAATATTTTATATATTTTTTAATACACTCTTTTAGCCGACTAAACTTTTACCCAAATAATTACTTACTTTTTAATATAATAATTTCAACCATTTATTTGAATATTAATTTCATAGATAATTATGAGTTTGCCCATCGAGGTTATAAACCTTTCCACGTCGGATTAAATATTTTTTTATTGTTCATCGAATATTATTTATATTATTTCTATAACTAATTACTATGAAAGTACTAATTTTAACTGTGATGGAAGCCTTTTATTTTACAAAAAGTGTTAAAAAAAGATAGAAACTTATTCTTTTATTTTAGAAAGTAAAGATATGACAAAAAAATACGATAAAATGAAAATATTACAGACACGCTGGCTTTGGATGCAAATCAATTTTTAAAAGTAATAGAAGCACATTCAACTATAACATAATATCAAAAGCTTTAATGTGTTAATATCTGGAAACACTGATCCAATTTTCGACTAGAAATTTTTCAATGTTTTTTTCAAAATTAAGTCCAACTTTATTATTTGAATTGGCAATTAAAATAATCAATTGGTTCTGCGATGATAGAATCAGATGCAACAATGTGAATTTATTACATAGTTCAAATCTCACTTTTTTCACTTATGGATAATTATATATAGGCTTTAAAAACGTAAACCTGTAATCTATATTCTGTATCCATTATCCATTGATTGAAAAATTAAATTTACTTACGTTATCAGACGGTATTATAATAATTTATTCCAATAGATTAGTCGCAATCTCTATTACAGTGGAGCGAAAGAGAGAATTATTTTAAGTTATATTATTATAATGTTTGGATAGTATTATTTTCAGGTTTCATCATATAATTATCGGAATTTGTTATGACTTATTTACTTAATCTATTGTATTAAAGCAGAAAAATAATTATATACACACAATGAATGATAATAATTTGTTGTTAGTTCAATTAAATCGAAAAATATACACATTATAAATTGTTAGATACAATCAAATGTTTTTTTCGCTGCTATGTAGTATACCTTATACAAAAAAATGTTGAAATATATCAATATCTTTTTGCAAATATGCGTAATTGGTTTGGTTATTATTTAATGTTAAAATAAAGTTATTTTGGTATATTGTGTGGGAATTCATTAAATAAAAGAAATCTCACCTGGATTGGATTTAAGTATTTTTTTGTATACTGTTATTAATACAAAGGTACCACATATGAAAAATACAAAAAAAATGTATTACAAGGTTTGTTAGGTGTTTCTTTTTTTGAGAATTATTTTCAAACAAAATTTATCATAAGATTTAAAATGATTACGTAGACATTCATCAAATTAAACTAAATAAAAAATAATGTTATAAAACATAATATGACGTAAAATTACATTACAATAAATATAATAGTAATGTAATGTAATTATTTTTTATTTTATACTAAATATGAATTCCTCTGAATTCATAAAAAAAGAAATAAATACTATTTAATAAAAGTATGAAATTAAACTCAAAAAAAATATATTGCTACATTCCCGTCGAAAAAATTCGTTCGTTACTTTGATGACGGTCTGCACGCCACTGTCTAAAGAGCGTTAAGTTCTTGCAAAGGTTAAGTGGTACGAGGTTTGGGTGAGCTGGTGATCATCAGCTCTTAAAGAAATCCGATTAGTGAATAGTCCAACCACTGTCGCTAAAAGAATTCTCGTAAAAAATAACGTTTGCAGGGGCGGATAAGGGAAAAAAATATTTTCAGACATTGAAACTTTAGAGAAAAATATTTTTCCGAAAATTATTGATAGCCGATATTGACACAAAATTTTATTTTTAGAAAAAAGTAGTAAATGATACTATTGATGATTATATTGGTTCTATTAATAATATTTTTTGTGATGTACTTGTTCATTCCCTTGTAACGAATATAATGAAATTTGTCATTCGATAACCACTTAACTAAAAATTTTGTATTGATATCTTTATGTTGTTTTGTTTTATATTACAGTACATCAAAATTTGATAGTGAATAAATTCATGTTTTCAAAAATGAGATAAGAATAAAAAGTCAGTTCAAGTTCATCCGCGCACATGAACGCCTGAAGATGCCGAAATATGAATCCCGGGCCGTTAGTGACAAAATTTGAGTGAATGTACATAATTTGAACGATTCAAATTTAATATTGAAATTCCACCAAGCACCTTCTGTCGAAATCTTAAATTACAACACATGATTACTTGTATAAAATTGAGAATGTCTAATTTATAATAAGCTGTAATAGAAACAATTTTTACGAGAATTTATAAACTATGATACAAATTGTAAAATATCTTAAAATATATATATTTTTTTAAATATACACTACTATTTTTCTATTAAAAACCAAAAACAAATCAATAAGGCCAAGAATTTAAAATGTTTAAGAGGTAATCTTAAATAATCTACAAAGATTGTGATAATTTAATAAAGTTTAACAAAGACTAGTACCGATTTCTCCCGACGCAAATTGTTTCAACTGACTCAATTGGTGTAATTAGTACAAAATATGTTATGTAAAATATTATTATGTTATCATAAAATCCTTATATGGCAATAATTTAAATATTAACGGTTTATATTTTTAAAATGAAATTGAAAAAGTTTATAATATTTGAAAGTATACAGTTTTGTTCTTACTTATTCAAACATACAGCATGTGACAATTTGTCGTGGAAAAAATTAAACAATCTCAGAGGACTTTATTAAGATTGTTTTGCTACCAATCCGTCACTTTGGTTTGATCTTCATCCGCTCTCTTAAGCGAGGAAATGGTGATAACTTCGATGCCACTTTATATAGAGCGTTAAACTCGGAAAAGTGGAAAGAAAAAATACTCGAATAAAGCAGGAAAAGTAGGTGAATTCAGGGCTTGGTATCAATTTCACTACACAAATATCATACACTCGATTTTATTTTTACAAAGAAAAATGTGTAAAAATCAACGTACAAAATAATCGTACTAAGTATAATGAGAAAAGTTTAACAACAATTCATATAATATTAGTAAAACTACTATTGTTTTTGGTTTGGTATAATAATATTATATCGGCTCCGTGGTGTGGTCAACGTCGTTAGCTTCCGTGACGGATCTCATGGGTTAAAGTCCCTGTACAGACATTACTTTTTTTCAATCAATACCTGATCGAAGGAAATCCGTATGTCTGTGAAGTGTAAATATTCCCTACTACCCTTTCGATTCTAAAATAACGGGATGTCATACTTTTTAATAAATAATCTCTTCGAAAAAAAAGAGAGGTTGATCAACTGAATAACAAGCAGTTCTCGTAGGCTTTTTTTCAGATACTTTTATTAGAATAACATATGCTACACATTGGTAGTGGACTTGGATTATATATATAGAATAAAAGGCTTTTTAAAAGCTACGTATAATACATATTGCATAATTAATTAACATGTATTTGTAAAAAAGGTTATTTTTTTAATTCTCTGAGAATGACACGATTATTTGTTTAACTATTTTGTTTTTGAAACATTTTTTTTGTTTTTGTCATATTTCAAATCTGTGTTGAAAAAAATGCAAATAGAGAACCAGCAAGCCATAAAAAGTAATATTCCATTAATGAATCGTAATCAGTATGTATAATATTATATTGTATGCGAAAATGATTTTTGTGGCCAGCCATACTCGACGCAGCCCTGAAATATAAGAAATGCGAATATTTCTGACGAAAGAAAATTACATCGACTAAGATGAAGATATCTGGCTGGAAAAGAAACCGTTTCGGGGTTCCCCGCGAATAAAATTAACCGGGGATGATCGCTAATGAAAATAAATTGTCGGCAGAAGATTTGCGATTACACTTTGTGGGGATTCGCCCCATTTTCGATCATCATTATTATTATTGCCGTCATGAACTTCGTGGATTTAGAAGTATTTTTTTATACCAGCAGGCGATTGATTAAATTTTGTAAAGTTTCTTTGATTGAATTTATTGATAGAGGGGATGATTATTTTTTAAAGTAACATTTATATTAAATAATTTATTTCGTTTTAATAATGTTCTATATAAAATAAAAAACTAAAATTATCAGTGTTCTTTGTAAACTAAAATCAATAAGCTTGAAGTTAATAATTATTTTAAAAAATAATATCTAATTACTGTAATAATTTTGAGAAAAAATAATATAACAATTTCGCAATAGACAGTATAAAAACTCATAGTGTGATAAGGTAATACAAAATTATTGCAATGGATTCGTGTGGAAAGACAAAAGAAGTGTTAGTGCGGTATATATTTCTATTAAAATAATTTGGTCTATTTTCCTGGGCCTCCATCTGCGGCCCACTATAATTATGGTGGCTTAAGCACCCCAAATAACTTACAGCCCTATCCGCCAAATGTGGAAAATTATTACGTCTACGAAAGATCGTTATAGCGTATTAAGTTAGCGGAATAAATCTTGCTGCTCATAAGCTAGAGGTCTTAGAAGTTTTATTGTAAGATATAGTATAAGAGGCGCGGCGCTCCTTCGCCCAAGACATCGGCGAGGAGGCGCCGGGACGCGGGACGGCGTCGGTGGCTCGGAGGCTCTATTAACGACGGCCACTTGTGCGCCGGGCCGTTACATATTACATGTACTCCTGCGATAAATATAATTTCTCATTAGTAAATAACAAGACCCATGAGATCAACTATACCTACGTTAGTTTTTATATGGTTACTCAAAACCAGCGGTCAAACTAAAATCAACACAGTTACTTCTAAAAAAATAAATAATACTGTCATTTGTATTTGCTGAATTACTGCCTATAGTAAATCAATGATTTTATGCTTGATCTTGGACTTATTTCGGTTGATTGCTATACAACCATATTTAATAGTTATCAATATTTTATACCAAGTATTTTGGTGAGGTTTCTATAGTACAGTAACTTTTCACTAATCAATTTGTATGAATTCAAGATTTTTTTTTATTTATAAATTGAAATGAATTAACAATTTATACATAAATTTGATTCTTTTTTTTGTGATTACAATACAGATTTATTGATTATATCTGAATGAAGGCAGCCATTTTCAAATAATAAAATATTCGTTGGAAAAAGTAATTGTTTATGAATATTAGTAATTATGTTAAAAGTTTTCTTAGTTTAAAAAAGTATTATTGAAGTTTTTTGCTACGTATTTTTTGTCATATTAAAAAAATATATTGCGTTTTTGACAAATCTGTTTGAGAAAATGTACGAAAAAGAACACTTAAAAGATTCTAGTTGTATGTATTTTATCACTTATATCAATGTTTTTGATTTTTTTAATATATAAATTGAACCTTTCAGTATTCCCTTCATCCTTTTTATCAGTGAATGTTATAAAAATTAAGATAATGTATTATGACTGCAAATATAAATATAAAATATGTAAAATAACCACAAAAATAATTTGCAAAACACACAGGATATGTCGTTTGAAAAGTTATAACTTTTAAGTATCCAACATTTTTAATGCTCGCTAAGTCTCCATTCTGTTTTTAGATATAAATCATAAACCAGTATTTTTTCCGGAAAACGTAATGGCTAATACTTCATTTCGCTTAATATCATAAGTACGCCAAAAGTAGGATAATTCCTTACCGAGAGCAACAAAGTAGAAACGATTTGTATGTTTTCCGTAATTTATATTTACGCAGTTAATATAATACATTTTTTTTTCTTTTTTTGCAATTTTATTTACTCGATGACGTTGTTACTTGGTTTTAAGGAATGCACTTGGAATATAATGCTTTATTAAAAACAGTAATTGCAAATTCATATAGTATACTTTAAAATTAATTATTTTTAATCCGCAGTAAATATAATTTCTATGTAATTCATCAGAAAAAATACTGAAATTGCCACTTTTGACAAAAAAAATCGTGACGTAAGTATTATATATGTATAAAAAGTAGTTTTTTTAAATTTCGGGTCCATGACACAGTGGTCAAAGTCGTTGGCTTCCATGGTAATGAATGAATGTTTGAACCACTAGTACTGTCCCATGCCAAACCTTTCTATCCCTACTCTCTTCGAAAAAAAGGTTGAGTAACTAAGTAACAAGCAGTTCTCGTAGAAAAACATTTTTTTGTATGATACCTCCATTAAGCCACAAGTTCCACATTGTAAGCGGACATGAATTATAAGAAAATCTTTATATCTTATGTTGTGCACGAGAAAGAAGTACTATTTTTATTCGACAACTGTTGTCATATTTTGAGTGTCAAAAAGTTTATATTGTTTTCTATATATCCATTTAAGGTTTAATATATATGAAAATATGATTCATAACTATGAAATGCCAAATTACAATAAGACCAGGGCATTATCAGTTAATATGTTATATGTTTCAACAGACATTATTGTTATTATTGTAAAAAGAAGAGAAATATGTTGAAAAATTATAGGAAAAAATGTTTTTTTCGATGGGCTTCTTTCATTCCATGTTCGATGAATGGACGAACTTAAATGAAAATGGTGAACGTTTTGAGGTCAGATTTATTAACATTAAATATTGATATATTTTAACTGTAGCCAAAATGTACGCATATTAATTAAAAATAATATATGATGTTTAATAAGGTTAAATGGAGAGAGAGTCGATTGTTTGAGTCACACATCGCTTGAAATAAAGTCTCATAGTAGAAGGCGTTCAGAAAAACGTTTTGAAATATCTATTGATCTGACTTTCATCTCGTGGTTAAAACTGTACTCTCGCCATCTAATGGTACCAGGTATCGGTCCCGAGTCCCGACGAGGCTAATATCAAATTTAGATTTTTTGAATCTAATATTTTAGATCATGGGTATAGTTGTTTGTAATATAATTTCTCATCGAGTTTATCTAGTGTGATTAAAAAGCAACAAACTATGTAGCTGAAATCTTAAACTGCTTGATTCGTGTGGTAATCTAAAGCTGTGTTGAAAAATATTTATTTTCCTTTTTAATATTGAAATAAACCAATCAATAATGATGCCAACGTCTGTGATTTAACGATATTTGGCAACATCTTTGAATATATATAAATTATTGTTTAAAATCCAAAGAAAAACTCTTGATTACGATACTTAACTATCAAAAAACTCTACCTGTGTATGGGTAAGAACAAAGATTGTGAGGGTACTCATTCTTGAATTGTTTATTAACTGAATATCACTAAATCGTTGTTAAATAACAACGAAGGTCTCCAATCCCGGGATCCCGTCTAATTTTGTGATCCTCAAATCAGAAATCCGGGGTTAAGGACGTTTTTGAAATCAGCCAACCAGCTAAAGGTTTTTGAAACGAGTCAGCAAGCTAAAAAAAGCTCTCACATTTTTTCCTTTTGAGATTTCCGTAAATTCCCAGGTTTTTAAAATCGGCTAAAGAGCAATTTTTTTTTAAATTCACCCAAAATTTTCTCCCAGTAATCGATACCGAAAACCCGCTTACCTACATAATTAAATCTCGAATTTCTCCAAGAATCTTTAATAATTGTGACACCATTTTATGGTTAATTATCAATCTCGGGATCCGAAAAACTGTGAATCTCGAAATCCCGGGATCACAAAAAGATTCCGAGATTGGATGCTCTAATAACAATTATTCAAATTTTTGTTTTCTTTTTATTTAAAATTTTCAATCCAAAATTTCTGTTAAAAACAATTGTAACTAATGAGTCTGAATAAATATTCTCGAACATTACATATTGAACACACCTGAGTGTACATTTATTTTTGCGTAGGTATTTCTTAATAACGAACATCTCCTCACAAGGATATAATCTTAAAGAAACCGATCATGTTTTGTTTGAGCGATTCCGTTGTTTTCCGCTTCAAGCAGACATTATTTAATCCACATAATGATGTAAATCCGATTAAGCCAATTAAAAATATCACTGTATTAGGCACAATGGAAAGATTTGCGTTCACCATGATGCGAGCGGAGGGGGTATTGATGATGCGAAAAAAGGGGGAGGAAGATGAGAACTTTTATCTTTTATCTGCAGAGGGCGCTGTTTAAGAGAAACATATGATTAATTATAAATTCAATACAATAAAAATTGTACACATTTATATTACATTAAAGTTTTTTTTTAAATATTACATTTGACTACAAAAATCAATCATCTAACTACCGCATTGACTATACTAATTGCACAATAATTGTTAATTACTAATTATTTACTTTGATTTTAATAATTGTAAATATTTGATATTTATATTGAAATTTAATAATTCCACATTTATTTAATATGAACAGAATCGGTTTTGATAATCATTAGCATTTTTAATTGATACAATAAACATTAGTACAGGGACATTTTATACTAAATAAAGTAAAACCTATAACGGTGTTACAAAAAAATGATAGTATAAACATGAAAGTTATTTAAGTGGTGCAAAATATGAATTAGTGATAAAAGATACTTAGTTATGTGAAAACTTTTTTACTCAACTTGCTGTGCAAAAATTTTGACACGTGTTTCGCCTATTTAAGAAGCGTCATAATGTAGAATATCGCAAGTTTTACGACAAAACTAAAAAGAATATGAATTCTAAATTAAAAATTCTAAAATTAAAGTCGAGATTTTTTACTTTTATACTCGACGCAAAATATTTTGATAATAAATAATATGATACTTTTTTTAAATCGTATCAAAGAACAATTATCACTTTTGGGGTGTTGAATGATAATACTTGGCGGAAAGGCATTATATTAAATATATATATATATATATATATCCATTTGTACTGATTCACACTTTTGTTTATAAAGATTAGTATTTTATTTGTTGAAAAAATAATTAAGTTAGTCAGGTCACTAGCAATATATTCAACCGGTTCTGATCCTTTTAAATAAATGTAAATTAAGTACATTTTTTTTTATATAATGCCATTCCACCATTGATAATGGATGTATCATAAGTTAGCAGTTATATCAGTCTAATCTCAATTTTATTAATTATTTTTCTTTTATAAATTTTGTGGAAACTTGTAAACAAATGGAATACAAAAAAGCAACAACGGAAATATTTCAAGTCGTTTCTGATTATCTCAGTAAGACGGGGAAGACCGGAAGTAGTCCCAAGATTGAGGCTGCATCTCCTGCTCAGACAGCTCAGCCGGCAATAGTGTTGTGAAGTCAGACTACATACTTGGAAATGTCCTTCCGTCCTGTGTTCTTATCTCGCTGAGCGCTTTAGTTATAGCGATGTTACACCTTTTATTCTGCAGATAATTAGCTCGACTTGCGTTTTTTATGGTAAATTAATATTATTTTGATACTGAAGCCTTACTTGTTGAATGATTAGATTTCACTGTCGTATTTTTTTAAAAAATTTGAATTGAACGGAATTTTAAATCTTTTGTATTTGAATAATATTTTTTTGCAATTAAGAGTCGGTTAAGCACATTAATATAATTTATTTTTATGCTAGTTAAAATTACTTAAAAAAATGGAAGTGTCTAAATGGTTGGAACACAAAAGTATTTTTTAATTGATTTGGAATGAAAAGATTCAATAGAATATCCTGATGGTAACGAGATTTCTAAAAAATCTACCTTTTTATATTCCTGACAATCAGAGTTAAAACCAAAAAGGTAAGAGTGAATTAATGATGTCATACGACAAATAACGAAATACTCAATAAGAAATATGTAACAAAGAATAGGCCTTCGCTTTAGCTGAAAATAATTATAATTTACAATAACAGTTTTCAGATTTTTAGAAAATCCTGTTATTTCTGAACGTTTTTCTGTGTATATTGATAATTATGTTCGATTTTAAAAATCAAATTATTTATATATTTCAGTGAGACATGACAAATATGACACTACAGCTGTCGCCAGTGTGCCGTGAGTTTAACAAGTACGATATAAATTATATAAAAAAGTAAATCAAACAAAACATGAAATACAAAAAAAGCTTCAAAAGTCGAATGTCTTTCACAACCGTAAAGAAAGACGCAGGAGGATCGTAGACTTATAAATGATAGGATGCGCCGGTGACGTTCCACAGGTAAAGCTATCATTCCGAAAGCTAAGTAAGCTTCTGAAAGCGGATGCTTTGTCTGAGTAAAATGAATGCCAACAGTTCGTCCTACAGCAAAAATTAAGTAATACATATTAGTTAAAACAACGTTGGAATTGCACTTTCTTCATGATTAATAGAATTGATAGAAACCTATTATAACATTAAATCACGGCTTTGATACTCATAAATTGATTACAAAGCTATTATACGACATTGCCCAATCCGGACACTTACTCACGTAATAAAGACGAAGACAAGAAAAGATATGAGGAACAGGCTGTCTTCTAGGCCAGTGCTTCTCAACCTTTTTCATTCCACGGCCGCCTAAATCTGAAAAAAAATAATCCGTGGCCCTCCTCAATACAAAACATATTCTGCGGGAGCCCCTAATCTGGGAAGCACTGTTCTAGGTATTAAACTGCAGAATTTTTATAACAATTATTCATTTGAATATTTTCATTCATTAAAAAAAAAAAAAGGTTTTTTTTTTTACCATGTCCGGTTCTAATGTGGAGGATATGGAATCATAATGGAGTTTATCTCAACAGAAGTGTTTCTACGAGAACTGCTTGTTACTCTGTTGCTCTATCTCTCTTTTTTCCAAAGAGAGTAAGAATATAAGGAAAGGGCTAAGAAAGGACTAAGAAAAGACTAGCGGTTAGCTAATCGCTCTCGATACACCCCACTCATAGGATAGGATGGATAGGAGGGGAAATTAAAGACATCACATACATTCATGCCTTTGAACAGAAATTCATAAATCGATTGAAAAATCAATTTATAAAAATTCCCGTATTGGGATTCGAACCCGTAACCTCCGTAGCGGTAGCCAGCGACGTTGACCACTCGGACACAGGGGTATAAAAAATTAAGATTTCATAAAAGACTTGAAAGGGAAACCATAAAAACTGAGGTTTTTTGGCACGAAATCAAAATATCGAACATTTCCCCATTTAAATGACTGCTATATTGTTTTATTTTTGTCGCCTGTACGTGTGTTATAATTATCACTAAAAAAGTAAAACAGCTATTGAAAAATATATAGATGTGATCGCATTGTATTGGAGAGTACTTTGGTGGTGGAGGTTACTGTATGCATACCTAATTGAATTGTTTTGAATGCAGCCTTCGGATGTGATTTTTTTAAAAGTTTATTTGTTAATTTGGTGTTCCCTCTTATATGGTTTATAGAAATTTATTTTTTATGCAATTTTTATGAAATTTAACAACGATTTAACTGTTCAAGGTTGATCATTTATATATTTTTTCTGTTTATTAATATCCGTACTGGTGGCGAGTTGTTGGTTTCTCGACGGAAATACTGGGCATAGTTTTGCAGCCACTATTTATGAACATGTCGCATGTGACATCAATTTTACCTACTGCCATAATGTGCATCAGAATAACACTGTATTACATCAACGATAAAGATCATTTTTATTGAAAAATCAGTTTGTATTACTAAACGACGTTAACTTAGGATTCATCGCAACCGATCATACAATTTTCGAATAACTGTGATATTATTTCATAGATATTCATCTTCAAATGGAAATTTTAAAAATTATATCATAAACCTGTTTAACGTATTGAAAATATTTATTTATTTATTGTTAAAAATCAAAATTACAGTACATGACATAACAGCTGACGCCAATTCGCCATGCACTTGAAAAATATAATAAGACAAAACATAAAATAAAAATACACAGTACATCAAATTCAACATAAAAAATCAAGAAATAAAAAAGAAAAATTTATCAAACAGTTCACAAATACCATCACCAAAAATGTCCACTTCTCTAGGCAATGCGTTGATTAGTCGAACGGCCCTTGGAACTGGTGACTCATACCTCCTAAGCGAGGTATAAGTTTTTAGAAATAAAAGTTTTTGCTCATTGTTTCGCCCACGTAAGAATAAATTGGGAGCATGTAAATTAATAGTCATGAGAATTTCAGGATTATCAACTCGGCCCCGAAGAAGAAGAGAAAAATGCTTTAAGCTTGAAAACGATCTTCGAGCTTCAAGTGAGTGAAATGATAACATTCCTAAAAGAAATTTGGTGGGGTAGTATTCCTTTAAGGAATTATCAAAGGGGAAGAATTTAAATTTTTTGAAATAATAATATCTTAGAAATTTCTTATGGATTCTCTCCAATTTCAGCTTGTATGAACTTTCATATGGGCTCCAAATGATGGATCCATATTCAAGCTTACTTAAGACCAAAGAAACATAAAGCGTCCGAAACACAGTTGGGTTTACAAATGGTTTGCTTTGTCTAACAATAAACCCAAGAAGTTTGCTTGCACGCAGTGCAATAGAAGTTATATGTGAATGAAAGGTGAAAGAGGAGTCAAATCTTATACCAAGATCAACAACTTCAGACAAACGCTTTAAAGCATCATTAGATATCACATAGTTATATGTGATGGGTAATCTTGAGCGAGAGAAGGAAATACAAAAACATTTTGAAATATATACTTAGCTTATTTGATGTAACGTTAAAAAATAGCTTATCTTATACAAAATTGTATTTTTTTTATGTAAGCCTTCTCTGAACAATACCTAGCTTTATTTGTAATGATAATAATTGCTGGAAGATCTTTTGAGAGATCGGATAGGCAGAAGAAAACAATGAAACCTGGATTAAACTTTTTGAAATCTTTAACAAAAATGGTATAAAGACAGTGGGATACGTATGTTGATTGAATTCAAATGTCGTTTAACTGCATATCTAAATAGGTAATAAAAATAAAACAAAATCATTTTTTAAATGTATGATTACGGATATTTTTTTACAACTTAAATTTTATAAGGATGAAGCGCGTGAGATATTTTTTTTGTCAATCACGAGTGAAATAGAAATTCAATCATATTTTTGATTTAAAGAAAAATGAAAGAGATTACTTACAACTAATAATTGAGCCCATTAAGGGTGAAGTGAGGCAAGTAGTATTTAAGAAAAAAAAACAGTTCGATGCGTTATAATATTCTACAAGTCTTTGAGTATCGTTAAAGTGAAGTGAGCTCAATCAACACACACTGCAATAGTGTAATTAATATCCCTAAAATAAAAATATGCAATCTACAAAAACACACCAAAAAAAGCTCGTGATTGTACTTAAAAATCCAATAGAAAAGTTTTCCATTTAACTACTTGGCTCACTTAACCTCTTGAGGGTTCATATATTTAAACTATTAATGATTAACATACTCAATAAGCAATGTGACTGATACAGAGTAATGAATAAAATATTCTTCTTTGATCGTTGGTTATGAGATATGGAACCAAAATCAGCTTAAAATACTGCCATGTTTGCTCCCTATGTGGAGCATATGGCCACCACGCGGCACCTCCATGTTTCCTTGTCTCCCGCCAATTGCTTTGCTTCCTCCCATGATATGCCAGCATGCCTCAGTTCCGCCGAGTACATCCTATGGATAGTACCCGACGGACGTCTGGGACACCGGAATCCCACTGGTCAAAAGAAGAGGCAGGCAGGGTTGAGGCTTTCCGGAGGCATCCGCAGAACGTGACCCAGCCAGTTCCAACGTCTCTCCATAACCACTGAAGTGACGGGACGCTGTCTTGTACGCTTCCTTATCTCTGAATTCCTCACAAAATCAAACCACCTCACCCCCATTATCCGACGCAAGCATTCGTTCTCAAAGCTCAGTATACGGTTTTTCTGAGTCTTCGTCGGGTGCTATCATTCGCTACCGTAAAGCAGTACCGGCAGAATGCAAGCGTTGAACAAGTGGCATTTGGTTTAAATCGATTTTAGCCGAGTGAAATAGAAATTGGTCATAAAGTAAAAATTTCAACGTATTTAGTCCTACCAAGTAAATGCCAATTAAATCAAGAAATTGGTCATGTTTATTAAAAAAAAGCATTTTGAAAAGTAAGCGATATTTTTTGATTTATTGAAAGTCTTAAATAAATTACGATGAGTTAAATACTTATGTCAAAACAATCAATTAAAAACAGTTCAACGTTTTGAGCAGTCATGTTGATTTTTCAAGTGTGTTAGTTTTTTCATGTCGGTCCGATTCAAAGTGTATATTGGGAGTCTTATCCTTTTATACAATAGCCATGTTTCAACCCTTTCAATTCAATTTGGTGGCATTAAATTTCGGCCATAAAACTCAATTTCAATTAATGCACGGCTCAATGACCTGCATTTTAAATCTTTATCTCTTTTCTTTGGGGCTTGTTTAATTTTATAAATCTATCATTCGTTGCCAAGGATTAAAAAACACCCTGAATAGAGAGGTTTAGCATAATGGTGAATTTTATACGCACATAAAAACGTATGCCCTTAAATTTACAAATAATACTTAGTGTAACTGTAATACTGTAACAATTTATTAGATGCGATTCAAATATTTTCAGTTCAAGTTTTTTCTCAATACAGCTAATATTTATTAACAAGAACGAGAATGGATTGTTTTATAAAACGTCAGGCAGTTTTTCATAACATGGACCGGTGCGGCAACCTAGTTGTAAGTATTATATTATTCGGGAACAAATGAAATGGTCAGAATTTAAATCAATTTTTGGTCAGAATAAAAACATGAACGGTCAGAATAAAAAAAATATACGTGAGAATATTTAATAACCATTTTGGTTAGGTTAAGTTAGGTTAGGATTTTTTAAAATTTCATTTAAATAATGATTATTCACACTGACCGATATATTATGACCATTTAATATAAATTCTAACCGGGAAAATACGAGCCTAAGTATTCAAAGTGACTTATTTAGTGTAAAAGATTGACATATGATAAACTCTTAAAGTTTTATAGATTTTCCTAAGTGTAAAATTCTTAATTCTTAATTTTTGTTGAGGTTTCATAATAGGAATACAAATAATTTTACAAGTATTCAAAATCAAGTGCATACAGCGTATTTAACCTTTTGATATAATTCACTTTTAAATTAGTTGTATGACAAAAATGATTTCTGATTTCTACAAAAGTAATTAATTGCGTTATCTAATAAATATTAATACAAAAATCCTGTAAGTCATACAAGTAGCATGAAATTGCTGTGTTCTGACATCCTAATGCTTCCAGATTGTCTTTTGCTTTCTCATTTCACCGCTAGATGGTCGCAACCAGGGATTAGTTTATATTTTTTCCGCTAGAGAGCGTTCAATTTCTTATAATAGCCATCCAAGTAGGTATTACAAAATGCGGTCCGGAGTGCAAGCGAGATAAAAGATATCGTAGACCTTATCGTAGAGTCGTAGAGAATTTTACAGTGTCACTCACAATAAGGAGCAACTACATGCAACATGTTACTTGGGCCAGGATATAGATTAGATTGAGTCAACATTGAATAAAATAATAGATAATTTGAATAAATTTCATTAATGTAAACGGAGACTTTATTTCGAAAACGAAGAACCGTCTTATATATATATATATGTATGTAATTCATATTCGATTGAAAAATTTGTCTACACACATACTTTTTGCGGTTATCTTATCGAATAGTCAATGTTATTAGATGTTTGTCTTTTACGGGTTGGCAAAATCCAATTCCAATTTCAGTTCAAGAAATTGTTGTTTTTTAAAGATAAAACAAATATTCCGCCCGCAAATCACCGTCAGCAATTAATCGCCAATAGTTACCACCGCATCATTTGATCTAAAAATCAATCTATAGGATACGAATGATTTACGTACAGTTCTTTACAGTTTATAAAATTTCGAAAAAACTACTAAATTGAAATGAAAAAAACTTATCGTTTGACAATAAACATCGCATTGCTAATACACGATAAAAATGATAGTGATATTTTGGATTCTAAGATTTTTTTATTACATTCATCAATGAAAAAAGAACTGTGAGCGATTGATCACTCCGATTTTATTAATTAATTTTATTTTTTACCATCTGATCTAAAAAAAAATAGACGAAGCGATAGTCATTAGCTTCATTCCTACAGATGCTTTTCTTTCCTTACCCTTTCCAAAAATATCAAGATTAAGCGCCTCAATACCATTTGCTTTTTTTTTAAATATAACTTCTGTTGAAATACTTCATTTAGAGTCCATATATCATCGGCTTAATTCTAATAAAGTAAAAGTCTTCAGGAGACAGTTACAACGGAATATTTCAATATACAGAAACAAATTATTATACTTATGTTTTTTTGTAGTAGAATATTTTACTATTCCTAATTATACTTCAATAACTCACTAATTCACTAATTATCTCATATATATATATATATATATTTAATATTTGACATTATAGCTTACGCCAATGCGTCAAATATAAAGATATACTCGATGAGAATTTTTGAAAGTCACATGAGATTAACTCGAGGAGAATTGACTTCACAAACATCCATGTCTCAAATCTCAAATTAAAATTTAAAAAAAAAATCAATTTGCCATTGAACTTACCGGGAATCGAATCCAGACCCACCTGATCGGTAGAGCAAGCTCTAACCAACTAAACTACAGCGGGCGACGATTAACGTCTGGCATTTAATATCTAAAAACGTGATTGTGTTTTTTTTATTTAAACTTACATATCTACAATAAAGACTGATCAACGGAAATATGCCGATTTTAAAATTATTACTTATATTGAATATCGCTTTTACTACATTATATGTTACTATGGCTTATAATTCAACTAGAAAAATTCTCTATTAATGTATTGCTTACCGAAAATGACTACGGATCCATCCCCTAAACTTGTCTCTTTTATTAAGCGGGACATGGTCGCGGGTGGTTTGCCTTATAATACCTCCCCATTACTTATTATTATCGTCATCTTAATTCCCCGCGTACCGAGGGAAATTAAAATTATCCCTGTCGTTCTAAACATTAATTTCATTTAATAATATTCCCGGATGGATAAATAACAGGGATTTGCCTATGCTCTGATTTGTATGAGAATCGTTTTTTTTGTATTGTATGCAAGAATAATTCGTTAGCCAATTTAAGTTATTGATTAATATAAAATTCAAAAATTAAATGCTCATCTGTACTAATTCCACTTGTTTAAATTAATATCACCGTTTTCGCTCATGCGCGCGCATTCGTCTATAATGCTCATCATGAGAGAAACCGGTCTTGATCATTTACATAAAAGTTGAATTAGTACAAATGAGTATTTTTTTTTTTTAATATAATGCCTTTTCACCAAGTATTAACAGTGAAAACCTTAAAAGTGATTAATTAATGTATATTTTAACAAACTATCTTTACTCCTAACGGAGCTAATTTCAACGCATTATAGATATGAAAACTACTTGTTACTCAGTTGCTCAATCTCTATTTTTAAGAAGTACACTTAGAATATCGACTAACGGTACTTGACAAAATTTCGATAGCAAATTTAAATGACAGTTTCATACGATTTGTCATTAAAGACCTGAGTTTCTCCTTACGGTATCTTCTTTGAACTGACTAAGGTTATTATATATTTACTATCGTGTTTATATACCAGTACAAATATAATACGAATACATTTTAGTAGATCGTAATATCTTATACCCAATACGAAAAAACGGTCAAATCGTCTTGTAATATTACGCCAGAATTATAGGATAAGAACTTAAATAATTAAAAAAACAATTTAATTTCAGATCTTTATTTTACAAATAGTTTTTTGAAGACAAAATTCCCTTTCACGACTGAACATGAGAGACTTACTATAATAACATTATTACAACATATGATTATGGCAACCATTTTAAATTACATTTGAGATGTTTCAAAATTACCTTTATCAATTAAGTTACAATAAATTAATTAATTATTCATTTTATTTATACGATTATTGAGATATATTAAGCAGACAACAAATTTAAATAACAGATATCTAATATAAGTTCAATATTAAATTTATTTTATATAGTCCGTAGAGCCATTAAAGTGATAGTAAGAATTGAATATTTACAAGATTTTTCTTATTTATATAATATTTCTATAGGATGTGATAATTACTTCTACAACTTTATATGCCTACATATAGATGTAAAATTAATGTGTACGAGTTTTTGGTTACGTAATACATTTATAAATCATTTATGTTTTCCAGATACAATTTATACATTTTAATTAATATAAACTTTCAATATTCATTCTACATACAATTTAATTTCATTGATAATTGCGAGAAAATAAATTGGTTTTTAATAGTTTATCAAAATTAAATAAATTTGGTCGATAAATGAAAATTTTCCAATGAAGTATCGTATTTTTTTGAGAAAAACGCGATAAAATTATGTACTATACATATTTCATGTAAGTAGAATTTAAAAGTTGTCCAAAAAGTTATTACTGGCTGGTGGCACTGCATTATTCGAAAGAAAAAAACATGCTACTATTCATACAGATAATTTTATAGACATAGTATATTAAACGTTAACAAATACACATAATAGGATTTTGTAAGTCAATATTACAAATCGAACACTTAACAATTTAGTTCATATGATAATATCATTTTTATGAGTTAAACAATAACAACAAGCAAAGATCTTTGGTTTGAATATTTTGCACAAATTCCTAACATATTTTACGTTTAAGTACCTCTTAATTTTATTATATTTATAACCACATTGTTTTTTATTTACAACAACGCTTTTTTAATTCATAGTTTATTTTATGTAGATGCCATTGGAAACAAATCAATTAATTATTATACTTAGTCGTTATGTATGTACAAAGGTGCATTTATTTATGTAGACAGGAATCAAATTTGTCAAATTATTACAATATGTAATATAATATTTACCAATATTATAATTTTCATTTGGCAAAGAATATAAGAAAATAAATTTTAAGGAATATTACCGAACAAATATAAAACTACAATAATTCATTTAATTATTGTAGAAATAATCAGTAAGGTATGTACGTTTAACAGTAAACATCATTTAATTCTATAAATGAAAAAGAACAAGAATTTTTATTCACGAAATAGTTTGTTATAATAAACGTAATCCTAAAAGTACAGTATGTAATTTTCAATAGAAATAATCTGGAATATACATTTATACATACATTTTTGGCACCGTTTAACAGTGTATTGTTCAACATCAAAATTATTTTGGAATGATTTAACGACTTTTTGGTCAAATAACGGTTTGAGTCTAATCTCTTTCATTGACATGGTACTGTGGCATTCCAGGCGGACCGGACTCGTACAGTGACATCTTTAATCTCTTACATTTAGCTCTTCGGTTCTTGAACCAAAACTGAACATTCTTGGACTCGAGCCTGGGGAATTTTTGTCTATACGGCATCCTATTTAATTCCTCAGTGTACTTGAGTATTAAATTATGAGATGGGTGAGTGTTCATTGAAAACCAGTGCTCTAATCGTGGAACTTCGGTGACCGGATCGATAAAAGTCCGGTTCCTCTTTCGGCGTTCGTCTGCAGCGCTTGCTGCTAGTGCCGTTAAATTGAGACCACTCGAGCCAGGGGGAGAATTCGGAATGTTGTGACCACCGTGAGTCAAACCGGGGATGTAATGACTCATATACATTATACTGTGACTGAACATCGGATTAGGAACTATGGGAAACCCCGCTGCGTTGAGTCTTTCCAAATTAGGGCCAGTAGGACAATACGGAACTAACTGACCACTCCCGATAGATTCAGGTGGGCTAGGGCTTCTGAACGATTTTAAGCGCTGCCTGTTCATGTCTGCCACTCTACTTGGGTGCATGGTTTGAAGAGATTCTTCGCTTATTCGCCTTGTCGCTTTCATATCGTCATCTGTTATCTCGTGGTCCAGGTCTTCATCGTCTTCGTCTTCAGAAATGTTGTTTTCAGATTCGTTCTTGCTGCTGTTGTTGTTGTTCAAGTGGCTATTGTTGTTGTTGACAGGGCAGTGATCTGGAGACAGATCTTGTGGTTTGGAGTGATCATCGCTCAAAGGTTCTTGCTTTATGTTGTCTATCTGGAAAAAGAAGAAAGGTTGAGTTTACAAATACAGAAAAGCAATCAAAAAATAATCCATTTCATCATAACTACACAAAGATATGGAAAATCAATAAATCGTGTACACCGGTAACAAGACTACTATTTGATTGAAAAAAAACTCTCATTTGATAAAAGTACATATAAAAAACCAGGTTTCTCAAAATTAAACAAAAAATGCCAATTTTCGCGTAGATGATGTATATACATTTACTTGATGGAAAATCTGTATCACCTTAGGTATATCTGGAGGTCTGGGCGAACTTCGCCTCACCGCTTCTGGTTCTACTTCCTTTTTAGTAGTGATCAAAGAGAGCGGTGCATCCGGGGTTTCAGGCCTATCTTCATCTCGCGGTCCATCCATCATATCATCATCTTCTACGTCAGAGCCTCCATTTGACATATTGTCTTCGGATATCATCGACATGGGATGCCCACGTCCTGGGCTAATAGAGAGAGGACTCTTCATTGAGTGATGTTCAGATAATCTATCGGAAGACAGATAGGCCTCATGAGGCATAAGCATAGCACCATTTGGAGGGCTGTGGCTGCTACTGTTATATCCGTTTAAAGACAAATGGCATGGAAGACCACCTGGTCCTACACTTCGTAATTCCGCTCGCTTTTGTGCTGCTCTTGCATTTTTGAACCAATACACAACATTGTTTACATCGAGTGGTTTTCTGCCTCTACGTGACTCAAGATTGTTCAGTTCTCTGACATATTGTTGGATTTGCTGCCGGCTCGGATGTTGGTTATCAGAAAACCAACGCTGTAATTTTGGCAACTCGAGTTCTGGATCAAAACTCGTTCGCATTCGTGTTTTTTGTGTTGGGTATTGACTTTGGACCGTTTGGAGAGCAGGGTGCACGTGATCTGGAAGAGTTCCCAGAGATGGAGGTCTTTCCATTTTTGTGACTGGTGACGGCGGCTGGCGGGGGCTGTATTGAGAAGGTCTCGGGGTGACTTGTGCGTTCCACCATTGCTCAAACTTGCGTTTCATCTCGTCAGTCGGCTCATGATAGCTGTGAGGACCAGGTGGAATTGAAGAACCTCTGCAGATTTGTGCCAAGGTGACCTGACAACAAAGAAAGTATCGAGCATTAAAAACAATTATTCTAATTTATGTCAGTAGACCATATTTAAGGCGTTGATTTTCCTTGTTAAAGCTTGCACAATAGATGTGGGAATTAGTAAAAAATAATTTTATATTTTTGAATACATCAGTAGAATTAAAAAGATCTCATCGAATATTTTTTTAATGTAAGTTCAGTGATTGATTTTGTTAACTCTCTATTTTTGAAACACCACTAGATTATTATTTAAACGAGAGATTTGGTCGTAACTTTTTGGAAACATCGGTATTGATTCTCATTACATCTTAAATTTAATTGTTACTCAATATTCAAAGTATTGTAAAAATACAAATTGAAGTCGAAACTAAAGTAATCCTAAATGAATATATTCTGCTTCTAAATTATGATACGCAATTTATTTTGTATTAAAATTAACGAGAATATAATAAATAATTTAAGATTTCGACTGAAGGTGCTTGGTGGAATTTCAATATTAAATTTGAATCGTTCAAACTATGTACATTCTCACAAATTTTGTCACTAACGACCCGGGTTTCGCCTTTCGGCATCTTCAGGCATTCAAGTGCACGGATGAACTTGAACTGACAATCAGTTCAAGTTCATCCGTGCACTTGAATGCCTGAAGATGCCGAAAGGCGAAACCCGGGTCGTTAGTGACAAAATTTGTGAGAATGTACATAGTTTGAACGATTAAAAATGAGAATATAATAGATGTGTTCATCTCACTCAATAGAGTGTATAAATAAAAAAGCGTGTTTAATTGTTGCATACAATATCTATCAACACAATGTAAGTATTATTAGCATTTCAAGAAAATAATGAATTATAAAAATAATAATAAGATAAAACAATAACAAAGCAACCTAACAGAGTCATCTAGTGGGAGTGACTAAAAACTCTTTTCATAAATAATTATAATTATTATTAAACTTCCATCTTAGACTTTGTAATTTGCTCAGTCGCGATAGAAGTGGCGAAAACCACTGCGGGAAGCAAATATTTATCATGTTTTAATCTCTGTGTTTGCAACACATCCTTCGTAATCATAATATATTACCTTCCTAATTCCTCAGCGCGGAGTTTCCACGTCTTTTTAAAATATGTATTGGCCTTGGCGCGCAAACGTGGAAAGCTCAGAGTAAATATATGAGATTTCTTAAATTTACTCACAGCCTTAATAATAAATCTTAATTGCGCAGAATGTGAAGTTTGAGCTTAGCGAGTTAAATATTTGGTAGCGCAGCTTTTTAATGAGAACAAATGTTGCGACCGGATAATAATGTAAGTCTAAGGAAAATTTCGAGGCTCGGCTATTGACTACTTACATACCGTACATAAATCTCTCGCAAGGATAAACTTAAATTAAAATAAGAATTTTTCAATCAATCGCACGTAAAATACAAAATAGGGCCATCCATATACTATTTTTTTTACAACTATTGATAGTAAATAAACTCACTCTCCTTGTGTAATAAAGATGTAAATATAGATTGAACAAATGAATATTCATGAAACTTAGCTAAACAAAAAATTGTGTTAAAATTTCCATTACGCAGAAATTTAAATTTAAAAAATCGCTGCAGATATAAACTGAGAAGACCTTCAACTTTGCAAAAAAATTATAAATAATTTTATTCTTAATTATATAATAAAAAATCTGTCCGAAACAGTTTTCTAATTTCGACGGGATCTCATGGATTGTATTTCTGGATATCAACGAATTGCATAAACAATTAGGCTAGATGTATGCTGAGACACAGATGACGCAGCGCAGTGCAGCGGAAGGCGGCACAGATTTTGTGTTACATTTAGAAGAGTAGATCTGTGTATTTTGCAACGCAGGCACGTGTAAACCAGACATACGTTTGCACTGCTCTGCGCTCCGTCGTAGTGCCGGCACAGATACCTGCAAGACGCGTACGTTTTAAAGTGTTCTTATAAAATAATCGCAAAAACGACTAATAAATAAGTATGAACTGAACTTTGTTTATACCTACTTGAAAAGAGTTATTGTGGGTAATTTTGTGCCATTCACATATATATCATTTACGCTGGTGGCACAGCTGGCACCTGTCAATTCTATGCTACCCTGCGCTGTGTCGCCAGTGTCTGAGAATACGATAACCGATAGTCATTGCAAACTTTGATAGCTTACATTGTAAGAGAAAAAAACAAACAAAACGATGGTGAAATTGAAGCTAATTTTAACCGTGAACAAGTATTGTCTTTATCATATAGAATGAATGTTCATACTAAATTTTCTTGTTAAAAAAATGATTGAGACCAAAATACTAAATCTTACCAAGCGTTGTCATGTAGCAACAATAATTTTGACTAAAAATGTTTTTTTCCTAATTTTTCATAAACTTTACAACTGTTTCAGAGGATTACTGTTTTTGAAATTTATGAATCGCATTTCTTCTTTTTTATATAGGTCAGGTATTGTTTATGCGATATTCCGTGTGTAATGTAATTTTTAATTTTAAAATCATTCAAAAGTAAATAATGAGACACAGCTAGGGCATCCAATCCCGAGATCCCGTTCAATTTTCTGATCCCGAAATTCCGGGATTGAGATGGCCGCGATCTCGGGATATCGGGATTGAGAAATTTTGAGCAAATTCTCGAAATTTACACGAAATTGGCAAATTGAAGATTTCAAATTCCTCAATGAGCTAAAAAAAAAAAACGAGTTTCCGTGAGATTCCGGGAAAAAGTAAATTGAGGATTTCAAATTCCTCGGTGAGAAAATCTCAATCCCGGGATTCAAAATAAATCAATCCCGAAATCCCGGGATTGGAAAAAGGCTTCGGGATTGGATACCCTAGACACAGCGAGTGTGAATAATTATGAATATGTATACTAGTAAACAACGTAATTTTGAGATTTGAAGACGTATCATCTCTCCGTCAGTCAAATTTATTTTATTTTTAAACTTGTCCAATTTATATTTTTTATGGTTTTAGATTAAGATGATCAATATATCTGTTTTTTTTAGTAAACATATTGCTAAAAATACTATTTAACAAGGAATTTAAAAGCTAGTTTCAATTTTTTGGTTAATACAATAATACTGGTATCAGCAAATTAAATTGTGGCACATGATTTAAAAGACGTGTGTACCGATTGCGTAAGTATTGCATACAACAAAAACCAAGTGACATTATCTCTATCTGTATACTAAGAGGAGTAATAAATTAAGCTAAAATAAAATCTTACAGCGAGACAGTATCTAGTGGAAATCGGAGACAGTAAACATTGACGCCATATTAAACGAATAATAGATTGTAAATTAAAGGATTACCTATCACCTAAGCTATTTTGATATTTGGATCAAAATGAGCGTGATTTGATAACAATTTTAACTGAGTTCTGAATTGTACACCAAAATAAAAATCAATTAAATTCCAAGTTGGTTATTTTTAAGGCAAAGATTATACATTTACATCTAGAGTAATTTAAGAAATGTCACTTAAGCAAGATCTGCTGCTACTGTTATAGAAATGGCTTTTAAATATTTTATATAATTTGAATTTTGTTACTGGTCGAGTAAATAATAATGTTATTTTTCAATGACGAAATTTCAAGACTTGTTTGTGTTTTTATGTGAAAACTTCTAATAAGCTGTTGATATTTGCCTTTATATTCTCAATGAAATAAACAAATGATCTAAAAAATCAATAAAGTTCCTACACATGTTTATTAACATGGTATTCAATACATATTGACTGTGGAAAGGAAAAAGGACGTAACCCTCAATTTTCCAAAACAATTTTTTTTCGATAATCACAATGTATACAACTTGACACACATTCTATCAAAAGGATGGAGACTGAAAATGCCGAATAAGTATCTAAATTTAGCTTTTGAGTTTGAAAAAGATGACCTTGTAAAAAATTAAAACCAAGAAAAAACATTGAAATAAAGGTTTTTCCGAGACAATTTCTTTAATTAATATTAGGTTATGTCAATTAAACACCAATTTAGAAGTATCCGTGCACTTCAAGGTTGTGTATAATTCATAATTTGCATATGTCACAAAATCATCAAAACACGTTTTTAGCGCCTCCTGTAAAATTTGATATGGGTGGGTTACGTCCTTTTTCCTTTCCCACAGTCGATATCGAATGAGAAGACCAGTGAATCTTTATATATATTAGTGAGTTGACTGCTTTAAAATTAAAAAGCATTACATAGCTTTATCAGATGACTCATCCATTAATCAATTTCCTTTTTCATTGGACGGCAGTTTACAGGTATCGCATAATAGTATACAAAATTAAATAAATATATATTTTTTTATTATGGTTAGATAAACGATACATATTCACTACATGCCGAATATTTGCTATTTTTGCTACTGTCACACCCTGTATTCAGCGATTCAAAATGATAATTATTGCGCGCGGTTATCTGCGAGGTGTCGCTATGACGCCTAATTCATATATCTAATAAATCTAGCGTTATTTTATAATATGCTGTGTTCACCGCAATTCATTATCTCGCTAATAAATTAACCGAGATTAGTATGCGCCAGTTCTTTTGCTTGATATTAAATGCTTCTTAAGATCACTCAGTTGCCTATCTTATTATTCCGCCTGCCTATCTGGGGGACTTATAATTTCGGCGTTAAAGTTATGATGAATTATGTATTTTTTTGTAAAAATATTAAGTAATTTATGTCACGTTTCTCCGCATGTTGATTTGCGCTGTCCATAAACGTTCTTAAACTTTATCACTTAATTAATAAAACAATTATCATCAATATTTATTTGATTACCCGAAATTACAAACAGTAGAACCTCGATTATTCAAATCAGTCGGGAAAGAAAGTTGTCCGGATAATCGATTAAATAAAAACTGACAAGGAAAAACAAGTAAGACATTCAAATGTAGGCATATATTTTTTTTATTACGAATAAATTCAATTATTAAGCATTGCTGTTCTTTTTGCAGTAGCCAAACCGCAAATACTTTTAAGACACATAAGTTGTCTTGAGCTACATTCTTCCTGGCTCTAGTTTTAGAATATGTAGAAAAATTATTCCCCCCTTACAAATATCCTTTTCGAAGGCAGATACACGTTTCGTCGAATACTTAAAAGTCACGTGACAAAATTTTTACACAGCACATGTGACGATTTCAATTTGAATCACAATATTTTGCTATAAGGTATAGCAAACATAAATTAAATTAATTAGTAACGGTTTTTTTCAGTTTTTCACGTTTTTCTCAAAATGGCCTTCTTACGATACTAGATTGCTGTCTTTGCTTTTGACCTACTCATTTATTGTTGATGTTTAGTACTTGTTTGAGTTACTATAATTTTCGTGTTAAATATATATGCAAAATGCCAACATATAATTTTGTATGCGTATTAGAAATCTTTCTCAATGAAGACATGAAAGATTCTTCATATAAAAGCAAGTTTAATAAGACGATAGTAATGATTATAAGATAATAATAAACTATACGTTAATGATCGAAATCCCCTTTGAATTTCGTAATTAGCTTTACAAACATGGTTACTAAGTTTTCATTTGACATTCAGTTGATTCTTCTCGTATATATTATCTTCTACTTATTCTGTCGCAGTTAAATATTTGCTTATTATTGAGAAACTACTTCTTTACACTCGCAAATTATCGCAGAGTAAACTAGCTTCTTAGACATTTTAATCTCTATCTGTTAGAGTAAGCAGTAAACCACAGTGGCGTCCACAACGAAATGGCGAATCTATATTAATTATTCTACAAATTGCTATTATAGTATACTCGAAATCTCTCATTTAATTAACAACAATGAACTTATGAGAGAATTATTTTCATATATAAAAAAATCGATTCTCAGCATGGAAATAAGTTATGTTAACATATTGATTAAAAAAATACCACAATGTATTTTTTCCATTAAAATCTTTAGCAATACGGCTCTTATAAAAATGAGAGTAAAATTTAATTTTTGTATTCATTGTTTCTTAACTCAAATTGATAAAATTAGTCATGAGTAATCCGATTTGTATTTCACCGGATTTAAATAGAACATTTATAGTATTACTTAGATAATAAGTTTAAAAAATATGATTTTAATGAATATTGTGGTGGTAAGCCTTGTTTAAGATAAGCCACTGTATGAGGAGTACTATCAAACAACTTGTTTCCAAATGATTTATAGAAATAAATGAAGATCCTATCGTTCGCTCCATTATTCTGAAAGCGAAGCCTTTGAGATGATAAATTTTGTTCAAAGTATTGACACACACAACCCTAAGTCGCTGAGACTAAGCTAAAGTTCGCAGAAACTTTTGTATTAGAAACGGAAGTAGAAATTAAGGAAGAGATCTCGATAAATTTGCTATTCGAAAATGATAAAGTGCAGGGAATCTAAACTCATATTACTATTTTTGTTTCATACCAAAAGCAATTTATTAAATCAATCATTTTTGCTATCCATGTCCGCTCTCAATGTAGAGCATAAGGCCTGTAAGATAATGTAAGTATTTTAACATAAGTTTTTTTTCTACGAGTCGCTTAACCTCTTTTTTCCAAAGAGAGTAGTAAATATAGAAAGACAAGGATATAACAGCAATAGTGATTAACTAATCGCTCTCACTACGCCAAGATACTGAAGGATCGAAAAGGTGGAAGAGATTTATTTTGACATCACAAACACCCATGCCTAATAACAGAAATCGATAAGTATTTCGAAAAAATGTTTTTCGTAATGCGATTCGAACCCGTGAGGTCGGGTACGGAAGCCAACAACGCTTACCGCTGCGACATAGAACCTGACATCAATGATTATTTACACTTACAAAAGAAACCTTGATGGAAGGAGTGCCAAATAATCAATTCTCCACTAAGAAAAACAATTGTGTAAATGTTTTATTAGTGATCAATATGTTATATGTAAAAAAAACCAATATGATTCAACGAATAAAGTATTGGTTCATAATTATGATTGATTAGTCAATCGGTTAATAATATACATAATTTTTAATTTTACTATGATTATGGTCGGTTTCGTTTACTAAGTGCATATTTTAAAATGACTAAAAACTACTAAAAAAAAATTATCTGTGATAAGAAGGAGTATTCTCTTATACATCTTAGATATCGTATTAAATATCTACCAAAAAATATTAATTGCAGTTGATTTTAATTAAAAAGTGGCATTCATAAAATTCTCTTTTACTTCGCTTAACGTCAGCTTTAAAATGTCGTATGTCAATTCTTGGTGAAAATATATTATATTATATAATTAACACTTTGTGTGCTAATCAATCAATAATAATGACTGATTTTAACCTTGATAAATATTGCGGAATTAGTAGAAAAAGTTATTTTTTTATAATCCACTTGCCGGTTCCCGGCAAGCGTTGCAATGCCCCTCGAAGAAAGAAAGTGTTTATTGAAGTGCATGTTTTCTTTTTACCAGTTTGACGTTTTGCTGCCGATTGTCTATGATACGACATACGCGCCACTTACTGTAAGTTAATTGTACTATAATCTTCGCGCAAGTGCAAGCATACGTTGTCAAAACGAACTGTAAGGCAGACTACACACAATGATTTTTATATATAAGACGTACTGTAAGTTGATTTTACTATGTCTATAACCTTCACGGAAGTGCAAGCAAAAAGTTTGTCAAAGTGTTATTGCAATCGGATGAGCGGTGTGGCAACGCATAGAGTACGAACAAATAAACATTCATTTTTATATATTAGGTTTAAGGTGTTTTAAAATTTAAAAAATATATATTTATTTATCTAAGAATACTATCGGTTAAAAGCACCTGAGCTAAGCGGTCTTCGAGGTTGAACAGAACGATAATAATATTCAGATAGAATTATCTCGTTCAAATGGCAAGATCGTACGTGTTGTGAAATTGAGGGTTGGGCCTTGGCTCCGTCGCCTCTTACCGGGAATGAATGAACAACTTCGAATTTATTACGCCAGAGGCACGGCCCACAAAGGCTATTGCAAGAAATTCCCAATTGAGGTAAGGATATTGCAGGAAATTATTCAGCTTATTGAAGTTATAAAGGTATGTTATACCATCAAAAGTATAATGACTCTATAATACGTATCTAAAGTGGTATGATAACACCGATACAATTTGTTGGTTTCCGTAAAGGTAATATAATTTATGGTAAGTAATTAAAAGAGCAATGCGTAAAACCGTAAACAGAGTCACAGACTTATTCGGTATTAAAACAGACGTCATGTATGTGACACATTTTTTACATATGTGACATAGCAATTATAATGGTAAGCGTATGATTTTGTATTACATGAAAAAGCACAACCTGCTTAAGTTGCTACGCAAGGATGTGCAACGCAGACGCAGCCCATAAACTGCGCTTTGTTGTTGTGCTGGCACAGATTCATACACGTTAATGACCAAGAAACTAACAAATTATTACGAATTGAAATTTGTTTATATGATTCTAATCATGTAGGCAACGGTTTCTCAACCAAGAAAAAAATCAAACAGATCACAGAGAAAAAATAATTTTAGAGGAGCCACTAGCAAATCCATAAACTCCCAGGCTTTTAAAATTGGGCAGTAACAAAATATTTTGGAATTCCGGGAAGAGCTAAAATAAAGGTCTTTCCATTTTGGAAATTCCGTAAATTGATGTGTACAAGTTTGAAATCTGCCTGCGAGCAAAATTGAAAATTATTTTGGAATCTTTCCACTCGAAAAACTCTCGAGTCTCGAAAAACTTATTTGTACGGCTATGGTGCAACGGAAAAATATGTGTCTCAAAAGTGGTCACGGGCCCAAAAATGTTTGAGAAAATGTGGGCTTCTGAAATGAAATGTAGACTACTCTTTAAAGATATCAAAAGAATAATTATTAGTCATTTTATGTGTCATTCGTGGAAATCACTTGCATGACGCAGCTGTCATAGTATACGATGCTCGCAAATGTCTACTTCGCCTGCCTGGACCTGCCAATTCTGTGCTACCCTGCGCTACGTCGTTTGCGGCTCAACATACGCTTAGCCTACATGTAAGATAATTTATAATTTTAAGCAAAGCGTTTATACCAGTACACAAATTAAACGCAAAGTCGTCTGATAGGCCGGACCACGTTAACAATCACTGAGAGTTTCAACTGTGAGTTTACATAACATTGCTTTCGGATGACGACTCTTGATGATTATCAATGCAATGTTAAAATTGTCCCCTGAACACTGACACTATGTTAGAATTAGAACTATGTTAGCCGACGCACTGCTTATAAATTATTATTTAATTTGATTTATAGCTCACCTTATTGAAAAAATTGTGGTTAAAAATTATGTGTAATCTAAAAAAACTTTTTTGTTCTGATAAACAACGAAAGTAAAGATTCGTTGTTGTTGTTTTACCCTTAAATTTTATTGTTCAAGGAAGAGATAAGTAGGTTGATACTTCGTACCATTATGATAATCTTTAAACATAAATTTAGTCAATATTTTCCAAAAACCATCGCCTCGTTTAAAATTGTCTTAAAACTCTGGGAATAATCCGCAGCTTTTCCAGACACAAAGCCTCATCCTGGAGAACTTTGAGCAAATCGTTCCCGCCAAAATTTAACCCTTCGGCCGTCCGCGCCACCCCGAGACGTCAAAATATTGTAATAATATTTAACGAAATAACACGACGGGGTGAGAACGACGCGATGTCGATACACTTTGTAATAACCAGGGTTACCGATCAAGTAACAGAAAATTTAGATTTGATTAAATAGAAAGCTTTTGGATGAAGAGGTACTATTTAAAAATATTCATTTTGTGATGAGTACGCTTAAAAATATTGAAAGCGAACTTTTTTTAGTTTGTAATTAATATTATGCTTACTTAATAATAATAAAATTCCAAATTCTTATTTCTACGAATCAACACTATACATATATTCCATATTGTTTATGACTAAATTAAGGGAAATTGTGCTCGTCACTGCAATCAAACCTTTTTATTTTATTTCGAAGATCAATATTTAATTAATAATATTGTTTATTTAGAATACGTAGTAGAATTTATATACGTATAAATAAAATTGTATGCATTAGTGATTACTAAAACATTTGAAGAATTCAAAGTGAGAAAATTGGAGAGCAAATTAATGATAAATAAACACGTCGATAAAGAAGTAAACGAAAATCATAAAATTATGATAATTTTGAAAATCTCAAATTATTTAATTCAAAAGATTCATGTTTGTAATACTGTTGATAGTATTTTTAACATGTCACCATAATATAATTTTTTCCGTTATTATAAAGTCCAATTTTAGATTACATATTTCTTATTTGAAATATAATATTATTTTATTTTGGTGCATCCCTGAAAATAAAAGGCGGCAATCTTAAAGAAGGTGGAAAGGGTTAACAGAATGATTGAGGGAGGTGATAGAGGGGGTACAAAGATGTGAAGCATCGGATCGACGGAACATCTCGGTGCTAACCTCTCTTTTAATAAGATTATAAAGCATTATTTCATAGTATTAATAAGATCAAAAGCGCTTCTACATCTAAAACTCCTTTTAACCCGGGCGGTGGTAGCTTCTTCCAAAGCCTTTGCCTTGTTTTTACTCGTCACCAGGGATATCAAACTTGGATAAAAGAACAATTGATATAAAAAAATTGTTTTCGATATTTCACGTACTTAAAATTCTGATTAAATTTATATACTTGTTATAATTTTTATTAAAGGTATCTCACATATCTGGTTCAATTAAAGTAAACAAAAGATGTTTTAATCATTTAAAAAATCATCGATCTAAACTGCGAAATTTATCTTGAATGCAACTCCAAAGCTTATATTTTCGTTGAAAGTAGCTTAACTTAAAAATATATGTAATAATATTTAAGCACGGCCAAATCCAGTTTTGAGATATCGCTATTATATAAGAGTGCTGATTCAAAATAATAGAATTTAATTTTTAACGTTGCTAAAAACCTTGAAGTTTCCATTTTCATTCCATTGAGGGTCAACATATAAACTTATTATCAAAACCGTCTCAGTTTTTGTACGAAAGGTGTCTTTTTTCTGTTAATGAAAAATAAATTTGTCATTTTTGATTCCGTGCTATTCAAATACGGACATAAACATTAACTCGATGGTTTTGACGGTGAATTAAAATCATTAAAAGAAATAAAACAAACGCAAATATTATTTTAAATTGGAAAAACAGCTCACCATTGTTGAATTTATTTCCTTTGGGATTTATATTTCCTATAAAAAATTTATTATTTTATTAGTGTTTGTATCTTACCGCTTACTTGCGTGCTAGATGCAAGAGGAAGGAAGAAACTCTAACGTTTATTTTGTGTTTTTTATTTTAAGAATTATAATCAATTTATAGTTTATTCGTAAACTTTATGATAGTTTATCCGAAAATGCTTCTAAAATAAGCGAAAAACGCGTCACAGTTTGTAATAAAACCAGCAAAATAACAAAGTTATCAAATTTAATTTTATATTAACTATGCAACCATTTTTTTACACAATTAAGAAAATTACAAAGAACTGGCCATAGCCTAATATGTTTTTAAGGTCTACTGTATTATAGTATTTTTTTAGAATAGTGGACTTTTCATCTCATTATATGTTTATGATAATTAATTAGCATGATAAAGATGAACTTTTAAATAATAAATATATTTTATGACGTATACAATACGCTTAAATAACATAATCATTTTTAAGATATCAATAATAAGTAGTGTGAAATTTAATAAAAATGTTTTTGTCCTCTGTTGTAATAAGCAACAGAGAGAATTAAGACAATCAAGTTTTTATTGTGAAATTGTGATTTACACGAGTGGATATCAAGTTTATGTTTGTTATCTCTTGTTTTGAAAGATTGCTTATAATTATTTTATAAAATTGTTTACGTAAAATAACAAGCCGAAGGTATTTTGTGGCATATTTGAACAGAAGCGGTTATCTTTAAAACAGAATGATTCGCAATTTTCACGATTGAAAGATATTAATTTTATTTGTACAACTTAAATGTGGTTTACTGAAAATCGTAAAAATAGCATGACGCATAAAGAGACTTACCGCTATACAAAACTACGAATGAACAAAGAGATATAAACTATGAAAAATGATTTTGATGGCACAATAAATAGAAAGTTTTCAAATGATTGTAGAAAATAATTGATATAAAAGTAAGTTTGATAGTATAAATCAAAATATTTAAGATGTTGAAATGGTGTCAATATAAATGAAGAAAACACGAGTCACGTCAATTCTGTCAAACAAATTTAAAGTGGGCAACTGCGTGCAATTTTCTTGCAAGAACTTTTTAGGGCTATTTTATGCTACGGTAAATCCTTAAGTGGAGGGGTGCGTCACGTTAAGGGGTTGATTTATTTACTTTCCTATTAATAATAATAACAAATGGCCCTTAATAAAGTGCGTTTATAATCTGAAATTAATAAAACCGAAGACCTGTCTTCTACATCCATTAGAACAAAAACGCAACCGAAAAGCATTATATTTACACATTTTAAGTGGTGTAATTTTTTGGACAAAATATTTTTTTGACAGCTGACAACCAAAAAGTCTAAGCTTAATTGTTTTTTTTACGTTGATTCACTTATTTTATATTATTCTGTCTTTCGACGTGTATTTCATTAGATAAAGAATAATTTTGTTTATTTCACTACATATTATATCAATCTACTGACATCAAACAACGTGCTCACGCTGATGAGAATCCCAAACAGTAGAATTTCTAGACCATTTTCTTCATTCAGAATCACGAGTAGAGCCTTTTTGTTGTATTGAAATTCTCAATTGGAGGTTAAGATGTGCTAAACATTAGAAGCAGAGATGTTGAATAATCGTGACATACTGAATCACATCAAATTCTACTGACAAACAATGACAAGTAATTTTATAAAGATGTATGTACTTACAACATAATTATAATAAATCATTGACTTATTTGCGCCCGATTCAAAATCAGCATTTGCATACCTTTTTTTTTAAATTGTAAATAATGATTTGTACTTTAAAAAAAATGTGAAACAACATTTATGTAAAGTAAATATTAGTTAAAAGACAAATTCAAATGAAATCTAATGACCCTAATCACCAATAATAAAAATATGCCATGAACGATTCAATACATGTTTGAGTCAAATTAAATTTACTAAAAAACATGGTATTTATATCAATTATTTTTGCTTTACTTCTTTGTTAAAAAAGTAGATGTATAAAAAAGTCATTAATTGTCCATCTAAATAAATTTATAGAATAAGAAGTTTCGTATGTATGTTGAATAAACTTTTAACCTTTAAAGCCATTTGATTAAATATAAAATAAATCCTGTTGTATTTACGGATTTTTTAAGTAAATAAAGTACTCGCATGAGCCATATAAATAACGCAGGTAGAAATAAATTCAATCATGGCACACCGCAAAAACTTGCAACCAACGAGAAGGAAAAGCTTTAATTTTAAAGCAGTGAAATATATCGACCTCTCTTTTTGTTGCAAATAGAGTTTCATATCAGCATCCCATTCTACTGAGAGGGCGCTAGCAACAATACGAATGGAAACACGAGCTTCGGAATAAGCGACAAGCTTTGAGCGGGGAAAACAATGAGCTACCCACTAATAAGGGTTAAATATTAAAGTATGGGGCGGGTGCATTATGTAGACACAAGACGCTGTGTAGCAGGGATGGGTTACTGTTTCTTACAATCCATATTTTCTTTACTTAAACTATTTATCTGAGAAAATAATGAATAACTTATCAGTAAAAATAGCATTGTTGTTTAGTATTAAAATACAAATGTTTTTTTTAATAAATAACATGAGGATTTTAACATGAAAATATTTTTGTTTTAGCATTTGTAAAAATATATGATTTTTGCAAAGCGTGAGATTTTACAATGCATGTAATGATTTTAACTTTTTTCTTTAATTGAATGGTAAACAAACAGATATATTATAAAAATCATTAAAAAATAATTCAATTAGACGCATTTTTATATATTTTCTGTTTTATTTTACTACAGGTTGTTACAATTGGCCGGTGAGAATTTTAAACGAAAACAAAAACAGAATAAGTTACATTAATTTTAAATAGCAATTCCTATTCAAAGCTTGCTAAAAATATTGTAGTTAAATGAAGTTATTAACAAAACAAAAACATATTATGAACTGCATATGAAGACATCTTGTTACAAAAAAAGTTACAACCAAGTGTAAACGCAATGCCTACGAAAAAACATCATTTAAAAATGAATCAGTGATATACTCATGTGTCGGAATATTTAAAATCTGATTGTTTCTTTTGTTTGGTATAATTTTATGTACATAATTTTATTAATAAATGCTGTTTTTTTAAAGACATATACAATATAAAAAAGAATCTGATATTAAAATAAATATTTTTTGCTCGAAACCAAAAGAAACATTATTTGTCGTAAATATTGAAATATTTTCATATTGCTTTTTGCTATAATTACTTTTTTTGTTTTTTATGAGTTAATTTAAAATGTTGCCAATCTCTGCGATAAAGACTACACACCCTCTTCTATTCGTAGACAGCTTCTGCGGAAGGATTTCAGTGCGCGTAAATGCTTATTTATACGTGTATTAAAAGTTGCGTTTATACGTTTCCATTAAACAGTGCAAAAAGTACAATTATCTTAAAATATAATTTAAATTTAAAGTATCTCAATAGAAGCTTTTCTACGAGAACTGTTTATTACTCAGTCGCTCAACTTCTCTTTTCCAAAGAGAGTAGTAGGGATAGAAGGATAAGGCTAGGATATGGCAAGCGGTTACTAATCGCTCTAGCCACGCGCGGTTATTGTAGGGTCGAAAAGGTGGGAGAGAATTTTTAGGCATCATAAATACCCATGCATTCGAACAGAAATCGATAAATCGGCTGAAAAAATCTGTTCGTACTGGTACTCGAACCTGTAAAATCTGGCACGGCAGCCAACAACGACTGCGCTAAAGAACCCGACATGAGAAATGGCCATAGTACATTTGAAAAATGTTAATTCAATCTTGGATTTTGTACTTCCCTTTAGTTTCGTTTTTAAAACTAAAATATATGTATATAATAAAAAGAAACGACGAAATGTTTCGAATAAACCTGTAGCTTAATGTTAACCTTTCGGCTGCCGTAGAAAAAAGTTTGTCTTTACCTAGCTCGTCGGGTATAACTTGCAACTATTAATTTAATTAATTATTGACAAAATAACTCGTCTCTGGTGTGTTAAGCACGAAAACTTTTACGAGATATCTCTTCTGTGGCAGCCATCGAGTTAAAAGGTTCAATGTCATAAATTGGATGTTTACAAGGCGCATTAGTAACACGATTTTAAAACAAAGCACGGAATTTATTCTATCTGTTCAATTGTTGACATAATAACTTTTGCCATTGAGCAACATATAAATTAAAATGACTACCATATCAACATATCTTGACTGCGTGTAAACGGCGATTGAATATATATTTTGTCGGTTATGTATACATTTGCATAAACTACCTTTCCAGTGAGAAGAACAAATAAATACCTGATCCCTTACGTCTTATGGAAATCGCGTTACCTTTGTACTCTTCATGTTCACCTGTGATTCACTGATTCCAATATGATGACATCTCCCAACTCACAATATGTATTATATGGATGTATTGTGTGCAAAAGATTTCATGTTGCAATTTATATACTTATGTGAGATTGTCATTCAAACAATGAATACGTATTATTTAGAAATAATGAAAGGTAGCTAATAATTGAGGGTTCGTATAACGAATCTCGTATAGATTTATATATCAGAACTATTTTCAACTGATTGATTAAATGGCTGTAGATTTGCTCGAGAGACATTTATCCTGCTTACATGTCAAGAATATCTAAGTAAAATCGATTCGAAATAAGTCCACGTTATAAAGCATTGTTTTAAAATATGCGTTTGTTAGGTTAATGATTTATTGATAAAGTAATTTAAGTAAAATTTTGATGTCAAATGTGTACTTATTGATTTACAAAATTTTATTAAAAGTTAAACATTGTTTATAGTGATATATTTGTATTCGTTTGTGTGAAGTGTAACGTTTTTGTCGAGTGGAAGAAATATTTCGATTCAACGTTTTTTAGTGTCACAACATCTCTAAGCGTAATGAAGAGCAGAATATTTAAGACGTTATATTATTAGTAAATACATCTAGTAGCGCGTTTTAAAATTTTGATGAAGTGAATTATGACAATTAAGCGTACAGCTGCCGGCAGATAGTGTTTTGATTTTCTGTGTTATCCTTTATTGTATTTTTACTGGATTTTGAATACTTCATTTCATAATTAAACATATATATTTAGAACAAAAAACAATACTGATAAAATAATAACAAGCTTTATCCTTACTTCATCTAAAGGACACCCAGTTGAAAGTAGAAGCCCATGACTCTGAACCAGCATCAGACGAAGCAACTTGTCCTTGATCTCTTGTAACGGAGAAGTCCGAGGACGCAGTACCTGTATCCTCAATGTTGCAACGGTGGTTAGTTCACCGAGAATTTCTCCAACGGTGACCAGAGGACCGTCTGATATACGGTCAAATGTCAACGGTTTCCAATTCTTGATCACTACCGAGCCTGTAATACAATAATAAATATGAGTGACTAATTTAAATTCGAGATTCTTAAAAAAAAATATAATGTAAATATTGTTAATTCTTCAAACGTAATACATGTAAATTATACAAATCATGAATAAATACGTTGATTACTATATCAGCATACGATTATAATATGTCAAACCTGTAAAAGCAGTCTCTCAGTTTCATGTATATTTTATTTTTAACGTAACTGAATAAATGCCAATATTCTGTACAGCATGTTTACAAGCAAATTAAAATTGTGTCTGCTTTTCATTTTTGTGAAAAAATAAATGAATATCTAAGAGTGTTTATTTATATTTATGGATAACATTAATGCTGAATTTATTATGAAAAAATTTATAGATAAAACTAACAAAAATAAATATTTATTTAACTAAAACACAATAATTTTCTAAATACACAACTAGTCAAAACGCTTCGACAACTTTGTTGATTGGAATATTATAATTTTAAAGTAATACTTTTATCAATTTTATTCTAACCTTTGGCGGCTGCGGCGCAATCATGAGGGTATCCAAGCCGAAGAAGGGCAGCAGAAACAAGCTCGCGAAAAGCCGTAGCAGCAGGAATAATGACGTAGCTGTCAGCTTCTACAGCAGGACGTCGACCGCTTATATTGACACCTTCAGTCAAACTTTCCAGGGCACTCACTCCTTCAACGACGCAGTGAACTGGCAAAGATTTGGCTGTGAATAATAAAAAATAATAAATTAGTCCTAATCACAAATGTTTCCAAATGAAAACTTGTTTTATTAATGCTATTTATTAACTATCATTATTGCTTATTATTACCTAATTACTTTATTACATATAGTTATACCAATTCTTAATAGAAAATTTAAATTAACTTTGATTATTCCACGTATTGTGTAACTAACTGTGACACGTGTTTCGCCTCTTTCAGAGGCATCTTCAGACTTACTATCGCAAAGTTTGCTTAAGTAATAAAGCAAGATTGATTCTAACATTTTAAAATTATAAAATTACAAACTGGATTGGGTTTTTTTTTCCCTTTTAAGAGGAGCAAGGAGGGGGTGTAGAATCGAAATAAAGTAACAATTTTTCTGAGTTTGCCAATCATTTAATAGAAAATAATCATAATTTTAATCAGATTTGTAATTTAGAAATACTCCACCGAGTAAATAAAAAGGGTTTAAAGATGAATAGCTTAGAATTTTTAGAAATTAATAAAACTCTTAACAAAAAAGAAATATTATTAAATAATATTCTTAATAGCACAGGCGGTTCCCCGTTACTCAAATTGTTTCCAATTAATAGAGTAATCACAAACCTAGATGATTGACTGTAGCTCAGTAGTTTTAATAGTTTGTAATGTTTAACGTCATTAGTAGTATGATTAAATTTGTTTGCACTGTTTCGATTTTATAATCCCCTCTTTGCTTCCATTAAAAAGGAAAAATCCCATTCTGATTGTTTACAACTCATTAGTAAAATTAGTATCATTATCTGTTTGCTTTATTTCGATTCTACACCCCCTCCTTGCTCCTCTTAAAAGGGAAAAAAAAACCCAATCCAGTTTGTAATTTTATAATTTTAAAATGTTAGAATCAATCTTGCTTCATTACTTAAGCAAACTTTGCGATAGTAAGTCTAAAGATGCCTCTGAAAGAGGCGAAACACGTGTCACAGTTAGTTACACAATACGTGGAATAATCAAAGTTAATTTAAATTTTCTATTAAAATGAACTTCCACAAAGTTACCGCCGAAACCATCGAAAGTATTATACCAATTCTATTTAATCAAACTTTATAATATCTATGTATTTTTAATTATTATTTATTGTTGCCTATCAAATTGTTGTAAAAAACGGTGTGATGCATAAAGAAATAAA
Source organism: Himalopsyche tibetana (assembly GCA_030503985.1). Classification (NCBI taxonomy): domain Eukaryota; kingdom Metazoa; phylum Arthropoda; class Insecta; order Trichoptera; family Rhyacophilidae; genus Himalopsyche; species Himalopsyche tibetana. The sequence goes on from JAPJYX010000014.1 coordinate 7,102,609, forward strand.
AAAAGTTTATCAAATGATAATAAAAAAAAATAGTCGAAGATTCAATATCAATTCATAATTTAAAGGCATGGTTGTTTTTGACAATTGCTCATAAATTTGAAACAAACTGTTTTTTCCTTAATTCAATAAAATTTGAGATTTCATAATGGAATAAACGAACCGGTAATGGATCTTTTTGACAAACTTAACAATAAGATGTTAACCTTGTTTTTTAGGCACATAATATGATTCATACATCAATTGAATATTCGTTGAAAATGACTGACAGACAAGTTAAAAAAAATGCTCTTATTGTAGTAAAAGATTGTATGGTATTGTTGTTGGTCATAAAACAAAAACAATAGAAAGTGCAATTATACGTGGAAATATTTGCGTATTAATGAATAATAGCAAATGCATAGTTGGTTATAATACTTAATGCTACTTAATCAAGCTAGTTAAAATTACAAAGCGTTTCTTAAATAGTGCTTAGGTACTAGAATGAATGCACCAGACAAAATTAATGCATTCACAAAGAAAACCTTTGTGAAACACTAAAATAGTAGCGGTGCAAATAGTTGAGCTATTTTCTTGCAGAATACTTCGAAAGAAATACTCATCGTTAACCCTTTGATTAGTGAGTAATTTTTCACCTAATTAGATTATTGAATATTTTAATAATTTTTACTATTGATACACACAAAAGTATTTTAAAAAATGTAAGGTCATGGGTCAGTCTAGGAAGAATATTGTGCAATACTTTTTTTAGAATTTTACAACGCATAATTAAAAGTGTAAATAAACAAACTCATTTTTATTTTAAATATCCCTTTAGTGGCTAAAACTTCCGATCCGGGCTTAGATCTTTTCTTTTTCATCTGTAGGCATGTAATGCTTAACTGTTACTTAATCGCGCTTCCATATAGAATATTAACCTTTTAAAAAAAAATGTTCATTTGCAACAAATAGTGAAAATAATGTGAGTGTGTATTGTGAAATTTATGCAAAAAAAAACCAGAATCTCAATTTGGAATAGAATTTATGTGTAGAGATGGTCAAACATTTTCTCTAGACGAGTATCATTAAAAAAAAGAGGACAATTATTTTTGACTTTAATATATATTGAATGTGATTTTGATGTCACCATTTCTATAACCAGTACACACATTTACATAAAAATCAAAATAAATACTCGTTACAGTTTCACTAAATTTTCACAATATTATTTATTATTTAAAGATGAAATTTTAGAAACAAATAATATATAAATATTCTTTTCCTTTATAGTAAAGTAACGACTTTATGAATTATTTTCAATCTTAAGCTTCCATGTTAAAATCACTCATCGTTAATGGTTTCGTCTTTATGATAGAACGATCTTAGTTAGTATCTACTGAGCTTTATGTACCTTCGCTAGATGTCGGTCCGGAAAATACAATTTCTCTTTAATACCAGTTTAAAAATAATAATCTTTGTTTTATGTTGTATGGCTTTTCTTGCAAAAGAAAAGCTTTCAGGCTTGAAAAGGAAACCTGGTTTTTTTGAGTTCACTCATTGAAACGTCAAACTTATAATGAACATTTTTTCATTATTGAAAAGCAAATTTATTCAACAGATTTAAATAAACTTCCCTTTAATATCTGTGCACAATTTACGTAAATATTTCAGAGGAATTTTAAAATTAAATTATTGTTGTTATTGATTTAAACTGCAGATATTTAAAAAAAACCAATGTGTCAAAAAAGAATATAATTATATCTTAAGCGTCGCTAACAATTACGGAATTGTTTATAAAGTTGCGGTAACTTATTTCATTTTTGGAAGTTACTCACCAAACTTTCAAAGCCTGTTAAGCTGTAATTTATTTTAGCCAGCACGACATAAGCTAATCTTCCTGCGAATAATAGTCTTTATACAAGAAATGAGTGCTGGAAACGTGCATGGTCATAGACTACGTCAACTGAATGTTATGAAATATATGTAAATAATAGTTTCATCATCACAACACAAAAATTTGACCGATATTTTAAAAAGTCTAGAAAAAAAGAGTGTTATGTTTATTTAAATATTAACTTTAACATACTTTCTACTACGTAAAAGTAATTATAAAATGTAATTAAATTGTTTAAAATAAATGCATTCTACAGCTTATTGTGAAATCGACAAATAAAAATATAACAGTTTCTTATAAAGAACAATATAATGTTTTTTTATTTAATTATTTATAACATAATTTTTGTATTGCCTTCCATAAATATCAACATAAACAAATTATGACATTTTCTCACACCATGCTCACCAGAGCTTAGAAAACTATTAGTCGTGTCATAATCCAACCCTTCTTTCTTTTTTCTATTTGAAAAAAGGTAACTTGAGCAACTGAGAAACATCCACTTTTCTTAGAAAAAAACTTTTTAAGATACCTTTAATAAGTTGTTCTAAATTGGAGGATTTAAAAAAAAGTTAATTTGATACTAAAAAGTGATACTAAAAATCTGGTAAGCTTTTTTACTACATAAATGTGTACTGTATTTGTTTAATATTGAGATATAAGTCCGTCCAAAACCATCATAAAGAAATGGTTGTCCTTAAATTAATTAAAGCCCACATTAAATTAAAATAAATTTAAAAAGTCAATACCACTCGTTTCAAAATGTGTAAAAGAAATATTTTTGATTGCTGTTTTAATTGACGTTACGATGTAATTTTGTTGAGTCGTTTGAAGTGCTGATGAAGAAAGTAGACGTGTTAAAAAATGTTTTATTTAAAAAACGGTTAATTCAAATCACTCGCCTCTTAGAAGTATAGTTTATACATGTATTTGTAGTAATATAAGATAGCACGCACACAGGTCTATAAGTTAACACCTCTGGTTTAATATCGGGCGTGGATTAGAGTGGCTTAAGACTGGCAGCCTTTGGTCAACCGCCTTCCCACCCTTTATCTGACCGCTCTGCCATACCCAGCCTCTAACTATGAATTTGCAGCGGAAGATGTTTGAAAAACAAAATAATGAAAGTCATAAGAACAAATGAACGATTTGATGTATTTCAAATTTTAAATATGGAACACGTCATTATATTAAAGCGAAAACAAAAAATATTTTTTGTATCGATTAAACAGCTGAAAAGGCATCTAACTTTAATTTGGAATTTGATTCGATTCGCTAAGTAATTGTTTTGGTTATATATCAATAGATTTTATGATAAGAGAATATGAGCCAATATGAAATCGATTAACCAATAAATAAAACAATCAATATTACAATGGAAAAAACCGTATATCAATACAATAATAACGATTTTCCCGTAATAAAGATTGAAAATATTTATCTAACAATGCTGAACACTAGCTGATAATTGCATTTTAATAACACAGAAAAATTCGTTAAGTTACGACAAACATTTCGATTTCAAGGTATAAAATCATTTAAATATAAACAATTTTAGCTCAACTTTTAGCTCTATAAAGATAGGTAAATTGTTTTTAATTTTTGTATTTTTTTTCTTAACGTTTTTTAAAGTGAAACTTATTATTTTTGTTACTGTTGTAATCTGCTATTTATAATTAATAAAAAAGATTTTATGATTAACATTTGCGTGTAATGATATTTTAATATTCTTAAACTACCTTTGAAAGGTAGTTAAAACTAAGTTTTAAAAGCAACCGCTGTATTAAAACAGTATTAGAATCAGTCCGAAATACACGGTATGGAAAATCCGCTAAATCCAGTAGAGGTCCGTTTCTAAATTCTCAGACTCAACAACGGTGGACCGTGTCCCGCTCCGACCCTGGAACTCGCCGGACCTTAACCGGGCATATTCACGTAGGCTTTGTTTTGGCCGTATTAACCTCCTGGCCAGGTGAAGGGGATGAGACACATTGAAAATCTATTTATCTCAGTATGTACATACGCCGCGACTTGCCATCGGGTAGCTAGGGAGCGGTATTGTGAATATTGTGTATTTGGTCAAGTGGAGAAAAAGTATCACTTATTCATATCAGATTGAATTTATTTTGTTAAAGATAATATACATAATAAAATACAATTAAAATTTATGTTACTTTAATATTGTCGATATATAATTTCAGATAAGTGATAAAAAAGTAATTTTAACTGGAGGTATAAATACTAAAAAATAGTTTCAATAATGAGCAAATAAAAAACTGGAAATGGAAAATACTGAAATTCGTGGATCAATTAACCACTTGCCGGTCGAATTAGTTTAAACAAATGATCCAAAGGATCGCATATTTTTTATTATGCTCGAACACTAAACACATCTGTTATATAAAATATGCATAGTAAGTGAAAGAATTCTCTGTTTTTTTAATAGAATTTGCCCGAATTATCTCGTGTTATCCGTTTCGACGACTTTAAATACCTGAGTATAATCGGGCGTGACTGGAAAGACGTTACAGAAAATGTAATACCTTAATATATAATTAAATTTCCACTTTTTGTGCTACAATTTGTGAGACGTTTTTAGTTTATAACATAAGGTTTGAATCAATGAATTAATTTTTAATTTATTCGTTAACGTTGCGATGATCAGACCATGCTTCTCAAATAAGCGAAACACGTGTCACAATTTGTAGCACAAAAATTGGAATAACCAAGTTATCAATTTTAAATTTATATTATAAATGAACTTCCACAAAATGACCGCCGAATCTATCAAATATACCTAAAACCTTAATTGAAGTGTTACAAAACTATATGGTATAGCGGCTGGAAGAATATTCAATATCGAACTATATTAATGAACATAATACTCAAATATTGTTTCATGATAAAAAAAAAATCAAATTAAATACAAAAATATGTGTTATTAGTTCTTTCTGCAACATTAAAAACTTTTTAATATTATACCGGTCACTCAAAATCAATTTGAGAGAAAGGTGGTGTTAAAATGATTTGATTGATATTCAAAACTCTTAAGGCTACAGTTTATTATTTTTGATCAATTAAGCATTTATTGTTTTGTTTTTAAATATGGTCATTTAATGAAAAAAATATGTCACATTGCAGCCTACGCTAACGTGCGTAATAATTTGAAATTGTAAAATCATACTAGATTAACTCGATGAGAAGTTTATTAGTACCCTGAGATCAACTCTAGGAAAACAGACCACAAATACCCAAGAATAAAATCTCAAATTTTAATAGGAATATTGAAATTTGATATTGGCTCTACTGAGACTTGATCCTATGCCTGCTAAGGCGAAGCTTTTACTAACACGACCATAGAGAGCAACATATACCAATAATTACGAAAATCCAACAGGAGGTGTGAATTCTACATCTAAAAACCGAAAAATAAAGTAAGGATAATAAATTACAAATTTATATAGTAGGCAAAATAAATTATTTATCGATTTCTTACACATAAATCAAATTAACATGCTGGAGTTTGTTGATACAACCTTTCTTTGTTCGGTACATAATAAGAATCGCTTAAAGCTACGAATAGTGATACAATAAGATTCACCTAGCGGCGCTTAGTTTGGCCCAAATATGGGACATATTGTAATTATAACGCCGTGATTAAATATTGTGGTCAGTTTAAAGGCTGAACCCCGAGGGATGTGGAGGCTAACAATAGTTTGTCCGGCAGGGGATTCCCCGATTTCATTTGGTCACTTTCCACCGACTTAGTTTCGGCTATAAGTCCGGGTGAGGCGGGATATTGTTTTGTCGATTATATTATTATCAGAGGCCGAATAAATTTGCGCGAGGCCTTATTAAAATGGGAGCTATTCAAATTTGAATAGGCATTCATAAACGGATCACTAGTGAACTTAGATAAATTTGTTAATTAATAACGTCACCAATATTATATCGTGATATCATTTATGTTATAAACAAATATTTATGAAGTCTTAGGTACGAATATTGACAATACTTAAGATGATAAATTGGGACTTTGAAGAAAGATTTGCACATTCTATACATTATTTTTTCGGACACTGGTGGTGTGGTGATGTCTTTTTGTAATCAAAGAAAGCACCTATCGGACTCATGCGGCGAAGTTCATGCGGCTTTGAGTTTTAAACATTATTTCAGATATTAATTAATTACTTTTAATGTGTTCACTGACATTACATTAAAAAAATTAAACACATTATTGTACTTATTCTACATTTATTTGTATGATCAGGACCGGTTCGCGCATAACAAAAAATTTCAACCTCATATACATTAGTGTGGAATTAGTAAAAAACAGTGTTTTGTTTTATGAATATTAATTTATTGTTAGACCATTCGAAAAAATAAAATACTTAGTTATTTTTTCACCTTAATCATTTTATTATTCTAGTTTCTAGAATAAAAACTTTGTAAGATAAGAGAAGATGCAAGGAATTTTAAATAAATACTTTTTGTCGTAATAATCTACTACGAAATTTTATGTGGTATACTTAACCTTAAACAGCATTAGAAATAATGAATAAATATCAAAGCCAAGTTAAAGCAAGTGCAAGATAGTATTGTAGAGTCGGTTCGTTTGTTAAAGTATGTTTTCTCGTATTATTTTTCGGACGTATTCACCTCCTGTTAACTTATAACTTAAAGCAAACTGCAGGCTAAGTAATGACGATGTTCTCTTTGCCTTAACGAAGCATTTATTCTACCGTTAACAATAACTTTTAAGCGCTGACTTTGAAAGAGGAAATACACAAACACTGCATTGCTTAAAATGTATCTGAGAATGAAAGCTGTCGAGAAAACTACGGCGGGGATACAACCTTTTGATGAATAAAAAGCCAACGCTCAAAGTATTCCTAAGTACAAATTAATAAAAATTCAAAGAATTTATTTAAATTTAAGTGTTCTTTAATAATCATTTTGATGAAAACACAATATGAGAAAATATTATTGGTAGTAAAATTTGTAAGAAATGAAAATAGTTTTTTTGTATTACTTAATTGTTAGAATAACTTTAATAAAAATGTCGTTTAGTACGTTGTAATTGTTTTAAATATGTGAATGCACACAAAAAATGTATGCTAAAAAATTGAAAGAAAATAAAAATAAGGGGTTTGAATGTTTGGTACGCAATAAAAGGTATACAAAATGGCTTTGGAGAGATTCACTACAATTCGTATTATTTTCAAAGCGAATATAACGATAGCTTTATTAATTATAAGTTAACAATTTGCTATTAATAAAATTAGCACTAACTATAGTCAATATCCAAGTAATAATAAAATATGTAGTTAAGGTCACACCTATAAAATAAAACAAATAATATGTTTTACGAGACGACGTAGAATCGGGTGGATAATGTATCCGTAGACGGGCGGGTCTACGGAGGTCGTAGAGTTGAGTGGAACAGGAGCGAATCTCGGCAAAGTTGTTAAAATCTTATCGCAAATCCGGCATAAAATTAAATCGTATTAGCAAGTGTTCTGCTCGGGATGTGTATGCCGTGTTCGCGGGGCGGAGCTTTAAGTTCACATTGAGAGCACGTGGTGACAAAAATAATTCATGAATATTAAAATAAATGTTACATTACCAGCCAGTGATTTTGAAACATTTTTTCAATAATAATTTGACGTGAAAAACGATATTGAGATCATCTTTCAATCCCAATAGATATATAATATATATACATCAAATGATATTTTCTAATTCAGACGTCATCTTTTTTTGCGTTATAATCTCTACTAATGATAACAAAGTAATTGTGTTTTCTGAGATTAAATTTTATCCAACTGGGGCTTGGAGTTATTGGCTGGACTTAGAGACTGGATAGTAAATGAGCATTAGATTATAGTTTGCCAATTCGTTTTTTTTTGTAATGATAAAACCTTGCCGCCTGTTTGGTTGAGTGGTCAACGTCATTTGCTTCAGTTACGGAGGTCACGGGTACGAATCCCAGTACGAACAGTTTTATAAATTGATTTTTCAATCGATTTATGAATTTCTGTTCAAAGGCATGGATATATATGATGTCTTTAATTCCCCCCTCCCACCTATCTTATCCTATGAACGGGGCATATCGAGAGCGATAAGCTAAACACTAGTCCTGTTCTAGCCCTATCCTTCTATTCTTACTCTCTTTGGAAAAAGAGAGGTTGAGCAACTGAATAACAAGCAGTTCTCGTAGAAACACTTATGTTGAGATAAACTCCATTAGGAGTCCATATGCTCCACATTGGGAGCGGACATGGTAAAAAATAAAAATAAATGATAAAACAAACAAACAACATTTCTAATTTAATACAATTATAAAGGGTACGGTATCAATAAACATTATGTACTAGCTTCTCTCAAAAAGTGACTTGGAAATTTTAGTATGGTTATTTTTACGAATTTAAATATAAATTTACTGTATTATGTTTGTTCTCCGCCTATGCATCTTAACACCGCTCCGATGAGCTGCCAAAGCGCAAGACAAGTACTTCTTAACTACGGTATAAGTAGTGTGAATTAAAACTTTAGACTAACAAGAATGAAGCTGATGTCTACATTCATATGGAGGGATATTTGGTAGAATAATTTTATGTCCGTATTATTTTGTATTCAATTATACCAAAATATCAAATAAAAAATGATTACTTATTGCAATATACATGTGTGATGAGACTTTATAGTATTAAAAAAAACGACATTTCGTTGCCAAAATCAATAATTGAAAACCAAAACCATCGTCAAATAGTTATTTATTATTGTCAATCTCAATTAAGAATAAATTCAAGATTAAGACTGAAGGTGCTTGGTGAAATTTCAATATTAAATTATGTACATTCAAACAGGTTTTGTCACCATCGACCCGGGTTTCTGAACTTGAACTGACAAATTCAGTTAGTTCAAGTTCACCCGTACGCTTGAACGCCTGAAGATGCCGAAAGGCGAATCCCGGGTCGTTAGTGGCAAAACTTGTGTGAATTGTAATATTGAAATTCCACCATGCAAGCACTTTCAGTTGAAATCTTGAATTTATGTGAATTTTCGGTTACAGTTATTATCAGAATTTTTACTATAAATGTATATAATATAAAAAAACTACAATTTTTGCAAGTGTGCAATAGGCATAGTCTTGGTAGTAAAGATCGAAATTAAAATTAATTTAGGTGTAAATAATTTTTATGAGTACTTTAAAAATCATGTTGAATTTGTTTTATGGGCTTCTTTTCGGAAAACTTAAATTTAATAGTGCTGAGAAATAAAAGTTAGTATGTTGTATTTGTTTCATTATGTGTGGAAACGTAAACAAGATTGTTCTTAATCAGTATGTAGAAAAAGAAAAACATTCGCGAAAGAGTTAGTAAAACCAAATTCATTTAATATTAATCGAGTCTAAATAACTAATTGATCATCCCTCTTGCCTACTTGCAAACAGTTCGTTTCGTAGTACCGACATTATAAGGAGGATTGTATTATAAGTTTATATGTATGCGTATTCGCTAACTACTATTTAACATGTTATAGCCCCTCCACTCTTGCTGCCGTATTTACAATGGAGATCATGATGTGGAGGAGAAATTGTTAAGAATGGATGGCACAAAAGTTCACGAGAGAAAAGGGTTATTCATACTCTTTGCATATTTTTACATTTTGCGATAAGCTCAGTATTACAATTCTTTTTCGCGAAACTTTAAACTTTGCTCACAATTTTTAACAAAGGAACAACACAAACCTTTATTATCGTACATTATAAATACGTTTGAAAGTTATTTTATGCTAAGTTTACTAGAATAAATCGTACAAAAGCTTACGTAAAAATAAACATTTTTATTATATCGATTTTTTTGTCATATACAGTATCTAATCATTTTACCCATTTTTTGAAATTAAATAGAGATCATAAAATGAAAGATACATATATATAAGCTCATATTTTAAAATTCCAATTACATTCGAAAAGATTTATAGTATATTTATTTATAGTTTTGGTTATAAATGTGATGATTATTTAGTTTCAAAAGAATCATAATATTTTTTTATAGTTATCACTAAAAATATTGGTTGAATTAGAATTTACGATAATCACAACGTATCAAACATAATATAAGTTCTGTCAAAAGAATGTAAGCTGCGAATGCCGAATTATTATCTAAATTTATCTCTAAAGTTTGAAAGAAGATGAGCTTGTGAAAATTGAAACAAAGAAATAAGATTGAAAAAAAGATTTTAGCCAGACAATTTGTTTGATTATTATTAGATAATGTCAATTTAACACCAGTTTAGAAGTCTCCGTGCACTTCAAGGTTGTGTATATTTCATTATTTGCATATGGCCCAAAAATATCAAAACACATTTTTGTGCCTCCTGTAAAATTTTATGTGTGTGGATTACGTCCTTTTATAATAAACTCTTTTGCACTAATTTCATATTAAAATTAAAGAATTAGTATAAGAGAGTGATTTATTCTTCAATATAAATCCTTCACATCAAGTATTCAGAAGTATGAACACCTTAAATGTAGTATACGTACATTTTAATATTCACGATGACGATATTATTATAAATCAAGTCATTAAAATTGAAAAAAAACCAACAACAAAAAAATCGAGATAGCTCGATATTATAATAATAGTTTTTTAAATAAATTAAATAAATTACTTGGTAAACAAAACGTATCGCGCTCGTCAAACACATTGCATGTTCAAGTTAGCCAATCTTTGCATGTTGCCTTGGATTAAGGCTGAAGTAAAAATGCGGCTGGATCCTTAACTGGATTTCCAAAGCAACAAGGCTTAACTGCGGACTTTGCAGAGGTTTCAGTAAACCTTTCGTGCCCGACTAGTCGCGTGGCCGTTACGTTTTAATTCCGTTATCCGTTAGCCGCAATAAACGGATCGCTGTTTTGTACAATGCTGTGACGTTGGCTTTAATCACCAAAAGAATGTCTGTCTTATTAGTATAATATTAAATCACCATAAAACAAGCCTCTGATACCTGAAAATTTTAAAACATATTTAACGTTACAAGTATTTAAATAAGTAGATCACTGTCAATACTTGGTGAAAGCATTATATTCATAGAATAAAATATACATTTCTACTAATTACTACTTATATTTTTTAAGATTAGGACCGGTTTTGCTCATGATAGCAGTTGATAATGCTCTTCATGAGCGGAACCGGTCCTGATCTTAATAAACAAAAGCGAGAATTAGTAAAAATCTACTGATTGAATCGGAATTCACTTGATAGAACTCCATTGTAATTATGTAAAAAATATCTACATATTTAGTTCTACATTTTTATATAAAATGAGTTGATAACTATTTTGGCGTGCGTCGTCGTCAGAACGATGAAAAAACTTACATACTATATATACTGTCCTAGAAAAGATACACAATACATCTTGTTATTGGCTCTAGCATCCTTATTTTTATTACAATTATAGCATTTATTAAAAATGACTTGATCTTATTTTACCACTAAACAATATACTCAAATAACAAGTTTTACTGACATTAAAAATGTATTTAACAGCAAAAGAAAATAATATTTCAATACGAAAATGTTCTCTTGCTTGTGCGATAATTTTTGAACTGTTTTATAACTGATAACACACATTTTTAATAGATGACTGTAAAAGTTAAATGCGTTTTATGGTATCCGTTAGTTATTAACTGATAAAGTTTTATCCTATTGATTAATCGAGGATCTGCGCTCGTTTTATTAAATGAAAAATATTGTGCTTTTCACCCCATATTAAAGAACATTAATCATGGGCAGATAATAGTAGGTCTAACCGTATGTAAATATGACACATTGGCTAATCATTATTCATTAATGGATAGCACAATACGTTTGATATTTTTCGGATTAGTAACCCTAATTATACCTTTGAGCTAGATTGATCGGAGTTATAACTATGAAAAAATGTTTCATTTAAAATATTGTATACATTGGTATCATACGGAAAAGATTTTCCTTTTACGAACTATTAGTAACTTTAATTCCATCACTGATATTTATAATTTAATTCGTAAACTGTCATGCAAAGTGATCGGATATATCAAAAGAAGAATCATTAAAAATCACATTCGAATTATTATATGAATAATTTAGATTTGTACGAATAATGAAATCTCGATTTGGTGAATTTTGAAAGGCAGCTTAAAATGGTAAATAGCATTTCCAATCAATCCAACTTTAACAAAAATACTTTGTTTGAAAATAATTATTGTTTTATATTTTGAGATCAAAGTAAGTAGGTTCTTAATGCAGTGACACCTGTCTGACGTCATCCGTTAAGCTCTTCCTCATCACGATTCCCCACCTCATTCTCCAACGCATACACCCTATGCCACCTCTTGAGGGAGGTTTATAGTTGACGTTGATAATTATTTTAAAACAATTCTTACATTGTCTAGCTGTAAAAGACGTGGGTTTTATTCTACAAGTTTTAAATGTATAAGAAATTATGAATAAAAAAAAATATAGATTTTAGTAAAAAATGGGATGACGAAGCGTACGTTTTTTTAGCATTGTTGACAGTATTCAAGCAATACACAAAATACGAAGTATAACCAGTATTATTCAACCCTAATGGCTGCCTATTTATTGAATTTGTAGAGTAAATACGTAGTTTTTTTTTTATTTTAATGTTTTTTTAAATATATGCAAAATCAATCAAATCTGTATTATACATTTTTTGAACTCTTTAGAAGGTTTTTAAAGACAAAATTGGTTAACCATTCAGCGGAAAACACGATTACCAATTTATTTTTAAAAATATTTAATGCCAAACCTGTATCAACTCATAATTATTATGTGTTTAAAAATATTTACATTCATAAAACAATTAGCAAATAATCATTATTATATGTATAAAACGTGATGGAATTTTATGTTTTGAATTAAACCACCCCTGTAATAACACAGCCTCGACAAAATAGATCCCATCATTCTCGTAGGTCTCCGGCTCTAAATAATGAGGATTAACTTCCACAACAAAAGTCTTGTCAATAGGCACTTTGGAGTTTTCGCTGGCGTAGAGCAGCGTAGCGCAGGCATCGCCGACGTATGAAAGCTTAAAATTGACTAAGAATTGTCTAAAAACAATGAAGTCGTAGCGTAGCTTTGCCTACAGGTGCTGAGTTTTGATTCTGCTTTGTGGTTTTCTAAACGAAAAGGCTTATAGGATAATTATGATGCTGTAAAACAAAGAGGTTTCTTACTACTTCTATGGTATTTTATTTTAAAGCGAGTTCGTACGTTAATAATGTGTATTTTGGATTGTTTAATAAGCATTAACAGAGTTTTGAGATATTTTCCTAGGAATGATTATGTTTCAAGCTTTCTTCGTGGTATTTTAATGAATAGAATTTTGTTTTACAAGCACGAATAATAAAACCTTTATTATAAAATTATCTCATTTATAATGAACACTAATACTCGTGCATGGCAGTATAAAATGTAAAAAATATTATTAAATAATGTTTTATTTCTGAATACAATTGAAAAAACTCTTATGAAAAACTGTATATACATAGTTGATTTTTCAATAATTACCTCAATTCATTTTTCAGAGGGTTTACTATGATGTTAAAAAGACATACAATTTCAGTTAGTCTATATTTACAGATTTCAACACGTTAGCTAGATAAGTAAGTCCTTGTATCACTCATCATATCAACACTGAGTTCAATTTTAGTTACAATCACAGTTACAGAACGTCACTCATTAGCCCTTTTCTGTTGGATATGATATAATGATTAAAAAAATACGCACACTTTATGATAGTATTTAGAAAATCAGTTAGTCAGAGATTCATTGAAAACTGGTAGAAGTATAATAGTTTATCCAAATACAGATTAAGCATATTATTATGGGGTATGTTCAAAACCTTTATACATGCTAAATTATTAATCACAGAATATATTTAAAACATCTGTGAACTTTTCACATACGTAAGGATTTAATATATAAATATTTTTCATGTTAAAAAGTATCTTTGAAGCTCTTAAAATACCGGCGACAAAATCTGTACTAGATATAGCTTTTTCAAATATAAATATTTTCGATATAAATAAAATTTGTTGTGTATTATCAAAATCTCACTATAAATAAGTAAAAAAATACTTGGACTCTTCAAACAGAAAGTCGAGCTTCGGCTAAACGGTCCTTTGAATCGAGGCTCATTGAGAATCCCGCCCACTGCATTGTACGAGTCGAAGGCTTTAAGCCGCCCTCTCTCACGGATTAGCTGAATCTTTGGTCGTTTATAACCGCCCCCCTCAAAATCCGCCCTTGCGTAATTTGGGCGATTTTTGAACGAAAAAACGCAGCTTTCAAGGATTATTTGAAACATCACGGTGGGGGAATTATGTAAAACATTTTTGACAGCCATTGAGTGCGATTTTAACAACGAAAGTGAACATATTTATAATTATTTGATAATGTGAATATATTGCCAATACACTAACATTTGATTCATTAACATCTTAGTATTCCAAAGCAAAACTGTCAAGCTGTTCAAGAAAAACCAGATTGAACCGTATTCGTCATTATCTTTTAGTGATCAAGCTTATTTAAAGTTCCTTTAGTCGTAAAACTCGTATTTAATAAGATAAGGTATAATAACTTACTTACATCAAATTGGTGCATTTTTTCATATACGCATTTAATATATAATACGCAGCCATAAAGGTACACACTCGAAGTTATGTTAACTTTTCTCACTGAAGCATTCTTCAGTCCATACAGAAAAATACTCCCTATATTCAAATGAAGGGGAAAAATCAATCTACTCAAACAGTTCCAAAAGCATTACACAACTTCAGCCAAGGCTTAAATTCATTCGTTATTATTCAGTTTTCATATTGAGTATTGTCGTTATCATAGATGTTTTAAGTTTTTTTTTTAAATTCCATGTCCGCTTCCAATGTAGCGCATATACCCCAATAATTGAGTTTTTCTACGAGAACTGTTTGTTACTCAACATCTCTTTTTCAAAGAGAGTGGTAGTGATAGAAGGATAAAGCTAGGGCAGGATCAGTGGTTAACTAATCACTAATTTTACTACGCCCGGTTACTAAAAGATTGGAAAGGGTGGAAGAGAGTTTTTAGACATCACAAACACCCATGTCTTCTAAATCAATGTCTGTAAATCGATCTAAAAATGCTGTTCATACTGGGACTCGAACCCGTGAGATCTGGCACGGTGATGCACGGTGCATGTTTATTAGTGCTAAATAAGAATTTGCTCAACGTATTAATTGATATATATTTTTTCAAGTTTATTATTTTAACACAGAACTGTTCCGGATTATTGATTTTTAATAATAATGGTTTTTACTTTATTAATTATGTTACTGAAAAATATTTATATTTTTTAATGTGTGTATCTCCTATTGTGGTTGTAAATTTGAATACACATATATAAATGCAGTTGTTTCGATAGAAGTATAGTTTTCCGACCAAGTTTTCAACCCTCGAATATCCTTCTCTAATCCCGTTAAGGAACACCGACATTGCGCGGTCCAACTTCCTCTGGAGCTGGGAAAAGCCGCAGGCAGGACTCGATTTGCGGTCATCCAGATAAGACGCTTGGCATGCATACAGCATTAGAATGAGTCGGATCTACAATCGTATGGAGTAGGCTAATTTTTTAAAGTTATAAACAAATGTGAAACACGAATAGATGACATTTTTCCTTTTGTTATATTATTTTTTAAATTTATACATATGTTTATAGGTACACTCGAAAGTTCGTTACATTCAACACAAACCACAAGTTACTAAAACTCATAAACAAAAATATATTTTTTTCATAACTGACATTATTTATGTTTAAATTATTAATGTCAGTTATAAAATCTAAAAATGTGCATGTCAAAGTATATAAAAAAGTGCAGTTAAAATCCACAAACTTCTTTTGTGGTGTTTTAAAAGGATTTTAAATAATTTAAGCTTCAATGAAATTAATAAACTAAGCAAAAATTAGTAAGATTCGTGAAATTTGATAATTCATAAGCACTATTGATTCGTTAATTAATATTTGTTTGAAAAATAATAAGAATAATACATAAGACGTCACACAAAACTTTTCTAACCGATTTATAAAAAAAATGTATCAAATATGCCATACTCACTAATAACATATATTTTTATTTGAAAATGTCCCCAATTTATTACAATTTAGTTAACTAATACAATTACATAATATTTGAAACTAATCTAAAAGCATGCACTTTATACCTAAAACTCTCCATTTAAAGATATATGCACTTCTCAGAACTTAAAAGTATCTTTGGTTAATCTTTTATCAGACAAAATGATTCATTTCCTCCGTATGCGTACTTAGATTTAGCCACTAAGAAGGTCGTACCGTACTACTGCATCTACTTGAGAAATAACTAATCCCCACGAAAACCTTTAAATAATCAGTTGAAAAGGCTCACCATAAGCGAAACCGGTCTTGACCTATTTAAATAAAGTGGAAATTAAGTACAAAGGAATATTGTGTTTTTATTAACTATTGATATTTTTTTCTTCCTAATTAAACGTGTTCGTAGTTAGCTTTATTTGAAATATTTACGCCTTTGGGCTTCTGAAAACCTTAATCAATTCTAACTACTCTATGATTATATGCCATATCGTACTTAAAATGATTCTAACAAGCGAAATTCTAAGTACATGTGTTCAGTTAAGTTCCCACTTAAAAATGGTCATGCCAAAATTGAAGGAATCGAGAATTGAGGGAGTGAGCCAAATTATTTGTGAATTAATAAAATGATACTAAAAAAAATGCACCTTTTTAACCATGTCCGCTTCCAATGTGGGTCATATTGAAACTATTTTGTTACTCCGTTACTCAACCTCTCTTTTTCAGACAGGTAGTAGGAATAAAAGGATATGGCAAGGGCAGGACTAGTCTTAAGAGTTTAGATAATTCGTTTTCGCTACGCTCCGTTTTTGGTATTGAATGAGTAGAAGAGAATTTCTAGCTTTTATTTTGTTTTCAAATAATATATTATTTATTTTTAGCAAAATAAAAACTATTCTAACCGATTACAAAATATAAGCACATAAGCTCGTTATTTAAAATATGAAGTATTCTTACAGGAGTTTTCATTATTGTTTATTATATGTAGTTAGTTTATTTCGTCTTGGAAATGCATATTCTATTTTGCATAAATCCTTCGTAGAAGAGGGTTGTAGCGATGTAGAGGGAAGTCTTAACGAATGTAAATAGTGTAAGGCCGGTTGCCGGCTAACCAGTAACCAGGCGCTGGCCGTAGAGCACACCAGATTCTGCTACGCCATCGGCGGCGAAAGAAGATACGACAATGACACACTATTAAACGTTCTATGAGAAAAAAATAATTATAAAAACATTGAAATGTATCAAGTTATAATTCATGTTACATTGCAAATTAAAATTTATAATTAGTTAAAGAAATATAAAAATTCGTTTGTTTTTTTTATTTTTCTTTGACTTTGGTTGTAATTAAAGAACTAATTATGAGTTTATCCGATCAATGTGTAATTTAAGGAATATACAAAAAATATTCATTTATTTATTTCTTGTGTAAATTTTGATTGAATTTATTTTGAAACAAATTAAATACTGTACATTTAATAAATAAAATTAATATTTTTGTAATTATACAATTCAGAGTTATGTTTTTAGTGATGAACTAGTTATGATAAATTAAATGAACTCAAAATGACATCTTTTTTCAATTATGCACACCAAAAAACTTAAATTGAATAATAAGTTACATTTAATAAATACTTCATGAAAAATTCTGTACTGAACATTAATAATACAATTTAAATTAGGCTACCCTTATATTGATTTCAATTTAAAGAAATATTTTATGGATTTTTTTGAAATATAATGAAACAATTTGACCATGTTTCCTCTTCGCCGCAACTGGCGAAGGCAAGTTAAGGCTAGTGGATTAGGCCATAGGATTAGTTGGCTGGACTCTGCGGGACAGGAGGGTTGCTCGTAGAAGACGGGGTGAGAAGGGAGGCAGGTCACTAAGGAAGTTTGCATGGCCCACCCCTTGTTTCTTCGCTTGAGACAGTAACCTGTAGACCTGTGTCTTACAAGGGCTGCCACATGAATGATCTTACACAAATTTAAATAAATGTATTTTTTTCCTTCCTTTCACTTTAACAGTGGGTTTTTTTAAGCAATAAAATAGATTATTTTAAAGGAATTTGATGATGATTTTAAGAAACTTTTTATGTAAACGTATATATATATATATATTTAACTTATAAAAGAAGGGGGATAAAAACCCTGTACTTTTATAGAGTTTAAATTGTTTGATGGTCAGTATTTAATTTAGCCACTGGTCACTATGAATTGAATATTATTTAATACTTTCGATGGTTTCGGCGGTAACTTTGTGGAAGTTCATTTTAATAGAAAATTTAAATTAACTTTGATTATTCCACGTATTGTGTTACTAACTGTGACACGTGTTTCGCCTCTTTCAGAGGCATCTTCAGACTTACTATCGCAAAGTTTGCTTAAGTAATGAAGCAAGATTGATTCTAACATTTTAAATTATAAAATTACAAAATGGAGGTTTGGGTTTTTTTCCTTTTAAGAGGAGCAAGGAGGGGGGTGTAGAATCGAAATAAACAAATATTATTTGTTTTTAATTTGGTCAAAAACAGTGATTTTAAAGCTGTGATCATATTAGATTTTGTTTGTCAACATAAAACTGACATGAGGTTAAAATACAAACTAATAACTTGAATACTGGCAATGAAAATTAAATACTGTTCAAAAAACATATTAAAAACTGATCAAACAAATAAATGCTTTTATTTTATTATGTTTCGTTATCGATAAATATATTAATTGTCTAATGATGTTGACGTTTCAATAATATTTTTCTAAGCGGTACTTTGAACCAATATTTACTTCGACACGTAACAAAGAATATCAATAATTAATGACGAAAATAAAATAATAGGCACATCGATTGATGCTATAATATCTTGACTTGAAATTAAGCAGTTAATTAACATATCGCTCATGGTAAAATAATTCCTCATATTCCGACCGACACAAAGTTTATACGAGATGAAAAAACATATATATGCACTAATATTGCAAAAGTTTCGTATTTGCGCGTATTTCATCATTGAAAAAATAAAACAATAATTAAATTTCTTCGGTTTATGTGAAAAAAATATATTGCATCTGTAAAAGTAAAAATTAAGGGTTCTTAATCGTATTGCTTCGAGTTGGTAAACCAGTGGTAAAATTAATTATTGTGATACGATATTTTGCTAGATAGTGTATTTTTTCGAGGACTGTGGAGTCAGAGTTGGAGTTTGAAGTCATGGAATTGGGGATTTTGTCCGGAGTCGATGTTGGAGTTGGAAAAATCTTATGACTTACAGACAGAAGTCAGATTACAAAAAATATATTTAATGATGTTTATTCAAACCACTATAGACCATGATGTTGCTACTTCAAACTAGGCTGACTTAAGATGATCTGATGGTATGCATATATATTAGTTAAAATGAAATGATTGAAAAATTTCTTTGGAGTCCAAGTCGTCTTTTTTTCCACAGCGCTAGTTTTTTTTTATCGCAGAACTAGACACAAATCTGTTTTGTCAAAAATAAAGTGTGCAAGGTATTTTCTTTTATAAAAGGATGTATGAAAACACATATTTGATACACATATGTTGTATTATATATTGTGTAAATTTTATTGAGTGCGTGAAATTATTATGTATGACAAATAATATTCCTGAGTCGCGTCTCGCATTCAAGTATTGCGATTTCCCTATTATAATAATATACGTCATTTCTATGGTCACGCATCTACAAGTACTTGATATAAGGCTTTGGCTAAGCGTTTGTGGACGCCCGACCCCCGTCCCCACTGTTTCTCGGAAACCACCTGCTCTTCCTGTCCAGCCTGCAGGGATAGAATAGCCTGCCAAGGGCTTAAGTTGGAGGCTTCTTCTTGTTAAACCCACTAACACTTAATACTCTGCTAGTCTTTTGAATAGACTGTTAAACATGTATGGATGCGATGTATTAATATTACATAATAAATATTTATTTTGACCTATTTGAAAACGTGCCAGGCTTATTATGGTATTTTTCTCTCAGATTCAATTTTAGATTTCGTCAATATCTGTTTTTATCACGATTTTTCATGCATCGTAATATGAAATAAATTTTATTAGTCATAGCTTCTACAAAATGAAATTATAATAAAATTTTATTGTGTAAAAACAGTGCTTTGTCAACGACCTGGATTTTAGAGACATGGATGAAAAAATAAAAGTATTTTTTAAAGATAAACATTTATTTGCTATTTTATAAGCTTATTTTGACTGATGGGCAAGTGTTTAAAAAGATTTTTTATAAATTATACTATTATATTTCTTATTCATAACACATCGTTCTTAAAATGAATTTGCGTTAAATTGAAAAAATAAATTGGCGTAATAGAATAATATTAAATAGAAGACGTTATTTGTAAAAAAAAAATGTATATCCAAAAGTAGATAATGGAAAATGAATCGGCATGTTCTAATATAAAATGATTTAAATTTTTCGTCGAGAATCTAGATAATAATATCTTAACCGCCAGAAATTCATATCTTTGTGCAGGGTAAACTACTGTTTGTATGTTACGGTAGGCGTAAGTTGATGTATTGTCCAAAAGGCGGATTAAGCTCGCCAAGGGACAGAAGTCCCGAACTATTACCACCCTTATTAGGTTATGATACCCTGGTCGATTAAGCTTAGACATGATTTTGTTTGGATGATTCATTATTCATATAAAACGTATATATTATCCTCTGGGACTATTTTGCGATACGTTACTTCATAATAAATCCATAACAATATTTAGTCTAAGCTGATGGTTTGTGAAATTTAAAATCCCCAGTTAAAAGTACTGAAAGATAATAATTTTAATTAAATCTGCAAATTATTAAAAATGTTATTTGTATCTTCCAAAAATAATAAATATTTTTTTTACAGCAATAAATTGTCATTAATAATTTTTAATTTGTTTTTTTTCATATATTCTTGTGCATAAAACTGTAACTGATGACATTGTTCAGATAGATACAAAAAAATATAGAACAGTTTATTTTATACTTTTCTCTTTCCTTGTGTCATAGAAATAATTATTGAACCGAATGGTATTTTTAATAATAATTTTCATTTTTAATATGTACTTTTTTCAGTATTTTAAATTAAGGTAATATAAAAAAGCAGGGTTGTGTAGTCAGAATTGTAAAAAATAACCGGCTCGAATTTTTTTGAAAAATATATTTAATGATGTGTATTCAAACGAAATTGTCCAAAGTGTTGACATTGCATGCTTGGCTGACTAAAGATGATCTGATGGTATAGATATATGTATATATAAGTTAAAATTAAATTATCGAAGAAAAAATATCGGATTCGGAGTCGTTAATTATTTTAAAGTCGGAGTCATCTTTTGAATCCACAGCCCTGTAAAATAGTACCAGTTTTAATCAGCCAGTGAATATTTATAATTAAAATTATTTAAATTGCAAACGGTCAAGTTCTGTGTTGAAACCACTCTTTTAACAACATATAAGTGTTACAAAATATGTTTTTGTATTATAAATGTATTTCTATAATAACATTGTTAAAAGATACAATTGGTTGAAGTAAAACATTGAATACAATGCGATAAGAAAACTTATTGTCTTCGCATTTAAGAACTATATTGAAACATATTCAATGAATGAAGCCTAATTAAAATACGGAGAATTTCACTGGAAAATGCTGACTTACAAACCCAAACAGACTGTTCGTCGACTTTTAAAGAAGAATTTCGCTAATTAGGAAGGAATGAGATTAAATAATACATAATGAATATGAAAACTAATATATGACCTTAAAAGTGTAACAAGATTATTCGGAAACACTGTAGGCCAGTGTGCAAAAGTAAAACGAAATCATGTTATTTTCTTATATCCAATTCTCATGCTTGAAAGCTCTACGGCCTACGCCAAATAGGATAAACAGGTGATAAGGTCGTTTATTAAGCCAGTTTACAGTATATCTGGCGCGTTATCATTGCCGAGCTATGATTCTTACGGCTACGAATAAAAAATAAAACATACGTGAAGAAATGTTTATGATTGTAGAATATATTATTTTTTTCATTTTCAATATCTCGTCAACTAATTTTAGAACTATTTGAATAAGAAAAGAAACCCAAACAAATGTTTTTATAATACTAATATTACTGCATTTTAAAAATATTTGTCTGTGCTAATTATGCCAAAAATTTAATGAAAAAATCATGAAAAACTGCATTGTATTGATTTATTTTGACAATTATAGAAAATGCCTAAAATTGGGGCTATGGTCAATTGGCTTCTAGCCTTTCTTTCTTGGCCTTACATCCGTTATCTTCCCTGAAAATGCGATCGACTGTCTGTAACTGTAAGTAAATGCTTGCTTTTTATATCTTGATAATTCAACTAATCATCTAATAAAATATGTCAAAACGCTCACACTGAAAGGAAATTTAAAAAAATAAAAAAATCCACCACAAACACTCATGCCATTGATTTGACAAAAGATAAATATTTTTTTTTTTGAAGTTTGATTGATGATACTCCGGCCTAAATTAAGACTTTTAGTCAATATGCCAGCACATCACCACTAGGGCACGGAAATGAAAACTCCATATATTAGGAACAGATATGTCAAATCTGACGATTTTTATTAAGATGCACGGGAAACAAACCATGTAGTCGCATTGAAGGTGTTGGTTGAACGCGAGCCGTAGTTTGTCGGTTATGTTAGTATGTTGTTTTAATCCTTAAGACAGAGTAAAGCTTCGTAATATGCAGAAACCTTCTTAACCTAACAGGATTAGCGTAGACAAGCAAACTGGCTGATATACAGGAGCGAACTTAAAATCAAGTCAACAAATACGTGCTAATTTATATTTTATATTTTAAAACAAAGAAATTTCATCAATATAAAATCCATACAAAATAAAAGTCATTAAATAATGGATAACTATGTAGAAGTGTAACTCATTGTTTTTGTCTAGTGTTGGCTGAGTAGTTATTAACATATATCTAATCACCATGAGCGAAACCGGTCCTGATCCAATACACGTTATGTGGAAAAAGTACTAAAAATGTTTTTTTTTTTTTTTTACATATCATTATAGTTATTTACCTAATTTGGTAATTAATTACCACAAAATAACACTATGTAATATTGGCCATTGATTAGATATTCAATTTCTGTGTTAAACTTCATTTTAATACAATAATTAGGTAAAAACAACAATAACATCAGTCACGCAGTAATTATGTTATATATAAATAAAAAAAACTATAACAAGAACACTCTTTCTAATAATATTTGCAGAAGTTAATACTTTCCTATGTATACCTTTCAATAAAGAATACTGAATAAAAAAGCGTCTTTTACTAGTATTTAAGATTTTTATACAGCTATTGTCGTATATTTTATTTCAAATTATCAGTAAAATTATAAATTTAGTTGGTTTTTTAACTTTTCTTGAATATTAGTCTACATATATCGACTGTGGAAAGGAAAAAAGACGTAACCCACACTTTTACAGGAGGCGCTAAAAACGTGTTTTGATGATTTTGTGACATATGCAAATTATGAATTATACACAATCTTGAAGTGCACAGATACTTCTAAACTGCTGTTTAATTGACATAATCTAATATTTATTAAAGAAATTGTCTCGGAAAACCTTTATTTCAGTGTTTTTTCTTGGTTTTAATTTTTTACAAGGTCATCTTTTTTAAACTTAAAAGCTAAATTTAGATACTAATTCGGCATTTTCAGCATCCAATCCTTTTGATAGAATGTGTGTCAAGTTGTATACATTGTGATTATCGAAAAAAAGCTGTTTTGGAAAATTGAGAGTTACGTCCTTTTTCCTTTCCACAGTCGATATGTATAAGACTTATCTATGTCAACATTTCGGAATAATGCTATGCTGTCAATATACAATATATAACATCATGATACCAAAGATGTTTATTATTAAAAAGTATTACGATTACGATGTACTTATTTCACTTTGAAATTGAAAATGAACCTTTAAATTAAATGTATCAAATTATAATTATTATTTAAATTAAGAAAAAGATCCCTCCCTGTTTCATTGAGTAGTCTCCTGTCGTAGACATGTGAATAAATCTTTCAAACAGCTCCGATTTTATCCAATATCTCTTGCATTAAGACCCCGTTATTTGTTCCTTCAACCATAAGTTCAACGAAAAAATAATATTTGTAGAATAAAATAAAAATAATTTAAATGATCTTAAAAATGTTTAAATATTAGAAACGCCTAGTTTTAAGGTGGAATTTACAAAATGAATTTACTAAAAATTACCTATTTTTATCATGTGTATCATAAGTCAGAAAATAAACTTAATTATATAAAAATATCTATGGCAACTATATGTGATAAAAGACCGTGCTAATTTAAATTGAATCGCAAATATAAAGTGGCATAAAAAACATTCATATAATTGAATTCATCTGTCGGGTCCTATGGCGCAGCGGTTAGCGTTGCTCGCTTTCGTCCAGATGGACTTGAATCCCAGTACGGACAGCTTTTTTCGATCGATTTCTGTTCGAAGGCATAGGTGTTTGTGACGTTTGGAAATTCCCTCCCACTTTTCACGATCCTTTAATAACTGATTAGTTAACCAATAGTCCTGTACTAGACTTATCCTTCTATCCCTACTACTCTCTTTGGAAAAGAGAGGTTGAGTGACTGAGTAATAAACAGTTCTCGTAGAAAAATTTCTGTTGAGATAGCTCTGTTAGTAGGTCATATGCACCACATTGGAAGCGGAGATGGATACATATTTTTTAAAAAATCAAAAATTTAAGTACCTTTATAGAAAAAATATTAAATGTGTATTAGATAAACATATTTAATAGCTTAGCAAAACTAATGCTGATCGTTTTTTTAAGCAACTAAAAAAAATCCAATTTTAGAATGTTCACTGTCAATTATTCTAAGGGGCTTGAATTACTTTTGTACAAACTCCACGTAAGTTTTATTAAATGAGGATCGATTTTGCTCACGGCGATTATTATTATCTGATTAAATGGAAAATAACCGAGTATCTTGATATTTTTCATCAGCTCATAATGGTCGTCTTGAGTGAAACACACCCTGATCTAAAATAAATAATATGGACTCAGTACAAGACTGTTTTATTTATAAAACATTACCACGTTGTTATAGTGTAATATCGTATACGTTGTGAACTATTCGTGTATGATGTATTCAGAATGGATTCTTGAGTTTATCGTAGACAGTTCACATCACATGTTGTATGCAAAGAGGTTTCTTCAAACGGACTTTACCTGCAGCAACTTGTAAGTCTTAAGACAGATTTAACGAAAATCGATGGCGCTCTCTGAGTAGCTACTAAGCACTGTGCGGATTATTTCTTTATGGATTACCTCTGGACATAGATTTCGTAATATATTATTTGTATGCGAGCTCAAAAGATTTATTTTTAATATTCTGCAAGAATACACGCTACATTATATTGAAAGGTATTTAAAAATATATCTCTTGTTGGTAAGTGTGTGCTATAAATATGACATATGTTCTTTCTGGAGAATAGTCAGAAATTAAATGCCAGCTGCGTGGTCGAGTGTCAACGTTGTAAACTTAGAACACGGAAGTCACGGGTTTTAATCCCAGTATTGACAGTTTTTAAAGATTATTTTTTTAATCAATTTATGGATTTCTGTCCGAAAGGATGGATGAATGTGATGTCTTGAATTACTTCCTCTCATACTCACCGTATCCTAAAACTTAGTGAGAGCGATTAGCTAACCACTGGTTTTGTCCTAGTTCTATTATCCTAACTTTAATCTTTTTTTTTAAAGAGAGCTTAAGTAACTGAGTAACAAACAGTTCTCATAGCAAAAACTACTGTTAAGATGTCTACATTAGGAGGCCATATGATCCATGGATTAAAAAAAATAGCAATTAAAATGAATGAGAATTGACAGTGAACTCCTAGTTCATTAATGTAGGCAACGTTCCAGGTGTATAAAGTATAGCTAATAATAAAAACAGTATTAATTAATGGTGCCAAGGATAGTGATTTTTTTTAATTGCTTCAACTGAAAACATCTTCAATATTTTTGTTTCATTAGTTTAGCCACACCAAACTCAACAATATTTGAAGAAAACGTGTTATTAAAAGGTATGAACAAGATTGGTATTACCATCTTTTAAAAAAATTTGCTATTATTGTTTAAAGTCACTAATTTAGTTGAAAAAATACATTTTTATTGCATATTAACAGTCGTTTTATATGGGTTTAGTTATTTAATTATTTTGAATTAAGTAATTCAATTTGATATTCAATGTTAATGATTACATGATAATAAAACTCATTTCAAAATAAATGTGTTATTTCTATGTGACACATTGACAAATGTAGTATCAAAATTGTACACAACACATATACCTAAAAATATTTATATTAATGCAGTAATAATATAGTATCTATAATATCTGATACATATTCCGTTATATTAACGGTGACGTAAATAAAAATATAGATAAAAATAATTGCCAAAAGTAATGACCATCATTATTACAATATTCAAAAATACAAACGCCATTTTAGTGAAATAAATAACGAGATCGGCAATAAAATATTGATAATGAAATCGTTAAAAATGCATTCGATGTTTCAATATGCCACCGCAATACTTATAGCTGACAGCTAAAAACGATCTCGAAAATATAAAAATGCAATTCTTGCCATTGCATTTAGTACCGAACTCTGGTTGGGGTTTATCTAAATGTCCCCTGATAAAGAAATAATGTGGTAGAAGAGCAATACGCGATGTGGGAATGTGTATTTCCTTACGTTTATTGCTTATATCTCCAAGTTGATTCCCAATCCGCATGTAATAAAAGAGGAGTAAAAAAATCTTCTCGCTCTGTATCCTCCATGACGTATGACAAGTGCTTTTGATTTTGTATTTTGAAGCCAAACGAATGTCATCTTATCTTGTGTCTGTTTAGCAAGTGAGCGTTTTTTACTGTTAACCAGATTTAAATAATACTACAATAACCAGAAATCTGAATAAAAAAGAAAACTAACAGCTTGGTCATTAAGTAGAACGACATGCCAAAAACTTGGTATCACCAATGTATCACATGTCCATAAACCGATATATATATGTATATACATATTTTCAACTGATTACACTTTCTAATAAATAAACGTTAAGTTAATCCTTTTAAATCAATTTAGTTATTTGTATTGATTCCACAATTTATAATAGTAGAATAACTAGAAAACTGACGTGTCTTTAAATACATATTTATAATGCATTTACCAAAAATTGGGGGAGAGCCTTTTAAAAATTAAAAATCAAGTCAGATCGGTAAAACATACTGTGGTAGTTAGAAAATATTAATTGAAGTAAACAACTATAAAATGTCTTCAATTTTTATCTGTTTATTTTTACGAACAAAATGTTGAAATCAATGTATTGTACAATTAATCTTTTCTAAATAATTATGTAGATTAATTTTGATTGATTATAAATTTATTATTAATAGTTATTAAAAACAAAATCTAATAATTTTTACTCGGTATAAGATAATATTATATTTTACTTTGAACGCTATGCTGTATAGAGTAGCTAAAATGTAAAGGTGAGTGTGATTGTTAAGTTTCAATATAGATACAATTTGGGCTGCTTAAAAGGGGTGGAATAAAAGGGTGATTTGGCGGGACGCAAAGAGGCTGGGGGATGTTTTGCTTTTGAAGAATGGTTTTCGCGCAAACTTAAGCAGGGCGGGTGTCAAAGTGATTTCTTTATCTTCATCAGTATTGCGTATTGTAGGCAATTGAATCAGTGGCGTACTTAAGCTAGTCGTTTTAAATGGACTAACAATATTATGAACATATAATATTGACACATATTTTTACGTTATAATAGTTGATTTTTAAATGAAACCATTCATTTAATTATGTCGCTGACACCAGCATACTTCACATCAAAATTTTCAAGCAATAAAGTTTTGCGTTACATACCTAGTTATTCCAGATAAATATAATTGTTGTATGATTTTAGCAGCACCTTGCGTCTTTCCTTGTTTGATTTATAAGTTGACTAATATTTTATGAGAAAATAAATGCTACACGAAGATTGGTTGTAAAGGTAATATTTTTTTGTATCAACATTATTTATGTTGACTTTAATACTAATACGTGTTTTTCGATAGATTTATTTTTACTTATGACAGAAATAAACTTACTCGCCGAGCCTAGAATCTGTATGTACACTACTTGAATCTCTTAGCACTATTACAAATGTAAATTTAAAGTTACCAGTAAATATATCAAAATATTTATCAGATATTCTACAAAAATATTTATGACTACAAATGTTGATTATTTTTCAATGACTAAATATGTAAAAAAAAATACTGAAATATAATACAACGAAACTTATTGATTTAATAAAATCTAAATAATCACCATGCACGCCACTGGGTTACTTCGCTGGCTTACTTTCAGAGTAAAGTGTATTGATGAAAGTCTAGATAGCTTAGTTATCATAAAAGTGTGTCAAATTTTTCGTGAGAGTTTTCCTTAAAGTGGAGAGGAAATTAATCGTCTTGTTGCGAAAATCGAAATGGTCATAGATAAAAATACGAAATAACTTTTTATTCATTTTGACTGATAATACTAAACACCATTAAACATTAAATACAAAAGTATGCCATTTATTTTAAATATAACGATAATAAATAATGTATGTTTTCTATTCAACTAGGTATCTGAGAATATATTTCTTAGTTTAATAAAAATGTATTAAATATTTTTTTAAACAAATATTTGTAGTTTAAAACTCTCATGATAACAAATAGAGCTTAAATTTTTCCCTGTAAAATGTAAAAACAATTTTTCACTATGGTATACAATAATTTTAAGAAACTTAAAAGCTATTTTTTATTGGACTTGCATAAACTATTAAAATTAATAAATAAGAGAGTTCTTTTGGTATTACACAATGACCAAAACAAATTCTCCTAGTTAAACTTCTGTATAATTTTCATCTAATTGTAGCAATTTGATTTTAACAATCAAATTAAATATGTTCGTATTTGGAGGGTAAAAATATCAAAGTATTTTAGTTCTACAGTTTTTAATAATTTTTATGTGTTGATAGCTATTTCGGCGTTTTAACTAATTTTGACAACGGCGAAAGCCGAAACAGCTATCAACGCATAAAAATTATTAAAAACTGTAGAACTAAAATATTTTGATATCTTTATCCTCTGATAATGGAGTTCTACCAAGTAAATGCCAAATCAATTAATAAATGTTCGTATTTTTTCAACATGCAATATATTACAATAAAATATTTTTACAGATATTTACTTAGTCATTTAAATGCATAGTAAAAAAAACATTGATTAGTAGAAACATGTATTTTCTACAAGAAAGATAGTGTAAGACTATTCCATGAATGTACCAGAGGCGTTTTCAAAATATACATTTAGTATATTAAACATAAAATAAGTTTATATTTATTTTAAAACTCATTCAAAAACAGTTAAGTGATATTAAAACCAGCAAAAAGAGGGCGCGAACCACTAAAATTGAACTGTGACAGTATGGCATTTGGAAGTCGATCGGAAATGAATAAACATTATGAAAACAGATTCCCATTGCGAGAAAGGCATTCTAATGTCAAAGGATGATTTTGAGCTATGATGTAAAATGTTATCTCAAACATTAATAAGAAAAGTGTCGGTGGAGAAGGGTGAGTTTAGAGATGGAGATCAGTAGGGGGATGATTGAGGGTGTAAAGGTATGGGCTCAGTTTACGGTGGTAGGCTAGAAAATTATTCAGAGTAAAATATGTGATAAGATTCAAAATACAAATAAAGATATTAATTCATTATTTTTTTCAAGGGATAATAATGAAAATATTATCTTATCGCTTTATTCTTTTCACATTACCCTACAATTTTTGTTTGAAAATTTTGAAGCTAGTTGTTCCATCAATTTGCAAGAATTATTATTTACTAGTTTTGCTTTGAAAAAAAATACCACAAATCATTACTTTAAAATTGTGATATTTTATAAGTACAAATTATCAATTTATAGTTGATTTTAAAAAGTTATCGTAAACGTTATTATTTAAGTATTGCAAAAACGATGTTAATAGAATAATGCCGTTTATATCGTGAACACATTTTTTATTTATCTTACCCAGGTATTTATCATTAATAATTTTTATTTGTTTTAAAAAGTGACATAAAACCATTTGCATACGAAACTTCTGAATAGTCATTAAAGAGATATTTTGCGTAACAACTGTTAGAAACATTTGAATGAGTTACGTTTTAAATGGTTAAAGCCACATAATCAGATATAGCAAATTATCCAAGAATATTTTTTGCACCACGGCATCGTTGGAAATTTATTATATTATAATTCTCGCAGAACTAAATGGTACATCATTTTTTCATCTTATTTGATTGGAGTTCTAGTAAAAAAATGGGAGAAAACACCGATAAAGATACTGTTATCTTACCACATGTAATTGTTAGGTAAGAGATTAATCCGCTATTTATGTATAAAACGCATTCAATGCAAAACGGAACTCCTAGAGTCCGATCGAATTTGAATGAATCGTTGCAGTCAATTTATTAAACCAATAAACGAATAATTATTATTTGTATGTGCACTTGTGCAGCGTTCACGGTGAATTGTAAAGGATTATCCTAGTTCCGGGACCGCTAATTGAGTGTTCTGTCTGCGGGATTGCGCATTATAATTTTGACAACACTTTTGAATGCGACAATCAATCGTGGCAGTTGCGTAAAAATAGTTTCCACTACATAGTTGAATTGTCAATAAATTGATAAAACTTTTTCATTGTAATTTCTAAGCATATCAGCATCATTTAGGTTCTGGTAAATAATGTACATAAATATAAAATAAAATATTTGATATAATAAATATCTTTAGTAAAATTAACACTCAATTATTCGAGTTATAATACTTCCGTCCGCTATATTTGTTCAAATATTTCTGTAGAATACTTTTAACGAAAAAGAAAATAATAATTAAGAAATTTAAAAATTTGGTCTGAGAAGTGTCACACTTCGGTATATCAAAGCCAATATTTACTTTTGTTTTCTACTGATAATAATTTGCCTAAGCATAAATATTTAAGTCCAAAAAAATATGAAACAGTTATCAGGATGGATTAATTATATCTATCTTTTGACCCCTGCGGGCGACTTCATATTGAAATCAGGACATCCAATTCGGGATGCCGTTCAATTTTCTGATCCCGAAATCTCGGGATTGACACGGCTGTGATCCCGGGATTTCGGGATTGAGAAATTTTGAGCAAATCCCGAAAATTGACACGAAATTGGCAAATCGAGTATTTTAAATTCTTCGGTGAGCTAAAAAAAATGAGTTTCTGAGATAATCTGGGAAAAAGTATACCAAATCGAGGATTTCAAATTCCTCGGTGAGTTAATTCCAATCCCGGGATTGAAAATTAATCAATCCCGAAATCCCAGGATTGGAAAAAGGCTCCGGGATTGGATACCCTAGTCGTGGCGGTCTACCAACACCGTGTAGTTGTCGCAAATATTGAAGTGTTATTTAAAGCACACTATAATGAGTATGAAACAGAAAAAAAATGGGTCGATAGTCAGATAGACCAGTCGACCGCTGATATATAATAATAAATAAATTTGTGACACAAAAAACATGTTTTTTACTTGAGTGGTTAAACCAAAATAATTATTGATGCTAATTATAATTATTTATATAGAAACCGACTGTTGCATATAATTTTAACATTTTTTTTTGTTACATATATGGATTCAAATAATAAAATTATAAATTTTTGTGTTGCTTTCATGATATGCTTCTTGATGTATAACGTGCTAAGCGTCCTTGCCTGAAAACCAAAACGTGGATTGTTTTTGACAGGCGATGCAATTCTCGTTAAAGCGGCGAAAATCGCTCATTCATATAGAAATTAATACATAAATACTTTTATATTAAAATATAGCAAATGATATCGCAAATTGTTATCATGTAAGGGTGTTATTAATATTAAATAATGAAATGAACTTTTATCAATCCCAATTTGGATTATATTCTTTTTGAAGTAAAATAAAGTGGAAAAAAAGAACGTTCGTACATAAATCTTGTATATATTCAAAATTCTTACGAGCAAAACGAAACCAGTGGAATTGTTTGTATTACAATTGTGGAATATTTTATTTTAACTTAAGATAACATTAAAATCATCCGTTTTTAGTTGATCAACTCGCTTTTTAGATCGTTTGATGATTAAAGCATGCGTTAAAAAATATAGCACTGTTAAATCAAATAATCACTGTTTCAACTTACACATTATGATAAGGTAATATAGTTCTGATGACAGCATAAGTCGACAAAGCTATCAACCACAGATAAAATGATATTTGTAGAACTAGAATGATTATTATATTATATCCACCTTATTACAATGGAGTTCTACCAAGTGAATGTCGATTTAACCAATTATATATGAGGAGCAAACATTCAAAAAGTGTTTTGTCATAAATTTTGAAAAATGGCGTTTTATATCAATTCTAATAGCCCATAATAAAACCTATGAATGGAAATCAAAATAAGTGTTCAAAAAGGTTTATTTTCATATTAAAATGAAATCATAAAGTTGACACATTCATACAAACCGTCACTTTTGCAACATTTAAATCATCATTTTCCAAGCTTTGTATTTGTGTGACAAAACACTTTTTGAATGTTTGCTTCTCATATTATGATTAAATACGTACTATCATATACTTGTATGTTGTTTTAAGAACATAGATTTTCCGAAATATCAATTGATTATGCAAAGCTAGTAAATATCTTACTCATTCTAAGCATCGGATATTTAAATACTTTTATCTGTTTTTAGCTATAACAATGTTATACAAATGTTTGTTGTTGCAGATAACATATTTTACATATTATATAACAACAGTAGAAATGCGTCGATCGCATGAACGTCCGTTTAATTCATGGCGATAATAATACTGGCTTTTGCACGCTTGTAAACTTTTCGCCAGAGGCAGGTTTAAGGGATGTTCATTCATTATTTAGTTAGACGATAATTTGGTGAATTAAGCTTCTGCAATACGCCTCTACTTTGTGTTTAATTTGCAAACAGAAGTCAACCAATATTGGTATTCGATACAAGGCACTGTGGAAATGATACATTCACTGCATGTATTGTTTAAGCAAACGTTATAGGTGAATAAAAGCACAGTGTTCAGCATCAAACATTTTAATTCAATCCACAAAGCGATTACTGCGTTGGTCCTTTCATTGGAGCCATGCATACCACATTATGTTTAACATATTTTCTTACAAATAAGTCATTGCTGTTGTTAATAAATTATTTAGCACCAACCAACAAAATCAAATAAATCCTCGATGTAAACGACTTTTTAAATAAATTATAAAGAATTGAAAAAGTTTTTTACGATATTGTATTTTAACGAAACATGAAACTGTCAGTTCAGTTGAATCATTGTACTGAATATGCCAAAAAATGAAACCCGAGTCGTTAGTGATAAAACGTGTGCAAGTGTACAAAAATTTAAACAATTCAAATTTAATATTGAAAAAACACCATGCACCTTCAGTCGTAATTCTAAAATATTATATTGTGATTCCTATCACGTTTTTAAAGTGAATAGTGTAGCGTTTAAATAAATAAAATAGATAATATAAAAATATCATACAACAATGAATAACGCCTTTAAGTAACCGCGGATAAAAATATGTAAGTATGTACTTTGAACAAATAATATTCGAATGCATTTCGAAAAAAAATATAAAATATCCGAATACTTCAAAAAGTCAAATAAATACGATTATTTAATATTTGAATATTCAATTGGAATTCATAAATACTACCTTATTATTTGTCACACATTTTCTTTCATATATAATTCAATTAAACTTTTAAATCTAAACGATCGGTTAAAAGACACAATTTTATAAATTCGTATAATAATATGAACAATATAAATAAAGCAGACATAAAAGAGTTTTGTCTTTAATTATTTTTTGTCTCTTACAGAATTCGCGAGTCGAGGCGTGTAATTCAAAAAATATGATTACATACGATGTCAACTAAAAATATGTTTAGACGAAAAATGCACCTTATGAATACAATAACTTAACATTGCACACACTGAAAGAATATTTTTTTAGTTGATTGACATTGATATCTCATTTCCAATGTTTTTTGATATTATTTGACTACACACCTGACATATAAATTGCCAATATAACCAAAATTATATCACAATGTTTATTCTCTCAAATTCATAAAATATGGTTTTGATATTTGGCCACCTTATCTGTGTGCAAACGTATTGATTTTAATAGCGTTTTTATTATTCAACTTATTAAAAGCGGTAAGCCAGATTAAATTCATTGGATAAATAAATTATTGAAATTACAAACTAATTAGACGATCGTTTCATAAAATATGTTCGCTTTTCCATCGCAACTTGCTGACAACTGCAGCGCTGCGCTTTGATCATTTTAGAATGCGAATAAATTAGTGGCTTTATTAATTTCACATAATCGGCACAAAATCAAAACTACCAAATTTAGCTTCAAATTCCACGAGCTTTGTACGAGTATTAGGCTTTATGCAGGAATAGGTAGTAGGCTCACATACCCACTCCACCCCACCAAATGGAACCTGACGGTAGTATCAATAATATTATTGCAAAGCCACTAATCACTGCAATTGCATTTTCGTTTAAATGTTGTTCGGATTTGCTTTGGCAGTAGTTAGCATTTTGTTCACACTTATGCGTACCGTATCATTTGCCCTAAAAACTAAATATTTTGGTATTAACTTTCTTAATCAATGCAATAATGCCAATATCTTTTTTTAAAATCCATGTCCGTTCCATTATGGAGAAAATGACTTCCCAATACTTCAACAGAAGATTTTCTATTATTTTTTTATTTAGTTGCTCAATATCTATCTTATAAAAATATGACTATGAAAGAACTAGTGGTTAGCTAATCATACTAAACGTAAAATCATTCAACTTTATAATGGTGAAATTTAAAATCAGTATTTTTATCACAGTTTCAAGTTTAACTGAAAAGAAATATTTGCCAAGTTATGCTAACTAAGCACGTAAATAAATCAACCCAAAGTTTTCTAGACAAATGATATCTGATTATTTTTTCATATAAAGAAGAATAAGTTTCATGCTAAAAAATCCTAAGTGTTTGCAGCAAATATAGTTTCTTTTATATAACACCGTATAATGCAATTTAAAAACTAGCAAAATTAATAAAACGAAAACAAACAAATTTTGTATCGGTTAAAAGGTACTAAAGCACTTTTGGACCAAAAATAAATTAAAAACAGTAAAACAAGACAAAAAAATTTAACCGGACAAACCATGGCACTTTGTATAAAGATGTTTTTAATTATACTGGGTAATAACTTTGTGGTCGAGTGTGGTCGAGTGGTCAACGTTGTTGGCTTCGGCTACAGAGGGTCCGGGTTCAAATCCCGGTACAGACAGTTTTATAAATTGATTTTTCAATTGATTTATGATTTCTGTTCTAAGGCATGGATGTAAGTGATGTCTTGAATTCCCCCCTCTCACCCATCCTATCATATGAACGGGGCGTATCGAGAGCGATTAGCTTACCACTAATCCTGTCCTAGCCCTATCCTTCTATCCCTACTCTCTTTGGAAAAAGAGAGGTTGAGCAACTGAGTAACAAGCAGTTCTCGTAGAAACACTTCTGTTGAGATAAACTCCATTAGGAGTCCATATGCTCCACATTGGGAGCGGACATGGTTTAAAAAAAAAAAAAAAACTTTCATATCACTACTAGAGTATTAGTAAAATTAGATGACTATGTTATATTTCTCGTTATAACTTCAATATATATATGAAATATCGTAATTCTATGAAGTTAATAATTAACTTTTGAAAGTGAACTGTAATCTGTCACCACAATTTTTGAGCATATGAATATCGTCGTAAAAACGTTTTTTTGTGTGTTTTTAGCGTAAATTTTAATGAATGTATGGAATGCATTGCTGGCGTGGATAGATAAGGTGCGTGAATGGGTCGAATGCCCCCCTTATCCCCCCCGCATCGACGCTTAATCCTGGAATTAGGATCAGCGCGACGGATTTTGGTTCGAGCTAAAACCAACGTAAGCCCTGCTCTTCTATCGCGGTATTTAGTTTATTAATTAAAAAATATCAGTTTAAAGCTAATATTTTAACTTTTATTATGATTGAATTTTAACAATCAGTAGTGATGAGCGAACATGATCTAAAATAACGGAATAAATACTTTAAACTAAGTTTGCGTCCGTGCAAAAAAATACATTATTATAAACAAGCAGGTAAACAATATCAATTTATTTAATATTTTTACAAAATATTAGAATTAAAACAAAATTTAACAAACAAATGAATTTAATATTGCTTATCAATAACAATTCAAAGATATTAAAAAATAATTTCTATTGATTAAAAGTTCTAATTAAAACTTGATACTTCTGCCACTAGGTTAAAAAAATCGATACTATTTATGCAACTACAAAATTTCTCGAATGAATTGGTAAAAAAATTTCAATAACGCGCAAAAATTCGATTTATGCCAGAGTGAGTGGCGAACGGAGATTACGGATTAGTGCTAACAAAACGAGATTACGTATACGCGGGACTCAACCCTTCAAAACTGGCGGAATCGTTTACTAATAATTTTTGTGGTCGGTACAAAATATTATAAAGGGTAAAAATAGATTTATTTTTTTATACAATGCCTTTTCACCTTTTAAACCAAATCATATATATAAATTCCTGATCAATTAAAAATATTTTTAATGTAACATTAATGAAAACTGCTCTAGACTAGACGATCGTTTATACTTATTATATACTTTTTTTTTAATTAAGAATTTTTAAAGTATACAATAACTTAACAAAATATTTTTTCAATTAAAAGTTATTCTGTGAAAGCCTTTACGATTACAGTTAAAGATTCCACTAGTTAACGCCAGTCTTTGTAGTCTATTACAAAATACGCCATACACAATCAAAATATTTTAATTTAAAGTAAATTTTTACAACAGAGCGTTTTGAAATCTAAGTATAGGTGATCTTTTTCCTCTTCTGTGAATGACTTCAACGTAAATTTGTTTAGAGTGCATACAAATTTTGGCTGTTAACTGCAGTACCTTTTTTTTCTTAATTCATGTATTTTCATTATCTTCAATACTTTAGTTACTAAACTAAAGTTACATACATCATGTTGTAGTATTTTAAAAAAAATATTTTGAGTGTATATTTTTTTACAAATATTTCTTTCCTCGAAAAAAATATGCTTTAAGCACGGATACTTCAATTTTATTTGAATAAAAAATGTTTCAAACATTTATCTCATTGGCCAGTTTTAAAACGGACGTCCCAAAGTTCTGAAAATTCTCCGCAATCTATACTATTGTTTAATTAATTGTTTCCAGTATTTTTACGAAAACCAATCAATAGAAAATTCAGTGAATGTTTCGTAACAATGTTATCCGTTTTTCAACTGTTCACATAAATAAAATCTATATATTTTTAACTGGAAAAATAGTACGAAAAAAAATTCGAGTGTTCAATCAATATTCGGGTCATAATAACATGCTCGGATTGTTGATATACAATCATCTTTTTATCCATGAGGTTTATCTATTTTTATTGAATTACCTATGGGCGTTTTAAAAAGTGTATTAAGATAACAAAGTTTCACAGATGAACAGACCAATATTCATTCTTTGCGTTTTTGTAATGATATTACAACAGTAATAAAATCTATTTCAAAATTTATAAAATGCATTTACAGCATGCATATGTGGCCTACCAAAAAATGTATGAAATACTGATGTATGAAAATTTATAAAACTTTTATTTTTGAAAATGTTTTGAAGAATTAACATGGTATTTTTTTTGTTGATAAGAACCCAATATTATGAAATAGATAAATGTATCGATAAAAACCGGCATTTGACAAATCAATACATAAAAATTGTTTATTATATTTTTAATGTATTACTTTTCGAGTATAGAATAAAAGCCATTTGGATTATATAAAAATCATCTACAGTCAATGTATAGAGCAGAATAGTGAAAAATCATTAATTAATTACCAAGGTTTTCACTGTTTTGTAAACAGCTGTTTATCCTTACTCTTGCAAAAACAGGAATAGTTAGTACTATTCAACTAACACTATAATGGATTTCAATCGATAGCAATGTTATACAGAGTTACTCAAAGTAATTTACTCGAATAGATCAGAACTGGTTTCAGTAAGATCACGCGTAACCATTGTATTTTAGATTCAGTAAATGAAAATATTTAACAGTGACGTATTTACGTCATTAATATGAACACGTTATAAATTTATGTTATAATTAAATATTTCACTCAGTACAAGGGCTTGTTTCGTATCAAATAAGTAGAGTAAAGACATTCAAAATTCAACCTAAGAATTCAGTAAAGTGCACTCTATTATTTTTATTTTTATTGTGCTTTTTCAACATGAACAGTATTTTATTGGAAATGCAATTTGCATTATATTATTTAAATTCATGCCAAATCTAACTTTTATTATAAATTAAATTATACTGATTAATGGGTCTGTAAATTTTAACAAAAAGGAAAGTAAATAATTAAATAGTTGTATATATTGTCCCACAATTTTACAAATATATGTGAGTGCGAGAAAGTCAAAAAAGTGTTCTTTGATGCTCGATTGCTCTTCAATCAAAGCGCTCGCAAACATACAGTAAAATACTGCATGTGGATTCATTATGCCCACACATTGGAGATTATATTATGGATGTCTACCCTAAGTCATACTTATTCACACAAATCACAGTTTCCCAGAAAACTGCCAATATGCAGTGCTTCAAATGATAATAATTTATTAGCTGAATTGTAAACAGTAATTGGAATGGTTATCATTTTATTGTGTTATTATGCATTAATTCATGTTATAATTATTAGTATGCTTTACGCGATGCTATTAACGTGGGCGCATTTTGAGACTAAATCATACAAAAAAACCGTGATTTTATTTATGTTAATAACAAAAATAATTGTAATCAACTGTGATTGACAGTTGATAATAATGTAAAGCTAAGCTATAATATTCAAGCAAAATATTACTTTTATCAGGTACAATTGACATTCATTTAATACCTGTAATGAACGCCTTTTTAAAAATATATATTGAATATGTCCCTATGTTAATTTTTATCTCTTGAAACATAATGTTTGAAGTATAATTTGAGCCATGTTTATGTTCACACTAAACCCTATTATAACATTCGATCAAAGATTAATCAATCAATCTAATTAATACATTTGTACAATGAATACTATGAATTGAGGGTACTTGATGAAACAGCCGATTTTTTGTCTTTTGTCTCATTATTATAGTGTTTTAAATCAGACTATACAAACAAATACATTAATTTAATAATCACGATTTAAATATTGGTCAAATCCAAACACCATCATAAAAACTATCGTAATGGAATTTGACAATTCGTCTAATTGTTAACTGTTCTAACAAGAGCGTAAGCCAAAATAGCTTTGAACGTTATTATAATTTTTGAACAAAAAAGTATTTTCCCTACGTTTTAAATATATAAAAATAAGTATTGGGTGATAAATGAACTATCCGTACAATGCTATTTTAAATGTAGTGATGTAAATATTAAAAAGTAAAACACTTTTTAAGAGCATTATATCATTGAACGAAAGATACAGTGCAATCAATACAAACGTAGGTAAGACTAATAGTAAGTTGTGAAAAATAATAGGTATGTAAGATAATATATACATCGTAAATTCTAAATTAATTATTTTCATTATTACGCGTTTTAATTGTAATTAATTTTGTATAAATTACCTGTATCCATTTATACTTTATCACTTGATAATGTTCTCGACGAGCAGAATCTACCCTAATGTATAATAAATAATGTGGAAATGGAACAAAAGGTGTTGTATTTTTTAATTTTAATGCGTTTCCGATAGTTAAATATTTAACCAAAAAAGTGATTAATGATTTCAGTAATTTTTTTATTGAGTTTTTATTCTTTTCCGATATAAAAACTTTTTAAACCACTTTATTTACTGAACATTTTCACAGATTCGTACGTACACCGTTACAATTTCGACACGCACACACCTTCAGGCAGCGTGATGGTCCAACACGGGTACGGATTAAACGAGGAAATCCGGGATTAATCGGACCGAGCCGCCGGATTTACTGCTCGCAATAAAAGTGTCTGCAGCTAGTTGCGGGATATCTCTGCCTACTTCTGAACGGTTTGCTCCACACTCCCCTCGCCAATGCCCGGAGATATTGGCTAGGAACGATCATTTTACGTTAAGCAGACATTTTGCGGATTTTAAGACTGGCATATGGAGAAACACGAATCAATTCTACATATCGCATAAACATTACAATTTTATATAAACAGAAGTTCCCATTAGGGCCTCCAATCCCGGGATCCGGGACTAATTTTTCGACCCCGTAATCTCAGGATCTGGGGAAAATTTGTAAGTAGAACTAAAAAAAGTCAAAACAAGGTCTCACATTATTGAATATCTGTGGAATCTGTCAATTCGCAACGTTTTCAAATCATCGAGTAAAAAAAGGTCGCTTTAGACGTTCTTAATTCCTCAAATTTTTGCCTCTTATCAATCCAGGGATTCTGAAAAAAATGTAAATCCCGAAATCCCAAGATCAAAAAGAGGGTCCGGGATTGGTTACCCTAATCCCCATTCCCAAAGAGAACCTCATGTACAATACGTATGTATGTTGAAACTTGAAAGAAGATTTTTTTTACACAAAGCTACTTTTTGTTGTATCTGCCTTCCCTTGCCAACTTTTACACAAAAATAACAAATAAATTTAAATACCTTTTATGATTTTTTAAAAAATTATTTTGATTTTAAATTTATCGATGATTTTGTTATAATAAAACGTTCATCGCCATATAGATCAATTACTTTTAGGTGTTCACTGTAGGTACTTAGAGGAAAGACATTATATTAATAAAAACACTACTTTGTACATATATCACATGTATTTGATATGAGAGGAACCAGTATTGATCGTATTGAACGAAAGAATGATTATTTTTTTAAATATAAAACGATGACTAAAATTGTATATATAAAGTTTTTGTAAATTAGATTTAGTCCCGTATACCAGTATTGAATGGTTACCATGAGTAATGTTGGACATATTTGATTTTTTTTATTTGACTTAATTAGTGAGTACAGTAGAACAAAAATGGCACATTATAATATGTTTTTTATCTTTATGAAACGGGACTTTTTTTGTTATGTTAGAGTTATTGTTATATATCTCATTTTTATCCTGTTTTAATCATTAATTAGTGAATCATTTAAATAATTAAATAGTATAAATTTATTTCTATATAGCAAATGTGTTGATATTAAATGTGAAGTATTATAGTTGTTGGAAAATGACAATCAGTCCTGAAAGGATGTACGGAAAACATGATAAAAGAATTTTCAACGCTTGTCAACACAACGGATTTTTCAAAAAAATATTTTTTTCAATTGATTGGCCTAGAGCAGTGCTTCCCAACCTGTGGGCCTCGAAATTCAGTAGACAGTACAAAAATCTATATATTTAAGTCTATCAAATCGGTGTTTGCCATATTGGGGGCCGCGGAATTTCTTAAGGGGAGCCGCCGGATTGGATTGGAAATTGGATTCTGGGGGAAAAGTATAACAAATCGAGGATTTCGATTTCGTCGGTGAGCTAAAAAAAAACGAGTTTCTGTGACGATATGATGTAAAAGTATACGAAATCGCAGATTTCAAATTCCTCCGTGAGCTAAAAAAAAACCGAGTTTCTGTGACAATCTGAGGAAAAAGTATACCAAATCATAGATTTCGAATTCCTCGGTGAGCTAAAAAAAAACGAGTTACGGAAATTAGTTACAATTGAAGAGGGCCGCGGATTTTTTTTTTTAGATTTAGGGGGCCGTGGAACGAAAAAGGTTGGGAAGCACTGGCCTAGAGCATATATAGGCAACCACCGGCCCACCGAGCTATTTTGTCCGGCCCTGATTCATCTCGGCGAAGTAATAGAGAAAGAAATTAATAGTTCCAGGGAGCCAATATTGCTAGTCTCGTAATTCATGTTCAAGGCCAATCTTCATACTAAATTTTGTAATCAGTATATATTATTAATATGTCGTTCATTATATAAATAAAAAAATATATAATTATAGTGTTTTTAATTTAATACTAGGTACTTTATTATGTTTAATAATTTGGTCAGGCCCTTGACTCGGAGACAGAATGATAATTTGGCCCCAGACCTAGGAAAGGTTGCCCACGCCTGGCCTAGAGAATTACTAGAATAAGAAAAGTGAAATATCTAATTATGAGCTATTTTATCTTTCCAGAATTAATGAAAAAAAATGTAGCTTTAAATTAATCCAAATAATAGCAATTAGATTGCGAATTGTTAAATATATTATTCCAGATATAATTCAATAGAGATTTACATTTTTAGGAATATTCCTTTCAAACGAAGACAATATTAAGCACACGTAAGTCCATGAATGATAATATTAATATGATTATTCCGTAGCACAAAGCTTCCTTAATCAAAGATAAGAAATTATAATACCTCCTGAACTCATCTGTGATCCTTGTATCCCATAATACAAAGACGAAAATATTCGTCTATTGAGAGGCGAGGGTGGGCGGAAGCGGGTTGGCGAGTGGTAATCCGGATTTGAGATTCATTAGGGCGGGATTAGGCCCTATTGAAATGTGGCGTGAGCCGCTGGCCGCCCAGACCGAGCTGCTTCCGGACGGCGAGATGCGGTAGGCGGAATAATACATCGGGAGTCATAAGGATAATGATTATTTTGAATCTCGTATGAACGTCAAAATAAATTATATCAATTTACCGCCTAATTTATTACGAATCAACTTTCAAGATATTTATTTTCATTTTCCAAATAATAAAAGTAAATAAATTTACAAAATTTTAATTCATCTTTTCTTGTATATTTCTGATGGAATTATACACATTAAAATTTAAGGTAGTAGTACAGTAGAACACCAAATTACTCAACTCCGAGTTACGCGGTGGCTTGAAATATTCGCCGCAAATCCCCCAATTGCACTGTCGCATTCCATTGTCGTTGCTACGAGACGGTCATCTGTGCGGCGCATACAATCAAATGTTGGCTAGCGTCTGTGTATTCAACACGTGCCAAGCTATACACGTATAGCCGGTGACTGTCTATGTGTTGGATTTCGGGCACGCTTTGCATTTTATCACTTAGTAACTAAATATTTCGTCCATATATTTTTTTAGCAAAACTAAGGGAAATCTTAGTTTTGCATTTTTTTGCGGAAAAAACCAAATCCATAATTTTGTATGAGATTCACTCCCCCAATTACATTACCCCAAATTACATTGTCCCGACTTTAGTGTAAATGGGGGTTTTACTTTATTTGCATATCACATACACAACCACAAACCAAAAATGATAGTTTTTAGCTGTGAATGCCAAATAAATTACCTGGTCAGAATTTATGATATTTTACGACTGCCAATTTTTAGCTCATAAAATTTGATCGTTATACGAATTATTGTTGTATTGTAATCAGAAATGTTTTAACTATGGTAGTCTTGTTTCGGAAAGTTGGAGCAAGACTGTCATAAATAAAATATGGCTATATGAATTATATATATAAAAAAAACATAATATAATGTCTATTCAGATGGTTTGGCTGAGTTAAGTTTTGATTTATGTTGATACGAAGAAATAAAAATAGTTGAAAACTTCGAATGTGATTTACTCGGAAAGCTACATTTAAAATTGTGGTGGTGTTTTTCTAAGGGTTCAATATAGTAATAACACAAAAAAATGAAATAAAAATAAAAGCTTCTGAATCATAGCGGTCAAAGGCGGTCACTCAAGGTCAATCACTGGGCGTGATATCAAATTATGTAAGTGTTTTTTCTCCAGGACTTAATCTCGAGTGGTTGTCATATATTTCTTGTGTTTAATAAAGTTAGTTTATTTATTTTTCAAATTAAGCTTATGAAAATATTTTTTGGAATCACTAAACTAATCAATAAAGTTAATAAAATAAAATAAAATTATCAAGAAATAATATCAGGTGCTCTTTTTAATCTTACTTAATTTTGTGTTCAATCAAACAAATTTCATTCATAAAAAATCGTAGATTTTTAAAAATATAAAACTATCACAAAATATAACCACATAAAATACATTACTCATTAATCATTATCGACCGCAAGTCGCCTACTCGAACAAGAACTCTCTAAAAGCAAGATAAACAGCTATTTGCCATACGGCGAAAATCTGGTAAGTAAATAATGATTTTTCACGATTATTCACTAAATATTCTCAATAAATGATTGTCATGGAGGTCAAACGGCTCTTATGTCTTAATTAAAAAATGATTCTATTAAAATTCTTTTTATTTTCCGTGAAATATGAATAAATTGTTAAATTGTTGAAAGCAATCAATTGCAACTCATTAAATAATTCTTAAGTATATTTGTTCACAGCGATTACTTGTTAAAATATCTACTGTTAAAATTCGTGTGCTACATATTATGTTTTTAATTACATAAGAGTGTGTTTAAGTAAAATGTTTACCATATTAGTATCAGTTTTTTTTCCATGTACAATACTTTTGAAATTGACTAAGAGGAAAATTAAAACATATTTTTATTTGTCTAAAAAATGCAATTCAAAATTGTCATATTATTTAATATAAGGGTTTGATAGTTAAAAGCTTGTACTAAGACAACAATAACAGAGTATAATAGTGATAAGGTCACTCCGAA
Organism: Himalopsyche tibetana; assembly: GCA_030503985.1. Lineage (NCBI taxonomy): Eukaryota > Metazoa > Arthropoda > Insecta > Trichoptera > Rhyacophilidae > Himalopsyche > Himalopsyche tibetana. The sequence goes on from JAPJYX010000014.1 coordinate 7,147,578, forward strand.
GCATATCGTAGAAGCGTAGAGCCGGCGTAGAGGCACAGATGGGCCGGAAGTCTGACTAGGAGATAAGCCGGTCGAGGATTAGTGTACCGGAAACGAGATAAGCGCCCACCGTCGGATTATTCTTAACCGCCCCCTCCCCGTTCGTTTCCTTTCCGGTTAGCTGTGTTGTTTTGGATCCAGAATTTCGGATTGTGCGAAAAACGATAATATTGAAGACGTTTTCACATCTGCGGGCAGATAAACTTCCTTTATTTGACATTAAACTATTTAACAAAATTACTTAATTTTAATTTTATAACAAACTTAAATTAACGTCCATAATATTTTAGTGTGAATTTAAACGTTGTGTTAATTTTTTGTTATAAGTTGCAAGGTCTTTCCTATGCTCCATAACCTATATTATTGCTTCGTGTTCAGGGTAATGCCCGTAAAATTTATTGCATTATTTCTCAAACAGGTATTTGTGTGGCTTTTAACTAAAAATAAATAATTTCATATCTACGAGTACCACGACATAAGCAAATTAATTAATTTTGCGGAATTAGTTTAAAAAAATGATCCGTTAACGATATTTTTTGACTTAATTTAGAAGACTCTTGTTTATATATTATAATGTATTTAGGTTTGTATTATTTCTTTTGATATAAAGCATTGATTATTTTCTAACTGGCTTAGCATCATGTCAATAATTTCCTTGCACATTGACAATACGTGAATAAGTGACGGTGGTGTCAAAGATTTCAATAAACAGCGTTCAATCATCCCTGGCAAAAATTTGAACACGAATAACGGTGTAACGCTACGGAATTCTTTTTGTATCGAGAAGATTTTCATTTTGTATTTATTCACATCACAAACACCCATGCCTTCAAACAGAAATCGATAAATCGATCGAAATTTGCTGTTCCTACTGGGATAGCGCCATAGGACCTGATAATTGTGATAACTAAATATTCACTCCCATCTTTTCCGATCCTTTAATAACTGAGCGTAGTCCTTCTATCCATACTCTTTAAAAAAAGAGAGGTTGAGTAACAAACAATTCTCGTAGAAAATCTTCTGTTGAGATACCTCCATTAGGATTAGGATTTCGGGATTGATTTATTTTGAATCCCGGGATCCCGGGATTGAGATTTTCTCACCGAGGAATTTGAAATCCTCAATTTGCTATACTTTTTCCCGGAATCTCACAGAAACTCGTTTTTTTTTTTTTTAGCTCACCGAGGAATTTGAAATCTTCAATTTGCCAATTTCGTGTAAATTTCGAGAATTTGCTCAAAATTTCTCAATCCCGAAATCCCGGGATCGCGGCCATCTCAATCCCGGAATTTCGGGATCAGAAAATTGAAAGGGAACCCGGGATTGGATGCCCTAATTAGGATGCTATTTGCTTCACATTGGGAGCGGACATGGATTTAAAAAAAATCAAAATTCGGCCACAAATGATTAATGTAGATAAGTGGTGAGCAGGTAGCTAAATATTATCCCTATAGCATAGGTTTAATTATTTATTTTATATACACGAATAAAATGAATGTTTATATTCACATGTATAAAGTACGATACATGTATATAAATGATACGTCAAATCAATCAGGATAATATTTTGATTACACGGAAACAACTCTTCTTGTGATAAGAAAACGTAAAAGCAAGAAATGAACAAAACAACATCAAATGAATGACTGAAGGGGGCCTTCTTTTATTCAGAAGAGGTACACAATATCTTAAGTGAATATTTGATTATTAGCTAGTTTGAACGAAAACAAGCAGAGATACACTCAATATATTTTTTTTTCGGCAATATTTATTTAAGAATGTATGTTTTAATAAAAATTTTGTTTATCACACTTGAGCGTAAATAATTTTTGATTGATTTTTTAAGTGATATGAAAGCATGTCTGTAACGTAAGTGTCACTCTTCACCCCCTTCCTATCCGATCCCTAAAACAGGACAGAGAGAAAGCTTTTCAAAAAGTGTTTACATCACATACAGCAATAAATAAACTTGTATTGGAGTTATACACAATTAATTGACACCAGATAAAACCACTTGATATTCTCAACGGTATCAAGATACATTGGATCTTGTGGTATTATGTAGTTTATGACAATATTCATTTGAATTTCTATCAATATTTGTCATTTTTAAATAAATGCTTAAAAAATATTCCAATAATTGAATAACACGACAATTTCACATTAAGTATGTAATGTCCATGCGTGTGTGTGTGAGTAAATTGAATGTATAAGTGTTTCGCTCACCACGTGATCAGTAAAACCGGAACTCTCTGTATCAAAATTATAAAGCAGGCATCCTGTAATTATTTTTAATCTTTGAACAGAATTAATGAATAACCATTGTCAAGTTAGATGATTAATACGGAAAAGATAAAAAAACAATGTTATGTATAAAAAGCAATATTTTAATGACCTTCTGTAATAGTGGTCGCTGATAATCTATCGTCATTATATTATTTTACAAAACAATATTTGTCATATTAAATTTCCTAAAAAAATAAAGTGATTACTAATTTTTCGGCTGGACAGTATATCATTTGGTTTTACATCAATGAATAGAAAAAAAGTCCCATTTTACTTTAGAAAAATCAAGTATATTTCAAAAATTGGACGGAAAATTTATCCAAAAATCAATACCCAATGAATCTCTAAAAAAATACAGTTGTATAAAAAAATATATAAATATATTTAAGTCATGATAATTATTTGATTTAAGATTTTTTTCGTACTAAGTATTAAAATACATTATTTTGCTACTTTAAATATAAATATTTAAGTATGTAATCTTGTTTTATAATTTAATGATGCCTTAATTCAGCATATATTTAACAAAATATATTTTATTATGAACATCCAAGGCTCTAAGCCGAGTCGAACGCTCAACAGGCTTCAAGCTTTTGAAAGCTCACATCTGAAGGCATACATAAGCAGGCGTATATCCACTTAAATTCTCTTATAAACGTATTAGTTGGATTTCAGGGGCTAGATTAGATTTACAGGATCAGTGAAAGCTTCTAATGCTACGAGTAAACTTAGAGCAAGCTTCCTGAAAGCGTGAGTCGCAGGTGAAAGAACTTTAGCAAACTTTCTTACCAATTTTTTTTGTAATATCATACGGTGAAATTAAACGAAAAGATTTAAAAAAAGCTTTTCGTTTAATTTATAGTTAAGCTTATGTAACAATTTATATTGACGTAAATAATTATTTAGTATAATTATGTAAATATAATGTTAAAAAATTCTTATACGGTTTTAATATAATTTAGGTATATCGTTACAAAGGGTTTACTTCCCAGCTAATATTATTTTTTTGATTTGAACTTGAGCAATATTTTTAGAATGACGTAAATAGCTATTTTTTTAAATTTCAACTTGGAAGCTATAACGTTAAAGGTTTGAAAAGATGAGTTATTAGTTTATAGTTGTCTCAAAACGATCTAGGATTATTAGATATCAACTGATGACAATGCTCGTCATGAGCGAAACCGGTCCTGACCTTTTTAAAATAAAGTACAAAAGAATATTGTGTTTTTTATTAATACAATGCATTTTCACCAAAAATTGACAGTGAACACTCTAAAAGTCATCTAGGATTAGATAGAGTAAAAAGAAAAAAATACATGCATATATTTACTTGACGACAGATTTAACAACTCATTGAAATATAATTGCAAGAAGATGTTTTTACCATAGTTTTTGAAATAGTATCGAGTTGAATATTATAGATTTATCTAAATTTACTATTTTTTCGAAGAATTTTAAATATAACCAACGTGCAAAGAAACATACTGTCAACTTTTCGATTTCGAAAATAATGTTATAATTTGAGAAAGTGCTACATTGCATTCTTCATTATTGTTAAAATTAACTTTTGAACGAGAAGCACTAAGCGTTTAATAAACACCATAAATGAGGATATAAAGATAAACGAAAGTTTTAAGACTTTTAAAAAATATATACACCGTAATAAAATGTATCAATTCTTTTTGATTTTTTTAAATTAATATTTATTCCAAATATTTTCATATTAAAATAACATAAATAGTAACTCATAAATTTTATTCTGTGAGCAAGGAAAAGTTTGAACACTCCTGATATCGACCCTTACAACCTGCAGGATTAGGGACCAATTGATGAATTACGTGACGTAGTTTCCGTCTCGGAAGGCTAAGGTGGGATCTTAAAGGATGCTGCCATTAGATTTCACAGCTCAACCCGGCAAATCTTGGGATATTTTTTGGTTTTTCTAGCTTGTTGCTCTTACCTTTGTTTGATAGCACAGTAACCAGATTTGTTTTCAGAATATATTAATATTATAAAACCAGAAGCTTTTCAACATAATATATTTCATATTTCAAAAACAATATTTCATCACGTTGCAGTGGATTATTTTGTAGTTAACAAAACAAACCCGATAGAAAACATGAAAAATATTTAGCATAACATACGTCATACATAACTGAAACAACAAAGTTTTCAATATGAATTCAATTTTTAAAATGAGCTTTCTTAATTTTACCGATTTATACGCCGATAATATTTAATTGCCATTTTTTAATTTAAAAAAAAACATTCGTTTCGTTATCCGATTACTTGAAAACCACAATACAGTGGAACCCCGATCTACCGTTCTCGCATTTTTCGTTTTCCCGCACGGATCGTTCATTTTTTATAGTCCCGTTCAAACACCCATAAGAACAATGTTAAATAATCCCGCATTAATCGTTCCCCGATTATACGATTTCCTCGATTTATCGTCTAAATATTATGGTCCCTTCACAAACATTATCCATTATCAAACATTTCGTTCAGAAACACGATTGACTCATACATTTTTTTTTTGAAAAAAAACGAGACTGCAAGTTTGCAGGTATCGTAGAATTGTTTATTATGACTTCTCATAATAACGACGCATACAAATTTTTTGTGAAAAACAAAACGAGACTTCAATAATGTACAGGCGCCGTAGAATTGTTTTTTTATGATTTCTCATAACGCTTTCGCTGATGACTCACTTACTGAGCTCCTGTACACATTATTCATTTGTCTCGCTAAATTTCAACACCTCTCATGCCTATAGTTTTGCCTCGAATTGAATTTATATTCTAATTCGGATTAAAATGCGCCCCGTGAAAAAAACTAGAACTCTCGCGGAGAAGCTCAAAATAATTCTAGACGTTGAAAACAATCCAACATCAAATGCAAAGGACAATCGAAAAGTGCGGCAAATCAGCAAAGAAAAGAAAGTCCGCTAAGAATTCTACTTTAAATGAGTTTGAGGAGATTCTTCATGCGTGGTACCAGCAAGCGCGAGCTTAAAATATACCTACTGTTGGAACCATACTCAGAGAAAAAGCTTTGCAAATAATCGAAAAAAAAAGGTATTTCAGATTTCTGCATGGTCATGTACAGACGTGGGGAACCTGCGACTTTTTTTTTTTTTCGGTCCCTTGAAAAACGTAAAATCGGGGTTCCACTGTATTTTTTTCGATGACCTAATCAATACTTTCAGGTATTTTTCCAACAATTATTTATTAAATTTAAGCACGTGCTATTATAGTTGTAATATAAATTTCATTAAACAATTTATAGTATGTATCTGTCGAAAATTATAATTATATTTTTTTGAGATTTATAATAAATTACATACATCATTACTTTTATTAATAAATTTCTTTTTCGATATGTAAAGCACTTTAATAATGATACCAACCGTATAGTATGGCTTTATTTAAAAATGAATTCGTACAATTTTTTACTTTGAGCAATTTTTGATGAATTCATTACTAATGCTTTATTCATCACTGTTCACTGTCAATACTTGGTGGAAAGGCGTTATATTAATAAAAACACAATATTCCTTTGTACTTCATTCCACTTTCGCTCATTGCGAGCATTGTCAACTGATGCTTACTAATGCTAGATATATTTACATTATAAAACCAGGACTACAATAAATTTGATCAAAAATGAAATCTTTAAAAGTATTTTAATCAAACTAAGGATTTAATATTTCTTTTACTCAATTACTATATTAATGCTTTAATGAATACTTATTGTAATTTATGAGAAAATGATATTAAAAGAATATTAAAACCGCATCAACATTGAAATTCTAAGCGGCTTACAAAGTGTATATTTTCTTCTGTCAGAATAGAGTTAGGACCAAACATATTCCGAAACGTTTTCATATAGCAACAAAAAAATCTACGGAACAGTGCAACACGAGTACTTAAGGTCGACAATGGTCCAAGTACGCCCAACAATTTGATCCCGGTATTGGACACCGGGAACCGGGGATTACCGGCGGGCGTCCACCTTTATCCGGAATTAAATATTTATATTCGTTTATAACGAATTTTATCGGCATGCATCGCCGATTGTGACCCGCGGTGCATTAAATCAACGGCACACAAATGAAGAAAGATGAGTGATAGTATGTGTATTTTTTTTTGTAAATAATTAGGTAGTAATAAAAAAACCGTATTGGCTTATTTTCACTATACATACGGTATTTATAAAAAATAAGAATAAAATGTATCAAATAAAGCAGTGTTTCCTAGAGTGTGGTACGCGTACCCCCTGAGGTACGGGAATATTTTGGTAGGGGTGGGCGCTGAACCGGGCTTTGGGTGCGCCGGGTGCAACAAGCAGCTAATATATTTTGATTGTTACTATAGTATATGCATTGTTTTCGACGAGGGGTACTCGGTGTTTCAAAAATTATAGAAGGGGTACACATTTGTCAAAAGTTTGAGAAACACTGGAATAGAGGAATACAAAAGTGAATAAAAAAAAATATGTAATCAATTTTTAATTAAATGACGATTTTATAAAAAAATAAAAATGTATTTAAATTCAATAAAAAGACAAACAGGCAAAATTTATGGATCTACAATCATTCACCAAGAAAGGCATTTTGGCAAAATTCACTGACGCATGATCGCCACATATTAATTGGGAATTAGCATTGTTACGTACCCTTGTTGATATTTTAAAAGCTTCTCTTCGTTTTAAATACTCGGGGAGATTTAAAGCACAGACATAGACTAGCGGATGTTTTGTCGGACCAAGTTACACGCTACTATTTTATCATATTTAAAATATTTTTTAAATCATGTCCGGTTCAAGTCTAGATTAGATTTTAGACTTATTATAGTGGCTTTTATACACAGGCGATGTCACGCACGATTACGTGGTTTGTTTACTTTATAAGAAGATAGATTGTGTGTAATTTTTTTTCTCATTTTAAAACCTACAGTACATAATACCTTTTACGAGAACTGTGAACTCATACAATTCATTAAATTTTTCGATAAAATTAGAGATTTGATAGGGGTATAATATTACTAGTGATTAGCTGACTGATCTCGCTACGCTCCGTTTTTAGAACCGGATGTGTGAAAACAGTTTTTAGACATCACATACACTCTTGCTTTTGATTATGAATCAACAAAACAATGTATGACACTGCTAGTTCTGAATGCATCATTCTAAACAGTGTTAATAATTTAAATATAATAAAAGACGTCGCAGTATATACAAAAAAAAATCTTCTTTAATAATAACAAAAAAATATTGATGTTTATTTCTGCTAGTGTATGGAAAGTTTTTGATCAATTCACAGGGGCGGATTAGACGAGGTCAATACAACGATACGTATATGCATGTAGCATTGTATACATCAATTGATTCAGATTATTTTTACCACTACATTATTTTGAATTAATAGTATCAACGCAGCTTAATCTCAATTACTTTTACTTAGAAACTGAAGTGGACTTCCAATTAAAATTATTCTCAATTCATTTTCGTATTATCATAATGCTTTTTATGTGAACCCGAAATGACTATTTGAATTATTTAAATTTCAACTATTTGCTACAAAAAGTTGAAATAACTTATATGAAAAGAGAAAACCTATATCTGAAATATGTAAATGCCATTGATCATTTTCAAGTCATTTTCAAGTCATTTTTTTTTTGATTTTTTTTTATAAAAAATAGAAATATTATTACGTATACGAGTATATAATTAAAAAAAGGAAAAAAAAATCATTTTTATTTGAAAAAATAATTTTTGCTTTAAAACGAAAGAAAATGTGTGGAAACGAAACGTTTTCAGATTTTTCATTGGGTAGTAAGACTACTAAGTGAAACCACCTTATCGTATGTGAAAGCGCTTGTGTGTACGTACAGCCCGCTAATGTACTGGCATTCTTGAAAAATGTTTAGGTAAAGGTTATGACGTCACAAAAAATACTTGATGGATAATATAAAAAGCACACACACAACCCATAATCGAATAAAACGGCTTTGACTCAGTGGTATTAGACCTAAAGCTCTCAAAGTTTCAACAACAATTTAAAAAAAAAAACCGAAACATCTCCCTTACTCTTATTCTTCTGCCCAATTTTTCAAAAATATTCATAGAAGAGTTTCACTGAAAATGTTACAAAATGAAAATCATATAGTAGAAAAATTCAAACATAAATACGGTGTTGAAACTTATTTAAGTCTTTGAAAACTAACAGCTTTTTTGTATTAGTTTAGCGGGAACTTTGAAGTGATTACCATCTCCCGGCCCTGTTAATGTCGATATATCGAAATCATTGAACCATTGAACCATCTCAATTATTGTCATTTTTTTCGAATGCATCATAATTCATTGTAAACATACAATATTTAAAAAAATAACAACCCTTTTCAAACCACGTTTCATGATTTAATGTGATCGAAAACAATTAAAAGTTATCAAATTGAGACCAATGAAACTTCTTGGCCAAGACTAAAATCTACAGCAGTTTTTTTTTAATTCAAGCACATTTCAACATGGAAATATTAAACTAAATAAGTAACTAAAAATTGTTACTATATTTCAACACATTTTTTTTATAATTTCACGTTTTTTATACTGAAAATATGTATGAGTTGTAGATCAGTGGAGGGCTGCCAATCATTTAACAAGGGGCTCGCTTAATCTCAAAGCAATTCTCAGTGTTCTGGGGAAGGAGTCATTTTTTTATCACTCCTATGCAATTATATGCAATACTTAAATAAGCAATCGATTGTTACTTAATGCATTAATAATATGTAACAATATGCAATTTACCGTAAACTCTTCAATCTAAATTTACTAAATGTACTAAAAACTATAAATGTATTACTGTGTATACTGAAGCTGTAGTAGATAATATGTAAGTTAGAAATTGCAATTATATACTAATTTGATCTGAGAATATTGATTTCTCTTAAATTAACAGGCGGCTTGCTGGCCTTAATAAAATTTAACAAGAGGCTCGCTCGAGCCCACCCCTGTTTTATATAGATAAATAAATCACGACATTTATATATTTCAATATTGTTTATAATATTGCAAACAATATTGCGTAGAATATACGAAATATATTTGCCGATTGTATAGATAGGCCACAGTTTTACGGTGCTTGTTTTTGAGGTACGGGTGTAGGAAGGAGAATGCTGGCCATCTGTCGCACCCTCGGATTCTATCCCTTTATCTCGTATTATCCGTAATCCCGTTCCGACCCACGTATCCGTATGCTCGCGTCGACCCGAAAATTCTGCCCGCTTAGCAAGACACTCAAACACGATCGAGAAAAGTGAATATTTTCGGAAATGATGCAATTTTTAATTCATACGCGATAATTCTACTGCTACAACAATGGAGTGAATAAAAAATATTTAGTAAGCAAACAATAAAACTAATTTTTTAAAACTAATTTCACAAGTTATTGTATTTTATACTTTTGCATTAAATAATTCAGGGTAAGCTTCATTCATTCAACTTATATTATATATAGAGCTTTTTTTAAGAATTCTCTTTTGTGTAGATTATTGAATTGGATTTGCTTAGAATTTGTATTCCATTAACCAATTATATTTATCACTTCCCAAAAGTCCTACATTATAATATTATATGTTGTAATTTTTTTAACATCAGTTTATTGTATTTTATACTTTTGCATTAAATAATTCAGGGTAAGCGTCATTCATTCAACTTATATTATATATAGAGCTTTTTTTAAGAACTCTCTTTTATTGTAGATTATTGAATTTGATTTGCTTAGAATTTGTATTCCATTAACCAATTGTATTCTATTAATCAATAATAATTATTGTCATCCATGAGTCAATTGTATTTATCACGTCGCAATGGTCCTACATTATAATATAATATGTTGTATTTTTTTTAACATCTGTTATGTTTCAAATGCTTGCGATGAGCGAAACCGGTCCTGATCATGACACAAAAATGTGCATTTTTTAACAATAAAATAATTATTCTCCCCAAAAATAAATTGATTTCGATCATTAACGTGGTGTGTTGACAAATTAGAAAGTCCAATTAAAGCCTTGGTGAATTTTGTCGTGATTATATTTTAATATATTGTAAAATGTAATATTGGCCGAACGGCGACACTCATTAAAGTAAAAAAAAATGACGGTTAAACAGTGATTTACATTTATTAAATCGCTGATAATTTTACTAGAAATTTCATGCATTTCAAAATCTATTAACTCTCGCGGCTCGGAGACTAGAAAAATACGTCTCTGCCGATGGGGATCTTTTTTGATCCCAGTGGTTTCCTCATTATTGGCCTTATTCTTATGAATTTCAAAAAAAAAATGGTCTAAGGGCTTTAAAATATCTCTTTGCATCATTCCTCATACATTTTTTTTTTTAAAAATCCGTGTTTTTTTAATAAATAATCATATTTTAAGTTGCGCTTAAAAAAGACGTCATCCCAGCACACATATGAATTGACAACTGATGAGTGTTCTCAGCTATCTTACGAACGATCGTTATCGCGGGTGCGTATCGCCTGATAGCGTAATCGCGTTATCGCATACTTATATAAACTACAAAAGGTCCAAAAAACTATGATATAGGAATATCTTAATTATAAACATTGTATCACCCATATTTAAATAGATATTTAAGAAAATGTTGGTATTGGGGTCGCATTTCTTGAGCTTAGAAACGGAAAAGTTTAAAACAATCAATCGGAATAAAAATAATTTAGTAGTCGCGCATTGAGTGCACATTTTTTTTGTTCAACACAAATAGTGCAAAATAATAACGTATCTAATGATATTTTTGATAAATTTTTTTAATTGTTGATTGTCTACGCTTTACATGCAGCGGTGAGCTGCCAATACGTTAACAAGGGGCTCGCTTAATCTCAAAGCAATTCTCGGTGTTCTGGGGAAGGAGTGAATTTTTTTTATCACTCCTATGCAATCATATGCAATACTTAAACAAGCAATCGATTGTTACTTAATACACTTGTACTAAGTAACAATATGCTATTTACCGTAAACTAATCAATGTAAATGGCTAAAATGTACTACTGTGTATACTGAAGATGTCTTAGACAACATATAAATCAGAAATTGCAGTTATGTACTAATTTGATCTTACAATATTGTTTTCTATTAATTTAACAAGGGGCTCGTAGGCCTTAGTGAAATTTAACAATGGGCTCGCGCGAACACCTCTGAGCCCCTTTTTAGCCCCCTTCTGCCCACTTCTGCCTACTTGATTAATTTTTAATCATAATAAACAAATGTATAAATTAATTTCGCTAAATAAAACAAATAAATACACATTTAAAAAAAAACGTTCCAGTGGACAGCAACTCGGAGCTTGCGTGATATCAATTAATATATTGAACAAGGCAATCTTTGATGTTGTTTTTTCTTTTGAGTAAATCGGGCTTGAATTTTTTGAGTGATCGATAAAAATGTGCCAAATTAAAATGAAGTGTCATTTGTCATGGGTAAACTGTTCAGGGTATCCATTGTAATTAATTTTTTTTCGACTACTGCTAATATCTCAAATAGTAATCAAAATAAATATAACTTGGGCAACGATTTTTATCGTCGCCATAAATGTCACAAATAAGTGTTTTTTTTAAATGTGTTCCATTTTCAAAAATAGCCGTTCCATCATTTTTGACGCATTTATTTACTTGTCAAAAACTAGCCAAAATCTCACGCAAACAATTAATAAAAATGCAAGGATCTGAGAAAGATGAACGATAAGTGACTCTTCTGCACAATGTCACATCAATCATCCATTTTAAACAGTGGACCAAAAGCCCTCTTAGATTGTCCCTCGGCTCATTCAGTATGCAGCGGGCGGCGGCTAATCCCGTAGGCGCTGTCCCTCTCACACTCGCCGCTCGTAGTGAAAATCCGCACATACACCTCTCGCTCTAATCCCTTATTTGAATCTTATCAGATCTCCGAGTTGGCGAGACTTTGCACCGCGCATGCGTGTGACGTATTCACATACATTATTAATACATACGTGTGTCCGCTAATATTCAGATATTTTCAAAATATCAGCTTCGGTAAGGTGACAATACAATCGAGTGAAACAAGAAAAAGTTTTATAAAAGTTTAGTTAAAAAATCTAGGTTATTTTTATGTTTGAAAATATTTTTAAAATTATTAATGTACTAAAAAAAATGTCATTATATATTTGCCGGTTAGCTTTCCTTCAAAACAGCGGTTGAAAAGTTGCGAAAAACGGGCCTGATGAGTTTTTTTAAAAAACATTGACGGCCGCAAGAAAAAAAACACATATATACAGTGTGTCTATTTAAAATTCGGGTATCGGATAAAAATCTTTGGAGAGCCAAATTTGGCTCCCGGGTCACAGTTTGGTGACCACTGCTCTGAAATCAAACTAAAAAAAAAAAAAAAAAACGAATAGAGCGGAATAAAAACTATACAAAAAGTATATTTTTAACATGAGTAAATCATAAATGATTGGGAACTTACTTCTAGCGATAAAAATTTGCAATTGCTTACTGTTTTATTGCAGGTGACTTTTTCAGCCGATAATTCAATTAAGTTTTTCATTATATTATGACATGTCATGAGCTGAATTAATGTGAATATATCAATCGTTATATGCACTTAGGTAGTTCCTGATTGGTCTATAATTCAATGGATACATAGTCTTAATACTTATACACGAGTCAAACAATTTATAAATCTTCCGATTTTCATAGTAATAAACTTAAGTAAGATATCTTTAACGTATCACTTATAGGTAATAATAAAGCAAACTCCTTCAAAACACACAATCCTATGGTCACTGTATCAAGAACGATGGGGTCTCTCTCATGGGCTTCTATCCGCTCACTTTGAATGCGGCCCTGGTGCTTACTTCACCCCTAATCTTAAGTCCACATACACTTTTTATTTTCCATAATTTAAACCCTGCTGCCGCTTCCACACATATTCTATTATATTTATAATAAAAATAAATATGAATTCCAGGATCAAACTGTAAGCAGGATAAGTATGGTTTATTTCACTTCAGGAAATTTGAAAGAAACTTCCATGAATCAGTATTTGTCACATACATATAATAATATCATATATAATTATAAGGGGTATAAGTAGTCAAATATTAATTTACCTACTTATACATATATATGAAGACCTCAATTTCAATACCTAACTAAAGACCATTTTTGATTTTTCTTCAAATTTTGATATCAACTTGTTCTCTATATTAATATATCTACACAATCAATGAATTTCCGATTTTAAAATACAGAAAAAACGCATTTACAAAAACGTGTTTAGTCTCAAAACATACTCAAATCCGAAAAGCCCAACGCAGTTTTTTTCACTTTGCCAACAATTTTGGTTTTTGGGGTTAAGTAGGTTTTGAAACTAAGATGCTCATATATTAAGTGAGGGAAAAATGTAAAAAAATACTGCGTTAAATAATACGTTATTGTTGATATTTCGTATAAACAGGTTTGAAAAAATAAGCATTACATGATGGTAATATCATGAAAACAAACTAAAATAGTGCCAGCTGTAATGCCAAGTACTGTTCATCTACCGATAAATATTACATACAAAATGCTTAATAATATATTTCATAATAAATTCGCAAAAAGTCACTATTGAAAATACAATCAGAGTCGTGGTAAACTAAAAAAATAATTATATAATAACGCCTTTCAATAAACACATTTTCACCATATTTTATAAGTGATATATTTAATTGTTGGTCATTAAATTAAAATTTGTAATCATTTTACGTAAACAGTTCATTGAAATTATATATATTTAAATAGGAAGTCAATACAAAATGTTCTTTTGAATTTGATAAAAAATAAGCAGCTCAAACTGGCTGGGTATTGCACCCAATTGTTTTAAGCATGCTATTAAGAACGTTTATATCTAAAACAAACGTACGTAATTTAATTTTTAAGTAACTAGTCAAAGTTAAAATGAATATGGAAATAAAAGTTTCTTTATAATTTCACAAGAAAAAAATATATTCGTATTGAGAGAGTGCAAACGAAATATCTAAATAATATATTATGTGCATTGCTCTTACCATATTATTCAGTTGATCAAAAACGAACGGATATCAGCATGTTCCCTGCTAAGAAATCTTCTCGATAGATTTCTCTGAGGGTTAGTCAGTACATCCGCCACGAGGGAGATTAGCATTGTTTACCAATCCACCCGTAGACCTACCCTTAGAAGGGGGTAGCAGCTTTCTCTTATATTCGTGACCTGCCCCAAGGATTGCGTTCTTTAAACCGGTATCACAAAGACCCCTTTGAGGTAGGAAAGGTTTGATAAAAACTGCCACCGTTTTTGTATTACAAAAGTATCACTTACACGCGTGTCTTAGAATATTCAATCGATCGATAAATAAAGTGAAGGATAATAACATTTATGATTGTATCACTTGAATAATGAATTATTAAAAACCAAGCTTAAATGCAAGCGTTATTTTAATTTTAAAACTGATGAAAAACTATGCCTCGAAACAGTTTAATTGTCATATATAATATGAGCCCTATGGTAGCAAAAGCAGAACTGTTTCATGTGTGATGTATGGAGCAGTTCTACTTTTGATAATGTGTATAAAAAATCGATATTATTCTATAATGAGATAGTCGACTACGTATAAATAAACAGATCAATAGTTTTTATAAATTTTAATTATAAACAAAAACTTTAGATTCATTAATCTTATGTTAATCTAATGGAAAAAATATACATACACAAGAAGATGGATTCCGTTAAATCATTTATTAAATTGTTTTATTCAACACTCATTTGATATCAACCGTCTTGTACATAACATAACTTTCTTTATATGTGTTGCATATTGCATTGAGATATCGAATTACAAAAAGGTATCTAGAAAGGTACGTTTCGTATAAATGTATCGCTTTGGGATTATAAACATCGAAGTCTTAACACAAGATTTGTTTTACTTCCTGTTTGCAGAAGTTCAAATCATATTTTCAATACAACCGGCAGATTAACTTATACAGTCCTAAGCAGTATATTTTCAATAATTATATTGGTTCGAGCACTTTTATTCATATACTATTATTTAGTCAGATATATGAAATATGACAATGTAACACCGATATTATAAATACTGATAATTTAAAATAAAAATAAAATTATATTCGGTAACATAAATAAAAAAACTTTTTCAAAATAATAGAAGGATGAAAAATGTGTATTTAAACTAAAATAAATTTAATGATATTAAAGCGAATGGAATAAAAATTGATTCATACCATTATTTCGTTGAATAACAGAAAACAATGGCAAATATAAAAAAAACACTTTAGTTTCAACTACATATCAACTGTGGAAAGGAAAAAAGACGTAACTCAAAGTTTTTCAAAACAGCTTTTTTTTGATAATCACAATGTTCTATCAAGAGGATGTAAGCTGAAAATGCCGAATTAATATCTAAATTTATCTTTTAGGTTTCAAAAAAGAAGCTTCCACAGTCGATATACACTAACTCCCTGTCATTTATATAACAGTAAAACTATTTTCTATTGGCAAATAAACCTAAAGTTTAATACTCATATTTACTAAATAGGGAGGTAACGAATGAAAGAGACATGTATGCAAAAAAAAATATAGCAATAATTAAAAAAATAAAAATATTCCTATAAATATCTTTGCCACTATAATATTAAATATGCTGTGTTTTGCAGGCTTATTCTGTTAATATCTTATGTGTTGCTCTGGTGGGAAATTACCCTAATAAGGCCGCGAAAATGCTAAACAGACGAAATTATTTGATTAGCGCTGTGAAACGTGTCGTCAAATTGAATTAGGCGTCACCTGGAAATGCTTATCTTAGGCTGGATTTACGGCAGATCGATATAAAGCGTTAAGTCCTGATTTGTAATTACATAGTCGGATTTGAAATACAGCCGAAACACAGGCTAATTTAGACTTTGATTTAGTATTATAACACAATTCTAATGCGATTGTGACACTATATATAATTGCTGATTTGCAGAATAGATATAGATAACACCAGGATTTATACTGAGCGGTTTTATTAATACACGTGTCAAAACCTCTGTAAGGTGAAACCAAAAGTTTTCCTAGTGACAATTTAAATACTTAATTTTACTATTTCTGAAATTTCCAACACCAATAATTTAATGAATGTATTTTTAAGCACTAATTAAGTATTTTAATACATTTTGGAAGACAGCGGAGGACAGCCATTACATTAAAAATGGGTTTGCTTAATCTTAAAGCAATTCTTGGTGTTCTGGGAAGGAGTGAATTTTTTGATCACTTTTATGCAATTATATGCAATACTAAAATAAGCAATCGACTGTTACTTAATCCACTTATAATTTGTAACAATATGCAACTAAGCGTTAACTAATCCAATGTAAATGGCTAAAATGTACTACTTTTTGTACTTAAGCTGTCGTAGAATATAAGTCAGAAATTGCTGATATGTACTAATTTGATCTGAAAATATTGTTTTTTCTTAAGGGGCTCGCCAGCTTTAGTAAAATTTAACAAGAAGCTCGCGTAAGCCCTTTTGAGCCCCCTCCAAGCCCCTTCCAGCCCACCTTTGCTGGAAAACCATTCACCAGTTATTTGTTATTTTGTTATTAATTCAATGTATGATATTCGATATAATGCTAAGATGCCAGATATTTTTTCAAAAATTCTACTGCCATTTACTAAAATATGAGAATATAGTCAACAGAGATATCAAAAATTTAAATATTTAGTGATTTGCGAAATATAAAATTAAATACTGAATTTGGAAAAAAATGTCTCATTTACACAAAACTTCCTCTAAAAATCAGGTACTTATCTAAATAGTAAGTGGCGATTGAATTATTTAATTTAACTTAAAATAAATCTATATACCTTATTCATGATAGTATCTAATTTGGATATACATGTAATATTCAATCGTAGATTTAAATTTTTATAAGATCAGGTAAGCATCTTTTAACGCAAATATTTAGTTATTGATAAGATAAGTGGAGAGAGATAGCAGTTTATGTTTGCTCGCCTCTCACACAGTTTACTCACGCTCCAATCGGAGGCCAGTCGGTAAACAGTGCGCGGATTTCCCTTGGAATGTGAACGATTTATGCCAGTGTGATGTAACGCCTTTGGGCCTCAGTTTTATTCGCGCTCTGATAGGGGTAGATAACCGAGGATCAAACCTCTTCTTTTAATATCTGATGTAAAAAATGGTACCCATCTCTCATACTGTATACATTGACTTAACCGAATCGAATAACATTTGTTTAATATTATTATTGAGTCCACTTAGAGATAATCTATGGCAGGGGTCGGCAACCCGCGGCGTCGTGGTGCGGCCCGCAAGGTTCTCTAGATTAAAATATTTGCTTACACATGTCATTAAAGTGTAATGACATGTGACCGAAGTGCGGCCCACACTAAAGCCCACGTAAAATATTTGTCACTTTCAGAACAAAAGGTTGCCGACCCTATGGTATCAACGAGATTTTATAAATGGAATATTTTCAGTGAATTTGAGGATGTGCTAACAAACTTATTTTAAAATTGCTCTCATAAACAAGTAAGAATCGATTTGAGCTAACTGCAGTATATATAAATCTCTAATTATTGCTCCTGAGACACTTCTTGCAATCATTTAAAATTGTTGCTGTGTAATGTGTATTACAGCCCAGTAAAGGCTTCTGACATCAGAAGCGGGTGGTGTCAAGAATACCATTTGTATTTTGATAATTATTACGACAAGTAAATGTGCACTTGTTCAACAATACACATTTAGCTTAGTTTTAAAAAGTTGATGCTTATCATCCCTACGATGGTCGTATTATTTACAACTATTTCCGGTTGTATTAAGCCCAGATCTGTGGACCGGAGTCAGAGTCGGAAAAATCTTACGACTACGATCCATCTCTTCAAAATTATATCATAAAGTGTGTTCAAACCACAAAAGCCGATAGAGTTGCCACTAGGGTATCCAATCCCGGAGCCTTTTTCCAATCCCGGGATTTCGGGATTGATTAATTTTGAATCCCGGGATTGAGATTTTCTCACCGAGGAATTTGAAATCCTCAATTCGCTATACTTTTTCCTTGGATTTTCACAGAACCTCGTTTTTTTTTTTAGCTCACCGAGGAATATGAAATCTCCGATTTGGTATACCTTTTCCCAGAATCTCACGGAAACTCGTATTTTTTTTTTTTAGCTCAACGAGGAATTTGAAATGAAATCTTGAATTTGCCAATTTCGTGTAAATTTAAGAAATTTCTTCAAAATTTCTCAATCCCGAAATCCCGGGATCGCGGCCATCTCAATCCCGGAATTTCGGGATCAGAAAATTGAACGGGATCCCGGGATTGGATGCCCTAGTTGCCACTGCATATGCTTGACTGACTGACTGAGGATGATCTGACGGTAATATATATACATATATATATATTCAAGAAAAACGAAAATAATTGAAAAAACCCATTTGCAGTCGGAGTTAGTTTTTATTTTAAGAAAGAGTCGTTTTTTTACCCGACTCTATAGCCCTGATTAAATCATCATTTGTATCGTAGCTAGTAGCTACAAAAAATACTTAAATAACTACAGCTAGGTTATTTGATTTTCACTTTTTTCAGATAGCTATTAAACTCAAATTTTGTTTATAGAACTTCAGTAGAAAAAAATTTATTGATCCCAATTATCCACAAGAAAATTTTCATTATTATTTTAAAAAAAAAATGATCGTAGATTAGATATAAGTTAATCAAATAAAGTTTGAAATTTATTTCCTCAAAAATGATCAAATCAAAGTTACCTGATAGTAGTATTGAGTTGGCCATATATTTTTTCAAATACATGTTCTGTATCTCTTTCATAAAGCTACAATGTTAATGAATGGGTGTTCTTATCACTCTTATCATATTATCAGACAGTGTTAAGCCAAATTCTTGATCCACTTTTGAGATGACTTTGTTGAATTTACAGCTGTCATGTGCAAACAAATTGTTGACATTCATAATGCAATATAAAACGTAAGCGAAATAATCTATTACGCGCAAGCCTATGGTAACTCCCTATTTTATTACGTTTTTTGTATTTAGTTTGTAAGCTACCTATAGTAATTCATTTTAGAAAAATACCGCATATGAAATCCCAATATTTTTTTTTTTTTTAATGTACAGTGAAACCCCCATTTACACTTAAGTCGGGATCGTGTAAATTGGAGTAGTATAATTGGGGGAGCGAATCTCATACAAAATTAGGGATTTTGTTTTTTTTTTTGCGAAAAATGCAAAACTAAGATTTTTCTTAGTTTTTCAAAAAAAAAATATGCACGAAATATTTAGTTATTAAGTGATAAAATGCAAAGCGCGTGCAAAATCCAGCACACAGACAGTCGCCTGGCTATTCGTGTATTACCTGGCACGTGTTGAACACACAGACGCTAGTCAACATTTGACTGTATGCAGGGGTAGGTTGTAGGGGGCTCGGAGGGGCTCGCGCGAGCCCCTTGTGGAATTTTAATAAGGCCGGCGAGCCCCTTGTTAACTCAAGAGAAAACAATGTTCTCTTATCAAATTAGTACAAAACTGCAATTTATAATTTATATATTATCTGCGACAGCTTCAGTATACCTAATAGTACATTTTTAACAATTTACATTGATAAGTTTACGGTAAATTGCATATTGTTACATATTATAAGTGTATTAAGTAACAATCGATTGGTCATTTAAGTATTGCATATAATTCATTGGAGCGATTAAAAAATTCACTCCTTCCTCAGAACAAAGAAAATTGCTTGAAGATTAAGCGAGCCCCTTGTTAAAGTGTTGGCAGCCCACCGCTGACTGTATGCACCGCACAGACGGTCGACTTGTAGCAACGACAATGAAATGCGAACGTTCAATTGGGGGATTTACGGCGAATATTTCAAGCCAGCGCGTAATTCAGAGTAGTGTAATTGGGGGTTTCATTGTATAGTGCGCTTGTAATTGAATTGAGTGCTAACTATTTTTCATCAAACTTTATTTTCTCTCCATCTATATTTATTCACCGCTTGTAAAAGTTAAGTAGACGATTAAATAAAATTAAAAGAAAAAAATAAGGTTAATTGAAAAATACTTGGTATCCAATTCAATTACTAGAGCACTACATATTAAAAAATTAAATACTTATCAGGTCGAAAAAAAGGATTTAATATTTCATCTAATTATAATTTGATTTCAGTGACTATTTTGCAACTGCCAAATTTAGTATCAATGCTGGTTTGAAGACAAATATAATTTTCAATAGTAAAAATATGTACTAAAATCAAAAGTTTGTTTAATTATTTTTTAAACGAAATATCAATGCAAATCTACTTTGAGACACTAAACGTCAAGTTATTAAACTTTACATTCTATACAATGTACTGAATGACATACAGTAAGCTGATTCAAATCTTGATATTTGATTGGTTCTCTGATAACAAGATACGATTGACTTGACCACTTGTAACAAAAACACATATATTGAATTGGGTGTTAAAATTCCTTAATTGAATTTATAAATAAGTGCAAATCGGTAAAAACATTACTTGGCTCTGTTTGATACAGTATGTAAAACTTGTTTTAATATGATTTCATCAAAACGCCAGTGAAAATGTACATTCACTTAAAATACACTTTCGTTGCAACTAGGGTATCCAATCCCGAAGCCTTTTTCCAATCCCGGGATTTCAGGATTGATTTATTTTGAATCCCGGGATCCCGGGATCCCGGGATTGAGATTTTCTCACGGAGGAATTTGAAATCCTCAATTTGCTATACTTTTTCACGGAATCTCACGAAAACTCCTTTTTTTAGCTCACCGAGGAATTTGAAATCCCCGAATTGGTATACTTTTTCCCAGAATCTCACGAAAACTCGTTTTTTTTTTTTTTTTAGCTAACCGAGGAATTTTAAATCCCCGAATTGGTATACTTTTTCCCAGAATCTCACGAAAACTCGTTTTTTTTTTTAGCTCACCGAGGAATTTGAAATCTTCAATTTGCCAAATTCGTGTAAATTTCGAGAATTTGCTCAAAATTTCTCAATCCCGAAATCCCGGGATCGCGGCCATCTCAATCCCGGAATTTCGGGATCAGAAAATTGAACGGGATCCCGGGATTGGATGCCCTAGTTGCAACATAAATATACAATTGAATACCATTAGCAGGTTACAAGTAGTTATCATGACTACTTTAAAATAGTTCAAGATATAACACGGGGTGGTAGAAAGCAGTAGGGGTAGCGGGAGGCGTAAGGGGGCAAGGGTTTCGGAGTTAAGAAGATTATCTTCTCATGATTGATGAATCTGTAGTGCCACGGAATCTCAAACACAATCATTGCATGAGTTTGCTCTATTTATCAGTGTTTTTTTTTTAATTATTTATTTGTTGATCTTACCTTAGTAAAACCGCCTATTTTATATTAAGTGGAAAATTACACTCATATTTCAAGACTATATTTGTGAATGAATAATACATTCGGTAAATTGAAAATTTTAAAAAAATATATACGTTTGGTTCGTGATCGAGTGGGAACTAAGGCATCCAATCCCAGGATTCCGTTCAATTTTCTTATCCCGAAATCCTGGGACTGACATGGTCGCGATCCCGGGATTTCGGGATTGAGAAATTTTGAGCAAATCCTGAAAATCGATAAGCTAAAAAACGAGTTTTGGAGATAATCTGGGGAAAAAGTATAGCGAATTGAGGATTTCAAATTTCTCGGTGAGCTAAAAAAACGACTCACCAAAACTTAAATTATACACGATTTTTCGTTGAGTGCCCAATCCCGGGGTTAAAAAAAGGCTTCGGGATTGGATACCCTAGTGGAAACGTCGTTGCGTTGAATTTCAGTTCTCACAGGTTAGAATCCTAATTAGTTTCATTAATTAATTTATGAGTTTCTGTTCAAAGACATGGATGACTGTGAGGTTTAAAATTTCCTTCTACTAGTCCGACCTTAGAGGCACAACAAAAACGATTAGCTAATCACTAGTCCTGGCATAGTATTATCATATTACTCCTACTCTTTTCGAATGAAAGGTTAAGCTACCTGTTCTCAAGGAAAAACTTACGTTGTGATACACTACATTAAAAACAAAAACTAGCTCCTCATTTTTAATATAAATTCAGTATAAAGAATAATAAAAATCAATTCGGCACCACAGCTAATAATTACTAATGCATCACATATATTTTTTTTTAAATCATATGATATCAACTCGAAGAGAAAATTCATTACGAACAACACCTATGCACAAAAACTCAAATGTCCCGTTTCCTTGCGGCAACTTGTATTTTTTTTACTTGAAAGTCTGACGACCTCTGGACTTACGCAATAATAGTAAAAAAATGTGCGAATATTGAAATAAAACGAAAAATATTTTTTTACTCAGTTGAGATTGTTAGTTGTTGAAATGAAAATCTTTTGAAGAAATAAATTGTTTAATGTTTACAATCTATAACAAGCCAAAATCTGACTAATTCGACAAACTACACGCATTAAAAATACGTTGACTGCACGTCACACACATCCAAATGCATATCAAAGTGTGTACGCATAAACATACACCGACGCACTTGAGTAGTTGGGCGCGGGGGAGAGCGGAGGGGGCAGAGGCGCTTAGTATGGCCGTGCAAAGCTGGATTAAGCCAAAGGTACGGAATTAGGGTGAGCCGGGATTATGCATCTACGTATGGGTGGATGTGTAGATGTAGGTGTTACACTGACGCAAGTATAGAGTGGGCAGTGTATGTATAAAGTAAAACTGCGTATTGTTGTGGCTAGATTGACAATGAAAAATATCGGGAATTTATTTGTTATCCATTAAGTGACACGGTTATTTTAAATAAATCAGTTTGGAAGAATTCAAATGCTTTTCATTGAATTGGATTGATAGAACTCTTTTATAAAATCGTACAAATATTAACAGATTTAGTTATTGATTAAGCAGTGTTTCCCAACCTTCAAAAATCTCCATGTTCTCCCTTTCTCCAATCAAAATCTTAATTGGGTACCAAACAAATTAATAAAAAATAATTGCTTCAAATAAAAATTGCACATAGTCAATACAAGTTTAAGAAATCAAAAAAACATTCAAACAATTTATGGAATTTACAGATTTGCTCAAATTTTCAGCTTGACTCGTTTTTTTTTCATCTCTTCCAAGAATTTCCGAATCCGAAAACTCAGGAATTTACCAATTTGCTCAAAATACCAGCGTGACTCGTTTTTTTAGCTCTTACTTTTATTCCTTACCCCCTTTGACGCCATTGAAAAATTATGGAATTTTCCGTATGGTAATTTGAACCCGTGAACGAGGGTCAAAACCGATGACCGTTCTGCTACAAGACTGACAATAATAATATTAAAAATTAGTGGTTATATATTTTTTTCAATTTGCACGAATAGGTCATATGAATTTTGCTTTAAAAATCATTATATTTAATATCGCAACCCAAAGGTACGCATGAAGTGAAGCATGTGACGGTCTTTTAGGGCATTTCTTGTGATATATTAATTTTGTAACGTTGAACTAACTTAATATACTAAAACAAACAATACTTATAAATGTGTTTTCATAATTCAATAACCTTGTTTCATGAACACCATTTTCTTTGTGAATATCCACAAATATAATACTGTTTTGTACACATTTATAACGATACCGTGAGGTTCATTGATTATTGTAACTGTATAGAATTTATATAATTACAATAATCAACAAACTACATTATATGTAATCTTTATAAACCATATTCAATAAAAACTACACTAATTATTGACGATTAGCTGACGTTTTTGTTTCAACGGTCAATTTACGTGTTATAAATAACTATGTAGCTCACAAAAAATCGAACTTAATAATCGAGTACTGCGAAATATTCGAGTAATATAAATAAACCTAGGCAATCAACCAATCTTCAATTACTATGGTTTGTGGTCTATGCAATCGCTTCAGACATTCTCAACTTTCACAAAACATATTTTTATTAACGGACACAATAAAAAAAATATATTCCGACTACTGCAAAAAGTGACTTTTGTTAATCATAAAACCCTGATAGAATAGAATCTCTCCCATTACCAGACTGATTTCTTGACAGTATTTTTATGATCAATTTTAATATGTTCAAGATTTAAATTATTATTGTTTATAAAACCGCTCGATAAAAAAATATTTCTGCAATGTTTTTTTAAATAAATTAAATGAATAAACTGATTCATTCAAAAGACCGCATTTGAGGACTTAGACAGCAACAGATACTCAATCTACACAGATTTCCTTCAGAGGAAAAATAAAGAAGAATTTCTACAAAGCTGATTTTTCTATCGATAATATTGTCATATTTAACGAATCGTTTTCTCTGTAATATCAAATATGTGTTTTTTACTGAAGTCCTACTGACCTATAGAACTCAAATATTTAAAAAAAACTTTAAATATAATAGATCTATTTTATTGTGCGCATAAGACAATATTTTAAGATAATATTTTTTTTCCAACAAAAGCGTGTACAAAAACTTTTGGCGTTATTACAAGTTTTAAGAAATACATCAAAAAATAAAAAATGATTAAAAATATTAGGTAATTTATTTATCGAAAGTTTTTGAAATTCTTCGGATTACAGAATGTTTTTTATTGGAACAACAACTGTGCCCACAGTTAGACAAACATTTATCATAAATTGTTATTGTATTGAGCGTATTAACTCTTTGTTTCCCAGTGGCTTTTGTATCTTTAATCGATATGAATTTGGTAAACCAAGAAAATATAAAAAATATCGCATGCAGTAATTTGAAATTGTTTACATGTAATTACATGTGTTTGGTGTGATATAATACTATACATTGTTTTTCAATAAATAAATTTAAATATTTTTCATATAACATTCAGATATAAGTAATTTCAGTGGCGGATTAATCACACGAGAGGCCCCAGGCGAAATAAACTTTGGACGCTCTGTTTTTTGGAGAACATGAAAACGGCGGAAAATTCCAAGTTAAATGATAAAACTATATAAAAATGAGAACAAAAAGTATATGGATTATATTAGCTTTTTTTGAGGCCCCTAAGATTCAGAGACACCAAGCGCGCGCCTCATCTACTTAAAGGGTAATCCGCCATTGAGTAATACAAAATTATTGCAGAAGATTTTCTCATAAAACAGCATAGTTTAGGAAACATGTTCTAATGTGTGTAGTAATGGCGCAAAAATGCAATAACATATTTTTAAGTTTTGTACATAATAAAAAGGATTCCACGATAAACCCTTGTAAAAGTTTAAAAAAGCTTGGGTGGGTGCTTTTACATTTTAAACGTTATTACATATTACGCTGATGCAATCCGATATTAATTTATGATTCAATAAAATTAATTTCTTTGCGTAGATTTTCCGAATTATTCTGCAAAAAAATCAGTTTATTATATGAGCTTATAAGAGGTAAAGTGAGCCAAGTGTTATTTTAAGAAAAAAAATTGTTGAATTCCTTATAATATTCTACGTGTCTTAAAGTATTGTAAAAGTCAGCTCATTGTAATAGTGTTATCTACCTGAAATAAAAATATGCAATCCACCAAAACATCAAGTAAAGTCGTGATTGTACTTAAAAGTTGTACCATTTTACTACTTGGCTCACTTCACCTTTTGATGGCTCAATATAGGCTTTTATTTAAAGAAAATAATTGCAAGAAATATAAACAAGAGTTTTTTTATTTTGTTTTGTTAAAAGGCAAAAGCTTCAATGATATGTTGAAATCATAATATGATGAAGATGATAAAATATTGAAGTCGAAATTTATTTATTTTTTCTTTAGTGCCTTGAACGAAGAATGCATCCGACACCGCGGGGTTAATCTCCAAGAATCCTCCTGTGGAGATCTTGTTCTGTGGTAGCCGTCGAGAAATCGGCTTATGGAAATGACCGAGCTGTATTTTTTCATAATCCCCATACGGTTTTATTCACGATTATTATTTTTTTCGGCGCGCTCGGCAGCAATAATCTTGATTAATCACGGACGGTTAAGAATTAACATATCAAATCTCTTTTCAGGTTTCTTGAGATTAGTCTCGCGAAATCTGCGCTTAGCCGCCATCTTGAATGTTTCACAATGGACCTCTGGCGGAGTCTATGGAGAACCGGTATCTGAATTCGGCGAAAAAATAATACACACGTACTACGTATATAAGTATATTGTAACACCAACCAACCCGATAGCTATGCTTATTTTAAACTATTTCCTATTACATATATTAAGGTAAAAAAAAAAACAAATATTGTAAAATACATTGATACTTTTTTACCTCATTGTAGTGAATGTCGAACAAGTAAATGGCAATTCAATAAACATATTACTTATGTAATAATGCTTTTGCTCGCATTTTCTTTAATCACCCAATTTGGAAATGTTCAGTTTATTGTCTGAATGACTTTTTTTAATAGACCAGAGATCCTTCTCCGCTAAAAAAATATTATTTTTAATATTCGATTTAAATTTGAATTTATTGAGCATATACATCTTTTAAGACACCTGCAAAAGTTTCTATTATTTTTTCGTGAAAAGATATTTGTTTCTGATTTGCAAAGAAAATACACTTGAAATTGGCTTTATATTTCCATTTTTTTTAACCAATGATATTTTTTTCTGGTTACAATAGACAACCGGACTGCCTACTGATTCATTTATAATAATGTGTTCACTGTCAATACTAATTAAAAACTCTTTTGTTCTAATTTCAGATTTATTTAATATGAGGTTCAAATTCGCTCATCACGAGCATTTGAAAATGATGACAATTTTTGTGATAAGCGAAACCGGTCTTGACTATAAAAAATAAATGTGGATACAGTACAAAAAGGTGTTTTTTTTTTAAATATGTGCATTGCTTATTAAACTCTAGCTTACAGTTTTAGATCCAGAGTACATATTTCGATTGTGTTTTGATGTTTACGTTTACGAATATAAGGCGGTGAATATATATGTCATTTATGTGTGTCAGATTTTTTTATTAAAAAGAGTACATAATTGAGTAAATTATTATGTAGCATTTGATGAGTTAACATCGCTCTCGTTTGGTCTGAAGGTGTTCGCGAGTGCAAAGAAAGAGTCTGGATTAAAAAACGAGGGCAGTTCAATATTGAATTGGATGTTAGTAATATATTCAAAGCACAACAACCGATTATCATTCGGCATCAGGTAATACTCCGGTTTAATTCTTTCCAACTCAAGGAGTGGTATTCAATAAAACGGAATTGTATTCACTTAAGTCTTTTGTAGTTAAGAATCATATGCTCAGTGTGCGTAGTTGATAAAAAAAATGTTTGTAAAATACATGCAGTGTGTTCGTAAAATTATGAAGAATTACTGTAAATTGTTTGATATCCGAAACATTAAATAAAATAATTTCTAAAAAATAATAATAATAAAACATTTTTAGTACTTTTTCCATATAAAATTTATTAGATCAGGACCAGTTTCGCTCATGATGAGCATTGTCAACTGATAAGAAAAACAATAAAACAGTGATATTTATACAAAAGTTAAGTATAAATATCACTGTTTTATCACTGTTTTATTGTTTTTCTTATCAGTTGACAATGCTCATCATGAGCGAAACCGGTCCTGATCTAATAAATTTTATGTGGAAAAAGTACTAAAAATGTTTTATTATTTTTATTATAATGCCATTCCACCAAGTATTGACAGTGAACACCTTAAAAGTGAAAAATAATTTCTAAATGCACTCAAGTAGTGTGTCGGTCGTTTTTGATAAAAGATTCGCTGAAAGTCAAGATTCATGCTTTTTTAAATAAATGTTAAAATCGCTGTGAATCATTATAGCAATGTTTCTTTAAAAAAAAAAATTAACTGTAAAATTAGTGGCGAGTCACTTCTTTCGTTACGTAGTGATAAAAATCGAAAAAAAAAACGATTGACTCGAAGTGTTGTATTCACGTTTTAGTATTTATCATTTGACGTGTAAATTCAGAATACCATTCAAAATACATTTTTTTAACCAAGTCCGTTACCAATGTAGTGCATATTGCCTCCTAATGTTGGTATATCAATATAGACTTTTTTAATTAAAACTGTTTGTTATTCAATCGTTCAACCTCTCTTTTTCATGATAGTAGTAGCTATACAAGGATAGGTCAGGACAGGACTAGTGGTTAACTAATTACTCTCGTTGCGCTCCGTTATTTGAGGATTCGACTCGTGGAAGTCAATTTTGACATTGAAGATACCAGTTCCTTCAAATATAAATCGATTAAAAATGCTAGGACCCGAACCCGTGAGATCATTGACGTTGACCGCTGAGCAATGGGCCTGTTATTTTACCTTTTGATTAAGATGGAAAAGAATTGTTGAAAAAAATATTTCCTTTATTGAAACACTGGTAATATACAATATTGGGTGGAATAAATTTTCTTTTTTTAAAATGAAGTTATGATTGTATTATAATACTGTACGCCGCCTGTGTGGTCGAGTAGTCAACGTTGTTGGCTTCGGCTACGGAGGGCCCGGGTTCAAATCCCGGTACGGATAGTTTTTATAAATTGATTTTTAAATCGATTTATGAATTTCTGTTCAAAGGCATGGGTGTATGTGATGTCTTGAATTCCCCCCTCTCACCCATCCTATCCTACGAACGGGGCGAATCGAGAGCGATTAGCTTACCACTAATCCTGTCCTAGCCCCTATCCTTCTATCCCTACTCTCTTTGGAAAAAGAGAGGTTGAGCAACTGAGTAACAAGCAGTTCTCGTAGAAACACTTCTGTTGAGATAAACTCCATTAGCAGTCCATATGCTCCACATTGGGAGCGGACATGGTAAAAAAAAAAAAAAATACTGTAAGGATTAAGATTTCGAAAATACTTTACGAAAGTATTCAATTTGAAGGTTGAAATATACATCAATAACATTTAAGTAAGCAAAAAATCTTTAATATTTTTGTATAATATATTTACATTAAAAAGAATTTTCGAATTGTTAAATCACGGACACAACTTCGTAGATGTCGTGCATAAATTAACCTATTAGCCACATTATTAATCCTATAATAAATTATGTAGAAAAAAAATACTTTCATGCTAAGATTAAGCCTGAAAAAATAATCCAAGATTATTGACGTTAAACGTTTACCATTTATATCGTCTACTTAAGCGCAGCTTATTGATACGAGCTCTTTTTTTATTTTAAGTATCAAAAAATAGTTTCAAAATTCAACATTTTTTATCAAATATTTTTTTTAATATAACTGTACAAACAAAATTTCAGACTGTAATTTGTTATTGGAACTAGTATTAGTAATTACAATTTATTATTAAATATAATACAAATTATTGTATTACAATGTCTTTCTGTGCATTTTTAGAACAAACCATTAAATTTGCTTGTATTATTTTTGATTGAAATTATTATTATTTAAAATATCTTTTCATTTTATAATCAATAGAAAGTCATTTTTTGATTGATAATAAGATTATTTTAAAAAAGAAAAAGAAATGTGTTTTATTTTTAAATAATTTCTCACTATACAATTTAAGATTTCGACTGAAGGTGTTCGGTGCAATTTCGATATTAAATTTGAATCGTTAAAATTATGTACATTCACACAAGTTTTGTCACTAATGACCCGGGTTTCGCCTTTCGGCATCTTCAGGCGTTTAAGTGCACGGATGAACTTCAAGTTCATCCGTGCACTTCCTCCGTGCGAAACCTTGGTCGTTAGTGACAAATCTTGTGTGAATGTACATAATTTGAACGATTCAAGTTTAATTTCATACACTCGAAGTTTTCTCCTTAATGTATGTTCCTTTCTATTAATTGTGGTCGATAATCTAAATAGATTCTGCTCAGGCTAAATAACCTGAGCAGATGTTTTTTTATTTTCGACATTTTGGAAATAAAAACTTCATCCACATTCACGGCACACCAAAGGTTAATCAAGACACATACTTATTTTACACACTTGCATACTAACACATGCACAGAATATCCCCTGACGGGATGTTCCGGATTAAGCTCATGGTAAACCCTGCTCAAGGGAGCGGGATACAACATGCGAAAGACACACGCCAGACAGAGACGTCGGATCATCCACAGATTTTCAGATTATGATTCATAAAGAGAGCGGAAGAATGAATGAATGAATGGAAAATTATTATAGAGGGAGCCGAAATCTTAGGGATTATACAGCCGAGGGGGGGTGAATAGTTAGGGGGCAGAACGAAGGGGGGAGCATCGCTAATGAATGCCCCTTCAGTTGTGGGAATCGTTATTGAGAATAGGGATGGATAAAAAGTTTAAAGTTTATCATACGATCCATTTGAAAGATATGAAATCGTTTGATTCATTATTGGCGTATACTTAGATGAAGAATTAAATTCATTCTAACAATACAGTAGTTTGACAAAAGTGAATCAGAAAATTTGGTAATCTTTTGTCCAATATTCAAAACAGATTATTTGTGAATGTTTTTAATTCATTCGTAATCAATAGTAAGAACGGATAACTTTTATATTTAAATATATTAAATGATACAGAAACTAACCGAAATAAATTCACTTGAGAGAATTTTATTGGGACTTTCACTAATAGGCTTAAATGCATGATTAAGCTAAATATCTGATTTCGCTTATAGAAGACTTCATTATTTACAAACATTATACGTCATTATAAATGATAAAAGTACAATATTTCGTTGAATGTGTTCCTTCTTTTTTGACAAGAAGGACAATTAAAACAGGCAACAGGAATTTCATATATTTATGTACATATTATTATATGTTGTGTAGGGTCCAAACGAAATTGTTTTTATTTAATTCATAAACATAACTAATATTATTTAAGACTTCGACTGAAGGTGCTTGGTGGAATTTCAATATTAAATTTGAATCGTTCAAACTATGTACATTCTCACAGATTTTGTCACTAACGACCCGGGTTTCGCCTTTCGGCATCTTCAGGCATTCAAGTGCCGACAAACAAATAATATAATTCTTGAAACTACTTACTACTCAAATCTGTTGGCATTCCCATGAACTTATCCTTTTCGCCAGCAATGGCTTTGGACTCAGTGATGCATTTATTTCTTATATAAACACGAAACTTTCATTTACTAAGCGTCAGTTCAAGTTCATCCGTGCACTTGAATGCCTGAAGATGCCGAAAGGCGAAACCCGGGTCGTTAGTGACAAAATCTGTGAGAATGTACATAGTTTGAACGATTCAAATTTAATAACTAATATTCTCAATGTTTTAAAGCGTTACTGTTTTTTTTTATTCTCAATTCAACAACTTATTATATCATTGCAGTGATACTGTTCTTCACTGTTAAACCAATTTAAATATCTCATCAGTAACATATCTATACAGCTAAACCCCGATTCTACGTTTTTCAATAAATTTAAATATGCAAATAATAGCTGATTTATTCTTACAATGAAAGCTTCTATATGCATTTATAAAATGGTAGCACAAAGTATTAAAGGCCTCATACAATATTTTGCAATACATCTGACATAATCAAATCGGATGATCTACATTTAAAACTATGCAGTGTTGCAAATTTGAAAAACTTAAAAATGCAACTTGTAAGATTTAGAGAGGCAATGTTATTTTTATTGTGTTTTTTTAATGCTATTTTATACGTGCCTGCTTATTATCGGACGATATGGATTATGAAATAAATATGAATCAAAAATAATACAGACTGACAGCTCTGACTGTTCTTGGCTACTTGCAAATACTATGTTACCACGATTATGATCATATATTCGAACGTGGCCATTAATTATTATTGTTTAGCGTGGTATAGTAAATCATTTTTCGCTGATGATGGAGCATAAGACTGTCACGTGTACAAGTTGTAGAAAGAAAACGAATTATTTTTTTGTAAAATAATTCATCTAATCTCAATCAATTTATCATCACATTTATATACCTCCGCATTATTTAACACATTTTAGTATTACCTCTTTGAAAGGCGAAACATAAAATTAAAACGGCATATTTGTGTTATCAATTAAATAGCAATATTATGTGTGAAATCGTGGAGTTTATCCAGGAGTGGGCTGGACTGGGCTCGGAAGGGCTTGCGCGAGTCCCTTGTAAAAATTAAAAATAACTATTCTCAGAACAACAGTGATTGCTGTGAATGTTTTACATGTATAATGAAACAAAAGACATTTTTTGTTGTATTTGGAAATTCCTCGTAAAATACATTTATTTCGAGTGTATACTAAGAAATAATTTAGTTGTTTTTTAAATATAGTATATACCTATGCCAATATATTTTAATATAAAAAAGTATATTAATTTCGATTGTAATTTTGATTGTAACGCTTTTAATATTGCTTACAAATGACAAAAACATCCATCCCTTCTCCGAAACACCGCGAATAGCTCTCATGTTAACCGAGACCCTTGTTAACATTTTGACAGCCCACCGCTGAGTACACCATAATAATATTATAGTAAAAAATGGCAAAAATTATGGATTTTTTTAAAGCTATATTTAAGCATCACGGCACCAGCAGAACTACAAAAATTAAATATAAATAATAAAATTCTAGTCAAACTAAATATTTATTTTGTATTTTTTCTAACTGTGATGAAGATCACTAAGTATATTACAATTCAAAGAAATACATCACAAAAGCATTCAAACTTCTTGGGAACCACAAACAATTAATTGTTTGGTTTCTAATCTCAATCACTAGAATACTAAATTAACAAAAGACATGAACAAAATTAATATTTTAATAAATGAATCCAAATATTGTTCGTATTCAATTGTATAATAGTAACTTATAATATTTTTGTATAAGTGCTTTAAGATCTGTGACATATGCATGTGCTTTTGTCTTATTATCATAGATATTCATAAGATGTTGAATTAGTAAAAAAAAATCTTTATTAGATATAAAATGCATTTAAACTTTTTATACATTTTGCTTGTAAATAAAAAAGTAAAAAAATACTTGTCCCGACAATAATTAATTATCGAATTAAAAAAAATAAGTAGCAGGTAGTTGGTAATGTTTATGCACGTTTCTGAGATAAATATTAAACATTTTTTTAAGCGATCAATAATTTAAAACGACATATTTGATTTAGTAACTATCTAATTCTAACTGTTTTTTATTGGTATTAATCATTGCATATATTTTTTTATTACTAAGCTCCCGATTAAACATTCCAAATCTACTGCCTACGTATTCGAATGGATGTTTGGGCCATTTATAAAACATTGTATCGGGTGGAGATCTAGGTATGGCGATTATATCAGATTGATAATAAAGTTGTTTATAGTGACAGGTACTATTTTAAAGTGATAAAATAATAATGGTTATTTGAACGTCATAAAAACCAGTCGGAGAACATGCTGAGTTGTCTTAGGTGACCGTTTTAGTGTATAAAATGGGTTGATTTTTGTTTTATTCTTAGTTTTTGGTAGAGTACTTATACCATTATTGTCATTATTCAAATGTCAAATGAATACTTAGTACGACAAAAGGGTGAATCCAGTATGCACAGTAAATGGTCTGAATCAATTTAAAACTACTGATATAATTAGACTTATTAGGGCATAGCCAACAGATTTACAATCATCACAAGTTATTCATTTGGTTTTATTACAGAAGTTTTTAAAACAAAAACCATTTAACTGTCTAAACTTTCTTTGTTTCAATAAATATTGATTGCGGTATCTAAATTAATGAATGGTGCTACTGTTTAATCTGAGGTTTTAATGCATTGAAAAATATACAAATAAATCATAACTTATATGCAATAAATGATTTGAAAAATGCATTCAACGCAAATCTTGTATTTCTATAAACGATTTAAAAACAGTATGACAATAAACAAAAACGTTACACGTAATATCTTAAGAACTTATTAAATAATTAAAAAACTTACCAGATGCTGTTTTGGAGAGATCAAAACCTTCTTTCTTGGGGGCTAACAAATGTGAATCTGTTGAATCTGCAGCAGGAGGAAGGCGCGTTGTCAAGGAACGAGGGCGACTCGGGGGCCTATCGACACCAATCGGACTCTTGCTGGACCTTGTCAGGGAAAGTGCCTGGCTCTGAAACAAATACGGTAAACACGATATTATTGATATGTCATAACTTTATGAATAATATTTAAAGTACTCAAGCTTAATTTTCAAGCTTTTTTTCTCAAATACGAGAAGAGTATTTTTTTAAAGTTTCTTATATCACAGACCGGATGAATAGTAACACAATTTTCAGAGGGGATTGATTAGATAAGATAATTGTCTGTTGCAAAATTAATAGTTGCATTGCACATAGTACAAGTTTTTTTTTATGACAATCTTTCAGACATACTATACAAATTCTCAAGTGACTTGAGACTTAATAAAACCGAACCTGATCTTGAAACAAGATTTAGAACATGCAGTTTAATATAAGTTTTTAACTAATACAAGTTTTAAACAAACAATAAATATATATTAAATGCTTTTAACAGTTAAATTACTTAACATTGATCAAATATAATGTATATAGTATGATAGAAAAAATAGTTTGGTATTATTTATGGTGCATTAATTTTTAATTAGCTTAGACTGAAGTAGTTTTGTTTATTATAATAGATTTTATTAGATAAAATCTTGTAGATAAATCATATTTTCAAAACGTTGAACAAAAAATTCTACACGAAACAATATCTGATTAAAATTATTGTCAATTATTTGCAATAATAGCTGATCATTGATAGTAAATCAACGAAGCTTTTTTCTGTTTTCATTCATAAAAAAGAGCCATTTGCTACAGATATTATTATATCTAACTGTAAAAAATTGCAAAACTTACTTGACATAGATTTGTTGCGTCCTTCACACTTTTAAATTTATTTAAATGTTCAATCATAATAATTGATTTCTTTTAATTTTTATATTGGAGATTGGAGATATCAAACGGATAATAAAAAAAATATGCTTGCATTACAATGCAAGATACAATACTCGCGCATATTTTGCTGAACATAATCAATTATACCTTTAGATCAAACTTCTGCAGTCAAATATACTATTGAGCTACAAAATCAAAGTGACATTTATAATTTTATGTGAAATTAAATATTCTACCTTTAAAATAACAATAAAATTGATTTTGCTTAAAATTCCTTTTCTCATTTTCAACGTATTTATCATGTTACCATACTGAAACATTGCAGATCTGGATCGGCCGATTCTAATTTTTCATAACTTCACTAGAAAATTCTAAAGTTGCTTAACTTGTTGTCTAACGCGTTTATTTTGGTAATATTAAGTCTTATTAAATTTTTATTGTCTAAGTTATCCCAAGACATCAAATTTCAAAACCGGACAATACATTTTTGGTTGATTGAATAGAATATATTTGTTTCGTAGAAATCCATTCTAATAATAGTATTTTAGATCTACGTTTTTTTTAGTTAATAGCTATTTTAGCTTAGCAGACTTTGTCTGGACAAAAAGATGAATAATACATTTTTTTGTATTATACGTGATATATGATCTCTTTGAATAATATACAATAAGTGGCGAATAAAGCAAATTAGAGTCCCCAGGCGCAATAAAATTTTGGAGGCCCTGTTTTTTGGATAACATAAAAGCGTCGGAAAATTCCAAATAAAATAATAAAAACCTGAAAAAAAAGTATAAGTATATGAATTAAATTATATAAGTTATTTTTAATTCCTGAGACTCGGAGCAAGAGCGATCCTCGTTTGCTTATAAGTTTTATTATACAATATTAAAGAAAAAAATTAGCCCAAAAACTGAATAAAAGTATCTTTAATACAATAAGAAACAATCACTATTTTTTTGACAATCCAGTTGCTCCTGAGAGTAGTTATCATTTATTTAGATTTTAACTATTGTCATTAAGTAATATATAAGTTCCCTTTTGTAGTTTATCAAAAAAAAATGAGTTTTATTTTTATACGGATAAATTTTTTTGAAAACGTTAGATAATCATTTATGCACTTATATCGTATTAACTTTAAACTCGTCACACGTCATTATTGTAATGCCGAATTTGATAATATGACAAACGACTTTATTTACTTGTAGATACTTAATTATAATACGACCAATTCTATGGGAACACCCCTAGGCAAACTATGAGTAAATATAAACAAGATTCTGAAACTTCGATTTTAAAATGAGGGGTTATTTTTCTTAAATTAGTTTAGTGTTTTATGTTAATTAAATACATTATTTAGAATATTTTAATTACAAGTAATCGCGATTCCCGCGAGTGTGTATACGGCCAAATTTCCAGTCAAAGTATGTAGAACCATTACCTTCAAATATCACTTATTTCTTACAACCTATGGAACAATGCCCAATAGTGGTATTCAAGGTTTATTATTTTAGAAAAACAATGCGCGAGCTCATTAAAAAAAGATGGAGATACCAAGCGGGCTAAGTGAAAACAATTTAATACAATAAAAGCACACAGTCGTGTTTCTCTTATCGTGACAATATACAGAACTTAACCCCCGCAATTAACCGTGCGGGAGGTTACATGGATTTTTACATTATAACTTTGAAATTTATCCGACAGTTACGTTATACAACCGTGTAAATAAAAAGATTACATTTCGTCACCATATAAAAAATATGTGTAGTTCCGTACATTTCACTATAGTTACATGTTTTAATTCAAATTAAATAAATTATCAAATTTGATGGGAGAGAGTTATGACATAAAATTGCCGACCTCTGCAGTGCAGCGTAAAGATCATTACTCTAGCGATCCCAGCAACATCAATAACAACATGTTTTTTTAAAAATTAATTTATCTTGATTTCTTGGGCATGGGTTTTCATCAGTGTTCCCTCTAAGCTGTGCGCGCGCACACAACTCTCCGGCCTCGCGCACATGCATTAGAATAAAGCGCACAAATATTACACCAGCTATACCATTACCAGAATAAATAAATTTTCATTACATAGTGTTGTTAATTATTGTCATTATAAAAAATAACCATTTCGTTAAGTAGGTCTTAATACCGTTATGTAGCGCACAAATTTCTTAATTTGCTTACAAAGTTGCACAGCCAGTGTATTTTGCGCACATCACATTCGGAAAATTAGAGGGAACATTGGTTTTTATTGTGTCTAATTTTACCGAGTTGATTTTAAATGATATTGAAAAAATCCCATAGGGTTCAGTGCGTGATTTGAAAATTTCGATATATCTGGCGTTTCGGCTTTTATTATATTTTTGTATTAAAACAAAAACAGGATTTATTTCGCTTTGTTAAATAGAATAACAAAAAATTGTTTAAATTAAAATTGAAACGTATTTTTTTTATTATATCTTATGCTGTCTTCACAGATTAACTGTAAACACAACCAAAAGTATAAGAAGAAAATATTTTTTTATACTTTTTTTTTAAGCTTATTATAATAATATTGTATTGTACTACAATCCTCATTGAGTAACCTTATAAAAGTCTTTATCGGGCACCCACTCAGATTAGTTTGATTGTCACTGATCCACAGTAAGTTACCAAACACAAAACGTAGATAGGAAACTAACTATTTAAAACTTGCCGCGGGGTAATTTTAGTACGAGCTATTAATGCTAATATTAATCATATCACCTGGGAACCCAAACAAGTAAGCGATTACGTTTGATTTAATCAATTGCCCTGCAGTGTCGTTTTGTACCGTGGGACACTTTGACAATGGACAAATTAATGTAAATCAAAATGGATTCGATTGAGACGTTATTATTAATTCGCTTTACAGTTACAGATATTTATTTTATTTTTGATTTTTATCTTTGATAAAATTTGCATCGAGTTTTAAAAAAAGCCTGAAGGCGTCAACTCGTTATTTTTGTATAGTTAAACGTCGTATAATACAACATAAATAACTATCATCTATTCCGTGTTAACTATACTTGGTAATACCGGATTTATAATAAATAAAACGCTCTAACTGCATGGATATATAAATATAAAATAGTTTTAATTTACTAGTATGTAACAAACATATTGTGAGTTTTATTTACTACTTTATAAAAAGATATTTCGCAGAATAGTTATCAAAAAACGCCGAATCTTCATTATCTGGATGTTCGTCAAAACGGTACTTCAATATACGTCAATCTTTCGGACCTCACATACCACTAAGCTCACGATTTGTTGCTGCACGACGTTAATGAAACAACTCCTCGAAACACTAAAATCCTCTCGCGGACTACCAGTTGACAATCACTGCAGTAGAAAAGTTACCAATTTATTAAATGTTTCATACATATCTTACAAAAAATAACAAATAAAATAAGTTTCATCCATACTGGTTCAGCGTTCAATGGTTCGAATAACCACATTTACAATTTCATACATTGATTTTCCAATGGATTTATTTGTATCAAAAAAAAAATATTTTCATACTAAATGTTAAGCATAACAGTTAATACCATGCACCAAATATTATTTTTTTATTGGTAAATCATACGAGATAAACTCGAGGATAAATGACATCACATACAATCATGTCGAAGATTTTAAATTTTAAAAAAATCTAAATTTCATATTGTCCTTGCCAGAACATAAAGCTAGACCCATCTGATCGTTAAGGAAAAGCTCTTACAACTAGACCACATAAGACGACACTTATTTTTTCTGGTGTTCTGTTCTCCGTATCCGATTTATTCTTGTATACTAGTCATATCGATAAGCAATTACCCTTCTGTTTTTACATTCATTTTTCATTCCAAATATTTCGTTTAAATGCTGTATTTATTATTGTAAAACTGATCCGAATAAGGAGCGGATGTGATTTAAATCATCAGTAAAGACTTTTTGACGGTCAATATTGTAATAACTCAGTTTGAAGTTTAATTCAGTAGCACTGTGAGTTCATAACGAGTCTCATGATATAAATCAATAAATTGCGAAAACGTTAATTTATAGGAAGTGAAAATTAAAGATTTACATTGAAATGTTGCAATGATGAATCGTTGTAAAAATTAATGATATTCTGTCAAGCACCTGTGGTCCGTGGCATCAGCTCTAACTGTTGTCCATTTTTTCCAATTTTATTTTGATAGGATCAATTAATAACACCTAATAAACAAAACAATTATATTACTGGTCGATTTAAAGTGGAAGTGTTGTTAGAGCTTCTTGTTTGTAGAGCAACCGTCATAAAATCACACAACAAATCTGTTTGCATTTTACAGCTTCGGCCAGCATATAAAATTATTTAACAATGGACGGATTGGGACAGCGGTACTCCAAATATATGTGATGGGAAAATGGTGTTGATATTTTATGAATCAGCTTTTAACAGAAAAACTTTTTAATATTCCTATTTAAAATTAATAATCACACATAAACGACGAGGTTATCAAATTAATTTTCATTTATATTTCACTTAAATAGTAAATTATGGTTAAGTTTTTTAAGGTTATAGCAACTCAAAAATACTGTGTATTTTATAAAGAAAATTATTTACTATAAACTTGAATTGTACTGTAGAGTGTAGACTACCATTTTTAAAAATTACATGCGTTAATTTCAAGCTATTTTTTATGAATATATTACTTAATATATATCTCAATATGACTAAGTACATTTCACATACGAAACAATAAGTCATGTCTTGGGCTTACAACGCATCATTTTTTGAATTAATTTTCGATGAGGTTATCATTTAGAAACATAGCATGAGGAATAGTTTATTTACAAACAGTGCTTTTCTAACATCATCTTATGTCGACTGAAAACAAGACACTCTTAAATGTTTTTGTTTCACCTCGTTTTTGTATACTTCACGTAGAAACCAAACATGATTAAACACCAAAAGAAGCAAACGCTTTAGTTGATCGGACGAATCGTATAATGTGAGGACAAATGTGTATGTACAAAATAGTGTGGCGATAAAATGATACGAAAAAAGTGGTGTTTACAATATCAATGATTAATAAATTGCAGCTGTTTTGTTTAGTCCACATAACTTTTTCCAGTCGTTTGAAAATCTTCTTTTACAATATGATTTATAGAGTGTTGATTGAAGTGCTAACTAAGAAAACATACCACTACCAAAGCCTCAATTATCTCCTACTGTTGTAATGTTGACAAACATAGGATGAAGTTGTTACCCGTATGTTTCGAGAAAGCGATCATAAAATTGCGCACCGACCATCAGGCCCTGGTGAGACGCGCATCAATCAATCAAAATCTTGGATTGATTCGACTGATTAAACTGATTCGTCCAATTATCGACGGAGACTCTTGTCGTTGGCCGCTGTCGATTGTCGAAACATACTTTTTATCAATGGATCAGGGGACCATAGTGCATATTTTTTAATCAGCAGCTGACACCGATTCGCTTCCTTGTTGCTATTTTGGCATCATCAGTATCAAATGATAGATAGACACACACACGAGTATATTCAATATTTCCAAAATAAGTCAAAACTCTAATCGATTATCCATTAGACTCTATTGTGATTTGGAATTAGATAATTGTTATAATAATTATTGTTCTTATATAACCTAAAATAATTATAATTAAGTACTTATTTATTTAAATAAATAATTGTGATTTATAAATATTACTAATGGCCGATTAATCTCGTGAGAGACCACAGGTGCAATAAAATTTGGAGGCCCTGTTTTTCGGATAGCATAAAAACTTAAAATAATAATAAAAAAATCAAAACAAAAAGTATGAGTTACTCTAAAACAAAAGCTATTTTTGAGGCCCCAAGCGCACGCCTCATTTGTTTATAGGGTAGTCCGTCATTGAATATCACTGTACATTTTTATCAGATAAAATTCTTAGTAG
Organism: Himalopsyche tibetana; assembly: GCA_030503985.1. NCBI lineage: Eukaryota > Metazoa > Arthropoda > Insecta > Trichoptera > Rhyacophilidae > Himalopsyche > Himalopsyche tibetana. The sequence continues at coordinate 7,188,790 of JAPJYX010000014.1, forward strand.
TTGAGTAAAGCCAGGAATTTTGTATAAAAATGTAAAATAAAAACGTTAATATTGTACATTCTTTGATTTTACTATGCAATAAAAAAATATTAATTTTAGTGTATTGCAAATTATTTGCAATGTCAATCCACCAATATCTAACGACTGTTTTTTTTACATGAATACAGTTTTCCACCCGTAACGGGTAAACTCGAATAAGATTTTGTAATATATTAATTATATTATGTATATACAAAAAATAATAAGTACATGTGCGTTTAATATTTAACTCAAAAAGGTGTTGAGAAACGAATGCTATCACGAAAATCCCTTAAATTCGTCTCAAACATTTAGCTTATAATTTGCAAATTTAAGCAGCAGAGCAGCAGATACGAGAAATCTCTAATCTCTTATTTTGCAACTAGATGCAATAATAAGATCGATTTTATAGTCATGTATCCATTTCGATAGTTGTTTTAACCGTCTAAATACGTTTAGTTTTGATTTAAACTATTCTGTACCGACAAAGTATCGATAAAAATTTTCATCTTGTTTTGACAGTTACGGCTGACACTAGAGCAGAGATGCACCGATCCAATATCATAGAGTACTTAACGTACATCATTTTTTAATTGTTTGCAGCCAAGCGTGCTTATTTGCATCAAATATCTGCGGTACAGAAAAGGTTGAATGTTTATAAAAAATATCCATATCAATTGCTTAATTGATTTTTATACAGCGTGAAAATCAGTGAGTAGTTCTTGCAATATCATGGACCACCATGTCACAATCATTGTCGTAATAAAAATCATAATAGAACATTAGCACAGATAAACAAGGCGCTAGGCTAATATTAGCGACAATGTGACACTAGACATTACTTAATAGTGATATGCAGAAGAAGCTCGCACCAAATCGCGATGGAATTCGTAGAATCGTTTGACCTCGTTTAACCCAGATTACTCTCCAGCTATTGATGTGATTCTTTAAGGTACCCACAGACAAAAGGCTATAATATACTACTTTGTATAAGACGTTTATCGGGTCGTGGTCGTTTGGTCAACTACGTTAGCTTCCGTGACAGATGTCACGGGTTTGAGTACCAGTACGAAAGGCATTTTTTCAATCAATTTATCGATTTCTGTTTGAAAGAATGGGTGTTTGTAATATCTGAAAATCTCCTCTCTTCCAATCTTAAAATAACAAGAGTGATTAGTTACACTATACTCTTGTCTTGATCCTATCTTTCTATCCCTAGTACTCTCTTCGAAAAAGAGAGGTTGTGAGAAACATTCGTTCGGAGGCCATACGATCTTGGGAGATTGGGATATTGGGAGTGGACATAGATTAAAAAATATCTGTTTATATGTATATAATACTTTATAGTTTCAAGTATCAATTAAGATAGTTTTTGCAATGGATTTGTGATTGAAATCTAAAATATTCAATATAATAACTGTTTGGAAAAAACAATATATCTAGTTTTTGATCAAACCAAATTCCAACATAGGCGTATGAGTAATTTGAAATCTCATTAAAAATCTAAATAAAAAAAAAATACTTAAAAACAGACCGTATCATTAAAATTTCTCCCGCTGTGGTCTAGTTGGTAAGAGCTTGCTATACCAACCAGGTGGGTCTAGGATCGATTCCCAATAAGGTCAATGTCAAATTTAGATTTTTAAATTCAAATTTGAGACCTTAGACGTGGGTGTTCTTATCGAGTTTTTCTCGTATGATCTTTCAACATTAAAATATTTTCCGCAATGACATTAACTGTAATACCATTTTTTTTTCATTTAAAATATTCAAATTTAATTCAAAAAGACAATCACAACAAAAACAGTATCTCTAAAAACAGTCTATCGGTACCCACTATTTTCTTTCTGGAACAGTATTAAAACTTTTACTGTAGTATAACAACGTTGTTAATTTTAGTACCATGGCTCGACACGTCAAACATTTTATTTAGGAATATCGATGTATTCAAGAATTGTAATGATGCGATCCGTTTGCACTATGGTCTACAATCACCTTAACAATAGACAACCACCGTGGTACGCTGTGGTCAAATCAACACGTCTTCTTATCCGGCGCCCGGAAAATTTAATACCTACCTATTGCCTTATCTGTCACAATCTGCGGTATGAGTTCTAATGGATTTCGACAAAAAAAATCGTGGCCGCCATTTTTTTAATAATAGCGTACGTATTTCTGTTGGAGTGTACAGTAAAATAATAATTTGTTGAACTACATAAAATGAAATTATTCGCATTTTATATTGCTCAATATAATACCAAGATGTTTGGGAAAAGAACATTTACAAATAGATCCCGTTTCTATAAAATCTCAATTATTTATATCAAATGATTGTTGTACGTAAATCAATCATACAAAATATTTCTCTTCAATTCATGTAAACAATTAATTATGTTAAACATATGTATCATTGTTATTTATTTTTACTCTAGGAATTAAAAAAGTCAGTTTATCGTAAAACCACTTGTGTATCATGATAAAAAGATTAAATTAATAAAAGAATATATCAAATTTTACGTTGGTGAAATGGCATACTTTATTTTTAATAATTATATTGCATTTCTATTATATTAGATTATTTGAGTTGATTAGAATCATAGCTCATATTCCACGAAAATCAAGTTTTGAAAAAATTCAAAAAAAAAAAAACACGGAAGAACTATTTATTGAAATTATATAATATGTTATCATGAATATTTATTGCAAGAGAAGAGGAGCACTTTTTCGGAATGAAAATTGAAAAATACTGATTGCCGACTGGTGATTTCTAACTATCTCATACCAATTACGAATAAATGACTCTAAGCTAACAAAAATCAAAATGTTTAACACCAGTCACTTACTTATTCAGAATTGGCACTGTAATTTTTTAATTGTTTTCAATGCCAATTTCTTATTGCAACATTTTTTTCAGTTGATAATGCTCACCATGAGAGAAACCGGTCCTGATCTTTGTAAATAAAAGTGCAAATTAGAACAAACGAATATTGTATTATTTAATATAATGCCTTTTCACCAAGTATTGAACACCCTATAAGTACTAGTATCAATATTCTCACATACATATTGTAAATGAGATAACAATTTATTTATGACTAATAAAATCATAAAGCGCGATTTCCTGACACTTAACCACGTGATCAATTCTTAGCCACAACTGCTTCTGGACGGCAACAAGTATTTATTATTATTTATTAAAATCGTGGCGTTTGAAGAGGATTGAATATAAATCATATTCATGCAATATCCCCTAACACGAAAATAAGTGTTTTTCAGTAGTTACTAAAAGTAACAACAGATGACTTTGTCAACCATATTTTACTATACATTATAATAAAATTCAAACTAAAAAGAATGATACTGTTTCGGAGTAAAAAAAGATTATTCGAAACTGATGAAAGAAGAAAAATGGCAATATGCACATCACTACAAGACAATGAAAAAATTCAGTGGCTTCGCGGTATTCGAAAGGACAATCTAGATAAGGTTGGAAACATGGTAAAAATCTATAATACATTTTGTATTAAGGCATTTAGAAAAGTTGTGAGTATATATATTATTTCATTTCTTTATAATAAAAAAAGATGCTGATGCTAATGCGACAAATATTTTTTAATTGAAAGATCATACAAGAAAAACTCGATGAGAATTTATTGTAAGTCACTCAAGATAAACTCGAAGTAGATTGACATCACAAACACCCACGTCTTAGGTCTCTACCAGGAGTCGAGCCCAGATCCACGTGGTTGGTAGAGCAAGCTATAACCAACTTGACGACAGCTAGTTGCTAAGTTAGATATAATATAATTTTAATTTACATTATATATTTTTGTATTCAAAATGGTAGACCAAAGAGATCGATTTAAAACCATATTTAGTTATATTGCTTCTACCTACTTTAGGCGATAAGTAAGTATGAATAGAATAATTTCTTTAAATATATACTAAAAAAACTTTATATCCACAAAATTTTATTTTATTTATAAATAAATATGCTTCAATGAAGGAATATGCACTTTAATAAAAACCTGTTTCTTAAAGGTATTGTATTTTATTATAATTACATGCGTGTAAAGTGATATACAATGGTTGGTATTAATAAATCTCCAGTTGTGAGATTCGAGCTGTTGCTTGTACAGTGTTGATATATCCATATAACGGATTCCTTCGCAGATGATTCCTGGCAATTGATCGATACGAAGAAATCACAGCCACGGGTCACTTGATTGAACGACTCATTCTTTATAGGCACTCAGGGTTGACAGACGAGACGGTCGTTCTCAAAACACATCTAATTAAATGCTATCGGTATACCAGAATTATTCGTGATGTGTTTAGAACTAATTTAATTAATTACAAGAAAAAAATAAATAAATATAAAAAGAGTATTTTTGGATAAAGTATAATGTCGAATGTGCAATCAGGGGAAAAATTCAACAGAAGTATCGAATAAACTGAACAGCTTAAAAAAGTTTGTAAATATCAGGACTACATAAAAAAAATAATTTAGCTGTCAGAAATATGTTCTTTCAAAAGTGTTCATGACACATAAGACTCAAGCGGGAATTCCCAAAGGCTATTTTTTTGTTACAAATGGTTAATTTTGCTAAATTAGAAGTACTTGATGCGGTGTTTCCCAACGTGGGGTGTACACCTCACCGGGAGAATGGAGGGGGGGGGGGGGCAATGCGCAAATCTGAGAAAATTAGAAATTTCTATGATTCCTCAAACTTTTATTGACTATGTATAAGATTTTGATTGGAGAAGGGGGACATGAGCATTTTTAAAGGGTCGAAGTGGGGCGTGGCACAAATAAGGTTGGGAAAAACTGACTTAATGTGTGAATTAAAAAAAAACAAAAACTAACACTACAAATACACGTAATAATAGTATTTAAATTTAAAAACAAAAATAAGGACGTATGCTACAAATTTTGCAATTATTAACCTTATATATTTATTTGCTTAGAGCAGCGGTCGGGGAACTTTTTTATCAATTACCCCAAAAAAAAAATCGTAAGTCGATATTACCCCCTCATTTTGAAAAGGAGATAATCAATGTGAATTTGAATTAAACATTTTTAAACATTTTTACAAAATAGAAATTCTTTCCCCTTCAGGTTTTTGAAAATTTCTTTATTACCCACAAAAAAAATCATTTTTACCCCATTTGGCGTAATTTACCCCGGTTCCCCGACCGCTGGCTTAGAGAGTGGCTTTAAAAGTTTGTACAGCTCTTGCAGTATACATTTTGTACGTAGGTTGAGTCATAAAAATGATCGGATTAACGATTCAAAAATTTATTAATAATCAAATACATTAATTAGTATTCCATAAAAGATGACATGTTTTTAATACAAACGCCCGCCGCGTTATTGTGAGCTAGACCATTTTAATGAAACTTCGTCGTTCTCAAATGAAGGAATTAAATCACACCTCATCAGATCTTCACTCATACAACGAATATTCTGCTATTAGAAAACGGCTCTTTCAAAAACACATGCCGTAAGTATATGATGTAATCAAAGAGCAAAAATATTTATTGGCAATGAAAGTTTTGATATCGTTTCACAAGATTGCTTTTACATTGTAAATGCATAAATTTGAAGCTAGTAAAGCCAGACAACCCGGCTATGCAAAAATCTTACATCACTGTACAAACGATTGATATGTATGAGGAGCAAACATTCAAAAAGTGTTTTGTCACAATTTTTGAAAAATGGCGTTTTATATCAATTCTGATAGCCCATAATAAAACCTATGAATGGAAATCAAAATTAGTGTTCAAAAGGGTTTTTTTTCATATTAAAATGAAATCATAAAGTTGACACATTCATACAAACCGTCACTTTTGCAACACTTAAATCATCATTTTCCAAGCTTTGTATTTGTGTGACAAAACACTTTTTGAATGTTTGCTCCTCGTATATATTATTTTTTTTCACCAGGAGTGAATTAAATTTTACATCTTATAGCTAAATTATAATATGTATGCCGTATGGCTAATTTTATTTAAACGTACAAATCTGTTTTTTTTTGTTTTTTCTAATAAAATAGAATAGTTTTTCATAACAGCCGTTTATTATCATTTCTCAAAGATTGACTTCCTTTTCTCAAATCAAAAAAACCATATACGTCCCTTTGTTTATTCTGTTTTTTAAATATAGTTGTGATTTTATAATGAAAAATCACGTATAAAACTAGCATCAAAATGAATTAGACAACGTTATGTGATGTAGATGTATTCTTGATCTACAAAATTATGTAGACATGCAGAAACGTTACTAGATATTGGGTATACCGACCAAGCTATTGATGACAAACTCGTATGGTTTGAAGAAGCATTTAAGATTATTCTTATTAGTTTTGACTGGTTTAAAAAATATCGGATAGTAAAAAAAAATAACAATTGTGCAATGAGAAACTTTTAAGAGATAGTGTAAAATTTTATTTCATCCACTGGATACATGAATTATTTTATTTCCTATTCAACACAACGACGTGGCGGAATATTATAATTACTTTAAAAATATTTTTTAAACTATGTGAGTTACATCGGAACTTATTTATGTACGTGTCGCATATCATCGATTACAAGAAAACAGTTTTATGTCCTTCGTTACAAATGCACTTTCTTTCTCATAGTATTTTTTAAAACGAGCTCTTCATTGAATTTATAATACTGAACAGTTATATTTTTTAGTAACTTTACATTTATTAATCGATGCTCTTTTCATCGGATTACGAATGCTTTTATGCTATATAGTATTTTCGGTAAACTCCTGATCTGAGAAGGTATTTTAGCATTGGATAAATCACGACAAGAACATATTTCAAATTCATTCTCTCTATCGAGTAACATGTTACTAGATAGTTTCGGCTTCAAAAATATTATACATATATACATTCGTATAGCATCAATGAAATATCTTCATTACTTCAACAACATCCATTGATGTTTTCGTTGTACATTGTGCAGTAATACGTCACTTACCGCAAGTGATAAGTATGACATGTTCCAAAAAGAAATCTATGCGTTGATTTCGTTGGGTCAAACAAACCAATCTGTTTAATGGACCGTCACAGGAGTCCTCAATAAAATTACTTTCACCCTAATAACAAAGTATCTGTTAGAGATAGCTATATTATGTACTAAATACAGACCGCAAGTATTAAATATCTGTATTTAAATATATTTTTATATACGGTAGTTGGCACCTGCATGTTAAATATTACAAGTTAAAATTGGTCAACAATAACAATTTAAAAACGTCTTGAAACACATATTGCAAATACTTTTCGAAAATCACTTTAGAATTTAGTTATTGCATTGTGAACGGCGGCCATGAAATAACGGCTGCATACGCATAACGGGTGGTAGTTCAACAACCAATTATTAGAACATAGTCTAAAATTTTATAAAAAAATACAATTCGTGATAAAAGTATCATCAAAACGATTGTGAAACAAAAATTAAGTATTTTCTGCTATTTACATCCATCAAAGAAGTGAATAAAAATTTGGAAATTATTAAACTTAATATTATCTGCATGATAATATTATTAAATACATTTGTAATTTTTAAAATATTTTAATTATTTACCCTTCTAAAACAAATTATGTATAGTCATTTATGTTGTGTTTGATATGCAAATATAATACAATATGGCAGATAAATAAATAATCATTTGTTTGCATTAAGCAACTCTTGGTAGCTTCCTGACAAAGTATAATTAGACAAAATTTACAAAGATCAAATATCGCAATGCATACATTCATTAAATTTAATAACGTCTTAAAAATATCACAGCCAGCCAGCAACCATTCAAACACAATCACGGCTGATTGATAATTTAAAGAAAGAAGAAGGCCAGCCATACTAATGTAAAAAAGTGCGCGCATAAAATGACAGCTGAGGTTGCGCGGCTTGCCCGATAGATAGCGCAGCCAGCAGGTCTGAAATTGAAAATGGAACATATTTTCAGGGCTACAAAAATGGAAGAAAAATCAAACAATTCACAATTAAATTCACGTATTCAATATCCATACTAAATATAATTTATTTTGACATTTTTGTTTCATTAAGTTGAGGAAACACGTTAGAGACGTAAAATTCATGTGCAGTGAATTAACTTTTTCTCCATAAAACAGTCTGTCTTAATTGAATGGATAATACGAATACCTATTACAACACTGTACCGTATTGTCGCGCGCAAGTAATAAGGTTCGCCAAAATGTTTCTTTTCCAATTAACTGGAACAATTTTCATAAAAGCAGACAATAGTAAAACCAATTCAGTGGCCATGGAGTAGGTCGTAGTATAGAAATAATTATGTGTCAATATCAAGCAAGAACTGAAATTTTTGGAAGTAGCGTATATTGCTATTCTTCTTAAAGTGGATAGAAGACGGCTGTAGATCGTATTATTTTTTTGGAAAACATATAACTTTACGCCAACGAATAAATCAAGAACTCACTTTTAAGAAAACTTCAAGAACTTCAAAAATCAAGAACTTACTTTTTACTAAACTGATTTTTGAAACTACATTTTTCAAAAGAGCGAAATACAAACTTGAAAAGGTATCGATTTTAAATAAGTAGATTCAAATTCATATATATAGTCTTAATCGATATACATTTTTAGTAAACAATTTTTTTTCGTTCCCTGAAAAATGGCCAAAAACGAGTTATTCTTTCATTCGTTGACAATTATCTTTTCTCGTTTTAGTGTACCAATATATTTTCTGAGCCACTATTCAATTTAATATGGTTTTGAAACCTTCTGAGAGACGGTTGTAGTTTAATAATCTTTCAATTTATTTATTTTGGTAACCCTGCATTTTTTTCCTCGTGAGTAAAAGAGACGCAGCGTCGGTTTGCGCAGATAGGGTTAAGTGGGATTAAACATGGCGTTCATTAAGAAGATATGAGGCGCGAGTTGAGCGCCAACCACAGCTTCTGATTTATCGCTTATTGCTGCTGCTTATTTAGCTATAAGACAACCAAGCCGGAGAAGAAAATGAGATTTTTTATTCGGCTAAAACGAGAGGTGACGCAAAGAATAAAACAATTTTCATACCATACAATGTTATTATTATTTTAAAATTGAATTTTAAATTATTGAATAGAAAGAGAACATTAAAATGTAATATGATGTGATTATATAAATTTTATAAATAAAAAACCGAGGCGATGTGGCTCAGTAATTACTACAAATTCATAAATAATATAATACATCTTTTTCGGTTAAACAATATCTTACTGACAATACTTACTATTTACCACTACAAAGTGACAATATAAAATGTCTGAGTAAGTATAAAACTGTGATTGTTAGCAGCTCAAAAATTTCAGCTTTTTAATATATATGTATTATGGCTGTTCAGTACATTTTTAAAACAATATAAATTTATTAATTATACAATTAACCAAAAATATGTTTTGATTAATCTTATTTCACGTTCAAATTGTAAATATTTTTTTTTATGTTTAAGACTAGTTAGGATAAAATTAGATTATTCTAAATTTTCTTTTATCTAATTTATTTTAACTGTACAAAAAAAACTTGAATGTTAAAATAAATTTTTCGTTATTCCTTTCTTACAAAACAACAAAAATGTAAAAAAATAAAAAAAGTCATATTTAATTTTAAAAATATATTTTAGTATTCATCTATAAATTTTGTGGAATTTAACATATTTTTTCGATGTTTCAATTCATCACAACAATTCTTTTGTTAAATGATAGCCTATTACATAAATATTTATGGGGATATAACGCAACGGGAGATATGGCAACACATTTTTTTTATTCAAAAATGGAACATTTTCTAAATGTCAAATTTACAGAACGATTCAACGCCATGTTTTTTGCCGTACACACGGATAATAGAATAAGAACGTATGTTTTTAAAATTGTATATCCATTTTATTGTCAGCCATTGTGGTTTATCACTTATCAGCTGCCTGGGGCGTCATACTAAGCTCATCTGATTTATAATCTACAAGCCATAAAAGTTTACAGCGTCTTCGTAATAAAGGTGTACATATTTCAAATTTACGTGTACAGAGACCATACACAGAAAATATTATTTACCCGAGAATTACACCGCATACTTACAAAGATGTGAATGTGTGAAAATTTCGTAATAGGTTTTAAATATTGAATTATTTTCATATGTATCAAAAAAGTATGTACATTGAAAAAAATGATGAGATGTCATATGTATATATTATAAGTAAGGTTCGAATTTTCCGGTATAGGCATATTAGGCAAATTATTTTTGAAACAGTTCTTTGATTGTAGAACCTCTTTAACACCATAAAAACTGAAATTTTCTACTACATCTTTATAATAATATAAACTGATATACGCTGTCAACTTTTAACGAAATTTTATTCTACAAACAGTTATCTAGTCTTCTAAATGTATCTATAAAAAAAATATTTAAAATAAGGCAACAACATACATAGATTTTTTAAAATTAACTTTGTGTTTGTAATGTATTTCATCACACAATTAAATAATTATAATTAGGTAAAGATGAGTATATTTGGCTATCAAAAAAATATTATTTGTTTGAGATAAAAATAATTATTACCAAAAATGTTAATTTACAGCATCCGAATAATAATAAAATGATACTGATAGCATTTATTACTCAGAATATAAGTAAAACTACATATACCAATCATTATTAGAAATGTTTAAAAAACGTTATTAAAATTCACATGATTCAGTGAAAAAATACTAAACGATATGTATTGAAGCCATGCAAAAATTTCCCTTATCCAAACTGTATGAATATTATTAAAATTAAATATTGGATTGTCATAAATTTACCAGTTTTATTTGTATTTTGATTTTTTTCAGAATTAAATAGGGAATTTATTTATGTATGCATACAAACAACTCTTGTCATTAGACGAAGATGCTAAAGATATGTTTTCTGCGCACCTCTGTTGAGTTTCAAACGATTTATGGACTAGTTTGTTATGTTCACAGTTCTTGCGTTATTCGGTTCAACTTCAATTCCTGAACAGCAATCATGAGTCAAACGAAGTCACAGTTGCAACTTCAAACTGAACTAAACTAGAAAAAACTCAAAGTGGCAGATTTTCTCAAAATGCACAGACAAGATTGCGAATATTGATCGATTTAATTCTTTAAACAAAGCAGCAAAACAATAGTTTATAGCAGAAATGGGAAGGTTTTTATCGCTTTAACCACTTGAATACTAAGCAGACACCGGTGTCCGGAACATATGCAAGCGAACACGGATCTCCAAGACATTTAAAAAATCAAATACTTGGTATTCTAACAGAATATAAGCAATATTTTGATGAATATGTGTAGTTCCATCTATACTGAGTCAATATAGGTTTTTAAAATATCAAATTCGAGTGTGTATTAGGCAAAATTATTTTTCTCAAAAACACGCAGTATCTCTGGAACATATTAATGATTTATTTGCGCGGTATTCAAGCGGTTAAGGCCGCAGTCATGTATATATCTAATAACACTGCATTTAAGAAACATACATTAGGTAAGACTAGGATTTTATGTATTTTATTTTGTATAATAAATAAATAAAAACATTATGCAAAAATGGATGCATCCAATAGGCTGCACAAGGACCTCGGAGACCGTAGATTCGTCAAATAATGTAATTTGAAATACTTTTATTAAAAATGCTTCATTCTCGGTTGCAAAATTAGTCATGTAAATGTATGTTATATTTGATAAGAGTTCCTAAATCATCGTTTTTACTTTTTTATCAGTACTTTTTTTTGCTTAATAATAACAATTTATAAATTTGTTGCTAAGAAGGAGACAGAATTCAATATTTTGATGATTTATATTTTTTTGAGATAATCCATGTTTATGGTCAACACGTGCCGATACAGTTGAACCGTTCTATTTTTGCGATAGCCGAGAGAGTAAGGATTCTTTTATCAATTATTACATGATAAGAGTTTTTTTTTCATTAAAATCGTTATCAATTTAATTTTATAAACATTTTTAAGATTGAATCAAATAATTTAAAATAAAAAACAAATATTTTTATACGAGTTGAAAATAACCATAAGTGACCAATTAAATTTCAAAAATTGTTTTTTTTTAGTCTTTATTTAATTTTCAAATTTGACATTGGCTTTAGAGGTGTTAAAATAATAGCACAGTTTAGCAATTGTTTAGATCTGAAACAAAAACAATTCTGATGAGTATTCTCAATAATCTCAAAGCTGTTTTGCGACATAGGCAAATATTTTGAATACCTATCGATATATCATAAGCCTAACAATGTTTGTTTTCTTTATTTCAGCTGTACACAAAAACGCGCACCCATATTGTATTATTGATGAAGAAAACTTTCGAATACCGAAAAAATAACACTGTCTTATTTACAGATCTAACACGTCAAAATCAGTGTACGGTTCTCAAACTTCTCAGGGAGGGATTTGGTCTTCTTCACTAGTTTTGGATTCTGCCCAAGGATGATTTCCATTCGCGGCCAGACGTTCAGATACTCTTGTCATTCTTCGTGCATCCACGCCGTCATTGGTTTGACTTTGCGTATATTCATGATATTTTTTTTGTTGACATATTTAATGCTCATGGCAAATATTACCTTTTTTAAAAGTAGACCCGATAGAAGCATTGCGTTTATTTAGAGAACAGTTTCATAACTAAAATACCCACTTGTGGGTGTTTTTATATTATTTAAACCAGGGTTGGGGGAGGGGGGTCACTGCAGAAAGCTAAATGAATAAATGCATGGTTGGATATAGCGATATTTAAATCAATCATCTCTATCAATACGTGTTTGTTACTATATTTCAAGATTATTTAAAAGTACATCCGAGAGATTATGCGTAAAATCAATTTGAAATGAATTCAAAAAATAAAATGCACATTTGTATTTATTTTCACTTTTATTTAATAAGATCATCTCTTAATATCTCATCATCTCTTAATAAGATATTATTAAACAAAAGTGGGAATCGGTGCAAATGAGTATTTTTTTTTGTTGAATATAAGGACTTTCCACCAGGTATTGACAATGTACACCCTAAAAGTTTAAATAAATTGACCCTATTTCGTAAAATATATTTAATACTTTCATCATTTAATATGGTTTTTAATGGGAGGTGAGTGTTGAATAATTGTACTGTAATAAAGGAAACAATAACTTCAATAAGGTTCAGAATCACTGATTTTGGGGAATTCAACTCAATAACACTAAAATGAACGACAACAAATTGTGCACAGATGCTCCTGAGACACAATTGTTGATTAGCTTAACGTTTGCTAAGCCACAGAATAATTTTGTACAACATTAACGGACGTCAATATTTTTTTTCTTGGTCGTTTTAAATTTTTTGAATTCAAGATTCTGACGTATTGATAAATCATCATATTGTTTCAATAATTATATTTTACAAAAATACTTCATTATTGTTTTTTTACAGGATACTTGACTTGACTATATTTGTTACGGGAAAGTAATCATTGAAATTATGAAACAGTTGTAGAGCCTATGGTAGACGGTAATCGTCGACGAATGAATCCTGAAGATTATAAGTAACCAAAAAGGTGTTAATTCTAATAAATATGCGATGAGAATTAACACATCACGATGCCACTGTTTTTATGCAGTGATGTACAACCTAATGAATTATTATTATTTGTTTATACAATGTGAGCCAGCTTTTTTTTAAAACGAAGATTCGTTTCTCGAGAAATCTTTTATATTTACGGCTTCTGTGGAAAACACATTTTCCCTAGCTAACAAATGGTTTTAGGTTCGAACCAAAAGAAGTTATTTTTGCATCAAATCTACGCTTAAAAATATTAACTGTAGTATTTTCTCATCGAACTCATTTTGAAGTACTTAAAAATTGTAATTAAATTTGTAATTTTTTAATATCATAAATCGAACGCATTGGCAAATTTTAATGCAAGTTGTAAAGTGAAATAAATATTTTTCAATTATGTTTTTTGTCTCTCACATTTATCATGTTGGTTAGAGCTTGCTCTACCAATCAGGCGGGTCTTGGTTTGCTTCCCTGTATGGTCAATGTCATTCTTTTCAATTTAGATTGAAACTTAAGATGAGGATGTTTGTGATGTCATTTCTCCTTGAGTTAATCTTAAGTGACTTAACTTTAACTTTTAAAAAATTAGCGCTTTGTATTAAAAAATAGTATTTAAAAAAGTATTTTTTTAAAAAATGTGAAAGAAGAATATGAATGAAGGTTATTAATCATAAGTTATCACATATATTCGTTTTCAAAGAAAGGGGACATTAAAATGAGACTATGTTTCAATATTCTGTGAGAATTTATTTTTAACATTTCGGTTGGTCATATTAAAGAAATTATAACCTTAATGCGTTTAATTAAAAAATAGTATTAAAAGAAATACACAAAGTTTTAAATCCATTTGTTTGCACTGCTTAAAAATCATAGAAACATTTCCTAAAAAAAAATACCGTCCCATATGGTAGAAAATTGTTGTCTATCAATGTTAAAATGATGATCATACGTATACCTGGGATTCTAGACCGGTTTTTTTTAAATATTTATTTAGATATATCAATGCAACAGTTGATTCAGAAAAATAATATAGTTACCATTACTTTGCCACTTAAGCCTAGTCTGTGATTCTATAAATTGCATATTTGGATATTTTAATTGTATTACTTTTAAAAACTGTATGAAGTATGAATATTCAACTAAAATATTAATCAATACAAATTAAGTCACAAATAATGTAAATTACCTAGAACTGTAGTAGAATAATACAGTGGTATTCATTTTTTTTAATTAATTGGCTTGACTTGTTTTGATATCAGCTGTTGATGAATATTTGACGTTTTACGAACTACTTGACTTTTTAATTATGGTGGTTGCTGAGATTTTTAATAATTTCGGTTGATTCCTCGATTATTCATGGATTAATTTATTACCAGTATAAAAAACATTTCTTTTTAAATGTTTGTTTTGTGACTAATGTTTTCCATTCATTGTCTGCCAAATATTTCTGATAATGAAACGAAAACGTTTCACTTAAAATTGAAAAATAAATAATGATTTAAATTTAAATAATTTTAAATAATTTCCGTCTCTAGACGAAGTTAAACCCTAAATAAGCAGCCACGTTTTGTACAGGATACATTTAACAATATATTTTTTGAATTGATTAAAACTATATCGGGAAAATCACAGACAAAAATAAAATGTATTCAAGTCTACTCAATCAGAAGATCAAAAACTCTCTCTATAGCTCTCTTAGCAGTCTCGCTAGTCAATAAAAAAAATCAGTCATGTTTCATAAAGCATACATAAAATGATTAAACATTTGTTTTATGAATCAATACAATTTAAAAGAAGCACATACTCTCATATTATATATTCCAAACGATTCAATTGATGATAATAAAATTTCTACCAGCCATCTCAATCAGATGATCCAGAAAATTCTTGTCGAAGAGTTTACTGGTAGCTTACAGCATCCGACTATAATTGACTGACAAAGAATGACTATCTTATTAGAGCCACCTTAACAAGTTCAATATGTAGTTAAATATTTCACGTTTTAGGCGTAAACCACTTAAGCACAGTAATTACCATCATTGTTAGAAAACGTGTGATACATATCGTGATACATTTTATTTAAATTTTAACGAATATTTACTTAAACTTTAGAAAAATCCCCAAAGCATTAACAGCGTGTCCATATAATCGTATTTTTTTATTTGTATAGACTTTGCTTTTAGAAAATTTCGTGTTGTCTTTTCCATTAGCAAGTCTGTAATGGTTGCTCTTTACCCAATTAACACCTTCGCATTTTATAAAACCTTCTTACTTAAAATTGTATTAGAGACGCCATCGTCTTATTAGATTCATTATATTACCAAAATTATCTCCGTCTAAGAAGTAAACCACGAAATTTTGTTTATTATCCAATACAGATGGTGTTTCCAAGCCTCGTTTCAACAATACAAATTAGATTACTAATTAAATTATTTTACACACACTTTCAAAGTATACTCACAAGAAAAATAATTTGACCAGAAAACAAATATTCCTACATTTTTAGTAACGGACTAAAATACAAATTGTAATCAGACAAATTTAATACTAAATAAAGCGAAGAGTTTTTTTAAAGAGAATTTTAAAAAATAAGTAAGAATATAAAAAATCCACAAGTTATCCGTAATATAACTTAAATCAATAAAATATTATTTGATATAATAAAAACTTGTTCACGAAGAATTAACAGTGAACAATTTGAAAGTGCAAATTTAACTTTAGTATCGAAAAAGAAGCTAAAAATAATATCAGCATTTATGATAATCATCTTATTTACTGTAAATATTAGCAATATAATGTAAAGAATTTACTTTCAGTTGGCTAATCGATCTCTAGAGATTTGTTTTGTATGTGGTTTCAACAAGCGAGAATGGATAGAAAGAGACAAGAACGTTACATTATCAAAGACATTAAAGTGAATAAATCGGTTTAAAAAAGTACACGTTTTTTTCAATTCTTGCAACATTTCGCTTTATTTTTTAAGTCACTGGCGAGAAGAAAGAAACCATTCTATTGATGATGATTTCTACAAAATAGCCGAATTTACGGAAAAATGTATAGATTCATTAAAAGTAATCTTTATACAACAAGGATAAGTATTTTTTTATATGATTTAGATACAACATTTGCATGAGTCCCTGTGCAAAATACAGTAATAAATTTTAAATAGATTTAATATGGGTTATCTTTGCTAATATTATCAACAAGTTATAAACATAGATAATTAAAGATAATGAGTGGCTTAAAGTGATTAATTTAAGATATGATTTAAGAGGATTGTGATTGAATCCTTGTTAATTCCATTATCTGAATGTCATTGCAATCGTAAAAATCACTGCAATACAAATGATTAATGAAAATTTCAGGGGTGAGAAACAATCATCACTAGAAATTAAGAAATGTTATTATAATATTCTTAATTGTTGTCACTAACTGTGACATGTACGTATTTCGTTTTAAAAGTATATTTATACTTGAATTGAATTCCGTTGAATTTGTATGGCAGTATCCTGTGACGTAACCAACGTTAAGCTTATCTGCAACTTTTTTTTTGACTGGTATTATCTTAGGAGCAACTGTTCAAGACTTGGTGACAAGAACTGAAGTGGGCAGAATAGACCTGACAGTAATATTCAATTCAACTTTATTATTTCACTTATATCGAATTTATTTTATTTACAAATTGAACTTCCACAAATTTACCGCCTAATCCATCGAAAATATTTAAACTTAATAAATTTCACTCTTTAATAGTATAATGTTTATTTGTACTAGTTTGACTATAAATAAATAAATATGGTGGTATCCATTACCATGTACTTAATACATAATAAGATTTTTTTTGAAAATTAAAAAATATAAAATAAATAAAAAAATAATAATAAAAATTAACCGCTGATTTCAATGTATTATCCATAAATATACTAACATGTATAAAATATAGTATTATTCCATGCACAGTTTAGTAATCTTGCCGAGGTCGTGTACCACTGTTTACGACACCTGCTACAAATATCATTCAAGCGGAGGCCTCGGGTAATCTGTTATATAAAGATAACGATAAAACTATTTTTATTTCTCACATTGAACTGCACTTGCCATAATTATAAACGTAATCGGCAAAATGATAAACTGAACTATATTGTGCTACAAATGTAGACCAATATCCGGGAGTAGTTACGTGCTGTAGAATTATTATATGTAGAAAATTGTATGTAAAATGACGTTGCTTTGACTAATTATGGCAAACTGGAGGCTATACTGTTACATCTTTATTATATTTAATATAAATTACTTTATGATTTTCAAACTAAAGAAAACAATCATTTATTATTTAACCGATAACATTATCACAATTTTTAATATAATGATAGTTTATTAAATTCAAAAATTTCAAATTAATTGCAGTTTCACCGAAACCAATAAAAAATATTCTAAACTTTTCATTTCACTAATATATTGTTTATTTAAAAGTATATTTCGTGTTTAATTTAACATCCAAGTTTATATTTTTTTCTAAAAAAATTTGTATCGTAAAACAATTTTGAGTGTCGTTGTTATTTTTTGGAATATTAACGGATTTTAATATGTAGCATATGGCCTCCTAATGAACGTATCTTCACAGAAGTTATTTTTCAAAGAGACCATTCTTTAATGGAACTGAAATTAAATAGTTCTCTTGACATTCTGCGAAAGATATATTTGCAGGCTTGAAGAACTAAGCTCGTTTAAACTTAAAATATCTTTATATTACATATTTTTTCAATCTTAAAAGCACATCAATATTTCTCCATCCTATCATCCACATACAACAAACACAAAACGATTGACCCACAGACAGCAAGATAGAAAAGAATAAAACGCCTGTGATGTCTGTATGCCTGCTAATACGCTAAATATTTTGATATTTGATCATTGGTGATAATATTTAGAAGTCACTCGAAATTCACTCGAGGAAAAGAGGCATCACAATTTCAATCCTTATTTGAAATTTACTATACTGGAGTTTGATCCCAGACTCTCCTGATCACAATGTAAATGCTCCCAATTAAATCGCCAGTATGTACATATATTAAAAAGTATTTTTCACATATTTATCAATATTGCCAAATAGTAATAACACCATCAATGGTTAATTCGCTGAATGATTTAAAATAGATCCAAATCGACTTGTCCCCAGGAAATGATTGAATAGACGTCACGTTCTTATAATTAAATGCAGTTCATTCATCATTAAAAATCATATTACCACGTCACTATCACAGCTTAATTCACTTATTTATTTTTAATTGTCATTGATAAGAATCGATTTAGGATAATTGTTTTTATTTTATACCGTAGAAAACTAAAGCACATTAGTAGAATAACAATCAGGTAAACAGGTGAAACAGGTGAAACAATCATGGCTAATTATTATCAAATAATAACAGGTATGGTTTCACTTTGGTTGTGTTATTACAATCTGGACTTACTTAAATATTTCATTTTTAAAATGACAAGTACAAAAAATATTTAAGCTCCTTATGCGATAACTGGTACTTAAACAATATTTTATAAATATATTCATGCAGAGTGTACTTATATTTAACGAATGACCTTAACTAAATATGTGCCATAATTCATAAGAAACAATGCCAGCAGATGATACAGAAAGGAAAAAGAAGTTAATTCTGGATTCCACAATAAAATAATAACTAGTAATAAATAGTAACATATGAAAAAACGGGAAAAGCTACAAATGCATAAAACTTCTTACATAACTGTTTGTGCAACACCTACAATATTTCAATAATATTTTAGTTTAAAATCGCGTTACGAACAATTCCTGGTGGGAATTTAACATTGTTGTTTACTTAACGAGTGAACACATATCCGCGATCATTATTCGAAAGGGGTTTTTCTACAGCATTTTGAATCTTCAAAATAAAAAAAAGCTGATTCAAAATTGTTTCAGTAAATAGAAAAAATACAGGAATTCTTCTTGGTTCATTATTAATTGTATACTGTGTTGTATTTTTCTCAATATTTAAGCTTTATATGTTTAAAACTTCCAATACAGTAACTAAAAAATACTTCCGATATGTTGCTGGCCCTAAAACAGTGATGCACAAACCGCGGCCCGCGGGCCTTTTTAAATTTTGTGGCGGCCCTTAAACCTTTTTCTCAAACATATTTTTTTCACATAAAAAAAATATTTAATAAATGTAAGTAAGCTTTTTCTTCAATGAAGGAGAGTAAATCGATACATAGAAACAGGCTTACAAATATTATGTCAGATTATAAAAAAACAAGCCAAAAAGACCAAGAATGCCTAAACTTATGAATTGCATATAAATGATACATACATATTTCACAATGAAACGATTTTTAATAAGCAAGTACTCATAATCCTTTTTCTTTCATGGCTTATTTATTTTTGAAATAACACAAAATAATAATAATAGAACCTATTATTCATTTATCTAAATTCACTTAATCTTTTTTACATGGTTTTAAGGCTGCTTTACATGGAACATACATATGTTCTGTATAAAAAAGAATTGGGCGTACTTTAAATATTTTTTTTCTTTGCGGCCCAAATCCACGATAATTTGTTTTATGCAGCCCGCTAGAAGGTAAAAGTTATGCATCACTGCCCTAAAAGAACCAAGTGAAAAACATGTTTTTTTAAATATTGGTCCTGGATTTTTACCGTCCATCAAAGGGCGGCAGAAACATGTTTTTTACTTGATATTTTAGGGGCAGCAACATATAGGAAGTATTTTTTAGCACCGTATGGGAAGCGTTAAAGAATGATTATCAGAACATGATTTTGAGAAAAAATGCTCGTTAATGTTTTAAATATAGTTATTAACATGAAGAAGCATCGCTTCTTTTTTGATGGAATTTTGTCTTGTCGGTGGAAATTTGCTTACTATCCTTATTTTGTTACTATGATAGTTTTTTAATACGTTGGTTTTGATTGCTACAAACAATTTGTGTAATACATTATTTTTTTCGAATTTTAAATGAATGGTAAAACAGGACAAATTTTAAATAACAATCCACTCGTGTATGCTTAATCGGCTGAGCTCGGATCGTTTCACGGATTCAAATAAGGACAAAACTAAATCCAAAAAAATAAAGAAACGTTTTCAATTACAATCCCCAACAATGCAGCCAGCAGCTGTGGCGAAAAACATAAAAAATGTCAGCTTTTGCCGAAAAGAAAGATGTTATTGAGTACACTTTGTGCGCGAATAATCTGAATTCCTTTTATTCTTATGAAATTACGGTGATTCTGGCGGACACACATTCTCTGGGCGAATACTTACACGATCGTGGTACGCGAGCCAATTTGAATATCTTAAAAAACACATTCTGAGCGCTGCGTAGACTTTCCACGACCGACCTTATTATCGAAATTGATCCCAGACCACGACGCTTAGTTCTGATTGAGTAAATCTTTCTATAAACACAACTGAAAATTAAATACAGCTTAATTTACTGTGTCCAATCTTAGTGCGCTGCAAACAGAAACTTATTGGCAAATCTCAATAAAACTTGTTTTATCAATACTGAATTATATATAATCATATAAATCAAGTAAAGAATCAATTTATAAAATAGTTTGCGCTGAAATTGGAACCCGACACCATTGCGAGCAGATGTAACGAGGTTGACCTTTATTTATTGTTCTAAAAATTAAAAACTTCTTGATATTGTAAATGTTTCGTATTTAATATTTATATATAATATAATCTAGATTTTTTTTTTATGAATACTAATATTAAATTAATCTGAATGTGTAAACACTACTTGTCTAGGTTACCATTTCTAGTTGTGTGTAATTAACGTTTTTTTTAAATCATGTCTTATGAGCTTATCTCATCATAAATTTTGTAACAGAAATACTTGCTAGTCAAATACACAACCTAACTTTTTTAGGGAATGTGGGAATATGAACTAGTAGTTGAATAATCACTCTTGCTATGCTGTTTTTAAGTTCGGAAATGGTGGGAGGAATATTATGCATTAGGGACATCTATTCCTTCGAACACATATATATGTATATACATATTTAAATTTATAAAAAATGCCATTACAGGTATCGAAACACAGTAACTGTAGATAATAACGTTGACCACTCGACCACGGACCTGACAAAATCAGGTTTACTGAATGAAAATGTATTAAATCTTCAATATTATTCACAAAAAATAAAGTGAAAATATTGAATTTAATATTTTTATTGCCTTGTCACCCAAAGTGAATGTGTTAAAAGTGTCCGAAAAATGAGAAAAAAATCTATTTGACGAGAGGTGAAAGCGAGACAGACAGACTGACTAGTGGTGGTTCCCGTATAACCACAAATATTAGTCATACATTATTAACTTTTTAAGAGATTCGATTCAACAAAACTGATACTAAAGAATGTAATATCAATGGTGATTTTTTTGGTTGACAATAATTGATATTCTTAGTTGACAATGTAGCTTATTTGTTGTTTGTCTGTTTATATATATATATATATATATATATTTTAGTATCTAATAATGTATATACTAATTTAAAGAATACAAATTATCTATATTCATCTTTCTTCGTCACCAATCCACACTTCAATCTGAAAATGATTTTTGACAAGTCTAAAAAAACAATGAAAATTAAGAAATTTTTGAACGATACATTTTTTATTCTAGGACTCATATATACAGACAACTATCGTTGCATAGACACTTACTGTCTTACGCACACTTTCTGACAGATACGATATATCTTGTTTTATTTCGGCATAGGAACGCTACCTTTAAATGCGAATTTAACTAAAGACAATCAATTACAAGAGAATGTTTGTATTCTCGTGTGTTTAACGTTACACATCTGTGTAATTTGAATCCTCAATTATTATGTAAAATACCAAAAACAACACGCGTGCGCTTAAGATGCAAATTAAAGCGGCACCAAAAACGAAGTAAATGATTTTTAATTTACCGACTTTGACAAATTAATACTGTAGATAAAATACCGAATTAATTTTGGAAAATATTAAGATAAAAGCTTCTGTTATTATGTGACAGACGAAAATAAGAATCCATTCCCGGATTAGCAAAGCCACAGACAGAAACAAAGCAATTAAACATTGGGCGGGTTTAGCAAAAACAGATGCCATTCAATTTTTACGCGTTCTTTTTTGAAAGCCGAATCTCGACGATCGAAATTTTAAAAGACGAATGAAGTTTGCAAAAGATTGAAGGGATATAAGGATTGCCGAGCGTAAATGCGAAACCGTATAATACAGATTAATGACACCGTCGTTGAGAGTATTACGACATTAATCCGGCGGTTTTGTACTTCGGCAGATACGTTATAAATATATTTAAGAATGCGATTCCATGAATTCAAAATACTTACAGGAGCCGAGCGTGTAGTTTTTATCATATAAACTATATTATGTTTAATTTAAGATTTCGACTGAAGGTGCTTGGTGGAATTTCAATATTAAATTTGAATCGTTCAAACTATGTACATTCTCACAGATTTTGTCACTAACGACCCGGATTTCGCCTTTCGGCATCGTGAAAAAAGACACGTTTACTTTTGCTCATCACTTAATTTCGGAAGAACACGTGTTCATTCAGGAACAAGGGATCAAAATGTTACACCCAAATACGGACAATCATAAGCACTTTTTCCATGAAATTTTGAAAATAAATAGAGCACAATTGCATAGCCTTCCGATTTTAAATGACATATTAAACCTACCGGGATCTCCAGTTCTATACCCTATATAAATATAATCATAAAACCTTTGCCGACCAACAAATAAATATAA
The DNA here is from genome assembly GCA_030503985.1 of Himalopsyche tibetana. Lineage (NCBI taxonomy): Eukaryota > Metazoa > Arthropoda > Insecta > Trichoptera > Rhyacophilidae > Himalopsyche > Himalopsyche tibetana. The sequence continues at coordinate 7,212,219 of JAPJYX010000014.1, forward strand.
TTCTTGAAACTACTTACTACTCAAATCTGTGGGCATTCCCATGAGCTTATCCTTTTCGCCAGCAATGGCTTTAAACTCAATGATACATTTATTTATTATATAAATACGAAACATTCATTTACTAAGCGTCAGTTCAAGTTCATCCGTGCACTTGAACGCCTGAAGATGCCGAAAGGCGAAACCCGGGTTGTTAGTGACAAAATCTGTGAGAATGTACATAGTTTGAACGATTAAAATTTTATATTTTGTTTGTATTTCTACAACCTGATAAATATAGCAATTTGGTACTGCGTACTTAATATAGAAATACGAATAATTTGAACTCGAGCGAAATATTAAAGATACAATAAGCTACGTAACAATCTATAGATAGGTATATGTCACTAAGTTGGAAAAGAATTGAAGTACCTACACATAGGAATAAATTAATCATGCTTCTTTTACGTCGTGGCCTAGTTTAAATTGAATGGTAATAGGGAGCTTGACTATTAACTAGTCCTTGTAAAAAAAGGACTATTAAAGATCGCAAGTACCCAATAAGAAGTAACCATGACTTCAAACAAGACAAGAAGGTTAAAAACCAAACCATCTTAAACGTACAAGATGTATAGCATGTTTAAAATTGTATAAAATATAATATATTATATTACACAATACAACTGATGCCAAGATCCATGATCAGATACAAATTTACAAGGAAAGCGTTAAAAATCTAATCCAGCCTGCTATTAATATTTCATACGGACAATGGATTTCTTGTAACCAGAGGGAACATTGAATTCCTGCTAATCCGTCTGGACTCTGTCGGAAGTTGAAACATGAAAAAAGGCGGAGGGGTATTTTTTACATTAGCGGGGAGAGGCAAGAGAGGAGCTACTGACTATACAGAGTCGGAGCAGAGAATACAAATATTATATTACGTGAGAACAACATTTTACAAAACTCTTATTTTGTATGATATACTATTTTAACAAAATGGAACTAACTGGTAGAATACGTAAGTAAGTAAGTTTTTCAAAAAAATATCGAATATCGTATGCAAATCATAATCCAGGGGCTTCCAAACGTTTTCGCTCCATTCCCCTTTTTCAGTAAATAATTCCTCCCCTATCCAAGATAATCTAACTTCAAAAGGTATATTCGAAATAATACACATATATGTTACATGCGTATTTTTTTACTCTTTTTTACTATGTATTTATGTACATAATAATATAAATTAATTGAAACTAATTTCTACAAATTAGTGAAATCACCTCAAATATATATTTCAACATATTTCAATTAAAAAAAACTACAGGGTATTCAAAAATGTCGTCTACGTGCATTTGAAATAATTTTATGAAAAATAATCCATGAATATGTCGTGTGGTATTTAAAATAATTTTGATAGCGAACTTTGTCGTATCGCATCAATATATAGAATGTGTTCTCTGCCACTGAGGGTTAAACTGTATCATTGGAAGGCTTTGCCTGTATAGAATATTATAGTATTTTTTTCGATTTATTACTGTTTATTATTGAAGACGAAACTGAATTAAGGTAAAATATTAATAGGGTAAAAAAAGTTTAGTTCTACAGTACACTGTAGAAACTTAAGTAAGGTAAAAGCTGTGCAACTAAGTACGTTGCTATTTTTACCCTATTATAATGGAGTTCTACCAAGTAAATGCAAATTCAATCAATAATTAGATATTTTTATTTAACGACCTTATTTTCACATATAGATATTTGTAAACATTTCAGCTCAGTTATAAGTTCGGCTATGCGTAAGAATAAATGTCGGATAATTGGGGCGGGCCTGTTAGTTCACAGTTTGGTGTTTAGTTGATCTCTATTCCGTGCGTCAATTTCATGGCTATAATTTCTCGTGAAAAACGTCTGAGCAAAAGCTTCGCGCGATCAATTTTGTTGAAATTTCGTATGTGGACGCGAGAATGAAGGGCGAGTGACACGTACACGAAATATTAAATCACGATTATGGCATTTTATATTTTTATTCAGCCCGGCCGTCAAAAACGCGGTAACAATGACAGCACACGTCGAGAACAAATAAATAATAAAGATTTTTTTTGTACGAGTTCATTGTAAAGTCACACATGGCAGAAGATGTTTTTATTAACAGGTATCAATCAGCAGGGCTATTTTGAAATGTATTCGAATTTAGACACTTATTAAAAAGGGTGTCAAATAGGGTTTTTAATCCCGGGAACTCGGGATTGAGGACAAGAATTGTGATATTCTCGAAAAAATATAAACTAGAGGAAATTTTTGAAATTCGCGCAAGAGTTAAATAAAGGTCCCAAATATTTTCAATTTGACAATTCCTTAAATTCATGTGTTTTTGATTTTTAAATTCTAGTAAGAACTAAAAAAAAAGTCTCACGTCTTTTTATTTTGGAAAATTCCGTAAATTCCTGGTTTTATGGAATTGGAAATTCTGAGAAGAGCTAAAGAAAATGTTTACACGACCTCTTGGTGAATATTGAATCCTGGAATCCCGGGTTGGAAAAATTGTCAATCCCGAAATCGCGGGATCACAAGAAAAGTTCGGGATTGGATACTTTAGTGTCCAATACTCATCATGATTTTTGAATTTGGTTTTTACGGTTGGTATAACTAAAATGTTATAATCGCGGCTATATTCAATGGTGTTATAGTTGATCTGTCTAACGTCAATGATTAAGAGAATTTTGATGTTTTTTTATGTTTATGTCTGATAAATCATGTCCACTAAGCTTATTAGAAAAATGCTCAAAAACATGCTGTTTGACAAGCTTGTGTTAATTTTGACAGTTTGCTTACAATCTGATGAGTTATTTGGCTTCTCAATATCATTATTGTATAGTTTATGCTTGCAAATGATTATTGTTATACACGTACATCATGATACAACTAATATAAATTGAATTTTGAAGCACCTGCTATAGTTATACGTCAGCCCTTCAATAATAATGTTAATATAATCTTTTATTACATGTTTTTTTTTATATATTACAAAATAGTTTGCATAAGATAATAATATCCGAATGAAAAAGTTAGACGTTTCAAAGTTTACTGGATAAATTCATTTCTCATTATGTGTATATATTTTTTAATTCAATTTTTTTTTCAAAAATATTCGTATTTATTTTTATATCTGAATTAGTATTTAAAAATCTAACTTACTGCGTGAAATAACGGAATGTGTGTACACGTTCAGTAAGATATGTATTGTTTCTCTATGGTATGTAAATCGGACTTTGATTGATTATCTAGTATGGCTAATCCGTTGAACGAACTGTGACCCTAGCAGTCCACATATTAAAATATCTGTACGCTTAGAAATGTACTGTAAATGTTGCACATTACTATCGTGAATCACGTAGAATCGTCGATAGAAATTGAAAAAATATAGACACCATTTACGTATCAGAAGCGTTAAGAAACTGATTCTAATCATGCTTGAATTATTAATGTCAAAATTGAGTTATATTAACTATCCATATAATAGATAATTACGAATTTATTTAACTAATTTAAAAAATATATATTAATGTATTTTATAGTAACTTTTTAACGTTATTGCTTAAAGTTTTTCAATGATTTAGGATGTTAACGCAGTTGCTCAGCAAAATAATAATACAATAAGCATTAATCAATTAATAAGACAAACAAATCAATTTTCAAAAATCCTCTTTGCAGACAGTGGACAAAATCGAGCAATAATTCCTTTTAACATTTCGATGGCTTGAAATTGACGAGTTGATATATTTAGACTCTATTTTAACTTATTAATTTTAAAAAAATATATGAAAAATTCTCTCTCATCTGTATGTCAAAATAGACTTAAATACTTTTTCAACCCTCCAAGGACGAGCGTCACCATATGGTCACACAAAACACCGTTGTCTATTGAGCCCACTATTCATACTTTTTCTACCTGAATATCGTTGCTTTTGCTCATATTTGGTTAAGAAGGGTACGGACTACAGTAAGTCATCAGCCGTAGGAACAGGAACGGTCTCCAAAAGCACATGTGATTTTTTGAATTTCCGTTTTTTTAATTTACTTTTTGAAACTGTTAGATATTTTTTTATAAAAACATAAAATTATTTACAGTTATTTTGCTAATATATTTGTTTTGAAATTATGTTGATCTAAAGAGGTCAAATTGTCAATATTTAAAAAAAAATCACGTTTAGCTATATTTCAACCCCGAATGTTTGCAAGCCCATACGGTCACTTTTGTCCTTACTACTGTCCGTACTCAATATTACACGGTAATAAAAGGATGAGCATGACCATATAGTCATGCGGGGTTTCTATACAACGACTTTGCGTTTTTTTTTTTTTTAATTTTGGATAGGAATAAAAGTTATCCGTGACTTCAATATGGCTTAGAAAATACTTTTTTTATCGGAAAAAAGCTCTCGTCTCTGGAGGGTTAATTTTATATTTTTACAAAAAAGCTTATAATAATCGCCTGTTGCGAGATGTCAATGAGTATAGATTTTCAAGACGATAGCGTGTTGCGCTAAAAGCTATATTTATTTATTTTTAACTATTTTATAGAATTAAAAAAGTACAATACTTTAATATATTGACTTCTTTTAAAATATCACGTTTTCACTGAGAAATTTCTTTTCGTTATCCGGGTGTATTGTGAACAGATAACTTATTATTTCGATACTTATCATCAGAGTTCAATATTATTGTCAAATTTAAACTTTGGATCTAATAAAGATGTCGTGCAATAAGCCGTTAAGATAAATAAAAATATTTAGTTTTATCAGTCTTCTGTATACAAATAAATCACACTACTAATTATGTATTCATTGTACTTTATATTAATAATTATTATTGATATCGAATACAATTCTAGTGTGGCCATGTATAAATAATAGTGACAACCCATATAGTGCTATTGAGATGAAAATATATTGTTTTTTTCAATTATTAAAAATGCAATTTTGTTTTAACTATATCTCCTCATTAGAAGGAGCTACCAGCCAGTTGAATAATAAAGGGCTGAAAATCTAACTTTATGGTATTTTTATTATATTTTCTTATAAATTATATTCACAAGAATTAGGAATATTAGAAATCGTACTATACAGCAGCTAAAACCCAACTGTGTTGATTACTAATTAATATTCATCATTAGTAACTTCTAATAAGTTATTGATTGAATTGGCATTTACTTGGTATAACTCCGTTGGTCGAGTGGTCAACGTTGTTGGCTTCGGCTACGGAGGGCCCGGGTTCAAATCCCGGTACGGACAGTTTTGTAAATTGATTTTTCAATTGATTTATGAATTTCTGTTCAAAGGCATGGATGTATGTGATGTCTTGAATTCCCCTCTCTCACCTATCCTATCCTATGAACGGGGCGTATCGAGAGCGATTAGCTTACCACTAATCCTGTCCTAACCCTATCCTTCTATCCCTACTCTCTTTAGAAAAAGAGAGGTTGAGCAACTGAGTAACAAGCAGTTCTCGTAGAAACACTGTTGAGATAAACTCCATTAGGAGTCCATATGCTCCACATTGGGAGCGGACATGGTTAAAAAAAAAAAAAAACTCCATTGCAGTAGGGTAAAAATAGCAACGTACTGTTTTTATAATATTATTAAATAGCTATTTTGGCGTGTTCCATCGTCAGGACTCGTACAGCCGTAAAAATAATAGTTCTGGCGATGGCGCACGCCGAAATAGCTATTAACTAATATCATAAAACTGTAGAACTAAATACGTTGCTATTTGCACCCTATTATTCTTATCAGTTACTTCATAACTAACTTCTTCAAGCTGGAAGGTTAGTATATTAATGAAATATTATAAACGCGGTAATGTGGTTGAACATGATGGTCATATTTTCGCAACGAAAAAAATAATGCATTTCCATTATTTGTACGACTATACTAATTGAATCAGACGGTCTGTTCGGAAATACCGAATTTGTTACCAATTTACCTCATTCTACTGGAAACAAGGAAGTATGAATTGTATAGGTCTTCAATTATTCTTATCCTTTTTTTCATTTTGCATTTTATTGTACACGCAGTCATGTATTTGAGGTCAGGAAATATCTGATTAATTTTACTCACACATTTCCGATAATTTTCAATAATTTGAAACATGATAAGCTTTGATTCACCACGCAATAAGTCCTCTTATAGGATAAAAGTTGGTGGTCAGTATTAGGGCATCCAATCCCGAGATCCCGTTCAATTTTCTGATCCCGAAATTCCGGGATTGAGACGGCGGCGATCCCGGGATTTCGGGATTGAGAAATTTTGAGCAAATTCTCGAAATTTATACGAAATTGGCAAATTGAAGATTTCAAATTGCTCGGTGAGCTAAAAAAAAAAACGAGTTTCTGTGAGATTCCGGGAAAAAGTATACCAAATCGGAGATTTCAAATTCCTCGGTGAGCTAAAAAAAAAAACGAGTTTCCGTGAGATTCCGGGAAAAAGTATAGCAAATTGAGGATTTCAAATTCCTCGGTGAGAAAATCTCAATCCCGAGATCCCGGGATTCAAAATAAATCAATCTCAAAATCCCGGGATTGGAAAAAGGCTTCGGGATTGGATACCCTAGACAGTATAACGTTGATTCTCAAATAAAGAAAAATCATTGGTATAAAGTTATACCAAGAAGAAATGATAAAAATTAATATAATATTGGTATGGAAATATTATTGAATCGAACAATACAGCCAAAAATTTAGTAAAGATAAAATGAACTAAAATCATTTTAAGAATTATATATTTCCTTTCATTTCCAACAAAATATTTATCAACTTCTGACGTAACATACAATAAAACATAATAATAAATCAAAAGAAAGAAATGTACTAAATGTAATTATTATGATATTTTATCCTAACCTACTCCCAATGTGGAACATATTGCCTCCTAATGAAGATATCTCGACAAAAGTTTTTTTACGAGAAATGTTTGTTACTCAGTCGCTTAACCTTTCATTTACAATGAGAGTAAGGATAGAAGAATAAGCCTATGACAGGACAAGTTGGGAAGGAAATTAAGAAATCACAAAAACCCATGCCTTCGAACAGAAATCGATCAGTCGGACTAGAACCCGTAAGATCCGGCACGGAAGCAAACAACGCTAACCCGTTTACGCCGTAGGACCCGATATATATTTATAGTGATTAAATCACTAAAATTACTTTTTGTAAAATTTTGTGAACGTCCATGGTTTCCCAAACAATATTTTGTATTTAATTTATCGGTATCAATTCAATAATTGATATATTTAAAAACAGTCTTAGCATGCTATAGGTCAAGCGGAAGCGTACATCGTCATTAAACACCAGCTTCTATGGTAATCAGTTATTGTTATTCTGTTGAAAATACATAATATCTCTTATCATTTCAGTGGCAGTGATACTATCATATACTAATTTGTGATTAATAATTCACAATACAAACTAATTAAGTACAGTTTACTTTTACTGAAAAGAGAGCTTTGCAGTAACTCATTATTTGGCTAATATCTAAATCTATAAATGAAATGAAGAATCATTTACTGACAATAATAAATTTTTCTTCTAGAATTTGAACAATTACTCATTTTAGTAGCACTGGGTGCAAACGGCATAAATACTTCTTAATTTATAGTCGATAATGCTGCGTGAGTGAGTGTAGGTAGGTATGTAGGTCCGCGATGACCTTTTCAATGACGTAAATCTGTGTGAATCTACATAATTTGAACGATTCAAATTTAATAATGAAACATATCTAATTTATAACTGTATTATTACATATCGTTTATTCATTGATTAAATATATTTTTTAAATCCATTCTCAATGTAGAGCATATGGCTTTCTTATGGAGGTATATTAACAAGAGTTTGTCTACAAAAACTGTTTGTTACTCAATCGCACAACTTCTCTTCGTCGAAGAGAGTAGTGAAATTGGAAGGATGGGGCAGGACAAGACTAGAAGTAAGCTAATCACTCTCGCTACCCCACGTTATTTTGGGATAGAAATGGTAGGGGGTAATTTTTGGACATTAAAAACATCCATGCCTTCGAACAGAAATCGAAAAAATGCTTTTCCTATTAGGATTCGAGCTCTTGAGGTTCGGCATGAAAGCCAACGACGTTTACAACTGTGCCATGGACCCGGCATATTATTTATTGATATATCTTTCATAGTATAATTTTGTGATTTTTATTCGGCAAATTAACTACCACACCAAAGAATAAGGGTTACTGTTTGTGTAATTGAGTACATTAAATTATTTTGAATGAGAGTTTTTACGAGCTGATAGGGGTTTGCTTGTTGTTAATCAGTTTCGAACATTGGATAAGAAAACGTTTTCTGTATACGATAGATTATATGGTTGCTTCAGTCTAATAATCTCCTAAAATTGTTCAAATGAAAGACTCGTTCCACGAGTCTACGAGCAGCACGCCAAAACGTATCAGAAATATTAAAATATCCTCCTTCCACGTGGATCTTCTTGAATAAACTGTATTACCCTGGCACATGCGTACAATGTCGACGAACTTTAATCTGACTTGTAAATAACACACGCGGCCAATAAAACAAAACTAAATGAAATAATAGCTATTCATTATTTGTGTTTAGGGATAGCAATATTTATATTACTGAAACCGAGATCCCGGTATTTTACCTGATTTTTGACACCGAAATACCACTTTTGAAAATGAAAATACCGGTATTTTGGTTTTACAATATACTATGATATCGACTGTGGAAAGGAAAAAGGACGTAACCCACACATATCAAATTTTACAGGAGGCGCTAAAAACGTGTTTTGATGATTTAGTGACATATGCATATTATGAATTATTCACAACCTTGAAGTGCACGGATAATTCTAAACTGGTGTTTAATTGACATAATCAAATATTAATAAAAGAAATTGTCTCGGAAAAACCTTTATTACACTGTTTTTTATTAGTTTTAATTTTTTACAAGGTCATCTTTTTCAAACCTAAAAGCTTAATTTAGATACTAATTCGATACTTTCAGCTTCCATCCTTTTGATAGAATGTGTGTCAAGTTGTATACATTGTGATTATCGAAAAAAAGCTGTTTTGGAAAATTGAGGGTTAAGTCCTTTTTCCTTTCCACAGTCGATATGGTATTTCTTTGACAATTTTTGCTTCCAATGTGGAACATATCGACTCCGTATAGTATATATCTCAACAAAAGTGTTTCTATGAGAACTGATTGTTACTCAGTTGCTCAACTTTTTTTTATCAAAGAGAGTAGGAATAAAATAATAAGACTCGGACATAAATAGTGCTTAGGTAATCACTCTTGCTATGCTCCATTTTTAGGATATGATGGATGGGAGAGGGGAATTTGAGACATCATATACACCCATGCCGGGTGACTCGTGATCTCCGTAATAAAAACCAACAACGTTGACCACTCGATCACGCAGTATGGTTACATCAGTTGAAGATTATTTGTCCAAGCGTTGAATCTATAAATTTATTTTCACCAAAATCCGATCAAGATTGTCAGAATCCAGCATTGGTTAACATGTTTTTTTTTTACATACATAATTAATTTAAATAAAAAGATCAGCATGTCTTAAAGCATATTTACTAAAAAAAGTGTAATATGATATTAGGAATACCGGTATTAAATATAAAATACCAAAGTATTGGTTTTTATAACTTCGACCGGAATTATAGTCCCTATGTGTATTATATCAGCTTCCGAAGCAACACGGTCAATGCCGATAAATTTGAAAGCATTATTAATTTCATTCGCTGCATTAGATTAACAGTCACTAAGTTTAGCAACGTATATTTGTTAAAATAAACTTTATATTAAACTCCCCACGTTTAGTCTAGATTTTAGTAGTTACCTTCAATTTATTTTTTATATATTTTAGTTTAAGTTTTACCTTTTTTTCATTTAAAATAAATAATATTAAAACCAACTTGCTTATTACAAGTTCTTCCCTGATATCATACTAATATCGCACTTTTCCGATTATCCAAGGAACTCTCCAATAAGATGGTATGATATAAAAGAGAACACGAATGGTCGATACTTATTTTCTAGAATTCACACTCATAATATTAATAAATAAATTATGAGAAGCCTGCTCAATGCTCAGAAAATGTATCGTGGCACCTTCGAGTAGCATTCTTCATAGCTAACAGATCCAGCATGAGTATCAATTTTTTAGGCAGTGGCAGTACTCAAGTATCATGATTATACCATTGTACTTTGACAATATCACACGTATCAAAAATGTTTTAACTGGTTTAAACTAGAAAAAATTCTTACTTAATAAAATAATGCTTTACATACGACACACAAAACATAATTTCGCAAATAATATATCTTTATAGCATGGAAGATGCAAATTATATATTAATTAAGGAAGTGATGGTAAAAAAAATACTGCCAAGTCCATCGTTATAACAATACAAATCGCCCGCTGTGGTCTAATTGTTAAGAGCATGGTTCTACCGACCGAAGCGGGTCTGGGTTAAATTCCTGGTAAAGTCAATATTAATATCGATTATTTATATTTAATTTTCAGATCTAAGACATGAGTGTTCGTGATGCCAATCCTCTTTAAGTTAACCTCAAATGACAAATGAATGAATATTTTAGTGAAAATAATAATAAAAAAAGCTGGAGATACATCAATTGCGCGTTCATAATTTGCATTATCTATGAATTTACTTCCCATATTTTTTTATTTACACGTAATCGGATATTTATTAACAACAAACACAAAATGGCATTCAAAGTTTTTTTTAAATTTAAATGGCGTTGCACATTTTTATAGTTTCCATGGAGTATGACGATTTTGTCGCAACATTGTAGTGACGATTCGTATATGGATATACGTAGATATTTTTTAATGTTAATAAATATATATTATAATAAATAGCAAAGAGTTGGTTTCTTACTACTGATTTCCAAAGGCAACATATTATCGACTTGTATTTTACATGGTAATGGCTATCAATGAGAAAGATATTTTAGTTTTTATTGACTTAGCTATATAAAATCGCATAACAATACACTAAGTACACAGTTCAATGCAATCGATAATAAATCACGTACTTACATACTTACAACAACAAAATCTTACTTTCATGACATGTTGTGAGATTAGAATATTACCACTTAAGAACAAAAGATAAATAATTTATGCAATATTGTTTTAATAAATATTTGCTTTCATATAAAACAAATAGACATAATGTATGCATCGGAACTAGAATCAATATTTCGTGAACCTATTATACAATTATTGAATTTACGATTTGAACTCATACACACTGTAATATATACGTTTTGACATGTTCATAAATTCACTTTTTAATCGATTTATGGAAATGTCTTTAGGGGCGTGGATATCTGTGATGCTTATATTCCTTTAACATCCTGCCGATTGCAAATAAAATGGGGCTTAGAGAGACCGTTTAACTCTTAGTTTTTTTTTTCATGCAACAACCATCTACCTTAACCTTCTTCGACAAAGAAAGATTGAGCAATTTAAGTTCTCGTAAAACAATAACAATTGAGATATAGTCAACCTTTCTATAGCGTCGATCTCGAGACCACGATATATAAACCAGCCCTAAAGAAGACTATGCGACTATACATTTTTTTTTGTATATTACTAATTGCACGAAATAAATTTATATTACATATATAAAAAAAAATATTCATATTTAAAATGACAAAACAATTTGTAAAAAATATAAAGATGTATTTAATTAGACGCCGTAGATAGTTTTTTTACGATATTCCACGGACCATAATAAATTATTTTTTTTGTTTAGTACATATTACATATTTAAGAAATAAATAATGTTAATTTGAAATGTTAGCGTTTTTTTCTCTAACTATATGGCAGGGAGCGCGATACTAGGGTTGTACTGTACTGAGCTTAAATGCTCTTCACCAGCGATTTCCAACCTGGGAGGCGTGGGCTATTGCAAAGGGAGGCGCTAACAGTACAAAATGTTTATTTACCTTTTGAAACGTGTCTTCATTACTATATGAAATACAGGATGGGGAGGCGCGAAAATATTTTTTTCTTCAAAGGGAGGCGTAGTAACATAAAGGTTGGAAACCACTGCTCTACACTACACATATGAATCTAGAAAAGATTTTTATAATCTCTTTTGCTACGCCCCGTTTTTATGATCGAATAGATAGAAGAGAATGTTGAAAGCCACAGCTTGGAATCGATAAACAGTGTCCGATTATGATATTAATATAATGAAATGACACATGAAATTTTTCAGATAATTGGAAATAGAATACATAATCTAATGACGAAATATTTTAATAATAGGTCATCTCGAATGATTTAAAAATGGCGTAGTATTACAGTATTTAAAACTGTCACGTTAGTCGGTCAGCAGCATGAGGCGGATATAGATAAGAGAGCGATGTCGATAGCAACAAGCTCAAACTCACAATCGGCCGTGCCGCCATTATCAAATACCACGAGATGGAAGATACAAAAATGTAATGTTACATAGAACGATGCATTATTATCTTGATGTTTTAACGATTCTCAAAAAGATTCGACATGTATAGTGGTGCCATTTCATCTTTTTATTTAGTTTTTAAGCTTATTACGATAATCATAAGCAGCTGCCGTAAGATTAACATTTAGATATATTGGAGATTAGAGGCCTCACACACTTTTACTTTTACTATAATACAGTAATTTTAAATTAGTGTGGAGGGTACTGAATATAATACTGTAACGTTACAGCAATCGCGTACTATCTCGCATAAATAAATACTTCTTCAGGTTTTTTCATGTAGTAACTCGACACGAATGTTTCAATATTAAAAAATCCAAGAATCATTTCTAGAGACAGCAGGGATAGAAATAAGTGTATGTTTTGTATTAAAAAGTATGAACACACTCTAAATAACTACGTTTTTTGGATAACTGTTAAAAACTGAAACGACAGATGCAAATTAAAGTAAAATTGAAATGGCATAACGTAGAAAATATAGTGTAAACTAGAATTTTCACATAATAAAAATAAAAAGATTTAAAATAATTTCAGTACATTTATTAATAAGCAGATTGGCTCAAAGCTTTCAATTGATAAAATCTATCTGTTTTAAAACTATCATTTATTTAATTTACTCTAAGAAATTAATTACCACTTTCATAACAAGATATTTTAATCAAAACAATTGTTTGTACATGTTATTGAATTGAATTTATAAACAAAATGATCGTCCATAAAGTTACCGTTAAATTCAACGAAAATAATTAGTTCTTTGATATTTAAAAGAAGGTGCTTTATTATCGAAAGTACAAATATATATTAAAACTTATTAATTTTCAATTCATTAATTTGAGCTTTAGCAATGCGTTTTTTTAATATACATTTATCTTATTGAAGGTAAGTTTTTTAAATGTAAATGTGAAAAAAAAACACAGCGAAGCATGATGAATGTAGAATGACTCGAATGACAGTTGCTCGCATTAACTATAATTTGACGACAAAAAGCAGGTGAAATTCAACTCACATCCTTTCGACATCACCCTATTTATTATAATATCCATACATACAAAAGTAACTTACGTACACTCGCATAGACTTATTCGTGAAATGCGAATTTTTATATCAGTTATGTATTAATTCATATTATTTTGGTCTTGCATAAAGTCTTATCACAAAGACGTTATTTCCCTTACAAAGTTAGTTTCATAAGATAATTATCGTCAATATGTTGTACGGATTGCGCCCTTATTTTTTGGTTATTAATTGAAAATTAATACTGACATTAAAAATTACATTTTATTGTCATTTCGACAATAACTTATTATAACAAAATTTTGCTAATTCCGCGTTATGTATTATAAGATCAGAGCATTCATATTTATTAGGAGTAACTTGCAATGACACAAACCGGTATTGATCTATAGTAAATATTAGCCGCCTGTGTGGTCGAGTGGTCAAGGTCGCTGGCTTCGGTTACGGAGGTCCCGGGTTCGAATCCCGGTACGGGCAGTTTTATAAATCGATTTTTCAATCGATTTATGAATTTCTGTTCGAAGGCATGGATGTATGTGACGTCTTGAATTCCCCCCTCCCAACCATCCTATCCTGAGAACGGGGCGTATCGAGAGCGATTAGCTAACCACTAGTCCTGTCCTAGCCCTATCCTTCTATTCCTACTCTCTTTGGAAAAAGAGAGGTTGAGCAACTGAGTAACAAGCAGTTCTCGTAGAAACACATATATTGAGATAAACTCCATTAGGAGTCCATATGCTCTACATTGAGAGCGGGCATTGTTAAAAACAAAATGTCGATAGAGAAAATAGTTTATTCATATAATTCTTTTTCGCCAAGAATCGACTATAGCCACCTTAAAGATGAAAATGAATATTTTATGAATTGTGCACAAATTTATTTCATAATTTTACAACGTACCATTTTCTGCATATCGAAATAATTTCCAAAACATGCAAAAAAGTTGAATGGCTATTGGACATAAAGAACATAAGTGTCTTTATTTTTTTTGTGCTTGTCTAGTTTTTATTAAACATGATTAATAACAATTATTTGACGGTTAATTATTGGGAATAAAATAGAAGTATTATATTTTTTAATCGTGTACCTAAACAATCTTTATAATTATCCATTCTAGCACACCCTTTATTACATTATATTTATTTAATATATAATAAGTGTATTTATTGATTATTGTTTAAAAATCAAAAGAACAGTGCATGAAATTACAGCTGATGCCAATTCCCTGTGCATTTGAAAAATATAATTCAAATAAAACAGTACATAATACATCAAAATAAAAAAATAGATAAAGTATTTTGAACAATTATACATCATAAGCTTCTATCAAAGAAAGGATTAAAGTATTACGCACTGGTTGTTTGTTATATGATAAAAATTGTGCATATAGGTGTATATTTGATTCACCAAATGTATATTATTCATTTGTGCCATAGGTCATTTGATTTTTTTCAAGTATTTCATTAGTACATTACTTCGTAAAGTACTTAGTATTATGATAAAGACTTATGAAATATATTGAGATGAGAATAAACATTGAGCTATTATTAACAAATCAAAAGGATCTAAACAAATTATATATTTATACATAATATGGTGCCGTTAAAATAACGTAGTTCCGTTCTGTATAAACAAGAATAACTTAACTAATAAAAATTCTAGAAGATTCGCTTCTTTTATTTATATTTTATGTCATTTTTATGAACGCAGTGGATAATGGATTAATTTTCCAGAATAAGCATCATAAACAAATTGTTAATGAGTAAGTTGAAAAACAAAAGGATTGCTCAGTTATCGATTGTCGCATTCTACGACAGTTAATCAATATTTTGAAATAGTACAATAACAATACAATTAAATTGTTGTGGAATGTTTACAATAGATTAGATTTTGATGTAATTATTTCATAGTCTTTGACCCTGCGTCTGGCCAAAGATCATTTGAGATTGGTGATTCCAACAAATTCAATGATAATCCCCGTACTCTTGTGTTAGTCTCGTATAATAAACAGATGATAAAATAAGCACACAGTTTGTGTCAATTGATTGTTGCAAGTAAATTGAGTGGGTGGAAGTAGCAAACATGTAATTTCAAAGATAAACTCTCATGACGCAAACCCAAAATAGTGTGACGACATTTTTGTGTAGCTCAATATTATAAGATTCACGAATATAAACTTTCATAATAATATTATAAATATTAATTGTTACTTTAATTCAATCAATGATCATATTTTATAAAATTCAATATTACCCAGATCAGGTGTGGGTAATCTGGTCATGCTTAAAGATTGCATTCATTTATTTGTAATGTAATCAGTCAAGAATATTCTAGGGAAAAAGAATCCAAGTTTATTAGGGTTTTAGCTTACAAATTACCAAGTCTTTGTTTTCGTTGCTGACGTCTATTATTGTTAATTATAATCTCTCTATCTACGCCCAGTTATTGAAGGATCGGAAGGGTGAGAGGGAAGTTTTAGACATCACAATCAGCCATGCCTTCGAATAAAAATCGATTTGTAAATACTAACATTACATAAAAATTAAGCACACATTTTTGTACTAAATCCACATTACTTATTATAACAAATATCAGGGCCGGTTTTGCTTCAGTTTACAATAGTTTGCGATAAGCGAAACAGATTCTGATATATAATACATAAATAAACGTGGGCTTGTTACAAAATGTGTTTTTTTTTTTGTTCAATATAATGGCATTTCACCAAGAATTGAGAGTAGAACATACATAAATACTAACTAGCATTATAAAATATATTGATCATTTTTTCATTTTAGACACTGTTTCTTTATTTTTCTAAGTGTACGACAAATTCGCGAAAACAATAAAATGGACTATTAACCTTTTTTACAAAAATACGATAAATACGAGGAACGATGAACATCAAAACGATTGAAATGGGTTTAACGGTAAAATGCTCTATAATTATTATCTAATATATATGTTTTATAATCATTTAAACGTTTCTTAGTTTCGTTACTGATAATTAATATTATTACTCCGTCCAATTTCAAACAGTATTAAACTACTTAACGTGTTATACATAGTATACCAGCTGATTAACCGATGGAGAAAAAGTGATGTGCATGTGTTTTTAGCCATACCAAAAAATGTCTTCATGCTTAACGAAACTGGTTTCAAGTAAAATAATTTGCATACTTCATAGTGCATAACTATTGTCTTTCAATGTCAAGTTTAAACAACTTTGTATTAAAATGCACACTAACTTAAAGCTGATATGAACATGCAAGTAATTAAACATAACCTATCATTTAAAAAAATACGTTTATGCATTACAGAAAACACCTTTTATTTATACGAAAAATGCTAAATACGTAAATGAAGCAAAATAAACACTATTCTGTAGTTTTTCTTTGAGTTACTTTGCAATTTTTTTACGCCCTTCTTAATAATGTCAAAATTTGATGCAATATTTTACTTTATAATACAAGATGTGAATATACTTTTTCAGAATGTTTAAATAAATACTAGGTAAGGGAAAGATGACGGACAAAACCGTTTCACGTTATGTCTCGTTTAAGGATCAAATATTCTGGAATAAAAGTAATTTAAATTGCACAGCAT
The DNA here is from genome assembly GCA_030503985.1 of Himalopsyche tibetana. Lineage (NCBI taxonomy): Eukaryota > Metazoa > Arthropoda > Insecta > Trichoptera > Rhyacophilidae > Himalopsyche > Himalopsyche tibetana. The sequence continues at coordinate 7,229,357 of JAPJYX010000014.1, forward strand.
TGGATTAAAATCTATTGGGAAATTCAAACCTACGAATGCGGCAGCGTCATGAACGAAATATGTTCTTAATTAGGATTTGATTTTTATTTTTTTTGCATTGAATTTCTGTTTAATAATGAATATATTGTATTTAAATACATACAAGTGTGTGATCAAAATAGGGACAGCAAACAGTTTTCAAAATTGTTGTTTTAATAGATTTATTGATTTCTCTTTGAAAGCATAGGTGTCTGTAATTGATGTCTTGAATTTACTTCTCGTCTAGGTAATCCTTCCAAAGGTGCCCAGCAATAGCGAGTAGATAACCACTAGTCCTATGATTATATTCTTACATTCTTTGAATAAAAAAGGAAATGTTATTAGAAGTAAAAACTCTTTCTAATTCGCGTAATAAAATAAAAAGAAAAGCTGTGAATTAAATATCAAATCAATTAACATACGTAAGCTAGCGTTACTTGTGATAACATTCAACGCGTTAACGACGAACGCAAAAACTTTGCTAGTGCATTTTACCACGTCAAGCGTTATCTAATTATTAAATTAAATTTATATGCTGCACATATGTTATAAGTAAAGAGCTACATGCAAAACGCATTGGCATTTTAATATAGCGTATTATTTATATGGCACTAGTTCTCTTGGTCTAACCAAAACGGAAGGGTGCAGAAAACACAGCATTTCCTGTCAATTCCTGACGGTGTCGATACGCTACGACAGACTTATCCCCCTCTGCTGCGTTTTTTAATCGCTGTGTTATTTTTTAAATTATGTTTGTACGTTTTAAATAATTCAGCAATTATTCATCTATACGTGAGTGCATTTTCTCGAACACATCTTTTTAAAAATGTTATATTGCACTTTACTTTTAATAAATATTTTTTTATATAAATACCCGATTTCCATCATTTTTTTTAGTGTTATAATATTTAATTTATTATTACGTCTTTATATTCTATTACTTTTTTATTTTAAAACGAGCCTTCCAACTAGATATAGGATGAGTAGAAACAGTAAACATATTATTACGAAAAAAAATGCTACCATTTTACACTTTTCGTACTTATTCCACGTTTCGCTCATCAACTTATAATACCTTTTCAACAAGAATTGACACTGAATACCATAAAAGTGAATTTAGTATCAACTACGTTTTAAATTGAATTAGTTTTTTGTGTAATGTATTTTTGACTATTATTAATATATAAGTAACAATTTCGTATTTATAATTTAAAAAAAATATGGTAATTATTGCAGCCCCTATTAAGTCTCATACAATAACGCATAGATGTTATATTTCATGTAACTATTTAAGTACAATTTAAAATCTAGTTGCAATCTCGGTTTAAGATTAAGATGTAATGCTTTTTTGGATTCATTGCATTATTAATAAATGTATTTTTTATTGCTTAACAGGAACATAAATGTAAAGTTTGCTGTTTGATTGATATTTTTTATGTTAATTAATAACGATGCTTGAGGCACGTGTATTTCACAAACAAATATGAAATAAAGAAAAAGTTTAAATTGGTAAGAAACTAAATTAATATTGCATTAAATTAAATCATGTAATATTGATTTTACATGATTTAATAACGCTGTGTCAAATCTTTGCGCTTAGAAATGGTCTTATAATGTTGTAATCTAACAGTGGGTGATTTTTAATATAAACGTCACATAAACTATAAGATAATCCTGTTTGTAATTTAGATATGGAGAAAAGAAAGTGGCACCTGTGTAAAATTTAGCATATCAATAATAACTTGTGTTTCCGAGCTGATCTATACATGTAAGAGTTTGACGTTTGGTGTTCGGTGTTCGGTGGTAAAAACTCATCAGAATAATCTCACTTTCACTTCGTCAGTAAACCGCAGAAATATCTAACAAACGGTTATTGTTTGACATAAAAACGGTAAACTGTATTAGGCTATCTTTGACGCATACGTTTGCCGTTTTAAATTTGAAAATAACAATCAAACAAAAAAGACCTCATGCGCTACTTTTTCTCACAATCGCCCGACATGATGGACAAATCAGGTGTGTACACCAAAAAGTACACGAAATGAAAACAAAAACAAGATAATAAAAAGTACAGGTAACAAATAATATAATGCTCAGTGATTGACTTTACGTTTGGTATGAGTTTTGCTATACTAGAAAAACGATGTAAAAACCTATGCTTACTATCCAAAAAATATGTAAAAATGAAATCATTATTATGAAAACCAGAATTGGAGCACTTGCAGCATATTTCAAAAGAGCTTCTCAAATATACTGCACTGGTACATATATATTCTAATAAATAGTGTTTATATAGTTAAATTAGATTAATTTACAGTAAATGTACTACTATATTTTAATAATTAATTACAACATACTGGACGAATATATATTTTACAATACCGGTTTTCCAAAAAAAAAAACTACCACCAATAGGGATCTCAGTACAAACCGGGCTAGTAAATCAAAATCGAAATTTCATATAAAATTCTGTCATTAAAAAATACGGAGCTCGTTAATATTCAACACCGAAAAACCGGTATTTTCGCATGTTTTAATCTGGAATTTTGCTATTGAATAAACGCCATAAATATCAGGATCCCGGTTCCAGTACTACCGGTATTGCAATCCGCACTTTCGATTCACCATTTATTAAAAAAAATGTCATTCATTCAACTTGTTTGCTATCAACATCATAGAATATGTAAATAAATGTGATGAAATGCATAATTTAAGAGTATTGGGAATTGTGATATTAATTAACCAAGGATTAAAAAAATACTGAATCAACGAATTTATTAATCTAATGCCACGATGTGTGGAAAAAAAAACAACAGGTGTATGGTAGAATATTTTTCATTAGTTGTGTTAATTTAATAAATAACTATAAATAACAGTTTTTTTTAAATTCTAGTAAAACAATATTTAATTTAAACGTATGACGTAAACGTCATATACGACTATTACTGATAAAAATTCGTGTAAAAACATTTTTTTCTAAAGTTTTCACGCTTCAATTTCAAAATAACCACCATCATTATTCAAGTTTCTAAAACTAAAAAAAATGTAAAATAAAATATACAGTTAAGTTGTAATTTAGAATAAAACTTCTTTCTTCTCAGAATAGTAGTAATAAAATTATACTGTTTATTGTTTAACCGTATTTTAATCAGGGTTTTAAGTGACAAAAAACCGAAATCGAAATAGACAATCAAAATCGAAAAAAAAATATACCTTCTCGGCGAAATGAGAGATCATGATAATTTCTTTCCGTATTGTTTTTATGCTTAGTATTTATTACTGAAAATATCTGCATGTACGACTGTGGTGATATTAAATTTTGTTCAATGCATCCATACATCTTGATAATTTTCCACGTTCATTTTTTTGCATTACTTTTTTTGCCGTCGTTATTTTTATCGTGGATTTGAATTTCTGAAATTATAGTTCATTTATACAGGCTGTTATCGCTGTACATGATGCTCTTACACGAAACTTGATCCTAAGTGATTTAGTTTCACTTTGTGTTATCTGCAGCTTAGCTCAAACGATAACATAATCCGTGTGAAAGTTATTACTTTTATAACTTTTATGAGAGTTGCAAAATAACTACTTCGATAAAAAATAAATTTAACAAAACAATGTTATGGTTACAAGACAGAACAAAAGTATATGTTAAAGATTAATTTCATAGATCATCAACTTCAAATGAATACCAAATTAAGTGATTTAAAATTAATTTTCAAGATTCGTGACATTTTTGATACCTTAAAACTACATTAGTACACTTTGAATCGAGATTAAAATACTATAGCAATACAATTGTGACTTTTAAAACATTTGAACATTTAATTCAGCTGTTTGAAAAATAAGCTAGTTAAGACCCACTTACGTAGCAGACTTGGTTAGTTTTTCTTTTAACGTGCAAAGCAATTGTGAGAATTATAGATTGAATTGTGAAGAGGCAGAATAAAAAATATCAAATGTATTTATTCATTAATCATTTTAAATGCAGAAACAAACATTTTTAATAAGACTTCAGTTGTGTTTTTTCGTCGGGTCCGTAACGTGGTGGTAAAAATCGTTGGCACCTGTGACGGATTTCACGGGCTCGAATGCCAGCCCGAGAAATATTTTTTCGATTTCTGTTCGAGTAAAATGATATTTGCGATGTTTAAAAAATCCCTTCTACCCGAAAAAAATAAATGTTGAATAACTGAGTAACAAGCAATTCTTGTAGATAAACTTCTGTATAGATGATTAAATTAGGAGGTCGTATGCTCCGTTTTGGGAGTGAACATGAATTAATAAAATGTTTTTTTCGTACTTTGCAACATAATTGACTTTTTGGCAATTGGAAAAAATACAATTTTACTTTTTTTCGTATTTTATAATGTCTATCTTTATGATGAGTTAGTTATCTAACGCTATTCTAGGCAAATGCGCCCGCCAACTACAGGATGGCCCGTTGTGAAGTGGGCAAATAAGAACATTAAATTTATCTTTTAACTCGTATTATTGAACTTTTCTTCCACACACCTTATGCATGTAGATGTCGTTTATATCATATATATATTTTAACATGTTTAATTTATAATTCCTTCATCCTTCTGAAATTTAATAAATAATACTTACGTTATTCTCGTAAAAATAAATTACTCATTATAGGTACACGTACAAATCAATCTTAATAACTGTGTGCGTAATTTAAAAAAAACTTATATAAAAAAATATAAGTAAATATTTTTTTTTTATGAATTAAATATATATAAAAAGAATGTCTTTGTCACTTTACTTGTAGCTCACCGGTGTTCAATAATAATTTAAAGTTTTTGTATAGTGCAGTGATAAACAACTAAATACTTTATTAATACTAACACATTAATTTCGAAAATAATTTCTACACCTCTAGACAGCTATTTAAAATATAACATAGTATATAAATCATTTAAACCACGTCTCACACGCAGTAGAAAAAATCTAATTATTATAAATCAAGGGCAATGTTTAACTTCATATATTTACATAAATAATATCATTGAAAGTCACAATTTTTATATTCTGTATATGTATAATGTACTACATTGATTATTTATTTGTTTACACACCTGATACAATTTGAAATTGCATTTGCTTAAGGTTTGTTAGATTCCGTTGATCGAGCAGACAAATAAGACTTGGGCGTAACTTATTTTTACCCTTTTAGTAGCTCTGTAGTTAATAATACCTCTTTGTAAATTTACCAATTCCCAGTTTTTTTATGTTTATGAAAATTAACAGTAGTTATTTTAATTAAAATATTATAGACTATGAGTTAAAATAATGAGTACATTGATAAAATCATTAAAAACCAGTTTGATCTTATTTTATATTTTGACCTATATGCTAAAAGAGCTATGCAGAAAAATACATTTTTACGGATAAATTAGTTTGTTTAGGAAGCAGTATTGTTTTTAACTGGTTGTGTAGAACTGCCTCAAAGTCTGACTCTCGCTAATCGCTTATTGCCAGCATAGAGTGGTGGATATGTAGAGTGGGGCGAATTGTCGACGGAAGGGAGTGCGCCGAGTTAAGGGGAGCGGGAGGGGAGCACAGTGGCGGTTAAACCTTCTCAGGTGTGACGCCGGAAGGGGACTTTGCATTCGCCATAGCTACTGCTCCTATCTGACAGGGCTGAAATCGTTTCTAATATACTACATATTTTATTTATCTCTGTCGTTGAGTTGTGTGAAATATTAAAATTCAAAAATATTTTGTGATACCATTTTTTTATAATGCATCATATTAAAGCAAACTTTATAATATTAATATTGCATGTCCGCTAATAGTTTGGGACATTTAGATTTTTGACACAGCCTCTGTATATTTTATGTAAAAGACGCGTAGACGAAGTGATTAACATGAAAAATAATTCATTTAATAATTATGTATTTTTTGACATAGCTTATTTTCCTATAACTAAATCTAACCAGTACAGTATTGTTAATTGCAGTTGTACAAATTAAATTACTTACATAACAATAGCCAGGTTCCCTTACTTTTAATATTGAATTTCAGCAGTCGATTAAATTTCATAAGTCAGCTTACCTGCAACAATTAAAAATACATATTTTAGTTAATTTACGTAGCAAAAAAAAATAAAAAAAACTTTATTATATACTTGTAGATTGCATTATGTAGATGTTGGCATGAAGATATCGACCTATATAGGCAGAAAATCTTAACCGACAATTTATAAATGTTACAGCAGAAGGTTTTTTTTTAATTAAGTTCGAAAAAAGAACTTCTTAAGTGCGGTTATTAAATAGTAATATAAGGTCAATGCATATCCTGATATTATAATTAAATTGTCTGACTACTTTCAGTCAACGTTTCCTCTATTTTTTCTATTGTGTGTGCGGACCATCAACTTCTGTGAGTCGTAAATTTTCAGCAAAATAAAATGTGTGCTCAAATGTAAAAATTTGGTGAAACAAACTTATTTTAAAAATATTTCTATGTGTAGCCTTGTGCGGGGATGGAAAAATGTGCGCGGGTACATTTTGGGAGGTGTGCGCGCGCACACGCGCACACCTTAGCGGTAACATTGCTTTCAGTTATCTAGATCAGCGATTCTCATCCGGGGTTCACGAGGAACTAACAGTGACAAATCAAAACGCTAAAATGCACAGGCCCTAAAAAAAGAAAATGCGAACGACATAACGCTTCGACAATTTTAAACAATTATTGTCTTAAAACGAAATTTACCGAATTGTAATTATTTTTCTGATTATGGGTCGATGTAACTAATAAAAATTCAAAAATTTAGTTTCCGTTTGTATAATGATTCAATAAAATTAAAATAAACCTTATTGTACATTATGACGAAACACTTATTTCTCATGGAACTATTTGACACCCTAACTCCATCCCTGACGTGTCCCCTACACCTTGTTTTATCCACTTCCGGAGTTTGAACGAAATAAAAACGAAATACACCAATAAAAAAAACAATTGACTTGGCATACATAGACGCAACATAACAGAGTGAATAGGTCATGTTCCCGACTAGTGAGGTAGGGGTGTCAAGTCTAACTCACTGCATGACACATTTGAGATAAACGATAGCAGTTCTATCCGATGAACTATCAAGATATCTTTCGACCTAATTTTGATTTTCTATCACATAACAATCGAATATCCAGTAAAAAGACACTGCATTAAATAAGGCAGTTATACGGTAATTCGTGATAGTAGGAAAAACATATAAGTCGATACAAGACACAAGTGAAAAGAATGATGTTAACAACTTTAATAACGAACGTGACATTGAAATTAATTTAAAATGAAAAAGAATTGCTAGCATTTGTTGGCCCACGTAGAAAGAACACATCGATATATAATAAAACAAATTGATAACGAGAAATAGAATTAGAAATAGAAATAGAAGCGAATTTTTTTATACTGTCTTTCCGGTATTTAAAGAAAAATGTTTACATAGGTAATCGTTTAGTAAATACTAAAATATTTTTAAGTAAACGGGAATTTTACCTTTTTTACAAATCCATGGTATAATTATTAGTAATGGTGTTAAAGCTTCTATATATATATATATATATATAGCTTTCAATATCTGAAAAAGTGTTTATTATGCAATTTTTAGTTTAATATATTCTAAAGTTGCATTTTGTCACATTTGCTCTCAATTTAATGTTGTATCTCAGAGGAGCTTGTTTACAGTAAAAAATATTGTAATTCAAATTATCATTTTCTCTTTTCACTGAAAATATAGTGCAAGCTCACTTGATTATCAAAAATAAGTAACTATGATATTTTTTATTTCTTGATATAAAAGTAATAATGTTGCAAAATAAAATAAAAGTAAACCACTCATGCATTTCAAAATGAATACAATATATAAAGCACAGGGGTGAATAAAACTTACATAAGATAATCATGTGTACTTATAAATACGAAATCTTTTCATAAATACAGTAAGAATTATTTATATTATAAATGGCAAATCCATCGTATTTAAATAACACTCGTTGCTGATTAGATTAAAGCTGTATATATAAATAAACATAATCATTACTAATTTATTTACACGAGAGACATTTATTTTTATATATTACAGTTTAATTATTTGAATAGATTTGATTTCTTGTTTATTATTATTGTATTGCTAACAAAGAACGATATTTTTCTACCAATACTTTTACCACATCATTATTTTGATTTTAAAACGAAATATTAACGGAATGGTGTTTTAATGTCATGCACTATAAATAATATTCTTATTTACGAGGATTAAATCTTCAGTTGAATATGTGATAATTATAATCAGAGTTTCAATTTCCATCTAAAGTCATGGGGTATGTATTAAAGTATTCATTGCCAAACTACAATTGCTTATTACTGCTGACATGACAAAAAAATGGTGTTATTAATTATGAATTTCAACAAGTTTGCATGACGATAGACATGTAAGTTTTCATCTAAGGCCCTACATATCTGCTAATTAACTCGTCAACTGATACTTTATTGATGTGAACACAACCTTAATGTAATAAAATTACTATAAATTATAGCACACACATAAAAAAATGAATAATATTTAAATATTAACGTTTTATTTACTTCTTAAGCTGAAGATCGCAAAGTCAGACACGAACATTATAAAAAAAATACCCTACAGGTTGCAGTTTGCATCTATGTACTTGGTTATTATTTCATTTCCTTTCCTACTTGATATTACACATTGCTTGATAAATATGATTTATTTATCGCCGTAATTTCTTAATATTTTATGATAGGAAAAAATCGTACACTCTTAATGTGATAAAAATATAATATAGACTATATTTAGTGGAATATTTTTAAAAAGTTACAATATATGCATATTTTAAATATTCTTGATTGAGCACTATTTATGAAAATGATTGTACTAAAGGGACATCAACCAAAATAATCTTGTGTACAAACAAATTAACCAGAAAATAGTTTTAAAAATATACAACACCATATCGTGTATTATAAATTAATGGCTCTTATTTAACCGGTCATAATTTTTATCACATTGCTCAGAATTTATATTAAATGATCATTATATATCGGTCAGTGTACAGAGGGAAGAATAAATAATTAATGGTCAGAATTTATATAAAATAGTCATAATTAAAAAATAACCTAACCTAACCAAAATGATTATAAAATCTTACCGTATAATATTTTTACTCTCTCCAAAAATTTAATTTTATTCCGACCGAAAGTTTATTTGAATTTTGTCCAAAAATTGATTTAAACTCTGACCATTTATTTTGTTACCTAAATTAATTGTTGATTAAGTAAGAGCTGAAAATAAGAATGACCTTATATCATATATGAACCTATATGACTTCATCAGCTTTATACGTACTACAATAAACCAGTCAATTGATCACTTCGATTGCTCAGGCCGTATAAAAATATTAAACAACCCTTCGAATTTGCATTCAAGTGTCTATTATTTAGCACTGAAACGCGAAGGGCGATTTTCTAATGCAAGCATTATTCAGAGAACTATTATAAATGAATCAGGCCATATACCACAGGATTGTTAAAATATATTTTTTTCAAATCTCAAGCTGCAAGTCTGATACTCTAAGTATGTTTTTAAAATGGTTATGGTTACAATTAATAAAATTCTATCACTGAGAAATGTTTTTTTTTAATCTAAGTATGACAACAGATTTAAATATAGTATTATATTAAATAAAATTAAAATATTTTGTTTTATTACGGTTAAAAAAGCATTGTATTTAGTTCCACAAAAATATATTTAGTTGATATTCAGATATTTCATCAACTAGGGATATGGTTTGTGAAACTAAAAACAGTTTTATTCTGACCTTATTACAATGCAGTTCTACCTAGTTAGTTCCGATAGAATCGTTGAGTTTATTTTGTGTGTTTTTTAGTCTGATATTATTGTTTTTGTGATATAATTTGGTAACCAGATTTTGTATTGGTTTATCGTGTATATAAAACAACCTCATACAGCAATAAAATAAATATTTTTTGAATTATATAACTTATTTTATAAAGAGATGATTATAAAAACTTAAAAAATAAACATATGTTTAAAATAATAATTAAGTTTTAAAATGCGAAATAAAAAAATAGTTTCTTGTTTATTTTTTTATACACGCATTAAATATAGAATGTAGTTTACAAGTTAATACAAGTTTACCAACCCATAAATATACATAAAATAATTGATTCTACTTTTACGTTATAAACTACTTAAAGTTTATTTTAATGCTGTACTACATATAGTTGGAAAAAATCGTTGGTTATGATATGTTTTTCTCAAAATCACCTGAGGAATTTCTCTTGTGTATGAGAACCTTTGACTGTGCATGGGAAAATATTTTTTGCAATGTAACAACAACTCCTTGAGTAAGCCCTTTTATTTTGTGGTATTAAGTGGATGCTTTTAATCCCCTAAGGACTTATTCAATATCAATAAATTTGTATTTGAAAAATCATTTCCATTCATTTTATACCTATGTATGTATTATATATAAGCATATAATATATTATTTGGGACAATGTCGCATATTAAAACAATAATCACTTAATACAAAGTAATTGATAAATGTTTTAAGATTCACAGTCTACATTTTACAATAAATATACTGTCAGTAGATATTTTGATATCATGCTATCGTAAGAAGTATGCTAGAGACGATTAAGTTATGTAAAAAAAACCTTTTATAATTCTAGAGAAATATAAATACTTTATTATTTTTATTTAATTGTGGTAGGAAATTTACAAAGTTGAATTTGTTTTTAATAAAAAATAAATTGATCCCAACCCACTGGGCACAAACAGTACATTAAATGTGACACTGAAAAGACCACTAACGGTTTCATTGTTTATTGATTTTATTTAGTAGTCGCGGTAATAGGTTTGAAGACCACTGGCCAAGAGCAATCTCCGCGAGTAAAATCATGTGAACAAATCGAATTAACAGCTATAATATATAACTTTGAAAAAAGTTCATATAAACTACACAATATAAAGAGTGATCCGACGCGATGAATCGAGTCTAATCCAATCGAAAAAAAACTTCCAGGGAATTGGTATTGTGTATTTTTAAAGTCATCAACGTTTGACAATTGGCACCTTCACAACAATCGCTGGCATCTAGCGTCGAAAAAATCCAACCAACTCATTGTCCAAGTACACATTACGAGAACCTATTGAAAGCGTATTTGAATTCCGCGAATTTTGGAGAAAGGTGTGAACACGTCCAGCCAGCACAAAAGTATAATTACCGATCGCCGCGAAATCTTTGCTCGAAATGTGACTGATCATTTTTTTTTATCTAACAGTGAACTCGTGTTATTATCTTGACGAGGATATGTATATGATGGGATATTTTCACTACCAGGAACCGTGCATAAAAAAATATTTAATTAATTTGTTGTAAATCAATGCTTTTGTATTACCTATGCTAAACGATACAATTGATTCATTATACACTGATATGTTTTAATTTTTAGTATGATCAATGAAAACGAGTGTTTATTTAATTTAAAACAGCTGATGTTCATGGATTATTGATAAAATGTATTGACCTTCGCCGAATATAACGCCAACAAAAAAAAATATTTTATTGTCTTCGAAAGACATTGTTTAATAAGCTTTTATTTTTTTTCACCTCTTATGAAACGTTTGAAACAATGATTAATTAAAATAACGCACTCTTATTTTTACCATCAAATAGTATTACAAATTGATTTAATTGTAACAAAACTTGTAAAATCATTTAATTTAAAATAAGTACATATTATGTGTAATTTTTCAGAAATAATTAATTAATAATACAATTGTATGTGATTTCTATGTATTTTTTGTATATAAAAAAACAAAATCGATTTCGCTCAGGAACAATAATATCTATAACTCATAAATAAGTGTATTCATATTTTATTATAAAAGGTAAACTTTATTATCAGATAAGTAAAATGGATGAAAAATTTGATGGCGTCTGTTTTAAACGATTTTGGTATAAAAACTTACAATTCATTTTTATATAAAGAAGGCCAACAAAATAGTTTAAAATGTTATAAATAACTAACTTTATGTTAAATTTGAATCGTTCAAACTATGTACATTCTCACAAATTTTGTCATTAACGACCCGGGTTTCGCCTTTCGGCATCTTCAGGCATTCAAGTGCACGGATGAACTTGAACTGACGCTTAGTAAATGAAAGTTTCGTGTTTATATAAGATATAAATGCATCACTGAGTCCAAAGCCACTGCTGGCAAAAAGGATAAGCCCATGGGAATGCCAACAGATTTGACTAGTGAGCAGTTTCAAGAATTATATAATTTGTTTGTCGGCAAAGGTTTTATGATTATATGATTTTATGGTTATATAGGGTATAGAAGAGGAGATGTGGGAAAATTTGATATTTCGTTTAAAATCGGAAGATTTTGCAGCTGTGCTTTGTTGATTTCTAAAATTTCTTGGAAAAAGAGCTTATGACTGTCCGTATTTGGGTGTAACATTTTTATCCCTTGTTCCTGATTGAACACGTGTCCTTCCGATATTAAGTGATTAGCAAAAGTAGACGTGTCTTTTTTCAATCTAAAGGCTGCCATATGTTCTAAACTAGCCGCTTTTCATTCAGAAATACATAGACTTGTGAGTGTTCCTTTAAACGAAATAAACTTTAATATCGAATTGAAAATCATCAAACAAATCGCCATAAACAATGGATACGATATGTCTCTTATAGACAATCTTTTATCAAAAAAACAAACTAAACTTGCAGAAAAAATGTTATTTAAAGGTATAGTGTCAAAGGACATAGATCATACTAGGTATTGGCGTAGAATCATTTTTTTAGGAAATACAAGTCTTAAAATTAAAAAACAGCTAGCTGATAGTGTAAGACCTGCTTTTTACTGTAAAAACTCTTTAGGCAAATTATTAGTTAATAATAAAGATAAAATACATTACTTAAATAAATCCGGGATTTATAGATTGCAATGCTCTTGTTGTACAAAGTTTTATATCGGCAAAACAGAAAGAACACTGAACATCCGGGTTTTAGAACATATGGCAGCCTTTAGATTGAAAAAAGACACGTCTACTTTTGCTAATCACTTAATATCGGAAGGACACGTGTTCAATCAGGAACAAGGGATAAAAATGTTACACCCAAATACGGACAGTCATAAGCTCTTTTTCCAAGAAATTTTAGAAATCAACAAAGCACAGCTGCAAAATCTTCCGATTTTAAACGAAATATCAAATTTTCCCACATCTCCTCTTCTATACCCTATATAACCATAAAATCATATAATCATAAAACCTTTGCCGACAAACAAATTATATAATTCTTGAAACTGCTCACTAGTCAAATCTGTTGGCATTCCCATGGGCTTATCCTTTTTGCCAGCAGTGGCTTTGGACTCAGTGATGCATTTATATCTTATATAAACACGAAACTTTCATTTACTAAGCGTCAGTTCAAGTTCATCCGTGCACTTGAATGCCTGAAGATGCCGAAAGGCGAAACCCGGGTCGTTAATGACAAAATTTGTGAGAATGTACATAGTTTGAACGATTCAAATTTAATATTGAAATTCCACCAAGCACCTTCAGTCGAAATCTTAAATTATAACTTTATGTTGATTTACATTTAAAAAAATAATTTTACTCTTTCGATCGAAGGGCTAACATAATTTCATATACAATTATTTGCCCCGCATGCCACCTGACATATTGTGGCAGACCACAATAAAATATATTTGAAAAGCGCCGCTCCATAATAACAATTATAATAAGTCTATAAAGTTCCGAGAAGCAAGCACCTTCGGTTGAGAATATCAATTAATTGTAATTTTGCTGTGACAGCGATTACTCAAAGCGCTTCAGGCATTTTTGTACCGTATCGAAGTCACTCTTTGGAGAGGAAGAAAAAGTGCATAATATTAAAAATATATAAGTGCATTGTACTCAGTGTTGGGACAAAATTAGTGAGACAAACTGTATGAACAAAATATAGAGAAATTTTTTACCATATCTTTTGCGTTATCCTCACACATTTTTTCGTGAAATTTATTCAGTACCAGTATAGCTATAGCCTTATTAAAATTTGGTATCAAAAACTCATTAGAAGAGTGAAAAAAAATAGTACAGCAGTAGTATACTAATGTTAGTAAAAATAGTTACATGTCAAATTTAAATAAATATCGTAGTGAATGATTTGAAAAAGATACCTAACGTTTGTTAGGGTGTAAGAAATTAAGGCTCTTTCTTGTATCTGAAACCTAAAAGCTTCATTCAAAATTACGAAGCCTTAAAAAGGAAAGGGTAGCTACTTGTTACCGGCGCCGCATTTGACTTATAATCCAGAGCCATATTCATCTGAAAATTGTTGAGCGGAGCTTCGGCGACAGGCGTCTTTACTGCAAAGCTTAGCCTGCCGTAGAGCCTTTCGCTTTTCCCGAGCTTATCTCTCGAGCCTTGATCCTTGCCTCTTGTTTGGCTGACAGCTTTTAACACACTTCACTAGGAGATGCTGCATTGAAAAATGGCATGAATTCCAAACGAGTAAAAGAAGTAAAAATAACTCATATATACGCGAGAAGCATATCCATTTTAAATACCTCAAAAACATTATTCGTGTAAGTAATTTATTGTATGTGTATAATTTCTATCTAGATGAACGTTAATATCATAGTAAAAAATGATATAGTTATATTGCAACTTTTCTTATTTGATTTAACAGTTTTTTAAGCATATTTCTTAAAAGATAACAGTTTCTTATCTTCGTAATAATAGTACGGATTGGTTGTTAAATTCTCCCCCACACTCAAAAAAGTCATAATACGATAGAATAAGTGATTTTTGCGAGAAATTGAGCTTAAGATAATTTGTGTGCGATATTTTTTTTCCAAATCTACTCAAATGGAATAAAAAAAACTTAAAAATATAATCGAATACATGCCATTTATCAATCACACACTCACTTATCTCGCGGGAAGGTAGTCGTAATAATACCTTTGTACTGGATTTAGGTTCCACTCAAAAAGACGGAAGGTAGGCGCAAAGCCGAAAACGGTTATTTGGACTATTGTGGAATCCTTGAGCCAGGATTAAATTTTATTTGCACCACGTATGGTCAGTGATTTAATTGTATTTACTTTCCTCTAGTTATATTTCATTCTTGAAAGTATCGCTTTGAAGTGAAACGTTTGCAAATTTTAATCAAGCATTTATCAGAGAGATATGTTTTTTGAATATTTGAATTTATGTTTTCATAATTTATTTAAAACAATTTTACTTAAGAAAAAACACAGGCAGTAAAGGAACTTTGTTCGTTATTTGAGTCCCTATAAAATATTTAGAATATATTAGACTTTTTCAACGCTTATTTGGTGTGATTTATATAACACTATAAGACAATATAATCTGGTGATAAATGTAATAAAAAAATGTGGAATTAATCAAGTAACATTAATAATAGAACAAAAACAGTAAAGCAACTTTTTGATCATAGTTTTCTATCACCGCAAAATTATGCAACAAAACTGAAAATCCCAGTAAACACGAATTTATTGATGTTGTACCGTTTTAATTTTGCATCGAAAGAGAGAGATTCCGGTTTGCCAGACCGTCATTACAAAATCGTCATAAAACCAAATTGTCAATCATCAATCGACATCACCACAACACAGCCCATCCATCGGCTTTCGGAAGCTATCGAACAAATCGACTGCCAATACACCACTGGTCTTTTCAGTGAATAGCATCCGTTGTAATAAAAAAAGATTTTAACTCCTGTGATATATTAGTATATGATTTGCTCTAGCGATTCAATTATGTGAGTCTGAGTTCAAATCTCGACAAAGTCAAAGTCAAAAAAAATAATTAAATATTGGACATGTGTGTATAAGATGATATTTTTCTTTGAGTTGATCTCTAGTAATATTTAAAAATTTTCATCTAATTTATTTGAATGTTTTCTCGATTATAATTTTTTTGAGTATTGCCATTAAATTTTTAAATTTATAAAACAATTTCAATTTAAGAGAATAAGAAAACTAACACGTTTAGCTATAAGCAACTTCATTGACCGATCCTGTCAAAACTCAAGTGTGGTATTTACTAGTTCTAATCCCTGTACGAATCATTTCTTTCTATTCTAAAACCATGCCTAGCGAGAGCAATAAACTATCTACTATACATTTCCCACCACCATTATTCTAAACTTGCACCCATTCACTTACCAAAAAAAAATGAAGCGACTAAATAACAACGAGACCAGGGCATCTTTTTGTGATCCGGAATTTCGGGATTGACAATTTTTCCATTCCCGGGATTGAATATTCAGTCGCGTATAATTTTTGCTTGTCGATTTTGAAATTCTGAGATTTTCCAAACAATTTCGCGTTCTTAGGAACCTAGGAATTTGCAGATTTCCCGAAACAAAACGACGTGAAACCTCTTTTTTTAGCTTTACCAAGAATTAAAAATCCGAAATCCCGCGAGAGCTTTTTTTTTAGTTTAGGATTTGCAAATTTAAAAACCTAGAAGTTTCTTTTTTTTAACCCTCGCTCAATTACTGTAATGTTCTCAATCCTGAAATATTGGTATTTGTACTATTATGTCACAATCTCGAGATTTCGGGATTGCTTAAAAAAATGTTGAGTAACAAGCAGTTCTCGTAAAAAAACTTATGTTGAGAAACATGCATTAAAAAGCCATATTGTAAACGGACATGGAGTAGAAAAAAAAACTTTAGTAAGAAGCTTGGAATGGATTCCGGCAGTTTTATTCTCCAAAAAAGCACTGTCTATTTTTTTAAAACCATTTCCGCTCCCAATGTGGAGCATATGGACTCCTAATGGAGTTTATCTCAATAGAAGTGTTTCTACGAGAACTGCTTGTTACTCAGTTGCTCAACCTCTCTTTTTCCAAAGAGAGTAGGAATAGAAGGATAGGGCTAGGACAGGATTAGTGGTCAGCTAATCGCTCTCGATACGCCCCGTTCATAGGATAGGATGGGTGAAAGGGGGAATTCAAGACATTACATACATCCATGCCTTTGAACAGAAATTCATAAATCTATTGAAAAATCAATTTATAAAAACTGTCTATAGTAAGTACTTAACGCTGAGCTCACCACTATCCTCTAAAGTTTCACACTCTATTTAACGTATGTATTCTATAGTGATATTATATTCACGTTATTCGTGCTAATAATTTTTTCCAGTGTGAATGAATGTGCAGCGAGAAATTCTTCAAGACTTGCGTGTGTATGCGTTAGGAATTATTTCATATAAATATCGATCATTGTATGGCGATCCATCCGCCAACATGTAATATCTTCAATCCTCGCCGACATCGCGAACAACCGCCAAATAAGCGAGCTGCGATGGTAAATTGTGTAAGTAATTTGAAGCGTGTTCAAAGTTAGTCGGTAGCCGGTTCGAGTCCACGTTTGCTCACGTGAAGCAGGGGCCAAGGGGGTTACCCTGAGGGCCAGAGGGCCAGTTTTTGGTGGCCCATGAATTTGGAATCCGCAAAAGGGAGTAACCTGCCCGCCCCAACAGGGATGGTCATTTGAACATATCTTTTATAAATCGCTACATAAATGCATCAGTGCATCAAAACGCCATGTAGGCTAAAATAATAAAAAATAATATATTATATTTTGTAACTTCAAATTTAAATTTATTATTAGGCAACAGCAAAAAGACTATTGATCGGTTTCACAAATGTATTTTTGCTATAATTAAATTCAAATTCAAGCTATCTGAGTATTGTCAAGGAAACCAGCTAAACATTAATATGTTATGAAATCCAGGGACTTTCGTCATCCGTTCATCCGTTAATCCGTGCACTCGAACGCTTGAAGATGCAGAAAGAGCGAAACAAGAAATAGATAAAAAAATCAGAATGTACAAAATTTTAACGATTTAAATTCAATATTTTAATTCTACCAAGCACTTTCATTCGATATCTTAAATTTTAAAAATGTCAGGTATATATATGCACAGCACTAAATAGTCATTATCTCAAAACCAAATTAGTTGGCTTACTGTTGTAGTCTTATAGCGATATTTTACCCCATTCCCTAGTGGGTGGGCATTGAAAATATTAAGCTACGTGCTAGTGATGAGCAATAAATTATTTTACGATAATATCATAATAGTTTGGTGACGCAGGCTGATTTAGAGCAGACGCCATAATAATTGCAATATAATTGAGCATCGGTGTGAAAACACAATAATTTGAATATTTTCAAAAACAAAATTAACAACCTATTAACTATAATCGATTAAGAGCGTGATATTATTAAAAGTATTTAAATATTACGACAAAAATAATGCCAACGTCCACACGATTCAGCTCTTAATTTTTGCAAAGCTTAAAATATTGATTTATAACTACGGTAGGCAAAGAAAAACAAATCAGCATTCATAGGTTCACAGCCATTGTGATTTGTGAATATCTGCACTTATTAAATTGGCGACAGTTGTCTTTTGGTTACGAGATATTGAAATTAATTTGCTATTAAAAATTTGCTACTAAAATTTGTACGAATTCAACATTTATTCATAACGACTCTATTAATTTAATGTCAAACCAATTAATATACTGATTGTAACGAAACTAATTAGACTATTTTCAAAATATACTTTAGAATAGATACTTTGATTATCAAATGACTGTATCTTTGAAATATTACTTTCGTTATCAATCAATGCTTATGACAAAATTTAAGTACTAATTTAAAATATCTTTTAAATTTGCAAATCAAAAATGTATTTAGTTTTAAAAGTTTTTTCATTACGTTGTTATTTGTCAGATGATATGTAGATTCCCTTGAATAGTACATTACGTAGTTTTCTTACAACTTTTTGTAATTGAGATTTTTTAAACCTTATAACATATTTTTAGAAAAGCTAACGAATAACTTAATAGCACAATACCCTGAAAAAGCTTCCGTCATTTCGCCAGACGGGTTAAACCAACACAGAGCGTATTATTAGTGATCTCGCAACACTAACGACAGTTGCGTTTCGAAAGCTCTGATCCGTCAATTTGTTGTCCCAAACATCACCCCCCAACCTCGCAATTTCTTTTTACTCCTGTGGGCGCATTAAGTTCCCCTCTAAGCCTTGCACATCACCCTGCCCCTGCCCGGTGGCTGTTTCTTACCCTGCCGAATTTATCCCGAGCGCTTCATAAGATTGCATTTACGCATCATATCGAGAATGCATGCCTCGCTGGGACGAATTCGACCAAATTGTGTTTTCTCATTTAATTCAACCATAATATAAACAATAAATAATTAAAAAAAAAAACCTTATTATAATAACAATAATTTTGTATATCGACTTGACAATAATTACTAACTAACGATTTAATTTGGCTACTTCTAGGCTTAAAACGAATCACTATTTGGTGTCATTAAATTTCATTAAACTTAATTTTTCCTTTCCATGGATTTTTTCAGTTTTGTTTTAACAGTACATAGTCTTTTAATATACATAGTTAGTCATATATATATATATATATATTTTAAAATTTTAGTATTTCATTTCACTTATAGTTAACAAGATAATACTTCAACATAAATATTAGTTCTACTTTTAACAGTGGCTTTTTGCTACAAAGTATTGTTTTCCATACTACTCAAAAAAGATTTTCATCGATATGATTGAATCATCTATTCTCTTAGGAATGCAGTAAGTCTTAAGCAGGAGTCTCTTAGACTTTTTAACACCACTTGAATCAGTAAAATATAAATAGTTGTCCTAGAAAAATAGTTTACATCCACGTAAGGTATTGAGTGTAATTTGTTAATATGGCCAAGACAGGTTTTGCTTATCCCATTGTATTTAACGGTCCTAATTATTTATTGTTATACATAATTACATTTTTTTTAAAGTTAATTATGTTTTGCATTTTTGATTCGACAATTGAGTAAAGACAATATAATTTTCATTGATATAATAAAAACGTTTATTATTTTTTAATAACCCTTTCCCCCGATTCGCGTCTGGTTTTGGAGTTTGATTTGCTCGTTACCCGCCGAGGGCTACCGAAATTCTTTGCGCTACTCACGAGACAATCTTGCATGTGGCCAATAGGGACTTAGCTCGCTTT
Source organism: Himalopsyche tibetana (assembly GCA_030503985.1). Taxonomy (NCBI): domain Eukaryota; kingdom Metazoa; phylum Arthropoda; class Insecta; order Trichoptera; family Rhyacophilidae; genus Himalopsyche; species Himalopsyche tibetana. The sequence goes on from JAPJYX010000014.1 coordinate 7,249,518, forward strand.
ATCCGCAAAAAGTTTCATGTAAGTATAATTAATTACCTGCAACAGTCGAGTAGCATAATATAATGATAGAGTTTATCCAATACTCAAGATACTGTAGATTATCAAAGCTCGTGATTAATTGCTAAACGGACTTTACATTAAAATAAATTAGAAGGTGTTTCGCTTTTTTAATATCTTCTTATTTGCATAATTTGTCTCTCTTGTGATATTTTAATGTTAGTAAGAAGAAAATATATCCCGTAATGAGATCTTTATAGTGATATTTAAATAAATACGTATTTATATTTTTTACGTGACTATATATGTTTTCAAATTAGCTAAATTCAATTTAATAATAAATCCGTGGTCGTTTGATACTCCATTCAAGGGTTTGTATTTATTACCGGAATTTCGATCGTAATCGAATAATTTGAAACAAATGAGAAAATTGGAGAGCTTAAAATTCACCTTTTATTCACTTTTTAATCCTAGTATTTCATATGTTGAAATACTCCAATTAGAATCCATGTGCTGTATATTAAAAATGTTCATGGATTTTTTTATTGAATAAATTATTCAATATAGAGCTCATCAGATAGCAAGAAAAATTAAAAAACTGTTTCTTATTTTTTATACCCAAAACCATAGTTATACTTCAGTGTGTAGTAAAAGACCTTTGAAGGCTCGCCTTGTTCTCAAAATCCGTCAAGCTTCCGTCTGCGTTTCAAAAATACGTTGATCGCAAAGTGGCGTAATAATTTATGTCGATTTTTCGGCGGGCCGGGGTGCACTGGCTGGGTTTGCTTTGGTGTGCAGGTCGCCGACCGCCGTCGCGTCACTCTGCGATCCGCGAAAGCTCGATGCTGAGCGCAAGACGTCCAATGGCCCGTCATACCTTCAGAACCAGGTTTTTGCGCACAGGACTGCCTCCCGAATAACGCCCTATTTCAGGCATTGCCAGCTCTCGGTATGCGTAGTAGACTTATGAATGTGTGTACTCCGAGAAGTTGGTAAAATCAGTTTTTATCTAAAGTTCGGACGACAATTCGAAATCGATATGAGATAAACGTTTCAAAATCATACACAGTAATTGATGTCACTTGGACTCGATCTTGAAATGTTTTGATATATTGTTCACCCGATTTAAAGTAGCTTTTAGTGCTTGCAATTACAATATTCTAAAGATTTTAAAGACTCTTTTCCCAAAATTACAATTTAAGCAAATTATTGCTAAAAAAAGAGCCATGTGTGATATTTAGTTCGACAAGAAATATAATCAATAGGAATGTAAAAATGTTCGCACAATTAAATATTTACTACTTCAATCTCTTACTGTTATTTTACAAATATTAGACTAACTACCAGTTTTTTTTTATGTACAATAAAATAATTTGTTGTTTTGAAAGAATTATTTTTTAATACATACAACTACAAAATGGCAGATATTATGTAATTTGGTACGAGTTTAGTAATATAAATCGCAGAATAATCAAATATATTATTTTAATCTGCAATGAAAAGACAGCTATTTGAAAAGTAATGTTCCAAAAAAGTTTATTCAAGTCGAATAAAAATAAAATAAATATACAGTTCCAGCAAAACTAAGCTCAAAATTATTTTTTAAAAAAATATTATTCAAATAAATTTATTTAAAAAAAAAAATGAATGTATCGAAAATTGATTTTGAAATATTTTAAATAAATTTCAAACGATAACAATAAATACCAAAATATAGCAAATATAATATGTTTGGTGTTGGCTTTACGCAAACGCATGGTTGCTGAAGTAGTGGCAAGGAGGTCGGTCGTACCTCACGCATTTCTCTGTAAGCTCGTCGGCCAAATTCGCAGCCGATGTCAGCGGATCAAGATTATTATGTACACCGCGTAGTTCAGGGAACAGAAATCAGTTTACAATAAACAATAAGATATTACATAAAAATAAGCAAAAAAATCATTCGTTCTTTTTGGTTAGTTTCTCTTTGTATTGAATATTTCCGTAGTACATATTTAGTTGAAATTTTAAACCATACTCGGTTTGTTGAGTTACTAGAAGTGCAATAAGTTTAGCAAAAACTACATAAAATAATAAAAACAGACTGTGAAATAGAAATTAGGAATAGAGGAAGACAATAAAATTGGTCGCAAATTAGAATCGCGGCGTGATCAATAAATACGTAAATTCTAATAAAAAATTTTGCGATATTTTGTTACAAATTTAGACCTTTAAAATGTGTGTGTAACTAAACTTTTGCCTAATATTTTTAATACTCTGATATTTGGAGTCTTTTTAAACTTTCATCACTTGTCTCATCTGATTCAACAAACCTGGCATATTCATATTCGCACCTCAGAACATTCTTTACTTCAATCCTCTGAGAGTAAACTGAAACAAATAAATAACAACATGCTACTTCTTAAATGTTTATTAACTCAAAATTACAGCATATGCGGTTTTAACTAGTGTGTTTGTGTTTCACACTACTAGCATTTGTTTATTAAAAAAAAACCAACACAAAAAGTTTCATCAAATAAACAAAAGAATGATTAAAAATAATATTTCCAGACTGCGGTCATCTTGCTAACTTAATTTTATTTTTCAAATCAACGCTGCCTTTTCTATTTTCTTTTGACTATTTTTTTTTAAATCAAATAAATAATGACGGTTTATTCTCGCCTGGTATATTTAATATAAATAATGCAAATAACTATCTTACTACAAGAAATGAATACGTCAAGAGCTGATACAGGAGCTGATATAAAATGTATCATCACGTTAACCAACCCTGAACGGTACGTGGCTCAGAGCTTTTTTGAATCGCCAAAACTTGGCAGGCACTTTCGCGGGATAAACGGGCTCTCAGGCACCAGAGAGAGGGCGTCGACGTAGCTCCCGGTTACAGCATCTAAATGCCTCCATGCCCAACGCTCTTGTACCGTTTAGTTATTTAGCATGCATGTATGAGTATTTATTAAAATGGAATTTCTTTAAATATGGTGCTTTGAATTTTTTCGTAAACTGACGATTAGCATCGACACGTTTAATAGATACCGATGAATACTTAACTCCAGATTTATTACCCTTTTTTGGAAAATCTTTCATTTTTTCAAACGCCCTTTCTTTCCATTCATTTTTTATGTAATCTATTACGTATTCAAATAAGTATTTATAAATATATATGTATATAAATAAATATTAATTTTGATTCATTCAAATTTTGTACATTCTCAAGTTTTGTCATTAAGGACATGGGTTTCACCTTTTGGGATTTTCAGACGTTCAAGTGCACGCATGAACATGGACTGACGCTTGCTAAATAAGTGTAATCTCTATATATAAAACATATTTAAATTTAGTCTAAATCTTAAATTATATGTATATATTTGAGTACGATTGAATCTGTAGTGTAAATTTACCAAAAAAAGTTGTTAAAACTATGCAATTTGGAACACGTACAATAAAAAAAGTTTCCTATCAGAGGCTGTCAAGTGTTTTGATAATTTGAACGACATTTAAAAATTTGAAGTAAATTGTAAATTATATTCCTTTAACACTTTTTATTATTATGAAGTTAGATTTTTTTTACTGCAAAACAAACTCTCACTAATACCAAATTTGATAGTAAGATCAAAGATACTTACTATTTTATGAATAATTTTGTAATTAAACATACGAAAAATTGAAAAATCATTAAAAAAAATTAGGCTGTTATAATATACACACATAAAACAAAAAAGTCATACATGTATATATGTAGCCATAAAAATATACATATAATGACTAAAATTAAAACTTTAATAACACGTCTTAAATAAATTCCAGTGAATATTATGCACATAATTAAAAACGTTACATTAACGTTTTTTGTTGTGAAATTATTGTTGTATCATAACGTACTTATTGGAATTATTTCAACACAACAATTTCATGAATTAATATTTTTTCGCGATAACTTGTTGCTCATAAAGTAATTATGATTAGGAGCTACTACGTCTCATACGATTAATAATAAATACTCAGAAAGAAACAGTATTATCAGTCAATTTTTTTATGATTTTAGGTAAAAAAATATTTTCAACTGATTCCGTGCGTTGAATATGAAATTTATGTCAACGTTATCCGGGGCTTTCACACGTGTCGGGTGATAACAGACACACACAACCAAACTAATGCGTACAATAATTCGATGATATTTTCTTATCGGGATAACCTCTCGCCGAAATGAACTCAATCCATATGATTTATTTGAATTTAGTATTGATACAGATGACCGCTATAATTCTAGATCCGTATTTCCAAATGACACGTTTTTATTGTTTTTCAAGACTTTGACCCTACATCTTAAAAAAATATATCTTCTTTTATCATTATTTGGTTGTTAATTTCTACAAAATTAATAATTGTTCTTGTTGTGTTGTCTAATATATATCAATGTTTTTGATAGCCTCAGACGTTGCGTATATTAAACTAATTGGTAAAGGCAGGGGATGCTTTTGTACAATTATACAATCATAACATAACATTAATCAATGTCGATTATTAAATTAATAAAGTAAATTTTGTACTTCAAAACTTTTGAAACATAATCCAACGATATAAGACCACGCAGCTAAATTATCGTTATTTTTACTGTACTTGGCTAAGCCTATTATCAATTAAAAATAAATTCTCTGACTAGAATAAGATTTTTCAAACAATGATATATTGAAGTAAATCTATTGTGATATAAAATGCAATAACTTTTAAGGTTTAATAATTCGGTAACAACGCCTTAAAACATTACTTAAAACATTTTTTTTAGTTGTAATTATTATTTGATTGCTTAAAGTAAAAACCATTCATGACATTGATAAACGAAATAAATAAATACAAACAATCTACTTTCATATAATAATTATTTTGTAACCGTATTGATCTTAGAAAGATTAGCAATACGTTGACAGAAAAATGCGTTAATACAATCAATTATTTTTGTGATTGTAAAAAAAATATTTTTATTTTCAGTTTCTTTTTTAAATATTATCCGTAAATTAAAATAGGCACTCGGCCAAGCAGAGTTTATAATTAGATTTTTTTTTTTTTATTATTGATTTTTCATAACGATAGCAATTATTTTTTGATATAATCTGTATGAAACTTTTTTTCGTTTAAAGAGTTTAATGCGACAACATGATTGCATTAATCCAGCTATAAAAAACAAAACGAAACTTGTATACTCTCCGAGATTGAAATTCGACAAAAACTTTAAATTCAGTGACTTTAAAACTAAGATACAAAGCATTAAAATCTGACATTTATTTGACGTTCGAAAAATGTACTATTGTATTTTTTTTATTGTGTGTATAATAATTTTAATTTTTTACAATTTCAATATGTATAGAATAAAAACGAAAATAAATGATACAGCTTTTTATGAAATTGCATGTTTTCTGTACGGTGATAGCCGATAACCGATCCTCATGCAAGTTTGTCTATTTGATATCTTAATCTCATAAAGAACGCATTTAATTAAAAGTGACTTAATAAGACAGGATCCACAATTTTCAATTAGATAAATCAAACTATATATTATGATCTTGCTTAAATGAAAATATTGTATGTCTGAATTTGGTTGAATGTCATTCAATACATACCTAAATAGACAAAAATTGTTTTTATGAACTGAAAAAATATAACTATTTAACAGAAATAATCTTTAATTAATAATCAAAATATAATTAATAAAAGGTATTACGAAAAAAACTCGGTATTTTCACATTTTCCCGGATCCTAACAGGGAGTCATAATAATTTATTAAATTAAAATGTTTCGAAAAAGTCCAATCTTTTAACTATTTATAATATGTAACAATATAAAATTTCAAAAAATTAGTCGTTTAGTTACTTATAAATATGTATATAACCACGAGAAAACCAAACCAAAACAAAACCAATCACAACCGAAAATTCGCACTTAGGGAGAAAATTTATAAGTTCGAAAAGTCAATTTAAGCCAACAAAAAAATGAAATCTTTATTAGCTATATTTTTACGGATTAAAATATTTGTAATATGGGAGTATCATCTGGTTTGTAAAATTTTATTTTGGTTATAATTTTTTAATTGTATGGTTTATTAGTGATTAAACAATACTATTTTAATTTTATTTAAAGATATTTATATTACAAGAGCAAAAAAAACTCAACTTAAAACAGACCATTTTTGCTTTTAATATAAAAACACTGTTTGCCGAAAATATGGAAATGTGTACATTTCGCTTTTTGTAACTGGACATTTCAAATTTGATAAATTCAATGAATATAACTTTCGAATAAGACTAGCAGAAAATATTCATTATGTTTCCCAGGATTTTTTTTATAAAAAGGCTGCTTCTCGTAAAACGTTTGACAATATCCAGTGAGTTCGTCACTCACGCAGTACATGTCTCGGATGCTTCTATAAGAATAATTTCGTTAAAGTTTCATCGGATCACATAGTGGTCACACACTTTTGCGGTTTTCATACAACTAAGCGACACATTGTTTTTTTACACGAAATCTTACGACGTGAGGTGAAGTTCCTTTTGAGTTAGCGATAACAAACGGCTTATATTCAACTGGGAAGTTTCAACAAGTACAACATATTTTTTTCACTTCGGTCAAAGAATAAATGGCGTAAGCCGCGACTGAGCAATTATCCAGAGACGTTACTAACAGATCCATACATATGAAATTCAATGAGAGACTCGATAATAATACAATGCTTTTTAAAAAATAAAATAAGGTACCAGAACTCACTCTCCTCCGGAAGATTTTTTCAATCCATTTCCGTTCTCAATGTGGAGCGTATGGCTTTCTAATTGAAGTATTTCAACAGAAGTTTTTTTAATAAACTGTGTGTTACTCAATTTTTTTTTCGGAAAGACTAAGAAGAGAAAGATAGGGCTAGGACACGACTAGTGGTTAACCAATTTCTGCAGCTTTGCCCTGTTAATTTAAAGATTGGAAGGATGAGGGCCCGACCCGTGGGTCAATATTTTTTTATCAAGTACAAACTTCAAATGTTTTTTTTTATCTAGTACACCTTTTTCAATTGGCTCTTGAACTTTTTCGTAAAGCGCAACTCTAAGAAAACGCAGCTCATTTGTAAAATGGTCTAAAATTATATTTCATCTCTTCAAAACCTTAAACTAGTGCATATTTTTTTTTGATTTGTAATATGAAGATTGAAGGTTCAATGAAAGATAAAATAATAAGGCAAAAGATCAGTGTTTCACATCTTGGGGAAAAACAGCTTATAGTTTTCAAAAGAAAAAAAATCTTTTTTGAATATTGGTTTAAATATTAAAAATGCTGAGAAAAAAATAATTTCATTTAAAGCCAATTAATTTGTATACCTTTTGCATGTGTCAAAAATTTAATAAATATATCTATGCGCTCTTGGTAAGAGTTTAGCGATAATTGTAAATTAAAATCAACTCCTATCAATTCAATTTTACCCATTTGGCAAGAAACATGAATTTATCGTTGTCAATGTGTTATAATAAGCCAGAATTCGTCATTTGCTTAACCAACTATACCGTTGCTTAAGCAACTATATCACAAAGATAATTTCAAAGCAAAAAAAACACAATCTACGACACAACTTTTAACTAATTAGAAAAATAGAAAGCTATTTTAATGGATCAATTTAAATATTTTTTTTGTTATTTATAATTATTATCAAAAGACACTGTAACGCCAGCCTCATCCAGGCGTGTTTGACAGATTGGATGTCTTTGTAATTATTTTTCTAATTGAAAATTTATTAGATGGACAAAAAAAAAGTAAATATTAATGAACTTTTCACGCTGAACGTGTTATGGCTATTTAGGATCATGTATTAATATCGAAAATTGAAAAAGACACTAACTACACTTTTGCAGTGACGTATTGTGGTATATTCCCGTCGTTTTGAGCAAGTAATCAACAAATAATGTCTACTACATTTTTATAATCGTTTGACTTTTATTAAAAAAAAAAACAACCAGTCTTGGTAACGTGGTATTTCTTCAACGCTTTTTTTAGTTAATGGTAAACTCAGATGAAAGTAAATCATGTAAAATCTAAAGGATTTGCTTCCATCAGAGCGAAATATTCGCAAATAAAGTAAGATGCTTGACGCAGGAGCACAGCTTACCCTCGCCAAACTATTTCCGTCCCCAAGGAGGTACCCGTACCACACTTTTGGAAACACTGCTGTAGATTATCAAAAAAATCTACGATTTGCGATCTGTTTATTTTTTTATTGATTTTTGTCACAGAGCGATTGATATAATTCGAGAATTTATTTTTTCAGTGAAATATTATAATTTATTAAATTGAAATCGTTCAAATTATGAACACTCTCACACTTTTTGTCACTAAAGACTTAGGTTTCACCTTTCATAAATTTCAGGTGTTCAAGAGCACGGGTGAAATTGAACTGTTGGTTAAAATATAAATTTATGATAAACAACGGATAATCGCATTTCGTCTTTGCATCGTTCCATGGTTTTCTTTGTATTAAAACAATTAACCAAGTGGGCTGAGACCTCCAAACCCCTCTCTGTATATACGACCATGATGATAGTCGAATTTTGTTTTATCTATTCGTTCTAAATTATTTGGACTGGAAATACATAATCATAATAAATCATGACGATATTTTATTGAGACATTTAAAAAAAACCAGTATCGTTTAAAAATTAACTTGACTTTATGTGACTTCTGGCATGCTCAATGTAGCTTAATTTTGCAAATATATATTACATTATTATTAAGACCAAGGGCACAATAATTGTTAAGTCTGACGAAATTGTCCGAAAAAAGTATGTAGTAACCAAACTAAATTTGATTTTATCACCGTGAAGAATATCCGTATTGGCAAATAACCTAGTTGAAATGTGACCAGCGCCCCCGGGCTGATCTATTTTGTGTTTCCAAAGATCGTTAAGCGTTATGCACAACATTATATTGGGCATATTCAGCTAATGCCGGTTTCCAAATGTCAACATCGCAACCCCACGGCAGTGACACTGCTGTCAAGTGTCCATTTTGGAAACGATCAGATAAAACCGCGGCCATACGCCGGTGGTTGGTTATCCATTAGAAATCGATTAGATTATTCGAAATATTCTCAGACAGTTTGAGTTAAATTATTTTATGACATCGGGTAACAAAGCATCCATTGTCAACTGTCAGTTTACGAATTTGTTACATTATTTTTTTTCACTACTGTAACTACCTTTTGTGGCATTATTTCTTATCATTTTTTTTGACATTACATAACTAGTATTTCAAAACTATTCTTGCAAATGGATTAACTATAATAATAATTAAGACAGATCAAAGTATTTTAGTTCTACAGTTTTTAATAATTTTATGGCTTTCGCAACCGTCAGAACTATATTTAAACTTAAATTTTGCTCAGCTATATATTATATATTGGCTCTGAAGAGATACACAGTGCATCAAGTTATTCACTCTAACACCATAATTATAATTACAATAGTATGCTTATCAAATGTGATTCTAGTGTTTCAAATAACGATTAACAGTCTGGGTTTATTTCTTAAAACATTAATTAGGATAAAATAAAACTGATATTTATCATTAATTACATTACATAAAATTTATTAACTATGGATTTATTGTTTCGAAAAACACTAAGCAATAATTAAGACATTTCGTCCATATTGCAAGGTTTGTATTATTGTACCGTAAACATGAAAAAATATATAACTACATTAAAAACATTTAAAGGTATCATCGATATGTACATTGCTTGACAACGTATTATGTAACAGCGTGAGAACTAAGGATTCTGAAGTTTCGGGGTTTTCAAAGTCCCGGGACTCGAGGCAGCAAAAAACCGGGACGTCTCGACACAGACTCCCTAGTGAGAACTAATAATCTGGAAAATTGAAAAAGAAGCAGTTCTTACTTGATCACTCCACAGTTAAAACTAGAAATTGACATGTAGAATAATAATAATTTATTTTTGAAGCTATACATGTTTACGAATTGGATTATACGAAGTCGTGGTTAAGACGACTGATTGTTAGTCAACGATTACGCCTCTCATTTCTATATGTGCTTAAAGTCACAATTTATTATCAAAAATAATATTCGATTTTATATTACAGTTTACCAACGATTCGATAAGGTTTTTTTGAAGCGATGAATATTTACATTCATTCATTATCCAGATAAAGCAAGACAACCTTTCTTTATCCGAGCTTATCGTATCAGTTGTCCACACACATATTGATATATTTACAGAAAACATAAATACATATTTTGGAAATCAGCATAGCTTTTACTGTGTTTGGCCGTGAATACCTAATCCACGTCACAAATAAATATTATTTGAATAAACGCTTTTATCACGTCGAGTGTGTGGTTTAGTGCTCACATGGGGCGCTTAAAAGTATGAAGGACTATTATATGTAACTATGCACCTTTCAGAAAATATACAAATATAATTTTAGATAGCACATATTTTAATCTAAATACTTTCCAAAAAGTATGTATGTAGATGCTCAGTATGTAGATGCAGTGGTAGCGCTCTAGACGCTAATGTTGCGACCCAAGATTCAAAATTTTGATATTTTGAAACAATATTTTTTCATTCGTTACGTAATTTCCAAAGTCTTCAATTCAAAAAACAAAAAACTCATTTTTCTTATTCAAGTTATATTTAATATTATCAGGACCGGTTTCGCTCATGACGAGCATTATCAACTGACAAGATAATACGATATTACTGTGTTATTCTTGAAAACAAAAGACTGTGGAATTGCGTCACAACCAAACAATAGTACTGAATAATTGTGGTTTAAAGTAGATCCAAAACGTGGGTGTGATTATTCTAGAACCATTAAAGATAGTACCGATTATTACTATAAGTTATTTCTCATTTTTTCTTGCTTCTTTGGAATTTTAAGATATCGTTCTATAATTAGTTTAAGCAAAAGAAAATAAATGAAGTCACTTATATAACATATATTTTCTCAACACATTATTTATTTATATAAACTTGCTTATTTATACCAGCATCTAAAACCCATCATCGAATAATAATTACCAAGACAATACCAAACAGTAGCATTGGACGATGAGAAACTGCCAGCCTCACGAACAAGCTGTCCAACAAAAAAAGCCCACAATAGAAAAAAGCGAAAAAATGCATGCACACAACTTGGTAGCCCGAAAATATGTATAACCTAGATTCTTGGTAAGCCGCGTACCGTTAAAATATAATCGAACATCGAAATGTATGTAATTGAACGTTTCAGTTATTGCAGAATAAAATGCTACCAACTTGTACTGTGACAGTTTGTAAAATTTACTCTCAGCTCGATACAGGTGTAAATAATTTCGATTGAATTTCGCTGATTTCACAAACTTTACGCAACAAAATCGAACAATTTATAATTTGGGGAGGTACAATAATAATCAAATATTTCAACAATAAAAAAACAAACTCGATAATACATACAAATTTTATATGTTACAAAATATAATAGTATAAATTAGTACAATTAATATAGCGTTTGAAGTATTTACTTACCATCAATATCGTCTTTTTACTATTGATTTTTATAGATATTCGTTTGTTTATTTGTTGTAATTAGTTAATAAGAACAAATAAAACTATTGTGCAAAATATAATAAATAAATAAGCAGAAAAAATATGTCGCCAATTTTTTAAAAGCAAAACTGATAAATACGAGATTTTATTTTCTTCTACGGACTTTTTTCTTATTTATAGTCTGTTTATAATTTTGCACGTATTATGTAGTTTTAATATAACATTTGCGATACGAAATAAATATGTCGAACATTTCTGAATATATTATATGAAATATATATAAAGTCTAGTGTGTGAGAGTTCTAATTGTAAATGTTTAAGTATTTTGATATATGATTAACGTTCGTTTGTTTAATGATTAAAAATTTGGTCACCTTAGTATTTACAAATTATAATGAAATGGTGCTACGTTTTGTATGAAATAATTGTAGAAACTCGACAAGTGACAATAATTGTAATGGAATAATGTGGAACGAAAAACACAATAAACACAGTGGACGCTTTGATAAAACTCCGGCAAAAAACGTATCCGCATAATTGAAAACTAAAATTTTAAAAAATAAATACAATTATCAGACACAGTTACTTTTTCTTGAATATGATTAAACGTTGCATTTCAGTGATTATAATTGAATATTTCATTAAATACTTACTGATACTATAAAATGGCCTGGTAATAATAATTTTAGAGGCACAGAACAATCTTTGTTTTCGAGCTAAAATATTGTATCTACATAAATCATCATATTGAGATTTTGAAAATTTCATTTAAATCGCACAGCTGGTTGTAGAACAAGATAAAAGTGTGCTTTATTATATTTTTATAAAGTATTAACATAAAAGTATTGACAGTAAACACCTTAATAGAATTCATATAAGAAATATTAAAATTGTGAGAAAAAGGATCATTGCAAACTAGAAGAATCTAATAATAATTGTTTGAGTACATACGAGTTAGTATCAGATAACTAGTATCATATTTTGTCTATAAATACGAATCAATTATTTCGTACCTTTATGTCCAAACTTAAGACTGTACTTATTCATATTTTTATGCGACGGTATTCAGTAACAAATAACAGTGGCATCTGACAAACAAAGATATATATAGAGTTTTCAATAAGTTTACAATCTTGTTTTATTTATTATGTCTGGTAAGAAAAGGTACTTAAAACGAGTTATATGAACCACTAAAAATATTATTTATTTTCTTTCGCCCTTTTGACAATAGGTTTTGTAATTACAGAAAAACATCGCGTGAGAAATGAAAACGATACCGATAATTAATTTGTAACAAAAGATGTGATTGTAAAAAATATTGTATAATTGTAATAACACAGTATCGTCCATTTATCTCAATTTGTACCCATTTTTACGAAACTAGTATTATATTAGAAGCTTGGCCATCCACTGACCACAATAAATTTATTTAGTACGTGTAAAAAACGATCATTTCAAAAACGGCGTATGGGAAGAAAAGAGTTTTGCAGTAGACTCGAGTCATTGACCACAGTATAGAAATTTGGACATCCATTGTTGAATTTTAATATTTGATATAACAGCTTATATTTGAGTACATTTTTCAGGGCTGTGAAGTCTAAGTCATATTCAAGTCTGTCTTGTGTATAAATTAAATTTATTTTAAATGTTCAATATATGATATACAGTAATAGTAGTCAAAAAATGTAAATTCGACAAAGAAGTTGATGAAATTACCACAGGAAATAAATAGCAGCAAGATTTCGCGTAGGAAAACAAGTAAGTCAGACTTTTAAAATTATTTGAAATTGGTTTGTCTAAGTTTTTTCCGAATATTTTTAATAAACAAAAAAAACATTTAAGTATCTATGTATATGTATACTTATCATATGAATAAATCAACCTTTTCACATAAATATTATTTTAATAAATATTACGCAAAAATCGACCTCAATGTAATGAATGGTTATTATGATATTTAATGAATAAATATGTATTATTTAAATTGGATCAAAAAAACTTGTGCTTGAAAATATATTTCAAGGATGGCTAAAATGATAATTGCGAAGCTGATTAAAGAAATGATAGATTATTTAATTTTTGATAGTAAAATTTGTATAAAAATTATCTATACAGATATGAAGGTAAACATCTCTTGTTGATACATTGAATTTTCCAAATTATTATCACAATTTTAAAATCAATTTTCGGACTCACTTGAGAATATTCTTAAGAAAGGTTGAATTTCTTTAGGTAGTATTCAATGACTTATTGACCGTAATCATAATAAAGCATTAAATTTGTAATTCAAGAAAAATCTATATCATTTAATAAATCAAATAAAAAATGTATTTGTTCTTTTCAAATCAAAACGATCTTTAAAATAGTAGCAAATAATGTATCAACCAAATTTATAATGATATTGTAAAACACTGACAACAAAATTATGATAATTATAGACGAAAGAACTGCAAGTATATTTCAATAAATTGTTACCGCAATTATTGATAACAATTCTAGCGTTCCATTGTTTTCAAAATACTTTTTTTGAAACCATAATGACAACACGTCAGTAATTTGAAAAAATATTGGTTTGATATAATATGTTTGCAGCAATTTTGTATACTTTTATGTGAGACTCTTGCCATTTAAATGTAGGAAAATATATTTAAAAACTCACCATCTAAATTCGCATATTATTATGTTTATAATGAACTATTTACTGACGTTTTACTTACGGAGCATAATTGAAATATTGATATGAAATTTCAATTGGAAAAACTGAAATATTAAAATATGCAAGAATTTTTAAATAACCGACTCATAAAGTTATGCTTAACTGGAATTAAATATGCCTTACATTTTTTAAGGCTGTCAGTTTTATTATATACTGACGTTTAGTTTATCAAATGATTTGTGAGAAACAATATGACATTCAAGATGACTATATTAACCAAAAGAACTGTTTGTTCTTTACTGTAATATAAACTGATACTTTTGATTAAGTGATGTTGTAACTTATAATAAATCTTGCGACAATTTAAAAATACTTTTGTGGTACTTTTACGAATTACTAATTTGTAGTATAATTCAACTGATTATACTACAAATCGTGAGACGTGTTTCGCTTCTTTGAGAAACATCTTCAGACTGACATTTTTGATGAATTCGGTGATAAATTTGTGGAAGTTCATAAGTATACAATACAATTGTATAGCTTTGTTATTCCAGTGATTATGATAAAAATTGCTTTGTGTGCCTTGCTTGTATGAGAAACAAGAGAAGGTTACATTTATTAATATTGTATAGTATCGTCTAATCAATCCACTACCGTGATTCAAATGTCTTCTTTTTTAAGTTGTGTTACCAATGAACCACATTGACTTCATCAGAGTACTTCAAGAGTACATATTGAATGTAAAAAAATTAAGATCAGGTAAAGAGGAAAGGCAGAAAAAATCTTAATTAATCATTAATTGAAGATTGTTTCTATGTATAAAGTTTACTATAAATGGAAAACATGTTTTATTACATATAAATCATATGTCGATTTTCATTAAATGACACAAGTAGCGTTTAATACAACCATACTATTACACATTGACAATTTTTGTACACATACAATTGAATGTTTAAAATTGATATCTGCAGAAATTAGTAAAATTTCTTAAAATAATTGAACACATGTTCACATCCTGAATTCGCAAACAATTTGTTTGTTTTACTTATTTAAAACCGTCGGGTAGCAAAATCTTCCTTAGATTGAATCGGTTTTTAGAAAATATACTTGCGGGAAAAGGATATAAAGTCCTAACCAGATGTTGCTAAGACGGGAAACTGCAAACCAGTCATCCAATCTCCAGATAGTTTCGGTAATTAAATACTGTACTGTATGCCACTTTGCACTTGTAATGTTTATTCTATTATATTTTCCTAGATGAATGTACTGTGGAACGGTCTTGATAATCTAAAAATATAATTTATTTATAAGCGATAAACGTGAGTACTCACGATTATAATAAATCAAAAGATTATAATTATGAAGATAAGATTAAATCTGTGATTTCAAGGAGTTAAGTTACTTCAACCGGATTTAAAAATAAAGGTTTGTAATCAGAATAAGTATGGGATATCATATACAAATAGTTTAAGGATTATACAACTTTATATAATACACTTAAACCACTCCGTGATGCACCTAATTATATATTTAATTGTATCATCAGTCATTTTCTCAGCATTACATCTCCATTCTGCACATGTTTCTTTATACATTTTATTTTCTACTCAACATTAATATTTTTTGTTATGATTATTCCTTTTGAAAATATATTAATAGTGAAATTTAACAGTGTTTACATTATAGTAGTAGACTAATGTTATAATTATTAACAAAATTTTTATTCAGAAAACTATTTTTTCATCGATTGATAATCTCATTAAATTAGATATATTATATTCATACATTTAATGCAGTTATCGTGCAAGATTTAAAAGATAATAAAAAATCATCACTTTTATGTTAAAAAGAAAGCTTGATACCATCACTTATTAAATAGTTATAAACTAATAATAAATACGTTTTAAGTTAAGTCTAGATACTACATACAGTATAAAATATAGATTTTTTATTTGGAATATGTACATATTTTATGAATAATAATTTATTATGAAGCGACGGCTCCGATAAGTACTTCTTCGGTATTTGGAAGAAATTTTAAGTGAAACTTATGCAAAAAAGATACTACTTTAATTGTGTTTAACTGAACATTGATGGCTAGTATTTATTATTTATTTAATAATCACATTATGTGCATACGTGACAATTTTAAATATTTAATTTCGAATATTTAAAAAAAAACTATGGCTACGAAAATATTTTACTTTTAGTTTTAAGTTTATATAATATTTTTTAAATTAGTATTCAAACTACTATTATTGAAAGAAAAAATCATGCACCAAATTGTACGGTCAACAATATTGGCAAGCACCAAAATTAGTAGTTTAAACTCATTATCGCCTAATCCGATTAAAGCTAAACCGCAGAACCATAACATATAATGATATGATCAGAGTTTGATTACCGGAGATAATTTTATAGTATTAATACAATATTTTATTGTAAATTATCTATCATATATAATGTTCATAATCTATTTACAAATTATTCTTGCAAACATTGTAATAAATATCGATATACAAATTGTATTGCTCTTAATTCTGCCAAGTTTATAGTATATAACCGCAATCATAAACATATATATATAAGATTTATATTAGAATACGACCCTGTTTTATCACCTGGAATTTTAATCTGGTCTAATCCGGTGCTACAAATAATAAAAATGTTTATTTCATTGCTACTGATAAAATAATAGTTTTATAAAACTTGTCACAATCAGTTTTTGAATTTACATTAAATTTTAATATCGTTTTATACTCCACATGTAAATATACCATTTAATCTGTATAGTATTTTGAAAAATTTTGATATTTTTCTTAACTTGTGAAAATGTAACCATTAGAAGATAGTTCAAACAATTAAAATTGTACCAGACCGGCTATAATATATATAATAATAAATATTATCATTTTTTTCAAAAAAAAAAATTAAGTCTAGACAATGATTAATACTAAACTAAATACTTAATTATGCAAAGAAAAGTAAACCTCAAATAATGTCCCTTTAAAAGGTTTTATATATTTGCTTTTGTTTGACAATTATTATCGAATACTTAATTCACGGTAAACATATAAATTTAAGAAATAAATATTTATAATTCTATACAAAAAACAATATAATTTGTCTTCTTATTTTATGCTAATTCAGAAAAATTAAATTTGAATTTATCACACATAAACAACCCAATCAAATTATTAAAAGAACATTTTTAAATTAATCAAAAAACTATGCTAATTATTATACATTTTTTAGAATATAAATTCTGAAGATTAAATTGTTAAAAATTAAAAGTTTTCGCTTTACGAATAGTCATTTCTACGTTATTTATTAAAAAATTCTTCAGCATAATTTAAAATCATATATTTATAAATCAACTTTAATGTTTTCTGTATTTGGCACAATCGTTTATTTTATAACTGACATAAAGAGTTATATGGCTATACAGTTGATAAAAAAATAAGATATTGATTATAAATATTATTTATATTAGATTAATAAGGTTTTTGGATGTTTATGTAAAATAAATTGCGACGGAATAAACATGAATATTTGTATTTACTCAAAACATGTTTTAATGTATACTTAATTAATGAATGATCACATGTTTTAATTGTAAATTGGGTCGAGTTTATTTTTCATCATATTGTACAATATCATGCAAAAACTAATTTGAGTTATACATAAAATAATATGAAAAACAAATAATTATAAAAAAAAGTTAAATATGTTAGTTTCACACATTAAATAAAAGGATAATATTACTGGCTATTCCCTCTAATTTTTCAAAGCGATAATATGAAAAAAGTTTTGTAGTAAATCGGTGCATTATTTTTATGGAATCAATGAAATATTTACCTGTGCAGCATCAGGAATGGAATCAGGTTTCGTGTTGGCCGCCACCCACGCTTCCGCGAAAGTCTCCATTGCACTTTGGAAGTCCATGATCTGGTGGAAACTTTTAAAGCGCGGGAAATTCAAAATACATACACACCGGACCGATCGACCATTTTTCGAAAAGTTACAATTTTCCAAAGATCAATTCGTATTAGAAATTCATTTTACACAGAAGTTAAAAAATCTAATTAAAAATCACACAAATAAATACAAATCGAAAAAAGGGTTAGTTCTATGTTTATCCACTAAAGTAATTTATTATCCATTGAGATCTTTTTTCACTGATAAAAACACAAATGAAAGTTATTTGTTAAAATGTCACAAGATTAAAATTTGCAGAATAAACTGTGAGTCTACTTTTTGCGGAATTTCGTATTATTTACTTCTATCACGTCGATGTATATTTGCGCCGAAAACGGAAGCGCTCTATACCCACCACGTCTAAACACCTCGACGGCCGTCGAGTGACTGAGTACGAATACCGCGCGTCCGTAACGCAATGACACCCCGTACCGCTCGCGTCAGAACAACCCTTACAACACACTCCGTCCTTTACGCCACCATTAGAACACATCGACACATAACAGAGATGGAAATATTATCAGGCGGTTTGGCTAAGCGGTAGAAAATCGAGACAGATTTTCATTTGATGAGCTCCAAGTCGGAAAAAACGCAATACCGTAGAAAAGTTTAAAGGTAATATTCGTTTCTGTTCGACGTTCGTTTTTTTTTTTTTTAAATATTTATTGTAAAGTTATTGGGCCGGCCCACCAGAGGCCATTGGGTAAAGATAAGCGGACAAATTTACAAGGCGTGAATTGAGAATGATAAAATTTATTTTTGAAACAACATTTTTGGCGCGTTCACTTTCTGTCGTCAACTTTTTGACACTGCGATATAATAACATATGTTGTAGATTATAATCGGAATCAATACAAACTCTGACAGAAACAGTAAGTAAATGTTTTCATGTTAATTATTCTGTATATATTATATATATAATACATATAGCAACAGAAACAATTTAAAAAATGTTGTATTATCAATGTAATGAATGTCAAGTTAAACATTTCAACTCAACGATAGCAGACATATCTAAAGCAAGAATATTAAATTGACAGATACGAATACTAAAAAGACGTTGTTAGAAAAACTGATTTTATAGATACGTTAAATTGACATGCTATACTAAAAAAAATACATAAGATATCTTTAAGATATCTTCTTATGTGGGGCATGTGTATTCTTATTGTGATATTTTAACAGAAGTTCTTTATTGTATAAACTAATTCATACACGTAGAATGTTGAGCGGTAAGATATTGAATTGACTTGCAATTAGATTATTATTCTTCCTCTGTGCTTATCTAATGAGATTATATTTTGATTATCTGATAAGATGAGTGTTAACAGATGAAAAAATCACATGTATTGATTTATTTTCATACAAATCCATGTAATTATTTAAAATTCAATATACGAATTTGTCGATTCGAGGATTTGAACCATTGATACCGAAAACTTGTAGGATAAAAGCCCAATATGATTGCTTAATTGTTTGAGTACTTAAAATAATATTATTGCAATAAATATATAAAAAATGAGCTTCTGTAGTTTGAAAATGTTTTAAATATAAAAGTTTATAAATTTACTATCTACTACATCAATTGAGATATTATACATGTACATAATACTTAAAATTTTACATCGAATCAGTTTTTAAAACGGGCAGTTTCCTGTTTTTTTTTTTCATACGTGAATCAGGGGTGGGCTGGAGGGGGCTCGGAGGGGCTCGCGCGATCTCCTTGTTAAATTTCAGCGCGGCCGACGAGCCCCTTGTTAAGATAATAAAATCATTCGTCTTATATCAAATCAACATATAACTGCAATTTCTGTAGATGGTTAAATTTTATTATGAAACAAGACTTAGTTACCCTTTATTTTTTTCATTCAGCGTTGTGGACTTTCGTGCCGGACCTCACGGGTTCGAGTCCCAATACAAAGCAGCATCTTTTCGATCGATTTTCTGTTCGAAGGCATGGATGTTTTTGATGTCTAAAATTTCCCCCCCCCCACTCTTCCGATCCTTTGAAAAAAACTTTATAGATAGAGATACCTTCATTAAGAGGCTATACGATCGACATTGGAATTGGACATGGATAAATAAAAAAAATGGATAAGATTTATCGAGCCCCTTGTTAAGATATTGGCAGCCCACCACTGAGTGAATAATTAGGTAAATTGGTTAATGATTAAAATACTTTTCCTCCGGATAATAGTCTGGTTTGTTATAAATAATTGATAAACATAAAACAGTTATTTTTTTTCCTTTTTTATGTTTTCGAGTCGCGTTTAGTAACTTTTATCTTGTAGCGACATATAACCACCAGCTCTTCATATACCTTATAATCAATAATTTAAAAAATGTACTTTAAAACAGGGCTCAAACAGTCGTGTAAAAAAAAGACGACTCCGACTCCGAATAAAATGGTTCAATAATTTCATTTTAACTTATACATATGTATTCCATCAGATCATCTTTAGCCAGCCAAGCATGCAATGTCAACACTATGAAATATTGTGGTTTGAATACACATCTTTTGTTTAATAGGTCAGAGTCGCTCGTTTTTCACGACTCCAACTCCGACTCCACAGCCCTGCTATAAAACGAAAAATATATTAACATGGTTTAATAAAGCTGGCATTAACCAGTTGAATACCAAGCGGACACAGGTGTCCGGAACATATGCAAGCAAACACGGATGTCCAAGACATTTAAAAAATCAAATACTTGGTATTCTAATGGGATATTGGTAGTATTTTGATGAATATGTGTAGTGCTATCTATACTGAGTCAATATAGGTTTTTAAAATATCGAATTCGAGTGTATATTAGGCAAAATTATTGTTCTCGAAAACACGCAGTATCTCTGGGACACATTAATGATTTATTTGCGCGGTATTCAAGCGGTTAAATATTCTAGATGATTTTGAACTGTTTTTTTGTTCACCAATTACACATTTCAATTAAATTGAGTACAGCCATTAACGTTTACATCGATGAAACTCTTCATCCAAAAGTGTTCCGGTGTCGTGTGATGGTGAATTTAGATGTTACTATTGTACGTATTTTGACAACTTCCATTTTCTCATAATAACCACAAAACTACTGACCCAATGTATTATTTTTCGAAAAAAATGGTTTCATCGGAAAAATCAAACAAATCTCTTGAATGATGTGTAATATAAAGCTATATAAATATTTACTATAGAATATTGTCATCTTTTGTAATATTTATCTTAAAAAAAGCTTTTATGAGTTTTGAGTTACTGACAGTGTTCATGCATAAAGATATTCGCTTAAATATTTTTCATAAAAATTATTTTAATATTACAGTCATGGGACGCAAGAATTCCCTGGGAATGGGATATGAAAAATACCGAGAATACAGAATCCCCTTATCATAATGTGTTCATTAGGTGTACATTTTATTTCAATGTCTGGAATAGAAAATGCCGATTACCACAATACAAAACGAAATTTCAAAAAAAACTAATTAGTTGAATATCTCAGTATTTATATCATTATTATAACCATGAATAAACATTAAATTTCCTGTATAGATTTGAACTATAATATCTGACTTTAAACTGACTAAATGTTGTGAAGATGATGTGTGTTCATATATCAATTTATGGTGATAAGTATGTAAATGCATATATTGTTATTATTTGTTTCCTGATAAAAAAAATTGAAGCGGGGATTTCCCAAACATAATAATATCCTTATTCCACTATTGTAGATAAAGACTATTGTCATTTATTAGTAATTATAATAAGTTGGTGAAACATTTCACTATCATTAATCTATGCATTCATATGTTTTATTATTTTATATTTTATTGTCAATAGTATAAATTTTACCGTATAGACGAAAATAATAAAAAAAAATATTACCACTTTCTCATCCTATTAATTGTATTGACACCTCTGCTTACGTTCTCCTAATAAAATTCCGTTAAAATTGAAGTAAATAAAATGCTGACCATAATGCTTATTGCTTTTCATGCTAGTTTAATTCTCAACTGAATACAGAACAATTATTTTTTTCAATACCATTAACATTCGAGAGCGTCACAATTTGGTGAATCAAAAAAACTTTCAATCGAGTCTGTATTCTTACTTGTAATATTGTTTATTATTATTTTTTTGTTTAAGGTTTGAAGATATCTAAGGCATCCTTATTTGAAAGGTATGAAATGATTTGTTTTGTCACATTTTTTAACAAAAGATTTTGCAATCATTATCTACGTAACAATTAAACGTAAAAAACTTCAAGCCGTGATAAATTTATGTTTTTTTGTTGAAATTCATGTAAGAATTTGATGATTACATAACCTCTAACCCATAGCCAGATTCAGACGATATCTAGACGATTTCGCATCTTAGACACCTCCGATAAAATATCCAATCGCTTGAACACATCTTAGGAATTATTTGTAACAGCAGATCGTTTGATATTTTATTTCACCGTTGCTCACTTAGAGTTGTAAAAATTCACAAATTTATCTGTAAAGTAACTGAGGTCTACTGCTAGGATTCTGCTATACGACAATCTGTAACTCTTCGTAGGACATCGGAAACGGTAATGACAACTTATAAACAAAATTATTTTTCCTTAAATTAAAAACATTTCAATCGATTCTAGCGGCTTTTTTGGCCACAAGCTTCACTCTTTAGCTTTGTAAACTTATTGGTAAATCCAACCTTACTACAATCATTCTGATTCTGAAAAAAGAGCGTTGAAAGAGCTTTTATGTAGTAAAAAGACTTTTACTTAATCAGTGATTTAGCTGTTTCCTAGTTTCGTATGTATATTTGTATTCTTTATCTTTTGTAATTTCTCCGCCGTTTGAGTTCAAAATGTAAAACAAATATTAACGTAAATTAATTTATAATTGCATAAATTAAATCGCCAGAAACCGATAAAGATAAGTCAAATATAGGAAGTAGATATTCTCATTGAATAGAGGTTTGAGTTTTTGTCCATAACTATCAGATGGCAAATATAAATCTTACGGATAATACAAACGTTGGTAGTTTCGTATGTTTGAACATTCCAGTCACTTCAATACGAAAAATCACGATCAATTCATCAATCATCAACATCTTTCGAACTGTTTCCTCAATCCTTTTATGACAACAATGCAGTCGTATATTATTATTTGTATAGATATCTTTTGAAACAAACAGCCTGCCGAGCGTCCTAATAAATCCGAGCCGCTTCCCTTCTGAGAGCTCGGCAATAAAAAGCCAAAGAGTTTAATACCGACCATAAACAAATCCTAAGAGCCCGTTTTGAAAAATGCCGTGCGGAGATTATCGCATTGGGAGCCGGTAATAAAATGTGTGAAGATTAGTATTGGAAAGCTTAAACCTGCAAGGATCGCGAACGGGGCATGGTTTACCTGAGGTCGGTCTAGACCGGATGGGTGATAGCCAACATGCGGTTAACGTTTATTTTCCCAGCACTACATTATTATAATACATATTTTATCAACAATTTTAAGACACTATTGTATGTCATTTATCATGCTTATGCGACACAGAATGAAGTATAAAAGAACCAATCAAAAATAATCAAAAAACCAAGCAATTGACCACACATAATGAACATAGTTTTAAGTATAAAATTTTGTGTATTTGTTAATTAAATTAAAGGTATAATTTTTAACGACTATGAAAAAACGGTTTAATACATTGTATTTCTGTTAATAATGGTTTTTAAATAAATAGCAATGGTTTCGAGAATTTCTTGGCAGATTCTTTAATGCCGAGTTGAATATATTGATTCACGGAGAGGACACATGCGGACGAGCATACATTTATATTGAAGTGAATCTTCAATCTATTGCTACATTATGTTAAAACTATATTTATTCGTATATGCAAAAAATAAAAATACTTTTTTAACATAATGTTTTCTCACCTATTGTAAGCAATGGACACTATACAAATAATTCATAATTAACTGCAGATCTCTCATGGTACTCTTGTTACTCAATTATAAATGCCAATATGGTATCTTACTATATGTATATTTATTTTTTTAATGAATATTTTAACTGAAATATTGAAAAAAAATATTAGTCAAACAAGAAGGTTTAGGATCACTGCTTTTGTACAGTGATCGCTAGTAGCAATAACAAACACAAAAATGTTTGTTACAGAGAGCTGACTTATTTTAACTCGCTTATTATAAGACTGTTTTTACTGCAGATAAGATTTGTTAAAATTGACATAATTATGTAAGTCACATTTAGTTTTTATCAGAGACATTGTCATCAGTATTGTCATAATGAAATCTTTTCCGATGAATTTTATTTAAAGATTTAATAAGATATTTTTTTATTTTATATATATTAAACATTGCTAAGCAGTATGTGAAAAAAATATGACGAATTAGAAGTTTGCCATATAAATCCTGATCTAAACAGGTCTACTGATATTTAAACCATATTTATTTTTTTAAATCTTTTCATTATGTTATAATGTTTAAATTGGTATTCCAAAATATATAAATTTATAATGAAAATGCAAGCAATGCAAGTTATGGTTATGTTTACTTATTAGTTTATTTGGTTAGGTCTAAGTATGTTCTTGTTTACGTATGATCGTTATTTTACATACCAACATTTGCAAAAATCTGCCACGTAAGATTATTGTTAAAATAATCGCAGCGTAAATCATTTAAACCATCATAAAAAGTCAAGCTGTTTATGTATTATTTATATTTTTTCAAATGTTCAAGTTTAAATGAAACAAGCTGTATTTGAGCAAGAATATCTTTCAAGAACGGCCAAGTTCATAAGTTTTTAAAGTAACTGTTATTAAAAAATGATGATTCAGAGCACTTAAATGTCTTCATTTTTCTTGCGCAAAAATGTAAAAACATCATTGTTAACAAACGATGTACTGCTAGTTTATAATCCTAGCTTACCAGTTTAAGGGATTTGAGGATCTTGTTGTGCCTAATTTAGCATAACATGGTTTATAGCAATCCATTCATCCAGTATCAAAAAAAAATAATGAATAAAAGTTTATTCGAACTGTGTAATGCGATTTTACTAAATTTTGTTTACATCGACAGATTATTACAAGGGATAAGAACTTTTCGATAAAAAAAACCGAAATATAATGTTTACGTTTTTTAGCATTGTGGAATAAAAAATTCAGGATGAAAAAAAATCATTTCAAATGTTGCAGTTGCAGAGAATGTATGAAAAGGTTATTTATTTCTGTGTATTATTTTATTTTATTAATATTTTTTACTGTCAGAAATTAGCCTCAAACGTAAATTTGAGTGTATATTACTATTATACATCAATGAAAATATTTAATATTAAGTTTATCTTCTGCCCCTAAGCATTTTTACTCTAAGCTGCTATATATTATATAAATAGCGTATTAAACACAAAGCTTTAGTAAATTTTATATTTATTAGTGTATTCACTATGAAAAATATAACTTTTTTATGCTAAAAACATTATAGATTAACAAAAAAATCTCGAAAATGGGTCGCGTTAGAAATATGGTTAGAAACACATATATTGATAAAAATAAATTGAGAAATATATAAAATGTAGTTGATTGTTAATTTCATTTATTATTATTGTATTGTAATTATAAGTGATTAAAAAGTGCCTTGTGAATTAAATAAAATACCACTATATATCTTGAATATTTATTCGATGAAATTTTATAGAAATGAGGAAGTAACGAAAATAAAATATATGTTGTGTATAGAAAATATGTGCAAGATGTTGAATGACGAGACACTATTAGTTCAATTTATTGTAAAATTAATTTATTCATTTTAAATAAGGCTTTCAGGATTGACATATCCTATTTAAAACCTGAGCGTATAGCCTTCCGTCCCGTTAAGCTCACAATCCGGTAGGAGTTTACCATCCAGACGACAGCGTTATTCCGTTGGTGGGATAATTCGCCGCCGTTACAAATCCACTGCGCATAATCGCGTCGGCTAACGGATAACGGAGGCTCCAATCCGCTTGGCCGCCGCCTTGTAACGTCTAATCCCTTATCCTGGCGACGCTGCCGGCGCAGGCGTCGCGGCGCCCCGCCTTCTCCCCTCCGGAAACACGCCTACCTTCTGGTTTTCCGCCCAGCCGTGAAGCAGATCTGGACGGCTGGAGTCCAGTCGATATCTTCAGCTGGTCGGATGCAGACGTCTGTGGAGACACAAATGCATACATATCACGGCTTGACAGCGATATTAGGCTAGATATAACAATGTTTTTTTTTTATATTGAAATTTAATTAAATTTTATATACCAAATTAAATAATGTACTATTTTAAACTCGCTAATGAAACTGTACTGTTGTAGGAAGACCAGATTTTTTGTTTGCTTATCATATTTATATTGATATCCAGTATACATATAAAAAACCAACAACATTTAAAACATTCATCATCGAAAATTCACTTAAATAAATATAAATATATTTAATGATTTCAACATGTCATCAGCAATACTAAGGTGACCAACAACTAATCACCAATTGCAGCTACATACAAAATTTTCGTATTTAATTATTCAAATTGATAAAAAATACGATATAAAAAGCTTGTTACACATCAGTAATGAAAAATCGAATCTGAAAAATCCTCGTATATACCTAAAGTTAGTTATTAGCAAACTATCATTCTATAACTACGGACATATAAGTATATATTTGACTATCATAATTAGGCAGTAAAGTATTTTATCATAAAAAAAGGTTTGTGTTATATTAATGTAATTGCAAGCAAATCAATTTCCAGAAAACTTCATTTGAAGAGTATTTACTCTAAAATACACAAAGTTTTGATCGTAAACTACAGTAATTGTATGCATTGTTTTCTGATTTAAAACAAAGTTTAAAAAAAATACTCTTACGTAAGCAGAAACATGATACATTTCAGTTTAAAGCTATGGATTTATAAGAAAAAAGTTCATTTCATTTAGACACTTTCAATTTCCATTGGAGGTTTAAGATAAAAACCAATTTATTTGGTCTTGTTATGTCTTCTTCTACAATTTTCACAATCAGTAACAAATTATAAACACTTTTTGAACTAACAAAAAAATAATTGTCAAACAAATATGTTTGTAATTGAGCTCTGTAAATATTTAATTATCGTTTATCTGAATGACAATAAAACTTCAATAAAGTTAAATTGTATCGTTTGGTATTAATATTGCTTAATACTTTCACCTGCAATTCATATTTTTATTACAATCTCGTACCTTACGATAAAAGACAAAAAACCATCGTGATGACTAATTGTTGCTAAAATTATAAAGCGTTCTTCTTTATTAGTTTTATTACCCCCTGACATAAGGGTAGATTGGATTTTTTCTAAGACAAATGGCTTAATTTACTCCTCCATAAAAAACGTGCTACCATTAAGTCACTGCTTTTCTGACGTTTATTAAGATTCATCTTAATAGTAAAAATGAAGCCGTTTACTTGGGGGTTTTTTTTATTAAGGCGTTTTCTGTATATTGTAACTTCTTTGTAATTAAAAAGATAGCACATACAAAATATGTTACTTAGTAAGGACTATAATGACGTCGAGTATTTTATAAAAATCATTTTTCAATTTTAACCACTGTAGCAGGTTAACACTCTAAGTTTTCCAACCGAATGCCTTTTTGTGAATCAAAACTCCGAATGGACATCCATATAAAATGACATATACATCGATGCTTTTATCTATTGCTACCATTTTAAATTGTACTATATGTATGCACATCCTGATGTACATGTAAAAAATATAAAATAAGCCCAATATTGTTTACGAGAGACGCCATTATAACAGCGGCGGGCTGCCAATACGTCAACAAGATCCTTGCTTAATCACAGAGCAGTTCGCAAGGTTCTGGGGGATGGGCGGATTTTAAAACCATTTTTATACAATTTAATAATAATAATACTTATAATTTGTAATAGTGGGTTGAAAGGGGCTCGAAGAGGCTCGCACGGGTACTTAAATTTAACTCAGATCACCAAGCCCCTTGTTAAATTACGAAAACAATATTCTCAGATACTATCAGCAATTTCTGATGAATATATCATCTACGACTGTAACAGTATAACGTTTGAGCTAAAAGAATGGTGCATATTTCTACATCAATCTTGTAACTCTTCAGAACTATTGCAATCAGAGGTTGTTCAGTTTATTGTTCAGTTAAATATATTATTTATTTTACAGTATATTGCATACCTTTACATTGGAGTGCACGCCAACCTGAAAAGAGTGCGCGGGGGCTGTCAAACTGCTGCGCGGCCGCGCGTGCGCGCAGCTTAGAGGAAACGTTGATTACACTTTACCACAAATAATTCTTGTGGAGCCACATATTTTCGTTATTTTTTGAATGAATATCGTTCTATAAAAGTATTAGATACCTAATTCTTCGAAATGTATAACATTTATTTTTAAAATTTATAATTTATCAACCTTTTTAAATGTTAATTAATTTAATTAATTAATTAATTTTTAAGTACATATTATAATATTTAACTAGTATCAGTTTTTTTTGTCTTCAGTTGATAAAGTAAAACTTTTATTTCACAACAGGTATAATAATTGAGCTTTACTTTTTATCTAGAAATACAACATACTACAGAGATTTAGAACGTTTGTCAAGGATGATTTTATTTTATGCTTTTGGGCCTTAGCTTACCGGCCATAGAATTAGAATAAAGGATTCAGGTATTTAAGAAAAAAAACGAGCTTATCTTAACAAATGACATCTTTTGACAGTATTTTCACCTAAGTTATTGGATTTGCAACGCTTACAATGACTGGGCAGTTAACTTTAACATTCAGTTGGCTTAAAGGGGATTACTTTTCGAAATGAAAAACATTCTGAGGCATTTATTCTTATCCCCCGATTCCTTCATTGTAAGTTACTTAAACAAAATATTGAATCAATTCAGTATGTATTTTATAATTATGATAATTGATAATGCTTCTCATGAGTTAAACCGGTTCTGATCTTATTAAATATAAGTGGAAATTAATAAAAATGTATATTTTATTTTTTGAATATTTTATAATGAATTTCTATATCAATTTTTTTTTTTTATGAATTTAAAACAACTGATTCATCGCAAATAAATAACATTTTTAGAAATTAGCTGAGTGATTAACACTGTCGGTTTCAGTTGCAGTGTTTGTGGGCTCAAATCCTTGCACAGACACTTAAATAAATGTATTTTTCGATCGATTTATGGATTTTTATTTAAATGAATGTGATATCTTAATTCATTGTTACCTATCCGATCCTCAAAAGGAGAAGTAGCGAGAGCAATAAGCTCACCACTTGTCATATCCTAGTCCTGTTTTTGTAACTTTAATCATTTCGAAAAATAAAAATTTACCGACTGATTAACTAAGTTGTTTTTGAAGGACAATTTCTATTAGGACATGCTTTATTAAGGTCCATATAAGTTAAGAGTAGACATAATTACGCAATAAATAAACTTTCACATAAAAAAAAAACATTGTTACTGTCTGTCACATTCGATCAACTTCTGGATGAAAGCTTTCTCAATCTACATTTGCCTCAATATGTTAAATCCCATATCTGAGTTACATAATTATTTGCTTTATCAACCTTTCGTCATTTCTAATGTTCATATTACTTGAGTTATCTAGAAATTATTGTAATCTGTATATCTTTCAGGGGGTCAACTTATCACCAATGAGTTGTTTTTGCAAAATCTGGTTGTTTCTTGTTTTTTTTTTACTCTAACCTTAGTCTCCATTATAAATGACATTAATTTTTTCAACATACATTATTCTACTGATTTTTTTAAAAAGCTTTTAGTACTCAAATAATTTTAAAGGCCGTCGACAAGTCCAATTATTGGTTGTTTTAAAAACATTCAAATTTGACTGAGTTTTGTACTCCAATTAAACCAGAAAATTCTGTTATATATTATACTTTATTAACTAATAAAAATTATGCCAATGAGAGGAAATTATGCCATTGAAACATGCCTGCGACACGATTTGTAAATGATCTGATGAAAGATTTTACAAATCCAAATAAATGAGTTTAATATAAAAAACAATATAAATAATATTTAATAAAAAAACACGCCTATAATCATCACATATTCAATTTAATTGTTTCGATAATCGGAAAAATATTTAAACATTTTGTCTTGATTCAAAATAACAATAGAAACGAACACGAGAGAATCGTGTATTTGCGAAATTCTGTCGTCACCCTTGTGTGTAAATCCAGGTAAGTTTTTGACGCGTACAGGTAAAAATTTTCTACAAAAAATGATTTAAAAAAAACCATAAACATAACAAACTGCACCATATATAGAATGAAATATACAAAAGTCGTAAATAAAGAGAAATGACTTGGTCAAAAGTTTTAACCACGCCTATCTATGGGCTAAACTCGTGTATGCTTTTGTTAAATCTGGAATCGATAGTACATTCTTGATTCTGGCAGTTAATAAAATTAATAAAATAATTTTAACCAGGGCTATGGAGTCGGAGTCGTGAAAAATGAGCGGCTCGGTTTTTTTTTGAAAAATATATTTAATGATTTGTATATAAACAAAATAGTCAAAAGTGTTAACATT
This sequence comes from Himalopsyche tibetana, assembly GCA_030503985.1. Lineage (NCBI taxonomy): Eukaryota > Metazoa > Arthropoda > Insecta > Trichoptera > Rhyacophilidae > Himalopsyche > Himalopsyche tibetana. Next base: position 7,280,317 of record JAPJYX010000014.1, read on the forward strand.
TCATGCTTGGCTGACTAAAAATGATCTGATGGTATACACATGTATATATAAGTTAAAATGAAATTATTGAAAAATTTCCTCAGATTTGGAGTCGGAGTGGTTAATTATTTTAAAGCTGTAGTCGGAGTCGTCTTGTTTTCACGCGATTCCACAGCCCTGATTTTAACACATTATTATTAATATTAATTTTGAAAAAACTGGCTTTGCTTAGTGAGAAATATAATCTTATTCGCAAGTGTGTACTCTTAAAAATGGCAATTGTTGTATTAAATGATTTTATACCCCTTTTATTTTTCTAATGCTTTTTCAATGTTCCAGATATAATATGAGTAGGCTTGTTTTGGTTATATATCAATCTTATTTTTAAGTGTAATTGTTTAATTATAGCATATTTAATATTCATATACATATAGATAGTATTATTCAATTATCATTTTCATATAATTGACGTTGTATTTTCAACCCTGAATCCCTCAGTAAAAATATTCGTTAATATGTTTTATCAATTGTATGTGCATTAATTATCAAGGGATTTTCTTTTGATTATCATTATATTTGAATAATTTCTCAAATATATAAACATCCAAAGGATTCTAATTCTATTCTTGTATATAAAAAAGTAAAATATGAATGTGAAAATCTCGTGCCTAGAGTATCTGAATGCATAGATGTTTTAATGAAAATGACATAAAACGCAACAGTATTAAGCCGAATCCGAATCATATCGGCTCACACACTTTTCAAAAGTGTATAAGACTCACACTCACGACTACTTATCTTTCTAAAATTTGTGGATCAAGGAATTCAAGTAAAATATTATGAAATAATGGGTGCTAGTTATTAGGATAAAGACATCCTTCTAGTTCTATTATTTTAAATGATAGAATATTTTTCGTATATTTTATATAAGTATCAAACAAAATAAATTCTTAATAAAGGGCTATAAATATTGTGAATTTCAGAATACACTTTTCAATTGTGTTGACGCAAAAAAAATGTATTGAAAATATTGTAAGATGAAAATAACATAAAAATTACCCATCAAACAATAATATGAGAATCAATCAAACTATCAGTTTGGCGATACTACTAAAGCATTTATTATCAATAACATTTATCTAACTATACAATGCAATTTGGAATTGAAATGAGCTGTAGAAAGTAAAAGTCTACTAAACACAACGATAAACCATGTCAACAAAGGAATAAAGTAAAAATCAAAGTTCATTTCTTTCGCGATAAATAAATTTTCGACGGTTAAGCACTATTTTTGTGTAAACTGTCATTATCAGTTGAATGTTTATGTATTTATACACAACCTAATTAAACAGACTAATTATTTCACATTTTTTTAATAATCAAGAGTGTTTGCTGTTCAGCGATTGAGCATTGAAGATAATTAAAAAATATGATCATCAAGTCAGCCAGTCGTAATATTAAAAACAATGAATATTTGGAAATTTTACATAAACACATTAATAGTTGAGTCATTATTGTATTTAACAATTGGCTTATTATTTATTTTAATGTCAAGCTACGTATTTCAAACTACAATAGCTAATTTACTGTCAAATAAGTTTTAAGCAGTTGAATGTTATATGTTTTTATTATTATAACCATAGTAATTAATTACCATAAAATTTCCATATGATCAATTATATTGATTGAATTATTATAACTCTTTATAATAAAGTTAAAAAGGGCATTATATAAATACTAAAGTATTTATAAAAAGTTAACAAGAATTAATAAATGATGCCCAAATAGACAAAATTTCATGTATAAAATGAATTATCTTTTAAATATGGCTAAAATTATTTTAGGTGTATCAGATTTCATTCAATATTTTGTAGACTACTCGTTGTTACTATTCTCAGTTATCACTTCTTATATTATTTTTGTGCTTTTCAGTAATTATTGTACGGTAGTACCAATTGGTTTATTTTTTTGTATTTCACTGTGAATTCTTAGTGAAAAGGCTAAAAATTGTTTAATTGGTTGAAAGGCTACAAAAAAAACAATTAGTTACTGGTTAGGGCATCCAATCCCGAGATTGACATGGCCGTGATCCCGGGATTGAAAAATTTTCAGCAAATTCCAAAAATTGACACGAAATTGGCAAATTGAGGATTAAAATTCCTCGGTGAGATAAAAAAAAAGAGTTTCTGTGATAATCTGAGGAATAAGTATACCAAATCGAGGAATTCAAATTCAAAATAAAAACAAGGTTTGGAGATAATCCGGGGAAAAAATATAGCGAATTGAGGATTTCAAATTCCTCGGTGAGCTAATCCCAATCCCATTGCCCGGGATTGGATACCCTAGTACTTGTTCGTATTGAAGAAATTTATTTGTATTCTTTTGCTTGTAAGAATTGATATTGTTATCCATATTTTGTAAGGGTTTTTAAATATTTTAATTGTATAATATTGAGTACTTTGCTACACCTTTTTATTGGACTCAATTTTAAATAAATAAACCTTTATCGATTTATATTTTTATTAGTTGATAATGCTTGCTATGATCTTGATTAAAGAAATATTATTATAAGTAGTTCTAAAACTGTTGTACTATTTAATAAAACGACACCGAATTATCGACCGTGAGACGATGGCTTTTTATGATATCCCGGGTTGAGCATAGCATCGCAGGTATGACAGCAAAGAATCGATGGAATTAGCAAAGATGGATGAGATGAGAGAATGGATGAGTGGATCTATTGGAGCACACTAAGGTTTATAAAGGCCCATTAGCCTAATACATGTGTATTTATATAATCAATTTTAATTTCCTATTATTCTCTTTATTATCTGACATAGATCTCACACAGATTTTATTTTGTTCATATCATACATATACAAATTACTAATTATTTTCGAAACATTTAAAATCTTTTTTTATACGTGAAAATGATGAAACTACAAAGCTTTTACCCACCTCATCTTTAAATATCCAAGGAACTGATGTCTGACAGTGTCAGTGAGAAAGTCGAAATAAATAAGAAGAATCATTGATTATGAATACTAATATTGTGTAGCTTTCATCCCACCCCTCCATTATTTACTAAAATACAATCAAAAGTAAAATTATTTTTAACATCTTAATAAAAGTATAGTTATCTTCTTTTCTTGTTTTTATGAATGATTAAATTTTACGATAAAAGCTTTAAAATTTTATCACCACATAAAACAATGCAGTAACAACCGTCCTTCGTCAATCGTCACCTCATCCTATTTTATATCATATTTTGAATGAGTGGTTGTACGATTAACGAAAATTGAGTCGTCATAATTAAAAATAATAAAACATTAACAACGATAACATCAGTCATTTAAAAAAAACACAGCATATATAAGCCAAGACGCCATACATTTGGAATGATTTCAATCAGAAAAGACATCGCCAAGACCCAAGTCCAAAACCTCAAAAATTAGATTTAAAAAAAAAACAATTTAATATTGAGCTCCTTGATTCATTCTCTCATCTCCGCCTAAATTAAGGTTTTTTTCCTATTATAAAGTGAATTTTTCATTTGAAATGTCCAGTTTCAAAACCTGTAAAAATGGTTTTGACACAATTTTTAATGAGATAATATATACGAAAATATTTGTTTTTTCCCTTTTTATAACAGTCAAAGTTTTAGTTTTCAAAAATACCAAAACCAGTTTTTTGGGAGCGCTGATTAACTAAAATATTTTTTAATACATTATTACAAAAACGTTCTTTCAATACATTACGAAAATCATTTTATTATATTTAGTTAAAAATAAACATTTATCACAACATTTCTAATTTGTCTAGAAAAAATTTAGGAGCGCCTACCCCACGCATCTTCACCCCACTACACCACTGACCAAAACCCTCAATAATTCTGATCAAAAATTGAGGTTAATTTTGAAACCACAGTAATAATTGACGTGTGAATTTCAATAGGTTTAAAAATGAAAAAAAAACACTGTTAGCGTTGGCAGACAAGTGATATTTATTCTTTAATAATTTTAAAAATGTTTTAATAACATCCATGATACTCAAAGTGCACTAATTTAATAAATACTACTTTTTCTCGAAACTATGTTTTTTTTTTGTTAATCGGGTTTTGTAACTCAGCGCTTCATATATAGTAATAAATTATCGGGCTATTAACCTAGTATAATGCGCCTCTGTCGCAGACATTTTTTCAGCCAAACGATGGATGAGATGGATAAAGTACCATTCTATTCTTTATTTTTTTATTATTATGTTTCGTATATGAACGAAATCGGCGTTATGCCGGTTAAGATATTGAAGGAGATGATCGTCGGATAGCGAGCGCCGAGCGACCATCGGATCATTCCAGGAACTGCTGTCACGTGGACACGCTACCTGCATATGAATTTATGTATTACAGGTAACATACACAGCGCCTGACGGACAACCATAATACCTGTTCAAGTTAGCAATAATAAATTCTAGCATGTTATTGTTTCACTCACCTTTTTAAAAGCGATTTTGCAGAGCGACCGCCTGACGAAAGGTGTAAAAATTATTGCATAAAGGCGACTTAAAAATAACTTTACACACAGGATTATTTTCAACAACTTTCTTGTATTTTAGAGATGAATAGGCAAAGATTTTGTGACGAAATTCATAAATTAAAGTTGATAGAAAATTACCAAAATCATGTGATATTAATAATTATGGAAGTGCCAAGCGTTACAAGATGTTGACATCGGTTACTGTGTAGTTTTATTTTATTAATTTATGTTTTCAAAATTTTTAAACAATACTGCAGAGCTAGATATAAATGTCCCTTTTCTCTAATGTCATTTTTACAAAGATTTTCAAAGAAGTTTCGAGTGATTGAGAAATTGTCACTGTCTAAAACAGCCATACTCAACCTGCGGCCCAGTAAGCTCTTACCAAATCGAGGATTTCAAATTCCTCGGAGAGCTAAAAAAAAAGGAGTTTCGGAGATATCTGGGGAAAAAGTATACCAAATCGTGGATTTCAAATTCCTCGGTGAGCTAAAAAAAAAAGGAGTTTTGGAGATATCTAGGGAAAACGTATACCAAATTGAGGATTTCAAATTCCTCGGTGAGCTAAAAAAATGGAGTTTCGGAGATATCTGGGGAAAAAGTATACCAAATCGAGGATTTCAAATTCCTCGGTGAGCTAAAAAAAAAAAGAAGTTTCGGAGATATCTAGGGAAAACGTATACCAAATTGAGAATTTCAAATTCCTCGGTGAGCTAAAAAAAAAAATGGAGTTTCGGAGATATCTATGGAAAAAGTATACCAAATCGTGGATTTCAAATTCCTCGGTGAGCTAAAAAAAAAAAGGAGTTTCGGAGATATCTAGGGAAAACGTATACCAAATTGAGGATTTCAAATTCCTCGGTGAGCTAAAAAAATGGAGTTTTGGAGATATCTGGGGAAAAAGTATACCAAATCGAGGATTTCAAATTCCTCGGTGAGCTAAAAAAAAAAAAAGGAGTTTCGGAGATATCTAGGGAAAACGTATACCAAATTGAGAATTTCAAATTCCTCGGTGAGCTAAAAAAAAAAAAAGAAGTTTCGGAGATATCTGGGGGAAAAGTATACCAAATCGAAGATATGTTGCGGCTTACGTAGAGAAGCAAATATCGGAATGCGGCCCGGAGGAAAAAAAGGTTGTGTATGGCTGGTCAAAAATATAATAGTTTTATTACCACAAAATTCTTAGTACATATATATATTTTTATACTTAAATATTAAAAATAGACTTGGAAAGCTGTTTTTTCATATTTAAAAAACAATATTATTCATGGAAGTTTGGTCCTTTTTGGTATTAAATCTTTCTATTTAATTATAAATCATATAATTTATAAAAACTACACGTATGAGAGCGATCCAAAAATACGTTTAAATAATATTTTATGCATAAAATTATGTGGCAGTAATTAATTACCTACAGATTAAATATTTTATAAATCACTTTATGAATTATATCACTTCTTTCATATTTAATAAATATTTGACTTAAGTTAACATGTTTTTTGGAAAACAAATAACTATCTTATTATATGACTTCAGCTTGAAGTGGTATTCTGTTTAACATTCTTGTATCGTGTGTTTGCTCAAAAGCTATTTATACGTAAAAGGGGATGCCGCCACTTTTGGTAAATTTAACAATTTATTTGAGCCCGTTTTAAATTCTTGACTGCAATATAGTCGCCCTAAGGTGGGATCCTTCATCGTGCTTGATCGCCTTCACAGATTACGTGATTGACTCCATTTCAACTCATATCCATACCGTTAATACAAGCAATGAACAAATTCACACAATCATAAAAAAACAGTAAGCCTAGACATTGAATGATTTAAAGCAAGTTTTCAATACTGTCTCTTAATTATTTATCAGCAATTTTCTGCTTGATTTCTTTCCGGATTAAAGTGGACCTAGCTGATATTTTTTTCTCACTAATAATTAAATTATAAACATGGAATAAGTATAATACTAAAGACTGTGGAAAAGAAAAAGAACGTAACCCACAGTATTTTTAAAACACATTTTTTTTTAATAATCACAATGTATCTAAATTTAGCTTTTAGGTTTCAAAAAAGAAGGGTCTGTGGAAATTGCAATCAAGAAAAAAGACTTGAAAAAAGGTTTTTTTTTAAATATATTAAATTAATATCAGATAATGTCAATTAAAACCAGTTTATTAGTCATTATGCACTTCAAGGCTGCGTATTTTCATAATTTATTTTTGACCCAAAATTATTAAAAAACGTTTTTTGTGTCTCCTGTAAACTTTGTTAAGCTGTCTGAAATATTGTTGTGTTATCTTTTGATTAATATAATAACTCGGCTGTGTTGGTCGATCTGAAAAACGCAATGACATTGTGTAAGGAAGAGAGAATTTTGTTTTTTTATTTTTATTTTTTTACGTCTAAGCAATGAATACCAACTTTTCCTGACATCGTATACGTTATAAGGATCGACAAAAGCCAAAACAAAACGGTTTTGCGTATTTCAGATCGTTAAAAAACGTTTCTTAATCATTATACACGTTAAAATAGCGCTGGTATTATATCGGCCTGTCAACTATGCACATACAATAATATTGCTAATATTTCTTATCAAAATATTGTTACTATCAATTCAAATTATAGATTACTCCTATTATTCTTAATATTACGTATTTACCAGACTAAACAGAGCGTTAAGTACGTTGAAACAAATAAATCTGAAGATTAACATAGCCTATCTTAATAAACAAAAGTTCTCCATCAAAAACATATTCAATACTTTGGATAGGATACATACCTAATTCAGAAAAACTCTATATTCAATTTTATTCGTTTAAGTCTGTATAAAACATATTGTGTAGATCAGTGTTTCTCAACGGGGGGCCACAGAGATTTTTTTAGGGAAACTACAGTACATTTTTGGGGGGCCACGGGCAAATATCCATAAACTCGCAGGTTTTTAAAATCGGGTAGATTTAGAAGAAAATATTTAAACATTTTGCAAAATCCGTAAATAGTTGGGTTTTACAAATTGGCAAGTCTAAAAAAAAGTCATGCGTCTCTTTGTTTTGGGAAATCCCAAAATTCCTTATTAAGCTTTTCTTCAATATTTCAAAACCGGTATGGGAGCCACAGAAAAATATCAGACTCAAAAAGGGCCAAGGGTTCAAAAAGGTTGAGAAAATATGCTGTAGATAATCTTTCGGGGCGTTTGTTTCCAAATTCAAATAAAAAGGTATCCGAAAGAAAACATTAATAAAAACATATGTTCGATCTCAATCAATATGGAGATTTCGGACTCATTGTAAAGTTTATCTCAACAGAAATTCCAGTACGGACAGTTACATATATAAATTGATATATAAATTGACTTTTTATGTCGCTGCTCGATTTTCAAAACCAGCGAGTTTATAGATATTTATCCATGTCTCCCCAAAACTGTACTGTGGCTCACCTAAAAAAATCTCTGTGGCGTTGAGAAACACTGATCTATAGTTACTCTATTATGGTATATTGATAACTTTTTTATTCGTGATTTTCTCATCCGCTATATGTCGGCAGAACGTAGTGCTTCCACATAAAATGAAGGACTACTAAAAGTTTTTTTAATTACTTTTTAGATATGATAATTGTTCAATAAGCAATACATTATATAAGATACGATGCATACTTAATAACTTTGTTATTCCACTGATTGCGGTACAAAGTATGTCACGTGTTTTACATATTTTAGAAGCATCTTCAGACTGGTATGCAACCCAATTAACGCAATAACGAAGTTATCAAATTTAATTGTATATAAAAAAAAATACTTACCGCTTAGTTTATTTAAAATATTAACATTACATTTTTCTCAATAATGTTTGGAAATATATGATCATCCAACTAATAAGGAAAATTACTTTGGATTTGTTTTATGAATCTGCAAATCGATTAAGCTAATCAGTTTATTTCATTATATCAAACAGATTTAACTGATAACGATAAGCTATACGTGTCTAGTCGGTACAAACATTTAAATTACACAGCAATTTAAAGTTCAATTGCTAATCTCTAAACGTTGTATTTTTTTTTGAAAATTGTGATATTTTTACAATACGTAAAGCACGTTGTTCCAAAATGGAATAAGGTTTCATGGCAAATGCTATTCTACGATAACGAACAGTATTATGATATTACATCAACGATCATCTATGTACATGCTATACCAACGATCACAGATCACGATATATTATATATTTTGATTTTTCCTTCGATATAATTTATTATTGGAACTTGGTAATCGTAAAAACTTGTGTTAACTTATTATTTATCTGTAAATATTACAATAAAATTCAAAAATTGTGTACCATTCGTATAAGTAATTATTACTCAAAAAAGTGGGACAAAATCACATATGTGGACAATTTTCAAAAAATACTGTTTTGTCAACCACCGAAAAAACGGTATATTCCGAACAATAGAAGATGAATTATGTTTTTAACCACACTATTTTATAAAACTGTTTGAATGTTAATACTTTAGACATTATAATAAAGGCTTAAAATACAATTTACGTTTCATTACAGAATGTGTTTAACTGTAGACGGATTTTTCCTTATAATGGCGATCACAATATTACACTTTAAATACATTTTTTTAAATTGAAAGTATCATGATATCCTATATGTATACGATAAATATTTTATATTTGGAAACCGGACTTATATTATTGACAAAATATTATTGAACAAAACATGAAAACATAAAACTGATTAAATAGAAAAAGTTAAAAATAATATTTTTGTCATATCTGTGTATTAATTAATCATGAAAGAAATATTTATATTCTAACGTATTCACTTTATGTTCGCCATTTAAAAAAAATATTTTTACTCGATTTTTATAATCCTGCACAACTATTGCAACCCGATTACAAATGTCTTCCTTTTCTAATGTGTCCTTATTTTTTTATTATTTATTATGATATATTCAAAACAACGGTATGATATTTATAATAATTATGTAATGTATAGAAAAAAACATTGTATGCAACCCGACAAAATATAGAAAAACACTACAAATAATAATATTTTACACACATCAATATGTCATTGATGTGTGTAAAATATTAGAATTATGCCACACATTTTTTGGTTTGGCCTTTTCAGCCTTTGCTGGAATTTTCACAATGATAACCTTTTGTTTTAGAGTGAATATTGTAGCCAAAATTTTTGTACGCTTATGCCTTTTCCTATGAATAAATAGTTCCTGCAGTATTTCCATATCTACATAATTACGATAAGATTTGATTATTTTTAAATCAATAATACGAGATTAACACAGATCTTTGTAAATCATTTAAATATTTCTACTTGAAAACGGTAATCTTTTTAAAAAAAGATTATGGATTAAAACTAATTAAATCACATCTTTAGATGGCTGTGTTGATGGCGAGATCAAAAGTTTCTAACGTTATCATCGGCACGTATGTTTCAGTAATCAATTTATGTTTAAAATATTATTTCCATCATGATTATCTTATTTTTTTCATTTACATGTCTATGCTATTTCTGCGTGGTCAAGTGGCCAATGTCGTTGCCTTTAGTTACGGAAGTCACGGGGTCGAATCTCAGTACGACAGTTTTATAAATTGAACTATCAAACGATTTACGAATTTCTATTTGAAAGTCTAGTCTAGTCCTGTTATAGTTCTATCTTTATATTTCTACTCCCTTTAGAAAAAAAGGGTAGAGTAACTAGGTAACAAGCAGTTCTCGTAGAAACACTTATATTGATATACACTTATTAGGAGTGTTTATCAAGCAGAGGTTTTTTTATGAATTCGCAGAATTTCCATGCCAAGAATTTCTAACGAATTGTCATTTTTTTTCATAAATTTTTACAATTAAATATTTACAATTTCTTTTTATTCAATAAAATAGATCAGTGTTTCTCAAAATTTTGGGCCCCTTTTGAGTGTCTTATTTCTATTTGGCTTCCATACCTGTTTTGTACTATTGAAGTATGAGTGTTCTAAGGAATTTTAGGAACCAAAAGGAAAAGACTCGAGACTTTTTTTTGTAGGTCTTCCCATAATTTAGAATTTCAAAAACCCAGTTATTTCGAATCTCCAAAATCTCAAGAATCCGAAAATTCCGTATCCATAATCCTAGGAATTTGCGGATTTCCAAATTTACGATTTCGGAAAATATGCCTGTGGCACCCCGTTGAGAAACCCAGCAATATATAATTAACATAAGGTATGGAGGGTATGCCTATATGCATGGGTTAATAAAATCAACATTAAAATTTTCACAATCTTCCTAAAAATACTGATAGCAAAATACATCTATAGCCATGTATATTTTTTATAAAAGTAACATATTCAATTTTTAAAAACCTTATCTCATTGAAAATTGATCAATTTTCGTGTAAGTATATGTAAATATAAAATTTACCATCGCCTAATGCACCACAGCGCCTTACATATACGTTGTAACAATTAAAAGCACATTACAGCAAATTTTTAGCATGTACATTTTTATAGTAGGCGCAGTATAGTCAAGCCGATTTCAACATAGCACCTACATATGTCATTCTTGTCTCCATTCGGCAGAAACGAAGCATTTTACAAGAATTGTTAATTAATGTACTAATTACCAGTATTTCAAATATATAAAAGTTATAAAATTATGGGCTTATTATTAAATTATGAAAATAAGTATTATTATCATTTGATAATGCTTTTCATGAGCAAAAACAGTTTCGATCATTTAAAATAGAAGTGAAATTGGTAAAAATAAATTATTTTATTTTTTTAATATTATAATATCCTTATCGATATACTGCCATATAACAATATGTACACCCTATTTATTATGACTTACCATACTACTTTTTTATTTTTTTAAACCATGTCCGCTTGGAATGGGGGGCATATGGTCTACGATTTAAATAATCTCAACAGAAGTTTTTACTATGATACCTGCACCGCGTTTCACTCAATTTCTCGACCTCGCTTTTTCGAGAGAGTAAGGATAAGCACTGTATAGGTAGAAAAAGACCAGTGGTTAGATAATACATTTTGCTACGCTCCGTTTTTTTAGGATTGGAAAGGTGGGAGGGAATTTTTACACATCAAAAACACCCATGCTTTCAAACTGATTTTAAAAAATGCTCTTCGTGCTAGGACTGGAATCTGTGAGATCCGTCATGGAAACCAGCAACGTTGACTATTGCTCCACTGACCCAACTATGTATAGGGTAACTTAATCAAATAATATAATATTTCATTTAATTCCCTGCAGCAATTATGAACCTATGTTCATTTGGAATGAGTGGATATTTAAGATTTTTTTCAATAGAGTTTTACTCCACTGATTTTCAACATTGTTTAAATTAGTTTTTTTTTCAGATTCCTAGTCAGTAAATCAAAAATAATGTTATTTAAATAATATAATGTAGGGTATAACTTTTTGTTTTAAACAATAATTAAAACTTTTGACATTGGCTCCTTGATAAAGTCAATCATTGTCAGGCTATTAAAGGGGTTTATATAATATAGGGGCAAGGAGAGTGTCTGAAAATTTAGATTGAAGAAGAGGTAGGGTAGTTTCCGCCCTTCGGATGTTGCCAAGATGCCTGTCCTTTGAATATAGACACGGCTTCCGACCACAGTGATCATTATTCAAATTGTTCTGGGAGGTTCAAGATATATGAAATATTGAGACAATTAAAATACATTAATATTGAATTTTGTATGATTTATACATATATCATAATACAAAATTAGGTAGAAAGTTGAAAATTTGTATCACAAATATCAAGGAAATTTATGTGTTTGTGTGCAAAATATAAAAGAGGTAGAGTGAACTAAAAGAGGTTAAGCCGTTTATCTACACTGGGAGCGGAAATATGTAAAAATATTTATTATAATCAAAATTAAATTCAAATTAATATTGTGTGATGAGAATTCGGCAACAAACTTTCCTTTAAATTTTAAAAGATTGTCATATACGCAGTGGCGGCCGATCAATGTGGTATTTGGATCAATGCACCTCTTGCAGGGGCGGCTTCTATTTCATGAAATTATATTTTAACATAACATTTATACCATTCACTCATTTTAAATTCTTCATGTATTTATTGTCTAAAATAAAATAAAATGAAATGTTATAAAATATTTATTATAGACAATAAATACATGTACAACTACAAGATATTTGACTCAATTGATTAATGAGTTTACAGACTACTGGGATAAAATAATCGGATATGTAAAAGATAATTGTGACGCCACAAACATCCATGCCTTAAAAAAAAAGCTCCGTTAATCAAAAAAAAATGCATGCAATTGCCCGTACTAAAAGTAGAGAATGATGTCCAAAACCAATGATGTGAACCAATAGACCATAGGTTTCCTTTTTCGGATGACGACTCTTATTTATAAAAGCCATGTGACTAGGCGACCCCCCCTAGGAATTTAAAATCCTCGATTTGCTATACTTTTTCCCCGGATTGTTGTTATGTATATTCAACATCTACCTCTATGCTATGTTAAATTATCTATGACAACTTGTAACAATAGACCTATATCGATATCCAATTCCTTCTCCAAATCTAGCCAGTTACAATCGAGAGATCAAATAGAAACGTCTTACTACGAAGTACGACACTTGTCGACGTTCGATATTATTTTGATTAATAAGATTAAGTGATTTATTTTTAAAATGTAAAATTATATGTCATAAAGTTGAACCAACATTGAATAAGTGTTTTAGTAAAAAATATATCCATAACATTGTCCCCGAAACTCCTTTTCGAAAAAAGTTGGCGACCCCCCCAGAAAACCCTTGGCGACCCCCAGGTTGGGAACCCTTGCAATAGACTATAGACCATGGAAATGTGGAAAAATATTATTTCCCAATAATATTACGAAATATTTTTTACGTCATACCATATTGATGACGATTCCATTTAGAGTGTAAAGCACTTAGTCGTATTTTCCAAAATATCCGTTACCTTTGAGAAGACCCCTCCGCACGTCTCTAATCAACTTAATTGAATCGCCAGCTAATATAATATTGTGAACAGTAGCATCCTAATCAACGTGCTAGTTCAGTTCGTCACCAGACTATTTCCGATCGTGAATATTTTTTGCATATAACTCAAACTGTCCCTTCCTATCTTTCGATACAAAACTTGGTATTCTGATAAATTATTTCCTCCCATCACGCCTGGATCTCACGGGTCCACAGCATTTTTCCGATTGATTTATCGATATCTGTTCGAAGGTATGGGTGTGTGTGATATCCAAAAATTCCCTCCCGCTTTTTCCGATCTTTTAAAAACTGAGCGTAGCGAAAGCGATTAGTTAACGACTGGTCCTGTCGTAGCCTTATCTTTTTATCTCTACTACTCTCTTAAAAAAAGAGAGGTTGAGCGACTAAATTACAAACAGTCCTCGAAGAAAAAACTTTTGTTGAGATACTTCTATTAGAAACCCATATGTTTCACATTGGCAGCGGACATATATAAAAAAATCTATTTATTTACTATCTGTGTTCCGGGTGTAATATATAAATATACATTATGTATTGATATCAAAATAATTTATACATTAGGTGGTGATTATGGACATAGAATTTATCGATTATGCACATCGAATTCTTGATCAATGTATATATTTTTTACAAGAAGTACTTTATACCAAAGACTTTATTGATGATGCATTTATAGTTAAATTTATTGTAAGTTAAATATCAATAAAATAATATGAAATAACAATTAGCTTTATTTGTATCGAAACCAATAGAAATTTTCATATCAATAATTCATTAAGAGCACGATTTAAATTATAAAGAACGGAAAAGGTGTATTTTTTAAAACAATGTAAAATGCATGATAAAGATCACTTCAGTGCTGCTGGAATCAATTAGATAAATATAGGCTAAGGATTTGTAAGTGACTCGAGATCTACTCGAATATAAAAATTGATATCACAAACACCCACGTCTTAGGTCTCGAATTTAAATTTATAAAAATCGAAATTCGACAGACCCACCTGGAGCAAGTTCTAACCAACTAGACCACAGCGGGAAAAACAATTAATTTGATTTCAAATTTGCAAAAAACTATGTTATGTTTATAATGGATTCAGGTGTAGTATTGTGAAAATTCATTTTTAATGTTAAATAATGTTTTTTCGCAGAATCAATGTGTAATATATATATATACAACTTATCTGATTCAAGTCAGTTAAATTTGTACATAAGAATTAATTTGAATGTAGGAAGATTTCATCGCTAAGAAAATATTTTTTTTATTCCATCTATGATTCACTAATAACATTTTGAAACTCTCGTGTAAAGCATTTGTTGATTTTGTTAATATGGCCTTTTTATGATATAGTTAATATATTTTATATGAATTGTATGGTTTGATGACAAAAAAACATGCTTAAATAGAATCACTTTTCATTGAAAATATGTAAATCTGACAAAAACTTTTTTACTATAGACGACGAATTGTCAATGCGACGCGAAAAACTATGTACTGAAGCTTTCCCAATCGAGACGCGGCCCGGCATCTGTCTGCGAAATAGATAAGTTGCTTCCTGTTCAGAGCTTTTGCCGTATCCGGATTGAATGGTGTTCCCCTCCCACTGCCGGCCAATAAAAGCTGGTAAACTCTACCTGGCCGGGTTCTCAAAAGGCCGCGTGAATTAGATTTCAGAGATGAGAAGGTTCTATTCGAGAAACGGACGGCTTTTAGTTATGTTCCGGTGAATATGATATCACAGTGATAACAATTATGAACTGATGTGGGTAAATTTAATTGAATGAAGTATGAATACGTTACATATAACTCTCTTATCAAAATTTGAAAGCTTTCATCAAAGACATTTCCAGTGTTTATTGTTTTGCTAAATCTTTGATACTTTGAGGCAACCAAGAGATTTGCTTTTTTGTTAAATACTTTACGATAAAAGTCAATTAAAAAAATCATATCTTATTTTTATTAATATAATGCTAATCCAATAAGAATTATAATAAACATGACAAGAGTTTTCTTACTTTATGTTTTTGACTCTCTTTGGCTGACTTCCTTGTGTATTATTTGTGTATATATACGTATGCGCATCTGTGTGTACATATTATATATAGATATAATGTGATTTGCAAATGTCTGTAGTGATCATGCCTTTTGATCAGTAGCGATGGTAAAGGAATACAAACGACCATAACATTAGCGAGGAGATTCGAAGAACTTTGACGCTACTCACCCTAGTTCTTAAAGTTCCATAAATTTAATATAAAAAATACAGGGTATAATATTAGGCGAGCGCAGATTTTAAATACATGCATTGTAATCTTCATTTATAGCACAGAGTTCTGCGTTACATCTCGAAAAATACATTGTTGAACAAAAATATGCAAACAGTGATTTAATTTCCAAATATTTACTAAAATGTTTTTAAATTTTTGAATTTTAACGTAACCTTACCATTAAAAGCGAAGATGATATATTTATGAGACTAAATAAATTTAGCAAAAGAACAACTCCCAATTTCATAAACAGATTTAAATAAATTGCATCTACGCGAATAGTAAATGGAATAGCGTAGAAGAGAGAGCTCATAAACGTGTAAATACGTCACATCCGACTACATACGCTTTGATTAAAGTCGGCGCTTCGCATTCAAAACGAGTACATTATTACATATTATCATTGTGAATAGCTTTTCGAAAACACTCCGCTTCCGAACAGAAGAGAAGAAAATAATAATATGTAATATCATTTAATAATATCGCTGAAGATAATGTATGAAACCGGCGCGGGCGCGTCGCTCTGCTCGAGTCCCCAGATGGTGAATCTCGTTTCGCTTTCGCAAATGGCATATTGTATGCGACGCACTGATGGATATATTCACGTGTATCGAGACAAATCGTATAATACAAATAATTTGGTTTCATGAATACAGAATACAATTAAAAAGAACATAAACAAATAATAAAAATAATAAAAGATTTTTAATACTTTTTACACATACAATTTATTAGATCAGGACCGGTTTCGCTCATCGCGAGCATTATCAACTGATAAGAAAAATATATAATTAGGATATTTATTTACCAATATATATATACCAAATCATCATTAGGATATTTACTTTAGTAATGTAGTGTTTCACTTTGTGTAAAAATTTCCCAAATTTTAATTGTGTTTATAATTGATATCGTTTGCCACTTAGATTTATTATTCTTTGATGATGATTTTTTAATTGTTATGGTTGTTAAGCATTTTAATTTTGTGTAATTATAATGTAATTTGCTAATCCTTTAAATTGTTAATAGTTGCTTACACCTTTTTATTTCAATTTAAATTTGTATAAATATCACTGTTTATATATTTTTCTTATCAGTTGATAATGCTCGCGATGAGCGAAACCGGTCCTGATCTAATAAATTTTATATGGAAAAAATACTAAAAATCTTTTATTATTTTTATTATAATGCCTTTCCACCAAGTATTGACAGTAAACACCTTAAAAGTGATAAACAAATAAAGTTAAAAAGAATATCTTCCACGTATCTATTTAGCAATTAAATGTAAAATAATTAAATCTTAATACATAATTTGTTTAAAAGCTGGGTACTGTTGAAAACCTATAAATGATATTCCAATCATAAATTATTTATGTTCTTTCCACTGACCGGATAAGGCAAATATTGTGCCAATAGTGCTTGTTCTTGAGTGATAGATGTATTATTTTTCTGTGAAAATAATTTACCTACATATTTTTTCCATCTTATATTGTCGATTTTTTGGCTTGCCTCGGCTTTTTCGTGTGTCGAAGTGTATAGTGAATTATTCAGGATTTTATCAAATGACTTGGTGATACAGGAAAACCTTTTATTTATGTCTAGCGTTATTTTATAAAAAACGATTTTATGATCACAAAAGCTACATAAATAAAAAACAATTAATATTTTATGAATTCAAAACATATTTTTTTTAAATAACTTTCTTACGTCTGAGATGCATTAAATATATACCACTGTGATGCTGTTTCAAAATGACATTCACGAAAAGCTCGGGCGGTTATTGAAGCTTTCGACCGGGTTTCGGTTTTCGGGTTTTAGAGCTTCAGCGGAGAGTAATTTTCCATTTATTTCATCCGACGCAATGCCGTGTTTTTGTAAATTAGATGTATGGCAAAAACACGGTCGTCTTTTTATAGGCAATACAAATATAAATGATAGAAAATATTATAAAATGTTTTGAGTATAAATTGACTCTAGTAGCTGGAAGAAGAAATAGTATTCTATAAATATAAGAAATTTTTAAATTTAAAAGATATTCGGAATATTTTTCTGGATTTTATTAAAAAAATATCCACTTGATTTACATGAACATGAAAGGTGGTACCGAAAACTTCCTAGAATCTTTAAATGAGAAAGTAATGTCTAAATGATGATGATTACTCATTTGGGGAAAATATTGTATTCAATTCACCATGTATAATTTTCCATGAATGATAGCACAAAAATAGTTGTTCAAACAATACTGTCAACGTTTTCTCTTCATTTACGAAAACATATATTTGATTGATTTGATCTTTAGCACAATAAAAGAGAAAGATGATTATTTGTTTGTATAAAATTATACACAATGAGTCAATTTTATATTTTCTGAATGTTATACTATTTGATGGAATTAAATGCATATAGTATAAGTAATCAAATCCGTTTCCATTAAATTTTTAAAATAGTCATGAGCTGAGGATGATTACAAGAAAACTAAATCAATCCGGGGGGTTAATTAAATCATCTAATATTTATTGCAAAGACAGTTGTCTTAAGCAACTTGTTTTTTTATGTTTTGCCATTAATTTCAAACAATAAATCGTCTTTGTTTAGCGTAACATAAATAAAAATCATATATTTTAAACCTAAATGAATAGGTAAAATTGCTTTGGCACTTTGACTTAATAGAAACGACTAGCATTTCTGTAATGTTACTTGTGTTTTTGGAAACTTTCTCTGCGTTGTAAAATAGATAAAAAGTTATTGAATTACTATTTTGTGCAGTTAGTAAACAAGCTCCACATTTGACGACAAAAAAGTGTATTGTTTGTATAGATATAACGATCTTTAAATATATTTTCAAGATAAAAAATACTTATCATAAGATGAGTGTATTATGTAATTCAAAAACTTTAAATGATAATTTGTTAAGAAATACATTAAATGTTTAAAAGACGATTGCGTGTATAATTCTTAAATCTACTAAGTTTTTTTGCTAAATAACAATCTCATATTAATAAATCGTCCCATAGAAAGTGATGAAATGTTATAAAAACACTACAACCAGTGACAACTCGTGTTTGATAAAATAATCTTTTATTTTCTATAACAATCGCTATCTTCATGACGCTCTCTTTAAACGTTGTATCTGTTAATAATGCTCGTCGTGAGCGAAATCGGTTCTTATCTAAAATAAATAATGTGGAATTACCTTGTTAATGAATGTTTTATTTTTATAAATATTTTCTTTTTTACCAATAATTGACGGTGAACGAACACCTGAAAAGCTTTCATTATATAATATTCTTACTATTTTATACAAACATCCTAGTTTGATTAACCTTATTTAAAAAATTGGTGTGTATTTATCATGCTGTCAATGAAAAAGGAAAACATTCAAAATGTATAGCTGTAAAAAAGGCTACCATTAAAAAATCAATCCATTATATATTTATCTTCTAACCAACGTCAATGCAGTATAACGTATTTAATTAACGTTTAAAAGTAATGTAGTTACTGTAAAAAGCCTTTTTTCGACAACTTGGTCTTATAATTTAATATGTAATATTCATGCATCTCATGATTTAATTAATTCTTTTTAATTTTGTCTAAATAGACTTGATTCATAGAGTCAGAGAATGTGTATCAGTAGCTTTCCAGGACGTCAGAATTATTCAGGCAACGGCAAGAGAGGATAAATGCTCTAGTTCCACTAACACATTGACGCTATTTTTCAAATTCGTCTTTTCTACTACAACACTACAGCAATAGAATAAGAACATACTGATAATATATCAAATAGTCGAAAAAAATCTTTGATACAACCGATATGGGTTGATAATTGTTACCATATTACACAACAAGTACTTACGTAGCTGACTATTAAAAAAACAATTAATTGCAATAGTTACATATACCAATGTTTATTTTCTATTAATTTGTGCGTGCAATAGAATATTGAACCAGAGAAACCAGAGGAAAACGAAATTGAAAGTGTGTACTAATTATAATTTGTGTTTGATAAATTTGAATTCAAAACAAAATAGATTCATATTTAAAAAAATATTTGTACAAAGCCACTAAAATATATATTTTCTGATTCGTACTGTTTGGTCGTTTTATTTTGAATATAGTACAAAGTATGCAGGTTACAAAAAAGAAAACTATTAAATTAAACAGAACATTATTGAAAAAAACAAAGTATATCAAACTGGGATGTCAATAAAAATACATTTGCAAAAGGTTTGTACACTAAATGGCATATGTTTAAAGCGTTGTAGATTTTTTTTACTGAATCCATTTTCGCAATGTTTTCGTCAGCAGTTTTTTAAATCTTAGAGTTTCTTGTAACATTTTTCGCAAACTCACAAGGTAACGAGAAGCTTTTTTGTGTTGCTTGCTATAAAATATACGTCAACATATAAGAATTCTTTATCATATGTATAATATTCAACTAACTATTCAAAATGCATTAACCGCTTAAGTAAAGCACTCACTGTACAGCATTTATTTTACATCAAATTTTGAATATAACTGCATGGTGTAGTAACTGCCTGTCCCTCGAGAGTCATTATATCGTTGAAATGAAGCTCGCGAGTAATGTAGTTTGTATTTATGTATATCACAATCGGATGAAATACTTTTCGTAATAGATTTTGTTTTTCAAGAAACTGCACGAAAATAATAAAATATGTTTTTCAATATGAATGATTATAGCAATATTATATTTATAAAAGTATGTGTTGTATGACTAAATCGTTAATGATTACCGTGTCAAATATTATTATGTATAATATCATTACATAGACTTACAGTGTTTTTTATGGGCTCGTATTTTTCCGGTCAGATTTTATATTACATTGGTAAGAACTTACGTTAAATGGTCATAATATATCGGTCAGAAAAAATAGTCGTAATTTAAGTGAAATTTAAAAAAAAACCTCACCTAACCTAACTTAACCAAAATTGTTACAAAATATTCTGACCGTATATATTTTTATTCTGACCGTTAATATTTTTATTCTGACCAAAAATTGATTTAAATTCTGACCATTTAATTTCTTTCCTTTTTTATGTGTAGCAGCTGTTTTAAGAGGTATAGATAGATGTTGTCCATTTACGATGAACAGGAGTATCTAAAATAATTTGATGTTTTATGATGAAAGGGGTTGTAGAAAATAATAGATCTCCCTATCTCATTAGGAGTGACGTAATTTATTCAATAGAGCTAAATATTTAGTAATAAAAATGTGTCACTGGAGAGAGGGAGAAAAACAAAAATTAAATACATATGTTTGTTCGATGAATTTAGCGGTAAAAACATGACAATACTTTTTTTAATATAAAATACAATTTTATTGTAGTCAGTACTTTATTTAGTATTTTAGTTCCAAGAATCATTTTATTTATGATTGATAGCTATTTGATATTTTTTCACCTTATTATAATGACGTTTTATCAAGCAAATGCCAAATTAATCAATAGTACTATTATTTTATGTATTTAAATCCATCTCTGCGTACGATAGAAGAAAAAAAACCTCAAACAACATTTTGTAATTTATTTCTTAACAGTAAATACTTGGACACAATGTATGAAATTTAATTGATAACACACTATTTGTACTAATTTACTATAAATTTAATTTGATCATGACCGGTTTTGCTCATGGCGAGTATTTTCGCCTGATTCAGTTGCAAATACTTAGAGCGATATTGTAAAACGATAGCTATTCTAATGTGTCGAACTTAACTAATTTAATTTTATATAACTTACATAATTATCGATTGGGTGAAATATACAATACTCAAAATAATTGGAAAATCTCCGTATATAAAGTTGCTGGCCTAAAAATGAAATAACTACTAATATACTCAACTCTTAAAAACGAAAATATGTATATGGTATATTCACTAGTTTAGTGATATAGCTCTTATATAGGCAGTCTTGGGCTTAAAACTGAGTATCCTTTGAGGGATTAGACTTAGCAGCCACAACTTATTATAAATTCTACTATATTAACAAAAGTGAAACGACAAGCCACCCTTTCTATACATTTACGAGTGGGAGATTTAAAGCTAGTTCGTAAATGAATTAATACGATCTAAAACGTCTACCCTTTTAATTCTTATAAACTACATTATCAAGTTATTATAATGACATTACTTAAAATTACATACATTGTTTTTTTAAATACTTATTTAATTACCTTCGTAAATTTGATTTTAAGAGTGTTTCGTGCTCTAAACAATAAAGTTGTAACTGGTGAGATTTGTCAATATCACAAAAGATCTTTGCAAAATCTGTGAGTAATAAAATTGTTGATACTCATTTTTTTGGCATTACATAACACGAAACATTTAACACTTAACATTTTTTGGTAGTTAAGACATTTAATATTTTCAATCAAAATTAAATATTTATTCGATATATTATTGTTATAATTATTAGAGCTGGTTTTGTGACAGAAATATACTGAATGATCAAACAAACTAAATAATAATTTAAAATTACATTCTTATAGTTTTTGAGGCAGAAGAAACTGAACTTGTATTATATTTAAAAATGTAATGTCGTTGTCAAGTCTTGATAATAGTTGTATTAAAAAAACGAATTATTAGTTGTCTTCAAAAAATTAATATTTAAATAATTTCAACAGTATATTTTTATTTTTATTGTATACTTATATAGCTTATTGTATACGTATATCGTTATACAAAATTGAGAGGTCGAGTTTTTCCACATATACCATCCTGAATTTAGGGCGAAAAGACTGCAACTAACTGTAATAAGATATTTTCTTTCTTAGTTATTCGAAAAAAGAATTCATTTACAAAAAAATTTCCAAACAACCAGTTTTGTTCATATTTTTGATCAAGAGTCCATATTAGTATGTGCTTTACATTGTGGGTGAATGGATATACATTAAAAGATGGTTCTTTTTTTATTCATATCGTAACTGACTAAGCAAAATATATTTTTTTAAGTTTATTCTCTAACACAAGAGTATAACAGATCATTATTTGTATGCATTTCAACATCGAGCTTTCTTCTGAATATTTGTACTTTAAGCCTGTACTTGTTGTAAGCTTCCATTTCCGAAAATTCCTGGAATTTAACTCATAAATCCAAAGCTGCTTGCTTTCATAACTGTAGGAAGTCTTCTTTGGTTATTATGCTATGTCAGCATTATTTGAATTCATAATAATGAAATAAACTATGCGTACAATATCTCCAACGGAAAACAAAACATTAGGAATTAAAAATATACGTCTGTATTCATATTTTAAGTAATTATTTTGTACTTGAAGATTAAAAAACTTTCTTTCATATTTTGCTGTTATAATATGATGTTATAATAAACAATACAGAGCAAACATTTTATCATCAATCAACATTTTCAATCTTGTCGATTTTACTGACTTCATTTCGCTGATATGAAACCAGCAAAAACAGAAAATTCACTATACGTAAAATATAGGTAGTGAGATTTAAATATCATCAAAACTCAAATTTGTATTCAGTAAACAAAAACTTCATTACTCTACTCTTTTGAAAATAAAGTGAAATCAATATTATAGCCTAAATGTGACACACAATAATGAGAAGCAATGATACAGACAGTTTTTAGTAATTCTTATTGAATATGTAAACCCTCGTGTAAAACTGTTATCTTTTACCTGGCTAGTGATATTCCGAGTGCATATTATGTTTTGCCGTTCATCAACAGATGATATAACATTGTTATGTCTCAAGTAATTAATCTTCTTTATTCATTAAATCAATAATAACCTTAAAATTCTAACATACGAACTCTATAATCTTTTTTTTGTTAAAGCGAAACATTTTTAATATTTTTTTTTTCTAAAATTTGGCGTAATCCACTGAAAATATTTACCACAATAATGATCAGTATTTTACATTTAATTATAGGCAAATATATAATATTAACTTTTGTTATCATTTATTTGGAAAGTGATTTTTACTTATTTTAATATCGCGGTTTTTTCTCTCTTATAAATGCCTCAGTGGTTTTATTTTCGTAAAATCTTGCTTCACGGTTTCACAAATCATTCCGATTGATCAGCACACGAGCGACGCTTTGACAGCGGGTTTATTTTTCTTTATATAAAAATCTACAACGACCTTCTTAAAAATGAAGCTTAAAGCTCTCATACATTAACTGCCGTTTGTCCCATCGTCGACGACTTTAAACGGTTGAGTATACGTTTTTTAAAATAAGCTTTAATATTCTTTTGAAATATTATATAATTGATGTATCATAAATGAAAATACCACTGAGGAGAACTTTAACAGTGTTTAGCAATATTACTTCGGATGTTGACATCTTTCACATGAACATGAGTGAGTTTACACAAACATTATTGCTTACGTTTTAAAGTGAGTTTTATTAGAGCTTACTCAGTTGAATTTCTTGCCAATTTCTAATTCTTTTGTATAAATAAATATTTTTTTATCTAAATATTGATTTGATTATTTAAAAATTTACTTTAAAATAAATATTGTAACGTAAACAAAAACCGGATTTGGTTTGTCCCTTATCCAAATAACTCCCTTACGAATAAAATTTCAATCGATCTGTAAATTTGTATCAGAAGTCATCGATATCTGTGATGTTTCCATTTCTGCCTAACTACCAAATTCAATCCTTAAAGAAAACGTAAGTGAAAACAGTTGTTCCTTTTCGAACGCTTTACCCATATTCATAGCTTCGTTATGTCTACAATGTCTTCCAAAAAACTATTTCCTCACCTAATTAAAAACATGAAAAAATACTGTCTTGAAATCATGATCCATGCTTGTTTGCTAATCTGCAATTGGTATTTAAAAAAATAAATATTTAATATCACCACCCTAAAATTGTTCGCGACACATTTCCTCGTCTATATATGGCTTTGAAATCACCAGTCTTCAATATTAGTAGACTGACGATCTGCTAACGATATATTTACATTTTTAATACTACCTCCCACAGAGTAACACACAGGTAGTCTTTCCTTGTATTTTTCTTTTCTCAAAGCAGAACTAACAAACTCGATCTACGCTACCGTAGCACTCTACGGTTGATCAAGAATACAGGTTGATTCACTTTATGTATATCATCATAATGTATTTCCTTATTAATGAAAAATAGTTATACAACATTACCTGTCAGAGTTCATTGTGAGTATCGTAACAATTATGTTTATCTTAATTATATATGTTCCATTATTTTTTGTCATATTACTCAACTTAAACATCTTATATCTTAATTAATACCGTTAAATATATCCACACGTTCATCGTATATATCGTCAGTTTGAACGTTAGAAGAGAAATGTATCTGGCCACGTATTTCTTTCGGCTTATACGATGACAAAATGAGAATTCCACCATTCTCGAGAAAGTGAAACTTAATGTTCCTGATCATTAATTGCTTGTTCGCCCAAAGTGTATAACTAGCCTGTCAATGGGTATGCCACCGGATATGGCTTTAACAGTTTTAAACAAGATTGCTTCGGATGTCAACATGTTCGGAGGTGAGTTCGAAGAAAAATATTTTATGTATCAAAGTAGAGTTTGCCGGAGCTTACTAAGTTGACTTCCTTGAATATTTGTTTTCTACTGCTTTTGAATATTTAATTATATTTTGTTTTTTTCTTCATTGTAATAGTTATAAGTTTATATATATATATATATATATATATGTGTGAGTGTGTACATTTGAATAACCGTTAAACGATTAATTTAAAAAATGAAATATTATATTTAAAATATAAATAACGTGTATGACGTTATTAATACATTGTTAAAGTTGACTGCGTGGTCGAGTGTCAACGTCGTTAACTTATATCACGAAGTGAAATAATCTGCTGAGACACCTCCATTAGGAGGTTAAAAAAAATTAGATCAAAATTGTTCAATGCTTTTTTTATAGTGCATTCGTATACTCGAACCTTTTGTCTAATTAAATTATATCTTATTTCTGTATCACTCTTTGATATACCTATATGTACTCGTTTGGCAAAAATATTCAGCGGCCATCTTATTTGTACTCATGAGAAAACTACAAGTACTTACACTCCGAAAGAGGTGGCGTAAGAAAAGTTTAAACTTTGCCAGAGTCGGAATAGCAGTTTCTCGAACAGCCCAAAGTGAAAAATACTTGGATTATCTTTATATTAACAGTAAATTTGGTTGCTTGCAGAACAAAATAGTGCAATTATATTGCAAATTGAACAACGCAGTAATCTAATAGAATATAATAGTAGGCGTAATATAAATATCAAAGATTATAATAATATTATTTTATAGAAAAATACTTCGTTTTCACACCCACTTGAGATATAGTTTTTGTATATAAGAGAATCGCGGAAGCAATTTTCGAAAAAATTTTGGTATCCAGTTCAGTGAATTTTTTTTTCTATTAATCCAAAGTATAAAACACTCTTTTGTACTAATTCCAGATTTATTTTAAACTGTCAGGATAGTTTCGCTCACCATGATAATTTTCAACTGAGAAAAATCTATATATTAATAGTCGATAATGTCCGTCCGTCTGTATGATTGTCCTCGATTTCCCCTAAATAATTGAAAACGTAATTGCACTTAAATATCAAATGGAAAAGTTTCACCATTTTTATATTTGGTTCACTTCAACTCTTAAAGACTCATATATTCCTAAAAATAAGCTCCGTTTGGCGAATTAGTAAAGTTTATTTATTCTGATTAATTTGATAAATATGCATTTGATTGTTTGTTACATGTCAGAAAATTTCAATATTTTCTATAATGCCAAAAATTTCTCCAGTTGGGGCCAACAGGCCTACAGATAGTATATATTATTAAAAGACATTACACTAGTCCAAGAAAGACTCTTAAGGGCGTATCAAACAATTATTAATATAAGATAAAGAGACAAAATATGTATACTTTTTAGCTTAATAGTTTTACATGGATTAGTACAAATAGCTATAGTATGTTTATTATTATCCGTTTAAAATTTTCGTTATGACCGAAACCTGTCTTAATCATTTTAAATAAGTGCGGCATTTCTGGAAGTCAGAGACTGGTTGGTGTAGGAAAACGGAAGATTGATTGAAGTGGAGAAGATAAATCGAGGTGGCTAAAGTTCACCCCGAAAGGTAGCATCAACAAAAAATAGTACAAAATACTATTTTTTAATGTAATGCTTTTCCACCAAATTTTGACAGTGAACACCATAAAACTTCTCCTACGGTGCTTAAAAAAACACTTCTAATATGTTCCGTGCCCTTTAGGAACCAAGTGTAAAAACATGTTTTTTTAACGTGGTTATTTAAGGGCCAGCAATATATCCGAAGTATTTTTAAGCACCGCAGGGGAAGTGTTAAAAGTGATTTTAAATTGATTGCCCTGTTTCTATAACATGAATTTTGTTATTATATTTGTCTTAGATGTTACTCCGCAAACTTTCCGATGGGCCAATAAGTCGATATACTTGCCAATATGTGAGCATAACTCATTGGTTCGATTGGCGGTCAAATAAATTTTAATTCTTTTTAGATTCTGTAGAAGTTTACATAATTGGCTTTGCGACAAAACATGTCAAGAAAAAAGACTCGGACGTTCTTTCTAGTCATTTAAGCCAGTGCTTCCCAACCTTTTTCATGCCATGGATCCCTAAATATGAAAACAATAATCTGCTGACCCCTGAAAAAAAAACTATTTCACATGTTCATATTTTATCACAAATAATGTTGAAATAAATTATAATAATTTTTTTTTTAAAAATAAGCTTTTATTTAAGTGTACTAAAAAGATAAAAGTAATTCCGATATCTATTCCCTCAAAATTATTCCCTCGTCTGAGCAGAGAATTTGGAAACAAACCATCTCTCACATTCTACTATCGCTATTAGTCGACGGTAGATTAGAGTTATTAATTTCGGAATAATTGTCTCATATGACTAAAAGTAAAAGCGCGCGGCGAAAATATTTATTTATATTGTAACTTACTTAAACTTACTGTAACGTACTTAAACAAGCTATGTGAAAGTAATATTGTCTGAGGATGCCCATGAAAAAGGCGCAACAAGTGTCATAGTTTGAAGCACAATACGTGGAATATTCTGAGTGATATTGAGATTTTTATAATATCCTCCACATAACTAGATAGCAGAAAAAGTTGATTTATTCCCAAATGACATATTTCTCAGTATTCTCTTTCATTTAGGGCCACGATAAAAAAAGTCAAGTTTCTCTGATTCGGCACTGCAGTGTTTTCTTGAGCGTTACTCCGCATATTTAGCACAGCGACTGGAATAACTTTTCTTTTACGAGACGATTGAAAAAAATGTATTTATTTATCGGTTCGTTTTCCGAGCGCAGAAATAAGGAGTATAGGGGTCGGGGGTGGTGGAGGACTTACTCAGATACCAAAGCAGTGGATGGAGCTAAGGGAGATGTCAAAGAGACAGGGTGGCACGCGAGGGTGGTTTACGTGCTAACCACTATTTTAATGCTTCATTTCTAAGCACAAATATCTTTTTTGTCGTTATAAACTCATTTAAAAAAAATAAATTCAATTGTATGTTTTTAAATGAGGATTGGCGTTATAGATTGTAGCAATTGTGGGTAAAGTTTTTCTCTCTATGGATGAATTTATAATTTGAATTTAAAAAATTAGTCACTGAGAAAGATTACAGTATTTGTTTGTAAAGATAATTTATTGATTATCATGAAAAAAGTGATTTTCCAAAAAACCATTATTTTCTTGAATGAATTATTTTCTGTCCTACTTTTTTTTAGCTGTAAAATATATCTCTCTAATCTACTTTTTCAAAATCAATCGAAAATAGCGAAATTATTTTTTGACGCTTTAGCTTATGAAAATAACAAGTGTGTTAAGATTCTTTAAAAGAAGTACATATCTATATATTAATAGCCGATAATGTCCGTCTGAGTGTAAGATGTCCTCGATTTCCCCTCCCCCTGCCCCTCCCCCTCCTCCTGCCAAGCCGCGCTGTCTCCATTTGTTTATTTAAACTATGGTCGCGATTTCACCTTTTCGATGACGTCAAGAAAGACGGTCTCCTTCCCCCCACCCCTGCCCGCTATCGCCATTCATTCATTTTGTCCGCGATGTCCCCTCCCCCTGCCTCTCCCCTTCCTCAACCCCAGACCCACTGTCCCATTTTTTAATTCATACTAAAGACGTATTTTTCCAATACACTATTATTCGATGAAAAATTGAATTCTCATACAAATACAAAAAAAGCACCTAAAGCGCTGGGATTCGAAACGGGGTCTTTAGATTATGAGTTGAAGACCTTACCTCTAGGGTAAACGGGGATCTGTTTTCGTGATGAAATAGCATTATATATATTGTATTGCGTTCGAATTTTGAAACTTTTGTTTTTTATTAGAAACACAGCATATCTATCTATTCTATATATTAATAGCCGATAAAATAATCACTTTTTACTTTTCACTTTTCACTCACTTTTTACTCACTTTTCACAAATGTGTGCGTACTGATGTTCTCGGGTCTTTTTCTTCTTTTACGAAATGTATTTGTAAGCGTATTTGAAAATTAGTTGAATAAAATATATATACTACGAAAAATGATTGTTAGCAAACTTCAACATTATTCCAAAAATTCAATAATTTGCAATTTAAAAACTGCAGGGCTGTCGATATATGCGCCGAGGTCGATTTATGGTACTATGAAAAATGATTGTTAGCAAACTTGAACATTATTCCCAAGATTTAATAATTTACAAAATTTCTGCTACTACGAAAAATGGTTGTTAGCAAACTTGAACATTATTCCAAAAATTAAATAATTTACGAAATTTCTGCTCCTACGAAAAATGGTTGTTAGCAAACTTGGACATTATTCCAAATATTAAATAATTTACGAAATTTCTGCTCCTACGAAAAATGGTTGTTAGCAAACTTGAACATTATTCCAAAAATTCAATAATTTACGAAATTTCTGCTACAACAAAAAATGGTTGTTAGCAAACTTGAACATTATTCCAAATATTAAATATTTTACAAAATTTCTACTCCTACGAAAAATGGTTGTTAGCAAACTTGAACATTATTCCAAATATTAAATAATTTACGAAATTTCTGCTTCTACGAAAAATGGTTGTTAGCAAACTTGAACATTATTCCAAAAATTCAATAATTTACGAAATTTCTGCTACTACGAAAAATGGTTGTTAGCAAACATGAACATTATTCTAAATATTAAATAATTTACGAAATTTCGGCTACTACGAAAAATGGTTGTTAGCAAACTTAAACATTATTTCAAATATTAAATATTTTACAAAATTTCTACTCCTACGAAAAATGGTTGTTAGCAAACTTGAACATTATTCCAAATATTAAATAATTTACGAAATTTCTGCTTCTACGAAAAATGGTTGTTAGCAAACTTGAACATTATTCCAAAAATTCAATAATTTACGAAATTTCTGCTACTACGAAAAATGGTTGTTAGCAAACTTGAACATTATTCCAAATATTAAATAATTTACGAAATTTATGCTTCTACGAAAAATGGTTGTTAGCAAACTTCAACATTATTCCAAAAATTCAATAATTTACGAAATTTCTGCTCCTACGAAAA
This sequence comes from Himalopsyche tibetana, assembly GCA_030503985.1. Lineage (NCBI taxonomy): Eukaryota > Metazoa > Arthropoda > Insecta > Trichoptera > Rhyacophilidae > Himalopsyche > Himalopsyche tibetana. The sequence continues at coordinate 7,310,720 of JAPJYX010000014.1, forward strand.
ATGGTTGTTAGCAAACTTAAACTTTATTCCAAAAATTCAATAATTTACGAAATTTCGGCCACTACGAAAAATGGTTGTTAGCAAACTTGGACATTATTCCAAATATTAAATAATTTACGAAATTTCTGCTCCTACGAAAAATGGTTGTTAGCAAACTTCAACATTATTCTAAAAATTAAGTAATTTACGAAGTTTCTGCTAATACGAAAAATTGTTGTTAGCAAACTTAAACATTATTCCAAATATTAAACAATTTACGAAATATCTGCTAACTATAAGAATAAAATATATTAAAATAAAATAAAATAAAATAAAATAAAATAAAATAAAATAAAATAAAATAAAATAAAATAAAATAAAATAAAATAAAATAAAATAAAATAAAATAAAATAAAATAAAATAAAATAAAATAAAATAAAATAAAATAAAATAAAATAAAATACCATAAAATAAAATAACATAAAATTAAATTAAATTAAATACTATGCAACAAAAATCTCACGTTGCTGGGCAACGGGCTTACAGCTAGTAAATTATAAATACCCAAAACCAACTTACACAACCAATTTATTAAACTGATATAATATAACACATTTTTGATGTTTTATTATAAATATAATGTTTTTTTTTGATTTAATAAATGTAAATTTTAATAAAATACATTTTTTTTGTACGATATGCATGTCTCGCAAAAAAATATATAACGAAAATCACTTTTCTAAAAAAGCGATAGAAAGTAATAAACGAATTAAACTTCAATTGCGAACGACGCCGATAGATAAAATCCCTTTGAAACTTGCAAAACGGAGATGGCAAAAATCTACACGATGAACTTTCTTTACTTTCCTCCCCAATACAGCGAAGATATCGGACACAGGGATACATCCGACAGCCACCATCCACCGTGGCGCCTCCTGTGAGGAATTATTTCCCAGAAAGCTCCTTTTATGAGAGCTAATAATTTCTAAAGATGATTGGATGGAAAAATGTGGGTGGGCGAGAGACGTTATCAATGGGAGCTCTACGCAAATGAATCGTTAAAAAGGAATTAAGCCCCATTTCACCTTTAAAAGTAATGCTGCATGCTATTCAAGGTGGCTATCAGCCGACATAAGTATTTTTCTATATACCTATAATATTACAACAAGCTAAACGATTATTGTGGTAATCCATTTTAATTATATGAAAAAAATATTAAAAAAACAGATTAATTGGATTGATATTTGATTATTAGAACTCCATTTTCTTATGGTGGCTAACAGAAATATATTCAATTCTACAGGGATTACCAAAAATCTTTAACAGCCTTTATCAGTAACTCAAATTAAAATTATATATGTGATCTAAAATTTGAATTAGTATTCTCTGTAATGGCAAACCTGCGGCACGCGTGCCCGATGTGGCACGTTTGAGAATTTGGATGGCACGCGAACGATTTCCAAATTCAAAAAATTTAGTTTTCGAGTGTAAAAATTTTAAATTTTGATTAAATAATCCGTGAATTATTAATTTATTCCGTTTTATTCATTTTCAAATTTTTCCAAAGATAAGCGGCAATCGTAAAAAAAAAACATTTTTTATTTTTTTATTGATGGGCACGCCACAAAATCGAGAAATAATATTAGAGATTTTTTGGCACGCGGACACAAAAAGGTTCGCCACCCCTGCACTAGGAAGAACTCTGTCAAATAAATTAATTAAAAAATAGTAAACAATCTATTTTCACGAGAATTTTTCAATGCTATAGTTGTTTTTTAGTAGTATTCAAAAAATATCTATTGACTATGATTATTACTTTTGTGGAATTAAATAGTTTGATATTTTTACCACAATTTATTAATTTATATTTTTCGCCATTTTAATCCGCTAATTTTAATTTTATTTTGTTCATCTTTGATATCTTTTTTTAATTGTCTTCTTCATATTTTAACGTATATGATTAGATTAAGCATTGTGATATATATCGTTGACAATGCTCATCATGAGCGAAACCAGTCCTGATCTAATAAATTTTATGAGGAAAAAGTACTAAATTTTTTTTATTATTTTTATTATAATGCCATTCCACCAAGTATTGACAGTGAACACCTTAAAAGTGATATATATCGTATTAATATTGAATATCAATATCAAAATATCAAATATCAAAAACAATAAATAATTTACTCAGAAAATATATATTCACTCTAGACTTTTAATGTTTTTTGGAGCTTTTATAGCTAACGCACATTTTATGGCAAGAATTATTATAATCTAAATATTTTGTTTTTATTTCTATGTACACCTAAAAGATACACAATTTGGTTTGGTTGAAGTAAAACCCATGCATAACAATATTTATTCCAATTTTTGATTCGGCTTCTTGGAAAAGAAAATAAAGAAGAAAGATAAAGAAAATCGTCAGGAGCGTCTTTTGATTTATACGTCAACAAATATTTGATAATTCCGACCATTAACTTGTGTTTTCTTTCCATTCGCTCTGCTGGATAATAAAATGGGACAGCTTTGATTTATTTAATAGGGGAAATATTCAAGTATGTTGATTTTTTTATTTATGGCACACAAAGCTTGTTTACTATGTAAAAATATTTCTTTAATACAAGCATACTAATTAATATTGAACTAAATAAACTAACTTTAATTTAAAAAAATTGATATTTTATGTGACTTGTCATTTATTGTAATAGTTATCATTTTGTTAAGCGATGTTCAAACTTAGACTTTTTACACATTACAAATTTTTTAAGTAACTGTAATGAAACATTTGATTAAAGACATATTTATCAATTTTTTAACATAATCTTAATTTGGAAAAGTAGAGACATATCTAGGTTTTCAACTTTGACTTTATATAGGTATATTTTGCTTAGTAATTCTTGGTTAATTCGCTGTTAAACTTTATTACAATATACTATGTAACTATATTGATACCGTAATAATATATATTGTTTGATGTCGCGCCCATGATGCAGTGGTCTACGTCATTGGCTTTAGTGACGGATCTCACGGGTTCAAATCTTAGTACGAGCAGATTCATTTCAATCAGTTTATCGATTTCTATCTAAAGGAATGGGTGTTTGTGATATCTAAAAATTCCGTCCTATACCCTTATTATCCTAAAACAAAAGGGCATAGCGAAAGTAATTAGCTAACCTTTAGTCCTGTTTAATCTCTACTGTCTTCGAGAAAAAGGTTGAGTAACCGAGTAATTAGCAGTTCTTGTAGAAAAACCTCCGTTGAGATAACTTCATAAGGAGTCATCTGTTCCACATATGAAGTGAAAATGGATTAAAAATATTGATTTATTTTTATACTGGTATTATAAAGGGAACAAATTAAATGGCTAGAATTTAAATCAATTTTTGATCAGAATAAAATTATGAACGGTCAGAATAAAAATATTATGACTCGGTCAGAATATTTTATAACCATTTTGGTTAGGTTAGGCTAGGTGAGGATTTTTTTTTAATTTCATTCAATTGTGACTTTTTATACTGAACGATATATTATGACCATTTAATATAAATTCTGACCGGAAAAATACGAGCCTATTAGAAATACCAAGTGCCAAAAGAGAGAATGAACTGAGTTTTAGATACCCAGTTAAATAAGACATCTTTGTAACATAATAAACACATATGAATTTATTTACTTTTTAACATAAAATGTCACATCTCCAACACAAAACGCGATCTTATCTTTATTCATCTTTTAATATGACAGTCAAATACGCCAGTAATATAATAATATCCTTCATGATGTTTGTTTGTTTGTTACAGTCTGTTTTATTGTGTTATGTATACAAGCAGAGTACGGGAGTAGATGGCTCTGGCAACTGAGAGAGGTAGAATGTCTTAGTGAAATAATATCTGAGAGGTTCCGTGTTCAGTAAGCTCCGTCGTCTCTATCTGTCCTACTAATAATACAATATTTCTCCAGTAATATGTATCTGCGGCCTCTACGACTTGAGACTATGTTCAAGCTCAGGAAAACTAAAGCGTTTTCTTTCATTTTAATATTTAACTACATTAAAACACCGAAATTAAATTCACCACCATATACGTGTGAGTTAATAATATTTTTAAATATATGTAATATTAAAATTGATATACTTTTTATTTCACTGGTTATTTTAATGAATATGTGTGTCACGTATTTTCATTTTTAACAAACGAAAAATAACTTCCAACATACTCCATTGCTATTTTTTTAACCTTTAGGGTATTCACTGTCAATACTTGGTGGAAAGGCATTATATTAAGAAAAACACAATATTCATTTCTACTTATTTCCACTTTAATTTAAAGATCAATAAATGAATAAAAAAGAATATTGTGTTTTTCTTTAAGTTAGATTTTTATTAATAACTTCGACATTGAATCTACTATATGTATTTTTAACCGTGTTTTTTTTACATTTAGTCGTATGTAATATCTTTAAACGATGAACGAGTTAAATGCTTTTTTTTTCATGTTTTTCAATTAATTTTTTAATGGATTTCACAGAGGAAAAAATCTTTGAATGACTGGCAAATATTGTTTATTCTGCCTTTCTGTGTTTCAGCTTGGGATTATCGGATTGCAATAATTTAAAACAGTTTTAAATGATTTTTATTTTGTACGCATAGGTTAAACGCGTTACAAAACATTTTAATACATAGCTGATTTTCGTTTCTTAAAACAATGTTCTTCAATTTTATAAGTGTACTTAAAATACTCAATACATTAGGATAGATGGAATTTCTTTTAAAAAATAAAAATACCAGATATTGGATAGCTAGTATAATCTGTTCAAATGTTCTATTTTAATATTTTGAAAATTTATTTCTGAGTAAAGTATTGAAAAAATATGGAATCTTTTTAATGTTAAAACTGATCCAAAAATGAAATATACAGTATTTTAGGGTTTTTTTAAAAAAAAAAAATCACTGCGAATTGTTATTAACAATAAAATGATTTGAAAATCTCTGTCGTAGGACTTCTATGGCGTAGCGCACAAAATCGACTCCCACTACTCGTAGCTCCAATTCGCTTGTGTGCGCGAAGCAAAACCTTGCAACTTGAATTTATACGAAAAATAATCTCGCCAAAGAAAAGATAGCATTCGACCGTTTAATGGGTAGCATTTTCGTATTTTGCAAAAATATTTACACGACGAATTCAAAACATTTTCCATAGTATTTATTCTACGGCAGTTGATTTTTATTACATGGATTTAATAAATCATCATTTTTATCTGTAAATTTATGTATCTGTTTTCTAACGATATTTTAAATTGCTTCGTCAATTTTCTGTGAAATGTAACTTTTTTATTATTATTGAGTTTCCAAAAGTAATAAATAACTTTAGAATTTATAATAATTATTGATACAAAAAGTGTTTTATTTTTTTGATGCATTCTATAGTTACCTTGAAGTTCTTCATTTTACTACAAAATAATAAGTTAAAAAAAACCATAAATAGGTTAACTTCATTTGTGTGTTCGTACATATATGCCATGTGTTTTTTTATTTATTTGAATAGCACATTAACACTGTATGTATGGCAAACAATATTTATAAAGAAAGATTTTTTTTAACTCATTAATTCTTTGAAAGGAGATATTTTGAGAGAAACAAAGAGAGAGAGAGAGAGATTTTTGTCGTATTCAAAATCATGTAATATTACTGCTATTTTTTTGTTTTGTTTTCGTTATTGAGTTTTCAACAGGTTTTTAAAATGTGTAACATAAGATGTTGAGAAACAATTTTCCGTATTTTTTGATTAAATTAAATTGTTTTCATATGCTCTAAAACTCTTTTTTGTATTAAGGTTCAACATATTGTTTTCTTTCAAGTGTTAAATTTTTTTTTGAAAAAAAAATGCGCAGGCCATATCAACGTACTCGTAGAAAAGCCGTAAGTTAAGATGGCGTCGGGACAAGTAGAGCCTTCGGTTCGAGGCTTTCATTTGCTTTATTTCCCGCGCAGCTTGGCTCTCCTCTAATACTCGCCGCGCGCTTCCCTCTTTATGAATCTGGTAAAGATTTAAATGTCGTTTAGTTTTTGGCCGGTTTCCCAATGACTTAATGCCTTTGATACTGCCCCCGCTCTTCTCTTTCGCGGCCTAAGTGGGGGAGAGTGGGCTAAGATGGGGGCAGTTACGTAATAAGCGGTGTATAATAATACTAGCGGACGGTATCATCTTTAATTCCCCCGCGTCGTTGGCAATTATACGGTTTTAAGCAGTGCTTTAAATGTCATCCAACGCATATGAACAATTTGATCCGACATTTGTTTTCACTTATCTGTAGATAAATCAAATACTCGACCACCATTATACCAAAATATATTTTATCTATAACGAGTATTCTTTTTCGTATACCGTTTAAAATGTAGAGAATATTAACACCACGCGATGCTTTCAAGTGTAAATGTCACTCGCCAATTCTTTTCCTACCAACCTTTTGTTCCACTGTATAATATTTTATGAAAAGTACCTTGTGGTGTTTTTAGATAATCGGCGTTGGAAGTGTAAACAGGACATTGTGGGTGCATCTACAGCTCATAAGCTAGAACTAAAATCCATCGATGACTACTGAAATAAAAAATAATTATAATACGCACATATTCACACCATAAAGTGAAAATAATAAAAAATGAATGTTAGTTGAATTTTACAATTCCTATTGCTGAACCTATTTGGTTATAATTTTTAATTGCCTTGTCTACTTGACATAACGTAAAAACTCGCCGTTAAGAGCTAGCTCTTCCGTTTTTACGATCTTTGAAGCAGTAAGTTGACACCCAATACTCTAGTTGAATCCAGAATTGTTTACTTAAAACTACATTAACATATAAAATATAAAAAAATATTAGTAATATTTTTTTAGATCTTGTAATACGTTGCAATCAAAAAACGATCTGTCAGTTACATGAAAAAATACCATATGTGAATATTTGTTGTATAGGTAAATTGAAAATAGAAGATGTAGACGTTAGTCAAAGAAGTCTTTGAATTTTTCAAACGCTCTTTGCTAGTTGAAAAAGATGGAAGCATATTTTAAGTTTGCTCAAAAAGTCTCCATATTGAAGCACTGGTTTCAATGAAATAAACACAAAACGAAACCGTCTCTGAGAGTAAAGAAGTTAGTATTCATTCTTTATTAGATGTCTCTCATTTAGATGTAGCAAGTCTTTTGTGTTGTTATGTTCGAGTTTTGATGGTTTAATTTGGAAGCACTTTCTTTGGCTTAAGCCTGCGACAGCTTTACTTTTGCATTTTCTTTCCATTCGTAATTGAAGAGACTCTCTTTCACCTAAGTATTATATTCAATCTTACCAAGTGAATCCCTTAAGAAAAATTGAAAACGAGAAATATTTAAGAGTCGGCTTATTTCTCTTTAAAATAAATTCAAAATTATTTATATTACAGATGCTTTAAATTTGATCAAAAATGCTTGAAAAACATCAACAGTAATACTTTTCTTTTGCAAATATAACATATATATAATGTAATACCAATATATTGACGATCTTACTTTCGCCATCTAAGAAAAGGGAATTTATTAATTACGTTTAGTTACATCACAATATAAATCGATTCAATGTTTGCCGACTAGCAGTGTTAATACAAATCAGTTTTTTTTTACTTAATTTAACAAACAAACAGATTCCTTATAAAAGATTGCAATCGGGTAAAGCATAATGAAATTGCAACGTACCATTCCTTACTTTGATCGTTATTCAGATTTTAATTGTCTTGAGTAATTTTGGAATAAATATCTAGTACAAGCATTTGACGAATAAGAAAAAAGTATTGTATTTTTGTGAGCCAAGTCTTACTTACACTGTTTTTAATTTAAACGTCAAGTTCCAATTCGTTCGATGTTATTATAAAAAGTAATACAATCTTTTTCAGCGAAAAAAATTGGTAAAACAATTATCTTGCATGCTTTTACAATCAATACAAATAGTCGAAATTTATTATGTTGGTATTTAGATTTCGGACCAGAAACATATTATTATTCATATTACGGATTTTAGAGAATGTTAGAAATTTTTGTCAAAAACCAAATCATTTAAATTTGTAACCCGCGTATTTAAACTATGGGTTTCTGTAAAATATATATATATTTTTTAATCCATGTCCGCTCCCAATCTCAACAGAAGTTTTTTCTACAAGAACTGTTTGTTACTCAGTAGCTCAACTTCACTTTTTTCAAAGTAAGTAGTAGGGAAAGAAGGATAAGGTTAGAACAGGACTAGTGGTTGGTTAATCGCTATTGCTAAACCAATAGGAAATGATGTGAATTGACATCACAAACACCCAGTCTTTGATCACAACTTTGAATTGAATAATTCTCAAATTCACTGTGATCTGACCGGGACCGAACTGACCTGACTGGGATCGAACCCAGACCTGCGTGATCGGTAGAGCAAGCTCTAACCAACTAAATATCAAATAAATTTTAGAAATATAATAAATAAAATAGGGTATACATATGCTATAACCATTTGTTATTTTATGATTGATTATGTTTTAATACTTCATGAAAACTATTATTTGTTTAACGAGAGTTTAAAAATACGGAATAACTAGTATAGAAAATGTAATTGAATTTTCTGATATAAATACCTAAATACGTTACAAATATTTTACGATTAATTTGCAATAATCGTGTCGATACACAGGGGACTTTATTAGATTTACCGACAAAGTAAAAAGGGGAAAACCCTTCGTTTTACAATCTAGAGGGAATATAATTATCCAGAGGTGTACAGAAAGACTATGTAAATCAATTGTCAAGGATAGAAAATTTGAAACATTAAAAGAAGAAGGATTTTTGAGAACATTGGTAAGTAATGATATGGTTTTTTTATTAACCGATTATTTAAAAAATGTTTTTGAAAAATAGCCATAAAAATATTCTGTATTTTTTTCAGATTACGAATATGAGATTAAGTGAACTGTGTGAATAGAAATGTATGCTTTACACGTACTTTGTATCAATAATAACGTCTTAATATTTTCGATTAGTAGATAAAAGTTCAGATTTTAAATTAAACTAAAATTATAAACAGTGTTATAAACTGTGACACAAGTGATGTATCATCGGACAGAACATCGCAAGATTTACGCTTAGAATCAATTTTCAGTTTATTTGTTAACCTTGCAATTTTCTATCTGATAAAGATTCTCAAAAAGGCGAAACACGTGTCAAAGTTTTTAACACAACAAATGGAGTAACAAAGTTATCAAATTTAAGTTTCTTTTAAATAAAAATGTCTCTACACCAATCAAATCTTCTAGTTAAGACAGTTTTGATTGAAATTAAGATTTGAAAAAGTCGACCCAAAATTAGTATTTGTAAATTTATTTCTTTATATTATAACGCGATACTGATATTTTTTTTTAATCAAATGTCTTATAAATTTGTGACATTTTAATCTTTATTTATAGTGTAAAAATATAAGTGACATTGGTGACATTTGTGGACTACCTGGTCTTAAAAAAGAAACCTCACTAGGCTTGTTGGCTCTTATCAATACAAATAATTTTAAATGTAAACAATGAAAAATATAATATCGATCTAATTAAATTTATTTTATTGGATAAAAAAATTCAAAAGCTTTTCCGCTTCAAGAACGTCCCTGTAATCACAGCAGATGATTCAGTGGAGTGAGTTGAAAGTCAACGTGAAAGCTCGACCGAATATCTTTGCATCCCGTCGCAGTAACAACAGACAGTGTTTTAACTTAATTTTTGAGCTTTCAATCGAATTAACAGGCGATGCGAAGTAAAAGCTCCAAGCTCGAAAGAAGCACTTAAAACGAAACTCGGTCTAGTTTAGCTTCAGATCTAAAAATCAAGCCTGATTCTATCGCGAAGCATTAAAATAAAACAATTTTTCAACATCGCAAAATGTACTGAACTAGATAAAATAAAATATATGTTTATTTAGTTGTATTTAATTTAATCACAGTTTCTAATATTACGTGTATTTTTCATAAACAATAAATTAATGCTTGCCTAACCTTATACAATAATTCCATTAGTATTATTTACAACAAGAAGATAGCTATCGTCTCTGTGTTTTTCGTCCTTAAATTGTGGGGTTATAATGCAAAACGTACTATTTCCAAAATGAGCGATATTGAGTTAAGTTTGCAGATAAGGTAATTCAAGCCTAATGAATCGACTGATCTTATTAGTTTTAATATAAAATGTCTACAAGACTTTCGTCTTCAAATTGAAAATCATATTTTTATGCAAATGTTATTTTGTTTGTGTTATCGTTTGTAGTATTTGACTCTACTTAAAAGTTTGAGTTTTGGAAATATTACGTTTTGCATTATAACCCCACAATTATTGATCAAATTGTCATTTTCACATTTAGTTACTTCAGTTCCGATAACTTAAAAATAAAAATTTCTGCTTATTATCAAGTTTATGGTTTAATAAAATAATATTTTTGACATATGTACGTTAAGTAGGATTTTTTCGCTACAAAAACAATATTTTCTAATTTCACCTAGCATTCATTGACTACCATTTTATATATTGAGAAAAAAAAATGTGTCTAAAAGCTATCTGAACTTAATAAGTTGTTTGATTTGACGCAAATACTAGCGCATTTTAAAGTACAAATTAAATTGTAAATGTAAAAAAATTGTCATCAATATTTTGACTGTCAAAACTTAGTTGTGAATAACAATTATGATAATAAAGTTTCACTATATGTTTTCTAACTAACTGATTACATCTATATATTATGATGAAGTATCATAGAATGAAAACTTTTGGAGACAGGTGGTAGGCTTTGTTGCTTAATACCGTCGAGCCTTTTTTTTTAAAACGATCCGGTGTCGTCAGTGAGTTTTATTTGTTAAACGGAAAATGCAGGCAGCGTTCTTATTATTTTGCTGCCGCCACATAATAAATAAACGAATTATCTAGAGACCTTTGTATCGAGAATAATAATTGAGACGTCTTTTGAAATATTTCATATTATCAGAGTAAATGAAGTTATGAACCATTTAAAATATCATACAGTTTTCATACATAAATTAAGTTCTGAGTTTTAATGAGAAACCTTTAATAATTTTCTGAGTTATTAATTATATGTAAAAGAAGTTTTCGCAGAGATCTCAATAAAAAGTAGAAAATATTTCAAATAACAAAAGGACAAATTTTATGTGTGATTACTAAATCCTATTATCGTTAGATAAATGTCTAGATTTAATTTGAATGTTGATTTTTTCAATTAGTATTTCAATTAGACTTAAATTAAAAATTATCTTGCATTTATTTTCAAATTCATTTTGTTGAAGTTTGTGTGCCTATAAAATATCGATAGATAATATTTATGTGTTTATATGAAAATTGAAAATGACTTCAATAATTTTACATAATTACTGTTTATTTTACAATCACATACAAATACTCTACAATTAAGTAAAAAAATGTCACCGCCCGTATAAGCTTTCTGTCATTCAATTTAATAAATAATTTCTTTTAAGAAACACCTATAAAATATCTTCTACATCTCAGGTTTTCCTTTGCGGTAAATTCTCACCCTTATATAGTATGCGGTAGATACCTATTGAGTGCTACGCCAAGGTAAAACATAACCGGAAAGACATTGAAAGAACAGGAAGTCGACGGGTGGGAATCTTGTGGCAAAAACCAACAATAGAGTGATAAATGTACCGCAAAAGCTTTGCCATCATTTGAATATTTATTTCATTTTTCTTCACTGTTCTCTCTCTAGATCAGGAATTATTTCGGATTTTTAAGCTTTCTTCGTTATGTTTGAATGATCGACTGTGAGTCTGAGGATTTTTCTATTGTAATTAAAATGAAAAAATGATGTCAACTTGTGATTATAAAAGCTTTTAAAATCGTATTTTTTGTTCGCGTATCGGTTTCCCACATTGAAAGCTTTATAAAATAAACTTTTATTTATTCATAAAACCATCACAAAAGCTTTCTTTGAAGCTGATGACATATTTCAAAAATATGAAAAATATTCAAATGAGTATGAACGTTTTTTATACTACGGTACATTTTAAATTTTATCAGTATACATTTTCACTAAAATTTTTCGAAATTAAACGATCTATAAATTGAATATGAATACATTATTTCTAGCTCTACAAGATTAGTTTATCACTACCAATTTTTTGATTAAACAAATAAAGTAAATATAGAAAAGTTTTGTACAGAATGAACGGAAAAAAAATATAACTGACTAACAAAGACATCTGGAACATTTAGTTTTAAATGCATTCGTTAATTAGTAAGTGCGAGATGTTCTTGAATCCTTAAATAGCGTTCAGATACGGAATTGAAATGAGTTTCTACATTATCCGATACAGAAACTATAAACATAAAACAAAAGAAATAATATTCACTTGATTATTAGCTACCATCAACTTTATGGATTGAATCATAATCCTTTGTTGCCATGGAGCTGTTTGTTGACACTTATTTTACTTAGTTGAGACACTTGATATCATATTTGGAAAGAAATGAATCTTTTGATAATTAAAATATGAGTTTATAAATGTATTTTAAGAATGTTGCTGTTAAGCAAAATAATATAATAGTAAATAAAAAATCATGTCGAGACCGTGGAGCAGCGGTCAAGATCGTTGGCTTTCATGATAGATTTCACGGGTTTGAGTTCTATTACAAACAGAGTTTTTTAATCGATTTTTCGATATCTGTTCGAAAGCACGAGTGTCTGGCATGTCTAAATATTCCCTTTCAACGTTATAATTTTTTGAATAAAGGGGTGTAGCGATAGCGATTACTTAACTGCCAGTGCTGCCCTAGCCCCATCTTGACTACTTTGTTAAAAAAAGGGAGATTGAGCAACTGAGTAACGAACAGTTTGCTTAGAAAAACTTTCTTTGGAATGCGTTCATTAGAAGGTTATATTATCCACATTGAGAGCACGCATGGATTGAAAAGAACTGAGTTAATTACTGACATTAGTTAACATCGGGTCACCGGGTTTAGTGTTTTTTTTTACTTAAAAAACGTGTGATATATAAATTAAATAATGTTTCAATTATTTTGAATAATATATAAGTTTATTAATTTTCCTCCTAGTTTTTTGATATTAAACTTTTAGCTTTATATAAGCAGATTTTTTTATTGAGCAATGACTGTCATTCTACTTATAATCATGTAATACTATCTTAAACTTTATTTAAGTTTAATATATCTCTTGGAACATAAACCCTTTCAATTATACAAGACGTTTAATGAAGTCATAATAACAATTATAATAATATAGATATTCCACAATTTAGTTTAAGCATTGAAATTTAATGATAGACAAAAGACGCTCAGATAGCGTGTATAAAGAGCCCCGGTTCACGTGTTCAAATACTAGCATCTTAAATAAGTAAAATAAAACCTTTTCCAAAATACGTATTATGCCATAATTTTTAATATTTATCGGTTACTAATACGAGAAATTTTATAAGTTATAAAAATAAAATATAACTAAAAAAACACACAGTAATATTTATTTTATACTTACACAACTTAACTGTTAAAAACTTATATTTCCTTTCTGAAACTATGTGAAACCTGTGAATCGGATTTTAATTTTCTTGGCTATTTTTATTTCTAGGTGGGAGCCGACTAAATTTTCATTCTTGGTTGCAATGACATTATTTCATATTTTGTTATTTTTAGATGGGAAAAAGGGCCATCCCGCTAGTTTTGATTGCGTCTATAAGCTAGTGCTGCAAGGTATACATGTATTTTTCTTCAAATTCAGATAGGGGTAAGTGCACCCTCAGCCCTCTAAAAATGACGTCGCTGATGAATACTTCCTATACAGTTCAAAATGTTGTCAGGTGAAGATTTTGAATACGACAATCAATATAGAAATTGTAAAGTGTTTAGTAAAGAAAATTGTTATTATTTTAAGTTTGATGTTACTTGCCTTGCTTTAAAATGACTTTCGAGAATAACTCAAAGGCGAGTACATTGTTATTCTGCTTGAAGGTTCTGCTCCATCTCGTTAATTTAGTTGTTGTTGGAACTCTTTATAATATCTTTCTTACACCGTACATCGATTATAAATTTTACAATAATGGTATGGATTTTTATGAATTATCTATTACATCATAGTCATCCGATCCCAAAAACAAATTGTGGTGAAAACTATTTCCTATTTCTTTTTTAGTCCAACCTTTGTGTGCTTACCCTCGTTCACAGATTGAAAGACTAAATAAGAAGTAAGCTTTTATTTAGTACTGGTAAGTAAAAAGGCAATTTACTACACATTAGGAGTAGATACGGTTAAAAAAACTTTAAAATCTATTGAATCATAATACACTAGGATCTTACATTAAGTGTCAAAAGCAATCAATGTAATATTTATAGATTTAAATGTAAGATAAAATATTGAATAGATTTTCTTACAATTCCGAATACAATATTTACTTGTCTTTATTTATTTTACAATTAATATTAAATCACTGAAGAAAGCACTGCCATAGATATATATTTGTATTGGATTCAATTTTTTGCAGACATTTCCTTATCTAGGCTGATGTATTTATTCTTTACAAATACGTTTTACCTTTTTTAAAAGTAATTGTTTAGTTTTTAACGACCAATTATATTACTTTCATTGTCCAAGGACATAGTTAAGAATCACTGACCGAGATAGAAAGACAGCATAAACCCTCGTCTGAGAGATTGTAGCATCGTTGGTGATAATAGTTAGCAATAGTTTGATATAATAATTGTTAATAGAATGTGATGGTGACATCTGCCAACATTAATGCGAATAAGGACTATCAAATGAATATTCAAGGGACGCCTACGCAATACGGCGCCAAAGCTTTTTAAGGACATCTCTTGGATAGGCTATTGTTATGGTAATACATTTTTAAGCTTTGAAATACTGTCATCATGATTGTGCAGTTTTTTTTCAAATCTTTCTTCAATTAAAATATATTTTTTAATATTTAAACGATTAAAAGTCAGGAAGTAACAACAGCAAGGTAAAATGAAAATTGTGATTTGTGTTAATGAATTTTTTTTTTTTAAATAAAGTTAAAGTCAAAAATTTGTATAGTTAAAAGTGTTAAGACTTATAGGTTGGTTTGATAGATGATGTAGTACTGCAGTGTATTATATTGTCATGAACAATCGTTGAATTCTTCTCAAGCAGTTCTGAATGCCATTTAGTAAAAAATATCTATAAAGATTTCTATCACAAAAATCTTTTTAGTATAAAAATACCATATAAGCAATTCCACACCCACAGTTTTTGTTTTTTTTTTAATATAATAATGAACAAAATCTATAATATAATAAATCGTTTTTAAATAGATATTCATATCTTATTTTAAAAAAACACTGTATAGATATTGATTTTATACTTTGTCGTACATGTTTTTTACAATAGTTATAGTAATAAATTGTTTGTATGCTTTTGTTTTTTACAATAGATAATTCATGAAGCGATTTGAAAATAAACATTTTAACATTTACTTTGTTACTAAATCTAGATAAACACCAATATTGGATTATAATAGGAATAGTTAAAAATTTTGCCACAAACTACCAGGATTTCTCCATTCGGAAATTTCAGAGTTTTAGATCACGCATGAACATTAACGGACGCTTAGTTAATAGTTCACAATAACTCACCTTTGTTATATCTTAAACATAAAAAGAAATATCATTAACTATTGTAGAATAATAATAAATACAACAATCAAAATTATTAACTAATAAACATAATGATAATATTTTTATTTATAAAATTTTAACGATTGACATTTGATATTGAAAGTCCATCGAGCGAATTCAGTATAAAAACTTAATTTTAGTAATGATTCTGTTATCATATACATTACTTAAATAAATATAAAATTATATCTCAGTTCTAAAGTTGACAACTTAATCAATATCTTGTTTGTTATGCTAAATAATGGAATAGAGATGTTGATGTTATTGAAATGGCAATACAATTAAAGGTATTATCTTGAAATATATACCCAGGAAACAACAGTGGACAATCGTTGCAGAGGCTTGTAGAAGTTTGTATATGGAAGCTTTATATCAGCAATCGTCAACCTGTGCACAAATATAAAATATTTGTTAAAATTAAATTCATTTATTCATGGACTATAAACCTAGTCCAAATTTAATTGTAATTTTAATCCAAACCTTTAAAAAATCGTTTTAAAAGTTTTACTGTAAAGGCTTTAAATATTAATTTGAATAGTGGAAAGTTCTTTTTTAATTTCTTTCCATTCATCCAATCCCGAAAATGAATCACAGAAATAGCGATAAACTAACCACTAGAGTAATAGCCTCTTCGAAAACGAGTAACAAACAATTTGTATAAAAAAATATATTTTGAAATATCTTCACTAGGAGCTCATATGTTACAAATCGAAAGTGAATATAGTTTTTAATAAAATCGTTACATTTGAAAATGTGATAACTAAGAAATTCATTAGACATTTTTTTTTATTTAGAAATTTGAAACAATAGTAGCTCAAGACCATTGACCACTCGGCTCGAGACCTAGAAATAATAAAATATTAAAATTCCTATTATTTAAAAATTCCCTATGTGGTACCCAGCACCACCCGCTACGACTTCACACTCTTCTTACATGGTGTATTCCGGTAGCGTAACATCGCTATACGTATTCAATGTTTTGCCAGGGATGTCCCGAGAAGAAGTTCCTCTAGACTTGGTTGCATGCACTACAGTGTACAGAATGATAAATAAAAAATATTAGTCTAAAAAAAAGCTTTTATGTATTGAATTTCATTTTATGTCCGTAGGATGCGGTGAATCTCTTGGAGGCGTTATAATTTGCGATGGGGCTGACAAATCCGACAGATAGTCGTATCGTCTTGCGCAATTTTCCCCGTTCGTTTTTCAAGTCTGGACATTCTCAAATGATGTGATCAGCAACCGGAATCATATTTCCACATTTACAAGTTGAATTATTTACTAAGCTAACCATAGCCAGTTATGAATTCGCTGGACCAAAAATTAGGAGTCAAAACTTTAGTTATCTTCATTCACCATTTAGATTTGAAAAGAATTTATAAGTTTGAATTCATATTGTAAGAAGATACGTTGTGTCACATTTAATTATTACAGACTACATTGATAGCACTTACTCGACATGTTTTAGACCTCTGCTCTACGCCGTAGCAAAACGGAAACGGAAGATGTAAGTTGGGTAAGGGTGGGAAAGGAAGGCTCTACAACGCTTATTGTGATCCTATTGCGGTGCTTAAGACGCCTGTCCTTACCACTACCAAAGAAGGTACTCATCGCAAATTTGTAACGAATTGCGATTCTAATTTTGGGAAAGCCGTGGTTCGATTTTGAGCTGACATGAAGAGCTTTCGAAAAGTTTTTTATATAATACAAATACAATATGAAAAAGAATACTTATTGCGGTAAGTACTACAGTAATACATCTTGAGTTATTATATTATATGTAAAAAAAATATTTTTTGTTAATTGTTTTACACTTTTAATCTAGATTAGCTCCAGTTCGCTTATCACGAGCATTATTAGCTGATGAAAATTTAAATCTAGAGATATTTGTAATAAATTTAGTAAGACTGAACAATTGGAAGAGAAATCATACATATTTATCAGTTTCGAATTAGTGGAAAAAGTGCTTTGATTAATAATATATCGCCTTCATCAATAATATATTTTAAAATTGATACATCCTTAGCATCAACGGAATCCGGAATTATATCATATTTACTAAAAACTGAGTGGAAAACCAAAATATGTCATTTATCGGTTGGGCTTAATAAATAATACTAGAGTATTATTTTCGCAACCAGACTTTATTTATATTTACCATTTTTTTATTGAAGTCATTAAGCACGCATATGCTAAAATTTCACAGCCAACTTTAGTGTTTATTTAACTATTTATAATTCTGTGATTTTTTTTCATTCTTTTAAAGTTTTGTAATTAAGTTTTTTAAAGCGCATTTGCTTTCACATACATGCATTCTGTTTTCCCTTTACGTGATCATGCTAGCATTATTCCCACCTTACTTTGAACAAACATCTAAATCTTGTATGTCCTCTAATGTTCGCATTTCTACGACCCAAACACCTCTAACCAAGGTGTTAGACTTAACACTCTGAGACCCACCTTTTATCTCGAACATCCACTGTACAAAATTAATATTCAAATGTAAAGATAAAAAGAAAATATTCTTTTTATTTTTGCCTTTTATCTTAACAACAGAAAAAATTATTCAATATTCACAATAATAGGATGTTAATTGAATTCATTGAAAAACGCTTTCAAAATAAAATACTTTGAGATACTAAGACTTCGGGTCCGTAGTGCATTGGACAACACGGGTTCGAATCCTATTACGAACAGTATTTTTTGAAAAAAATCTTCTGTCTTAACAATCCCTAACAAAGAAGCATAGCGAAAGCGCTTAGCTAACTACTAGTCTTGTCCTAGCCCCCTACTCTATATATCCCTACTCTCTCCTAAAAAAAAGAGAAATTGAGCATCTGAGTAATAAGAAGTTTTCTTAGAAAAACTTTAGTAGTGCTGTTATGCATATATTTTTACTAAAACACTTTATTATTATTTAAATGTTGTTTCAATTTTATTCTATAACATAGTTTATACACTTTATAATAAATCACTCAATCTTATTAAATCAAAATAGTATCGATGTGAGTATTGAGGAGTTTCTACTAAGCTGTTAGACCTTTCGATTTGTCATAGAGATTTCGTCATAGAGAATTAACATAGCACAGAGGTTAATGTTGCGTATACATAACAGTGCATTATGAGGCCATATGCTACAAATTCGTAGCGGATATAGATTTTCAAATAAAAATATTTCTTTAGTCACTTTAGCCCAACAGTGTACATTTTAACGATGATTTGGTGTAACTTTCGCGGCGTGATATCATCACAGAATGTTATTTATTTTGATGAAAAATCTTGAATAATAATTTAATCCACGGGGTTACACCAATTAAAAGGTAACATAAATAGTTTTATTACTATTTTCTCCCTTCACGTAAGACAATTCAGATATAAAACGATATTTGTGCCCGGCCAATTTATTAACAAAATCTAACTCTCAACAAAGCACAATTAATATTGAAAGTATGGTTCTCAAAGTGTTTCACACTACCGCTTAAAGATTACGAGGCAAAACTTAGACACGAATCTTAGTTTAGTGTTAAGGATTACGTACCCTAAGCAAAGCAAAGGTCTCTTCACAGATAGCAGCGGTTTCTGATCTTAAGTAACAATGCTAATTGAAAATGCTACTCTGTTTTACAAGGATGGGTTTGCGCAGAAGAACGGATAGGTAACTATTAAATCTCTATTGTGAAGCCGTATGCTATTCTCTAATTTAGTTGAAATAAAAGTACCGACTTTGATGTATGATAATTAATTTATGAATGAATAATCAAAATACCACTATTTAAAATTGGTACATAGCTTTGTGATAATATCATAGTGGTTCTAGTGAGTCTGAAACAAGTTGGTCTCCCACCAACTGCCGTTGTGTATATAGAACCAACGTTTTATGGCCGCTACAACGCTATCGATAGAAAAAAAGAGTCTACTTCTCACATTCATGGCCCTAGCAAAATTTCACGGGACTGATTTTGAATCATGCACTAGTGTGCTTGAAGAAAATAATAAAAAAAAATAAAGGTGTGACTAGCTCAGCCAATTAAATCAAGTTTATATTAATTATTTTGTATATAACCCGTATAATGAGAGCTCGTTGATTTAGAAGAGTTTATTGACTCTAGTGAGGAATCAAGGTTGTGACGATCCCCATATAAATTGTCAAACTTTTCAAATGCCATGAAGTTAGCTTTGGTTGCAATCAAGTCGGCGTGGCCTATTGGGCTCGTGTGAGGACGGACCACAGCAAACAGTTTTGCTCGGTCGGACTCCATCTCAAGCCAAACCCACAGAACGTGATTAACGTCCTGCTCGGTATACCTACAAAGGCAGTCCGGCTTTAAAACCAACATGCCCAGTGCGAATAGTTTTGCATTGAACTTGCCATGGTGAGTCTGGAACAATTGTTTCTCAATATAGCGAAAGAAATCTTGACATACAGTACCTTGCTACTAGCTGAAATATAAATTCATAAGTTAGTTGACCCGTCAATGTAAAAAAAAACATTCAGAGCATTTTCACGAAAAACAGCATACTTGCTTTAACCTTTGTTTCTGTGAGTAAAATATCTCAATTAATTAAATTGAATCCACGGTTTGCCTTCAAACTTTACTGTGTTTTGTTAGAAGATTTCATCACAGCAAGTGGTACAGTTATTGTAGTAAAGCATAAGATGTCACGTTTTCAGATTTTATAACAATTACAATAAATTGCTGTTACAATTAAGACTTTTGTTTTTTATTTCCTACGAATGTCTACAGTATGATGATTCATTGAACGAATATCGCTACCATTTTAACATTATGCTATTTAAAAGGACCTCTAAAATTCTTTCACAACAGCAATATACTTTATACAGCTTTTTTTATACCCTAAACCAGGGGTGGGTAACCTTTTCATTTCTAAAGACTTCATTTATTTATCTGATTCAACATAAGGCAGCAGTAAAGAAAACGTTGACCCCTTCTCTTTTTTTTCGACTGTCGAACATATAATTGGTTTTACGCTCTTTTTCCAAACGCTTGCGTATAATTTTTGATCAAAGAGAATAATTTGATTAAGTCAAAAGGCCGCACCAGGGTAGCCAAGAAGCCGCAGGTTTCCTGTCTCTGCCCTAAACTCTATGGTGTAACATCAACACATCATAGAGTTATCTTATATTTACTTTACATTTCATTTAAGAGCATTTTTTTCTAAATATTTTCTTTCATTTATCCGAATAATCATGGAGGATTTATTTTAAATCCATGTATAAAATTGATGAAATGTTTGATTATCCGAAACTTTGTTTGATAAGTTTACAAATATTTCAAATAAAAATATAATTTTTACACATTTCAAGTTAAAAGATACATTTTAATTTATAATACCTGGATAGCTATACCTTTCGTGCTGTATCAAGTAAGTAAATATCAATAAAATCGGGCGGTAACTTGTAAAATATTTCAGCTATCGTATTAGTTTAATAGCTCCATTACAAAGTTTATAGCAAAAAAAGGAAGTATGTAAATATTAATTGCTTCTAGGTAACGCTTGTCACGCGCAAATATAGCGTTAAATTGAAGTCAAAATCGAGAAGCCTTGTAAATTTATATGCGTACTTAGTATTCAAAGGAAAGTTGGGCCTCAGATATAAATCAAAAGAAATTAAGACCCGTGTCGGAGTTAATTATTAAAAAAGTTCATCTTCACCTATTCATTCCGTCTTCGGTGGGTTTCCATATTAAGCCAAGCTCGCACGGCTGCAATAATTCTAATACCAAAGAAAGCTTATGTTATTTCAACAGTGGAAATTTTTCAACGAGAACATTATGTTTATAATCAGTCATATTATTTGTATTCCTATAAAAAGAGACTAAAGAATGACAGTAGTTTCAAAAAAATAGTTGTTTACGTATTGTCTTTGGACATGAATTGATTAATAAATCAAATTATGCACAATGCAAGCGAACAAGACGAAAGTCCAAGAGCGTTAACATTGTTTATATGAAAGGATTCTTAAGCTTATCAAATTTTATTAGATTACCAACAATACACTTCCGATTTGTTGATATAAAATGTATATTTGAGTTAACACCTGTTAACTGCCGGTAACACCCAAAAAAGCTCCTACAGATTATGGCGAGCGTATTTCGCTTGCACTCCCAAACTCAAAATGGCGAACTTACTTCATTTAAATATCATAATATAATGAATGATATAATTTAAGATTTCGACTGAAGGTGCTTGGTGGAATTTCAATATTAAATTTGAATCGTTCAAACTATGTACATTCTCACAAATTTTGTCACTAACGACCCGGGTTTCGCCTTTCGGCATCTTCAGGCATTCAAGTGCACGGATGAACTTGAACTGACGCTTAGCAAATAAAAGTTTCGTGCTTATATAAGATACAAATGCATCACTGAGTCCAAAGCCATTGCTGGCGAAAAGGATGAGCTCATGGGAATGCCGACAGATTTGTGTAGTGAGCAGTTTCAAGAATTATATAATCTGTTTGTCGGCAAAGGTTTTATGATTATATGATTTTATGGTTATATAGGGTATAGAAGAGGAGATGTGGGAAAATTTGTTATTTCGTTTAAAATCGGAAGACTTTGCAACTGTGCTTTATTGATTTCTAAAATTTCTTGGAAAAAGAGTTTATGACTGTCCGTATTTGGGTGTAACATTTTTATCCCTTGTTCCTGATTGAACACGTGTCCTTCCGAAATTAAGTGATTAGCAAAAGTAGACGTGTCTTTTTTCAATCTAAAGGCTGCCATATGTTCTAAAACTCGGATGTTCAATGTTCTTTCTGTTTTGTTTAATAATGAATGATCTTAAATAAAATCTGTAAAATCTGGATCAGCTTTTGTATGTCAACAGAAATAAATTCACAACGAAGAAAAAAACTCTATTTGAAGTTAAAGTTTAACAAAATGTTTAGATATTTAAATTCGATTACCATAAATGATTTAAAAAAATATATTTTATGTTTCACACGTGAAATAAAACAAGCAATAATTTTAAGAGGCGACGTACGGATATGGCATTAAATATACTATTTTTTTAAAGTATGTTCCAAGCGTGTAGACCTCGCAGTATATCCACCCCCGAGCAATGGACTAATAAAGAGAAGGAAGGGAAATACTTACCATACTTCCAAACCTTTAATCCCTTATAATCACCTTTACAAAGCAAAGATTAAAACCATTTCTTTTCGAGGCCCCGACACGAGATGGTGCCACCATGCCCTCCCATCTCGACGCTATTTGGGGTGGTGTGAGTCTTTGGAGATATTTTTATATGCCCGACAACGAAAAAGTAGGATTAAATCATTATTTTTTCGCTCGGTGTTCTTAAAAAACAGGGGGCCTCTTCATTTGAAAGGACACGTATTTTTTGGGCGTACAACCAGTTCAATTGAATGTTCTACATAACATATTGCAACAATCACTATGAAAATAATCGACAGATTGAACTAGTTTGTAAAAACAGTTAAGGAGTGCACAATTTCCTAAAACAACAGGAATTCGGCCTATAAAAATACTTCAAAGTATTCACATAAACAATAATGTTCAATAGAATAAGTATACATGGAATATTCAATAATTGAATATTGAATTGAACTGAGTATTTAAAACATGTATTAACTTAATAGTGAGTGAAACGCTATACATCGACGTATATGATATAATCAAGAAAAATAGCTAAGTGACTCATTTACAAATATACGTGTAAATGATAAAATCTAACCATATGAGATTGTATAAACATTCTAGTTGATTAAATCATTCACTATTACTATATTCCACCAACATTTCACTGTATAAAATGAACAGGGAACCGGTGGCGTACTTAAGCAGTGACATCTTTTTATCAATAACTTAATTCATCTTAACCAAAACGCTCAATTTTTTCAGATATTATAAGCACTAACAATAAATTTTTTCAATGTCCGCTCCCTGGTTGGAGCATATGGCCACCACATGATTCCTTCAAGATTCTCTGTCCCTCGCCAGTCTTCTTGCTTCCTCCCATATCATTTCAACGTCCCGTATCTTCGCCAAGTACATCCTATAACAATAACTAGTAGATTTATATTATCATTCCTTTTTTTGAAATTTAACAACTACTTTTTCAACACTTAATTTCTTGTTAATGAAAGCTGAAAAACTTTTTTAAAAGCAAGTGGTGGTATTAGTATATTTCATTGTTTGTGTTCAATTAAATTAATAACGATAATATTAATAATAAGGTTTATGGTTGAACACGCTTTATGGTTGAAATAAATCAATTATGGTAATAAAATAAGAAGTTGCTAGCTCACACCACTGGCTATAAAAAAGGGGCATCGAATTTTCGCCAGAATTTTCGGTGTGTGATCAATCCCAGGATCCGAGAGGACGGATCCCGAAAAAATTGTCAATCCTAAAATTCCGTGATCAAAATGTGATTCCGTGTTCGGGATTGGATTCCTTATTCGTTATATACAGTTATTAGTTAATAGAATAGTAAAATAAGAAATGCCTTTATTAACTGAAATATTTTTAAAAACGCTAGTCAATTCGATTAAGTGTATCAATTACACTAATGTTTTTAAATAAAAAATGACATATATGATTGTGATAAAAAATAAATTCAGCTCGTTGAAATTTCACAAACTTTTCAGCTCAATTTTGTCTTGCTTGAGACATTATTTCACTGGCTGATAATCAGAGACATAATATGTTTTATCAATTGAAAACTAGCTCTTAAATAAAAGTAACATAAAAAAATAGCGAATGCTTTAAAATTATATTTTATCAGATACCTTAATATATGTGCTAATCTTAATTTAATAAACATATTAATATATATTTCTGGCGCAGAAGTGTTTGCTTTTAAAAAATATTAAAAAAAGAAATTAAATGTCTGGTTGCAGTCGATGGCAAAAAATCACAGTTGAATTGCAAATTATCAAAGATCACAAACTCTTTTTATAACTTAAAGGTGTACTTAGTTTGCGCTCGATTCATTTGGAAGGGATTACAAGACATTTCTACAAAGCTTTTGTGTCTAAAAAAATTTACACACACACTTAGACATGTTTTAATCGTATTGAAAATAAAAGTTGAAATACTTTTTTTTATAATTTGAAAGAAACTCGGTTTATTATAAGGAAATTAATAAAAGACAATTGATTTTATACGACTAATTAATAAGTTAGGGAATAGATACTTTTAAAATATGATTATACAACTCACAGTTTTTATAGTATGTAAAATTTGATTATATATGTAAATATGTATATATAAAAAAAAATGGGTTTAAGAAAAATGATTCATTGATTACTTTATAAAAAATAAAACAATTAATATGCCAATATATACAACTAACTTACGATTTTATTGGTTTATTGGTAAGTAGTATATTTAAAGAGTAGAAAAAAAACTCAAATCATAAAAGCAAACTAAACTGCACACTTACTATTAAGCTGGATTCTAACAATGAATGTAAGTAAGATTTACGTGAATTCCAATAATTTATTATATTTATATCTATCACAGAAGTTTTGTTGACAAATAACAGATATACTGATTTATTAAAATAATAGTTTTATTAGATACCGGAATTTTAATGAGCTACCAGCTAAGTAAGGTGTTAAATAAAACCCATTGGTGACAGATGGGTTGATAGATTTATAGAACAATAAATATTTAAACGAAGATGTTTCAGTTGCTCATCTTTTCTTTTCTGAGATATTAAAGATGTTATGATGATAATAGTTTACTTATTGTTCAATCGATAAGTTTGCCCGTTTCAGTGAATAGATATTTTTAACCACAAACACTCAGCCCTGCATACCGATTATAATATTTGTAAATGTCAACGTCGGTATTTTTTTTTTTTTTTTTAATATTTGACATTACAGTTTATGCCAATGCGTCAAATATTTTTAAGTTGAAAGATCAAACGAGATATACTCAATGAGAATATTTGAGGATTTGAAGGAGAATTGACGTCACAAACACCCATGTCTTACATCTCAAATTTAAATTGAAAAAATGCGTATTACAAAACGTATTATAACGTTACAAATCGTTCGCGATGATAGGTAGTTTGTATATAATATAAACTGTCGTATAAGTTTTGGTCAGCCACTAAGAGCTCTTATTTTCTCCCCGCCCTATATTCTGCCTTGTATTCAACACTGTAAATTTTACTGTAATACTGCTAAAAATCAAAATCTCAAACTTAGCGCACAGAGCTTTACAAGAGAGCTTTTCTTTGCAAGAATTTACTAGCTAGAGGTCTCAGCAAAGAGCTTTCGTCATTTTTCATTACGTGACCGGATCAAGTTGGCAAGAAGAGTGGAAGTAGTCTCGGCTGAAGCATCCAGGGCTCAGCGTCGCTAAGTGCGGTGGACGGGTAGAAGGATGGGGGAAGTCCCGATAACTTAGCTCGCCAGCCATTTGTCCAATAGTATGTAGCCACTCGCCCCATCACCCGTAAGACCAGATGAAATAATAAGAAAGTAAAATGAAATGGATGGAATGAACTTTTGTCTTTTGTTCGTCTGACTTCAAAGCTAGTGCTTTACAAAGCTACTCTGATTAAACATCAGTGACGAAGTCTCGGTTCTGAGGAATTATGCATCGTTTACTTTGGTTTATGAAAGTTAATTTAGTAACGAGGATTAAATTTACTAAATTTACATTTATTAAAGAATTTATTACCGTTAGGTTAAAACACGTGAGTTAACACAAAAACACAAATGAATCCTTAAATTAACAAAATATCTGCAATCATAAAATGTACAATATAAAATATATTTACCTTATTTAAATATTTTTTCAAGCAGCACTCCTTTACTTAGAGCACAAGGAAAACAGAAAATAATACTAATAAATAGAATAATGACTCTCTAGTAATTACTATCTATTATAATTAATATACCTAGTAACATAGTTTTAAATCAATCTTTATTTTAAAAATCATAGACTATCAACACTTTTATTTTGTTTTATACTTATTTTTTGTTTTATAATTACTGGTATACCGTAAAACACAATAATTATTGTAGGAAACATAAAAACGACAAACTACGGATCCCTCGCAATTTTCACGTGCATTGATTGTGAGCCTTTTGTGAAACTTCTTTTCTTATAAAAGTGTAAGATTAACGAATTTTGATTGATATTCCTAGAGTAATTGAAAATGCAATATATAAAAATATTCAAAGATTACTTTCAAGTATTGTGTTGCTAACATTGGACACATGATCGTTTATATTATATGTATATTATAGTTATTGAGTAATTGAAGACGACACATACTTTTTAAATAAAATAGTATTAGAAATAGTTTGTTTAAAAGCATAAAAACATTTTGAAAAAATCCGAATCCATGTATTTAATATATTTGGATAAACTTCAGTATTATAAACTGAAACATTTTAATTCATTGGATATGTTATTGACAGTTTGTTTAATATCAAGATATACTAAGTAAGCGGTAACAGCAGTTTGAAAATTCACTAAATTACATTACGAAATATACTAGTCTATCTTATTAGATAAGTGAAGGATATAAGGATGGTGTTTTAAAACAAACATTGATTATATAATCCGTCAATTTACAGATATATGATTAGGAGATAATAAAAACACTTAAGTCATCCATGTATATTAATACAAATGAACGGTTGGAAATTTCGAGGTTTCTCACCTTTGATTGAGCATAATGAAAACATCATAGCGTAACCACTTGTCTATGGCGATCGAAAATATAGTACATTGAAACTGTCAAATATGTGCTATATTAGTGTTAATCACTACGTAATAAAAATGAATATAGGCCATGTTGAATCGTCGAAGATAATGTTCACGAAATCACACATAAACTTAAAACAAAATGCATAAAATTAAAAAAAAAAAACGAAATGTTTCATCTTAGTAGGGTGGGCTTTATAAAGTAGGCTTTGACGGAATAATTCCGAATAACTGTCGTTTACACGAGGCATTAAACTGCAATCGCACTGCTCATAAATCTAAATTTCAAATGTCCACCTAAGTGGTTGACAAATCTCTCCCTCTGCGGCGTCATATAGATAGGTAGTTAGTTACTCAACCTTAATTTACATTCAAGAATCGATATTCGAACAAACCCGATATTCATCTCTCGTTTATCACGGGGCGGCCATCTTTGACGGGCATCCACCCACCCTACACCCCTCGGTGTCTGCCACCCGCAACTCCAAGATGATACCTCCTGTTTCACTGTACCTTTATGGAGGTCTTGAGCCCAAGAAAGCTTGATCGTATAAACACATTTGGTTAAAGCCCAATAAATGGACTAGGTAAACTGTTCGAAAGTTCTACATATGTATGTTATATTATAATATTATTACATGTATAAGACAGTATCTAATCGAATTTTAAATGACAGCGTGTATCGTAAAAGCATGTACATTATTAGTCTTCTGTGTGTTACCTCAAGTATACAGATTTTATTTTTCCTTACGTTTGGTAAAAGCTCGGTATTATTAAAAACAATCGAAAAACGTTTAAAATATGCTAAATAATCTTGTAAGAAGAAGTGTTTGACTGAAAATAAACATACCTTTTAAATGTAGTAATTTTTCTCATTGATTAATTGCAATACAACATAAAAATACTCTTTTACAATCATTTAATTTTAAAACCCTGTCCAAGAATAGATTCAACAACACTCCCTTCTTCGCCCCAAGACACCACGCCACCCCTCTCCATTATACTTTTTAAGCTCCAATCTCGTTCATTTAAACGTTGGCTTTGAACGCGAATCGCATTTTTCTGTTGCAGGTCACGTCTCAGGCGACACTCGCCCGAATGCCTAAATCAACACTCTCAATAATAATAAGATTCTCTCAAATTAAAAACGTAATATCCGCAGCGGCCATCTTGGTCTGCGAAGGCGGGAAAAAAGCGCGGGAAAGCCCTAACGAATATTTATACGCGAGACTCTAATCCCAGCCGCGCCCGGTTTTCTTCTTAGTTAATCGAAAGCTCTTAAAATTAAAGCTTTTTAAATTAAAAGAATGCCCGACTCGTTTGCATAGTTAAATGTGTAAGGCTTTTTTTATATTGTGTTTCTTTCGGAGATGGCGTGTTTTTTGAGTCACTTTAAGCGTCATGGATTAAGAAAGAAATTATAAATGGTTTTTCTGAAAATATTTTAGCCATGTCTATAACAAAATGTTGGTTGAATAATAATAACAATTTATTTGAAAGAAATATTGAATAAATTTGTCCATATTTAAACTTGTCCATCTAAAGTTAATTCAATAACATAACATAACAATCAAACATTTCTAATCATCAAAAAAATTTGCTGTTTTTGATCTTATAAAAATTTAAAAAAACTACATATTTTACCCTTTGTGTTTGATTATATGTTTGATTAGTAATTTTTTTCTTTATCTCATATGTAATAATCAGTTGTGTGGTTGAGTTGTCAGCTTTGTTGGCTTAAAACACGGAGGCCATGGGGTTTGAATCCCAGTACAGAATTTTTTTATAAATTGATTTGTAAATCGATATATGTAATGTCTTGAATTTCCTCCTCCTACCCTTTCTTAAAAAAGGGTAAGGAAGCGTAAGGAGAGCGATTAGATTATTAATAGTCCTGAACTTGCCCTATTCTATATATATATATACATAGATGTATTATATTTGTAAGAATTTTGATAATTTCAAATAATTGTAAACTTGCCTTATAACCATGATAACACTATGTGATTTTTTCTTTGATGATTATTCATGTAGCACTTTAAAGATTTAAGCCGCCAAATCATACTGGAAAGGCATTATATTTAAAAAAAAACATCATTTCATATACAATATTTGCATTATACAGCTTTTGAAAGCTTCCAATTCAATCGTAGATATTAAAAAAGTAACGAGTTATTCTAATAAAGGGGTGGTTAAAACAAGGGGGTATAATTTCTGGTAAGACGGCGTAAGCTTGTTTGGCCTATCAGAATTGCTAAAAAGGTTTTGGGACCACATCTTTTAGGTGGCTAGAGGCTTCCGAGGATGAAATCCTTCTGTAAAAATATAAATGTTTTTTTTCGATTGAGAGGTTGAGGCTTGGATGAGAAACAAAGGGTGGAAAGGGGGAAGATATGGAGGCGCAAGAGGAAGGGTTTAATTTTATTCGTCTTCTGGACAAAGGAGCAAAGCTGAGGAAAAATATTACAATAACAATAGTTTGTTGAAATGTCAGCAGTGTTTCTTTGAAGAGATATCAACATGAAAATCAGCATAGAAACGATTTATTAATCACATTTATTTTTTAACAGCCATATCGTTATGCAAAGTAAGTTCTTTTTGGTGAAAGTCGCCCGCTGTGGTCTAGTTGGATAGAGCTTGTTCTAACGACCAGGTGGGTCTGGGTTCGATTCCCGGTAAGGTCACCGTCAAAATTTATATTTTCCAATTTAAATTTGAGACCTAAGACGTGAGTGTTCGTGATGTCAATTTACCTCGAGTTTATCTCGAGTGACTTACAATAAATTTTCATCGAGTTTTTCTCGTATGATCTTTCAACATTAAAATATTTGGCTTAAAATTTTGGAAAAATATTTTAATTAAAATAAATATCTAATATCAAAAAAAAAATTGAAGGAAGCAATACGCGTACATGAGCTTCATTTTGCTGGCAAAATTATTAATATCTGTGCGTTAAAAAAAATATATATTTAATATATAAAAATGAATGTTTGTTTGTTCGTACTACATGCGTTGCTACACCTCTCATCCGATTCCAATAAAACTTTGACAAACTTTTTGCTTGCACTTCCGGGAAGGTTATGGTACAATTAAAAGTGGCGTGTGTGTCGTACCATAGACAATCATCAGCAAACGTCAACCAGAGAGAAAAATAAAACATGCACTTCAATAAACACAATTAAAACACAAACACTTTCTTTCTTTGAGTGGCACTGCAACACTTGCCGGAAACCGGCTAGTATAATATAAATATAGATTTTTATATCTTAAAACTGTGAGTAAAAATTTTTAACACTACAATCATGTATTTGAACAGAAATCAATAAATCCATCAAAAATAACTGTTCGTGCTGGGTTTTGAATCCGTGAGATCCGTCACGTAAGCCAGCGACTTTCACCACAGCACGAGTAATAGTAAACGAACATTTTTTTTTAAAATTACACCATGTGTTTAATAAGTTGTAAATGTTATTTCATTAACAAGCTGACTTGTTGCTTAAATATTTTTCTGACAGACTAGACCAGGCGTGGGGAACCTGCGGCCTTCTGTAGATTTATGTAAATTCGTGAATTCCTGACATACTCTGACCGTAAAGTCCTGTTTCGGCCAAAGATTCCCTAGTCAATGTTTACTGCGGCCTTTTTTCGAATCAGACAAATGAATGCGGCATTTAGAGATAAAAAGGTTCCCCACCCTTGGACTAGACAAAGTTTTTTTTTTTTAATAAATATTTTCAACAACTTTTTACTTTTTCTTAAGATTTTATACATGTTATTGTAAATAAATTAATGTAAAATAATGTTCATATTTAAATATCCTCCCAATTTCAAAAATTGTTTTTATTTGTTTGCTTAATTTGCTTCAGAACTTCACTGCTCAACCTTCAATGCCGTTTCTATCTTTAGCCATATTTTTAAATTGCGAATCTCTTTACAGGAAACGAATCCTTATAGGTATTGAGGTAAATTATACTTTGATAACTAGGTTAGGTTATATTGGAGGCTGCTCTTTTTGGAATAATTCCGCCATTACTTCGGGATTACACCGCCAGGGAGTCGTGAGCGGACTACTAATGCCTTTACTTTCACTGAAGCTATATACTTATTTTTAACTAACTCTTTGTACCTAAATGAAAGTCGTTAATTATTTAAATTGTCTAGATTTTTATTGAATAATGAATTTAATTTGCGTTCATGTGTGTTTTGAACACAATTAACTGGGCTGGTCTACAAACGGTTTTTGTGTGTTCATCATTTTTTCCTACCTATACCTACGAAGTGAGCTTTCGTTAATGTTATTTAAAAATATTCAGGTTGCTCACTATTTTTATTTAAATGGTTGGAAGAGGGTGCAGAGTAGAGAGTTTTTATATCACTTTATTGAATGTGATATTTTGTTTACTCTTCAGTGCTGGGCGACCATTTACTCAATATTTCCATGAGTAGATATGATTAAACTAAATACATGACAGTCACAAAACCGACGCCAAAAATATTTCCTCACACTCATTCATTTTCTGGGAGGGTGGTATCCGGTGATGTCATCATATCGATAAGCTTAATAACCTCTAAGGTGAACCAGACATTGTCATATTTCTTAAAACTGGCCTAAGCTTACACTCAGGGGTAGGCTGGAGAGGGCTCGGAGGAATCGCGCGAGCCTTTTGTTATTTTTTAGTAAGGCCAGCGAGCCTTTTGTTAATTTAAGAGAAAACAGTATTTTCTGATCTAATTAATACATAACTGCATTTTCTGATTTATATATTATCTTGGATAGCTTCAGTATACACAGTAGTACATTTTTGGCTATTAACATTGATAAGCTTACGGTAAATTGCATATTGTTACATATTATAAGTGTATTAAGTAACAATCGATTGCTTATTTAAGTATTGCGTATAATTCCATCACAAAGATAAAAAAAAACTCACTGCGTCCCCAAAACATCGAGAATTGCTTTGATATAAAGCGAGCCCCTTGTTAACGTATTGGAAGCCACCTCTGCCTATTTATGCCATATATGACCCATGGATGAGTGAACAATTACAAAACGTCTCACATTTTAAACATCTGAAGGATGGCGGAGTGTTGGAGGACCCTGACTTCGTTGGATGAATAGGGTGTCATAGCACTTGCGAGAGTAGGAGATCAGAGACTCGCGTAAGAAGGCGGAAGGCCAAGTAGATTGC
The DNA here is from genome assembly GCA_030503985.1 of Himalopsyche tibetana. NCBI lineage: Eukaryota > Metazoa > Arthropoda > Insecta > Trichoptera > Rhyacophilidae > Himalopsyche > Himalopsyche tibetana. The sequence continues at coordinate 7,343,337 of JAPJYX010000014.1, forward strand.
AGGAGATAAACTGAAGCAGCCAATGCTCACTAAGGACTTTCGCCTCATAAAAGAAAAAAATAGTTGCAATTTATTCATTTTGGTTTTCAAATACATAATATAAATAACAGATACAAGTACCTACTTTTTTATGGACATTCAGTCTTGGGTAACCGTTATAAGTTAAAATGTTTAAAAAATACTACTTTCACTACTTCTACGTCTCTATATACTCTAAATACCTTTTAATCCAAATACATAGTTATTATTTTGATAGAAAAAAGATTAAACATGATAATTTATAGTTTTTATTGAAGCACCACATCGTAAAGCGGAATCCCGTCACACTGTCATTCTCTGTATTTTACTATCATCTATTTGATATATTATATTCACGACAAGTTGTGATTAACTAATTCAAACTTCAATTCTATATGAGTTTAAGCTCTTTTGCGGTCAACTTTTTGCTATTTATATAATCGGGGTATCAAGTGGGCAGGGACGTACTCATAACTGTGGACGGAGAGGGGCGCAGTTTCATTTGAGCCGCTTTGAACCCGCTGGAGCTTGACGCGCGGCTTTTGCAAATATTGTCCGCACTTGTCGGACCGACGATCAACTTTGTTATACACTGCGCCAAAAAAGTATTGATACATCTAAATATAAAACTAGATAAAAACTGCTAAATATTATATCTTTTGCGAAAAGAATCATACGGTTTTGAGTTAAACATCATGTCACAGCGTTCAACTTTGCACACAAATTTAGCCTATTCTGTTAGTAAGTAAAAAACTGGATTATGTACAGTTAGTGCTTATTATTTATTTTAAAACATTTCTTTAAAATTTCTCTATGGCTATAAAATATTGTTAATACTCGATAACATTGGAATAGTTACAAGAAGTCAAACGTACTTATTTTACATTATTTATCAAATATCAGATATCAAGGCTATTTTGTCTTATCGCGAGCATTATCAAATGATAAAAATATGAATTGATTCTAAGTTATTTAATATGAAAACAAAACAAGGTATTACTGTAAATTAGTAGCTTAGAATCACAACTCACATTTTACGAAAATTTATTTGTGAGAAAATCTGCATAAAAAATGATAGGAGCACTATTTTTTGTAGTTTTTTAAAAAAAATCTATATATTCTTCTTCTTCTTCTTTGGCCATGTTCGCTCCCTATGTGGAGCATATGGCCGCCACGCGGCACCTCCATGTTTTCATAATGGGACCTCTAATTCTCGCCAAGAGAATGTGTGCCATTACCTTCCCAGGAATACTGAGAAGAGTTATGCCTCGGTAATTGTTACAGTTGAGAGGATCACCTTTTTTGTGGAGTGCTAACACCTCACCGTCCACCCAGTCCCTAGGACAACGCTCACCGTCCCACACCATGGCCATCAGGTGATAGAGAGGAAGTAGGAGCGCGGTAATTAATAATAATAGAAATTCTGAATGTATTCCGTCTACAACCGTTCACCCGGATCTATATATTAATAGTCGATAAAATAATCACAAATATGTTCGTACTAATAATGTCCTCGGGTCTTTTTCTTCTTCTACGAAATATATTTGCTAGCGTACTTGAAAATTAATTGAATAAAATAAATATTTTATATAAAAGAGATCTATTTCTAATATATATAATAAAGGTATATTTGATTGTTAGCAAACATAAACATTATTCCAAAAATTAAATAATTTACAATATAAATACTGCAGGGCTGTCGATATATGTGCCGAGGTTTATTTCTTCTTCTACGAAATACATTTGTTAGCAAACTTAAACATTTCAATTATTCTAAAAATTATATTATATACAATTAAAATACTGCAGGGCAGGGCTGTCGATATATGCCCCGAGATATACAACTACTCAAAAATGCAACAAAAATCCCCCCGTTGAGGTCAACGGGCTTAGAGCTAGTAATAATTATTACTATAAATATTTATGCCGAGTGAAAAGTAAGACTTTTTAAAAATGAAAAATATACCCTTGTATATGAAAAATACAGATTGCCGATGCCGATTGGTTAATTTTAACATCTCATTTTATTAATTTTAAATTGTGAGCTCGACACTAATGTTGATCTTTGGCATTGGTTTTAACATTGTTTAAAGTATTTTTAAAAAAACATTTTTTTGTATATATGTATTTAAATTTATTTGGCATACTGACATTAACTCAAAAATATTAAAAATTCAAAATGAGAGTTTTATTAGTATATTAATAAAAAAACACAAATATATCAGTAAAATTTTATGTATCCGTTGCTTCTTGGCAGTTCTACACTTGCGGCTGTCCGAATAACGAGTTTATTAATGAAATTAAGCTTTTGGATAGCCACCCGTTTAGATATAGTATCAAGTGTGCAATGAAGAGAGGTGGAGAGTAGTTAAGGGTCAACACATCAAAACTATGGATGAACACATTCAATTCAACATATGGATGAATATATTCTCTGATAATTTGACAACGGAACTCTTAATACCATCTCACTATATTTCCACCAGATTTGTTTTGAAGTACATACACACCTTAGTTAACACATTATATTTTTTCCCTTGTTTTATTATTTTTTAACTCGGTGATTACATGTCCTTGGAAGTGTTAAATTGATTCTTCTATTATTTGTAATAAGTAAATAATTTTGGGAATCATCATTTTTTTACCAAAAGGTCTATACTATATCAAAGGTTTTTACTATTTTAAACAAATGCAAAGTAACTAAAATTATAAAAGAATAGTTGTTTGTACAAAAATTTCTGTTTGATTGTATCACTTAGCTTGTTAAATATACTTAGACGATGAGCGAAGTTGGTACAGGTTTTAGTACAAAATAAAACTGTGTTTTTCATAGATATGACACCATATTATGTTGATGTTAAAGAGTGTAGGTTAGACAACAATTTTCATAGAAAATTTAAATTAACTTTGATTATTCCACGTATTGTGTAACTAACTGTGACACGTGTTTCGCCTCTTTCAGAGGCATCTTCAGACTTACTATCGCAAAGTTTGCTTAAGTAATGAAGCAAGATTGATTCTAAAAGGAAAAAAAACCCAATCCATTTTGTAATTTTATAATTTTAAAATGTTAGAATCAATCTTGCTTCATTACTTAAGCAAACTTTGCGATAGTAAGTCTGAAGATGCCTCTGAAAGAGGCAAAACACGTGTCACAGTTAGTTACACAATACGTGGAATAATCAAAGTTAATTTAAATTTTCTATTAAAATGAACTTCCACAAAGTTACCGCCGAAACCATCGAAAGTATTAACAATTTTCATATTTTGGCTCGTCTAATTTTTCAAAATCTTTTTGATTATTCATTGCTGAACAATAGATTTTAAGAAGTAAGTAGTTTAATTACATACATTAATGACTTTTATGATTACATTAAATATAAAAATAATGAATTTGATCATAAAAAAATCTTATGAAAGTTTCGTACGCCTGCTATTCAGGCATCACATTTTTCTCAGAACAACTCAGTAACTACAGTTTAGGGATTGGAATACCGGTATTACCAAAACCGGGATCACGGTGTTTTTTCAATAAAAAAATACTGGTATTTTTGCATTGAATGCATTTTTAAAATGGACGAAAATCATTTTGTAATGTTTATAATAGATGAAATATTTTTTTAAGAAAATACAAGAGAAACAGAGCAAGAGCGATGCGATGAATTCAAATGCCTTTAATCTGCGAAGATTTTTTTCAATATTGATAGGTTCCAGAATTTATGAGCCTTTCAATTATGTATTATTATTATTTTAAAAAAACGTAAAATATTTGTGAAAATTACCGTTTATGATAGATTTTTTAATGATAGTGTTTTATATGAAATATCGAAATAGCTGTTTTGATTTACTCGTCCTGTATTGTAATCTCAATTGGCCTTATTATTTTGCTTTCTTATTTTTTTTTCTAGAATACAAGTATTAATATTTGCAATACCGGTATTGATATATTCGTCCGGTATTACTATCCTTACTACAGTTTCTTTTATCGTTAATAATAAGAACCTCCTTTTAAAATACATTACTCGAATTTTGAGTAGCTGAAAGTATTATAAGGAATATATTTGATGACAAAATAAAATATTCTGTGGTAACCCTGGATTAGTTTTGTAAAAACGATGGAAAACGCTTTCGGGTCAGACTAGTGTTGACTGTTGAAATATCAAGAGGAAATTTTCAAAGCTCTAATGTAATGATCATGATTAATACTTCACTTTATGCAAAGTCTACCACAGATAAGATAGCATATTTTCATTTGTTATAAGACTTCAATTGAAGTTTGATCATAATATATTTTTTCATATTATTTTCTAACATTTGATTGTGATAATATGATGTTCTAATTTGATCATTTCGACTTTGTATTTGAATAAAGACAATAATTATTTTGCATGCCAACTTAAAGATAGTATTATATATTAAAAAATTACATAGTACCTAAACGTAAATAAAAATGCCATGTTCTTGCTATTTGCCGCTGATTTAAAAGTTGTCACATTGGATGATATTCAACGTTTCCAGTCTGATTTGAATAATATACTGGAATGCGGAAGATGTAACAAATTTATTTTTAACATTGATAAATACAATCTTTTTCTGTGTATTTTTATAATTGTTAAATCTTTATTTTATTATTAATTTGTATTTTTTGTGATATCAATATATGTACATACATATATATATATCGACTGTGGAAAGGAAAAAAGACTTAACCCACAGTTTATTCAAAACAGGTTTTTTTCGATAATCACAATGTATCAAACTTGATACACGTTCTATCAAAAGGATGCAAGCTGCAAATGCCTAATTAGTATCTAAATTTAGCTTTTAAGATTGAAAAAGATGACCTTGTAAAAAATTAAAACCAAGAAAAAAGATTGAAATAAAGGTTTTCCCTAGACAATTTCTTTAATTAATATTAGATTATATCAATTAAACACCAGTTTAGAAGTCTCCATGCACTTCAGGATTGTGTATAATTCATAATTTGCATATGTCACAAAATCATCAAAACACGTTTTTAGCGCCTCCTGTAAAATTTGATATGTGTGGGTTACGTCCTTTTTCCTTTCCACAGTCGATATATATATAAATACATAAATGAATAACAAGTTTCCAATAATCATTTTTAACACATATATTTTTAAAAACATTGCTAATATTTTTCGTGTATCTAAATATTTATATGTAGGTAATGCGATGTATACTGATATTTAAAATGTATATTTATTTATCTTAGATTCGTACTTCTTTTTAAAATTCTATTTGGTTTGACGCAAGATGATAAAAAGTTAGTGAGCTCGTCATCCGACATTGGGCGTCCGCCGTCTCCGCGTAGTACTCATCTCCTCACTCTTCATTCATCACTCTAATTCAAATCATCCAATTCAAATCTTGCGGGTAACCGCGTCGTCCTTTTGTAAACAACTGGACCAAATTCATTGGACTAAGGAATATTTTTTAAAAAATTGACTCGCTTATTTTTTTAAATTACAGTGTACTCCTGATGTATGTATTTATATACCCGGATAGGGTGCGGATTATGCGTGATAAAATAAATTCATTACTTTTTTAATTGATAAGAAAATTTAAAACCCGAATAAATCCATAATGCGGATGAGACAGGTTTATATTAAAAATAGTCTACCAACGAAAACTCAATTAATAATCAATACGTATATTATAAATTATAATTTTCAATACTATAAGTATATAATTTTTGGCCAGCTTAAACTTATTTGATATTATATTTTACATTAAGTTTAAGATAAATATTTTCACCCCGCGCATTTACTTTTAGTCATATGAGACAATTATTCCGAAATTAATAACTCTAATCTGCCGTTGACTACTAGCGTCAGTAAAATGTGAGAGATGGTGTGTTGCCTAATTCTCTGGGAAGTCAACGATCCGATTTACCGTGCTGAAGAGAGTCATGTGGTCAGGATATTGCTTAGGTGAGGGAATTATTTTAAGGCAATTAGATTTTCCTTAAATTCCATCACCGATATTTTTTTATTTTCAAAACAGTTATTTTGACATTCAAAAAACTCCACAATCTCTGTTTCGAGATCTCTGTTTCGGAAATTTTAGTAATATTATCACTAGTTAGAGATTTCGTCGTGGTATGTTATTGACGTTCATTAAAGTCATATTTTTTGTGCCATTGATTTAATTGCATATTTTTCAATGTCTCGTTTCTATTTAATATACAGCTTTGAATCTATTGTAGTATCTGCTAAAAACGACATGGTTATTTTTTTAATTTTTCATCATAAAAACTAGATAATGATAATCTTAATATTATTTATTTCAAACTAGTAAAAAAATATTTATCATCCTTAATTCGCCCTGTTGATATTAAACCTAATGGTTATGATAATTCTAAGAAGCAACATGTACATACCTTACGCCTACATACCACTCCTCCAATTATTCGATGAAACTAACAAACTTGTTTATTGTGCTTAATTTATGTAATTTTTTGTATTATGGGACCAAATACACAGAAAACTTTAATGGAAAACATACCTTATTTATATGAGTATTTCTGAAAAAAGACATCGATTTTGAACAAACCTCAACAGTGAAAAGCTTCAGAATGTTTAAGACAAATTTTCACACTCGCGAATCTCCTCTTCGTCTTCTTGATCTTGTTCCACTGAGGCAGAAATTTCTTTAATTAGAAACACTTTATATAAGAAACAGCAACAAGTCGGACCTCAGTATTCAATGAACGCGTGCTAAAGCACATTCAATTCTTTAATAATAAACTACGTCTTTGGCGGCTTAAAAAGACATGCATTATAAAAAGTTTAGTGTTACTAAATCCAAAATAAATAACATTAAATATTTTACTATATAAACAAACAAACGATATTGTTTGATGTGAGTGTTAATCAAATACATATTCTTTTTTTTATCGATACATACATTAGTATGTTACGAACAAACTAATATCAATCAGTTGAAAATGAATTAAAAATATTTAAAATACCAAAATTTCATTTAAAAACTATTTAAAAGATATATTTAATTGTGGTTATAAAGCATAAACCTACATCGCATACAGATAACTTCTAAGGTAAAGCAATAAAATCAAAAACAGCTATTTAAAAATACTATGTTTATTCTGTCAATATTAAAAAGGTTGTTTGATTTTTTTAACACACAAACTGGAAACTGGTTATACTTTACTTAAAAGAGTATGTCATTATAGAAAAGTTATGAAGATATACTTTGTATATATCTGTGTTCACGTAAAAATATATTTGAATTTAATATTAAAGGAGATCAATGCCTTAAAAGTTTCCTATTAATTTTATACAGTTAAATATCGCTTATTAAACACGATTTTAAGCACTTGTAATTTAAATAAAAATTAAATTAATTATTTTATTATTAGTAATAATTATTTTTGTATCTAATTATTTTGATGGAATTAATAAATATCTATTATCTTAGATAAGTAACGTTAATGACATCTCTCGCCATTTTCATAAAGCAATTAAGAAAATTCGTAAAATTTATACGACAAAGAAATATACACCATAATGTTATTTCTACGACGTTTGTTAAAGCTATCAAAAGATGGTGTGTGAAAAACAGAATGATTTATTTTCATTGATTTTATATTTAAATAGCGGGATTGAAAATAAAAAATACCGATAAATATAGATCGATATCAAAGTTTCTTAAGCCCTAAGAAATCTTATAAAGTTGCACTTTTTAAAAGTATTCGAAATCTAATTTCAAATCCAACTGTTATTTTTTTTCCTTCCAATTCAACGTATTAACAATCTTTTATAAACTTTCAAGAAAATACGCTATAAGTTTCTTACTCTTTAAGTTTTGAGCATTTGCAAAGAGACATTTTTCAAGGGCGTGAAGCTCTGAGGGGCGCCGTTGGGCGTTGGATATAAAAGGACGCCATATTTAATAATTGTCACGAATACTAAAATCATTGCTACAGCTTTGCCCAAAACATCACTTTGTGAATGAATCGTTGTAAAAAAGGCACAACTACAAAAATCGTAGAGCTCTAATGGACTAGACCACGACAAACTCTAACGTGATTTTAGCATGGATAAGTAATAATAATATGTTTATTAAAAAAATAATGAATAAGCTATTACAGTTTATTTTAAATTGAAGTCAAGCATTGGTAAATATTTTCGATAGCTATTGTATTGAATTTACGAGTAAAAGCCCAAACAACAAAAGTGTTAATAAAAAAATAGCTATCACCGCGAAATTACCTTTCAAAGCTTACTACTTAATTTAAAAGGTATTACTTGATTTGATATTGAAATACAAAAATTAATTTGCCGCTGAATCTATAGAATTTATTATTTTTATAACTAGTAATAATTCTCAGATTGCTGTTCTTTTTCTTATATCAGTTATCAATGACGACAAATCCGTGAGATGAATCCGCTGGTAAACAAAAGTGGTCTATATATAAAACACACGTGGGATCAGTTTATCGGCAAAAAATACATAGCAAAGAATCTTTCAACAACACTGATACAAATAAGACAGATTCATTGCACGAATGAGCAGTTGAAAAGCAGTATTCTTCTGTAACTAATCGAAAAAAGTTACATAAATAGTGAAGTGATAAGAAACTTAACAGTAACCATAAGAAAATGAAAAACTATAGATATTGTTGTTTCTAAGTTCACAAATCAGCAATTGTTCTGGTAGCTAAAAACAGTTATAATTTTATTTATTATATCGACTGTGGAAAGGAAAAAGGACGTAACCCACACGTATCAAATTGTACAGGAGGCGCAAAAAACGTATTTTGATGATTTTGGGCCATATGCAAATTATGAATTATACACAACCTTTAAGTGCACGGATACTTCTAAAGTGGTGTTTAATTGACATAATCTAATATTAAACTAAGAAATTGTCTAGGAAAAACCTTTATTTCAGTCTTTTTTCTTGGTTTTAATATTTTACAAGGTCATCTTTTTCAAACTTAAAAGCTAAATTTAGATTAATAAAAACAATAATCCTTTTTACTTCATTCCACTTTATTTAATATGTCAGGACCGGTTTCGCTCATTGCGAGCATTGTCAACTGATAAGAAATATAATTTAACAATGCTATTTATACAAAATTGAAAAGTTATACACAACAGTTGGCATTGAAAAGAAATTGCCAATTACATTAAAGTGATTCTAAAATAACACAAAATTAAAATGTTCAACACATCTAACATATAATTAAAAAGTCATCCCAGATTCATAAATTCAGAATGCGATTGAAAGTAATTATAAACATAATTAAAATTTGGGAAATTTTTGACAAAGTGATAAAATGCTACATTAATAAAGTGAATATGCTTAATGATATGAATATGCTTAATGATAGTTTTATGTATCATTAAGCATATTCATATAATGCCTTTCCACCAAGTATTGACAGTGAACACCCTAAAAGTGATCACTAAATTTAGATACTTATTCGTCATTTGCAGATTGCATCCTTTTGACAGAATGTGTATCAAGTTTGATACATTGTGATTATCGAAAAAAGCTGTTTTGAAAAAACTGTGGGTTACGTCCTTTTTCCTTTCCACAGTCGATATATTGACAATAACTAGTAAAGAAAATGGCAAATAAAATCGACAAGGGTTTGTCGAACTTGAATAATGGAGGAAGACATTCGAAGGAAGAAAAAGAAAAGGTGACGCTAAGAGATAAGTTCGAGGAAGAACTGGACGATTTTTACAAGGATATGGAATTGACTGAAGAAACGAAATGTGGAATCGGAATTTTTCGAGGATCTCTATTGCAGAATTTTGCAACTAAAAAGACGTTTGTTTTCATTTACGCGCTATCAGGAACGTTTTTCTCTTCTACATTCGCGTACTTTAGTGGAACTATTACGACAATGGAGAAACGGTTTAAGATTCCCAGTAAGACTACAGGTTAGTAAAAATTATGATCTTATCTCTCAAGTCTTAAAACTATAAAAAAATATAACCAACGTCATAGATATTCGATTTTAAATTTCTCAAATTGTAGTAACAAAGTTATTCGTTTTTCGTTTATTTAGTAGTCCCGAATCTTGACAAAGCCACCCACTACAAAGGCAAATTAGTAACTAATGAGACATTATTTTTCATATTATATTTTAAATACCAAACAAAACTATACGTACAAGTAAAAACAAATATTATTTTCAATCAAATATCAATAGTATGTTTACTTTCTTTAATATTTTAAATTGGAAATAAATAGAGCACAACTGCAGAGTCTTCCGATTTTAAATGAAATACTAAGCCTACCGGGATCTCCACTTTTATACCCTATATAAATATAATCATAAAACCTTTGCCGACAAACAAATAAATATAATTTTTGAAACTACTTACTAATCAAATCTGTGGGCATACCCATGAGCTTATCCCTTTCGCCAGCAATGGCTTTAAGCTCAATGACAAAATCTGTGAGAATGTACATAGTTTGAACGATTCAAGTTTAAGTAATAAGGCATATAATTTCAGCCCCTTTCTAATCTTGAGATTGGCTGTTAAGTATGTTTTTAATATTAAATATAATGCTAACTCAAAATCAACTCGAAAATAAGATAACATTACAAACATCCATGCCCAAAATCTCAAAATTAATATGGACTCTAATGGTACTTTAACCCAGACTATCCTGAGGCTCACTACGGCAACGCTGTTACCAACTAGACCTCACAGGGTAACAAAGTTAGGATGCTGTTTTTTTTAAACTATTCCATCCGAATAATAATGTAATAAATAATATTAATAATTGTCACATAATACTATTTTGTTTCAAATTTTGCCAATTATTATCGTAGGTAAATTGATATCGATAGACAGTTCGAAAAATCAAACAACCACTTGTTTTATTTATTTTTCACGGGCGGTTTTGTTTAAGCAGGCTTTTCCAGGCGGGTTTGCATTTGGTAGAAATGTCATATTGGATTTAGTCCGGGTGACTTTTTCAGAATCCCAAATATCAGACGTAGTTCCCATTCAATATAACCAGGTGAATTTAAAAAATTATATGTATACATTTTTACACCAACGGTATTTGGTATAATTTGAAAGATACTGCATATAATATTATATTAATTTCATCAAAAATATTTGTCCTTCTAGTTCATTTTTTTATATTACATTGTCAAAGAGAACAAGGATAATTCTCTTATAACTTATTGGACTGTTTACAAAACATTTAAGGAATTATCAGCGTTGGGAACGATATAACTCAACTCCTGTCAGCAGTACTTCTCAGTTACTATGCAGGACGAGGTCACAGACCGAGATGGATAGCAATTGGAATGTATTGTGTCGCGACGTTCTGCTTCCTCAATGCTCTTCCTCATCTTATCTATGGCCCTGGTGAGGATGCTCTCCAATTGACGGTAGAATATAGTGATGACTACTACAATAATTCCACGTACAACGAAACAGGTGTCACGACTAAACATCTTTGCGGGTCAGAAGGTAAACTACTTGAAGTAATATTTTATATAATGAAGCAAAATAATTTGATTCTAGGTAAACTTTCATCATAAATATATTTTAAATAACTACTTACTTATACTGAAAAACAGCACTTTCCTATATATTTTTAATTAACAGATCTATCTATTGTTTAAAAATGTAAATCTAAAAAAAAACAAAAATTACACAACAAGAACTCATTAATCACAATGAATAAACAGCACTGTAAAAGCAATTATCCAAAAAAGATAAGTATATTACGTACTGAACTCAAAATGAAATGAGATATGTCTCTACTTACTAATTAAGATTTAAAATCTCTGTAATATCAGTTTTTAGTGATGATTTCCACTTTTTATATAGAGGCACTTTTGTTTTATAAGACTATTTTTGAAGCCTTCATGTCTTCCTTGTCGTGATGACGAATCTCTTTTATCCAATAAGAAGTTCAATCATCAAACAAATCAATTTATATTTTTTTTAATGTAGTTTTTTGTATGTAAGATTCAGTGCCCCACCCAATGTCATTTACCTCGGTCGATTTTTTTACTACTGTTTTGAAATCACACAATCCATGTAATACATTTAATACGAAAGATGACAATTTTAAATGTCTAAATTAATTATAACTTTCAGGAAACGATGAGTGCGTACTTGGTGAGAGAAACATTGTACCAAGCGCCATATGGTTTATAGCACAACTTATCTCTGGAATGGGCGGAACTCTCTTCTACAGTCTTGGTTACGCCTACATGGATGACAACATCAAAAAATCTAAATCTCCAGCTCTCATAAGTAATTTAACCCTTAAATGCACGATTTTCTTATTTGTATAAAAATGCGTGGTTTTTACCAAAAGTACACACATAAATTCCAAAATTTTACTTCGTAAAAACTTTTTTAACAGTAATGTTATCGCAAACAATCAGTAAAAATGTACTAACACTTCTTTTACGGTGCTAAAAAAATACTTAGGAACCAAGTGAAAAACTTGTTTTTTTTTTAATATACGTCATTGGTTTTTACCATCCGTCAAAGAGCGGGTAAGTGTTAAAACATGTTTTTTCACTTGATTCTTTAAGGGCCAGCAACATATCGGAAATATTTTTTAGCGTCGTAGGGGAAGTGTGAAACTATAATGCATTATTTTTTTCCTGCCGAAAATTGAATTTTTTAACATTTAAAAGTGAATTTGAATATTGCTTAAAATCAAGATTTTTGAAAAACTTCGGCTCCCTTCTTTTTATTGCAGATTAGAACTAACAACTTCTTGCCAGCACAACATATATTTATTTTTAAAAAATGGTATAATGATTTGTATTTTACTATTGTAAATAAAAATCTATGTTAAAATCAACTTCAGTTAAAAAAATAAAATTAACAATAGTTTGTACTTTCGTAGTTATAGTATGTATTTGAAGATTAAGGCTTAATTAAAAAATTTGTTAATGCTTTTTTAACATTACTCACTCTTTCTCTAGTATTTATTTAATCAGCATGTTTTCATTAAATCCACATCGAATAATTTTCAGGTTTCACATATTTCATTGCAACATTGGGCCCTACTGCTGGTTACTCCATGGTTTCAATATTCCTGAAGATTTACATAGCACCAAATCTGACTCCGACGATTGACAACACAGACCCTCGGTGGATTGGAGCTTGGTGGGTTGGTTGGCTCATCCTGGGATTCTTGATAATGTTTATGGCCACACTCGTCGCACTTTTTCCGAAAACATTACCAAGAGCCGCTGCTCGAAAAGAATTATTCCTCAAAAAGAGTAGAGAAAGCAAAAAAGATGAAACCTTGTCAAATCCATCATTTGCAGGTTGAATGATTTTAATTTTTACAGTACAATAATAAGTTGTGAATTTGACTTTTTTGACCATTTCTCTTGATTCCGATTCTGGTTTTTATGACATAGGTTTATATTAATATTCAGAGGTATACCTTATTAAGATACGATCATAGAAATCTTATTGGTTCTATGAACACTTAATATATAATACAATAAATATGATTTAAATTTATAATTATGATTTGAATCTATTTTATTTTGAGCTTGTATCGCTTTTCGTGTCATACAGTATTTGACAGATGAAGTCAATGGCATGTCGAAGAAAATAATCAGAATTCATTTGGTTACCTTGCATTGTAGTTTATTTTACTAGTACTTATTTTGTGTAAAAACAAATTAGACTTTAAGACTGTGTACTGTTTACTGTTTCTATGACACATATAATAAAATAAGATGCAGTGAAGAATCGAAAGGTGTCGAAAAATTTAGAAGAAATCAATAGGAAAAATTAGAATCGTTGTTAAGGACAACAACCATAAATAAATATAATTATATTTTTCGGAGGATCGATTCATAGAGAGTTTAACAACATATCATCACCGTGCTTCAAATGGACACTACTGCAAAATCAGTAATACTTTAATTGCGTTCTTTGAGTGATATTGAACAACATTCCTACATTTTCGAAACAGATCATTTCAAATCAACCTATATTCAATTTAGTGTTGCGCTATATTGCCATATTATTTACAATATCAATTACACTCGACTCTTTTTTACATTGTAGATACGTTCCGCTAATCACCGTGTATAAAACACCGTTAAAAATGATAAAACACAAAGAAAAATTAAAGATTGACAGAAAAAAAACAACATTGTAGTAAATAAAATCCTGTAAAAAAGAGAATTATAAAAACCCAGCAAAAATTCTTCAAAAAGAATAGTGTCCATGGCCACTTGATCACATACGCTCACACTTATGAGGGACTAGAGGTTATTCTTTTTTTAACGATATAAATGTCTTGACACATCTAATGTCATGTGTTATTGAATTTCTTATTATTAGGAAATCTGTAATTTGTTTTTTTTATTATTATTCTGGGAATCGTGCCAGAACAAATAATTCGATTAAAAATATAGTATTTGTTATTTTTACTATACCGTGCTATTTTAAAACCCTGTATAATGACCTGTTTTAAAAAGAATTGGGTGTATTCCGATAGCGCAAAAAAGTTACTTTTAAATAGGGATTAGCAAATTTAAATTTACGATAGATTCGGCAGTTAATTTATTACTTGCTTAGTAAATAATAAACAATATTCTTCACTTAACTTTATTTATTTCATGTTTATTTTTTTAAGATTTCGGCTGAAGGTGCTTGGTGGAATTTCAGTACTAAATTTGAATCGTTCAAACTATGTACATTCTCACAGATTTTCACACAGGCGTCAGTTCAAGTTCATCCGTGCACTTAAACGCTTGAAGATGCCGAAAGGCGAAACTCGGGTCGTTAGTGACAAAATCTATGAGAATGTACATAGTTTGAACGATTCAAATTTTATATTTATTTCACTTTTTGTGTTTATCAGTAGTTTAATATGCATAATTTATATCGTTTTTAGATATGATGGTTACAGTGAAAAGACTAATGAAGAACTCCACTTACAATTATAACCAACTCGCTTCAATATTCTACCTCTTCGGCTACATCCCGTTCTGGGTGTTCCTTCCCAAATACATTGAAACTCAATACAGAAAGTCAGCCTCTGTTTCCAGTCTGGTAACTGGAACAGTGGGTCTGGTTTTCTCCGCTGTAGGAGTCCTGGCTTCCGGTATCATAGTCCAGCGATATAAACCGAGAGCCAGGTATATGGCTGCGTGGAACGTCATGGTTGGATTGATCACCGTGGCTGGAGTCATCGGATATTCGTTCCTCGGATGTTCAGCGGTAGACGAACAGTTGCCGATGGTGGAAAATGGAAAGTAAGATGCATAGATTAATAGTCATAGTTTATTATAAATGGATTATTTTTAAGCAAGACCTGTCTAACTTAAATAAAAAAAATAGTAAAAATCAATTAATTGCCAAAAACTAAATCATTTGAAAAATGTTGGTGATAACGGTTTTATTAGACTCTTAATATTTTTTAAAATGAAATTTTTCAATAAAATTGGAATGCTGATGATGTAAAACCGGAAATTTATACGGATTTTTTTTTACGAACGAGACGCTTAGCTACTTTCATAGACTACGAACTAGGGTACCATGCTAGTATGATCTAGAGCAGTGATGCACAACCCGCATGTGGCCCTTTTTAAATTTTGTGGCGGCCCTCAAATGTTTTTCTCAAAATTAACATAATAAATAATTTTTCATCTTACATATTTATTTAATAAATGTAAGCAAGCTTTTTCTTTAAAGAAGTATAATAAACCGGTTCATAGAAACAGGCTTACTGATGAAAATTTGGATTTGATTGTGTGGCTTAATACTACAAATTATAAAGAATTAGTTTCAAATTGACAAAGACCAAGATCGCATTAACTTTTGAAACGCATCCCCGTGTAAAAGAGGATTAGCGTACCTTAAATTATTTCTTTTCTTAGCGGCCCGAACCCATCATAATTTGTTTGTATACGGCCCCCTAGAAGATAAAGGTTGTGCAGGTATGCTCCGAGCCGTAGTTATACAATATTATGGTTCATAATGTATATTTTTATTGATAATTTCTTTTTGAAATCATGCTCGGGCACAACATATTATAAATTCAAATGCATTTATGTTTGTGAAGTTTAAAAGAATACATTCTTTCAAATATTTTATTTTATTGATTCTTAAATACCTTACAGTTTGGACAACTCTCTTACTTGCAATGCAGATTGCAAATGCGACTATGTGAAGTTCTCCCCAGTTTGTTCTGTTGGTCATAATGAGACATTTATATCGGCTTGCCACGCCGGTTGTACCCAACAATATGCCATCGACATTCGAAAAAAGGTAAAACAACAACCCCGTCCTTTTTGAGTTATATTGTACACACTTATTTCACAAATTTAAGTACGTAAGACTGCAGCCATGTTTCTGACAATCCACCGTTCAATCTTCACGGGCACAAATACCAGTATGGACAGCTTCATAAATATAACATTGTTTTCGATTAATACATAAATGCATGCGATATCTTAATGCCCTCGCACTTATCCATCCCAAAACGCAAGACGAAGCGAGGGTGATTAGTCAACTACAAGTCCTTTATTAGGTAAACCCTTATATCGTTACTGTCTGTAAAAAATATGGTTGAGCCAGTGGCGTAGTAAGTGGGGGGTGGACCGCCCCGGGCGGCACGTTTCAGTGGGCGGCATTTTCGAAAATGAACAGAAAATTTTGGAAGTAATATGAAAATAAAGATTGATATGTATACAGAATCAATGTAAGCAATATCACTTTCACCATATTTTCTTACGCCCGCTGACAATATACACTTTTTTGGATGCGGCATTTTTAAAATTTTTAAAGGTAAAAAAAATGTTTTGGATATAGAATCAATGCTAGTTTTATTTCTATATTATACTTTCTTTCGTTTAATTTGTGCTTTGTGACCTACTGATTAAACTCAACTTTTTGGGGGTCGCGTTTTTAAGAAATAGAAAAAAACTTCAGAGGTAATAAACAAAAAATTGTTTCGTATAAATAATCAGTGCAAACGATAAGTAATTCACCATTTTTTCCTCGCATGATTATGTTTTGTAAAACACTAAAATCAAGATCATGCTGACATTGCTTGGGAAGAATTTAAAAAAATGTTGCTGTTCCTGCTAAGCAAACAGAGATGTGAAAGAAAATTGAAATGCTCTTACTTACTCTTATACTTTTTCAATTTATTTTAAAAATCTCTTTCTCATTTAATTAAAATTCATACCATGTCGACCAGTGGCGACTTTTGACTTTGTATTTTGCGATTTATACACTAAAAAAAAAACAGTCGGGGTCGTTAGTTCTTTCCGACTACGGTAACGGCTCCAACTCTACAACCATGTTTTTAATAAAACTTTAACTGTCAGATAAAATAGGTGTTGATAACGTTACTAACGATTTTGTAAAGAGAAAAGCCAGAAAATTTAATTTGAAATATGTTATGTTTACAAAATAAAATCTGGTACTTTTTGTTATGAATTAACTTACAACTTTAAATTCGTTTACTTATTTGTAAAATGAATACTTATAATAATTGCAATAATTTACCACTTTTCCTCCAAACATAATAAAAAAGACAATTGACTTATATTTTTTTTTGACACATTAAAAAAAGTTCCTGCTTTGAAAAAAAATCCATAAGAAAAAAAAATAACAAAATACAATATTTTTAAAGAAATTATATTTATGAATAAAAAAAATTAAGCCACTTGCTGTATAATCTCATAGCTAAAAAAAATAGAAGTCATTTTTTTAAAAAGTGGAGGAATTCTTTGGTGGGGGGCGGCAAATTTAAGAAACGCCCTGGGTGGCGGGACCCCTTCCTACGCCACTGGGTTGAGCAACTAAGAAACAATCAATGATCGCAGAACATCTGTGGACATGGTGCATTATAAATTCATATGCTCTATTGTGAATGTAATCTTCTTAAAAGATAAAATAAAAAGTATAGTTCAATAATGTTTAACCTTCGGGTATCTGTGAAGTATTCGCATTGCAAAATTCTTCTTATTTAAACAATTCTCTAAATACCAATGATATCTAGCTAGTATTTGTTATAATCTACAATGGTACCTCTATCAATGCAATGTAAATATTACGTATTTTTACCTAAGGTCACTTTGTACCACATCAGTCCTCGATCCTATGTTTGACGATCCGGTACTCGAGTGTTTTAATATTGAAAAACTGAAAGAAACTGCGTTACTCCAATACAATTGAAGGAATGTAGTGCATATAATAAAGTGCTGTATCACTATAGCTTATGTGTATCATAATACTTCCTGCATCTTTTAGGTTTACACGAACTGTTCCTGCATAGAGCCATTCAATCAGACCACTCCATCAGAACTCCTCGAAGAATTTACGACTACTGAAATGCCTTCTTTGCTCGGTGGGTCGGCTACATCAGGACCATGCAATGTCGACTGCCAGAATCACTTTTATTTATTCTTGGGAATTGTTTGCTTTCTGAAATTATTTGGCGCAATGGGAAGAGTTACCAATTTTTTGGTATCTGTCAGGTGATTATGGCATTTTAAAACAAATTTGATACTTACATGACGATTATTAATATGAAAAAAAAATCAATAGTTCTTCGCTGATCGCCTATTAAATTTATTGAAGTCGGACATCTCCACGTATGAACCATTATAATTTGTGCGTTTATGGAGGGCGCCAGTGTCGCGGGAATAATGTCTCTGCAGAATTGTCAGATTTTATTTGTTAATTTTTGAACGGCATCTATGACACTCGTGAGTTACAAGCTATTAAATATTTTAGTTCCAACTTCTGTCATCTAGCAAAAATTAATAGCAATTAACATAATATGCTGAGATTCGGGACACAGCAAAACACCGTTTGCTCTCCATTCAGGAAACATTGGAAATGTACTCTTCTTATCAATATGTCGGTCTTATCCCTACTGAACATAATTTATTTTATTATTATCGAAAGACATGCTCAAAACTCAACCGCAAATCTTTTCCAACGATAACAATAAGTTGATCATATAAGAATACAGCATAGTCACAAGAAAAATATAACATGCGATAATTAATTTCCATATAAAAATGTTTCTTCTGACACAATTTATGCCATATATTAAAACTAACATATTATTATCACATTCAAAAAGAAACTTTCAATTTCAAAGGAGTCTTTTGACTTATAGAAAGTTTTCTTTCCAATGAGTGCTTTTTGTTTTTCTTTTATTTTTATATTGCATTTAGAGCAGCTAAAATGTATATATTTGGATTTTTCCATTTGAAAACTGATTTTAAAACACTCATTAAATTGACTATGTAACTACCATACAGTATTGGGAGGCAACGTTCCCTCTAATTTTTATATTCTGTGTGCGGACTAAACTTACATGAGCAATAAATTTTCAGTGCGCAAATACGTAGGCTTGTACTCACTGACGTTAGATGTGGAAGAAATTTGTGGAACATTTGATGAGTTTAGTATAGTTTAGAAAGTATTTAAGCAAGCATAAAATTCGATGAAACAAACTTCTTTTTACAATATGCCTGTGTGCGGCCACATTGTTGGGAGGTATTACACCAAGAATATATTTTTAAGATCAAATACCAAGGTGTGTAAAATTGTGCGGCCATGAAAACTCATATCATAAACAAGATGGAAGTTTCAGAAATGTTCAAATTTTAGTTGTATAATTTATTGTCCATTCAAATTTTAATATGAATTGATAATGCTTAAGTGTGATTTAAATCAAAATAATTTTAACTGCGGAACTACGCCACATCCAAGAGTTTTGACTGGTGGAATTTCCGTATGAAGTTCCATGTATCAAATTAATACTGAAAAGGATTTTTTTTATAATAAATACTTCTATCCATCTCTTTACGATTGTTAAAATATATTTTCAGATGTGTTGAAGAAAGAGACAAAACTGTTTCATTGGGAATAAGTATGATGGCGTGCAGTCTATTTGCTCATATTCCATCGCCTATATTTTTTGGATACATAATGGGTAAGAATTTAAGTATATACAATAAGTAATTCCAAACATTTTTTGTCAATAAATCTATGAGTTTTAACAATCACAGATATTTTATATTTATAAAAAAAAACTGTTTCTTGTCATTTATATATTGTTAACTCTACGAGGATTCACCTTTTTCATTATGTACATACTCCAAACAGTCTCATAGTCATGTGGCCATTTGTCCTATATGGCTTCTGTGGCCACAGATTCAAACTTCGGAACAGAAATTTTGTCCGAAATTATTTTTTAATTCATTTAGACGGATGTGAGACATTATTTAAAGACACGCTATAAGAACAACCACCTTGTGGTCAATTCATATTTTAAAAAATGACAAAGATGATAAATTAAGCATTAGTTATATGTTAACTTTTACACGATGTTATTGAGTGACAGAATACTTTTAAAATGTTTCGACGTTAAAATGAAAGACGTTTGAAAATATATTTTTTATATTATTTCATGATTTCGTGAAAAAGTAATAACTTACAGATCGATTTCTGTTCGAAGGCGTTGGTATTTATCCCTTCCACTCTTCCAATTCTAAAATGGACAGGGCAAAGCGAGAGCGATTAGTTAACCACAAGTCTTGTACCAGCCTATCTTTCTATCCGTAATTTCTTTAAAAAAAGGTAGGTGGAGGAACTGACTAACAATCAGTTCTCGTAAAAACCCCTGTTGAGATAGCTCCATTATAAAATCATGCCATCCATATTAAGAACGGACATGAATTAGAAAAAAAAGCTTGGCGAGAATTTCACGCACCTTTTTTAAAAAATACTATAACCTTGTTGAATCATATTTAATTGAAGTCAATCACATTCCTTTAATATTTTAAATTGTATTTTACTAATTTCAGACTCTACTTGTCTGGTATGGGGAAAGACTTGTACGCAGACTGGAAACTGCTGGTTGTATAACTCTGCTTTACTTAGAACTAGACTTAATTATATATCTGCCGCATTTGTCCTCATCGGTTCAATATTTGACTTAGCTGTTTGGAAATGCGTCAAAGATTTAAATATGTTCGATGATGAAATAGAAATGCTTCAGAAACAGGAGCAGTCAGATACCCAAGCAATCTCGTCAGATGAAAGGCCATCTTTAAAAGAAGATGAGGAAAACGATATGAAAATTATTCCATAAGATTTCTGAATAAGAGTATAATTATAAAACACTTCCTTTTTTCTAAAAAGTTGTGTAATGTATATTATGTAAATTTTACTAATAAATATATTAAGAATACTGTTTGTTATTTATTCTTCACCTATTGACTAATTTTTCAATACAAAAAGGGTAAGTTTATATTTATGGAATGAAAAAATTTTCATTGTTGATAAATATAATACATATACGTATTATTTTATTAAGCTTCCTGTGTCACCTTTATTTTCATACAATTTGAAGGGTATTTCGGTTAAAAGAAACAGGTTCAATGAAAGTAGTGTTTGAAATTTTGTGACAAGTATAGATGGGTATGTCTCGAATCAATAATGTATGTTAAAAAATAAATCCATATTTTAAAAAGGTCAAAAACCACAATTTGTCATTACTAAGAAAACATATTTAAAAAAACAATTCAATATATTGACCAAACCGTAAATCACCTTACATTTATACATGTTATATAGAATGAAGTGATTATTTGTATTCAACTAAAATCTTCAAACTTACAGAAAATGACAGTAGATGAACAGGAAATTTCATAATTTTTTAAGTTGTACCACGTTAGTCAGTTGATGCACAATTTATCAGTTGCTTAATTGTTCCCCGGTTGCAGGTTTTAGGGATTATGATACAGTCTCTCTTTTTCTTTATATAAAAAAAATGTTTTTAATTAAATAACTGCATACCAGATTCTTTAGTCTTTATCTACTCTGTATGGTGTGCTTAAAATATGTTATCTTCAGAAAAACTTTCTTGCGGATAGTTAATTTCAAATGAGTGTTACAAAAACAACAGTCTAAAAAACTGCACAATATTTTATCGTTTGCAAGAGAGTCACAAGTGTTTTTCGTTCGCTATTAGATGAATGGAAAAATACTCTCTCTTATGTTGAGAAGAAACTAACATTCAATAATTACAGTAAGATAACTTACAAAAAACCATTGTAAATTTTGGTTGTTATTCTCCAAACACCAAGGGTTTTTCGGTAGTTAAGGTTGTGATATCAATGTACAAGTTTCCAAGCAGTAGTTTGATTTTTTGGATACTAAAATGTTCGCAATATACCATTATAGTGAGGAAGATTCTAATGATTTTTTTTTCAGATTTCTCTATTTGAGTGACTGTAGGAACTACCCATAAGTGGATTTTACATGTGTTCACGTTTAATATGTTGAACGCCCGAAGAGCGATGTACCAAGTCATATATTTTTTCAGCTTATACGAGACCAAAATGAGATTTCGCCATTTTTAACAATATCAAACTACTTAGATACAGAAATCTTGGACATGAATAATCACTTGTTATTCTTAGGTGTAGAAGCAGCCTGCAATTAGTTATGCCACTGAGAAAGGATTTATTATTTTATATGTCATCATATTCCACGCGTACGTGAGTTAGCTAAAACAAGTACTATCTTTTATGTATGTAGGCTTTTGTTCGTACTTACTGGGTTGACTTCCTTGTCAATTTCTTAATCTTTTTTCTATAATAATCTCGTATTTTTTGTAACTTTAATACAATCATATATATAAATAAATAAAGTGTTTAAAAAATACTCATTTTCAACCAATACTACTTATTTTATTTATATCATTTTTAATACACACTGTATTAAATATTTTATACATTATTGTTAGTGTATCTAAATGATGGTATTTATTATAGATAATTTAATATTATACTAACATTTAAAATGTATACTTGTCTCAGATTCATACTTCTTTTTAAAACCCAATTTGGCTTGACGCACGATTGTAAATAGCCCATAGCTATACGGCGTTGGAGTCAAAATGAGCTCGTCATCCGACATTGGGCGTCCGCCGTCTCCGCGTAGTACTCATCTCCTCACTCTTCATTCATCACTCTAATTCCAATCATCCAATTCAAATCTTGCGGATAAACGTGTCGTCCTTTTGTAAACAACAGGACCAAACTCGCTGGGCTAAGGAATAATTCTTTAAAAAAAATGACGTGATTATTTTTTTTCAATTAAAATGTACTCTCGATTATCCGGGTGTGGATTATGCGTGATATGATAAATTCATTATTTTTTTATGAGAATTCGTAAATTCGCAACCCGAACAAATCCATAATGCAAATTAAACTGGCTTAATTTGGAAGTTTTTTCCAACAAAAACGCAAAGCGTAAATCAACTTTTATAAGTAGTTGATACGTGTCACAGTTTATTTTAAACAATTCGACGATGTGAAACACTTAGACCTGTGGTCGGAAACCTTTTTTGAGACTGGGTAATAAAAAATGTTCTGAAAAATAGATTTGATAAGTGGGTAAAAGTTAAAAATATTTTTCTACCATTAATTCTTTCAAAAAATATTTTTTAGAAAATAGTGCATATATATATTTGCATGATATATAATATATGTGTAAATACTAAACACACATATATTATTGTTATTGGTGGCTTCCTCGGTCTTCTTAAATAAGTAATTTGATAAAAAAATATTACCATAATTTCTTCTCGGGTAACTCAAAATGCGAAGTGGGTAATTCAATTATTACTCGTGGATAATAGATTGCCGACCACTGATTTAGACCATGCTCTTGATAAATAATAGTAATAATAAATCTCAAAAAAAATCGTTGAATATGCCTTAGTCATATTAACTGAAACACAACTTTAATACAGGTATGTAATATATTTACACACTCCATTTTTCAGATGAATGATTTTACTTGAACGGCAATTTTTTCAAGATTGTATTTCCCACTCAAACAAAATGAGTTATGTACTAAATTTTTGTTATGAGGAAGGGAGTAATCCTTGTGTTATTTCATTGTAAATTTTTGGTTCACTATTTATAGCATTGTTTTAATTTTAATAATAAAAATCAGACAACATCATTCTTAATATATATTTTTTTTATTTTAACTAATAAAACTGACATTTATCTTCCTCAATTCGCCCTGTTGATATTAAGCCCGATATGATAATTCGAAGGAGTAACATGTACACACTATTAGAGATACTTATAATAAAGTCGGATGTTTTCTGCCTACATACCACTTCATACGATGAAATAAACAAACGTGCTTATTGTGTTTCTTTGATTTATTTGAGTTTTTGTATTATGGGACCAAAGGCACAGAAAATGTTGATGGAAAAGTATTTACTAAATATAAATATTTCTTGAATAACGCACCTATTTTGAAATGTATCTATTGTAATTGATCCCATCTATACAGCTCTATATTTTAAATTTTTATATTGAATATTTAGATTTTTTCATGAAGACATTTTGTCTGCATCTAAAATAAGTAGATTGTAAAATTTTATTCTGTATCTCTAAACACTATCCTTCAATCCCTCTTGAATTTACAACATGTGATAGAAACCCAACATAAAAAAACATACACTTTCATAAACGTAGCTGTTTTATTCTAATATTTGGTTACTAAAATTATTGACTTCATATTATATCAAATCAACTGCATTAAATGTACTGTAATTAAATCGCAAATCTTATTATTTAAATAAGATATGCCCGATACTACTCGATACGGGATCAAATGACGTTAAATCTTACAGCTGTTTATATAATATTGCTAACCACAGCTATTATGGGAACTGGTTAGATTGATATAAGTACCTGCCTGTTACCGTATTAACAGAGTTTTTTTCCCATGTAATGCAGTGAAACGGCGTTTCGGCATCTTTTTTCTCGACATTTTTAATGCTTCAAATTCACCTTTTTGGTTTAAACACACATTTTTTTAAGTGAACAAAATAGTCAATTTTTTATCATTATCTCGCAAAAAATAAATTGTGGTCTTTCAGAAGTTGAATGTGTTGAAAACTGTGGCGTACTTCCTTGATGGATCTTACGGGTCAGAGTCCATGTACGATCCAAATTTTTTCAATCGATTTCTGTTCGACAGCGTGGGTATTTGTCCTAAAACCAGCGGGGAAAGCGAGAGCGATTGACTCACTAGTCCTTTCCTAGCCCAATTGTTTTATCCTTATTCCCCTTAAAAAGGAGCTTGAGAAACTGGTAAAAATACCCCACGTGAATACAATATATGTCAGCGGTCGGAAAACTTTGTGGGCAAACGGACCACTGAATTCACAATTTTAATCAAACGGAACACTAACTGGACTTTTTTGTTAAATATTGAAATAAAAGTGATCAAATGCGTCTAAAAATGCACCAAGTTCATAAAATAGTGTCAGATTTCTTTGCGGACCACCAAAATTTTCTCGCGGACTACTGGTGGTCTGCGGACCACACTTTGCCGACCGCTGATATATGGTTACCAGAGAAGTTATGATTTTTAAAATGTAGGCATAAAAAGAAGTTTTCAGTGAATGTCTGACGGTATGTATTAGAAAATTTAATCAATAGTTTTTTTTATCGAAAATTTTACATAAATAACACTGATACGCGGGAAAAAATATTTTTAACAGTTTTAAAAGAAAACAAGCTGCTTTGGAAAATGTTAATGGGTTTGTGAACGCTTCTATTTTGTTTAATTTTCCTCTCCTACTCCAAATTCGTTGATCATATTGAAGTTGTTTATAGTCATTTACATCGCAAAGACTCTAATTTATCACATTTCCGGCATGTGGGAGACCATATAGCCATCAAGGCCGACAATAAAATTTGTTCCGCCATGCTAAAACTAGCTCTACAAATTGCAATTTGGTGACTTTTGAAACCATCTTCAACTTCAGCATTTTGTTTATAAAATGTGTATGAAAAGTTTAATTTACCAAATCATCCTGTTGACCAACAAATCTCCATTTACTTAAATTTAAAAAATATGTTGTTACTATTCAGATCTGTCAATTAAGTGAGAAAGTTTGCAGAAGTAAATCCAAATGGAATTTTAATTATGTCGGATTTCGCGACAACATCAAATAGTCTTAAATAAATAATGTACATGTAATGGAGTTTATCTCAACAAAGGCATTACATACTGCGAAAACTCCTTGTTTGTCTGATCTGAGACTATTTGATGTTGTTGAAAAACCCAACATAATTAAAATTCCTAATATAATATCATCGTAATTCGTAATCGTAAAAATGATTTACATTGAATGTTTTTTAATGGCGGGATGTTTAGCCAACAAATTGATAAACAAAATTCTTCGAAGTCTTAATCAGCGGATGAATTTTCACCATTGTAGTGTGCTTGGATTTTTTTTCATTGGCTTATTATTTTTATCAAAAGATTTCACTTAAGTAAAAACAACATTTCCAAAACTGTTTTACACAACCTAATACTTTTTGACTCAGCGATTAAATTAATTTAAGAAATACAATAATTTTATACCTTACAATTTTTTTTGTTCTATAAACGCTATTAGGTGATTGGCGAATGACTGTTCTCGTACAATACAGTGGATTTCAAATGTCTATTTTTTATTAGACTAAGTTATGTTAATTATGTTGAATGACAACAAATATTTATGACAGCATCGCCACCAAAACAACAACAGTTGAATTACAATAATTTATATTATATTTCTTATGATTTATTCGTATGATATGTGTCTTTCAGTAACGCACACATAACGCACTCACAGTTTTTTTTTTATTACTAAAAGCGCAGGGTTGACTACATTGCTACAGGCGAGTATTTTTTTTAAAAGCATTCTCTGTTATCGTATCGTTTGCATCAGGAATATTAAACAAATCCTTACAGGTAGCACTGCCATTAAAAAAAAAAAAATGTGATAAATACGTAAAACTTGTTAAATACATCGCTATTGAAAAACATCACTCAAAATTACTCGTACCAACAAGTTGGTTTCTCACCTCCACCCGTTGTGTATATGCAGCCAACGTTTAATGGCCGCCTTCCACAACGCTATCGACAGAAAAAAAGGAGTTTACCCCTCACATTCATGGCCCGAGCAGAACTGCACGGGACTGATTTTGAACCATGCACTAATGTGCTTAAAATAGTAATAATAATAAAAGTGTGACTAGCTCAGCCACTTAAATCAAGTTGATATTAAGTATCTTGTGTATAGTCCGTATACTGAGAGCTCGTCGATGTAGACGAGTTTAATGACTCTAGAGAGGAGTCAAGGTTGTGACGATCCCCATATAAATTGACAAACTTTTCAAATGCCGTGAAGTTAGCTTTGGTTGCAATCAAGTCAGCGTGGCCTATTTGGCCCGTGTGAGGACGAACCACAGCAATAAATTCTGCTCGTACGGACTCCATCTCAGGGCAGTCCCACAGAACGTGATTAATGTCCTGCTCGGCATACCCACAAGAGCAGTCTGGCCTTAAAACCAACTTGCCCAGCGCGAATAGTTTTGCATTGAACTTGCCATGGCCAGTTAGAAACTGTCAAGTCCAATGTGATGGTGTTAGTGATTTTATTGCAAGCCTCCAGGACACGTCCGGAAAGAACCGATACGTTTGACGTCCCTTAGAGGATGCAGCCCATCTGGTCTACCATATTCCGACGACAGTTGTCAGCACAAGCTTTCCAACAAACAAGATACAATTACAAATCGTAATATTTAGGTAACCGGTGTATGTATTTAATATGTTTTCATTTTTTTTCAATCGAATTGAATCATGTGACGCCAAATTGAAATGTTGTCAATTTAATAATAAAAAAAAACAGCCCTGACAACACAAAACAAGTAAATTTTATTTTCACCTGACTTATTATTAAAAGTATCTAATTATTTTGGTTTGCCTGACATTTGTTATCTTAACTGTTTATTAATAGCGGTCGTACCGAGATGTCACATTGAAATTTTCTTGAATATACGTCAATAAGACTGACTGACAATCTTTTAAAGTCATTCGAATGGCTATGAATATTTTTCCACCTTACCACACTAAAAGAGTGTTATTTTAGAGTGTTGTTTTTACAATTAGCATCACTTTCTCTATTGACAGCCAATTTGATAGCTGACAGCTGATTTGTGCTCAGTTTGGTTGACCATTTTACTATGAATAGACTTACGCCAAAGATTGCTTACAAAATGTACAAATTTATTTTGATGCTAATTTTTGGTTGAATAGCTACGCAAATAAGCAAAATGGCAGTACTTAGAATAAATAGGGATCACAATCGACGCCAATACATCCACGAAAAGTCAATTATGGGCTGACGAATTCATTGTTCCATATTTCTTCAAGAACTTTACAGTCACTGAAGAGCGCTATAGATTCATTATTACCGACGATTTCGTTACCTAATTGATTAGCATTAATGTAGAAAAACTGTAGTTTCAACAAGACGAAGCAATATGCCACACAGCTCTTGTCCCAATAAATTTATTGAAGAAAACATGAGTGCATAGTGTCGCGTAATGAGCTTGTGAATTGGCCTCCAACATCGTATAATTTAACACCTTTGGGCTATTTTATTTTGGAGACATGTGATACTCTGACAAACCGGAGACGATAGACTACTTGAACGCCAATATTTGCCGTGTTTTTGGTACGAGCTGCTCCAAAAAGTGGTCGAAAATTGGACTTCCAGATTGCGCCTTCTTAGAGCCAGCTGCCTAGGGCCTATATATGTTCCTAAACTCGTATTTAAACACTAAATTAATAAAAAAAAATGTGTGATTTTTTTCACTTTTGATGTTCTGTACCTATAAAAAAACACCCTATACTACATTGATGATTGCTAACACTTCTAACAAACGACTTGTAATTCATAAAAACGATAGTAATGGACAAATTGGAACGGCAACATTCGGAGCTCAGTGTTCAATGGACGAGTGTAAGAGAACATTCGACTAAGAATAGCTTTTACTATGATTTTTTTTTAATTCAAGATCTCTCATTAAATTTTGCTTTAATAATCTTAATATCCAGCGGATAAAGAGGACGTTAGTGCATAATAAAAAGTGACAATCAGCTCTGACATTAGATAAATAAAAGTACTTATTGTATTGGAGAAACAAACAAACGAACTCTGTTTTGTTTTATGTGAGTGATACACAAATAAAATTGTTTTATTGACGTTCATTAAAAATTGATATAAACATTAGAATGTTTTAAACAAACTAATATTAAATCAGTTGACAGTCAAATTAGATTATCATTAAGAATCTGTGTAATATACGAAGTCAATTTTTTTTTCATAAAATTTGCGTATGATTATGACATGTATTTGATTATTTATTTTGAAAATAGTTGGTTGTTTTTTTTCAACACGCAAACCGGCCATAATTTAATTTAATAATAGTGGAGATTATAATAGAAAAAAGTTTAACACATTATTCTTTGTTTATCTCTTCTTTGTGTATTCTTTGTGTAGCTCTGTCAACTTTAAAATATTTTTGAAAACTAACTCAAGATAAATATTTTTTTAAATAATTATAATTAATTTTATAACCTCGCTTGCAAAACACAATTTTCTAGGAAATTAAATTCAAATATAACAAAAAATAGTATATGTTTCATTTTTTTAATCAATATGCACTTTTTAAATTGAAAATTATGTTTATATCTTAATATTTGTATGTAATTAATATATCGTTCATCTCTGATAAGTGACGTAGTGACATCTTTTGACATTTTCACAAAACAACAAAGAAAAGTAAAATTTCTACGACAGGGAGGTTATAATATCTAATATGTCTTTATTTTTAAGACGTTTATTTTAGATATCAAAAGTTGGCTTGTGAAAAATATACGCTTTATATATTTTATAAAAGGCAGCTCATAAAAAGTATTTATTTTAATAATGTTTATAATTTTTTTTTTGTTAGTGTCATATTTACAAACATTCATGTAACTGATAAAATATAGCTAGGGATTTTAGATACATCCCAGCTGAGTAAAATATTCCTAATTATTATATTCCACCATTATTTTTATCTCTTAATTGAAAAGAGAGAGAGACGCGTGCTTAAGCAGAGAACTCGTATCATTTTTCAATAAATAATCGCATGTCAACCAACATTTTAATTCATTGTTTTTCAATTAATATAGTCTTCAATCTATAAAACAATAAGTAATAAATTAATATATCACTTCTTGTGTTAAATTTAAAAATTCGTCGTTTGACAGTGGCTATTACTACATTTAATAAGCTAAGTATACATATCTAATAAAAGCCGAAAAAATGCGGGTGTTAATATTTTATACACACAACTTTCAAAAATAAATAATTTGTTTTGATTAAGAGTAATTAATTTATTGTGAGAACATAAGAGGTCGCTGTTGCGCGCCATTGGAAAGTAGACTGTTAGTGAAAAATTATAATAAGGAATGCCTTTATCAACTGGAAAGTTTTAAAATTTGTACTCAAAACTCGATTTTATCAATCACACGAACGTTTTCAAATAAGACACTTAACAATTTTTCTTATTAATATATGTCCTTGTAGGTATCTCATTTCAGTCATCTTAATTTATAACATTGCTCATTTGAATCGATTATTTTTGAACTTCTACTTTAGTCTATCATTTACCTAAACAAATACGTGTTTTGTGTAATATGATATGGAACTATTTTTCGTAAATTATACTCAAATATAGTACAAAGTATCACGATAAAGCCGTTAAAAAAATAATTGATCATAGCGTATATCTAATTTATTCTAAAAACTAATATTTACATACATACAAAGTACAATTTCCTGGATGCCTCATGGTGAGATAAATAATACTATTTTTTGTTTGTTTATCAATCAATGTGATGTAACAATTTTGCAAACAAATGTAGTACAAAGCACATGTTTATGTTCAGGGATTTATAGGGACCTATAGAGGCCCTAAGCAGATCAAGATTTTGGTGCCAAATTTCAAATCTGTCAATTCAATCTTTTCTGATAGTTTGGCTATCGATTTCAAATAAAAAAATCGATGTCACGATTTATTAAATGTCACGTTGAAGACTAATCCTGTATTTTGTACAGTACATTTTTTTTGCAGCTGAACAAGACTATAATAACCATATCTCTAAAACTAGCCAATTTTTCACTTATTTAGGCGTTTTATTTTATCATCAACGACTCAAAACTCTTATTAAAATTCATTCAATTTTAATATTGTGTAACATCAAGATACATATTTTCATAAACTAGTTTCAATTTTCTTTATTCATGTGACTATAAACAGTGAAAAATTCTTTATCATTTCATACTGTTCATAAATGTGACAAAGAACATAATTTATTATTGTTTACTTACTTACGTAAAAGAGAAATACAAGGTCTTTTTAAAATTTATAATAATTATTGAGAGTGAATATTAATTTTCCATCTTGTAAAATAATTTAATAATTGTGATATATTATTATAATCTTATCAAAATAGTATGGAAATATAATCGTTTATGAAATTCTTACTAAATTGTGCGTTGTTACGCTTTTCTTTTTTCCTAATTAATATCTATAGTACTGTTTATTAATTAAAATAAATTAAATTATACTTGATCGTGGGTCTATCATTTTTTCCCGTGAAAAAATACTTAATACTGTTCAAAAAATGCTATAGCATAGCGGAAAATTAACGGAGTAATTTTAACTAAAAATAAATTATTTTCAACCTAACATTAATAATATTAGGGTCTCGCTTGATTTCTGAATAACAGAGCAATCCAATGAACAATTTTTGAAGCATTTGGACGTTTTCGTGAAAATTTTCCGTATTTTGTATAATTTTTCAATATTCTTCATTGGCATAATCATCTAAATACAAGCGTTATATTAAAAAGCATTTAATATTTATTCGCGGAGAAAAATGAGAGTCCCCGGACAAAGTATAATACCATTATCTATGTTTACTTGGCATGAGAATCACACAGGATTTAAACTGCAATTTTTAATTAGTTTATGAGTAATTTATCTGTTAACCAAATAAAACAAAAAATATGTTTAAGCGGTGAATTCAAATGAAGATATATTCTTAATAAAAAAATACGCTATACTTTCTTCGGGAACATTGACAGACAGCCATTCATTTTTTTAACAATTTAGAAATCAAGATGCATTTATTTTCGAGCAATTTAAAATCTAATTCGCGAACCGTCTTAAAAATTACAAATATTATTATGGCTTATTTGATACAAGCATTACAATAATAGCAAATTACCTTGAATTTAGCAATTTAAATAACTACCAGCACCTAATGAAAATTGTCATAGCTTGTAAAATACGCGTGGGACACACGTTTATCTAATCCTATGTAAGTCGACTTGAATTTCGTAACTCTATTGCTTCCGGGAACAAATAATCGTGTAAAATTTAATGAGTATAAATTTATTTCTTGGACTGGTATTTATTTATATAACCCATTCCTACAAATCATCCATCGAATTTCAATTAAATGTCCAAAAAACTAATGCTGCAAAACAATAATTTTGCTACATTACATTTTTAGCTATTAATAATATTGCTTTGATAAATATTGTACATTCGTGGTTGTTCGTAAACCTCATGATATTCTGTCTGATCATTAATTTTAAAGAGGCAAAACTCGCGTCACAATATGTAACACAACAAGTAAAGTAACATAGTTATCGAATTTAATTTTATAAAACGAACTTCAACCAGATACCGCTGAATCAAAAGAAAAAAATCATTTTAAGAATTTCACAAAGTTTCTCAGAATCTAAAAATCCGAATAAAGATTTTTTAACCAGTGCTGTGAAATCAAGTTTCATATACAGCTGTGATTTTCTTTACTGCCAATTCACCGTATTAACGTAAGTTCAGTTGAATCGTTATTATCGTATTAATGTTAGTTAGTTTGATTAAATTTTATAATATATTATATGTCAGACCATTTCATGAAACGATAATCGTGACTACGGCGTTGCTACAAAAATCGTAGAGCCGTAGTGGACTACTGCGTCAAATGAAGAAAACTTTTAGCATGGATTGTAATATAATTTACTATATAAATTAACTGTTAGTTACTTTACAATGTGGTTAAGTATTATCAAATATTTTCGATAGATATTTTAGTGAATTTATGAGAAAAACCCTAACCAGTGTATTACTAAAAAATACAGCTATCGGCGCGAGAATAGCAATTGTCAAAACTTACATAATGAAACAATAAAATATCGCTGAATCCGTTTGACATATAACAATACATATTATGAACAATGAATAAACATTGAGTTAAGAAAACATTGTACACAACATTTTTACAAATATTTTATATACATTAAACTATCTGTTCTTAATTCATGTTATAGCAGTTATCAACTATGACAGCTCCTTGATCAGCAAACATCTGTGTAAATGGCTTTTTTACACACGTGAGATCGTTCTATCTTCAAGGCATACATGGCGACAAATTTGTCAA
Organism: Himalopsyche tibetana; assembly: GCA_030503985.1. Taxonomy (NCBI): domain Eukaryota; kingdom Metazoa; phylum Arthropoda; class Insecta; order Trichoptera; family Rhyacophilidae; genus Himalopsyche; species Himalopsyche tibetana. The sequence goes on from JAPJYX010000014.1 coordinate 7,376,780, forward strand.
CACAACTTAAACAATGAAAACAGATTCATTGCACGAAGAAGCGGTCGAAGAGCAGCATTCCTCTCATACTAATCGAAAATTGATAACAACATTAGAAGTGAAGTGATAAGAAACCCAACAGCAATTATAATAAAATGAAAAACATTAGGTATGAATACCAAAGATATTGTCGTTTTTAAGTTCACAAAGCAGTTATTTTTCTAGTGATTAAAACAGTTTTATTCATTATATATAGACAATAACTAGTAAATAAAATGATAAATAAAATCGACAAAGGCTTGTCGAACGTGAAGAATGGAGGCAGACACTCGGAGAAAGAAAAAGAAAAGATGCTGCCAGGAGATAAGTTCGAGGAAGAACTGGACGATTTTTACAAGGATATGGATCTGACTGAAGACACGAAATGTGGAATTGGAATTTTTCAAGGATCTTTATTACAGAATTTTGCAAATAAAAAGACGTTTGTTCTCATTTACGGTCTAGCTGGAATGTGTTTCTCGTCTACATACGCGTACTTTAGTGGAACTATTACAACAATGGAGAAACGATTTAGGATTCCCAGTAAGACTACAGGTGAGTCAAAATTATGTTCTTTATTTTTAAAGTATTGAAAATGTGTGTTGAAATTCTTTAACATTCTGAACATCTTTAAAATTATAAGATTATAAGATTATAGTCTATGTTATATATAATATTTTTCATTTTGACTTCTATATGTGCAATTTACAATAACATATTATAATAAAATTATCAACAGCAAAGGTATGCAGTTTTAACCTTCTGAAATCGTAAGGACAAAATTACTTTTCCATTAACATCTACTGTGAAATCGACTAACTCATATATTGTATATTACCCAGTCTTATCTCATAAACCGTTTTCTAAGACGAGTTTTACTTTTAAAACAACTAAAATAGATCAATCAGCTTACACACGGTTGTTTCTTTTATTTTGTGGATCAATGGCATTGCCACTTTTCAAAGTAACTATCATTAGAAGTCGTAGATATATCATCTTAGTCTCAATTAAATAGAACAAAATATGTATCACATCTATTTGATTAGACAATCTATAAGCCAATGTACAACGGCATCTAAATAAAAATTAACTAATGCAGTTTTGATCGATAATGAGTTTTTTTCCACTCATTATTTATTACTCTTTATTATCCATAAAATTCCACGAATGAAACCAATTAAGTCAATGCCCGAGAGCGGCAAATAAGCTACGACTTATGAAATATTTTTTTTAGTAGTAAAATATTTTTAGCAATGTTTCCAATCAAAATTAACAAGAAAGCGTAGATAGTCTTGTGGGCTTATTGCACAAGACGTTGCATCAGTATGTTTTGTTAGCTTAACCCTTTCCACTCCACTACTTTGTTTTTACCAGCCCCACAGCGAAATTGGAAATTTATTAGGTCAATATTTTTTTTTGCAATAAAACATTTTTTTTTTATTTTTACTTCTTATCGTTTAGTATATATTCCAATCCATAGATATTAATTTTTATAATTAATTTTCATATGTTACTTTTCAAAATAGACTCCAGGATGGTCTTGTCAATTTTGAAAATTGGCTAATATATCGTCCAATTCTTTCATATAGTCACTTTCGTCACCACTATCAAATTCATCATCATTTAATATGTGTTTTTATTTATGACTGAAGTTTTAGGCAACACAATTTGTTTTCGTTTTAGCTTTTTTGATTTTTTATTCGACATGACTTATGGATTGAAAATTGATTTCATTAGTGTCACAATAAATTTATAAGAAAAATCAATCACTTATCAATGTTATCAGTCAGTCTTAAATAATAAAGACACATTTTTTTACCACAACATATCACAGCTGGACAACAAATGTTTGCGTATCCTCCGCACGACGGCTTTTGTTTCATCGCTACATACACCCCAAAAATATTCCATTCTTTAGTTCACGTCAGTCAGTTTTCGCATAGTCCCAGCTTTCTTAAATTCTATTAAATTCTTAAATATATATTCAAGACAAAGATAGAAAAAATGACATCCCATAAAAATAATCAAATCTAAACATGTATCAGATCATGTTGAGTGACACTCTACATTGGAGTGTTACGAGTTATTTATCTTATAAATTAATGAATTTTTTACAATACATTTAAGGTATTATCAGCATTGGAAATGATATTACTCAACTCCTATCAGCAGTACTTCTCAGTTACTATGCAGGGCGAGGTCACAGACCGAGATGGATAGCACTCGGTCTGTATTGTGTCTCAGCGTTCTGCTTCCTCAATGCTCTCCCTCATCTGATATATGGCCCTGGTGAAGATGCTCTCCAATTAACGATAGAATATGGAGATGACTACAGCAATAACTCCACGTACAACGAAACAGGTGTCCCGAGCAAACATCTATGTGGGTCAGAAGGTAAATTCAATGAAGTTATAATAATCAAAGAAAAAATCTTTTAGTATTTTTTCAGTTCAAGTGTTCTTCGTCACTAAAATTGGAAACAGTGCTGTGGGTCAAGTAAAAAACCAACCTTCGACTTCAAATTGAGTTTTTCAATATTTCTGTTAAACTTAGATATATGTTAACCATCAGATTATTCTAGTTACTAGAATAATTCCAGTACCTAATTATCATTTCACCAATAAATATGATGAATAGACTAACAAATTTCAAACATATTTTCAATATGTTTGACTTACTAATAGGAATATATTTACTTACGGATTGACACTTTCTGATCAAACAGGCATGTGGAATCCTTCAAATCATTATTATATTATATTATAAAAATTCATTAAATATTTATTAAATATTTAAATTACCCTTAATGGTACCTAGTCTCTAATTTATTTTGATGCCAACTTCAGCAAAATTGAGAGACACACATACACAAATTTATTTATTACAAAACGTTTTAATCGTAGAATATAGAGGAAGCGTGAGTGGCAGCAATCCTCCATACAGATAATGTTTCCTAATATATTTAAAAAGTACCCTATAATGCAGCCGGAGTTTCCAATAGTTTCCCTCTATCGCTCTTGAGACAAATTATATTGGTGTATAGGGACTAGGGCATCCAATCCTGGGATTCCGCTCAATTTTCTGATTGAGAAATTTTGAGCAAATCCCGAAAATTGACACGAAATTGGCAAATTGAAGATTTCAAATTCCTCGGTGAGCTAAAAAAAAAATGAGGTTTGGACATAGTCCGGGGAAAAGGTGTACCAAATTGAGGATTTCAAATTTTAAATGTTTTGAAAAGTTAAATGAATTATTTGTCAGGAAATGATGAGTGCGAGCTTGGTGAAGGCAGCATTGTTCCGAGCGTCATTTGGTTTATAGCACAACTTATCTCTGGAATTGGTGGAACTCTCTTCTACAGTCTTGGTTTCTCCTACATGGATGATAACATCAAAAAATCTAAATCTCCAGCTCTCATCAGTAAGTTAAAATTAAATCTTAAATTTTCATAAAGCAGTTCTGTTATAGTTTGTTCGACATGACTCGTCTTGCTTTAGTCTTCGTAGAAACTAATTGAAGACATATTTTTTTTATCAATCTTATGATTATAACAGTAGGGCATGAAGATTTTTTAATTATGTATATCCATATTGAATATAATACTTTCCAGGTTTCACATATTTCATCAGAACAATGGGTCCAACTGTTGGTTACGCCATGGTTTCAATATTCCTGAAGATGTACATAGCGCCAGATCTGACTCCGACAATCGACAACACAGACCCTCGGTGGATTGGAGCTTGGTGGGTTGGTTGGTTCATCCTGGGGTTCCTGATAATGTTTCTGGCAACACTCCTTGCACTTCTCCCAAAAACGTTGCCAAGAGCTGCTGCTCGAAAAGAACTAGTCAGACAAAAGAGTAAAGAAAGCAAGAAAGATGAAGCCTCGTCGAAGCCTTCATTTGCAGGTAAAACTATTTTTGTAATCATGGTAAAAACTAAATTTGTGAATATGACTTCTATAAGCAATTTATGTTTCTTTTTCGGAGCATATGGCTACTATACTGCGCCTCAAAGATTCTCGGTCCTCTTCCAGCCTCTCGGCTTCCTCCCAAGACATCCCAGCGTCCCATACTTCTGTAGCTCTACTGACCACGTACATCCTAAGGGTGTTCATTAGCTTAATACAGAAGAACAGCGGGGCTCTCCAAAGATTTCAATCTGGCCTCTGATTTTTGATAAATAAATATTTAGCACATTCTAATAAGATTCCATCAATAATAACTTTTGTCCTCCCCCAACGTTTTTGAAAACATTATCTGGTCCGTTTCTCAAAAAGTTTGGTGACCCGTACAGTAGAAGATCGATTATCCAGAATAATTAGGGATGAAGGTATTCCAGATAATGAGAAATGCAGATAATAAAAAAATATCATTATTTTTTTATAGACAGGTAGCTGTCTTAACGACACTTAAATTGTCTAAAACCATTTTATGGCGACATCTACGCATTGAAAACCTTCAGAATGAATACAACCTATATTTCTTTTATAGGAAACCTCTTATCTGTCTTCTTGGAATTGCTCATCTGAGGCAGATATTTTTTTGGTGACATAGTCTTGGTCACTTCTCTGCATATTGCATACTGCTTTCATGATATCACTTTCTTTTATATTACTGGAAATTGCAAATGACATTTTCAAAATATGTTTCTATGTTTTTTTCAAAGATCTTAAACATATGTCTTAAGTATTCCAATCCGGATAATAAAGTTTTGACTGTATTAGAAATTGTCTAAACTCTTTATCATTTTAAGTCATAGAATATTTGATAGATGAATTTCATGTTGACAAAAATAATCAGAATCCTTTTGGTTTACTTGCACTTTAGTTGATTCACTCATGTTAAAAACAAATAAAGATAAAATTATAAACAACATAATGTTCAATTTCAAATCAAAATAATGATTTGAAATTATTCATATAAAAATATGATTAAGATCGGTTCTGGCAGCATGTCTTACCTGACACAACAAACAATAAATGCAGTCAGTTATCATAATATTACAGCTATGAAGAATGTTTTATTATCTTTTGTTTGTAATGTCTTTTGTTAATAATACATAGTGGTTGATAACATTTTACCGTGCTTCAAATGCTCACACCAGCCAAAATTCTTCAAATCTCATATTTTTTATTTTTTTTGTGTGACCATTCAACAAAAACTCAAACTTCAAGAGCTAAGCAGGATAAAATGGATACCGAGAGTTGAAAAATAACAGTAAGTTAGTAGGAAGTTTAGTTTTTGAAAGCTGTTTATCAGTATAACATTTGGTAAAATTCTGAGACTGATTGTTGTCGATTACTGCATACTGAAGCATATATTAATATTAAGACTCTTTGAATTGCCAGACCTAGATAAAAGTAAATGTTTTCCTAGTGAAACTGGCAATGATATATGAAATAATAAATTAGTTGCACTATGACAATAAAATAAATCATTACAACTGCCTGTATTCAGGTTATTTTACAATGCTTAGTCAAGAACATGTAGCCGAGTCAATGGCCTAGATTACTTAATACTAGAGTTGACCACTTTAGATGATACTAAGCAGTCGCATTATAATAAAAAGTAAAAATAGCAATGTACTTTAGTTCTACACTTTTTTTAAATTTATTTGATAACTATTTCAGCTTTACGCCCTTGTCAGAACTATGTTTAAACTTAGCTATATATACTGTCTTAGCAGAGATACACAATACAGATTTTCATCTTTTCTAAAATCTTAACTTATATTGAGAAATACAGTTTTTAATTTGTTTTTGCCAAGAGCTGTGACAAATATGAGATTATTAAGTAGTATTCAAAACAAATTAGTTTATATTTATTTTATATACAATTAAATTAGCTTCTTGTAATAGTATTATTAAATGTAATGGATTTATATTTGTTTGGTCATAAAGAATAAGACCTTCTTCCTAATGAACAATAAGGACTGCATGTATGAGGTTATTTTGAATATCTTGTGTCAACTCTTGAACTTATAACGTTTTTTACCCTTCAAATCTATATATTTATGTCTCAGACAAAGGTATCAGAGTTTGCTTTTACCTGTTTTCTTAACAATTTGGCTCTTCTCATTTGAAAGTCTGCCGATCCCTGGACTAAACTGATCAATTAGGGAATGAGAATATTGTATATTCAGTGGCGCATTATCCTACAAGCGAATGAGACGAGCGATTGGGGCCTCCGAATCTTAGGGGCCTCGATGAAGGCTTGTATTATATAACCCATATACTTTTTGTTCAGATGTTGTGAATTTTTATTATTTTACATGAAATTTTTTGAAGTTCTAAAGCAGCCATACTCAACCTGCGGCCCAGTAAGCTCTTATGTGCGGCCCAAAATAATTATAGTGACCAAATATTTTACATGCGAAAACCGCAGTACTGGCGTGCCGGCTCGACTAGTGACTGTATTTTACTTCAAATCAGTCGCTAGTCGCGACGCCATTGTGCATCATACAAACATGCATATTTATGCATTATAGTATGTGTTATATTTACAGTTTACTATAAATATGTTGTGGCCCACGTAGAGAAGCAAAAATCGGAATGCGGCCCGGAGGAAAAAAAGGTTCAGTATGGCTGTTCTAAAGCTATCCAAAAATCAGGGCCACCAAATTTTATTGCTCCTGGGACCTTTCGTGTACTTAATCCGCCACTGTGTACATTGTATATAACCAAGCATGAAAATAAATTTTGTAATGATGGGATGAATAAAGAATGTGTTTGAGTATATAATATCTCAGATGAAGCCGACTAATAAATTCCTAGTAAATAATATACAAATCTGGTTTGTCGGCCTTACTGGCTATATAATATATTTTACTTATTGTGTACATTAATATTTAATATGCATAATTTTTATTGTTTTTAGATATGATGGTTACAGTGAAAAGGCTAATGAAGAACTCCACTTACAACTATAACCAACTCGCTTCAGTATTCTACATCTTCGGCTACGTCCCGTTCTGGGTGTTCCTTCCCAAATACATTGAAACTCAATACAGAAAATCCGCCTCTGTTTCTAGTCTGGTAACTGGAACAGTGGGTCTGGTATTCTCCGCTGTAGGAGTTCTGGTTTCCGGTATCATAGTCCAGCGATATAAGCCGAGGGCCAGATATATGGCTGCATGGAATGTCATAGTTGGACTGATCACAGTGGCTGGAGTCATCGGATATTCATTCCTCGGATGTTCAGCCGTAGACGAACAGTTGCCGATGGTGGAAAATGGAAAGTAAGATACATAAATTTATAGGTTTGTTTAATGGAAAATGATTATTTTCAAACCAGACCTGTCTTTTTTTCAGACAGATTTTTATTAAAATTCAATTAATTGGCAAAAATTTAAAGCTCTATCTAGCCCAATCTGAGCCCTAGTTATATATCCAATAAATCAGATTTGAATGCGCTCTAGGACTTAGAGCACCATTAATTTGATATCCAACAAAAAAACTAAGATAAATAATTGTTCATTGACAGTTGCTATATGAAATTAAGCCCAGATGCTATCTATACTAACTAGCTGAATAGTAAAGATTACTTGAATTTATTTTTCATTACACAATAATAACTTTCAAATATCATACTTGCTGATTGATTCTTAAATATCTTGCAGTTTGAACAACTCTCTTACTTGCAATGAAAATTGCAAATGCGACTATGTAAAGTTCTCTCCTGTCTGTTCTATTGGTCATGCTGAGACATTTATATCGGCTTGCCACGCCGGATGTACCCAACAATATGTCATCGACAAGCGAAAAAAGGTAAGAAATCAGTCTTCTCCTTTTTGATATTAAATGTTATATTATATGCACATATTTTACAAATTTAAGTATGTCAGATTGCAGTCATGCTTTAGACAATTTACTAAATAAATAGTTTCATCACTTTTAAAGTTTTGATCTCGGTGGAAAGATATTATATTAAAATTCCACATTATCTATTAACTTTTTGACTGCGGCTAAAAATATAGAGAACAACATCCGTACGCGGTACCTTTTGGCAAATTTGTAAATACTATTTTTGACCATAAATATACATTGAAATGTCTTTTTAAGTAACCTGATATGTTAATTGACATCTATAGTATTTTTTCATAGAGGGAAAAACATAATATTTCTCATATTTTCGGTATGATGTTTAAATAGTCTTTCTTCATACAATTCAATTTACATATGTGAAACTAAAGAGCACTAAGCCACCACCGTACCGCGTCTAAAATAATATTTCCCAGAAAGTAATCATTTTCACCTGCACTCACTCACTTGCAATCAGCACCCGTTAGAAATTATTGTAATTAGCATCGCGATAGTCTTTATTTACCATCTTATAAGTCAACCACTAGTCCACTCTTAGCCCTACCATGCTATCTTTACTCTCCCGGAAAAAGTGAGGTTAATTGACCGAGAAACAAGCAGGAGCAAACTCCACATTTAGAGTGGATGTGATTTTAAAAGATAGAAGGAAAAGTAATTAATCTTGATTCAACATTCATTCAATAATTCAACATCCATTTACAAAGGTCAATTGATTGACAGGCTATTTTATAATCGGGATTTTTCACCACACTGAGCATTGAAAAGAGACACCCAATATGATAAATAAGAATATTATCAAATAATCCATAAAGTAAAACACACATCCATTCTATGACATTAAACAGACATGTATGTAATATTTAATCATGTAGCACCAGTAGCGGATTAAGCACTTTGGTGGCCTTAGGCTCAATAAATTTTAGAGGCCCTATTTTTCGAATAACATAAAAGTGTTACAAAACACTTGGTAGAATAATAATAATTATTTAAAACTGAAATGAAAATATAAGGATTTATATCATTTATGCTGCTTTTGAGGCCCCGTAAATTTGGAGGCCCTATGCGCGCGCCTCTTGCGCTTATGGGGTAATCCGCCACTGTGTAGCACTGTTCAATTTATACTGTACAGACATATTTCAAAATTGATTGCTTACTCGTAATCTTTAGTACATCTTGCTCACTATCAGACAAAACTGGTCCTGTTTTACAATAAAATTGCAGGCATATAGCATTATAGCTTAAGTGTACCTCTATATGTTTTTTAGTTATACACAAACTGCTCCTGCATAGAACCATACAATCAGACCATTCCATCAGAATTCCTTGAAGAACCGACAAGCTCTGAACTACCTTCTTTTATCGGTGGGTCCGCTACATCAGGACCATGCATTGTCGACTGTCAGAATCACTTTTATTTATTCTTGGCAATTGTTTGCTTTCTGAAATTATTTGGCGCAATGGGAAGAGTTACCAATTTTTTGGTATCTGTCAGGTGATTATGAAATTTTAAAATAATTATGGTACTTACATTGTCATTCATATGGCAAATGTTGCAATGGTTTCATGCACTGTTTGTTAAATTGATTGAATGCGAACATCCCCTCGTTAGCATAGGTCGACTATTATAATTTGTTTGTTTAGAGAGGGCGCCGGTATCATATGAGTAATGTTGTTTAACCTGTCGTGGCTGCCATGTGATCCATAATATTATTGATTCTGATTATTAATTCAATTTCGAGACCTTTTCACAGAATTGTCAAAAATCCTTTAACAATGACTATCAATTTGTCACAGGATGGCTTCTTTTTAATAATGATCACTCCGGAAGAAGATTCATTTTATCATTATCGAACGACAAGGCAGAAGACTCGACCGCAAACTTTTCTCGATGATTCCAGTAAATTGAACAAATTGGAATACATCATAGTCATCGAAAAAAGATGAAAGATAACATGAGATAATTTACTTGTTTTAACATCAAAAATGTTAAATAATTTTTCATTTGACACAATTTATTTAATATATTATGTATGATATATAAAATCGTACATATTTTTACAAATATAAGAAAAAGAAACATTAAACATCAAAACAGACTTTTGACACACCTAAAGATTTTTTTTTACCGAATGCCTTTTGTTTTTATACTGCATTTAGAACAGCTAAAAAGTTTGAATTTGGAATTTTCCATCAGAGAGCTGATTAAAGTAATAATTTTATTATTAACTAATTAAGTTAACCAACTATCCACACAATTTGTAAGATATTACATCAAAAACAATTTCCTACCGCAGAAAATAAACCATAATGCCCGTTCATAGATATTTTAGTGACCATCAGATAGTGATGATTTTGTTCATCCAATGAAAATGTGTGGGCATAAAATCCAGGTTTTTATATATTTTTTGTGTAAAATTGTGCAGCAATGAAAACACGTATCATAGACCGAATTTTAATTTCTATAATAGTCTAGAAGTGATTTAAATCAAATATTTTTTACTGCGAAACTAAGTCATAACCATGAATTTTTAGGGAGGGAATTTCCAGGGGAAAATTTCTAATATAAAATCAAGATGAAATAAGCTTTTGTTTCACAATAAATACTTCTCTACAATTATTAAAATATATTTTCAGGTGTGTTGAAGAAAGAGACAAAACTGTTTCATTAGGAATAAGTATGATGGCGAGCAGTCTGTTTGCTCTTATTCCATCGCCTATATTTTTTGGATACATAATGGGTAAGAATTTAAGTATATACAACAAGTAGCTCTAAGCAATTTTGGCATTCAATTATAAACCATTGACAGTTTTTGCAATCACCGATGTTCAATATTTAAAAAAAAGCTGTTGGTTATCATTGATAGGTCACCTCAACGAGGTTTCACCTTTTTCATTCACTTACGCTTACTCCTACCAGTCTTATAGTCATGAGGTCATTTGTCCCATATGGTTTCTGTGACTACAGATTCAAATCCCGGAACAGACAATATCGCTTAAGTTATTTTTTTAATCTATATATGAATTAAGATGGAGGTGAGACATTATTTAAGGATACATAATTAAAACAACCAGTCTGTGGTCAATCATATTATAATTTGGGAAAATAGCTTAATTAAGCAGTAGTTTTCTATGTAAGCTTTTTCATAATTTATTATTGATTCACCGGATAATTATTTTTAAATTTAAAAAGCATCAATGATTTTTAATAATCGGTTGTAATAATAATATATTTCATAACTATGACATGTTTATGGTTTTAAAGTATCTGCTGATTTTTCATTACATTTAATTTGCTTTAATGACCATAATCCATCCTTGTTCAATCAAATTGATCAATATTTGACGATGTATTTTATTTATTTCAGACTCTACTTGTCTCGTATGGGGAAAGACTTGTACGCAGACTGGGAACTGCTGGTTGTACAACTCTGCTTTACTTAGAACTCGACTTAATTATATATCTGCCGCGTTTATCCTCATCGGTTCAATCTTCGACATAGCTGTTTGGAAAGACGTCAAAGATCTAAATATGTTCGATGATGAATTAGAAATGCTTCAGAAACAGGAACAGTCAGATACTCAAGGAGTCTCATCAGATGAAAAGTCATCTTCAAAAGAAGATGGGGAAAATGATATGAAAATTATTCCATAAGGAATACGCAAGTATAAAAATAAAACACTTATTTTTTTGTAATAAGTTGGTATTGTATTATAATGTAGTTTATAAATTTTACAAATAAATATATTTAAATACATTGTCAAATATTGTTTTTTATTCATTCCTTACCAATCGATTTATCTAATAATACAACAAAAAAATAGTTACAATAAATTGTAAAAAGAATGAACACATTTTCATCGTTGATAAATATGTATGTGTAATACAGTCGAACTTGGAAGATGAGACCGACTGAATATGCTTGCTATATCAGAGAACAGGTATTTTTAAATGCATACAAACATACCCATCACATGAAGACATGAAGTGATTGGAGCAGTTAGATAAAGCAAAAAGGTTGCAATTCAAACAATAATACACAATTAGAATTTATTTACACACATATTACATTTTTCTGTCAATCCAATTTTCTTATAAAATTTAAAACTTATGATCGTTGGTGGTATGCCCGAGAAGTAGCTCGTTATAAAAGTGAATAAATGTATGGAGAAAATCATAACCTAAAATGTCAACAAATCTCGCTATTTCCGTAATCGTAATAACCGAGTTCGACTGTATATCGCGCCAATATAATATTCCACAGGACACAAATTTTACGATGAAAAAAACTCTATTGTCACTTTTAATGTATAAATTAGTTAAAAATTGTCTATCGTTAACCAAACATAATTTTAATACAAAAATCACATTTGCTCTGTTTGTGTGAAAAAAAGATATATTGCATCCCTAAGTTACAATTACTTTGATTAATTGGATTATTTCAGGTTTGAAAAAATGTAATTAAAATAATTTTTGTGATGCGATGTTTTATTAGGTCGTGTGTTTTTGTATTGTAAGGCTCATTATTGTCAAAGTTATGATATATGAGGTATCGTTTCATCATGAGCGATATATTATTTAAGCACTTAATTCTATTACCTTTACGTTTCAAGCAATTTTAAACAGTATTTAGGTTTAGAGAGGTAACTTCTGATCCTAATGATTGAAATGTTATGACAAGTGAAATGTTATGACAAGTGACATGTTCAGAACAATTATTTGTGGTCAAAAAAAAATACATAATTATGAATTTTGTAGAATATAAAAAAAACTTATAAAGTCACAATTAATCGTTAATAAGTGAGTAAGTATACCTAAAAAAAAATATTATAAAAAAAATCTAAATTCACTAACCATTTGTACTTGTTATATTTGTAAATTATAAATTGGAAACTTATTCCCAAAATAATAAATGCTTCTGTAAAAAATATAAATATTTATGACATTTGAATAATGGAATTATTTGTATCTTATTCAAATCTTCAGGCTTGCAGTGAATGACAGCAGACAGTGCTAATACAACAGTAGTAACATTAATATTTCGCAACATCGTACTATTAGAGTCAGTGATGCACAACCAATTTAACAATAAGGCCAATTTATCAATTTTCCAATACTCTACCGGTTGCAGAGGTTATAACTTTTAGGGATTAGAATCAGTGGCGGATCCAGAAATTGTCCCAGGAGAGGGCCATTCAATTTGAAAATAAAGGTGATACATAAATAATACATTAAAAAATAGATGATTTAAAAATAATACATCTATTTAAAAATAGTCAATACTTAATTAAGTATGTATTCTATAAAGCACAGTAAACTAAAAAATTAAAGAGCCCATTTTACAATAAAGTTTTAATAAATTCCCCGTGGATCCACCAATGATTAGAATACAATCTTTCAAGCGCCTAGATTTAAAAGAATTATGTATATACTCATACCAGATAGTACAGTCTTTATCTACTATGCAATGTGTGTGTATAAAATTTTAGTAAATGAAATGTAATAATTAATGACTAGTAATAAATGTGATATGACATTTGTAATAAATGTGATAATTAGTAAATGAAATGTAATAATTAGGTCGTTAGTGACAAAACTTGTGTGAATTTACATACATAATTTGAAAGATTCAAATTTTAAGTGTAATAATGTAATTTCGGTAAATATACTTTACATGCTGCTCTTTGTGTCCCCGAAAGTTTACTGAATTCTGCAAAAATTCTGCAATTCTCTGGAAAACTTAAATGCGGATAGGAATATGTCAAAAAATCTAACGATGGGTTATTTGCATAATATTTTTAGGGTATTTGTCAGACATATTTCAAATTTAGTCTAATGTTTGTTCTAAGATGTTACATTTGACATGTCATGTAGACTTTTTCATACTGATATTATATTTGTATTTCACGTAAATAATCAATTTTCCTCATTCCCATGTATGATAATTTGGCATTTTTCTATTCATAATTGAATTCCTTACAGAGCTATATTGTAATTAGCGGCATATCATTGATTTCCAGGTATAAAAAGAGTGGCATGTTGTGAAGCATATTTACCGTAATTTCTTCCAAAAAATATATTTGGAGAGCCATCTTTTAAATGGGTGGTAGGAAAACATAAACAAAGTATTACACTTGCATTTCGGAGTGTGTTAATCATATTTTTCGTTCATGAGATAATCAATCAGAGTTGACATTGAAATAAATAATAATAAACTTTACTGGACAATATTGAAAGTTGGTTGTGAGAAGCTTTGTATTTATTCAGTGGTTCATAATAAATGTGATTTTGTGAAGAGAGTTGTGCATTATTGACTTTTCTGCAGTGAACAAATCAGAATTTTAAGCAAGCAGACTTTATTAAATGCAAGCAGTACATGCATAATATGCATATATTATTATTACAATACAGATCAATTGCACTGTCAATTTTTGTTATAGCTTACAGTAGTACAAAGTACAGTAATCATTGTACAACTGTATGCTATATAATACATTAATACTACGTAAAAACCAATCAAGTACCCAATGTTATGTTATTATAATATTTTGTTTAATATTATAAAAACTGAGGTTTATTTTTTATGCATGTCAACATTCTTAAATTAATATAAAATAATAAGGACAGTGATCGAGTTTCAACTGTCCAAATGGAGAAATATTGCATTAAGTAGGACTAAACTTCAAAAATCTCTTTCCGACTGGCTGAGTCGTAGTATTGTGTAAGCACTGGAAATATTAATATCAAATTCGCGTACTTCTATGTTGTCTCAACTCATTTACCAAATTCCTTTGAATCTGAGCTGAATTCAACGGCTCTTCTTCAGCCGATAATGTTCGTTCTGACCTAGGCCTTGAGAGTCTTCTTAATTCTATTGATGCGCTGTCAGAACCTGGTTCTGCATGCGGACGCCTAACATATATAGAACCCTGTCGTGTAGGTATTTCGTCTATGGTATAATCATCACCGGGGAATATTTTGATGTGTTTTGCATAATATAACACACCGCAATCTGCAAAGGCTGATGCTATCAGAAGACAAGCAGTGAGAATACTCACTATGTCTCCGAATTGTCCATTTTGAAGAATACATTTTTCTTTATCAAAGCTTTTGTAGTGACAGGTAGCATCTGAAAAATTAGTAAAACAATAAAATAATTTATTGAGGCTATTATTTGCAAACCCGACATATTCCAAAATTGTTGAAACATGAACCATGAATGTAATTTAGTAAAATAAGTATTTTTAGAAATCATTCTCAAACATGGCTTGATGACATACAAAATATCATTACAAAGTAATGTAAAACTAAAAATGCTTTTAAAATGTATATTTTTTACAAAATGAAATCCAAGATAAGTTTTTTAACCATTTTGGAATGAGCCCTAATTATAAATAACAGTGGCGGTTCTAGGTACTGGGCTAGGTGGGCTAAGCCCGACCTGCATTTTTCACCCAAAACTTTAGATGGCTGAATAAAAATGAACAGCAATTCGGCCGCTGAACAAAATAAATACATTTATAAGCGTAACTAACCTTTCCCAAATGAATATAATATCTTTGATTAAATTTTCCTCTGTCAATATAAGACAATGCCATGTCTACCTACAATAATATTCTCGATTGTGTTTTGTATTACAATTTCAAACTGAGCCGGCATAAAAAAAACAATAACCCTAAAAATACTTCATAGAGAACAGGCAACGTGACGTCAGTCTGGCAACACCTACGTATTAACGACGCAGGGGCTTGAGCTTTCTAGCCCGCAACCACAGATAATATCCTGCAATATTTATTTACACTAGAGCACAATCAAGCACGATTATATTTTTTTTGTATTTGTATGTACGGAAACGTCATCAAATGCACACGACTGTGTTTCAAATTAACTAGCTTTTGTCACTCGTTGGGGGCTAAAATGAATCTGCCCATACACAAATACCAATATCGTTGTATTGTATGAAAGTGACAGGTATTGAATCTCAGTGACAGCTCTGTATTGCTTTTTGTACTTGTTATTTTGACGAATTTAAGGTTATTATTTTATTATTTCTTACTTACATTAGCATTGATTTTATTATATAGTAATTTATGCTTTGCAGTAGTGTCGTAGTATTTGTTAATTTGCTTGTAGATTAATGTATAAGGTGAAGTGGAAGCATGCACAATTTCGTAAATAGTATACAATGCTTTGCTTTTCTCTAGCCCACCCAAGATTTTAGGTCAGGAACCGCCACTGATAAATAATATCCTCAATTGGTCATTATATCAACAAAAACTGACAAATTGTAATGATCAGGTACCTATACACATATAGATTAAATAATATGGAATTACCAGCAATGGCTTCATATATAAGCTTTCCAGGAACATGGACGACAATAGCCGTCACACAGAGTTCAAACATTATTGCTATTGCTTTATCAAATGGTGCGACAGATCGTAGTATTATCAGAAGATTTCCAACCAATCCCGAAGCTGCAACAATTAAACATATTGATGTTGTGAGTTTTCCTGATAAGAAATATACCTGACTAGTTAAAATAACGTTTCAGGTTTATCCATTTTGGCCAAACTGAAAATAACTACATGAAAAATTTGATTTCTATAATTTATGCGTCACTGGCAGATCCAGAAGATATGCCAGGGGTGGCCATTTGAAAATATAGATCCAACATAATAAAATTATAAATTAATAAATAAAAACAGTTTTATTTAAGAAATTAGCAAATGGTTTTTATTATTACAATAAAGCGCTTGTTAAAAATATTATAGCCGAAAGCAGTGCCTATGAAAATGTAGGGCTCAAGGCGGTTGCCCCTCGATACTTCTCAGATGGTAACCATGACCGCCATGGTCATCCCTCAGGATACCCCCATCGTTATTATGTATGAAATATAGAAATTGAAAACCTTTATTTGTGAGGGGAAACACTTATTTATTTTGTGATGTTAGTCAACCTATTCTTATATTTATTATTTTTATTAACAAATGAAACAAGCATAAGCAAATTTATTATATTATCCATCTTCTATTACCTCTTCAATAATAATAATATAAATTTACAATACCTATAAGAGCCGCCGTAAGGACAGTACCAGCCTGAAACAGTTTCCAGTGAATAGCACATTGGGAATTATCACAGGCACCTTCGGTGGCTAATGTTAGATTCTTTGAAAATTCAGAGATTTTGTTGTGGCAACTACAGTCTCCGAAAAACCTGAAATCATTTATATTGATTATATTATTATATGTAGATAGTGAGAAGCTTTTTACTGAATAAAATAGATTTCAGTATCGACAGAAGAAATTATGTCATTCTATGACTAAACACACAATAGCTTATATTTATAAATATTAATATATTTGAGGCGTCCAGTAACAAACACGGCCAAGTCAGTTTCACTTTATTTTAATAATATGTAATTTTCATAAAATTTAATGCGAATTAACTATAATAACTATGAAAAACCCAGATTGATTAATATTTAAACATTTTCTTGCTGGCAAACATCAGATATTGTAGAATCAATACTGATATATATATTTTTTAAATATTTATATCAGTTACTTACTTCACATCATTGATATAATAAATCTGCTTGCATCCAGCATGGCAGGGAGAAAAAAATGTCATGGTAGAGTTTTGCGGACACACTGGTTCAAACCGTTTGCTAGTAAGAGCACAATTGCATTGATGACTGCAGAAAGGACTCATCAGTTGGCCTTTATAATCTCCGCCGATAGGATTTTTTTCACAGTCAATGAATATATATGAAATATAAACGACTGCTACAAATAATGATATAATCACACTCCATCCGGCCAAGAATGTCGTCCTAGGCTTAAATTTTGCAATTATTAATCCTGATAGAAGAATCGAGAGAGCAACAATAGGCGGTTTGAGGATGTTTCTCAATAGCCTTGACGTCCAAGGATCTTGGAAACCGACACCGACTGTAGGAATGTAATACTGCGCTTCCATGTACTTTGGTTCCAACGCTTGAAAATTGTCCAAGGCCATAAACATAAAGACAGTCGAAAGAGTGTTAACGACAACAATTTTGTTACTGAACACTCTTTTGAAGGATGACCAAAATTCTGAAATGTGAAACAGTTTATGAAATATGAATTATTAGGTTTAGTTATAGTTAATTTGTAACTTCAAAATAGTATTAAGGTTAGGATTAGATGATTTGAAATAGTGAACAATTATGATATTATCATTGCTTCTTATGACAATTAATTATTTGGTCAATTACTAATCATTAACAGTCAGTAGATATTAACAGCTTAACGACCGCGGACGCGTATTTGAGTCTTTGAAAAACAAAGGTTGCTGGCCGGTGGACTCAAATATGCATATAGGTGAAGTATCTGGAAGCTAAGAAAATTAAATTTGGTAAAGATTTCTCAATTTGTTTACAAATTATAGTGAATTTAGTTAAATTACAATTTTTGCGAATTTTTCGCAAAATTGCCCGGCCGCCAGGTGAAATTTTATAAAAAAACGTGCGGTCGTTAAGCTGTTAATAATATGCTAGTCAAGGTAGGTCACATTAATGTATACAAGTTTGCAATGTAAAACTGTCAATTGTCTTATTCAATAGCAAAACTACTTACGTAGAATAATGAATTGAAATCTTTGGAGATTTTATATTTAGCAAGGTAAATTCAAAATAAGTAAAAGCATTGACGACTTTATATTCGAGCCATCAAAGTGTGCGAGATTATGAAACGTTTTTATTAATTAATTTTAGTTTTAATTTTTTAAATGTCCCAATTAGTTAACTTCTGGATCTCCACATTTTTTATTTTGTGTTGCAATATTCACAATAACTCACATAAAAAGGGAAGACATGAATATACATAAGAAATATATATGTAGCTATTATTTGCAAACCCGGTTCGTTCCAAAATTGGTGAAAGATGAACCACTTATGTAGTTTAATTAATAAAAACACATTTAACATATTTTTAGAAAGAAAATTCCAACCTGACTTGATAACATACAAAATATCATTACAAAGTAAAAATACTTTTGAAATATATATTATTTTACAAGATGAAATTCAAGATTCATTTTTCAACTATTTTTAAACAAGCAGGGATTGCAAGTAATAGTTTTATATGTTATCTTTACTGTTCAACTGGTCTTGACATATATATTACTAACTTTTTTTCGGGTGGTCCTCGTCATCATCGTTATGTATACTTTCCATTGAATTTCCAGTAGCGATATCGAGAATAGAAGCAGCAGTCTGATTGATCACTGCCCCTAACAGTTTAAAAGGGAACATTGCCACAAAAGTTCCTGAAATGATGAGCAATGTCCCGATCAACGGATATCCAATCCACCATAAATCTTCCTTGCGCATAAAATACCATGCTGCATATGATCCAAACTGAAAGGATGACATCCTTATTGAAACCGCTACAGCTGAAATTTAAAAACAAGATTTACAATATATGTACTTCGATATATTACCTATGAAACACCAATAAATCTGCAATATAATAATAAACGGGAGATTTTCATAAACATTTAATTCACATTAACATTTTCATTTATTAATTTTCAGTTTCTTACACGATTAAAAAAGACTAACAGAGCTGGAATATGTCAATATTGATGCAACTCTTGACAGATTAAAAATATTTCAATTTGGTATTATAATATGTAAAGATTTCTATACATTCAATATTCGGTTTTGGTTAATTGTCAATACCAAAATATCAGTATTTTTACATTTTCAAAACTGATATTTTGGTATTGAAAAAACACAATGAACACTGAGATCCCACTGTCAGCAATATCTAATTGTAGCTGCGTGCAATGTTTTTCAAACAGTCTACTAAAATATTATAGGTAACCAAAGCAAAACCCTTTATTTTATTTACATTTAATATAATGCATCTCTTAATAAATGTTATATAAAATTGGCAATAAATTACGGTAATATGCATACTTTTGGTTTTATGTTAAATAAATGCATTTACATGACATATCACTAACCTTTTAGCTGCCGTAGATAGTTAATAGTAATTACCTAGCACGCCGGCTATAATTTGCAACTATTAATTTAATTAGTTATTGACAAGATAACCCGTCTCTGGCGTGTTGAGCACGAAAAATTTTACGAGATATCTCGTCTGTGGCAGTCATCGAGTTAATGTAAAAAGATCTTTTATTGTCTGCTCGGTTTTATTTTTAAAATACACCCATACCTCGCTTTACGGCCTAGATATGTTCCACGAAACTTGATCGCAAAGCGAAAAACCGTATAAGGAATCAATTATTCTAATAAAAATTCATATAAATTCAATGGGATCGGTTCCAAATTTTTAAAATATTTAACATGGTTTATCATTCAAAATGCATTTTATCTTTTTATTTCATTTAAATCAAAAATACATGAAACAAAAATGAAACAACTTCATGCTACATATAATATGTGTATGTATACATACATATTTATTTTTTTAAATGGCTTTAATCTGAAGACGATGAAGAAATGGTAACCTTAAAATCACCCGCAGCATTTGCACCAAGCAGCAAAGTTAATCGTTCTTTAGACACCTAATAACCAGGCGCAGATTTTTCGGTTTTTGAAATGTACGTGCGATCAGGCATTTGCTTCCAATAAAGCCCTGTTTCATCTACGTTAAACACTTGTTCAGGTTTATAACCACCTCTTTCAATAATTCTTTTTTATCGCAAATAGTTTGAATGGTAGATTTCGCAAGATTGCCTTGCAAATTTCAACAATTGTCTCTCTATACGACGTAATACTTCTAGTTTAGTTTCTAGCGTGACTGATTTTCGGCATCTCTTTTTATCAGTCTCCGAAGTCGATAATTTTTTCGGTGGCATTTTGCCTACAAAATAATGAAATTATAAAATAAGTAAAAGAAATAATTGTACATACATACATATGTACTTACGTACCAAAAATGTCCCTAATTGTTTCCAATTTTTCCAGTTAATGTGTAACAATCAGTAATCAATATGTATGTACATAAAACACAAGATCGACATCGAAAAAAAGTGTTTTTTGCCGTTATAGCGAAACATTTTAGGCCGAAAATCGAAAACGTGCCTTAATTGAAGAGGGCCGTTGTAGCGAAATGCCGTATAAAGAGCGTCCGTATAGCGAGGTATGGGTGTATGGAATAGTTAACCTTTTCACACCTCATATGTATTAAAATGCACTCACCCAAATATACAGGACTGTTACTTTCTTCAACATTGTCATCGATATATGAAAATCCGTGAGCATGGAATGAAGCATTACCAAGACCTATGAAAATCTGAAGAATGAAAAGAACAACTAATGTTGTAAAACAAAATTCTTTCTCGTCAGGAACAATCTCCAAGTGGCTTGAAGTCATGTTGCTTTCCTTGCATAGATTCGGAACTGAAATGAAACAATGTTTCGTAATACAATATATCAGATACAATTTCATTACTTAAAGTTGTTAGCTTGAGAGGCATGAGAGTGTAGATCAGTGGAGGGGAACCTGCGGCCTTTTGACTTCCATATATATTCCATAAAACAATATTTGCCACTGGTGACCCACATACATTTCATAGTGGATTTTTCGCAGACGATTGACAATAAACACTTGCAGACTGGTGCCGGTCTGTGAACAATAGGTTGAAGAACACTGATATAGACTAAAGGTGCTTTTCTTCAATTGGAACCAAATTACAAAACAATATTTTGGATAGCATAGCAATAAGTACTCGATTAAGTAAGTAAGTGCCGCCTGTGTGGTTGAGTGGTCAACGTCGTTGACTACCGCTATGGAGGTCACGGGTTCAAATCCCAGTACGGGCAATTTTATAAATTGATTTTTCAATCGATTTATGAATTTCTGTTTGCAAGCATGGATGTATGTGATGTCTTGAATTCCCCTCCTCCCACCCATCCTATTCTATGAACGGGCATATCGAGAGCGATTAGCTGACCACTAATCCTGCCCTAGCCTTTTCTTTCTATTCCCTACTCTCTTTGGAAAAAGAGAGGTTGAGCAACTGAGTAACAAGCAGTTCTCGTAGAAACACTTCTGTTGAGATAAACTCCATTAGGAGTCCATATGCTCCACATTGGGAGCGGACATGGTTTTAAAAAATAAAATATATATATATATATATATCGACTGTGGAAAGGAAAAAGGACGTAACCCACACATATCAAATTTTACAGGAGGCGCTAAAAACGTGTTTTGATGATTTTGTGACATATGCAAATTATGAATTATACAAAACCCCGAAGTGCACGGAGACTTTTAAACTGGTGTTTAATTGGCATAATCTAATATTAATTAAAGAAATTGTCTAGGAAAAACTTTTATAAAAAGTACTCGATTGATATTTAAAAAGCATAGGTAATTTCGAACCACTCCATATAGAATTTATTTTTGCACATTCTGTTATATTATGTAATATTATGCATGTAACTGAGTTGAAATTTCTTACCAATTGGTGATAGAACCCCAGAGAAATTTGTTTCCGATTTGTGTTCCAAATATGGAATCATGACTAGAAAGCAAGCAACGCCTTGAAGACATGTGATACCGCCGAGCCAGGCAGCTCTGTGGATTCTATTTCCCCAGTGGGCGATTGCCATTCCAAACAGGAACAAGAAGAGGTTGTGGGAGACCAGCAACCAATCTGTTGATAAGAATAAAACATACAAAATATTTATTTGCATTCATAGTAAAGCATCTAAGAAGAAATGTATATCGGTTAAAACTGAATACTCTATTCAACCAAGTTCAACAATTGAATTTTGAATTACATATTTTTCCCCGATCACAATTGACGAATCTTTCTGAAACAATTTCACATGAAACAAAAAAAAAACATAATTGATCAACATCGATGGTTTAATGTTATTTTTTTTTAACTAAGGCATTTCTCTACTCAGCGACAAGCTGCTACTCCAGGGCCCAAAATTTTTAGAATGAATTAAGAAGCGTCAGTGTCAAAAGAAATTCATTGAACAATGTCTCCCGAAATATTGACTATTAGATAGCAATTGTTTAAGTAGCCAAATTCTTTGAAAATTCAATAATTTTCAGTACTGCCAACAGCCAAAAAAAAGTAACTTTTTTCAATATTCATATATCAATATTGCAAGTCAATAGCAAACGATGCTGGATTATCAGGGAGTGGGTTGATTATCATGTCATTTCGCTAAGCAGTATTTTATAGCTTCAAATAAAATTTTAAATACCTTAGATTCAATAAGTTTTAATCTACCAAAAGTTACACAGTATCATTCCAACTTTTCACACATTGAGTCTAAAATACGTGTCTATATACAAACCTATAACGACCGATGGGTATTGAAATATCTCTCCAGCGTGCATGGCAGTTGCTGCAAAATATGCTTGAAGAGAGCCTTGACATATTCCAAGAAAGACGTAGGCCACTAAAAATACTTTGGGTGTAGCGAATTTGTGGAACCATTGTGGAAGACAGCACGGAAGCACGGTTATTCCACAGTCAATTGTACCTGAAAATAAAAAAAAAAGAAAAAATTAGCCTCACGACAATTTTATCATTTAAATTATATTTTTTGTCTGCTTTCCTCAGCAGATTGATATCTACACAAAAAATAAATACAAAAAAGGTGTAGCCTCAGCACATATTCGGTATTCGTTCACATTTTGTAGATCAAAAATTACTCCTATCACATTAAGAGCCCCTAATGAAACTCCAATGAACCAGTCCATGCGTTCACAAAGTATATCTGGTGGTCAGCAACCAATAGCACAATATTCATTAACAGAATGGTATACAAAACAGTCTGAAAATGGGATAACAATAGATTAATGTCACTTTACCTGCCATTATATTGTTAACAGGTGCAGTGAACTCTGGTAATTGAGTTGAGTCATTTCTCAGTAATGATGTAGGTCTAACCATCTTGTATTTTAGGCTGATATCAGATAATAGATAGTGACAGTCTAATTTAACAGTCGAAACAAAATTATTTTTCTACACACATTGTCAGCAAAACACTAAGTGAACAATTGGCAAATTCTTCGATGTCATAGAATTCACTCCGAAGATGTGATTAAAATGATAATGTATGTATGACTCATGAAAAGTATTGTTTTATTATCACAAATAATATAAAACACTTTTTCACTAAATCATTTTCACACATATGATTTACCAATAACTTAAGGTTTAAAATTGAGCCATTATTAATCACTATTAAAAAAAATAAGAAACACGTTGAAAATGAGAGATGCCGTTCGCTAAAAGAAATATTTTGGACCCTAGTTAAATATTACTATAAATAATGAGCTACACTATTTTTTATTCTAAAAATTCGACCAACACACCCATGTGTCGCACTATAAAAAATGGAAACAAACCTGCAGCAATTTTTATGATAAAAAGATTAGATTAGACAAGATACCAAAGGCATGATAATTATCTAGTAGGGAAAAATTTAAGTTCAGTTTCCAACCTTTTATAGTGTCATCTGTATCTATACTGTGAAAATATAATAACAGTATGTATTTTATCAAAAAATATATTATAAAAATAACAATTTTGTTTAAATTATTAGATGGCGATCTAATTATAAATATGCAAAAAACTTTATTATTCTAAATTGTGATACAAAAAATATAAAAAAAACCTTTCCAGCATTCATATCATAGATCTACAAGTTGGCTGTTGATTGTCGTTGTGATTGGATTGGATAGAAATTGGATTCTGGGTGAAAAGTATAGCAAATCGAGGATTTCGAATTCGTCGGTGAGCTAAAAAAAAAAACGAGTTTCTGTGACAATCTGAGGAAAAAGTATACCAAATCGTAGATTTCAAATTGCTCGGTGAGAAAAAATGAGTTACGGAGACAATTGAGGAGGGCCGCGGATTATTTTTATTAGATTTAGGGGGCCGTGGAACGAAAAAGGTTGGGAAGCACTGCAGTAGGTGATATTATAGCTTTTTAATATAGGCATTGTTACATTGTACTTGCGTATGTTTTAGAAATGTGTGAAATTTTTAAAAACCTGATTTATTCTTACTGCCATTTCACAGCCAATTATTGAAAGCGATGAATCTTAGGTGCCTCAAAATAGCTCAGGGATGGTGAACCTATGGCACGCGAGACGATTTTGCACGGCATGCGAATGTTTTATTATGAAGAGAAAAAAGTAATAATACAAAGAATTCAAAAAAGTTTTATAAATAGTATACAAAAAGTTCAAAGCATTTGAATTTAGTTAAAATTTTTTTTAAACGTGATATAATGATCAGAAATTTCAAGTATACTAACTGTATAACTGTAGATTTCTAACCTAAATAAATACATGATGACTCTAGTAATTCATGAAAACCGGATGTAGGAAAAATAATAGAACAATTTAAAAATGCTTTAAAAGTAGCAATAGAAATATTTTCAGGAAGGTTTGTTCAGTTTCGACAACTTGTAGAAACTAAAAGATCTATTGCTCATCCAAACACATATACTTATCAACAGTTAAACTTGACAATGTTTGAATTCATGGAATTAGATGATTGGTAGAGTGGACAGAAAAATTCAAAGATTTAAGAATTATTTTGGAAGAAATTGAGCGAGATAGATTCGTTAGACCAGTCCAGAGGAATGCCGAAAATGAAGTACTAACAACTTAGCAATCCATCCCGGAAAAATTTTCTTGTCTTAAAAAAATAGCAATGGGCATTTTAACATTTTTTTCATAGACTTATTCCTGTGAATCATTATTCTCTTCAATGAACTGACATTATCAGACATAATCAGACATGAATCAGACATAAGAAGTAGACTAACAGACGAAAGTAGTACGTATTGTATTATATTAAAAACTACCAATTATGAACCCGATATAAAACATTTGGCATCCAGCATCCAACAAAAAAATCTCACTAATAAGTCATGTGTCATTAAGTCATTAAGGCACTTTTTATTTCCATGGCATGTGGCACGTGACATATTATTATATTGAAGAAAAAAAATTGGCACTCAGGCTCAAAAAGGTTCGCCACCACTGATTTAACTTATAAAGCGTTGAAAAGATTTTCATCCGGCCCTCCAAAACCTCTGAATTTTTATATATAAATTATTCATATAAGAAATATAAATTTTCATGATTTGGTTGTGAATTCACAAAAACTACTTAATTCAAATCATCAATTGGGATAGGTGACCAAAGTGAAGGAAGTTAGATATAAAATGTGTTGTTGGAGGCTATTATTTATTTGGATCCTTGGCTTATATCATAGATCAGTGCTTTCCAACCTTTTCCATGTCACGGACCCTTAAATCTGAAAACAATAATCTGCGGACCCCGAATTTTTTTTATTTCAAATTTCAAATTTTATCACAAAGAATGTTGAGAGAATGAAAATTTTGATGCGAAAAACCTGCGGACCCCCAGTTGGGAAGCGCTGTCATAGATGACCCTTATATTTTAAATTACGTTTTCAAGGTTTATTTGTATTATACATGAAATTTTACGACGCTTTTGTTATCCGAAAAACAGGGCCTCCAAATTTGAATGCGCCTAGTGCCTCACAGAGGCATAATCTCTCACTGAATATATCACTAAGAGTTTGAAAATGCTGACTTCATATCATTTCATCATTCATGAATTATTATTTTAAGAAGATGTTACATAATGCAACCTTATAATAACTTAGAAATACAGTGCTTAAACTCGTTATTACGACAATTTTACAATAAGAATGCTAAGTGGTGCAAAAAAAAACGAAAGCTCGTCATATATAATTTACTTCCACTCAACATATTGGGTGTTAGTTACGATGCACTGTCTAAAGCAGGGGTGGTCTTGAAAGAGCTCGGAGGGGTACGCGCGAGCCTCTTGTTATATTAGGAAAAAATATTCTTAAATAAAATCAGCACCTAACTGCAATTTCTGACGTAGGTATAAGGCGATTGTTCCAGTAGTCAGCCAGTTAAGGGACGGGTGTTTTTTCGAAAGAAATATTGAATTAATGAATACATGTTTTTTTTCCATTGTTATTTTATAAAACAGGTACCAAATAATGTAATCAAGTGAAAATAAAAACGGATAATATCGTTCCACACATAAAATAAGAACAGTTTTCAGAAAAATGGCAAAAAATCCAGTACTATAGGAATAGTCACTCTATATGTAATATTATATATTATGACAGTTTACGTATAACGTTTGAAACACGGAGTTGGAGCAAAAAGAAAAGTTATTTTTTCTTCGTCAATATTGCAATCTAAGGCAGCGTTTCTCAACCGTGGTCCACGGGGCTACCTTATTATATCACAATGTATTATGATGGAGTTGGAGGTCACCAAGTCGAGATTCTACCAATTCGTCACTTTTTTCGCCAGCGATCAAGCCGAAATACCGGATCAAAAAAAGGGTGCGGGATTGGATGCAGTACATGCAACTAAGCATTTGGCGGATCCAGAAATAGTTCAAGGAAGGGGCCATTCAATTCGAAAATAAACATCATACAAAAATAATACATTAAAAAATAGATGTTTTAAAAATAATATATCTATATAAAAGTAGTCAATACATAATTAAGTATGTATTCTATAAAACATCGTAAACTAAACAATTAAAGATCCCATTAAACAATAAAGTTTTAATAAAGTATAAAAATGGAGAAAAAAAAATCTCCTCAGGAGGGGGCCATGGCCCCCATGCTCCTTGGATCCGCCAATGCAACCAAGTATTAAGAGAGAGAAAATCACTTCTGCAGAAAATTTTAAGCACGAATAACATTGTTACGCTGTGGAATACATCCAACAAGAAGATTGTGAAGCCATAGCAGGTTGTGGTGGGTATGAGTACCATAAGGTTTTTCTCAGTCACTCTTCCAGAGTCTCGAAAAACTTACTAATATGGGTAAGGGGGCCGCGGACTCAAAAAGATTGATAAACTATTATCTAATGCATAGGTTCCCAAGCTTTTTCGGTTGGCGACCCCTTTTTATAAAAGCCATGTGACTAGGGGACCCCCGAGGAATTTGAAATCCTCGATTTGCTATACTTTTTCCCTGGATTGTCTCCGACACTCCTTTTTTTTTTAGCTCACCGAGGAATTTGAAATCCTCGATTTGCTATTTTTTTCCCCGGATTATCTCCGAAAGTTCTTTTTTTTTAAACTCACCGAGGAATTTGAAATCCTCGATTTACTATACTTTTTCCCCGGATTGTCTCTGAAACTCCTTTTGTTGTTCAAATGGAAAAAAAGTTGGCGACCCCCCGGAAACGGGAAAGCCCTTTGCGACCCCCAGGTTAGGAACCCGTGATCTAATAATGTATTATATGTAATTATCTAGATTTTTTAGATATAACAATTATTTTACGGTATATATCGTTTTGTTACATAACATATATGAAGTAAAATTTGATTGCTTTAATTGTTGAGTAAAATTATATAAAGTGATGAAAAAAAATCCACCCATTCCCCAGAACACCGAGAAAAGCGTTGAGATTAAGCGAGCCCTTTGTTGAAGTATATAAGTCCACCGCTGGACTAAGGTTGTTAATATGCACAATAAGTCGCATTATTGATTTAAATATCTTGGACATCAAACGCTTATTTATTAATACCAGTATTAAATACCTAAGTGGTTTTGACTGTTTGTAAAAGGTCAAGTGTACAGTGTATGCTCAAATAATTATATAACATTATTTAGGAAAGGTGAGTCATCACTACCGCGCGTAGATATTACATAATAAAATACAACACTTCTATATGTCGATAAAGCATACACTGTAACACTTCCCAGTGGCATAGCTAAGGACGAACCGTCACGCTCCGGCCGGCACTTTTGGTTGCTGGCGTAGTAATTAAATCAAATTGTATCCACTTGGGCCTCGTATAACACGGTTGATAAATTGTGGCATATTTTTGTATAACACGTTTAACATAACACGGTTTCAAAAAAAATAAAAAAAATAACATGTTTGATTTTATACGCCCATGGATCACGCCATGACAAATTATACTGGACATGTCGGGATTTGTCAATTTTGATGCAATTTTTTCTATCCTATAAATCCTATAATGGAAAGAAGTTTGAACTTCGAGAAGGAATTACAAAATATTTTGGCCCCTTATCACAAAATACGTAAAGATGTATACGCTAAAAGCAGACAATCGCTTATTACAGAATTTTAAAGGCTAAATCCATTTTTTAAAAACCATTTCGCGGAATTTTTAGATTTAACTCACGGTGCATCGGTTAGGAACCACTGCTCTATTGTCTATGGCGTGATGGCACAAGGTATAACTGTGTGGCCTGCGGCGGGTCGACAACTAACTATTATTCGATTTAGACATTTTAATTGTGATGATCTCGATATTGGCAATTTTATTCCTTGTTCAACCAGAGTATAATTTCACCATGGTTTCATTATTTTAACATTGGTTTCACCAAAATATGATTTTCATTGTTTTTTTGTTGCTCTGGCACTGCATTTAACTATCAGCATCTTTGGATACTGTGTCTTATAATTTCAAAATATTTTTATGATTTTTCTTTTTTACGGAATTATAATTAGTTAATGGTACCTACTATTCTATTAATTTAATTGATCTACTGTTTTTATTATTCTATATGCGACCCTCGGATAAATTGAATTAAGCTTATAACACGGTTCTTTGACTACTTAAGATTTGACAGCTCGGATTTTATTTGAATTTAATGGGCACGGTGTTTACCAGCGAATGGAATATTTCGCACAGGAAATTATTCCAATCAACAACAAAAAACTTTGGTGAAACAACTGAAATCTTTTAAGATTTTGTTTCCACCAATCTTGGACTGGTCCAGTAGTGATGCATAATTTACATTCAATATTTTTATTTATGACTGCGCACTTTTCTTTGTTTAGATTTTCATATATATTATTTTAAACAAAGCACGACTTTATCTTCGGATATTGATATAATCATAGTAAGTGAGCATTTTGTCGGCTGGCATGATGATGCTGATAAGATTAGGAAATATACGTGTCTACTGTCTATATGAAATCGATAATCGATTTTTTCGTATTTAATAATATTAAATGTATGACCTACTCAAACCCTCAATCTCGATGATGTGTTATTTTGTTGATTATCTCTAATACATTTTATAGAAGAAGTCGTGTCAGTTTTTTTTTCCAAAATTATACCAGTATGTCCCCAACGATCGTAAAGATGACATACGTTATCAATGTGATAATAAATACATGCCATAACTCAATAAGTCACTTTGACATATTATATGACCGTACAGTAGAGGTCTGCACGGGCCGAAATTTTATAAAATTACCCGGTCCGAGCCCGAAATACTCGGACCCGACCCGGCCCGGGCCCGAGTCTTATACCACAATTGTTACCCGAACCCGACCCGAAGCCCGGATTTATACTCAACAGACCGAAAAAACCCGTTTTTTACAAATTTACAACAATTTACGATTCTCTATAGAACTAGTAATAATTAAAATCATCATAGCTGATTTATGACACGAACAAAGTCTGAAATTTTTCTGAAGAAAAAAAATCTTTAACCGAGCCCAACCCGAGCCCGAACTTCAATTGCGCATACCCGCCCGAACCCGGCCCGGGCCCGTGCAGACCTCTACTGTACAGGTATTTTGTAGATGGTACATTAGTATGACCTTCCCACAATGAAACATGCGTATAATTTTATACTGTAACCAGAGCCGGCGCTAGACATTTGGCCGTCCCAGGCAATATTGTATTTATCCGCTCTAATTAAAACAGGGGTTACCAACTCCGTGCCCGCGGGCGCCATGGCGCCCACCGACTGATTCGGATGCGCACGCAAACTAATTTATCAAATCGTTAAATTCCTAGGATTTTGGATCTCAAAATACTTGGAAGAGCTAAAAAAAACGAGTCACGCTGATAATTTGGGCAAATAGGTAAATTCGTTATAGGGTTTTGAGATTTTCAAATTCCTCGAAGAGATAAAAAAAAAACAAGTCACGGTGATATTTTGGGCAAATCGGTAAATTCCTGGGTTTTGAGATTTTGAAAAAAATGTGGTGCTCGCCGGCCTACCAATATTTTAGATTGCGCTCTGGGGTCCAAAAAGGTTGGTAGCCCCATAATTAAAACAAGCTGGCTGCGAGGACGAGTGGTCAACTTCGTTGGATTCGGTTACGAGTTCATTGATTCGAATCCTAGTAAGATCATTTTTTATCATTGATTTATGATGGGTCTTTGTGCAAAGACCTTGATTTGTGTGATGTCTTCAACTCCCTCCCACCCATACTATTCTAAAAATGGGCGTAGCGAGAGCGATTAGCTAATCATTAGTTCTGTACTTGTCTTATAATTCTATCTCTACTATTTTTTGAAAAAAGAGGAGTTGAACAACTGAGTAACGAGTAATTCTTAAGTAACACTTATGTTGAGATAAACTTCATTAGGAGTCCACATTGAGAGCGGACATGATACAAAGTTATAAAATGTTGCCAGTGCTACAAGGTTCTAACTGAAATTTGTATGAAAGCACAGGTGATTCAAAAAATAGACTTACGTTTTTAAATATTAAAATAAAAATAATTCTATGGAAGATAATGTGATCATTATTATTGGAGAATATTTATAAAAAAAATGTAAGATATATAGGAAAAGTCTTAAGGAGGAGTATTTTGTTCGTAATTTGTGTTTGATACCATTAATGTAATAAGTTAATATTGTAAACTTTAATAATACCACACTGCAAGAATACAAAACATCATAATAGTACAAAAATAACACCATTGTGTTGAAGAATAAAAATAATTGATCAAAATCAGATAATTGAAAAAAAATATAGGAATAAAATCATCAAAATATAAAAGATATTATTCAACCTATGTACATTCACACAAGTTTTGTCACTAACGACCCGGGTTTCGCCTTTCGGCATCTTCAGGAGTTCAAATTGAAACCACAGATATCTTGCGACGCGCACATAGAACTACGGCTTATTGAAAATTTAAGCAAAATTTCGATTTCATATTAATACAGCATATAGATAATGCTACGCTTAAGACTGCCTCATTATTACTTTAGTTTGGCCAGAAGTCGACACTTAGAACTTTCTTAGTACTCAGCTCGCGATTTGGCAGCCTCTTCGGATTTACCGCTACATGCGGTCGCCTTCTACGCTTGCAAGTAACGCCGGCACTGACTGCAACAACGATTAAAGTTATTTTAAAACCAATTATAAATATAACTGCAATCACAATTGTCAGCAACTTCCTGTTGTATATCGAAATCATATATCTACTTGTTTTAAGTAACTGAAACTGGCTAATTTAGAATTTTCATCAAAGTATTCTGTTGATAAGATAATCTTACATTCATTTCAGGTTATACAGGTCACAGGCGCTTTCGTATGAGATTGGGTAAAATGTATGCTTTCCGACAAGAGAAAATTTGTGTAAACAAGGTGTGTAAGAGTTTTTTTTCGTTTCAAAGAACGTTGGATGGTGTTTGATCTTTAAATCGAGAAAGAACTATTTATTACACACCTCGTTACCCATATTTAATATAATATACAACCAATCAATCGCATGTTAAGGTGCATGTGTGGAGCCGAATATTCCCCAAGATATATTAGTTGCTTGTTATCTTATAATTAATAAAATAATAATAAAACATGATAGAATAAATGAGTGTTTTTTTAATGATAAAATAATATTAACGTAATTGATATTGAAAAACTACGTATTTATTCAATTATTCGGTCAGGCAACAAAAGGGGTGATCTGTGTGTGACGGACATTTTTCCACTACAGAGTTGCCACAAAGATACATGGACTGAGCAATAATTTTAATATATTAATAGACATCGACAATCTTACAAGCTGTATAAAGTAACACTTCAGTTAAACACCCTTTATCATTAATTAATATTGCCGCGTGTTAAATATTCAAAATGTCAACATTTGCAAGATTTGAAAGATTTTGCCCTGATGACCGTAGAATTGATCAGTATAAATTCTACAATAATTTCGATCATATGCACTGAAAGTTCTCCGATTAAAAATGATAATCCATTTGATAAATTAACTTCAACTCAAATTTTAATAAAATATAAAACTAATGGTGTTTTTTTTATCAAATCGTAGTTTCTTGTTATAAAAATGAGTAGCGATTTGTTCGTAATCGTTAGCTATTAATTTAATTTCAAGAAGACCAATTATAATAAAAAAATAAAATTGATAACGTTTTTATTCAACTGGTTACAACTGGAAAAGACCGATGGTAACATATATTGTATACTGGTACGTAACCATACAATAATATAATACACCAATAGAATGTCAACAAATGAGTCGCCAATGCAAATTTGGATTACGTAAATAGTATGTCAAAAAATATTGACCATTTGTAAGTAATTTATAAATGATTGATCTCCAATTTATATATTCAGATACAAAAAGTGCACTATTGCAGTCTAAAGATTGTGTGCTTGATATTGAGTCAATTGCAACGTTTTTCTCGCTTCCTGAACAGTTGAGTTTTCTTGACATATGACCTTTTGCACAGTATAAGCGACGATAATATCAAAAATAAACACACGTAATAAAATCAATACGAATGAATAAAAATGCATTTTTACTCAAATGCCAGTAAAGTGAGGAAAATATCCGTCAAAGATAACCAATACGATTAAGTATAATTATAGATTTTGCGCCGTGAGAACATATCTATCTATCTATACGTCATGAACATGATAATGTGATATTTAAAATATTCACCCTGAATGTAATGTCAGGCTGTGGAGTCACAATCAGTCCTTCTTACTCCATAACATCTTATTATTTACACCTTAACTAAACAATTAAATATATAAAAATGACTGTCGATCAGATTTTGTAAAATACCTGCCATCAAAAACCTATGTGCTTGAAAACACTCCGCGGCAGATAGGTACGCCACTCAGTTATATATGCCGTATATATACCCTCTGCCATTATCGTAGAAAATAGCGTAAAAAATATATTGGAGATTCATATCTTAAAAAAATGTTGAAATAGTTTCTGACAAATGGAAAATTAATGGAATTTGTAGAAAAAATAATAAGTTAGCATTACAAAAATCAAATACCTACATTAAGTAATGCATGAATGAATGAATAATGCGTTTTAGTTTAGGTGCGATTATTATTTATTGAAAAAAAATAGGAGGGCACTGCTTGAGCACGCCATTGGCTCCCTGTTCATTTTTTACGTGTCAATTTTATTGGAATATAATAATAAGGCATATTTAAATCAACTGGGATGTTTTGAAAATTTTAGCTTGATTTTATTAATTACACGATTTTTTGTAAATAAGTCATTCAATAATTTGTCTTAATTATAGGTGTCGCTGTAGACCGCTACACTCACCTTTAAATTTAAAAATTCACACAAAAAATGAAATGCTTTTTCGATGTGTTATTTCGATGTGAAATAGTAGAAGTAGTGAAAACTTTGTAAATTTTCACTTGATTTTTTTTTCTAGTCCAAGGTACGGTAAATTACAATACAGTAAAACCCCCATTTACGCGAACGTTGAGACCGCGTGATTGGGAATCGCGTAATTGGGGGAGTGAATCTCATACAAAATTAGGGGTTACGTTTTTTTTGCGAAAAATGCAAAACTGCCAAAACTAAGAATGAATAAAAATAATTATATGGACGAAATATGTAGGTACCTAGTGGTAAAATGAATAGCGCTCGCCATCGTTTGACCGTATGCAATATGCACCACACAGACAGCCGCCCGGTTGTGTGTACAGCAGCAACGACAGTGGAATACGACCGCGCATATGGCGGATTTGCGGCGAATATTTCTGCTCGGCGCATAATTTGAGATAGCATAATTGGGGGTTCCACTGTACGTACATATTATGTTACAGAGTATGAACATGGGTGAAAATATGCAGGCAGTGTTTATATTTTCCTATGAGAACTGCTTGTTCACCAGTTGCTCAATGTTTATTTCTTCGAACAGAGTAGTTATAGAAAAATAGAGCTAAAGCAAGACGAGTGATTAGTTAATCTCTTTCGCTATACGGCGTATACATTCGGCAAAGTTTAAATCAACAGCACTGGTTTATACAGTAAATAATATCGTTTCAAACATTGTTTCTAACTAAATTCAAGACAAACTATTTTAGTTGAGCTGCAATAAGTGACAGTCGTACATAATTATTAATTTTATTTAATATTGATCTAAGCTTTGTAAAATATCATACGTCATGTCATTGTAGCTCTAAATGAGATCAACACAATTTTATTTGTTCGCTATGCCCATATTGCAACTAATCTTTCAATCATATTGACGTTCGTCCCATGGACGTTATATATCAGGGTTTTCCAAACTGTTCATGCGATGAAACACTTCGCGAAACCATAAATTTAGTTCAGTGATGCTTGTATACAAAATTCTTCAGTAAACGAATTCTCCGCATAGAAACCTGCGCATACCAATTATTCCCGATTATATTCCACAATATTAACTTACCATAATGTGTTCTATTGTGCTTACATATTTCAGCAATTAAAATATGTTTTAAAATATTATAATACATACACTAAAATCTTTTTTACAAGATTTTGTAATGACACGGTCCAAAAAAGACGAATACACATTTTTGCACGTTTTATTTGTTCTTACACGATTTTCAGAAATAATTATATCACAGTGGAACCCCCATTTACACTACCCCGAATTACTCGCTAGCTTGAAATATTAGCCGCAAATCCCCCAATTGTACTGTCGCATTCCATAGTCGTTGATACGAGACGGTCGTCTATGCGACGCATACAGTCAAATGTTGGCTAGCGTCTGTGTATTCAACACGTGCCAGGCTATACACGTATAGCCTGGCGACTGTGTATGTGTTGGATAATGGCGCGCTTTGCATTTTATCACTTAGTAACTAAATATTTCGTCCATATTTTTTTATTTTGAAAAACTATGGGAAATCTTAGTTTTGCATTTTTTGCGGAAAAAAACCAAATCCCTAATTCTATATGAGATTCACTCCCCCAATTACACAACCCCGAATTACACTGTCACGACTTTAGTGTAAATGGGGGTTTTACTGTATTTTCAATTTCGTTCGTTATTGCGTCCCGGTGTTCAATAAACGGTATCGAATTGCATACGGTGTAGATCAGAAATGCCCAACCTGCGGCCCAATTGAAGTTTTTAACTGTCTATATTTTGTTTTTTAATCTATAATCGTATTTGTAATTGATTTTATTTATGACTGGAAAAGAATTGAAAATAAGAAAAAAAGAAGAAGAAAACAGAAAGTTCCAAAGTGAACGGGAAGATTTATAGTTTTTCGTTCTAATAAACCAATCTAATGGACTCATCTTCGATTTTTCCATGTATTTTATCATTTTTTACGCGGTTTTTGGTGAGAATTTTTTACCGTGTAAAAAAATGTTGGATGTATGTTAAATATAAACAGAAATAATCGATATGCGAGGTTTTCTTATCCAGCGATTTCGTGTACGGAATAATCCGTTCACCATCAATTTAAACGCAACACCTTTTTTAGTTTGTATGGTAGCTAATCAATGAAACAAAAAAACATTATCAATGAAACAATAAAAAATAGAAAAACAATAGTTTAGAACATTCAAATATAAAGTAAAGTAAAGTTCTTAAGGACTAGAATAATAATAGTTTCGGGTCGTTGAATAACAAATCTTTTTGATATCAGGCACAATATTGCAAAGTTGAATTCTTAAAATATATGCCATGGTATCGAGACTATTCTTGGCTATGGTATCCAATCCCGTGATACCGCCCAATTTTCTGATCCCAAAATCCCGGGACTGACATGGTTGCGATCCCAGGATTTCGGGATTGGGAAATCTTGAGCAAATCCCGAAAACTGATAGAATTTTGGAAAAAAATCGACTCTCGGAGATAAGCTTGAAAAAAGTATAGCTTAACGAGGATTTCAAATTCCTAGGTGAGCTAAAAAAATAAAACGAGGTTTGGAGATTTCAAATTCCTCGGTGAGCTAATCCCAATACCGGGATCCCGGGATTGAACATTAATCAATCCCGAAATCCCGGGATTGGATACCCTATTCCTGACCTTAACATTTAATTAAGTTAATGGAAGTAATACAATAATAACTAGTTTTAACACACCGGAGTAATCTCCAAGCGTTCCAGGTTTTAGCAGTACACCTATTCATGTATCACGGAACTATTTTGAGAAGCCCTGTGTTAGTCTATCAAATCAACTTTATTCTTTCGCTGTCCGGAATAGTTCTCTTCACTTTAATGTGAGTGACTCTCTAAAGAGCGAAACACGTGTTACTGATTTTAATACTAGGGTTGCCAATCCCGGGATCCCGATCAATGTGGCAATCCAGTAACTTCAGGATATCGCTAATATCAATTCCGGGATTTCGGGATTCAATATAACAAGCAAAAAAAAATCAAAATACTTTTACTGATCACCCGATGTACTACTATATTTATTAATAAAATAGTTACTGATGGTGTATCTCATTATGTTGTTATTATTTTTTCATTATACATACATAATAAATTAATTAATTGTGCACTAACTTCCTCTCATATTTTTAACAAAATTATAAAATTCATAGATACGGGCACGTAAGTGAACCTCTGTAATAAAATTGATGATATTTTCACTGTTCAATTGTTGAATTTTTTATTTAAAAAGCTTACATATTTGAAATTAACTCTTTTGGTATTTACACGTATATTATTGTTTCTTTTTTCTTTTATTGAAAAAGTCACTGCGGCGTGCTTAAGCACGCCACTGGCTCCATGTTCATTTTTTCAGATAAGTGTTATTGGAATAGAATAATAAGGAGTTCTTAACTCAACTGTGATGTTTTGAAAATTCTATTAAGCTAGATTTTATCAAGTACACGAATATTTGTAAATAAAACACAAAAATTTGTCTTAATTATAATTGTCGCTGTAGACCAGCGATACTTAACCTTTTTCTATATGAGCCTCAGGCCAGTTTTTTGAAATTTTTCAGAAATTTGAAGATAGTTGAATGACGATTAAATTCATATGCAAGGTCGAAACAGTACGTGAAAACGGTTTGCGCCGGGTTTATTTTTTGTTATGTGTATTATAATATGTTAAGGTGAGATTTTTTGATGTTTAACAGGTTCCGAAACCGGAATCCCGGTATGACATAGAGATTTTTAAATACTGACAAACTGTGTTGAAAATGTAAAATACCCATATTTCGATGTGGAACATCTACCAAAATCGAATTTGTAATGTATAAAAATCATCACATATTTTTATAAAACTATTCACAATTAATTGAATTATTTTAAATCTGCTAAGAGTTGTGTCAATATTGACCGGTTCATTGATGATGTATAATTATATTAATAAACCGTAAGTTATTTATGAAATTTAAGAGCGTATTTTATATGAAATATTGTAATAAAGATTTTGATTTACTTGCCCGGTAATGAGATCCCAATTTGCCGTATTTTTTTGTTTTATATATATTTAAAATACCGAAATACCGGTATAGATATATTCGTCTGGTATTGCGAACCCTAATGTAAATCTTGAATTTGAATTTTGCTGTTTTCATTTGCCGAAATATGTAGTTACCAGTATAAGCATTATTAAAGACTATGTGTAAAATTCTTAAAATTAGAAGATTGACATCAAAATAACTAATTGATGTTGTTTGATATTCAAAAAAATATTCTTACTAGATGTCTTGGCGGGCCGGGTGTTTCACACGCCTGCTTTAAATAAATGATTTTACAAGGTAGCTACCATCAAAACAACTCAATAAAATAAGACGAAACTGAGAAGTCTCAAATTAAAAAAAAATGCATTAAACGTAACACGTTGGACACGTCAAGGTTTCCAGTTATCTCAACCTTTGAGAGGGACTGTCGAGACTTTTCCGATTTCCGCAATGCTTTTGAAAATACCGTAAGAAATAATTTTATTGTATTCATAGAAAAAATGTTTTTCGTTAACGAGAAGAAATATTTTCATAAAAACAATAAGTCATTCCAGAAAACAATAATAATTATCCGACGGTTTTATATTATTTTATTTACTTTCAATATATACATGTTTATTTACATATAATACAATTTAATTATGTAACATCACCCATTTCTTCCATATTCCGTTAACGTTTTTGAACTCTCGTAATAGCGATTGTCCCGATTATAAATTATGAAAATCTTGACAACCCTGCCAATGAACGCGACAAATATTCTTACCAATGGAAAATATTGCTAAAACCTTTGTGTAAAGGTGAAAAATAAATATTATGATTGTTTTAACTTTTTACATTTGAATCTTGCTTGACCTAGCTAAACGCGTAATATATATATATATATATATCTATTTTGATGAATTTATAAAAGAGGAAATTTAATTTAACAGATCATTGTTACTTGGCTTGGCATAGCGTTTTTCTTTGTTGCATATAAATAACTGAAAAACAATACGTTGTTTAACAATGCAAACCGGACATTTGTACATATAAAAATCGCTATATTGCTGTTTTGTAAACAAACATACGTAACTCTCAACGGGTAAAGATAACTACGGGCTCGTAATTAACTAATTGTGTTCATCCGTATAACGTATCTTATCCAGTCGATAGCAAATCATCAGCCTGGTTGCAAGTCCCGTCAGTCGAGTGACGAAGGCTTCGTGTTTAGTGATATGTGACAAGTGGTCGTGGTACCGTTTTGTTTACTATTATGTACCTCGGTGGTAACAGTGTCAAACGTTATAGTAAGAACAATCTTTGATGAAGTAGATCGCGATAAAACGTCACCAGTTAGTTTTTTTTTTAGAAAAGTTTGGACTGAAATGTGTGCATTTTAAAATGGGAAAGGTAAATTTAAAATATTCAAAAAAATAATGTATGTACTACTTATGTGAAAACTATGTTACGAATAATTCAAACGTAACGTTTAAAAAAATGTATCATAATAATAAAAGACATTACGAGCTGTCGTAATAAAGAATTGTTCGTTCATTATGTAATAAGCAACTTTCAACTAGTTACCTTCAACCCATCTTAAGATTCAAGTGCTATATATGTTTTATTTTATTTTTAAATTATAAATATTTTAAACAAAGATATCAGTATTATGAACTGTATAGCATATCAATATATAATGAAATTATTAAGGATGATTGGGCATCTTTTTAGAAGCAGATAATAAATTATAGCATAGTGATATTTTATCAAGAAAACGTCTGCATTAGAAAAAAGAGTGATATTTCTTCATGTAAACATTTTTTAGTATCGTCGACCGAGAGTGTAAATATTGAAACACTCAAGTCTCTACAAATCAGAATAAAATACCATTAGGATTTATTTTTTTATTTTTCATTAAATGTAAAAAATGCCAATGCTTCGAATATTTTAGAATTGGAGAATCATAAGAGATAAACTCGATGCGATATTTATGTCGCTCGAGATCAACTCGAAGATACATATGTGACATAAAATTTTAATTTTTAATAATCTTAATTTGATATTTACCACCCCGGAACTTGAACCCGAGTTCTTGCCATTTGACTACCCATTACTGTTTGTGAGTTTATTTATTATATTTATGGAAACTATTTGCAATCATACAAATCGACATCATAGTTTCGTTTTGTATTGTAGAAAAGAGACATATTTTGAGTGGTGAAATAAGGAGTTAGATTTAACAAAAATACTATAAGTTATTTGCGACGTAGACCGACAACATGAATAAATATTTTAAGTATTATAAAATAAAAAAATGTCGTTGACGTAACCGAGTTGTCAGCGCTCTTGGGCGTTCGTCTTGTTCGACTTCGTAATCCATAGGGCTATGGTGACGTGAAAGAAACCGCGACTATTAATATTAATTTATGTTAAATCTTTCTGTAAAAATGAGTCTTCAAAATATAAAGAATACGATTCCACAGCTTTGGCTATAGATATACGAGTTTGAATCCATGTACAAAATTTTCATAAATTAAACTTTAAAAAGAAAGCGATTAGTTAACTCTTACAATAGTTCTATTCAAACTATGTACATTCTCTATTATTATATAGCTTACCCTCTCCGAAAAAGAAAGGTTGACTGAATATGATTTATTTATATTAGAATTACCGCAAACGGAACAGACATGATTGAAAAACATTGAATTACATAAATTAGTTATTGGTTTTCGCATTTACGTATTTCGAGTGTCTAACGATGCCATAATTTGAAATATTTGAACGATTCTAATGTCAATTCAATTAACAATTGCTTAATATTGTAAATGTTACATGTTATTGACTTTGCTGGTATTTGAAACGTTCGAAATATTGTTATTAGTTTGCGAATGTGGCGAAAATGAAGATTCATATATATATTTTTAACATTCAGTGTAATGTAACTTATATGGAATCGACTTTTTTTTTTAAATTGAAGTCATGAAAATAGTACTTAAATATTCTAAAGTAGAAAATCTTCAAGTCTTAGTGTCATGGAGGGCAAGTAAACATATTTATAAATAACAAACCTCTACGTCACGTGTTTCGTATATGAAAAATGTGTAAGTAAAATAAATAATGATATTTTAATAATAAAAAAACAAATATGATTTGAATCGATTTTTTAAATATACGTTTTTCCGCATATTGCCTTATTATTTAGTTAATGTATTTTTACATCATAAAGAATTCTCTGAGGTGCTCAATATTATACGTTATCTTCTCTCTGCCAATCTTTGTTCTAGAGGTGAAAGATTACAATTGAAAATTTAAGAAACGCATAAAAGATAACCTGTTTACTAATTACATAACTACCAATAGAAAAAATCGAATAATATACATGAGCCATGTACATATATCTAGTAAAACTATAATCATGAATAGGCAGGCAGGCATTCAGCATACCATAACTGTATCGTTGAATGACGTATATCTCGAAATATAATATATCACACACGTTTTCAATTTTTTTTCGTGTTCTTATGTAATTGTTAAGATAAAAATTACTTACGCTAATGTTTTGATGCCAAATTACACATTTTTATATTGCGAAGTCCACCGGTTTTTTTATAAATAATTTAGTTTCTTGGTTATACTTTTACGTATGATACGATTCTTGATAAAGACTTGAAAGGGCTGTCTGGTATGTGACGTGGCAATATACAAAACCAGTAATAACAAATAAAAAAAAATGATAATTTCTAAACATTTTTTTAAGCAAAATCTAATCGAATACAGTCGGTCCTCGACTTTCGCACTTAATCGGTACCTGAATGTGTGCATAAGTTAAATGATGTTCGAAAGTAGAGGGATGTATAAAAAAAATATCGTGTGTATTTTTAAATATTTATTTATCAAGGGTATATTGATACACAATTATGTTATAAAGGCATGTTTAACCATTCAGAAGCCCGT
Source organism: Himalopsyche tibetana (assembly GCA_030503985.1). NCBI lineage: Eukaryota > Metazoa > Arthropoda > Insecta > Trichoptera > Rhyacophilidae > Himalopsyche > Himalopsyche tibetana. Next base: position 7,419,065 of record JAPJYX010000014.1, read on the forward strand.
GGCATTTGATGAAAGTGTAAATATCGAATCGGAATCTATCGAAAAACCGGAATTCAATGACAAAGTGAATTGTTTGAACCACTCCCATTTTCATTCGATGATAGTTAATTGTCTGTTAAATTGGATTTCTACAAATGTTTTATAAATCTTTCTTTTGTTGAAATGATAGTCCGCGGGGCAAATAAACAATTTAAGCATATTTTTTAGCATAACATTGTACCAAAAATTAATTTGAAAAGAAAGGTACCTTCACCTGCCAGGCTTACGGAAAGACGTTTTATGTGGAAAATGACACACACACTAAAAAAAATGAATGCAACAAAAAGATATTACATGTGTTTTCAAAATAAAAATAAAACGTAAAGAAACACGATATATGTGCAAACAAAGTGATGTTGCTTTGAACCATGCTTTGAGATTTATCATAGCCAAGAATGTATTGTGTTTTTTTTGGTCAGCGTAAAGACAGGTTTCGTTTTTCAATCATTTCATTTTTTTCATTAAATAAAAAAACAATACAAAGTTAAAGTTTTATTTTATTCTAAAACTTTTTAATGTTGTGTGACAACCCTAACTGTGCGAAAGTCTAGGGCCACCTGTATTTTTCTTCTAACGTTGTTTCTTTTTTAACAAGCATAACAAAAACAAAATTAACAAATATTGATTTTTTTGGATAGCCATTGATTTACTGCTTATCAGATGATAAACACTTTTTAGAAGATTTATCAAAGTCAACAGGTTGTTGACTTTGAACAACAAAAAAACACATGTTACATGACGTACTGAGTGCGGAGAAACCCCGTGATTTTTTTAGAACATAAAAATCAACATTTCATATTTTAATTAATGTGCTGAAACGTTCCAACAATTTGATAAGACTAAATTTAAATTATTGATCAATATTTTTTTTAAACTCTCACAGCATTTAATAAACTGATAATTAATTAATTCAGTCTTTATAAGTCGCCTAACGAAGCAAATAATAAAATTCTTATAAATACACTTTTACAAATGAAGTGATACATAAATGTATCACTGCCAAAATGTGGCTCATATGTTTATGTATCTATATCAGCTATCACTCTTAATAATAAGTTTATTTGTCCTAACAAATTATATCATACTATTTTGTGCGTGGATCGATAATAATTTTAATTTGATTTTAACAATGCCGTATGTTATTATCAGTAACAAACAAATATTGTGTCAGCGAAGTCTCATCGATGTACCTACCTAAAATTTTACAGGTCAAATGTCGTAATTGCGTAACTACTTTCATTCCGAAACGAATTACGAAGTAACGAATGAAAAATAATGTTTTTGGCCAACATTTTTTGATAAACAATGCAGAGACAAATGACCATGTAAAAGATATTTGGATATCGGCGCGATGGTAAATGTTGCCATCTGTTAGATACAATCAGGGCCGACGCCACCATACAGGGGAAATAGGCAACCGCCTAGGGCGCAAACCATAAGTAGGCGCATAAATGGAGGAGTATTTTGTATATACGTTAATAATATTAAATATTTATGCGTAAATTCCCAGGATTTCAAAATCGCCGAGCGTTAAATTCCCAATCTCGAATCCCGAATTTCTACACGTTTCTATGGTGGATGTTGCCTAGGGCGCCAAATAACCTCGCGCCGGCACTAGTTTCTATCGCTAAAATAACTTCCCTACTTAGTTAATAATTTTTGAATTGGGTATCAATAAAGACAATTTTTCTGTTGAAACAAAGAATAATATGAATCCACAACCAAGACAAATAAATACGAATTGAGATGGTTCGAAGAAACACCTTGGAGATGAAATATCTAGTCGTTTCCAATTAGCACCTTTCGCCGAGGCTTGCTTGGCTTAGTGTACAGCTTTGAAATAAAACGAGTGAAGAATTCGTGTTAATATTAGTAATAAGAAAAATAGTTTTGTGTCTACCTTTCGAATCACAACTAATTGTGATTATTAACTATATATCTATTATTTTGTTCATCGTAAAATTACATATTTACTGATTTTAACATGTAAATACCCTTCACAGTTGAAGCATTCAGTGCATCTTTAAAAATATTAATTATAATAAAGGCATTCATTGGAAATTTATAATAATATAAAATATAACTTCCTAAGTTGACTTATTAATTGAAATGACGGAAACAATCAAATCAAACAAACAAAAACGATTGACACACACAATAAAATAAGATTAATTTATTTCGTAAACCTCCGTGCGGCGATGTTTCAAATTTGAACAGCGACCAGAAATCTCAAGAATAACTATTGTTATTTAAGTAAAAAAGCCAATATTCTGATAAAACACGTTCAATATGCTATATCAACAATATTTTCAAGATTATACAGAAGTAGTCCACAGGTGGTCACTATCTTATGATCCACTTGAATGGGCATGTATTGGTATTGTATATATATTGGTATTGGTAAGTATTATAGTAACGTATATGTTTCAAAATACAAAAAATATTATTTTAAAAGCTGATTGATTATCAATTATCATCGCTAGCTGTTAACAATTAATGTGCGGCGCGCCAATTCGAAAATCCTTCGACGATAGCTAGCTACTTCACCTCGTCAAAAGATTTACTTTACGTCTCTACGAAATAATAAATTAATTCATATTATATATATTTTTAATTAGGTGTGAATTTTATCCGGTATATATAATACATCGTAAAGAAACAGTACATATCATCGATTATACACACAGCTGTGGTAAAGTTTTGTTTTTGCATGTTTTGAGATAATAAACAATTATAAATCGTGGACAACGCGAAAATACCTCCCATGTGATCGATTTAGGAAAATTGGTTAAATATTAAATTGCAGATAGATTCAATGTTCTAATTGATAAAATCTGCCATGTGATAAAAATACTGTAATTTAATTTAAAATATTTCTTTGCATCTCCTATGATTATGACCACATTATAAAAAAAGTTTTATAACTTTAAATATGAGTTTGCAAATATATTCAGACAATAACAAGTCGAGGAAGACGTATGGTTGAAATTTTTGATGTTTTAAAAAACAATCCCCCAAACTTTCAGAAATCAGTTTTTAGTATCTCCTGAACAATTATGTTTTTGACACATGAGAGGTTTTTGAAAATGGAAAAAAAACAATCTCAAAATTTGATTCTTTATTTATTTTTTGCAAGCAACGGGACCGGTTTTCGTAGTAAAAGATCCTTACTAATAAATTGCCCTGACACAGTTTCCATATTATCATACCAATGCCATGTCAAAGCTATTTTTTTTTTAAATCATAGATGTCAGTGTTCGATTCGGTGTTAAAATTTGCTATATTTATGAATACAATACTTTTGTATAATACGAAAACAATACTTTTAGGAATGTTTACTTTCTATTGTGTATTAAGAAATATTTTAATCATTCTTTGGCTATTCTGCTATACTACTAACCTTACAGAACGTTGGATTTATTTTTACCCATCTTTATACAGAAATTTCTTTAGTTATAAATATTGCGTCTTAAATTTAACAGCTTTTATTTATCTCATCCTCACTATCATATTACTCACGTTGTGATTGGCAATTTACTACAACGAGCAGTATCGTGTTTTGAACATCAGTGATTTGTCAATGACAATAAACTATAACTGCAGAGTTCTATTAACCTTATTGCGAAAAATTCAATGCAAATATCAAATAATACATTGACAATATAATAAATAATTCTAATTGTGGACTTAAAAAAAATAATCAGTGTTGATGGTTTTTTTTTGTCCACGTGGTAGAGTCCCAGCATTGATTCGAAAATAAATTGATCTTTCAATCAATTTATAGATCAATATCCTTGAAGGCATGGATGCATCAATTTCATCCTTTGATAGTATGTACTCAAATACAATGCATGGTGAATTAATTTTATTTACATACCACGGTGTGGTTGCACTTAAATATTTTGATTTAACTTTATCATTAACCTCATTGATTGATGGCGAATAAAATTAAAATATTAACTAATAATTAAAATTTTACATTTAAATTTCTTGTACTATTATAATATTATGGACATTATTTATTTTAAATCAGGACTGGTTTCATTCAAAGCTCACATTATTAACTGATCAGTTTTTTGACAGTCATATTTGAATTAGTGGAAAAATTAGGTGTTTTATTTAAGATTACCGTGAATCGATTGTAATGCTCACAATTAGAGAAACCAGTCCTGGTCTATAATAAATAATGTGGAAAAGAGTTCTATTATTTTTTAATACAATATATTTCCACCAAGAATTAACAGTGAACACCTTGAAAGCAGTGTTCCCTCTAAGCTGTGCGCGCGCGCACACATCACAACAGAGCGCACAAAAAAATGCTTTTATTTTTTCCCGACTTTTACTTTCCAACTGAAATTATGCTTATTCTGTTATTCTATATATGTGGTACATTAAATATAATCTAAATTATATAGACACGCACAATTTTTTTCATTTCCTTTCAAAGTTGCACAGTCAATGTATTTTGCGCACATAACCTCCAGAAAATTAGCGGGAACATTGCTTGAAAGTTATTATTTTTAAATGCTTTAAAGACTATTTGCGTTGACGCAGTTTGATTTAATTTCGGTTTTATTGAAACAATAGAGCCCCAACTGTCAATATCCAAAAATGTTTACATCAATTTATGCTCTAATGCATAAATGTGTCATTCTAAATGTTTTGATATTAATTTTGACTTTGCCATACATAATTATAAGATAAGCATTATTAAAATTTCTACTATCTAAGTCTCAATATGTTATCAGATTATTTAAAAAAAATAACAATTTAAAAAGAAAAGAGGTGTTATAAAAATATATTGTACATAAAACATACATTTACAGACACCGCAAGCATTGAAAAATGAGAAACAGAAGTCAAAAATACTTGTTTTGAATAATGTATAATGAGTTTCAATCTATCCCGGGCAAGGCCGGGTAAAATAATTAAATAATAATAACTTGTTATTTAATAGATGATAAAACTTTCACAAACATCATATATAAAAATAACCGTTATCTCTACTTATATTTTATAATTATTTCTAGAAAAATTATAAAGTTTTTCTTTAAATAATTACATATCGACTGTGGAAAGGAAAAAGGACTTAACCCACACATATAAAATTTTACAGGAGGCGCTTAAAACGAGTTTTGATGATTTTGTGACATATACAAATTATGAATTATACACAACCCTGAAGTGCACAGAGACTTCTAAACTGGTGTTTAATTGACATAATCTAATATTAATTAAAGAAATTGTCTAGGAAAAACCTTTATTTCAGTCTTTTTTCTTGGTTTTAGTTTTTTACAAGGTCATTTTTTCAAACTAAAAAGCTAAATTTAGATACTAATTCGGCATTTGCAGCTTGCATCCTTTTGATAGAACGTGTATCAAGTTTGATACATTGTGATTATCGAAAAAAACCTGTTTTGAAGAAACTGTGGGTTAAGTCCTTTTTCCTTTCCACAGTCGATATGCATATAATATGTATATAAATAGAGCACATTTAAAACTGTTTAAATAATAATAAAAAAAATATATATTTAGAGATAAAGTAGGTACATCAAGAATGATAATAATATTATCTTAAGAATTTTGAAATAGTTGGAGTATCAAAGGCCGGCTCGTGGATATTTGCGCCTGTGTGCGAGGTGCCTCGAAAAACAACATCTAAATGAGTGGATAGTAGGGCATCCAATCCCTGTACCAGGAATTTACAGAATTCGCAAAATGAAAAGGCGCAAGACCTTTTTTTTTTAGCTCTTTCTAGAATTTCTGATTCCAAAATCTGAATGCGGCGCCTGTGGAAGCCGCACTCTTTGCACACGCCACAAGCCGGCCCTGGGTGTTCCTTTCTAACCACATGACTTGATGTCTGTGAACTTTTTGCTATATGAAAAAATATAATAATAAATATCCCATAAAAATAAATATCACTTTTTTAAATTAAATGCATTATTTTTATACGACTGGCGCATAAATAATTTTGTTAGTCTTACAATTTTTATACAGAATCATAAATTTGAATCGCTCAAATTTTGTACAATTCCATATGTTTTTGTCACCAACCCGAATAGATGCGACTTTAGAATAAATGGGGTTGTTTTTTAATCTTAAGGTTTTGTGGGATCAATTCATAATTGAAAAATAATTAATAATTCGAGATAGTGATCATTGGATATCTTCTTATATATTATGTTACAACGAAAGAATTGTTTCACTGACGTTGGATTTAAGTCATATTTCTGCTATAAAAAATACATTTTCACGGACTACCAGTGAAATGACCAATGAAATTCTCAAAAAATCGAATACCATTTAACAAAAAGTCCATTCTTTTTTCAGTCAACTGATTCAACATGTGGAGCGTGGAACTTCCGCCCAGCGTGCCTGCAGAGATTTACGACACCTCGGTGGTTTATGGTGATCTACGGAATCCTAGGAACAATCCAGGCCATGTCTTACATATATTTTGTAGTAGTACTGACCACAATGGAAAAAAGATTCAAGATCCCAAGCAAAACCACTGGTATAAAAATAAAATGACTTAAGGTTGGTGATGTTTGTCACTGGTAATAGCTTCAAGGTGTCACAGATAAGATTTGTTTCATAAACTTTTTTAACAACACTTGAAAATAGATTAATCATTTGATCTTAGATTCATGAGAATTATAATGAGTGTATGATAATTAATTTAAAAACAAAAACTCTTAAATAGCATTTTTTGAGGGAATATCAAATATTTAAATGGATTTTTAAATAAAAACTAAATTGCAGCACATTTCTGCATGTCATTTTTGAACTGCTGGGGAATCAGTCTTTATTCAAGAATTAAAATATACTACAGACACTCAACATGTCAGGAACAATAAATTAAACTTACACAGTGAACACGAGCAGTTGATTTTATTTCTCCAACGGAAAAATCATAGAATTAATTGCTGCTAACTAGAACTAGAACAACTAACAGTGGGTTTTAAATGTACCAAAATAAAACAGGACCTCAAAAATTACGGAAAATATAAATTTTTGGGTTTTATTTTAGGTCTATATTGAAACGTTCTGTTTAACATCACTAATCTATGAGCTATAGTCTGATTTTACGGTGAAAAATATTCCTTTTTTGATACGAGGATATATGTAACGATATTTTACTGCTGTCATCTGAAAGCTATAACCAGTAATGAAGCACACTACCTTAAAAGGAAATCTTGCCATGATAATCTCTTAAGTAATTATAAATATCATAATAAATTATTATTAAATGAAGTTACATGCCGCTAGCAGGTCACTTAATACTAGAAGTATATATTTACGTTGGTTTTTTCAATAATCTGGATTCTAGGCTTTAAATAAAATATCAATAACCGAGAAGCAGAAAACTGTTTTCTGATTTTTTAATTTAATTTATTAAATTAAATGTTTGCGAATCCTAGACCGTGCTCTTTTCATCCCCCAAATATTAATAAAATGATTTCTTAACATGTTGATTTCTAAGCAAGTTTGATGTAAAAGATTTTTTGTTTTTTAGTTTAAATTATTTGTTGAAAATATATTGATTTTGATGCATTTTCACGCAATTATTATTATTCCGGTCACATATAGACATTTACAATACATGTACCTGATTGCGCAGTATAAAGAATAACGTCTCAAAGTTAGGTCTTTCTTGCCGGTCACCGGTGATGACGGCCATGAGGGTCATGGCAATTAAAGTGTTAAAAGCAAAAAACAGCAATTTTTTATCTGAGATTTTAAGGGTCACAAAAGAGTTTTTCTGACTACTTATAAAAATGATGAAGCTATACATTTTAATAATTTATGAAGCATGTACATGTATTTGAAATTAGTCATGCAGCACATGACATTGTATATTTTATCATTCTCAATTTTCTCAAACGTTGTGCTCAATCATCACCTATTGTGCTCAATTTGACAGTATATTTTTAGTTCAATATATTGAGGTGATTTTAATAATATCACAAGATATTATATGATGACGAAAGACACAACCCAAATTACAAAGCTACTGACATTTTTGGGTTATGAGAAAAGCAACTATCTTTACATTTGATTGGTAAAAGGCCGTTTTTAAAGTTAGTTTTCTTCATTATATGTATATTCAAAAGTAAAAAGTGATGGATACAATTTCACATCTTCCAATTGTGTCCCTTATTTATTAAGATAGTGCAATGATTAATGTGTACCAACTGAGAATCCAATAAAAAGCTCATCATTTTATATGTTGTTCAATAAAAAAGGGTTCAATAATTTATTGTTTAACCCTTTTAAGAGAGCTCTGGTTCTCATCCGATATTAAAAATTCCTAGTTAAATTTAATCATCCGACTATTGATAAAATAATATACAAGCACAACGTTATCTATTCTTGTAGGAATCATGCTTAGTGGAAATGAGATCAGCCAAGTATTGCTGTCACTATTCCTGTCATATTTTGGAGGGCAAAGGAACAGGCCAAAGTGGTTAGCGTGGGGAGTAGTTTTATGCTCCCTCTCTTGCTTTATCCTGGCACTGCCACATTACCTTTACGGTGCCGGAGAGGTAACTATGAAATATATATTATCATTTCATTTTTATATTACCGAGAATTTTGTATTAATTATATATCATTACAATTATCAAGTTAACTTCAATATTTACATTTATACGGCCATAGTGCGAGCTCATAGCTCTTGTATGCAATGTTAAATAATGCCAAGATCTATTTTAAAACAGTTGATGATAATAATAATCTCAACAAATACTTCTGCATTACTTTAACTACGCAATGTAAAAAAGTAAATATATAACAGAAGCCTGTCAGAAAAGACAAATATCAAACTGTTAACTTGAATGTCAAAATATAATTAAAGTCAGTCAATTTTTGTCGAAGAGTAAATTCAATAGTTAATTATAAAAAACCTCAAGCGCCACATAAATAACTGTAATGATTACGGTAAAATATAATTCAGGTTTGCTTCAAGTTAAAAATGTACGATAAATCAATTTATTTATGAATTTTACTAAGGGTTCATCGCAATCAGTTCTATAATATTTTCTTTTTCTACAGGAAGCTTTTGCTCTGACAATGGAATACTCGGACATGTCTGCAAATACCACATCGCTGGATCATGTCAGCAAAACAAAACTATGCTCTACGATAAGGGATGATGAAATTTGCAAGGGATTCGATACTCTAGGAGAGTTTTCCCTCTTACCCGTAGTTTTAGTTTTTTTGTCACAATTTGTACTCGGAATAGGAAATACTTTATACTACGCATTAGGAAATACTTATATGGACGACAACACCAAAAAAACCAATACACCAATGCTGCTAGGTATATCAATCTTATATTTGACCCAGTTAAAATTATAGTTGTGCAGGTCACACTTTGCTCCTTTAGAGAAATAACGAATGTTTTCGCAACGTCCAAATCAATTTGAGAGCTTGAAATTTACCGTGTTTTATTTTGAATATATACCATATGGATTAGGGCATCTAATCCCGGGATCCGGGATCCCGTTCAATTTTCTGATCCCGAAGTTCCGGGATTGAGATGGCCGCGATCCCGGGATTTCAGGATTGAGAAATTTTCAGCAAATTCTCGAAATTTACACGAAATTGGCAAATTGAAGATTTCAAATTCCTCGGTGAGCTAAAAAAAAAAAAACGAGTTTTCGTGAGATTCTGGGAAAAAGTATACCAAATCGGGGATTTCAAATTCCTCGGTGAGCTAAAAAAAAAAAACGAGTTTTCGTGAGATTCTGGGAAAAAGTATAGCAAATTGAAGATTTCAAATTCCTCGGTGAGAAAATCTCAATCCCGGGATCCCGGGATTCAAAATAAATCAATCCCGAAATACGGGATTGGAAAAAGGCTTCGGGTTTGGATACCCTAATATAGATATACACAATAAGGAAAAATTGAAACTGGGTGTATTCATTCCAAAGAAGTATGGTATCTTTTATTAGAATACAACTCGGGCCATGGTCTACAAATTTTAGTCAGTCAAAAAAAAACTCCAATATATAACACCATGTGTTTTAATGATTAACTAAGGTACATCTTATTTCGTTTTCTTTAACTTTTTTGTTTTCGTCAGATATTCAATAACATTTCAGTAAAGATGAAAGCTTTCATGAATTGATGGTTTTCACAAAATTAACCATGACTTACGTAACAAGTCTGCTGGCTTAACCCTTGATTACTGTGTGCACCGCAGCTATCATCAGTTCATCCCAGAAGCAAATTTACAAATGGACAAAAAAATATCGAAGTAATTGTATCCAGCATGACTGTGAATAATGCTATGAAATTGAAGATATGAAAAAAAGAGTGACTGGCAAAAACCCAGTTCTCTCTTTACCTTGTATTTCTTTCCATACTCTCAATGAAGATATTCTAAGCCAGTGCTTCCCAGCTTGGGGTCCGCAGGTTTTCTCCGGGGGCCGCGGCAGAACACGTTTTGTATAGAGGGGGCCGCGGATTATTTTTTTCAGATTTAGGGGGCCGTGGTATGATTCTTTTGGGAAGCACTGTTCTAAGCGTTGGAAATAGAAAACACATATAAAAATAGTGTTTTCAACCATTCACAGCATGATCTTAAGTTACTTAAGATAATATACTGCGTTAAATGAAAATAAAAAATATAGAATACCAATATCTGTTTTATTTTAACATATATTCAGTAACCTTCTGTTTCTTTTAGGTTATACGAGCGCATTACGTACTCTCGGTCCAGTTTTCGGGTTTATTTTGGGACCCTTGTGCCTATCACTTTACATTGACCCGTCATTGACGCCTTTAATTACAAAATCTGACACACGATGGATGGGCGCATGGTGGCTAGGATGGATTATTCTAGGCGTGCTCTTGTTCTTCCTATCGTTCCTCATCGGATTCTTCCCTAAGAATCTGCCACGAGAAAACCAGAAAGTTCCCGAGGTCGGCTTGCCTCAATATCCAAAATCATTACCAATGATTACAAATAAGACAAAAATTGACGAGATACCCTTATCAAAGAAAAAATTGCAATCTCTCGAAGCGGTGTCGCAACAAAATATTTCGTCAGTCGACTCAACATTAGATAATGACAACAAGAAATTTCCTACTATGAGAGGTTTGTACAGCAATATTTAATACCTACCTAATTTGGAAAGATAGTAGAGTTTTCGAATTTGACAAATTTTAATCCCATAAAGAATTATTTTTATATAGCCTGTATACACCCAAGTGTTATATAAATCAGTGGTTCCCAACCTGGGCTCCACATGTTACTCGCGAACATTTTCTATGCAGTGGAACCCCCAATTACACTACTCTGAATTATGCGCTGGCTTGAAATATTTGCCGCAAATCTCCCAATTAAAAGATCGCATTCCATTGTCGTTGCTACGAGACACTCGTCTGTGCGGTGCAAAGTCAAATGTTGGCTAGCTTCTGTGTATTCAACACGTGCCAGCCTATACAAGCATAGCCGGCGACTGTCTATATGCTGGATTTTGGCGCACTTTGCATTTTATCATTTAGTATCTAAATATTTCATCCATATTTTTTTTTTGCAAAACTAAGGGAAGTCTTAGTTTTGCATTATTCGCGGAAAAAACAAAATCCTTAATTTTATATGAGATTCACTCCCCTAATTACACTACTCCGAATTGCACGGTCCCGACTAGTGTAAATGGGGGTTTTACTGTATACGTTTTTTTTCGGGGGTCCACAGATTATTTTTCAGATTTAGGGGGCCATGGCATGAGAAAAGCGTTAAAATCACAAATTTATCTACTCTTCTTTTTTTTCTTGAAAGATACACTATAAGCGACTGCATGTTGCATATAATACTCGTGTGACCCTAATTTTTAAGAAAGCCTGCCCACATGCAATAGCTATTTAAAAATTAAATAAAAACATACATATATATATATATATGCCGCCTGTGTGGTCGAGTGGTCAACGTTGTTGGCTTCGGCTACGGAGGGCACGGGTTCAAATCCCGGTACTGACAGTTTTATAAATTGATTTTTCAATCGATTTATGAATTTCTGTTCAAAGGCATGGATGTATGTGATTTCTTGAATTCCCCCCTCTCACCCATCCTATCCTATGAATGGGCGTATCGAGAGCGATTAGCTTACCACTAGTCCTGTCGTAGCCCTATCCTCCTATCCCTACTCTCTTTGGAAAAAGAGAGGTTGAGCAACTGAGTAACAAGCAGTTCTCGAAATACCACTTCTGTTGCGATAAGCTCCATTAGGAGTCCATATGCTCTACATTGGGAGTGGACATGGTTTAAAAAAAATATATATATATAACAATTGCAAGTGTTAGGTAATTTGAGTTAAATATATCTATGATGGATACTTTCTAATTTAATGTTCATTTTATTAAATGTTAATAATTTTGTTTAATTTCAGAGCTACCGACTGCACTATCCCGATTACTCAGGAATAAAATCCTCATGAGCAACGGTCTCAGTGGGGTATTCTACATCTTAGGAGCAAGTGCTTATATCACTTACATGGCCAAATATATCGAAGTTCAATATAGCAGGCCATCGGCTACATCGACGATGTTTGCCGGGCCAGGAATACTTTTCGGAATGGTATCTGGATTTTTACTTTCCGGGTGGTTTATATCCACAAAGAAGCCCAAGCCCAGGAAATTGTTGGCGTGGAATGTAATAGTAGGATTTACATATATGGCCGGGCAGATATCATTCATGTTCATGAGCTGCCCTAAGACGTCTATCGAACAGCAGCTTATGGATGGAGGAAGGTAAAAATTATTCTCAACACAGGCCACATTGACTTTTTAAGAAATATCTGCAAAGCAGATATTTCAATAAGCTACTACAATAAGCTACCCATAATTTCCTGATATAATCATCCTACCTTTGATGTGCTTAAAAAATTATATTATTTTCAGACCGCAGCTAATATTAGATTGCAATAAAAATTGCATGTGTGACAGTGTTAAATATGATCCTGTATGTCATAAGCCCACAGGACAGCTTTACTTTTCTCCTTGTCATGCAGGATGCATGACACAAGAACCTCAGTCCCAGGTAGAGTAATTTACAATAATTCATATCCCGAAAGAATTTTCACAGTTGAACAAAGTATACTCTTTTTTTTAAAAGCTTTCCGATTCCCAAATTTGCATTAATTTTTTTCCAGATATTCTCAAACTGCTCATGTATTGTGTCTAATCCAGCCATTAAACCTCTAAATAGTACTTTAGAATACAACCAAACATCTATGTGGGACGGCCCCGACTATAAAGTTTCTGAATCAGACTGGAATATTATAAATGGAGGATCCTGCGGTACTGAATGTCTCCGTGGATACATGCTATTCTTATTCTCGGCTATGATTATAAATATACTGGGATCGTCTGCTAAAATTGCGAATATTCTTGTTAATTACAGGTATATCCATGAATTATATACGTGAGATTTTTATCCATAATTCACCAAGCCTACATATTTGATAATGTATGTTATTTGCTTACTGATATTTATGTAATAATTAAATAAATATCAATAAATTCGTGTATCATGTGCCAAAAAATCATGGTTCACAAAATTACCATTAAATACATAGAAAATAATGAAATATGCTTCTCTTTGGTGTTTTGAACTAAAAATCTTTATAAATATATAAACAAATAGTTACAAAATTAAAACTATAAATTAAAATTGTTCATTTGACTGAAAGAAAAATTCTATGAATGATGAATAAAATAAACATAAATGATTGTTATTCTTGTTCTAGGTGCGTGGAAGTGAGAGACAAGTCGTTCGCTCAAGGACTTTTACTGCTGATGCTTTCATTATTTGCCCTTATTCCTGGACCAATTATTTACGGAATCATAATTGATTACGCTTGCATAGAATGGGGTGAAGAGTGTGGAAAGAGTACAAACTGTCTCATTTACGATAAAGACATGTTTAGAATAAACATTAATATAGCAGCGTGCGGTAAGTAGATTATCAATAACATAAGTGAAGATTATACAACATCTTTTATATTAGAAATCAAAATTAGCAAAATTGCCGTCAAAAGAAACACAATAAATATAATTATTGTTTTTGATTTTCAAAAGCATAGGTTGTTTGCAAAAAAGCAACCGAAACCAATTGCATATTTCCAACAGTCGTGATTTTAAAAGATACTCAAAAATGAATCTTTTCCAACATCGATCATATGATAAATTATAAGGAGTGAACGGATTCCTCCGAACACAAATTCTCTGAACACGAAATCTCTGTTCACAGATTCTTCCCAACAAAAATCTTTCATACACAGACAATTTCGTACATTTTAAAATTATTGTTTTATTCTATATTTAATATCTTTCTAATTCAATAAAAGTCTTAAGGTTTCAATGTTTAATCTGGTAATTGAATTTCTACTCTTTACTAGATCTTATGGCTAAGATATTTATTCTGTTAGAATTCTCTTTCTTTTAACCTTTATCAGGTAGTAGAAAATTCCGATGATAAACATTTAAAAGCAACAGTATAGTAGAGCAATATCGGAAACTTAATCATAACTGATTTTTGTACAAATATGAAAATTAACCATTAATTTCCCAGCGTTCACATCTGTCGGAGTCTTCTTTGATGGAATGGTGTGGTACCTTTCTGAAGATTTGGACCTTTATGGTGATAAAGATGAAGCAACGGAAGATAAAGCGGTTGAAAAATGATTCAGCTTCATTCATCATTTGAGTTGTGAAAAAATCATATTTACGGGTTCCAATATTCCGTGGTGATGCATTCATTTTGTGATTGCATATAAAATAATGCAATGGAAGCTCAGAGTGCATAAAACATTTCCTTTTAACACTATGAAAGCATTAATTAAACAATGTTTAATATAAGAAAGATTACTAAAAAAATATTTTATACAAATATCCAACCGTTCCAAAACCAAATCAAAAAGAATAATTAAGTTTATTATAAAATACATATAATAATAAATAAGTGATAAGGTTGTTATTTTTTTATTATATATAAAATGTATTGAAGTAAGAAAAATATAATAATTGTGTACCAAAAGATACTTGTGCTTATATACAATGCTATGCAAAAGTTATTGAGCAATATATTTAATATTGATCTATCTCACTTAATTAAACTTAAATCCAATGTATTAAATGATTGGTATATCCATCAAATATTGAGATTATACACTGTAAGTGGATTAAACAAGCAAATAAAAAAGGTAATATCAATTTTGACAAATCCATTTTATTACTAACAATTTTAATTAAAAAGATCATAAATATATTTTGCATATCGACTGTGGAAAGGAAAAAGGACGTAACCCTCAATTTTTCAAAACAGCTTTTTTTCAATAATCACAATGTTTACAACTTGACACACATTCTATCAAAAGGATGAAAGCTGAAAATACTGAATAAGTATCTAAATTTAGCTTTTAAGTTTGAAAAAGATGACCTTGTAAAAAATTAAAACCAAGAAAAAACACTGAAATAAAGGTTTTCCGAGACAATTTCTTTAATTAATATTGGGTTATGTCAATTTAACACCAGTTTAGAAGTATCCGTGCACTTCAAGGTTGTGTATAATTCATAATTTGCATATGTCACAAAATCATCAAAACACGTTTTTAGCGCCTCCTGTAAAATTTGATATGTGTGGGTTACGTCCTTTTTCCTTTCCACAGTCGATATACATTCTTTATAACAAGACATTTTTAATTCTTGTGTTTCAATACTTTCGATTTGATGAAATGATTCATTCTTCTTTTAAGATTCTTAAATGACAAAATATTTCTATCTGATAAGAATAATGAAAAAATAAGTTTTACTTTTAAAAAGATGGAAGAAATAAGTGCATTCTCAGGATAATTTAACAGTCCTCGTTTTCAAAGTCGGTACTTCCTTATTTAACAGCAGACATTATCACATGAACCAAGTTACTAACAATCAAAACTAACTTCACTCCTACTTTACTTGATGTCAATATAATCACTATTTGGAAATGTCTTTCATTATGACAGTGAATCCAGAATAGGTAGACAATTACTGACAATCGGGAACTTTATCTCCCAAGAAATATAGTTTTTAATCGTTGCTATAATGCAATATTGTCTTACAAAGAAGTACTATGAAACCTCAATATAACATTTTGGGATAATATACCATAGAAGTGATAAGCATAATTAGGATAAAAATTTAACTGTTTTTATAGTTTTCATTGATTGCATACATTCAGTACGCTTACTTACTTTGAAGAAGCAATGCTGGATTAAAGATTTCTTTAGTATAAAACAAAGCAAAACTGAGTTACTTGGTTACTTTAATAGCAGGGAAAGTATGCAATGTGACATGCTATGCATTCAAGCGTAGTTTTTGATTGCTTCATTATTTTGTTAAATGTGTTGTTCCAGCGTCCATCATATGATGTCTTAATAGAGTAATATCTGTTAATGGCTCAATTAACCCACGCTGCATTCATACCAAGTCGCATTACAGTAGAAGTGATGCAATCATCGTACGACCAAAAGTTTACTTGGCCTCGAATGCCTGTGATTAAACACGGAAGTACCCAAAATTCCATAACAAAGCTACCACAGATAGATGTTGTGTACAATAATTCACTTCATTTAGTATTTTACACTATGACTTAATCTCTTCTTCCGTGAAAACCATTGAGATAATGTCGCCACCTCTGATGATAGAGTGCGGAATAGTAGATGTTGGTGTTTTCAAGTTATCAATTAATATCTCTTGGAATTCTAGATCGAATCCCTTAAACTCGCCCACGATGTTAGTATTTTCGTGCATGAGGATTTCACATTTCTTACCTGGAATTTAAAAAACACAAAGATGTACGGTTTTGTAATGCTTTAATCTTTAATCGATCGACTCATTTGGTTTGACATATTGTTTGTGAGCTTTTCAGATACTATATAGCAGGGTTTCCCAAACTATGTTCCGTGGGACCTTAATAGGTGTTCCGTCAAAATTTGGGATGGTAATATACTCTGCAACAGATGTAAACATCTTCTACTTCATATTAAAAATCGAGTAATGGTTAATCTCCACTGATGTTTAAAACGTCAAATACCTACGTATATGCGGAGTTTTGAATCACTAAGAGCATTGTTTACTCTTATTTTTATATAACACGTCTTAAAAACATATATTTTTACTTTGATGAATTACCGGACCTAAAACATAAGCCATGTTCTGGTAACATTTCCAGATTTGCGAAGTGTTTCATTGCACAATATGTTTGGGAAACCCTGTTAAATAGAATTGAAAAGCGAGGACAGCAAAACACGGATGTTTCGTAAAGAAAAAAATACTCACCACCTATTTGTTGGAAACTGTACAGTGAAAGTACCTGATGATTCATGTAATAAGGGTTAAAAAGAAGAGCATGTTCATAAAAAGGGGTAAATTATGCAATTAAAAAACAATTGGTAGCTATAAAATAAGACAGGTTTTACTTTTATGATTTTTTATATTCAGTAGGTTCACGAGATTCTTTTGTTAACGACATTTTATTTTCGTTCCTGCATATTATGATCCATGTTTACAAATTATTTTATATTCATTGTTTATTCGTAATTCAAATAATTTACAAAAAATGTGTTGATTATAATATAGGATCTAATATAAGGTAAGAACCTAAAAGTTTTATTAAAAAATAAGCAAGAGTTTGGACGTTTAAGTCGTTTTACATAAAACCTAACTTCGTGCAATTTGAAAGGATTTGTGAAAAAATGTTTAAAAACGATGCGTTTTAAAAACCCCTACGACCAGTATACCATACAGGTGCAGGAAAGTATCGTTTCATGTTTTATTTATTCCTATTCTCATTTTATTTTTTTTAATCATTAATATTTCGTCAGATATGCATACTTCACATATCTATCTATCTGTGATTTTTGACAGTCAAATAAAATGTGATGTAAGTATAAAAGTGTGTTGCTATATAATATAATATTGAGCGATCAAAAACCCACTTCAGTTCCTTTCTCGTAATTGGAATCAATGTCAATAGAGAACCACACTCCTGTATATCAACGTAATAAAGATCTAGGCCTAAATTGGAAGCAAAATCTTTTATTGAACACTTTAGCTTAGCTTGTGAAGTTTTTCGCCGAAATAATCCATGACTAGCTTTAATACACTTTTACCAATTTATATTTTTCTCATGTTGGTTCAAAATTAGCTCACACATGAAAAAAAGGTTTAATTTGTTTTTGTGTAACAACAGCAAAAGTATTTTATATACCTTGCTGTCTGTCGTGTATTCTGTTTTTAGCTACATAGTGAAATTTGTATCCGAAATAATCGCGACATGCTAAACAAGTTTACCAAAAAAACAATATGACTCACTACTCGACGACTTTAGTTTCAAAAAAATTATAATATATTTCTTTACTACTAAAAACACGATGAGATCACAACGCGAGTCACGAAAACACAATATTAAAATAATGAAAGAAAAATACCTTGAAGGGAAACCACTCGTTTCAGGAAAGTTTCTCTTAAGTCAGCTCTAGCATCCTGATTTTCTTTAGAGGCAAATTCTAGTGACATTTTAAGACTTGTGAGCGTGCTCACTCAAAAATAATTATGTGTTCACTCGAGCATAAAGTATATTTGACTACACTCGAGGAAATCTAAATTTAAACGTCATAACAACGCAAGGAAATGCATTAATATAGTGTGGTAAGTATTGGAAGTAACGTTGCAGATAATAAAATTTGCTTAAGGATACTGTAACAATAGTGATACTTGTCTATATATAAAAAGAGTATAAAACAAGCGCATCTTACTAAAATAATACTTTAATTTTTTTTTATTTTATTTTAGATAAAAAAATCTACAAACGATGTATTATTATTTGGTTCTTGTTAATTGTCAATCGCATTTTTTGCCACGGTATGAATAGAAAGATTGCCCTTAAGCGCATAGACTAAATATGCATCTGTTGCGTCTATTTTTGACACACTAGTTTCGCATTGCAATAATTAACTTTTTCTTGGCATCATACATTTAATATTGAAGATGAATTATATGTTTGACAACAATTACTATTAGGTATTAAATTTATTTTTTAATATAATATGTGTATGAAATAAAGTAGTTTTTCATAATTTCCAAATAATTACTTTTCCAATTAAATAGTTCATGAAGCCAATCAGAATAAATAATACTATTTTATACTTTAAATCTGTCAATGTATTATTTTTTGACAAAAGATTATTGCACGCAAATTAATTGCTTAGAAGCCGCCAACCGCACGACTGCTTAATTAACAAGCTTTTATTAAATTCTGTTATAAGAATGAAAATTTAATGATAAAACAATAAATTATAAATATATCTTAAATTGGCAAGCAAACACACGATGCGTTATTTTTTAATTCATTTGAAATATTTTTATGAATCATTCAGCTTAGTAAATAAATGATATAAACTTAATAGTTCCGAGTCGGAGATAAGAAAGTTTTCATTTTCTAAAACAAAGTATTATGATATATTTCAATGTCAATACCTATTTTTTTTACTTTTTCCCATCAATGAAAATATTTACCAGCCTAAAACAGAAGAGTTTAGCTGATAAGCCCCCAAAGCCTTAAGTGACCACTAAAGTAAATTATTTAGGACTCGCTATGGCAATTTTAATCATGTAAAATTCTACCTACTAAAATGTACATGTTTAAGTAGTTTTTTAAGCCATGTCCGCTTCCAATGTGAAGCGTTTGGACTCTTAATTGAGTTCAAACAATTTTGTTTCTACGAGAACTGATTGTTACTCAATTGCTCAATCTTTCTTTTTCGAAGAGAGTAGGGATATAAGGATTTGACTTGGACAGGATGAGTGACTAGTAGGGATTCCAACTATTCGTCATTATTGACTATTTGAATATCGAATAGTAAAACTGAAACTATCCGGATGTATTCGGATATCCGGATAGTTTTTGGTATATGCATACATTATATGTTTATACTAAAATATTACATTAAATAGTATCTACATTAAAAACGAGCTCATTTGTGATAAAAGTCATTTATTTAAATTTTAAAAATATATATTATATTAAGTATATTTTAAAAAAAATGTTTCATGTAATTGTTTTTAATTGTTCTTGCCGTTGCAGTTGACGTTGGCTTTATTGTTAGAAGTGTTTTTAACAACACGTCTAACTTTTCTGTTATTTTTTTTAATTGATGCAAATATATTATATACAAAATATTTTTAAAACTATGATTTAAAAAAACATATTTTAATAAACAAAGAATAACCGGCTGTTTTTGATAGTAGACAGTGGTCTCGATTTTTGAGTTTTTATAATCGTATAACTCGCACACAAAAAGAAATGTTGCAAGATCAAAGTTTTTTTAATGCCCCGAATTCGAGCCGATTTGTCAAAATTAAGTATTATGATAAAATATTGATAACACCCGAGTTAGGTGAAGGCGAAAACACCACTTCCTGGCTAATTCATAATTATTCTTTATATGTGGAGAAATTGTGATGTGAACTTTCGTAAATTTTGTAACATATTTCATTAAAAATTATTACTAATATTATTCGGATATTTCCCCAAATATCCGAATATCGAATAGTTGAAAAACGGCCGAATATATCCGGATATCGAATGTTCGGATATCCGGAATGGAATCCCTAGTGACTAGTTGATCCCTCTCGCTACGCTTCGTGCATGGGAAACGGATGGAAGAGAATTTCATCCATCACAAACATCCATGCCATGGAACCTAAATCCATTTTTCGATTGAAAAAGTGAAGCTGCCCGTAAAGGGAATTTATCCTTTAGGCACCGTGACGATAAAACCAACGACGTTGACCACTGGATCACGTTCAATGGTGGATTACCCTAATAAGCGAATGAGTCGCGCGCTTGAGGTCTTCGAATCTTGGGGGCCTTAAAATGGCTTATATTATATAACCCATATAATTTTTATTCATATTTTTATTATTTTACGTGAAATTTTATGACGTTGTCATGTTATCCGAAAAACAGGTTCTCCAAATTTATTTGCTCATGGGGCCCCTTTTGCGCCTAATCTGACACTGGTCAGGCTCTGAAAAATATTTAGCTACTTGTTATATTCAATCAAAATTTACTATTACCCTTTCGTAGAACGAATATCGTTTCCATGCCGGTTTTAAGTAATTTTTTATAATATGAATAGTAAATTAATGAAAACCTTGTATAAACCAGAGGTATATATTTATTTTATTACGGTTATTGTTAAATGGGTTCAACAAGACGTCCCGCTATATTGACTGATGTCCTACAAGGCTACAACATCTATGCATTGTGCAAGAAATCGAATGACTCCGCGAAACGTCAAATAAATTTAAATAAGCCCGCATTTTGATAACAAGCGAACTACATTTTTCATAACTTTCCCTATGCATATTAAAAAGCAAAGATAACATCCTAATACAATCCAGGTAAAAAAAATATTCATTTTTCTTTTCGCTTCCAATCGTAAAGGACATCATTAGCGGTAAAGAACAAACATTTTAGTAAAATGAATTTGATTTTTAAAATAACAATATTTGGCAGTGCACTTTGGTTTGCAGCATCGGAAAATATTACGGGTAAGTCAAATTATTTTTTACTACCGTAAAATACATGAAAAAAAACGTAATTAACAGTTTTTAAATCGCAATTGAAAAAACATTAAATTTTATTTGGTAATATTTTTACAGCAAACATATTAAAACATAAGATGCAAGCTGTAAGCAAACTTTCAGTCTAAAAAAGAAAGTCATTATGTCCAAAATAAGCACCTATACGTCATATAGTTGAAAAAATTTGATGTATAAAAATCTTCTCCATTTAAATGTTTCTTTCCCTCTGTAAAAAACGTGTGTTTGTTAAATATAAAATTGATATTTTTCAGGAGAGTCAAAACAAGATATTTTTTTATTGTTATAAACTTTCTATAAAATATGATGTTTTAATGTGACATTTACTAATTCAGCGGCGTCAATTCGATTGATCCCTGTTTTCTTTTACCCACATATTATACATTGTAGATATTGTATATATTTTCAATTTTTAAGACGTACAGCCTTTTTCACTTCGCATTACTTTATTATTCATTACGTTGTTCATAAAAGTTTGATTATTGTTTTTTTAAAAAATACGAATAAAAAAATATTGTGAGTGTACTAATAGATGAATATTAAATATAAATTCCTTTAATTATCGACGAGTGAACAATCCAGGATTTTTTTTATTTGATTGTTCAAACTATGTTTTTAACGGCGCATCTTGAATACGTTTGAGCAGTATCCCTCTAAATTATTTTTTAAAAAAAACCTATTTGCAATCGATCCGAATCAACTGCAAAAAATACAATATTTAATTTTTGAAAAAATAACAAATCAAAAGTAGATAGATAACACTAAATGTACTCTTAAAAATCCACCGTTATGGTGTTTTGTATAATACCATCACTATATTACATTTAACTGAGATTCCAGTAGTCATAAACTAGATAAAATATATTTTTTTAATAATTTAATCAATACGCTTAATAATATCGTTGTATATTTGTCAGTTATTGTTTTGCGGAAGCATTTACCTTTATTCAGTAATTTTTGCCTCATCTCATGTTGAAATATTAAGACAATTTTACTATTTTTTTTATGAAACAGTCTGTGTAGGTATCTCTTATATATCAAATTAAAATGGTTACTACAGTAAAATATATTTCACTATAAGAACGTAAATTAAGAAAAGACGATAATCTTCTCAGATAAATAAATGTACATTTATTTAACTCTTACAGCCACACCTTTTTATTTAAATTTATTAATAATTCATAAATATTTAGATTCGAGCTACGAATTATTTCACAAACGAGCAATGACACTATACATATTTCTTTCAGACATTGTGAAAAACTCTTCCGTAACAACCGATGTTCTTTCAAATTCAAGTCTGACGAGAAGACAGAATGCCAGAACATTGTATGGACTCCTAGGATTTTTAACAGGCTATCGCTTAGGCCAAGGACTAGGCCCAACCAGCCACAATTCAGACATTCGAGAAAGCGGCCAAGTTAATCTTTTTGCGAAACTATTCAACAATGCATTATACCTTACATATCAAAAATATCCACACCCATATGCATTCATGACTTATCCTCCGATGTATAATCCACCACCTATGTTTCATCCGTTATCTGAAAATAACTACCCACCACATCTTCAACCTCCCATCTGGTACCCGCCAATAATAAATCCTATAGTGCTTCCAGCTGGGCACAATCCTGTCAATCAGCAACAAATTATTAATTTGCATGAACCTTTTAATCCAGAAGAAGCTCCCAATGAAAATTATCAAGAGTTGAATGATCACAACAACCAAGAAATTCATAATAATTTTCACACTGAAGTAAAACCAAATGATGATGCAGGTCCTATCGAAAGCCTTGATTCGAAGTTTTTTGGTAACAGTACAACTTCAAATAACACGCAAAGTAAGAACAGAGTTTTGTTAAATTGTGAGGCATCGAATAGTTGTCTAGAAGCAATTGAAGCAGAAGTAACAACAATACAAAGCCAGGTAGAAATAAGTACTTCTTCAAAAGAAGACAATACCAGTACCACTGAAATATCAATAGCTGCAAGTGATGATATAAATACTACAGAATCAGGACCTACAGTAACAACAACTGAATCTCCAAATACTAGTAAAGTAACTGACGAAACCAGCATTCAAGGAGATCAAATGCCAACTGCTGGACCACCTACTTTATTACCAGGGCCTGTAATGGTAGCGAACGGTGACAGCTTAAATAATTCTACACAAAGTTCAACCAACAACCATTTTATTCCTGCTCCAAGTGATGGTCAATCGAAATATCCTTACCCTATATATCATTTCTATGGCAACCTATCAAAATATGAACACATCAGTATAACAGAAAGTCCTCAAGATAGTGAAATGAGACAGTTTGATTATTATGAAGAACCTAGCTCATTTCTCAATAATTATCTTCCGTTACCCGATGATGGAATGAAATTGCCGTTCGCTGCAGCACCTCGACTTTCAGAAGCTTCAAGCAACTTAGAATATAGCCGTATCAAAGAAAACGACCCGAATTCTCTTCATTTTATAGGTGGCGCTTTCAATAGTGAAACAAATCTGCCCCATACGGTAGCACCTCAAAGTTCTGAAGTTTCAAACATCAAAGAAACTGAGCCTAATTCTTTTCATCCAATGGGAGGTTCTTATTACGATTCCGGACGTGCTTACCAAACCCCCCCTGTTGATAAATTCAACGTAAATCAAGATGACAGTGGTTTTGTTCCACTAAAAACAAATGAATTCCTTTGATTATAAATATATTTGTGATGATCGAACTACATTTTACACAATTGAGGAGCAAACATTCAAAAAGTGTTTTGTCACACAAATACAAAGCTTGGAAAATGATGATTTAAGTGTTGCAAAAGTGACGGTTTGCATGAATGTGTCAACTTTATGATTTCATTTTAATATGAAAAAAAACCTTTTTGAACACTAATTTTGATTTCCATTCATAGGTTTTATTATGGGCTATCAGAATTGATATACAACGCTATTTTTCAAAATTTGTGACAAAACACTTTTTGAATGTTTGCTCCTCAATTATAAAAGTTGTAATAATAAAACCTATTCGTTTATTTTGTTATGATTTATTTTTACGCTGCCTATTCTATATCATTCATTTTTATATTAAAAAAGCATTCCTCTTTCCGTAGTTAACATTTAACACACAAATACGTTTTTTTTAAATACATAATCGAAAAAAAACATCTATGAATAATTAGCATGTTTGGTATTATAGTTAACTATATATTTTTGGTGAATATTTTTTCTACTTTATCAATAAATATTTAGTTCTGAAAAAAACAGAACTTTAAAAAAATATTCATAGTGAAAAAAAAGTTGTATTATTTCGCTATCTTTTTCAAAAATGTAATATATTATCTATGATTTTATGAAACAGATTTTGTTACTGAATAGTTTACCGAGTAATCATTTCATAATTTAAATTTTAACGTCTGCCATGACAGATAAATCATCTTGATGAGAATGGAGCCGGTAATAGTGTTATTATTTGTGCTTCTTGTTTGTCAACGATGCATAAATGGAGAAGAATCAAGTAAAGGTATGAAGGATTATTTATATTATGCAGTATATTACTGATCGTGAATTCATAATTATTTGTTAAATGCAAGTATATATATATCAGTTTTTCTTACAAGTATTCAAAATATGACAGTATGTATTTAATACTTTAATTGCACCGTTTACTGATTAACAATTGAATAGATTTTTTTCAATATGTCCATAAGCATTTAAAATCCATTTGTTTTTTTAACATGTCAAATTTGTAACAATAAAACTGTATCCCTGTTATTAATACTTCTACATAATCTGTAATACGATTAAGTCAAATAAATAAATAACTATGAACTTAGTACAATTAATAAACAAATATTCTCCCATTTAAAATATATGTCGCGACTTTTTGGAAAATCATTTATTTGAAGAATTTTCCAGTAATTTAAAAGATGAAAATAATGCTACACTTAGGCAGTAAATGCTAACTGGTTATTAGCGGAGTAATACTATTTCAGTAACGTTAGAACCCAGAATTCTTAGGTTTATATTACCACTTCCCCTACAACGCTAAAAAATACTTCCGATATGTTGCTGGCCCTTTAGTGAACCAAGTGAAAAACATATATTTTTTAAATATACGTCTTGGGTTTTTACCGTCCATCAAAGGGCGTTAAGTGTTAAAACATGTTTTTTCATTCAGTTCTTTAAGGGCCAGCAACATATCGGAAGTATTTTTTAGCACCTTAGGGGAAGTGTTAAGCACGCAGCAAAAAACATCACACTAACTATTAATTTTATAGTACAATTAAATTGCCATTGCATCAAATAGGAATGTAACTTTAAAATAATTATTTTCTACGTGTGTTTTTTTTTTAAACAAAATGCATATTAGTCACTGTTGAATCTAGTAAATGTGCCTGTAGATGGTCATTCAATTTGAAATTATATATCCTACATAATAATATGCAAAAATTCGATAAAAAAATGCCAAGATCACGGGGACTCTGAAAGTTTCTCAGGGAGTGATCATGGTCGTCATGGCTATCCCCCTAGATCCGCCAATGATATTAGTGGTCCGTGGCGTTAAAATTATGAGTTTAGTGGTTCGAAATGTTAACGACAGCCATCGTGTTAATTACATTAATTATTTATAAAATCTTATTTCATAATACCTTTACTACTTTCATAGATTCATCGCACAGGATACGAAGACAAATAAACCCATATTGGCAAAACTATAACTACAATCGAAACTACGAAACATCAACAAGATCAATATATGATGAAATAAAAAATACAAACTTTGAACATAATGTAAAAATCAACAATTTTTTGAAACCAGTAAACTTGCAAAATTTTATGACAAAGATGGTGCCATTATTTGAGCAAACAATGAACACATTTCGTGTCGAACATGACAATAATAAAGGGCCAGAAAGGTTTACACAACCGCTGAGGCAGTACTTTCGTGACAAAATAAAGCGTAAAAGAATTGCCGAGAAATATTTAATAGAAAATTATATGACCCCAAAAACTGAAATTGAATACGACCAATATCCACAGACAATTCCTAACCCATTAGTCGAAATTAAAGACGATACTTCTAGTGGTGTAATTAATAGTAACGATAATAATGTTGCTTTTACAGAATATGAAGACTCAGTGACACAGTATGATGACCAGAGCACGACAATCCAAACTGATTTTGAGAATAGTGCATGGTCATGGTTAAGACCTGAACCTTTGACGAATAAAGAAAATAATCAATTTTATTCTTCGTTTTCTTCAACTCCAACATTATACGAAACAACTTATAACCAAAATCAAAATTATTTGCAACCGGCAACCGAATATAGTATTGAAAATGATAGTAATAATTTTTATGAGGATCAAAATAAATATAATAGTTCTGAAACATACGAAGAAGATATATCAATAGATACTCGAATATTTGAAGAAAATGATGATGCAAGTAATACACAGGAATCTTCAGACTATCCGACTGATAACTCCGCCAAAGATGCAATATACTTTAAAGATCGTTCTCCATTCACAGCACAGTCTAGTACGGAAAGAAACAATCCAGAATTTTTTGACAGTATTGTTACCTTGCACGATATCGAGATAACATCACATCCAACCGAAGAATTAAATGTCCATATTATTAAAGGATTTTCACTGGCTTCCAGAGACATTGGAGACTTTCCATATAGTAATTACACTGTTGAAGATAGTCTCGAGATAAGCGATAGATCTTTGATTCCTAGCGTAACGCAAAAAGTTGATAAAATTCAGATAACTCAATTACCATATGTTATTAAAGACAAGGAAAACAAAAAAAACCTAGAAACAATGGATCTTTTTGGTGAAGCTAACGAAAACAAATATTCATTTAAAGAATTACGTACTACAGATGGGTACACTATTACCGATGAAGATAAAGTAAATATTCAAAATTTACCCCACGGAAAAATTACGAAAAAATCCAACGAAGAACTTCATATTGACGTCATAAAAGGATTTGTACTGTCATCGTCAAATGATGAACCCGATGTGTCTAAAAAAGATGTTGCTTCAACAATAGAAATGCAAAACTTTCCTAAAGAGAATATAACAATTGATAACAAATATCCTTTCGATAATATTGAAGAAGTTGAAACAAAAGACTATGAGGAAGATATTGAACCAAGCCCTACAATATTTAACATGGAAAGTACAGAGGGCATCGAATCATCAAACTATAAAACAAATATTTCAATGTCAAAATATGAAATCAAACCGTCTGAGAAATTGATTTTTAATTATTCGGATAATAGCAGAAATAAAGAATTCAAACAAATATACAATCAAAAAGAAACTACGCCCATTGATGAAATCTATGATGTAGATATGACAACGGTTAGCGGTGTTAACATCAAAAAAACATCTGATAATATGAATGGAAAAAATGGAAAGCTGTTTTTTAATGACTCGATTCATGACGATTTAGTTGTTAACAAAACGGAAAAATCAGCATTTATAGAAGTAAAAATTCAAAATGAGCATAATGATTCATACATTGTATTTAAAAATAAAACAGGACATGTTCCTGATTTAATTGAATCACAATTATACAGCGGCAACGGAGCCGATCAAGTGGCAAACGAAAAAGCATTACCTGTTGTAGAAGATATGAGCATTATTCCTGCAAGTGAATACTATGATGACATCACTGACGATTATCAATCGGTCTATTCTGGAAAGACAGACATTTTGAAAAGTTTAACTGAACATGTTCCTGTTGTGACTAAAACACAATCATACCACAAAAATATGACTGGTGAAGTGACAAACAGGACTTCTTTTCCAGCTGTTAAAGAAAATTATGAAATGAAAACTCAAACTTCAGTTGAATACGATGAAAAAAATGTTAACAAAGACAGTCCAGTTTTTCCTGTAATAGAAGATGCTTTGAAGAAAAATACAGAAAACAATCATGTAGCTACTGAATCACAGTCATATCCTGAAGATATAACTGATAACATATTAAATGAACAATCAATACCAATTTATGACGAATTTAATAAAAATAGTACAACAGTTAGATCTGATGATATTGCAAATGAAAAAATATTGCTGATTGTTGGAGAAAAATATGAAATGAGAGATAGTTCGACAAATGCATACGATGAAGACATGTATGACAAAAATCGTTCAGTGATCTCTGGAAAGGAAGATGTTGTGAAAATGATTACAAAACAAGCTTCTACAGTAACTGTAACAAATTCATACAATATAAATGATGAAATTTCAATTGAAAAATCATTACCGATTTTTGAAGGTAAGTATCAAATGAACACTTCAGTTGACTACGATGGTATTGAAAATGATTCAGTCTATCCTGGAACGGTGAATGTTATGGTAAGAGTAACAGAAAAAAATCCTGTAAATACAATAAATATATTACAATCAAGCTCCGAAAAAATAGCTGATGAATCGTTAAAAGAAAAATCATTACAAATGTCTGAAGAAACTGATGACAAGACTACAACAATTGTATACTATAAAATGACAACTGAAAAACCTTCAGCGATTGCTGAAAACATGTATGACATGATTTCTAGTCCTACAAGTTTGTACAATGAAGCTATTACCGAAGAAAATCGTTCAGTGTTCCCTGGAAAAGTATTTTTTTTACAAACTACCACAGAGAAAGTAGCTGAACCAAAATATAACGATATTATGTCTGATGATATTTCAAATGAGAAATCATTACCAATTATGAAAGTAAGTTATGAAACAACAACTATCCCTACAATCAAAAATAATGAAAATGTTGCTGATAAAAATCATTCAGTTGTGCATAGAAAGTTAGATGTTTTAAAAAAAACTGAAAATAAAACTCTTTCTTTCAATGAGCTAGAATCATTCTCCAAAAAATTGAATGATAAAGTATCGATTGAAAAATCATTATTAACAGCTGAAAACAGTACGACAGTTAATTTTTACGAAATGACAACTTCAAAAGGATTACCGTACGTAACAGAAAATTTTGAAATGCAAACTAGTCCTTCGGTTGCATATGTTGCCGAAAAAAATCGCTCAGCTTATTCCGGACCGGTAGACGTTTTGGAAAGAACTACACAAAAAGCTTCTGCAGATACTGAATCAAAGTCATACCTCGAAAATATAAATGTTGAAATTTCAAATGAGAAACTATTATCATATACTGAAAAAAAATATGAAACGACCACAACTAAAAACTATGAAATGACAATTGAAAGAGCATTGCCGATGGTTGAGGAAAATTATGAAATGGAAACATATCCGTCAGTAGAATATGATGAAAGAATAGTTGAAGAAGATCATTCAGTGTTCTTTGCAAAGGATTATGCTTTGGAAGATATTACGGGACAAGTTCCTACAGTTACCGAACTAAAGTCATACTACGAAAATACAACTGATATAATATCAAATGAAATAACATTACCATTTTTGGAAAAAAAATATGAAATGGCCACTAGTCCCTCATTGAAGTTTGATGATAATATTGCTGTCGAAAACAGTTCAGAAAAAGCAGATGTTTTGCAAAGACTCGTGGAACTCCCTCTTATAGTTGGTAAATCAGAGCCATACATTAAAAATATAACTGATAAAATGATGAAAGAGAAAGCATCACTGACTGTTCAAGAAAATTATGAAATAAAAACAAATTCTTCAGTTGAATACGTTGACAATATTACTGACGAAAATCCTTTAGTTAATTTGAAAACATTAACAGAGCATGCTCATATAGTTGCTGAAGCACAATCATATGACAAAAATATAACTGATGGAATGGCAATTCCAAGCGCTGGAGAAGTTTATGAAACTAGCACTTTTATTAAAAAAAACGAAACTAAATTTGAAAAGACAGTACCGATTTTTGAAGATAATTATCGAACGAATTCTTTAATTAAAAACAATGAAAACATGGCTGATGAAGCCCGTTCAGTAAATCTTATAAAGAAAGAGAGTTTAGAAAAAAATACTGAAAAAGTGCCCGAATCAACCAAATCACTACCAAACCATAAAAACGTCACTGATGAAATGGCAAACGAAAAATCATTACCAGTTAACAAAGATTTTTTCGAAATGAGAACGTTATCTTCAGTTAAATACGATGATAATAATAGTGTCAAAAACCGTTCAAGCTATTCTGAGAAAGACATTGTAGAAGATTTTACAACGGCAAATAATAAAACACTTGAAACTGAAAGATCAACCATTCAGAGTACCGCTCAAACAAAATTCAAAACAATTCATGAAAGTATAATGACAAATAAAGGATTGGACATGATAACTGAAGACAGTTCAATTGATACACAAAAATCTATCACTCCAGATTATGAGAGCAAATCTTCCAATTTCACAGATGATTATGGCAATGAAAGATTATTTGAAGACGAATCCGATTTAAATAATGACGAAGTGGTGATAGAAAATCTAAGAAGCCTTAGTAATAGCGTATCGAATAATCAATACTCAACGCAAGAGGGTCATCACATCGACACGACCGTACAATATGATAATGAAACAGAAAGATACCTTTATTTAGAACCATACCATTCATCACCAACAACCACAGAGATCAAAGGTGAATCAACCTCTGATTTAATTAATATTAATTTCTCGGATAAGCAAGAAATAACACAAGTCTCAGAGGAAGCGCAAGCGAAAAATCTTGAGTTGGATATGGTAGAAAATAATATTTTGGCTGAGTCTTCTGAGGACCCATTTTTAATGATAACAACAACTGAGATACCATTTATTTTCGACGAAGATGACAGTCAAACTACAACAATTCTGACAATATTACCAAAAGAAGAAGTACAAACCACAGTTGGAACGAATCAGATTGTTGATTCATTCTTGAACATGTCAAGATATTCCCAATTCCAAAATTATTCAAAAGGGTCAGATGAAAAAAGTATTGAGGACACAATTAAATCATTAAAGGGTATTACAGATTTACTGAAAACTGAACGAAATGATACAGCATCTGTAAGAGGTAGAAGTATTGGAAACGTAAATATTAACTTGCTAAATAATAAAATTTTGAATAGATATAATGCACAATTGGAATCTATGAGAATTGGAGGCATAAATAATTACGTCAATAAAACAGGTAAAGACATCACACAATTTAAAACCGATAATGAGGTTACAAAAGATACTATTTTACATGTTCCGGTAAAATCAGATTTTAAAAATGATGTAGACAAGGAAAAGGTGAGTGTACATAGACGCTCAGATATTGAAATTTCAGATGATGATTATTAAATGGAATAATTGGCAAGCAAATAAAACTGCTGAATTAAAAAATACAAAATGCAGCTTTTATGAATTGCCTGATTTACTTTACATATAACACGATATCTGATAAATATTAAAACATTTATATTACTGTTTTGTTATATTGACGATTTTTACGTTTGATTAAACATATTTGGAATTAATAACAACTAAAAATTATGATCTAAATAAAATTAATTTCTTTATATTTGTTATTTTTTTAATATAATTTACTTAATTTATTGAGCGTTTTTCAATCACCATTGTTGAACATTCCAATTATTTAAAGATATTTTATTGTATTCGTTTGTAATTGTAATAAAAATAAACACTATTGTACAAACTCTATTAAATTTTATGAACACATTTCTTATGATAATAAATATTTTTCAATCGAATTATGGATTTCTCTTTGACGGCACGAATGTATATGATATCTTGAAACCCTCCCGATCATCCTATCCTAAAAACGGGCGTAGCGGGAGCGATTAAGTAACCACTAGCCTTCTATCCCTACACTCTTTGAAAAGAGAGGTTGAGTAACTGAGTAACAAACTGTTCTCGTAGGAAAAAATCTGTTGAGATACCTCCATTAGGAGGTTACATGTTGGCCATTTGGAGCGTATATACATATATTAATGATTTTTCTTCTGTTGAAATTATACAGTGCAATAAGTATAATATGTTACATACATTTAATATTTTTACCTATATAGTGCCATTTAAAGCATAGGCGAGGTATTTGGCAATATAGATGATCACTGATAGGTATGTATTTTCAGTTTTATGTTTCAGGTGAATTAAAAATGTCTCTCGATATTGATTTTTATCTCTACACTACTTTTCAGTCGATCAGTTATGTAGCCTTAAAACTCAAAATAAGACATCTAAATTACGGTTATAAATTACAAATATGTACAGTATGCAGACCATGATGGTTATTGCACCATATTCAATGGCCGAAGTATAAAATGTCAAGTAGCGTGTAATCCTTTCCAGCTTTGAGCGATGCGTCATTTTTTAACCCTTATATATTACTAAGTATTTTGTTGTTATGAAAATAATCATTTTATAAATTGATATATGACCGCGAAGAGTCATCTCCTGGAACAATTAAGGAGTTATTAAAAATAAATATTTGACAGTAGAGCAATTATTAAAAATATGTGATATTATAATATTAATGAATTTCTATAAATTTACCGTCGAATCCATCCCAAAAATATTATAATCAGGGCCAGCGCCACCATACAGGCGAAATAGGCAACCGCCTAGGGCGCAAACCTTGTGCCGCCACTGATTACAATAAATAGTATTAAAAACAACAAAGTAAAGCATTGTGTGATAAAAAAAAATCTTGAGAAAAAACCATTAGAGAAATAATTATCTTTGAATTAAAAAAAGAAATTCTATTCATTTTGATGTTGAAACATTGTGAGTTTAAAAAATTACACTTGGGATCAGAAAGAAAAACTTTGGCCGCCCAGACGATCTTGATGTACATATAATATTATATATTGCTATTTGTATGGATTAATGACTAATTTTGTTACTGAATTTCTTTATTGAGTAACACCCAAAGGAGCTTTGAAATCTAACTAAGAACCAATTCTCAATATATCGAATTCAATTTCTAATTGCAGAAATTAACATGTGACAATTTACCTTATGATGCAGATACCAACGATGTAGGTATATCAATTAATATTATTAAATAATTATTTACTATATTTAATTTTAGACACAACGCAATATTATTGATACGATTAGTGACATTGTTTATTTCTATATATACATGTCCACCGAAAATATGGAACACATTGACTTATAATGGAACCTATCTCAACTGAAGTTATTCTTCGAGAACTGGTCACTAAGTCGCTCAACTTCTCGTTCTATGAAAGAATATGTGTAGAACGACACGGCTATCAACAGAACTGTTGAACATTACAGACATGAATTCGAACACAAATCGATTAAAAATTAATGAATTTATGAAACTGTCCGTAAAGAGATTCTGCAGCCAAAGCCAATAACATTTACTACTCGGATACATACCCAGTGAAGTTATTAATTGACGTAAAACTATTAATGTTTAACTTAGAAAACTTATTTTACTAACTTACGCTCGTTTTTCAAATCACCTGCCAATTCTCATTATTCATAAATTTGTTAAAAATAATTTGGAGTAAGAAAAATATTATTCGGTAATCAAAGCGTTAAATTGAGGGAAACAATAGGCGATATCCTCGGGGGGTTAAACGGAAGGATCAAATTTCTTCTCCATTGTAGGATGATAAGCTGTCGTAATACAATATTCTAGTACTCGTTACTTCACGCAAAGTAAAGAGTACTTGCGTTATTGAATATACTACTCCAAGCAGGTGTTGCTGACCTTCCTTTCCGATGAAGCTACTTAAAACGGCTCAAAGCTAACTACAATTTTAATTATTCCCTGAAAACTTAATGACACAAATTTAATTACGTAAATAACTATGAAAGTACTGTGAACGAAGAGTTAAATACCGTTTAATTGATACTGCCATATAACCTACTGTTATATGAATTGAATCAAAGTGTTGACAACGGTACACTTATTAACCTATGAAGGCTGTTGGCTAGTTGTTTAGTTATCACGCAAGTCTCATTTTTAGTAGTGGGTAAGAAGCAAGAGTTTTAAAACGTATTCCCTTAAAATATTTTTTCTTCAGATGACACACAAGAACTCACAAATTTCTCGTCTTAATAGATTTCATATAGAGCAATTCCAAATACACTCAATTGTTTATTTATAAGTATGGGATGTTTAAAATAGGAAAGTTTTTCATTAGAGGCAGCATTTTCTAATAAGGTAAAAAGCGTTATTTTGTTTTTTATATACATACATACACCAAAGATTTCCGCCACAACATTTACTTTACACAACTTGGGGAAACGATGGTATATCATTAGTATTAGACTATTAGACCTTGGCATAATCTCAAAAAAACCGCCTAGGTAATCTCCAAATATCTTTGATCTTTAAAGACCTTCACTTCTCTCAACTGAGATTTGGTGACAGTTTTGAGTTATGATCAACGCATATTCTAGATTTTTGGCATATCAAAGGATAGGTACATCAGTCCACCAAAATGAGAGGGAATCTAAACACGAAAAAAACAACATCTAACTGGTGACTTCTATGACTGTTGTAAGATTGAAATGAGTACCCACGCGTCGCCGGTTGCTTTGGATACAGTTGCAATCCACCCAGCTATTTTTATCTTTGTCATTTGCCCCGTGCTCAAGACATTTCTTGGCCATATGTGAAGTGAGTTGTTCACACCTAATGCATCTGCCGTAACTAATATTATTTTTCACTGAGTTTTCTTAGTTTCAGAGTTTTATAAAGAAAATAAAAGAAAACCTAAAACAGAACACTATTGGGTTGCATACAAACCAAATTGTATACTATGTTCCATTCCAGAAACCAAAATATCTCTCGTGAAAAAAATACGACACCTTCAGTCCCGAGAGAAATATGTATTTGAGACATTTAGGAAATACCGTTTTTAACACAGTCTACTGGTGGTCAGCCCTGGTGTCAGACATATCAATACTCTGCAGACTGTGACCACTTATTGGCCAGCATACTTTACTATACCAATCAAGCGCTGTTACCAACGTTATTTCATAAACATCATGGATGGAATAAGATTATAATTACTAATATATCGACTGTGGAAAGGAAAAAGGACGTAACCCACACATATCAAATTTTACAGGAGGCGCTAAAAACGTGTTTTGATGATTTTATGACATATGCAAATTATGAATTATACTCAACCTTGAAGTGCACGGATACTTCTAAACTGGTGTTTAATTGACATAACCTAATATTAATTAAAGAAATTGTTTCGGAAAAACATTTATTTCAGTGTTTTTTCTTGGTTTTAATTTTGTACAAGGTCATCTTTTTCAAACTTAAAAGCTAAATTTAGATACTTATTCGGCATTTTCAGCTTCCATCCTTTTGATAGAATGTGTGTCAAGTTGTATACATTGTGATTATCGAAAAAAAGCTGTTTTGGAAAATTGAGGGTTAAGTCCTTTTTCCTTTCCACAGTCGATATAACATTGTGTCCTATGTCACCATAAGATAAAGAATTTATATAAATTTATACGTCCAGCGGATGTTTTTCAGATTTTCAACCATGAAGTTGTTTACAGAACAACGTTCTCTTAGTTGTAAGTTCTGTCAGTCGAATTAATAATTACAATACCGGATACCAATACCGAGGAGGTTCTTAACTGTATTACGCAACAAAAACAATAAAAAAATACTTTTAATATTGGGTTGTAGAATAAGATTAAACAATATGTTTATTTTCCGTGTATTTAAATGATACATACATTTATGTAAACTTGATATTGAAATTCGATTGAAAATGTATGAAATTTTCTATGTACGGAAGAGTGTTCGGAAGAATCACGAAGCAGATACAAAGTCATGTGGTTATTCGAAATTAGATTTCAAACGGTCTGCTGATCTTTTAGCGTGGACACAGTGGTACGCGATATGATCATCCACTGCCTCTTGTAGATGTCATTTGGAAATAACACTAAATATAAAGTATTAAGTTTATTTTTGTTTAACTAACGAAAAAACAGCAGTAATTAAATAAAATAAATGGTCTGTGAGGAAGAACTCATTTGAAAGGGGAGTGCGGCTTGTGTTAGCGTATGAACAGATATTATCATATATTACAATGCAATATAATTTATAAAGATTATTACACTTTTAAGGACCGAATACTTTTTATCTTACCAACCCTGTCACATTATCGTGTTTATTTAAACATGAAACTAATCATTAGGTAGATTAAATTAAGTATATTTATGTTTAGGGCTTGTTGTTAAATGCTTAATAATTCGATAAAAATAGCAGCTGAACTCTTAACATATAAATAAATTGAATATGATGTTATATGAAATATTTCACGCTCTTTTATATTCAGTAAGTACTATGATATGAGATGAATAAGAAAAATATTAATACTGATTAACTACTAAAGAGTTAAACAAACGTTGATATTGTCTTTGTCAGAAGAAGAATGTTTATAAACATCCTTCTTTTTTATCATTATTAAATACATGTTGATAAAATTTAAAAAAAACTTGGACATAAATCAATAATACCACCTTTACATTATTATAATTATACGCAATAGTATTAAATCAATCGAAAGTTAACATACTTTATATAGGCTCTAATACTATGTAAGAATACACAATGCACCCAGTACATGAGAGGCTCCAGGCGCAATAAAGTTTGGTGGCCCTGTTTTTCGGAAAATATAAAAACAAAGTAATAAAACTATATGAAAATCTAACAAAAAGTATATGGGTTATTAAATCAATTTTTAAGGTCTCGAAGATTTGGAGGCCCCAAGTGCACGCCTCATTTGGTTATACGGTAATCCACCACTGATTACACCGTACAAATATAATATCAATAACTGAAAAATGTACTTTCCTACCTTAGATTGCAAAAGTAATGATTTTCAAGATTGTCGAAAATATATGTTCTTTTCGCTTCCATTCCATGTTTCAAACGTTTTATTTTCTATCTATTCTAGACGATATTATGTGTCAGAAAATTGTCAGAAACGCCAAAATATGCTTATCACTGTGAAAATTAATTTAATTAAAATTTATATTTATGCATTGTAAAACATAAAGATCTAAACAAGGGACTTGTCGGCCTAAATTAAATTAAGCAAGGGGCTTAAACAAGCCAATTCAGCCAACCCCTGTCTCAAATGGGGATTTTTCTTATTTTCCACTACCAGGATTTAAAATAATGTTTCGGTTCTCGGGAAAGGAACTTTTAGCATGTAAACGCATAATATGAAATACGTCTTACAATATTTCATTAAAATTGCAGAAAAAATAATCTCACTTGCGTGGCGAATAGTGATACACCATACATGACACGTTTTTTTTTCCTGTACAAAACCTAAGTAATTT
Organism: Himalopsyche tibetana; assembly: GCA_030503985.1. Taxonomy (NCBI): domain Eukaryota; kingdom Metazoa; phylum Arthropoda; class Insecta; order Trichoptera; family Rhyacophilidae; genus Himalopsyche; species Himalopsyche tibetana. Next base: position 7,457,061 of record JAPJYX010000014.1, read on the forward strand.
AAATTTAATTCTTTAAAAAAAATATTCTTCTTAACGGTGCAGTGTTACCGGGAATATTTCTTGATTGAATCACTATTCAGTAGCAAATGTAGGCGGCATTATAAACATATTATCTTCACCGCTTCGCAACAATATGGCGGAAGAATCATAGGAATGTATCATTTATTTTTTTGCAATAGGTACATGGAAAAAATACGAGTCTAGCGCATGTGCCAAGTGACTCAAAATTATCACTCTTTTGCAAATAAATACTCATAAGATATATGTACATATATTACGATTTGATATGAACAAAGATTTAACGACATTTGCATTTAGTTAAATCGTATAATGTTTTAGGATTTTTTTATTTTTCATTCGAGTTCTTTAATATAATTCATTGGCTGCCAACTGGTGGTCCACAGATCACTAACGGTGCGTGAGAAAAATTTGAACAACCTAGTTGATGCAGTAACATCATTGAAACTAATAATTCATATTTCAAAACGTAGCAACAAAAATCGCACTTATTAATTTAATTTTATAAATTAAAGGTACCATTTCATAATAAAAAAGTAATATTTAAATTATCGTTATTTCATGTATTATACTTGAGTTTTTTTTTAATTTTAAGTGTTGTGTGGGGTGGGATAGTTTGGCGAATTGCAATGTTACGATATTTCGAATCAACTTTAAATTTATCATAAACAATAATAAATGACATAAATGAATTTAATACTTTTTTTCCTTATTTACTTAATTTACATTTTTCTTAAATGAATTCACATACTAAAAGTAAATTATAACCTTTTTTTAAATCAAAAAAAATAATAATAATTGTGTCGCACTAAAATGACATTTAAGAAGAATGTAAATTTCTAATTTTCGTACAGCATTTTGCTTTGCAAATATTCCTATGAATAATGTGAATTACGTTAAAAAATCTGTGTTCTCAATTGTTGAGAGATTATAGTATGTTTAATATTTACAAAACGTGGTAAGAGTAAGTTAAATTAATATGCTTAATTTAATGGGGAATATTCCACCATTTAAAAGTATTAACGCCGTTGTGTAAAACAATTTTAGGATGGATATGACTGAATCCCAACTTAATGTCCCTCCAACACTTCAACGTATTCTTTCAATCTTTTGAATTTCTTGCATTCTCTGCTCTTCAATATTTTATGCAGGGTTGTAATAAATTTAAAATATCATCAAAACTGATTTAAAAAAGTGATATTATATTAAAAATTATTACATAAAAAATATTTTTGTGTATATTTGAGCTAATAGTTCGTATGCGAAATTCGTATATATCGATCCGTAATAGGCAGAAAATCGTAACCGACAATTTATAAATTTTACAGGGAAAGATTTTTTTAAATTAAGTCCAAAAAATAATTTCCTTAAGTGCGGTTAGTAAATAGTAATATAAGTATTAATAAAAACACAATATTCCTTTGTACTTCATTCCACTTTATTAAATAAGTCACGACCGGTTTCGCTCATTGCGAGCATTGTCAACTGATAACTCAGTTGGTAATGCTCGCAATGAGCGAAACCGGTCCTGACCTATTTAATAAAGTGGAATGAAGTACAAAGGAATATTGTGTTTTTATTTATATTATATAATGCCTCTCCACCAAGTATTGACAGTGAACACCCTGAAAGTAATATATGTATAGTCAATGCCCATCCTGATATTAAAATAAAGTTATCTGACTACTTTCAGTTCTCTAGATCAGCGTTTCTCAACCGGGATCTACGTGGAAGAAATCATAACAAGTCAAAACACTGAAATGCACAGGCCCCAAAAAAAAGGCGAATGAGATGAAGTTCATTTTTTTTGTCACTGACCCCTTAGGCGACATCGAACAATCATCGGATTAAAACGCAATTATCCGGATTTTGTCGCTTAAGTTCTTTTTCCGATTATGGGTCGATGTGTCCGATTTATTACAATTAATATCAAATATAAGCACAGCGTTAATCAACTATCTGAATCAAATACGGCTTCTGCCAGTGTAAGTCTCGACCCCGCCTGGATCAAATGCTCACCTTTTATTCGGCATTAAGTTAAGTCAACAAGTATTTTCATCGTCATTGAGAACGTGATGAAGAATGGCTTCCAAATATGGTAACCATAGCTCAACCATAATTCATACAAGAGCTTCATCTTACCTGATAACAAATATCTCAATCTACGACGGATTTGCACTAAGACCTACAAATAATGTTAACCCCTTGGCGGTCACCAGGCTATGATTCGTGGACTACTGGTGGTTCGAAAAGTAATTTAGACTTTTTTCAAATATGCAGCAACAAATTCCACAATTGATTTGGTAATATCATTTCATTAATTTAAATAAAACGTAGCTTTTATGAATATTATTTTATATTTGTTTGTACTTTTTAAGCAAACTATGTAAGTGGTCAATGCGGCTGAACATGTCGCAATAATTGATTATAATATTTCGAGTGAATAATAGTAATATTATATTTTTAGCTTTTTGTAAGCATTATTTTTTATTCCTTTTCCACTGGTGCGTCTCAATTCTTGTGGATGGACAGTGTTCGACAGGCAATCTTTTCAAAATCTCTACTTATTCATTCACATAAAAAATCAATGATAACTAAAAAAACACTATGTATTCAACATGCCACTGACAAAATAATTATTTACATCAACCCTAGCGAAGCATCTTAGCACCTTACATTCATTCGCATGCCATGTAACACCCCTCAACCCCCCTAAACACTTCTTCAAGGCGTATCTTTATACACGAGACGTCGCGACGCATAAGACGCTCACAGCTGTCGTCGATTATTTAGCTTCGCACCAACACACTCACATTAGGACTGGATCAAAGCTGATTGATATCGCACAAGCTCTTCTTGTTCCAACATTTCTCCCCGCCGAAAATAATTATGTACAATTCATAGCAATACGCACCTGTACATATACGATACATAGTTACATAATACCATCTTTTTACAGAATGTTTACGTTCTTGTAAATGATTTTTGACAACGTGAGCCACTGAGTATTGCAGTCCTGTTGAACCTTTTTACATGTGTGTCAAAACGGAGAACAAAACTTTGAAACTCGCTCTTTGGGAATTTTGTATTTAATTCAAAAAATTAGCCCTTCGCGATAAAATTTGTTTTTTTAATTATAATTTAAAGTAAAATTTTCGGACATGTTCACAATGTAAAATTCATAATATTAAAAATGATAGAAATATCTAGCCTATTAATTTTTCTAAATATATTTTTTTTTATTTTACATCCACTTGAGACCAACTCGAAGAGAAGAGACATCACAAACACGCATATTCATGATCTTCATTTTTAATTTTAATAACTAAAATTGATATTGACTCGTGTCGGGGATTGAACGCAGACTCTTATGGTTATTAGGAGAATGCTCTTACTACTAGAAGAATTAAACAAATTAAGCATCGGTGGATCCAGGGGTTGGGATAGGGATCCATAACGTCCATGACATCCGCCTGAGATGAATTTAAAGACAACCAAAATTTTCACCACTTTTCTCTATATTTCACATTTTATTTTGTATGATCTATGTTTCCAAATTGAATGGCCACCCCTAGCATGTTTTCTGCCCCAAGCATCCACCAGTGATCGGAAGTCACTTTTAATCTACATTAGAAGAATAATAAACATGAACGAATACAACTAAGTACCCAATGAATGGACGATGGTGGGAAAAACGAGCAATAATAACGAACGATTTAAATTTAATATTGAAATTCCACCAAGCACCTTCAGTCGAAATCTTAAATTAGAGCAATAATAATTTTAATATTAATTTCTTGAATTGTTTTTTTGTCATTTTTGTAATTACATAATCCCTTTTGAAAATTTAATAAAAATTCTTTCAAAAAAACTACCACACTGATAATTGTAGGGCTATAATGCAAAACGTACTATTTCCAAAATGAGCGATATTGATTTAGGTATGCAGATAGGATAATTCAAGCCTGAGGAATCGACTGATCCTATTAGTTTTAATATAAAATGTCTAAAACACTGTCGTTTTCAAATTGGAAATCATATTTTTATGCAAATGTTATTTTGTTTGTGCCATTGGTTACATTATTTGACTCCACTGAAAAGTTAGATTTTTGGAAATAGTACCTACGTTTTGCATTATAACCCCACTATTATGCTGATACATCGAATCCCTAATATGCACGAGTAATTTTGCATATATTTATATAATTTATTATAATCTGAAACGTTATTTTTCCAACGAGTAAAATGCTGAAACCCAATTGATTTCGTTTATTATGTTATACACCAATTTCGTAAGTTTTAATACAGTTTTTCGAAAAAATAATATGATTTAGGATTTTAAATGAATGGCTTATTGATGATGCCTGGAGTCAATTGTGTCCAGCAACCCATTGAAGTCTCCGATCGTCTTCACCTATGTATGTTCACCGATCGTCTTCACCTGTTTATCAGAATAATTGTATTTATTTTATAACAATGTTTATTAACAGAAATTGATTTTATTATGTATGTCCATAAGTTCCAAGCACCTAAAAATAATTGTTTTATTTGCGATTATTGTATCGTAGTTCGATGAAATGTTATTGCAATTCTATGATAGCGTTGACATCTTATACAAAACATACATTATTACATAATATTTACGACTTATGTATAATGCATTTCGTATGAATGACCTGTGCACAACAAGTGCGTTTCAACCTTGTAAAACGCTGTATGAAAATAATTACAATCAACCGACCATGAAATCGTACCATTGTTCAATCAAAATTTATATAAATCCTTTTATACTTAAATATCAATCTTTCAAATAACATTGAATGCGTTGCACTTATAAATAAAATTACTAACTGGTTCCACACAATCCATTTGACGTAAATTGTTCATACATGTTCGCAAATGCTTGTATCCTAACACACTTGATATAATATTTTGGTCGCAATGAACAGGCAGAAATTTCTATATTTAAGAGCAAGTTAAATACTAAATTTTGACACTTAAATCGCTAATATAATGGCAAACGGTTATAACTGGTGTTTACACAATTTTGCAGGGAAGCAAAAACGTTTTGAAATCAATCTGACAAGTTAGTTTATGAAATATTTCGACGACATTTTTACGTGCCTAATCAGCATTTCAACACAGCTCCTAATTATTAATTTTTAAAATAGTGAAGTTTTATTGTTATATTCTCGCAATTTTAAGCAAATAAATAACAATAACACGGTTCAAAAAATATACCGATTACTTTTTTTACACCGATTTTTGCGGTTAATGAATAAAAATTCGTATATATGTAAAATATTTATCAACGACAAATACGTTGCACTGTCGATTATATATCCTTTATAACATAAACATAAATAAATTGTATGAATATTATTCAATATACATACTCCCGAAAACTCTCCATTGAATTTTTTCAGCGATGGGAGTGTTTTTTCGCTACCGAAAAACAGCAGTGGAGTAGTGACAATGAATGAATATAATCTCTATTTTTATCTATGTATCTTGTGTTACTGATGAACATATTTTTTGTATAAATGATAAATAAATTCGGTTTATTTTTACACAAAATATAAGGAGTATAAAAATGAATTCTAATATGTTAAATTTTAACCCGATTTTTTTTTAGACTCAAACAAAATTCATTTAAATAATATGTAAATTACCGACAATTCTCTCTTGTGCGGTTATGTTTATGTCGTAAGCGGGCACAATACCATAATCGCGGTTAAAAATCAGGGTTGAAAAAAAGAAAACTTTTTTGTTTGCGCGCTAAAGTTCAAAGATCGAAACATCCTGTGGAAGTCCCGCGAAGCCATAGACTATATCCACAATGCGTCATTATCTATTCCTATTGAAAGCCAATACCTTTAACACTATAAAATATACTGAAGTCCATATTATACAAACATATTATTATTTTAAAAGGACTCGTGAACGGATATGTCGTTAGTAGGAGTTGTACAAATGTTGGACAAAATTGCATCAGACATCGGTGTATTCCCTGTGGACGAAAACGAGTTCTGGCCAACACTGATCTTCATGCATATCTTTGGCAAAATAATTCTCGTATGCCAAAATAATTGAAAATCCATATCCGCTCCAAATGTGGAGCATATACCTGATGTATACCAGAACTGCTTGTTACTCAGTTTCTATATGTACTTAGCAGGTATAGAAGGATTGTGCTAGGACATGACTAGTAGTTCTCGCTTACGCCGTTATTTTTGTAGGATTGGTAGGATGAGAGGAAATTTATGTAAATCATAAGCATCCTTTTCTTCTAACAGAAATCGATAAATCAATTTTTAAAAAATCAAAGCAAAGTAATCAAAAAAAGATTTTTTTATGTTAATTTAGTTTATTTGATAGCCTTTATCGTTTTTGTAGCCTGGCATCCCCAATTATGAATTTGCATATTTTTATTTATAAATAAATAAATGCAGTAATTCGTATCTGAAGGAGTATAAATATGTTGAAGTTTCCACCCTTTTCTGTTCAAAGGCATAAATGTTTGTGATTTCTACAAAAATCGAAACCTAAATTAACGGGGCGCAGCGACAAAGATTAGTTAATTCCTGTTCTAACCCTATCTTTTCTCTACTCTCATCGAAAAAAAGAGAGGTTGAGCAACCGATTAACAAAGCAGTTCTCGTATAAAAACTTCTGTTAGGAGGTCATATGATCCACATTAAGAATATATGTAATGTGTGAAATGACGTAGATTTTTGCAAAATATATTTCTTTTAGACGCTTAGTATAAAAGATATCCGGTGAGATAACAGTAGGAGTTCATAACTAGGTAGGGGTGTAAATAACGTTGGAGCATAGACCTGGCAGAGGGCATGCGCGGATATCCCACGCGTGCTCAAGTGACCTGTCGATAGAGAATTGATACCCGCAATGATGAGGATGAAAAGAGTGCCTACGAAGCCTACTTCAAATTGCTTATTAGATTATTGGAGAAGGGGGAAATGTCACACGGAAGATTTAAAGTCACGTCGTCGCAAAGGAAAGATATATATTAATCCTCTACCCTTATTTCATATTAGGGGCAACATTCAGTTTTTGTTTAAATAACAAACAAACTATGTTCCGCAGAGCCAGAGTAGGTGTTTCGAAAAAAATTGGAATGGTTTTGTACGCTGCAACACAGTTTTAAAAAAAAATTCAGCTTAAGTGTTCCGTTATATTTTCCGGACTTGCGAAGTGTTCCATTCCAGAAAATGTTTGGGAAACCCTGATATAATGAATCATGCTGTCAAACTGCTTATAGATGAAACAAACTACCCTTTTTAGGCAGACTAAAGATTAGAAATTAAAAACGGTAATCACCAAGAATTTTGATAGTCAAAACTTATTTTTATATAATAGTTTAAATTATTAACGGAGGAAACGTTTTCTTCTCGAGAAATCGGATTAAATACAATGATGATGCTTTTCAATATAATTTGTGTAGATAGCTTGGGATAAAAACAAACAATTGATTCAATTTATCATAATTTATAACAGAAAGGTATTTTTTAAATATAAAAGAACTAATATTTCAGATCAGAGTATGAGAAAAATATCTTTTTAGTCTCGTATTAATTTTCGCTGTCAGGAAAAAATTCAAGAGGTTTTCATTTTAAAGTGGTAACACCAGATTATAACTTGGGTAGAATAAATTAAAAACCAATCGAGAGCTCTCCGATATTCAGCACTTTTTTTTAATACCCAACAGCTGTTTTTAAATAATTTTTCACACAAAATTCGATATTGTTTTTTTCTTTACTTATTGGAATAACGAAATCGATTCCAGGTGGATTTTGAATGTCATTGGAACATTTTCGCAGGCTAGAGGTAGATAGAAAATATTTTTTAGAAGGACCTAAGTTTGCTAACTGTGAGAATGATTATGGTCCTTAATTCAGTAATCATATAATCTGTACAGTTGTTTTCCCAAAATTGTACATAAAAATAGTCACTTTTGTTGCTTATAATAGCATAATAGAAAATCTATACGAATTTATGTTATAATTAAGTCTTATAAGTTTCACGAAACTTCTATTACGTAAGTCTAAATACAACTTCTACAATATTACATTTATTGGGGTGTGGTCGTTTAGGCTGCTACATATTTTTTTAGTTATAAATCCGTACAGAGAATGTTGCAAAGCACATATTGTCACAATTGCACAATTATGCAGAGAAAAGTGGGTAATGTTACAAATGAGAGAATGGAAAAACTTGTTCGAATTTTATTAGGGGGGGGGGGTAGCCGAAATATGCAGTTTTTAATTTAGCACTACTGATTGCTCTTGAGTTAGACGGTAGATAAATTCTAAGAATTATCACGATTACTAAATCTCGTAAATTGGAGTATATAATGCATTAAATGGAAGATAGGTTCAACAAATAAAAATCCACATATAGCAAGGCTTTAACTACAAATACACGGTGACAGTCTCTAAAAATAACATTCTTTCTTTATGATAATTCAACTGTTCTTCTAGTTATTAACTTATTTTAAATTTTCTGAAATTATTGAGCTATACATATTTAATTCTTAAATATATTCATTTTTTTAACGAATAAAGTAAAGTCTGTTGCGGTATTTTGATCCGCAATTTAGGACACACTGAAGAAACGGTTTGAAGGGTGGTATTATATATTTACAAAAAAAATTCAAAAAAAAATAGTAGCTTCATAACGAGAGAGTAAAGAAAATGATACAAGTAGTGACATGAGACGTTCTTGGTTTGACAAAATGAATAGATCTGCAGAAAAATTTTGTAGTGTAAAATAAATAAGACTTTTTTACCCAGTAGGAGATTTACAAAAAAATGATAATGGTAGCAATGTGTTTTTTTCCCTAAAAGTTAATGTAAGTATTGCACAATTTAAGTTGTTACTTGTTGGTATAATATAATATTTTAAAGTTCAACTTTCACGGGATGTTTTGCACCCATCCATATCCCCGCTCGACAATAGAGCTAGCATAACACTGTTACTGTAAATAGAAACAGCTAGCGTAAAAACGCGCTCTGGAGCACAATGTCGGTATCAAATGCTAAAGGAAGTGTCACGGATGTACATACACAGGATCACAGAAAGGGACTTATTTGTTGATGGCCCGTTTTCTAAAGCTGCATCGAATTCACATGCTAGAATTCTGCTATGGTTTGAAAAATGGTATTCCGCCAATAAATGTACTCACAGACTTTCTGTCATATCTAACCAGTGACGTATTAAGCAATTTGGAGGCCTCCTTTTTCTTATTACTAAAACTGAATTAAAAATATTATATGGGTTTTGTTGAATACAATATGTTATTTTCAGGCTCCTAAAATTGGAGTCCTTAAGCCCGCGCCTTTTGAGCTTATTGGCAAATCCACCACTGTTTCTAACCTAACTTTATCCACATACGAAAAACAAAATTATTCTTCATAAATTGGTAGTTGCCTGATACATATTTTCAATTTAAGTGGAACAATTCTCTTTTAATCATAGTGCAATGGATGATTAATTTTGATTTATGGGTGGGGACCAACGTTCCCTCTAAGCTGCGCGCGTGCCCGGCCGCGCAGCAGTTGAGAAGTCCCCGCGCACTCATTTCGGGTTGGCGCGCACTACAAGACAGTTGCTCAATTGATATTTGATCGGTCCGCGCAGCCTCCACGCAGCCTTTGAAATTTCTGCGCATCTAAACCTTCGGCTTAGAGGGAACGTTGGTGGGGACTAGTCCAAAATATTCCAAATTTAAATTTTATAAAGAGATCAATCTGAAAAAGCGAGAATAAGCGAGCAAAAACTTTGAAATATATATTTTTTTTTATGAAAAAAGAACCAAGTAAGTACAAATTATCAAGCCTGGTTAATAAACAAGTGATGTAAGGATGGATAATATTTTAAAAGAACCATGCACATTCACAACATTTACATAAAGTATCTAAAAAGATGCCAAAAATTTGAAGATCAATACCTCCATTCTTCAATTACGCAGTTGGTTCCCTTTTGTTTAACTCAACTCATTATTGTGTTATTTGCTAAACTTCATAACGAACGTTATAGCCTGGGTTAGATAATATGAACTTCTAAAAGCTGCTCTATATATATATATATCCAAACCAAGAGTGACACTTTTCAAATTTCTTACAATTGCTGCAATAACCAATTTAACAAAAGTTAAAAGAATCTAAATTTGAGACAATATCTGCGTATGGATACTAAATAGATTATAAGAAATATGAAAAAAAATAATGACGTAGATTTGAATGTTAGCAAAGAATATAATTGGCCACAGTTTTTGCAGTAATACTAAGTATACCTTTTGCTTATCTGAAGAATAAATATTAAACAAAGAAAATTGATATGTTTTATAGAATAATATTTCAAATCTTATCAGACTTATTGTTAGTAAATATGACAACCTTCCTGCATACAGCAGAGTATTGGACCAATAAATGGAGTAGTAGAGTAATAGGTTTTACCAGGAGCTGGATCACAAACAATTTGTAGCGCTGCATTACTCTTAATACTTTTTTTTACTCCGGCCAGAGGTGGGCTGGGAGGGGCTCGGAAGGACTCGCGCGAGCCCTTTGTTTAATTTTACTAAGGCCGGCGAGCCCTTAGTTAATTTAAGAGAAAACAATACTCTCAGATCAAATGAGTACATAACTGCAATTTCTGACATTTATATTATCTAGGATGGTTTCAGTATACACAGTGGTACATTTTTGGCCATTTACATTGATAAGTTTACGCTAAATTGCATATTATTACATGTTATATGTTTATTAAGTAATAATCGATTGCTTATTTAAGTATTTCATCGGAGTGATAAAAAACTCACTGCTTACCCAGAACACCGAGAATTCTTTTGAGATTAAGCGAGCCTTTTGTTAGCGTATTGGCAGCCTACCGCTGACTCCGGTCAAACTGGAGGTACTTTGACACCAGTGCGTAACATTTTAAAAAGAGATCATCCATCTTTCTGGTATACAGATCCTAGAGAATTTTCAGTATTACTAATACTATCGATCAGCACCATTTGAAAAATGTTTATTTTGTAAGAAAGAAGAGTCAAAAAGTTAGTAAAAATATGTGTTGTAGGCATTAATTTTATTATTCTTTATTCATACATATATGAGAAAAATCTGTACAATAATTTAAATCGTCGAAAGGTAGTCAAAAATTAAGAACTACCGTAGTTTTGATAGATTTTTCTGTTTTATTTATTAGATTTTTGACTAAATGGAGGCCGAACTACCTGAGATTGTTTTAAATCAAATTTAATTAATCACTTAGCACCATTTCCTCAATTCGGCCCATGTTATTCATAAAGGAGAAAACAATTATTAAGTACCTTCTTAATGTAATTCTAAGGTCACGACAAACGACCTATATGACAAAAATAAAAGTTCACACTTCCTTCGCGACCCGGTAGATGGTTCTATTTTATATTAATCATAATCGCAATACATACTAGTGTATATCTAGGTTCACCAGCATCAAAATTATGGAAAGATACCTTTTTTAGATATTAGGCAGGTTTATAACAAAAGAGTTTGAAATTGCAAACCTATCGTAATAAAACTTTTACAGATGTGAAAATAAAGTAATTGGCGGGAGACAGGGAAACATGGAGGTGCCGCGTATGCTCCACATAGGGAGCAAATATGGTCGAAGAGGAGGAAAAGAAAGAGAATAAAGTTAATATAAGCAGTGGCGGATTACCCAAAAGAGTATAAAGCGCGCGCTCGGGGTCTCAAAAATAGTTTATAATATGTAACCCATATACTTTTTGATCAGTCTTTTTTTATTTTACATGGAATTTTCTGACGTTTTTAAGATATCCGGAAAGCAGGGTATCCTATTTTTTTGCGCCTGGGGCCTTTTATGTGCTTAATCTTCCACTGGATATATGCCCTTTAAAGTGACTAAAAAAATAATTATCAATCAGAAACTGAGAAATTATGGCTCCCTGCTTCCTTGTATCTAATCATAATTAAGGTAGGTAGGTTTGAGCTCTCCGATTTAATAATTAGATATTTTAAATGTAAAAATCATCAATTTGAAACACAGTTGACAATAAAAATGCATCATCTACCCCCCTCTTTGAAACTGGTAACCAATTTTTCAATATTATTATTTTTTATATTTGTCTAGAACAGCGTTTCTCAACCGGGAGCCATGTGGCCCCCCGGGGGGCCACAACATGTCCCAAGGGGGCCACAGAAGAAAAATTCAGTTTTGGGGAGCCACAGCAGACTTTAGGGGGGCCACGGCCACCCAAAATATAATGAACTAAAATTTATATTAAAATCAAATAGAATACAGTAGGACAATTGTACATTGCAGCAGAAATAATGTATTTTTTATACATACTTTTTCTATTATTTTCCAATGGTACTTAGGGATACCATAATAACTGCATCTAAAAGTAAGTGTCGACAATATTGTATTGACTATTTTGTCCACGGATTTCTTTCATCACCCCGTGACAATATGAAACTCATGTGCTTAATATGTTTTGCTTCGCTAATACTATTACAATTATTTTATACAAAACACATGGGAATGAAAGAAAAACCATTTGAATAATTTAAAAAGCCTTAAGAAGTTTCCACAGCAAAGAAAATAGGACATATAGTATCCAGGCATTTCTTATATAAACACGAATTCATTTACTAAGCGTCAGTTCAAGTTCATCCGTGTACATGAGCGCCTGAAGATGGCGAAACCCGGGTCGTTAGTGACAAAATCTGTGAGAATATACATAATTTAAACGATTCAAATTTATTGAAATTCCACCAAGCACCCTCAGTCGAAATCTTAAATTTTTAAAAAATAATTTGTGTAGAAAATTTTATTGTGTTGTATTTTTTAAAAATAAATGTGTATTTTTTTAAATTTTTCCCGAGCTCCGAGAATTTTATTACTATGGATAGGGGGGCCACGGAAAAATTTGAGACTCAAAAGGGGGCCACGGGCTTAAAAAGGTTGAGAAACTATGGTCTAGAACAGTGCGTCAAGCCGTTCCAAATTGAGAAACCACGTATTTCAGTTGTTGAGAATTACAAATTTTGCGACAAAAAAATGTACCAAGTATTTTAATTTTTTTTAAATATTCTACTAGATAACGACGAATTTTATTCGACATACATGTAAAATTTCTGCAAAAAATCTAGCCTTATTCAATTATAAAAAAAACTTGCACAATCAATTTGCAATACTTTAACCATTGGTTCGAGTACAGTTCTTGAAATGACACCAATCCATTAAACGCGATTCGATAATTATAAAAAGTAGAGTACTTGCACATGTTCTAATTGACATTCATACAAAGTTTATTTTTAGTAATATTTAGTTAGATTAGGACAAACTTGATTGATTCAATATTTTTTCATAGTACAATGACCAATAAACAAACAGTGAATTAGGATTGAGATATATTCAACATAATAATACTTCAAATGTGACCATGTGACGTTTTTTTATAGTTTTTATATTTTATTTTCGCAAGTTAGTTATTGTAAAATAGCGGGTCTATGGCGCAGCGGTTAGTGTTGTTGGCTTCCGTGTCGAATCTCACAGGTTAGAGTCCCAGTATAAATAGTATTTTTAGATCGATTTATTGATTTCTGTTCCAAGGCATGGATGTCTATGATGTCTAAAAATTCCATCCAACGTTTCCGATCGATCAATAAGTGGGCGAAGCGAGAGTGATTAGTTCAACACAAGTCCTGGCCTAGCCTTATCTTTATTTCTCTACTACTCTCTTTTTTAAATAGAAATTCGATCGACTGAGTAACAAACAATTCTTGTTGAAAACCTTCTGTTGAGATATCTAAATTAGGTGATCAAATGTTCCACATTCGGAGCGGATTTGGATAAAAAATAAGTTTTTGTGTAAAAACCATATTTTATATTTCATATCTCTATAATGAAATCTTTAAAAAAATACCTGTGAACGCTAGTGAAAAGTATTTAAAAAATCGTCTCATCCTACCATTAGTCTGTAAGTGATTTAGAATAGTTTATTTACACTCAATTTCATCTCAATAAAAATTATGTATTTATAATTATAAAAATTATGCATATTTTTACAAAGGATATCCAGGCAAATAAAGTAAAAGAAAATGAGAATCATCGTTATTTCAAAATCTTTACAAAGTAAAAATAAATAAAATCTGTGTTTACAGTTGTACTGAAGTACATATAATGGATATTGACTCTTTTCAATCTTTCAGGGACGTAACTTTAGTACAAACAGTTTTATTTAGTAACAATCTACTGGGTATGCCTTAAAATAAGATAATATACCGCTTCCTGTTGTGTTAGAAGTCAAACAACATTCTTTGATAATACTTTTCAAAATAATGTGTAAAAACAGTATTTATATTGCAAATACTAAATAAAGTGTGCAAAATTTAATTGAATATTGATAGTGTTCCGAATTGTTATTTGAGGAAAAAACAGTGATTGATTTAATTTAACAGAATGCAAAAATTGTGGTATATCCCTGACGTAGACCAAACACCTCATGTGAGCATAGTTCACAAATACTCACCACCAGTGACATATGCGTATGAAGTTTTATTCGGAAACTATATTTTTGCTCATTCTCACACAAGCTTTCGCGCTGAGTTAGATAAAGATACACTCATTATCAAAAGAGTAAAATTGATGTATTTTAGATTATCGCTATCTCGTATTCATTGGGCCAAAAATCGATGAGTGCGAGAGAGATAACGAAACTACAAGGGAGCATTTCATTTAGTAATAGAACATGTGTGAGGTAGATTGCGCGACAGCTGTGTATATGGCTCACATTATTATGTACATTACGTAGGTGTGTAGTTAGATTTTATATTTTTTTCATTTATGTCTACAAAAAAAAATCATTACAGTTTACGTTAAATAACATTCAATATCAAACACATCATAATAGTTGCAGTTGATCATAAATAAAATTTGTAGAAAACTTAAAAGTAGAACGAAAGTTTTAAATTAATTCATCATTATAAAAAATATAATTAATCAAAAATAAAAATAAATCTCACTGAAAAAAATGTTTTTACGTTGAATTTGAATTGATATATTTTTTTGTAACTCCATAACAAACCTTCGAAAAAATCCAATCCTATTTACTTTTTGATTGACATAGGTCAAAATTCAGAAAAATCTTATATTTCTACAATGTTATTTGTAGGTAAAGTTTAATTAAATCAATCAAAATTCTATGAAAAGTATTATATTGTCGAGCAAACAATATTCTTGTAAATATAACATAGGTGTAAATACGAGTATAGGTTCGTGTACGCATAAAATTATTTTTAGCGTGTTAATTGTAAATTCTTAGTGGTGAGGCATAACATAAAAAAAATATGCTAAATAGACATTTTTTTATTAAAATTTTGTTTCACCCATCCCGAGCATTATTAACCACTTGAATACCAAGCGGACACCGTTGTCCGGAACATATGCAAGCGAACACGGATGTCCAAGACATTTAAAAAATCAAATACTTGGTATTCTAATAGAATATAAGCAATATTTTGATGAATATGTGTAGTGCTATATATACTGAGTCAATGTAGGTTTTTAAAATATCGAATTCGAGTGTATATCAGGCAAAATTATTTTTCTCAAAAACACGCAGTATCTCTGGGACATATTAATGATTTATTTGCGGGATATTCAAGCGGTTAACTGATGAAATATAACTTGATACAGGACTATTTATATAAAGGTAAGTAAGACAAGGTTTGATAAACTATTGGTAAAAGCAATATGAAAATTATTTTATCAACTTTTCGTCACGCTTTGTTTTTAGTTCTACTAAATTTTGAATAAATATAATTTATATTGTAATGCTAGGGCTGATTGAAAATGGTCCTGATCCTATACAACTAATTGGGAATAAAGACAAAAAGTGATCCACTATTTTAATAGTATGCCATTCCACCAAAAAATCATCACACATTTAAAATTGCTTAACATGCTTTTTATCAGAAAATCATAGTGTACACATTTAAAATTGCTTAACATGCTTTTTATCAGATTTTATACAAACTTAAGTATGTTATAATCAAAGTTGTATTTTTTAAATAAAAAGATTTTGTCTTCAATGGATCTCACAATATGAACGTTATGGTAATTTGGTTAAATATAAAATAACAATCGATTATATTCTAAAATCAGATCTGCTGTTATTATTAGATTTTTCAACCGAATTAAACGAGGGTTTTTAAATAAAAAGATATAAAAAATTAAGAATTTGTCTTCAATGGATCTCACAATATGAACGTTATGGTAATTTGGTTAAATATAAAATAACAATCGATTATATTCTAAAATCAGATCTGCTGTTATTATTAGATTTTTCAACCGAATTAAACGAGGGTTTTTAAATAAAAAGATATAAAAAATTAAGAATTTGTCTTCAATGGATCTCACAATATGAACGTTATGGTAATTTGGTTAAATATAAAATAACAATCGATTATATTCTAAAATCAGATCTGCTGTTATTATTAGATTTTTCAACCGAATTAAACGAGGGATAGGCGATATGACAAAATTGTTTCCTTTAAAAAAATGTCTTAATACGGAGAGGAATTATTAAAAAATAAATTGACGTCACTGATTTCCACCTCAATAGTTTTTTATACACTAATTAGGTACTTTCACATGAGTTCCACCACTGGGAAAGCTAGGGGGCTAAAATTAGCCAGGGGGTCCGCGGTCCAAGCCGCTAAGCAAAGCAAGGGGGAAGGGAAAGGGAACCTCGCGGCCGCCAGTCACAACTCGCTCCCCGATCTGTCACGTGCTTTTCAGACAAAAACTGGCACTTTGCAAACGGCAGCGCATGTGTTCGAACGTGCCAGTTGGAAATTAGAAATATTAAATAATTCATAATTGAAACTAAATTCAAGTGCGGTTCACGAAAAAGCTAACTCGTTAACCATAAACAACAAATTTACTGAAAACTATTCGTCGACGTTCTAAGTTTAAAATAAATCACAGTTTCGGCGCGGATTGTAATTCGATTTCAAATTTTAATAATTGAAACTCCCGCAGGACGCAAAAATAATATTACTGACACAAGGTATTTTGATTTGACAACATACAACATCTTTGAATTATAATGAAAAGGAGTAACTCTCCGTGTGCAATTTAACCGATATCGGCGAAATTTTACTTTGTATTTACCTAATAATACTTTTCATTTCAACGTGCTCACCGCTTCTGCCAATAAAATTAAATATTCGTTTGCATACGTGTCGCATCGCTGAAATTTGTCAGTTGTTTTTGTGTTTTGACGAGCCGTGTGATATATTATTTTCTCGACACTATAAAAGTAGCTCGACCTTTAATTGCGCGCCGTGAAATAACAACACATAATTACGCTGTATGTCAAAATAGTGAAATCAATCATATTTCATGTGAGCCTTCACGAATTAATCTAAATTTATAATATTGATTTTTTTGTTCAAGTAAATGAGGTTTTGACAGATCATTAATTGGGATGTATATAATAAATATTATTTCATTGAAAACTACACGATCCACTTCTAATGCGTGTGGGATAATATAAAATTTTATTTCATCTTTATATTACTTTTATAAATTCTAGCTTAATTAAATGCGTATTCAAAATTAATCGTGTGGTCGTACAACATATATATTATCCTAGATTAAGAAGTTTAGAAATCACAGTAAATAAATTTTGAAACACGTCGTTCAAGAATAATTATATAATATTTTTTGAAAATTTCAGCGTAATTTGTGAATTCAAAAAAATACAATTGTTGAAAAACATCAAAGACTAATAAAAACAGTGCTTTAAAGAGATCCATAAGAAAGCTCCGAGCTTTTCCGAGACTTTTGAAATAACCGCCAAAATACTCGCCCAGCTTCCTCCAGAGCGCACCCTGCCCAACGGCGGGGCCGAAGCGCTAAGGATGCTTATGCCAGCTCTTGGGGGCTCTGAACCCGACGGTTTGGCGCTTGCTACCCTTGGTTCACTCTCACACCAGAAGGACACCACGTGGACTAAACTCTTCGTCGGTGGACTGCCTTATCACACCACAGACAAAAGCCTCAGAGAACACTTTGCGGTATATGGAGAGATCGAGGAGGCCGTTGTCATCACAGACAGACAAACTAGCAAAAGCAGAGGATATGGATTTGTAAGTTGAATCAATTTTAATAAAAAAGTGTATATTTTGTGATATTTTTTATGACATCCTACAGGTGACCAGTAAAGTAGAAACACTAGAAACGTCCCAAAATATTCGAATGATAACTCAAAGTTTTTTTAATTGTTTTGACTGAAAGATTATAACTATTTTATTAGCCTACCCCAAAACAAATACAAGACTGAGCAGATGCTATCATTATTATGTTGTGATAAGACTTTCTTGCTAATATTTTTTTCACAATGATATTCAAGTTGAGAAAAATTATGACATTCAAAGATTTTCGAATACAAACATTTATATTGAATTTTAAGATTTTCAGCCTACGAGAATTGTATTAGTATACTTTTTTTCCATTTTCCAATAACGTCCCCGAATTTTTGTTTTCCCGCCATTTACAAGGTAAAATTGTCCACTCTTCTGTACCAGTCAAATATTAATTATTAAGTACTCTTTCTTTATCTCGATAAACAATGTTTAACTGTCATATTGAGTACAGTGATTTGATTCGTGACACACCTCCTTCACATTATTATTTATTTTAGAAGTCGATGTCTTCCGTAGCATGTGTAATATTAATAAATCATTAAATATATTATTGTCATTTATAATTTTAGTAACCAAACACTTTGACTGATTTTTCTTTCTACATTTGGATTATTCTTCAGATTAGAACACCTATTTTTTTTTCAAAGTTACAACATTATATATAATTAGAAATTTAAAATGCACAAATAATCTCTACTGAATACATAGTCTCTTACCTACATTTTGTTATATTTTTATTAACACTAGCTTTAATATTGTTTTCTGATGATTCAAAGTGGAAAAATAATATGAAATATAAATGAAATTAAACCCTGGAAAGAAAGACGATCGTACTTACTCAACAACTCATTTTGTTAGACCACCATACACGGTCAATTTATTATTGTTTATCTAAAATAGAATTTCTCCTCACCAAAAGAAATAATTACGTAGATTTGTCAACCAAGTGATCGACTTTGATTGGTTAGTGCTTTGAGCACTGCATTGCGTCATATACCTGGCCACATTTTATTCCTCTTATCTCTTATCGACTGGAGCGATTGGCCTCCGCTAGTATTTGCCTCGCTCCAATAAATACGTTATCGGAAACTGCTTATTCTGGTCGCGGAAATCGGCTATTTCAGAATACAGACGTGGGTGTCTACAGAAAGATGCGTTGATCAGGTACTTGCTTAGACACGAATTCAACACAATTTTATTCACTGTCTTGGAGCGTATCATTTCAATTTGAATTTCAGATGTAACTGCCACGAGTCAATCGGCATCGGAAAAAAAATAATCACTACTATCATATCGATTTGATTATTGCCACTGTTTCAAAATAAAGGTGTTATGATTTTCTTGAATCTAAAATATATTTTAAAGTTATAATGTTTTCAGTGTGAGACGGCTTATTGCAGGTCTTTGCACGATTTTGACTAAGTATAGATTATTTTTTTTCATGCATTTCAAATTTTTATCAATATTTATAAATTACTAGCTAGTACCCGGCATGCGTTGCAATGGCACTTAACGAAAGAAAAATTTCGTGTTTTAATTGTGTTTATTCAAGTAATTTTCTATACACAATATAGTATTGAATATAATCAGTGGTGTAGTGGGGCCAGGTCGACGACCTGGCACCTAAAAATGAACCAGGGCGCCGCCCTGCCACCTTTTTGATTTCTAACTTAATTTTTAAGTAGATACATATATTCGAAATCGTTTATTGATTTAATTGTTAAAACTTGTGGCTTTTTTAACTTTAGACGGATATAAAAAAAAATAGGAAAGAATTCAATGACCGACCTGGTACCTATTTATTTACCACTACAAAACGGAATATAATTGCATAGGAGTAATAAAAAAATCACTCTTTCCCCAGTACACCGAGAATAGCTTTAATATAAAGCGAGCCTCATTGTTAACGTATTGGCAGCCCACCGCTAGCCATACTAATTGAGAAACCTTTGCGGGCGTCCGCACAAAAACTTTCCAAAATGTAATCGCTATCGGATGAGCGGTATAGGAACGCATAAAGGACAAACAAACAAATATTCATTTATATATATATAGATTTTCATATATCTTTTACCAATTAATGCCTATTGCACCTTGTTATAAGTGTTACTCAATTTTATGTTTTCATGAGTTGAAAATGCTTGCAATCAGCAAAACCGGTCCTTAATATAATATGCTTAGAATCAGTACAAACAAGCGTGTGTGTATTTTTTAACATAATACTTTTCCACCAAGTATTGACATTTTACAGTAAATCCTTTAAAAATGATTATAACATTTTTCATTGTAAAACTTGCTGGAATAGTTTCATTACAATGATTGAACGTTTTTACCAGCTGTAGTTGTTTTCATTCAAAAATCATTGATTGACAATAAATGAATTAAAACCCATTTTATCTTCATATTATTTCTTCTTTATTGTCAATTAAATTGGGAGCAAAATCTCTGTCGCTAATACGCAAATCTTGTATCATACATTTTACTTTTTCACTACTATTATATTACACATTCACATATTTTATAAAGTAAATAAAGTTGTATTTTTGCAATGTATGTTACATGACATTACATTAGTAAGTTATCGATATCTGTAAATATAAGTATCTAAGGTAACGTCCTTTTGAATTGAATTGATAATGTTAAAGCAATGTATTGCATACTTAGCACTTTTTTTTAATCTATTTTAGCTAGAATTAAAAAATATTCCCACAGTTCTATTTCCTTATCGATAATATTACAAAGTATTCGCGAATATCACAGTTTCACACAAGATAACCATAAACTATATATACATAGGCCTTGACCTATTTTGTATTAAAAATATTGAATTAAGCATACAAATTATGTGGCATATTAAAGGTTGCACAATAAAGAAGTGAGAAATAATTCTTTTGATTAACATCAGCTTGTAGTTTTTCACGTCGTTTATTATTTTCATTCATATTATCATTGCGCTTTTGAATATCGACCCATAATTGTGGGATTATAATGCAAAACGTACTATTTCCAAAACTCAAACTTTTCAGTAGAGTCAAATACTATTACGAATAACACAAACAAAATAAAATTTGCATTAAAATATAATTTCCAATTTGAAGAAATATGATTTGTCTTATAGACGTTTTGGATTAAAACTAATAGAATCAGTCGATTTCTTAGGCTTGATTTACCCTATTTGCATACCTAACTAGATATCGCTCATTTTAGAAATAGTACGTTTTGCATTATAAACCCACAATTGGCAAAAGAACTTACGCGACACAATTCGGTAAATCGCATTTTGCTTACGATTGCTCAATATCGCCTAAAGCGTCAGTGACAAAAATTTTAGAACTTTATCTCATTCGCCTGATCTTTTTTGGGGCCTGTGCTTTTTAGTGTTTTGACTTTTTATCGTTTGTTTCACGTGGTCCCCGGTTAAGAATCGCTGATTGAGAGAACTGTCAATTTTATTATAATATCAAGATAGGCATTGACAATATATATCACTACATATTTACTAAGTAATTCCTTTTTCGAACTTATTAAAAAAAAACCTTCTGTAAATTTTTTAAATTGTCGGTTACGGTTTCTGCCTATTAAGGGTCGCAAAACCAATTTCTTCTAAAAATGTCGAAATCTCTGGTGATCCATCTTAAAATCATTTCTCAAATAATATAAAGTATCTGATACAAATAAGATACGTCTGTTAATATCAAATTTTCGAACTGTATTAACAGATCAAAATGTGGTTTTCCTTTAACTTTCTCCCTCGAGAATCTCGACACAAAGGTTTCGAAAGACCGGTCTGGACTAGGGATTGCTATACCGGTAAAACCGAAACCGTTATCCGGTATTCATGGTTTCTTTCAATACTAAAATACTGGTTTTGAAAATGCATAAATACCGGTATTTCGGCATGAAAATTAACCAAAATATGTAATATGAATGTATTGAAACCATCATATTTTCTGTGATTAATTCAAATATTTTAAATCTGTTAATAGTTTATCAATATTGATAAGTTAAAGAATTGGCGACCTTTTTTAAAAAAATATTTATCATTATATTTTAAAACTGTTAGTTATATAATAAAATCACCCGTTATGTTTTTGTTAGTATTACTCGCCCGGTATTGCAATACCAATTGACCTCCCCCCCCATTGAATACAACCGGTATCGATATTTGCAATACCGGTATTGCACATACCGGTATTGTAAACACTGAAAATCGGTATTGATATATCCATCCGAAATTCCATCACTAGTCTAGACAAATTAATAATTTTACGACACCATTTTGCTAACAATCGCAGTTTATAGATTTTCACGTGGTTACAGAACGCAACTACTGTTTCCTGAAGTTGACACAACAATTCCCGTGCGTGAAATTAATGGGAGTTTAAGTGCTGAAATCTTGAAATAAATTCTATAAAACAATTGGATAATATTTTTTAACGCAAAAGATAATCATTCGATCGTTTAAAAAGTGAATTAATTTTATAAAAATGCGATAAGATAGTGAAAAAGAAATTGATTTTGAAAATGTTGTTACACTAATTCACGAGGTTATCAAATATCAATAATGAATATATGCACGATTCAACGATTTCTCAAAATGCACCTTTAAATTGAAACATAATATTTTGACTTGAAAAATATCCATTGTATTTACATATGAGAGACTGCGGCATATAAATGCATGGAACCTTACATAAAAACGGATCACTATTCATATTTGGAGATGAAGAAAACTCTCATTACCGGGAGCTTTGAACGAGATTCATTAACTATCAAAAAGTTCTTTATATCCTTAAAATATCTTTTCTGTTCGAAATATATAAATTTAATGGTAGACTGAATGAAGACTCAACCTTTTCGTTTTAATACTTCGTTTTTTAATTAATACTGTATATCATTCATATGGTGAATTTTTCTTGGTCGTTTTATCCCGGTTAAATTCACATACCAAAATAATACAACGTTACCGGATAATTTTAATTTTCAATTATTCTTCCACAGTATGTAATAGTAGACATATCTTACATTATAGATATAGAATAATTGTATGTACTTAAGTAGTTGATAGTCATTTCGGCTTCACACCATTGTCGTTAATTTCATCTTTGCCTAGGTATCAACAAATGATTTTATATGTTAATATACATTTATCATTGACTTTGCTCTATGAACTAAAAATAAATAATTGTATCATCACTAGATAAACTTGATAAACCTATATAGAAAAAAATATAAACGCAAGAGTGGTTAGATAATTAATATTGATAAGATTGATATTATATCATCTATTCAATCTAATTTACTTACATACTCTCGAAATGCATTAGTTATTAATAGATTGATAAATATTTTTTATCTTTCGTATAAATTATATCAAAAAATCTAACTTGATTCAATATTTCTTTCGTTTAAATTTAAATCTTTAATTTTCGATTTTAGTGCTAAAATATTGTATGCCAAGTAATTGTCTAAATTGAGTTGACATACACATAATGTTCTTTTAGTTCTATCAGTTCAAGTTCATCCGTGCACTTGAATGCCTGAAGATGCCGAAAGGCGAAACCCGGGTCGTTAGTGACAAAATCTGTGAGAATGTACATAGTTTGAACGATTCAAATTTCACATAATGTTCGTTTGAAATATAAAAGCATTTGTACGTCAAAAATTCTCTAAATTTTAAAACATCGTGTTGTATGAAAAACGAACAACCTTGTGGTATAGAAGATTGCGAAAAAAGGTACTAATGTAAAACACAATAAAATAAACTTTCAAATATTGTCCATATATGTACACGTGTATTTTATTTAAAAAAAAATACTATAATATACAAACTATTCATCGCTTATTGATAACATTGTTAAGTGAGTGAAAAAATGTTGTTTCATAGCAAATTTGCAAGACCTCGCGAATCAAAGCAGCTGTTAGTTGATAAATTTAATATTTGATTTTTTTTCTGGGAATCGTGTCGGAACAAATAATCCATGTAAAATATAGTATTATTTATTTTTAGTGAACCGTGTCGAGTATGTGTCCATGTCACCAACATTTATCATGCAAACAAGTTGTTCAAATTCGATGTACTCTAAACATGCAAAACTTGACATACAATCTTTGCACTAAAACATCGAATAATAGGACTATTGTATTTCGAATTTCCATCAGTACTAACATTTCGTAGGATGCGTTAAATCCATTTTTGTCTATTGATAACGTTCCGAAAAAATAAATAAAATTAATTATGCAGTATCGAAAAAATATAATATGTACGAGGGTAACACTAAAACAATTTGAATACAGTGTTATATATTGGAAATATTTTTTTTACGTGATACTTTCATTAATGTAAACTATGTATAACTCTTTCGCGTGTATGCGTTTATATTAGCGTGTAAGTGAATACATTTGTTTGTATGGATACGTCGGAATAAAAAAATACTATATAATGAATGCACTAGGCACAGCTGCACCCGCGGGACAAAGGGATGAAAACAACTTAGTGAACAACGGGCGGTTGCCAAGACTACCGTTACAGCATTTCGTATTGCATCCGACGAGTTGAGTCGGGCTTTTCTGAACAGAGAGCAAAACGATTTAAGCTGGCCAATATGAACACTGATTTATTTTATTGATCGATTTGAAAATAGCGGCAACATTAGGTTGATTAAAAGTTTACTCGTTTTGTTTCGAAAGTGTTGCTAGCACACAATTTACTTTTGTCTTTGTGCAGACTGATTTGTCATAGACGTTCTAACAAAAAACAACTTGATGTAAAAAACTATGTGCTTTAAATTATTTATAATTAAAACTCCACTTTCATTGTAATACAAATATTTTGTAAAATATGCCAAAAACAAAAGTACAAAATAAATTAAACTTACGACAGCATTTATATGCATTTATTGCCTAACATCGACAGTGATAAAGCAGGTAAACATAAATATGACTTGTGTTGTGTTCCAATTATAATAGGATTCTCCGCGACTCATTTGTTTGCTCACTCCCTCTGCTACTGACAAAGCGGTGTTAGACTGAGAGAGCAAGTGCTTTGAGCCGATTGTATTATTTATATTTATATGAAGTCAAACGAGTGACTCGTTCAAAAATGCAAAAAATATTTTAATACTTTCTATGACTTTGTTACCAAATTAAGCATGGTTATCGTCAACCAACTGCCTCTTGGATAATAATGACCTTTATACGAGTAATGTTAGGGATACATATATTTTTTAAATATAATTCAAGCTTTAAATATTTTCTTTTAATTATTGTCTGCGTGAATAATCCGTAAAATGTAGTTTTATATAAAAAAGACACCAAATATTTCCAAATTTGAATTAATCTTCACAGCGTTTCTCCATTTAAGAGAATCGTAACCACTCGAGAAAAAAACACTGCAGAAGTCTATATTAGCGTTTCCTAAGCGATGCCCCTCGGACTAGTGATTGATCACTGATGTTTTTGCCAGTATACAAAAAAAAGAGTTTGCAATCTGACTGTTAACATTTTTGCAGTTATAAAAATGTTGGGAAACACTGATCTATATCACGTGATCTTGTGTGAATACTTGCGCTTTGCAATGATTTCCTTCGCTCGATCGCATCACCTCAATCAATTTAAATATTACATCTTTTATTTCAAGTGTATGTATGTATGCCCCGGCATAAATTGCGCAACCCAAAAACGGCAAGCCGAAAGTGCAACTAACCCAATCTCCCCCCTTTATACCCTACATTGTAGATATATACCGATTTCGTGCTTTATCAATACGTCTACACTTACTAAGCTCAATAAATTGATTCAGGTGTATATATTATGTTTTTATTTGGTATTTAAACAGTCTGAATTTGGCTGTAGCTTCTTATTAATTTATGTGTTTATTTTTGTAAGTGTATGAATAGTCGACGTTGAAATGTGTTTAGTTTCCAAATATCTGTATTAACACGTGTTTAGCAACTTGACAGCAAATTGCGAAATCTGATCGACTTTTCACCAAGAACGCTATATCGCTGAACATTTTACACAACACGCCAAATAGTACATAACGTTACTGTGTCTAGTTATTTTTTACTCACATTTAATATTAATGTTTCCATGATTCTTCCGAACACGAATTATTTGTACAGAATACTTCGTTCACGAATCCTTCGAACTATAAAACTCTTTACATCAATTCTTCAAAACTTTTCTGTAAACAGAACTTCCATTAATAGAAACACTACGAACATAGAATATTCTGTTCATTTTTTTATTTTTAATATTCGACATTGAGATTATACATATTATTTAAACATACGTAAATATGCTAGTTCCCATCATGGAAAATGATTCTGTATCCGAAATTTTCTTACATACGTAAGAATCTTGGTCGATAGAATAGTGTACGAAATAATCATGCTAAGAAAAATCTTGTACGGAAGAATCTGTTCTCCAGTATTAATGTGTGGGGATTAATATTCCATCATTTATGATCACGATTAAAATTAGTTTATCGACTTAATAACAGAAACCTTATTCGATAATATATTGTATGTAGTTATGTTGTTTTGGGTTAACCTATGTTTTTTGTGGAATTTTTAAAAAGAGTGGTTTATTTTTATTTTTCACCACGTATTGACAGTAAACACCTTATTAAACTGTATCTTAGGTTAGGTTGGGTTTGGGTTCGTAGTAGTGAAAATTCTTACTAGTTCAACTTTTCGTCTTTGTAGTTCGACCAGAGAAACACTTTTTTAAGCAACCACTGTAACTGTAATCTAACTCTAAGTATGTGTGCTTCTAATGTAGTAATATTACACTGGATGTTTTAAGGAAATCGGTTGATAATAATTATTTTTAGTTTCGTAAAATATAAACGAACTGCATTAAACTGTCTCTTAATCTCGATTCGTTCATTCAAAGATTTTGATCATACCTTAGGAACAGTGTCTGCCAAACATTTTTTACTCCACGGCACATTGGTGAATGGGAATAGTACCGCGGCACACCAAATAAAAATTCTTTAAAAAAGGAAATATGGAAAATGTTTCGCGTTGACCACTATGTATGAACGTGACAAATACTTGTTTGAATGCGTAGATGTTGAATTTAGTTAAAATTGGAGACAATTTAAATGAATGAGTATTATTTAAAATTGTAATGTAAATTTGTAAGACTTCTTCCACCGCGGCAGACTTGAGACTTCTTGCGGCACACAGTTTGGCAAACACTACCTTAGAATAACGGTGGATAAAAATGCAATTTCTTTCATCATTGAATACAAATAATCTTGACTCTTATTAAAATTTGATTGAATATTTTATAACATATATCCAATATACCAGCGTTCGTACAACTATTTTTTTAGTTGCGTCGCCTTGTAATGTTGACATTGATTTATTTTCGAACGTAAGGACAAATAAAATTATCGAAATAATGTTTTTTGTGTATTTTCAATAAAAAATATAGTCGCATTCCGTGGCCGAGTTGGTGTGGCTGTGCCATAGCGATCATGTCGGTCTGGGTTTAAGTCCCAGAAAGATCAATTTCAAATTTTAATTTAAAATCTTAGACATGGAGTTTTTGTGATGTATCTTCTCCTCGAGTTTATCTCGAGTGACATTTTAACTAAAACATATTTGGCGTGTTGGATTAGCTGTAATGAATCATAATTGAGTATCGCTCATCTTGGGCAAACTGATTCATAACAAATGTTAATGATCCTTATTTTTATTGCGTGGTTTTTTATCTTTTATTATTAACGTGGCAGTTTATCTATCATATGAAAATATTGCGTTCAGTTAAATTCGTTGCAATACTCACAAGGGCGTTTTATTTACATTAGATTAATAAAATAGGATTTCGCTAGGATTATTTTCGCTGAAATTATGGATTTTTCGATATATTATGATTAAAATCACACCCATAAGCCTTGAATAATGCATTGCAAGAAATATCCTGACATAAATAAGCTTTTAAGTAAATAAGTAATTCCATAATAGGAAATAAATATTTACATATATCGAGTTTCTTTGTGTGCGCAACTCTCTGGAACAGTGGAGGGGAATCTGCGGCCTCTTGGCCACTCTGATGCGGCCTTTTGACTTGTTCAAAAATTATACGCAAGCATTTGGAAAAAGAGCGTTATCAACTCATTATATGTCCGACATTCGAAAAAAAGGGGAGTGTCAACGTTTTCTTAACCCTCCAAGGACGAGCGTCACCATATGGTCACACAAAACACCGTTGTCTATCGATCCCACTATGTATACTTTTTCTACCTGAATATCGTTGCTTTCGCTCATATTTGGTTAAGAAGGGTACGGACTACAGTTAGTCATCAGCCGTAGGAACAGGAACGGTCTCCAAAAGCACATGTGATTTTTTGAATTTCCGTTTTTTTTAATTTACTTTTTGAAACTGTTAG
Organism: Himalopsyche tibetana; assembly: GCA_030503985.1. Classification (NCBI taxonomy): domain Eukaryota; kingdom Metazoa; phylum Arthropoda; class Insecta; order Trichoptera; family Rhyacophilidae; genus Himalopsyche; species Himalopsyche tibetana. Next base: position 7,485,723 of record JAPJYX010000014.1, read on the forward strand.
ATATTTTTTTATAAAAACATAAAATTATTTACAGTTATTTTGCTAATATATTTGTTTTGAAATTATGTTGATCTAAAGAGGTCAAATTGTAAATATTTTAAAAAAAATCACGTTTAGCTATATTTCAACCCCGAATGTTTGCAAGCCCATACGGTCATTTATGTCCTTACTACTGTCCGTACTCAATATTACACGGTAATAAAAGGATGAGCATGACCATATAGTCATGCGAGGTTTCTATACAACGACTTTGCGTTTTTTTTTTTTTAAATTTTGGATAGGAATAAAAGTTATCCGTGACTTCAATATGGCTTAGAAAATATTTTTTTTATCGGAAAAAAGCTCTCGTCTCTGGAGGGTTAACTGTGGTCGTATGTTAAATCAGATAAATGAATTTGGCCTCTATAAATAAAAAGATTCCCCACCCCTGCCCTGGAAAAATGATTTTTTTTTGGTGACTTATGCCTACTCTTGAAGATTGAAATTACGTTACGATTTATTCCGGATAAGAAATGAACACTGTTGATTACTGTATATCAGTATTCGTAAGGGAAATTTCTTAATTATGTTTGCCGTATAAAACCTACACTTTTTCAGCCAGTGATTTTTTAGAATAAATGCATATAAAGCTTTATTTTCTAGTCACCACAGCAATAAATTATCCAGAAACGTAGAGCCCGCTTCGCAGACTTTTTATACAAGGGCTAGAAAAAAAATGAACGCTTAAATGTCAACTCTTCATATAATTGCATATATTATAAGAAGCCTGCCTCGTAGGTTGACAATAGGAAAAACAGTATTCCACTCATAGGCACATATATATAATTATATTATGTATAGTTTGTTATTTTTTACTAACTTATCAATCAGTAAGTTAGGAAGCATCAAATATATTCAATTGAAAAAGTGGCCCTTCAAAAAAAACTGATGTTATCTGCACATATAGTCGCACATGTTTCAGTCATTCAAATGTAAGTTTTCATTCTATGCCTGCAAAAACCAACACCTGCTCGCAAAATATATGTATACTATATTATGATATCACATTGAAATGACGATTACCAGGACTGAATAGGGATTCAAATAACGGGCCAAAATAAAATTTAATAACATTTAAAAATATTAAAATGAAAGCGAATCACTTGCCGTCTCATTCGTGCACTGCTCTAACAATAGCAGGCTGAATGAGAAAAAAAATGAATCACGAAAAATTCAAATGTATTGGAGTGAAAATCATTTATTTTACCACTGAATTAAATAATAGAAAATTTTCAAAATATTTTGAATTTGCGATCATAAAATAGATTCTAACCAACCACTTGCACATAATTTTCATTCAGTGGCGGATTAAGCACATGGTAGACCCCAGGCGCAATAAAATTTGGAGGCCGTTTTTCGGTTAGCATAAAAAACGTCCAAAAATTCCATGTAAAAGTCTGAACACCAAATGCATCTTTATCGAATGGTATATTTTGATGAATATTGTGTTAAATAACTACAATGTTTTTAAAATTTCTGAAATCTTTGTTAAACAATTATTGCTCGATAAAACTATAACGACTTGACCCAATAATTTTGCAAAATCAATGTTGTTTGCATAAATTCTTACATATTCATCGATAAGTCGATTATAAAATACGACTGTAAAAAGAAAATTTATATGTTATGTAAAATATTACGTTTAACACACGCTTTCTGTATAACATTGCAAAACAATGGGCACTTACTTATTCCATCAATAAAATAGTGATTGTTATTGAAAATGAATTTTGCGACCGCGATATGTAGGGTCACACTGAATTCTTGATAGTTTTATGTACAGTCTCGTTATTGATGTATGTGCCTCCATATTCCAGACTACACTATTATTCTAGTTATCTGAGAGTATACCCTTACTCGTTTATTGCTTCGATATGAAAGGTCTTCTATAATTTCATATTGTGAGATAATTTTGAATGACTCTTCTGCTTTCAACAATTCTTTACCTGTCTGAACTGTATCGCGTCTAAAGATATCAAATATTTTTTAATCGAATAGAAAGAAATGACACAAACAATCCACTTTTTTTAAATTTACAACGATTCAAATGTATATATTTTTTTAATAAAAACACAATAATCCTTTGTACTTCATTCCACTTTATTTAATATGTCAGGACCGGTTTCGCTCATTGCGAGCATTGTCAATTTACAATGCTCGCAATGAGCGAAACCGGTCCTGACATATTAAATAAAGTGGAATGAAGTACAAAGGATTATTGTGTTTTTATTAATAGAATGCCTTTCCACCAAGTATTCACAGTGAACACCCTAAAAGTGATATATTTTTTTGTAAAGTTTCAATAGCTATCAATAGTTTTTTCCACTTCGTCTTAAATAAAACATATGAAGTAATGATTCATTTTTTTATGAATATCTTTTAACTATCTAATTCTGTAAATAAAGGTGTTTTATAGACATATATAAATGGAATAAAACACAAAAATCATGGTGCTGGACATGGTATTAGCTTTATTGCTAAGATAATTTGATGCACTCCGTGTTTAAATATGATTTACATACTTACTTGATTTGATTGTGTATATTTTAAAATAAAATGCAACACCGAAAAATATACAGTATAATATATTATCCTTTGTTTGGATTGAATTTTCATTACTGCTGGGAAATATTAACAGTAATATTCGAGTATCCGAATATCAAAGAAGATTCGAATATTCATTTGAGGAACCCTAAATATATATTTTTTGAGTTTGATGGTGTGATGCATGTCGATCTAATAATAATGACGACTGTTTATTTTATGATTTAAAAATTAGATATAAAATATACCTTCATGTTACGTATATCGAAATCATTGATTGATTATTTATTTACGATATCACATGATAAAGCAGAACTGATACTGTATCAATGTATAGTACATTCTGATAATAAATACCTCCGAATTTGGCTTAGATGCGACAAAAAATATATTTAATAAAGACGCGTAAACATTATGATTGTGTGCAATCTGATTTATTTTTGCATATTGTCATACAATTTTGATAAGCGTTGTGGTTAACACTTAAAATGTAATAAATTTAATATTGTTAACCGTTAATCTTTCGTTAAGATTCCTTCGCTTGAAGTGAATAGTCGTTAAGCCAAATCGGTAGCGATGTTCCAGAATATAATACTAATGTTTTATTGCGGAAAAGGTATAACGTTCAACATATTCCTGAAATTGAAAAAAAAATCCAGTTCAAAATAATTGTTTCCTGTACTAAAAAATAACTTCAATTTTCATCAGTTGAAAATGCTCGTGATGAGCGAAAATAATTGACAGTGAACACTCGACAAGTGTTTTCATTCGTATTTACCACAACATTCAATTTAATGCAAAAACGTAATAGTATGTAATATTTTAACCAAAATCAACAGCTCGAGTGGTAATTTTGTCCATTTTAAATACAAAACAATTGAATTTCTTTATCTTTATTTATAAATAAATGTATTTAATTTTGCACAATAGTCATATTAATAGCCGGTATGTTTAATTTAGCTAAAATATTGTATCTCCATAAATCATAATATTGCCAAAACTGATTTTGACGGTTTGCATCGCTTTCAAAAATAAGAAATTAGATTAAATTAGAATTATGAATCAAAAAATCAGAGATACTCATTCGGACTATCTCAAGCTATGTCTATATAGTTTATGTTACTTTCACCACATGGCTTCTCAACATTTCAGAACTCGACACCCCCTGTATCGATGGTTTATCGTTACATTATTGGTGCATGATTTCTCAAAATTACGGGAGTCGTCACCCCCTGGTGTCTTATGATCGGTCATTTCTTGACAATTTTCCAGAATTTTCCGACTTGTATCGGACACTCACTGTGGGTGTTTGACAAACAGTTTGGAGCATTTTCCAACATTTCCGACACATATGGGACATATTTTTTTACTTTTTAACACACTGTATTTAAGTGCCATGATAGTATAATATTTGAGTACTAAGTATATGCAACATTATATATATCTCAGAAGTCTCAGGCTTGAATTCCGGTTATAATATTATTTTATTTTTATTCTCAAATATTATTATATAATGAGTATAATAAATTATATTATATAGGAAATATCTTTAACACATTTGAGTAGTGAGTTATTTTTAATTTAATTAATGCTATTTCATTTTATTATTTTATGTATGTTACATATTGCAACAAAGAAAATTAAAAACACATTTCTGTACCTGGGAGCCAACTTTTTATTGTAAATACATAGCGATACATAGTTTAATATGAGTTTTACTGGCATTTTTATATTCATATCTTTTTGTTGTTCGGTAATTAGGCATTATTTATAAATCATTCATTTTCAGTATGAGAAAAACAAAATTAAATAAAACCGTGCAAATAAGGTGTTGTTAGTATACATTTAGTTAAACTTAAGTGGGGAACTTACGGCCTTCAAAGGGCGCTTTGACGTAATGCATTTTTTTCTCATTGTAATAAATGATGACAAAATATTGTACACAATTTTCAACTTTATAAGATCACTGATACATAAATATGGTCTTCCGACATTAAAAGTGTCCTCCACATGGGTTATCCTTACCTTCAAGTTTTCAACTTATACACAATAAACGATTAAACAAGGAGACAGTCTCCATAGATGGATAGAATAACAGACATATTCAAGCTAACGATATCTTAAATAAATTAACAATCATCAATCCATCACCATTACTTAAACCCCTAATGCAACTAATATACCTTGAATAGCCCCAATTTTTTTTTATCGTTCTTAAAAACACTTAAGTCCAAGTTTAATTCATGTAATAATTGTAATATAAATTAGGAGGTTAGAGCAAATAACCAAATTTATTGTGTATTTCTTCTAAGGGAGTATATTTAGCTGAGCTTAAACATATTTCTGACGATGGTGCACACCGAAATAGCTATTAATTCATCTTATGAAAAATTGTAAAACAAAATACATTTTTTTTAAACTTTATTATAATGGAGTTCTACCAAGTAAATGCCGAATCAATCAATTCATAGTTGGAGTCTTAAGTATTTTAAATAAGTTAATGACCTAATATGAATGTTAAACTGCTACTTGACCACAGAAATACTCAATTATTTATTTATTTATTGTTAAAAATTAAAATTACAGTACATGACATAACAGCTAAAGCCAATTCGCCATGCACTTGAAAAATATAATAAGACAAAATATAAAATAAAAATACACAGTACATCAAATTCAACAAAAAAAATCAAGAAATTATGATTTGTATGATTCGAATAGTTTTTTTTTTATAAAATAAATATGTAAGATTACTTAGCCTTACATTTATTTTTCTGAATAAAATTGTTCGTACGTTTGAATGAAAAGAATTCAGTGATGAGGTCGATTATTTTTAATATCATTTACTAGAGTAGAACTACTGCCTTATTTTTGGGGGAACCACTGCCTATTATTACACCCCAACTGCATCCCTTTTGTAGAAATACGGCTGTACGGTGCATTATATGAGAACATCACGCCGCTTGGTATTAAAGTTGATCCATGGTAGTCCAACATTTTCATTACACTTTATAGAATTATTACAAGATAATTGACAAAATGACACTTAATGCTCAGGTGGTTATCTAAATTCCAATAAATATTAAGGGTCCAAATCAGGCGTGGAGAACCTGCGGCCTTTTGGCTACTCTGGTACAGCCTTCTGGCCAATTCTGTAATTCTGTAAATTTATGTAAATTCGTAAATTCCTTACATATTATGACCATATATTCCTGTTTCCGGCCAAAGATACCCTAGTCAATGTTTACTGCGGCCTTATATAGAATCAGAAAAATGAATGCGGCCTTTAGAGAATAAAATGTTCCCCACCCCTGGTTTAAATCGTTGATTGTTGAATGTCCAATCAAATTTGAAATTGTATGTACAATGTGTCAGTTTTACGAATTTTAAGTTACGAAAACTGTATTTTAATACCGTTGTTTAAAAATCTTATCAGCCATATTTGTATGAAAAAATGATAAAAGCAATGTAGATAGAACACTTGATATTGCTCGCCTCGAGCGAAATCAGTCCTGTTCCGAAATTCGTATAAAAGTGTTATTATGTCTTTTCACGAAGTTTTGGCAGTTTTTTTATGATTTCTAATCGATAATTACAAAAACTACCAGAAAATTAATATGTTAGGTAATAAGGTAGCAATAGTGACTTCTTTTTTCCTTTGGAATGAAGTAATATCAACTATTGAACATAAATTATTATCGAGGTGGCATATCCCAACATGTTTTGGTCGATTATTTTGTCTATTGGTCTTAGCAATTTGAGTGATATTTATCTTTTAGGGCAATGTTTTTTAACCGGTGGTCCGCGGGTGTAAAAAGGTTACGAAACGTTGTTTTAGGGTGCTCACTGTCAATACTTGGTGGAAAGACATTTTATTCAAAAAAATAATATCAGTTGATAATGCTCGTCATAAGCGAAACCGGTTCTGATCTTATTAAATAAAAGTAGGAAATAGTACAAACGTATATTTATCTGGCTACGGTAATACGATGCATAGCTGAAAAGTTATGCTCTGATTTACATCAAAGGAATTAATTAAGTTAGGTGTAAATGTGTAATTTTTTTCGACAGTATATATTATTATGGTGTGTTCATTTTTTTAAGCGAGTCGTAAATGACAAAATTTCTCATGGCATATCGAACGAAAATGATTCAACAACAAATATTCAATTGAAGTTCTAGCAGGAAACCTATATCGATATTGTAATAATATATTCACGAAATGTTTACAATATATTTGATAGGATTCGGCTAATAGTTTGGCTAGAAGTTTATTTACATTATTAGTCGTGCGGCAAAGCTCATTCAAGCAGTTCAAAGTTTGAAAATCGTTGCATATTAGTGCACGTCCCCGACCAATACGGTGCACGGCAGATGCAGTTGCAATTCGTAGTTGTGCTTTATTCAATTCACGGTTGGTACTTCGCAGGCACACGCTCAGCTGAGCAAGGGCCGAACATTCCCTACCCTTACAAATAAAATCGTATCCACTGATAGTAAAATTTATTATGTAGAATGAGAATGTACCGAAAGACAAAACAATCGGATGATTATTGTTTTATGCCGTTTAATTTAATTGGTGTTATATTAAACGTTCATTTATAAAATGAATAGAAAAGGTTTTATTTTATACGTAATCTGATAAACCTAAGTAAAACCTGATTTTCGACACCGTTTAAAAACAATTTATTAGTAAATTATCTAAAATAATCTTAAATTGATACAATTTGTCTTGTTATGATTTTGAAAACGTCTTGCTTGATTTAGATATTCCTTCTTGATATTTATCTACAGCAAAAGAAACGCCAGTGGCGTCCTTACAACAGTGACATACGTAGAATTTCTATCACTGAATTTCATATTTTTTAAAATTTGTTCACAAAAACAATTTAATAAGATGGATGCGGTTGCATGTTTTTACATAACAAGTCAATATTTGGTTCAATGTCAGAAATGCTTAGTCTCAAGGAATCTTTCAAAGCCCCTGTAGAAAGGCATGATCATGATCTTTGCATATTTTTAGTAAAAGTAATGACGAAAATACTGTTTCACATAGGATTGCAGCAGTGGCGGATTGCCCCATAAGCGCAAGAGGCGCGCGCTTGGGGCCTCCAAATCTTTAGGGCCTCAAAAATAGCATAAATTATATAAAACCTTACATTTTAATTTTAGTTTTTAATATTCATTATTATTCTACGAAGAGTTTTGTAGCAGTTTTATGCTATGGCCTCCAAATTTTATTGCGCCTGGGGCATCCAAAATGCTTAATAAGCCAATGGTTTGCATGCGCAAAAGGAACAAGGTTTTCCAATGTTTCTTTGCAATAGACGGATATTTTTGTCGTCGCCTTATATAAAATTATAAAATATTTTTTCATTAAATACTTTTTCAAGAAATTTAACTGAAAAATTTCGCAAACTCTCGAAAAAACCTGCGAACCCTACATTACATACATATGTATAATACATGCATTTGAATATAACTTCATTTTTGTATGTTTTCATTTGTACGGTTGCATGTATGTATGTGTACACGATAATCAAGAATCATTCAAATACTTGTTTCGCGAAGCATTTCCTTATTATTTATAATATCGACTGTGGAAAGGAAAAAGGATGTAACCCTCAATTTTCCAAAACAATTTTTTTTCGATAATCACAATGTATACAACACATTCTATTAAAAGTATGGAAGCTGAAAGTGCCGAATTAGTATCTAAATTTAGCTTTAAGGTTTGAAAAAGATGACCTTGTAAAAAAATAAAACCAAGAAAAAACATTGAAATAAAAGTTTTTCCGAGACAATTTCTTTAATTAATATTAGATTATGTCAATTAAACACCAGTTTAGAAGTATCCGTGCACTTCAAGGTTGTGTATAAGTCATAATTTGCATATGTCACAAAATCATCAAAACACGTTTTTAGCGCCTCCTGTAAAATTTGATATGTGTGGGTTACGTCCTTTTTCCTTTCCACAGTCGATATTTAAAAATGACTAAGCTCTATTATCGTGTACTTCTACTTTTTTTCGTTTATTTTAATATCTGTATACATTGCTTCAAATATGTCGTCCGAATAAACGAAATATGTATATATATTTTCTTATAGGTATTCAGTAGAGGAGGACATCACTTTCTAGAGAAAAAGTCACAAAAATCAATGTCGATGTATTTAGATTACAATGTATATTGAACACCAGTTGCCTTATCTAAAAGAGACGTTTCTATGAAATAAATTCTACTGTAACTAAATATATCTCCAAATTAAGGCGTTATTTTCTAAATATGTCTACGTTGTGATAAACTCTTCTGAAAAGAGAAAAGGGGAAGATGCTTAAACGGGTGTTAAGCTTAGAAGGCACCAGAACTATTTTTAAACGCTAGTTTTAATCAGTTAAATATGATTATGGTTTTTTAAAAAATGGAATGAAACTGTGATGTTTTCGTCACTTCTAGGGCTTATTGAAAAACCGTCTTTTCAAAAACATGTTTTCCAATTTTAATATTTCCTTAAGTTTCGTTTTCAAAGATTGCTTGCTTGAAGAAATTCAACAGTATTCAATTTATTAAATTGTTTTTGTAAGCTTTATAGACGTGTAGTTTTTTTTAGATACTCCGATATATAAGTTACCTACCAATTTATTAAAAAAACAAAAAGCAACACACTATGAAAAAGGTTAAAGAATAGTATCATGTTGTGAGAACTGTGCTTTTTTTTGCCATCGCAAAATAATCAGCAAAAGTCATGTTTTTTCTCACCGTGTTTTGTAATAAGACTATTTCTCATCGTCGGTGTAATCTGATAAACATGCCAAATATGGCTAATAGAGTATTTAATGTTATTTATTAGGTGTGTGAATGAATAAGTCTTGATATAAGTATAGTCATGACAGAAAATATATAATATATGTCCCCAATTAAAGGCTGTTGTTTTTTTTATACTTAATCAATGTACCTACCATAATTAATTAAATCTATGGCATAAATGAGCAACAGTTATAGAAATTAAATTATTCATTTTTCGTCTCACTTCCAGTGGTATAAAACAAATTGCCGTTCTTTAAAAACATTAAACAATTGTTTAAATTAAAACACATTCACAAAAAACGTAAGTAATCCATACCTTCCTTATTTGTATGCTATTTGCAGAAAATAATCATGTTCAAAGTGATAATTCCACTAATCTTGATGCCATGTACATTATATTATAGTAGATAGTTTTTATACAGCACATAATTTTATAGAAACGTATAAATCATCAAACCTGTTACAGTTTTCTGATAGAATGTTATAAATGTCTATAACCAACTGAAAATTTAGTTTTATAACCTATTGAAAAACTTTTTGCTCAATGTCAACGCTGCGAAAAATGAGTCCATAGGTGAATCACGAAAAATACATACATACTTCTTTTTTATTACATATAAGCCACTGCGCACGCTTTTATGACATTTTTATTGTAATGGTACACAATTTTCATAAAATTGTTTAAATTTAACATGATTTTTGCAACCTGTTAAAAAAAGATGGCTAACTTATCATGCTTCATATAATTTCTACTTCCAATTCTGACAGTAAAAACATATTTTAAATTGCTTATAATTAGTATATGTATGTACAGTTTTATAATATATTATACTGATTCTTGTAAAAAAATTAGAATAGCGAAGTATTTTGTTCCCTAAAAAGTATGTAACTGTCAACGTTATTATATAATTCTTCTAAAAAAAATTTCTGGTTGACTATTTTTTACTTTAACAAATTGGAGCTCATCCAAGTAAATTACAATTAAATGGAAAACCATAGATGATACCGTCGAATGATACATCAAATTACATATAATGCCAAGAAGTAATTTATATTTGATGTCCTTTTCAGTACGGTACAATATGTTTTTATTTCATAGAATGCCAAAGTTTTTATGAAATATTCGATGGTTAGATTGTAGTTATTCAGGTATAACTGTTGTAAACAGCTGTTCACATCACCTACCTATAACCAATGCATTTATTTCGGCTCTACCTGTGTTTTGCCCAGCAAATATTAATGAAATTGTTGATATCTTTTCCGTGACGTATTCCTTTATCAACGTAAACCTTTTCTTCCTTACTACCCAAGCAGATGTTCTATTGAGGTGTGTTATATGCAATAAATTTTAGTCTACTTTCTTACTATATGAATACGTCATAGGCACCAGCTGGTCTTATAATAGTAAATTTAGTTCAATTATTTTTATATATCTAAAGCCCTGCTTATGGTTATTTATTATTAAATACACTAAATCAATTCGTAATATTTGAATACTATATTATAATGCATATTATAGTTAAGAGACATCTCACTATATACAATTTAAAATGACTATTTATAATTAAACCTATAATTTCATATAGCTTCAAAAATTATAGTCATATATATAGGGACTTTTTTAGGTTTGTTTTTCGAATAAGCAACATTTTATCCAACGAAAGGCAATTTGACTGCAGATTTGTGCTTTGTTTAGTTTTCACCATGAATAAACTTACGCTGGAACAACCCTTGAAAATTTATTTCTTGTATAAATAAAAATAGTGCCTACCAAAACGTTACAGTCAATGGAGAGCGCTATATATACACGATTATGGATATTTTCGTTTTTCAATTGAATGGCATTAATGTGGAAAGCTGTGGTTTCAACAAGATGGCTTCAATATGTCACAAATTGTAAAAAATCCTATTAAAAAAATCCTATAATAGAATCGCAATTTATCATTTTTTAATGCACTCAAATATTATTAATGACAAAATATTGGTAAAATTTATTGCATCGATGAACGAAATACTTGTACTTACGATGAAATTCTTTGTATAGTCTATAAACAAAACAATTTGTCAATCAATCCGATTATGTCAATCTGTTTATCAAAATTTATGAGCTACCCCAATGTCCCGGTGCGCTCCCTTACAAAGGTCAATGTCACATAACAAGGGAAGTATACCGGCACAATCCATTTGTTGAAAGGTATCCGGGGATGTTTTTTTCTTCGCGGCAGCAGCTGGACTCAAACAAACAATGAACTGGTGCAACCAACGTCTGGCACAGCTAGGCTTTCTAGTATTTTTTCTTGTTGATTTTTTTTCTTCTGTACCCATTGATGTGCTCTAATAATTCACAGCAAATAATTCAAATCTATGCGATGCAATAAATTATTCGTTAAGTAATTCTCTGATATTGATTGATAAATTACTTAGAGAGAAAATGTTCTTAATTGACAAACAAACGAAAAAAGCTATGTCGTTCAACTATTGTTTGTATTTTATTATTGAGCAATTCCGAATTGATCATAAAACTTTTTTTATTATATATCATTGAAAACATTTCCATAAATTTGGTTTCATCCATCATAATAAAATAATTAAGCATTCCAAATTCCAATCCTAGAGCATTTTTTTTGTCTATGCGTAAATCGTTAATAATAAAATGGTGGTTCAGTAAGCGAAACAGGTTTTGATTTTAAATAGTTATACAGCATTCAAGTGTTATATTTTAATGGAATACACCGAGGTGTGTATTTGTATTTTTCATGTTGAAATGATTTTCCCACGATAATATAATATTATATACAGGGAGCTACTAGTTCCTTAGTATTATTTTCTCCAGTTCTATCCTTATTAAATACGGGACTCGAAGCTGTTATTATTATCTACTCCTCACTCATTTCCTTTTACTTTCAAATAAGGATTGCAATACCGGTATTGCAAATATTAATACCGGGTTTACACAACAAGTTTTAATAAAGCAAAAACTTCCGGCTCGGTATATCAAAATTTCGATATTTCATATAAAATATCATAATCTTATCAACGATTGATTTTAACAAACATCTTTAAATCTCGTTTCCTATACTCATTAAATCTAAAAACCTATCAATATTGATACTACTCTTAGCAGGCTTAAAACATTTCAATCAATCGCGAAAAATCTTAGTAAATTATGTGATGGTTTTATATAAATCCGAAATTCGATTTCAGCTAATTTTCAATAATTATTGCATTTTACATATCAGTATTTCGGTATTGAAGAAACATCATAAATACCGGCATCTTGGTTTTAGTAATACCGAGATTGTAATCCCTACTTTCACATACATAAACTAACACAATATCGACTGTGGAAAGGAAAAAGGACGTAACCTACACATGTCAAATTTTACAGAAGTCGCAAAAAACGTGTTTTGATGATTTTGGGCCATATGCAAATTATGAACTATACACAACCTTTAAGTGCACGGAGACTTCTATACTGGTGTTAAATTGACATAATCTAATATTAATTAAAGAAATTGTCTAGGAAAAACTTTTATTTCAGTCTTTTCTTGGTTTTAATTTTTTACAAGGTCATCTTTTTCAAACTTAAAAGCTTAATTTAGATACTAATTCGGCATTTGCAGCTTGCATCGTGTATCAAATTGATACATTGTGATCATCGAAAAAAACTTGTTTTGAAAAAACTGTGGGTTACGTCCTTTTTCATTTCCACATTCGATATATAATTGATTGAACTGAAGAACTTACGCTGGCATATTACTTCAATGAGGCACATTCTTCCTACAAACTGTACTTGTGATCAAATAAAATGGGTTGTTTTATTGACTGTTACTAATTTTTGCAGGTAATAATGGGCGATCGATTGTCAGCAGAAAGAGCGTGTAAAGAACCAAATCCAATAATTGACGGCAGAAAAGCCAACGTCAATTTAGCCATATTAGGAGCCAAACCTAGAGGAAATATAACGCAAGGTAATTTTTATTTTATTTTATTATTATTCAATACTCACTTTTAGGGTGTTCACTGTCAATACTTGGTGGAAAGGCATTATATTAATAAAAACACAATAATCCTTTGTACTTCATTCCACTTTATTTAATATGTCAGGACCGGTTTCGCTCATTGCGAGCATTGTCAACTGACAATGCTCGCAATGAGCGAAACCGGTCCTGACATATTAAATAAAGTGGAATGAAGTACAAAGGATTATTGTTTTTATTAAATTATTCAATACTGCCTTACTTATAAACAAAAACGTACGAAAATTGATCTTACTATTTGATTTGAAGTGAAACACTGGAATTTCGTATAAAGATCAAAATAGTACTGTACCTTTTTATAACTACTGCTTTAGAACCAGTTCTCATGAATTTGTAATGTCGAAATAGCTTTAAACATAATAAAAAAATTGCAAAAATAAAAACAGTGCTATTTTGATCTAATTATAACGAATTGCCATAACAATCAATACACTGGAATTTTGTTACTTTGGCATACATGTACATGATTATTGGTACCATTGCCTTAAATTTTGGCAACTTCTTAGCTATGTTTACTTGTTTGGTATAGATTAACTGTTTTTTAACCGTACTAAAAAAACTCATGTTTACTTTATGAGAAATTATATAAAAAGGAAAGAAAACGTCTTCTTGATTATGTCATCTTATATTTGTTTTGTTCTCATTGGACATGAAGTGGGAGTGCTATCAACATAAATTGTATTATGTATATTAAAAGAGGTAGAATAATACCTATTATATATATAACATACTGAGTATTTGTACTAATATATTTTTTTTCGATAGATTCGGCGGTAGTTTTGTGGAAACTTCTTTAAATTTAATTGTTATTCCACTGATTGTGTTATTAATTGTGATACTATCAGTTGAACAACAAGTTATCGAATTTAATTTCTTATTAATTATAAATTTGACTCTTTTCAATTTAATTCGCAATTAATGCAATTCACCAAAATACTAAGAATAACGTGAGTGTACGTAAATATCCAATAGAAAATATTTTCCGTTGACTCATTACACTTCTTGAGAGTTCAATTGTGTATTCAATTTGGCAAAAAAACTTGTTCAATTGGTCTTGGTATTAATTATTTATAAAAAAGGAAACAAATTAAATGGTCAGAATTTAAATCAATTTTTGGTCAGAATAAAAATATTATACGGTCAGAATATTTCTATATAGAATATCTATAGAAAATGCTTTCAAATAGATTCATTGTAAATATAACTTATAATAATAATTTCTGCCGCTAGTTGTGTATTTAAAGGATTCCACGATTATATTAGTAAAAAATTTGACGGACATTCATTTGAAGTATCATCGTGACTTGCAGTATTCAGTTGGTTGAAAAGCAAAGTTGAGGGAACTCTCGCTGCGCACGCAAACTTGGCAAAAACGACTTTATGGAGCCAAAACATCTTACCGAAATAGCTTGCCTACAACGGCTTAATAATCCCCGAAGAATGGCGACACTCTGAGGATCTTGACCCTAGCCGGGATCCAGAAATAGACCCCATCAAGATCAGGCGGCTAATGATGATGATGACGATCATCGCGAATCTTTCCTGTCATCGCGCGCACAACAGAGCGTCGAAATATCGACAATTATCGCAATAATTTTGGCAACTTTCCAATCGCTTTATAATTCTTTCATTATTCAACTTCGGGTTGAGTTTTAACATTTTTGGTCGGTTGACCTACTATAGTTTTCATAACATATTCTTCAATGTCTTCCAAAATCCCGACAGTGTTGATTATCTTACAGAAAAAGATCGGTACAAAAAATATAATATATTTATATGCATTACACATACTAAATTTTTAAAAAAAATCAATAATGAAAATCAGTAGTTTTGGCACTTATCCAAAGAAAGAAAAACTGCAATGATTTTAGCTAAAAAAAAATTATTTAATCCTACTTTAAAAATATCTATAGCTTTACCGTTCTGTACTGAGTAAATATATGTAATTTGATATTATAAAATATTCATATTATCAAGGCAATCTAACTCAAGTCTTGTTTAATAAAAATTACTTATTAACAGTATCGTTTTTTTGTTCCACCCGATAAAAAATGGTTGATTATCGATTATCATTTATGTTTTTAAAATTTTCCATTATTATGGTAATATTCAATAAACGGTTATAATTAAAAGTCCACTAATTGAATCACCTAGATATCTGCAAGGCCAACGAAATATTAAAGATCACGGCGAATAACTTTCCAAGCTAATTACGTATTTGAAGGATTTGAAAATGATCGAGAGTTACTAAAACATGTAATAATAACTGCTTGGCATACGAGATACATCCGCCATATGCGAAATACTTTTCCTAAGTAATCTTTGACACGGAAGCTTTTTGTTTAATAAATATTCAAAGTGTTTCAAAGCTCTTTTGAAAGTTCAACTCAACTTTGAAACGACAAGCAACAAGTGTTTATTAAGTCGTGCTTTTTATACCGCACCTTCCGCTCGCGCTTAAAGAAACAAACTTTGTCATATTCGTTGTATTTTGATAGTAAAATTTTCTTTAAACATCTTATGAAAAATAATTATTGTATAGGCTAATGTAGGCTTATCCATTTATAAGTAGAACGTTTAAACACTTGAATTGTGTTATTAAAACTTACTTATCATATAATTCTGCTTATAAAGTTATAAGTAATATAATACATATCCTTATCGCGAACTTATTTTTTTTAATTTTTCACTTTTTTCGTAAGATATATTCATTGAGATATCATTTTTAAAAATGTTATATTTCGAATCGATAAAATAATCATTCTATATTTTCTTTAATTTTCTATCCACGTATTTATAATATGTAGGATGTATGGTATTTGGGTCTTCCATCGCGGGATCCCGGTCAATTTTGTGATCCCGTAATCTCAGAATTGTCTTAGTACTAATCCCGGAATTTCGGGATTAACTATAACAAATAAAAATCAGTTTGTATTATGTAACTGGCAGACGTAACTTTTTGAAAGGCTGCAACTAAAAATAGGTATATCCTCTCAATTTCAGACTTTTTCCCAGAGATAAATCCCGGGTTCCCGAAAGGACACATTCCGAAATAATTGTGAATACCGAAATTCTCCGAGAATCTCAAGCAATTGTGACATGATATTATAGTAAATGATCAATCCCGAGATCGAAAAATTGTGAATCCCGGGATCACAAAAAGCGTCGTGGATTAGATGCCCTAGCTGGTATGACATACAGCATATTAACTAGTCACAACATTTTTGTCTACTTTGTAACAGTTTGAGGCGCATACTATGTCGCAGAAACTGTAAGAAATTCTTAAGTCGTGTACTCCCTTACTTACGGTTCAAGAAGTTTCAATGTTTTGAACTTAAATAATATACTGCGTGGTTTGATCATTAACTGTTAAGGTGAATCCACTTCGTGTCATCTTCCTGACCACATATTTTGATTGATATCCAAGGACTGTTAGAATGTCAGCTAATAAGGTGTTGAACATCCATTCCATCGTATTTTTTATGTTTACGCAAAAGATGACATAGGTATCTTACACAAAAGAACCGTTATCCCACACGCATATTAACCGCATACAACGGGAACAATGATTATTCAATAAATTTTTATAACACCAAGCGTTGGTTATATAAAAATATATATTATATATATTTATCAGTGGCGGTTCTAGGTACTGGGCTAGGTGGGCTAAGCCCGACCTGCATTTTTCACTCAAAACATTAGATGGCTGAATAAAAATGAACAGCAATTCGGCCGCTGAACAAAATAAATACATTTATAAGCGTAACTAAACTTTCCCAAATGAATACAATATCTTTGTTTTGATTTTCCTCTATCAATATAAGACAATGCTATGTCTACCTACAATAATATTCTCGATTGTGTTTTGAATTACAATTTTAAACTGAGCTAGCATAAAAAAAACAATAACCCTATAAATACTTCATAGAGAACAGGCAACGTGACGTCAGTCTGGCAACACCTACGTATTAAGTAGCCAGGGGCTGGAAATATCTAGCCCGTGTTTTTTC
Source organism: Himalopsyche tibetana (assembly GCA_030503985.1). NCBI lineage: Eukaryota > Metazoa > Arthropoda > Insecta > Trichoptera > Rhyacophilidae > Himalopsyche > Himalopsyche tibetana. Next base: position 7,503,162 of record JAPJYX010000014.1, read on the forward strand.
TCTTACACTGGGGCGCAATCTAGCACGATTAGATTTTTTTGTATTTGTATGTACGAAAACGTCATCAAACTCACACGATTGTGCGTCAAATTATCAAACTTCTGTCATTCGTTGGGGGCTAAATTGAATTTGCCCATGACTCACCCATACATTCAAACACAAATACCAATATCGTTGTATTGTATGAAAGTGACAGATATTGACTTTTAGTGACAGCTCTGTATTGCTTTTTGTACTCGTTATTTCACTTTGAAAGAGACGAATTTAAGGTTATTATTTTATTATTTCTTACTTAAATTAGCATTGATTTTATTATATAGTAATTTATGCTTTGCAGTAGTGTCGTAATATTTTTTTATTTGCTTGTAGATTAATGTATAAGGTGAAGTAGAAAAATACACAATTTCGTAAATAGTATACAATGCTAAGCTTTCCTCTAGCCCACCCAAGATTTTAGTTCAGGAACCGCCACTGATATTTATATATCAAATCCTCATTTTGGCAAAATAAATTTTGAATTATCATGTGATCTTGAGATTCACAAGGAAAGTAACATACTTTTTTTTTAAGAATGTATGAATATATAAAAAAAAATATAAATATCAAAACATAATTAAATAAAATTACGGTCTTAATAATTTCGCAAAATTAAGCACACAAAATAATGATCATAAAATATACATATTCTTTTTATTATGGACTGGTTTGAAAACTTAATTAATTACGATAAATAAATAAGATGTAAATGTAACTTGCTTTAAATAATTTATGGATTTTCAACTCGAATTCTTTCCAATAACTTTGCGGACCACGGTTTGCTGATTGCTGATATATATAATATTATGAAATATTTAGCATTTTGTTTTTAATTGTTTAGCGTTTATTCATTTTAAATATATCATATCAATAAAAGACGTTGAAATATGTGTATAATTGACGTATATGATGTATGACTATTTTGTTTTGAAAATCTATAAGTACACCTTCAATCTCAGAAGTTTATTTAAAATATTGATTGCTTAAATCATAGAATGCCAGAATTATATTTTGTAAATTTATTTAATTTTCCATGGAGCGATTATTACATACGATTGTAGAATACAAACATACTTTCATTTTTTTTTATGTATACTCAATCAATTTGTTCTGATTTCTTTTCCAGTATTTATTGTCATTCGAAATTTAAATATTGGATAGTGTTGCCATCCTGATACTATCGATTATTCCATAGGTTCCCAACCTCTTTCGGGTGGCGACCCCTTTTTATAAATCCATGTGACTAGGCGACCCCCCGAGGAATTTGAAATCTTCGATTTGCTATACTTTTTCGTTATTTTGTTGTTCAAATCCAAAATCGAAACAAGTTGGCGACCCCCAGGTTGGGAACCCGTGTATTATTCCCTTTAAATTATGGTCGCTGTTTCAAACCATTGCTTTGCAAGTCATTTATGCCTGGTAAAACAACTGTCCATTTCTTTACTTATTACACGAGAATCTTCTATGACAGTTGTATTGGAACGCGGTGTAATAAAATAAAAAAACAGTAATGTTTTAACCTAAAAATAAAAAAAATCTCCCAGGCCGCGGATCGATTTTATGGATATCTTTTTAAATGATGAATACATTTTGTCGAAAAAATCCGTAACCAGTCTCAAAACGAATATTTCAGCTCAGATTTCCAATTATTGATTTTTTATATCAACATTTTTGAACATGGTTGCTAGTGTTTTCTCTCCGAATGGTATTCTGTAGTTTTATTAAAATACTATACACACATCCATTTTTTTTTCTAAATATCCTGATAACTTCAAATTATTGAAATTTGCTATAAAATAAATCAACCTCAACGAATACAATTTAATATCAGATTATAACATAATTACATATAATATTTCTATACTTAATAAAATATTTTATTATTGGATACATACTAGACATATTCATTAAAATGATATCAGATATCATAGCCGTTTTAACATTAATTAGAAAAAATGCAGTATACAGCATTTAAAAAACTTTTTACCAAACACCGCAGATATCTATAAAATATTCGGTAGATTTAAATAAATACAATCTAAACAAAAATCTTCTCCAAGATTCTTTTAATATTCCTGCAAAAAACAACACTAATTTCAAGGCAAAACTTCTGTATATTTTATTATGTCATAACTTTTTTGCAAGTGTAAATAAATATTTTTATCAATAGTATCTTTTTATTCTGAAAATAATAACGTGTTTTCCATGCACACTTTACCATTGTATGCCGTGTTGAAATGACAGTGTAAATAATAATAAGCATGTAAAGCACACAACTAGAACAATTTAAAATGGACACCCCTAATAATACGGATCGCCCTTTCCTCGTACCGCACTGGTGAATTTAACACATTGAAACTCACCCTCAGTATAAGAAAAAATAAATATTGTAATACTGTTTTTACGCTAAGTGAATATTTAATATGACTGTAAACTAGACCTTATTTTTTTATACAAATCACCCGCTGTGGTCTAGTTGGTAAGTCTGGGTATACTTAAAGATATTTGGCGCATTGGCATTAGCTGTAATGTCAAATATTATTTAAAAAAAATAAAAAAATATATTTTAAATGCGTGTCGTAGAAAATTTATTATTAGTTTGAAATTTGTTTATTTTCGACAAAATATAAACATCAGATTTATGCTAGATCATTCAGCTTAACAATTCATGTGACCATTTTCTTAAAATATACAATTTCAAAAAAATAGATTGTAAGTATAACTTTTTTTTATATATTTCTTTTTAAAACACTAATGAAATTCTTCGGGAAACCCCAATGTCGATAAACTATGAAAAAAAGCATCCAGGTGGCAAAGTGTAGGCTCTAAAAATCCTGGTTCGGAAGTTAGGCGCGTGCTTGCCAGGTGCGATCTATCCCTTTCCCCCCACCTCCGGTCGGTCTCACGTTACCGTCTCAACCCCCACCCCTTTCACCAGCCGGAAGTCGGGGGCTCATAATATGCATCTCCTGCGAGGATCGGATACGACGCGGTTTGGTGGTTCAATGGATACGTGGTACCTCACTCATCCGACACAGGGTAACACATCAGCTGTTGAAGCGATCTAAGTTGATATCAACCTTTTCAACATGGGCACCTTTTAAAAAAAACTGTAGCAGATTATTATATTATAACAACAATGAAACAAGCAAATTGAAAAAGTATCGATATTTTTATTATTATCAGTTTTGAAATCAGAAATATAATGACAGAGTTTATTTCATGTACTGAAAAAAATAGGAAAAGTATTTTTTTACATTTTTTGTTTAAGGTTTCATCAACATGAGCTGCCTCGCTTTGCAAGTAAGGATTTAAAATAATTAAAAAAACAATGGTGTTACTACAAAAAGGTTGCAATTTTGTACTCTCTACATAATAATTAAATAAAGGATATCAAGAACACCAAAAAGATAAAGAATACATCATTAAAAGCAATTAAATATGCCTATAAAGCTCCCATAAATCTTTGTAATTCATCTCAGTAAATAGTAATTATTATATAAAGAAAATTGATTTTAGTGGAAAAAATCAAATAACCATTTTACCATTATTAGATTTATAATGATTATTTTATAAATTTGTCACTTTTTCATATAAATAAACAAATTTATCTAAATATCATGTGGTATAATTTGCATTTGTTTGTCTTTTGTATCACATAATTCAACGGAGACTAATGATATCGTTTTAATTAAACAAAATAAAAATCATGTTCGTTATTGCCTAATTTATGATAAAACTCTTATTAAAAATTACCATCTGGATTACCGAGCAATCAGACAACTACTTCCTACTTGAATAAGGATTTAAGTCACTTGACAGATCATAAAATATTTATTGAACTATTTTTTCAATTATTATTGCCTATCGTGATTTGCATTGAGTAAGTGATAAATGATTGAAATATGATTATTTCATAAGTCGTTTTTAATCTTATCTGTTTTTTACGGCGATAAGAAGACACGTAATATGTAAGTATTTGCGTAAGAAAAAAACATAGCATATTCTTTACAAAATAATAATGATAATATGGTTATAAAGTTTTAATCTTATTATAAAAAACACAAATACGTACATTTTTACTGCTGATATCTGTTGTTATGGATTTTTTTATATGTCAGCGCAGTAAGAGTGTGTATTTATGGTTTGTCGAAAATGTGTTTAAAATATCATCGTATGAATTTTGCATATTATAAAAGTAAGAATTTAAAACAAATATGCCTCAAACTTCGTGTAATTTTTTTATGAATAAAAATTAAGTTTGTAACAACAACGGCAGTTTTTAAACTAATCAATTAGCATGCCTTATTTCGCCAATTTCAATGCGGCGTTTGATACATTTTTAAGTATAAATATTGGTGAAAAACAATTATCAGTGCTTACAAAATACGACGGAAGTTATACATAATTTAAAAAAATAAATATGGGTATATTTCAAAAGATGTTAATTATATAAATACAGTAAAATAATCCTAATACGAACATTAAAAAAACCTTTTCCGGATGTTATTTTTTTTATTTGCCAGCATTTTATGCTTATGAAAACTGCAGTCTTTGTTTTCAGAGTCCTTGAATACACGTAGAATAAGCGTAGTCGCTCTAAATTTTAATTCGGTTTCAATGACATCGTCTTTGTGAGTCTTAAATTATAAACATGCATCCTTGCGAAAGCAGAGTAATTTGATTATAAGGAAGTTCTCGTAATTGTAAAAATAATTTGTCATCACATTGTCATATTATTAACAAGGTTAGAAGAGTGTCCAAATATTTAGTTCCTAATGAATAACTGAACACTTGGCTGTTTTAACTTATTACAGGGGTTATACTAAGTAAATGTTAATCAAATTAATATTCTCAAAATACGACGCTATGCAATCAATATGTTAAAATTACCAGAGTGTATATTATTATTTTCATTTACTGTTTTTGATTATTATTTGTGTAGATTTTGACATGTCCACCTCATCACACATCATACATTTTAACACAAATACATGTTTATTTTTCTTTTTTTTTGGGCCGATAGGGATTCGAACCCCGGACCTCATAACTGATACCCAGGCGCGCTATTCATTAGAACATGGTCTAGGTAAGCAATTTCAGATTTTCATTTAGTTACCTGCCAATGTGTATTATTTTAATAACTATATGTGCTATATATATATATATATTACGTATTTTATAGAATTATCCCTTATTATCTAAATATATTTTTGTAGTTTATTGTTAACCGCCCATAGTAATCCTATAGTGGGATTAAACCCAATAATCTCAATGTGAAAATCTGTTACAAATGTGTTTAAGTCTAATTAAACCCAAGACCCATCGCTCCCTCAATTATTATGTTTCCAAAAATTGTAGAATTACTGTGCGTCTTTCAGTTGATTTTTAAGAAATATAAGAAGCATTTATTGACATACTGAATTAAAGTAATTACCAATACTTGCAAATATTTATCATACAGTTTTATAGCACGATGGCCAGGACCTGTTTTACTCAGCGACAGACCATTTTCTATCATGCTCCCTGGTTGAGTAAAACCGGTTATAATTATATTTTAAAATAAGGAAACAAGTACAATCAATTTATTATTATGATCATTATTAATATACTGTCTTTTGACCACCGTAAACAATTATTTTAGCAAATTAAAAATTATACGTATAATGATTTTTCATATTTATTTATTTATTGTTTAAAAGTTAAAAGAATCGTACAGACATTACAGCTGACGCCAATTCGCCATGCACTTGACTGCATGATTGAAAAAAAAACAGTAAATTATATATCAAAATCATCATACAAAATCAAGAAGTAAAAAAATAAAACCTAACAAACAGATCACAAACACTGTCACTGAAAATGTCAGAGTAATTAATCATTAACAAATTATTATTATAAACACGCCGTAAAATGTGTCGTAGATTACCAGTAAAGTTTTTAAACAAGGTTCGACCATCGGCTAGACCAAAGGTTCTCATGTGCGCCCACCAACAGTTTCATAGTAAATCAAATAAAAAATGTATTTTTACAAATTCATTTGTAAAATTATTATTTTTTAAAATTGATTGAATGCACCTAACTCCAAATGACTCACAGAGGTATCATATTTATGTACACGTGTTCGTTTGTAACCGAATATGGAAACAATGGATGTCTGGATTTATTTCATATTTATCGTATTAGAAAGAAAGAGAGGGGAACAATTTTATGCATTTGTTTTTGCGACAGATATTGGTATTTGTTTATGTCAAATTCGTTTGAGACATCTGGCTGCAATCACAGACTTCAGTGCATTGCAGTAATTCAGTTAGTCATAACATGCAATTTTAATCTTGTAATCTTGGATTATTCAAAGACATTAGGTTGAGAAAGTGAGTAAGGTTTTGACTGTTTTTTTTTATATTTTGAAGCATCTGTATATTATTGTATGCTGTATTTTTCTAATTTGAAAGAAAAATTGATATAACCCTGTTGAAATGGATATAAGATTGTTTTTATCAAAAAAATTAAGTAAATGCAACTGCTATTGTTATCACATTTGGTGCGGCCACGAGACATTTCCAAAGGACCGCCGATGCTTATAATGCGGCCACAATGAAATCTAACGTGAGAACCACTGGGATAGACTTATTTCACATTTGACTCATATTGTACATACGTTTCGATTAATTTCAACAAAAATAATATTCGTTGCTACTTTGACTGATGCGTCACGCCCATCAACAATTGAACACATGAATTAATTGAAATTTTCTATTTCTAGAAAAAAGTATATTGTATAGGGTTAGTATTATAAGCGTCGTATTAATTTATATAAACTATAGAAAAAGAGAGGCATCTGCAGCAACAAAAGATATGAAACCGTTTTAAGCATGTTTGTATGTATATTGTAATAATATATCCATGTGAAATACCGACTCCAATATCCTCTTTGGGATATTAATGTGATATTGTCCAAATGGTTGATATCGCCAGGTGGGCCGGTGCACGCGGTGCGTAACGCTTGACGCATGACGTCACACAGCTGGTCAAATCGTTCACCCCTTCATCCGTTATAATGTTCGCGACGTACGCCACTGCGCATGCGAAATATTAAGTAAATTACTATGCATTGCGATTATTTAGACCAGTGATTAAAACTAGTTCTACCTCTCGTATCCTCAACTGTATTTTTTATGCATATTTTTGACTTAATCTGAAGTAAATCCGCTTTACAATGTAGACGTCGCTTTTTTGTGATTAGATTTAACAGAGGTGTGTTAATCATAACAATAACACCAAGATACACTAAAGAATACATATCCCGGGACATGGCACACAACATCCGCGTTAATATCCCAGGAACAACGGCCGGAATTCATGCTTGGACACACGAGCTGTCGCAGAAATTAGACTTGTTTGTAAAAAGATTTTGTTGATAGGTATCACATTTTAATATCATGTTAACAAATATAAGGAAATTTCTAAGATATTTTAAAAATTGGTGAACTGATAAAATAAAGATTTATAATTGGTTAAATAACATATTGAAGCAATTTTTCCCTTTTTTAAATAAAAACGTGTTCTGTACAAAAGCGAAAATAAATATTACTCAAGCATAATATAACTTAAGTGTATCAAAGGAAAGATTTAATAAAAATGTATATTATATTTACAACAATTTATAACATTAAGGAGAGAAAAACAATATTAATTCAAATCGCGGTTTTTCTTTCAAATATGTTTTTCACATAAATGTATATATATACTGCATGATGTTCCGTAAATGTGGTCGCTCTCATATCGTTACATTGGAAAATATCTCAGGCCACGTGAAAATCCACACTATTTGTGCAACGGTGAGGGACAGTACGCAGCATTGCACTGTCACGTAACCTTTATTTTGAAAGTAATGTTCAGGAACAATTTGTTCCCTAATGAATGCGCCACTTAAAAGATTAGCAAATAATAAACTCTAAAGGTTTCTGTAACTGTTCACCACTATTTTGTGCAACCTTGAGGGACAGTACGCAGCATTGCAGCGTCATGTAGCCTATATGTTGCAAGTAGTGTTGAGGAACATTTTGTTCCCTAATGAATGCGCTGCTTAATAATATCAGCAAATAATACAATCGAAAGAATTCTTAATTTTTCCTTTCTTCTGTTCATCGAAATAAAAACTTATTTCTTTGTATGGCTTTTGTTTTTATTCCAATATATATTTCTACCAGAAAATGGATATGCTAAAAGTATACGCGATGATTCAATTGAAATTTATATCGTTACAATTTTCCTATAATACAGTAAATGTATAAATGTAAGAATGTTGACAATGACCGAATTGCGTTATTATATAGCATTTTTAAATTGTATAGTTGTGTGTGTGATGAACACGCGTGCGAATGTAAATTTATTCATTCATGTGTACATAATATTATTTTCTATTGTCCGAATGACGGCTTTTCAAAATGGAGGCCAAACAAAATTGTCAACATTAAACTCACACGTCGAGTCCATGCCGGACCTCACGGGTTCGATTCCCAGTTTTTTTCTTCAGTCGATTTTCGAAGTCATTGATGCTTTTAATATCTAAAAATTGCCCACCCCCACCATTCCAATCCTAAAATAACAGGATTTGGCAAAAATATTAGCCAGTCACTAGTCCTGTCCTAGCCCTATCTCTTCTATTCCTACTACTATTTTTTAAAAAGAGAGGTTGAGTGACTGGGTACAAACAGTTCTCGTAGAAAACTCTCCATTGAGAAGCCATATGAGTACGGATGTGGATAAAAAAAACTTGCATTTGTGACAAATACTGATACTACATCGACTTTCATTTCTTACAATTAAGGTGACGTGTAAAGAAGTAAAAAATATAATTTTAAAATTTGTACTTTAATAAAAAATAAATCAAAAATTGGACTTATTAACTAACGTATTGATTAGCTCGAACAAATCACTTTAAATTATTCGAGGCCGCACTGTATTCGGGCTAATACGGTATTTGAATAGCTCTAAAATAAAAGTGTACAATTAAAAAAAAGGTGTACACATATATTTTATTTTTAAAATCATTTTTTTCATGATATTTATGAGAATTGTAAATGAGCACGAACAATTTGTTTGATCCGTAATCATGAAAAATCTAAAATGAAAAACTAAATCACGACCCAACATTTGACAATGTGTCCAATAGTTACGTCAAATGCCGTACGTTCGCTGCCAACACCGTTTTGTGGCATGAAGTATAACTTTCCATAATTTAGCGAAAATCATCTTCGAGTGTTCGTCGGACAATGAAATGAACTGTTACTCTGTGTACTTACAGATAAGCTTTCAATTTAAAAGTATTTTCGCGGCAAACCCGTAAATCTTTGAATTTCAACTATTTATACGTAAAATAAGTGCTGAAAATTATATATTTACACTGAATATAATATTAAATAACACGCGTTTGTTATCTCATTTACGAGTTTGTTATAACCACAGTAAGAATGTCACCATGACCTTACTATTTATACTATTATATCAATCAGAAATCTAAGTTTGACAGTTAAGTGTTTTGCATAATCTAAGACATTTTTTTATTACATGTGTCACTGTAGCCCTGTAAGGTCATTTTACATTTACAATGTTTGTACCCATTGCATTGGATGCATTAATATATATCGCCTACATTCTTATCTCAAAACTATTTTTTGTCGATTATCATACTGTTGCATTTATGTAGCGATATTCTAAATAATAATCAACATTCGTCTTCAATTCGTTAATGTAGAGAATAAATATCTATTATCTTCACTCCTGATAAGCATCTTTGTATTTGTAGGTTAAGAGTCATTGGAAACTAACAATAGACGCTTTTACATAAACTCTTAAATCCTAACCTTTTTTACTTATCGTAATAGTGACGACTTAACCTCAAATTTCTTGAATTAGCACACGCGCAACGTTAACCGTATAATAGTTTATTTATTTTTAAAAATCTAAATTATAAAAAAGTATCGAAGATTACCATTCTTATGTAATTATGCAATACTTTTATTCACTATTTATTCGAGGGCTTAGGATCACAGGGGCCTTACTACAACAAATTATTAGTGAAAAAAAGATATATCTCGTACATACAACCGTTTACAAGAACGGTTATGTCTATAAGGTACGTTTGGGTATATCTAAAAATGAAATTGTAATGTTAAAAACACAAGGGTTAATCAATTGTTATACTTCAGTGACCTTAAAACTATGTCCTTGTAGATAGGCCGCTGTGATCCCAAGCCTTCGTATTTAATTAACATTATCGTTTATTGATTCTTAATTATACAAAATTTTTGGTTCCATGAATAAACAGAACATGAGAACATAGAACATAGACAATTCAGAACACATTCAATTTTTAGTTGAATGATACCTGTTTCTTCTTAACTATTTATTGGAAAAATATTATAGATTAATTGAATATCATACAGGTAATAATTTCAGTACAGTATGTTATAACGTGCGCTTTACTTTATCAGTCAATGGTGACTATTATAATCGTCGAATATAAGTGTATTTACGACAATTTCAGATTGAAAGTGTTATTGATATGCACGATTGCTGGTTTATTTATTGTATCTAATACGACATAGAGATTACTAATTGATTGTAAAACATATCAATACTAGTGTTTTCTAAAGATATATTGTACGTTTTGTGATGTTGTGTTTTTTCATGTTCTGTTTTATCCGGTTACCACAATTTTTAGTCCCAATTTGCTATTAGAACGAAAAGAAAAACGATGTCAATTCACTATGATAACGTTTGAAATTCACATCTGCCGAATCCGTTTCTAACTAATTTGATTACTGTACAGTGTACACCAATCGATTATAAGTTTTGAAGAAACAATTGATATTCCATTATTAAATATCGTTAATGATAAAAATAACTTGGAACTATTCTCAATGTCATTTGTATCTAGATACTAATAATCAAAATGATTTTTGTAATTGGTTTTTTCGGTTGGTATAAATTTAATACAACTATTGTGCCTATGTATACTGTTATTATAGTCGATCAAAAGCTAAGGATTAACAGAATCTTATTTTACTCTTTCAAATTTATTATATATGTTAAATCCATGTTCACTCGATATACCAATCATAGCATAGGTTCCCAACCGTTTCCGGGTGGCGAGCCCCTTTTTATAAAAGCCATGTGACCCGCGACCCCGATGTCATTGCAAAAGGCTTTTTTAATAAGGTAATTTTAGTTGGCTGTATAAGTTGACCCCACAGCAAACCCGACCCATATGTTGGGAACCCGTGCATTAGAGTGATAGTAAAGGGATGCATATGTTTTACAACATTTTTCTCAACGATTTTGTATACTTTTTGACAGTTCGTTTAAAAATAACCTCTTTCTAACGCACTCTGTTATTCTATTATGTTTTTTTAATTAAAGAAAACTCCCAGGTCAATGAACCCAACCTGTCAAATAAAAGAATGTACATACTTCTTAATGATAAACAGTATAGGTATCAGTGTAATGGCTGATTATTTTGCATAGTATCGGCGTTGGAAGTTGGATCGCGTCCGGTTAAGCGACGCGATAATTCGTAGCATATTGCACCTCCGTTAAAAAGTTAATTTACAGGTGAACTGGTTGTATGTACTCACTCTTGTACATCGTGTACTAGAAATATTGCTCGTGGTGCATCGAATTTATAATTAAATACTAATATATACTTCCATTATAAGTAAAAGAAACCCTAGCTAACGGCCAAGTGTTCATTCTGAGTACTCATTGCAATACCGATAACCCGGTATTTCGAATGCTTTTTCTTAACGAAATATCGGTTTTAAAAATTCAAAAATACTAGTGTTTCTATATTAAAATATTTATTCTAAGCGACGAATTAACAATTTGGAAATATTTATGACAATACAATTTACGATCTAATCGTAATTGTGAATAATTTCGCTTATTATCTTAGAACTGTCATTCAATAATCATGTTATAATATCCTAGATTCTTAATGATTTTAATCTCTGAAAAGCATACTTAAGAATATCAATTTTTTAAATTTTATCATTGAAAAAAATGTTCTCGAAGCCTCACCGGCAATGGTTGTTATTTTATTATTATTGTTTTTATAACATCTCGTGTCTGTCCATGATATTCTCTTCATAAAATAGCTGCCATATATAACCATTCTTCCTGCAAGTTTAAAACAATGAATAATTTATAGATACAATTAGATGTTCACATATTTCAATAATCGAATGGATATTAAATAATAAAAAAAAATGTAATATTAATTGTAATTTTTAGCAAAAATTACTATTAATTAATTACGTATAGTTTGTTACAAAAATACTACATTTGTGAACCGGGTTTTATGTGGCACACTGTGCATTAATACAATATGAGTAAAATATCGTTGAATGATGTTATGGGCTCTGAACCCACTACCGGCGGAAGCCTACCTGAGCCTGATTATATTCACAGGTTCGAAGTACAGCTGTGCCAATCAAGCCACTGTGACACGAGAATGTCAACTAGTCACCAAAACCATAATTTATTATTCTTTACGTTAAAACTTTCACGTAACTTATGGTAAATTTTTATACGGTTTCTGCGAACATTCTTTCAACACACTGACAATGTTCTTTTGTTAAAATCTCACCATATATACAATTTATTGATTCAAATGGCACTTTTCAGCATTTCATTGTAATACAGTGAAAACATATTAAAGTATTTTAATTATATATATACTGGCTTAGAAGAGATACACAATACATTTCCTCATACATTTTAACAAACAAACTAATTTATATTTAAAAAAAGATTTTCTAAGCCAATATGCATAGTTTTAAAGTGTTCATTGTCAATACTTGGTGGAAAGACATTATATGAATAAAAACACAATATTTCTTTGTACTTTATTCCACTTTATTTAAAAGGTCAGGATCGGTTTCGCTCATTGCGAGCATTGTCAACTGATAAGAAATATAATTTAACAGTGCTATGCATACGAAAATAAATTGAAATGAAAATTATTTTTGTAAAAATAGCACTGTTAAATTATATTTCTTATCAGTTGACAATGCTCGCAATGAGCGAAACCGGTCGTAACCTTTTAAATAAAGTACAAAGAAATATTGTTTTTTTAATTAATACAATATGTATAGCTAAGTTAATGTACGCTTAAACATAGTTCTATTGAGGGCGTAAGTCAAAATACCTATCATTATAACTTAACATTTGTAGAACTAAAATATATTTTGTTTCACTTTAATTTATGTAATGTCATTTCTTAAAAAAATACTGCTGTTATTATACAATTTACAGTCTAACGACCAAGGCCTTATTCTTGATCAATTAAACACTGTTTTACCTTTGTTTTTTTACGAAACTTTATTAAACACTTTAGATTATGATATGAGATAGTACCCTAAAAAAATCGATAAACGATAAAGTAACAGTTTAATCTTCGTTGCTCAAAAAATCCCGTTTGACTTTCCTAATCTTTCTTTTTTTCTTTAGTATGATTCAAAATGTAAAAGTAATTTTCTAATTTCATGCAACCAAACGATTAAATTAATTAATTAATTTTTCAATTATAAGTTTGGTATGATTTCATAGTGTGCTATTTTATCCGACATGAATAAATAATAAGACGCAAAGTATCTCATTCTAAAGACTCGTTATGGTCCAATAATTTCACTATACTACACTATAGATACACTCCATGAGGAGTAGGAATGCACATGCTCCTTGTCATATTTGTGTTGCTTCACATCGATATCCAATTTTTATTTTCATACTCTTACTTTCATAATTGGTTGCATTATTTATTCATCACACTTTTGGTTTCGTAAATGCAGAAAATCGTGACCTCGGTTACGAAATTTTCTTTTTGTTTCACGAATCAGCGAATATGCATTCATATTTCACGATACTTCATCGTAAATTTTACCTAAGCGTTTATTAATCCTAGACAGATATTTAAATAGATTTTGATGCATCACTGGCTGGCGCTATTCTAACCAAAGCGCGTCTATCCATAAAAATCGTGCACCTTTTTTAAAAAATATTAAACCTCTTTTATTAATTACCTTTCCAATATCACTGTATATTTATGTACTACCACGTTATATTTTTAGATTATTTGTTTTTGCGGAAATACAGTGCTTTAAGTTTTTTTTGTTTTTAAATTTTTCCTGTTTTTTAATTTAAACCCGCGGAAGGGAACCTGTGGTCTCTTGTCTACTCTGATGCAGTCTTTTGACTTGATTAAAATATTCACTTTGATCAAAAAAATATACGCAAGCATTTGGAAAAAGAGCGTAATCAACCCTTTATATGTTCGATATTCGAAAAAAGGGGGTCGTCAACCTTTTCTTAACTGTGGCCTTAAGTTCAATCAGATAAATGAACGTGGCCTTTAGAAATTAAAAGGTTTCCCACCCCTGATTTAATCTATATCAAATTCTTAAAATTTAAATAAAGCGACATATACAATTATTAGATTAATATAAGCTCGACAAAAAAATATTTTAAAATGTATTTAATTATTACCTCTTCATATATCACAATTATAAATGTATATCACATGCTCTCAAACCCTTTTTATCCACAACCTCCTTAATTAATTAATTAATTTTTAAATTGAGAAAAAAGCGATAAGTCAGCTCTCTTTATTCGACATTGTTTTTTAAATACGTCTATCATTAAATCATAAAAACGTGACATAGTCGGTAAATAGATTTTGCAGCTGAATTTACTAATGTTAGTTTATAATACGTTATTACCTGACTATCAGATCTCGTGCAGCTTGTATTAAGCTGCTAATGTGAGGCACACATTAATTTGTTTGTGTATGGTCGGTAATTGTAGACAGCCTTGATTTAATTTTATATAGCTTATCAAAAGGATTGTGATTGATCAAGCATCATATCACTCAAAGTAGTTTTTTAGATTTTTCGTCTCTTTAATATGTATGCATGTATTTTTTTAAAATTCATTTCCAAATTATCTGCTTGCTACGCAACGAAGGCCCTGCTGTGTTACAATGAAGCCCCCCCGTGGAGTTGACGACCCCTGCCTATTTATTATTGGCTCGCTTCGGCCTGCCGCACATCTGTTGCCCCCCATACACAGAGAGCAGCGTTAGCGTATATTTCTTTCTTCGGCTGAGGTTCATCACATGTTTTATAAGATTATTTTTAGACAGTACGTCGATGGATGCCGAGGATTACGTCTGAGAAGGGAATCGCCAACCAGCGAGCCGCGCCCCTGTTTCACGACGGTACAATAAATATATATTTAACATAAACAAATGTAAAACATTTTTTTTTAATTCTACAAAATTTCAGTCAGTAAAGATTATTAATTTAAGATTTCGACCGAAGGTGCTTGGTGGAATTTGAATATTAAATTAAAACTCTTTTACCAGGATATTTTGGAAATAAGAGCACAACTGCATCACCTTCGGATTTTAAATGAAATATTAAATATGCCGGGGTCCCCACTCCTATACCCTATATAAATATAGTGATAAAACCTTTTCCGACAAACAAATAAATATAATTCTTAAAACCACTCACTACTCAAATCTGTGGGCATTCCCATGAACTTATCCTTTTCGCCAGCAATGGCTTTCAACTCAATGATACATTTATTTATTATATAAACACGAAACATTCATTTACTAAGCGTCAGTTCAAGTTTATCCGTGCACTTGAACGCCTGAAGATGCCGAAAGGCGAAACCCGGGTCGTTAGTGACAAAATCTGTGAGAATGTACATAATTTGAACGATTCAAATTCAGTAAAGATTAATTCGGTCGATTTTTTGTCATCTTTTTCATAGTTCGTAGATATAAGCGAAAACGAAGTAGCATATCAACATTTTTTTTTTAAATACAAATAAATGTCCTGCAAATTTATCACTTTTGTAATGGAGTTCATCCAAGTGAAAACAGATTCATTCAACGACGTAAATCGTTTCGATAATATTAACAATGCAAACTTTTTAATAATATGTAGTCTTCTTTTTGACCCCTTTGCATTATTTTTAATTAAGCAAATTTTCAACATACTTACCGTTATTATATATCAACTTAGTTAGTTGTCATCATATATACCTACTATTATTATTTTATATATTCATCGCGCTTATCACTATGAAATAATGTTGGCTTGCTAAAACAAATCAATTGTTGACAATTTAGTTAAAAACTTAGTTACATTAAATAAAATCATTTTGTAAAAGTCACTTAGTGTATAACATCGACCAATATTGTTCAATGATATATATTTAAAAAATATTAGTTATGTTGTATTTCCTGCACATACCGGGCATATGTTATGCTTACGAAATACATTTTCACAGTCATGAAGACTCTTGCATGAACAGAATATATATCGAATTAAATCTTACTAGTTATTGAAAATCGATTCAAAAGTTTCTGATTGTTTATCTTCAAAAGAAGAAATCAAAATGAATTTTTCGTTCATTGCAAGATATTTGTTTGTACATATTATAAAACATAAATTTATTATAAAGTATCTAAAAAAAAGTACAATACATATAATTATGTATATTGAATAATTTAAATATATTTTGAAATCATCTGGCCTGGAATCTCATATCGTACCTTTGCCATATTATTTGTTGCATTAAAATTGTGTTTGGATTGCCGTGAACATTGTACCTTCTCTATTGTAAAAAATGCGTTTTTTATTTCATCTTGTATTCATAACATAAACGATGATCGCTCATTTCTACAGACAGTTCATTTTTTTTTATTCGCCTACTTGAGATGAATGATGCACAAATGCACGTTTGAATTGCATAATTGCGAATAATGTCTACGAAAAATGTATGTGCAATAAGTTGTGACAATATGCTTTTTTGTTGCATTTATTACTAAATTAATAAACACATCTTAACATAAATTACGTTTTTTATTATAAAATTTATTGATTTTTTATGTCACTTTTTCGTCATCACAACTCTGACAATTACGTTTGACAACTTACCAAAAAATACCTTAACATATCGTACTTAATATCTGAGAATATTTCACAAACCTACCTCAATTGATTATCTTCAAGTAAATATTTTTTCTCATAGTGGAACAATTTAAATACTATTGTTGTACACTTTAAAGTCAGGTTTTACTGTCAATTCTTGGTGAAAAGGGACATTATATTAAAGTAAATAAAACATTTTTGTACTAACTAGCGAGCATTATCAAGTTGATAATGCTGAGTAACAAACAATTATCATAGCAAAACTTCAGTTGAGATACCTCCATTAGGAAACCATATGCTCTATATTGGGACCGGACATGGACAAAAAGAAAATCCTGGGTTGAAAACTTACGCATAATGTAAATTCAAAATATTTTTCTTTAAGATAACACGCATTCTACTTTAGAATAAACTAAGCGGTTAAAATTACTTCCACTTTTTTATCATACCACTTAATGAAATAGATAGTGTGTATGGGAAAATCGCACGTTATCACATTTCCAAACTTTTCGTGCTATTATAAGCGGTTTCAGAAACCACAGTCAAAGTTATACTATAACCATTAACCACACGTAAGAAACAGCAAATAAACACATGTCTGACAAAAACACTTTTGTCACCGTTTCCAAAATAAATGACTAGTTTAAATTATTAGATGATTTTAAAAATAGCTTAATTAATTCTATACACATCTAACTATGTATCTTATAATTAATGATATCGACTGTGGAAAGGAAAAAGGACGTAACCCACACATATCAAATTTTACAGGAGGCGCTAAAAACGTGTTTTGATAATTTTGTGACATATGCAAATTACGAATTAAACACAACCTTGAAGTGCACGGAGACTTCTATAATGGTGTTTAATTGACATAATCTAATATTAATTCAAGAATTTCTCTAGGAAAAACCTTTATTTCAGTCTTTTTTCTCAGTTTTCATTTTATACAAGGTCATCTTTTTCAAGCTTAAACGCTAAAATTAGATACTAATTCGATATTTTCAGCTTCCATCCTTTTGATAGAATGTGTGTCAAGCTGTATACATTGCGATTATCGAAAAAAACCTGTTTTGGAAAATTGAGGGTTAAGTCCTTTTTCCTTTCCACAGTCGATATATTACCAATCATTTTAAAAATAGCATGAAGTGATTCACTCCATATAGAATCATAGTCATGCGGTTTACATAATTCGTTGTATTTTACTGCCATATTGAAGTTGTGTAAAAATAAAAAAACTAGGTACAAGACTAATAACATGTTCTTAGATAGATTCGGCGGTAAATTTTCTAGAAGTTCATTTATAATATAAAATTAAATTTGATAAATTTGTTATTCCACTTTTTGTGCTACAACTTGTGACACGTGACACATCATTAGACTATCGCAACGTTTACGAATAAACAAAAAAAATGATTCAAATCTAATGTTATGAATATACTAATATTACAAATCTTATGTCATTAATTGTAATTTATAACATTAGATTTGAATCATTTTTTAGTTTATTCGCAAACGTTGCGATAGTTTGATGATGTTTCTCAAAGAAGCAAAACACGTGTCGCAAGTTGCTGCACAA
This sequence comes from Himalopsyche tibetana, assembly GCA_030503985.1. NCBI lineage: Eukaryota > Metazoa > Arthropoda > Insecta > Trichoptera > Rhyacophilidae > Himalopsyche > Himalopsyche tibetana. Next base: position 7,521,786 of record JAPJYX010000014.1, read on the forward strand.
AAAGTAGAATAACAAAGTTAAAAAAATAATTTAATATTAATATTTAATATGTTATTATTTTACGGTTAAATGATGTTTATTTTTTCACTCAACTATTGATATATTTATCCAATTAATGAGTAATAATAACTACGCAATTAGCTACCAAATTTAATTAATCTTTAATAGATTTTGTGATTGCTGCATGACATGTGGCGGACCACTCGGTTGATAAAACACGTTGGATGGATGCGCTCGCCTTTTGTGTCTTTGGTGTGAAGTGGATTTTTGTTATCTGTAATAAACATATCACTCGCCACTTCCTTTCTCCTGTTTACACAAATTCTCTTGTTATTAATCGGTACGGTTCACTAATACCATAATTTATCACACATGCCTATGTCACAGGTAAGCGCATTAAATAAAAATAAACTGAACATAATTGAAGCTTTATCTTGAACAACTTGCATTCGTCCTTCCTGTTGTTAATCATTCGTACGTATTTTTTTTAAAAACGAGAAAGATGAGTTGTTATTCAAAGAGATGAGATACATATTCTGCAATATTATTTGGGAAGATTATTTAGTATTTAAGAAAAAAAAAACACTGATACGTATTGCTTGTTACCTGCGCCGCCGGTTTCGCTTTCCGGGATTTGCACACATTCAAGTTCCCGAATGAACTCGACTTACTCGAGTTCAGCTAGTTCAAAATTTGATTGGTTCAAATTATATAAAATTTCAACAAAGATAAAAGTTAAAATAATTTAGTTCTGTAAAATAAATATCAAATCGTGCTCTTCTATCTCTTCCTAAATTTAATCAGTTGAAATTATAAAGTTAAAGATATCTTGGTAATGTGAAATAAATATTGAATCGTGCTCCTATATCTATTAATAAAATATAGGAATAATTTCAGTCGATCTCATTTATATGATTACTAGAGTATATTGGATTCATTGAAATTTCGTTTAAAAAAGACATTTCATAAATCATTTCACACGTTTTTATTGAAAAAAAAAAACGTTTTGTATAACTACATCGTTACAACAAAGATTTAATAAATTAATCTTGAGATGAATAATTGTCTAATAAATGTAATAAATTTTTATGTTTCACTAATTATCTTAATGCAAGCTCAGTGTCTCCGTGGGTCTTTGGCTTTGCCATCTTCCCTGGGAGACAAGATCGACCCCCGGATCGATCTGGTCTGCAACGTGGCCGCGACCCATCGCATACTTGAACCGCGCACGTGTGGTTCAAAGTTAACTGTCTTTACTTTAACCCGCTTGGTTAACTTACCGTCACAATACTATTGGTAGTCTTACCATAACATAGACTCAATAAACGGTCGCACCTTTAAGATATCGTTGAAGATGACAGTGTTACATCAATTAATTATAACCATGTCTGGTTTCGATTGAAATCAGTTGTCAAAATCATACGTCTAATCAAGTATACAGTGTAAAATCGACGCTCTACGCTTTTGAGTATACAGCAGTTATTATAGATTACAGACATGAATTACCCCAAGTCCCAAAAAATTAACAAGTTATGTTCGTGCCACATGTTATTCCCCTAACGCAAAAGCTCAGCGTCCCGCAGGTATTGCACACCTATCGCTGACAGTTAAAATGCAAATTAAATGTCGTTTTTTAGTTAACTACCATTTTTTAGTAAACCTGAATCAGCCCTTCAATATTCAATGCATTGCTTTTCTGCTGCCCACAAAGAACTCAATGCGTGCGAAAATTTTACTGTGGTTGATTTATCAAAGAATAAACAACACATACCAATGAAAAAATCATATCATCAGAAGCTATCTCAAGGCGAATCCAGGTCCAAGCTTGACAGTTAGGGTATTAAACATACAATGGAAGTCAATGTATTATGTTAAGTATTCAAGCCCCGATGTTTCGTTAGATGATTTATATTATTTACTAAGAATTGTTGACGAGTCTATTTGAAATTATTATTCGTTAAAATTCATATTCTTCCAGAGATTTGAGAATTACCGAACACACATTACTATTTACATATAACGGTCTTCCAGCTTTGACGGATACCCGCATTATTTCGTTTCATAGAGGTATTAGTAATATTATTACAAATATGATAATCACTGATCATTATTTACAAATTATATTAATAGCTAAGCTGCCGACTTTCCAGGATAGTAATGTTAATTAATTGAAAATCCATATTGTCGAACACGGACAAGGCTTAAATTACCATTTTCACCTGTCGCTATAATCCACCTACCCGAGCAATTAGGGACTTAGCATTGGTCAATTTCGTAGAATCAATTTTCCAAAATAAACTACGTGAGCTTTAGTTTTATCGATTCAATACTGGAGACGTGCATATGTTTGTATTTGATGTTTTCTGTGTAAACATTCAAATGAAAAAGCTCGGAATTTCACAAGCTTCTTTGAAAGTACACAAAACTTTTTTCACACTTGACTTTGTAGTAACATTATAGAGAATCAATATTAAATATTTTTTCTACGGTTTTCTTTCGATTTATAAACCATTTATTATCTTTTTGAAATTGACTGAATATATTCATTAGGCACGCAGGTGGTGAAGCTTCTCGTGGAAAATGTTTATTTAAGGTAGCCAGATTGTTTACCAACTGTTTCAAACAGTTATTCATACATCGTTTTTATTGAATACCAATGAACCTATAGTATTGTTCAAAAATTTAAGTTTATATAAATATTCCAGTCTTACTTAAACATACCCAAATTAAATTTGGCAGCGGCAATCGGCCTGAATGTAAATCTCCGCAACCCACAATTTTACAGAATATTATTAGATGTAATTAAATTATTTTTTTATAACAACTTTAGCTTCGAATTGTTATTTGAAATTCACTTAATTTGTGAAAAACGGGCTTGGTAATCTTGGTTCAATATTGATTGGTTTTGAACTAATTTCTCCAAGTAATAAATGAGACAAAACGATGAGAAAAAAAATCTTTATTTTAATATTATAAACACTTTATTCGTAACACGTTATATTCGATTAAAAAAATGATATACAATATAAACATAAATATAAATAAATAGGAATGGCTATAATACTATTATTTTTTTAAATTTTCAATTGATAGATATTTAACAAATATTATGTACCAACACTGCCAACCCTACTTGTGTAGAACTCAATAGAGACTTGATACATAATTGATTCACTCTTACTTCATTTTCCGTTCCTTGCATTCTTTGTATAACAAGTATTTTTGGTCGTTTTTTTCTTCTTTTACCGTTTCTCGAACCTCCTTCCCCCATCCAGTACACTCGACCCCTCAGCCAGCGTCTAACACCAGTGCCACCTCTAGTAGGTATTTAGTTGCAAATCCACGATGGCAGCATTTCTAGAGTGTCACTTCAGCCACTCGTGTATGAATAAGATATTCAGGGCTGCCATAATTGGTTTACAAAGTCAAGTTAAAAGCTATTATTGTTGTTAAAGTAGAATATCAAGTCGCGAAATACATTTTCCATCAATATCAAAGTTTGTAAAACAATATCCTTTGAAAGATTTTTTTATTGATTTAATATTACAAAAGAACTTCCACAAAGTTAGCGTCATGGCTTTTTCGAGGGGTGGTTGTGGTTCATTCGGTTATTTAGAGTTTAGACTCCCTTACCGCTCTTTTTTATATTAAAAAGGGACAGTTTTTGTGAATACTAAAGGCACTCACAAAAGCAACTTACTGAAGTCACTGCTGACGAGAAGTAGTTGGTTGATAACAAATTAACTATGTTATTGATCGTATAATAAAATATGCGTAGAATACTTATTTAATATAAACACTCTTCGTGGAAACAACTCTTATACATATTAATGTATTTTTTAAAATTTTAAGTGTACATTATATAAACTGTGTAATACGGAATCTTATATAAATATTAACATTTATTTTGTACGATAATTTGTTGTTATTCAATCATTCAAGTCAGAGTGAAATGATATAAGATATAAGTATCTATATATAATGTAAACATCACAGCTATCAATGCCTATATATGAAGATCGTTGATCACTCGGCTTCACGACCGGTGCTATCAATTTATACGCATAAAATCCATTTCTCTAACATTAATCACTTTACGAACATCGTATATTCTTTACTGTGAAGGGTGGTGTGGGTGAACAATGCTTATTTAAAAAAATACATAATTCTCTGATTATTTTGATTTATTGTTTATGCATAGGTAATTTTTTAATATACTTAACTTTATAATATCTATGTATAGTATATATAAAATACACACAAACATGAGCTTTTTTGTTTCGCGTAATAATCGTTTTTAACTCGCGACTTCTGACGAAGGGGTCGCCGCCTCATCATTTATTCATATAATTGCTTAGAGAGGACGGCGAGTGAAAAAAATACCACGTGAAAACTTAAGCTCGCGGGTCACGGGGTGTTAATATTTGCAAAGAAATGTTTTCCGACTGCCAGTATTAAAGACTATTTTTCATTGAAAATATTGTACTATATGTTTTATGTATCTCACTTTTAGTGTGTTCACTGTTAACTCGAAGTAAAAGTCTATATTAAAAAATAAAATACTTTGTATTAATTCTAAATACATATTTTTTTATTTAGACCAGGAATGGTTTCGTTTATTTCGAGTATTATTTACTAATTAATTTCAGTTGATAATACTACTGATGGGCGAAACTGATCGTTATCTTTATCGTGATTACATATATTAAATAAACACGCTATTGCGGTTAAAATCAGGAATTGAATAAATTTTAAGATCAATTTAACATTTTTTGAATTGGCGTAGCACGCCTCTTAGTATTTTCACTGCATTTATTATATAATATTATTAAAAAAATAAAGAAAATAGAGCTGTGCAAAAATTTTCTTTATTGTTTTGTGTATCTCATTCAACCAGTGCTGTGGAGTCGGGCAAAAAAAAACGACTCCGACTTCAAAGACATTTTTTAATTATTTCATTTAAACTTATATAAATGTATACCATCACATCATATTAAGTCAGCCTAGCATGCAGTGGCAACACTTTGGACTATTATGGTTTGAATACAAATCATTAAATATTATTTTTTAAAATGGGTCGTAAGATTTTTCCGACTCCGGACAAAACCCTCGACTTCGAGACTCCCGTCTCCACAGCCCTGCATTCAATACAGGACATTTAATATTTTTTTTGCTGGCGATAAGCGAGAGAGACTGACTTTAAAAAATTAACGTCTAGGCTTTTCCATGTAAAAACATTACTTAATATGGACGGTTGTATTTTCCTCCAATCTTTATGTTAGTAAAATTAATAATAAAACACACTATGTATTTAACAAGTTAAAAAAGTTTAAAACAGTAAAGATGAACTGCCAAACCTTTTTTTTAAATGAAGTTTACTGTTTTTTATTTAAGTTCTACCAACGTTTTTTTATCATTTCTCTTATGATTGAGTTCGCCTTGTTTTTAATGAAAACGTGGTTACTATGCATACACTTGCTGATAAACCATTAAATACATTCGACAATACTCAGTGGACATAAAACATGACACTATAGCACACAATATTAGGCCCAATGCAATCCACTTGGTACAGATTTTTCCACAGACAGAGAAAATAACACCAAATAGATCAAATGGTGAATGAAACCTATTTCAATTTATTGTTATAAATGTGTTCTAACACCAAAGAATAATTTCAATGTTTTGTGAAAAGAAAAAAAATATTGCGAAATAATAATGAAAATGATTCAGAGTTTCCTTTTTATGACGCTTCTTTCATATTTTACTTTAGTCACCAAATACTTGTTATTATTTTTGTTGATTATTTGCTGTGCTTAATACAACGGCTTGCTGATCGTAGGTGATTCATAGACTAATATTTTACATTATTCACAGGTTGATTAAATTTTACATGATAGCTTACGACTAGGGCATCCAATCCCGGACCCGTTTTGTGATCCCGGGATTTCGTCATTCACAATCTTTCAATCCCAAGATTGATAATTTACCAAATCAACAAAGCAAAGGGCTTGCCACATCCTTATATCTTTACCTTATCTGCAAAAAAAAATGTTTAAAAAGAAAATGTATTAAAAATATCCTGTTGAAATTCTCCATTAGATGGCATTAATAAATAACCTTCGAGTTTGTATAGGTTGCATTCTTCTTATTTTAACTATTCGCTAATACCAATAATATCTAACTGATATTTATTGTAATAATCTACAATGAAACCTTAATCAATGCAATGCAAATATTACGCAAATTTTTCTGGGGTCCCTTTGTACCCCGTCGCTCCTCGATCCTATTTTTGACGTTTTGGTACACAAGTGTTAAGAGGAGCAATATTTTTAAAATAACCATAATTTGACAAAATCTGAAAGATACTGTCATGTAATTACGTATCTAATTTTGCTCCGAGAGCTTACCGTACATAATATTTTATTAAAAAAATGCTATTTATTTAATCTTGTTTTTATCCAGTGTCCGTGTGTATTTTTTTTTATCGGTGTCACTAATTATAAATACACGGTATAGATTAAGTAATTAACTAAATTAGTTATAACTAATGTGATAAGCTACCCTTTTGTTTTATTTGCCACTCTTTTTAAAGCGTTTAATTGAATTATCAACACACGGTATAGATTAAGTAATTAACTAAATTAGTTATAACTAATGTGATAAGCTACCCTTTTGTTTTATTTGCCACTCTTTTTAAAGCGTTTAATTGAATTATCAACACTTAATATAAACGTTTGCTTAACAATTATTACAATTGTATGCCGATTACATAAAATGAAACGTTCTAAGTAATAACACTTAGCTAATATTACCCCTTATCCGCAGTGCCCCTAAGTGATTAGAATGAGTTTTTTTAAACATCCCTCTGTACTATTTTCCCCTACATTTACCATTGTTGCGGCCCCTTTGCATTTTTCCGTTATATATTATGGAACGTTTTAAAAGTTGATACACCGCGTTATAAAATGAAAAAAATAATATGGTGTACACTATTCTTCCGAAGTTTTAGAAATAAAATTCTTTAATGGTCATGCATGTCAAATGTATGAAAGTTTCATATAACCCCAAGTTTTCTGAATTGTTATTTACTTGTGCAACTTAGATAAAAGCTGTATCTATTCAGTGATACCGATTCGTTCATTTGATCTGCGAATTATTCATTGTCTTATACATAATTTTGTCAAGTTTATTACAGAAATTATTACCTAACAAAATTGACACAAATGTGTTAAATAAACAGAAATATTATTTGATATAAATTCTTCGTCTGTAATTACTCAGTTGGCTCATTAATTATACCGGTTTGCCAAAAAAAGAATTTATTTTTACAGACTATTATTATTAGTGCTGATTTAAATTCAGGCAATTGTCCCTGTCTATTAATTTTAAGCTCTTATTTGTGCCATATCGGCATTAATGCATCTAAATTTTGATATTATAATAATCTATGATCTTGATTCTATGCAATACAAAATATTGATGCTACCTGCTTCATCTATTACACTCAAAACTTTAATTTGCTGTTTACTCAGAACTATCAATCTGTTACTTACAAACTTCTGCCGGAACAGTGACGATATTATAATTTTCATAAAAAAAAAATGATTTTACAGAATAAAATAAAAAAGAGTACTATTTATTTTAATTTCTTTTTTGATCACACTCGTTAAACTCGATGATTTTTTTAAACTTACTATAAATCAAAAGAGATTTTGATTTTAAGTAAGTAACACCCATGATTCCTAATATTTGATCAAAAAAAATATAATTTGACAGTGACTTTGCTGATGGGCTAGTAAAGCTCTTACCGCTAGACCCCTGATGGCGACACTAACATTTGTGGTCTCGCTCTGCCTGTCATTGACAAAAGTGGACTTGTGGTTTCAAATTGGATTCTCCGCGAGTCGTTTGATATTTATTTTTTACTTTCGTTTAGAGTTCCCAAATTACACATGTTTAATGTATTATATTATTTATAGTGCTTTTAATTATGTAGTATTTGAGATTAATTTTGTCCTAATTGTTTGGTGAGCACGGCGATCGCGCAAGGTGATTCATTGTTTGCACTGAATGCGTATTGTTTATATTTAGAAGCAAGCGTGGTCTGCTCAGACATAAACATTTTGCCGAAAGCTGCCGCTGTTCTTCCAACGAAACAATCTGCCGCTAATTATCCGATAGCCTCGGAAAAGAAACCAACTCGACACATGCTATAGCAGATTAATTATATTTTTTAGATGTTCACACTCTAAGTTGAGTAATATAAATCATTTATTTTTTCAGTACGTATAATATATAGATAAACTGTTTTCTCTTATCGTTCAATGATCACACAGTGCTGACGAAAGTATTTTTGTGCATTTTTTCACTTCTCTAAGACCGTGTAAAAATAGGTCAGGATTAGTTGTATTATTAACATACAGATCAAAATTTGACCTGTATTGACTTACCTCTTTTTCTTTTCCACTGTGAGTCCAGGACATGTTCTCCTGGTTGATAGTTACGTCACTAGTATAGAGACGTTAAGGGAAAAAAGATGACGAAAAAATGTTGAAATCCTTTCAGAATTAAATATATACAATTTTACAATAACTTAGGATGTATGTCGATATTTGTTTTATATAATTCCTGACATTTCGCGGAATAGTATTATACGCATACAAATAAATAAGATTGAGTACAATCCATTTTTAATTTAATTTTGTTATATTTAATATTTTACATGAGTTTTCATTTTATTTTCTTAACACTTAGGAGTCCGGGCGAACATATGTGTGCATCTCACTTTCAGTGCGCAGGAGTCCGCGCGAACATATCTGTTCGTTTTGCCGAGTGTAAGTTTACACAAAAAAAAGGTACTTTGTGTGATGATTTTTTTTCTTCACATTTAACATTAAGGTTGCCAGTGATATTGAAATTGATAATGTCAAAGAAATATATTAAAAATATTTTTTTTTTTAATCGTAAATATAGAAGTAATTCCACAGTATCACCTAGTAAATAATATTTTTTGTACAACGTTTAACGTTTGTTGTAATATTATTTTCATGGAAAAATGCATCTTTTTTGTTAGATCTTTTGCTTCGTTTACGTATATAAATATGGGTTAAATTTTCGGATAAGTTTATTTATTACTTCTTTGGCCGCTTCACAATTCTTTACAAAAAAATAAGTGTTTGTTCTATGGGATTTTTACGAAAGTGAAATTAGTCATGACAATAATTATATAACACAGATCCATTGTCTCAGATTCATTTTACATCTGTATCCTTTTTTTCTTTTGTAGACATTTTGCAACTAATTCTTGTGGAAAGTCAACCCTAAATTCAAAGAAATGAAATCATTATTTTACTTCGAACAAAGCACCGCTTTTACTCAATATATGTTTGGCTTGCCAATAGCAATAAATTATGTAATTCTTAATGCCCTTTTCGAGACGCTGTTGACAAGTAGCTATTTTTTCTGTAAAGTTTATGGCTCTGCTGTGAAAAAAATGTGACCCTAATGCTTCATAATTATTACACATATGAATGGCCACCATTCATTAATATCATATACCTGCACCATTCTAACAAAAACAAACGATTCTCAAAGATTTAAAATATTTAAATAATTGAAATATAACAAGAATTATTTAAAAATATCTGAGAGTTGCGAATAAAACCTTACGATATAGAACAGATGTTTATTTTCGGTTTTACATTATCTCAAAAAAACTAAAATAGTTGTCGTTGCTGAGAAGGAGATGGGGGGGGGGGGTTAGTAACCAGTAACTTTATTTTAAATAAGTTTATATTATTGCAACTCTTTATAGCCATTTCTTACTAAATAACTTTATTTTTAAGTTGTTAAGACTCTTTATATGAAACCCTCGGTTGAGAAACACTGATTTTATCATATTTTTATATGTATAAAACCATACGAACGCTTTTCTGAAAGAAAAAAAAATATACATCAATCGGTTAAATAGTTATCGCAATTTAAACGTGAGCGCAAAAAAAGTTCCATTTCCCCAAAATTCGGCCGGCTCCCGCGCATTTTTTAGTATGCAAATCTGCGGACCTATATGTGTTAATAACGGCCTTAATTTCTTTAATGATTACCATCTATAATATGATGTATAACACGTGTTTTCAATACACTATATATCCTCATATACCGTGATGTCAATGGTTGGATGTGGTCAAAAAACATTTACGACTTCTTCGTCATAAATTGACGGAACAATTCTGAAGGTTTTTTCTTGACAAAGCTACTGTCCTATACTAAAGAGCTGTGATACTTTAATGTGGATAATATATGATATGTACCAAAATTGTTGCACTGTGAAATATAGCGTTAAGATAATGCGGATTATGTTTGGTTTGTACGTCGAACATACTAAAGCCAGTGGTGAATTCTTTCTTTTACACGCTTAGGTGGGCCCATAATAATACTATTCACAAATTGAAAGCAGGCGATCCACTAATGCCCACAAAGAAGTCGTATAGTGTCCACGCCGCATTATTTGTATGTTTTCTCCCACACCGTCCGTTTACAGAATTAGTATACCATATTATTTACTCTTAGGAGTTTATTTTTGTGATTCTCGGAAAATTCAATTGGACGGCTAGTATTTCAAACTTAAAAATATATACACATTATTTTGTCGTGCTTTTCAATAATAGAAAATTATGCAAAACTCAATCACATTTACTTAAAAACGTAAGGTTAGGTAATTATTTAGCAACTTCTTTTACATACAAAACACTAAAAAAATGTATGTATTTGATTTCATTTGAAAACGTTGTCGTGTAAAATCACATGAACTGAGTAGAATCAATTTCTTTCAGTTATATTTCGCTGCCAAACATTGCATGAACTGTTACCGGTACTTTAACAATAAATTTAACCTAACGAGATCTTACTCATAAAATTTAACTGAAATTTTCATAAAAAATTATGATATTAATATTATTATTAACGAATAAATTTTTGAATCGAAAATTAATCAGCACAGATAAATCAAAAGTATTTACAGCTTGTCGTATAATATATACGGAACTATTACGGCATTTTTTTGTATTTGTGTTTTAATATTTATATGTAATCTAGTGGGTAACGTTACGATATTCATCGAATAGTTAGGAAACTATCACATTCTCTAAATAATCAATGAAAAAAGATGTAAAAGTGTTTGACTTTCTGTGAATATTTTCCAAGTCCACCAAAATCACAGTCCATCGACGGCTAGATTTTTGTCGATGAACCTTTTAATATTAATGGTTTTTGGATCTGAGCTGACCAATCAATATAAAAATGGGAAACATGACACCTTATAACTTGTACTTTAATTAAGTAAATTTAAAAATGAAACACTTGTATTGATTTCACATTAATTATTTTAGATCAGAGTTTCGTTTATGGCGAGCATTACCAATGATGAAATATAAAAAAGATACAGGGTTATTTATATTTCATCATTTGATAATGCTCGAAACGAGCGAATCCAGTACTGATCTAAAGTAAATAATGTATAAATAAAACAAAAGTGTTTTATTTTTTAATACAATGCGTTTTCACCAAGAATTGACTGTTGATATTTAAAAAAATTAATTACGCAATGTTTCACGCAGACATCTGATCAAAATAATGCTAATGCTCATTGTATTGAAATAATAAAAAGAGTAAATTGACAATCATTTTTTTCTAATAAAATGATAAATTGACTTTCTTTCCTAAAATGCTTTTAATTCATTAGTTTTGTGTGTGTCGTTTGTCAATCGTTTTTTGTGCACCACTGACAGACAACCTTTCAAAGTTTTATCATTTGATCTTATCACCATTAACATTATTAATTTTCACATTTATAGTGTCTACAAATATCCTACAATAATACTAAACATAGGTGACAAATATTCTAAGTTGATTGTCTTTTATTTCAGGGGTGTAGTTAAAAGGATTCATTTGTTATTACATACTAATTTTTAACAACCGATAATGCATTTTAGATATGAAGGTATTTATAAATACGTCATTCAAATACAATTTTACTATGGTAATAAATTAGTCATAATTTATCTAAAATAGTGAAATATTTATAAATATTAAAGAAACTAATTAATTATCTTACGAGTTAATTTGACATGATTAAGCAATGACTCCCCATTTGCTATTATTGAATGAAGAATTCGCATGATATAGTATAACTGCAGTGTGTATCTTTGGGAATAATGTAAAAATGGGCAATAATTTAACTTTTTTTTTAATAATTTTCAGAACTGTGCATTTCAGAAAAATGCGCCATAAAATAGATACGCCCGTATGATAAGCATGCAAATTAGAACAGCTAAATCCGTCCCTGTATATCGCTTTCAATGAATAATTAATTGTATAATAATCATGAAAGCTTTCTAATTCGATGTTATCATTTGTTTTATTATTGTGACCATTAATACTAATCGTCTTTTGAATCTACTTACATTGATTAATTATTTTTTTATTGACAGAACATTAAAAATGCAGCCTGGAAACACCATTAAATGAATTGTTTTTCTTCTTCCATAAAAATGCTAGTAAATTAAGTTTATGGCTTTTTATATGTTTGACTTGTTGAATATCATGTATTATTCAATTGATTTAATGAGTTAAAAGGGTCATTGACAATTTGGTTTACTTAACGTTATTAATAATTTAATCATTATAATAACTAGTAAATTGATTATAGGTTCGCTCAAAACGTCGCTCATTTAAAGGTTTGAATTCTTACATTTTACGGCCACTTACAGAAATTTTAGAAAAGGACAAAAGTGGCCAACCCGCGGCCCGCTGGGTGTCTACTTGTGGCCCGCGGAGCATATGCAAACATTTTTCTTCTTTCAGTGTACATAAAACCACCAAAAGAACATTCCAACGTGCGTAGTTCGTATCATATCTCATATATGGAAGTATTTCAGTACATTGATTCAACTATCGTGACAACTTTTTGCTGCATTTGCAACGCCATTATCTGTAGATTTGAATTTATTGCCAGGAATTTTACAAATGAAACAAATGTGTTGTGATGCACAGTGAAAGGATAAATTTAATCAGTTTGGTTTGGAAGAGTTTTAGAAAACATTTGGACAAGGAGAAATATCCTGCATTTTAAGAACATGCTCTATCGATGATCTCGCTATTTGTCGTTATGCACTTAGTTCTAACAAACAAAATCAGACGTCTCACTAAAATGTATCATATTTTGTTTATTTTTTATTATATTGTTTTGTATTGCCTTACTCTAATCTAATAAATATGTTTGATTCTCATTTTTGTTATATCTTCTTAAAAAAACAATATATTTCTTGTTTGCTTTGAATAATAAAAGAAATCTAAGAAAAGAAAAAACGGCCCGGTAGGAAATCTATTTCTAAAATATGACCCGGTTGCTGAAAAGGTTGGCCACCCATGGACTAGGGCGTATTTAGGAAGACTCTCTATTAGTCAATTCCTTTACGCTCTGTTTTTTAATTAGTGGCTAAATGAGTTAAAATATATCAATCCATGTATTTGTTATTTTTATCGAATAACCATTTACATACCACATGCCGCCATAAGCATTTAAAAAACAAAATGATTCCAATAACACTTTTTTAAAGTAAGTAGTCTATTAAAAAAGTCGATGTGTTTTTACTCGATCAAGTAAAAATACTGTATTATTTTTTTAATTAATATTCGTTTTGTCAACTTGTGGCTTTAATCTTGAAAATAAATTAACCATAAATTCAATATTGATGACAGTATAAATAAAATTAATAATACGAAAACTGGTTAATTTATTGGTTGAATGTTTTTATAAAAGGGTTACCAATAAAAATGTATTTTATTCTACGAAATATGTTCAATATTGTAGACAGCAAAACGTTATATATGATAGATGGTTATTCTGTTGAAATGAAAACTTAAATTCTTCATGCTGTCGAAAGAGGAAAATATGAACCAAATATTTTACCACCATTACGCTTTAAACAAAAACTATACGAAAAAATATTTAACAGTTTTTGTTTATATAACCAACTTCATATCATTACCACAAATTGGAGTGGTATAACAAAAATGTAATCACTTGGACTAATTAAAATTTAATATTGGTGTCTTATTCAGATGCACACACATTTGTTATCGTAAGTGTTGCGCACGCATGCCAACCTTGTACCGTGACATATCATTTTTGGCAAGAGTAGAGTTGTGGCAACCATCAACCATCAAATCGGATAAATTCGGCTTATCGACTTGTCACCCTGCCACGTAGATATCACCCAAGCCAACACGACACTCGTAAACTGCACCCTGCCGATATGGTATTGGTTGGGTATATTTTTGTTACTTACATTTATTCTCTGCTACCAATGTATGATCTTAGCCGGTTTTCCAACATTTTTACATACATATATATGGAGTGGTAAAAAATGCAGTCGGATCGCAAATGTTTTTGTATTATTTTAGAAAATTTCAGTAGATCAGCACCATACATTGGACCATCATTTGGTAGACAATTTGTTGAAATACCACGATAAAATCAATTGCAATTTCAAGTAAATAATTTTCAGTTAAATTATATCGGTGTGGTAACTGATTTTTGAAATGCCGTTGCACACATACTTTTAAGTATAGATTGTATAATAAATTTTCACGCAATTCCTTAAAACTGATATTTTTTAAAAGACATTTTTGTTTTCGTTTACTTATTTCATACATTAGTATTTGTTTGAATTACCCTCCTGTAAATTTAATATTTCTCAATTACCAAGTTATGCCCAAACACAAAAATATATATGTTTCAAATATGATAAATTGCGTGTGCTTAATTTAGATTATATATATATATAAATGCTGAAAATTAAAAATATTCGAAAACATTATAAATTATTGGCAGAGTTACAAATTTTACTGTTGACAGTGAAATATAGATCTTAAGCGAATTATTTGAAATGTGGATATTTAACAATAATCGGTTGCAAGGGTTGATAGTGAACCCTAAAGCCTTCGGATAAGGATACATGCATAAAACATGACAGGAGATTCAAACAATTGATAACTGATATAACCCTAACTTCCATTGCTTACACAAATATAAATGAAAGTTTTCACTTTACAGGTAATGAATATTTTTAAAGTAAATGATGCTTTGTTTTTGATGTAACGTAAATATAAAAAAACACATTTCATGATTATAATTTTTTTTATTTGTACTTTCTGCCTGATACGACAAAATATTTATTAAAAAAAATAGTTTCAAACGATTCACTTCTTTGGTTTCTTTAATACTCAAGATAAAAACTCTTCGTATAGGAAATGATAATTTGCAACTTTTTGATCAGCCTGTGTTGAAATGTGCCAATATGCGTATACATGCTGCACAAATAGTAGTAGATACTTTTTAAAATAATTGTATTATATAAATCTTAAATTAAGTTTCCTGACGTGATCAAGAATTAATAAATTGTATTTACACATACAACAATTAATACAAGTTTAGTGAAGCTATCTTAATTTCGTTACTGTGCTATTTCTCAAGTTTTAATAACCGAATTTGAATATCTGGACCAATCCCCACAGCCGTAATGCCGTGTTGAGTGCAGTTTATCTTTGGTGTCATTTGATGATTCAGGGTTGGCAAGACGCCAATCCTACCAATCTGGCACACGGCGGAGAGTCGAGACATCGGTCGCTACATTTTTAAGCCGACTGAGCGTGACGTTGGACCACTAACGACTTCACTTTGGTTGCATGTACATGTTTATTTACAGAGGAACGCATTGTGTCCAGATACCTACGAATTTGTCTTACACTACAATGCCCATTAGCGTTTTATTTTAGACGAGAAGCTTTCGATAATGATGGAAAAATATGATAATGAGTTAAGTTCGCTCAGAATATCAAATTTTGAACATGCGTGGTTTTGATGATATATATTTTTACATTATAACTAAAAGCCTAAAAAACACATTCATTTTAATCGTATTCTCTTATCTTAAATTTCATAATAAGCTTCCAAAATTATCCTGCTTATTTTTCATGCAAAAATTATTATATATTTACCTTGAATTATTGCCAGTCAGTTCAAGTACATCCGTGCACTTGGAATGCCTGAAGATGCCGAAAGGCGAAACCCGGGTCGTTAGCGACAAAACTCATGGAAAAGTACAAACTTCAAACAATTCAAATTTTAATTATTGCATTAATTAATTGATAGTAAAATATTTGTATACAAAACAGTGTATCAAATTAATTAATTTATCCAACAGCTTAACGACCGCGCGTTTTTTTTATAGAATTTCACCTGGCGGCCGGGCAATTTCGCGAACAATTCGCAAAAATTGTAATTTTACTAAATTCACTATAATTTATAAACCAATTGAGATATATTTACTAATTTTCTTAGCTTCCAGATACTTTGCCTATGCGCATATACTAGTCCACCGGCCAGCAACCTTTGTTTTTAGCTGTTAAAAGCTATGTTTGAATCAGGGCTGCGTAGTCGAAGTCGAAATCATAGTGGTGGAGTAGGACTGTTTTAACTGGAGTCAGAGTCGAAGAAAACTAACTTCAAGTCCGTTTAAAAAAAAATAGGTCAAAAGCAAATTATGAAATATACACAGTATTGAAATGAATGGAGACTGACCAACTGGTTTTTAATTGACTTTATCTGATACTATTTTTCTTTTTCCAAAAAATAAACTTTTCTTGATCGCAATTTCCACAGGCCCTTCTTTTTTCAAACTTTAAAGCCAAATTTCGATACTAATTCGGCAATTTCAGCTTACATCCTTTTGATAGAATTATATTGTGATTATCAAAAAAGCTGTTTCGAAAAACTGTGAGTTACGTCATTTTTTCTTTCCACAGTCGATATGTAATTTTTTGACAAAACTAAAATGGTTCAGAAAAAAATCTCGAAGACGTATGAAAATATTTATTCCAAGATAAAAACGATATACGATTCATAGACACCAATCCGCAGGTGAAAAGAAAGAACTATACATTCAATTGAAATATTGTAAAAAAAAAAACAATAATTCTATTGTTCAGTAGATAAATGTACTCTTACTTCACAATAATCTTAAAATTAAAACAAGTGGTTTCGGTATTTGTTTATTACATGAAAAATTTTGAATAAAATATTCAAAACGAGTGAATCGATGAAATAAAGCAATCGATTTCATATGAAATGACAAAGAACGGTAAGGTCAACGTAGATTTCGCTGATTCATCAGGACTGCGGCAGCACCGCGTGCTATTAAATCATTTCTGGGTCAATTGCTGGCATGCCACTAAATTGACTAGATAGTGATGAACTAACTTGCATGTTTGAAGTTAATATTCAAAAGCAAAAAAAACAGCAGTGGAATTGGGATTCGGCAACTGGAAAACATGACCCGAGTTTCATCTTAAATCGACCAATGAATTATTCAATAAGTACTTTTTGCTATAACCAAACCAAAATTTTAACTCACGCTGAATTCACAAGTGAAAACATAGAAGTATAGATTAGTAACACTAGTTTCAGATTTAACACGCAGCTTTCATTCAACATTATGTTATTAACATTTTAATTCAGAATATCTTCATAAATTTTCTAGAAAAAAATAACGTTTACTATTATGTCACATTTATTAATACACAATTAATTGTTGAATGATAGAAGCTACGCGATTCAAATGTCAAATGTTTAATTTCACTGAAATGCTGTATGTAATATCGTGCGCGGCAATCATAAAATTACAAGTGAAAATAATAACAATAATAATTGGAATAAAAATTATTATACTTAAAAAATAAAATAAATATTGAACAGTGGCGCACCGGTCTCTCTTAATGACCGGCGTGTAATCATTATCAACTGAGCGATTATGATTGTTCCCTATGTCCCAACATAGGCGCTTTTTAATAGTGATTTCTCTTCCGAATAGCACAAAAGACTATTGATTTTATCTGTAGTGTACGTTTTCAATGTGGCCGTTT
Organism: Himalopsyche tibetana; assembly: GCA_030503985.1. Taxonomy (NCBI): domain Eukaryota; kingdom Metazoa; phylum Arthropoda; class Insecta; order Trichoptera; family Rhyacophilidae; genus Himalopsyche; species Himalopsyche tibetana. The sequence goes on from JAPJYX010000014.1 coordinate 7,539,771, forward strand.
ATTATTGCAATGTATTATTATTAATGTCATTATATGATGCGAGGTTGATGGATTTGAATAGGTAATATTTTAATAATTATCTAGTTATTATTATAAAAAACCGAATTTAATCGGTACGATTTCAATACTCCTAGAAATATATTTTTTTTAACCAATATTTTATTGCCATGATTCAAAATCTACAAAGTGTTACTCTATGTTATACCACAATGTTTTTTTTCTCGCACAGTACAACTGCTTCCTAATTCTTGATGTCGGAGATTTCTTTATCTTTACAAGCTTATAAGATACAATATTTACATTTGGGCTAAAAACTAACCTGATCCGTAAGCGATAGAAAAAAAAATATTCAATAAAACCTTACAATTGAAAAAAAATCTTAAATAATATATAATAATACTCTTCCACCGAATAAGAATGCATTTTCCTATTTGCCTTTTATATTCGGTTTCAAAAACTGGATAATTCTTTTGCAATACAACCTCTATAAAAAAGTCAATTAGCTAGTTTATTCCATATAAAATTCAGCCATTATTTTCAATTAAAAATAAAATTCCTCTATTTCTAAAAGTGCAATAATTATAACCATTACGTTAATATCCCTATTCGTCCACTGGTCGGTAAAATATTTATGATTTTATGGATATAGTGTTGTTATACTTATCAACACTATATCCATATCCACTGTTGTTATAAGTAAATTTTACTACATTTTGGCGGAAGTTTCTCAATTTAAATAAATTAAATAATACTTGGTTTCATATAAGCATTCTTAAACTAAATTTACGGTTCACTTTTCATGTTTTCACTGCCAAATTTTGGTTTTAAGTTATTACATCAATTACACACTTTTTTTACTTATCCCATATTCTTTAAGAATGCCCTCAATGAGATCGTGGCCTTTAAAAATAAGGTCTTACTTAAGAAATAGTATTTAAAAAACAATTTATATCGTTAATTATGTTCCAGTATGTTTTTTGATATATGAACCTCTGGAGGTTACAGAAAAATAGCCCGTGTGTTCTTCCACAGTTTTCAGTGTGGACAGTCGAATAAAGTCTCCCCATGTAATTTAATTATCGCGTGTCACCTGACTCCGACATTTACCTGTGTGGTATCAGTAGTGCGCCAGTTTAATAATTAATATGAAATGAATAAATTCTACGACATAAAGTGCACTTTGCAATAAATAGTATTTACGTGCATTTTTATTTCGCGCCGCGGAAAATTTATCGATTCACAAAGGCTATAAAAAATATCGCTGTCGATTTTATTTGCGTGATAATGTAAAATTGTGATAACGTTTTTCATTTTTCTAACAAAGCATTCTGAATGTAATGTAAAATATTTCGTTTCCTATTTACTGCACTCACTACAATTCAAGTTTTTTTTAAAATAACTGTCTTATGATGACTTATCATACAACTGTTCAGGAAGCTTTGTGACGAAATACGTTTCTCCTTTATGTTATTTATATCAAAACTGAACTTAAATCGTGTATTCTTGTTAAATTATTAGCAAGATAACCTTTCATTTTGTGTTGGACATTTTTTTTAACCAAACAACACTTCATAGGTGAACTCTTTAATATTTTGAAAATCTGTTTGAACTATTGTGACGATACTAATAATACAAAGATGTATTCTATAAAATTAATTATTGTGTATAATAAAATAAAATATACGCGAAAAATTTCATAAATAAATTCTGTTAACCTCGTAAAACAAAACAATAATTTGACATGTTTTACACTTATCAACGTTAACCTATGTATATTGCTGATTTTTGATTAAAATTCTTTGTATTGTGTTTATAAACACGTATATTTATGCAGCGATGAATTAAAACAACATGAATCGAGCAATTGCAAAACGAATCATAAAACATTCATACCGTCAGGAGAAAACAACTAGATTTCGTTTTTTTTATATCTAGATCGTACGAGATAAATTGCAGATTTTATGATTACTTTGTTTTATAAATCAAACGTGTGAGTTTATAGAAAAAAAATATTTACAAAAAGATTATTTAATCTCTAAATATAAGATCTCTCAATGTTTAATCACGTACAAATAATGTATGTATATTTATTTCTATTTAATATAATATTTACTTTTTCCATATTGTTTCTTGTTGAACTGTCCACAAAGTTCTGCGTCATCATAATATGTATATACTCGATTACTCTTTTATTTATCATTATGTTCCGATGTTAAGCTAAGACATACAACGCCATGAAACCTCACGAAATCTTCACATACAGCCTTAGAAGCGCATTACTTCGATTGAAAACAATCGGCAGATGTTTTCGTTTGTCAGCTGTTTCGTTACATCGGTTCGTAGAACTCAATTGTGTGTGTAAATAAAGTGTTGATATAACTTAACTATATATCTATGAAAAAACGATAAGAAACTTACATTTAAAAAAACATTGAAACTTAATATAATGTTTTTTAGACAATTTACAAAAAAATATATTTTATTATAATTGGGTGAAAATAGCAACGTATTTAGTTCTACAGTTTTTATATATATTAGTTGATAGCTATTTCGGCTTTTGCCATCGTCAGAACTTATTTCTAAAGATAGTTCAACTAATAAATATAAAAACTGTAGAACTAAATACGTTGCTATTTTTACCCTATTATAATGGACTTCTACCAAGTAAATGCCAAGTCAATAAATATATATTGTCATTTATTAAAATTCATCGCAGTAAAATGTGTTTTGAAGATTAATATTTAATGTTGTTGACAACCAAATCAAAATAGCGCGGCGGGCAATTTTTAAACAGTTGCACATTGATAGAAAATTTTCTATGAAACAGATTTTTCATAGAAACATATTATGTTTAAGACTTACCGCGATGCCTACGTCTACAAAACAACGTCTACGCGTCTCCGTTGCGTAGGCATGGCGTAGCATCGTAGATTCGTAGCATCACATATCGGTCAATAATTTTCATGAATCATTTATTCGGAGATAGGTAGGATTGATACTAGAACGGAAGGGAATGTATAGGTTAAGCATATACGAACGGACAAAATAATTTCGGCTGGACAAATAATGTAGCTGGCAGGTGAAACGCGAAGGTAATTTGGACGTCACACGCACTAGAATTTTATCATGTAGACGACATTAGACCAAGCTTTCCCAGGGCCAACGAACTCGAGTGATTCGTTTTTAAATAAAATTCTGCAATCTGGGACCGCATACATTTTTTCCGCTCCCCATGTGGAGTATATGGACTTTTAATGTATTTTAATAGTAGTTGTCGTAGATATGTGATATTTCTCATGATTGAAGTTCTTGGCAATTCTGGAGCATTACGGAATACTAGATTATCGGACTCCAACTCATTGAATCACGTTGTATGTCAAATTGTACTTGAATAACTGAAGGCGTCAAAGTAAAAACATGTTAACTTAGGAAAATGACTTTTGGAGATATTTAGACATTTGCGAATTTACATGAATTTCAATAACTATTGGGGAAACTATTTATGAGAGAGTTTTAGTTAAATAATGAGAAAAACTATCGCAAAAGTTATGTTATATTTTTTAAGCTTATATATACATTTTTTCACAACTCAAAACTCCTTTGCAGGACGAGCCATGTAAAGAGGTAAACCGTTTAAAAGTCAGAATCACTTCATTGATTTCAGCTCCAACAACAATATCTCGTTCGACGCTCCCAAGTGAAATGACATCAAAAATATTTTACCTTATTCAATTGAGATTTACCGTGGAATTTTTTAACAATTAAAAAATCCACTTAAAATATTGTTTTATTACCTCATCGACATGTTTACTCTAGATAGTTTCATCATATATACTTACGACAAGAACATATTAACTGCACATTCAACATATCGTCGCCCTTAGCAATAGATTTTATTTTCATATTTACAAATATTGTGACCATTTTAGAGCAATAAGAGTTCATTTATTAGAAAGAACGTACAAAAACTCATTTTCGGCAGATGTGTCGGTTTGGCTTGTTTGGCTTGACGTCTTCAATTGCTTAATACGTCCTAGGACACAGGCAGATATAATTGTGTATTGATCTGATCCTTTTATTAATTACATATTCATTCAATATTTTTAATAATATGTTTTTGTTTTTATACGTCATAAGCGAAGCTAGCGTTTGCGTAACTTTGTATGATTCAATAAAAATGTGTTGCAATTATAATAAATAATTTTTACAAAGTTAAATACTATATCAAAATATCTTAATTGTTTTTTTTATCAATTTATTTTTACACGTGCATTGTATTATTCTAAACGCTTTCGTGCTTGGCACATAATTAATTCTCTAGCACAGATCATACACGAAAAGTCCTTTCTTAATATCATGTTATTCCCGTTGAAGTGGTAGATTAACGGCACGTGCTAAGATATTCTATTATAAATGAAGAAAAATGTCATCAGCGGCAAACGCGAGGAAGTTATTTCCTCACTGCCTCTCTTTCTGACTCCGTAATTTCTTTACTAGCTGCTTAGCTTCTAAAACTTGTCCACCAAAATAGACACCGCTTGCGACGACCGAAACGACGTGTCACTTAAAAACAGGGCTACCAATCCGACATTTTTTCAAAACGTCTTCAAATCGTAACTTAGTTCAACGCTTAAATAAAACAATAACTCTAATCTTAGAAATTATTGTATTTATTAATACGAAGATATTCTTCTGTTGTTGATACATGATTTATCTGTTTCTTTTACCTCGTTATCTTTATGATTATGACAAGCAAGACGTTTCGAATATTAACACTATGTTTACTAAACATCGTAGAATTGTCTTTCTTTATATATTGTTTTAATCTGCATAATCTTCCCGGCTATAATCTACAAACAAAACAAGTAAGAAGTTATAAAGCAAACATCTTGATCAATTGATCAATATTGAAATTAACATACAAAAGACAGTCGTTTATACAAAATATCTAATGGTAACCAATTCTGACAACCCTTTTAATTGAACCTTGCGAAGACGGCGAAGGCACTCTGATCTTCCGACTCTTCGCAGCTACTTAATTCTTTTGCGTCGTTTTGCGACGGAAACTAATAAGAAAATTACTTGGGATAAAACCGAAACGCTCTTTAGCTTGGCCACCATCCAATTGTTTATTCAACAAAGATAAAACAAGCTCTAAGTGTCGCTGTATTGTCGCCACGAGATAGAAATATTGGCGTCATTAGCTAACCACAATGATAGAGAAAATTCTTCATCGCATTGGTGTACTTTTCATTTCATAACATAACTTTCACAGGTTTTAATCTTTTAGGTTCCCCGTTACTCAAATTGTTTCCAATTAATAGAGTAATCACAAACCTAGATGATTGATTGTAGCTCATTAGTTTTTATAGTTTGTAATGTTTAACGTCATTAGTAGTATGATTAAATTTGTTTGCATTTTATAATCCCCTCTTTGCTTCCATTAAAAAGGAAAAATCCCATTCTGATTGTTTACAACTCATTAGTAAAATTAGTATCATTATCTGTTTGCTTTATTTCGATTCTTCACCCCCCTCCTTGCTCCTCTTAAAAGGAAAAAAAACCCAATCCATTTTGTAATTTTATAATTTTAAAATGTTAGAATCAATCTTGCTTCATTACTTAAGCAAACTTTGCGATAGTAAGTCTGAAGATGCCTCTGAAAGAGGCGAAACACGTGTCACAGTTAGTTACACAATACGTGGAATAATCAAAGTTAATTTAAATTTTCTATTAAAATGAACTTCCACAAAGTTACCGCCGAAACCATCGAAAGTATTTTAGTTTTTCATTCATTTCATCTTACTTTTTTCAATATTCTCATACGTGTTCAAAGATTAACGTCACTAAATTTGTAAGCCCTTGCCATAGAGCGATGCGTTACCCCAAGGGGTTCAACACTCATAATACAAGAACTCATTTGTTTTTATTAATTCTTATTTATTTATGGAAGACAACTTTTGCGTATTTATTTTAAACTCATAACAATTATGAATACAAATATTTTTACTATTCTTTTAAACATAATCAATTTTACAAAGTACACCTTGTGTTTGATCAGAGCCTCGTATTACTACATATATTCTGATCTTGACTTTTACTCATCCATTCCATCAGTAAATCAAGACCACCATTTTATAAAAAAAAAAAAAAATTTTCAATCTCATTTGTAGAACAATAATAATTGTTTCAGTACGTTATTGGGTAATGACAATATAATTTACGTATAATAACGTTAAAAATGATATTTGTAAAAAATAAATGCTTGGCTTAAAACACTCTTTTTATTGGCAACAATTTAATGTCAGTAAACAACATTAATTTCACTAATAATAACGAGACATTGTTAGATTTTGTCTGTTGATGATATTTTTAGTTATTGCAAACTTCACAAAATATACACAGTAACTATTTATCGATAAATACTTTGATGTTGTTTTCAACTTTAACCCTGTAGTAACTCGTAAAAAGAACGATTGGCTTACTCGCCTCTTCTTAAAGCTATCATGTTTTACTTCTCTGAAATGATAGTTTAACGACTTTTTTGGAACCGTTCTCGTTTAATAACTTCTTTAGAGATGCTTGATTATGAGTCAATATGCACTACAGTAGAAGCTGACATGAATACAAGCACTTATGAAATACTCTATTATAGATCAATCTGCTCACATGGGATCGGATATTTCATGAAAAAAGTGATTCATCAAACTTCTTTTCTCAGCGTGGAATAAAATGGTTTAAGAAAATTCGTCCAATTCAGAGTAAATTCGTCGTAATTTGGGCTAAGTCCTGAAACGTTGGAGCCCTGTGGAAATTCTTCGCACAGAATGATCGCGCGGTAATAATTTTCATCCATTATAAATCGGTGTAATTTACTCGGGATTCTTGGCTCGTTTATACTGCAAACAATCCCGTTGTGTATTTTTGTAACTGCCGTCTGGAATTATCTTCTTGTTTATTATGTGACATAAGGTCTGTTTTGCAATAAATATACGCATTCATTAGATGCACGCGCAGTCCAAAAATACAATTATAAATAAGCACAATAATCTTATACTTGTTTTGTATTTTTAATTGAATAATTCAATTTGATTTTCGATACACCGCCATAACCGACAACAAATAATCTTTAGTTTACTTCAATATCTAACGGTTTTTTTTCATTTAAAATATATTTGCTGATTTGTTTTTTGGAATGATAATCGTATTCAATATACACATACATTTTTTTATTCCAAAATCAATTTAAAGGTAAGATTAGTATGTATCGATAACATATAATAAAATAAATACGTAATTGACTAGTTTATCTTTTATGTCACACAAAATAATTTATTTGTGTGATTTACAATATTCTAAATTAGTTTTTTAAAATGGACAAATTTATTGCGTATCAATTATTTAAAAAAAATGTTTACCCTCTTTAGAGTTGGATGATTGAATACATTATTAATTACATATGCATATGTTTGTGAAATAAGAAAATGAAACGTATAATACGCCGATGATAATGTTGAGTACATTCATTTTTGCTTAGAAATTTACAATTGTATTCCAATAAACGAGGGTATTTCAATCAAGAAAAAGTATTTTTTCGATAACATACTTCTTGCTGGCCATAATAATTAAAAATGTAATCATCGGTAGTGTTTAATAAACGCTCTACGACAGCGTAGACTCGCGCTTAAAACAGCAATTTACACATCAACGTGAAACAGAAATAGAATTTCTCAATTATATTCTTTATTCAAAACTCGACTAGTCAAATAAAACAACTGAAATCAATTTAAGCCATTAAATTCACTATGAGACCATTTAGAATGCTTTGATCTTACGGGCAATTGCATGGCATCCGTGCTTCTGTCGCAGGTTCGTTCTTTTTTTGAACACATTTTTATTACATCACATTTAGTGTTGCTGCTACACAGGACGGATTTTCCCAATTTAAATTACATATATCATTTCCGGCTGCATGTACCATTTTTACATTATCTATAATTACTTCCCGATAATTGATGGGCGTTCCATATTTGAACAGATCGTATGCTTGGTCATTTTTAATTCTTTATGATATGCAAAGTAAATATATTTAAATAAACTTATTTCAGTCTAGTTAAAATGAATTATTTTATATTCACTATTCATTTGCATATCAGTTTTAATTAATTCAATTACAGTTTGTGCAATGGTAACGCTAGCTTTCAGTTCTCTTGTCACAGTTTTGTTATTAGGCTGAAGTACACTGACAGCTTACTGTGAATTTACGTATTGAAATATACTAAATAGAGTCAGTGCACATACTAAACATTAATATCATTCTTGTAAATTGTGTTACTTGGACAATCATTAGCACATAGGTAAATGGAAATAAGGTATTTGATTAGTTATTAGTTAATTTTCATCGGAGTCGGTTATTAGATTATTCCTATAGATAGTGAGTCTTATCCTTAGAAAAAACGTTCATTAGTGACCGTTCAGGATTGTATTGCATTTTTACATTTTTATATGTCACGCCAGCTTTGGCCAGAATGTTAGATATTTAAATTGTCGATAAATACAAAATGTTCAGCAAAAGTAAAAACAAATTTAAATATCTGGAAAAAGTCGACTTTTATTTTAAAATTAAAACTATATTTGTAAAGGAAATATGTATATACACAACTTTAATATTACATAAAAAAGTAAAAACATTTTTTACCAAAATCCTTAACAATTTAAATATACACTTAAAAATAGACGTCATGCATGCAGTTGGAAATAAATATATAGACCATCATTTAACAATAAAATCAGTGCGTCATAAATGACTGTATTGACAAACTTATTCTATCAATTTATATATGTCTTTTACACTTATGTCTTTCACATTATGACAGTTGAACTAGCTATTATATAGCTACTAATGCTACTGCTTGATCTACATACTTTATTTCATATATTAAAAAATAGGATTATACAACTAAAACATATTATGCTATTTATGTAAGCATAATAAAATTAATGGTGTATTTGTACCAGTACGAAACGAATGAATTTTGTGATTAACCGACTATAAAATTATGGCGTCCAAACTTAATAATTCTGTATATTTTTATCGTTTTTACATCTAAACAGATTTACCTTTGAAGTGGCCGAATTTAATATTTTTTATGACTAGATTTATATCATGATACCAGGATGTCAGTGAAATGTTAAATCCAGAACGAACTTTTCCAGGGTCTATTTCGGACAGCCGTTATGTCACAAAACGTCATAAAAAAGAACATTGGAAACATGTCACTTCAAATTTAAATTTCGAACGTCTGTAAAAATTGCCAACGACACTAAAGACACATCTCGCAACAATGGCAATTAAATATAGCATTGTCACAACTGACTTGGCATCTGATCAAACCGTTCGTTTCTATCGCAACAGCGTTGCTTTGCTTTTCTTTTATGGATACTAAGGCCAGTGACGCTGAATAGAAATTATTACCTACGCATAACAGTAAAATAACAAAACATTAAAAATTTACTTTCATTATATTTTAACTTTTGATACATTCCATATACCAATATTTTCACTTGTTACATTTCTTGGAACCGGAATAAACTAGGAATTTAGAATGGGTTTAAATTCTCTAGGAAAATTGGGAAAAAATAAAAAATAGCATTATTATCATTATGAGCATTCGTTAACACAAAAATAGCGACATGTTTTACTTATTCTATCCACAAAATAGATCTGAACGTTATGATTTTATTACTTGTACAAGACTAGTTCACGAATTAGACCAGTCATATCTAGGTATACTAGAATCTGTCACAAAATATCTACGGAAACAATCCTGCTTTCATGTATGAAATGGCATTTGGCGAAACGAACATATTTATGTATGCACGTGGAAATTTTTTATTCAAACTAATAATTTTCCCTGTTTTTTTCCCAGATTGTTCCGCCATTGAAAATTCACAGATTTTTTGCATCTCTAAGCACAAACATTTTTTTGTGAACATTTATCTGCGAGCATAGATACTTTTATTGAATTGTCTCTGATACGACACGCCAATGGCCAACAGATAGAAATGCTGGCTGAATATGTAGGATGTCTGTCTGTCGTCTTAGGAAAAAAAATACACCAATTTGAAAAATAAGCGTTCGAATTTAGAATGGCGGCCGTTGTTTGAATACGTCAAACGCGATTTCCTTTATCGGTTTGTTGGCGTCGCTTTTTTTTGAACAGTATATAAATCGTTCGGAAAATTCTATTACATGCAATTAGTTCTTTTTTTCGTTACGTTTAATCTGTGGAACAATTGAAATTACGTTTTCTTTTAAATATCCACTATACAATATGTGTATATATTAATAATGCAACAGAAACATTCATTTCGCGAAATAAACACGACTATTCAAAATAAATATGCAGAATTGTCAAGAATGGTTTTATCAAAACTTGCAACTTCAATGGCACATGAAATTTTTACCCTTCTTGATATACATAATATGCATTACATTATTACATTTTTATTTGTGTAAACCACCATATTACGGTTTTCATTAAATTCGATTATTCTATTGTGTTCTAGAAATTTCTGTTACGATTTTTTTGTGAGTTTCTAATCCTCCCGTTGAGATGAATTTCCCTTTGCTAACTTTTTTTTTCGTACGATAAACATTATTTCTTTTTGTATCACACCGAAGATAAAATCTCCTCAATCTTCTTTCGCTAACTGCCATTTATTGCTCCTTTAAATCATATCCACATCGTATAATTTCTTACACAACACAGGATCATTTAATATTTAAACATATCATGTAAATTATCGAACTGTTGAAGAATAAAATAAGTCTCCAATTTTTCATCTCTTATTTTCATAACATCACCTGTTTGACTGGCGGCCATTTTGTCGCATAACAAAATGGTGGCAAGATATATTTCGGGAGTACGTTAAAAAACAAACGATTATCCACACACTGTTGTTTTTCCGCTTGCTTGATTTTTTCAGTGCCATTTATCTCTTGATCTTAACTCATAACTTTCCCGCTAAGACAAATGGCTCTCTCCAGTTAATTTAGAAGCTAAAAACCGTCGCAAGAATAACCTCTCGTCCGCATTATTCGTCGTCTCTATCAAAGCCCGACTATTTGCGTCCACAGAAATAAATAAATTATATTTCCACAGATATTGTGGACCTCTAAGTGGTCCAACTGTCTTTGCAGCTGTTACGTCACTCCTCTCTATTCTCGTGAGCACAATTTTAGCTTATTTCTAACTTACGGAAATGAGTCTAGAGCGGGATCGTTAGTCTTCAACATACATTAACGAATTTCAAACATAACTTGGTATATTTTTTATTATTTTAAAGCCATACATGATTCCGTCGAGTAAAATCTAATTTATTTGACATAACTCACCGCTGACACAGAAATCGATAAAATAATATTCATATGAGGTTACATGTTTAATGATGTGAATAATCTCAAATATGTCATTCTTTCACGCAACTGAATGTTTTACTTGAATTGAAATTAACTGGGTAGAAAAGAACCACATTTTAATATGCTCTAAATGAGCAGTGTACTTTTGAGATAGACCTTTTGAAAAATTATTTTGAATATAAAAGTAAAATTTCTACATTAGTTTAAAAAGATACGATTTAGTTGATCTAACAATGATTTTTAAAGAAGCATTTTTAGTTACACAACCAGTAGAATAACAAAGTTATCAGTTGACTCATTTCAAAGAACTAACCCTAAAGAGCCGAAATTTTAATTTACTTTTTACTCAGTACTATTAATCTGTTACTTACCAACTTCTGCCAGAACAGTGGCAATAAAATAACGATATATATCGATTGTCCGTATATTTTTATTTTTCAAACCTAACTAATGAATTGAAGTGTATAACTACTATGTTCTAAATTCAAACGTACGTCAAGGTAATTTTACAAGACTGTCAATTTTAAATATAGAAAATACGAATGTATTTTTCTTAAATACAGCGGAAGTTTGTTGCTAATTATCTTGATCTCAATTCCGTTGACAGTGAACTGAGATAATCTTACCACAATGCCATTTCTTAGCAAACTATTTCTTAGTTTAAATATTCATCTAGGTAGTTAATAATCAGAGTGATCTCGTTAGCTTATCGTATTATCTAGTGTTCGCCGAGACGAAGATGCAGCGATTTAAATAAATTTTCTAAATATATCCACTATTTTCACATAACACAACATGCCCGTTGTAATATGTGTAGGCATTTCTTGGGTACGCATGCCATGTCACCAAAGCTCTTATGTTTAAACTAGATTATTATTCGAAGCCACTAAATTTTCAGAGCGCTTAGATATTAGATAAACACAAATACATACGCCAAATATAATATTTAATCACTGATTCAATGATAGCTGTAATTTTTATTTTTTATGCCCATTTTTGTTGTCTAACACGTTTAATAGTGTAATTAAAAATATTGTTTCAAGAGAACATGTTTCCGGAAACGTAAATAATATTTCCTTCATTAAATTTTTCTAAATATTCACGAGATTTATAGTAGTATAAAACATATTTTTTGGAAATTTAATATTGTCATTTCAACAAGAATTGACATTTAATAATTATTATTTTTTTTTTACCATGTCCGCTCCCAATGTGGAGCATATGGACTCCTAATGGAGTTTATCTTAACAGAAGTGTTTCTACGAGAACTGCTTGTTACTCAGTTGCTCAATTTCTCTTTTTTCAAAGAGAGAGATACACTTCGTTCATACATGTTTCCGGAAACGTAAATAATATTTCCTTCATTAAATTTGTCTAAATATTCACGAGATTTATAGTAGTATAAAACATATTTTTTGGAAATTTAATATTGTCATTTCAACAAGAATTGACATTTAATAATTATTATTTTTTTTTTACCATGTCCGCTCCCAATGTGGAGCATATGGACTCCTAATGGAGTTTATCTTAACAGAAGTATTTCTAACGAGAACTGCTTGTTACTCAGTTGCTCAACCTCTCTTTTCCCAAAGAGAGTAGGAATCGAAAGATAAGACTAGGACAGGACTAGTGGATAGCTAATTGTTTCATGGGATAGGATGGGTGGGAGGGGGGAATTCAAGACATCACATACATCCATGCCTTCGAACATAAATTCATAAATCGATTGAGAAATCAATTTATGAAACAGTCCGTACTGGGATTCGAACCCGTGACCTCCGTAGCCGAAGCCAACGACGCTGACCACTCGACCACACAGGCGGCAAATATCATTTTAAAAAAATAATATTCTTTATTTACAACTGGGTTTTACTGCATTTTGATGTCACTACAAAATTAGCACCAACAAAAAATAAATGTAATAATAATTTTTGTATTAGCGTCTATATTAAAAAATACTAAGTACTCTCATAGTATATTACTTTTTAACTAATCTTAGGATAAAAAAACACAGCCAACCGTGTAATATATTATACAAGTAAAATTAAACTCATACTTTTTCGTATAAACAACATTTCTCTTACAAAATAAATTGTAACGATTTTCTTTGTAGATACGAGATTTTTTTATTTAGTCAATTATGCATTATACGTATAATGTTTTTTTAAATACTGGATTAAAGCCAACATTATATTAATATGTTTGCCAATTGATATTACTATAAATTTTGAAGATTTTTTTTTATTTGCTGGTATATAATTATAGAATGTTGGTACTAAGGGTTCCAATTTCGGAATCATCTTAGTACCGATCCCGGGATTTTAAGATTCACTATAACATGTAATAATAACCATAATAGAGCACAGTTGATCTTTTTTTAAATAATTGAGCTAACGTCACTTTTTTCCTTAGCGGAAACAATGGTAAGTTATCAATCCGGAGATCCCGGAAACCCGGTTATCCGACAAAAATGTATACCCAGAAATTCCGGGAAAAAATATGGTCGGGATTGGATGCCCTATTTAATACTACATAATATTGACGAAAGCTGTTTATTATTCGTATATAACGTCTGTTAATCATGTCATTATTTACGTAAAGTTTTGGTCGCTTTAACTAGTGGTGAGTTGGCAACAATATCAATTTTATTTTAAGAGACTATTGAAAGTCACTAACGTTATTTATTTGACACCGTTTTGAATTCCAATTTGTATTTTTCTAATAATTAACGATACAATTTTAATCTAACTTAAATTTATAGACGTGTTTTTATTTCATGTTTATTAGGTAATTTTCATAACATTAAATATACACACTTTCTTCACATAAACTACACACTTAGTTGTGCCGAAATATTTGACATATATTCTATTTAGTCTAAAGCGTGCTAATTCACTATTTATCCATAACATGACAAAGTATGATACAAAGCGAGGAAAACGGCAAATAGTTGAAAATCGGCTTTATTGACATTATATTATTATATATAAAGTATAACCTCTATTCAAAATCTAAACGTTTGATCCATTGCCTCCTGTGGTCTGGTTGGTAAGAGCTTGGCTTGACCGAATAGGCAGGTCTGGGTACGATTCCATGTAAAGCCAATATCAAATTCAGATGTTTGCAATTTAAATCTGAAAGACGCGAGTGTTTTTGATGTCGATTCTCCTTGAGTTAAAACTTTCGAGTTTATCTCGTATGATTGCATTGGCATTAGCTGCAAAGCCAAATATTTTTTTAAATTAAAACATATATTATTTGTGTAATTGTGATATCAATAGTTTTGTTTATTTTACGTAATTTTATTTCATCGGTTATCATCAAACTTGTTCGAAGATAGTTTATAAGTTAGAAAAAAGATCTTAAATTTCTAAGCAATCCAGCAAAAAAGTATTATGAACTGGTTTAAAAATCACTCCCCAATTTATTCATAACGCCAGTTAGTCTGGCAAAGATAGAAAGACAGTGTAACATACGACTTAGAGAAAAATAATGCTTCGAGTTTTCTGATGCATATGTGTCTTCAAGTGGATTCACAAAAAAAAATGTTTCGTAATTAATTTAGATGACCAGCCCAATAAATAAATCCATCGAGTGAAATAATAACTACATATTATGTTTGTTTGCATTATACCTATCATGGTATTAGTGTTTCTTAATGAACTATGCAACAAAATGTGTAATTATTTAAAAAAAAAAAAAAATGTTTTGCCACTTAATTGTGATCATTTATTGGCGTAAGATTTTTGAATGTTGTACTTATTGTTTTTCGTTTTTTATTGTTCCAGGATTTCCATTTACTGCCGGAATCAGAACGACAGGATACCCAGCAGTTTTACCTAGTCAATACGGGTAAGATTTTATTTTTATTTAGACATGATGGTTTCTAATTATAATCAGCACTTGGTTTACGTACTCATACAATTCACAAAAATATGCTTGTAAGGAAATCCGATACCCTTAAGAAAATTATGAAAGCACTCAATGTAAAGTAAACCCTGGCGTAAAGAAACTGGTTCGAAAACAAGCTGTCTTTAGAAAATGTATTTTTTTACATTTGCTTATTTAACCTCGTTTTAGTAAATGAAATCTGTTGAGATACAATTCGTGTGACGAAAATATGTTAAATATTTTTCAACAAAAATATAACAGAAACTTCTCACAGCACCCACTTAAATCTCAAGAATTGGAAATAAATGTCAAATGGGTGCTATTTTAATTATTTTACGGAAACGATTTATCACAATCAATATTTTCGTTTACATCAATTGTCATTCGATATTTAAATGTAGTGTTTAAATAATTTATTAACGGTATCATTTTTCCTTACATTCCAAAATTAAAATAAAATGACAACATTCAACAACGCAAAATGGCGGCGCTTCATTCGCAAAATGGTGCGCGATTCCCGCGCGTTGGCGAATATGAAAATACTGTATATCAGGTCAGCTTGCGGGCTGTCGCAAAAATAATAATCAAGTTGATTATGAATATTGTTTTGTGTACGATTTTCCGTGCGACGGAATGGTTAAAACGTCGTCCGTTTTCCGCAAATCGAGGTCAGGCGATGGCGAGTCGAGTAATGGCGTTTTCCCGCCGATAAGCCTTGCCAAGCGGCCGGCACTCGTATGTGTGCGCATGCGTTTATTATCTCAGATGCGTTATTGCCACGAACCCTGTGCAGCTCAGCTACCGAGTGGCACGGAAAATTTTGATTTTTTTTATAATAAATAAAGTACCTGATCAAAGAATTGATATAATTTATTTAAAATGATTAAAAATACCCGGCAATTTTTTTGAGACACTCAAATATGTCAAATATTTCATGTACGGATCAATTTATGAATACAAAAGAACATTTAATTCAACTCAGTAGAGAATGTTGTGAAATTTGTCACGTGACAATATTATGATTTAAACTTCAATGAAGAGAGTGTAACTTCCAACTCAAAATTAATATTTTTTACTGGTAATTTTGTCTACTTTAATACTTTGAATGTCGTATACGAATTTATAAAATCATATAATAGCATATAGCCGCATTGCTTTTAAAATCCGCTACGTGTTTTTTTTTTCATAACATTGCTGTATTTTTAAAACATTTTAAAACACAGTACGAATTACAATGTCTGTCCTCAACAAAATCAACATAATTGCAAAGCAATCCTAGAACGCCTTACATTATAATCGTTTTTTTTTCTTTACGGGTGCGATGCATTATTATATTTCTTTCAATGGAACAACCTTATTTCGTGAATTTCGTGAAACACAGCGGATTTTGAAAGCGCAACGACAATATAATGACTCACATGATTTCTCAGTTGAACGGTTAATATGCGATTAAATTAAGAATCCTATTCGTTTGAAATAGTAAAAACTGACGAAATAATAAAAAAATCTGAATTCAATCTCTCTGGTATAAATTTTTTACAGCTAATTGATGTATAGCTATTCTATCAGGATTTTAGAATGACTTTTAATTAATTTCGTTGGTTTTAATTATGGACAGTTGTTCTAATGAGTACCTTGTAACATAAATTGCGATGTCATGATAGAATCGAGTCCTTCACTGAACAACACGAAGTCATCGGCAATATGAATTTTTCGCCGCATCGTACTTGCATAATAATTTGAAATATTCCGCAGTATATCGTGACTACGAGAGTATTATTAAATGTCACCTGGATAGGAATTACACCGCGTCTGATTTGTCACTGCGCTATCAAACATGGCCTTTTTAAATACGGTGGTAATATCAGATTAGACACATTCAAAGGCCATATTGTATCCCGTAATGTTCACTATCAATGGTATTGTCTGCACAAACTTTATTAATAATGGACGAAGCTTAATTTCCATGTAATATAGAGATTTTTTATGATATATCGTGAATATCTTTTAACAAGTAAACAATAATCTATGATCTTATTTTATCGAGATAATGTCAGATTTTTTAAATTCAAGCTTTTGATACCGCCAAATTATTCCCACTAAAAGTCAGTATTATTATTTATTAAAAACAATAATAGAACTCCAGCAAAATAATCTCAAACTATGAAATATAATAATACATTTTTAATTTATCATTTGATGGATTGTTGTCATGATTTTAAATTACTCGTTAAGTCTATAGGTGTAAGCCCGTTGCCATCAACGGGAGGATTTTTTCGTGTTATAAAAAATCAGAAATTTACCGACATAACAATCAAAAGCATACTTACTTATCAAATAATATAAATTCTACATACTACACAGTGAGACTATGTATGGTTGTGCAAACCATTCGTAATAATTTAATTATTTTAAGCATTAGCATCATCAGTATGAACAGTTCTAGCACACCCGTTTGTAAAAAAAAACTATAAATTAGTTTTATCTTATCGATATGCCAGGTAAAAACTGCTTATTCTGAATATAAAAATATGCATACGTTGCGAATGTTGTCATTTTATTTTATAATATGTTATATGATAATATTAATAATTTAGTGTTTTACAATATTGCTGTCATTTTATTTATGTGTAATTTTAATATAGGCAACATTTTTGTCAAATCGATGTTTACAATGATTGAATGATTGGCGATATTCCCCCTCTGTGATTGGATAGTCGCTATGATTTGTGAGTGATACAGCACCATCTATTTAGTTACTAGGAATATTCAGCGCAATTTTCCTTATATTTCATTGCAGAAGATCTAATGGCTGACAATATACCTGTCGTCTGCTAAAGGACTGGCTCGAACAGAAATGTAAAATAAATGAAATCAATTTTATACATCTAAAAATTACAAAGCGTGAGAGTGGGATTGTTTTGTTGTTTTGTTTATTTAGTTTTTATTTTTGACGATTGATTTTATCGTGAGTTTTTATTATTAAAACAATTTGTAAGCAATTTTATGGGCGATATTGCAACACCGTAATATCGGGTACAAAATTATTACTTCTCCGCTGGCTTGTGATTCCTTTTATTCAAACTTCACATTTTATTTAATATACCAAAATAAATATATTTCTTTTATTGCGCCGCACATTTTGTGTATGCTTCGTTTATACTAAAAGATCCACGATTGTTTTTTTGTTATATACCACTGTAGTTTTTTTGCAATTCAATTAGTTTAGAGAATTCTTCTTATCTTAATGAAACATTCATAATAAAAACTAAAACGTAGACAATCAAAAAAAAATAGTATCAACAAAATATTCAAAACTTTTATATTTTTTTAACAACTGAAAATCTTAGTCTCGCAATGTTATTGAAATCTTTTATTATAACTAAATGTCGTTTTTTTTAATGTTCATTTTGAAAAAATATGCAAGTAATAGACGTTCAGATTTACTTATTTCATCAATGCATTTGGATCACAAGCCATCAGGTTACTATTTATTAAATAATTACTCTTGTGTCTTATAAACTGCATTTGCACGATTATATCGCCCGTATTTGTTGCAAAGGCCGAGCTCACAATGCCCCAGTGCTTATTTTAACATCACCATCGTGTGGTCGTCCTCTTTATAACCAGGCCAGCCAATTTTGTGTTAATCAGGGTTACTGTAATGGCAATCTCTTGAAAACTGTGTTGATATGGTGTATTTTTTTATCACTACGTGTCACTCTGAATATGAATCATTTACTTAACCGGAAAAAAACATAACATCAACTGAGGAATTAAATCAAACGCTCATTTCAAGATAATTTCATTATTACTCCTATTTTGAATTATTATTTTAAGTCTTATTGTCAATTGGAACTAATCTTACTATTTTGAGTCACCAATTTAATATAATTTAGTCACCCATTTCCAAAATTCACCTTGTACATTTTGTTTTGATACTCTTACAAAATAACATGTTGGGATACGTTATATTGAAATATTAACCATATTTTCTACAGTAAAATTGAATAATATACTATATATTTCAATTTGATTTAATAAAATATGGTTATTTATTAAATGTAAAGAGTTCCCTACAAGTTTTTTTTTAAGTGAGAACTACTCAAAAATAGTTGAAATGGACAAGGTGATTTTTAGAAATGTGTGAGTCAATTTTACATCGTAATATATATTTATGTTGCTTTTAAAAAAGATTTACATTACAAGAAAATTAATGATAACATTTTTAAATACTTGATCTATTTTACATTCATCCATAACATCATGTGTATGTTCCTATTGACCGAAAGACTAAAATAATCTTGAAATTTACTTATTATTAATAAAATAAACAACTGATAGACATCTGTGATTGAAAAAATACATCATTCAATTAGGAAATGTAATAAGGTTTCCTTGATTTCGAAGACTTTTTATGAGGCCACATTACGTATGAAAATTGAAGATAACCGACACCAAAGTTTTTCATAATGATGTCCAGCTTCTGCTGTGTATTGCGGTGGTGGAGGTGATTATCTTTAATAAATGTGAATCAATATAAAAATCTGTCTAAATTTTACGAACAAACAGATAATCTGTAAATTTCGTCAATATGAAAAACAACAAACTGGACACGTGAAAAAAAACCATAATATATATATCTTTATGAAATGAAACTGGATTAACAGGAGACTAATATAGTTAGAGTGAGTTGATTTATATGTATATGTAATAGATATCGTTATAAAAACAAACATAATATTAATGCGATGTAGCTTCTCATAGATGTTGTATGACAGGCTTTAACTAATATAATTAAATATATACTTTAAGAATTGTCAAAGATTTCAATGCATCTCAAAAAAAGTTTTAAACCCATTCTTATAACTATTCAAAGTTATTGATCTCAATAGTAATTTGGGGTTTTTGGGCTTTTAAATAATCAAATAACTTAGTAA
This sequence comes from Himalopsyche tibetana, assembly GCA_030503985.1. Taxonomy (NCBI): domain Eukaryota; kingdom Metazoa; phylum Arthropoda; class Insecta; order Trichoptera; family Rhyacophilidae; genus Himalopsyche; species Himalopsyche tibetana. The sequence continues at coordinate 7,560,024 of JAPJYX010000014.1, forward strand.
GGTATTGAAATTAATACATTTTTATCTGTTGTAATTTTCGTGGAGAGAATGGCTTGTTTACTGTGATTTAGGGGTTTTTGCATGATTCGGTGTTTTCTCTTTTCTATATAATATGTAAGTGCTTTGCACATTTTTCCTTCTTCAAAATATCTATAAAATATAAATAAACTAAATAGTATATTTCTGATTCATTAATAATAATTGTGCATAAATTAAGACTTCGAATATTTTATGATAAACGATGCTGCTCAGAGCCTAGCCTAATAAAGCAACTAAAATACATTTATTTTATTTGTTATCCATAAACTCATATCTGGGATATCACTACAATATTTAGATTATTCATTTTTTCATAAATGATTTTCCAATGTGAACAGGAGATCTCAGGTATTCTTTTATATATTAAGACCATTCAGCGTATACAATTATTTCTCTAGGTATTATGATCCTACAAAGTTGTTTATAATATTGTTTTTGTATAAAAATAATCACAAACTATTATAATTCTTAAATTAATACTCTCATTTGGTATCCATAATTTTTTTTTCTTAACTCAATTCAATGGGTGACAGACAACCCTTTTTTTTTTAAATAAAACTGTTTCGAGATGTGATTGTATTGTGTTTTTAATTAAACTTTCTCGTTTGGTGGAGGGGTGTTAAATTTTTAAATTTACAGTTTTATTTTTTATGATTAATATTGTTAAAACATAGCGTGTTCTTTTGTTGTGCAGTGACATTATAGCCGAGTTTTTCCATAATTATTATTGACATACAAAAAGGCAGTTTTCAACAGGTGGAGAGAGAAAAAATGCTTTTAGATTTTATCCATTGCCTGATGAATACTGCGCCGAAATTGGATTATTGAACCCCATGATTTTGAGCTTATTTTGTCTATTGAATATTATGTTATTTCGTGATGGTTTCACTAATTTAAGTTTGTGTGAGATTTTTGAGTTTTTAGCGTGGGCGTGCCCGTGTGTTTTTTTTTTATTCAAGTTTTAGCGGAAATTTTCGATATTTTTTCCATTTTCTCATTCAGCAATCATTACGATAAACTTTGTGTTTTAAGCCTTATTCAAATAATCTAGTTTAACTTTAATATAGCCATAGATACATGCACATAGTCAACAAGTAGTGTCGCATGTTGAATTTTTTTAGATAATGGAATCAGAGCAATATCGTTTTATCCATTTTTTAATAAAAAAAAATGTCATCATTGATAGCACACATTACTGTTCACACTGTAATGCATTTTGATAAAAAAAAATATAATTTTCAGATATTAACTATCTATGCATATAAGCGATACCAATAAATAAAAATAAATAAAGGGTTTTGTATACTAATTTAAAAGTTACTTAGATTCACGTGAAACATCTTTTTCATTCACCAGTGACATTCACATTAAATTCTATTCCTTCACATATATTTTTAATAATACAATTAAGTGGTTATAACTAAATAAGAATCATTTTTTAAAATATTCTCATTTCAAGAAAATATTGTTCATTAATTCAAGCCGGGGACATTGACATCAACGTTTTGTTGGACATGAAATAACATTGTATAGGAGGGTTTGGTAATACTTTAAACTTTTATTATCTAGGTTGAATATGTACTCACAATGGTTGACGATTTCTTGCAGGTATCTGGTTTTCTTATCACGGTTTTATAGTTACCCGGTTTTCCACCGTGTTCTCTTTTCTTCACGGTAGGCTAGTTCCAAAACAAGTTTTCCTCCACGGCTGTTTTAGTAAATTAGTACAATTTTCTTTCGGGTTTTAGTAACACGGCTGGCTTTGCCTTCCACGCATTTGTAGATATGTTTAATGACAGCTTGTTTTTACTTTTTTCCATTTTTTGATTGATTGTTTTGAATTTGCGCTTGGATATTTTACATTCCTTCGTACTATATTTTCCATTTAAATTATAATTATATTATACAATTGAAATCGATTTGTTTTCTTCCAGGGTATTGATTTATATTTTTATAATAAAAGTTAGTTTTTGACTCTCATTTTTCGTTTCAAAGTGTTTTAATTACATACATTACTATGAATTTTATAAATACGTAAAATCGTTAACTCTATTTTTTTACTGCTGGTATGAATAAATTTGTTTGATGTTTTAAGTTCGTTAAGTAACTAAACAGTAAATATAAATATTTTGTACAAATCTGTTTTCAATTAATGTCGTTTAAAATATTTAGCTGTCGCTTGTTTAATAATACATCTCAAAAAAGATACAAATATGCAAATCTGACGTAGGCAATCGCCGTTTTATTTCTAGATATGTAAAAATCTTTTTTGTAAAAATTCGATTGATTGCTTAAAGGCTAAATAAAAAACTTCTAAACTTGATAAAACAGGTGTTAAATTTTCTTTTTTTAAGCGTAATTAATTATTTTTAAATTAAAACTGGTAACTAAGACAATTGTAAGTATATTTTCAGTTTTAAAATAAATAGAAAACTAACGCATAGCAGAACGTGAATAATTCTTTTGCGTCGAAGAATGTTAGCCAAAAAATCATACCTAATTTAAAAATTCCTCATTATCAATTATGTATGCATTTTATAATAATATCGTTTCCTTAAATATTTGTTTTCTATAATAAATCGAAGAGGTACCATGAAATATTTATGTTGATAAAATCAATCACTTACCTGTTCAATAAATAAACATGCTAATACATTTCGAAAAGAGACTTAGGGGGCGAAAGCTGAAGGGTTCTTTATCTTGCTGTCTATCAAGTCGAATGTTCACGAAAGCGCCTTAAAATTTATTTTACACGTGACACAAAAAACCCACCACCATTCTCATTTTCTGCTCCAATTCATTCAGAACTAGCGCTCCCTGTGTAACTAGTTAAATTTGAAAAACACATTACGGGGTCGAAACATAATAATACATTTCCAATTCCAATTGAAATTTGTATTTTGAAGAATCGTAAATTATAATAGAATGTCTTGTTTTTTTGTTGGTTTCGCTACCATCATTAAAATTCTAAATAATCTTATACATTTAAGCAGATATTTCATTTAAACGCTGCGCGTAACCGGTTCTTTTTTAAATAATAAAAAATACAATACCATTATATTATTGACGAAATAAATAACAATCTATTTACGTCCAATAAAGCTATCAAACAATCAAAATAACTTAAAATATTCTACTATTGTATTTAAATGACATACAATAATTATTTATTTAAATAATTAAACTATGTATCATACACGGTTTCAGATTTTTTTTTTTATATTTCTTTGTTTGAAGTGGCCTAAATTTTTATCATTACCATCATAGTGTATTAGATTAAGAAATATTTTTAAAAAATCCAGATTGGAATAATTTGACAGCGTTCCGGGTAGTTTATTATATGATTATTTATAAACCCATTTGTTAGTAAATCACTTGATTTTAGAAATATGCCAAAGTTATAGTATAATTTTCATGCAGAAATCGATAAACAATATATTTTTTAAATAGTTTTAAATGTAAATTATGCCATAAAGTGTCAAATAATAATTCCACCGGTGAAACGCACTTATCGATTCCGACGTCGCCCCGGTCAGCGTCGACCGCCCTCTTGTTTACACTCGCCCGCTAATGCGCCCCCATCGCGCCGCATCCCACGGCATCCCCACCACCCTCCGGAAATGGCCGACACCGCCGCCACTTCCTAACAAACACTTGTCGAAATCGCCGCAGCGAAAGGGTGAACGCGACCGCTGCTCGGGGACCATTTAATTACTTCAGAAAGTGAATTCTCCGGGTGTCGGAACTGCCTTGTTATCGCCGGATAAAGGACTGCTTCCTCAATGCCTTGTAAGGAACGCCATTGTTTTCCCCTCGGCCTTTTTTGTAAGTTAATTTGATGGTGACGGTATCGTGCAGGAAACACTTTGTTCTACACTTGATTACGATTACCTCCCGCGATTATTATTCTTCGAGTGTTTTTATTAAGGGCATTAGCAAAACGAGCTTTTCACAAGAATTGAAACGACAGAAAAAAGTTTTTATATAAAAGTTATGTCACTTAATTATACTATTCCATAGGCATGAAAACAGCGTATCTTCACTAATAGTATAATTTCATGATAAATAGTTCTTTATTAAATAAAGGTTTTACGATAATTTAATTTGCAATAAAACATAATACAACAGTTTATAAACGCTGTAATACACATTTTTGACGATGGCTAAAACTTTAAATAATTACAATTTACTTATTAATTGATTTGGCATTTACTTGGTAGAACTCCATTTATAACAGATTAAAATAACAAAGTATTTTAGCTCTACAGTTTTTAATAATTTTATTCGTTGATAGCTATTTCGGCTTACGCCATCACCGAAATAGCTATCAACGAATAAAATTATTAAAAACTGTAGAGCTAAAATACTTTGTTATTTTAATCTGTTACAATTTACTTACTTCATTTTCTTAATACAAAAAAATGTTATCCTCTATTACGTTTGTTTTTGTTGGTATTACCCGTTGAATTAATTACTGATTGAATTCATTTCCGAATGTCCTCAGGTTTCAGTAAAATTTTATAACACCAAATAATTTTCTATTTTTTTTATCCAAGCCATGACAGGACCGGTGATTAACTAATCGCTCTCACTCCATCCAATGATCGGAAAAGATGGGAGAGAATTTTTTTTAGACAACTCAAACACCCATGCTTTCGGACAGAAATCGATAAAATACTGCTCGTACTGGTACTCGAACCCGTGAAGTCCGACAAAGAAGCCCACAACGCTAACCATTGCGCCATAGTATCCGACGAAATTTGTATACTTGGAACATCAGTTTTTTATACATAAATATCACTACAATAACAATTTCCAATATCTTTAACGTAATGGATAATAAATATTCCTTTCAGTGTTCATAAAAAAGACTCAATACTTTTGACAGTCTTAAGTGTTGATTTTTACAACAACATTGTATTCTTTTATCGTCTTTCATAGTTGAATAAGCTGTCTTATTCTTTGAAAATATTATTTTATCCATTACGTGAGTGACGTTAAAGTAAAGTATACATATTTTACGAAATGTAGCCTTATCGGATGTTTTATATTCACGTTTAAAATATATATTTTAACAGCAAAGAGTCACAACATAATAATTAGATATATTGTGTAAATAACATTCTAATTTACGCTATTTTAGGATATAACTGAATCAATAATCTTTCAATAACAATACTATTTTTTTTCTTCAACTATATTTAGTTGTTATTTTTTTTTCATCTATTTATCAACCAATGTCATGTTTATACACCGTCAGCACACATGTGACCAGTTTAGTTGGCTCTTGTCTGCCAACTAAAACTTTGATTTTACAGTGTATTTTCTAACTGTTACTATTCTAATATGGAAACTAACTAATTATCTTAAATAATTGATGTACACGTTTCTTCATTTTGTGTAACAAAGTTTTACGAATATAGTTAGATTTTTTTTATTTTGCATGATTTTCCAAAAGTCTTCTGAGTAAAGCTAAACAAATTACTGGCTCCTTTCAGTTAATATTGATAACAAGTTCGTTTATTCCCTCACATCAAAAAACTTACTAATATAAAAATAAATAATTTCAATTCAAAATAAATTAAATCATTTATGACCAAAATTTATATTGATTATTTTCATTACAACTGGCAATGATGCCGCTTTTCATAAAAAATGCCATTGGATTGAAAATGTCTTAAACTCCGTGAAGCAATTTTCCCTCGCCGTCTACGTCATGTGTAATTTTTACGCCTAATGTTACTATAATCAAAAGAGCGTCGTTCATATATGACAGCAACTAATGGATCGACCATAATAAATACAACCCTCAATCCACCACATTAATATGTATCCATTTACGTATCGACCGGTCGCTTACATGTAAAAATTGTAATATCACGGATAAAATATATGTAGATATCATTCATATCTTATTTAAAGTCTTGGACTTACACCATATTATAATATTATATAATGTGGCCGCTTTTTTATCAGTATGTTTAGTATTCTCATTGTCTTTGATTAGTTTCAACCATAACCGTATAGGAATTTTCACAAATTTAAGGCCTCTTTAATCTCTTCAAAGGTCTTGCCACCGAAGTTAAAACTATCTTCACATATTCAATAACAAACTTATTCATTTTATAAGATCTTTTTTATATTATTTACGTTATATTTCAATCTATTTTATTTGAAGCCAGAAAATTGTTCAATTTTACTTGAAACTGATCACCGTAATAATATATGGACTGTGGAAAAGAAAAAGGACGTAACCTTCAATTTTCCAAAACAGCTTTTTTTCGATAATCACAATGTATACAACTTGACACACATTCCGTCAAAAGGATGGAAGCTGAAAATGCCGAATAAGTATCTAAATTTAGCTTTTAAGTTTGAAAAAGATGACCTTGTAAAAAATTAAAACCAAGAAAAAACACTGAAATAAAGGATTTTCCGAGACAATTTCTATAATTAATATTAGGTTATGTCAATTAAACACCCGTTTAGAAGTATCCGTGCACTTCAAGGTTGTGTATAATTCATAATTTGCATATGTCACAAAATCATCAAAACACGTTTTTAGGGCCTCGTGTAAAATTTGATATGTGTGGGTTACGTCCTTTTTCCTTTCCACAGTCGATATACAAAACATACATTATTATATATTATCAATATAAGATATATACTTTGTTGGGCTATTGTCGATTTAACTAACAAAATCAGTTTAAGTTAGAGCTAAAATCGGAAAAGATTTGAACGCAAAGTATGTTTTGCTTATTCGACTGGCACATAAATAAACGTCACAAACTATTTATGTCGCCAAATTTGGAAATTATTTAAAACCGTGGTTTAAAAATATCGGATAAGATCCAAACTTTTCAATCGATTACCGTCATTTATCTCAGATCTATTATTTACTCCAAACTACTAAACACCGCGTATACAAACGTTTGGCAGTATCCCGACGAAATGTAGATTTTCATCTCGAGTTTTATACTCTATCAACTTCACACATATTGTTGATGATATGTTACAGTCTAGATAAATAAAAACGTCTTGAAATATTTTTTTCTTGTTACGCGTAAAAAAGCGTTTCAAATTTAGACTATGTCGTAAAATCTCGTAATTAGTTTCATATAAGTGACTAAAACATTTTTTTTATTTATCAAGCTTTCACTAGCCATTTAGGCTAAGTAATAAATGTAATCTAAATCAGTGCGACAGAGACAAACTTCTTAAGGGTGTGAACAGTCCGCCTCTATCCGGCGAAAGTTTTCTTGCGCTTTCCCGGCGCGCGAATTGCGTTTGCGTCGAAGCCTCCTTTCTGGCTTAGCCAATAGTCGCTCGGATAATCCGCGACCGCCCTCCCATTGGATGATCCGCAAATCTCAGCGTTTCATTGGACGTACGGTGGATTCGTGTTTTAATTCGCGATTTAAATTGAATCTCGGACCTGCGTAGTGTACGGTTGGCTTATTCTGAAACCGGTTTGGTATGACGTTGATCTTTCGACTAGGCATCTAGGTACCTAACATAGTAGTCGTTTACAATTTGTACGTTTTAAAAAGTAGTATAAGACATGCTTAGTTATGGGTACATAAAGAAAACACAAGTGCAATACACATTATAGACTGGAGCAGCGATTCCCAACCTGGAAGACGCGGACTATTGCAAAGGGAGGCGCGAACCATCCAAAATATGTATTCACTCTTTAAAACGTGTCTTTAATACTATATGAAATAAAGTATGGGTAGGCGCGAAGATATTTTTTCTTCAAATGGAGGCGCAGTAACATAAATGTTGGAAACCATTGATCTAGAGCAACAGTGGGTATAAATGGAATTTTGCCGAATTTTTGGGTACAAATAGTACAATGTATGGACTTTGCAATGCATGGATTGCAATAAAAACATAATTTACTTCAAAGGCCGCAAAATGCCTGTCTCACTTGGTAAATACGATATAAAACATATTTTATGTTTGTTAATATTGAACAGGGCAGGTTTCGTAAACTTAAGCAATACTCGTATATTTCACCATTTACTATAATTATATTATACGTGTTATAAAGACATCTTTTATGTTATTGATAGTTAGTTAAAATAATTATTTATTATTTAACTTGAATGCAGCGTATTTCATACTTGCCATGGCAAATAATATTTATATCAGCGTGTTCATTTAATTATCGTTTTCTTTTTCCATGAGCACACTGAGTTTTTTTATTTGTTAAACCAAATTGTCTGATTTTACAAACGTTACGTAAAACCTCACAATAATAGTTTTAATATAATATTTAAACTTACTTGCGAAACACGTGCTTCAAATTGAACACGAAGTCAAGCTTTTGCTGCTGAAACATTTTATTCGTGAAAACAAATTACTTGGCAAAATAGCTCTTCGTGTACCGATTAAATATTTTGAAATTCAAATTAAGAATACCTACGTTTAATTTATTAGCGTGCAATATTGAAATGAAATATATAAGTGTTGCCAGATTAAAAAATGGCAATTTTAAAAATAAAAAATGCGTAGGCATTATTCCAGGGGCGGTATAAAAAAATCTTTTTCAAATAATACTAATGTTATGACAGTTAAATATATTGAGATGTGGTTCTTATTATTAAAACAATATTCTAAATTTAATTTTATTGAGTATTGATTTATTGTATAGTATTTACACTATATTTTTTAATTTAGTAATACCTATTGACTCACGTCTGATCATTGATTAGTTATTATTCTTTCCAACCCTGATGAAGATGTGGCTTTGCCAACAATCAACTCGCGTTAAAATACTTATTTACCGAAGGTAGAACGGGTACGGCTGTAAAGAAGTTCACTATGTGTGAGTTGTTTGTTATCAAGGATATGGTGTCGTGCTAAAACACCATGCTACGTTCAAAAATGATCCAACTCTGATTTAAAAAATAATTTTTATATTTACTAAAATGCATAACCTTATGTATTTTAATTCGAATAAAAAAAGGTATTTGGAGTCACCCGTTTTCTATGACTTTGGCTCCACAACCCCGGTTGTTATTTTAATTTAAATATATTTTACTTCATAGATGTTATGTGCCAAAGAAAAAAAGGAATTGTTTGTGAAACTTATCTATCTTAAACTATCGAGAAATTTAATATTATGAAGAATTAGTTATCATTTAGCTAAATCAATTTAAATCATTTCTAACAAAGTTAAGTTATACTGTGTGGAATAAGAAAAGGGAGGTATGTCTGAAATCACCTTTTTATGTGTTATAAATTGAAACATATTTATAATAAAACTTTTACAAAATTATTTATTTTGAAATCTAATAACCTAGTTAGTAAGTAATATACAAAAAAAAATTCTCGAGTTTGGAACTCGTTTTTTTTTTCCAATTTAGACAGGTATACGTGTTGCACAACAATTTGATATATTAGTAAGTATTTATTTTTCCCGACGATAGCGGTACATTTTTAGGATGAATTCCACCCACGATCCTTGGCGGCTCCGTTGCAGTTGCCAAGTCCAGGAAAAATAAGAAAATGCCCGCCTTGAAACGAAATGTCGCGGTTTTGAATTCGACACTGTCACTCACACATACGAACAGTCATAGGTTTTAAGCATAAAAGTATCATTATTTGAAATATATTTTTTGTTGTGTGGGTAGAAAAGAATTTTGGGTTTTCGCAAGTGAAAACACCAACGCAATCAAATATTCTTCTTTTTTAGATTTTCTGTAATGACTAACCGCAGCAAACAAAAATGGATAACGTCCCTAATCTAAGTATAAATATATTTTTTAAAGTATTAATGTTGAAGATGCCGTAATACGAAACTGGTGTTCGTTTGTGACAAAACATGTCTAAGCGTACCGAAATTAATTTCTATCCAGGCAGTTAGTTAATGGCAACCGTAAAAACGTCCGGCATGGATTATTTACGAGATATATTCTCATATATTTTTAATGACAGTCTTCATTATGCCTGTCTGTTCTGTAATGTGTTATTAAGATGACGTGAGAATTTTTTTTATATTTATAATTCTTGAAATGACACAAAACAATTCTAGTGAACGATGTTCGGTCTCATTTTTTGATGACACGACAAGGATTTTCTGTTATTTTAAATTAAAACAATACTCTATGAAATATTTTTTTAAGTTGCCTCTCATGTCTGTCTGCCAACATTAAAAAGTCACAGAATTTTTAATTAGACTTCTGCCAACTTCCAAATTCAATATACATAAATCATTTTCACAAAAAAAAACTTGTGTGTCATTATAAATCACTACCTGGGCTTTTGAACAAGTTATTAATAATTTATTACGGTTCTTACTTAATTTTCCTTTCATTTCTTGACGAACAACAATTCTTTGATAAAAAAATCACCACCTGAATATCGTAAAGCTCTTACATCCTAAAATACCGTCATAAATAACAATCCTTTTAATAATTTCTTTCGTATTCAGGGAAAATTAAGATTTCAATTCCAAATTTTGATAACTATTAACATATATGATGTAATAAATAAATCAACGCTTTATCACAACGAAATAATAAATTATAACATCAAAATTAGTAAAGGCACATTTTAATATAAATGATTTATGTTTTTGTAATATGCATATCTCAATCAATTCTCAAAACAATTATATTTGTACAACTGTCAAGATGGTGTTTTATATTATAAGTCGACGATATTTTTCAGTTCACAATCAGACATAGTTAAAAATAGGTTATTTAAAAGAAATGTTTATTTAAAAAAATACACATTTATCAGAAATATTGGCTGAGTTTATATAATATATTATTAAAACGCGGAAAATATGTATTACTCTTTCTTGGTGTATTTTTATACAAACAAAGATTCGAATTATATTTGTTAATTTGTGATAGAAATTTAGAAACGTTTCGTTTAATAAAATTCTGTATTGTTTATCCATAGCATTTTTGTTTTACTTTTTTTTTAAACGAATACGTAAATGGCTTAAGTTGTTAGTTATTTATTGTATACAGAAAACCAATATCATTGCCAAATTTAAAATCATTCATATCTAAAAATATCTGAATATAAATCATTTTGACTTAAATAGTGTATTGAATATACCAAATGTCAGCACACGTCGGAATACAAGCATTTAAATATACCTAAAAATAATGGTATCGATTTTAATCGCTGTTGATGGACAAAAACTAAAAAAGAACGAATTAAAATCAAAGTTTATGATTACTCATCGCGTGGATTCTCTTTCTATAACGTCTACACATTTTTTCATTTGAAAAAAATATATTTCAACAGACAATTTAAGTGTTTATCAAAGATACATGATGATATCCTCCAGCTATTTTCTTTGGTGTAATTTTAATGATATAATGCACGTTGACAACAACAATGGATTTGAAACGATTATAGTTTAGTTAAGTAAAGTTGAGTTTGTGGAGCTATACAAGTATTGCCTTCTATCCTGATTTCATACTAAGGCAGGAAAAAAACTATCTGTATAACCAAAAGCCAAAGATATTTTTTTTATATGAAGTAATTCAAAATATACATATATAAACTAATATGCCTTTCCCACTGTTAATTTTCGCAACGACAACAGCTGATATGATAAAATCTTTGTATGCTATTTTGAATATTCCTGTTAATATGATGATATGATATAAAGTAAATCAGTCATTTAGTTACATAAGTAAACAATCGCCTATGAAATCACAGATTGTAACTAGTTTTTCAGAAAAGCTTTTGTCGCATTACTCTCTATTTTAAAATATCTCCCACTATCATTTAGTAAGTTTCCATGTCATTACCCTTCTTCGCGCAATAAATACTAGGAACATAGTTTTTTTTACAATCTTTCATTGTGCATACGTACATATGCTATTATTTGAAAATTTCCCCGTTCGCTGTACCAATGACGTCATGAAAGCTCAACCTTTGCCAAGATAATTAATACGCTCGAATGTGCCGTTAGCCGGCACATTATTGTAAATTTTCACATCACCAATTTTCATCGCTTTCATTGTTATCAAATAAATTTATTGGGTTCCACAAAGCAATGTTTCGTTTCGTTAAGGTCGTACCAGTAAAAAGCTCTTTATAAACTCAAATTAACTTCTGCGTCCCCAATTTTCCTAATAATAAAACGTCGTTACTTCAAAGAAAGACTGAACTGCCGCCATAATTTTTATTTTATTGGCATCTTGCATTTTCTGAGCAAGGAAACGCAAGACTGTTTTATTAGTATTTTTTGTGGATTCGGCGATAACTTCAACTGGTTGAATAAAAAAGTTATTAATTTCATATTCAAAATAAGTCGTTTACTTCTATACAAATAAAATAAATTAATAAGTTTGACATCATAGTTTATTTCTTAACCACTTGAATACCAAGCGGACACAGGTTTCCGGAACATATGCAAGCGAACACGGATGTCCAAGACATTTAAAAAATCAAATACTTGGTATTCTAATAGAATATAAGCAATATTTTGATGAATATGTGTAGTTCCATCTATACTGAGTCAATATAGGTTTTTAAAATATCGAATTCGAGTGAATATTAGGCAAAATTATTTTTCTCAAAAACACGCAGTATCTCCGGGACATATTAATGATTTATTTGTGCGGTATTCAAACGGTTAATATATTATTTGTGGTTGGTTTTCTTATTCCTTTTAAACGGCAGATATCTTCTGATTTACTTATTTCAGTTTTTTTAGTGTTGGCAATTTTATCGTATACTGTTTTCATTTATAGTGTACTGATAAGTTTAAAAGTAAGTAGGATTTTTCGGAAGCTTCGGTGTGTGAACACTTATTTTGAAATATTTACCATTGTTTTAGTCTAGCCTGGGATGTCTAAGTGAGACGCAAAATAAATCTGAGACATATTATATCGTGAAATGCGACCTCATTAGTCCAGTAAATATATTTTTCTGTGAAATGTGAGTGTTGTTAACGTTTCAAAAAACTATTAATAAACATACATCGGTAGTTGTTCTTTCAATGCCAAACCTTTTGTAATGCGTACGATTATATTTCAACATATCAAATAATATGTTTAAAAAAATTAATTGATGATCACAATATTTAAACATGATTTTGCAAAGCTTAAAGACGATCTTCAATCTTCATGCTTATATAAAATAACATTAGAGAAATATTATTGCGTAAAATAAAATATATTGCAATATTTCTTTCCTTCTTTCGCTTCCATTTCCGTGAAGGGCATGATTGAGTCTGCGATATATACTGATAAAAAGCTAAACAGATACAATAAAGAAATTCATTCATCAGAAGTTGGTCATAGTGTACTTCAGGGATTCCCAAACTTTTTCTGCAATGTAGCACTTTTAAATTTTAACAGAACACTTGGCTTTATTTCAAGGTTGGGTAATTCATAAATGCCGCCTGTGTGGTCGAGTGGTCAACGTTGTTGGCTTCGGCTACAGAGGGCCCGAGTTCAAATCCCGGTACGAACAGTTTTATAAATTGATTTTTCAATCGATTTATGAACTTCTGTTCAAAGGCATGGATGTATGTGATGTATTGAATTCCCCCCTCTCACCCATCCATGGAGATTGATGCTTTAAACTGCAGCACATAAAACCATTGCAAATTTTTGTGGATTACCAGTGTTACGCGGAACATGGTTTGGAAAGTCCTGTTATACTTTCTTTGAGTACTGCGTGCTTTGGTCATTAACGACGATTTTTTTTAAATTTTAGTCTTTTTTAATATTTCAATGGATAGTAGTTATATCATAGCATTTATCCGTGAGGATTTTTTTTATTTCCATGCTATTTTTTTTATTTTCGTACATTAATTTTTAGTGACGTACTGTCGAGACAATTTGTTGACAAGTATCTCTATCAAAACTATATTTTCTGTTTACACAAGTGCGCGAAAAATGACTTGAATAATATATTGCCATTGACACGAATTCTTACCTTCTAGCACGTCATGTGTGTTTTTTGAAAAATAACAACGTCGCTGTAAATATTTTTCATACTGTTGAAATAAGTGCTTGGAAAATACATTTAGATTCTTTTTGAATGTCAAATAAAGATGTTTACACCTGTGTCAATTTTAGCGCGTTATAAAATAACGCGAAGGTATTTATTTATAAGTATGCGGATAAAGTGTTATTGCATATCGACTGTGGAAAGGAAAAAGGACATCCCACAGTTTTTTCAAAACAAGTTTTTTTTCGATAATCACAATGCATATAACTTGATACACGTTCTGTCATAAGGATGCAATCTGCAAATGCCGAATTAGTATCTAAATTTCGCTTTTATGTTTGAAAAAGATGACCTTGTAAAATATTAAAACCAAGAAAAAAGACTGAAATAAAGGGTTTTCCTAGACAATTTCTTAGTTTAATATTAGATTATGTCAATTAAATACCACGTTAGAAGTCTCCGTGCACTTAAAGGTTGTGTATAATTCATAATCTGCATATGGGCCAAAATCATAAAAATACATTTTTTGCGCCTCCTGTACAATTTGATACGTGTGGGTTAAGTCCTTTTTCCTTTCCACAGTCGATATGCTATTTTACCGAAAAATTCACTACCGAGTACTATTATTTTTTTTTTATATTCTGACAATTCTGATTCAGTATTCTTTTTAATGAAACTAAACATATCTACAAAACATCTTAAATTATAAGATTACTACAACGACTCAAAAAGAAAAAAAAATGTTATTATATTTCTTGTAACATTCGTTGGTTGTTATATATTATAAATACCACGGGGCTTGTAATATATATGCGATGAAATACTACTAACAAAGTAGTGATGAAAATAGTAAATTTAAAAACAGTTTCACATTCTCAAAAACACACGAGATAAGCTCGTGGAGAAAGCAATCGTCACACAATATATTTCAGTATAAAATATGAATATGATTGATAAAAAAAATGGTTGTTTGATATTTCGTTTCTAGAAGGCAGTAGATGTTCTTAAAAAATATAAATGCTTTATATTATTCCTACCAATCACAAAATATTATACGTACTTCAGACTATTATATCCTACAAACAGTGGCGGATTACCCTATAAGCAAATGACGCGCGCGCTTGGGATCTCCAAATCTTAGGGGCCTCAAAAATAGCTTATATTATGTAACCCATCTACCTTTTGTTCATATTTAAATTTATTTTTACTTTTTTTCTGACGTTTTTATGTTTCCGAAAAACAGGGCCTCCAAATTTTGTTGCGCCTAGGGCCTCTCATGAGTTTATTCCGCCACTGCCGATAAAAATATTTCCTGTCATTTGTTATCGTAAAGTTAGCAAAAGAATGGAATTGTCGCCGACTATGTCAAGCATCAAATTTTATTTTGTAATGTATTATTTACTTATGTTATATACTGTAGTGATTTGCCAACATTTGAATATTATTGACAGTCTATTTGTGTTTTTAGGATCCCTCCAGGGTACATGTACCAGCCTCCGACGTACATGGCGCCTGGTGGACTAGTTCAGCTCCCTGCTGCAACACAACTATCACATGCAGCTCTTGCAGCAGCGGCTTCACAATTCTACGAGTACCAAAGTGCGGCCGCAGCAGCTGCTGCTACTGCTGCTGCGTATCCAGGACAGGCTGCGGCTGCAGCTGCATATGGAAATGGATTTGATACATATCCTTACACTAGCTCAGCAGGTAATTAATGAAAATACTCAATACCACACCAACACTGTTTATTATAATCAAATGAGTTTATATAGCAATGTAATTAACAGCAGTTATGACATCATCTTTTTTTATATTTTTAACTAAATTGTTAAAACTTCTGGTGAAAAATAAAACGGTAAGAACATGGGACCCATTAAAACATATGAAACTTGTAGTTTTAATTTGTGTAGATTGTTAGTCGAAGGTGGGTATTTAATTCTTGTCCTTATTTTGAAATTGACTCATTCAAAATAGTCTCAGATTAATAGAAAAGGTCTTTTTTAAATGAAATATTAAAATATTGTATTTAAAAAAATGTATACTTCAATAACAATGTTTTACAAAGTAAAACCTATTTATCGCTAACAGATATTTCATGACTAGTGTCATTTTACACAATTTCCAAGAGTTGTCAGGACATAAAATCTGTTTGCGAAAAAAAAAGGCTTGATGTCTTAAAAATGAGTTTAATATGCCAAAGTTACGACAGTGTATGTGTGCTTAAGGATAAAATGGACCAGTCAAATCAATGCCCCAGACTTATTAAATTTAACTTTTTACATTACTTAAGAAATAACTCAAATCTAGAAAACACTAGTAATATATAAATTTTAATAATATTTCAAGTACGAGGTAGAACTTATCATTGATAACTAAAATCACACAGAATATCGAGTAGATTTCTCAACCAATTTTTAAAAATGTCTGAGATGACAAACAGTCCTCTTGTACACAATTTTCAATTATTTGTGCAGTGTATTTATTTACTAGGACAGGTTTGTTTACCAGTCGTAAATCCATGTTTTATCAGATTTTTGTGTCATAAATCTAATTCCTAAGTCCTATGGCGCTGCGGTTAGCGTTGTGGGCTTCCGTGCCGGATTAAATGTGTTCGAGTCCCAGTATGAACAGCATTTTTTCGATTGATTTATCGATTTCTGTTAGTAGGCATGCGTGTTTGTGATGTCTAAAAATTTCTACACACCTTTTCGGATCATTTAATTATTGGGTGTAGCGAGAGCGATTGGCTAACCACTAGTCCTGTCCTAGCCTTATCCTTCTATCCCTACTTACTCTCTTTGGATAAGAGATGTTGAGTGACTGAGTAACGAACATTTCTCGTAGAAAAAATCTGTTGAGATACCCCCAATAGGAGGCCATATGCTCCACATTTTGAGCAGACATGAATAAAAAAACAACAAAAAAATCTAATTATTTTGTTTATCTTTATAGCTGCGGGAGCAGCAGCAAGCTATATGCCTCCTTATGCCACCTATGCGACACTTCCTCAAGCAGCTCTACCGGCCGGCAGCGTCTTACCAGGACTATCTCCATATCCTCAAAGTCAGCCCGCCTTACAGGAAGCCCGTATGCAGTAGATGACTCGTCTTACTTTTTAACCGACTACGCCCTGCTGCTGAACTGCATCTCTCAAAAGCAATCAAACCAATATTCTCAAGCAAATAATCTGATATTGTTACCAATGTTAACTTGTCAGAATCATTATTAGGGTCTTGAAAATTCGAGGTTATTTTTACTATTTATAGAATTCATTAGTACAGTAATTAAACTTATAATTCTATTTTATCTGGTTATATTAAATATTTTTTATTAATAATATTATAACATCCCACCTAAACGTTTCGTCCTATTATTTCACATGAAAACTTATACACTATTAGACAATTTGCAATATTGAATGCTGATTTTGCAAGTCTGCGTTTTATTTAACCTGACATAATATTACAGTGTACAGGTGAAATCATCAAAGGACCACTTTCAGGCATCCACGCTTGCCGGTTCTAATTTAAATATCTCCAGACGATGATGGATGATGACGTGTTCGTCTGAGAATAATTTTATTATAGTCTAAATTTGTAAACTAATCTCATAAAGAAAAGTATACTTAAATTATTATTATAATATAATATATCCTAAGAAATGTAAACAGAGTAATAACGTTAATTGAATGAATTAAGAAATGGATCAGTGTTGGATATAGTCAATAGAATAAAGATCAAGGTAAAACGCCTATTTTTTCTTTATTGTAAGTTCTCTATTTACACTGCTCATAACAAATAGAAACATTTTTAAGTTTTAAATTGTTTTCTAATTGTAAACTATGCTGCATTCACTGTACCATAGTGAATATTTTTATGCTGAATTCAACATAACTCTCTCTGTCTAGCCATCTTATAAATACAAATGTATATAAAAAGGTTTGGAAACAAACATATTTTATCCAGTGAAACAGTGCCATCTTGAAAGATTTTAAATATCTGGTCATTTACTACAGCTTCAAGTACAAAGAGTGAAATACTGAATTTTAGTAATGTGCCTATAAAGAAATGTTTGATTTTTAGATTTGATCTGAGTTTATTTTAATGCAATTCATTAGATGGGTATTTATTAAACAAAAATACCATTTTATAGCAAATACGTACAATATTTTATACACATATTGTAAAAAATATATCATTTCAACTCAATAAAATTTTGTTTTGAAGAACAGAAAACTTTGTCATTTTGAAGTTGTGCCAATACTTGATGGTTATCTATCAATAACTATTGTATTTTGTCAAGTTACCAAATACAACAACATTGTTTTTTTTCTTCTCTATATCTTCAATAATTGAATATCAAAATACAAATGACATTAAATATCGAGAAGATGATAAGGTTTTCAACTATAAGTGAAAACCATGATTGATAAAAAAATGTTTTTTTTTTTCATAAATATATATATATATATAAACTTATTTATTATAATAAATTAGTTTTAAGGAGTATTAACTTTTTGTAAATGATTATAAACTATCAGTTGTATAGTTATAATTGTATTATTCCATAAATAATTATATATTTTTTAGTTTATATAATAGATTAGTGAATGTTTCTCGTATAAGAGAAACAATAAACAATAATAGGTTTAGTTCATAAAATCAGCACAAAAATTCATGTATAGTAAAAAAAACAGTTCTCTTTATAATATTTCGATGTAATTATATTAAAATTATACTAGTCCTTTACGAAATAAGTAATAATCTGTCCTAAGTGTCTGTCTATCATTCAAGATGTTAGTCTCTCTGAATTTTTGTACTTCTTTCAATAGATTGTCAACTATTTATCCGCTATGAAAACTGATTCAGCTAGCACAAACTTCCGATACCATAAATGAATATTTGAACAGAATCAATCAGTCGTCTGTGTTGACATACTATTATATCATCTCAACTTTTTAACGCAATATTGCAACGTTCAATAAGGAAGAAATAAAAGTAAAACTATTGTGTATCTGAAACCTTGTCCTAAAAGAAATATTAGACTAGGTTGATTCTGGCTGTCGAGCATTCATTCAAATGTACTTAATATTCAAATTGGTTTTTTTTTTATAAATATAGTATTTAAGAAGATTCTTTTTTCAGGCCGAAGTAAAGATTAACAAAAACACAGCTACTTTACCAAAAAAAATTTCGGCTTTTCAAGAATCTTCACCGTAATTAAAATATAAATGTTGATAAATATGTACTTAACTATAGATTTTTAGCATTATACTATTAAAATAAAATTTATAAGTAGGTATTATAAATTATCATAATTGAATAATGATAAATGTACAACCTTTCCTCACATAGGTCATTGCGTCCAATTTCAACAGTAATCGACATGTTTAAAGAATAATCCGTCCAAAATGTGCCTTTATAAAAATACACTTCTATTCGAAAATGTTTTTTTCTCGGCTAAGAGATATTTGCACATTTTGTAACGTTTTTTTGTTCAAATATTTATTTACTTTTCCCTAAATTACGATTTCAAAATTGTATGGTGTACAAGTGTGCACGCATCTGTTGTATTGTTTTTTATTTGCTCCAATCTTCTACGAAGACTGGATAAATGTACTTAAATATTTTTCTAAATATTGATTTTCTATCACTGATCTAACGTTTTACAGTACATATTCATTATATCTAAAGTTTTAAAACCATACTAATAATACTTTCATGTATGAGCGCCATTCTTTGAATATTGGTTGTTAATAAAAATGTAACTGCTATTTCATTTATAATTTGTTAGCAGGTACTCTTAAATTAAGAAATAATATCAAGAAGGGAATTCGTTATAATAACATTAAAAAATGGCCCCTCGTAAAACAAGACTAGAATAAATTATTTACTGTTTAGTTTAATATATTGACTATTTAAATAATTTTTAGCGTAGAAAACTTGTCAAGCAAAAAAATAATAAATTATTTGTTCTGCTAACCAGGTAGCTATTTTGGCTTAACATTTATTTTTAAGATTCATGAAAATACTACCAGATATCAGCCACATAGACATTGTAGCAACTTTCACATTATTTCAATGCTACATACCAATAACTTATAGGCTTAAGAATTTGGGATACTTCTCTATGTTCTTTGATTCATTAAAGAAAACACTACCACCATAATTAAATCTCCAACAGATATTTTATATAGGCCTGGAATATAAGATTATTGTATGTACTTAGCTCACATCTCAAAAATAAAATGTGATCTTATATACACAAACCTCCTTTTATTTATTTTTCAAAATACAATCCGGCTCCTGATAATCTAAAAATGTAACAAAAATAATATTTGTAAACTTAAAATGGAGTAAGTATTCTTTGTAAGTTTTAGATGATCAATTACAATAGGTCAAACCCATCCTTAAAACAGGGCATACCCCAAGTAATTATTTACCCACCAATCATTTCCTACCTCTATCCCTTCTCTGTTAAAATAAGGTTATGCTTCTGAGTAACAAGCAATTCTTGTAGAACAACTTCTGTGGAAATAAGTTTCATTAGGAGTTCATATGCTCCACAATGGAAGTCGTAGCGCAGATTATTATTTGAAACAAAGATTAATTATGTATCACATGAAAGTCAGTTACATAATTAACATCGCACATCTGTATTGTTTTCTTTTACAACAAAGTATATGCTGAGATATCTACACTGAGTCTTTTGGCATTAGAGTTTAATAAATAAAGGTTCAGGAACGTATCTCTGTCGTAATTCAAGGAATACCTGTATATTAAGCATATGTAAAAGTAATTATTCAGATAAATATTGTACAAAATCGTGCATACATAGTACGCACTACTTATTAAAGTACTGATGAAATTATTTTTCAACAAAATAAGAAAATAATATTATTTTATTCTAAACAAAGAGACAATTTGCAACCAATGCAACTGTGTAAGTATTGTTTTCGACTCAGCTCTAGCTGCGTGACTTATAATTGGGTAAACATCAAGTTTCATTGAAGAATTCACAAATCAATAGCAATTAATCCCTGAACATTCAATTACAAGTCATCCCTCAACGTTCGCAGAAATATGTATGAACACTATGTATGGCAAATGCGGCTGTCAAATTTCTCAAGTAAGCCCAAAAACAAATCTCATTTCCGCCCACGTCCGATCAATTTCGATTCGGTCCTTTGTTTGGTTCTCTTCCTGATTATTTTTCCTGTCAGGAATAAACAAAAATATTATCCTTTCCTTTACTGTCTTCAGAGCAGATCACAATGTTTAAAATATACAGTCAAATTTGCCAACATTTGACAGCTCAATAGAAATAGTGTGTTTCGCAAAAAAAATTGTTGCTCTGCTCAAATTTCTATTGGAAATAGTGCACTTTGCTGTAACATGGAAATAGTGCGTTTTGCAAGAAAAGGTAGATGATTTCTCGTTGGAAATAGTACTTTTTGCAGAAAAATACGATTTTCAAGTTGAAAAACGAGTGTTCTAAATATTTTATCGTAAAACTAATAATACCAGTCGATTCATTAGGCTTGAATTACCCTATCGGCATACCTAACTCAATATCGCTCATTTTGGAAATAGTACGTTTTGCATTATAGCACCACAATTATTGTGATTATAAAAAATTAACCATTTCGTTAAGAAGGTCTAAATACCGTTATGTGGCTCACAATTTTTTTAATTTCCTTTCAAAGTTGCACAGCCAATGTATTTTGCGCACATAACCTTCGGAAAATTAGAGGGAACATTGGTCTTGAGCTTCTAAGTCTGCTTATCCATTCTTCATAATATCATATTTATTTTCAGCCATCTTCATGGTTTGTACTTGCTTCGGTTGCTCATTTTTTCGCTGTTCTTCTGAAAAAGAGTCTTCCTTTGGCCCACGAGTTCCATCAAAACTTTATTGTTCATTTTTCGTTGAATCACTTAACGAAATCCTCTTCTTCGAGGTTTCGGGGCCAGTTTCATTTAATTTTGAATAGGCCGCTTAAAACCGTGAAAAGGATTTTTATGGCATAAGGTAAACATAGGCAGTAAAACAAAGCAAAGCCAAATATTTTATTTTAAGTTGCATATCTACAAATTCACAGAAGTCGAGTACTTACAGTATACATACATAAACTATATATTTTAAGCTAAGTAAGTTTTTTGTCAGATAATAAATCCGAATTGAGAAATTCGAAGAGATTTATTCCTTGAGAGAATACAGGCTATCTAAAAGCTAGCTTAATGGATATCTGACAAATAAGAAACAAAATATTGTCACTGAAAGATATTGGTACAGATTTTGAAAAAAATTAGTACCACCGCACACAGTGGGAATCACTGTGAAATATTTAATAAAACGTGATCAAAGGAAACATGGAAAATTGGTCAATTTTCGGTGGGCAACATCTCTGCTAATTCTTGCATGTGGAGAATTTATATAATATACACATATATCTCACTCCTTTAATTTATTTTCCATCTGTATACCTATATTTTTTTTACGATTAAGCCATCAAGTTGAAATAAAGTTTTTATAATTATCCATATCTATTTGGGAACGAGAGCTAATTAGTGTTCAATGGACATTAATATTTATCCTATACCAAAATTAGTGTCCAATACAGATATATTTTGAATCATTGTGTCTTAATTTTATAATTTAATATATAACATATTTTTACTGACATTCACTTTACATTGGCCGCATATGTGTTTTCAATTAGAGTATCTGCTTTTTATTTGTTTCAATTTTTTTATTTTACCGAGCGGAAGTAAACAAGACTAGCATCTAAAAGGTTGAAAGTAAAATTATGTACTTAGTTTAGTTAGCTTAAAAAATAATTTAATATTGAGGTACATACTATATTGTAGAAAACTTTCACTCCCTTAAAACAATAATAAACTACTGAATATCAATAAATCATGTCAAATAGGAATATCTTTTTGTTTTATAACATTGAGTCCAAGTTTTGACAAATGAATTTGATTTCTGCTATTGTTTGAAAATGAACAACTAAAAGACATTTATTAATAAATTTGAAATTTTTTCCATTTTTCACTAAGAGTCACCACTGAATGTCAACAACTTAATAATTACAAAAAAAAAACATAGATCAAAAAAAAATGTTAACTGATCAGATAAGCATAACTCCAATCATTTGCAGCTCGAGCTTACTGAATCAACCACCAGTGTCACCTGTAATGCCTACGAATTAGAACTAATACCACCACAAAAACAAAACAAAGACTACACAGTACACACCCGCCTACGCCTAGATAAATCAAGGACGCTATGAGGGAACAGCAACATCAAAATACGCCAGATGAAAGGGAAATTGGAACTCGGGTCCACCAGCCCCAGAATTTGATGTATATATATCAAAAAACCAAACATGTCGTATTGAGGAATACATCTAATAATAATTATAGTAATTGTGTGTTAAAGCTAGTCATAGATTATTACGGTGAAAAACTTCACAAACGAAGCCCAAAACAATGCCAAGATTTAAAATTATTTTTTGTGTGTTCAAGAACATGCTCTGGAACATAGTTCCTGAGAAATTACGTAGATAGTTTTAGGAACAAAGTTCTTTAATGCATAGGCCTTTTTATATACATAATAATATATTATATTATGTATGTAATATAATTTACTATTAGAGTGGAACCTCCAATTACACTACCCTAAATTACGCGCTGGCTTGAAATATTTGTCGCAAATCCCTCAATTGAACAGTTGCATTTCATTGTCGTTGCTACGAGACGGCCGTCTGTGTAGTGCATACAGTCAAATGTTGGCTAGCGTCTGTGTATTCAACACGTGCCAGGCTATACACGCATATCCGCCGACTGTATATGTGCTGGATTTTTCGCGCGCTTTGCATTTTGCACTTAGTAACTAAATATTTCGTCCATATTTATTTTTTGCAAAACTAAGGGAAGTCTTAGTTTTACATTTTTTGCGAAAAAAACAAAATCTCTAATTTTGTATAACATTCACTCACCCAATAACACTACTCCAAATTACGCGGTCCCGACTTTAGTGTAAATGGGGGTTTTACTGTACATATTAATTATTGGTCTAACCCTTGTCTATGATAATATCTATGTTTATTGTCTGTGCTAGTCTATGAGTATAAGTATTTTGTCTATGATTATTATCCTAGCTAAATTTGACAGCTTTCCGTTCTTACTTGTGGCCGGTATGCTTGATTCGAGTGAATTATAAAAACTTAGTCTCAAAATGTCTGGACAAGGCCACCAGTTTACTACTGGTTTTCCTAACAGTCAGTCTAATATGAGGAATAATTTTGGCACCGGACCTATGGGTCCAGCAATGCCGGGCTCCATGTCAAACCAAATGTCAGGTAAGACAAAGAATATTCATTGATTCAAAGTGTTTATTTTATCTTTTAACCGAAAATATAATAAAATAAAACGACTTCACAAAACTTTATTCAACCGTGATGGGAGCCCACTTCTATTTCGAAAGACAGCTACAATCGAGCACTTTAAAGGACATCTATTTGCTCATGAAATCAGAAATGTTCTCCGAATCCCGCACGTCTAACCTCACTAATAGGAATTTATTTTGCTTTACACTTCAGTACCGAAATTTGAAAATAAGATCGGGTGACCTCAGGCAAATTTGTAATATTTGCATTGCATTTATATCATTGAAATTACGATAAATATCAGCTAGATATTATTGATATTTAGTGAATGGTTGAAACAAAAAGAATTTTGCAATGTGAATCTACCCCGCTAGAAACTCGAGGGTTCTCTAGGATCTTTCCTGTTACCCTGAGGCATTTTTTTATTTGTGAATTCAATCATAATATAAGATTGAAGAGGCTTGAAAATTTAGGTTTTTAGTTTTTTCATAAAATAAAATACTCATTCTTACTAATTCTACTTTCATTTAATAAAGTCAGGACTGGTTTTGCTCCTGACGACCATAATCAACTGATAAGAGAAAACAATATTACATTGTTATTTACTTACTTAGATTTTTAGGAGGAAAATTTATTAGGTTAGGTCAGGTATTTGAAACACTAGTATTTATTTTCGGTGGCCAGCAGGTCTTCATTGCGACCAAAAGTTCCCCGAATACGTGGTCGTCATCTTCATCACCATTATGATGTTGCCTGGACTCCTCCTGTTTTCAAATGCAGTCAGTCAAATATCGGGAAAAAAAACAAATGAATGAATTATTTTTTAAATACTATTCAAATGCCCCTGGATAGCAGGAATGTATCTAGTTCTGTAAGTGTGCACAGCGATGTAGCTAAAAATTTGGGGCCCTCATGCAAACGTCATGCAAGGCCCTCATATGCAATTTGTTATATTGAGTATGTAGAAATTTGGGTCTTCATTTTCCGCCGAGTGTGCATTTAAGTTAGTTATAATAAATGTTTTCAAATGTTACAGGAGTTATGGGCAGTCAAATGACTGGGCCGGGAGGAATGGGTGGGATGGGAACTCAAATGGGACAAGCCTATAATCCTGGATTGCAAAACCCCATGGCGAATATGCCAGGAATGCCGCAACAGGTATTTGTTTGTTTTTGCTGATATTCTAAATGTTTCAGAAAGTTATCATATCTAATTTTAATTTTCACACATATTTACAGTCCCCAACGGTCAATTGTTACTGTTATCGTAACCCCTCAACAATTTCCAATGCTATATTTTCAATGGATTCAGTTATCCAGCGATGATCTTTGTGGAAATACAAATTGTTGTGTCACTAAGTGTGACATTTGTTTCTCTTCTTTGAATAGCATCTGTATAAATAACATAGACAAGGATATAAATCATTGTCTACATTGAAATTAAAAATCTTACCATAAAGTTAGTCTGAAGATGCTTCTCAAACACGCGAAAATTAATTTCACAGCTAGGTAACGCAACTAATAGAATTACATATAAAATAGAAAATTTATGCTGGCAATGTATTTAGTTCTGCGAGATTTTGTACGAACAGTTTATAAATGCTTATTATTTCCCTCAACTGGCAGTAAATGACATGACACATTTGCATTATTTTACCATTTTACAGTAATGCACCACTTATTGGGCAATTTTTTAAATCTAAGATTTAAAGATAGGGTAAGCCTTTCCATTTGTATTGTATGCGTTTCCCACTAGAAAAAAATAATAAACAATGCCATATGCAAAGAAACAAATATTTTTCATAATGACGCCATGTTGTTGTAATGGTATATTATACTCAAATATCTGATAATTCAGGTCTCGAAAGTATTTTCTTAAAATATATGATTTCGATACCAACAAAAAAGCCTTACTTAATATATTGACAAAGGAGCTAGTAAAGCTCGTTGTAAAGAACACTAGATTATTTTCATAATGGGTGTTCTTTCGTAAATAATATACTACATCGGATGTGCCTTTATTTATTTGTCACACAGAGTATGGCCGTTGCTAGTGCTGCCTCATCGCCAAACCCTGGGATGGGAGTTATGGGAATGGTCACTCCGATGAATACAAACGCCGGACTCACAGGAACAATGCCAATGTCAGGTACAGGAATGGGAACCACCATGACGGGCACGGGAATGCAAACCAACATGGGAATCGCAGGAAACGCCATGGCCAACAGTCAGGCCATATCTAATCCAATGAGTGCAGTTGTAGTGGGACCAAATACCAATATAATTATCGGTCAGAGCAGTACGAGTGTTGGGAATCAAGCGAATCAAGTAGCTAATCAGCCGCAACAGAACAAAGAATTTAATACTGCATCATTGTGCAGGTAAATTATTAAACAATACATATTTTATGGTACTGCCATCTATTGTATTTATTCTTTAACTTCTTAGTTGCTTTTTGTTTTGTAAGGTCAACGACATCTATGTATGAGAAAAATTGTTAAATATTATTAATACTCTTGTAACTGATAAAATTTAGCTTTACAACATTTAAATGATTCAAATCTGTAAAGAAATAGATTATTTTATATTTTAAAATTGACTATCAAAGCTCCACTGCTTGCTCCATTGATATGAATGTGTAATGAAAGCTAAAAAAAATGAATATAATTGTAACTGTCAATATGTGTGATTTTTACAGGTTCGGACAAGAAACTGTTCAGGATATTGTGAGCCGTACACAAGAAGTCTTTCAGACGCTAAAAGCGATTCAGGTTTAAATATACATCAATATTTTTAATAAAGCAATCGTGTAAACATAATAAGAAAAATATATCATATTTCGAAAATTAATATGAATCTTTTTGTGTACTTTTCAGCCACCTAATGGGACAGCTCAAGGATCTAATTCGAGTAATGAAAAAAAAGCTAAGATACAAGAACAACTCCGGACAATACGTTTGCTTTTCAAAAGACTTCGACTCATATATGAAAAATGCAATGAAAATTGCCAAGTGCCGGTACGATTTTCATTATTAAAACCAACATATATATACTAGTGTTGTTCAGGCATATCTTGATAACTGCAAAATATTGAATTTACAGGAGGGCAATTTAAACAAGTACTAATGTATGAAATAAGTCAACAAAAAATGAAGTTTACATAGAAAAATTATACGTTCAATTACATTGGACCGTGCAATTTAAAAACCATCTAAAAAAATCCATGAAAAAAGAGTTAGTTGTATAACTTCTATATGAGGCTATTTTTTGAAATCCTGGCTCATTCCAAAATTATGAAATATGAACCATGAATGTAATTCAGTAGATAAAAATAAATTTTGAAAGTATTTTTAGGAATCAGCCTCAAACATGACTTGATAACATAGAAAATATCATTCCAAAATAATGTAAAACTAAAATACTTTTAATACATGTACATTATTTTTCATAATTAAATTTAAGTTTCATTTTTTAACCATTTTGGAATGTGTCGTGTTTGCAAATAATACCCTCATATACTGTATTACATAGTCAGAATTAAATGCAAAGTTTTTCACTTATATTTATAAATATTTTATTGTTAATTTGATAAAATATTCGTTATAAATTCAGGGGTTGCTGGGCAATTCTCATGTGTATAAATAAGGATGTAGACTCTTCTTTTGGATGGTCTGAAATATGCAACTCTGTTTTGTATTAACTTCTAAAAGTTGGTAAAACGCAACTGCGTCGTTCACTGTTGTCTTATTTTATCTGTCAAATGATTCACAGTTGTTATCATAGAAGTCTTATAGTCGATCCGTTAAATCAGTGCTGCACAAGCTTTTTGAAAGAAGGGCCAATTTATCAATTTTCTAATTTTTCGCGGACCGAAGAAGGTAAAAGTGTTGTAAAATATTGATATACACCCAATCCTTTTTTAGGCGATTTTTTTGGACAGTACCGTTACTTTTTTCACGCATTTACTCGTTACGCATTTTTTAACATAGTCTCAGTAAAAAAGTTGTGTCATACCACCAAAAGTCAGTACGATATTATTTCACTGTCCAAAAAGAAGTGTCTGTATCAGGGGGTTTTCAGACTAAGTTCCAAGGAAAAGAAGTTTTGAATTCAAGGTATGTCAGGCTCGCTACCGCAGACCGGATTGGTGGTTCTCACGGTTGTAGTTTGGAGACCCCTGGTCTCTGATCATTATGCTATACTATACTAGAAAAGCTTTACTAGTTTCGTTCATCGATATGTATGTACATACTTACATGCTTTCTAGTCTTTACTGTGTGTTTTTGTGGATTTCATATTTTTATTTTTAGAAGAAAATTCTATTGCAGTGTGTATTTACCAATTCCACTTCACTCTTACGATACAATATTTTTAGCCTAAAGGTCACACAGACTCCTCGACTAAGTCACAAGGGCCAAGACCAACTAGCTCATCATACCAACATACTGTAGCTTTGAATATCGGTAAATGGTTGTGCTTGCGGGTTGTAGTTTGTATACCCCTGCCACTTGCCAAGATACATTATTTTTAATATAAAAATTTGAATTTCAAACATTTATACACTCATAAAACGTTTTTTAATCATATTTTCAGGGAATGGAATACACGCACATTGAAAGTTTAATTCCACTCAAGGAAGAATATGAACATAAAACTATCGACGAAAAGAAAACTTCAGAGGCGTACAAAGTAGTTTGCGAAGAAAATAAAGAATTGACTGAACAAGTTGTGTTAAAAAATAAACAATTAAAAGAAGTGATAAACAATTTGAGAACTATTATATGGGAAATTAATGCTATGCTTACGATGAGAAAATCATAAAAGTTATACTGGATTTGCTTATGTTAAATTTAGGTAAAATCAATGATGTGTGTTGATCTGAGAATGTATTTGGTTCACGTCAGACGTCAATTTGCGTATTGTCTAGAACCTAGAAATTATTTTATAGATCTTACCTCTCGACAGCTGTCTATGCATATTTATATTTCTTTAAAAATACAATGTATCCTCTATTTACTGCTTCAATCGTTCGATAATAAAGAAGACGAAATATTTTTATACAAAATAGAAAAAGTAATCAATACTTAATATCAGCGTTGGGGAGTTTATTTGATTTTTGTATTTAGCTCTATTAAATATCATTAAGAGTTTTTTAATGCATTTTTATTATTTGGGATTTCTTTTTGGCGATCTAATTATTGTTGTAAAAGTACTTTGATAACCCATTTTTTCAAAATCACCCAAACATGTTTTAAAATTGTGAAATGAACGTCTTTGTAAAATTTCATATTGAATAATTGCAATAAAGTACAATTATCTCTGGCATAACACTGTTGTATGGTTCCACTAAGCATTGTGTAATGACAAATTTTATATTCATGGAAGATTATGGTTGGTTTATATTCATCACCGAAAGACTTAACCTTTCAGTTGCCGTAGGTAATTAATAGTAATTACCTAGCACGCCGTCTATAATTTGCAACTATTAATCTAATTAGTTATTGACGAGATAACTCTTCTCTGGCGTGTTGAGCACGAAAAATTTACGAGATATCTCGTCTGTGGCAGCCATCGAGTTAAATAAAAATTGTGACACCGCTCAGAACTGTGTACAGTAGAACATTGATAAAACAGACTAATTAATGTAGGTGAGGTGAAATCCGTTCAAGTGAAAAGTCTGTTTTATTGGGTACCAATATTAAGAAAGAGCTTTTATGATTCTATTTTCAATATTTGAACTACATGTAATATTTTTCTCAAACCCTTGTGTATAACATAATAGATTGTATAAATCTCATAATGCAAATTCATCAACCATGTTTGATTGAAACTGTGTACTTTATGGAGTACTGAGTTTTCCGATGTTTTAGAAGTTCTTGATTTAATGAAAAGTTATTGTCTTTTATGTTATGGAACCGTTTCATATTCATTTGAAATAACATTTGCTGTACGCAATAATATCTTTAGCAAAATAAAGAGAAAGTCCTGTTTTCCTTTTTAAAATTTCATTTATGAATCTTTTGTATTGTAAGTTGATGGCAGGATTCATTGAAGAACTCTGCGAAAAAATGAAAACAATTTTGTGATTTACAATATTTGAATAGATACCATTTCGTAAGCGTATGTGCTTTCATTTTTTTTTTATGTTTTCTAATAAATATTTCTATCAAATCTTCGTACCTTCATTGGTGAATACATAACGTGTGAAATAAGACTGTACAATATGTAAAAATATACAATAAAATACTTATCAATATATTTTTCTCTTTATTTCTTCACTGTCATTGATTTTTCTTTCAGTTTAATACGCAACCTGTGTTTGGTTTGAAGTTCCTATTCCAATGTGTGAGAATTTTTCTTCTGACAATGAATGTGGAGTACAAGATGATTCCCGCCTTGATTTGGGCTGAGAAGCTAATTCGGTACACTTATTTGATGATTAAGGATACTGTCACCTTACCTACACCATAATATTGAGAAGAAGGTGATATTACAATCCAAATGTTTTCGTTGAAGCTAGAGTTTTTTTAAACAATATTTTAATTCATCCCATTGAATGCCATCTTGTGGCTGTGCTTCTATTCTACTTATCCGTGTTGCTAGTGATTTAATTCTTAAAGAAAATACTGACTTGTATACCTGCCCTAAAATATATTGACAAGTAATTTTTAGAGTAATTTCGCACAGTAAATTGATAGGTCGCCTATAGGTAAATATCCGAGGTCTGAGTTTAAATTGAATTTTGCAATAGTACGAGTTTTATCAAAAATCACTGAAAAATACATATTTTGCTTCTTCTTTCCACTAAGCAAATACTTCACAATCAAAACGATATTAAATTAGAATTCATTAAAATGAATCCACTGTTGTTTCTAACCTTCTATCTGATCCTTAAAATGAGGCACAGGGAGAGCAGCTATCTTAGTATTAGTGCTTTCTTAATGCCAACCTTCTTTCTCTACCCTCTACAAAAAGAGGTTGAGCAACTGACTGCCAGTTCTCATACAAACGTTATTCGAGTCCCTGCAATAAAAAAAATGCAAAAAATTTCGAATCTGGATTATTAATATTTTTACCCAGAGAAGAAAACTCGAAGTTTCAGTCCAAAAGTAAAATTATTTATAAAAAATTTAACCTTTATCATTTACCAAGTAATTTTTGTCTCCATTTTAAGCGGATATGCTTTGAGAGGTATTTTCTCGGTATCATCGGGAGTGGAAATGGTTTTAAAAAATATTAAATTTTATAAAACATGGCGAACATATGCCTATTACTTTGATTTTTCCAATATTACCTACAATAGACATTGCGCATTGCTTACCTGGTTTCGATTTTAGTTGTGTTCTTGTTGAAAATCACTTTAAATATAAAATGGTCTAGTTTGCTTCTTAGACTTTAAAAAGGTAATTTTTTTCAGTAGAAATATTTTGAGAATACATAAGCAGCACTTATGTCTTGATACCTTGGTTATGAATTGGGAAGCCTGTATACCAGTGTTCTTCAACCTATAGCCTGCAGACCGGTACTGGTCTGCAAGAGCTTATTGCCGGTCCGTAAAAACTTTCATGTTCCAAAGAACAGGGAACTAGCAGCGATATTAAACAGCGACATCTTATTTTTTTTACAATGAATTGATTCATCTTAATTAAAATACCATATTTATGTCTTAAAATTTTATTAAACCTTTAAAAAATGAAATGTATTAATATCTCTACTCGCTTTTTATTTATTTTTCCAGCTTTCATTAGATATTTATAGAATTAGATATTGAAATAGTTAATGGTGAGTGCAACGGTCTACAGAGACACCTATTATAAAGACAAATTGTTAAGTGACTAATTTAAAAACATTTGTGTTATTGGTAAAATCTAGCTTAATACAATTTTCAATAACATTTATCTGTAAGAATAGGGAGCCAGTGGCGGGCTTAAGCTGTGACCTCTAAATTTTTTTCAATCATTTCAACCAAAACGCACTGTTAATTCTTGAAAATACATTAGTATTAATATAAAAAAAATATTTTTTCAACACTGTTACTATTTCAACCTTTTATTAGCTATGCATGTCCAATAAAAGCTGAAGTCAGTTATACGAATGTTTGCAAAGAAGTCACTTATTTAAGTTAACTATAGATGTCGCTGTAGGCTGTTTCACTCACTCTAAACGCTAAATATTTTTTTTTCATATTTTTTCAATAATTTCACATTTTTAAAAATTGCTAATAAAGGGTGTAAGCTTTATTGATGAAACATGCAAACTATTTACTAAAGATTTTTAATCCTTCTCGCAATGACTACCTATGAAAAGTTTGAGCTGATGATTTTAAGGTTAGTATCAAATAATGCTGTGAAGTTTTTTTGTCAAAACCGATAGGAACTTTCCCATCACAAGCTAAAGCAATCTAAAGCCGATTTTGGAAATAATTAAAACCAACATAACAGATTAAAATAACAAAGTATTTTAGCTCTACAGTTTTTAATAATTTTATTCGTTGATAGCTATTTCGGCTTACGCCATCGTCAGAACTATGTTTAAATATTAGAGCAAAATATTAGTTTAAACATAGTTCTGACGATGGCGTAAGCCGAAATAGCTATCAACGAATAAAATTATTAAAAACTGTAGAGCTAAAATACTTTGTTATTTTAATCTGTTATAAATGGAGTTCTACCAAGTAAATGCCAAATCAATTAATAAATTAAAACCAAGTTCATGCCAACCTATAGAATACAAAAAAAAAACAGTTTCTTAGGAAACTGTATATGATATTCCACGAGCCAAAACTAGGAGTTCTATGCAGAAGTTTATAACATTTCAATGAGAGAGATGAAATATTTATAAAAATCTCTGAAGTTAAAAATAATTGGTTGTCATTTCCAACCTAAATTTTTTTTTAAATTTCAAAAAAGTCATACCAGTCTTGCAATAGATCAGTCAACAAACAAAAAAAATAGGTTTGAGTTGTTATATACCAGAATGCACATGTGCAAAATTGCATTTTCCTCTGATAATTCTCAAAAGCTAGCAGGATTAAAGTCATATAAAATTGATTGGGTAACTAACTAATATTGTAACTATGTTTTTTGCAGCACAACAAATAGCAAATATTAAATTTGAACTATTAAAAAAAATTCTGCTTGTTATGTTATGTAAGTTTAGGTAGATTTTCTTGTCATGCAGTGGCAGTTCTAGGTACTGGGCTAGGTGGGCTAAGCCCGACCTGCATTTTTCACCCAAAACTTTAGATGGCTGAATAAAAATGAACAGCAATTCGGCCGCTGAACAAAATAAATACATTTATAAGCGTAACTAACCTTTCCCAAATGAATATAATATCTTTGTTTAAATTTTCCTCTGTCAATATAAGACAATGCCATGTCTACCTACAATAATATTCTCGATTGTTTTGTATTACAATTTTAAGCTGAGCTGGGATAAAAAAAACAATAACCCTATAAATAATTCATAGAGAACATTCAACGTGACGTCAGTCTGGCAACACCTATGTACATATTACGGGTCAGGGGCTAACGCTTTCCAGCTCGCAATCATAGACAATATTTCTTTACACTGGAACGCAATCTAGCATGATTTGATTTTGTTTGTATTTGTATGTATGGAAACGTCATCAAACGCACATGACTGTGTTTCAAATTTACTGGCTTCTGTCATTCATTGGGGGCTAAAAACGATTTAGCCCATGGCCCATACAAAAATACCAATATCTTTGTATTTTATGAAAGTGACAGGTATCGAATCTCAGCGACAGTTCTGTATTGCTTTTTTTACTTGTTATTTCACTTTGAAAGAGACGAATTTAAGGTCCCGTATTATTATTCTATTATTTCTTACGTACATTAGCATTGATTTTATTATATAGTAATTTATGCTTTGCAGTAGTGTCGTAATATTTGTTAATTTGGTTGTAGATTAATGTATAAGGTGAAGTGGAAACATACACAATTTCGTAAATAGCATACAATGCTAAACTTTCCTCTAGCCCACCCAAGATTTTAGTTCAGGAACCGCCACTGTTGTCATGTTTGAGTAGATGATGCTTCTGATGTATCCAATGCCGATAATGGTGGTGGTTTATTCTTTCTTGAGCTTCTTCTTGGTGATGATACTGGTAGGATCTTAACTCCGGTAACCTAGCTTTATGAAGTCATATCACACTCATACAGCTAGATAACCAAAGATAACACCTGATACCATACTTTTTCTTCATTCTTCTGGGATAATATTTCAGTCATGTCTCTGCTTACACCATATTTCAATGTACATTTGTAGACTGAGACCTGAAAATTAATATTATATAATGATTATTGTAGTTAAACATTACCAATGATAAAATTTATTGTGGTCTTGGGCAAGGTTAAATTCGGGTGAAAATACATTCATTTTATAATCATTATAAATAATAGGTTACTGACATTATATCAAATTAATACCATTAAAAAATGTGATACATAGTTATGCTAATAGATGGCAAATTTTACAGTTGTGAGTGTCAAAATATTTTTTGCAAATAATGTATATTATCATAAAATATTTATCGCTACCATCATAAAATTGAAATAGTGGGCTAAATTTAATTACATACATACAAGAATGAAGAAAAAAAATATCTGACTAAATTCACAGGGATCTTAAAATATCATATGTATATAATCAACTATGGAAAGGAAAAAGGACGTAACCCACACATATCAAATTTTACAGAAGGCGTTAAAAACGTGTTTTGATGTATTTGTGACATATCGACTGTGGAAAGGACTTAACCCTCAATTTTCCAAAACAGTTTTTTTTCGATAATCACAATGTATAAAACTTGACACACATTCTATCAAAAGTATAGAAGCTGAAAATGCCGAATTAGTATCTAAATTTAGCTTTTGTTTGAAAAAGATAACCTTGTAAAAAATAAAAACCAAGAAAAACCACTGAAGTAACGGGTTTTCCGAGGCAATTTCTTTAATTAATATTAGATTATGTCAATTAAACACCAGTTTAGAAGTATCCGTGCACTTCAAGGTTGTCAATAATTCATAATTTGCATATGTCACAAAATCATCAAAACACGTTTTTAGAGCCTCCTGTAAAATTTGATATGTTTGAGTTACGTCCTTTTTCCTTTCCACAGTCGATATGCAAACTATGAATCATACACAACCTTGAAGTGCACGGATACTTCTAAACTAGTGTTTAATTGGCATAACTTAATATTAATTAAAGAAATTGTCTCGGAAAAACCTTTATTTCAGCCTTTTTTCTTGGTTTTAATTTTTTACAAGGTCATCTTTTTCAAACTTAAAAGCTAAATTTAGATACTTATTAGGCATTTTCAGCTTCCATCCTTTTGATAGAATGTGTGTCAAGTTATATACATTGTGATTATCGAAAAAAAGCTGTTTTGGAAAATTGAGGGTTACGTCCTTTTTCCTTTCCACAGTCTAGTATAAAAATTAAATTGCACAATAATAGTTTTACAGCATATTTTTTTTTAATACTGGTATTACTTTGTAATTTAAAATATTCGTAATCTGAGCATGATAATTTTTTTATGTCTGATTCATGCTCATTTTCCAAGAAATAACCGGACACGATTTTATATACTGTAAATATTTATGCTTGACTAATATATATTGAAAGTCAAAACATGTCGGGAATATGACAATATACATGTCAGGCGCATCCTTAAGTGATATTGAAATTAAAATATATTATAAGTGACTTTTACTCTCACGATTAAAGATAAATTTTTGACAAAGGTACACAAGATAAAAATTCTTGAATAGATCTTAATAGCAAGCAAATTCACTCAACTCATTTTAGTTATTTTGAGTTAATCCGCGTAAAAAATAAACAATGTCTAGGTAGGTATTTGGTTAAGAAAAAAAGGTATTTTATAGAGTTTCCGTCATGTTTTTCATTATTTATATTATTATGAAATTTGTGTTGCACGATGCACTATTATAATTGGGAATGAGATTCACTGAAAAGGGTATAATATAATTTAAACAGAAAACAATTGACAACTTATATTATAATATGTAACAGCAAAAAATATATACCAGGAAGTCAGTGATTTAATAAATGAGATAAAACGGCAATTCCGCCCTTTTATTTTTTAAATTAAATTGAAATACAAAAAGTTATGCATTTTAGTGGACAATATAAAATTTTAAATTAGAGTCGGAGCTGTGGTATCTTTTCACGACCTGACGCTCTGTTCAAAAACAAAGATATTATCAGTCTGCGATCATAGAGGGCGTTAGCAGGCTTGCTAAGTAACTGTCATAATTGTGGGTTTATTATGAAAACGTACTATGTATTTCCAAAATTAGCGATATTGAATCACGTATCCAGATAGGGTAATTCAAGCATTAAGAATCGGCTGGTCTTATATGTTTTAATATAAAATGTCTAAAAGACTGTCGTTTTCAAATTGGAAATCATAGTTATTATGCAAATGTTATTTTGTTTGTGTTATTCGTTATAGTATTTGACTTCTGAAAAGTTCGAGTTTTGGAAATAGCACGTTTTGCATTATAAACACACAAATATTATTTCAACCATACCTATCTAGGTCTATATATTTTTCAGTGCACTATAATACAAGCTGTAAAATATAATATTAAATTAAAATTATGCAGTGGTTATAACGTTTTTCTTACAAAACAGATCAAAAGACTTTTTCATTATCAGAAAATTTGATGGCATAATAAAATACTTCTGTAAATAAACATTGTTAATGATTTTAAAATATACTTTTCCAGCGATTCATGTGACAAATTCACCGAAATCCCAACGGCTGCAATGCAAACAGGCATGTGATGTTTGAATATAAACAAATGATAATATTGGATCAGATTTCAATATCAAATTCAATCTCTTTTAGCCGACATGTAATATTAATCATCAAATTATACACAGTATTCTTTGAAATATTCGTACTACGGTGTAATGTTTATCAATAAAGCATATCGAAGAAAGCGGATTTTTAAGTTTTTCAATTTCAGAAGTCTTATCTTAACAGCTTAACGACCGTGGACGCGTATTTGAGTCTTTGAAAAACAAAGGTTGCTGGCCGGCGGACACATATATGCGTATAGACGAAGTATCTGGAAGCTAAGAAAATTAAATTTTGTAAAGATATCTCTGAATTTAGTAAAATTATAATTTTTGCGAATTTTTCGCAAAATTTTATTTCGCCAGGCGAAATTTTATTAAAAAAAAACGTGCATAAACATAATCATAACAATTTATTGTCAAGAGTAAAATTAGTTTAGGTATTGTGTTTTCTTTTTATACCGTTGGTCTCGTTACAATAAACTAAAGCATAAATGTATTATCATTTAAATATCTAAATTTATTTTATCCGACATGGCAATTATAATTCAAAATACTAAAAATACCAGACATTCTTATAGAACACCGTTGGGCAGATATTAAACTTAAAGGCATGTGGATTAATTTGCATGTTGGGCACTTGTTATTTACTATTCTGTCCACACAGTAATTTGTGAGAAACAATCGGAAAAGGAGTTCGCCATTCTGTGAATTTTATTCTACACAATACCCATTGGACTTTCCGATGTCACTTAGCATGTACTTGACACAGACGAGACGCGGTTACTAATGCCTCACCGAGTGATTTCGAATCGAAATTATTGGTCATTTTCAGATAAAATATTAAACATGTTAACACATACGGCCAATTCAAAATTAGGTTTTCTTCCAAAATGTCAGTTTTACAAAAGATGTAAATAAAATATGTATTAACGAATACTGTATAAAAAGCATAGTAAATATACCGTTAGACGTTATTCAGAAAATGAAGGAATGTTTACAGTTCGTAGCGATAATAAATAATTAAAGTAAGTAATTTATTTCAAGTAATTACAGACATCTGTCAAAAATGCGACAGCACAACAATAATATCAATGATATTTTAAGCGAGGAACCACACATACTTTTTTTATCAACACCGAGATAGTTTACCATAAGTGAGAATGTTTAATAGACAATAATAAAGAAATTTAGCTAAGAATTAATCAGAAAATGCAACAACGAATCATTAATGTCTAACTAAGCATTAAGAATTATATTTAAGTATTGCTTTCATGCATTAATTAGAGCAGTTTCATTTTTCCATGTTATACAGGTATATGTACAATATAAAATAAATATGATTGATGTATAATAAATCAACTGACAAATAATATAAAAAGTGACATTTGCAATTCACTATATCGAAATATAATAATTGTCCAACGGTTAAAATGAACAAATACTCCTTCAAAAATTACGGGAATAAATTAATTATTCAAGGGGGAGTATGAGCTATCATGTAAACTTACTGCTGAAGGTACAAACATACATAAAGGTTGATTAACATTCAACGAATGCAGTATTCACATACATATTATTATAGTTGACGGCATTTTCCGAGAAAGCTTATTTTTAGTGAAAAAAAATCACGTATTTAATAATCTCTTATCAAACCATTACACGTATTTTTGCTTCACCAAGTTATAAAGATACAAAATTAACACTGTGTAGCTAGTTGGAAGTTGAAATAAATTGTCATCGAATTACCTAATCATTATTTAATCAACATGTGTAAGAGTTTATAATTTATGTAAAATTGCAACGACCGATGAAATTTAGTAATAAGTATGGAATGTAAAGTTGATACCTTTTTGAAAAAAATTGTTGTACGAAGCGTGACCGGTGTGACACGTGTTTCACTGTCTGAAGAAGCTTCTCAAGTGAGCGAAACATAATTAGTTTAGGCAGGGCCGGCGCCACTATATAGGCGAAATAGGCAACCGCCTTGGGCGCAAACCATTTGAGGGCGCATAAATCGAGTATTAAAATTATTTTAATTTACTCTAATAATAATAAATAGTTCACGTAGAAATACTTTCGATGAGATACTTTCATTAGGAGGCCATGTGGTTCACATTGGGAGCGGTCATGGATATATAAAAAATATATACTCGCGCCGGTACTGAGTGTAGGTATCAATGTTGAAAATGTTTGATTTATATTTTTGTACACATTACTTAAAAAATACTCAATTAAAAATAATCGCATAGCATAAGCGTTCAATTGTTTATTCACGAATAGAAAAATTGCAACATTCAATAGTTACAGCGATTAGAATTGAATGATTGTGAATATTTTTAACGATATAGGTAGCCTGAGACGTTTTCCATTAAACTGATACACTAACTTAAAGTGTATGTATGTATATTAGTGAAATTACTTATTTTATTTTAAAAAAACTGACGTTTTGCAGCAATTCACCAATTTCAATCACAAATTTAGAAACATATTTCAATTCTCTAACTAGTGGTAGAGAAAATAGTTTACAATCATATTAGTTTTAATTTTAAGCACGTACTAATTGTTTTTAATTAGAAGCAAAGTACCTTATGTTTTGAAATAATTTATGCGTGAACAGTTTCCTTTTTACATGAACATAAATAAGTATTTTTTGTTTAAATGTACATTGCATTTTAATTAAATATTCGATACAGTTAAGATATACATATGGATTTCTACACAAAAGAATAATGTAAACATGAAGTTTTTGTCGGGTCCTATGGCGCAGCGGTTAACGTTGTTGACTTTCGTGCCGGATCTCACGTGTTCGAGTCTCAGTACGAACAGTTTATCGATTTCTGTTCGAAGGCATGGGTGTTTATAAT
Organism: Himalopsyche tibetana; assembly: GCA_030503985.1. Taxonomy (NCBI): domain Eukaryota; kingdom Metazoa; phylum Arthropoda; class Insecta; order Trichoptera; family Rhyacophilidae; genus Himalopsyche; species Himalopsyche tibetana. The sequence goes on from JAPJYX010000014.1 coordinate 7,600,109, forward strand.
GTCTATAAACTCCCTCCCACAATTCCTATTCTTAAAGAGCGTTTAGTTAACCACTAGCCATATCCTTCTATCCCTACTACTCCCTTTGGAAAAAGAGAGGTTGAGAAACTGAGTAACAAACAGTTTTCGTAGAAACATTTCTGTTGAGATACGTCCATTAGAAAGCAAAAAGCTTCACATTGGGAGTGGACATGGATAACAAAAAGTTTTTTTTCAATAATGTTTATTTATTTAGTTGAATACCAAACGGACACAGGTGTCCGAAACACATGCAAGCGAACACGAATGTCCAAGACATTTAAAAAATCAAATACTTTGTATTCTTATAGAATATAAGCAATATTTTGATGAATATGTGTAGTACTATTTATACCGAGTCAATATAGGTTTTTAAAATATCGAATTCGAGTGTATATTAGGCAAAATTATTTTTCTCAAAAACACGCAGTATTTCTGGGACATATAAATGATTTAATTGCGCGGTATTCAAACGGTTAAATTAAATATAAAAGGGCATAATGATTTAAAAGATGTTTCGTTGTAAGCCAGACATATATGTATGCTATCAAAACTCTGCTTAATAAATAATATGTACCTATTGTGAAATAATGCCAGAATTTTACATTTAAACTTTAACGGTGATTTTCAATAAATACTGGCAGCAGTTTGTTTGCTTTTCACTGTCAGGTATAAAGTTCAGTGTACCTATTTAAACGTCAACACTAAGTGAAAAATTAAACAAATATTGCATGACGGAATAAATAACAACGTGCGGCTAAGTTTTGCAGCATTCCGTCATACGAATCAGAGATTATTGACATTTTGTCACATGGCTCAAGCTCAACACCTTCATTTCACAAATTATTTATTAAGACATGCGGCAATATTATAATGATATGTTTGGCACAGTTTTTCTTATATTGTTTCGTTTGAAATCTCAGTGTAACGCTGCATTGATACGACGGTAACAATATGAATTTTGCCTATAGTTTCGTTCAACTTGCAACAATTATAACGGCTCTCAGTTGCGGATTAAGCACACGGAAAGCCCCAGGCCCAATAAAATTTGGGGTCCCTGTTTTTTTCGGATAACATAAACGTCAGAAAATTCAAAGTAAAATAATAAATATGTATAAAATCCAGACAAAGAGTATACGACATACGCAGGCGGTGGCGTAATAAACTCATGAGAGGCCCTAGGCGCAGTAATATTTGGAGGCATTGTTTTTCGAATAACATAAAAACGTCAGAAAATTTCAAGTAAAATAAAAAAGAGTATGACTTTTATAATATAAGCTATTTGTAATTTATTAAATTATTATTTTTAAACGCGCGTCTAATTTGTTTATAGGGTAATCCAACACTGACGGTTATGAGTATATTATACCACCTACGAATTTGCTTAATCTACAGAGGATGGAAATATTAATGAAAACATCCTACCGATAATACATAAATATTAATTTGATCAATGGTGTTTTATAGGCAATCAAAAACTATAAACCTAAAATTGGCTATTTATTTTAAATATTTTTCCTCCCATTTCGTCGGATAAATATTAATAAATACTATGATATAATATAAATTTATTGTTTATGTATATTGGAAATACAAGTTTATATAAACAGTAAAACAAAAACTTTGTAGAAGTCAACACATTCAATGCTAACTAAATTGGATTTTGCATTGTAGCATGCTGATTTTATATTATTATTCTCGTTTGTAAATTTTAGGAATGCGTACCTGTCTCATTATTTTATGGTACTTAAGAATAACCGGCGCCTGCATAAAGAAACATTTACAATGCATGTTTTCAAGATTTTTGTAAATAAAGCAAATTGAAATTTGAAACTTATGTAGTAAATGCATTCTAAGCGAAATTGTAAGCCAACCTTTATGTGAAAAAAAGATATGAAAAAACACGACGTCTGCAAGTCCGCACTACTGATTTGATATTGTTATTATTTTTTTATTGCAAAACAATGAAATAATAATAATATCACGCCAAAGCGATTTGCGCCCGTGCTCAAATAAATGCACCGACACGATAGGCGTGTTCTTAGCACCCAACGAGTTAAATATGTACATACATACATATCTGATATTTTATAATTTTACCGTAAAAGTACTGTTAATGTGTTAACTTAATGTAGGCAGTAATTCTGAGCATTGTTTTACAAAGGTAATTGGCAAATTTGCGACTACATCAGTTACAATGTAAAAAAAAAAAAAAAAATATTCCGCAAAAAAATACCAATACTTTTTATTCAAATCAATTCCTTGAATTCGATACAAATCCACTGCATTTCGTATGCAATATGATGTATTTAAGATGATTTACCCTGAATAGGTAGGTGTATAAACTCAAATAAATTATTTTGGGATTTATTTGCTGTTTGGTCACGTATTGCGGATACCGAAAAACATTATTCATAAACAAATGAAACAGAGAAATATGGCGAAAAATGTCATAAATTTGTTCGTTCGATGTTTTAACGGAAGACATAATTCAATTTTGGACATTTCGCGGTTGATTTTGCTTAAAACTTCAGTGGACGACGATAAATTGTTATTGCTCAATCATAAAAATATTAACAAACAGTAATTAATAACAGAACAGCAATTGATCACTGAATGATTAGAAATAAAAGAAGGCGAATGTAATTAAAAATTGAAGCCCTCCCTGTAAAATCACGAGTTCAGCCTCATTTAAATATTTGACACACGAATTTAAATTAATCAATAGAGTGCAAAATACATATGTTGTATAATCAAAGAACATAGTTAAATTATTGCAACAATATTCCAATATTGAATTTATGCACATATTTTGCCGATGGAGAATGCTAGACCAAGACACTAATATGCATCTGCAATACATACAAAAAAATGGTGTACAGCCAAAGAATAATAGATAAAAAAGATGTATCGATAAAATAATTTTAAATAACGATAAAAAAAAATATCTTCCGAAATATTCATGTCAAACTGGAAAGATATTCTGTTACAAACAATTTTACATTTGAATCTGACGACATTGGTTACAATGTTGCCATATTACTTAAATGGTTCGAAATTCAATTTTAAAACATTGTTTTCTATGCGTAGAGATTATTGCACTTCGTTATTGGCTCTTCAAAGTGATATGATCACTAGATTAGTTTCGGAATATAACATTCGAATTTAGAAAACATATTCGTGGTGATGTAATGGCGAGAGAAACTCAGACGAGGCGAGGTGGTTTGTAAGTTGGCCGACCAGGTAAAACGTGGTCCGCCGAAAAGCGTCGGCAAAAAGTCACTCGCCGAACAGGTTATTGCGATAACTCCCATGGCGGCACGTGGTGGCAATATGTAACTAAAATATGTTTTACAATTAATAAGTTAAACTAAACAAGTCGTTTTGAATGCCAAACGGTAAAAATGTTTTGTGGATAATAGGTTTTATATATTGTTTGTTTGCGGTCAAGAGGTCTGGCATATTAATATAACGGATTACAAAATTCAAATAATGATTATAAAATACGGTTAATATATTTTTTTAAATATAAACAAAAAGCGTCGGCGAAATATTAATCAAAATTATTAAACATTTTAATAAATGTCATTCTTTAAGTTTTAAATAATGCTAAAAACTTCGAACAAATGACACAGTCAAAAACGATCAAATAATACCGAAATGGTACCTAATTCAATTTAAAACATTGCTGTCTATGCGTAAAGATTAAAGATAATGCCTTCTTGAACTATTGTTTTCAAGAGTTATTGAAAATTGCCCACAGATGCAGAAAATAATATAAAAAAAGCAAATCAATTGTCATTTCTCAGATACTGTCTGCGTTTCAATATAATTTTAAACACGAATTTTGAGCAGCAATTAACGCGTTGTTTGATAAATAAATATTGAAGAATACTAAAAAAAAATTAAGATACATACGGAATAACAATACCACTCGGACCACAAACACCTAATATTTCTGAGATAATATTTGTAAGCTTCAAATTTACAGTAAACTATCTTTGAAAATAAAATGTGAGCCTATTTTGACTTTACAAATTACATGCTTAATTAAGATCCGTATAAGAATTGTCCAGTTTATCTGTTGTATAAAAACTCAACGCTTTAAAATAAAACTGCTTAAATTGAGACAAAAATGTTTATTTGAGTATACTTATACACACATCCGGTTAAGATTATAAAAATTAAAACAGTAGACGTTATGTTGAAAAAATGGCCATATAATGAATGTGAATTAATTTAAATAAATATCTAACAACGCCAAACCTGTTGATTGGTATATTCAAATCACTGGTCAATATTTGTAATGGCGCCAAAACTTAGCCACTCCCATAAGCTGAATTTAAAGGCATCGTTTTAATGCGTTTTTTCTACGGCGAATTAAAACAGGTTATTAAACTATTTAAAACATGTCTCGGCTGTTAGACGTGTTTTTTTGTAATTTGAAAAAAGTGAGATCAACGAAATATTGTTTTTTTGTTCTGCTGAATTGTTGTAGCTTTGTTTTTTCGATGTCGTTGCATTTATCACATCGTAGTTCGGCTTGAATTCAAATAAAATATCAATGATTAATAAATCACTGGCTGACAATTTACTGTCAAAATTATATTTTTAAGACTTAAGACATTGACAAGTACTTACGTATTTAGAGATTGAATAATTTAAAATTCAAGCGCGTGTGTAAAGTAAGATGAAATTATTGCAAAAATGAAAAAATAAAAACATGTGGTATTGGTGTGAGACAAATATAAACAAGACATTTACAATTGTTACATTATTTGCATATTTGTTTGAGATGCAGCGTTCAAATAAAGTTTTAAAAAAGCACGACGCGTACACCTCTGTTCAAAAAGAAAAACCAGTTTCGAATTTCAAAAAATATAACGAATTCTCTTAACGTTCTGTGAAAAGCCGTTTCAGGCGACGTTACACGTACGTCCTTCTCATTCGAGAACATTAAATTTATCGTGCGTGCCGAATCCAAAACACGACCGTTTTTGCAATCTTTTATTTTGCGAAATTGAAAATATCTTTTTGGCTGTCAAAGAAAATAAAAGATTGACACACTGTTGTAAAAATCTCACCGTGGCGTCGTTTTTTTAGTCGTAAAAAATCCTAAAAATGTTTCGTAGAATTTTCATCGAAATATCCTAGGCGATAAAAATCGGAAACCAGTGGACGGGAAAATTAATGAAATGATAAGTCATTTATTTATGACCTATAAAATTATTTCATTAATTTTTTTTACAAGCCGAAAAGAAACATTCTTATATAACATTGGAGTCGATGAAAAAATATTACAATGTTTCACGTATATTTTTAAAGTTTGTTAGTTTAATTTTTAGATATTTATCTTATTCAAATAGATTTGGTAAAAAGAATAGCATTATGTGTCTAGCGTGTCTGCGTTATTTTGTAAACTTTGATATTATACAATAAGCGTTTTAATTACCAAAGTGAAGGTATGACATTAATTTTATATGTAAATAAATTTAAAAAAAAAATAGTATGTTTGATATAAATGTTTTTGTCTTATTTTATAACATTGTGAGAATATCACGTTTGATTCGGGAACAATATCGCGAGCGAGAAAACAAAATAAAGTACGGATAGGTAATAATAAAGTGTATGTTTTTAAATTTCTTTATAATAAAATATTATTGATTTTGCACACAGGTGGTAGTCGTATTTTTGTATCTGAATATGAGAAAAATACGTCGTATTGTTGTTACCGAACCCATAAGAAATTTAGGTTGGATATAAAAACTGCAGGTAAGGTATTGTACCAATTCACATCGGTTTCAACAGGTAAAACGTTTTTACCTGCTGGGGACTTACCGTTTGTATTATATTTTAAAATTTACGAGCTGAATTTGTTATACAAATCCATATTATAATAAATATGGAAGTTCGGTTACTGAAAGAATATATTAGATAACAATAAAAATACTTTTTAAAGAAATTTTAGGTGGTCAAAATTATTCTGAAATATACCTCTAGGCCTCCCAGGTATATTATAGTATTAATTTAGTCTTTCGTATTACAAATACAATACTATTTGGAAATAATAAGTGAGAAGTATTGAAGTAATTTATTTTATTTACGAAATCTAAAAAAAAAATGAAAAAGTAAAATAAAAGTTCATATTCTTTACGCGTTTGAATTGTTCGTCAAAATGTAATTGTGTTAAACTTGCTATATTTGGACAAAACTTGTTAATAGATTTGACATGCAAAGTTATACGTGCTTAATCTTGAACATTCACGTTTCGAATACAAATATAAAACTATTAAATCCACGTATTTCTATATGTGAGTTTTAAGGAATACATTTTTCAAAAAAAGAATTTTTGATACTATTGCTGAAGCAATTGTATACAAATACAGAACATTTGAATTATATTACCCCGTGATTTTATTTTTGGTCACATTTCAATGAACAAAATCATTTCGTCTATATATTTAATTATTACCAAGAACACCGTTACAAATGGGTTGAAAAACTTTTTTTCAAATAAATACATTTTTGAAAATGTTGATCCGAAAAGACTGAGCCTGAGCGTTAGTAATATAAACATATTTATATAAATATTTAACAATATAAAGTTAATTCATTTTAAGAAGACTAATATGAATTGACTCCAAGGGCATCGGCCTTCGTGATGTTTCACCCTGCTTACGATATTACCATATTCTAAATGCGGGTCGATTGCTTTAAACCTTACAACGTTACAACCAACTAATATAGTTATATATTCGAAAAGGGATTAAGAAGGATTGATATTTAATCCACGATCAAAGTGCTTCTTCCAAGCGCTACTGTATTTCAAAACACAAAACATCGATTTCCAAAAACATCACGATATTAATTGTTAAAATATGCTTCATTGCTCAATTGTTTAAATGTATTCGATTTTTAAACTGATAATATGTTCGATAATGGTATGCGATTCGACAAGAACATTCAATATCAACATAAACTTTTATGAATTTGTTTCAGACATTTTTTTCGGAATATACTATAATGAATGCAGCACATGAATATATGATTGAAAAATAATGCTTTCGGCGTCTTATTCGTTTTTCAAATATTGTTATTCGATTGCGTTCAAGCCAGAATACATTTGTAAAAATAACGCGCCATTGACAATGGAGCGGAGATAATTGTAAAACAAGAAATGTATGTACCATCGAGTCGGGTTTATGTTGGGACAGCTAATTTTAATTCTTGGGTTGTCATGTCAGCGAATCGTGATTTTTGCCGCCTAATTTGAACATTCACCTCACGTTCTGAAGAACGAAAACGTTGGACATGTTTTTTTATTTATTTCTTATTTAAGCGTGTAGCCGTCGCATTGGAAATGTACGACATTAAATTCGAACGGCGACCTTGTGTTCGTTTTTTGAAAATGATATATTACTGAGAATGTAGCTGCGAGTGTGTTGAAAAACTGAAACATTAAAATCTGAAAATGATTCGTAAATCAATGTACATACATTTTATTGTTAGAGCATTTTTGGTTGCCTTGAAAGAATTTGATATAAATTCGTTAATATACACAGATTCGAATCGATAGATAATATATTAACCAAAAAATAACGAACAATTAAAAAGAAAATAAAATAAATATGAGTTTTAGTCTCATTTACTTCAGTTTTACTATAATATGTATTGTTTATTATGCATTTCTGTATAATATTTGCGGTTTCAATTAACAAGACAGATCATTTTGACACTAAAACACTAAATAAATAAATATAATAAAGAAAAGTATTAAAAAATATATATATACCTGATGCTGGAGACATTGCACTACACAACATAGACGAAATAAATACACAATTTGTTTAAAAAGTTTCATAAAACTCAAAACTTTCAATATATCGATGTTTCACGTTTTTGTAGACGCCATTGAAAACAAATAAATCGACGGTAAAATAATCTTATTTTGAATTATGAATGCTTTGAATATTTCGTTCGATTAATACGCGGGACCTTACAAGCCATGGAATACGCGGGAAAATTTTCTTTGGGAGAACTATTGAACATTTTTCTGGCAAAACTTATTGGTAAATAAAATAACGTTTTTATTTTAGAAGTTGAACAAAATATGGCTTAAAACCTTTTATGGAACAGAAGATTGGTCACTTCACAAAAAAATGTTCGATAAATAAAGGAGAGGAAGTATTTGAGGTTATGTTGCTTTAGCTTGGATTTTTTTCTTGTATTTGAATTTTCCCGCTTAAAACAAAAGTAAGGTTAGGTGTTATGTGAGGTTAGGTTAAAATCGAGCATGTTTAAATGCGGAATTTCAAATAGTGGAGGTAAAATATAAAATAACTATTTTCAATTTATTATTTCAGATTAATCAAGGGAATTATTGTAAGGCAAGTGAACGGTTGACTGAATTTGGCGATGCTTCGAATAATGAAATGAACGTCTGGACAAAAAGTGAAACGGTTCGATATTCGTTTATAGAGTGGTGGTTTGGTGAGCAAAAAGTATTTTTCACGGACGGGTGAACGTGCACACGCGCCTCTGACTCGCGGATGCGGACTGCGCGGGCGGTTCGACTTGCGCACTCCAGCCTCCCACCGACGCCCCCTTCCACGCTCACAATACCCCCACTTCGGGGGTTTTTCAGCATTCGTCTCGTGACATCACGAGCAACCACTGACCGCGGCCATAAAGGATTTAAATTGACGCAGTAGCGTGCACAGTAATCCTACACATTTATTTTTAAAAATGTAATGAAATAAAATAAATAGCCATGAAGCAAAATGGTTTCTATTCACCTAACACGAAATTAAAACGCAATTTGTTGATTGTTTGTTTAACTATTCAACAAAAATCCTCCATTTTTATCAGAAATCGGTCGTAATGATATTCTGAGCTGTGCATAAAATGTGTTATTCTATAAATTTACTATATTTTGACTGGATCTGGAGAATATGTGGTTAAATACAAATAAATATTTAGTTTGAAATAATAAATACAATACGCTAAGTTCTCATAAAAGTATATTTAATTGAAAACTTGAAAATAATTTGCAAATAAAAATGTGTATTAATTAATGTTTTTGTCATTTTTATATTCCAGAAAAGCCAAGGCTATTTTTGGATATCAAATTTATGGAAATTTAAGACCCAGGCCGCATTAGCTTCAAAGTTCTTCGAGTCTCTTTCATCGCTGATGTTTTGGTAATTTGCATTTCTTTACCATCGCTGCAGACGGAAGGACGTGATCGCTACAGAAGTGAGCAATCCTCAGTGAAGCCAGTTCACGGGGACAACATATGCATTAATATGCGTATCATATTATGTATATATCTCCCCATGTACTGTATCCATACATGAAAACTCACATTCGCATACATATCGACTTTGAAAAGGAAAAAGGACGTAACGCACAAATGACAAATTTAACGGGAGATACAAAAAAACGTTTTCTAGTGATCTTGGGCCAAAGGTAATTTATGACATATTCACAACCTTGAAGTGCATGGAGACATAAACTGGTTTTTAATTAACTTTATCTAATATAAATTAAATAAATTCTTCAAAACTAACTTTTTTTAAGTTCTTTTTCCTAATCTCAATTTTCACAGGCGCTTCTTTTTTCAATCTTGAAAACTAACTTTAGATACTTATTCGGAATTTGCAGGTTACATTCTTTTGATAGAACGTGTATCAAGTTGTATACACTGTGATTATCGAAAAAAAACTGTTTTGAAAAAACTGTGGGTTATGTCCTTTTCCTTTCCCACAGTCGATATGTACATATACACATACAATACACAACGAAGTCAACTGGAGAGAATCATTTTCATGATGCTAAGGGTCGTGCATAAACGTTTTATTAATTTTATAAGAAAAATTAAATCTATAGTGGGTTGTCGAGCAGAACTGCTCTCTGTCTAAAACGATTCTTGGGCATTGTCTCGTCATAGTTGTGAAAATAAGAGATCGTTGGATAATAATTTTTGAAAAATTTATCAGCCCCAAATTAGTTGAGGATCTTTACCAGTGATATCCTATACCAGCCTTTGACGTTTTGAATACAAGCCCTTCGGTCCATACTCTTCTTTTTACTCCATATCCGACTTTTCTTTTAAGATCATAATGGTGGAAATGGAATCTGTCAATAATACTTTCTATTTGTACGTACGTACTATGTGTAATATGCTATTTTCTGTTTTTTTATGTCTTCAAGGAGTACGCCAGTGAAAAATATATTATAGAGGCAGGTATTAGATTATGGGTTGTATGTACCTACACAGACAGGTATATACAGGTAAAATGCCGGCACAACAAGAATTTCAAACATGTCTATTCGACTTCTCATTTCCCGCCAATTTTTTTCGTCTAAATTTTGCAAATTCTGCCTGTTCGATAATTTTTTGTTTTGCATAAAATTAGGACTATAACGACGAACATTTTATGTTTACCTGTTTAGCGATAGTATATAATTTATAAGATATATTTTTTAAATTCTCATCAATATCCATTAGTGTTTTTGATTGATTAACTTTATTAGACATTTCTAGAACTCAATTTTTCCTAGTGTAAATAAATATAATATAAATAATAATGAAAAAAGAGAAAGCTTTCAGGTTCACAAAAATCATTAAATATTATCACGTTATCATCATCATCATAACTAAAAATCCGAAGAAACAGCGATGCTAAAATAGTTATAATATAAATGTTAAGTGCTTTTTATAATACATATCGACTGTGGAAAGGAAAAAGGACGTAACCCACAGTTTTTTCAAAACAGCTTTTTATCGATAATCACAATGTATCAAACTTGATACACGTTCTACCAACAGGATGTAAGCTGCAAATGCCGAATTAGTATCTAAAGTTAGCTTTGAAGTTTGAAATAAGATGAGCTTATGAAAATTGAAACTACGATAAAAGACTGAAAAAAAGATTTTTCATAGACAATTTCTTAAGTTAATATTAGATTATGTCAATTAAACACCAGCTTAGAAGTCTCCGTGCATGTCAAGGTTGTGTATATTTAATAATTTGCATAAGGTCCAAAATCATCAAAACACGTTTTTGTGCCTCCTGTAAAATTTGATATGTGTGGGTTACGTCCTTTTTCCTTTCCACAGTCGATATATAACTAAACATTTAACAATTATCATATTATTATATTAGAGCCCTCCAAGTAAATGTCGATTCTATGTATGCTCCGTCGAAGTCAGAGTTACACAACCGCGACCCGTTTGAATTTTTTTTCGGCCCTCAAATATTTTTTGTTAAGATTAAAATATGATTCATATTTTTGTAAATACAGTGTTTTATTTATTGAATAAATTTGAGCAAGCTTTTCGTTTGTTGGAGCAGAATTAATTATTTCATAGAAATAGAATTACCGAAGAATATTTTGATGAGATTTTGCGGCATAATACTATAAACTAATATTAAGTCTCATTCTATAAAAGACTCAAATTTACCAGTACAAAGATCGCATTAAATATTTAGTTATAAATACTATATGTATAAATATTTCACAGTAAAAACATTTTTGAAAATAAGAACATTAAATTTCTTTTTTTGTGTCCCGAACCTTTTATATATTTTTTTAATGCGTCCCACTTGAGGAAAAATGTTGTACGTGCCTAGTCTAAGTTAATACAACATCACGGTGGGTATTAATAAGCAAGTTAAAGATATTGTTGTGTCAAGTATATAATATTTAAAATAAATCTTACATATTGATATAATTTTAACTGATAACTTATTATGGAAATTTTCAGCTAAGTTGCATATATTACTAAAATAATTATGTTTTTTTGTATGGCGCATTGTAAATGATTAAAATTTATTGGAAGCTTTATTTTATAGTTATAAAAATATGTGACCCTTTTTTTAAATCTCCGATACCAACTTTGATAACTTGTGTACAATTTGATAGCAAAATAAAATTTTATAAAAAAATGTGAAATATATTAATTACAATATTATTTTTTTATAGAACACGTCCTAAAATCAATACAATATTTACTTGAATAAGGGAAATAAAATCTATCTTTTCGCACACGGTGCTGATCGAAATTGTGTGTTAACATTGATGTGCATTGGTGCAAACGTGAACAAACCTTGGTATTTATGTGATCTAAAATAAGGTGATTAAAAATCGGTTTTATACGTAGATAGGCTGTTTTATATATCTTTATTTTATGTTGTAAATAATTATTACTTATAGTTAAATATCAACATTCTTATTACTGTAGTACTGGTTCTAAAGTAAAATATTTTAATCGTGTAGTTTTATTAATTACGACGGAAGTTAAAACATTTTTGTTAAATTTTATCAATTCAAATATTGCAATAAAAATAAGTAATTAATTATTTACGATTCTTTTGGTTTCTCGACTTACGATCATTTCCTTTGATATAAAATTACCGCAAAATAGCGTCTGAATTATTTCAAAATACTTGTAAAAAAGGTTTGTATCATATTTTGGTACTGATGAATTATTAGAGTCGAGTCGCTTAGATTGAAGATCATATTGTCATAATTGATAAAAATACATTCTTAAAATAGGGTCTTCAGTAGATAGTTTAAAAAGCATAACAGTTCCTTCATCACTTACAAGATTATGGAAGACTATTTGAAATGCTCAGTTTATATTTACTGTTAATTCTTACTTAGTTTATTAGACTATTTTAAGGGTTTTCGAATTTCAAACATCATTGTTTTTTGATGTGTTAACAATAATTGTGTATTCAGTCATTTTTCCAGGAAGCTTTCACCGTTGATTTCACCTGCTATAGAAAAAAATAGTATAGTCCCTATTGGACCTTACCAAGAAAGAAAGCGATTTATGACTTTTCTGGAGACTTTAAGAAGCTCTAAAAGAAATAAATATTAGCACTATAGACTTTTTGCATATCATTATTATTTAAGTATTTCATCCTCAGGTAAATTCTCAGTAATTTTTGGGCACATTTTCGTTCCTTTAAACTTACCGCAATGGGCATATTTTACAACAGGTAAAGACACTTGACGACTACAGGTATATAGTTCTTGGTGTTTCTTATAAATTGTGGTCATCTCAAAATATGTTAATATCGGTTATATTATTTAAATGGTTGTAAACAAGCATATTGTGGAATTAATCTTTAAGCTTTATTGTAAAGATTTAAAAGAGAAAAATTATAAAGCAGTAGGATAAAATTAAAATTTTCCCAATAAAAATCAACGAAATTTTTAAGTACTAAATTTAAAAAAATATATATCACCTAAAATATAACCGATCTATCTTTCAATTAAATTCGGCGGTAACTTTGTGAAAGTTAATTTTTAATATAAAATTAATGGTGATTCACAAAGAGACGAAACATGTGTCACATTTTGTAACACAATAAGTGGAATGACAAAGTTATCACATTTTATTTTATATTAGAGATTTGCAATTTCTTATTAGGTTGTGGCAGTCATGGGCATCTAATAATCTGTTTAAAAATAAACCTTAATCAAAACAAAAAATAGTTGTACGGATCACAGAGATTTACAATTATTTAACGAATATAGCATATAACATAGCATCTAAACATTCTAAATTGTATTTGCGTTATGTAAAAATCTGCAGCCCGATTAAAGTATCCATATGTAGCCATAAACCGGCTGAATTATTTTAGTAACTAAAACTCTAAGTTTCTTTACCAGCTTCTAAAAAGTTATTAATTAGCTGACTAGTTTTTCTTTTATTATCTATTTTAAGATCGGGCATTTTTTGTATAATCCCAAAATATATTTGTTCAAAACGTTATTTATTTAAATAACAGTCCTGAAAGATTTTCATATATTGAGCTTTTAAGACAATAAGATATTTTGTCTTACCCGATTATGGTTTATTTATACCGATTAACCGTCAGAGATCCATCGTTATTATCAGTCTGACTTACAACCAGTTAATATAAAAAAATAGAATAGTTAAATATTCGTTAGTAGGCCCAAAGAGTGAGTATGGTGACCAACGTTCCCTCTAAGCTGCGCGCGTGCGCGGCCGCGCAGCAGTTGGGAAGCCCCCGCGCACTCATTCCGGGTTGGCGCGCACTACAATACAGTTGCTCAATTAATATTTGATCGTTCCGCGCAGCCTCCACACAGCCTCCGCGCAGCCTTTGAAATTTCCGCGCAGCTAACCCTTCGGCTTAGAGGGAACGTTGATGGTGACTGTTGAGTAATCTTGATCACGCACTCAGTAATTTCATATAAAGATAACCCACGATCATTTTTGAGAAATATTGCATTCTTGGTTGCTTTAACTATTATCGTACATTTAAATATTATTCATTAATAAAATTGTATGTTTTTCTTTACTTGAGAGAAATGCGTAATGATAAGAAGCTCTCTCCGGTTCACATGATGTCTGGGATATCGCCTGAATTTCTAATCGTTTAAAAACAGGGCTGAGGGTCGCGAAAAAGCCTAGACTCTTTACCAATGGATTGACACCAATGTTTTAAATGTAGTTTTAGTAAATATTTTAAAATGCATTATTTTTTGTATTTGAATTTAATTTAAAAACAAGGGGTAAGAGTTGCTCATTTTTTTTCTTCCAGAGACCTGATTAAAACTTTAAAGCCTTAAAAAGGCGTCAACATTTTTTGCACGGCTGTTTTACATGAACATAACCCCTGCTTAAAAGAAGATTTATTGTAGTTAAATTTTAATTTTTCCTTGGGTCTCCAACACATGATATTCTTTTATGCGGCCAACTAGAATAAATTTGTACTATGTAGCGCATGTCTGCATTAAAACTATAACATAATCAAAATGAGAATTTCTTTGTAAATTTGATTTTTTGTCTAATGGTTGAGACATTGTGTGTTGTTGGAATGAAGCATTATCACTGTTTGTGAAATTTTAAGAAAATGCTTTGTTTTGTATAGTATAGATTATAAAATGTAGACTTACGAGTTTCATTTGAAAACAATCTAAGATTTAATTAATTGTATAGTCCCGATATTCACGAATAACAAATTCTCGGAATTACGATCCCTAGGTATGAGTAATTGAAAATGTCAGATTTATCGCCTTCAATCTAAGCGTTAGGCCATTATTTACGCGACGTCTTCGTAACGAACGTCCCTAAGTTTTTTTTTGTCTTCTGGCTAGTAAATGAGACAAAAGGTCTAGGTGTATTTTTGTATAGGGTGAATAGAAAATATTTTTTAAAAAAAGTTTTAAAGATATACAAAAAAACAACTTTTAATTTTTTTTTGTACATTACAAAATAATTAGCGAATGAAATAATAAAATATAACTACATCAAAATTAACATTTTTTTTGTGTAGCGAAAGCCGTCCTGTTTTAAATTCAATTTGTGAAATATGTCTGATAATTTTTGTTTTTATTATCTCCACACAGTTTAACTATATAAGTAGACTGTTGGTTAAATACAGTTTTTTTAAAATAGTCATTCACATTAAAAAACTATTTGAACCATTCTGTATAAAACTGTTTTTTACCTTCCTAATTGTAATCTGAAAATATATTGGTTTTGCAATTTTATAAATTATAAATTCGTAAAAAAAATATCATACTTATTAAATTATTAAGAGCAATAAAATTTCACATCGTAAAGAAAGTATGCAATCACACTAAAAAGTACTATTTGTTTTTTTTTTTTTTTTACTCCAAACATAGGTTAGCGTAAACAACTATTCAAACTGTAAGAATAAAAAAAATACACGAGGTCATCCGAATAGAGAACATATCGACTGTGGAAAGGAAAAAGGACGTAACCCTTAATTTTTGAAAACAGCTTTTTTTCGATAATCACAATGTATACAACTTGACACACATTCTATCAAAAGGATGCAAGCTGCAAATGCCGAATTAGTATCTAAATTTAGCTTTTAAGTTTGAAAAAGATGACCTTGTAAAAAATTAAAACCAAGAAAGACACTGAAATAACGGTTTTTCCGAGACAATTCCATTAATTAATATTAAATTATGTCAATTAAACACCATTTTAGAAGTATCCGTGCACTTCAAGGCTGTGTATAATTCATAATTTGCATATGTCACAAAATCACCAAAACACGTTTTTTGCGCCTCCTGGAAAGTTTGATATGTGTGGGTTACGTCCTTTTTCCTTTCCACTGTCGATATCTGTAGATGGGAGGTAAACTATGTGCTTACTACACAATGTCAAAAATAGCATTTTTTCACTGTAGCTGTTCAAAGCATCTTCGTAATGTTTTTGTAAGAAAAGCATTGTATTCTTTTTACTACATATTTGTATTGTAGACTATTTAACTATAATGTGCTTTTTCAATACTACAGAAAAAAGCGGCGCGAAGAACACTACACTATGTCGATATTTCAATTTGGCGAAAACTGGCATAGTGTAGCTTACGTCCAATCAAGGGTGGGCTCGGAGGGGCTCGCGCGAGCCCCTTGTTAAATTTTACCAAGGCTGGCGAGCCCCTTGTTAATTTAAGATAAAACAATATTCTCCGATTAAATTAGTATATATCTGCAATTTGACTTATATATTATCTACGACAGCTTCAGTATACACAGTAGTTTTTAGCCATTGACATAACCTAATATTTATTAAAGAAATTGTCTCGGAAAAACTTTTATTTCAGTGTTTTTTCTTGGTTTTAATTTTTTACAAGGTCATCTTTTCAAACATAAAAGCTAAATTTAGATATTTATTCGGCATTTTCAGTTTCCCTCCTTTTGATAGAATGTGTGTCAAGTTGTATAAATTGGGATTATCGAAAAAAAGCTGTTTTGGAAAATTGAGGGTTACGTCCTTTTTCCTTTCCACAGTCGATATTATAAGTGTACTACGTAACAATCGATTGCTCATTTAAGTATTGAAAATAATTTCATAGAAGTGATAATAAAATTCACTCCTTTCCCAGAACACCGAGAACTGCTTTGAGATTAAGCGAGCCCCTTATTAACGTATTGGAAGCCCACCACTGCCTCTAATAAACAGATTTATACTCTAGATCTGTTATACAAATGACATATTCAAGAATCGATATTTCTACTATTCAAATTGTTCCGGAACAATTTCCAATGACGTTTTAGTTTCCAGCGTATTAAGAAAAAACGAATTAATGTTATTTTTTTCCTCGGTCTCGTGTTAGTACATATATTTTTTTACAAATTCAATCATGTCGCACATAGATATCTATATTTTAATCCAATGTCTGCCACCAACGTAGAGCATATCTCTTCCCAACTCACCATAAGTTTTTCAGCGAGAACTGATTATTACTCAGTTGCTCGACCTTTCTTTTTTATAAGAGTAGAAATATAAATGATAATTCTAGAACAGGAAAAATGATTGGTTGATCGCTCTAACCACGCCCAGTTATTTTAAGATAAGAAAAGTGAATTTTAGACATCACGATTAAAAAAATGCTTTTCGAATAGAGATTTGAAACCGTAAGATTTTTCACGGAAGTGTATTGTACTTATATTGTAGAAAAAAATATGCAATCTTGTAATAGTGTCAAATGGTATACCTCTCACAGAAGAAAACATTAAAAAAAATGGAGTGAAGAAATATAATATATTTACGTTACATACATTGTTTTATATGGATGCTTTAACGGCAAGCAGAAAACCATAAATATTTCTCAAAGGTAAAAATAAAAATCGTAGCGAACAATAAAGTACACGGTGGGTATATAATCAGAAAGATGTTCAATATGAAAATCTGCGAACCAATTTAATAACCTGGGGATATCATAATGTATATATATGTACATACGAAGTCTTTTCGAAATATTGTTACCAAGCCCTTTCCCCAGCAATCCTTTTAAGATTACGTTCAGAATTACTGTTGCCATGGGCGCTTGCAATGTTATGGAAGAAACGCTTCTCAAATATTTTTAACTGACACAGATACATTTATAATTAAAATAAACTCAGATAATACATCAACATTAAAACACCATACACAGATAAGAGCTCTGAAAACAAAAAACGTAATTTCCATGTTTTGTCGAAAATGAGTTCTACCGTAGAAATGAAAAAGAGACGTAACCCACACGTATCAAATTTTACAGGAGATACAAATACGTTTTTTGATGATTTTGTGTCAAAGTCTAATTATAAAATATACACTACTTTAAAGTGCACGGAGACTGATAAACTGGTTTTTTTTATTGACTTTACCTAATATTAAATATAATATATTTTTAAGAAAAACCTTTCTTCGAGTCTTTTTCCTGATCGAAATTTTCACATACCCTTCTTTTTTCAATCTTTAGAGATAAATTTAGATACTAATTCGGCATTTTCAGTTTACATCTCTTTGATAGAAGGTGTATCAAGATGTATAATAAGCATTGCGACTATCGAAAAAAGCTGTTTTGAAAAAACTGTGGGTTACGTCCTTTTTCCATTCCACAGTTGATATGTAATCGTGTAGAGCTGGCAATTCCGCATGCAGTAGTATTTTTGTAAGACTCTTCTAACCTATAAATTCTTTAGTTAAAATCGAATTTCTTAAAAAGGGCAGTATACATAGTAACTATGAACAGAACTGTTCATTGTTGTATAGCAAACATAGCAGATATTAAACTAATTACATTATAATATTAAAATAATACTCATAAGATTATTCCATCTTTAGACGTTATACATATAAAACAAAAAATACGTTTTAATTGATTTGCGATAATAAAGGATTATGAAAACTGCCATATATGTATATATAGCATGCTTCATATATACCATATTAATCTTTCCTAAAATGGCTTCATTTTTATTATAATTTTAATAAAAATATGTATGTATAGCTGACCTGATTTTTCTAATTTTATTTCCGGCTTCTACGTTTTTTTAAAAAATTTATATTGTAGTTTTATTATCATTCAAATTTTGTATATTACCATACGTAAAATTTCCGAAAACTCAAGTCAAGCTGAAGTTCATCCGTGCACTTCAATTAAAATTGTATTTTGTATTGAATTTTATTTTCCACAAACACGTCAGAATTAATTTGGGAAATAAAATAAATAACGCTATAACTGATTTTGTTGATTTTTATTTTTCATTTAGAATCCACCATAATGTACTTTTTCACTCTTCATATTTATTCTGTTTTATAACCTAAAATTACATTAATAAATGTTATTATAGTATGTACTGAGCTTGTTGAAGCGTGACATTTTTAGAAGTTACGAAGAAAATTCACTGCAGCTATTTTTTTTTTGTAGTTATGATTTCCAGCTAACATTTAGATTAAAGAGTAAATAAAAAATAAATGGTGTCTTATTTTGAGGAGTACTGCGATGGGAGAAGCCGGTTCTGTTTCATTGTGCAAATGCAGGAGAAAGAATCGAGGGAGTGTTGGAGTGGAGTCGGCTGCTAGCGAGGAGGAAAAACGAAGAGCAAAGGTAAAAAATGCGGCTCCGCTCTTGGCTTTGGCCGGAGTACCTACTACAAGACACGGGACACGAGTAGGAGCGAAACTTGTGGGCGAAAGATGCTGAGGATCAAGGATTTATTTATAGAATCAAGGCTGCGGTAGGATGACCAAAAACTCCTCCAACAAGCTTTAACGCATTTTATTTGAAGTTGATTCGTTTTAGTTTATTCAAATAAATTAAAATTAAACGATGAATAACTTCAATTAATTTCAACATAACTAGTGTTGAGTATACATTTTTGTGTGTCAGTCTCAAACATATAAACAATGTATTGTAAAAATAAAAGCTACCAGGCCATGGATGTACGTGAATCAATTTTTTTTATATCTTTAAATAACATAAATATGTATGTTAAAACTAGCTTTCCCGTTTAATATGTTTCGGTCTAGCGAACATGGATTTTAGTCAAGCGATATTATAATGATTGTCATAACAATAATTTAAGTGTCTTACATACAGAACCAATAATTAGGAGTGAAGTTAATACTACCAAGTAAATTATTAGGGCCCTTGAGAGGTGAAGTGAGTAAACTATTATAGTAAAATGGTTAAAAAAAAATCTTGGCCTATAAGTCTTTATTTGGTTGCATATTTTTATCTGAGGGAGAAAACACTATAGCAATGTGTATTAACTGAGGTTACTTCACTTTTGGTATACTATAAGTATATAGTATATAGTAGAATATTAGTCGCCCGCTGTGGTCTAGTTGGTTAAAGCTTGCTTTACCGACCAGGTGGGTCTACGTTCGATTCCCGGTAAGGTCAATGTCAAAATTGGATTTTTTTCAATTTTAATTTGAGATCTAAGACATGGGTGTTTGTGAAGTCAATTCTCCTTGAGTTTATCTCATGTGACTTTTAAAAATTCTCATCGAGTATATCTCGTATGATCTTTCAACTTAAAAGTATTTGACGCATTGGCGTAAGCTGTAATGTCAAATATTTTTTTTTTTTTTTTTAATTAAAACGCATCTAGCTTATTTCTTTTTCTAAGATACTACTTGACTCACTCGCCTATTTAATATGAAATTCATCTGATACGCCTTAACCATTAAATCTAAATTATATCATTTTGAAGTAATATTATATATTTTAAAAACAATCCATAACTATTGGTTAGTTAAGTCGAGATGATTCTTAGTAACGTAATAACCATAAAACAAATCTTTTATGTGCGTGACTGTAAAAATCAGTAGTTAATATTTGCTAAAAAATGCTGAATTAAAGTACGAACTGTAAATCTGTTTTTGCGTTTTTTTAATGGTATAACAATATTAAAAATGTATGTGCAGTTTTCTTGGTTAACATTATTTTTTTCTTTAATAAAAATGTAAAATAAAAATCGATGGCCACCCTAGTTAATAGACTATTCGTTACTCTATCATTCACGATGATTTAACACTTATAGTTGAGATATTATTGTAAAATGTTCGATATGATAATCGTTATATTTTTCTAACCTCTGAATCAACGAGCTGTTGACCAGTGGCTTCGATGGTGTAACACTCCGAGTTTCCCCTCAGATTATACGCCACAAAAATACGAGCCCCTGTCTGAGAATTTTAACTCCTCTCTTTTTAAGACCCATGATTTTTACGACGTTAAAAAATGCGTGAATGTGATTTTAAGCGAGTTGGCAGTAAAAGTATCAGAATTTAAAAAAAAGCGTAAAAATACAATTTATATTGCGATATTATATGAAGAATTATTGACATGCTATATTAGCGGGATTCAACCGACAACAGTGTTAAAACCAGGGCTGTGGAGTCGTGTAAAAAAAGTTTCATTTTAACTTATATATATATGTATGTATTCCATCAGATTATCTTTAGTCAGCCAAGCATTGAATGTCAAAACTTTAGCCTATTTTTTTTGAATACACATCATTAAAAACATTTTTCAAAACAATTTCGAGCCGTTCATTGTTCACAACTCCGACTCCGGCCAAAATACCGCGACTCCAACCCCGAATTCACAGCCCTGGTTAAAACGATGCTATTAGTAGTTTTAATACCATCCATTGTTGTAAAATATGTACATACATTCAAATGATAAATACTCACCAAACTTTCTTTTGCACGTTTCACTAAAAATAATGAATTATTTGTTCTAACGTGATTCACAGAAGCGGTTAACGGATTTCCTAATAACAAAGATACATTAATAACAAACAAAAAGCTTCATTAGATTCTAAAACATTAGTCGTGTGAAGGCAGTTCTAGTGATTAAACCGATTGATGTCCAGTCCCTCATAAAAGCCCCCGTATATAATAAAGTAGCAATTCATAGTAATTTATTTTCACATTTTAACAAAAAAAAAATAACTGCATATAAATCAGCAAAGAAACATACTTAAAAGCCCTTAAAAAAATTACACATTTTGGCTGAAAAAATCAAAATAAGAGAGGTTAAGAAACTAAATAACAAGCAATTTACAGTTGTAAAAAAAACTTCTGTTAAAATACCTCCAACAGTATACCATATGCTTCACATTGAGAACGGAAATGGTTTAGAAAAATCTTTAGTAAAAGGCTTGACAAGAAGTGAGTTCCGAGACCCTTTTTTTATTTTTTAAAAGCTGTGTATCTATATTTCAATATGGTATGTGGCTCTGAGTGAATTGTATTTATCTATTTTAGAAACGTTTTCATCCAAAATGTATCTTTATAGCATTCTTTTATGTATATATTGTAGATACATATGTTAAAAATAGACAAATGATTTTTTCCAGAGGAAATTTATGTATCAAAATAATAAAGAAACGATGGAAAATAAAAGTTTAAATTATCACAAACTTATTCAGTCAAATTTGATTCCCCCAGCACAGCATGTAAATAATATTAATTATAGCTTTTTTCCTCTATAAACTTCCTGCTCGCTTGTAGCAAGGTATTGATTACTTACAGAAGTCTCAGAATGACGTTTTTTATCACAATATACAATGTGTTCGTTTTAAATCACTTAGTACTAACTTACATGGAAAAGCTTGAAAGAGATTCCACGCCATTCAGGCAGGATTGAGCTTTTTTGTCAGCAGCAGCTCGTCATTTACTATTAAGAGCATTGTGAATAAATTGTGCACATCATTGAAGTTGAGAGCTTTTATGCGGATTTATTTTTTGTACTGCCACCTTGAAGTAGTATTTTAATTCGATTTTGTAAAATATGTATGATAACTGCTTTGCTATGAATCTTATAGTTTTTAATAATTATGAGTGAGTGAGTTTAAATTTTTAGAAATTGAAATGGTATTAAAGTGTCGCTCACCGTTTTTTTTTTTGGATATCGAATTTATGAAGCTCTAAGTACAAAGGAACCCCCAATTACACTACCCCGAATTACGCGTTGGCTTGAAATATTAGCCCCAAATCCCCCAATTGCACTCTCGCATTCCACTGTCGTTGCTACGAGACGGTCGCTGTACGACGCATACAGTCATATGATGGCGTTATACGTATAGCCGGGCGACTGTATATGTGTTGGATTTTATACTTAATAACTAAATATTTAGTCCATTTTTTTTGCGAAACTAAGGGAAATCTTCGTTTTGCATTTTTTTGCGGAAAAAAACCAAATCCCTAATTTTGTATGAGATTCAATCCCCCAATTACACTACCTCGAATTACACGGTCCCGAATTTAGTGTAAATGGGGATTTTACTGTTCTAGGGTGCATTGGCATCAGAGTTATTCGAGTCTCCTTCATCGCCAATTTTTTGGTAGATTGTATTCCTTTACCATCGTTGCCGTCGGAAGAGCGCGATCGCTACAGAGGTGAGAAATCCTTAGTAAAGCCAGTTCACAGGGACTTCATAACGATACATTCAAAAATTACATTATGATGATACGCTTCATAGCCAAGATAGTGATCGATATTAATTTTGATTAACCAATTTAACATTTGTTCTTGATAACTTCAAAATACTATTTTTTCTCACAGTGTTTTACTATTTGACGTCATGACACTGGCTGTAAAACAGTCATCACATTGAAGACGTGACCGACCCTTTTAGCGTTTGGGAAAAAGACTTCGTTTATACATACTAATAATTCATGAGAACATATTATTATATGTACTAATAATGTCTCATTATCAATTCAACCAGGGGTAAACCAGGAAGGAGCCCGAAGGGACTCGCGCGAGCCTGTTGTTGAATATTGGTTGAGCAGGCAAGCCCCTTGTTAAATTAAGTAAATCATTATTATCTGATCAAGTCAGTACAAAACTGCAATTTCTATGAATGGTTTAATTGTATCATGTCAAATCATGAGACTCTATTGCCCTTTCAAGTTTTTTGTAGAATATATTTATCTCGGATAAATTATACAAGAGAATTAACCGTGTTTTTGTCTTTTGTCTAAAAATGCTTAAAAAAAGTGATGTTTTATATTAATTTATATTGCGTTCACGAATGAGAAGCAAACTTTAAATTTAGCATATTGTGTCATGCTTAATGTGATTAAAATCAACTTCAACTGTCAATTATTGGTGTACTGCAGATATGCAATATTGAGTGCCCACCGTTTAATCCAACCGTCACAAGTTAGGAAAATAATAATCACTTGCTATGAAAGATTTTTATTTGATATTTATAGTTGAAATTGTAAGCTAGAAGTGAACATTTAAATAAATGAATGACTCATATTTTAAAATTATAAACATGTTTACCGTAAATGCATTTTCCCAACTGCTGTGTGTCATTTTATGAACTGTCTTTCCATCACTTATTTTTAACACGTAGCACAAAATTTATTGAGTTGATATTATACAAACTGTTTGATTCTAATTCATAAGGTTGCGTTATTTGTGAAAAATTCTTACATCGCAGTCAAATTAATCGTAAATTTATGATAATTAGTTAAATATATTATTGAACAGTCTCTAGTTTTTTTAATGTGTTGTAATATACTGCGTTCAAAAACTGACGAACACATTTAAATGTATTTATTTTTGATAAAACTGTAATACAATTTAATACAGAATTGCAATATCGCTGTTTTACCAAAACCGTATTTTTTTAATACCGAAATATCGGTTTTGAAAATGAAAAAATCTACACGACATTAATAATTAATCGTAATCGAAATTTAAATGTATAAAAAAAAATACATATTTGAATAAAATTGTTCGCAATATAATAAAATATAATAACTCAGCTAAGAGTGTTATCGATATTGACAGGCTTCAGAATTGATGAGTCTTTCAATGAAGTATTATGATTTAAAAAAAACTCTACACAATTTGTAAAAAAGACATATCGTGAAATCAATGAAATATCGATATTGATTTACTCTTTCAAATCCCAACATATTTGTGGTTTATTTTAAAGTTTTGGCGATATTCGAATGTCAGCAGTTAATGTGGAATAAAGAAATACCGGTATTGATGTATTCATCTCATATTGAAATCATTAAGAACATCTTTGATATATTGACTTTTGGATCGATGAATTATGATGGAAAAATTCCGGCCAATTGTGGCAATAATTAAAAACGTTCTGTGATTTTACTTCCTACTTTTATTAACCTTCTGAAACTATGTGCCTTTAAAGTGAACAGTTTTCTGTCTATTTTTATTTCTCAAATACATAGAGAATAACTCTATATCTATTTCCTGCGCGTATTCTAGTTAAGTACACCACTATGAGGTAGCTATGAGGAATTCAATTAAGAAAAACGTCTTAAGAGTTATAAACTATTATTACTTCAACTTTCCTAGTTTTTCACTGAACTTCGAGAGTAACTTCTGTCAGAAGGTTGCGAGCAAAATCTTGTCTTTATTTCTTCTAAGAGCATTCATTATTTTAGTACAATTGTATGTTTAATTTTAAAGTCACAGCTCATCAGCAATGTTCTGTGAAAGACAATAACTTTAGTTCATAACTTTTTACAAGTGAAAATCGAAATAAACGAAACGGTAGTGTTTTTTGGGTTAGGTGTATTTAATTTGATATTATACATGTTATATTTGATCGAACAATGACTGACTTGGACATATTACGCATGCTTAAAAAGAAGTTTGTCACATAAAACCGAGTGATGAAATAATACTGGTTGACCTCTCTTTGGTAACTCGAATTAAAGTTACGCAATCGATTTGAGTGAAAAAATATAAATACAAAAACAAACAAGATTGCTATCGTCATGACACCTTTGCTTTGGACAAATAAATGTGATAAACATTACAGCTTATATTTAATAAAACATAGTTTTTCGTTATTACTGTAGAAACAACCTTTAATTTTTCTAAACATATTATAAGATTCTGGTTTCCGCGGTCTAATGAAAAAAGCTTTACCCCAACCACCAGGTGGTTCTGGATTGAAATATTTTCAAGGAACGTATCAAATTTAATTTAAAATTTCGAGTGAAGGTGCTTGATGGAGATTGAATGTTAATTTAGAATTATTTTCATTTTGTACACCCGAAATGAGATCAGTTCGAGTGCATTCGCGTACTGATTAGTACCGGAAGATGCCGAGAAGCGAAGCCCGGGTCGTGTTAGACCAAGAATTTTATGGAAGTGTACAAAATGAAAATAATTCTAAAGTATCAAATTTAGATTTTTTAAATATTATAATCAGTGATCTTGGACATCATTTGGTCACTTTTTCTTGAATGTATGTATGTTCGAGTAAATTTTTGAAAATTAATTAGAAAAATATTTAGTGCATTGGAAGAATCAGTGATGATCCTTATGCAGTGGTGTAGTCATCTCCTAATAGATCCATGTAATGCATAAAGGCTTAGCGACAAATTACTTCATACTTAATATTATAAATTGCGCGGAGTATTGTGTGACATTTGCATGAAGGCTCCGAATTTCTAGCTACGCCACTGTTCTCATGAAGGATTTAATCAAAATATTTTTAATGAGAAATGAGTGTGTGTAAGGTCATTCAATTAATATTTACAGAAAAGGTAAAAAAACGGAATGGGGTGAAAGGTCTAAAAGGTAGCCTCTATCTCTGTCAAACTTAGTCATTTATCTCAGATACTAACATAATGAAAAAGGTTTTTAGGATTTAAAAATAATCGCCAAAATGTAGCATAGTCAAAGTGTACCGTCAGTAATTATTGATAGAAAGAGAAGATACTATGTTGATAATATTTTTTTGAATTTATATCCACTATTAAGACTGTGAGAGAAAAACGAAATGTTTTTCATGTCTTTATAGAATTATAAAATAAATTGCTGATGCAAAGTAAAATAACGATGTTTTCAAATATCATTCAAAGTTTAAATGAATTATATTAAAAAGAATAATACACTGATTTTAGCAGTCATTTGAGACAGAAGCGTAACTAAAAACCTTTGCCCATATGTAAAACTTATCAAGGGTCCTTATGCGTCGCAAAGGCTTCGTTTTATGGTGGTTACACCAATAATTTGAGAGCTTAAAAATCAGACGAATTTTTAATTGAGTCAACGGGTCATGATCATATAAAAGAGTTGTGCAATAAGTTTTATTAAATTAACAGACTATCTTTTATTTAGAAATAAGTAAGGTAATATCAGACGATTTTAAAATGATAAGTTGGGATTATTGATCCTAGGTTTTAGTTAAAGAGGTTATAGAAAAAATAACAATTTTAAATATTCTTTTAAGGTAACGTATTATTTTTTAAATACATAATATAAATAAATAAGAATCATTAAAGCGTAATTTAGTCAAAAGGGCATGGCACGCGTATGTACGTACGTATACATGATTATTATGCCATATTTCTTGATTCTGCCTTAAGCGTAAATACAATAAATGTGTATTACATCGTATTTTGGAAATGTAATAACCATTAATAATGTCACCGCATAAGGAGCAATGAATACATGTATAATTTTTTCGTCTCAGGGCATATTAAAACTTGAGGCGTTGATTCTAAGTAGGATCAAAATAAACACTTTATTGTATCCACAGTCGTCGCCATATATGGAGAAAGCGCGTAAGAAAATAATCATTTTTGATTGCGTGTCAAATCGCTCAGATAACTTTAGGAGTGGCTGAATAAACCGGTTGGTGCACTGCAGTTGACCAAATGAAGTAAAAAATAGTTTGAGAAAATTACTAGTTTTACACCGTATCCGGTGCCTAACTAGCGTATATAAATAATGCACAATAAAATAATTTAGCAATACGTGTTTTTACAGATGTGCTTGAGTCGAAATTTAATTTATTATTATGATTACTTCATTCTTTTTTTAACAATGACCGCTACAAATTTGTATCATATGGATACCAAAAAATCTTATCTCAACATAAGTTTGAAACTATAAATGGTAGAGATGCAATTGTTCAACTTATTTTTTTTAAATATTTTTATCCATGTCCGCTCTCAATGCGTAGCATATGGCTCCTAATGGACCTATCCATAGCAGTCTTAAGTTTCAAGCAGTGTCGTAGAAAAAACAGCAAAAAAGACCGGGCCGTTAAATCCCAGCCGCTCCTAACAAATTGTATGGCGGTTATACGTAGATCAACTCTAAATTCCAATTTATGAGCTTATTTTTCGTTGAATATAACATGTATGTTTGAAAGATTTCTTGTATGGATATTCTGTGATTCTTTGGAGTTATTAATTTACAATTTACGATACATTGGAAGGGTCATATATGCAAATTAAGTAATGATTGTAAGAAATATAGCGAATGGCAAGAAATGCGATGTGTGGTAAAACAAATAAAATTAACTTCCCACTATTAAATATCACAGTTATATAAAATATTGATTATAAATAACATAAAACAACAGTAACAAGCGGAATCCATATTATATTATATACGATTTTGACGCCTATTGTGATATTATGAAATAAATGCTGCGTCTTATCATATAACAATGGCAATATACCAAGTAAATGATGATTTAATCAATATTAATATTTAAAAAAGAATGAAGTTAAATGTGCTACCCTAGTTTGACTTACTGATTTTTGATTACTGATATGACTTGAGAAATCCTATGGAAAGATTGAGTAACGAACCAGTGTGCACAAATAAATTTTTAGATTAATTATTAATTGATTAAAATCCCAATAATGACGTTGATTTTTTTAATGAACTATCCAACCTCATATTCTATATTGAAATATTGTAAAAAAATAATTTTAATAAAATGATTTGCCTTCTTTGATTGCTTTTGTTCTCCGAGATTTTTCTTCAAAAACCTTAGAAAATGTGATTTTTTCTTATTTTGAAAAATATGTAATTGAAAAGATATATAATTACAATATAAATATGTATTTCCTACAATATATCAGAAACAAATGGCTTCATAATGATGTGATATTACTTTGAAAATTATGACGCCGGCCCGCTTATCTGAAAAAAGTACCTGTTTTCAGCTCCATAGCATGGCTTTCACTATAGGGGGCTTTGACCTATCTCAATAGAAGTTATTCTACGAAAACTATTTTTTAATCAGTCGCTCAACCTCTCTTTTCCAAAGATAAAAGTATAAGACTAGGATAGGACTAGAATAGTCCAGTATTGAAGAATCATCACAAACACCCATGCTTTCGAACAGAAATCGATAAATCAATCGAAAAAAATCTGTTCGTACTGGAACTTGAACCCGTGAGGTATAAAAAAGGGACAGATATGCAAACTAGGCTAGAAATTAATTAGTTGTTTCATTTAATATTTAAAAAATTGTCACCGGGCTAGTTCTCCTTTTTGGCCAGATAGCTAGTACTGTGTACATATACATTTACCTTACAATGCTGGACGATCCTTTGAAATTCGATGTACGTGGCCCAAATAGCAGAATATTAAAATTTTATAACGTCACATGTTTACTCCATCCCCCTAGAGCGGATGAAGATAATTAATGTAAAAATATTTATTCGTGTATATTTCTTTTTCTTTACGAGCGCACAAATTATTCTCACAATTTTCTTCTTTAAATAATATTTCTATTCAGCTTTCAAAGACCACACATCTTTGAGGCGTAGAGTTAGAAATTATAAGATAGTTTGAATCAAAATAATAAATGACTTTATTTCTTAGAAACTGTGAAGATCAGTGTATAAAGCTTCACAATTTACTTAGAATGTGTAAGGTATCTCAATGTTTATGGAAATTAATTTTCCAAAAACTAAATGTAGATATACTCAAACGATTAGTTGGCAATTGCGGTCATTCAGGGCCATGGTTAACTGCACGAGCGTTCTCAAGCTAGATTTTTCTTTCCATCAAGACACATTTATGACCAGCCTGGCTTCATTTTTAATCTTTTAAGTCCATCTTTCGCAAGAGTGCCTGATAATCTTCAACTATATGGAGAGCTATGGGAACCACTTATCTCACAACTTAACCTATCCATCTACGTTTTTATACACCGACCTTGTGAATAAAGTAAAGTTATGATATTCAATATGAGGTTTTATACCGCCTTTCTGTATCGCTAGTTCTCGAAAATACTTACAATGCAGTCTGAATAAATAGTGTTATAAAAACAATATCAATAACTTATCTATTCGACTATGTTGTTCTTATTTACTAAAAAACAATTTCCTACTGTTAACATTAGAATTTTTCTATAATGCAAACCTACATCATAATGCCTGCATCTACATAAATTATATTAACACTAAGACCAGAGTAAATTTACGTAGGATAATAGAATTTATTACCTAAATAAAATATTATGTATCAGATTGTCTCCGAAAGTAATAAAACAGTGTGAAAATTAATATATTTAATGGAATAACTCATGAGATAAAAGATCTTAGATGTTTAAATCCGAAGCAATGATTTAGCGCCTTTACAGTAAAATATAAATCATTTGTATGTGTAACTACTATAATACGCCTCTAATAAAAGCTCTTTTGTACAAAGCTTTAATGGATTTTTTTTAAATAATGGCTTTTTATTACGTATCTTTTCAAATATAATAATAAACCACGCGTATTGTAAATTATATGTTTAGAAAACTGGTGTGGTCTCGTGAAAATATTAGTTATTAATTAGGGTCAGTATTTAGTTCAATTAATTTTTCAGTAAAACAAATAATTCGGTATTTAGTTCCACAAGTGTTATAAAATATTTAGACACGTGATTCCGAAATAGCTATGAAATATGTTATAAAACATAATATTAAGTTGAAGTAATATATTTTTTATAATGTAGTTCAAATGCCAATTCAATCAAATTCAAGAAGTTTTATTAATATTCAATATTCAATGATAAGTTGTATGTTATCAGTGATTAAATTAAACGTTCAATAATGAAATGCACAGCACGAATTGGACGATATTTTGATGTTAGTCAATCGGTTTGATTTCTTTTCTAGAAAGGCAACCATACAACATGAAATTGCAAAGACATTCTTATTTGTTCTAAAATAAAAGCTCTTGGGTTTCAATAATCGATTGATGAATCAGAAATATGTAAGCGCTCAGTATCATTTGCAAGACACCAATGACATTTTATTAGAAATATTTAATACCGTATGTACATACTTTAAAATGATTTTAATATTTTAAAATTGATGTTTAACTTCTTGTCTACCTGTGAAGTGTCACAATGGTGTTATTTTATTATATATCCATTGATACACTTGCATACTATTGGTGATACTTTTTTCATAAGTCTGCCCATGCCGTCAGTAGTTTTCAATCCACATATTATTTAGATATTATTCCTTAAAAATCAATTTTTACCCTATCGTTAATTATTTGAAGAATAAGTGAAGCAATGATGATTTTGAAGAAGGGACAACTATTGTCGACAACTTTAAGTTAATACGATAATATATAACATTATAAATTTGTCAACTTGTTACAAAACACCTAATTATTATGTTGGAAGCTTTTTAATTGATTGACATGTTAGTAATATTATTATACTATTATATTTCTCTATTTGTCAACTGTAAACGATAAATGGTGCAGAAGGGTGGAGTTCCATTCGATTTTAAGAAAATTAATAAAGGATTATATTTTGAAAATTTATAATAAAATTTGTGCTTGATAGAATATAAAATATTGATTCAAATATGACTTTAATGGTTACACGATTCATGGGATGTTAATCTCAAATATTTACAATTTACAAAAGACAGAATTACAATTTTGGCCCGCAGTTTTAATCTTCGTCACCATTAAATTATTGTGGTTTATATAATATGTGTATAAAATACATTATTAGTGTACAGTTACTAGATTTAATAAAGAATTATCAAGCTGCAAGAATCTTTATGTAATAATAATGGGATACAAAACATATATGTATCAAACATGCATAATATGCTATTTTTTGAAAATTCATGTTTATATAATTCAGAACTTCGACTGAAATTGCTAGATAGACTTTTAATGAAATTTTAATTATTTTGATTTTGTACTCTTTCAAAACTTTTGTCGATAACGACCCGGGTTTTGCCTTTCGGCATCTTCAGGTTTTTTCAAGTGCACGAATGTACTTGAACTATACTCTCAAACGCTTACTATTTCATCTGTGTTACTCAAAATAACGATCAATAAAAAAGTATTAACCAGTTCTCATAAGTATACAACAATCTCATAAATTTGTTTATAAAAAAAACCTAATATATTTGTAATACGATGTAACAGGTATTCGATAGCTTAAATTTGAATCGTTCAAATTATGTACATTCACTAACGACTCGGGTTTCGCCTGAAGATACCGAAAGGCGAAACCCGGGTCGTTAGTGACAAAATCTGTGTGAATGTACATACTTTGAACGATTCGAATTTAATATTGAAATTTCACCAAGCACCTTCTGTCGAAATCTTAAATTATTCGATAACTGTTTATGGACGCGAACAAAACTGCTCTATGACCAAAGTTTATTGTCAATTTAAATCATTTAAAAAAAAATTAAACACAGTTTTTTGTTCTTACTTCATATCTATTTAATATGACCAAGATAGGTTTCGCTCATGACAAACTTTTCAACTGAGAACTTATGAATATAAGGCCTCTCCAGTCTCCACGAAGTATTGACAGTGAATAACTTTAAAATTTCACCGTGTATGTTTCTCATTATATCTATATAAAAATAGTGTAAATAAATTATCAAGAATAAGTTTTTATAATAAAAAAATTACCTATGATAAAGAAGTCATCTTTTGCGTTAAATTTACTTCAGAAGAGATACTTTTCTCAAGTATACTACCATAGTTTAACTAATAAAGGTAATCAAAAATATTTATTAAAAGTTATCCAAAGTTTATCATCCCTGACATCAGGTGTACGTAACAAAAGCCTTCAGCCAGTGTGGAATGTTCCAGCTGAAGAAGACGGGAAAAACATGATAAAGGTTGGGGAGAGGTTTGTACAGGGTGAGCAGAATGTTTTAGAATTTTAAATCTCATTATTATACTGATGGCAAAGCACGATTTCATTAGATTAAACAAAAATCGACAGGATTTTAGTTTAATAAGTTTCGATAAGCCTAATTGAATGTGAAGTTTAATAATTTGATTGGTTGAAAATAATTTGAAGCTATAATTATTTTTATTTTTTTATCGATTACTTATTCACACTTTTGATGAAATTATTGAATTTAGACGTAAATTATTAAAAGGCGTTCAATTGGTAGATATATAAACCTACATATTTAAATAGTCGAACTGAAGTTACGTCATATTATTTTGGTTTATGACACATACCAATTTATGCAATTACGACTTATGGTTGCACAATTATGCGTACTTTGGATTCATTATAAATCGGTAACTTTTGGTTTAATATATATCTTTTATATATATACTTTCGGAATAACATTTGTAATATTAAGACACATTTATATGCAGCACTTAACACTGCAATATCGGCTTAATTCGTCTTCAAAATTTTATATGAAAACATGTGTTTGGTACAAAACGACGTATTTCCAACAGTGTTTTGTTTTTTTTTAACATAAAAATAAGTCTTTCCAAAAAATCACTTCTCATAATATATGTATAATGGCTTACATTTAAGAGTAATTAAACCGCTAATATTACAATTTCTTCCAACCCAACTTTTTTCCAATCATAAAAAAAACAAAGCAATAAATGAATTTTCTATTTTCATTCATCAAAATGAAAAGAAGAGCGAATAATTATCAACCAGTTATCGTGAAACAACTTTTGCTTAAATGGTTCGTTATGAATCGATTTGCTACAAATTGAAAGTGAACATGGTAAATATTGCTCAAAAAATACAATATTCATGTACTACTCTGACTTTTTTTTTAAAATATCAGAACCAGTTTTGCTCATGACGATCATCATCAACTGATTTTTAAATAAAAGTGGAATTAGTACAAATGAATATTGTATTTTTAAAAAAATATAATGCCTCTCCACCAAATATTGACAGTAAACACTCTAAAAGTATATATTACTGTCTGTCAAACGATGTAAAACAAATAGTTAAATGTTATTTTTTAATAAAAACTGACAAGCTAAAGATAATGAACTTCAGATGATGATTCACGATTTGATTTTTTTTAATAGAAAAAAAGACTGTTAAGTAAGGACACAATTTATAATTCAACCGTTACATAAATCTTGTGAAATGTACCAATTTGTACAACAGATAAAACATTAAAAAATATTTTACACCTACATTTTATTGATCATCATTTTGTATGAGTAATATTGAAATTATTAAGTAATCACAAAACATATCGCAATACTTACAATATTATTTACATTACTTACACCTTAAGTGCTCACTGTGATTTGATGTAAAAAACTAGCGGCTATTGAACTTTTCATTTTCATTTAAGGCGAAATTCAACAATTATCACTCGAAAAAACTATTTCAGTCATTTTGCGCAATCACGCAATTAAGTAAACACCACTTTTTTTGAGTAAACTTAGGTATGACACAAGCGTGATTGACGAACCAATCATTGAAAACTGCGATTATGCGAAATAGATTTTTTGAACTAAGGCAGATAACAATTTCACACTATGAGAAAAAACGATTTATTTTTTGTAATTGTTTACTATAACATCAAAGACTGCTTGTTTTTTTTTTTATTTTTTTCCACGTGCAGATATTCATCAAGATATTGCTCAATAATGCAAGATAAAACAATGCTGCTCAAGACGTGCGACCAGTATTTTTAGATTGTATTTGGGTCACAAAAGAAGTTTAATTAATGTTATTAATACAATATGGACTGAAGGAATACTGCGATAGGAATATTGCGCACCAATTTTTTTCGACAAAACCAGAAAAAAGATGTAAGATAAAACTATTACATATCCATGATACAGATACACATGATACAGTAAAAATATTAATGTAAGTGAACGGGTAATACCAGTTCCAGGCATGAATCTTAGTCTAAAAGAGATATGATCGTTACTATCGTTTTACACTGCATGAGTATACAATAGTATGGTTAATATAAAATATAAAATAACTTGGATTATTCCACGTATTATGCTACAGACTGTGACACGTGTTTCGCCTCTTTCAGAGACATCCTAAGACATACTACTTTCACAAATGCTTGCTTAAGTACAAATGATTTTAATTTTACTATTCTGATATATTATAATAAAAATGGGGGGCAAGGAGGGGATGATAGAAAAACAGACAAACAATAATGGTAATACAAATTACCATCCTTATCCATCGAAAGTAATAGTATGGTTATTAATTATTATTAGACATATATAGAAAAACAAAAGGATGTAACTTACACAGAAAAAAATGCAGATGGCAAAAGCAAACGTTTTTTGATGATTTTGGGCAAAATATCAGATATACACAACTAACAAGTTGGTGTTTTATTTACTCAATCTTATATTAATTCAATAAATTGTTGAAGGAAAACATTTTCATTGGTCCATTTTCATGGTCACAATTTTTAAATAGCATTATTTTTTGAAACCTAAAAGCTTAATTTAGATACGAATTCTTTAGCATTTGGAGCTTACATTCATTTGATAGAACGTGAATTAAATTGCATACATTATAATTATCGAACAAAACTATTTTGAAATAAATAAAATAGTTACGTCCTTTTGCTTTTCTTCAGTCGATATATTATAATATAGTTATTTCTCTGTAAGTTTATAATCTGGGAAGCTTTATAATTGTGTAGGATTCCGCTTACTCACCCTGTAGATAGGAGAGCCAGGAATGGCGGGGGTGCGCAGGTATGGTAGCTACAGGTAGAGCGTCCAAACGTTACGATGGCAAGTTCGAATCTCGGCGGGTCCAGCACAGAGCCGCACCAGTAACATTTTAATTTAATGCAAATGTTCCTCATATTCAAAAATATACCCGACTCAGGCTCAATCCCAGAGTTTTATCACAAACATTGATTTTTTCAGAATATTTTCTGCATTAAAAAAGCATCATAGATTTTCCGATGGTATGTGTAAAAAAATTAAATGAAATTGAAAAAGGTACACTCGCAGTGGTCAGCAAAAGTAGTATCGCTACCTAGAAAGAACATGCAGAATATGCAGTAATCAATTAATAATATTGTATTGATTCGAATAGTTGCCTATACATATTTGAATTTATTTTAAGTGGCACTTTTCTGCGATTACAATTTATTTTATGAGCAAGTCATGGGCCTCTATTCTCAGGTAAATAATTTAAAATTAAAAGTCAATATACATATGTGATATAGTCAGAAAAATATAGTTTGATAGTGTCTGAAAATGATGCTCAAAAATTACAAAACGTGCCTCATTTAGTTTCACATGTGTAATTTTATATGTAAATTAATTTTTCACACAGCCAAATCCAGTAAAAAAAATTCTCGTTTTGTTAATTGAAAAATATTTTTTGTACTGTTATTGTGCTCAACAACTTCGTTATATCCATTTTTTATAAGAAATAAATAGGGTTTATTAATTTAAAGTATTTAAAGTCCTGCCCATGGGGTGGTACATAACATATAAAAGCAACAGGTAGAATTACCTGCCCTTTCCTCTAAAACCGTCAAGTCTTTCAATTCGTTTTACAGTTGACCATTATTTTTTTTATGAATCCATTAAAAATGCACTGATTCTCAAATTGTGGAACAGATTTCAAATCGTGGAAAGATCCCCAATCTTTAAACTATCGTAAATACAACATTTGATAGGGAAAAAGTAAATGTTCTTTACCTGTCTTAGAAATCCTGACTAATGACAAAAAAAATTATAAATATAATATTACACATATGTAAACTAATATGAATTTTAATGTTAATAATTTTATGACATATAATTTCATTAAAAGATTCTATGATGTCATAAACATGTGGAATTACTGCAACATTATGAGATAATGAGAGACCAAATAAATATATTATATATATTATGTATTTATGCAAATTTTGAATCGATGGTAGAGAATAATTTTAAAAACATGATAATTATATTTTCTATAAATGGAGATATTACTGTTTACAATTTTTAATATTTTTTTTTCGTTAAGCCTATTCATATAAATAAATATTTCAAAGAATTAAATGTATGAATGTTTATAGTAAATATGTGAAAAATTTTATGAATGGGTTAATAGCATAAATTTAAAAAAATACTATAGATTAGCACCTGTTTTTATTTTGGCCGTATTTAATTTTATTCGCTGTGTGCGATCAATACAATACAAATTTTGATTGTTTTTACTGTAGATCAAATAAGGAGGGTTTTGAAAACACATATAGATTATTTTTGCTGTAGCCCTCTAAAAGAGTGCTTTTACAATTACTTTTTTTTCATTTCTTAAAGATGGGCGCATTTTTTAAATTCCCGCTTAAATTACCTACATTCTTGTTTTCTTAAAAGGTTTGTGGCTACACAAGCCTAAACTACACATAATGGTTGGAATTACGTTTTAAATAACTTTTCAAAGACAAAAGTATCGCTTGTTTTCTCGAAAACTATTTATTAATACATCGACACTTACCTGTACAAATTACTGACGTATTGCAGCTTAGATACACTAATGTTAATCATATCTTCAATAAATTAAGTTTCTCTATCTTTTTGCCAATATGTTTCATACAAGTCAGCAATTGCCAAGAAAGAAGAAATAAATAATATTTGTAGAAGAAACTAAAATTCTTTAAATATATTATAATATTTGGTACGTAATCAATTAATATTATATATTCATTTAATAGCGTGCTCCTCACACTTAAATCACGTATGAAAGTATTAATATTTACATAAAAGGAATGTATTTTTTTAACATTCAATTATATTAATATAAATAAATGTTAGCATGTGTGCATTAATGCAGATAATATATCCAAAAATAGGTATGAATGGTCGTGTTTAAGATTTTAAGAAAAAAAAGTATGCAAATCACACTCGATTGGTTCAAATAAGAAACCAAGATTGATTTTCTTTAACTACGTATACATTGAATATCACTTATTGTTAATGTATTATATATTGCAGAATATGAACAATTTTTAAACAGACATCTATTATTCTAATGATTCTAAGAATTAATTGTTATTTTTTTTTTAATTTGAACGACCGGGAACAGTATTCGTTTATGGGTCCTAAAATAATATCCACAAATCCTTTTTAAAATTATGAATTTATTACCCAAGTCTTTCAAAATATAAGCATTATGATGGAAAATGTTTTTTAAACAAATTTAATGTTTTCGATTCCTCTCCTTGCAGGAGTCGAACTATATCACGATAAGGATTTTAGGGTGTCCATACATCAATCACTCGATGTGGTGAGAATCACCTTTTATTTTATAACAGGCACTCCTTTTAGTATCATCAAAATATATTACATCAATTTAAAAGTTTATGCAGGGGCGCTTTACGACGGCAATTTAATTGGTCATAATATTTTTATACTTTCGAAACCATTATGGGAAAATGCATTTGTAAAATGTTATGTTTTGTTTTGTTTTTTTAAGTAAATGAGTTATATCAATAATAATTAGTACCAATGAGATTTCAGTGATGTGATAAGTTTATATATTATATATTTGGACAGCGGTTTCTTATACGTTAACTATCTCCAATTTACGTGGATTCAATTAAGCTGAGTTAATCTTCTTTTTTTTTTTTTAATATTTGAGCATTTTGAATTTTAGTGTTAATTTCATCATATGCAAGCCCCGAACGTGCAGTTGTCAAGGTATCGACAACAATTGCCCACATACTTCTTTCGTTCTACAGTTTACACGGAAAATACATTAGCTTGAATGATTTGTTCAAAAAAGCAATTATTGATATAAACACAAACGGTCCGTGAACAAAGTACTCCTAAAAATGACAGTGAATTGATATGTATTGTGATGATTGGAGTAATTTTTATATCAAACGATAAATCTTACATAACATGTACATGTGTTTTTATCATAAATTTGGGTGAATTTTTTCTTCCATTTGTTTTACAAGATTTTCACGTGGACTCCATAAACGCGGTTTATCGCGACCTGTATCTACCACGAAAATCGGGGAATGTCTGTATTTATTTTTATATTTGTCTACTTCGTTTTTTTTACTCAAATTAAATTGATAAAAAAAATATGAATACATGTTTGGTATGTAAGTAAGCTCGATAAGATTAATGAATTGTTGAAAACGACACAGCAGTAAAAAGAAAGATACAAGCTTTCAATACAAGAAATGGGCTATTGTTATTTATCAAAATCAAACTTGCTTTGGCTAAGCAGGTTACTGAAATAAATCTTGGTTGGTTAGATTGTCTTACTTCTAATATGTAAAAAAATACTTTAGCGTCTTCCGATAATTGATGTACAATTTATTATTTAGTTGATTTAGAGACAACTGACAAAAAAACATATTTTTAGTAAAATAGCTTACGAATTAATATCATAAATATAATAGAAGTTTTTTTTTGTAATTAATACAAATAGCGCATTGTTTATAATTGATCAGGACCTATATAAACTAAGCAAGACTAATAAAAAGATAATGTAACGAACGATTGGTAAAAGAAGTATGAAAAAAATCTATAAATGTCAATGATCTTTTTTTACGAATATATACCACTAATTTGAAATAAAAAACTAGATTAACAATTATTTCAGTCAAAAGGGTTTCTATAATAAGTAGTTAAGTTTTTTTTTTTTTTTTAACCATATCCGCTCCCAATGTGGAGCATATGGACTCCTAATGGAGTTTATCTCAACAGAAGTGTTTCTACGAGAACTGCTTGTTACTCAGTTGCTCAACCTCTCTTTTTCCAAAGAGAGTAGGTATAGAAGGATAGGGCTAGGACAGGATTAGTGGTAAGCTAATCGCTCTCGATACGCCCCGTTCATAGGATAGAATGGGTGAGAGAGGGGAATTCAAGACATCACATACATCCATGCCTTTGAACAGAAATTCATAAATCGATTGAAAAATCAATTTATAAAACTGTCTGTACCGGGATTTGAACCCGGGCCCTCCGTGGCCGAAGCCAACAACGTTGACCACTCGCCCACACAGGCGGCTTAAGTTTAGGTAAGTAGTAATCAGATTAATCACATATTTTGGATGAGCCATATCGGTCCTGATCTTCTAATAAATTGTGTTAAATTAGTACAGAAAAGTGTTTCTTTTTTTCGGGACTGGAGAGTCGTGTAAAAAAAAGACGACTCCGACTCCAAGGAAATTTTTCAAAAATTTCATTTAAGCTTATATATATGTATTCCATCAGATCATTTTTAGTCAGCCAATCATGAAATGTCAACACTTTGGCCTATTTTTTTTGAATAAACATCATTAAAAATATTTCGAGCCGTTCATTTTTCACGGCTCCGACTCCGGCCAAAATACCGCGACTCCACACCCCTGAGCTAACTGTATTAAGTTGATGCAATGATATTATTTAGAGATTTTTTTAAATATTTGAAAGGCTTATTTGTTCTTATCTTAATATTTTTGTTTTTGGCCATAGTTTTGTACCTCTCGGGTACCACTGAACTCCTGAACTTTTCTAACTATTGTCTAGTTACCGAGCGATGTGTCATTGCCATCTGACATTTGGTGCCGAACTTTATTGCGCCTTGTTTTCTGAACAAACAAAAGTCAATCTAAATTCATTGTATCTTATTAATATAAATGCATATTATTACAATGGCAATGAGATAACCAAAAAAGTATCACCCCACATGTTTTCCGGTTTCATAAGGCTGAACATAATATAATAATTCCTCGTAGAATTTATCAGAATTTCGTACGAGGATTGCTTGTAACTTAGTCATCAACCTCGAAAGATAGAAAGATAAGGAAATCCTCCTCGCTGCTCTCCGTTCTAAGAACCGGATAGATGACGATTGTAATTACTTTCAATCGCCATTCTGAATTTATTAATCTGGGATGACTTTTTAATTATATGATAGATGTGTTGAACATTTTAATTTTGTGTTATTTTAGAATCACTTTAATGTAATTGGCAATTTCTTTTCAATGACAATTGTTGTGTATAACTTGTCAATTTTGTATAAATAGCATTGTTAAATTATATTTCTTATCAGTTGACAATGCTCGCAATGAGCGAAACCGGTCCTGACATATTAAATAAAGCGGAATGAAGTACAAAGGATTATCGTGTTTTTATTTAAAAAAATATAAATAGATTCCCTCAAATTCTGAACACAAATTCATAAATCGATGGAGAAATCAGTTCACAAAAGTACAGTAAAACTCGGTTTTTCACGTTTTGTGTGATACCTAAAACGCAAATGGAGAGAAAACGTAGATTAGGGCATAGAATTTTTCATATTCCTATATTGTTCATATAAAACTCTTGATTTAATAAATATATTTGAAGTTTCTGTCGTATGCGTTTTTTTTCTCGATTGATTTATCAAATTCTGTTCAAAGTGTGTTTGTGATATTAATTTCCTCTTAATTTACCGATGCTTCAATAACTGGACGTAGCGAGAGCGATTAGTTAACCATTTGTCCTGTCTCAGCCTTATCCTTCTATCCCTACAATTCTCTTCTGAAAAATAGAGTTTGAGCGATTGAATAACAAAAATTTCTCGTAGAAAAACTTCTGTTGAGATATCTCCATTAGGAGGCCATATACTCCACATTGAGAGCGGACATGGATAAAAAAATGTTATCAAAATTAGTAAAATAGCTTTTAAGATCTCAAGTTTATCTTAAAATGTACATAAATTTTGAATTTTGAATATTTTATGCACGAATTACGAGAAATATAACTTAAAAGCCGGTAGTTAATGTATACAAATTAAACGGGACTGAAAAAAATTCACGCAAACGACAAGTAAACGTAAATTCTGGGTACGATAAAACGCCGTTTCACTTCATATATATGCATTGGTATTTAAGAATCTGAACACCGTAACCAAAGCCAACGACGTTAACCTCTCAGCTTCAGGTCTAAGTAATATAATAACGATAAACTTTCTTCATTAGATTTACTGACTATTGAAAATAAACGATAACATTAAAGGTTTTTATTTATAGCGTAGCACTCCACGGAAAGCTGCCAATACGTTATTACACGCAATAAATGCGCTGTAAAATAATTAAAATCAATAAGTGAACAATGTACGTAACTAAATTGGAAGTGTTTCAGGATTGACACAGAAATATGTACTATTTTGTTTGTTGTAATTCCATGTTATACGTAAACTGTCGTAGATAATATCTATACATCCGAAATTGCAGTTGAGTTCTGTATTTATCAGAGAATGTAGTTTTTTTCTTAATTTAACCAAAGGCTCGCGCTAGCCCCTCTGAGCCTTCTTCAGCCCACCCCAAAACACAAAAAACTAACCATGACAAGATTAAATTTAAGTAAATATATCGACTGTGGAAAGGAGAAAGGACGTAACCCACACATAGCAAATTTTACAAGAGGCACAAAAAACGTGTTTTAATGATTTTTGGCCACATGCAAATTATGAAATAAACACAACTTTGAAGTGCACAGACACTTCAAAGCTGGTGTTTAATTGACATAATCTAGTGTTGATTTAAGATTTTTTTTAAAAGAAAAACCTTTTTTTTAATCTTTTTTCTTGGTTTCAATTTTCAAAATCTCATCTTTTTAAAACTTAAAAGCTAAATTTAGATACTAATTCAGCACTTGCAGCTTATTTTTTTTTGATAGAACGTGTATCAAGTTGAATACATTGTGATTTTCGAAAAAAAGCTGTTTTGAAAAAACTGTGGGTTACGTCCTTTTTCATTTCCACAGTCGATATACAATGTTTCAAACAAGGATCATTCTAGTCAGATCAAAATTAGATCAAGTTAGACTGTGTGCTTTGAAAGTTTAAATAAAGCTACGACACCACTAAGTTTTTATTCGAGGAAATGATGGAAAATAAGTTGAGTATGATATAGAATCATGAAAGCATCAGTGGGCTGCCAATGTGTTAAAAAGAGGCTCGCTTAATCTAAGAGCTGTTAGCGTTGTTTCGGAAAAGCGGCAGATTTTTATGTTACTTAATAGCAATCACTTTTATTTACTTTAAACAATACGTTATATACCGTTAAAAAATCAGTCAAATCAAAAGAAGATTTAATAAAGGGCTCGCGCAAACCCACCTCTAAATGAAGGTGCCGCGTGGCTTCACTGCCGTGATTAGTAAAAATACTAGCTAACCGAAAAATACATTAATTGATTTGGTATTTACTTGGTAGAACTCCATTATAATAGGGTAAAAATATCAAAGTATTTTAGTTCTACAGTTTTTAATAATTTTTATGCGTTGATAGCTATTTCGGCTTTCGCCACCGTCAGAACTATGTTTAAACTTATATTTTGCTCAGCTATATATACTAGCTATAGCTATATATGTGATATGATATATAGGCTATAGCTATTACAATGAAATAAAGCTATGATTTTATCCAAAGTAGTCATTAAAAATCGACCCGAATTGGCAAAAGAAGCACTGCACCGTGAAATATTTTTCGAAATTCATTAAGTACTGCCACGCGTTTGAATACTAATTTGATATTTACTTTCGCAGGAAAATTCCTCAAGTACACAAACGAGAACAATCGCCCATTCAGATGTTTATCGGTGCGGTAAATTTACATAATGGGGGTAATTTAATTTACAAGACTATTATGAATCGCGCTAATTTATTATTTACAAATTTTGTGAGGGTTTTTGAATGCCTGTCACACCTGGGTGGTTACGGCACAGGTGTGGGGGCAAGTAATTTTACGCTTGGTGACTTCGACCGCCTCCGTATAATGTCTTATTACTATAATTGATCGGAGTTTAGTTATGATTTAGCCAGCCATTTATCAAAGATAAATAAAGGTATTAAATGAAAAAAACGACCTAGATTTGTTAAGTCTTGGTAGCGACTTTTATTTTGAATTTTCCCAGAATGTTAAGTTGTTTTTTTTCAAAATAACGACAGTTGTACTTTTACAGTTTTTTTTAAAATCCATGTTCGCTCCCAATCTAGTATTATGGCTTCATATTGGAGGTATCTCAACAGAAGTTTTTTTCTACGATAACTGTTTGTTACTCATATGACCAACCTCTTTCTTTTTAAAGATAGTAGTAGGGA
This sequence comes from Himalopsyche tibetana, assembly GCA_030503985.1. Classification (NCBI taxonomy): domain Eukaryota; kingdom Metazoa; phylum Arthropoda; class Insecta; order Trichoptera; family Rhyacophilidae; genus Himalopsyche; species Himalopsyche tibetana. The sequence continues at coordinate 7,644,022 of JAPJYX010000014.1, forward strand.
TAGAAGGATAAGGCTAGGACGGGCTAGTGGTTAACTTTTAGACCTCGCTACGCCCAGTTGTTGAATGATCGTAAGACTGGGAGGGAATATTTAGACATCACAACCACGCATGCCTTTGAACAGAAATCGATACATCGATGACTTGAATCCGTGACATTCGGCACAGAATCCAACAACGCTAATCTAACAACAGCAACAGTACGAACTAGGGTATCCAATCCCGGACCTTTTTTTTGATCCCGGTACTTCGGGATTGAACTCTCAGCATAAAATCGTGTATACATTGGGATTGAGAATTTTGGTCGACGCTTTCGAAATCGTGGGATTTTTCAAACAAATTCATGTCAGCTTTAAAAGCCCAGAAATTTTAGGATTTGCCAAAATTGCTAGCGTGGGACGTACAACTATTACAAGAATTTTGAGATCCAAAATCACCAGAATTTACGGAAAACAGCGCGACATTTTTTATTAGATTTTACTTGTATCATTTTATAGGATCACATAATTGGACGGGATCTTAGGATTGTATACTCAAGTAAGAACAGCATTTTAAAAATTAATTGATATTGAAATAATTCATTTCAAATTCTTGGTTTAGAAAATGGAATGGATTGATAAAAACTATTCCTTGAAAATCTACCGATGTATAATTTCGCTTTCATGAAAATGTATCTTATATAACTTGGTGACGGCACAAAGAAGATTTCATTTTAAAATATATATTATGCAGATTTGCGTTGATAAAAGCGTCCGCGACTTACTATAAAATATAGGATACCATAATGTTAAATAGATATTGGAAAGTATTGTTAAACTCAGACTGGTGTTGGATCGAAAACGTTGTTCAACAATACGATTACAGGCTTGTACATCGGATACTAAAATGCGAAACTGGTTTACCCCTAGAAAGAGATTGTGGAGAAATGTGAAAACAGCATTTTAAAATTTGAATATACATTCTATAACTTAACAACTTAGGCATATGAAACTTGTGCAAATTATTAAAATAATTTTTTATTTCTTTTTCAAATATCAGGGGTAGACTAAATATTAAACATTTTTAAAGAACAAAAAATGATAATAAGATGAAGTGCTTAACTTTTCTAACCTCGTAATCAGCCGTATTTAGAACAGTTAGAACTGTTTTTTACATTAATAAAACACTCACTTCTGTTTTTGAATTCATAATATATTTTGTAGTAAATATTGAAATTTAAACTAATTTACATTATAGCTGGATAAAAAAAGAATTCGCCTAGTCTGTTTTCGATCACGCAGGTCAGGTGTTCGAATCCCGGTACGGACAGTTTTATGAATTGATTTTTCAATTGATTTCAAAATTGCTGTTCGAAGACATGAATGTATGCGATGTCTTGAATTTCTACCTTCCACCCATTCTATCCTAAAAACAGGACTTAGCGATAGCGATATGCTTACAGTGGTGAGTCCTGTACTAGTGAGTCCTAGTACTGAGTACTAGTGAGTCCTGAGTACTAGTGATTCCTGTCTTTTCATTTGTACTCTCTTTGGAAAAAAAGAGAGGTTGAGCAACTGAGTAACAAGCAGTTCTCGCAGAAACACTTCTGTTAAGATAAACTTCACTACTACTGGGAGCGGACATGATAAAACAAATGCGTGTCTCAAGCGGTGTTATAATATGTATTTGTGATTTGGGGCCATAAGACGTGAAGTAAGCTAACTAATAAAATAATAGTAAAATTGTAAAACTTTTTCTTGGACTTTTAAGTACTGTCACGTTTTTACTTGGTGCTTTGGTGGATTACATATTTTTATTATATGGAGATAACATTATTACAATGTGCTTGTATTAACTGAGGTTACTTCACTTTTACGATATTTTAAGGCGTGTAGAATATTACAACGCTTCCAACTTATTTTTTCTAAAATACCACTCGGCTTACTTCACCTCTAATGAACCCATTTATTAAATCAGCATACCAAAAAAATCGTTATAACTAGAAAACATGTTTAATTTAACGACCAATCTGCATTTCATATACCTTTTAAAATCTTTTAACTTTACTTGAAATATAAATCAATAGTTAGTTATAAATAATTCTATGGGCTCTTTTATAAAATGGCACTTTTCATCGTAATACATATTATTTATTATAAAATAGATATGCATACGATCTACGATTGATAGCTTCAATTTAAAACGTTGGTAGGTCTATAGAGATAAAATTATTGGTTTCAATTTTTATTTGAACAGCGTTACCAATGTAACAACTAACAACGTATGCAACAGTCGACTTTCTTTTTTTGGTCTTGTAACAGAGACGTATTGCGACTTTTAAATGCCTTCGATTAAGTTATTTCAATAAACAAATAATTCAAAATGTATCACTATATAGATAATACTCTGTACATTTTTCTGGAAAAACAGGAATGAGCTGGGGGGGGGGGGCTCGGAGGATCTTTTACGAACCGCATGTTTAATTAAGAAAAACAATATTGTCATATCTTTGTGTTATACAAGGTAAAAATAAAAATTCCAATTGAACAGTGATGAACAATTGTCGTTTGTGAAAAGTTACTAACATATTTAATATTGCTTAGAACGGCTTAAGGCAGTGATTTCCAACATGGGAGGGGAGAACAGTTAAAAAAAATATTTACCATTTAAAACGTAATGAAAAAAAAGATGGGGAGGCGCGAGGATTTTTTTTTTCAAAAAGAGGCGTCGTAATATTACAGTAACAAATTTTCAAGCCACTGGCAAGGTATAACGTTTGTAACATGGAATTAATGCAGTAATAATGATTCTTATTTTTGACTTTTGCAATCTTAAGTAGGAAAGTAAATTTAAATATCTATATATGACAAGAGAACGAATAAAATATGTTTTTAAGATAATTTACACGAATGCTTATTACAATTAAAATAAAATAAATATCTTACACAAACATTTTGTACGTTTCAGTCATTTTCGTCCGTATGATGTTGGACGGATTAAAATGTTGTTGTTTTTCAAGCATGTCTGCTCACATTGAGGAACAAATGTCCGTTTTTTATGAGAACTGCTAGTTATTCAGTCAAGCTCAACTTCTTTTTTTCGAAGTGGGTAACAATAGAAAGATGGGGTAAGGATACGTTAAGTGATTTCCCTTCATACATGTGGATATGTAAACATTATAGATTCATATTCATACCCTTTAGAACAAATCAATCAATATAAATGGAAGCTCGGACTCACCACAACCTAGCCGAATAGGACAAATGGTCAAGAGCGCTGACTACTCGGTTTATTGGACAGTTTTTTATAAAAAATATCCGTTTTATATGAGGATAATTATCAAATAAAACGGAATATGTTTTTTATTGTTCGAGTTATCTGCTTTTAAAGGGCTTCAGACAAAATCCGGCTCATGTAATACGTTCAAGGTAGGTAATTTATTATATCAGTAAATTTAATCTCATGACCCAAAACCGGTCAATTAACGCACTTAACAACCTTCTGTATTTACCGTTTATTATTTTTCGTGTTGTAATAAAACATAATCACGGTTGAATAAATGCTTCATTTTTTTTCTATCGAAGAATAAGCAATTATTGTTAAAATTCGATGCATATAAAAATCAATATATTTAAAAATACTGATAATGAAGCTAAGATTTATCTAATCGATCACATAATTGTATGTAATGAGGTTTGAGAAATAAATGAATCGGTCTTTTTTTAAGACTCGATCTCCGACTCTACATGATTGCAAATAAAGTCAGGTTTGATTATCACCGACTCGGTGTAGACATGGGTTGTAGATAAGTTTTGAGTGAAGATTATTAAATTATTTTCTTAGTGATTTTCAATCAATATCAGTACGATGCATAATATATTGGTGAAAATGTTATAACAGCATATATTTTAGAAACTTTATTTATTTATTATTTCATATTGTATCCATTAAACACTTTTCCATCCTACTTTTTAAATTTGATAGCGTTTCCTCTAAAACAATCACGTTTTTTTGTTTTCTAGGCATGTTTACTCATTAAGAGCTTTGCGACTCTTATTTAATAATTTAGGCAGAATATCTGAAAAGAAAACTGATTGAATGGTATAAGCGGAGAGAATACACAAATAATTATGTATACCATTATCGCCAGGGATTTAAGAAAATAACCAAACATTAACTAATCGATACAGTTTTTTGTGTTTTTCACATATTTGAATAACGTGATTGGTAAGAGATGAAAATGTTACAGTAATTGAAACAAATCCATAAATCGATTAATACAATGTTTAAAAGTGTTTAAGCTCTTGACTTTTGCTAAGCAATATAGTATACAAGACGATAGGTGCTACAACGTTAAGTTATTTAATAATGTAAGTTGATTTATCTTAAAAAATCTTGAGACAAGGCTAGCAGAATACAATAAAACTCATAAAACAAGTCATAATTTCTTGTCATGATAAAGTCGAACTCTTTTAGAAGGTCATTTGTCTATTTTTATTTTGTCATTTCACTAAATTAAATGACTTTTACCGTACTGTATAAAATAATATGAATGCTATCTAACTAATATTTTGTCAAATTATTCTTTACAAGCTAAAGATCTACTAAGATATATATATTATAATTTATCAAAAAACAGTCAAAACAAAAATGAAAGAATTTTGAAAAAACACCACACATGCTGCATTAAATTTGTTTACATGAATTTCTAACGATATGCTAAATTGCTAGAAAACAAAATCAGATCACCAATATGGAATGAAATTTTCGAATTTCAATATGAAAATCGGTTTGAAAGGATGTAGGTTTTTTTTATAAGTACGACGCCGTACGATTCTGTTTCCGGTTACGTTGATTTACGTTTTCAGCTATTAAAATTGCAAATTAAATGTAGATATATCAAATAAATATATAACAACAACAGTAATATATCACTAGGTTTATTTCATTGATACATGATTTGTTTTCACGACTTGATTGATAAAATATGTAGATTTTTTTTCACGGTCTTGAAAAGAAAGAAAAAAAACTAAATAATTGAAGCTGCATAATATTTTTTTCAAACTATTTGAAATAACAGTATAAATATCTGTTGTTACGTTTGTCGCCAATGTATCAAATTGTAAATAGTAATGTAGATTTAAGCAAACATGAAGTTTACAAACAGTGTTATAAACATAATTTTATTAATATAGACAATGCATAGGAGTCGAATAAAGATCTAAGCAGTGAATGTAAATACATATTTTAATAATGTCGTAAAAACAATTACTCAGAAATCGTTGGAAACATTTTTATTTTAGAAAAAAATATTCAAAGACGTTGGGTATAGAGCATCCAATCCAATAGCGAATTGAGGATTTCAAAATCCTCGGTGAGCTAATCCCAATTAAACTAAGCCCGGGATTGAAAATAAATCAATCCCGGGATTGGAAAAAGGCTCCGGGATTGGATACCCTAGTTGAGTATGATTAATAAGTATTTAAAATAATTAATCAATCAGATTTACTTAACCTTTGTTTTTGATTGTATATTATATATTTTTCAATGTTAACCACGTCGCAGAATATGATTTTTTAACTGTCCTTTTCAAAATACTTAATCAATTTTGTGAGCGTATTTATGTTATAATATTATTATGCTTTATTACTTTTCAGAAGTGAGTATCAACTTGTCAACTAAGTTATCTTAGTTTTAGTTGTAACTATGTATAAAATAATATTAAGAGTTGTGAGTAAATTCATACAATAAGTGTGTGTCAGTCTTAGCTAAAAATTTGAGGCTCTCATGTGTTTTATATTGAATATTTAGAAATTTGGGGTCCTCTTTTTCCTGGGTACTTATGCATTGCACGACTATGAGGTAGGTGGCTGCCCCACTAGCCGTGTTATGTATTAAATCAAAAGGAATATACATATTCACCGAAAAGCGTTGAGAATTATTTTTGTTTTATTTTTATTTTAACTCTATTCTAAAATATCGACTGTGGAAAGGAAAAAGGACGTAACCCACACATATCAAATTTTACAGGAGGCACAAAAAACGTGTTTTGATTATTTTGTAACATATGTAAATTATGAATTATACACAACCTTGAAGTGCACGGATACTTCTAAACTGGTGTTTAATTGACATCACATAATCATAATTAAAGAAATTGTCTCGGAAAAACCTTTATTTCAGTGTTTTTTCTTGGTTTTCATTTTTTACAAGGTCATCTTATATTCAACACAGTTTAGTTTTGATTCTGAATCTTAAATAAATTCTCTCATTGTTTATGTCGTAGAATTGATAATTTAACTACTTGAAATCATTGTTTTTCGATATTTAGTTGGAGTTGGTATGATTTCCCTCGGTAATCTTCCACTAAAATATATTATTCTACAATATTTGATATCTTCCAATAAATTCAAATATGAAATGAAGCGAATCCTAGCATTTAAATCAAAATAGTCTTAGGCTCGGTATAATAGAGTAAACATTAAAAATAACGTGATCATAAATCCGATTTGATAAAGATAAGCTATGCAGATTCGAGCGTAGCAGTTAGAAGGTTCGAACATCGCTTCGAGAATGGCGCAAAACTTGTTTAAATGTTTTGCTATTCACGACAGAGCAAAGCCACACCATAAAAGCATCAAGTCTATGGTTTAATTAATATAACTCCAGCGAATAATCTGCTATATCATTTAGGAGAACTCGTCTCGTATACACGCTTAAACTCCGCTGTCTTGGATTATACCCTTTAGTTGTGGAATAATCGTGGTTCATGCAATTTATTTAATTTACCCCGCTACTATTATTATTTTTCAACCGCACAGTAGTCAACTATATTAATATGGTAGGAATATCTTAATGAAGATTGAATCGGCGTATTTTTATTTCAAATATGTATATTTTTTATTATCTATAAAAAAACAAGTAAAGATTACATTTATGAAAAATTGTGTCGTTTTGCGTCAGGATTTGTTATTAGAATCATTTTGTTCACGTTGATTGCTTTAAAATAAAAATATAGTTCATAATTATATTGCGTGAAATTATCGGTTTGGTTGTTACCCCGCGGTTCATATCGATTGTGGAAATGAAAAAGGACGTAACCCACAGTTTTTTTTTCTATAATCACAACGTATACAATTTGATACACGTTCTATCAAAATGATGAAAGCTGTAAATGCCGAATAAGTATCTCTAAATTTACCTTTTAATTTGAAAAAAGATGGTTCTGTTAAAATTGCGATCAAGAAAAATGACTTAAAAAGGTTTTTTTTTAACAATTTGTTGAATAAATAATAGATAAATTTATTATAAGCCAGTTTATCAGTCCCCCTATTCTTCAAAATTGTGTATATGTCACCAAAATCACTAAAAAACGTTTTTTCTCCTGTATTTTTTTTTTGTTTTTTCTTGGTTACATTGCATTTCCTTTCCACAGTCGATATTTGTATAAATTTTGTACTTATGTCATTCATATCAATGAATAATGAATTCGTAACAGCCGTCTTGGATTAAACAACTATTCTTCCATCATATATATTTATTTAAAAAATAGTCTATGGTTTTAAAATATGTTCCGTATTACAAACGAACGTCGTTTAAAATTAATTATCTTTATACTCACTTAAGTATTGAATCGTTACTTTTGAAAACACCTAGATTTTCACTGGCAATAATTTCTGGGCACCGTGATTAAACTGATGTAACACTTTTATGTGTCTTTTTCTCGACATGTCAAATATTCAACGAATGCCGGTTGTGTAAGGCTGGGTTACGTGAGCTAGAGTGGGCGGGGAGCGGGGGCGGGGGCCGCAACAGGAGAGCGGCCCATCTGCCCGCCGACTCTGGCGCAGTTCATCGACCGACCCAAAAATTATGCTCAAAGCCGTACATACTAATATATCTTTGTATGAAAACTTTTCTTTTTGAATACTGAATTGATTGATTAAATAGAATGCTGAATATCGATTCGCATATCACAGAGGAAGGGGTCACGAACTGGCAATAATTTCCATAGAAATTAGAAATTTATCAATACCAATTTTTCAGCTACGGCTGATCGTAATTTGATGCACCTTAACCAGCGAAAGGTACCGTATAACACTAAAAAAATGTTTAAAAAAACCAACAAGTTCGCTTCCTTGTTAAAATAAACTGAACCATTGGTCCACAATGGGAGCGGACTTGGATTGAATAAATACGTTTGAAATGGCTTAGAATCAAATGAACTTTCGGGTAGATCATTTCCAGGGGTGGGCTCAGAGGGGCTCGCGCGAGCCCCTTGTTAGATTTTACCACGGCCAGCGAGCCAGCAGTGGGCTGCCAATACGTTAACAATGGGCTCGCTTAATATCTAAGTAATTTATCATTTTGTCATATGCAATTACATGCAATACTTTTAAATAAGCAAACGATTGTTAATTAATACACATAAAATATGCAACAATATGCAGTTTACCATAAAATTATCAATGTTAATGGCTAAAAATGTACTACTGTGTATATTGGAAGCTGTTGTAGATAGTATATATCAAAAATTGCAATTATGTACTTATTTGATCTGAGAATATTAATTTCTATTAAATTAACAAGGGGCTCGCCGGCCGTGGTAAAATCTAACAAGGGGCTCGCGCGAGCTTCTTTGAGTCCCCTCCAGCCCACTCCTGCAGCGAGCCCAATGTTAAATTAATAGAAAAAAATATTTTCAGATCAAGTTAGTACATAACTTCAATTTCTGACATATACTATCTACGACTGCTTCCAGTATACACAGTAATACATTTACATTGATTAGTTTATGGTAAACTGCATAATGTTGCATATTTTAAGTGTATTAAATAACAATCGTTTGCTAATTTAAAAGTATTGTATATAATTGCACATGACTGATAAATTACTTTGATATTAAGCGATCTCCTTGTTAACGTATTAACGAATCGTCAACTTAAAGTGGTTCGTTTGCGGCTTGTATTTCAGTACCAAAGTTTACAATTTGTATTCCAGTATAATCTAAAAAATGGGGCTAAGCGAGAGCGGTTAGTTAACTGTCCAATCATAGCCCTATATCCTTAATGTCATAAAAAATGAGAAACCAAGCAACTAAATAAAAACCAATTATTATAACACGAATCTTGTTAAGAAATATAATTAGGGGTTTATGTCTATCTACTCAACATTGGGAGTGAAAATGGTTTAATATAAAATTGGTAACATTGTTATTACACAGGTTGTGAAACAAAATTGTGACACATGTTTAGCCTTTTTTAGAGTCATTCTCGAAGAAACTATAGTAACATAACTTGCGAACAAACTGAAACTTGATTCTAATTCTTAACTTATTACAATGAATGTTGGGGATTTTCGCTCTCTACGCAGAGATAGTGTAAGACAAAAACACTAACAGTAGTAATCACACATTAGTTACATATATGAAAATAGTAAATTTCAAAGGAAACAAATGTATGTATTATGAAGAGCTGTAAACAGCGGCGGGCTGCCAATACGTTAACAAGGGGTTCGCTTAACCTTGAAGCAATTCTCGGTGTTCTGTGAAAGGAGTGATTTTTTGTATCACTCCTATGCAATTGTTACTTAATTCACTTATAATATGTAACAATATGTAAATTACCGTTTACTAATCTATGTAAATGGCTAAAAGTGTATTACTGTGTATACTGAAAATGCCATGTCAAAAATTCTAGTAATATACTAATTTGATCTGAAAATATTGTTTTCTCTTAATTTAACAGAGAGTCCCTTCGAGCAGCCTCCAGCCCACCACTAATCGTAAGCTGTCCCCGTAAGCTTCTCTTAAAAATTAAAATGCTTATGATTTAAATAAAGGTTTCTTTTATTAACATTTAAATTTATCGTTTTATGTACGAATTATTTTTTTTCAATATTTTTACAGCAAACTGTTATGACACATGATTTTTGACGCAACTCAAATAAATACATATTCATGGCAAATAACAAAAGGTATCATTAAATGAGAATAATTCAATCAATTATATCGAAATCGTACCAAATCGTTTATGAATGATTGATAAAGTATTTTCCTGAGTGGCACCGGAGTATTTATTTCGGTAGTTTCGTTTTCTATCTCTGGCCACACATGGAACACAAAGGAAAACAGTGCCAACGAAAAACACTTTGCATCCCATTTAAATCGGCCTCAATGAATTCCTGGACCCGGTGTGGCAAAAGATCTTAATGTTATTTATAAATTCACCATGCCCGTATCGTAACGTTACAAATAATAGGACCGTTTAGTGACACGCGATGTATGCGGGGAATTACGTGTAGAGATATCCTTCGCATTAGTAGTCATGCTAGGTGTGATATATTCAAAGATATTCAAAAGAACACCGTAAAAAATGTGTTGTTGTTAAGTGCAGTGATTCTATGATTCAGCAAAATGTATAAATAAAATATTAAAAAAAAAATGAAAGCAATAATTCCCTATGTTATTTTACGAAAATTTTATTGAATGGAAAATTAATCTTCACATGTCTTAAAAATATATGATAAGTGCCCAATATGTCTTTAAATAAGGAGTGCAAATTGACCCGCATAGAAATTATGTTTCTATATAATATTATAATATATTTACAAGACTAGTTACAAGTTGGTTGTCAATTATCCCAACACCACCCGTTATGTGTATGCAACCGCTGTTTTACAGCCGCCTTCCATAACGCAATACGACCAACAAAAAAAAAAACGAATTTACTACTCATACATTCGCCTGATACAGATCTACATGGGACTTATAGTTTAACCATGCACTGTTGTGCTTGAAAAAAATAAGATAGAAAGAAAAAAAATACGAGAAATACTCTTGATCTTGAAGATTCTATCAGGATTTTTTCTCGAGTGCTAGTCCAGCGGTCGCCAACCGTTCGGACGTCGTGGACCGCAAAAAAAATCTGCGAACCACTAACATTTTTTTCTTATATTCCTTAAAAACATATAATATGTACTCAATATTTACTTTAGAACAGCGATTTCCAACCTGGGAGCCGTGGACTATTGCAAAAAGTGGCGCGAACAATCCAAAATATGTATTTACTTTTCCAAAACTGCCTTTATTACTTACATATATGAAATAAAGGATCGGGATGCGCGAAGATATGTTTTTCTTCAAAGGGAGGCGCAGTAACATAACGGTTGGAAACCACTGCCTTAAAAGGTATATATATTTTTATGAAATGATAATAGCGCAAATAAATGAGGTCGATATTTGTTGCTGCATGCTTGAAATAAGTTTACGGATTATTGGCTTCAGTGACGGCACTGTAGTAACTTCGTGGACCTCTTCAATTCTCACGAACCACCGGTTGGCAACATATGCTCATCTTGACCTAGAATAGCTTTGTTGAAATTATTTTTGAGTTTAAAAAAGGCACATTGTAATATTTTTTTAAGCTTTAAAAATATTATTAAGTGTATTATTTATCGTAACATATTTTATTTAATTTCCACGAGTATGGATTTGCTCCAGTATGAAAAGATTGTTTTATTTTGTACATGCTATGAAAAGAAATCGCTTTTAATTTTCTCTTCGTAGAAGAAACAACAATATGAAATGTTTGTATTTGAATACAACCTAATGAGTCTATTAGTTGGAGTACCTATTGAAAAAAATTACATTGTCAGTCAGATTTGAAACTGTGCTCGATAAAGTGCATGATTGCTACTAAATATGGATATTTAAAATGAACTCGAATTTTAAGTAATAATATAAACAGTAAACAAAGTTTATTAGGATGTTTGGAAAGCAAAAAATCAATTAAGATGAAAATTAAAAAAATTAAGCTGTCTTATATAATATAACAGCTTAACGACCGCACGTTTTTTTTTATAAAATTTCACCCGGCGAAATAAAATTTTAATTTTAATTTTTCGCAAACATTATAATTTTACTAAATTCAATATAATTTGTAAGCAAATTGAGATATCTTTACAAAATTCAATTTTCTTAGCTTCCAAATACTTCGCCTATACGCATATATGTGTCCGCCGGCCAGCAACCTTTGTTTTTCAAAGACTCAAATACGCGTCTACGGTCGTTAAGCTGTTTTAAGTGGAGTTTTTTTTTTTTTATTTCGAATGAAGTATGCCTTAAAAGTATCAGTAACCACGAGCTATATTTTTTCTGTGAAATGTCTTATACAGTATACAGATTCAGACCAAGAAATAATTTTGAAAATCGAACGGAGTGTTCAGTGGTCACACAGAATTTGTTTGTGTCGAAAGGAAAGTACATATTCGTATATGTATTTGAATATGGAACGAGGGAGAGAAGCATTGACAGATTTTTGTTTTTGATGTTCCAAATTTGACAGTTGACTTTATAATCATCGTTGAAAAATTCCTTTTATTGGAAGACCGTTCAATCTCAACGGTCGAAAATAATTATTTTGTTTTACAATCGAAGTTTTTTTTTGTAGGCAATTTATTATAGTCGCCGAGTCGAATGGTCGCATTGGTTGGTAGCTTCAGACGGATACGCATACAATGAAACCGGTTCCTTTGCTCACTGTGCCTACTTCGGTCACTACCGAAATAAACTTACTTGCTCGTATCGAAGCCTTTCGGCGAACGAGAATGCTGATTTTTTTTTCAACTAGTTGGGTGCCATTGCACAGGAATAAGGTATTATTTCCATAAGCTTCATCGTTGGATGTAGGCTAAAGCGGTTTCCTCAATAATTCAATTCACTTGTATGGTGTCCACTGTCAATACTTGGTGGAAACTCATTATTTTGATAAAAACACAATATTCCTTTGTACTTTATTTTCGCTGGAAATGCTCACCATTAACAAAACCGGTTCTCCTGACCTTTTTGAATAAAGTGGAAATAAAGTACAAAGGAATATTGCATTTTTATTAATTCAATTAACTTAAATTTGAATCGTTCAAACTATGTACATTCTCACAGACTTTGTCACTAACGACGCGGGTTTCGCCTTTAGGCATCTTTAGGCGTTCAAGTGCACGGATGAACTTGAACTGAGTCAGTTCAAGTTCATCCGTGCACTTGAACGCCTGAAGATGCCGAAAGGCGAAACCCGCGTCGTTAGTGACAAAATCTGTGAGAATTTACATAGTTTGAAAGATTCAAATTTAATATTGAAATTCCACCAAGCACCTTCAGTCGAAATCTTAAATTATATCAATTAACTTATTTTAATAAAAAAAATATGTGATCTTGTCTATCATGCTCATATTTTGCAGGTAGCAGATAGTTCTATATTCGAATTTTCAACACTCTTAGACACTTCTTCGATTAGGCTGTGTTAGGACCTGAAACCTCTCATGGACATTCACATCGATTTTTCAGTAAATTTATGAATTGTTCGCCTTTAATTCATTTGTTCATTGTCAATTAATGGTGGTTAAGCTTTGAATTATATTATAAACTAAAAAGCTTTGTATAATTACAACAATTTATTTATTATAGACCAGGACCAGTTTCGCTGATGAAATATTACACGTTACATAGTTTTTAATTCACAAGTCATATTAGTCCTGTCTTAACACTATCTTTCCATTTTGTACTCTTTTTGACAAAGAGCTGCATGTTGGAAGCAGACATGATTAAGAAAACGAATTAATTATAAAAGGTATCTCAAACGATTTTTTTTACGAGAACTGTTTGTTACTCACTTGCTCAACCTCTCTTTTTCCAAAGAGAGTAGTAGAGATAAAAGCATAAGGCTAGTACAGAACTAGTGGTTAACTAATCGCTCTCACTAAGCCCAGTTATTGAATGATCGAAAAGGTGGGAAAGAATTTTTTGACATGACAAACACCCATGCCTTTGAACAGAAATCGATCTAAAAAATGCTTTTCGTACTAGGACTCAAACCCGTAAGATCTGGCACAGAAGCCAACAACGCTACCCGCTGCGTCATATAACCCGACATATTATTATTTATTATTATTAGAGTACATACTTATACAGAAATAATTTTAATACTCCAATTTATGCGCCCCCTAATGGTTTGCGCCTTAGGCGGTTGCCTATTTCGCCTTTATGGTGGCGCCGGCCCTGAGTGTAGTAAGAGAAACCAATTACTTGAAATTTTATATCATAATTCTCTTCAAAAATAGGTCGATCGACTAACTAACAAGCAGTGCTAAGTAAAATCTTTTAATATCGTCCCTTTTTAAAAAATAATTGGCATTACAGTTATCAAAGAATTAAATATTTTAAAGTTGAAAAATAACTCGAGGAGAATTGACATCACTAGCACCAGTAACACCCATATCTTAGATTTCAAATTTAAATTGAAAAATCTACATTTTCTTTTGACCTTACCGGGAATCGAACCCAGACTCGCCTGGTTGATAGAGCCGAGCTCTTACCAACAATACTACGACGGGTGACAAATAGCTTTCTAGCGTTGACATGATAGAAACAAAATATTGTAAGATATTGCAAAATAACGACATGTTTGGATATTAAATCGTGCCCGAGCACCTTGTGGGTTAATATGTAGGCGATCGCCGAATTAAATTTCGCGCGTCGAATAAGAAAAGGCGGTCGAGTGTGAGCGAGAGGTGCGAGGAGTGAACGAGAAGATTCGCGACTTGGATTTATTTTATCGCAACGTAGGCGGACCGGACTCTATGACCAGGCGCGAATTCAGGGAATACCGGAGATTTATAAGGCATTTCTTCAATCATTATTTACCGTTAGTTGGAATTAAACTGTCATTGTTTTCAAAGGAATCGAGTGCACTCAGAATACCTGGAACGGTTCTAAGAAAATAGGAGCTAATCATTTTAGTTTATACGTTGGATATGCTTTGTACTGTAAAATCTTTTAAGACCAATGCTGAATCAGATTTCAAAAACAGTTTTATACACTTTAATTTACGATATTTTTTTTTTATCAAAGAGTTGAAAATAAACAGATACTCTATTTATCTTTTGTATAACTGGTCTTAAAAGGGTAGTCTTTGGCATTTTCCTCATTTTATTTCACTGAATAATTCAGTTCTTCAGGGTTGTTTTTTTGACTAAAATTAAAAAAAATAATATTGGTTAATATTTCTAGTACACGTATAATATTGTTTTTTTAGGATGTAGCTGCGAAACTTTCGCCATATAACATATGTATTGGCAAAAATTTATTAATTACGACTTAAGTCTCTCGATTTATGACTAGAAAAGTAATAAAGTGAGAAAGGCCTCTCATTGTTGTGATATGATGCACGCTTAGTATCCAAATTAACGCAGCGGCGGGTTGCCAATACCTTTACAAGAGGCTAGCTCAATCTCAAATCTATTCGTGGTGTTCTGGAAAAAGAGCGCATTGTTTTATCATTCTTATACAATTATACGCAATAATTATTAAATCAATTAAATCTTGCTAACTAAACTATATTAAATAGTTATACGTAATATACCGTAAAATAATTAACACCAATACATAAAAAAGTATTCGCCTACCTCAACTTGCTAGAGTGAAGAGTTTTTTTCGGTCCAATCCATGTATAGAACTTTATACTTAAACCGTCGTAGATAATATATATTTGTTTGAAATTGCAATAAGGTACTGATTAGATCTAAGAATTTTGTTCTTTCTTAATTCGACAATGGGTTTGTCAGACTTAATAAAATTTAACAAAAGGCTCGCGAAAATCCTTCGGAACCCCCTCCACCCCACCCCTGAATTAATTTTCATTTTAACATATTGTATGTATAAAACTTTGCAGTATCACAACGAAATTATTTTTTTAAACTAGTTTGTCTTATGTATACATTGAGGATAGTTCGATATCTTGAGACAATCGGAGGTAAAAGTACGTAGTAGTCGGCGGCTTGTAACATCACGTGTCATTAAAGGACATTGAAATTTGCTAGATTGCATGTTGCTATTTTCTGCTTCTTAGCTATAAAAGAGTTTCGGCATGTTCTAGGTGGATCTTAAAGATGATGGTATACCATGAGAGAAAACAAACCGATCGACGGGTCATAGGCTATTTTGCAGGCGATCGTATGCTTTGAATAAGGTGTAGATATTGACAGTGAAGACGTTAACAATTCAGCAACGTTATTTCATATTATTGAAATCTTGTTCGAATGAACGTATAACTGTTAAATAAATAATATTTTGAGCAAAGAGTTATATAAAAAATCAAGCCAGACTAGAGCTTTTAATCCCGGAATTGTCTTAATATCGATCCCGGGATTTTGGATTTTAATAGAACATAAACAAAATCAAATTTCAAAATTTACGTAATTAATGATTTACTACCATATATAACGAACAAGTCATTTCAACAGTAACAAACAGTACAATACATTTTTTTCCATAAATTCATTCGAAATTGAGTTACAATAAATTCTTTTTTAATGCGATACCAGTTTCATTCGCACAGGAAAGCTTATGTTAGCAAATTAATATAGTCGTGGCAATACGAAATAGTGAAATATTTACAATATTGATAGACGATAGAAAATAGTAGATATTTTTTTGATTATCACTATGGTAGAATAGTCAAAAATACTCAAGTATGTTCATTGAATTCCCTAAATGCGTGGCTGCGTTCATCAGTCGTAGTTATTTTTTTTATTTTTCCTCTTTTTCTCGTCTCCATTCGCCCCAGGCGTCCCGTCCCATACATGCGCACCGCTCTCTGCGCACCAACAAACCAGATACCTACCATTATTTTTATTATTAGGTAGGTAGATAGGTACATGTAATCATTCGTGTCTGGCCAAAGCGATGTTGCCTTCGTGGAACTTTATTGGAGGAATCTTCGAGAGACGCCTCGATAGATGTTAACACATTCTCGTCTATCTTCCATAATGCCAGTAAATAACTAACAATTAAAACTACCACTAAAGTCATACCCACCATCTTGTACAGAAAATATGCATACATAAATCATATATCAGCGTAATAAATAATGCGTCATAGTAATAGATCCAATAGTCTTGTACTATAGATATAATTAGCGATTTTATAAATCCATTCATTCCATTATTTTCCATAATGTATAAACGGTTTTAAAACATACAAATTTACTCTTCAAAATATTTAGTTCGCTGCCAACAAGTAAAAGAGAAATTGTTACAATCACAGTTATTTAAAATTCAATTGTAAATTACTCTGAAAGTTTTCGACCTGAGTTTCGTCTTAAGACTCTCTGAGTCATTCAACAACACACGGATGCAAATAACCAGGCTGACAGAAATAATGTTGTTTATTTTTAAATTGTTCACTATAGTCTCTTGATGAAAATGCATGTTTTTGAAAAAATAGAACACTCTCAATCAAGATCAGTACTTTGTTTCCCGATAATTTTCAACTGAAATCAGTCGTGATTTAAATAAATAAATGAATTCATATAAAAGACTGTTTTGTTTTTGATCGAGAACTGTACAGTAACAATGCGACTAATAGGTAAAAATATAATAATAAGTTTTTTTAAACTGAATGTTAACTACAAGACTATCATTAATGAATTGCTCCGAGAGTCTTTTTTGACATACATAAATAAATCATATTTTTTTTTGACAATGGAATATATTTATTAAAATACGTTTGTATCGAAATATCTGTGATATTTGCAATACTCAGCCACTTATAAGTGATATTTATCTCTCCACCCACTCTTGGGTATTGTATATTTCACTAGTAATTGTTCATTTAATTAATCAGTATCGTAATATTCTTCTTAACGAATCTATTTTTTGAACGAGGCAAAATCTTTTTTTTTTTCATTTATAAAGGTTTTTAGTGTCCACGTGCATTGAGCTTTCTAGCCGCCTTAGCAGCAGTACACCTGCCGAGACCCACCTCATGAAAAGGATAAACGAAACAGATAATTGATTGATGTTTTAATATAGTAGATACAAATGTCTAACTAAGGGTTCAAGTCTTGGATCTTACTGCTGAAACCTACAGTGCTATAATGGAAAATCTAACAACAGCAAATCATAGATGATCAACTATCTTATAGAAGATTTTTGTGACTCATACTCACAATTTAAAAATTCAAAAAACGGCTTGTAAAATAATTTGAACATTGTGTATACATGCTTAAATTTCGTTTTTATACGTCGTATCCAGCGGTGGGCTGCCAATACATTATCAAAGATCTCGCTTAATCTCCGAGCAATTCTCGGTGTTCCGGGGAAGGAAAGAAATTTTTAACACTCCAATGGAATTATATGCAATATTTAAATAAGCAAGCCCCTCTGAGCCCCTCCAGCCCACCCTTGGTCGTATCCGTCCTATGTATCTTTCGAAAAAAATCCCATTTACTATAGATTTGTCTTGTATTTTTGTTTCTATATTATATTCTATATATATAAATTAACAATACATATAATTTGTATACAATTTATGTATCTGTAATTTCAATCCAGGAACTCTACTAACAACATAAGAGCGTACAAACGTAAATCATAGACAAATATTTTTTTGCGAATGAAATATATATAATTTCTGACAATGTGTAAATTATTATAATAATCGTACTAAAATAGTTTTTACATAATAACAGTATGATATTAATAATCGTTGTTTTTTTATTATTATATTCAGATCAAAATTGTTCACGTTGTACGAAGCCGGTCCAGATCTTAGTAAAATAAAAGATGTCAAAACACTGTAAAAAATGTATTTTTTATCAGTTTTAATAATTAACACCTAAATAATCTCAACAGTGATTTCATATGTTCCATTTTGGGAGCGGGTATTGTGAACACCATAAATTCTATCTGTTGTTTTTAAAGTGTTAAAATCAAGAAATGTTTATAGCGGGCGGACGGTTGTAACGTTCAAAATTGTGGTCCATGAATATTCCTCACCTGTGGCGCGCGTCCTTTTCAAAAAGTGATTCTTAGTACTTGATAAAAAAAACATTTTAAAATGTCGAACAAATGTAACACTTCTTTTTACTTACCGTAAAAATGTTTATTGCCAAAGAATAAGTACATATGTATGTAGTTACAATTAACAGTGATTTAATTGTTTTTTTATGAAGTATCTCAATTCAATCAAATATTTTATTATTTTGATGTTAAAAAATGAATTGTATTCTACATAGTAATCCGCTACACTGTATATATATATATTGTTGTTGTTATTGTTATTGTTAAAAATCAAAATTACAGTACATGACATAACAGCTGACGCCAATTCGCCATGCACTTGAAAAATGTAATAAGACAAAATATAAAATGAAAATACACAGTACATCAAATTCAACATAAAAAATCAAGAAATACAAAAGAAAAATTTATCCAACAGTTCACAGATACCATCACCAAAAATGTCCACTTCTCTAGGCAATGCGTTGATTAGTCGAACGGCCCTTGGAACTGGTGACTCATACATCCTAAGCGAGGTATAAGTTTTTAGAAATAAAAGTTTTTGCTCATTGTTTTGCCCACGTAAGAATAAATTGGGAGCATGTAAATTAATAGTCATGAGAATTTCAGGATTATTAACTCGGCCCCGAAGAAGAAGAGAAAAATGCTTTAAGCTTGAAAACGATCTTCGAGCTTCAAGTGAGTGAAATGATAACATTCCTAAAAGAAATTTGGTGGGGTAGTATTCCTTTAAGGAATTATCAAAGGGGAAGAATTTAAATTTTTTGAAATAATAATATCTTAGAAATTTCTTATTTCTTATACATATATATATATATATGTATTTGATATCATTATGTTCAATTTTAGCTTTTGAATGTAAGAAGCAATTATTTAGAATGTAATTGAAATAAAAATATATCCAATTCTGTAATAAAATGTACATTCATTCGGCGAAATTAATAATTGAAGCATCTTTTTGCGAATTGTTAATTTAATATTACTAATTTGCTTCTTTTTTGCCTGAAGAACTTGTGTATTTACGAAATAAATGTTTTAAAAAGCAAGCATTAAATAAATCACTTTTAGGGTGTTCACTGTCAATACTTGGTGGGAAGGCATTATATTAATAAAAACACAATAATCCTTTGTACTTCATTCCACTTTATTTAATATGTCAGGACCGGTTTGGCTCATTCGCTCAGTTGACAGTGCTCGCAATGAGCGAAACCGGTCCTGACATATTAAATAAAGTGGAATGAAGTACAAAGGATTATTGTGCTTTTATTAACATTAAATAAATATTATAATTATTTTTTATAAAAAAATAACTTTAGTTTTAATATTGACCAAGTACACCAAGTTATCTACAGCAATTTCTCCAGATATCCATATATGCACAACAAACCAATTGTAAGAATTAAAAAAATACGCAATAACCAATAAAAGCCGGCCATCTTCCAAGACATGTACCGATAACGAAAAAAAATGTATTGAACGTAAAGCAGTATATGTACAAGCAAATTAATCTAAGCCTAATCGAAAAATAATATTGTAATAAATTTATTTGATATTTTCTATGAAATTATTTATTAAGATTGGAATGTTCAATTTGCATCTAATTATATATGACCATACTAGTGACGGTAAAATGATTAATGGATTAAAACGAAAATAACTACATAAAACTAAATATTAAACATAAAAAAATGTTCACTTAGAAGTATTATTTTTCTTTGATAAGGTCAAATATCTGCCATACCGCGCAACGTATAAAACTGACTAAAATGGTGAAACGAGATTTTTTTGAGTGCATTTCTTTTGACGTTTTTTTTGCAATATAACAGTCTCAGTGTACACGTTTTAGCGAGTATACTTTTTTTTTTATCAAGATACGAAACGTCTGTTCACATTGTGTTTATGGTAAAACGTAAACACACTTTATTGACAATCAGATTTTAAAGAAAAAAAATAATAGATTTTTAACTCGAATTGGACTGAAGACTTGTGATTTCACTGTTTGATAAATTGCTCAGTAATGTGATATAATTCTGAATGAAAATTTGTTGCCCTATTTCAAATTCGATCAAATTTTCTTCTAAAAAGTGTTGGAATATTGTAATAGACTTAAGCCTAAGAAATTAAATGTAAGTAAGCTTATCGCTTCATGTACGACCATTTTTAATATCTAATAGAGTGCGCGGTAAGGTATTAAATCCATAAGACTATTGGAGTATTTGACTTTAAAAATAAAATACTCCACATTCATTTATATGATAAGGAGCGGTTTCACTCGTGACGAGAATTAATACAGTGCTATAATTTTAGATTTCGACTGAAGGTGCTTGGTGGAATTTCAATATTAAATTTGAATCGTTCAAACTATGTATTTGCTAATCACTTAATTTCGGAAGGGCACGTGTTCAATCAGGAACAAGGGATACAAATGTTACACCCAAATACGGACAGTTATAAGCTCTTTTTCCAGGAAATTTTCGAAATAAATAGAGCACAGCTGCAAAGTCTTCCGATTGTAAATGAAATACTAAACTTTCCGGCATCTCCACTTCTATACCCTATATAATCATAAAATCATATAATCATAAAACCTTTGCCGACAAACAAATAATATAATTCTTGAAACTACTTACTACTCAAATCTGTTGGCAATCCCATGAGCTTATCATTTTCGCCAGCAATGGCTTTGGACTCAGTGATGCATTTATTTCTTATATAAACACGAAACTTTCATTTACTAAGCGTCAGTTCAAGTTCATCCGTGCACTTGAATGCCTGAAGATGCCGAAAGGCGAAACCCGGGTCGTTAGTGACAAAATCTGTGAGAATGTACATAGTTTGAACGATTCAAATTTAATACAGTGCTAGTTACAGTGAACAAAGCAAAAATATTAAGGGTAACAAGCGGTTGGTAATAGAAATATGAAAATTGTTTGTTACCTCATAGTAATTTTATTTTGTTCAGTATAAATAGCACTGTATTAATATATATTTTTTACAGATAAAAATGCTCGTCATGAGCGATATTAGTTTTGGTCATATAAACAAATCTGGCATACAAATAGTTTTTTTTGTAATATTGTCTCTCTACTAAGTATTGACACTGGACACATTACAAGTGAAATATTTAACGTACTTAAATTGTAGTTTGTAGAAATTAAAACAAAAAAAGAGGGATTTTTTTATGTACGATTAATGTTTTTCATTTATTGTTGTTTTGTTTCTTGATAACATTGTTTGTTACGATAAATCTATGTACAGTTGGCACAACAAATATTACCAAAAAAAAAATCATGTGTTTATTCAAAAATAACTTGTTCTTGGAAATTATGTCTTTGTATATTATAAAATTAATTCCAGAAATACTTAGGTTATGATTCCAATTATACTTGATTATACATTTAGAGCAAGATATTATTAATAATCTTATATCACAATGAATTAGCTTTATTTTGTAAATTGGTACGAGATAAATTATGCAAAATTAATCATTATGACAATAATAAATAAGAGTAGATATGGTAAAATGCAGGATAGTCTTGACAATGAACTTGCGGCTAGACCAATAATAGAATGAACAGGTTAACGATCGGTGTTTGGTAATTTTCCATCTACATTTCTTGTTTGTGGACTTTTGTTTGTATGGGTTTGTGGTCTGTACTTTGAATAAATACTGGTATACGCACCACTACAAATATAATAATGACTTGAAATATATATGTGTGAAACATATTAAAAAATAGCATACATATTAAAAAACAACAATTGAAAAATTCATAATATTAGAAAAAACGATCGCATTGCTTATGGTTTTTTTTTCTGTAAACATAATACATACGTATGTATATAGCACAGTGCCCAAAGTATATTTTTAAAAAAATGTAGTCAAAATAAGGAAGCCTAAAAAAAGTTGAAATGACGAAATGTGTCTATCAATTTATAGTAGTAACAAAAGCTGAAGAAGTAGTCAGTCAGGGCTGTTCAAAGTGTCGTCAGCAGTATGATTCTGTGCGGTGCAGGCCACGCCGCTAAGTTATAATTTTTACATGCAAAAAAATATATCTTGATGTGGATAATTTCACCATAGCATTTTCTTACTCTGACAACACTTGGCATATTGTGAGAGTGAGTGCGATACTGTTTCACGTCTGTTTCAATAAAAATAAAAAAAAAACTTCATGACTTTTCTTTCTAATGAAATTTCAATTCGTAAATTAATGTATCGTAATCTAATTTACGTAATGTTTTTATTATTTAGATTGCGGTCTTCGAATGAATTTTAATTTATATTGCGGCCCTCATACTGTCTAAGGTTGGGCAGCAATGGTCTTCACTATAATTGAATTCCATTAGCTTAATTTTGAATATGGTATTTTTTCGATTGAACGGTATAAAACAATAATATGAATCATTTTTGTCAGAATTAAAGTTATATACATTTCATACTTTGGCCTTGATAAAGACGTAACTTGAAAACATGACTAGACTTACAAACTTGAAATAAAAACATATATGATTTTGTATGTTAAGGATATTTTTGATCAAATTATTATCATATAATATTATGAACTAATTTTGTTTGTGATTTAATTAATAATGTGTGAAGTATCTTAATATTACTATGATGTTTTAAAGAAGTGATGAGTTACAAACGTGCGATCAGCCTGCAGCGTCAAACCGACCAAATTGCGATTTATTTTATTCTCAGTATTAATTTAGCGCCTACGCGTTATAACGGTGTTAAATAATGCTAGCCGTCACAAAACGAAGCGTCAAAATATAATAACTCTACCGCCTAAAGGTGTTAATATATTTTCGTGATAAAAAACTTTAGTATTATTCTTACAAATATTATAATATTGAATGACGGTTAAGTATGTAATGCATATCGAAATTGTAGGGTTCAACGTTGGGGCAAACCGACTATTTTTTCACGTATCGAGTTTCTATTATATGTTGATCTATGTTTCATTTTTTGGAAACCTTATAAGAGTGTTATTACAAAAATACCAACGGTAAAAACTGTTTCATATCAATTAAATAAATTATTCAATTATTTTTAAATTATTATCAAAGGAAACAGCCCCATAGACAGATGCTAAAGCTTAAATCATTTAGTGTTTAAGCCCTTCTCAGTTATGCGTAAGTTTTTTCGTTTTATTTAATTCTGTTTCCTTTGTGTTTGTAATGTTTTCATAATTTTCAACTGACCTACCCGGTCTCTATAACAGCACATAAAGAGTGCTGCCAACAAGTTATGACAATTTTCGCCTCGTCCTTTACTTTTCCTTGATAATTCGGTAGCAAGCATTTATTTAATAATATGAAATTCTTCATAAAAAACTCTTCGTTTCAAAGAAAGTACGAACTAGCAATACTACTATACTTTTAAATGTTTGTTTTTATAATAATAGTTTATGATTTGTTTATTAAAACTGTACCTTACTGGACAAAAAATTAATAACATTTTCATAGTATATTGCAGTTTAAGCTTCTTATTAAGCAAATCGAGAAAATGCATAATATTTATTAAAATAATGCGTGACTGCGGCCAAACAAATCTATGCAAATATGACGACGTTTTCATTATGAGGTGTTTCTGACGATTTTCTAAAAAATCATTCATTAAGTTTGCTTCTGCATATAAATTTTATAGCCAAACTATTATATAAACGTTGATTTCACTTCGAAGAGCTTTCTCATTTTTCATTGATTGTTTTTTTATCGATTAATGATTTTTTAATATAAATATCATCAAATGGTCTTGACAATGCACTGTTAAATGTAACTTGACGTGTATTTCTTTTTGTATGCTGTTATTCAATTTTGATATAAAAACAGGTTGCTATCATTTATACACCTGTTTATATTTTCCATACGATTAAAAAGAATTTGTAAGCTCTGAACCCAAATAATAATTTTCTATTAATAAATAATTGGGGTTGTGGCCACTTCTAGTGTGTTTTCTTCTTTAATCTAAGGCTTAAATTTTCCTTGTAAAGATTTAAAAAACATAACGATGCCTGTATTTTAATTTGTTGTTTTTTATTACCATAATAATACATTAAAACTGAAATAACTATTCACATATTTTATGAAAAAAAATAGAATCGGAACGTATCCAATATTTAAGCGTTTATTTAATATTATCAGAGACGATAATATTTGATTTTTAGCAGGACTGTAGAGTCGGAGTTGGAGTCGACGTCGTAGCAGAACGAGCGACTACAACTCTATTTTTTTTTTAAATAAATTTAATTACAAAAAGTTATGCATTTTAGTACCTACACATCCCAAAATACGAAAAAGTTACAAATAAAATGATTTATGTTTTTTTTTAAATAGGTACCAGGTCGGTCATTGATTTCTTCCCAATTGTTTTGTTTGTTTTTGTTTTATATTCGTCCGAAGTGAAGAAACCACAAGTTTTAACAATTAAATCAATAAAAAAACGTTAACGTTACTTGAAAATTATGTTACAAGTCAAAACGATGACAGGGCGGCACCCTGGATCATTTTCAAGTACCAGGTCGCCGACATGGCCCCACTACACCACTGCCTAATTGCAGTCTGACCGTTTATAAATGCCGAAGTCGGGGTTGCGATGTTTTTCACGAATACAGTCTCCACAGCTCTGATTTTTAGTATCACTGAATGTGAATTTAAGATATATAATAGATTTGTTTAAAATGTAAAATATTATGAATAAATGTAATAAAAATAATAAAACATTTTTAGTACTTTTTCCACATAAAATTTATTAGATCAGGACCGGTTTCGCTCATCGCGAGCATTATCAACTGATAAGAAAAATACATAAACAGTGATATTTATACAAAATTAAATTGAAATAAAAAGGTGTAAGCAACTATTAACAATTTAAAGGATTAGCAAATTACATTGTTAATAGTTGCTTACACCTTTTTATTTCAATTTAATTTTGTATAAATATCACTGTTTATGTATTTTTCTTATCAGTTGATAATGCTCGCGATGAGCGAAACCGGTCCTGATCTAATAAATTTTATGTGGAAAAAGTACTAAAAATGTTTTATTATTTTTATTATAATGCCATTCCACCAAGTATTGACAGTGAACACCTTAAAAGTGATGAATAAATGTATTGTTTTTTGAAAGTTATCGGCGGTTGATCTGCACAACAATAAAATTATTATTGAAGAGAGAGAGAGAGAGCTTTAGCTTGTAAATTATACAAACCATTAGTTCAAATATAAATGGTTGCAATTGGTATTGGACGCGGCGATTCGACTTCAATTCATTAAGTATCCACCCAGGTGGGCAAACCACCTTGTCCTGCATATCATCGTTTTATTAAAAATAAACTCAACGTCTCCAGGACGATAGATATCTCTAGACGCTACAGAGACTTTGTAACGATCAGATGGGGGGGGGGGGATTTTTTTATTTCTTTTGGTCGTTAATAAACGTGATGAGATGAGGTCAGTATGAGCGTTGTTTTAAATCCACTGACTTCGGCTTAACTTATACCGGTTTTTATTTACATGCCCGCCCGGCGTATGTATAACGAATCTCGGAGGTACATAGCC
This sequence comes from Himalopsyche tibetana, assembly GCA_030503985.1. NCBI lineage: Eukaryota > Metazoa > Arthropoda > Insecta > Trichoptera > Rhyacophilidae > Himalopsyche > Himalopsyche tibetana. The sequence goes on from JAPJYX010000014.1 coordinate 7,670,419, forward strand.
CGGGTGAATAATATCATTTCTTGAAAATACGGGACAGTCTTCAAGATCAAACAAATCTCATCAAGTATCGAATAAAAACTTGTAATAAAGACATTTATTTTTGTACGTATTAGAGCAGTGTTCTTCAACCTTTTTACATCCGCGGACCGGTAAAAATTTGAAAAATATCTCGCGGACCGGCGTCAACCAACAATACTTAATAAGTTCGTAAGATGACATATAGATCGCGCCACTATTGACAAATCCATATGTTATTTAAAAAGTACCAACCTTAAAATAATACGTGTCAAATTTTCATAACAATTGATATTTATTTCATAAGTTACTTATTACAAGTTTAAAAAAATTGAAATTCGCGTGTCGATAAAGCATTGTTTTTTAATGGTAAAAATACCGTTAAATCAAAGCAATGGCTTGACAAGTGTTATTCGAACTCTTTTATATCGAGACAAATGATTGAGAAGTGGTTTGTTGATTTCTGAAAGCTCATTTCATGATTTCTGAACTGAACGTTCTGGTCGCCCAAATTCGAAAGGTGTTTGAGAAAACGTATAAAAATTCCACAAAATAGTTTTGACCGATCGTAAATTGAAGTTGCGTGAGTTAGCTGTCACCTTTAAGATATCGGGAGGCAGTTCATTCACCATTTCGCGTGGACTTTGAGGAGATGATCAAGTAAAAAAAAATCCGAAACATAAGTCTTCGCGGACCGGTAATAAACTCTCGCGCGGACCGATGCCGGTCCGCGGACCATATGTTGAAGAATACTGTATTAGAGAATACTACCGATTCTCAGTGTGGTATCAAATGCATTAACAAATTTTTATTTTACATTGAAAGCGAATACATGCTCATAAATTTATAGATGAAGAATTTTTTCCATATCCGCTCCCTATACGGAGCACATGGTCACCACCAAAAAGTTCCTCCGAAATTCTCTAGCTCCGCTGAGTACATCCTGTGGATAGTCATCAGTTGCCTTCCAAGACGCCGGGATCCATCTAGTTGGTAGAAGAGACAGGCAGGGTTCAGACTCTCACATTTCCAAGCCAGGTCCATCGTCGCTTCTTTATTTTGAACATATTAAGAGGCTGGTTAGACCGCTCTTTAATCTCCGTGTTCCTGAAAAAGTCAGACTACCGCACTGCTAGCATTCGCCCAGGCCGTATTATTCATACAAGTAAATTATATGTTATATGAATGGTTTATGTGATGTACATTTATATTTAAGCATTTATATTATTAATATTTATATGTGTATTCTATTTTTTTTTATTTACGAGTAAATAAATAGCATCTGACATCACTTATTTATTTAAAATTGAGTCAGTTGTTCCATGCGATTGTAATAATAGACTGAAGAGTCATTGAAAAAAATCATATCGCGCCATGTTTTTTTCGGGCAAGTTGGGTCACCCCACGCATAGCGTTGGCTTCGTAAGTAAGTATATCATTTTGTGATTTTTTTATTTCGTTATTGTGTTGTATGTCCGTCGTTCGTTGTTGCCCGCCAAGAGATATTCGGACGCGTTCCGCCATTGGTCCATTCTCCCGCCTATCCGCCATTTGCGAATCGCGTATTCCCGCCAAACCGTTGAGAGATACAAAATGAGGCATTGGCGCGCCGAGCGCGGGAAACGTAAAATTATTTGAATGTATGAAAATATTCGTCAATTTATGATTTTGCCATACCCCGCCACGTATTTGCTCAAAATGGTGTAGAAGAATCATCAAAATCATCGAATTTGAAGGCAAAATATTCAATTTATAAAGCAGACGATTGATTAAGCTTGACCATGCTGTTTGTCAAAAACCTGGCCATCGCATACCACTTCTAAAAACCGGTTTTCACTACCATGAAACGGTATTACTTTCATATATCAGGGAAGGCAACATAGATGGCCATATACTCCATGATATATATATAACATATACTCATACAGAACAATTGATTGACTATTTTATCAACTCAAAGGTGATGTTTAAAAGTGGAAAATTGGAATCAAAATGAATATATCTTAAAATTAATTCGCTTAAAACGCGGATCAAAAATAACATACAAACTTTTGATATCTTTTTTTAAATATTTGTGAGGAATTTCGTTAAAAAAAACAGATAAGCCTTCTTTAATCCCTTCTTGGAAGCTAAAATATGAGCTCAACTATATCTTCATGCCTCTTCGTCATCTAGTGTAGACACCTAATATATCAATGAGTACGCCACGCTCTTCCTAGAAGAAGTTCTTGAGTTCCTAGGAATCATTGGAAGTTTTTCAATTGTTTTCAATTGGCTGGATCCGGAGCTCCAACGTAAATGTAAATATTGATTTATTGAAAATTCTAATAGGATATATGAAGAATATTTTCTGTCTGCCCCCCCCCCCAACGTCTTTAAAAAAATCATCCGCCCCGTTCCTCGAAAAATTGGTAACCCCTATCTTATTGATTTGTTATGGTTTATTTTGGATATTTATTTACATATTAAAAATACATGAGAAAAATAATCTGTCAAACTTTATTTATTTAAAGGAAAACAATATGAATGCGAGCTCATTTCCACAACGAAAATTATTATACCAAATTAAAGAAATTATTTATATAACCGCAAGGTAATCATGAATAGTCGTTTCTATAGGCGAGTTATCAACACTCTCAAGTGGTTGTCCTGGTTGCATGGCCACTGGTTCGAATCTCCTAAAGCAGCGTTTCTCAACCGGGAGCCATGTGGCCCCCCTGGGGGGCACAGCATGTCCAAAGGGGGCCACAGAAGAAAATTTCAGTTTTGGGGAGCCACAGCAGACTTAAGGGGGGCCACGGCCACCCAAAATATAATGAACTAAAATTTATATTAAAATGAAATAGAATACAGTAGGACAATTATACATTGCAGCAGAAATAATGTATGTATTATACATACTTTTTCTATTATTTTCCAATGGTATTTAGGGATACCATAATAACTGCATCTAAAAGTTAAGTGTCGACAATATTGTATTGACTATCTTGTCCACGGATTTTTTTCATCACCCCGTGACAATATGAAACTCATGTGCTTAATATGTTTTGCTTCGCTAATACTAATATCCATTTTATAAAAAACACATGGGAATGAAAGAAAAACCATTTGAATAATTTAAAAAGCTTTAAGAAGTTTCCACATCAAAGAAAATAGGACATATAGTATCCATGCATTTCTTATATAAACACGAAACATTCATTTACTAAGCGTTAGTTCAAGTTCATCCGTGTACATGAACGCCTGAAGATGCCAAAAGGTGAAACCCGGGTCGTTAGTGACAAAATCTGTGAGAATGTACATAATTTTAACGATTCAAATTTATTGAAATTCCACCAAGCACCTTCAGTCGAAATCTTAAATTTTTAAATAATAATTTGTGATGTATTTTTTTAAAAATAAATGTATATTTTTTCATTTTTCCCGAGCCTGGAGAATTTTATTACTATGGATAGGGGGGCCACGGAAAAATTTGAGACTCAAAAGGGGGCCAAGGGCTTAAAAAGGTTGAGAAACTATGTCCTAAAGAACACTTTAACATGTTAATTGGAATACGAATTTTGTGTCCAAAGGCCTTCATGTTTAAATCCATACAAGTGACAGAATTACATTATAGTTCTTGTAAAACATCGAGATACTTCATCAGAAGTCCATATGCTTTGAGAGTAGACACTGTTATTGTCATGATAATTTTATAATCCATTTAAAATGTGACATTTTATCAAATGAATCTAAGACATAATCACTCTCAAATATTTACGAAGTATGCTGTAGCTAGTTGTGCTTGTTAGCCACATAATATAATTTATGATGAAAGCTACCAGACTTTGGGACTCCACTGTTTATTTCGTTGTTTTTTCATATGGACGCGCATCGCAACAACTTTAATCTCCCCTCGTCCTCCTCCCTCGTTTGCCCTCGCTGTTAGCTAGCTGGTCCTCTCCGAAGAGGGCTTGAAGTATCTTAAAGAGAGTATACCAACACAATGTGATATTAAGACTTAAAAACTTCGTATGTTTCTAAAATTGTTGATGATTTGTCTTAATTTACGATTTTGACCAGAGAATTATTTTTCTCATCAATATTTTATATATTAATAGATTTTTTTAAATAATTTTATTTCTTAAATTGAGGTTTCTTATCCTGAAACAAGTAAAAGGATATCGTTGTGTGTGTTGAAATTCTAAATTCATTACACCAAAAGACTCAAAACAGACAAAATTGAGATACGTGCTTCTAGAAAATTAACGACGACATGAAGGTTTGAAAGTGATGATCGCTTCATAAAACACTTTTGAACAAATATTTTTTTATTTCATTTTGTTTTGATATTTGAATTGCTTTGATAACTTTTTACACTTTAAAAACTATTTTTTTGCTTCCGTATATACATTTTCGAGTCTTCCCTATCAGAATATTAGGTATAAAAACAGCTATTCTAGTGACTATTTTAATACAACATATTTGTCTTGATTCGGTCCTGAAATTTAAAAAAAACGTGGCAACTCCAAATATAGCCCGGTTACACATTTACAAACATGTATGTAAATGGCGATAAAACTAAGTGGCTTATTGATGAAAAAACTTAATAATAAATTATATCAATAGATAATATAGATGCTAAAACTTTTATTCAATTCTATTATAGTTTAGCACGTAATATTGTTTTGAACATTAAATTTCATGATAATTTTAATTTACGAAAAATAATGACGACTATTTTTTACGCCTAACCTGGTTAGGTGGATAATTTGATACATGAATTATTTTTAAATTTTGCTATATATATCCAATGAAAATTTCTTGTGTTCTTGGCGTTATATTGCTAAAATCTAAAATAAAAAGCAATCTGTATTCTATTCTTTATTTGATATCGCGAGCTTATTATTTCTATCGGATATTAAATCTATTTGTCAGAAATTAGCTTCTTCCAGTGACTATGACGAATTGTTAAAATAAATACATACATACTTTATTGGTTAATTTGCATTTTCTAGTAATTCACGAAGGACGTAACATAACATAACATAATTCATATTCTTTCTTATACGTCATAAGATGTTGGTAGGCAAAAAATATCAAGATCATAAAAAAAAATTGTGGCCTGGATATTTGATATCTCTATCTGATTTCTAAAATTGATACGTTAAGAAAATGTTATTATGCCAGTATTAATTTTGAACTGAGGATTCAAATTTAACAATAATTACCCAATCTACAAAACATTTATTTATAATTATCTCGTCATAATGTTTTAATGATCGAAATTACTGGTAATTTGACTGGCTTTATATTAAAAATAAAATAGATGAAACGGAAATAATCATTTATCCATTCCATTGAATAAATTATAGTAATACATAGATAGTATCCAATTTATATGTCCGTAAAGGCTGACCATAACGTTACTGTAACGTTCACGTCTAAACACTGTTTCACAGGTACTGTTATTAACATCATTATCAAATCTGTCATCATTACGTGAATAAGGCTGTTAAGTGAAAAGAAAATAAAAACTCTCCGTAATAACATATGAGTAGGTTTTGATTCATTACTTTGCCGTGAGTGCTACAAAGACCAACTTACATATTTTAACATCTTTCTTTGTGCATTATTTTTCGTAGAATTATCAATTATATCAAATGAATCAAAACTAATACGTTGTGAGAATAGCTTACCGTTACCTGTAATTATTATTTTAGTAAATCTTACATTTGAATCATTTACATTTTGTACACTCCCACACGTTTTGTCTTAAGCGACCCAGGTTTTACCTATCAGCATCTTCATGCGTTCAACTGCACGGATGACTAGTTAGTTCAAGTTCTACGTATAATTGAACGCCTGAATATGCCGAAAGGCGAAATCAGGGTCGTTAGTGACGAAACGTGAGAGAGTGTACAGCATTTGAAAGAGCTAAACTCCACTAAAGTCTCTCCAGTTGAAATCTTGAATTGTACATACTAAATAAATCTGCTGATTTTACGAACTAAATTATTTAAAATAAAGAATAAAATTATTGACTACACTCAAAAGTTGTGTAATAATTAACTGTTTTTTAATTCTAGGGTTTTAAGTGATTTTCGAATTTTCTTCTGTCCAAACTCTGTAGCCCAGACTATAGGGATCAAAAATATGTATTATTGGAAATCATCAAACTTGTTTTTTTTTTTATTGAACAATTGGCTTTGATTACATGTGTGATTTGTATGTCTTTCACGGTATGAAATTCAATATACTTGTTCATTGACGTAAAATTATAAAATAGTAGTTGCTTAACAGACATCATCCGAACATTGGATGAATTATACACGGCTTCAGCAATTTGTCAATGAATGATCATGCCGACTGCAATTAAAATTTGAATATTCAATTAATTAAAAAATTATGTTGATTCTAGTAATTTGTTCTGTTTACTGAGCATAGTCCAATCCCAAGTTCGTGTCAACTCCATTGGCCTGCAGCAAACAGCCGGAGCCTTCTGTAAAAAGTTATTGCAATGTACTCTGTTGTTATTTTTATATTAAAAAATATTTATTGAAATACGCTTCTCAAAATTCTTTCTCCTCTACGTAGTTATGAAATATAATCAAATATTTAAATAGAATTTTTCGATGTTTTTTTTAATAGTATTTACTTAAAAATATCATTTGTAGTCAAAAATTCATTCTGCTCTCTAGAAAAGAGAGGTTAATCTTTTGAATAACAGCCAGTTCTCGTAAAAAAACATGTGAGGTATTAATTTAACTTTTGCTAGTATAAATTTGTGTACTATTTTTACAGGGTGCTACAAAAAAACTATCCACAATTTAAAACTCAACATTGTGGATCAATTTTTCCATGCGACATCGTGCAAAACTCGCAACGAATAGTATATGAAACTATATGCAGAAAATAACGCAAAACTAATTATTTAATATAAATTTGTTTATTAGGTTATGTAGCCTGCACATATAAAAAATCCGTCTTCGTAAGATTCACTACAGTTCATTATTATGATTTCTCAGGTGTTTTAAAATTTTGTTTAGGTAAAAACTTTACGGTCATTATTTCTGGATCTGCATTCCATTCTATTTATAGGTGTACCTGTTCTCCTGTTTCGTTAAATTTTATTGACCAAACAAATTTTGAAAGATATCTACATATTTAAGAGTCCATTACTATACTGTTTATTTTGAAAGTGTCGACAGTTATTGTAAAACTATAGAACACATAAACACTCATGTTTGCATAGACAATAATTGTGGGGTTATAATGCAAAACGTACTATTTCCAAAATGAGCGATATTGATTTAGGTATGCAGATAAGGTAATTCAAGCCTAAAGAATCGACTGGTTTTATTAGTTTTAATATAAAATGTCTAAAAGACTGTCGTCTTCAAATTGGAAATCATATTTTGATGCAAATGTTATTTTGTTTGTGTTATCCGTTATAGTATTTGACTCTACTGAAAAGTTCGAGTTTTATAAATATGTAGTACGTTTTGCATTATAGCCCAATAGTTAAAAAGCTCAATAAAATTGGAATAATTAATAATTAAAACATACCGTCATAAAATTTGTGTGTGTATCACTGAAAACATCATTTCAAATCGAATGCTGTTTTATTGTAGCAAGTTTGCATTGGAACGTAGATATTGATTTTATAAATATTTGTAATTTATCACAAATTTGTTAAATTAATAAAAAAGCAATAAGAAATAGCTGTATTTTGACCCCAAATTACTTAACGTAACGTACGGATGGAGAAGTAGAATTATGAATACTTAGTAATACCCAGTAACGTCATTGAGGGGGGAGGACTTCATTTAACTCTCACCTCTTTGAATTTGAAGAAAAAAAATATTTATAACTTGCTGTTTTGGTTTAAATAAAATATGTTACAGCGAAAAAATAAAAATACATTTTCTTTGACATTTTAGTGAAAGTCTAATATTTTTACATATTATTTAACGAAAATTTCTACTTTTGAAAATTAATTCGTCGTTAAATTTGGCAGTGGTGAATTGACCAATGAAAATTTTCAATTCCAGATATTTAATCATTGTGTTCAAGCATAGACTTTTACTGTTAGGTGAAGTTAGGTTAGGTAATGTACTGAATATATAATGTATTTGTCAAATAAAGTTTCAATGATTCTGAGCAGTAAAACTGTATACCCATTTTTTGATTCATTTTTACTATCCGAGCTAGCGAGCTATTTTTGACTACCATGAATCACTTGAACAAATTTTTACAGAATATAGTGATAACGATGCGTTCAGTTGATATAAGTGCACTATATGGTGACATAGTAAATAAAAATGTTGGTCATTTTTAAATTTCTGTTATGATACTTTAGAAAGCTTCCAAAATCACAGTTATAATGATGATTTATTTTTTATTTGATAATTTTGACATCATATATATTTTAATAATAAAAATACATATTTGAGCAAAGTCAGACTATGGGTATATTAATTCGCTTTTTTCACATTTCGCTTCCTTAACGATACATATTTGTATACGTTCTGACCTGATTCATGATAACATCATGAATTGTTTTCAATTTATTTAATAATTTATCTAATCCAACTCCGGGAGCTGAATTCCACTTTGAGAAAAAAGCTTTAATTGAAGACGGGAGAAACTATTTCATGTCTAAAAAATAATCAAATGCTTCTTGCTTGAAATGAAAAACGAATTGTTACCATGTAAACAAATAACGATAATATTGTAAAAAGAGCCGGCTGCGTGGTAAGTGGTCAATGTTCGGGTTTGGTTACGGAGGTCACTGGTTCGAATCCCAGTACTGACAGCTAATAAAATTTATAAGCTGTCAGCACTGGGACAATAATTAATTTTATACAATCGATTTATGGATTTCTGTTTGGAGACATAAACGTATATGATGTTTTGAATTCTTACCTATCACCTATCACATCATACAAAACGGAGTGAGAGCGATTAGCGTGAGTGTGTTCGAATAAAATACAATGAAAAGGGACATTGTATTTTTGTAAAACTTATGGCAACGTTATTTATATGAAAAACTTTCAGAAACACCGAGTATTTCTAAACATCAATATTGTTATCTATTCCAGCCTTTTGGGATGATCTTACATTGTTTCCAACATTGACTTCGAGGAAGTAATCAATATAAAACAAAATTTTAACCAATAATAGCAAACTGTAGGTACTATATTTTTTAAGAAGGACTGCTAGCATAATGCGATTGGGTAGGAATGTCGGTACGTTGTAAAATTAATTACCCCAAAGACGGGCGATGTCTGTTCTTGGACCCTCACACAATACGGTGGTCGTAAAAACGTTCATGCTAAAATATTTCTAAAGTAAATCGATAATAAAACCCCATTTTTTTCAAAATATCGCCTTAAATAATACAAGAATGGTTTATTTTACAATCCGTGATAGCTTAGTGAATATTTTAGCTCAAATTAGTGGAATTTAATTACGTTTTCGAAGAAAATTATACCAAATATGATATGCGTTATTATGGTCACCATTGGAGCTACACAGATTGTCTCAAAAATACGTTTGACTTTTTGTTTAAAACCGTACTCAATTTGCTGGTAATACGAGTAAAATCTGGACCCAGAGTAGACTATTGGTATTGAGTAAATCTAGTGAGAGTGCAAAGTTTTACCCGTCCCTGAAAAAATAAAAATATGTCCTTCGTAAATCCTATATCAACCGATACGTTGCCAAACATATGAACTAGATTCTAGTTATAATATAAATATTTATAATAATGTCTATTACTGATATTTTTTAATAATTAATATTCATTTAGCTGAAAGGTAGTTTAAGATTATGTTGAACATTTGTGTTCTGTATCAAACAAAATACTTATTGTCTAGTAATTTGCTTACTTAGGAAAATTATGAAAATCCCGTGTACACCAATCGCACAGTAAATCCTCGTAAAATGGTTGCTATCGGTTGAAGAACGTAGGTTAGCTTTTTCGGTGTTTTGTTTTTATACCTTATGTAACTCATTACAAATCTCTTGTAAAATAGTGTAAGCCTGTAAGTATTAATTAAGAATATGTACTGACAAACGACACGAACAACCTACGAAAAAGAGTTATGGTGACGCTACCCAAAGTGACGTCGTCGATTGATGATTTAACCCAAAGCAGGAGTGGGCTGGAGGGGGCTCGGAAAGGCTCTCGCGAGCCCCTTGTTAATCAAAGAGAAAACAATATTCTCAGATCAAATAAGAATATAACTGCAATTTCTGACTTATATAATATATTATCTACGACAGTTTCAGTATACACATTAGAACTTTAAGCCAGCGGTCACCAAACTACGGCCCGCCGAAGATTTTCTTCCGGCCCGCGAAAAGTTCTGGATTTTTGCATAGAAATTGTTCATATAAGAAATATAAATGTTCATGAGTTGTGAATTCACGACATCTGGTAGGGGACTCAAAGTGAAGGAAGTTTCTAGATAGAAATTGGAGGCGGGACGACCAGATGTTCGTTTACTCAAAAATTTCTCGAATATTCTTATTTATTGAAATTCTAAGAAGGGCAAACATTTGTTTGCATTCTAATTATTATGTAATCTCATAAAATGAAATAACATTCTGGTTGGATTTCAATAAGAATTTATTTTGTCCGCCCTCCCTTAGTTTTTAAAAAGTTCAATCCGGCCCGCTTCTCAAAAAGTTTGGTGACCCCTGCTTTAAGCCATTTAGATTGATAAGTTTACGGTGAATTGCATATTGTTGCATATGCAAATTGTATTAAGTAACAATCGATTGATCATTTAAGTATTACACATAATTGCATAGAAGTGATAAAAAATTCACTCCTCCAAAACACCGAGAATTGCTTTGAGATTAAGCGAGCCTCTTGTTAGCGTATTGGCAGCCCACCGCTGACCCAAAGTATTGCATTTAAAATCACACTTAAGACAGTATTTTTGTGATAGAATATTTAAATATGGTTTGAATCTATTGGATAGCCAGTAAAATACATATCATCATTAATTTTCTACATGCACGTTTCTCAAATTTGTGTCAGTTTTAAACTTTTTAAAGCAATGAATTCAAAATTTCAACACACACATATTCCTCTCGTATCCCATTTTTTTAAATTTTATTCTTTAACTAACCTTATATAAAATCGTTGATTTTTTTACAAATAATATGCTATTGTGCTGTGTTTAGCATGAAAGGTAAAATGACATGGATGGAAACGTCTTTGCTTCCTTTTTTTATTAACTTCCTCAAAGATATTGAGAACAAAACCATTCCAGTGGTGTTTTATAGCGATATAAAGCGATAGTAATTACGGAATAAAGTACATTTATGTGTCTCCTGAAAACCTAATACGAGGTTGTAGAATATTACTGAAGATATCGCCTCCTCAATATTACATCTACGTAACATGTTTTTGACATACGTAACAATTTAAGATGTTGGAATATTTCATAATACAAAAGTCAATTGAAAATTACTCAATTGTTTCCAATAAAGCAAACTAACATTTTTCATTTTTTATTTTAAGCAATGATTTTAACTTAAATATATGTATGTTGATCAAATAACGTTTGAATTTCATTTTCCCTATCAATTCAAAATTATCTCGCTTTAGTAACGAAGTAACGATATTCAATAACAGAAAATATACACATGGGTATTTAACTATATAATTATATGTTTAATGATACTTAAATCAATTGAAAATGTTATTAATGGAAGTAAACATAGTAGCCGCCTGTGTGGTCGAGTGGTCAACGTTGTTGGCTTCGGCTACGGAGGGCCCGGGTTCAAATCCCGGTACGGACAGTTTTATAAATCGATTTTTCAATCGATTTATGAATTTCTGTTCAAAGGCATGGATGTATGTGATGTCTTGCATTCCCCCCTCTCAACCATCCTATCCTATGAACGGGGCGTATCGAGAGCGATTAGCTTACCACTAATCCTGTCTTGGGTCTATCCTTCTATCCCTACTCTCTTTGGAAAAAGAGAGGTTGAGCAACTGAGTAACAAGCAGTTCTCGTAGAAACACTTCTGTTGAGATAAACTCCATTAGGAGTCCATATGCTCCACATTGGGAGCGGACATGGTTTAAAAACATAGTAAGTCAATATTTTACGAGCTCTCTATTAAGGCTTTTATTTGCGAACCATGAATTTAATTTAGTAAATAAAAACAAATTTTAAAAATCAGTCACAAATCTGGCTTGATAACATCTATAATATGTATCCAAAGTAATGTAAAACTAAAAATTCTTTTAAAATGTATATCTTTTTACAGAATGAAATATAAGTTTCATGTTTTAACCATTTTGGAATTAGCTGTGTTTGCAAGTAATAGCTTCAATTGTGATTATCTTTATTCATTAACTTTGTCAGTTGAATCGATCGTATATCTTAATCTAAACAGTATCGGCCCTTTCTCTAATAAATCAGGTGACAGAGAAATCGGTGCTTTGTATTGATACAGTTACAAAGAATTGACTCACAATAATTATTAGTGTTTGACTAGCTTAAATTTAAATACAATGTATGTATGCAATCAATAACTTATTTGGGACAGTGGGCTTGCATGACGACCGCGTGGGCAAGTTACAGTTAACCGTTTGTAGGTTGCGTGTAAAATATCACTTTAATGGAGGGTCATCGATTGTTGTAATCAAAACATTAAAATAAGAGAATACACTAAACTCTTTTTTACAAAGTAGACAGGTTTCTTAAAGAAGCGTATAAAAAATCGCGTAAAAAGAGAAAAAAAATGAAGAATTAATTATGAAAATAATACATTATATTTATCGCCACTTGATTTTTATATAGGGCATAGTTTTTCAACCTTTTTCAAATTTAAAAGACGTGAGACCGTTTTCTTAGCTCTCACAAGATTTGCCCGTGGTCCTCCGAAACTGTGCTGTGGCTCCCCTGAAATTATTTTTTCTCTGTGGCCCCCAAGAGAGCCACCTGGCCCCAGGTTAAGAAACCATGATATAAGGGACTGGGCATGAATCGCTACCAGCGCTATAATCAGTATAAATATTTGACACGTCTAAATGATATGTAAGTCTTTTGTTTGTTAATAGTATTTTATCCATCTTCGCTCTCAATGTGGAGCATATGGTATTCTAATGGAGGTATCTCAACAGAGGTTTTTTTTTACGAGAACTGTTAGTTACTCAGTCGCTCAACCTCTCTTATTCAAAAAGAGTCTTACTTTATTGTTTTGTTTAATTTATTGTTATTAGGAAATTTGCTTCTGTGTCTTTTGTATCTGGGAATCGAACAAATAATTCGTAAACAATTTAGTATTTCTATATATAGTAATATCTGATTTCTTCGTTAATTTGATATAATTCATTATACGAAATTGCTCTAAATATATAAAATATCTTGCATCATTTCACCTGTATGTGTATGTAGCATAGTTTAAAATCTTCACTTATCGATCGGAAAGTTCCGGGTTATTGTCCTCAATTAAATATCAGTGTTATCGGACATGAATTATTGTGATGTCATTTTCCTCGAACCGATCTCGAATGGCGTTAATCTAAAATTGTATTTCTGTGTATACATTTTCCTATGAGCTGTTAATGTTGTCTATGTAATGTTTATTCACGCGTCTATTTTAGAGAAGTCAGAATACATTAAATTTCCATTTGAATTGTAAAACAAGTTACAATTATATATTATTGAGTAATTAAATACTTATTACAAAATAAAAGTTACGTATTCAACTAAAAAATAGATTGTAATGGTGAACTGCTTTTTATACTTTTATACTAAAGTTTAATTATGAATTAAATGTTTATTTATCTTGGCAACCCTAATTTAATCGTTGTAAGTAATCAAAAATACCCGTCTTACAAGTCAGTCTATATACGGCACAAAATAATTTCTTCTGGAGAATTACTATCACGCTCTTTAACACGGTGTCTTATAAAAAGCTTCCTCAATCACTTGGTTAATTATTGCCTTTCTAAATAAATTGTAGTATTATTAAAAATATATTGTAATACTTAAGAATAGATTGAAATTAATAATATTGAAGGTTTATTTTTATTGTGTTACAATATGCGTGATAATTTTTTTATTAGTTTTAAGAAATATATCAAACAGACAAAAACATATTGATTGTGTGCAATTTTTTGAGTGTAATTTTTCAATTGAGTAAATACTTTAGTACAGGATGGGGAACATTTTCTTCTCTAAAGGCCGCAGTAAACATTGACTTGTAATTTCAGGCCGGAAATAATTTCACGTCAATTTCTAAGGCCCATAAATTTGCGGATTTCCCAAAATTACCATTTTAGGACCTTTTTTTAGGTCTTTCAAGGATTATGACATCGACAATCCCAAGAATTTACAAAATTACAAAAAAATACAGAATTAGAGAATTGGCCAGAAGGCCGCACCAGAGTAGCCAAAAGGCCGCAAGTTCCCCATGCCTGCTTTATTAGAATACACAAAACGAATATTTAGTACTCCAGTAGATCGATTGAATGAAGATTTACTATTTCATTAATTTGTAAAAAAATATACAAACATAAATTTTGTCAATGGATTCGACAGTATGTACATAACAATATATGTGGAAGTTTATTTTAAATATAAAATTAAAATTCATAACATAGTTATTCGACACGATGTGTAATAAATTAATATGTTTTTCGCCTTTTTTGTGACGAATTTTCATACAATCTGTCGTAAGGTTGTTTACAAATAAACAAAAACTTTATTCTAATTCTTAAATTTAAAAAAATGTGATTTGTTACGCAACTTGTGGAATAATTGACTTTTCAATTTTAATTTTATATCTACGTATATTTTTTGTGTATATCTAATTGATGTGTATTGAATGCGGTCTAATTAGAGTGCAGAAAAACGAAAAAGTTCTGACAAAAAACCCACATTTCGGTATAATTTAAAATTATTAAGAATCATTGCCCACCAATACTATCTTTAATGTGAACGGTAGCTACCACTTATTTGGTTTCTTTAACAATTTCCTTATTCTTATATGTAGTCTGATTATTTTTATTTATTTATAATCTCGGCAATAACAATCACTTAAGAAAAATAAAATATAGATTTTCTTTGTTTAATCGTAAATAAATTTTTCAACACTGTTATAATTTTACACAAGTTTTTTTCCAAAAATGGTCGGACCACCGCTTTTTTAAATAGGAAATTTGACCCTTAAATACGACAGTCACAAAAAGGGCTTCCAACCCGGCATGAACCGAAACCGGTTAGCCGGTTTATTGTCTTTTCTGAGAAAAACTAAAAACCGGTTAATTTTCCACGGTTAACCTGGGCTTATTCAAAACCCAGTTTTGCCTTAAGTAACATACAATGAACTGTTATACGATTATTTTTATGCCGGGTCCGTGGATCAGTGGTCAACGTCACTGGTTTCCCTGACGGATAGTACAGATTCAGGTGCCAAAACGAGCAGCACTTTTTCATTTGATGGCAAGGGTTTTTTGTAAATTTAAATATTCCCTCTTTCTATTCCAACCCTAAAATAAAGAAGCGTAGCAAAAGAGATTTGCCAACTATTAGTTATTTTCCAGCCCTATTCTCATATCCCTACTGTTTTCGGAAAGAGGGGCTAAGCAATTGATTAACAAGTAGTTCTCGTAGAAAAAATCTTTAAGAAGATAAACTCCATCAGTAGTCCACATGCTTAACATTATGAGCGGACATGGTTGAAAGAAAAAAGTTAATTTACTCTCAAACTGTACCTTATTAGTTTATATTTAAGTAAGCAAAAATACTTATATTTTTTGTTTTGGAATATTGGCTTGTGTGATACTAATATTAGTCGGTTCATTTAATTTTAAAAAAAAACCAAAAACCGGTTAGTTGCTCTGGACGGTTAATTGGATGCCCTAGTCAAAAATTGATGAAATAATTGGCTGTAAGAAAATCCTGAATTGTAACATTTGAAGATATTGTTGCCTTTCCATTGTCCATTGCCATACACCGCGGTAATGCATTATTTTGGAATCACTGGTCTAACATGAAACACTGAAGTGGAAAGATTAACTTTCTTTATTTTATTGCTCGTACATTCATAACATACATGATTTATGGATTATATAACTTTATAAGTACTAATCAAATGATATAAACATTTTTCTGGTTTGCCTACGTTTTATTGCATTCGTAATTATCTGTCGGTAATGGATGAAAATTTTATGCTCGATTATATTATTACGTAATAATATAACATACATAAAGTGTATCTGATATAAAAGTAATTATATTGAATTACAAGAGAGCACTTAATTAAAAAAATCAACTAATACAAAACTCAATTATATGTACATAATCTTATGACGATGCTTTTGTTAACGAGAAATGGTTGTCCCACCTCCACCGGTATGTGTGTGTAGCCGTATTCCATAAAGCATTTATTTGTTGTTTTTTTTACATAGACTTGATGAAGCATTCAGTTCTAGGGAGGGTATTCAATCCCAGACCCAGTGGTGAAGTGGTAAATAAATAGGTACCAGGTCGGTCATTGATTTCATCCCATTTTTTTGTTTAAACAATTAAATCAATAAAAAAAATATATGTATATACTTGAAAATTAAGTTACAAGTCAAAAAGGTGGCTGGGCGCCTTCCTCATTTTCAGGTGCCAGGTCACCGACCTACCCCGACCTGGCCCCACTACACCACTGCCCCGGCCCTTCTTGTGATCCAGGGATCCCAGGATTGAAAACTCAACATAAAATCGTGTATATATTGGGGTTCGGGATTGAGAAATTTTTGGTCGGCGATTTTGAATTCCTGGAATTTTTCAAACAATTTCATTTCAATTTCAAAAACCCAGAAATTTTCGGATTTCCCAAAATTAGCTCTTGTGTGTTTAATTTTCTCAATCACAGAATTGGACGGAATCCTGGGATTGGATACCTTAGTCCTAGGGCGCCATAGCATAAAAGTAATTTGAGCTTTTTCGTGTCAGATTGTATTAAATTGTTTGTTTGCAATCCTTTTCATCCTTCCTGACAGAATGGTGTGATCGCTGCAGAGGAGAGCAGTCCACAGTGAAACGAGTTCACGTGGACACCATTAGCACACACCTTCCTATTTACCATACCCATATATGTTTAAAAAAAACTATACATACGTTTGTATATGTACATGCAATACATGAATAAGTATGCCGAGGAGAGACACTTTCATGATGCTAGGGGTCGTATTTTATTTTATTAATACGTTATATATTTTTTAGCGATAACCATCAAGATAAAAAATAAGTTTACTCATCATGTTTTAGGCCCGATACATAGCTGCACGAGACCGGTCTTTTGACCATGCGCTGTAGTGCTGTAATATGAAAAATCATCGAACTTGTATTTTTTAATTATTTATCATTACAAATACTAATAAGTCGACTATGTTTTATGTTTTAAGCGAAGCCTCAAATGTTTGTTTTCAGTGGTAGTTAAAAAATAAACACATAAAATAAGCATAATATGTTACATAATTACACAATATGTTAAATGATTATAATCAATGATACATTATAAAATCGGCATTAAAATTTTACGCCTAAAATATGCCGAAAAAATCTCTTTTGGAAATCTTGATCTGGTCGTCATTTATTTGGCATTTTGTCGATATTTCCTTAATTTTCCTTTTTCTTTTTTAGGTGACTGTCTCGATCTAGAATTGTAAAATACGGCAAGTTTCCCACTACTTAACCGTTCGAAAAAAACGGAAAACAAACTTCACATCTCCCATGAAAACCATGCGTACCAGTAAAAGCACATACTGAAAATTTTAAATGTGGTATAGTGTTGTTAAGAACATCTTTATTAAGCATGAAATATAAAATACTGCCACCAACAAGTACATTTGTTTTAAATGTTTGTTTTGAAAAAATGTATTTTCATATTCATTCATAAAATGTTCAAGTTCATAAAAATATGTCCAAAAAGGATTATATATTTTTACAGAATAAATAAATAATTAAAAAAACTCGTTAAAATAAAAAAGTTTCACTATTAATTATTTATTTAATTCATATGTCGTAAAAATAATTTTATACAAAATTGCTCTATTACAAATTTGACTAGCAAACGTTTACGAAGACGATAAGAATGGTATCCTGTTTTATTTTCTCTAATTTTTTGATCATTTCATATTTTATACTATACTATAATAAATTGAAAGTTATTTTCAATAACTTTAATTAAGGTTCTACTTACAGGCTTCTATTATTTTATTAATATGCCAAATACAAACATTATTTTCTATTATTACATTTTACTGTAGGTACCTATATATTAAAAGTGATACTTGTTTTACGATACGATATTGGTTTGTTTGACAATAACGCTAACTTTGTTATACTGGTAGGAATGATTGATACGTTTTCAGTCCTATATATAATATTATAATAAAGGAATGGCGACCGCGATTGGCAGTTCGTCCAATTCGATTATGATGTAAACGAGCTTGAATTCCTTAACGGATAATTTCATAGTTTATATTTGTGTATTTAAATCCGATTTTCTTCTTTGTCGCATTCTTATATATTTACATTATCCGAAGTCGAGTCGTTGATCGACTAAATAACATCTAGTTCTCGCAAATCAACTCTATTTAGATAATCTATATAATATTAAGCACGTACGCTTTAAAAGGAAAATATCAGAATGGATTATTGAGGTTTAAATATAGCAATTTACCCATGTTTTTGAAGGCATTGTTATTCTTTCAAAATTATGTACATATTGATGTTTAAAGTAAACTTAATGAATATTGAGATTCTAGTCAATAACATGCTCTGAAAAGTGATTGCATAAAGTGTGAAAGTAACGTATTATACCAGTTTCTCTTTGCATAGCAACAAATTATAAAAAGAAAGCTTACTATTTGTGTCGAGCAATGTGAAGTTATAATAATGTTCTTGATATCTAAATCTTTTGAATTTTGACAGTCCATATAAAATTCAAATACACCTTAAAATATTAAATTATGCTTTTCTGTAATTCCTGGTAACTATGTTTTTGTCTTACCAACTCGTTTTGCTATATAATTTTTCTGTTTAATTTTAATTTGTACTTAGAAAAAGGGTGCAGGCAATTAATTTTATTTAGAGACCCAATAAAATAGACGAATTTTGCTTTTTTTTAACCCTGATTTATTTTAAAATTGGATACATACATAATACAATATGTAAATCATTGAAGCTGATTAATATTTCCAATTTAATGCAGTATCTAAGGTGAGATCGGGCGTATCTGCCTGTTACCTGACACCTGCCATTCATCAACCCTCCAATAACCACGTGAGGCTCGTAAATCCTTTTAACCCTTCCGACCCCTTCCGTCTGGCAACAAGAAACAATCGCCCACGCTGACCGCTGCCTGATGAAGGCATTAAAGATTCTCAACCCAAAAATATTTTACTAATTAAAGATAATTATTGTAGCCAGTTTTGGCATATAAAATCAATACATATAAATGGGACAACTGATGAATAAAGAAAAACTGTTCCTGTTCATATATGTGAAACATTTACTAACTAAACATATTATTGATAAATAGTCAATTTTTGGAGTAAAAATTTGATGGGCCATCCATATATGACGTTACACGATTTGGATATTTAAATTTTCTACCCATCGTTACATTTTTGCCAGATAACCTTTTCAAATTTTGTATTAAATGCTTATATTAATTACATCAAAACCTCCACTAGAGCGTGACGTAATGTATGAACGATTACGAATTTGGTAAATATTTAATTTTACAATTGACTATTTATTAATAATATTTATGTTAAGTACTAAAAATGGACTACTACTGCATAGGCTCTTTCCCACTTTGTTAAATTAAGTCAGTTCTTAAAGAAATGCGAAGATTAACATAACATAAAAAAATTACATTAAATAAAGGCTACGAATAAGGGTCGAAACAAAACATAAAATTTGGTAATGAATACATAGGGACAAGTACACTATCAAAATTATGGCGAGTTCTGAAAGTTTACAGATGTCATTTTTGCTGTAAAATATTATTTAGCTTATACTATAAATACAAATAAAATTAAAAAATATTCACCGTTCAAAATTTGTAATTTCTGGTGAAACTATGCGTTTTTTTATTTATCGTGTATTAAATGATGATTAAATGTATATTCATAATTTAATTGTAATTGTATATTTTTCTATAACTACATAACAATTCACATGTAGAATCTTATAAATCAAATCGATTTCTGATCTAAGGCATGGGGTGTTGTGATGTCTAAATATGCCCTCCCACTTTTCCAATCCTTAAATAACGGATATAGCGAGAGTGATTAGTTAACTACTAGCTCTATCATTTTATTACCACTATTCTTTTTGAAAAAGAGCGGTTGAGCAAACCGTTGAACTAACTCCATTATGAGGCCATATTTTCCACATTGAAATTAATTAAATTACCTTTGCTTGCTACATTTAAAATATGTTTGTAAATTTGATGTACGTATTTTAATTTTTAAATGAGTATGTATAACATTATCTCTTGACTGACTTTGATTGATTAATTTAACACTTTATCGCAAACCCTAAAACACAAAATTAAATACGCATTCGAACTGGCAATAATTCACCTAAAATAACACATCAACATTTTCAAATTTATACCATCGAAAATACGAATTTCGGACATCTGAAGATGAAGTCACGCAAACTAAAAATGTTTTACTATATATATCTTGCATACGTATATTACGTATCAATTATTGTTGGTAATATAAGCAAAATCAAGTTTTTTTTTAAAATAATGAACGTTACGTTTATCTTCTTCCTATCGGTGGTTGTTTATCTGCAAAATCTTTTCTCCCCTTTTGAAGTTTTTTAACGCTAATGTGAACACGACTCACCATTTGAGGACCATGGTATTAAACACGTAACAAAGCAAAAGCCAACATTCTCGCCGCCTGAACAAGTCAGCATCACAACATAATCGTCAAAAAGTCTTATATCGCTGACTAAACGCCGACAATTTTGTTCTTTATGTTGGATAACCAAAAGATTTATTTTCCTGTTGTACTCTTCGCGAGTTATGGCGTCGACGAGGTCGGTTTGAGAGCTTGTCTCGGGACCGCATTCCAAAGCAAGAATCGACCGCCGCCCCTTTAACTCTGAGATTCACCTCCGCTCCGATACATCCACATTCTAAATAAGTCACCGCCAACTGTTGGATTATGTGCACAGGTAAAAACTGCCGGACCGAGAAACTCCTTCTAAAACCAATAAAACAATATTATTGCTATTACACGTAAATGAACTAACTATAAAAGTTATAACAAACTTATTTCGCTTGATAATATGGGAAAAAAGTACAACTCTTATTTATTTACTATTTTTTATGCTTTTACTGATAACTGCAGCTAAAAAAATATCAAATTTAGTACAAAGATCCCAAATATGTTTTTTGCAAACTAATATGATGTATTATAAATTAGTGGATCTAATAAAATTAGTATTATTAACGAATAAATAAAATTTATCAAGACAACTATTATATCATTTTCTAACGATTGCCAAGGCAATTTTTATCACGGCTATGAAGTCGGAGTCGAAATCGGAAGTCGTAGAGTAAATTTTTTTCGGAGCTGTAGTGGGAGTTTGAAAAATCAAAAAAAAAATAATAAGTCAAAGATATTGAAAAATTATTAGTTTATTCATCATATTGCTTCTCCGACAGAACAACGCCGCAAGTGCAAATTTTGAATTTTTGGCTCAGTTATGATAATAGTATTGAAATGTGTTAATTTATCCGATGCATATAAACATATGCATACTTGTATATTTAATGTATAATGTTTTGAGTTACACCAAAATTGTTGATTTGATTACAGTTCTCTTGAAAACTGTAACTGATCTGAAATCAAGATTTTTAAATTGTTCTACTGTTGCATCGAGGTTGCTATAACTAGGGAAACCAATCCCGGGATCCGGGATCCCGTACAGTTTTCGATATATTTCAATCCCGGGATTAGAAAACACAATACCGAAACTTTCGGGATTGATTTTAAAACAGAAACGTGTTGGTTTTCAAGTCGGCAGTTCAAGCATATGCAATAAACAATGCCCAATTTTATTATGAAAACTTTATCTTTGCGATAACGCGGGAGTTTACGATAAGAGCAAGTCGAAGCCGAAAAGTTAACTTGATGGCAATTATTAAATTCCTTCAATGCATTTTACGCACGTGTACTTTTGAATTTGAATGCATTTGTCGACAATATTTATTGTTTGTTATTATAAAGCTTCATATTTCGATATGTTTTAAATTTATTTTTCGCTTTGTTCTCTAGATCAATGAATGTTACCAGATATCAATGGTGTTTGTTTTGCGGAATTGTTAATAAACATTCATTTTGTACCGTAAACCGAAACCTTTGATTAAATGGCGAAACAATCGATGCTTTGGTACTGTGGGAATATTTTAATATTTAAATTACGTCTATTTACTTCAATAAAATTATTAAGAATGTATGTATATAGACAACAGTTTAAGAAATCTTCATTCTTGCGGTCTGAAGTAGGTAATTGCTTTTTTCAGTTATCGAAATTAACCATTTTAAGTTATATTTCGTATTTTTGCATATTAAGTTAGTTTGATAATGATTTCGCTTATTTTTTACGAGTAATTAAAAAATCCACTCATTCACCTCTACATAGCGAATAACTGAGATTAAGAGAGCTTTTTGGTAACGTATTGGCAGCTTACAGCTGGTAATATAAGATAGAATATTTTTTTAAATTTATTTTTCACCAAAAGTATCATTTTTTTTTATTTTTTTTAAATGTACTGATCCCGGGACCAGTCCCGGAATCCCGGGATTGAAAAATTCTAATCCCGAAATCCCGGATCAACATTTTGGCTCGGGATTGGATTCCCTAACTATAACGTATACCAAGGTAATATATGTTTTTTAAATATGTCTAAATGTATTTATTAAAGATGTGTATTCAAATAGCTTCATTATTAAATCATTTTCGAAAAAAGATTCACTACCACTTTTCTAGACTATTCTATTGGCAGCATCCTCTAAAACTGATACGAAAAGTCGTTACGAGGGGCAAAATGCGCCAACTCCGGCAACATTTTTGAATCGATGGTTTTTTAAAAATCAATATTTTTTGTACACTGCATAGTGAAATTATTTAAATAATAAAAATTAACTGTATCTCAGTAGATAATAGTTAAGTAAGAAATATATTCTAGGCTGTTTAATAAAGTACCAGTCTTTTCCAGACTAAAAGGTGGTTTTAATACATTATTTGAAAATTAAATCAAAAAAACTTTATTATACATAGGTGTCAAACTTTGCTTCCACCGTTTTTTTGCCGAAATTCAAGGCTTTATTGTAAGCAACTGGTTATAAATTTGATTGAAAGTATTGTCCATCGCTGGCCACTACTCTCTCCTATCTTTCGGGCAGCGTACAAATCCCGCGTCCATCATCACCATCATCTTTTTAAGCGATCCACGAATCGATCCAATTTCTTACTTCTCCATAAGACCGGAAGTGCTGGTCAGCCAGGCCGTGTGACCATTGATCGAAACTAGTGATAGTCAGAGGTAGCAACGTTTGGGGAATACGGCGGGTGGCGTAGGACGTCGAATTTCAATGTTTCCAAGTATGTCTTGACCACTTTCGCAACATGGGGTCGAGCATTGTCATGCTGCAAAATCACTTTATCGTGTCTCTCGTTGTATTGTGGCCGTTTGTCTTTCAATGTTCAGCTCAAACACATTAATTGCGTTCGATAACGATCGCTTGTGATTGTTTCAGCCGGTTTTAACAGCTCATACTACACTACGCCGAGCTGGTTCCGCTAAATAAAGAGCATGCTCATGGAGCCGGGAATATTCGATTTGGTCGTCAACGTGGAAGCATGGCTGGGATGATTTTCAGCGCTTGGATTTATTGTAATGAACTCTCATTTTTTGTCCCCAGTCACAATGCGATGCAGAAATTCTTTCCGTCTTTGCCTTTCAAGCAACTGTTCATAAGCAAACAAACGCCATTTAATATCTTACGGTTTTAACTTTTGAACCATTCCCATGTATTTGAGGCGTTTTGAATTTTTTTGTTGAGTCACTTCTAATTAACACTAGTCTTTATGTAATACCTCCAATTTTGCATCTTCTAAAACCTTCTCGCTTCTACCGCTATGCCAACCTTCGACGTGAAAATCACCGTCCTTAAAGCGTTGGAGCCACTCACGACACATTCTTTCACTAATAACGGCCTCACCATAAGTATTTAAAAGCATTTGATGAGCCTCAGCCACAGATGTCTTCAAATTAAAGCAGAAAATTAAAACCTCCCACAAATTACGAGAATTTGGCTCGTAAACTGGCACTTTCAATCGAGAATAACTTGATGATGCAGACACAAATCAACTAATGTTCCTATGGGATCATGTTGACAGATGCCCAAGTTTATTGCATGACGTCTATGATCTATTTATTTCAACCACTAATTACCGCTAAAGCCATCTATAGAACAACGGCGAAAGCAAAGTAGCACTAATACAATATTTTGTATCTATTTACTATGAAATAAAATATATCAGAACAAAAACAATAATAATTTATCTCTCGCAATATATTATACAGTGGCGGAATACTCCGAACCATGAGATCTTAAATATAGGTTCTGTTATATACATATAATTCATATTATACTTAATTTGTGCCTAATCTGCCACTGACAAATTTACAATAATACCCAACAATTCTTACAGACCATTTTGACTTGTGATGTTTTAATGGAATACCAGTTATTATTTAAATTTGAATTGTTTGAATTTTGTATTATTATACTATTTATTATAGTTATTATATCAAAATGTGTTGAAAATTTTCTTATTGAACTGTATGATGCGAACTTTTGTTTACCTAATTTATTGTTATATATTTTTGCCTTATGCACATGCTTCATCAATTGCCATTCTTCTTGATACCTTTTTAGTTATATGATTTATTAATATAAAACCCTAGTTGACTTTGACAATAGCGGCACTAGCACTTTATTCGTTGATAGTATTTCTTATTCATACAGTAAAACAATGTTATATTGTGTGATGTATAAATTGTTTTATAATATGGCTTTTTGAGCAACATGATTAAACTAATTTCAATATTTTCAATGTTGTTTCATACCAACCATATGTTAAGTGGTTTAATTTAAAAGATACCATTAAATTTAAAAAAAACAATGACTTAAAACATAACTGTTAAAAAATAAAACAAAAACTTGCAGGTTTATCTCATCACGTCGGTAGCTTTTAACTAATCGACGAAAGAAAAAAGCACTCAAATCTAAGCAGCTAATTTACTGGAACGGGCTTGGTAATTAAATCACATGAAGAAGTATGTAAGTATTTAACTAAATGATTCAAAAGATAAATTTTCAAAAGCATTTTGCACTAATTGACTCGATACACTAACAAAGCGATATTTTTTTCAACAAATATTCAAGCAGCGAGATATGTATTTGTTATAAGACAAAATTGCCTTCGATATTTTGTATTGGTTAGGGGTCAGGTGATTATGTAATATTTCAAGACAGATGCAGTTTTCATTTAGAAAAAGTTGACCGTATTTTCGCAGATACCATATTTTATGGAACATCTGCAAATGTTCAAAATATCAGCTCTTTTTTTAAAAGAGCACAAACTTTTCACGAATTATTTCACGAAAAAATAGCCTACGTTTCACAACAAATCTCGTATTTACAGAAGTTGATATTATTAAAAAGTGACAATTAAAACTGTATTTTAGTTGTCTTAGCACTCACATTGTTAATATGCCCCGCAGTATTATTACATTAACCAAAAAAACCCTTATTGTATTATATTCAAAACAGTCCCCATTTAATATTTTCGATGGAAACAGACATTTATTTTACTTCATTCTTTATTCTTCTGGATTCAGTTTGTATTATGATAATTTAAGCGTTGCAAGGAGACGAGAATTAATACATATCCCAATGAATAGAAAAATTAAGTAAACATTTTTTATTTTATAATATCCCATTTATTTACATTATTTCACAAATAAATATATATTATGACTTTTGCAGAGCTGACGTTGAAGTTTATCCGATCATTATGTATAATAAAAAATCCTGTAATTAATTGTCATACGAATATTAAATTAGTAAATCGATATTATAATAATTAAAATTTTCGAAATACATTTAATCATTCATAATAGTATGAGATCAAAATTCTGAATTTTACGTAAAATACATACATAGTACATGCATCAGCTCTGTGATAAAAATTATTTGATAATTTAAAAAAATACACATTGTCCCAATAATTAATTTAAAAGTGGCTTAAACTGTAAAGAAGATAGTCTCAGAAAATAGTTATGAGTGACTTTTTTATTCAGATCCGCTCCCAATGTGGAGCATATGGCCTCCTAATAGAGGTATCTCAACAGATTTTTTTCTAATAGAACTGCAACTGCTCAGTTGCTCAACCAAGGGTTTTTGCGAAGAGATTTGGTATATAAAGGATAGGGTTAAAACAGGATTAGTGGTAAACTAATCGCTCTAGCAACGCCCCATTATTTAAGGATTGTAAAAGTGAGATGGATTTTTAAGACATCACAAACATTCATGCCTTTGAACAGAAATCGATTATCGATTTAAAAAAAACTGCATTTCATACTGGGATTCGAACTAGTGAGATTCGGAATGCAAGCCAACGACGTTGACATTGTGTCATGGACCGGAGTGAAACACTGGTACCCAAAAAAATACATTAAAATTTGTCTGTATAAAATTTAATTATCATTGTAAACTTAAGTAACTTTATTTTTAGTTGGTTGCATATAAACATAGCCAGCTTGGTATTATGCTGTATTATTATGTTGCGTAGTAAAAAAAATGGGGTCCAAAACGTTGAGTCGTAAAATTCGGCGTAGCTTGGGAGTGAGTGCGGCAACATTGGTAAAAATGTCACGGATATTGGTGATTGAGCAGCAGATAGCAGTTACGGATAGTCACTGGTTCAAGTCTGACCGGTTATGCTAATTATTTTTTAGTACCCACTGATACCGGCACCGGTTAATTATGTATCGCCATATTTGGTTTCCAAAAATTGTACGTCTATTCGATGGATTTTTATTTTTTACGATTACCGAAGAAAATAAAATAGTTGAAACCACTAATAGGCCACGTGTACTGATTTTGAGGATTTTTTAAATAGTATATCGATTTCAAAAATATTATTAAAGTTGTTTAACTTCTTATTTCCACATTTACATCATGACCCTACCGTGGTGTTTAGTTTAGTAACAACGAAGCATAGATTTTATAAAAAAGCTTTAGATTTTAATCGTTTGAATGCCGCGCAAATGTCCCAAAGATACTGCGTGTTGTTTAGAAAAATATGTTTGTCTAATATACACTCGAATTCAATATTTAAAAAACCTATATTGACTCAGTATAGATAGCACTACACATATTCATTAAAATATTGCTTATATTCTATTAGAATACCAAGAATTTGATTTTTTAAATGTCTTTGACATCCGTGTTCGCTTGCATATGTTCCGGACACCTGTGTCCGTTTGGTATTCAAGTGGTTAATGTTGAGCTTGTAACCGAGTTGTTGTTGGCTTCGGTTATAAAGTTCACGGGTTTCTAATCCCAGTACGGACAGTTTCAGGAATTAAATGTTTTAGGTAAATTATTCATTTTAAAGAAAGCATCAAATACACCATTATATCTGACGATGACGTAACTAAAGCATTCAATCCCGGACCGTTTTTTGATCTTGGTATACTCGTTTTTTCAATCCCATGATTCTGACATGTCTAATACTATTATTTTAACTATTTAAAAATATAATCAAGAGGGAGACAGTAATACATATATTAATTATGTTCAGTAAAAAAGGGTGGACAAACTCAAATCAAAACAAGTTGCAAAAACGAAAGCGCTTTACATTTGTGTTTGTTGGGTAATTTTCATTTTAAATTTGAGTTAGTTCCCGCCTTTTGTTCATCGGGTAAATATTTTCATTTTTAATATGATTAAATTTTTACTATTTTAAAACGTGCCCCGAAATCCAGGATTGGATTATTTCTTGGTATCCCAGGATCCCGTGATTGGAAGTCTTAGACGTGATGTCGAAATAATTTCAAATTAAAGATCGCTTAGATATGCCTTAATTCGTATTACTTTTTTATGCTTATCCTTTGATATTACGAGTTAATATTGTATGAAAATATCCATATTTGAACTGTAAATATTCATAGTATGTACTTATGTAGTAAAAACGAAGACGATTGAAATTAAAGTGAAATTATGCTTGCATTGGATTCAAACCGGGTACTGCTAACTCAGCAGCTTACAACTAGTTAAGAGTGATTTTATTATAAGCGTTAAGCGTTTAAAATTGTATGTAACACTTAATTGAAATTAATTTGTTACCAGTGGTAATGCCACTGACATTACTCAAAAGAAATTGCTCAATACCTATCTCGAATTAAGATTAAATTTAATATTATTGGCGTAATCTCAGACTAGACTGTGTGTGTTATTATTAAGTTTTATTATACTTCCAGCAGATACCCCCTTGATGGAAGTCGATTCTTGGAAACTTAATAACCCGTGTAGAAGTGAGTTTTGGTTTCATAATATTTTATGGATGCTAAAATAATTTATCGTAATTTACAGACATAGATTTTTGAAGTGCGGCTGTCAGATGTCGTTGGTTTAAGAGCAAAAATTAAAATATTTTTTGCACCAATGGTTCGTTTTCTGTAGACCTCTTTTTGATTCTTAATATATAGCAATTTAAATTATTCATTTTAATTAAACATTCTCACCAATCAATAATACGTTTATCCATAAGATGGAAAAACTGGAAAATTTGCACTGAAGAATTAAGGGTAAGTGTTATGGTCTACAGAGACACCTATAATTAACACAAATTGTTTATATACAAAAGAATCGTCAAATTGATAGAATCTAGCTTAATAGAATTTTAAAATCATCCCAGATGAGTTAAAAATTCTTTATTATCATATTTTAATAAAGTTATCTGTAAAAATATATCAGGGAGCCAGTGGCGTGCGTAAGCAGGGACATTCTATTGCAGCTCAATTAAATCGCACTATTTATTAAAAAAAATATGTTTAAAGTTAGAAAAATCAAACACATCAATAATTACATTAAGTTTTCATTTTTTTCAGCTTTTATTGGAAATTCATGCCTAATTTATTTTTTAAATAGTATCTGTCAAATGGAGAAATTAAAAAAAAATAAAAGTTATTATCGACATATTTTTATTTATTTTGTTAAAATTTAGTATTTTTTTTAAAAAAATAAATAGTTTGTTTTGGTTGATATGGTTGTATATTTGTTTGATTACAAGAAAATAAATATTTCTTTATTACATCGAAAACTACATTTTCATTTAAAAAAACGGCATTTTCATCCGGACAACATGGCGAAAATCTTATTAACTGTAGAATATAAGAAATACACAATTATGAAATATTATTAATATATATTAGATTTTATCAATTATGATCCTTTTTAATTTTAATTAAATATATCGATGTATTATTATTTTGCCTGAATTAGTTGGATAATTTATACACATTTTGAGAATTTATTGTTCGTATTTTTTACTGTGCAGTAACTACGCTCGTAAACCAAATGTACTCAGTCGCTGATGACGTTTTTTCAAAAAATACTTACATATACTACAAACTTATGAATCCAATCATACGTAGCAAAAGTTTTATTTAACGACCATTTTATGAATATCCTCGGAAATGGTTTTTGGAATAACATAACTATATATGTATGTACTAACAGGCAGCTGTAGGCATAATGGTAGTCATTTGCTCACTACGACGACTTTCAAATAACGAAAGTTAATTTAAAATATCTTCTGAGAATATTTCAAAACAATGGATGCATTGTGCCGATACATAATGTCAACGACCTTCATGTGCAACCATTGCCCGAATAATAATTCGGACAAAACCATGGCCGACAACGTGGTTTTAATGGATAGTGCACTCGCCGGCAATATGTGGAGTCCGATGAATTAAGGAGTCTTCGGAGTTAGATACGAATTAATGCAGTAATTATTTTAAACATATTCACATTAATAATAAAGACGCAAAAGGATAACATGGGAATGAATAAAAAACATTCAATTTTATAGATAAAACATTATTTTATGATACAACAACTTTCAATCGCCATTCTGAATTTATTAAGCTGGGATGAATTTTTAATTATATGTTAGATGTGTTTAACATTTTAATTTTGTGTTATTTTAGAATCACTTTAATGTAATTGGCAATTTCTTTTAAATGCCAATTGTTGTGTATAACTTTTCAATTTTGTCTAAATAGCATTGTTAAATTATCTTTCTTATCAGTTGACAATGCTCGCAATGAGCGAAACCGGTCCTGACATATTAAATAAAGTGGAATGAAGTACAAAGGATTATTGTGTTTTTATTAATACAATAAAAAAGCATGAATATACAAAAAAATTAGCACCAAAGTACTAAAAATATTAATTATCACTAAACATTGAATTTAAAATGACCCGTTCAATATTAGCAAGTTATCGGGTTTTTTAAAAAGGCGCGCGTACCCGGTTCCGGTTCAACCCGGTTCGGAAGCCCTCCCTAAAACTGCAACCAAAAATTGTAATGTGCGTCAATATAATTACACCACGTACAATTTATTTAAACGATTAGTTTGAATAATGTCGAGATTAAGCCAGGCTGTGGAGTCGGGAGTTGGAGTTGTTGAGTCGCGGTGTTTTGCCAGGAGTCAGATTCGTGAAAAACGAGCGACTCAGACCTGAGTCAGACCCATGTTAAATAAAATCAATGATGTGTATTCAAACCACAATCGTCCTTAGTGCTTACATTGCATGCTTGGCTGACTAAAGATGATCTGTTGGAATACATATCGACTGTTGAAAGGAAAAAGGACGTAACCCACACATGTTTTGCACAAAAACGTGTTTGGATGATTTTAGGCCATATGCAAATTATGAAATTTACAGTCTTGAAATGCGCAGAGACTTCTAAACTGGTGTTTAATTGATACAATCTAATATTAATTAAAGAAATTTTCTATGAAAAACTTTTTTTTCAGTCATTTTTCTTGGTTTCAATTTTTAAAAATTCATCGTTTTTCAAACTTGAAAGCTAAATTTAGATACTAATTTGGCATTTTCAGCATACATTCTTCTGATAGAACGTGTATCAAGTTTGATACATTGTGATTATCGAAAAAAGCTGTTTTGAAAAAACTGTAGGTTACGTCCTTTTTCCTTTCCACAGTCGATATGTATATATGTAGATATAAGTTAAAATGAAATTATTGAAAAATTTCTTTGGAGTCGGAGTCGTCTTTTTGGTACACGACTCCACAGCCCTGGATTAAACATATACAAAAATAACACAAGACACTTTCTAAGCAATGGAACATAAGTTATGATTAAAAGTTTGATTATATTATCGTTATAAAAATTATTTCTTTCAATGATTTTTAAGATAAAATTAAATCATTCTCATTAAACTTTCAATATTTTTCGAATGCAGTTTTGTTTCTTCAGAGGGAATAATATTTACAATGCATATTTTTTCATATTAAGATTTCTTTTATCTCCGAGAAGTGGGCTGTGAATAAATAATCATCAGTTATTATTGTAGACGATAAAAAAAAGAATGAATAGTCTTTGATTTCATATTGAAGACTGAAAAAGGAACAAAGCTTCACAGTGGTGCACTAGAAGATTGAAAAACGTGACTTGCGAATATTTTCTGTTCTTAATGACCTGTAGCCTTCTTTAACAGAAACATCTCACCCTTTTATGATTCGGTATTTTTATATAAAGCGAGACGAAGACTTATATACATATCTCATATAAGCGGTTGTATAAAAGAAAAAGAATGGTGAACACTGCAGCTTTCACGGTATATATTCCACTTATAAGCTAGCTAAATAACATTAAGGTTGATTGTTGTTTGTTGATAACGGATTACAAAAAAAAAACAACTGAAAATAATACTGCAAATCATAAAGCGACGATATTACAGATATTTTAAAACGATTCAGCAGCTAAACTAGTTTAGAACTTATCCCAGAACCAGTGCCGGTGTGAGGTTGTTTGGCGCCCTAGCCAAAGGTTATTGGAGCGCCCCATTGGTAACTAATCGTCCCGTTTTTTTAGAAAACCATGTCCGCTCTCAATGTGGCGCATATAGCTTCCCAATGGAGGTATGTCAACAGAAGTTTTTTTACGTGGACTTTTTTTACTGAGTCACTCAACCTCTCTTTTTCGCATAATATGTAATACGATACATAATTACAACAAAAAAATACAAACATCAAAATAAAATATAACGTATTATTATTTATTATTATTAGAGAATATAAAATAAGTTCAATACTCTATTTATGCGCCCCCTAATGGCTTGCGCCCTAGACGGTTGCCTATTTCGCCTGTATGGTGGCGCCAGCCCTGCTCAGAACTGCGCTATTCAGTAATCAGAGCTTCAATGATTCAGCACTGGTATTTATTTACTCATTTGAAATTATTCTATTAAACATATTTATATTAACCCATATTTGAATTACTAAATTCAGTATAATCTTTAACACTATCATAAAAGCGTAATATTGTAATCAAACAAATACAATTTTAATTTAATATGATCTGGACCGGTTTCGGTCATGACGAGAATTTTTAACTGATAAGAATACACGGCTATTAATTTTATTCAATTAAATTAAATTTTGATTGTAATATTATAAATGATATTATAAAAAAATTAAGAATTAGAAATACATAAGAATTTATTATTATAGTGACCACTCTAACTTAATTTTTCTTTGGTGTGATTTTTTTTTAAAATATAGTGTCTTTCCAACTATTGACAATAAACACCTTAAAAGCAATAACATTATAACTTTCAAATATGAAAAGTCAATTAAGTATACACAGTTTTTTTCAGTTATCCATCATTAACTACCCCAAATGAATCTCATTTGGGTGCTCTACTCTAAAAACGTACTAAAATTAATTTGAGACAATTATTTGTTAAATAAAAATTATCTGCAATATTCAAAAAGCATAAGCTGGAAATGAAAATACTATATTGATCAAAATATTATTTAGTTAATTATAAACAATTATCAATTAATCTTGTTTTTTAATAGAGTTGGCCAGATGTAAATATTATATTATACTCTCAAAAAAGCAGCAATGGGCCTGCTTAATCTCAAAGTAATTCTTGGTGCTCCGGGAAAGGGGTGGATTTTTTTTATCACTTTTATACAATTATACGCAATAATTATTAAAGCTATCGAATATAACTGTATTAACTTATATTATGTAATACAACGCAATGTACCGTTATTCAATTACAAAATATCAATAGCTTAAAAATGTATTTACGTAAGCGTGAAGAGTTCCAAGATTGACACAAACGGACTCTATTATTTTTTCTCCAATTGGATGTTTCAGGAGGGACATTAAATTCTTTTATGTATAAATGAGTATAAAGGTATTAAGATATTACCTTTACTCATATATTTCATGGAATTTAACCACACTGAGAAGTAACCACAGGTATGAGTCATTGCGGCCAAAGAAAACTTTACAGTTATTATAAAATTACTCAATGCAAAATTACTCATTTTATTAGTGAGAAATTTGTATCAGGTTGGGAAACTCTGTATCATTTAATATCTAGTCAGTATATTTGGCAGGCGCCAATCCTTTTCAACCTCTATCCAGATCAGGTGCAATCAGGGCCGGCGCTACTATACAGGCGAAATAGGCAATCGCCTAGGGCGCTAATCAGTAGGGGCGCATAAATTGAGTAATCATTTTTTTTTATAATCTAATAAGAAACAATAGTACGTTTTTGAATGTTTGTATCTGTTCGTTATAATTATGTATCGTATTCTATATACTTCGAAAAAGAGAGATTGCGCGATTGAGTAACAAACAGTTCTCGTAAAAAACTTCTGTTGAGATATTTCAATTAGAAGACTATATGATCCACATTGAAAGCGGACATGTATTTAAAAAAAATATTTCACAGTTTGTTGAGAAGGGCCTCGCGCCGGTACTGGGTGCAATGAGTTTTCTGGATTGTAGTATTCCCACGGGCAATGCAGGTAATGATTTTTTGCAGAGTTTACAAACAAATTGTTAATATTCTTTCTCTTAATATAACATATTATGTGTGGACAGAAAAAATACTCTTCAATCAATGATAATTTTAAAACGTTCGGAATCGATGTTGTAGTTCGGTGATGGCGAACCTTTTAAAGCGCGAGTGCCAAAAATCTCAAATATAAAACTTTTCAGCGTGACGAGCAAAATTTGTAGTTCTGGATGGTTTTTTTTTAATCTGAAAAAAGGCTAGCTGTTCATTTAGTGAAAGATTTCAGAATATCCTTCGTTAAAACGATATTTAGAGTACAGAGTATTAAATTTTTGAATCGCGCGAGTCGCAAATAAATTTTCGAACGTGCCAACTCGAGTACGCGTACCTTAGGTTCGCCATCCCGGTTATAATTCATGTCAACTAGAAATCTCTATCAAATATTAGAATATTCGATAGCCGAATATTTCGCCCTTTTTTAAATATTCGATATTCGAACATTAGTCCAATATTCGAAGAGTAATCGTAATATTTAAAAAAAAAAAATATTTTTGAAATTTCGAGTGAAATTTCTTGATGGAAATTCAATTTAAATTTAGAATTATTTTCATTTTGTACACTTTCGTAAAATTCTTGGTCTAACACGACCCGGGTTTCGCCTCTCGGCATCTTCCGGTAATAATCAGTGCGCGAATGCTACGAACTGCCCGTTCGAGTCAGTTTTGTCAGTTCGGAAATATTTTTGAATGACTATTTGGCTAAAATCACAATTTCTTCAGATTTCATGAATAATAATAAATACCCCAGGTAGTATTTTTTTGTTCCAGTCAACTAGTTTCTTTCATAAACGTCGAAAGCACAACTACTATTTTTATACTTCAGAAAATATTCGAATAGGTAGTTTAAGTTTTACTAATCGATATTCGACTAGAAAATTTGGGCACTAAAGCAAACGTCACACAAGGCCCCGCACGCAATTTGTTATATTGAATGTGACGAAATTTGGGCCCCTCTTTTCAATGGGCCCTTTTGCTGCATGACGTAGCTACACCTCTGTTCGAATAGTTTGATAATTACGAATAGTTGGGATCTCTAAATTGGCAACTCACAGCATGATGGAGTGGACATAGACTGTTTGTTGGTAATGATGAAGATTCGTAATGTTGGCTTTGTGTAGTAATAAATTACAGCGGAACAGTTGTTTACTGAGAATTCGGCAATAAAATTCATCGGAGAGTCGCTTGAATACAGAATGCATTGAAACAAATATTTTGCAGGAGTGACGTCACGTCAGGTCGGTTGGACTTCCAGTCACTCGCGCTGAATGAGCGGGCAAAAAAAAACACACGATTTGACCTTCGGCGATCCATGTTTCTCGAATGCGGAATACGAACCAATAACCTTTGCATAGGAATTTAATCAGTGGACCAATCGTTTCAGGAATTACTGCAGCTTTATTTTTTTACCTCGTAACCATCCAATTCTAATTTAACGGCCATATAAAAAAATATATGATTCCCTACGCAAAACCGCTCATATTTGAGCATTATAATATTTTTTACTTGAAGAACGTTATTTATTATTATGAATTAGCTCTACAGTAATTTAGTACACGCAATATTTAATATAAAGTAATAATGAAGAATATTTAGTCGCTTCTAATCGTAATTAATAAGTACCCATTAAAGATTTTGAAGAAAAAAATGTGGTGTAACTAACTATACATTACAAACAGGAAATAATTATGTACGTATTGCGAGTTGCGACTAGATTTGGAAGTGACTAACTACAACGGTTGTTTGTTTCTTTTAAAACAGCACTGAAAATCTCGTGGAAAGACTTGAAGGTCTTCATCAAGCAGCAAATCCGTGGAAAATTCTACTGACTGTACGTGCCATAAATGGTACCATAATATGGAGTTCGCCTTGATATCGATAAAAATAAATAATAATACAACGAACTGATTGTGGCGGTTCTGTTGAGTACAATTAATTGTATAATTTATTGAATTAATGTTGCCCCAGCAAATGGTCAATGAAACCGTATGTTAGATGTACCTAAATCAACTGAACTAAAGCAAGATGAATTTTTCTCAAATATTATTTGTTACTTTAACGAAAGTTTTAGCAGCACTTTTCTCTTTAAAATATGATCTGCCAGTTTAAAAAATACTATAAAATAAATATAATGTATATTATTATTTTTAAAAATCAGTATCTTTCTGAGCTAACAGCGCCATCTATAATATTTTTATCAAGACTGCTTAGAAAATTTAGTAGTTTTCTGTAATAATAGATAACTTATTTTGATTACTGATGGTCTTAGAATTAATAATTTGATATATAATAAATCATTTTTTACAAATTCAATGTCTTCAAATAATAGATTGAGTCTAAAAATGATTATTTTTTTATTTAATATCAATATTTGATAGTGCAAACCTATGAACGAGCAGCAAAACTTTACAAAAGTTCGAAAGTAGATAGTAGATGGCAGTAAATTATATGCCGGAAAATATGATATTTAAAGAAAATAAAAATAAAACGTTACATACATAATAATATAATATAATAGTTAGTTCATTATGATGAAAACTTCACAAAGCTGCTTTGTAAATTAAAGCAACTATCCAATTATTATTAGTTTGCCTTATTTTTAATGGGCACGGTACATTTCAGTTCGCTTCGTGATATTAAAAAAAAAATCGATTACATATCTCAAAACAATATTTTTGACTTAACGTTTTCTGGCAGTATACCGACATTATTTTTTAAAATCTATATTATTCATGTAATTCCTGTACAGTATTAAATGATTTTTAATATTAATCCATATCATGTACGACATAAAAACTATATACAATATTTTTTACTGTCATAGGTACCTTCGGATATAAATTATTCAATGTAGTATTTTGTCGCATAGTAAATTCCGCATTCAAATATTGACTTATGTGGCGGAAAAATACACACAGTTGTATGTGACGTTTTTATTTTTTATTTACTACTACCTAGGTATTTGCTAAAAAATCCCTTTCCCAACTTACTCTGATAAAATGTTCGTCATTTTGTTGAGTGAAGAATAATGACTTCGAATGTATGCGAGCCACAAATCGTTCAGTTTTTTGTCCATTAGTAAAAATGAAAACAGACTTTGATATTATGTAATTATCACATCCGTAAGATAATGTCGGACTAACGTCCAAGCAACTAAATAGCACAACGAACATAACGATATAATATATGTATATATTATTTTACTGAATACTTATAAAATAAAGGAGATTCAAAATTTATATTACAATCCAATTCTAAATGAACACTCAATCATGAAAATTGATTTCAATCTAATCAATGTAAAAGTTCCAAGCGCTTTCAATGATTTATTATTTATTGAACGAATTGTCAGAATCAAGAAATTGTAGGTCCACAAATACTTAGTGAGAAGTTTGATTGATTGAATAATATCGTGAATATTGTAAAATATAATAGGTTTCTAAAATTGTTATATTAACCAAATAAAATACAAACATATTTTTAATGTTATGTTGACAAATTAATTTACACCATTGTGGAAAGGAAAAATCCAATAATATTTATAAATTAGTACAAACAAAATTTTGATTTCAAGAATTTTTTCATGGAATATTTTCGTATTGAATTG
The DNA here is from genome assembly GCA_030503985.1 of Himalopsyche tibetana. Lineage (NCBI taxonomy): Eukaryota > Metazoa > Arthropoda > Insecta > Trichoptera > Rhyacophilidae > Himalopsyche > Himalopsyche tibetana. Next base: position 7,708,290 of record JAPJYX010000014.1, read on the forward strand.
CTTAAATATTATTCATTAATAATTATTGTAAAAGCTTATTAAAAAAGTAGCAGTTTTTATTTATTGATAACTTTCCTATAGATACGTTCATTTAACTAAATCAACATTTTAAATACAACATTTACAATATAAATTTATAGAAATTAAAAGGTCTATATTTTTTTAAACTTGTAAACCTTGTAAAACAGACGTGGATGCAAATCAATATGGTAAACCTTGTCACGTTGTTCATATTCATCTTAAGCCACATTGTGGATTTGTTTCCTATATAGGTACTGAATTAAAAATAAATTCATAAAATATGAACTTTATTAACGACTGATATCAAACTTGTTTTTACAATGCTTATTTTCTTTATTTGTGGTTGATTTTATTTTATGTAAAAAAACTGAATGAGTCCTGTTACTTCTTATGTTTTGCTTAATACACTTATTAGTAAAAAAATATTTATAAATTATCAAATGATAATATTTTTTATAATGCAAAAAACAAAAATACGACATATTATGCCGCGCATTTGTTGGATTGGCCCGCGCAGTTAACTTCTAGTATTAGAGGGAACATTGCTGTGTAGTCGTGATGTTTGGGGGGCGTTTGAGTCTTAAATAAACGGATGACTCCGACCCTCTTTTATAAGTCTAATTAAAAGTGATGCATTTATGTTGATAATTTTAAGAAAATATATATATTTTTTTAAATATAAGTATTTCACTGTTTTTTCAACACTTCACTGTCCTGATTCCAAATAACTACCTACATAATACCTACTTCATGATTTTGAAGAATGAATTTATCTGGTCAGTATTTGAATCACCTTTCGGATGATATTAAATAGTATTTATAATGATCAGATAAGATAAAGAATAGCGAATATTTATATTATTGATCTGTGTTACTGACAACCAAAACGAACTTAACCTTACTTTACCACATTTTATAAACACGGCTGTTGACTGTATAGAAATACTGACTTGTATGCCTATGTTCATACTAACTGAACATAATATTTACACTGATCATTTGCTTCATAAAATACTGAAAATTAAACTATTGTAATAGGTACTGACCAATTAAATATTATAGATATTTAGAAGTACATCTTTATGTATTTTTATTCTTAAAAATAAGCTTGTGTCAATTTTATTAAATTTGCCCCCCATCTCACCTGCCTTCGTGGCGCAATGGCAGCGCGTTCGGCTGTTAACCGAAAGGTTGGTGGTTCGAGCCCACCCGGGGGCGTTATTTTTTGCTCACTTAACCAATCTTTACATATAAATGGACTTATTTGATCGTCTCTCGCTATAAATATATTTTTTTTCTAATTAAGTTTCAGAAATAATCAACATTACTTACGCATTTTTTTAAATTTTCATTCTTTAAGAAAATAATTTTGTATTCTTTAAAAGATGATTAATAAAAGATCGAGACATGTGGAATGAATAATTTTTATTTTTTTCATTAAAAATGTCACATTTCTTCGGTAGCATATGTTACAGAAAAGGGATTTAAAAGAAAGAGTTTTTTTTAATTTAAAACAATTTTAATACCATATTTTTCATTTGGGGGTAATAATTGGGTACTAAGTTATGATTTCTAAAATATACCTACTGGGTATTAGAAAAGGATAATGTTGTCACAACAATTAAATTTCAACGATTTTCACTTTTCCTTATAAGAGGACCTGGTGATAATATTTATGATTACAATCAGTATTTTCTTTTTATTGTTGACAATTTAAAAGAACTTAAAGATTATTTTTAAGAAAGAAAATTTATAATAAAATATCTAATTATTATGTTTTAGTATAATATGACAAAATCGAAAGATGCCCGTGTCTAATCTGCGCCTAGAGAATGCAACCATTTTAATGGTAATATAAATTTACAATCCCATACATCAGAAATGACGATTATACTATGAAATAAGGTCAATACAAAATTCTCAACACGACAGCACCTATATAAGGTGTTTATATATATAAACAATCATATCAGCATAGAAAATTCAATTTGATATCTTGCTTGTTCCATTGATTGTGCAACAAATTGGAGACATTTGCATAAAAAGCACATGTACACTGCTTTCCATTTATTATTTCTTCTTGCAATTGTTGTTTTCATGTATTAGTTTCATGTGTGTGCAATCGGCTCTCAAAAATACGCCGTTTTTCTAAAAACAGTAAATGTTTAGTAGTATCCCCTTTATCACATTGCAGCGTTAGTGTACATTCCATACTTCTTAATATCCTAATTTTTCCAATCATCGCCATTTTTAAATAAAAAAACACAAATAAAGGTCACCTTCTTTTTTTACATTAAAAAAAAATATTTAACCGGAAATAAATATTTTTTTATATCCATATCGACTGTGGAAAGGAAAAAGGACGTAACCCACACATATCTAATTTTACAGGAGGCGCTAAAAACGTGTTTTGATGATTTTGTGACATATGCAAATTATGAATTATACACAACCTTGAAGTGCACGGAGACTTCTGAACTGGTGTTTAAATGATATAATCTAAAATTAATTGAAGACATTTTCCAGGAAAAACCTATATATAAGTCTTTTTTCTTGGTTTTAATTTTTTACAAGGTTATCTTTTTCAAACTTAAAAGTTAAATTTAGATACTAATTTGGCCTTTTTTTAGCTTCCATCCTTCTGATAGAATGTGTGTCAAGTTGTAAACATTGTGATTATCGAAAAAAAGCTGTTTTGGAAAATTGAGGGTTACGTCCTTTTTCCTTTCCACAGTCGATATACATATTGTATATATGCACATAGTTCATTTAAGAACGTTCCATAATTTTTCATTGTCAAATTAAAAAAAAATGCCTTTAACGACAAATATATTAATTTTTACTGTTTCTTTAAAAAATGAGCGAATCTTTTTAGGTCCGCGTGCCTAAAATCCTAAAATATTATTTCTCGATTGTGTGGCGTGCCCAAGCAGTAAAAAAAATAACAAATAAATAAATACCATTAAAAATAATAATTCACGGATTATTTAATCAAAAGTTTAATTTTTTAAACTTGAAAAATTAAAATTGAAAACTTTTTTTGAACCCGACGAACTTCGTATCGCCTCAGAATCAATAAGTGTTGTGATAACTTGATAACTTGAAACATGATGACTACCGAGCCAACCTTTAGTTGTTAATTGTGCTGCGGCAAGCCAGGCAGATCCATTGAGTTTAAAAAATCAGTTGGATAGTTGGTTGCTTCGTCTTCGTTTGTTACACGGTCGATAGATTTGAAGGAATGCAGTGGACCAACGATTTGATTTTGAATTGTGAAGTTTAAATGATCCACATCTTTGTTCTTTGCCACAAGAATTGCTCGTTCACTCAACCAATTGTGATTTTTGTGATTAGATGTTTGGGAACATTTTGTTGATGAAGCCGTCCTTCGTTGAGACAAAATTGGAAAAATTCGGCGAAAACGAAATCAATCCATTCGATTCGTCAACAGGAACACGGCCGTTACCGACGATAGTCAGCAATTGCTTGGAAAAATCTTCGGCAGATGGATCGTTTAGCAATGCAACTCGCATGATTATCGTCAGCTGAAGTTTCTTTAGATAGCGCCACAGAGTCGATGATTTGAGGCAAGCTTTTATTTCATCGGCATCAATCTTGGAATGACTGGTAGTTTGGCGAAATCGATGTTTTTTGAATTAAGAGGTGTACTTATCCTTAAGTGAACTTTCTTTTCAGAATTTATTATTAAAATTGAAACGAAGTCAATAATATATACTATTGAACTCAACTAATAAATATAATTATAACTAGATCAATATTTTTAAATATACATTTTTTAGTTACCTAAATAAAAATTTTCCATCCTTTTTTCCGCTTGCTTGTTACGTTTATTGTAACGTATATTCTGAATTATTTCACATATGAACACTAAAATACTTAGAGTATTTACGAAGCCATAAACGTAAAATATGTAAATTATTTTTCTGAATTTCTCTGGATGAAATACAGTAGAAGATGGACGTATCTTTGATTCCAAAGCATACGTGTACGGGTTCCAATGGTCTATTATTCCAGACTCTCTCAGACGACTGAGAATTACGTTCGTTCTGTGTGTGAACAAAGAACCCTTTCTGAAAATATAAAGAAACATATTTTTTTGGTACAAGAATTTTATTAAAAGTACAAAAAAACTTACTATTATATAAACAAAAATAAAACACTTGTATTGTACTAATTCAATATTAATAATTTTTAATTAGTACAATAACTGCTTTATTTTTTATTGTAATGCCTCCACACTAGAGACTCCAATTACTCGACATCTCAACTACTCGAGTATCGAGTAAAATTTTTTAAATACTCGAGTACTCGAGTATACTCGAGTAATTTCAGATGTACGAAAATAAATATTATTAATTCAAATTATTGTATATAAATAGATGATAAATAAATAAATAAGCTTATTTAATTTCATTAATACATTTATTTCAATTTATAAAATAAATATTTCAAAAATAATAGAGAATTAAACGTCTCAAATTTTAAGTTGGTTCAAAGTTTTGTTTTTATAGTTCCCGCAGTAGAAAAACTCTCTCTGTTGCTGTGTGCTCGGTGTTATAGTTAACAATAAATTAAATAGAACATCTAGTTTTTCTGTCCGCTGTTTAAATGATTTCAACTTTTAAAATCTTCTTTTAATTTTTTTTAAACGGCAAAGCTGGGCAAAACCATTAAAATAAAATATTACCTGATAGTAAAGTCCATGCGCAAGACTCAGTTAAACGCAACGATAAAACATTATATATAATACATATTTTTAAAATAAGCAAATAAAATTTGGAAATAAATCTTCATTTATAAATTACGAGTATTCTCGAGTATCGAGTATTTGATACTCGAATTGGAGTCCCTACTCCACACCAAGATAGTGGACACTGGACAGTACACCTTAAAATTGATAATTAATTGTTTTTATCTACGGCTTGGCATTTGCTTGTTGTTGAACATTGATATACTTTTCCTGATCTGCCAAGTCAACTTTGCGACTTTTTAATTAACCGAGAATATATTCTTACTTAAAAATACCATAAGCCCATTCCTTCATGTGAGTGACGTATTTAGATTATTTTTTGGAAGAAATCAAACTTTTATAAAATGTCGTCGTTTTATAAAGATCTCACTCCAATGATAAATATGTAATATTTAAAACACACTCGAAAAAAATATATAATTCATAAAAAAATAATACTTTGTCATATACAAACCGTAACGCTAGAACAATAGGATAGTTTAAAAAACAGTTCTTGAGCACGTGAATTTTATGTTGGTCAACTTTCTGTTCATTTCTTATGTAAACCAGTGTTGCATAATTTCTGCAGTAAGCAGTATTGCTTCCGTTTATTATTCTCCCCACATATCTACTAGCAGGCGATTTCACTTTGATCCGCCTCTTTATCTCTCCAAATATTGGTTCATCATCACTGAATCCACTTATAATAGAGAATATATCATTGGTTGTGCCAATAGGAAATCCAGTGTCTAATAATTCAGACAAAGAATCCAGGTCATGGCTTATATCTGGCACTACCAGGAGACCAGATAAAAAGCCATTGTATACAGCAGAAATAATCTGAGACCAAAACAACCAGAATACAAAAAATATTTTAAATGATAATAATCTGGGTGTAATATAACTATACGGAATAGGCTTCTGGACCAATAATGATGTTGTTATCATGACTCCAACGCACGTTGACGAGAATACTCTACGATCATTGCGTTTATGGAAAAATGCATTGTGGAAAATGAAAAATACCACTGAAATCACAATAGTTACTAATATGCAGCACCAACTCCTTATTTTAAATCCTTTCAATAGAAATCCAGACACTCTACTAAACGTAGAACGCCTCGCTGCATTCTTAGGAACTACACATCCTAAGCAATCGGTTCCGAACGATATGCTCAGATCTAAGAAATTCTTTCTTGGAATCGTTGGCCAAATTACACCGAAAGCTATATCGCTGACTCCGAGATACACTTCTCCCAATATTCCAAACGGAGTTTTATTTACGGCCAATCCACCCCAGATTAAGGTCGGTTGTTCAAGAATATTCAGAGTGAAGTTCATATCTTCAGCAAGAGCATGCACTAACAGCATTTCGTATCCTTTATAATTAGATGAACTGTTTTCTTTTATAATGACATTTGGCGGAATGTTCAAAGTTGATACATTGACTATGCAACCACGCATGTCAGGGCGATGTTTTTCAGAAAACCCAAATTTTGTTTTTCCCGGTGTCCAAGTATATCTTTTTAATCGTATGACTCTTTTACAGTCAGGAAGAATATCATAAACGCTATTGATTACTTTTATATTCTTGCTTGTTTTCACGATAGCGGAGGTATGGAATAGTCCAGAATTTTTGCATTGTTCAATAATTTTCCGCAAACATTCATCAGTAGTGTCTCTATAAAAAGCAAGAACGACGTATAAATGATTAAAAGAAATTAAGGTAAGAAACTTTTCAATGTACGCATTATCACAATCTGACAATACGATGAGACCATACTCCTGTCCACTTTCATTCCTTGAAAACGATTCGAGATGCTCGATGAAGTAGTTTTGCGAGAATATGGTCACTACATTAGTGGATCGTTTGGAAATCGGTCCTAGATATCGATCCACAATGCTTCGTCCATCTGTAGCAATTATTAAATCCCTCTTGTTATAAAGAACAGAATCGTACACAGCAAAAATGCACCTAATAAAAGGTTCGTCGTGAGATTCGTATGAAATATTTGCTGCCATAGTTGAACATATGCAGTGCATTGTTAATATAACAAGAGATGTTGAGAAATAGATAATAAATTTCATAGCGTTTTCAACTTCCCTACTATGATCAAAGCGTATTAGTATATTGCAAACCAAACGTGAAAAAGTGTTCTTTTATACCAAAATCTACGTATGTTATGCGGCAGTCTACAAAAAAAATGTTAACATTAGGAATGATTGCTTTATTTATTTTATTTGACACTTTTTGGGTAAACTTACTTATAACGCGATTAATGAGATTGGAATATAGTGATTGCTTTTATAATATATTCAAACGAATGAAATACATAATTTATAATTGAATATAGATGTTGTAGAAACTTTTTACGTAGTTCCAATACAATTAATTACCTTTAATACGTTGTCAAATCGTCGTTCGTAAGCCACCGGTAGCTCGCAGCGACATTGATGTGAAAAATTGTAGATTCGACGTATGATTTTTTCACACTTTAAATATACAACTGTAAAGAAATTTCAAAACAAATTAAACCAACTTTTATTGCATTTAAATGTTTTAAAGAAATTAGAAGATAGGAAAAAACATACGCGCCTACATACGTAATACAAAAAGGATGATCAAATGAAGAAGCATACGTCGAAAATTCCGTCTAAATACATATTTTATGAGGACAATAACAGTAACTATATTTTTATGTATTCATCAAATATTCCTCTCTATTTTATTATTTCAGCATTTTTTTTATACGTAAGTTGTTTTCTGTCGAATAGTATAAATTCCTAAGTATCTTCTATACTTGACGATTTATCCCTAACGAGCTGTCGTCTTATCTTAGTTTCTCAATTATCAAGCACGATTAAAAACAGAAGTTTCAGCCCACCAAACAATGTTAAACGTATACAAATATTTGCTCCGGTGAAAGACCATTGAAAACTGAAAGAGTGATATCGTTTTTGTGAATAAAGAAGAACTTTTATTTTTGTTAGGCGCATTTACTTTTTTAGCAAATCTATCATTAAACAGTTTGCGAGATGCTCTTAAATAAAGCCAACGAAACTTTTTATTATCACAGTACTCGGTTAAAGTTGGATGTATTAATTTTTTTACTTTTTCAGTGCTAATATAAACTTATATATGCACGTGATCTGAAGAAATGTTAGTATAATATATGAGTCAGTATACCAAAGCGCTCAATGAAAACAGTCTGAAGCTCTAAATCTCGATAGATGCGAACCGAGCAGCAAAAATAAACAACAACACTGCATATAACAGACACCCAAATAACGACCACGTAAAATACGGTGCATGGCGATAATCCTTACTACAAAACTTGTGCATTCCCGGGAGAGCTTTCGGGGTGGAGTGAATCGGGGAGGGAGGCCAGAGGCTTCGCCGCTGCCAGGCTGCCAGCGAGTCAGTCCGCCAGCCGGCCGCCTCTCGCGCTCACGTCGTCTTACGTGCGTCGCGACGCCGAATATACAAACCGAACACGACACCCGGAGAGCCCCTTCCACACTGTGATAAGGTTAGAAGCCACAGGTGAGTGCTGTTTTTTTTTTATATATTTTTTAGCGGATGTTCGTAGACCGTGAAAAGTTTGACGGAGGGTTTTATGTGGTACGATTTAACTTTATGAATGCTGAGGTGAGATTATCGCGTTTTTAAGATGATTTTTTTAAAAGTGTTTTAATTATTTTGAATATATAAATATTTATTTTTTACAGTGTTCATGAAAGTTTTACAAAAAAAAGTTGAATGACATATTTTGAGGTAATTTTGTGAAGACCTTTTCTTAAGATTATGAAGTTTTATAGTGAATAAAACATCTTTATTCTGTCAACTGTGTTACTATGATATTTTCACAGATAACTGTTTACTGATTTTTTTCCCTAGTTTTGAATAAAAACACTCAAGTTCATCCGTGCACTTGAATGCCTGAAGATGCCGAAAGGCGAAACCCGGGTCGTTAGTGACAAAATTTGTGAGAATGTACATAGTTTGAACGATTCAAATTTAATATTGAAATTCCACCAAGCACCTTCAGTCGAAATCTTAAATTATAAAAACACTCATGTTTTTCCATAGAGAATCCTCAAATTATTTCTAATGTTTATGATGTTTACTTTAGACAGATTAAATAGTTATACAAAACAATGGATAAATTGAGGAAATAATTTTAAATACAATTTAATCGAAAATGTATTTCATTTACGACTTATATTCTTAATAAAATTAATCAACTTTAATTTAAAAAACATATATTTATTTAATAAATATAATGCTCCTGCTTCTTTATAAGCACAACAAGCCGATTAATCAATTCAAAATGCAATAAATGATTGATAAAAATCTACCACAATATGAAGTTTTAATTACATTGTAAGGCGACGTCAATATAAGTAGTGTTTTAATTAAAAAAATAATTCCATACATTAGGAAACTGAACAAGAGTCACAAGTTAACATTATTTAACCTATAAAATATTAATAATATTATTAATCAAAGGTAATAGTAAACAATATTATTAATCAATGGTTTATTTTTACAGTAAAATGTATTATTAAGAAATCACTAAAACACTTACAGTGTCGTCCTAAATTACTTAATATCAGTTCGAGTAGAGAAAACAATCCGTTCTTTAACCTTCTCACCGCGTGTCCTAGCGAATGTTCTGGCGAACATGCCCTCAGCGCGCGTGACACGTATAGATGTCTTGGAAATTTTCTATTTTGTTAAAATTGTATAACTTGGTTGAAAATATTACTAAATGTATATTTTACGAAATTCAATAAATGGCACTAGTCAAAAAAGATTCAATATAGGCTAAAATAATTTATTTATGGAACACGCCGTGAACATACGTCACCAATGAAAGATTTTGGATTGTGTCAATAAGCGATCGAGTGCGGGTGAAATTGAAATTGTTCCGAGAATTTAATATTATAAGCATGGTATGGTGGTGGCGCAGTGTTCTCGGTCGCGCGTGGCGGTATTTTGTAATATGGCGACGTCACGCCGCAATTAAATGAAGAATGATTATTGTTGAATGAAACCAAAAATACAATAAATTTATTGTATTTTATTATTGAAAAAGTTACTTTGGGCGGCAATTAACATATTTGATAAGTTGAAAAGATATTACAAACTATATTTATAGTCGAAACCGCGATAACAAAATCCGCAAGAAGCAGCCGCGTACAGGGCATGTTCGCTAAATTTGGTGCCGCGGGCAAAGGGTTAAGACCTTAGCAATACAATAAATTGATATCGACCTTGAAAGTCTAAAGTAAAGCTGATGATATTATCAAATTTAAAGTCAGTTGAAGTGTTAGTTTTTGCTTTATTCACCTGAATATAAGCTTCGAATGTTTTACTGAATGAATACGAATTGCTACATGTTTTATTTCTAAGTACATGGCATATAATTATAAACCACAAAAAATATCCACCCACCTGTAGTGTACGTCGTCAGAACATAAAGTTTCAAGGAATTTGAATTATATCGATCAATTAACAATCGACCCAGTTTATCTCCTGAATTCTATGAAAAGGGGATTTCAGTGTACCTAATCTGATTTAGTTGCGTATCAAAAATGATGAACCCTTCAATGAAATAATATCAAATCAAGCTGTATTTTTCGTGTGACTGATATTGTAGAAAAGTTGTAAACGATTTTACTATCTAGTTGATTAAATTTATTAAATGAAAGCTAGAATATAGAAAATAATATTAATTGATTGAAAGTATTCCTCTTATATATAGTATATTGATGAGACGCTAGTGGTCTTCTTAAACTACGAGATAAATTTATCAGCAAATTAATTTGAGATAACGTTTTTTTTTTATTTCATTAATAATATATGTTTTAATGGATAATTATCAACTGTCAAGCAGGCTTGAACATTCATAAAAATAGCTAAGGCTCTATTGTTATATTGTCTTTGGGTCAAGGACAGGACGAACGTAAAATAAAGTAAAAGTAAATCGTTATTAGTCATTTCATTTATTGAAATATAATCAACGACATGTCATAAATATTATGATATAATGTGATCAAATAGTAGTATGAAAAACGACCTTGATTATTGATAAGACTACTAGACCATGCTCATTGGCTTCGGTATTTCTCAGTCAAAACATTAATCGAAAATAATATTTTTCAAGTAAGTGTCAGACTAAAAGTAGTTGAGTGACGGATACAACCTGCTGGCCGATGGTTACCCATATATATGTATATATATGAAATATCGCAGGAGTCTCAACCGGTGGTTCGCAGACCGATGCCGGTTCGCAAGAATATATTGCTAGTCCGCAGAAGCTTTCATCCGACTACACCGCTGACCTTCACCACAAAATCGTACGCATTTGATCCTCGTCAAAAAAGATTGCTGATTGAATTGTCTTGCGATGTCACTATGGTATGCAGACAAAACATACAATATTTATTTCACGTTTGGATATCGCTCGATAAATATCCGTCTCTTATTTATAATTCTATCAAAGTTATCAACCATTTTTTTGACCGATTTGCATGAAAAGACTTTTTTTAACAATGTCAGTAATAAAAACTAAATACAAAAATCGATTGGATGTTATTCAGCACTTCGTCTTTTATAAACAACGTTGCAATGCCACTCAAAGAAAGAAAGTGTTCTTGTTTTAACTGTGTTTATTAAAGTGCTTTTGGATATACAATATAGTATTGCACATAATTGCATAGGAGTGATAAAATAACTCACTGCTTCCCCAGAACACCGAGAATTGCTTTGGTATAAAGCGAGCCCTATTGTTAACGTATTGGCTGTCCACCGCTGGCTCTACTAATTCAGAAACCTTTGCGGGCGTCCGCACAACGACTTACCAAAGTTTTATCGCAATCGAATAGACGGTATAGGAACGCATACGGGACAAACAAACAAACAAACATTCATTCATTTTTATTTATTTAAAATAGATGCTGCAACCACGTTAATCAATTTTGCTTATAAAAAGCACTCAAAAAATTAATAAATAAAATTCTATATAACATTGGTTTTTATTTCTGACCGGTCCGTAGTATATATTTTCTATCATTGCCATGTTGTCGATCATGTTAAAAGGTTGAAGAACACTGGTCTAAAGAGTTTTCACATTTTAAATTTACAATTCTCACTCATTGCAAGATACCAACGATTACGAAGCTGAAACTTTCTCTTTCACGTACACACAAACTAGGGCTTATACAAAAACCGACTTTTGAAAAAACCTGTTGTCGAATGTCAATATTCTTCGAAAACCGGGTTTCCTAAGTTTTATAAAAAATGGTTAATTCAATTAAAACAACGAGAAAAGGTTCATTTTTTATGTTGTTTACTTATATACATAATAATGCACAACAAGAAATTATTTGATGTTACTTTTAATAAAAAATATGATAAGAAAACACAAAGCGTCCACTGATCGTTTTGTAACAAACTTTCTTGATATCGAAAATACCCTTTTGCTGGGTAATGACGTGGGGCATATGGTCTTTAAGCCATCAAATAAACGATCCAAATTTTCTGTCATTTCGTTTAAAGACTCGTTTATGGAAAATTCGGCACAACCGGTTACGAAGTTGAAAAACCGGTATTCGAATGTCACAAATTTTACAAAAAACCGGTTTTTGAAAACCGACAAGCCCTAACACAAACCCTCTAAACATTTTTTCATATATAATAATATAGTACGATGTCTGGCTCTTTCGAGTCTGCCATTTCAATTCCATACAAGACTACCCGTCATGTCAATCGGCGTACGGCAACTTAATGTGTAGTAATATTGTTATGTCTGAGAAACGCGTGACATGAGTCGATAAAAAATTACATTCGACAGAACATTATTATAGTGTCGTTATCGAGCAAAGTAATATTATCAAAAGTGTTTTACTATCACTTTTATTTCGATCATATTAGGAACATGTTGCATTATCTTTTTGGAGAGAGATAAGCTTATGACATTTTTTTTTGCCATGTCCGCTCCCAATCCAACGACTCGTAATGGAGTTGTTTTTGAAACCCAGTTGGTTAACCTCTCTTTTCATAATATAGTGGGGATATAATTATAACGTTGGGCAGGATTAGATATTTGTTAATCACTCTCTCTACGACTCGTGTTTAAGGATCGAAACGGTGGGAGGGAATTAAAGATTTTACAATCATCCATGCCTTGGAACCGCAAACACATTTTTTGGTTGCAAAATGAAGCTGTCTCTACTGGAATTTGAATCCGTAAGCAACGTGGCAGAAGTTCACGACGTTGATCGACATGATATAATTTCAGTCATATTGAAAACGTATTTCAAAAAATACACATGGACATGGAAATGTCAATGAAAGATTCACATTTAATGAGTCTATTCATATGTGACATTCAGTGCTTCTCCGCTGTTTAAGGTTCTTACCCGAGCAGCATTCACTGGTTATCCCAGCTAAGCGTAGACCAATCTCATTCATTGTACCGAAGCTGAATAACGCCAAGGTCCGAAATTATTGAGACCAATAGTAAAATAAATATAATTTGTTGTCAGGAAAAGCATTTAGTAGTATGTAGTCAGAGTAGTAATAAAAAAGAGATATTAAATTGAAAGCTAATAATAATGGATAGCTGTGGTGTGTCTACGCTCCCGCTAGCGATCTACGATCGAATCCTTGAATGTGTGAATAGAAATTTTGAAATATTTTTTTTTCCATGTCCGCTTCCAGTGTGAAGTATATGGACTCCTAATGTATCTCAACATAAGTTTTCTACGAGTAATATTTTTTACTCAGTCGCTCAATCTCTCTTTTTTAAACAGAGTAGTAAGGGTTGAAAGATAAGGCTGGAACAGGACTAGAGGTTAGCTAATCGCTCTCGCTACGCCTTACTTATTGGTGGGAGAGAGTTTTTAGACATCACAAACACCCATGTCTTTTAACAGAAATCGATATATCGATCGAAAAAATGCTGTTCTAACTGGGAATCGGGCCAGTGAGATCCGGCACGGAAGCTCACAACGCTAACCGCTGCACCATAAGACCATAGGAAATGGAGTTTATCTTAACATATTTTTTTCTAAGAAAACTGTTTGTCACTCAGTTTCTCAACCTCTATTTGAAAAAAGACAGTAGTGCTAGATGGATAAGACTAGGACTAGGTTAGCTAATTGTTCTTACTACGCCGTTTTTTTAGAACAAGATGAGTAAAAGTGAATTCAAGACGTCACATACTCACATACATCCATGCCTTTGAACAGAAGGTCATAAATAAATTGAAAACATTTTTTTAAAAACTGTCTGTACTGGGATTCGAGCTCGTGACTTCCGTCATCGATGCCAACGAAGTTGACCACTCGACGACGCAGTCGGCTAATCTACTCGTTAAGCAACGTAAAAGCCAAAAATAAAAACATAAACAATATCACAATAAAAACGTTCTTCCGTTTGCATTTATATTTTAGTTCTCAGGAAATTGCTAAAAGTATTCCCGCTGAGTAACTCTTTTATCAAAAAGCTATTATGCTTTGTCGAGTGCGCTCAGTTATTTAATAAAAAAACACAAAAAGTTTTTTCCGGTTTTTGCATGCAATAAAACCATAAAAAGTTATACATAGCTGAGCTTAATTATTTCTACATTATGTGGCATTGTTATAAACTTTAACTGTTTCGTAAACTTTGCGGTCATTTTGTTTGTTTATTGAGCACTAAAAGTTTTATTTAAAAGCTCTGCGGAGCTTTGTGTATTCTAAATATCACCAAAAGTAGCTGAATATTGAGCAATAAGGTCGTGCGGTGAATACAAAGCGAATGAGACGAGGCTCTATGTAATTTTTCATTCAAATTTATGCGGTGACACTTTGTCACTTGTTGATAAAGATTGCGGAAAAGCAACAACTAACAAAATATTTGCGAACTCGTAATCGTGACTTACTTAAAAAATGATGAATCTAGTGGTTATTTTGTGGCGATTCCTTCAAAAAATAAATACAAATTGTGTATTTTGTAAATAGCACAATGGTTCAAAGATGTATGCGAATATAGAGATTTGCATAAATAATAAGTACGAGCAGTAAGCCCATTGCCCCCGACAAGAAGATTTTTCGCATTATATAAAAATCAGAAATTTACCGACTTGAAAAATCAAATGCATACTTTCATACTTACTTATCAATAAACTTAAATAATTCTCCAAATGGAACATGTTTTTAAGAATTTATATGATGATTTTAAAATTGATTGTGCATACTTAATGTTATTTTATTATACATTCTGAAACTATGCTTTCACCAATAGCTATACCGCGTTGAAAGCACCGGTTCTCATTCGATCACCCAAATTCAGAAGCTAATGCTGAATTCTTTTTTTTGACGTTTTATTTTAGTCTTAATGTTGATAATTATGACTTTGATAAAAAATATATTTTTCAGCATAAAACAAATATATTAAACTTAAAAAAATGTCTTTTTGAATAAATACTTTCCACAAAAAATAAGTACTTCGTATCTTGACACAATATATACATGTTTCGCTGTGATATAATGCTTAATGAACAATTGAAAACAAAATCGAAATATCGATCATTCACTTATCAGCGGAACTCGTTGCCGCTTACGTATTTTGATTTTGTTAGAAACATTATTCGCTATTAATATATAGATCTAAAAAAGTTTTTTTTTTAATTTTGCAATACACCTACTTTGAACTTATATAGTACGTAGAACTAAACCAGCGACCGTTGCTAGCTTATAACGTATTATGATTCCGTTCATGCGTTCCGATGGGAATCCCTATCTGAAAATTTGTATGATAAGGTTTACATGACATGAATTTTTCGATGTGTAAGAAATTTGCGTCTGAGGTGATCGGCAATGTGCTTAACTCTTCAGTTTTTTTCTACTCAAAAGATGGTGCTGTCACACAAACCATATCAATTAATAACGACCAATGAACGTAATCGAAAAGTTGAGTATTTCAATTCTTACAATGTGTGTTCTAATACGTATTTTCAAAATGTTGAAAGTGAGTCTTTTATATGTAGTAAATTGTGATTATAGAATTGAATAGTCTTATATTGATTTCATATTTCTGTCACATATGAAGTTATTGTAGTTATATTCTTACAATACCATAACCGCATTAAATGCGCCATATATTTTTAATAAAGCATTTTTTACTACGGTTTATAACACATTTTGAAGAAGGGACATTTTAAATTTAATTTTGTCAGCTGACAAGTATTTAAAATGAACATTTAAGGAGTAAAAATATATACATATTTTTATTTGCACTCAATTGGAGTGTGTGTATATAATATATTATTTTTAAAGTTTCAATAAAAACACGTTTTAAAGATATAGCGCTTTAGCTGTTAGACTCGTGACGCTTTCAGTGTCACTTGAGAGAGATCAGGACCTCATGAATCGACCCGAGACCTCAGAGAAAAGCCCTCATTACGAAAGTGGCAGAGACACGTGACGACAATGACAATTATTTTCAACCAACACAGACACTGGATCCAAGGCTACACGTTTTTCTTTTTATTTCAAATTCAACTGCAAATTGGTGTTTTTAAAATACGACGCAGAGCGTCGAATAATCTAATAAAGCTCACGAATAATTTACCTCACACACATGCTGACGTTGCATTGTTCTTTTTTATTTATTATGTATCACTATTAATTCATGATTCAATTCAATGATACATTTTTTATTACTGATTGATCAGAACAATACTTTTAATAAAACATGCATTATGTCCTTTTCACGGTGTTTTGATGCTAAAATAGCTAATATGTTGACTAATAGTATTTTCCTGATTAAAACGCAATCACTCAAGAGAAAAGTCAAATCAATTACTACATTGCGTAACAAATTACCATTTTCCAGTTCGTTACTTCATATCCGTTAATTAGTTATGTTTTACTAAAATGCGTTACCTATTCTCTCATTTAAATTTAGCACTGTTCACTGAAAACCAATTAACTGTACCTAAAAGTGTTTTAATGACGTGTACCAATTTACACTAGTGGATTTATTCAATCAGCCATTGTGGCCTTGTGGATAATACTGGACCGTTTCTCGGTACAGTCTGTGGTTTGACTGAATATTTATATACGTTTGCAATGTTTTAATCCAGCTTCTAATCCATGCTTTTTATTGAAATACATGTGTGTTAAATGAGAAACTTATACACCGTATCTTTAATCTCCTATCGTTATTTTTACGATATAGTGACTAATTAGATGTTTATTAAGTCACATTTGAAAAAGAGAATAACTTTGGTTTTTGTCACATACATATGACTCTATTACAGGTGAAGTGAGCCATGTGGTATTTTAGAAAAAAATCAGTCAGAAAAATAGTCTACACGTCCTAAGTATCGTAAAAGTTATCTCCGTAAAATAAAAATATGCCATCCTCCAAAACACCAAGTAAAGACGTGATTGCACTTATAAGCATTAAAAACAGTAAAACTTATTACATAGTTAGGAAATAATTTACTCTCTAAAACAACTGTATTTTATAAAGAAATTTCAAAAATTGTAAAAATACTAATTATTGTTAATTTTCTTTAAAATATTATAATTTTTTTCAATTATGCAGTGTAAATTTTGCCTCAATTAGGGAAAGACTAGGGAAATTTAAAGGAAGGTTTTCAACCATCACTTTTAATGTGTTAAATGATTCAGTTGACAATGCTCACCATGAGCGAATCCGGTCCTGATCCAATAAATTTTATGCGGAAAAGTACTAAAAATGTTTTATTATTTTTATGAAGGTTTTCAACATAAAATAAATGAGTATTATACATTAACCATTTTATTATTGTAAAATTACCAACAAATATTTGGACGCAACAATTGTTATTTTGCAAATAAAAAAATTCTGTGAGATAAATTGAAACACGATTATTTCTATGAAAGACTTCTTTGTTATTAATTAATAATGACGGCCGTAGCATGAAAACCAATTTTGTCTGTAAATAAGGGCCAGCTTATCTCTGTAGATGACGTCAACATAAAAAACGATACAGGAGAAAGTAAAAAAAATATAATATGTTTGATTTCATGTAGTATTCGAATGCTTAGAAAATCAAACAATACCCAACATAAATTTGATACATTTTTAATTTTACTAATGTTTCCACAAATAATAAAAAAAAATTATCAGACTTATAAAATCCCATTTACTATTATTACGTCTAATGTAATAATAGTAAAAAAAATATATAAAATTACAGTCTTGATGTAATTAATGTTAGCATGAGAAAAACAGTGACATATTTTGCTTCAATCATAATACCTACCATAATTTTATTTAAAGGATTGAATTTAAGTGGTAAACAAAAATATTGAAAAATAACATATAGCTTACATGCAATCAGAAAGCTTTTATATACCACGTGGGTATATATTTTTGTGAACAAATCGATTTAATTTGAAATTGAATTAGAAAAATAATATGTTAAGATCACATATTTCTTTCAGCTTAAACAATAATACAGTGAAAATAAATATTCTTGTCAAAATTATTTTGCTGATGGTCATAAATATTTTTTCTTTATCCCTTTAGAGCTTTAATATTTATAAACGATTTTGATTCGAATTAATACTGGATGTATTATTGAAAGGGTTTGTTTGAATTTTTTCTCAAAGATAAAATACTGTCAAACTAGGTAAATTTGACAGTCACGTTTATATTTATTTGTGTTCTGCTTTTAAATAAAAATAAAAATATTAGAAAAAAGCCTATTTTTTTTTCCTGTTCATATAAGATGACAAATGTTTCCATCATTATCGGTACAGTCATTTGTGAAATTCGAGTGTAACATTTTTAATATTGTAGTAAGTGTTTAATATAATATATAATATGTAATATGATTGATTATCTTTGTATGGAATAAATTTTCAGAAATAGAGAAGTATTTCTAAAAAGGATAATATCATCGTATTTCAATCAATTGGTTGCAAACCCTATTTAGAGGGTAACTGAATAAATTATGATAATATTTAAACTTTAAAATTATTTAAATAAGATATCGCTGAAGAAAATTTTAATCCGTCAGTGAAATTGAGAAAATGTGGAGTTATACATCTGAAGCATTTTGACGAGAGATTTTATCAAAACACGGTTATATCACAATTGCACAACTTTACATTTCACCCGAAAGTGAAAAATACAACAACGTACCATTATATAATTTTGACATTGCCTTCGATCAAAGTAAGGAAAAAATATTTAAAAGTGGTTTTATATAATATTATTTTTTATAACAGCTGAAAACATAAGGTTGGTTTTATATTATTCTACGTTTGTTCCCTATAACGTCATTCAGGTACCAAAAACAACATCAATTATTTACGAATTTTATTTATTCATACTCTCAGTCACCCTATACCAGGGGTTTTTAACTTATTGGGTTGACGGGCGCAGTTGAAATTTAGGAGAAGAGTGACGGGCGCAGGCGGGATTAAAAAAAAAACAAGATTTACATACATAGTATTAAAAAGTAGTAAATGTTTATGTTTTAATTTTATTATTAGCTTGACATGTATCAAATTCATTATATTATTTATTAGTACTGTCTAGTATTATATATTAGTTATTTAGTACGATCCTTGACATTTAAATTTTATTTGATATTTTGCTGGGGCGCATAAAAATGGCACTGCGGGCGCACATGCGCCCGCGGGCAGAGGGTTAAAAACCCCTGCCCTATACGTTCTAAAAACGTTGCACGTATGCCTCTGTATTTTACAGATACTATTGAGCATGACGTTATCATTTGTTAACAGTTCAATACTTTGTAATACACGGAGTATAGAAGCAGAATATAGAGTTTTTGCTGAATATAACCTATGTATATTTCCAAATAATATTCTCTTAAGCACGCCCTTGCCTAATTGTTTTAACGGCAGAAGAAAGATATTTCTTAATACTTTTGATGGATTAGGCGGTCACTCTGTGGAAGTTCATTTTAATAAAATATAAAATAACTTAGATTATTCCACGTATTGTGCTAAAATCTGTGACACGTGTTTCGCCTCTTTCAGATGCATCCTCAAACAAACTACTTTAACAAATGCTTGCTTTACTACGAATGATTTTAATTTTACTGATATATTATAATAAAAACAAAATAAAAATGGGAGGCAAGGAGGGGATGATAGAAAAACAAACAAACAATAATGGTAATACAAATGACATTTACATTAATAAATGATTAACTAATGAGTTGCATCAATAAGGACGGGTTAAACCGTTGGAAAATAAATTTAACAGTGGCGAACCATCTGTTTTAATAATGATATTATTTAATAATATTTCTTTATTGTTAGTACTTTTATTTATTTCTAAAAATTCTAAACTATTCTTTTTTAAGCCCTTCTTAGTTACTCGATGGAGTATTTCTACGTTACTATTCTGATTAAAATTATGTTTGTTTTATATTACATAATTGGCAAATTCTGAAAAATTGTTACTTTTTAGACACTTTATATGTTCTTTAATTCTAATATTAAAGTTTCTACCTGTCTGTCTTACATAGGAAGCTTGGCAGTCTCCACAAGAGAGGCGATAGATAACACTCTGTGAAAGTATTTTTTCTGAGGATGCCTCTGAAAGAGGCAAACACGTGTCATAGTTTGTAGCACAATACGAGGAAAAATCTAAGTTATTTTATATTTTAATAAGATATTTACTAAAAAATAAAATAACTGTGTGGCCTGTGTGGTCGTGTGGTCAACGTTGTTGGCTTCAGCTACGGAGGGCCCGGGTTCAAATCCCGGTACGGACAGTTTTATAAATTGATTTTTCAATCGATTTATGAATTTCTGTTCAAAGGCATGGATGTATATGAAGTCTTGAATTCCCCCCTCTCACCCATCCTATCCTATAAACGGGGCATATCGAGAGCGATTAGCTTACCACTAATCCTGTCCTAGCCCTATCCTTCTATCCCTACTCTCTTTGGAAAAAGAGAGGTTGAGCAACTGAGTAACAAGCAGTTCTCGTAGAAACACTTCTGTTGAGATAAACTCCATTAGGAGTCCATATGCTTCACATTGGGAGCGGACATGGTTAAAAAAAAAAATATTGCCATATATGATAGTTGTTTTGGTAAACACGAGTTAAGTTAGTTAGTGTAAATCGTGAGATAATACTAGATCTATCAATAAAATAATAATAATGAAAATGGTATCTGGTTATCATTCATAGCATGGACGATATAGTCTTCAGGGTGATGTTTGCGTCGTGTAACCCTCGTTTCATTGTAAATTGAATTAAGTGCCTTTTCGCATACGCTAATAGCCTAGTCACCATGTGTGTACATGAATATTTTTTGACATCTCCGCTAATAAGATGACTTGTTGAACTCAAAAGGAAGTCATGATTGAGTGAAAGTCTCAGAAACATATGAGAATATTCTCGCTGATTAGTATATTTACGCTGTGTACATACTCTTGACTAAGGATTGCAATACCGCCACAACACAATAATTCGAAGTCTAATGGATCGGCTCCAATGGCGCAGCGGCTAGCGTTGTTGGCTTTCGTGGCAGATCTCACGGGTTTGAGTCCCAGTACAAACAGATTTTTTTCTATCGATTTCTGTTCGAAGGCATAGATGTTTATTATGTCAAAAACTTCACTCCCACCCTCCAAATCCTTTAATAACTTTGCGTAGTAAGAGTGATTAGCTAACCCCTAGTCCTGTCTTAGCCTTATCTTTATATCCCTGCTACTCTCTTTGGAAGCGACTGAGTAACAAACAGTTCTCGTAGAAACACTTTTGTTAAGATACCTCCTCAAAATCAATATTAACCTCATAATCAACGTTGATCAACCTCATAATCAATTTGACCCGTTAATGCATGAATCAACTAGTTTGTATAAAAAAAAATAACAGACGTACGCTGGACAGATTAGAAATGATATCACGGATTATTTTGGTTAAATGTGTTGAATAGAAAGAAGACGAGAATAAAAAAACAATAGATTGATATTTTTAAGGTTATTTAAAATGTGAGACAACAGTAAAACAACTGCGTGACTGCGCGTGAAGAGTGCCTAGCGACAGTTTGAGTGCACGTGTGATTATTTTTAAGTTTTGAACAATTTAACTGCGTCTTTGTAGTTCATTTACACATTAAGTGTTTAAAATGTTCATTGGTTCTCTCGTCTACACTGTAACTGGCTAAAATGGACAAGGTATATGTATATTGAATAAGTGTATACTTTGACTGTAACAATGACATAAAAAAACTAGTTTATTCATGCTGGAGTATGTATGTCAATCTGGATCAATTCTTTGTTCACAGAAATTCGACTACAGAAAAATCCTTCTCAGATGCAAGGTTTGTTGGATGAAAATTTTTGATTTTACTTAATACCGATATTTTGCATTTCAAAAATCAGTATTTATACCAAAATACTATAATTGCAATTAACATTTTTTGGCGCACAAAACTCTACCATGTTTGCTCTCGTATTGTTTGTTTTGAAAGCGAAACTGTACGTATTCTCTAGAAAATAATACATTTTCATTATGGTACATTCATATTAATCGAGCTTTTGGGAAATCTGTAGTTTACAATGGACATTAATTTGAATTCTTTTCGTACGTATGGTTGGTACTAAAATTTTCATAGTTTAATATACACGAAAAGCTTTCTTAGAAAAAACGTTGTTTTTGTTTTGGTTTGTTTTGCTTGAAACTGGCCTTGATATGTATATAATTATGAATTTTTTACAGCAGTAAAAATTCTTTCAAAGTAAACAGTATTCATTTTTTTTTCATATTATTTTATAATTTATAGTTCGGTAGTTATTATAAATATTTTACTCATTGACAATTGTATGCAGAAAATAAATCATTCGAGTTATTGAAGCGACAACTCAATGAAATAATTTCAAAGGTTTTTTTACCCATGGATTTAATACATATTTTTAAATACTTTGTGGAAGTTGATTTTAATATAAAATTAAAAAAATATTATTAAAATAGATTATTCCACGTATTGTGCCACTAACTGTGTGTCTATTCTCCCCTCCTTGCTTCCCGTTTTTATTTCTATAACATATCATGTAAGAATATTAAAATTAAAATCATTCGTACTAAAACAATCATTGTGAAAGTGAAATTGTCTGAGGATCCCTCTGAAAGAGGCGAAAATGTGACACAGTTAATAGCACAAAACGTGCAATAATCTTTAATTGTATATTATATATTTTTCAACGGAGGTATCTCAACAGATTCTTTCTACGAGAACTGCTTGTTACTTTGTTGGCCAATCTCTCTTTTTTTCGAAGAGAGTAAGGATAGAAAAAATAGGGTAAAGGCAAGACTACTGATTGGCTAATTACTTTCGCTACACTCCCTTATTTTAAGATTGGAATGGTGGGGTGGAATTTTTATCATATTACAGATATCCATGCCTTCGAACACATTTAAAAATGCTGTTCGTTCTGGGATTCAAACCATTAAAGTATGGCATGAAAGCCAACGACTACTGCACCATGGACCCGACGAGTTTTAAGCTTGGTGTAAAAAAAATGTAAACAAGTATTTTGATTTAAGCCCCTGTTTTTAATTATATAAAATCAAAAGCATATTAAAAACTGACTTATTTGGGCTTCATGACATTTAGAAATGAATCAAAGGGTACATAATTTCAATTCAACAAACGTTCCTCGATTATGATCATGAAATGTCACCAAGATTCGACGTAACTGTAATTTGTCAAAAGAAGCACGTTTCAGATAATTATAGAAACTTGCAGGTGGAGTCTGAAATTATTGCGTAATTAGCGGTGAGTAGAGAAGTTTTCGTTCTGCCTTCAAATCATTCGCAATTTGTGATTCAATTTAAGTTTTCATTGAATCTGTATTCTTAGAATAAGACCCGTTTACGAGTTAAATTTCGTGTTTTGAATTAAGGTTGATGAGATATTAATTAAAGCTGTACGATTTCCACGCAAAAAATTGGGTGATAATAATTATCACTTACCCTAAACACCGAAAATCGACTGTAATTTCATATATAATATACAATTAAATTTGATAACTTTGTTAGTCCACTATTCGTAAACGTTGCAATAATCTGATGATGCTTCTCAAAGTGGCGAAACTCGTGTCACAAGTTATAGCAAAAATGTAGAATAGCAAATTTATCACATTTAATTTTATATTTAAAATCAACTTCAACACAGTTACTAATGTCTGCTATTTTTCGTCAGATTTCTAAAATAAAAATGTTGTAAAATGATTTTATTTAAAATCATAAATATAAATTCTAACTAATTTCTAGACTGTTTCTAGTATAAGACATGTATACCGAAAAAAGTTAGGAAAAGAATTGAGCTGACCTTTACTCTTTCTAACCGTTTCTGCTTCGAAAACTTCTCAAATATACTTAAGAGTAAATCTAAATATATTGAAGAAGTTTTATGTGGGAAATTTGATCAAATAAATTCATTAGAATCGATTTGATACAGCTGCATTTCTCATCTTAACGTTTTTTTTTTCTATAATATATTTCATATAATACTTACGATATTTTAGATACTACAAATTGACAGTATATAATATAAATTAAATTACAATAAACAAACTGTATTTTATACCAAAATAAAATAATTAATTATATTTTTTAAATAAACGAAAAGCTTTTTGCGTAAAGCCGAGAATTCTCATTTTTCACGTACTGTATGGAGCGTGCATTTTATGAAGTACAAATATTTTCAAAACAATAAATTATTCTTGCACGATCATAGATTCCACAGGAAGCTCAAAAGATAATAAACACACTACACATGATCATCCGTAGTGTGCTCCACTCCGAATTGTTTACACACTCACTGTTTCTGTGTGAAATATTATAATTTGCAACAGTTGCCTGATAAAGCTATTCGCTGTAAAGTGTGTCAGCTTTTTTAAAAATATATGTCACGCTCAAACCATCCTCATAATATAATACAATATAATCATCCAAAATGGAAACATCTCGATCTCTGTATAGGTATTAATTTGTCTGTTGTAAGGAAGGTACGCGGTGGTGTTATTTATGGAAGACATTTGATGTATTCATAATATTACAAATTAGTAAGTTTATATTTATTTTTTATACAATTTTATCTCTGTATAGATAGATTATATACTTTTATTAAACAAATCTTCAATATTTGTATTATAGTATCGTTTTTTTTATAGTAAATAACTTTGTCAATATCATTCAAAAACAACGAAGCGCGGCGACGGCAGTTGCAGCTGGCGTCAGGTAATGCTGTACGTGGCTGAATGTGTTAATTGTAGACCAAAGCCTTAGAGAAAGTCATCTGTAATATCCATATACCATCAAATAAGGAAGTTAAAAAAAATATTCTTTATCTTCTCCGCAATAAAGGTATATTTAAACCTCTCTGTGTCTTACAATAATCTCTTAACAGATTAAGATAAGTTATCTGTGATAAAAAGCTTCTTATATAAAAAAAAATCATCTCGTTTCTATGGAATATCGAACTTTGTTTACTCAATCTTTCACACATTTTTCAACATATTGATATTTCTACTTTTCATATTGATAAAGTACCCAAATTTCTATACGAACCAAAAAGAAATTGAATCAAAATAAATAAATAAAAATACAACAGAAATACGTGTGATGGGTAAAATTTAACACGATGCCAGTATTTTTTATGCGAAATTGAAAAGATAAAAGCATTTTTGTGTTATGAAAATGTTGTTAAATAAAATAGCCCGACCCGCAGGGCAAAGTCCAGACAGACATGCATTTTTTGTAACATTTTTTTATAAAGAATTAAACCAAACAAGATTTATTTAAGCCTATTTATGATATTAAAGCTAAGGTACTTTCTCAGCATCTAAATTACACATTTAAATAAACGGTATTTATATGTACGTGTAAACAAATGAATTATTTTTACAAATTAAGCCCAGCTTCTTTTTAATGAAAAATAATTTTCAGCTGTCACGTATAATTTATAAAAAATACATTTTTAAATTCATGTCCGCTCCTAATTTGAAGCATATGAACTATTAACGATGGTATCTCAACAGAAGTTTTTTTTCTACCAGAACTGTCTTTGACTTTGACTTTTTTTCGAAGAGAGTAGAAGGACACGTTAATACTCAAAGATTGGAAGAGTGGGAGAGATTACGAGCTCATGGTGAGCGTAACCGGTCCTGATCCAATAAATTTTATGTGGAAAAAGTACTAAAAATGTTTTATTATTTTTATTATAAATACATATTTTATATATCATTTTTTTTCAAAGTAAAATAAACATTTGTTGTATTCTTTAGCGAGTGGTCAACGTCGATGACTAAGGTAGCCGTGTTTTATGGTTAGAATAACAATACAGATATTTTAATAAAATGTTTTTTGGTCAATTTATGTAATTGTTGTTGAAAACATGTCTTTAATATCTCGGTTCTCTCCCATCCATCTGATTTTAAAAACCAAACGTTTCAAAAATAATTAGGTCTTGTTCTAGCCTAATTTATAAATCATTTCTATCTCCAAAAACAAAGACCCTGAGCGAATGAGTAACAAACAATTCTAATAGAAAAACTTCTGTTTAAGTAGGCTATATAGATGCAGGACGCAGGTCCATATATGCTCCATATTGTGACGGAAATGGTAACAAAAAAGACAATTTGAATATAACCCTCAATGATTTTGAAACGCCAAGTAATTACAATCAATCTATTATATTTAAACATGTTGAGAAATATTGAACTGTGTAATATTACTGCAAGAATACAATTTAAATACGAGTTTTTTTTAACATGTATATTTTTATTTCGTAAACCAACCTATAAATCAAAACGTCCTTTTTAGGTCTCCGGAGAAAAATCTTTTCCGAAAATGATAATTTATGGACGTAAGAATATTTTTATTTCAAAATTAATCCGTATTAAACCTTTTTATACTTTTTTACGAGATTGTGTAATATCAATATAATATCGGTAAACTTGTTTTTTAGGTAATTTAAAAATGATGTACAATCTCATCTGCATAAAAGTGAAAATTTACTATTTTGAAATGAAAAGCTTTTTTAAAAAAATCAATCTATCAAATCGCTATTTGTACTAAAATTTATAAACAATACACAAAGTAAAAATATTTTTCAACTTCCCCGTCGCTTTTATTCTCGAAGGTAAACTTGTTTGGGAAACACTAGAAATCATTTTGGCTAACTTTTACGGGTCATGCTAACAAATCAAAAGTTTTCGATGTTTTTACACGTCTGTCAATTTGAAACTGGCATGTTTTTTGTTTGCTTCCACAAAAAAACTATTATAAAAAAATATTTTTAATAATTTTCAAATGTAATTGAAATGGTGCTTTAAATGAATAATTGGGAGACAATTTGTATTACATACCATTCGTTACTATTTATTAAATGCTTGTTTTATTCAAATAACAGACAATATTAAACCATAACACTTTTTCGGAATACTCAAGTTATTTATTTATTTATTGTTAAAAATTAAAATTATAGTACATGAAATAACAGCTGACGCCAATTCACCATGTACTTGACAAATATAAAGAGACAAAATATAAAATAAAACTACACAATACATCAAAATCAAGAAATAAAATAGTAAAATTTAACAAACAGTTCACAAATACTATCACAAAAAATGTCCACTTCTCTAGGCAATGAGTTGATCAATCGAACGGTCCTAGGAACTGGTGACTCATACCTCCTAAGCGAGGTATAAGTTTTTAGAAATAAAAGTTTTTGCTCATAGTTTCGCCCACGTAAGAATAAATTGGGAGCATGTAAATTAATAGTCATGAGAATTTTAGGATTATTAACTCGGCCCCGAAGGAGAAGAGAAAAATGCTTTAAGCTTGAAAACGATCTTCGAGCTTCAAGAGAGTGAAATGATAACATTCCTAAAAGAAATTTGGTGGGGTAGTATTCCTTTAAGGAATTATCAAAGGGGAAGAATTTAATTTTTTTAAATCTTCAATTATGCACTCACGAGACCTAAAGCAATAATATCTTTGAACGATCTTAAAGCTTTTCTCCATCACCAAGATATTTAGCGCAAAAAGTTTCAGCTGTTGTTTTAATATCGAAAGAATAACACAAGTGACAATATTTTTGCATTGTTTAATATACAACTCTGGTTTTGATTTTTCATGGTCATTTTGATTTTCGTTAAATCATCCATTTTGGAATGGAGACAAATACTTATCTCTCAAAAAAGTTTTAAAATTTCAATGTTAAGCAAACATTTTAAGATCAAGAAATCGATACAATTGCCTTTTGTTAGTGAGCACGGTTGAAGTAGAAAAATCTTTTTCAATTTTTCATGATATTCTTTTTCGACAAAGTCAAATAAAATATTCTGGTTGAAAAAATTCAAGAGTATACGCTGAGTGTTTGAATATTGAAGTTTGTGCAAATGATCGAATTTCAAAGTTCTATTGACACACACTTATGTAAGTTTGCAAGTGGCGGCTTAACTTTAAAAACTGGTCATATAAAAAAAAATCAATCGAGCTTTAAAAGTGTAAAAGTTGCCACGCAATTGATTACGAGTATATACGAAAGTGTTTCCAACCAAATAAAATTCATAGTTTTTACGACGCTTTTTGTTAATTTTTGGTGTATTTAATAATATTTTTTTTATTATGATTTATTATCAACAAATTTATTTTAATTAGATACGGTCGAATACAAATTGTATTTTACCTTTTTAAAGTCATATAGTAATAGTTTTTTTTGACTTACTCTAGCAATTGTATAACGTAGAATCCATAGAAAAATATTTAACGTCGTGATATTCGTGGTTTTATAGATTTCTGTTCGAAGGCATGGATGTATGTAATGTCTACATTTCCCTCTCAACACGAATTCGATTTTAACATTATGTGTAGCGACAGCGATTAAATTACCAATATTCCTGTCCTAGCCCTTCTATCGTTTCTCTCTCTTCGCGAGAGAGAGGTTGTGCAAGTGTGCTACAAGCAGTTCTCATAGAAGAACGAATGTTGAAATAAGCTCTTTAAACTTCATGCTTTTCGATGGGTACTAATATGGTAATCCGCTGCGACAGCAGCGCGAACGGTCTCTTCAATCATGCATTCCACTAAATTCATTTTTCTTGAATATTACTTGAATTTGATAAAACAAAAAGTGTGCAGAAGTTGAGTGAAATTGTTTGACTTTGCACAAGATATTCTACATATTTATTCCATAATTATTTTCAATTTAATCTGCTTGTTTTAAGTTTCGGAAAATATTTATTATGATTATCAAAAGAGCCAAAAATCCAGCTTGTAGTGATTAAATATTATAATACATACGTCGAAAATTGATCTGAATTGTCAAAGTTCTGTTCTTTTATGTATTTAAACGATATAACAAATCTCAATAGCATACTTTATTATGATACAAACTCTTTTACTTATTATCAATTTAATACCTAATTTAGTTACAAAACAAACTGTAACACTTACGCTTGGTGAAGAAAATCTTTCTGAAATGATTATGTAACTTATTTTCAGGGATTCTTTCACAACTTCCGTATTAGCAATAGTAACGGTTGAAAATGAAACTGTAGTAAAGCTAGTGTCATTTTTTTATTATTATTTTGTAACTTTTTGTCATAATCATCAAAAGTAGCGAATAAGCCAATGGATACAAACAAATTAAGAGTGTGCTCTTTGCATATTTTAGTATCTTATCGGCTAAGAAACTAGAAGAACGGTTTTCAATCATAACATATTTAACAGGATATGGCCAAAGAGAATTTTAATAATTGATATTTGTATACAATAATTAATAATACGAGATAATTTAAATATATGATCATTCACAAAAGAAGATGTGTATAATTGATTGCAGAAAATAAATTACAGTGGCAGCTTATTACCTACATTGAAAAGAAATTCACTTAAAATCATTTAATGATATATGTAGCTATAATAGTCGCTCACTTTCTTTTTGTTTATATGTATACCACTTAAAGTTGGGATTGTAGTGCAATTAACGAAAGCGCGAGAGAGCGTGTTAAGTTCACCATGAATATTGTAGATTTAAAAGAAAACCGTAAAACAACATTCAAATATACCAACCAAAAAGAATTGTTATATTGGCAAAACACTTACTAGCATAATTACATCGTTGAAAGCATCGTGCACTAAATCTCGCCGATAAGCTATCCCAGACAGTTTTTTTCCGTTAAAGAATATGAATAAAATTCTGTTTTCCTAAAACAATAAAAAAGGTCAAAATATTAGGCCGAATGAAACTTTTCCATTTAAACTTTAAGGATGTACATTTCGCGTGGATGAATTCTTTCTTGAGATGAAGCCCGTGTCAAATGATAAAACCAAAGTGTTTTTGCAAGTGACATTAAAATTTTATCGTTTTGACCAAAATTTCTTTTGTTTTCTTAATGAAGAATGAAAAAAATATATCATTAAATTATAATAAGATGTATTTTTTACTGCCGACCTCTTCAATTATTTGGAAACAATATTAAGATTTGTATGCTATTAATATTTGCAACTAACTTTCTTCTTGTATTTTTAGATAAATGATTATAATATATGATCTTCCTGTAGGCGTCTGTAAAGTCTCTTTAAGTTGTTTAACTCGGCGATTAATTTGTGGTGAGCAATTAAAAAAAAACGAGAGTTTTTTCATTATTGATACAGTTATTTACAACAAAAATGTTTATTTGTTAAAATATAATAAATTTTATCAGAATTCTGCTTCTTATTTAACTGAAATTATCACTATTTTTTAGGCAACTGAAATCGATTAACTTAATAGTGTTAACAGTCGATTATCGGAGAAAATTTAAAAGACAAAACTTTATTTTAAAATGCTCGCCATGGCAGAAACCAGTTATGTTAATTTGATAGCATTGTGGAATAAGTACATCTTTTAAATTATATATTATCTAAAAAATAGAATTAACACATTCTAGAAAATTTGTATTGGTTAATTCAGCACGACATATAATGATTAATAATTGAGAATGAAACCAACGACAGCTTTAAACTAAGATTGACGAAAAAATAAATTAAAATGTGATATTATATATTATAATCTTAGCATAGAAAATATTCGTTATCGTTTGTCACAAAAACTCTCAAGTGCATTGGTGTCGTTCCGATAAGTCAAAAAAAAATATGGCCGCAGCAGAGTAGTTATGTTGAAATTTTATACGAGTACGGTCCACTTAAGAAGCGGATACGAATATGACTCGAAGTTGCCGTTAACATGGATTTATGGGCAACAATAATTGAAGTGTTCGATCTACATCTATATAACGTAGGTCTTTCCTGTAGAATTGATATGGAGAGGAAAGATTGGTCGCCGCAGAGTCTGCTGGATTGCGTTACGTATTTTCATTTGCGCATTTCTATAAATCAGCGCTACGCAACTAATGGCGTACGAATACGAAAAGTTTACTGCCACTTACCAGAATATTTTTCTACTTTTAAGAACCACTTACCAGTTATATAACATATGCCATGTCTTCACTATGCGTAAAACATATGTTCCGTTTTAATCGTTGTATTTTTTTTGCTAGGCGTTTTTGTGACAGATTTGTGGGAATAGCGTTGGTATGTTATAGTAGAGGTTTTGAAGTCTCATTTTTTTGCATGTCCCGGGACAGTTCAGTAGTATTCTTTAACATAATAAAAAAGGTTTTGAAATTATGTATGTACATCTAAATACATCTAAAATAAATACTTTCGGTATGTATTTCTGAGATTTTTTTATCCAAACTTTGGGTTGATTTATATTCGTCACGTCAGTGGTTATGGAGAGACGTTGGAACTGGCTGGGTCACGTGCTGCAGATGCCTCCGGAAAGCCTCAATCCTGCCTGCCTCTTCTTTCGACCGGTGGGATTCCGGCGTCCTGGACGTCCGTCGGGTACTATCCATAGAATGTACTCGGCGGAACTGAGGGATGCTGGCATGTCATGGGAGGAAGCAAAGCTATTGGCGGGAGACAGGAAAACATGGAGGTGCCGCGTGGCGGCCATATGCTCCACATAGGGAGCGAACATGGCCAAAGAAGAAAAAGAATATTCATTAGAACGCAAAAAGTAACAGTTATAAATTAATAAGTTACGTAAAATTAATATAAAAGTTAACTTTAGGTAAATAATATCCTTTTGATATTTTAATTCAGAGGCTGTTTGTGGTTCCAAATTATACTGGTCATAATTGAAATGACAAACCAATAACTAAGAAATGCAACCGCTTAAGTTAGCTCCTTATTGCATACTAAGGTATTTTTCTTTTGGCTATAAGCTCTGTCGGTACATACTTAAAAACTTGAAGATAAATATTACATAATACGACAATATTGTATTGTAAATAATTGTATTATTTTTTTACACACAACGTTCGATTTCGGCGAAGAAACTCTTTTCTTCGTTTTTTTTATGATTCATATGCGATAATTCGCAAACTAGCAAATGCTACTCGTCCGAACAATGGTCATATTATATTTTAAAATAAAATGAAGATTCCGAAAGTTTTTTTTTCTTTTCTGGTTTACAAATGTTGTTCTAAATACATGGTTCTCATATTATAAAAATTCTCTAACATATTCTGTTTTGATTGAAAAAAATCTACGTCATACGCATTGTGTTAGAAATTTAGTAAGTTGAAAGTCTCGGGTTCTTTTATTAAAGTTCTCGGGAACCAAGTCTAACAAAAAGCGAAGACTTCACGAGTATTAATTTTCTGGTTATCTCGTCTCTTTATCCTTAGTTGTAAGTCAATAATGTATATGATACCGCACATAAAAACTTTTCAAAAATTAGTTTATTCAAAAAGAATTGTGTATCTATAAAAATGTTTTAATTTATTCATAAATAATTTATGGATGGACGCATCATGAAAATTTCAAAAGCACAAATGAAATATCTTTATATTGCAATTCAATTGTGGATTTTTTTCAAAACGGAAGTAATGTGTCGGATATACAATCAATATTTTATATACTGGAGTAGAATTTTGTTTAGAAAGGATGAAAAAAATGATTCTGAGACAATGACATTTGATGAATGAGAAAAATTAATGAATGTTGGAAAATTTGATAAAATCAACCTCGATATAATTTTGAAAAGGTTTCAAATTCAATAGATTTGAAAATTCTTATTATTACCATTCAATTCACCGCCACTGCTGCAGAACATGATAAAGATAGATAAATTAGAAATAAAAATCAAAGTAAATTTGTGTCATACTCCAACCAAACGTATGCTTTTTTTCCACAACATCGTATTTCCGCCTCAATACTACAAAATATACTTAATATACGATGTTTTTAAGATAGCTGTTGAATAAGATTTCACATTTTATTTCACAAAATCGAACATTATTAAATTGTTTCCATTAATAACACATTTTTTACTTTCAACTATGACTATAGCTTACTTGTATGTCGATCAAATACAGTTTGAATTTAATTTTCCCAACAATGATAAAATCAGATTTACTATATTGTAATACAAAGATGGCGATATTAATTGTTGTCTTTCAGTTTGGGGTAATTAAAAAATATATATTTTTGAGATAATAGATTAAATAAAAAAACAGCATGAGAAGTTTCCTAGAATTATCGAAATAAAATGACATTAAATTATGTTAATAATTACACTCCTTGGCCACATAAAACTAAAAGTTTAGAAAAACTAATTCAAAAAGATGTTCCATGGGAGATTTTCCCAGAATTGACCTTTGAAGTAAATGTTGAAATACATGTTTAAAACTTTCTTTGTAAATTATACTAAGTAAACTTTTGCATTTTGTTTTACTTACAAATGATACAATAATTATTAAAAATGCCATTTTCTATTTAAAAACGAGTGAAACTATTTTATCGTTACTGTACGAATTACGTCACAGATATTTTGTAGACAAAATGTAATTTAATAAATTTATGTATATTTCACAAAACATAAATGTTTACAATACTTTTTCTACTAATTTTACATTATTTATGTAGAGAAGAACAATTTTTTCTCATCGCGAGCATTATTAACTGAACATCTAAAAGTTTTGTGAAAACAGATAAGACGAAAGTTGAGAAAATGTTCGAAAAAACGGAATATAAAAATTGTGATAACCGAAGAAATATATCGACACTGAAATAGAATGTATTTTAACAAAGCGGTCCTCGGTTTCGTCTTACATCGCTGCCTCAACACAAAAAGATTTGGCTGTCATGTTTACGTTATGAATAACAAAATGTCAACAGCCTGGAGTGCAAAACCTTCAACTGCCAAAATGAATTTTCAATAAATCAGACCACTAGTAAGAAATTCTAGGTGTATGTAAAATGTGAAATTAATTGCTCAAAAACGTATTGTTCTAAGTGAATTTTTTGAATGGAAATCGCTCTAAGTACAAATCCCTTAAAAATAAATCACTCGAATACAAAGTGTCGAAATACAATTTGCTCAAAAAATAGAGATTTATACTTTATACATTATTATTTTCATGCTTAAATATTTTTCTATATGAAAAATATTAACGGAGTTATGAAATTCAGAAAAAAATCTAACAACCTTACAAAAGGAACATTTTCACAACTAATTTTAAAACATCATATTCCAAATATTAAAAATGTTCATGTATGTATATGCATAGATATAATATATTTCATTTTTTGTATAGGTGGTATTGGGCTCTTCTTCTGATAGTCAACAATACTGCATATTGTTTCCACGAATTCTACAGACAATGATAAAAATACAGCAATAATATGCAATGTGATCAAAAGCCTGGGTTATAAACTACATGATACGATGATGAGTGATCAACTATTGTATAGAAATAATACACAAAAAAAAATACAAATATCACCCAAATAATCTAAATCGAGCAATTGCATTTCGAGTAATTTGTAGTGTGAGAAACGCAACATTCAAGAATTATACTTTCGATCAATTGATTTCACGCAGCTGACTTCGAGCAATTTCATTCAATAAATTTACCGTTTACCCTTCCTTGTTGGGAGTCGTTTTCTGTTTTAAATGAAAAGCCATATGTAAAAAACACTATTCTACCAATTGCACATTATTTGGTAAGATCAGGAAAAGCTTCTTTTATTGTGAGTATTATCAGCTGAAAAGGTGTTATATTTATTTTTAATATCATATAATGAATTTCCACTAAGAAAACACATAAGAATAAGACAGTGAATACAATAAAAGTGAGAATCTATGCATTTAATATTCTGTTCATTGTATAAATAACTAAATTATCATTTAAGGAACCGTATTGTACAATTTTAAAATCACCTATTTGCCAAGCAACATAGTTTTTAGCTTTGTAACGTTTGCAATTCGTAGTTAAATCACTTCGCATATTTTACTACATTTAGTTGAAGGTCGCATTGATTGATTTAAGATTCAACGTTCTAGCTGCAGGTTTTATTTTTAGAATTTATTTTAAAACATAATTTGCCCTATATTCGTCCTAGCCACAAATATTTTGTAAGCACTTTTGTGTTTTTAATTGCTAACATATTTTGGCTGTGTGAGAAAAATCGTAGATGGGATAATATAATGGTACGCCTAAATAGTATAATGAGTAAAGTTTTCAGGCAATATATTATCCACATCTAAATACAGAGGACCTCTTTGGATATCGATTTTGTAATTATAAAGATACGATTATGTATGTAAGAGGGAATTAAATTGTTACTTTAACTATAACAATAAATTTTCAATCGACGATTATCCATAAAATTGCTGACTATCATTTGAAATATAATATTATTTTAAAAGTGACGACTCAAATCATTGGTTGAATGAATATATTGTGAATATATTTTTTTATATAATCAGTATTAATTTGAAAATGAATCGTAATGTTAAAATCTTCACTCAAAATAAAGCTTGCGGCTTTTTGAATAAATAATATATATATTTTTGAAGTATATCCAATCGAATGTAGCTTTTCAATAACAAATGGATCCATACGCTTATCTTTTTTCCCATTTTTCTAACAGACTTTTTACTTTTTTGAAAGTTAAATCAAAGTAATAATCATCAATTGATGTAAATATACCTCAATGTAATCATCGGGTCTGTGAGGTAATGGTCAACTTTGTTGGCTCCAGTGTGAACATTTTTTTTTGAATAGATTTATCAATTTCTGTTCGAAGTCAATGAGATTTCTAAAAAAAATCTTCCACTCTTCCAATCCTTAAATAATGAGGCGCAGCAAGAGTGATTAGTTAACACACTAGTCCAGTACTATCTTTATCCTACTAAACCTAACACTCTTTAATGAAAAAAATGGAAGTTGAGCAACTGTGTCACAAACGGTTTTCGTAAAAAAAGCTCATGTTGAGATACCTCTAACAGGAGACCATATATTTCACATTGGGTACCGATATGGATTATTAAATACATATAATATTAAATGTATATAAATAAAAGTTTGAGAGACGTTTGATTGCTCACATCAGCTAAAAAAAATATATTTTTTCATAAAAATACTAATTGTACTATAAATAATTGTATAATATAATAACTACTTAAGATTCCTAAGCTCTTTTTTTTGCGAAATTAAAATGTATGCATCAGTTAACAAGAAATGATAATTTATTTTTATTGCTCCATTTCGTATATTTATTTTACCATATAAATATTTATTGTGTTATAGAAAAGCAATTTTCAATGTATGACAGTACAAATTTAACAAATTGTTCCCAAGATACCCGAGATGACATTGACATTGAGTGCTCCGAGTAGGTCTTTATTATTCACACATTTTTCTAAGACAGAGAAAAGTCCCCATCGACTCCCCAAGACTCCGTTCTTTTTTTAGTTGAAGAATGAATTCCACTGTGTTGTTCACATTTTTCTTCGTCTTTTGTTCCCCGCAGACAAAAGACCTCAAGTAAGATTAGTGTTGCCAGCCTCAAACTACAGAATATTTGATTTCGTTGGATATTTTTTTTCAGTTCACACAGAAACGTTTCATTAAGTGCAATGCATATAAAATATACTTAAAATATTGTTATTTAATATTTTAATAAACAGTTATTTTAAAACTATTTTAATAAATATTATGTTTTCACAGCTTTATTACTATAGTCTAAAATATAATATTTTAATATACTATAGTAAGAATAAAGTCGGCACATTTAATTTAATTAAAAAAATACCACTCTTCTGTTTGTTTTGATCATGAATGCTTGATTATGAATGAAATTAATTGAAGATTGTCTTTCGTTCTGCAAAGATCGTAATTTTTGGTGCAAAATCAAAGACAGATAAAACAAAAGCTTAAAAAAGGTTTTAGTTTATTATTCGTTCGAAATCAGGACCGATTTTGCTTTTCACGGGTATCAGTAGATAATGCTGTCGATGAGTGAAACCAGTCCTAGATAAATAATTTGGCATACGTTAGAACGAGAAATTCATTTCCAATTAATTTGTATTATGTATATAAGATGTATTGAATATTATGATTACATTATTTATACAATCATACGTACGATTGTCTATTGTGTTTTCTTTTGTGTACTATAAAATAACAAAAATAGTAATGATTATAACGAAAATAATATATTGAAGTTTTTTTTACAAGATCGTTTCGAATTGCAAGATCGTTACTTTTACCTCTGATGCGAAAATTCATATTAGATATTTTGATAGCGCGTGCGTAAAATTTTATCATCTATATTCAGCGAATATAAAATCAAACACATGGCCGAGAATCTCTCAATAAAGCAGTTTAAGAATTCGATGACTATTAATTTGCCACGCTGAAGAGAGACGTTATATTCCTTTTGATTTCAATCAACAGTGTAAATTTTTTCATGGCATGTGCTTTATATTGAATAAAAATATTCAGTATAAAATAAATTATACATAAAAGTTACGCTACATCACAGCTTTTTGCTTATTTTTTCTTGACCAGAAATACTTGCGATTAATGTTTACTCTTGGACGAAAGGTTATCTATCAGCACGGATAATTCATATGCTGAGCAAGCTAAGCCAATAAATGCGCGGTATAATTGCAAACATGTCTGTAAAAGAATAATGTAGTAGTGTTTCTTAAAATACTTGAAATTATTAAAAATAATTCATTTATGAATGGCTTATTTATTCAAAAATTAAGAAATAATTTGTGATAGAGTGCCCGCATGCCAAAACAAGTTCACGGTGGATTTAAAGATGCTGCCTGGCCGGTAACTAACGCAGTTTAGTAGGGATATTATTGCGAGTGAAAAACATTAAATTTTGAGGCATAAAGTATTATTAAAAATATTTATGTTTGTTTTAAGGTATGTAATGAAATAATGAACTGAAAACAAAACATTTTTTCATGATTTTTCCAGTTTTTTTTTGCGAATGTAATTATAATTATGCAACTTCATCATTTCATTCAAACATTTTTTAACGAATTATAGACATACAAGTCAAAGTAGTTAATACAAAAATAAGTCACCGTATACATATGATAATAAATTCATAGTTTTTTTTAATTAATCAGTAAAAAATTATCAAATCCTAGATCCTGAGATAAAAAAAACTGAAAAAAGCAAGCAATAACAACAATATTTAACTGTGCTATTATTACTTTAGGCAACTGTTGATATAATGGACAATTTCTTGATTGATTCGACAGCAAAGACCAGACCCTTCACAACGCATAATTTAATTTCATGAAAAATCGGGCTTATATAAATTATATTTGAAAAAACCAATCTTCGAACCCCAATACATCATAAAATTCGATTTAACCCTCCAGAGACGAGAGCTTTTTTCTGATAAAAAAAATATTTTCTAAGCCATATTGAAGTCACGGATAACTTTTATTCCTATCCAAAATTAAAAAAAAAAAAACGCAAAGTCGTTGTATAGAAACCCCGCATGACTATATAGTCATGCTCATCCTTTTATTTCCGTGTAATATTGAGTGCGGACAGTAGTAAGGACAAAAGTGACCGTATGGGCTTGCAAACATTCGGGGTTGAAATATAGCTAAACGTGATTTTTTTTAAAATATTTACAATTTGACCTCTTTAGATCAACATAATTTCAAAACAAATATATTAGCAAAATAACTGTAAATAATTTTATGTTTTTATAAAAAAATATTTAACAGTTTCAAAAAGTAAATTAAAAAAAACGGAAATTCAAAAGATCACATGTGCTTTTGGAGACCGTTCCTGTTCCTACGGCTGATGGCTAACTGTAGTCCGTACCCTTCTTAACCAAATATGAGCAAAAGCAACGATATTCAGGTAGAAAAAGTATGAATAGTGGGATCAATAGACAACGGTGTTTTGTGTGACCATATGGTGACGCTCGTCCTTGGAGGGTTAACTCCGCTTTCCGAAAATTCACAAACTTAAATTGATTAAAATAGCGTTTTTTTAACTTGATTTATTTATTAAAAATATTGTTACTGTATATAAATTTTTATTAAGTGTTCGTAATTGTCAGAAGACTTATACCTGCTCTTTACTTGAGAAGTGTACTTACCTAAAATAATAAAAAAAACACAATAGAAATATTCTATTTAAAAAATATAATATTTTAAAGCATTCATTCAAGTTTACTGACGTTGTATTTGCAACCAAAATGGTAACAAGTCGTAATATTAACAGAGTTAAAGTAACAAATAAATAAGTCATATACAATTTTTTTTTTCTCTATTATAATTTAACTAAACAAATAAATTGTCAATTAAAAAAATCTTTTGTCGTTTTCATTATTGTTTGTGCTCACAAAAACTGTAAAATAAATATGTTGTTTTTAGTATATATATTTACCCCCACTAATTATGAATAAACGTAGGTATTTTTTTTTAAAGATTTTGAAAGCCGTACATAAAATTCAATCCATAATAAAACCTAGACTAACTAATTTAATATCGTGACGTCGACATATTTTGGCAAGACGAAACTAATTTGTATGCTCAAAAAAACCACACGATATTTAGTATGGAAAAATAAAAAATATTAATATTCTGAAAGTTTTTGATAAAAAAGCACTATATATCTCACAAATTTAAATTAAATTACATAACAGGACGCGTGTGACATAAGTCATCGTCTATTTTACAAGCGTATTCTATGAAAAATTCGAAGGCTTAGTAAATAATTTATCATTTTTCATGTTATTATTCTGTTATCAAGTCAAAATAACAAGAAGTAATTTAATATTAAAACATGTGAATATTCAATGCTAATGCAATGTCTGGCCCAGATCCAGCCAAATGATCCATCAATCGATTTACAAATCATTTTAATAAGAAGAAGTTCTGACTGAAATTTTAAATTATAAAAAAATAATTGAATTCTTCTTATTAGTAAACATTATTACTATAGTAATATTACATTTAATGTTCAAAAATATGTAAAAAAATGCTGTTCCTACAATAACTACCTTTATTAATGAATTAAATATTTTCGTCGTATTCCGTGCCAAAAAAAATCAAATTCATTCTAAAAAAAGTCTATATAATATATTACCAAAGGCTTGTAAAAAACATTTTGTTTTGCTCTGTAAGTAAAATCGTAAACATATTTATTCATGATTTGAGCATTTAAGATTAAAGTTTGCCGAGCCCTGTCGCATATTAATTATTATTCAGCGAAACGGACAAATTGCAGATAATAACGTCTGGGTACAATTACCATTGAAAATATTTATTCCTGTTTGCCATGTATGCATTTATGTTTGTATTCAAAGAGAAGTATTTTAATTTCAAATTGTTTGTGAAAAATAAATGCTACCTACTCATGTAGATAATTTGCAGTATCTGGCCCTAAATTTAGGTTTTTTTTTTGTTTTTTAAATATTTTTTCAAAAAAGGTTTTTACAGGGCTGTGGAGTCGGTATCGCGGAGTCGTGTTGTTGTAGCTGGAGTCATACTCGACTAAAAAACTAAAAACTTCGAGTCCCTTAAAAATAAAATTGTATTCAAATCGCTAGGGACCACTGGCACCACTGCATGCTATTAAGTCTATAAAAGTAGTGTTTTAAGTTAAGGTTAAAACTCTCGGCCCTGGTTTTTAACAAAAATGTTTACACACAAGCTTCCAGCTCTTTTTAATTAGAATTTTTTTATTAAGATAAGTGGCCGGGTCCGTACCGCAGTCAACGTCGATGGTTTCCGTGATAAATCTCACGGGTTCGAATCCCATTACGAACGGAATTTTTTCAATCGATTTATCGACTTCTTTTCGAAGACAATAGTTAGAATTAGCACACGTTTAAAAACATGTAATAAATACAACTAACGAAGAGCAGCTAAAAAAATAAATAAGCTATATAACTGAAATAAAATTCCGTGCCAAGATCTTTAGCTGTCTTTTTCGGTGTTCTTTCGGATTACTTTTGGATTTTCTAACGTCAGATTCTAATTCAGCACCTAAGTATTTGCTATATACAACTATTCTCTTCAACATTTTTTATTCAAACTGCAAAATCTCAAAAATACATTGCTTCATAATCAGTTTTTAGTATTTGTATATCGACTTTGGAAAGGAAAAAGGACGTAACCCAAACATATCAAATTTTACAGGAGGCGCAAAAAACGTGTTTTGATGATTTTGTGACATGCAAATT
The DNA here is from genome assembly GCA_030503985.1 of Himalopsyche tibetana. NCBI lineage: Eukaryota > Metazoa > Arthropoda > Insecta > Trichoptera > Rhyacophilidae > Himalopsyche > Himalopsyche tibetana. The sequence continues at coordinate 7,749,683 of JAPJYX010000014.1, forward strand.
ATGAATTATACACAACCTCGAAGTGCACGGAGACTTCTAAGCTAGTGTTTAAATGACATAATCTAAAATTAATTAAAGAAATCGTCTAGGAAAAACGTTTATTTCAGTCTTTTTTATCAAACTTAAAAGCTATATTCGGATACTAATTTGGCATTTGCAGCTCGCATCCTTTTGATAGATCGTGTATCAAGTTTGATACATTGTGATTATCGAAAAAAACCTGTTTTGAAAAACTGTGGTTTACGTCCTTTTTCCTTTCCACAGTCGATATGAAATTCGATCTGTATTGTTCTTAACCCTCCAGAGACGAGAGCTTTTTTCCGAAAAAAAAAATATTTCTTAGCCATATTGAAGTCACGGATAACTTTTATTCCTATCCAAAATTAAAAAAAAAAAAACGCAAAGTCGATGTATAGAAACCCCGCATGACTATATGGTCATGCTCATCCTTTTATTAGCGTGTAATATTGAGTACGGACAGTAGCAAGGACAAAATTGACCGTATGGGCTCGCAAACATTCGGGGTTGAAATATAGCTAAACGTGATTTTTTTAAAAATATTTACAAATTGACATCTTTAAATCAACATAATTTCAATACAAATATATTGGCAAAATAACTGTTAATAATTTGATGTTTTTATAAAAAAATAACTAACAGTTTCAAAAAGTAAATTAAAAAAAACGGAAATTCAAAAAATCACATGTGTGTTTGGAGGCTGTTCCTGTCCCCACGACTGATGACTAACTGTAGTCCGTACCCTTCTTAACTAAATATGAGCGATAGCAACGATATTCAGGTAGAAAAAGTATGAATAGTGGGATCAATAGACAACGGTGTTTTGTGTGACCATATGGTGACGCTCGTCCTTGGAGGGTTAACTCATTTTTTTCAATTTGGTTTCTTACCGACTTCTGCCAGAACAGTGACTAAATAAGCTTACCATCACTCGAATACTACAAATGAACAATTTTTAGTATTTGAGTGATGGTAAGCTTATTTAGTCGCTGATTTTAAATGTTTTTAGGCTATTAAATATGATTTTACGTTTTCTTCTACAAAATTCAATTGAAAGTTCTATAATAGTTTCCAATCGAACACAATATCGTTGTTCATGTTAAAAATAATAAATAAAATAATTTTAATATGTATAGTAATCAAATAAACATAAAATTGATCAAAAGTAACCAAGTCGTAGAGTATTGAAGTGACGATATCATGCTTTGATTCAATAGAAGAATGACAACCATGTCAGCTTTAAAAAATATCTTTTCATAAAGTAAAATGATAAAATTGAAGCATTTCGGATTATCAAGCTATTAGGATTAAGAGTACTCAAGAACACCTCTGTTTGAATAATAAAACAAAGTTTAAAATCTACCTAAAGCGATTTAGAGTGACTTTAATATATAATAACCATATTCTATGCACTTGCAGAAAACCCTGTGAGGAATTTTCAAGACTCGTATTTACTTTGTTTTCTATATAATTTATCTAATGTGAGCTAGGGATTTCAATATTGGACGAATATATATTATTGATACACTTCCAGAAAACGTTAACTCAAAAAAACCTTCTCTTGACGTAATCAATTCTTTCAAATATTATGAAGCAAACTGTCATTGTATCGTGGCCGTAGACAGTAAGGAAAATTAATAAACAACAATTGACCAAAACGTTTACAGCTCAAAAACTTTTAGCGTACTTGCTGTCTTCAATTTGTACAGCTAAAAAGCGTTAAGTTATGTATTAGTTTCTGTTACTCATAACTACGAACAAAACCGACTTGATTCGCATTACTTTAAATATCGAAATAAATAAATTTAATATGAGTGAGCTTGTTTTTTCAAACGACAGAACATTTTTAAATCTATCGACCTGCATTATCAAAACAATCAAAATAACCATTTTTTTTACTTCTGACAGTATACTGACGATGTAAACACAATTATTATCAAAAATCTTTACGAATATCAGTATTTAACTATTGAAAAAAATACGGAATACCGGGTTCTCGGATTCGGTACTACCGGTATTACAACCCTTAGTCTGAGCACTGAACGCACTGACTGAGAATGATATGAGACAAGTTGCCCCGAGCTTTAAGCGTGGGATCCCAGTAATATCAAAATCTCTTTGTTATCAATGGCGGGCTTTGCTTTTCCCTGCATTTATATATATATTTCAAGCTATGATTAAAATTTTGTAAAAATAAAAGCACGTAGGTGTTATATATATATTCTAATTTATATGCGAGAAATACTAGCAGTGGTTACCATGTAACCAAAAAAACATTTTAAACAGTGCAATAAATGTGTCATTTTAACTGGATTTGAAATTTTCATTTTACTATAAAATAAAGTGCATTTTTTTTAAGCATAATATCTCATTGAAGTTCATTAAATACATAATTACTTAAATATACATGAGTACAGCTTTTAAACATGCAAATATTCTCATATTGGTTTTATATTTACTGCAACCAAGTTTAATTAAATAATTAAAAATTGATATATTGTTATCAAAAAAACTTACGTTATTGGATGTGGAAAAAAATTCTTAAGGTAAAATTGAATCTCAATGTTTTTGACTTTTTAAAAAATGCGTGATTCTGACAATGGTTTATGTTTTAAATTCAATTAAATTGTTTTAATGTTATCGAGAATTAAAAACATAAGATGAATTTTTCATTGTTTTTCGTACATTTTTCCATTTTTTCTTTGATGAAAAAACTTAAGCATTTAAACGTATATATTAAATTAACGTTATGAACACACTTGTTACCGAGAATTCGTAAAACAATATTAAAGATTTTGTGTTGTATCAACGTGTTTTCAAAGATTAAAAGTCAAAGTTGAGAGTTATGTTATTTTCAACAATGTTTCGAAAATTTCGTTTGAAAATAAACTTCTTCAAATTTAAGTCTCTTTAAATCTTTTAAAATATTTTTTTTTGAAATATTATATAAAAAAAGACATTTTTTTATTATACTGTAAATTTATTTATCATCTGATTTACAGTTTTTTAAAAACTATCTCCGCTACTATTACGGAGCTTATGAGCTTATAGTGAATAAATTCTACACAGAAAGACAATAGTGCTTGTCGGTGTTCATAGAAAAATCGAGAAAACCGAAAATAGATTTTTTCAACTTAGTAACCCGTCGTTAAATCTTAGAATTAATATTTAATTTGTATTTTTATGTAATTGATAACGATAGTATTTTGACTTCAAACTGTCATCGTTATAAATAAAAAATGAATTAATATGTAGCTTCATAGTCAGTACAAATTAACGAGCGCGTTGAAATCTTGTATTTTTTTTAAAATTATTTGAGTAATGCTTTTTGATTTAAATAAACTTTAAGTGTAACATTATGTAAAATAAAAGAACGAACTTTTGATAGATTTGTTTATTTTTTGCTATTTAATTTGATTTTTTATGACATTTCGAAAACCGGTTAAAACTGTGATTGCTTGTCATGCTTTTTAAGAGTATGTATGAAACAATAATTTGAAAAAAAAGTGTTCGACATACTATTTGAAAAAAAATGAATACTCAATGTTAGTCAACTCTTATGCGTGCATACTTGAAGAGTGGTTTGAAAAGATTGATTGTTATTAAGCTGTCGAAAGTCAAATTTTCGAGAGTATAAGAGAACTGGTTTTCAGTCGGTCACTTATTTCCTACTTATTAAGAGAGCCTTTCCAATGAGTGAAATATATGACTAATAGTTTATTAGAATTGGTTGCTGAAATTTTTAAAATCTCGAAATAGTTGTCTCCCAAATCTCTAAAAAAAAGTTTAAATAATAGTTTCTCAATTTTTTTTAACCCATGGCTCTTTTTGTGTGTCATATTTTTTCGTGGCCCCATTCCCATACTTATAAGTTTTTGACACTAGCTCGTTTCATTTTTTTTTGCCTGGTTTTAAAAACCTAGGAATTTACGGATTTCCCAGTATTAAGAATTGTAAGAGCTTTTTTTTAGCCTGCTCGCCTAAAAAAGTTACGAATTGACGGTTTGCACAGTTTTTCTTCGAATACAATCAATCAGATTAAAATTTCTGTTCATTGTATTCACTCGTCTCTTTATAAAACGCAATATTCAACAAACCATCGATTGAAAACCCTTAAAATTTCATGGTTTAAATTAAAACAATATGATGATGGACGACAAAATGATTAATTTTGATTAATAATTGCATCGGTAAGAGAGAGTTGAAGACAACTGCATTGAAACGAAAAGTTGTTTATGGTAATTAAAGTAAGGGTTTATGTAAATTTTAGTTCTCAAATGAAAACGGTCAATTTTCTTCTATGTTGTAGTTTTTTTAAGAATACATATTTTAAAACAGAAAAATAGTCTATAGCTATTTTAAAAAACAAAATTTATAACGAGTCACTAACTTATGCCGAGAATTCAGCGGACGAGATGTTTAAATACAAAATGTATACCAGCTCATTAAACTTAATGAAATGATAGGCACGCACAAATTAAATAAAATTAAAAATAAGCAGCATATTTAGAAAATTATTTCATGTCGCTGGTCTAAATTTTTTTTTTTTGACATTCATATTAATTAAGGGTGTGAAAATACTTTATAATTTTCGTGAAAAATGTCAAACTTTAAATTCCATTTCAAAATTTACTGGCACAATATTTTAATATGTAGATCTACTACTGAATCTAAAATTTTAAAATATCACTCTCTTGGCAGATACATTGTTATGAAACATCGATATACTAATATAGTTTTTAACAGTCATGCAAATTTTAATGAAAAGCAATATTTTTGTATGAGTTAAATATTTAAATTTTTGGACTACATAAGTCTATCTATCGATTTTACATGAATCGATCGTTACCAATAATAATATAATTAGCCTAATAAAATCGATTTCATTTAATGGCAGTCCAATATTAAATATTCCATAATTTGAATCAATGTAGTGATTATACTAAAACATAAAAACACATTTCCATACTAATTCAACATTATTTATTAAGATCAAAACCGATTTTGCTACTCGCAAACATTATCAACCAGTAAAAAAAAACTTATTTGTACAAAATAAAGAGAGAATAATAACAATATATAATTTAAGATTCCAACTGAAGGTGCTTGGTGGAATTTGAATATTAAATTTGAATTGTTAAAACAAAGTAAATACACACCAGTTTTATCACTAATGACTCAGGTTTTGCTTTTTAAAAACTTCATGCGTTCAAGCGCATGGATGAAGTCTGAAGATATAATTATTGGTAAATGAAATATAAAAAAATATAGATAATAATGATACAAATTATAAATAAAGGACACCGAATTATCCACAAATAAAATGCTTAGGACCTCTTATAAATAAATTCTACTTATTTGCAATCAAAAATAAAATAATTTAAATTTTAATATTTTTGTAAATATTGATTTGCAACATTGTTTTTTTTTTTAAATTTTTAAATAAACACAACTATTTTACACCAACCGATTGTGAATCAATTTGCTTGGTTTCGGATTAAATTAAAGTGAAAAATGTTGTATATTTAGAAAATTTCAGTCGTTAAGAAAACACGGTGCTGTGAAACTTAATATTAAGCTAGTAGATTGAAAATGGCGGTAAGAAATACGAGTGGTAAATTATTATTTTTTATTTAATGAACGATTTTAATTTTGTTTAATTAGTAAATTGATATCGCTGTATCAAAAATTGACTATGTATGAAAAATAGAAAGCGAAGAGTGTTCAAAGAAAATTTTCACTCCGAAGCGGATTCCCATAATAGCAAAGTTAGCAATAATTTGCATAAAATCGTTTAATTTTAAATTGCGAAAAGCTCAAAAGTCGTTTAAAGTTGCGAGGAAGGTAAATATTACACGAGTGAGTGAGTCGCTGTGTAAACATCACCTGGATGTCAGCTAAACGAAGTATTATTTACAAAGAAATTTACTGCGCATAGGAAAAATCTCAAATACCGAGTCGCAACAAAATACGATGAAAAATATTATTCGTTCAAGAATATTGTAAATTTTATATTTTTTGATTAAATTGTGATCCAATAGCTTCAAAGCTAAACGTACATTTATAATGTTCAAAAGCTATCCATAATAACTCTTAATAACATTTAATATAAGTATTTTATTATATCTGACTGGACAGCGAAATATTACATTTAAAAAAAACCTGAAGTATTTTTTTAAATCGTCTACATACGCTGACTTTTACAAGTTATTTTTGACGGATCATATTTTAATGAAAACATAATTATTCACGCTCGAAAAATTATGTCTCTATTAACTCATTTGAGTTCAGATTTTTAGATTTTTTTTACTCGCGAACAGTGTATGCTCTATATACAAAGATTCTGATTAACAAACATTTTTTTTAATGGTGTGCGAAAAGCGGTATTCTAACATCTTTTTAAATTATATATCAGAATATTTAAATTATTTTTTCAATAAAGCAGAATTTTGTATTTTTTTATACTTACACCAATAAGCCCCTGGTTAAATAACGTTAAACATATCGAAGTATTTAGTTTTTTTTTTAATCAGTTTATTACTATTTCAGCGTATTTCTTCGTCAAAACTATGTATCTCTCCAAAGCTAGTTTATTTAGCCGAGTAAATGCAGGTTTAAACATAATTCTGACGATGGCATAAGCCGAAATAGCTATAAAATAGTTTTATAAAAAAGTTATAGAACTAAATACTTTGATATTTTTATCCTTACTAAAGTGTAGTTCTACCAAGTAAATATCAATTCATGAGTTAATATAATAAATGTATAAAATATTCCATATTTTTTTCAGGATCGTGTTTTTTCTACGCCATTATAGTTGTTATTATCAAATTGAAATCACTTATTATATTTTTTTGAAAGATAACAATCGAAGTCTTCTTAAAAGCTTTTAATAATCCAAAACATTAAGTATGTTGATGTAAATCCAAAACAACGATTTTTTAGTAATACCAAAAAATGGATAACAACGTTATAAATTTCATATTGAATGAATTTTCACAAAGACGCCAAATCCAGCGAAAATATTGAAAATTAACGTTTTTCAAAATTTTACTCTATTTTCTTATACTGTATTTTAAAAGCTCCATTAAAAAACACACGCTGTAAAGCAAGTTATCCAACCGTGAAGTAAATAAATACGGAAAGGCCTATTAAGAAAATTTTCTCTGCTGTTTTTTTATAGCTCACTTAACAGAGAATTTGATTATCGCCATTAGTACGTACTACAATAAGTAAGCTATATACTAAAGAGGGAATTGTGTACCTTTTTTGGTTCGTTTATTTAGAAGTTTAATAATATTAACACTCTATAAACTCAGTTTCCAAACCAACACCTGCGCTAAAACTTCTACCTAGAAAACTTTTAATAAAACGATTGAAGGGTTTTCGATAGGCTCGTTTTGCTATAAAAACAAAAGTAATAATAATACCTTCTTGTTGCTTAGACGAAAATCTTTTCGAATATCTTAGTTTTGAATACGTTTATTATTCGCTTGTCAGTGAAACAATTGGTTATTAAATTGTCATGAAAATAGATATGCAGCTCAATATAATTTTTCTTCTTTGTGTTTCTGGTTTTCAATTAAGCAAAGAGCTGGACGTGTATTTCATGTCAATACGGTGTGGCGCGGTGGGGTTTATTAGCGAATAAAGATATTATATTAAAACCATTTCTCTAATGAAACATATTCTACCTATATGCACACTTTTAATAATCATTCAATATTTAGTATTTTTATTATTTTAAAGAGATCATTATTTTTACATTTTTTTAGTCACATTTGTCTTAAAAAACTCTTTAGTTTTGCGAAACATTTACACAAATTCGTATTAGCTCTACGATTGTGATTTTACATGAAGTCAGTTAAAAATATTTGTATTTATTTTCCTATAAATAAATATATCGATACTAGTATTGTACTGCTCACGGACGTTTTAAATTTTCAAACTGTGAGTTTTTTTAATTAGTAAAATTAGATTGAAATGGTGTGCGATTGTTAAAATATAAAAACGCTAATACAGTTTTGGGGAATAATCATTTTTTCAACCTCTACCTTCTAACGCTTGCCAATCTAATAGAGCAAAAGCGATAGTGGTATATGATATTAAAATAAAAAATGATCGCAACTAGCATTATATCAAAACACTAGCTGTAAAATATAGTCATTGTATTATAATGTAAATATTTATAACCGTATATATACAAACACGAAGTTTCTGTTAAACAACTGTTAAAACTACAAATCAAGATGGCATCGATATCACGCTTTTGTTAGAAGAGCAATTGTCACGATTTTGTAAATATAAAAAGATCACACAGTGTAAATAAATTCTATAATACTTATAAAAGTTAACTATCTATTCAACAAGATAGTAAAACGATGTTTTCAATGCATATAAAATTATATATAGTTTCATATTTTTACACGGAATAGATTAGTTTTTGAAATCATAAAGTGATTTTGAAATAGGATCTTTAGTTTTAACAACTAATTAATTAACAGCTTAACGACCGTGGACGCGTATTTGAGTCTTTGAAAAACAAAGGTTGCTGGCCGGCTGACTCATATATGCGTATAGGCGAAGTATCTGGAAGCTAAGAAAATAAAATTTTGTAAAGATATCTCAATTTGTTTACAAATTATAGTGAATTTAGTAAAATTACAATTTTTGCGAATTTTTCGCAAAATTTTATTTCGCCAGGTGAAATTTTATAAAAAAACGTGCTTAATATATATTTCGAAGAAACATTTTTTTCTTAAATAATAAAAATTAGATATAATTATTTTTTACGGAATATGAAAAAATTTGAAAGAATTCAAAGTAAAAAATCATACCCTATTTCCGGTCCGCAATTCAGTAATTGCTGAGAGCTGCTTTTATAGGTGCTTCTTACGGAAGTTCCGTAAAGGCTTTTAATATTTGATATACCAGTAACATGGAGTGGGAGAGTAAATATTCAAAATACCGCCAAAGTTAACGAAACTTTACTATACAATAGGAAAAGAAGCTTTCTTCTATTTTTACAAATATGTATTAACATCAAAATTTTTTTTGGCATTTATTCATATCATGTTAGTCGTAACAAAAAATAATACCTTAATAATCGTTTGTGATATTTCAATTTTATGTATTATCGTACGAAAAGAATTTATTAAAGTATTTTTTATTTTAATCGCTTAGTTGTAATAATTTTTTATATGAATGGATTTAATAAAAAAAACTAGTGGTTTTAAGTAATTTTAGAAAATAGCATAAAGCTCAAATATGTTATTTGCCAAATTTAATTTAAATGCGACCATGTTAATTATACTACTTCTATATACAATTTTGAACATAATATTCAAACATATATCTTGTGTAACAGTATGACAATATGAAAATCTTAGTTACGAGATAATGACAGTTTAGTTTATGCAAAATCATTTTTTTTTTTACTACATGTCGTATTTCTATTTTCTGACTTGATATTTTCTTTTATTTGTTGTGATAGTAGAACAAAATTAACATATAGTAATCAAATTGAAAAAAACAATATAATATTTACGTTTTAATTACACTGTTCTGTGTTGCTTTTGCATCAATATATATTATTGATAGTTTTCAGTTAAGTGTCACTGTTACTCGTATTTTAAAATTACAGTGTATCTTACCATTGCATTTGATTCAAAATAATAAACTGTCTACAGAAGTATTCATAGCTCAAAACAATTTTTTGTCAATTGTTATACTGTTGCATTGCTGTAGCGATATGTCTTACCACGTTCTCACTGAACTAGATATTTATCATACATTCATAATAATTTTGTTCCACTAAAACTACATAAAAAAGACTTCCGATGCTTTCGGCGGTAACTTTGTGGAAGTTCATTTTAATAGAAAATTTAAATTAACTTTGATTATTCCACGTATTGTGTTACTAACTGTGACACGTGTTTCGCCTCTTTTGCCTTTTTTAAGGGAAGCAAGGAGGGGGTGATAGAATCGAAATAAAGCAAAAAAATAATGATACTAATGAGCTGCAATGAATCAGATTGGGATTTTTTCCTTTTAAGGGAAGCAAGGAGGGGTTATAGAATCGAAACAAAGCAAACAAATATTATCATACTACTAATGACGTTAAACATTACAAACTATTAAACTAATGAGCTGCAATCAATCAGATAGGTTGGTGATTACTCTATTAATTGGAAACAATGTAAGTAATGGTGCACAACCTGTCCTATTAAGAATATTTTTTAATAATATTACTTTATTGTTATTTCTAAAAATTCTAAACTATTCATCTTTAAACCCTTTTTATTTACTCGGTGGAGTATTTCTAAATTACTAATCTGATTAAAATAATGATCATTTTCTATTAAATGATTGGCAAACTCAGAAAAATTGTTACTTTTTAGACATCTTATATGTTCTTTAATTCTAATATTAAAGTTTCTACCTGTCTGTCCAACATAAGACGCTTGACAGTCTCCACAAGAGAGTCGATAGATACTACTCTGTGACGATGAATCTACGCGATCATTACTGTTCAATAAAATTTGACCTAAATTACTTACTGTATAAAACGCGGATTCTATATTGTCTGGCAAAAATTTAACTATCTTTGACAAAATGTCTCCTAAATAAATAATTCTATAGTAAAATTAGATAGTAAGTCTGACGATGCCTCTGACAGAAGCGAAACACGTGTCACAGTTAGTAACACAATACGTGAAATAATCAAAGTTAATTAAAATTTTCTATTACATAAAAAAGATTTGCTATTGTTATTTAAGTGATTTTGTTCAATAATAATGCTTTTATGTGCTATTTAATCCCATCCAGGTCACTGAAGAATAATTGTCTAATTGTGCACATTTCTTTTCGAATGCAGATCGCTCGAGTTCCAATTTTTCCCATTGATACACTACAGATGACATTTGAAATGAAAATCCTTTGCTATATAAGTATGTAACTTTAGTAGAAAATTAACGTCTTGAAAGAATTACAAAACGAATTTTCTTAGAAGTCTGTGACTTCTTAGTAATTTATTTTGTTTAAAATTTTGCGATTCAACAAGTTTCCTTTGAGCATTATAAATTCTTTGAAAACTTTCAGATACTTAAATAAAAAAATATTTTTAGATAAATTTAACAGAAACACTAAATAAATAATATTATCATTTATACACCCAGAAAATTGTTAAGAAAAGTTGTCGCAAACAAAAAAAATATATATTTTTAAGCTTAAGCACTTATTCTTTTTTTTTTTTTTCAAATTAGTAAATTATTATGCGCACTTACTGGTGAGTTATACAATAACGTTATAAGATAATTTAGTTAGTCTGAAGGTACATACGTTAAAACGCATGTGAATTATAAATCAAATGGATCAACATTTAAATTTATTTTTAATTCATTTGACATTTGTTTTGAGATGCAGGGTATGAAGGTTTCTTCTAAGCTTATATCTAAAATATCTTCCGATTTGAAAATACACAGCAAACACAAACACAAATCAGGCTTTCAGCGGTTTTTTTTATAACACTTACAGTATTATATAAGTATTTTTTTATCATTCACAAGTCGGGAAACACGAAGCTTATTATAAAATATTTAAAGTACACTAAGATTATTTTTTTATTGATATATTATTTATTACCTATGAGACCATTTGGAAACTATGAAATAATATTATTTTTTAAAATATCCTCCATAATAAAATGAAAAGCAAAAAACTTAAATAAATAATCCTGGAAAAATCTTTTTGGTCTATTTTTAACAAATCAATTAGAGTTTACTAAGGCTCAGTTAAGCTATATTGTAGATTGTATTATAAATATTTTAAGAATACTACATATTAATGCATAAGGAAAAACAAGATTAAATTTTACTCATTAAATGTGGAGATTACATCAAAAATCTCAATTAGTTATTAAAATTAATGTGGCATATAAATACAAGATTTGTGAAATGTAATAATATTTAAATAAATGAATACCAAACGTCGTAGAAGCGAAGAGCGTAAATGAAATATATTACATTAGATGATGGAAGTAAGCGTATTAGCAATAGGTGTGACATGGGTGGCCAACTTTTTTTTTTTACCATGTCCGCTCCCAATGTGGAGCATATGAACTCCTTATGGAGTTTATCTCAACATAAGTGTTTCTACGAGAACTGCTTGTTACTCAGTTGCTCAATCTCTCTTTTTCCAAAGAGAGTAGGAATAGAATGAAAGGGCCAGGACTAGTAGTTAGCTAATTTCTCTCGATACGCCCCGTTCATAGGATAGGATTGGTGGGAGGGGGGAATTCAAGACATCACGTACATCCATGCCTTTGAACAGAAATTCATAAATCGATTGAAAAATCAATTTACAAAACTGCCCGTACTGGGATTTGAGCCCGTGACCTCCGTTGCGGTAGCCAACGACGTTGACCACTTGACCACACATTATAACTATTATAATATATTAATTTATTAAATAGGTAGCTAAATTTATTTTTTTAGTGTTTATCAAAAAATCAACATGTCGTTATTAAAAAAAAGTGAATAAGAATATTTTTTATAAAAAAATGATAAAAAACTTTTTTTTTGGTTTCACGGTTTACTTTTATCTATTGCCATATTGAATTCTTTTATTTATAAGCTAATAAAATATAGTGGTAAAATAAACCGACTGTTTTTACATTTATTTTTTTTTCTCCATTCACTATTTTTTTAATATGACAAAATTAAATTTTATACCCCATGTTTAGTCACAAACGGGCGTATTTCGATATTTCAATTTACATATTCGAGAAAAAGTATTGTTGAAAATAATGTAAAACTGTTCGCAAGTTTAACTTTATTTTCAAAACGTTTCAGTAAAACTGCGATGTCTCATAACTTTGAAAATATAGATACATATGTGATAATTTTTAATGTTGATCTAAAATAGTAACATTTTTTTACAATTTATTTTATAGGGATAAAATATTCACGTTTGTTCGAAATCTAGTATTTTATTAAACTTTAAAGGGTGGTTTTTGCAAATGACCCAAATTTTCGAAATGATTTTCTCTACAGGTATTATGGAATTTGAACCTCTCACACGGCTAACTAAGATAAAGAACAATATGGCGTTCATAAATATTTTTTATAAAAAATCGTCCAGAATGGTTTTTAAAACTCGATGTAAGTTGTCTTTCACTGACGTGCTCATTTTTGGCGACAAAGACTTCGCCGTCACTTGCTTGTCACCGGGGATGATTAAGAATGCGAATCATGACTCCAATCTGAAATCTTTCAGAACAAAAGTTGACTTACGAAATTCTAAATTGTTCTACAACACAATGGCAAGATGGCGAGAATTAATAATAATTGGATTTGACGAGGCTAGTATTGAGCAGGGTAATTAACACGCACTGAATAATATCATTGTTGGAAAAGACGTTTGTCTCGTATATAACTATTTGTAAGTCAATTAAATATTAAGACTATTTATGTTTCTAAATTAACTATTATGTTATGGATAATTTTTACTGAAACACTGTTTAACTGTTTGTTCAATTTTTATTCCACATACATAATTATTTTACACTTTAATATAAATCGTTTATCTTATAATCAAAAATAACAACGTGAGTTTCAATGCGTCTTTACTGGATCGATGACCGGTCAATTTGAACTCTTGAATTGAACTGAATGAAAGGAGAGTAGGATATCGGTTTTGGGCGTTGAAAGGTTATTGTTACAATTATAGTATGGCATAGAGTATTAACATAGTACTCTATGACAAGATGTCGAGTATACATAACAATTATTTCGTTTATTTTTATCACATATATTCACTCATGTTTTATGTGAAACGTTAAGCGAACGATTGGACTATTTTTAATAAACCACACGCTCCCACTTAGTACCATCTCAAAAGCAGTTGTTTTTAAAATAACTCATTAACCCTAATTATATCTTCCAAGCAAGAAGGACAACAGGATAGTTATGGAAAAAGATTATCATCTTTATTCCAGAAAAAAAACTTGAGTTATTTATACAGAATTGTATACAAATATTCATTGCTTAGTTAAATTTAATACAGTATTTTTAAATCGTTCGCTTTCAAAGTGGAGCATATGATTTTTTAATTGAAGAATCTCAACAAAAGTTTTTTTCTTAAAGAAATGTTTGTTATTCGGTTGCTGGAACTCTTTTTTTCGTAAATTTATAGTTAAGAGTTGAGAAGATAAGGTTAAGAAGATAAGGTTAAGAAAGGACTAGTGGTTAATTTATCGCTTCCGCTAATACCCGTTTTGATAATACAAAATCGATAAAACGATTGAAAAATGCTGTTCACACTGGGACTTGAACCTGTGAGATCCGTCATAGAATCTAACGACGTTGACCGTTGTGCCATAGACCCAACAGCAATTAATTCTCAGTATTATTTTATACGTTTTAAACATTTATGACAAAAATATGTTTTTGATAATATATCCGTTCTGACATTTACGTAAAGATAATGTCAACTGAAAGCTTTCAATAGAATGTACAATCTAGAAAATTCCTTATGTTGTATTGGTTCTGTTTTGAGTGGAAATTTATTTAAATATTTATTAAAACTTTACGTTGTGGTTTACATTAACTTAACGTTAACAAAACTAAACTTTACTGTAGTTAAAATAATCTGATGTATAATTTGAAAATAACAATTTCGTTATATATAAGTCTTGATTTATTTCTGTGCTTTGCGGTATACCTATTTTCCGTAATACCAGATGTAGCCTTTTGTTGGGGCAAAATTTAATTTCTCTGGCCTTTGTGTATTTTGCGCACTAATGTGTTTGTATGTGTGCATAGGTGAGGCGTATTGTTCATACAATATATCATACTTTGGGTTGTAATTAGGTACGGTTTCTTCAAATATCCGTTGTGACATATTCACTTTGTGTTTTTTCACGCAACATTAACAAAGTTATTGCTATTTTCAATGCATTCCGCGGCAAATTTGTGGAAATTTATTTTAATATAAATTAAAATTTGACATCTTTAAATATATCTAAGTTGTAATCAGATCATATACAACCCGACTTTTTTACAATTAACAACTTAGGGAAACCTTTAATAAATATTCATAATAATTGACACATACGTATGATGAAGTAATGGCTAAACATTTTATATAAACATATTTATTAGACTGAACTAAGAATGTTGAAACGAGACTAGCGAATATTCGAAACACGAATTTCTCCGATATTTGAGCAGATTTATTTTGTGTCCCCCATCAACAGATCTCTGAAGGCGGTAATTGTCATATCCGGCTCCAGGAAATAAGCCGCCTGCAGATTTTATGTGTTCATTTTTATTATTGTGCTTATTATATGAATAACGATACAAAATACTTAAAAATCGATGCGATGCTTCGTTTACGGTTAAACGAGCTCACTAATACTTTTCTAATGATATGTGACGAATAGGGAAAACAAAAATTTTAAATCTTGATTTTCTAAGCATTCAATTCGTAATTGATTACGGTCATTTAAACGCCAATACCTAACAGCAAGGTCAGTCTGTAGAAAATATGAATGGTAAATGTGTCAGGATAATGAAAAAGTTTTTTCAAGGTCCGTCAAACATACCATAAAATTCATGTGTTGTATGGAAGCTCATCTTTTATTTTTAGTGTATCCTTTTTTTTACACAGTAGCAAGTTGGTTTCCCACCACCGCTCGTTGTGTAGTTGTAGTGTTTATGCAGCCAACGCTTAATGGCCGCCTTCCACAACGCTATCGACAGATCAAAAAGGAGTTTACCCCTCACATTCATGGCCCGATCAGTACTGCATGGGACTGATTTTGAACCATGCACTAATGTGTTTAAAATAATACTAATAATAATAAAAGTGTGACTAGCTCAGCCACTTAAATCAAGTTGATATTAAGTATTTTGTGTATAGTCCGTATACTGAGAGCTCGTCGATGTAGACGAGTTTAATGACTCTAGAGAGGAGTCAAGGTTGTGACGGTCCCCACATAAATTGGAAAACTTTTCAAATGCCGTGAAGTTAGCTTTGGTTGCAATCAAGTCAGCGTGGCCTATTGGCCCCGTGTGAGGACGGACCACATCAAACAATTCTGCTCGTTCGGACTCCATCTCAGGGCAGTCCCACAGAACGTGATTAACGTCCTGCTCGGCATACCCACAAGAGCAGGCCGGCCTTAAAACCAACTTGCCCAGCGCGAATAGTTTTGCATTGAACTTGCCATGGCCGGTTAGAAACTGACAAGTCTAATGTGATGGTGTTAGTGATTTTATTGCAAGCCTCCAAGACACGTAGCAAGTGCATGCAACCAAATCATTCCTGCCTTGTGTCCATTATGTAAAACACATTTCATGTTGATAGGCTGTGGAAGTCGCTATTCAAATAGGTTAAGATGAAAGTTTTTTTAAAATCTATGTCTTCTCCCAATGTGGAGAATAAATACCTCTAATGGAGGTATTTCAATATAACTTTTTTTCCAAAAATCTATTTGTTACTCAATCGCTCAACCTTTCTTTTTCCAAATAAAGTAGTGGAAATAGAAGGATAGGCTATTGGACTAGTGGTTAACTAATCGCCCTCGCTACGCCTAGTTATTGGAGGATCGAAAGGGTGAGGGGGAATTTTCAGACATCGCAAACACCCATGCTTTCGAACCCGTGATATCCGGCACGTAAGCTAACAACTCTAACCGCTGCGTCACATGACCCGCCCATAGATGAAAGTATTATATCTTATTGTCAAATTGTAACACTATTAATTTTAGTCAATGCTTTTTAAAACACCATTTCTAGGTTAACGATTTCTACTGTCTGTACAATTATTTCGTACAACGTATTAACGTCTACACTTTACGTGAATAACATGATTGGTGTATATCGTCAGTATAATGGCAAACGGCGTTAAGTAACGAAAACAACCTTGTTTTGAGATAATCGTCATCTTCGATAAGTATGAAATATAAAGATCTCTATTTATGCATTATAACTATTATTTATAAATCTAACCAGTAATCGCTTCATGAAACTTGGTAATGATTTATTAATTCACTCCAAATTAAAAAAAAAAGTTTAGTTATCTTTAGTTGTTTGCCACTTATAACTTGAAATCAAATTGACTTGATGCACACTACTATATAAATCTATTTATCTGCATTAAAAACTAAAAAAAACATCTGATTTTTGACTTAACGTCTTCTACCAGTATACTGACGATAAATTATGTAAAGCCATTGATAAAATAAATACAAATCTACAGATTTCTGCATTTGTAAAAAGACACCATAGATTTTTTTTATTTAAGTGTTTACCAGAATACACGAAAGAAGAATATAAAAAGAAAATAAAAAACGTACACCAATTTACGTTGGTATTACTTTGTTTGATGGTAGGCATAAATTTGCACGAAAGTTTTTTCAAATAATGACGGATAAAAATGTCGAACCGAAAAATATATATGTTTGAGCCAAAAAAAGCTTTTGGTTTTACGAATTTAAATATGTGAGCATATCAGTATAAATTTTATTATCAAATAACCACTTTCGTATATTAGTTATCAATGCAAATATTTTATTGATACTTGCTTCGTGTTATTCGTTTATTTTATAAATATGCAAATTTTAGAGATATTGTCTTGTAATTTTCTTTACTATTCTAAAACATTGAACCTGCAAAAAAAATGATGAAAAATGAATCAGAATCTTAAAGTTGCAGCATAAATATTTGTTTGCATTTTAATTTCACAATAATATTAAATTCTAATTTACTCAAAAAACTTGTAGTCAAACACTGCAACTCGAATGGTCTGCAATATATAATAAAGGCTTTTTGTTACATATAGAGTCGATTTTTGTAATTAAATACAATTAAATGTTCATTGTTATTTGTTGAACCATGGTTGAATTTTCGTAGTAATTAAGTATCAGTAATAAGTAAGTTAATCATTTTAAAAGAACTGAATAATGTATTTACTCTGTTTGTTTTTTTTCTGTCACTATAAGAAATAAGGTTAAAATAAAACTATACATTTCTTTAAGATATCTTCAAATATAGAATAAACAAAAAATGTTCAAACACAATATAATTAGTCCAGTCTTAATTCGACAATATTCGTTAAGGCTCATAATCTACGGTAATTTATTATTTATGACTATGTACAAAGCAAATTTTATTTTCCTGATAAAACTTCGATTTCATTTATCTATTCAAGATATAAAAAATACCTTTAATATTTTCTTTTATCAATGGATTGGCGTTGAATATATATATCTTAAATCCTGTTTAACTATCATTTATATAACGTATCTCAAGCTGAAAAGGAAATAACCCTTATATAAGGCCTTTAGCAATATTAATTGCTATTTATATTGACATATCCTTTTGATACATATTGTATTGACTGATATCAATATTAAAATTGGATACTGGTAAATATTATATGTAATATGTTATTCACTAACGTCAACTTTTTATTGATACGAATATGTGATACAAATTATGCAATAAAAAAATATAAAAATAATATCAGATGATTGATTGATGGCTATGCTGATACAATACTTTTTTACAACAGTTTTTTCAATCGTTTACTTCACCGTATCATTTATAATACTTATGAAGTCTGTCATATATTAAAAAGATAATTCGATTACGTTTTCTATAAATAAATTAAAAAAAATTTGAGGGATTAAAATAAATGTATATATTTTTAAAAATAATTACCAGCTAACCAGTCAATCAAATTGTAGAAAGTGATTGTAATCTTGGACAGGGGTTGGTTATTCCAGAAATTTTGGAAAACCAAGATCTGGCGAAGCACATTTTAAGTATAAAATTTAAAAATAACTTTGATTATTCCACGTATTGTGTTACTAACTGTGACACGTGTTTCGCCTCTTTTGCCCTTTTCTTTTAAGGGAAGCAAGGAAGGGGTGATAGAATCGAAATAAAGCAAAAAAAATAATGATACTAATGAGCTGCAATCAATCAGATTGGGATTTTTTCCTTTTCAGGGAAGCAAGTAGGGGATTATAGAATCGAAACAAAGCAAACAAATATTATCATACTACTAATGACGTTAAACATTACAAACTATTAAACTAATGAGCTGCAATCAATCAGATAGTTTGGTGATTACTCTATTAATTGGAAACAATGTAAGTAATGGTGCACAACTTGTCCTATTAAGAATATCATTTAATAATATTTCTTTTTTGTTAAGAGTATTATTAATTTCTAAAAATTCTAAACTATTCAACTTTAAACCCTTTTTATTTACTCGGTGGAGTATTTCTAAATTACTAATCTGATTAAAATTATGATCATTTTATATTAATTTTAGACATCTTACATGTTTCTAATTCTAATATTAAAGTTTCTACCTGTCTGTCCAACATAAGACGCTTGATAGTCTCCACAAGAGAGTCGATAGATACCACCCTGTGACGATGAATCTACCCGATCTTTACTATTTAATAAAATTTTAAGTACTCACCAGGTATATTTAATTACATTACAACGAGTGATAGCTTTTAAACATTTACAAACACTTAAAATCTTAATTTGAGAATGGAATTTATATTATATATAAGTTTATTATTCCCTTCACCTCTACAGACGATGATGTGATGATGAAATTTCTTAAGAGATTTATTCTGATTCGAGGCAATTTCAACTCGGAAGCGGCGCCTATATAGTACTTAAAACTCCTGATTTTTTTTTAACAAATCGAGATTGTTTTTACACAGCCTGCATATAAATAATTAATTAAAAATGCTTTTTTATTTTCGACAATTATTTGAACCTTGTTTTTTTATGAATGGCTTCATCAAAATAAAACGTGAAATTAAGCTATACGAAAAGTATTATCATTAAATATGCCGAAAGATATAAAACAAAAAAGGACGTAATTAATCTCAAGAGGCTGTACGTAATAATATGCGTAAAAAAGAATGTTGTCTCTGAGAGGGTAGATACTTTGAATAGAAGCTTTATACAAAAACATGTAGCTTAATGCTTGAATTTGAGTTATATTTTTATTATCATTTAATCAAAATGGTCAAAAAAGTCAGAAAATAAAGATATATTGTTTTATTGTATTTACTTGTATGGCACTTCATCATACAGTTAATAATGTGGATTATTAACTTTAGAAAAAAGTTAATAAATGGAAATATATTTTCAGCCTAGTAAATAATTTTTCAAGCTTTCGAAATATTTGATCAAATGATTTCATTACACACAACGCGCTGAGAGTATGTAATGATATTTATTACAAGCATTCAAAAAAGTAATCAGATATGTATTTTTTAAAACACTTTTATTCCGAATAAATGTAACATCTCATTTCTTCTCGAAATGAAAGAAAGTTCTTTGTCGATTTTTTCCAAAAATATCGTTATTATTTTGATTGATAGCTAGATTAAATAAACATACTATCGAAATGTTTTATCCAATAAGATTCTCTGAAATATGTCCAAAACTATACAGAACTGTTGTTCTATCAAGTTTTGAGTGCTAAGTCGCCTGAAATAATGTTGGCATCAAATCCTATGGTAAATACACTTAACTAAAAGTCAGTTGTTTAAGAATCTCCCCACAACGGCTAACTTACAAATATAGGTCATAAGGACATTAACAAAGTCTTACCGGCTACCTCACTACAGAATTGTTGACTGATAAAATACTGATGGAAGACTTTTACCAGATATTTGAAATAAAGCATTTAAAAATCCTTTACAATTATCGTTTAAGCTTTATTTGGAAAACTGGTATCGACAGGTAGCATATTGTATTTTATAAATCAACAAAACTTTACTAATAAGCTGTTAAAGTTCAAAGCAATCGGTGTTTTTTTCAAATCTGACCATGTAAAAAACTCTGTTTATTTTATAAACTAAAATTTGGTTGATGCAAAAACATATTTTCTAACAAAGGCCGACTAAAATATTATATTTACGATACGTTAAGACCAGATAATTCTTCGTGTAATATTTAACATCCAGTATAACATTTCTTAACAAACGTTTCGTAATATTTGATGTATAATTTTTAAATATGTTGTTGGCCGTGTAACTCTCAATGTTAATAATATTATACGGCACAAACAGAAAAATAAAACAGAAATCATTTTTATTACTACAACACTATTAAGGCTAAGCTTTTGTTATAGCTGACATTTGAAAAATGAAATTAATCATCAGTATAGACATTCCTGAATTTTAACCATTTAGTGAAATGTTATATTACAGTAATAATAATAAATCTCTGGAAAGTGTTAATTAATAAAAAATCCAAGTACGGATATTCCGATCCGTAAATAATATTGAGGTGAACAGATTCAGATGAAATAATAAACTAAATATATTCAAGCCTAAATAAATCTTTAATTTTATACAACTGCTAAAGCAGTGTTAATGAGTCTATGCTCAGCTTATATCAGAATTATGAGCTTCCAATAATATTTCTATAATACAAGAAATATAAATAGACAAATACTAGTTGAAAAGCTGTACTGATGACTTTATTTATTGACGAATACATTGATACAGCAACAAACAGGACCAAAGCAGTCGAAAGAAAATTCTGGAAAATGTCAAGCACTTTACCCTAAAACACTATCAACGGAAAAATTGATGTTATTTTTATTGAATCAACCCATTTTATTTTTATATTAATAATACAGTTTGATATTATACTTTTTTAATTTTAAATATTTGTTTTGATTTATTTATATTATTATGATAATTTTAAAATTTTTTCCTTCGCAAACCAATACAATTATTTATAAAATAAAACAATTCAAAGTATATTAATATTTTTTAAAACATAAATATTATAACAAGATTTACTCGCCTTCCTAATACAAAATTTAAAAAATGCAATAAGTTGCGTAGACAAGTTATTTAACCTTTTAAATACCGCGCAAATAAATCATTAATATGTCCCATAGATACTGCGTGTTTTTGAGAAAAATAATATTGCCTAATATACACTCGAATACGATATTTTAAAAACCTATATTGACTTATATAAATAGCACCAATGTTCCCGCTAAGGTGCGCGCACACACGCGCACACCTACCAAAATGTACCCGCACACATTTTTTCATCCCCGCACAAGGTTGCACATAAAAATATTGAAAAAATAGTTTGTTTCACCAAATTTTCTAAATTTACGAAAATTTACTTATCACAGAAGTTGATGGTCCGCACACATAATATAAAAAATAGAGGGAACGTTGAATAGCACTACACATATTCATCAAAATATTGCTAATATTCTATTACAATACCAAGTATTTGATTTTTTAAATGTCTTGGACATCCGTGTTCGCTTGCATATGTTCCAGACACCTGTGTCAGTTTGATATTCAAGTGGTTAATATTCAACTATACATAAATTTACAAATATTGCCTACGCGCCCTTCACATTAAAAAAAGGTTACGTTTGTAGTTTAGATGTACTACCCTTAGTAAATAAGTAAAGAACTTTAAATAAATAATAAAAACATATGTAATATGTACCTGTTAAGGTTTTTGTTATTATACCGAAATAAAATATAAACAAAACAGAGAAATACGAATGAAAAATGGACGTCATCGCACGTCCATTAGGTCTTTTATAAATTATTTTCGTTGTAAATCACAATATACAACAAGGCTTAGTGAAAAGCCTAAAAATGTGCCACTGTGTGTATTATTATGAATATATGTCAGCGTTTATGAGCTCAAAAACTTGATATAGTATTTGTATTATCTACGATTGTTTTTAGTTGTAAAAAGCTAAACTCGCACCCACTGAAAATGTTTGAGCTTGAGTAACCTTAAAATAAATTTTAAATTTTATAGAAATAGTTTTGTTTTTTTTTTGGCTCAAAATTAGCGTTAGAAAATGTAAAACCTTATGTTATAGTAAAGAGTAACAACTTTAGATAGATTATGATTTTTGAAAAACAATGACATATTTTGACATTCACTGAGATCAACAGATCAAAATTCTTATACCGTCAAGACATTTGAAGTTCAGAATTAATGGTAAATTAATTATGGTTCATAATAATGATCGTGTCAACCTTTCACCTTCAATACATACTCGATAATCATTTGGTGATCAAAAATCACGTAGTCGTAAAATAAGCTTACGTCAAAGTGTTACATAAGTTGCTTAAGGTAAAGAAAACCATTAGCGAAATCATTTTTTATTACGTAATAAAAAAACGCACTTCTGAAAAGGCAAAAAATCAACGTAATCAAAAAATGAATAATAAAACACGTCTTATTTACATTATAAGAAGAATTCTTTGAAAATTAAAATTAAGGCATAACAACGCTTACGCTTTTTACGTTTACTCTTGAGACCTCATTTTTTTTATTTTCTTGTATCACAAACAAACGCGGAAAGAATACATAACGAAAGAATTCTCGATTAATTTAATATTTCTCATATTTTGTTTGTGAGCTGCTTTGTATTAATTTTCACGTCCTGAATTATTTGTTTTCTTATCAATCAAATAAGATTCACTCAAAATAATTTCATAAAGGTCAGATTGAATTCACGAAGCATATTGGTATGCTAATAATAAATAATGTTGTTTCCGCAAAGTAGTTAGAGCTTGGAATTTTTTAGGATGTGAATTTTCGTAGAAAACTGCATATACTCCGATACTCCATAAGGAGATCGTATGCACCATATTGGAAACGGACAAGGATTAAAAAAAGATAATTTCAGTTCTAAATTCTCTTTACGAATATATCATGACTAGGGCATCCAATACCGGACCCATTTTTTTGAACCCGAGATTTCGGGATTCACAAATTTTCCACTAAGCATTCAATATAAAAACGTATTAATTTGGATTCGGGATTGAGAAAACTTTGCTCGATGATTTTGAAATCCTGGAATTTTTCAAACAATTTGTTGTCGATTTCAAAAAACACAGGAAAGATGAAACGACGTGAGACCTTGTTTTTTAGCTCTTTCAGGATTTGTAATTTGAAATAATCAAGGAATTTACAGAATTCCTAGAATAAACAAAATAATTGGAACCTTATTTTTTTAGCCCTCGCTCAACATTGTCACAATTCCGGGATTTTGGGATCGCAGAATTGGACGAGATCCCGAGGATTCGGAAATCGGGATCCCAGGATTGCAGGCCCTAATCCTGACTATAAGAGTTACGCTTAGTGATTGTTGTTAGTTAGGTGTCGGGCTCAAGTCAAAACTACCATTAAAAAACTATTTAGAGCAACTGAGTGAACGTTGAACTACATATGTAATTGTAATATGTGTTTCATATTAGGAAAAATTTACTGTCAAAACATTAAACAAAATAATGATAATTATTTTAAATATTTTATGTATCAATATTACATGATCCCATAAAACTAATCATCTTGTATGCGATAAAAAATACTAAGTTAAAATACTTTATTTGGTGTACGTGGACTGAATGCTTTCAAGGTGAATACAGACATAAATTAAATAATTTTCAAAATTTTATATTTGAAAGCCTTACATACGGCTATATTTTCAATAATAAACGAATAAAATAGCTTCATTGCTCCAGCAATAAAATTATTATCATCTATTTCATTTCATTATTATTGACGGACGAACAGTGCTCACAAACATTTTTTTTATAAAATAGATACAATAAACTCGGCAAAAATTATAAAACAATTCGATGTTGTTTATGATGAAATTAAACTATAAATTTTGATTTTTAATTTTAAACTGAAGTTCTTTCGCGTTGGTACGAATTAGAAGATTTTTGTTGTGAAGAAAATGTTATTTGAAAATCATTTATACTTTACTATATTTAGCCCCGTTTCCATTTTTCTGATTTAATTTAGAAGGTTATATTGTATGTGTATCAAATAACCATTGAATTAATTGATAATCTATTTGTTAATGTCAATCTCGGTGTTTTGGTACCTTAGCTAAATCCGCGGCCCTAATATATATAGATCGTTAAATATATTTTATCCCAAATTATGGTTTATTGTGCTGTTTTTACTAACTGTGCTATTTATATAATATTAACTTCATCTATTGAATTTCACTTTATGTGGAAATATAGTAAAATAATTATCACGTATAAGTACTAATAAATATATTGCTATTTATTATTCTATGTCCGCTCTAAATGTGGAGCATATGGACTTCTTATAGAGTTCATCTCAAAAGAATTGTTTCTAAAAGAACTGCTAGTTATTCAGTTGCTTAACCTCTCTTTATTTCCAAAGAGAGTAGGAATAGAAGGATAGGGCTAGGATAAGACGATTGGTTTGCATATCGATTTCGCTACGCTACGTTCAGTTTTTAGGATAAGATATGTGAGAATGGGGAATTTAAGACATCTCCTACATACATCCATGCCTTCAAACAGAAGTTTATAAATCAATCAACAAATCAATTTATAAAACTGTCCGTACAGGGATTTGAATCCGTCACCTCCGTCAACCGGAACCAACGCCTTTGGTAACTCGAACACTTTGAGAAACCACCGAATAACAAGAGAATAGGACCACATCATTTTTTTTTTAGAAAAAAGGTATATTAATTAATAAACCAAGCAATACATTTAATATTAAATCATACAAAATCTGCTCTGCGTCTTTTTTCAGAATTGTTTTACAAATTGATCAGACAAAATCATTAAGTAAAATATAACATGAAAAGACAAATTAAAGAAGCATATTTTCATATTGGTTTTGCATTTCTAAAATGCTTCGGCTCCCGTGTCATTATTGATGTAACCCTGGTATCATATATATCTGCGGACTCGTAAATTTTAATGCCATATTTTACGTCAAACGTAATCTGAACCGCCTTAATGTGATTAAAGCTTTTATGGTCTTGCCATGTTGTTTATAAGCCATTTTGAGGTGTGCATTTGCAGCCGTTAAACAGACCTGTTAATACGATTCGTTCTCCTTGAGCCTTGATGTGCCGAGAAATAACTTTAGTACGTGCTTTTAAAAGTTTAACAACAAAATGTAGTTATTAAAATTCAATTCACACAATCGTATATTTATACTAGTATCACTGCAGGAGTGTACTCTTATCCAGTTAACAATTGTTTCGCTAAGTTTATATCATAGAATGGAATGCTTAGTTTGTAAGTTTTTTTGCTAAGCATCGTGTTGTATTCATACCTTGCCCACCCTGTTAATAATAAGACAAAACATAGTTGAATAAATCTGATGAAAACGAAAAAGGAACTGTTATTCAATCGATAGCAATTTTTAACCTGTCGGGTCTTATGGCGCATTGGTTAGCATTATGGGCTTCCGTACCGGACCTCACGGGTTTGAGTCCCAGTATGAACAGCATTTTTTCGATTTCTGTTCGAAGGCATGATTGTTTGTGATGTCTAATTCACTTCCAACTTTGCGATCTTTTAATAACCGGGCATAGCGAGATCGATTAGTAAACCTTTAATCCTGCCCTAGCCTTATCATTCTGTACCTACTACTCTCTTTGAAAAAGTGAGTTTAAGCGACTGAGTAACACACAGTTCTCGTAGAAAAAAAACGTCTATTGAGATACCTCCATTAGGAGGCCATAAGCTCTATATTGGGAGTAAACAGGGGTAAAAAAATATATATTTAAATTTATTACAGTTTTTATTTTTTGAAATAATTAAAAAAAATGATTTTTTTCATCAATTCCACTCAGTTGAGATTTGTTATTTTAATCTTACCTTTGATTATAGATAATAAATCTATTATTTAAAAATTCGTAAGAGTGAATAACGTTTTTAATACAATTTCTATGGTGGCATGGCAGTTCATTTTGTATTTTATTATCTAATTCAATTAACATTTCAGTTTAATGAACATTAAAATAGCTCTGAATCAAATATTAATTTTGTTCATATTGCCAAAACAGCTTTCGGCAATTGTTCTAAAATCCATGAAAATACATAAACTCACCCTAATAAACGGTAACAACGCAAAGTGAGGTCATTCCAAAAGGCCAGATCTGAGACGGGAAAATTTCCCAAAGAAAGTCACTGTAAATTCTGCGATACAAAACTTTTGCAGAAAATGCGGACCAAAGGAAATTCAAAACAAAATATTTCGCAGTAAAGAATTTTGAGGGGAATTCCAAACATACCTACAAACCAAAAGTTGCGTTATATTTTGAAACCCCTAAGGCAGTTGTCAAACTGACGTTTATACAATCAGTAAGAAAGTATTTAATTCAAATTTTACAGAATAAATTTGAAGACGAGCGATTTATAAATATTTGGAAGTATCGAGTTCGTTATGTTTGTTACAAATATAATATTATAGATGGCGCTTGTCTCTCTTGCGAAGACCGTCACTATGTGTAGTCTTTTATCCAAAGTTTACCAAATTATAACATCAATGTTTCATATATCATCAGCCAAGATATTAAGTCTCATACTTTCACAATCTGAATGTAATAGAATTTTTATTATTAATATTAGAAAATAAATTTTAAATAACGTAGTACTTTCGTCAACATGGCAGGTTGTTTTTTGGTCTAATGCGCAATGTTTAAACATAGTTCTTGTAAATTTTATCTTGTAAGTTATATCTCATCTCATGTTTAAAAAATAGTATACCAAATCACAAAAAATCTTCCAAATGATGTTTAGTAAAAAAATATACAACATAACATTTTTAACTCTTCAATGAATAGGAATGATTTTGTGCCAGAATTATACATCTTGTAGAGAATATCGCTGAGAAAAGCACAGTTTAAACTGTAACCGCTGGCATCAACTGGCGGAAATAATTAAAAAGCACGCGGAAATTATCAGTTCCTGCAAAAGATAAACGTAGGGGTACCTTTTCTAAAGATTCAAAAAGCCAACATACGGCATGTCCATGTATCATATAATATATTATATTATATTACATGCATATCGTTAGAAATATGATGTTTCATGATAAATATAAAAAAGAAACAAAAGAATATATATGAAATATGACTCTTTTCTCATATGGCTAAATAATTGCGATAATGTAAATTGAACGTGACCATTAGGGATTTCAAATATGAATTGAAAACAAATATTCTATAATCGATATGAACAAAACATTGTTGTATTTAAACTAAATGATTGTGTGATTTTCATCATGTGTATTATTCATTGTTTTAGAATGTATAATATTAGTTCATAGTAGTTCGCAGCAGATGTCAGCAGAATGAGTTTAACATGACTGTGATGAGCGAAAGCGGTCATACAAAAGAGGGTTTTATTGTTTGAGAATAATGTTCGGATATCCGAATATTCAATTGAAATCCATAAAATGCTAATTTGAGTTGTATGCTGAAATTTAATGACAGTAAGCAGAGACTGTTAATACTCATTCCATATTAACAACTTAAATTTCAAAAGTATGTCAGAGATCTGAATTATTAATGCAAAGAAAACTGTCAATAGTTTTGACATTAAATACAATAAATTGACATGTTGCAAAATTGTCACCGATATATTAAGTTTAATTATAATTGAATAATTTAGATGTCATAAACAATTTTTGCGTTGTTCTGCTTGTATTTTTTTTTAAGATTTTCGTTTGCTTTAACGCAAGAATCTACTACCACAATTGATCTTAATACCGCTTGGTAATTTGAGTTTTCGAAAGTCGTTTCTACAACTTTCAGTTGTTGGTAAACTTAAGCAATTACATGAATATTGAACGTTATTTAGAAAGATAAGGTCACAGTGAATTCCACGCGGCTATAAGCCAAGTCCTTGCGTTAAAACATACCGAAATTTAACAAGGTGTTTGTTATCAGATACATTGTATTGTTCGCGAATTGATAGGATTATAATGAAACATATGTTGGTAAATATTTAATTTATGCTTACTAGGTCTTGTTTATTGTTTATGTGAATTGATATACTAGAATACAGAACATCCCGATGAGCCTCTACAGATTTAATCACATAAACATGCTTCTACAAAATATTTTATAAGCTATACGTTTCCGAAAAAAGTTCAATTGATATCTGCATTGAACATTATGTAAACAATTTTAAAAAAGCTGTTAAATAAATAAATTTAAAAGTTTTTATTTTTCAAAGAATATGACGACATTTTTCGCAAACAAAATCTTTAAAATTTGTAAAAAAAAATCAGTATCTCAAAAAATATTCACGTGTTCGACATGCCTGCTTGGGCACTGTTATTGTTTTAATATTATGATTAATTTAAAATCAACGTTGTTTTTGTTTGAGTAAATAATAAAAAAAAGCACGGCACGTGGCTACGTAATATTAAAAAGCTTTCCAACAAACACGAAAAGCATAAAACATCTGTGGTTACATCTGTGCCCGTTATTGCGCGTCGTGTAAATTAATACACATCTCTCGCTGTGTGAAACATTTTACGTAATGAAGATTTAAATATGTTTTTAAGAACACACATTTTTGTATAACCTTATATTTTGGGACATTTTTGTTACCGTTGATAGGTCAGCTGCCAATATTAATTAAAAGCCAATCGTGTTTTTTCGGATTAAAGTCAACTGCATAGAACGTTGATTTGAAACATCTAAGTATTTTTTTGTATTTTGACAGAAATTATTCAAAATTTAATAACATAATTACGTTGTTTTAAAAAACATATTATATGATAACTTCTGATACAAAATGAGTGGAATTTTTATATATTATTTCTCATTTTAAGTTTGCTTGAGTTTGAAGCAATTTTATTTTATGGCAATATCATTTGAAAGACAAATATTTGTTAGTATCACTTCTCTTTTATAAATTGATAGTTAAGAAGTTAATTTTCTCTAAAAAGCTCGTAAAAGCGTTGAAGTCGTAAAGAGGAACCATTTTCGTTTGTTTGAACCAGTAAAAATTTTCACACTAAATTAAGTAAACAGCCATCAATAAATATCATGTAATAAATTTTAAATTACAGGGGCCAAAACAGTACGAAAATGTAATACAGTTCAAAAAAACTGGAATGCTGTAGTATAAGTTAGCATGTTTATATGAATGAGAAATTTAGTGAAATAATCTGTCGATTTTCCATTAAAAATAACATTCTTATAAATTGTAATTAAAAATGTAATGTTCGAAAATGTAACGAATTTCTCATTTTTTATGTTTGCTACATTTTATTTTATACGTTTTTTTGCAATATAGTATCTGAAATGTGTCAAAGTGCAAAAATAAAATCGGATTTTTTTATAAATTTACTCTTCCGAAAGAGTATGTAACAAGAATTTATGAAAATGGGACTCAAATAATATTTCCGGCAATTTCAAGGTTGCTTTTCACTCTCATCTGATGATTTATACGAAAACGTGATTTGCTTCAGTAATATAAGAATGCGGAAGCAACAAAGATAGATTTACTTTAGTTTTGACATCGGTTTCCCATGTGCCGTTAGATTAGGTTAGGTTAGAATTTTTTTCAATGCATTTTATTAAAAAGATAAATTATCAATATTTACATGTAGACACGAACAATTAAACTTGTATTGATATAGCACCTCAATACTACTAAGGCAACAACTTTGATTTAAGCATTGTATTGCGGAAACAAATTTAAACTTGAATTGATGAACATACACAGTTGCATTGCAGTTTAAAATTTTAAATATCATCAGATTCTAAATATTTCTCCGACTATTAAAATTTATGTTGGCAACTTTTTCAACCATTTAGTAAGGAACTGTGACTATTGCAAGACAATTCCTTCATTCTAAACAAATAAAAGTGATAAAAATGTGCAAATCGACTGAACTTTTTGTTATTTTTTTGTGCTATACGTACAAAATTAAGAAAAGCTTTCACCAGTTATTGAATAATGATTTACCTTCAGATCTCGGTGAAAAAAAAGCTATTTCTTTGATGAATGAATTGACATATTATCACAACGAACCGCAACACTTTACGATACATATTATTAAGAGTCTAGAAAAAAAACAAAATTATTTTTCTTTGCTAAAATATAGGTTCTTGCCAAGATTCAATATGGAAGAAAATCAAATAATCGTAAATCTACCATATATCTCGATAAATGATGAAAAACGGTCTCATTTATAACAGGTTGCGTTGTGCTTTTAGGAAAACCTTTCGGTAAACTGCTATTTTTCTTTATTCGCGTAGACTACCTGAAAGGATTCAATCGAAATAATAAAGGAAGCTATGCTCTCCTTTTGACATCTTTGTGGGTTTGAAGTTTCGCTTCATGGTTTTAACCATTTTATAGGGATAATTTGAAAAGTTTGTAATAAAATTGTTATCTTTTTTAGACTTTAAATACGTTTATAATATTTTAAATATTAGTTATTCTAAGTTTACCAGTGACTCATCGTTTTTTAGTAGATTCTTTAGTGTTTTGGTAAAAGTAATGTGTGATTAGCTAAAAGTATTTAAAATAAACATTAAAAAGAATTTTTCTTTGCAAAATATTAATTATTTCAAGTTAGAGTTAAATACAACTTTTAACGTGTTTACTATCAATACTTAGTGAGAATGCATTATATTAAATAAATAAAAGACTCTTTTGTAAAGATTCTACATTTATTTAATATGTTCAGGAATGATTTTGCTGATTTTTAACTAAACATATTTTTTTTCCGCTCCCAATGTGGAGCATATGGACTCCTTATGAAATTTATCTCAAAGGAAGGGTTTATACGAGAACTGCTTGTTATTCTTTTAATCAACCTCTCTTAAGGAGTACTGGTAAGAGAATAGTGCTAAGGGCAAGAATATTGGTTAGCTAATTGATCTCGCTACGCCATTTTTTTTAGGACAGGATGAGTGGGATTGGGGAATTCAAGACAACACATACATCTATGTCTTTGAACAGTAATTTATAAATCGATTGAAATATCACTCAATAAATATTTCCCGTACTGGGATTTAAAGCCAGTCGGCGAATTATTGCAAAGATATATACACTAAGCCAAGCAAAATTAATTAACTTTTGAGGCTAAGATTTTTCAATTATTCAACTATATCGTGAAAAAAATAAATGTCTGTGAGATACAACTCTATTGTGTTGTTTAGCTTAGTGAATCTGACGAACTCGGGTATACTAGAGATTCATTCTTAAAAACCATCACAAAAAATCTTTTTAAAACTGTATTATATTTTGTACCAATTTTAATATCAGCATATAATATCCTGACACTATAAAAGCTAATGAGCTAATGTCATTTTCCGTATTTACTGATTGATATATTTATCCAATAGAACTGTAGTCATATTAGTTTATATTTTACTTTGAAATAATAGATAATGTACAAAGTGATACTAATAGAATCGTTAAAATTAGGTTATGTGTATTGAAAAGTTACCCGCTGTGCCCAGTTTACCCGGAAAGATAGATTGGACAGGCGGTAAAGGTTTTGGAGTGGTAATTTATATTAAAATGCTACAGTGATTATAAAATATATTATATTATATAATAGACCGATAGATTTTAATGTTTACTCCTTGTACATAACCTTTTGCTAAATATCTAATCTATTAGATTTAAGCGAACTATTTCAAATATTTGTATTTGATTTAGTATCTATATCGAATGCGTAACAATAACCTTTTGGAAAAGCTTTCTCAGTAATAATAGTGTAACTAGTTATAGGTCTTTGTGGTCAACCCTAATGTCGCTACCACAAAGCAACAGTGAGATAAAATGAAAAAAAATCGATTTTAAGTTATGTGTGCCAATCGATTGCTGCAAGGTAACACTTATAATAAAACACTGAAATATTTTTATTTAAGAAAATCCCCATTAAAAAGAAAAAGCCATTTTTTAATTATTAATAATGCTATTTTTTTAAGTTGTCATTTATTTATTTAATTCAAATTGTTTTACTAATTTTCGTAACATAACCTCAGATTGTGTTCGATAATTAAATAAAAAAAATACATCAACCAAAAATGTCGTTTATAGAAATAATATCAGCAGATATTATTTATTACCTACAAGTAGCGAAAAGTGTTGGAATGAATATATCACTTTTGAAGGAGACTATGTTGATGAAAGTCGAATTTTGCCTAAAAGTTGTTACGACTAATAAGTGATGCATCCTACGAACTTATTGAGTTATGGATTATATAACATAACATTGTTAATTACAATTAAACATGAATTGGTTTATTAATCGAATTGAAATTTACTTGGTAAAAATCCATTATACGAAGATCAAAAAACATTGTATTTTGTACTACAAATTTTGATAAATATTTTGATTGTTTAGTGTTATAATAAAATTATTTATTTTTATCTTCTGACCTTTCAATGAAGTTTCGAATGAATATTTGTTAAAACTGAGACTTTTTATCGTTTTCACACTTCGATGAATGTGCCAGGGCAGTAAAAATCGATCAATATACTGTGTTATATTATATTAGAAGCTTCTAGTAGTAAGCCCCATGATAATACTGTGTTGAATATTGCATTGTAGAACACAATATGCTATAGCGTCTGTGTGTTTAAATGATATATTGGCATCTCTGATAAGGCCAGCAAATTGTGTTGTGTTTTCGTTTTACCTTCGGCAAACTCTCTCAACAAACATGTTTTGTTTGTTTGTTCTCATGCACTATTTTATCTGAGCTCTGTTACAAAACTTTTCATATTATATATTATTTCGTGCATATCACGGGAAAGTCGTCAATTAATTTTTAATATAACTAAAGTAATCCTCAAAAGAGTGTTTTATCTTCTACCCTTATTCAGATGATGTAACGTACAAATGATATTGTATTCAGCTTAAATTTACATATACATAAAAAACGTTTGTTTACGCGTAAGAATTCACTAGCCGAGCCACTTTTATAAGACATATTATTAACTGATGTTTTAAATTCAGGAATTGTCAGGCCATTGAAAGATTCTACAAAGGAAAATTTCAATCGAAAAATAAAAACAATAAAACTACTTTAAGTATCTGTTTTGTATCATATTTGCATTCAACACAGTATGAATGAATCAAAATAGTCTCAAAAAGCATTTTATTTCAATATGGTATTAGCATTAAAATTATATAATGATATGCGACTTTTTCAACAGATAATTCAATTAAACGTCCGCTTTTTTTGAGTGATCAGAGTTTATTGCCTTTCAATACAACTGCTTAATTAATCTTTGTGTTATAAAGGCGTCATTAGACTGTACAAATAGGGTTATCTTTGTATCTTTGACGTTTGAAAAAATCATTTTTCTTCATGAGAGACAAAAAAATAAAATTAAGCCAAGCTGTGTTTTTTTATAACTTATTTACCTGTTGTGAAAGAAGGGATGACATAATTCCAAACTGGCACACATTATAAATATAAAACTATACCAAAACATCTGTTCATGCATTTATTGAAATATTATAGTTTATATAAACCCTTTTATATTATGCAACTC
The DNA here is from genome assembly GCA_030503985.1 of Himalopsyche tibetana. Lineage (NCBI taxonomy): Eukaryota > Metazoa > Arthropoda > Insecta > Trichoptera > Rhyacophilidae > Himalopsyche > Himalopsyche tibetana. The sequence goes on from JAPJYX010000014.1 coordinate 7,784,076, forward strand.
CTAAAGAATTATAATAACATAACAGTTTACGGCTTCGATTATCAGTGTTTGTCTTTTGGATGCCTAATGACTGCTAAAATGGATTATTTATAAAAAAAATATGAGTTTTGTACTAATTCTCCGCTTGAGATTAAAGATCGTTTCAAATGTGTTTTAATTGAATTAAAAAAAAGATTTCCATAAAAAAATAAAGTGAAAGAAATAATAATTTAAATTTCTACCATGGAGCGACAACATACAAAACACGGTAAAATCATTTCAAGCTCAAACAATTCTTGCAATATAAATACGTGTCCATACACAAATGTATGCCTTTTTGGTATATTATCCTTGCACAGCATAAATCTAATGATATATTTGCTTCCTCAAAAGGTTGTGCTACGCTCACCATTCAAAATGATAATATACTCCGTTTACAGTCAATAAGACAAGTCAAGGTCTTTTTTAAGAGTGGAAAACTTAACAACGAGAAAATATCCTTATTTGTAAGCTACCCCGGATCAGCCCGCGGCCACAGGTTTTGCGACCGTTCTAACATATTCATATTCCCTCCACGATCGTTTGAGTACGTGCCACTGAATTGCTCCATTTACAAACATTTTATTGTTACATGTGGTATTAATACGAGAGCGAAAAGAATTTTTCAAACTATACATATTTTTTCAACCCTTGCTGCATTTTGGCATAGTTTTATAATAAACCATAAACCTATACAACATAAACTTAAACATAAACCTAAACAAAATAACTAGAAACCTTACCTTTGTAACTTTGGATTTGGAGAGCATCAGATGACTGAAGATAAGTTTAGGTTATATAATTAAGGAAATCTTACTAATGCAATAAATTTTTTCAAATACAGCCAAAGTCATTTTGTAATTATTTCACAATTGAATAAAATAACAACGGTCGGTTTCGGTCATCGAAAGAGCATTGAATTAACTCATTCGCAATTTTGCATTTGTATCCTTTGGCTAAGCTAGACTAGATTAATTTATTAATATTAAATATATTTTTTTCCCATGTCCACTCCCAATGTAGAACACATGGACTCCTAATGAAGTTTATCTCAACATAATTGTTTCTACGAGAACTGTTTGTTACTCAGCTGATCAATTTCTCTTTTTTTCAAAGAGAGAGATACACTTCGTTCATAGGATAGGATGGGTGGGAGGGGGAATTCAAGACATCACATACATCCGTGCCTTCGGAAAGAAATACATACATCGATTGAAAGATTAAAGATCAACTATCCGTACTGGGATTCGAGCCCGTGCCCTCCGTCGCCGAAGCCAACAACTATGACCACTCGGCCACATAGGCGGCTATATTAACTTACTGCTTAGGAGTAATTTTAGAAGCTTACAAAAAATGTTTTAAAGGCATTTAAATATAAACCTTTTTTAGCCAATGAAATTTAAAACGTGATCCGACATGCAAAACATTTTTCGTGTAATATAATTTATTAAAATCTGATCGGAATAATTTATTAAAATCAAATATAATAAATTCGTATAATTCAAATAAGACGATAAGTCTTTGAGTTTTTTAAGAGTAAACTTTACCATTTAATAAAATCTTTTTTATTTTATTGAAGTCAGGTCACAGAATACACATTATAAATGTCTCAAAAAACTTAAGAGCAAGTGAAACGGTCTACAGCGAGTGACGTTTGTGAGAAAAATTGTTACGTGACTTACTTGCGACTCGTGTAATTGATACAATTGTGTAGAATTGAAATTTAACTTTTCAGTTGATAAAAACTTTGCATATTGTTCTATCCCACGAACAGTTTATTGTATATAACTAACAGGGAGCCAGTGACGTGCTTAAACAGCGAACCCTTATTTTCTCACAATAAACTTTACTCAAAACAACATATTTATTTTGGAAAGTTATATGAAACATTAACACAATGAAATTCATATTAACATTAGTAGAATTTTATTTTATTTTTAGTTTTCATTGGAAATTCATAGCAAATTTAATATTGAAATAGTAACTGTTAAATGAAACATGTAAAAAAGAAAGTGATATATTAATATATAACTTATCGTAAGTGCTGATCGTATTTGGAAAAAAATGGTGCGTTTTGATGTTTGGTCATAAATTAATTAATTTATAAATAATAACAGGTCACTGCTTAAGAACGCCACTGACTACTTGTTACTTAGTGAAATTTAATAATAAAGAATGTTTTATTAATAAAAACAATAATCCTTTGTACTTCATTACACTTAATTTAATATGTCAGGACCGGTTTCGCTCATTGCGAGCATTGTCAACTGATAAGAAATATAATTTAACAATGCTATTTATACAAAATTGAAAAGTTATGAGCGATGAGCGAAACCGGTCCTGACATATTAAATAAAGTGGAATGAAGTACAAAGGATTATTGTTTTTATTAATATAATGCCTTTCCACCAAGTATTGACAGTGAACACCCTAAAAGTGAAAGAATGTTTTACTCAGCTGACATATTTTTAATATCTTATAAAGCTAGATTTTATAAGTTCAGTCAATAAACTTAAATCTAAAAAATAAATAAAGATGTCGCTGTAGGTAAACCATCTCACTTACTCTTAATCTTGATTAAGCTGTGCTTCATAACCAAATCTTATGATAAAAGACGTTCTTACCACTTCACCTTTTCAACTGACTTCTAAAAATATGAATCCAATAATAAAATAATGAAAACTGATATTACAAGTACAAATATAATGACCTAAAATTTATTAAAATTAATCTATTCCGTCACATGATTTGACCCAATTAGATACGCATATAAATTGCTGTGTCAACTTAATTATGTTAAAAAGCTTTTCCGATAAGCTGCCAAAATAATATTTCTCTCTAAAATTTCCACCTCAGCGATCTTTTGTGTTGCGGCTATAGAAAACCTTTTTCTGGAGCTTAGTGGACACTTAAATCTATATTTTGATCCTTCAATTATAAAACAGCTTAAATTAATAAAACCACAAAAAAAAATTAACAATACATTTCTTTGTGTTGAAAAATGAAAGTATCTAGATTATAACAAAAACACACGTTTCATAAAACCATACAAACAAAATACTATACTATAACATATTAACGTAATAAATCTTCTAATTTCCAGATGTCCAGAATAAAAATAGTGTTATTTGATTGGCAGTGTAAAAAACTCAGACATTGGATCATGGTATATTTAAAAAACCTATATAAATATAAAGTTAATACAGAAAAACCAAATAAAATGATTTAAACAATTTCATTTTATAAAAAACATTATTCTTTTAAAACGTCTACACGTAAAGTTGTCCATACCGGTATAACTGAAACCGGGAACCCATATCGTGGTGTTTTTCATTACTAAAATATTGGTTTTGTAAAGACAAAAATCCTGCTATATGTCAAAATCTAATTTTAAGCGTACAGAAAACCTCACTATTTTTTAAATATATAATTGAAATTTGCCATGAGTTGTATCAGCATCGACCAGTTCCAGAATATATGAGTTACTATTATTTATTCGATGTATTATTATTTTAAGAAACCGTTAGCAATTTATGAAAATCACCCTATTTTATATAAAAATTCTAAATGTCGAAATATTGATTTTCATTTACTTGCCTGAATGGTGATCTGAAAGGTGATCTGTATTGGCTCTATTGTTTTGATATTTTTAATACGGGTATTTAATATGAAATACCGGTATTGATTTATTCATCCAGTATGGCGATCCCTAGTCACAGCCACACTATCGTCGGTGTACAAATTAACGCAACGGTTTTCGTGAACTGAACATGAATCTTTATGCATAGATTTTTTAATCGCTACACGCGTGTGTGTGTTTTTATAAAACTATTCTTTTATCTTAAAACATAAAAGCGTAAAAAACTGCCCGACATTACTTTGATTGAATACGAAGAAGTAACAATATGCAATAATTATTCGGTAATAATTTGGAATATTTTAAAAACAGATGTCACAAAATAAATAAAGATGCGATGCGATGCTATTTGCTTAAGTGAGTATTATTAATAAAAATCATTTTTAGTTAAAACGGCCCCATGTATGTGCATCTATTCTATGCACATCAAATATTGTAGCTAGGTCTAGTTTTAATTAATTGTATCAAACTTCTAGAATCAAGAAATCAAGCATCCAAAACAAGACTAGAAGGGAAGATTATTCAAACAAAACTTACCACGCTTAGAGTTGCAGTAACACAATGTATGACACCATCGGAAAATGCGCAATATTTCTTTACATCAAAGGAATAGCGTGTATTACGGCACGACAAAAAACGACTTTGAATAAATATTTTATGACGCGGCCAAAACTAATATATTTAAATTTTGTACATCGCTATTAAATATTTATTAAGACTATAATTTTAATATGCTATTTTTACGTCGTAATTATACGTACTGTGTGACTTGGTTGGAAGATTTTCTATATTAAAGAATATAATTATTTTAAAAACGAGATCAAAACTTTCAACTAAATAAAGCAACACGCTATCTTCTCAAGCAGGGACAAGGTTGTATACATTTGAGACACGAGTAAAGTTTATTAAAATATTGGCATTGACCTCAATAACCCGTAGGAAAGATGTCGCCAGCAAACTCTTACTTGGAGGTAACGACCGCTAAAACAGTTCGCTCGGAAAAAAAACTTTCCTTTGCAATATACATAATATGCATGGTGTATTAAAGCACAACTCTACACTGCGGAAATATTAATGCGAAAAACTCTTCTATTTCGCGGAAGACTTTGTTAACAAGTTATTTATTAACTGCAAGTTTGATTTATTAAAAAAGTTTTACGCGCAATATGAATTATATCACACTGAAAGAACAAGCGCCGGCTTACTTTTCAAATTATAAATCAATTTGAAACTCACGTTGTAATAATATGGGGACAGTTGTCGAAAATATCAATCTTGTGATTTTCAACGATAGTCCATCTTTAAGCTACTTGATTGGTATACGCTGTCAATTTTTTGTTGTAAAAATATTCATAAAATGAAGCACAGTTTATATAAATTCTTTCAGAATTAAATATTATTGACAAGGAGTGACAGGATTGACACAGCAGTAAGTGAAACTGTCCATGGTATGGATATACAATTGTGGTAAGAAAAAAATGCACTTTTATTGAAGAAATAAGATTTAAAGCTCCTTATCAGTGTAATCATAATAAGGGGGGGGGAGGGGAATTCTGAAAAGTTTCTATCTCTAAATATTCTTATTCAATTTTTATTTGGTCACACTGACGAATTAATGGAGTAAATATTATTCATTTGTCTTCAATTGAATTTTAATAATTTAAATAATAATTGATTTTATAAAATTTTATGATAATAATGAAATTTTTGGCTTAAAGTAAAAGTATTCAATGATAACACTTGCACAATGAAAATTGTACGTCTTAGCAACATAGTATTCACTTTTAAGTTGTTCACTGTCAATACTTGGTGGAATGGCATTATAATAAAACATTTTTAGTACTTTTTCCACATAAAATTTATTGGATAAGGACCGGATGAGTTAAGGATGAGCGAAACCGGTCTTGATCCAAAAAAAAATACGTGAAAAAGTACTAAAAATGTTTATTTTTTTATTTTTTTAACATAGTATTCATTAAGTAGCTGGTTGAATATTCCCAATGGTCGTTTTTCCCTTATGAAAATTTACCCCCCTTGGAATGGAAACCTTTTTAGTGACGCAACAAAAAATACGCTAAAGGAAATAAAGTAACACGTCTTTATGTCGCCTCATTCATCAACTTAATGGTGGTCGCTTTCAACCACCTAACTTGTAGTGTAACCAGCTTTTAATGAACTATTCAGTTTCACTGAAGACTTCACTCGGTATTACAAAAGTGCTCATTCAGTTTCCTTCTGAAAGGAAAATTTGAGCGTAAACTGTTTTGCTAATTCGTTCAGTATTTTAGATTATACAAAGTGAATTAGCTTGCTGTCGTTTAGTATATGTTTGAAAACAAAATACACAGTTTTATGCGGCACATTTAAAAACGACGAAGTGATTTTTCAGTATTTATACACATTTCCTGGTATATTCGAATTGTTTTGCTATAAAAAATGTGACTCACTTTATAAATGGTAAATGCAAAATATGTAAAGAAAATTATTTTTTTATTATCAGATTTTTCACTTATAACTGAAAGCAATCCATATAATACAATATTTTATCATTATCATCGGTTTCTATTCGACTTTTAGATGCGAACACATTCTTGTTTAACTCTGCCCAATTCATTTTATCCCACGAATAAAATGTCGTCTTTTATCATCATCTACAGCATTAGACCGTTTACTTTGGATACCAATGGAGTGTTTTCTAGTTTATTGCATATGTTTTTGTTGTTGCAAAACAGTTGTTTTTTGAGTTTTTTTACAATAAGTTTTATTGTCCGAAAATCACTTACTTCAATTAAATTCAAAATTTTCTTTAAATAATTTTGGAAGTTATAAGGTAGAATTCTCTCTTAGGATGAATTCTAGTCACCCTGAAAACTTCAGAGGATGCATTTAAGTGCTATCGATAACTAATGGTACGCATTAACATAATGTAATAAGTTCATTAAACCACTATTATTGAGTAGTTTTATAAATAAGGCTACTTTATGATTCTTGTATGATTGTGAGTGTGTTCGACATTTTGGAATCGAATCTTAAAAAGTTATACTTGATAAGATAAAGAAATAAACATTTTTCTACAGTTGAATAGTTAACAGTCTATTAATTTAAAACTTTATCGAATAAATCCATTTTTTATCCATGTTCACTCCCAATGTAGAGAAAATAGCCTCTTAATGGAAGAATCAACCCCTATTTTTCAAAAAAGAAAAAGACAGAAGGATAGGGACTAGAACCGGAATAGTTGTTAATTGATCGTTCTCGCTATGCTGTTAGTTTAGGATTGGAAAAGAAGAGAGGGCATTTTAAAACATAACAAACACCCATGTCTTCGAGCAGAAATCAATAGAAAAACATATGTAAAATAAATAAATATATATGTATATATAGTTTGAGTTGAGTTTTCTAAAAATTCCGGTGTCATTAAAAGATTACAATGCCATACTATTCCAAATTTGAATCGTTAATTATATTAAACATCTTAGAAAGAATACTGTTATCATATAGTACCAAAGGTATTATTTTAAACATGACACGTTATCATCGCTGCATTAGAAAATTGCCTATTACTATTGAAAAAGGTTTTTAGTTTGTATTTTCAACTATCGTTGGTATAATTTTTTTTTTCACTACTGTTTTCACTAAAATAAAAGCAAACAAATAATCTCTTTATTATTTTCATACATAAAAAAATAAACCGAAATACAGATAAAAAGTAGCATTCAAATAAATTTTTGCGGACTGTTATTGCATGAATCAGATATCTATCGATGTGGAAAATAACTGACAGCAATTGTTATTTTAACGACAGTGCACTCTGAATCAACTGCACAGAAGCGAATTTCTATTCAACTTTTCAAGGAAAGGTTTTCTGACACAATTGAAATTGAAATAAATACGAGCATTTTTATTATTTTAAACGGTGATGCATTTTTATCAAATTAATACCACATGATACTTTAATATTATTGGCATCAATATTCAATTATTATATAATATCGTAGAAATATTTTAATGCTCTGCGTAACCTACAATATTAATTTTAAATAATGGAAAAATTCACAATACAAATTTAAAAAATACGCACGTAAAGAGAATAATGTAAGTAAATTTATATGTAAGTAAGTAAATTTATATGTATAAGTAAGTTTATATACAAATAACAGAATGAAATTAATCTACAGACGACTATCCTGTCTCACTCATATTTAAAAAAAATAAATAATATGGGATCAAAAAAATAAAATATAAAAAAAAATATATAAAAAATAAAAAGAGACAGGAACCAACACTAAAAAGAGGGGAAACCCCAACATCAGACGAAAGGGTAATTGGAGTAATCCATAAGGCCCTACAACCAAGTGTAAGACACCAACAAATTAATCATTTGTCTACATACGCTTGATGCACACGGTAAGCAGACATAATATATGTGTCTGTGTATTATGCTGTTGTGTTGTATGCATTATAGATAGATATATGTGTTTTTGTAGAATAATAATTATTTACGCCATTTCGTTGATGATATATTGACATGACTCGTAATTTATTTTCGAGCTAGTTTCATTTATTGTGAATTTTTTTAACGATGTTATACCCAAAAAATAAATCCCCACCGATGAAAGTTATTACGACCAACCGCAGTTAAAATGATAAGTTGAGGCACAACAAGTAGGTAGGAATAAAAGAACATCGCTCAATTGTTACGAAGTATGTTTATTAGGAACTTGCAAACATTTTATTTAAAATCACACCCAATTATTAACAAATAGAATTCACATTACTACAAAACTATTATTACCCGGCTTGCACAAACGATTTTATAGAAGTTATGAAAAAAATATTCTAATGTCTGCGCGCGACAGGCAACCAAAAACTTATTTTAATTATCGTCGTGATTGTAAAAGATAAGTTCTTCAATCTCGAGCGACGAGCTTTCCGATACGCCATTCTATGAATCACGTATCGCAAAAAACCACAAAGAAAAAAACCATAAGTGAATCTTAACCTAAAGGCCACTGGAACCAGGTTCCAGCACCGGGAGGCACTGACACACGTTGTGTACGGTTCGGTTCCCAAAAAGCAAGGAGGAAAAAAACGAAAATCGTTTGGGGTATAGAAAAAACAGTGTTGCCATTTACGGTCATAAACAATAAAAACAATCGATTATACTGGTTACATGATATTTTTTTTAAGCACAATTAATAGAACTACAACTTTTAAAGTTCTACCAGTTGTCATCACAAAAGGAGTAAAGGGAGCTAAAGCCTAAAATCTTGTAACATATCAATAAACATGAAAAAAACAATAAACGCAAATAACACTTTGGGGTTTATCAAATATAGAGAAAAAATAAATACTCTATAGGATTCTTATTTACTTAAGAGACAAAAAAAACCATCACATATTTGACACGGTAAATCTGATTTCAGGTACAAAGGGAAATCTGTTGAGCGTAAAAAGAAAATCACTTTCTGAAAATGACAGTGTTACATCATTCGCGCGGATCCATAAGTCTTTTGTCTAGAAAAAAGTGTCCCTGGAAAAATGTTGAACATGTTTCCGATGTCTTGAAATGTGATTTGTCTATGGGTTTTCTTCCCTTTGAAAACTGAAGCGGAAATATATAATCGGGTGTCAATTTTTTATACGAAAAGAATAGAATTTTTATGCTTATTTCTGTATGTTTTCGGTGAAAATTTTAAATGACATCTGACTCTACTCCGCAATCAGCCTTTTTGTCTTTAATTTCTTTCTTAGATAAATTATTTTTTTACTAATAATTTACAATGACATTTATTGTCATAGACTTTTAATTCAATTCACAAAGATCATGCTGCGACATTTATTTTATTTCTTATTTTCTGTTTTATGTAGGATAGTATTTTTAGAAAAAACTTACTACATAAACTAAGTTTACTCTTCTCATAAAAATGTAAATAAAATGGTATCGTTTTTCTGCTTCGCACAAACGTGACATTTTTAATACTTTTTCCATGACATCCATTAGTGTTTCTAATTCAAATGTTTTGATGATGACTCCAAATATTATTCTTTTGATGTTGCAGTGTCTGAAACTTACACATAAATAAATCCAAAAGAAAGCTAAGCAGGAAGTAGTGAAGACCCGTTAATTTGACCGCTGTTAAATATTAAACTCTTTTAGTCACTTTGATTCACTCAGTATTTACAAATACTACTTTATGGTTACATCAGTCGTTTTTAAACGGCATTTTCGTTATGATATCATTTTTATTAGTCGCAATCAATCTTAAGATTTGATCGTTATCTATCATAGCTACTAATTGAATGTTTTAAACTTGGCATCACCTGCTCTGACAGTACTTGACCAGATGCAAAGTTAATGGATAAGTATTTTGAATTAACGATAATTTTATCGGAAAACCTACTCCGTAATATTATATAAGTATTTTTGAAATTATCAGAGCATAGTAGAGAAAACTATACAATTTTTTATCTGTTATATTAAAATAAAGTAAACAAAATTGCACATTTGCCAAAAATATAAAAATTGTGATGAAAAACTATTTGTATTTTTTAAAAATTATTGTTGGGGACATGTAATTTTTTATACTTGTATTCAGAACAAGGTATATAAATTATATTTATTCAAAAAAATTAAAACCAGATTTATTATATTAATACAATTTTTATCTTTCAACAGGTGTTGCGAATTAAGCGGATGTAATCAAGTCATCTCATCAGTTTAAATATCAAGATCCTGATACAAAATAGGTAATATTCATACATTCTTATTATTCCTATAAATTTCTTTCTATGGTATAATGGTAAATAAATGTTCTTACTATATTGGTATCTGTCGACAAATGGTCACTTGCTACATTTTGATGTTATTAAGTAATAACAGTAACTAAGCGCCCCATTGGGCAATATAAACTATGCAATACATTTTGTTAAAAGTCTATGAAGATATAAATTAAATGTTTTTTAACCACAATGAGTTTCTATCATACTATTGGCAGTCAATGTTGTACTTATACCCTACAAAACCTATTCAATAATTTAACATCATTATTCTGGAAACTGCGCGTACTTGTAATGAAGCAGCATTAAACTAGTTTAAATAATTTCCAGGAATCTAAAAGAAAGCACTCAAATTTGTCAAATTATTATTTTTATATGATTTTTAGGCTTTATTGAAAATACAAAAGCTATTTTTATTTCTAAGAAAACAAGTACTGAATCGTTCAAATTGTGTACGATTTCATAACTTTTATTACTACTCGAACCGAGTTAGTTATCCCTACACTCAAATGATTAGACAAAACCTTTCTTATTTCGAACGAATTAAATTGAATATTGAAGATCCACCAAGAATCCTCAGCTGATTTATTAAATTAACAAAACATGTATTATTTTATTTAATTTTAATTTTCGAAGTACTCATGGAGGTAAATTTCAATAAATCATGAAGATTAAATTAATATTATATAAGCTAAGATGAGGTATCCTAACCAAATAATATTTACTGTTGTATTTTAATTGTAAAATTACTATTTTCATAAGCTTCCATTCACTCGATTTGATTTTTTAGAAGTGTAAAAATACGTATAACACATTTTAAAATTAAGCGACTAAGCCACACTAAAAAAAAAGATTGACAAAATATAGAAGTGTATTGTGTGTGGTATAATTAAATTGTTTTTTTCATTTTTCTCACAGCAAATTGGACAATAATTTAAAAGAATGTATATCTTTCATATATATTTACAAACGTTTCGAATGATATATCACTACTGAGGGAGAAAGCATACTGGGGTAACGATGAAACATGGCCAGTGTTTTTTTTTAGATAAAAAAGAGAAAATTCTGAGAAAAAAACCCAATGCGTATTTTTTATAACTGGGTTACTTTGTTAAATTCCAACCGTATGACATTGGATAACTTTGAATTATTTTTTATGAATTCTATTAATACGTCAAAACTGTCGAAGGCAAGCAAGAAAATATTATTTTGTCTTCTATGTTTAAATATGATATTTTAAAATGTTTTGTGTTGCTAATGACCATGGTAAGAACTGAGAAGAACTCAATATTATACAGTATGTATATTTATATAATAAGTCCTTATTGAACAATTTAAGTCAACACATCAACAATTAATTATATTTTATGAAGTATGTATAATAAATAAAAAGTAATACACTGGCCAGTAAAATAACTATAAGCTTTTACGTTTTGTTTATTGGTAGAAGTAAGATAACATCCAAATAGTCAATTCAAATTGCTTGAATACTGCAAAATTAAATCAAAGGACTTAAAGCACATCGAATATTGCGAAAAAACTCCTAATAAATTTCATATCCAATTAAACCCACCAAGTGCTTCTACATTTTCGTAAATTTATTTCACATACTATTGGAAGATTTTTAGATATTACACGTACTTCAATATAACAAAACAACATGGAGTTTATGTTGAAAATTTTGGAATATCGATATTATGATTGAATATTAATTTATAATATCATAAAAAGCGTCACATGTATTTTATAATGAATTTATATAAAATCGTTTTTATCAAGATTGTATAAAATAAATACGAAGAGATTGATGATTTCGTATTTTTCTTTCTCTCCACACCTAGCAGAAGCCGCTATCTTCCACTCCAAATGTCAATCTGAAAATGAGTAAAGAAAGAAATCAATCCTCTCGCTATAGAATTAAAAAAAAATAATTAAAAAGCGATATATACAATATTCAAAGCCGTATGTAGGTGTCAATATTTGTGATGTATTTTATATTAAATACATTTTGAAAATGGAATTGAAAATATGCCCAAAAACCTTTTTTTTGATTGTTTTATAAAACAAAATGGAAATTTCCTTTCGTAAATATAAAATTAAATTTGATATTGTATTCTTTGTTATTCTACTTGTTGTGTAACTATTTGTGACACGTGTTTCACCTTTTTGAGAAGCATCATCAGACCATCGCAAATTTAATAAATACAAAATTTATTGATGGCCTGATGATGCTTCTCAAAGAGGCAAAACACGTGTCACAAATTGTAGCTCAACAAGTGGAATTATGAACTTCCACAAAGTTACCGCCAGATCTATCAATCCTATAGTAAAGTTTTATCATGTAGGCGAGAAACTAAAAAAATATATTTATTTAAGTGGAAAAAATATTTTATATGAAAAAATCTCATACTTAACTACATATGCTCGAAATTGCTGATGGGTAAATATGATTCGATATTCAGCAAATTTGATAAATAAGATATAACCTTTTCTGTTTCCTTAGTAAGTCATCGACGTTGCTTTACGAACATCACAACACATCGGCTTAAAAAAACCGCCCCCGCCCACCGCGAGGTTGAGCCACAGGTGATCCAGCCCAATCTAGGTCGAGCTTTACGAGCTTTACTCAATATAACACCACGTATGGGTGATTTCTTCTGTTCCTTCAAGTAATTCCATACTAAAAAAATATATTAAAGGTTATAAGCCCACCGAAAAACGTTTCTACGAAACCAAGATTAAGTTTTTTTGAGACAACAAATGAAATATTGGAGCTATTTTTTGCGTATCACTGATTTATATTGATTGTACTTATATAGTTGTTGACTGTAGGTTTGGAATAATGTAATTAATAATAATATATTGATACGTAGGCACCTAAAATGAGACTGGTAAAAGAGCGAGAAATATAAACATATTTTCAAGAAACTTTACTTCTTGTAACCATTTCCACTCCCAATGTAAAGCATATGAAGTTTATCTCATAAAAAGACAATTTGCTGTACGGAAACTGTTTGTTTGTCAGTTGCTCAACCTCTCTTTCTAACAATGGCACTATTCTTTAGATTAAAATCTTATCCAGCACGGATAGATATAAATCGACAGCCACTAGATGGTATTAAAAATTGCTTTTAATATAAAAACGAAATGGTTCAGTTTAGATAAGTGAGATCGCTGGCTGTACTCTATCAATTCTGACACGTGTTTCACCTCTTTGAAAAAAATAATCGAACATCAAATCGTAAGGTTATTTATTTATAAAGTGAACATTGATTAAAATTCTTGATTTATAAATTCCAAAGTTATTTATATTGGACGCAGGGAGGGAACTAGATACTTACGAAAGTAATGTTTACAATAACACTTATATTTCAAAAAAATAATTACTTTGGAGTTAAGAAAAATTCTAGTTTCAAAGTCGTAAAGCTCCAAACTTGAAATGGGCAAGAATAAAAACGACAACGGTGCTTTTAAAAAAAACTGTGATTAATTAATAAGATCTAAGGAAGTTTCTTGGTTTCATAAAAAATGTGTCCATTGTGTTTTCAAGTAAAGAATTTTTGAGTGGTATGCATCTACTTTATGTATTGTATGAGCTTCGACCCTCAGCTGAATAGAGGTTTAAAAACTTAAGGCAAACGTGGGAAGAAGTATGGGTGTTATGATGAAAGGAAAAGAAACGAACAAATACCATTTTAAAACTTGATGTCTTTTTATGCCTACATTTTAAAGCTCTGCCGTCTTCCAACGTTTTATCTCGTAATATAAAAATTAAAATAAGTTAGATTATTCCACGTATTGCGCTACTAACTGTGACACGTGTTTCGCCCTTTTCAGAGGCATCTTCAGACAATCTTATTTTCACAATGCTTGTCTAAGTACGAATGATTTTAATTTTACTATTCTGATATTCTATGAAAATAAAAACGGGAAGCAAGGAAGGGAGGATAAAAAATCAAACAAACAATAATGATACTACAAATGACATTAATATTACAAAATGATTAACTAATAAGTTGCAACAATTAGGAAGGGTTGAACTATTGGAAATAAATTTGGCAGTGGTGAGCAACCTGTCATATTTAAGATATTATTTAATAATAATTCATTGTTTTTAATACTTTTATTTACTTCCAAAAATTTTAAGCCATTCATTTTTAAACCTTTTTTGTTTATTCGATGGAGTATTTCTACGTTACTATTCTGGTTGAAATTATGCTCGTTTTCTATTAGGTGATCGTGTTTTATTTCGTGAAATATTTATCGAATTTTATTGTGCAACTAGCATTTCTACTTAGTAAAGGTTTTCAATGCATAATCAAACGTTCTTTCCATAAATCCAAGCTGTAAAGCCATAAATTTATTTCAATACATGTAAAGCAAACATTGATAGGTCACTCGTATTTTTTGTTTATTTTACTACAATACGCAGAAGCAAAACATTGACGAATTATATAAATAAAACCGATTATTTATCAGAAAGTCTCTATCTGACATCTGATTTTTGCATTAATTATTAATTGTATATTCGTCGGCAACGAAAGATATTTTTTTTGAATATGTTACTTTAAGTACGTACAAATTAAATCCAATCAAAATTGTTTCGTGTAATTTAGTTAAATTATGTGATGTTATGCGTGAATGGCAGTGTTTGGTATTTGCATATTAATTAACGTCTCTTATCAACTGCCAGAAGCTTTAAGTTTTGTTGTGAAATTGATAGGGGTAGAAATATTCACACCCTTAAAATGGTATTTCATTAAATTTATTGACTGTCATACACCGCAAATGAAATAGTTCATACAATGAGTAATCATTTTCAGCTTGGTCCACAAATTCTTTATGTATACAAGGAAAATTTACACCCTTAGGGTTACGCATGCGTTATAACTCAAGTCTCAACAAAAAATAACTATTAGAAGGTCATATTTGTTCTAAAGGAGATCTTTTTTTAATCAATTGTGATAGTGACAATTTTATGACATACTTTTAATAATTTAAGATTTCGACTGAAGGTGCTTGGTGGAATTTAAATATTAAATTTGAATCGTTCAAACTATGTACATTCTCACAAATTTTGTCATTAACGACCCGGGTTTCGCCTTTCGGCATCTTCAGGCATTCAAGTGCACGGATGAACTTGAACGGACGCTTAGCAAATGAAAGTTTCGTGTTATATATAAGATATAAATGCATCACTGAGTCCAAAGCCACTGCTGGCGAAAAGAATGAGCCCATGGGAATGCCAACAGATTTGACCAGTGAGCAGTTTCAAGAATTATATAATTTGTTTGTCGGCAAAGGTTTTATGATTATATGATTTTATGGTTATATAGGGTATAGAAGTGGAGATGTGGGAAAATTTGATATTTCGTTTAAAATCGGAAGATTTCGCAGCTGTGCTTTGTTGATTTCTAACATTTCTTGGAAAAAGAGCTTATGACTGTCCGTATTTGGGTGTAACATTTTTATCCCTTGTTCCTGATTGAACACGTGTCCTTCCGATATTAAGTGATTAGCAAAAGTAGACGTGTCTTTTTTCAATCTAAAGGCTGCCATATGTTCTAAAACCCGGATGTTCAGTGTTCTTTCTGTTTTGCCGATATAAAACTTTGTTCATAAAAGAATGTTGTAAAAACATTCTTTTTTTATTTAACAATCTCCATTTGTCAGTTCAATCAGGAATAATTTCTAACAAAATAAAACAATTAAAAAATTGAAATTTAGTAACATGTTGTTTATGTAGTTTTATAAATAAAATCTGACGTTTTAGGTGAGGGAAAATAGTTGACTGAATTGGCGTTTATTTTTTAGAGCTCAATTATAAAAAGGTTTAAATAACACTACAAAAAATATTGTAGAACTAAAATACAGTGCTATTTTGCTCTTTATTATAATGGAACTCTATCAAATGAAGGCCAATTCGACCAATAAATTGAAAGAAATCGATATGATTACTAAGGTAATTCTGTTTAAACGATTAAAACGTAAATAAACAAAAAAGTGTGGAACTGGTATTTTATGTTATTTTTAATTTATCATAGCAGATTTTTACTAATTAATTCGCAGTTAAGTTAACTAATTGAAAATAGCCGATGTGGTTACTCAGACAATTTTATTTAAACGATAGAAACATAGGTAAAAAAAATATTTATATATAAAATAAAGTGTTATTTTGACTTCATAATTTATTTAGGTGTAAACAAATGTTATTTGCAACTTAATTTAACTATTATAAGTAATACCATGATCGATTTAGATTTCAGACGTCATCATAATTTCAGCAAACCGAACTTTTTCAATTGCAAAAGTATTAAAAATATAAGTCACATTTTTTAAAACTCTATCTCCTCTATAGCATTGCTTCCTTGTAAGAAAATGCATCCAGTAATAACAATAATTACTTAACTTCATTAGATCGCAGTTTAAGCCAGCTGTGTCAGACTTTTTTACAGTGTTACTTACTAAAGTAATTTACAGCCTTTCAGTAACAGTAATATCTGCATAACTGACCGGTACAAAAAATCACAAATGCATTTAAACGTTTTGCATTACTCTTATATAAAATGTCTCAGATTGAAATAAGTCTGCTGGTGACTGCTTTGATGAAGTAGTATTTGTTCTTAAAGAGGCGTATGTCTCGCGCAGAATAAATACTTTTCTTTCAAACATAGCATTTATTTATTCCTGTAATAACAATAGAAAATCGCATGATGTAAGCCATAGTCGCGCACGATAATAATTTTTGAGATCAATAAATGTTTTTGTAATTTGTAATATCAATGCTGGATATCCTGGTATATGAAACCCTGTATTTTTCATTTGATTAAAAAAATGACGCGTTACTTACTGTCATATCAATTATATAGAAAATCTGCCATAAAGTAAATTATAGTGATTAGAAATCCCAGTACAGATAGTTTTAGAAATATTTTATTCAATCGATTTGTGTTCGAAAGCATGGATATCGAAATTCTTTCCAACTCATTCAATATTATAAACGGTGTGTAATAAAAACGATGTTATAATCTTTAGTCTAGATTTATCTCCACTATCTTATCTTTAAACGGCTCACTTAGGTCCCACATTTTTAAATAATTGTACAATCTGTCAATTACAAGCATTTAAGTCGTTGAGTTATATAAAAAAATATTGTGTATGAAATGAAAATTATTTTGGAATCAATTTCAATTTTTCACATTTCACCCCAGTCATCAATCCCGACATCCCGAAATAATTCTGTCCCGAGTCCCGAAAAACTAATACTTAACATAACTACGGGTATGGGGGGAACGGAAACATGTGAGTCTCTAAATGGGCCACGGGCTCAAAAAGGTTGAGAAACTGTGGTATATGGATTATAAGCTGTCATCGTGGATAATTTAATGGGTATATTTTTTATTGTAGGGAGATTATAAACATTATAATTGAACTTTACTTGCACTTTTTGCATTCAATAAAATCAAATAATTTTCATTCAAACGCACCACTGACCAACATTTCAACTTCAGCCAGTGTCTTTGTATTCATTTTCCAGGAAAGTGTATATTTTTAAGATCTTCAAAAAAAAGCCACTGATAACAAGCAGTCAACGAAGTAATGCAACTTCTGCCACTCAATGATTTAGGAAATATCATTATCTTAGGATAAAGTTTTTATATTAAAATACTCAACGCAGACTCGACAAGAAATTTAATTGAGAAAGCTTTTTCCATATTACACTAGTATCAGCAACATCATTTATACGACCGATCAATTATTCGAGAAACTGCACGATACTGGCATTATGCCAAAACAAATATTGAAAATACAATTGAAAACCGTGGACATTTATAGGAACAGTGTACATATATTTCTCCTGAAATAGTACAAAAAAAATATTATTCTTACGTTATTTATTGAAAGATATTAGTAATTCAGTTAAGTAGGTAAGAGTAAGGTAGCGCTCAATCGGAATAATTGCTTTTCAACGTGTTATAATGAATATTGAAGAATTAATTGAAAGTATCACAAGTTTTAGGAAAAAGTTAAAAATCAATTAACAAAGAGAGCAACGCGAAAACTTTTAAATGAAAACGGCCAGCAATCGGAAAAGTTTTCATGATGGATCACCGAAAAGTAAATCCCAATCCATTACTAAGCCAAACAAGATTGATGGAAGTTCATATTAGAGGGTTTGAAATATTTTCAAATCACCCTCCCACAGAAAAAAAATACGCTTAAAAAATAATTAACTCAAAGAAACCCGTTTTTGGTTTACAATAAGTGTCATGTATTTCGTTTGATTAATTTTCACAAAACAATAGTAAAAAATACTTTTTCATATACCTATAATAAAAAATAAAACCTTTGATACCTGGTATGAGATTGCACGTCCAATGTTTTAAAAATAAAAAATATATTTTGATGTATCGCTGAAATTTATCGTTAACTCGTAAATTATTTTTATTACTACAGATGTAAAATTCTGCTTAACATGAGCTGAGAAAACAGTGATGAAATAAAAGTGGAAATAGAGCAATTGTTTCTACGTAAACGTCAGAAAAGAAAGTTTTATACACACGTGTATTATATGCCAGTATTTAATAAGCTATTTTTAACGCTTTCCACAAACCACGAGTAGTGTGAGATTTATCTATTTATTTATAGAAGAAAAAACAATATATTGGCAAAAAAAGCCAACGACACGCAGTGTTCCCAAGCGATACAAGTATAATACTATCCGCGCCCAATGTTGGATGAGTCAAGAATTAATACTATGAAATGCTGAGGTAACGTAAATCTTTTATAAATGATAATAATAAAAATAATAAAACAATTTTAGTACTTTTTCCACATAAAATTTATTGGATCAGGACCGGTTTCGCTCATGGTGAGCATTATTAACTTTGGTGATCGGAGGAGAACGTTGGCGAGTATTGTTAATTAGTAACGTATTAGACAGAATTATTATATTACATAGCTAACTACATAGTTAGCAATGCTTTTGAGTGGATTATTGATTAAAATTAATATATAAACATAAAAAGTTGCTATTAAATAAACGTTCGACGACTCTGTTAAATTAAATTTTAAAATTCAAATAAAGTACATACAAAATTATTTTGGTTGTTTAATGTAGCCATTTATCTAATTTTTAGATAGTCAATCCCGTTGTCTCAAGCTCAGCTTCGAGACGCTGAAATGTCCCGTTTTCAGAATGAACGCAACCCAAGTTGACAAATTCAAAAAATAAAATTCATTATTGAATATATTTTAGGTGTTGCCACTTGCTAGCACTTATGCATTCGTAGACGGGTATTTAATTTAAAGAATAATAATGGGCGAGCAAAAAAATACAATTATACATGAGTTACAGTTTTAATAAAAAATAAAATTTCAAGGAATCCTTTTAACAATTTCCTTTTTATTTGAAATCAACATTAAATATACGTATCAAATTTGTTTTTCAGAAAAAAAAATCAAATCAAGACAATTATTTATTTAAACGTATTCATTATTGTCATTTATTAAAAAAAGAAAACGATTAAGATATATTCGTTTTCTTGAATGCAATTACTACTACTTAAAAAATAGTAGATGTCCCGTTCGGAGGAAAAAAATAAATGGTCACGATAAGCTTGATTACCATTACGTGAGTATGGCAGTTCCGTTACTAATAAGAAATGATTGTAATTTAACAGTTGGAACAGCGGATTTTATGTATGGAATTTTGTGCGTTGAACGTAAAATATAAATAATATGTCCAGTATAGAGCATTCAATCCCTGACTTTTTTGCGATCCCGGTATTGATCATTTACCATTTACCATTTACTTTAATATATCCCTAATATTAATATAAACAAACATCTGGCCCTTTATCACTGCTTATCACTGCTTTATCAAGGCAAATTATCACTGTTTAAAATAATTCATTAGACGCACATAACTCAATTAGTGGAAATATATATTTAAAATAACTACCCACAATATTTTAAACTTTAAAATTTCAAGTTATGCACAGGAGCTTGACCCCAGAATTTCGGGATTCGATAAAAGATAAATTTATAATTTAAATACCCGATTTACTAGAATATTTCATAAAAAATAATTTCCGACAGTTTTCTTCGATTTGTTTGATTGAATAAGTCACGTAAAATTTAATACCAAATAAGATTATTGTTTAATTTTATTTTAGGTCTCAAACATGAGTGTCTGTAATAAATCTTTTCCTCAAATTGATTTCAAGCATCTGTGGCTTAAAAATAAAAAAATAGTCGTAGGGCCGGATATTTTTTTATATTAATATTAGGGACATATTAAAGTAAATGGTAAATGATCAATACCGGGATCGCAAAAAAGTCAGGGATTGAATGCTCTATACTGGACCATTTATTTTATCTAATGAAAAAAAACAGTGTTCACACGGGTTAATTATCTTTATAAATAATTATGAAAAACAAGTCAATGACGAATATAAGGAAACAAAAATATTTCTAAGTGGCTACAACAGAAAACGTACGTCATTCGTTCTGTTATATTTCCATATTTTATTACAACCGTGTACAATTGAGAAAGTTTGAGAAGTTTTGTCAGTGTGAGTATTATGGCAAGTGTAAAGTGAAATTTATGGTGCATGTGCGCTGTGTCTAAGGCAAAGTACTCGAAACAAACTTTTGTAGTCTATATGAATTACTCAAGTACTTATTTTTTTAATTAAATCATATTAACAGCTTTTACATTCAAACACATTCACCTCCCAGAAATTTATTTTAATATTATATTTAACGACAGGTTTTGATTAACAAACTAGTTGGTTTTATTTTGGATTTAACCATAATTATAATCTTTCATTGAAATACACATTTTCATAGGTTCGGGGAACATACGAAAACATTACTAACATCCATATCTTTGAGAATACATAATTAATTTTAGATAACTGGAAATATGTATCCCATCACTAAAACAACACAAATATAGCTGTTTTCAAAAAAAAGAGTTCTATTTATCATTATGTTTTTCTAACGTTAAAGTAATATTGTTTTTTAATTTCTTGAATTCTTTGAATATATGTTATAAAAGAGTATCTGTCATGTGATGTGATTTATCATTGCGTTTTGCAACAAAAATTAACAGTTTTTTCCAAAAAGTATATTCCAATTCACGGATAAAATATGTTTTACATTTTTTTGTACACCTGCTATTCCAAGAACAGTTCCCATAGTTTTATTTATCCATTGTACTATACACGCAATCGTTGGTAATGAAAATGTTTTTGACGTGATAGAAATAATAATATGCCTTAACTCGCTCAAAATTCATACATTTTGGAATGATATAAAACGTTACTAGAAAAAGCATATCGCAAAGAACTCAAAGCTCAACCGAATTAAAATTTTTTCGCGAGCGCAAAAAAGCTTTTGCATAATTTGTATCGCATTACTACTCTCACTGAACGAATGCTTGAATTACCATCTTAAAAATCTTTCTTTTAAAAATTAATTGAAATATGCATGTAAAATAATTTAAAACAGCAGCAAACTACCATCAGAATACAGGTATAAGTCTAGCGATTCAGAGATCGATTTGTATTGCTCTTATTAATTTTTCAATGTCACTTAGTCAAGCTACGATGATTTTATATTGTATTTTTTTCAAGCAGTATTTTTTTAAAAAATTACTTTAAATATTGACATATATTTTAAAAAAACAATTATGTTGTCTTTTAATAAATGACCTCAGTCATCTAAAATATTTTTATTAAATAATTAGTGAAAAAAACAAAATAATTCGAAACGGATACAATTTCACACATTGTTTTAAGGTTAAAAATGTATTTTATAGAAACTTCCAATGAAAGATTTTCCTTACATTTATCTTCGAGGTTACCCTTTTTTGATTTCAGAACGTTAAGCAAAAAGTTCTTGTCTAACTAGACCGCATCAATCATGGATAGAACAAAAAGTCTTCACAAAAATATATTATAGAATAGAAGAAAACTAAGAATAATTTGAAAAATATACAGAAGGACTTTTATAAAATCTTCAATATGGTTAAGTGTTAATCTTAAATGGGAAAAAAATATGATATAACATAATATTCAAGCACTATGTTTTGTTTATAGGTCATTACCTCTATTAAAATTGTAACGAAAATATCGATTGTTTCAATATCATTTTGACTTAGTTGTTACATTAAATTGTAATATTATTTTAAATATTAGATAGTGTGAACATATTCATTATTTTTCTTATTATAAATATAAAATGGATATTCACATTTTGATAATTAACATTTTATATTACTTTAAAAAAACAATTAACATCTCAAAATATTAAAACGCTTTTGTAACTGTTTAAAAATTGACCGTTGATTATAAAATAAAAAACAATTATAAATGTGTCATTCGGTCGCAGTATAACGGTCTTGTAAATCGTTAAATATTAACGTAAACCAAATTCAACCATATCACTCTTATCAGTAACGCATATCGGAACTTTTATAAATATTATGAATATTTTAATCATACTTTTTATTGCTAGAATGAGTGTTTCGTAGAAATCACACCATATACATAAGTTGTAACCTTTGACGTAGATTTTTTTAGTAATTGTCTTCGATTGAAGTATTCACGGACAAGAGCCCCAGTTTGTATAGTTTAATGTATTAATTTTTCTATCAAATTATGTATTATTGATCAAAGGCATAGATGACAGTTATTTTTATAGTTCTGGTTGACCAATCCGATCTGATTTCCAATTATATCTGGTTCCACGTAGAGCATTAAAACTCCTAATAGAATTCCATAAATGTTCATTAATTTCAATCAATTTTAAATGAAAATAGATGACTCAACCTCTCTTTATCAGATAAGACAAGCGTAGTAAAATGTTGATAGAAACGGAATAGTAGTACCTTATCACTCTTAATACTCTCTTTTCAAGGATTGAATTGAGTGAGAAATATAATCATCACTGACACGTATGCCTTGAAATCTATTCAATTAAATCTTAATCTATAAATCGACTAAAAAACATATTGTATAAAACAAATTCGATCCCAAATACACTATAACTAAATAATACAAACACCCATTAGCAATGACACACAAACCGATAAAGTAAATAACAATAATTGGAATTTTCGTGACATCTTGTAATAATAAAAAAAGAAGTATTACAATAGTACACATCAAGTACCGCACACGCCAACTCGCAGAAGGCAATTTAATAAATGTATAAAAAAAGCAAACTAAGTTTGCCTTTATGTATAATAGAAGTTACTCAAAGTAAAAAAAGATAGAGAGATCGGAAACCTTAAATTGAAAATTGCTATCCAAATAGTTTAGATAAACAACCTTTTAAGGAAATAGTAAACCAAAGCCCTCGCGCTGTGTGGGTTCTCATTTCTGACAAGACGTCACCTAAAGTCAAATTTCAAACAAGTTTAAGAAAGGGTGAAAGGTCACTCACCACATTTCCCGTTAAGGAGTTATCTTACAGTCGGTTAAGAATCTATAATAGACTCAACTTACTTAGATGTGTGAGAATACTTGACTACTTACGTTCAAGTTTATCACCCAGAAATTTCCCATTGTTAATTTATGTTCTTATATCGCTTTTAGAATATCATTTGACTATATTTGATAACTGGGCTTAGTCAGAGCGATTATTTAACCACTAGTACTGTCTTAGCTTAAGCCTTCTATCCCTACTGCTCTATTTGAATAGGAGTGGTTGAGAGACTGAGTAACAAAAAGTACTCGTAAAAGAAATTATGTTGCATTACGAGACCATCTGCTCCACATTTAAAGTGGAAATGGGTATAAAAAAAATGTACTACTAGGCTTAACAACTAGTTTATGCTTTCTATACGTAGTCTTGTGTTGGTTCAATAAGGTACACAGCGAAAAAAAATAGCTAACCACTATCTTTTCTATCCATAATCTCTTTGAAAGAAAAAGGTAGAGCAACTGAGTAACAAAAAACACCATTAGGAAGTCATATGCTCCATGTTAGAATCAGACATGGATTGGAAAAAGGATTATTAGGGTGAGACTAAAAATGTCTTGTTAAAATTTTGCTTTTCGCTCTTGTTAAAGGAATTATATTATTGTACAATATAGTGAATACAAAGGTGTAAATTTCAAATACATATTGTAAAGTTATTTATTTTAAATTGTAAGCAAGTAGGTCAAAGGAGTATCAAGCTAATGCACAAAGTAGAATTGATAATTTATCAAACTCTTACAATGTTAGAGATAGTTCCATCTCTTCTGATCTAAAGTAGAACGCATAAAACTAGCACGGCAAAATGATGATCGTAGCCGTACGGAGACGTGTTGAAGATTTTTCATTTTGCAAGATAAAGTCTTCGACGACAGGTGTTTGGAATGTAAAATCAAGAACAGAAAATTTCCAGAAGAGAGCGATTCTGTGCAAACGTCAAGAGAGGCATTAAAAGTTACGTAAGTATTATATTCCATCCGTTGGTAACTACACACTTTTATTATTTTAATGGCACTGTATAAAAACGAATTGACAAGTCGTTAAAGTGAACGTTGGATGAAATTATTGAAAGAATATAATTTTATTTACTTTCTGGGAAGAGGGTTTTTGGGCCCTTTTAATTTAAGATAGAAGGTTTACGATACTGTCTTTAATGTACATTTTTTATGTTATTCCCTTAACCGTTGCTAATATTATCTATAATCCAGTATTTCTCAATATTTCACTACAAAAGAACTTTCAAAACTCCGGAAACGTTAGCGGCCCATCATGATAGTTTTCTAGGTTAGTCAATAAAAATAAAAGATTTCTCAATATAGACGTGGAAAAATGAAAAACCTATTCACATATATTAAATTTAAAAAAGTACACAAACGTACAGAATGGTTAAATATTATACATAAACATTCATCAACTACGTAAGCGAAGTAAAATTGTTAGCAAACTTATAAATAGTTACGCGTGCACTCACATGCCTTACCAGCCATTCTGCACTGATGTGCAAACTTTATTGCGAACGCAGTTTTTGTGAATAACTGTTGTGTGACATTTCAGGTAACCCCAAATATTTCAACATCTTGTTGTCATTCTTACCCTCTTTCTATTCAAAATATCTAACCTAACTCAACCTAAATAAGTGTAATGCCATCAGTGTAATGCCATTTCTACTTTGACCAGCGCTTGTCGGTTTACTAATATATTCTAAGCCGTGGTGTAATTTCTACTCTGTCAAGCGCTCGTCAGTGAATTTATAGAATTACTAGTTAATTTATAAATTAATTATTTAAAGTTAATGTGAATTTTAATGATGTAAGCTTAAACTTATATTGCTACTTAATGTTTACATATACAAGATTTCAAACTTAAATTGTGAAACATCGTTGGTAATTTTCTACATCCTAGTTAGGGCTGATTGTGATTGTCACTGATTGTGAATGTGTACATTGAGATTTCACACTGAATCTGTCATACATATAGCCAGTGTTGCGGAGTCAGGTAAAAATAAAATGACTCCGACTCCGAATTCATTTTTTCAATCATTTCTGTTTAACTTACATATTTGTATACCATCAGATAATTCTATTTACTAGAATAATTCTAATACATTTGATCAATCAATATGATTAATAGAATAATATTTGTTCAATATCTATGAATAAAATTCTCAGATTTTTCTGACTTCGACGCCACCACCGATTTTCACCGACACCCGATTCTGAATCCACAACCTATAATTCAAACTAACAAAAAGAGAAATCCTTGGATATATATTTAAATGAGCTGATTTTAACGACTCAAGAAGTGTGTGTGTACTGGCTTTCATTGTCAAAGAATGATCTTACAAAGCCTCATAGTATCAAAGATGAAACCTGATATGTTAGTACGATATTATAGTAAATACGCTGATTTGAATCTGTCGTTATCTGAGTTGGAGATTTTGCTTTAGTTGCTTGTATAATGAATGAAAAAATAAAAATAAATGTGGTAGCACTTTTATTATTTATAAATCTTAACTATACAAACAATTTTATCTTTAATATCGTAAAAGAGAGTAAAAGTACAAACATAAAAATGTTAATTCTTCTGAAATTATTGTAAAAAAGAAAATTGCCTTTAGTAACGATTATGGCACAGCAGAAAACGTGTTTTACACCACCCTAGAAAATTACGAAAAATTACCCCATTGTTTATTTTTAAAAGTATAATTCAATCCATTTCATCCAAACAATGGCTCGTTATGGAAGTTTGTGTCTTTTTTATGGAGGTAAATCAGATAACTTCTGTAAAAGAATTAATCTTCCAACCCATGTAGGCAAAATTTATGTCAAGCATTTTTAATGTGACCATATCACAACATATTGACAAAACCTTGAAGTATAAAAAAGAAAACTAGTACGATAAAACGAATTTCAAGGCAAGTCATAATAAATAATTAATTCTAGCTTTATTTTTCCAAATTTATCTAGATTCTATGAATTTTAGAAAGGGTACTATTCATTTTTTCCATGGTGACTTTGGATACGTTGTCGGATGTTACTGTTCCCTTCAATATTTGTGGGCGAAAGTTCTTGGTTAAGTTAGCTTATAAGATGACAATCAATAATGTATTGATAAGTCACATGCCAAACGGTTAATAGAGTAGGCCTTCTTCTTCGACAACCGGTGTTCGCTCACGGTCAATTGTATGCATGTAGCTTATAATAGTTAAGCTTCACATTGTAAGATTTTGGTCTTTTTATACTTTTTTTGTCATTTTATTTTCAAATTCCAATCGTAGAATAATCCTTAAAACATTTTCCATTTGGCGAGTTAGTTGAGTTTGGACCTTCTGGTTTATTCAATATTTAAGTATGATTTTGATTGTTCATGCCAGTAAATTTCGAATTTTTGATAAATAAAAAAAAATCCCGTTGGCGGCAATGGGTTAGTTCAGGGGTTCATTTCTAAAGGCCACAATTATTTATCTGATTTAACATAAAGTCTCAGTAAAGAAAACGTTGAAACCCCCCCTTTTTTTTCGACTGTCTAAAAAATGGGTTGATTACGCTCTTTTTCCAAGCGCTTGTGTATAATTTTTTGATCAAAGTGAACATTATGATCAAGTCAAAAGGCCGCATCAGAGTATTAAAATGGTCTCAGGTTCCCCACCATGGGGCTAGTTTATAATAATTCTTAAATAGGACAGTCAGTGTAGCCGTATTCATTATTTTATTTTTTCACTGTCAATTTTAAGTGAAAAGGCATTCTATAAAGAAATATGTGATTTTATCGATTTTTTTTAAATTTGAAATCTAAGGAATTGATTTTTGTATTTTTTTTATCTCCTCAATTTTGTCTCTTCTATGTGGCATTAAATGAGACATTTATTTTCATTTTTTAAACAGATAGCTAAGAAAACAATTTTAATCGTTATATTAATGGCTTGGCATCAAAACTCATTATATAAATTTTTGAGATAATTGTGTTGAAAAACTCTAAATGCATCACATAACATAATATATCGAAAAAATATACGGCTACAAAAAAACCAATCAGCGGTCAGTATTTTTCACGGTGTAAAAGTATATTAATTCACTTAATAATAAATTGCTACTTTTTCACTAAATTGTTATTTTATGAAAAAAATATAATTATGAAAAATTTTGCTCCTTTTTTGTATGTGAGTTATGATACTAAGCCTCTCATATGTTATCATAGGAAACGAATGTATATATTTTTCAATTATTTACTAGGAATACCATTCATTACAATATTATATGTTGTTGTACCTTTTAATGAATGTTCTACTGCATTTTGTTCATTGCCGACTGTTTTCTTATCGCGTGGTTACACTGTCGGTGAGTGATTGGATTTTTAAGGGATACTAATTTGAAAAATATTTCACTGTTCTTCATGGGATAGCCTGTAATATTTCAAAAATATAATTGGATAAACATGTAAACAATATTACAATCAAATAAAAATACACGCAAAAGCGTAATCTTTTTCGTTTACTTATTATTAAAATTTAGATTTAAAATCAGCGCTTGGTATATATTATATGTTTTAATACTAAGCTGATGACCTCTTTGTCAGCTCTAGATTTCATTATTTTATTTCAAATCTACTGGTCATTTTATAACTGCAAATATAGCACGATTAATTAATTAACTTTTTAACGTTGATTTCTTTACAAAACAACTATTTACAATACGGTGTATTCGCCCCCAGGATTGTGACGTTATGCTTTTTCTACATGTTGATGCTAATTGCTGTAAGTGAGTAGTTACAATGTATGGCTTAACCTTTTGACTGAGGCCAAGAAGTCGCCCGCTGTGGTCTAGTTGGTTAGAGCTTGCTCTACGGATCAGGCGGGTCTGGGTTCGATTCCCGGTAAGGTCAATGGAAAATTGGTTTTTTTTCAATTTTAATTTGAGATCTAAGACATGGGTGTTTGTGAAGTCAATTCTCCTTGAGTTAATCTCATGTGACTTTCAAAAATACTCATCGAGTATATCTCGTATGATCTTTCAACTTCAAAATATCTGACGCATTGGCGTAAGCTGTAATGTCAAATATTTTTTTAAATAAAAAAAAAAAAGAAAGCAACATTCACACGCGGCACCTTTTTTAATATATATAATTGTTGACCATAAATATAGATTCAAATAAAACAGCTGTGTGATTCATATTAATACTAGTTATTGAAAAAAATGCTAAAAAGACAACAGAAACGTATAAGGAACATTATTCTTGACGGAAAACTACCGCCGAAAATGAGAAATAGAAAGATTTTATTAATTCACCTGTGCTTAGCTTGAAAAGAAAAAACATAACAATTATCAATGTCTGCGACTTCATATAAAAAATGTTGGTATCTGATATTCCATTTCTAACAGCGACTATACATTATGTTTTTAATACGACTACAATCCCAAAAATCACATGATCTCATGTTTCTAATCCCGGATTTAGAGACAAGAAAAATAGGCGTAAATCCGGGATTACAATCCCTAATAGTGAAACATTGAGTATAACTTAAGTATTTCAGCACACAAAGAAAATAAATATACGATCGTTAATAATTTGGTGTGGTATCTGTACTGTACATATATTTTCTTTCGTATTTCAGGAGATTTTTTTGTTGTGTTGTGGGAAATCTGATAGACAGTGTTTCAGACATTATTTACCTGATGTCTTTCGCCGTATATCACGAAAAAGATCCCCCAGGAATACTTAAGAGAGGAGAATGAAGTATACAACTCAAAGCTTTAGCGGAGGTCGCTTAAGAAAGTCATTTATTTTCTGAAGATTAGTTTGTGGCTTTTATTTTGTAGTATTAATTACCCAAACAAAAAAATATAATAGTTGTGGTACAATTTATAGACATTGAAATTGCCTTTTTTTAAGAATCGTTGATACAACATAAAATTAAATTTTGATAAATTTCTTATTTTGCTGGCTGTGCTACTTTTAAAACTTTGTTTGCGTAATCGTAATTTTTTGAATCACCAGAAGAATTTATACTTAACTAGTCAATTTTCAACATTTAATTTAGCGAATGATCAATATGAATGTTATACTTGTTCTGTATCAATAATATGTTTGGTCAGTAAAAACATAAAATGATCAGTAATTATTATAAGTTTGGTCAATAGTTGTGGTTAAGTTAGATTAGATTAAGTTTTGTTGTCAACATAAAACGTCTTTTAAAGTTAAAATACAAATCAATAATATTAAAAAATGCCAAAACTGTTTATTTTTTTTATCCATGTCCGCTCTCAATGTAGAGTTTATGACCATATAATGGAGATGTCTTAACATAAGTTTTTCTACGAGAACTGTTTGTTACTCAGTTGCTCAAACTTTTTTTCCAAAATAAGTAGTAGGGATAGAAGGACAAGGCTAGGACTAGACTAGTGATTAACTAATCGCTCTCGCTACGCCCAGTTATTCAAGGATTGGAAGGGTGGGAGGGAATATTTAGACATCACAAACACTCATGCCGAACAGAAATAGATCGATGCTGTTTGTACTGGTACTCAAACTCGTGAAGTTCGGCACGGAAGCCAACAATAGCTCTGTTCTTTTGAGTACTTCTGACGGTTTGCTGATGGTTTGATTCTAATTAGAAAACAGCAATCCGTCAGCAAACGTTCAGAAGTACGCAGAAAAACAGAGCTAACACAAACCGCTGTGACATAGGACCCTACAAACTTTTTAAATACTGACCATTTAAATAAATACTGAATAACTATTTTTCAATACTTCCCACAAGTTGATTTGAATACAGATCATATAATTGCTAGTCTTTAAATAGTATACAGACATCAATGATTTTTTTGAACTTAAAAATTACGAACTGTTGGGTGGTATTTTTTCATTCTACTGAACGCGGTTAGAGAGCTAGACAGATACGAAATTAGTAACTTGTGCTTAGAAGAGGCATCCAACCTTTTCAAAATGTTTTATACAAATTTATTATTTATTATTAAAGCTTATATAGATATTGTTAGTTATACAAGAACTATTCATTTTTAATCCTGTACTATTTTCTCGGTGGATTATATCGATTGCTTTTTTTTTTTAATTAAAAGATTTTATTTATTTTGAGAATTCATTCAATGTGTGACATCTATCCACCAAAAGGAATAACTAATGTATCGTTTGTATCTAACATTGTATATGCCAAACTGAAAACACAATATCTCCGTTTTCAAATTCTTTACTTTGGCATTTTAATAACTGTATGATTTTTAAAAGTTATTAATTGAATCGAAGGGCATTTGCGTCTTTTTATAAAATGAGAAGATTAAAAAGTTATAACATCATTTATGAAATTAAGTACACTAAATTACCCTTGATTATGACGTAACGACATTGTGTTAGAATCGCTGTCATTAAACTGTGACAGTCAACTCTTAACTATTATTATATAAAGGCATCCGTCATGGTGATGAGATTTGTATTATTTGTAAATTTGATTTGAAATTTAGCTAAAACAATATATGATTTTGTCTCCTTTAGAAAATGAGACTATTAAGTGTTTTATAATATTGTGAATAGACTAAAAATAATATAAAATGAAAATCTTTTTGGGTGCAATGTTGTTACTCCGGCCATGATGATTTTCTTATTGGAAGCCAGTGGCGGTAAATTATCATTCGCTTCGACTTAAACATCAAATGATCGCGAGCATTTTAATACAAACATATGCGGATGATATTTCTTGGCAAATTCAAAAAATTTAATGAAGTGTCAAGCTTGCGGTGGTTCAACCTTATATATGACCGACAACGTTATCTCTATTAGAACTGTTTTTTGTCGTTCTATTTTATCATTTTTTTTACCCTACATTAAAAACTAAACGATCAACTAATGAATTTAATAATTTTAAATCATCATTTAAAGAACGGGGCATATTTAATTCCTTTATTTTTACTTGCATGAAAGCATTTTAAATTAAGTAGCAGAGAAAATAACGTTTTTAAACTTATATTTTACTTTTAGCACCAAACTCATATATCATTTTTATTAAAAGTTCACTATATATTATTGGTATATGCACCATATTAAATATACATATTTATATTAAATTTAAAAATAAAACACTTCATTAACGGATTAAATATATATATATATTACATTAGGGGAGTAACACCCACCACGAACATTGTCAACTGAATTATTTTTCATATATTAGTCCTGCACAGCACTCTATAGAACCAATAGCAGAATAATGATATGTATTCGCTTTCGATTTTGCTTTGTAACGCGTTAAATATAACAAATGGTGGTATGACAGTAAATTTGCATATGAAGCGTTATATATAATTTTAATAAAACGTTTATTAGCTACGGTTGTGTGCATGATTTTGCATTTGCAAAAATAATTTCAAATAAAGTATGAAAAATATATGCGTGAGTGTACAATAAAGTTGGCTTCTCGTTATTATTCTTTACGTTATTCATATTAATTATGTTTTTGAGATGCCTTATTAATCAATTTAAACTCATTTCAAAGAAAATCGTACCGCTATTTCAAGCTGGATTCCAGTGCTACAGGTGGAAATACTGAGAGACTTGTTTTAGAAGTTCAATTAATATGTAAATAACTCCAAAAATTCTTTCATTACGGTAAATGGTGAACCAATTGATTAAATAACGTATACGCTCCTTCACTGTATACATAATTCCTATAACAGGCCATTGAACATAGTTTATGAACCATAACCGAAAACTTTTGTTACATCGTTACAAAAATTAAACATTTTTTATGAATCTTTCTTTACATTCATTATCATAAAGTTTTCGCTAACGCTTTTGATGATTTTTATTAATTGTTTGTATTTATCTGGTCAGTATTTTAATCAATATTTAAGCATTATTTAATTATAGATATTCAATATTTGTGTTGAATTTTTGGTTTTATTGATCTTTATTTCTAAAACAAAATCTTAGACCACTGCCAAGCCGTAAATTGTCTGAAATCGCTTTTTATTTTTTAGATCTTATTTGAAAGGATATGTTAGACTTCTAGCTACTTATTATTTATTACACAGTCTACTATTTTTTGATTGGATGAAAATGTTTACATTCTCTTTGAATGATTTCATTTGTTTTTTTTTAATTGTAAACAAATACTTTTACGAAACTTATTTTATCATTAAATATAAATAAAAATTATCAATAGAAAATCAAGGACAAAGAGATGGCCTGTGTAAACAAGTCACAATACTTATTATTCTATATCAACAAGAAGTAGTTTTGTGTTGTCGAACACGTGTTTATATCCACGTTTCCCATTAGTTTCTACCCAAACACACACTTAAATCGTTAATTCTTTAGATGTTTGCCGTTGAGCGCTTGACCTAATGTCTGTCTGTAAAAATAAAAACAGCTTTCGAAAGCTTTCTTTTGGAAAAGCTTACCGCATTGCATGTATCGGACGATTTTCTTTTATAGTAGACGTATTGTTTTTACCAAGATACAATTAAAACTCCATATTACGAAAAAAGCCTTCAACTACAAAATTCTTTTCGGAGGTTAAGAACAAAGCTATGAATTTTATAAGAACGTTTAATTAAAAGATTTTTATTAAGCTCCTTTTGTAGGTACTTCTGCATTTTGTTTTGTTTATAGGAATTTGTATTCGTTCAGAATACAAATATCTTCATTTAAATGAGAAATAATTTTTTGTTCAACTAATTCCGTTGTAAAAAAATCAAGTTATACTTTTTTACTCTTTAATCAAAGCTTCGTAATGTTATTTACATCAGATTTAAAAAGTTCTTATTTAAATATTTTTTTAACGTTATTTTTCAATTCAACACGAATAAAACGTTAAAAGTTCAAGATTTGTTTGAAAAAATCATATTTTTATTTTTAAACATCCGAGATAAAATAATTGTACTGCAATTAATATTAAGAAAAAGATTTGATATACGTATAAATATATACATATTCGTCTTAGAAGAAAATGTTTTATTTTTTTACAAGGTCATCTTTTTCAAATTTAAAAGCTAAATTTAGATACTTATTCGGCATTTTCAGCTTCCATTCTTTTGATAGAATGTGTATCGAGTTGTATACATTGTGATTATCGAAAAAAGCTGGTTTGAAAAATTGAGGGTTACGTCCTTTTTCCTTTCCACAGTCGATATTAATTTAATAAATTGAAGTTAAAAAGTACGTTTAATTACAATTAATCACGACTTTTAAACGAAGAAGTTTTAATTTCGACTGAATGTACTTCGTAGAATTTCAATATTATAATTTAAGTCGTTCAAGTTCATCTGTGCACTTAAACCCCTGAAAATGCCAAAATACGCAACCCGGTTCGTTAGAGAAAAACATGTGGGATTGTTCAAAATTTAAACGAATCAAATTCACATAATTAACACAAAAATGAATTTGGTCTTGCTTGTCTATTTGGACTATGAAATAATCGCTAAGAATTTTAGATAAATACAGTATTATATATCATGCTATTGTAAATGCTAAATCTTTTTCATTTATTAAAACTGGTGTTAAATTAAAACTTGTAACGTAAAATACATATTGTACTTACATGAGTTAGTACTTATTGAGAAACCAAATAGAATTTTCTATTCAAACCCAAATTAATAATTCATACGGGTCATTATCGATCTCAACCACGAGATTGACTTTTACGATCTAGTGTTGTAAGCTTATATATTTCTCCATATAATAGTTAAGACAGTCACCATTCATGCAGACGGTACACAAGGCAGTAATTTAAGGAATAATATACCTTCAGCTTTCACGTAACGAGTAAACGGCTATCATGGACGCACATCTAAAGAAAATATGGTCACGATAAAGCCACTGGACAAAAGGAAATACTTCATACGATATTAAAAATGTAATAGAATTTTCAGTGCACTCTCTAATAATCGCTTTCAATATTCTATTATCTATACGACCACAAAACTAAAGCTCAAGCTAGCGGTAGCGCGTCAAAATATTATGATAAATAATAAAAAAAGCTTAAAATATTATAGTACATAATATAACATTGCGCGCTTTATCGTTTCCATTATTATTTTAAGTAAACCAATAACCATTTACAGACTAATTTGGGATGTTATTTAGAATACACAGAAAGGTTTATACAATTACAATCAACTAAATTGAATTTATATGGGGAAAAAATACACGAATTGATTTAATTATGATATAAAACTATTTTCAGCTATTAAATTGTCCTCAATTAAATATAAAATAAATATGTGATTCTTATTTGTAGATAGCTACTAAATCGTACAAAAATCTACTCTTTGTTATTTTTAGCATTCTTTAAGCTTATCATATTTAACTACTTTATAAATAATTGGAATATTAATCATATTTATAGTATTATAAGTATGGTATCCAATACTGGACATTTTTTGTATCTCCGGCTTGTTAAGATTAACAATTTTTAAAATTCAGGATCCCAAGAATATCAAAACATATTAAAAATCTAATATTTTAAAAGTTTTATACTTCATTTTTTAAAAAAAAATTTAATGACAGTTAAATTTAAAAAAAACAACTGACAATTTAATGACAAAAACTTTCACTGACTTGATACTGGAATTCGTGTGAGAAAGGTTTTCTTCTGATCCCGTTTTATTTGTCTATAGTCTATACAATTTACTATTTCTTTTGGTAACATTTTTACAGGTTTATATTTACATTTAGGCATTTTCATTTAAATTGTATTTATATACGTCTAAAAATAAACTAAGATATTCTTAAAAACACTATAGTTTAAAACAGAGATATTAAAATAAAGAATTGTACTCTTAGTAATTTCGTTGATAATTCGATTAAGTCACCTACAAGCATTTGGAGTGAGTATGTTTATGATAAACAAGGAATTTTCTCTTTGTGTGTTAGAAACAAAAGTGGCCCTTAGGCGTTTCCCTTAAATATAAACAGTCTTTCTCTTGAGCGTGGAAGCATTACGAATCCCACGTGAAGTTTGCCACCATACAAATATTATATTAGATATTTGAAAGTTCACTTGCTCTAGTAGTGGGTACAACAAAAGACAGAGCCTTCCCTATTATTTGTTCAAACTTCGTGAATAAACATACAAGTGAACTTGAGGTACGGGTTTATTGAGTATTAAGATAGACCAAAAGTCTAGGAAGTATGAAATATGGTTCGTATTGTAATGTCTTTAAACATTATTATATACATACACAATTACAAATTACCCAATTCACGATATGAAGATACACAAAGAGATCTGAGGATAGAATAATGGTTCGATTAATCAACCATATAAATATATTCACCTACCTGCAAAATAAAAGGAAATCTTGATAATGATAAATCTAAATAACCTTTACAAATAAATTGATATATAATTTAAGTCATGGAAAGAAGGTGTGTTGTGGAACATTGATATTAAATTTGAAAATTTAAAAATGAACACCTTTATAAGTTTTGTCACTAACGACACTGGACTTTAGAAATTTAGGTACACGAATAAAATTGAGCTGACTCAACTCTCAAATAAATACATAATATATTTTAGTTGAAGAGCTTTGGTTATATAGATTGTGAAACAAGATTTCAATCCAGTAAAAAAAATATTTTGCTTTACTGATAGTATTACTTAACTATATATCTTTCTTTAAAACTACATCGTTGTTGTATTTCTTCTCAAGCTGCTCGAATTACTCGGTAAAATTACATAATGCTTCCGAACCTATCTATCTATCGATATTTTTCGCAAAAATTGTTTTCCCGTGCCTTGAATTTTATCAATTGTATTAAAGGCGGTTCAAAAACGATAAATCGTATTTTCACAGTAATTTAATAAATTGCCTTTTAAATATGTATACGTCTTTACACGCAGCAAGTTTTATTTTTCAGTTTGATTCTATAAATTATGTGATTAGGTGATTATACTTCCAAATAAGGCGACTCGTATAAACTATAATTATTGCCAAAAAAAAAAAATAGATTCATCTATGAAAGTGGCACAAACTTCTGCGCCAATATTCCAGTTGTTGTAAGCCCAGAAAGCATAATATTATATAATATGGTAACTTTTATTCATTTTATTAGTGCACCTGGAATTTTTCTAAAAGATTTGTGTGTTAGATATTATATTATTTCTGCAGTGTGAAGTTTATTACAATGTCTCAAAAGCGTGAAATTATTCGTTTTGACCGAATCAAATAATTTCAATTTTTTTTATAAATCTAAATAAATTATAAAATAACAGGTATTGTAATGTAGCTCCCAATATTTTTTGTAACGGTAACAAAATAATGTAATAAAAATAAAGTTGCAAAACAATTTCTTAGTTTATGAATAAAATATTATTTGTATATAAATGTAAAAATGTGAAACTTTTTTCGAGAAAAGCGCCTTAGCAATAAACATGAAAATGAAACCATTTTTTCGCGACTCATTAATTTTATTATCAAACAAACTTTTTATGAAAAGTAAAATAATTACAAATAAAAATAAAACTTACTTCAGAAGTAATAACGTTCAACATATTTGCGATAAAATACTTTCCAACGAGAAACAGTTTAAATAGTTATATTTTTCACCAAAAGATTCTTTATGTTTGATTTGGCCAAACTTGTTTACTTGCGTGAATATTACTCAACCCTGTAGAGCTTGTTCAAAAGATGGATTAATCTTTGATGTTAAGTTTAATTATTTCAACGTGTTTCTCGAACAACCTTTCAAAGTAACTGTAACTAAAAATAAATACATTTAAATGAATGGTGGCGAGAAGTATTCACTGAATATTAAACATGTAATTTTTTTTCGAAATAATTAAACAATGCCGATTATTTTTATTGTCTGATACTAATATGCTTTTTTCTATTTAAATTTAAGCTTTTTTCAGTATTCTTTTGGTATTTAGTGACAATGCTTTTTGGTAGAACAATAACAAGTTTTTCTTTCTTCTCAAAAAAATCCACTTTCAGTAAATTATATTGTAAAAATTCAAAGATGGACATAATGGAAGTATGGCTTTTGAAAACATTTGTTTTTACATACTGTAA
Organism: Himalopsyche tibetana; assembly: GCA_030503985.1. Lineage (NCBI taxonomy): Eukaryota > Metazoa > Arthropoda > Insecta > Trichoptera > Rhyacophilidae > Himalopsyche > Himalopsyche tibetana. Next base: position 7,822,026 of record JAPJYX010000014.1, read on the forward strand.
AAATAAAAGTCTTCAAGTGACTAAAAGTGAGAATATTAGTGTAATTATCAAAGCAAAATAGTGCTAAATTTTTTTTGAGGCTATATGCACTCAGCAACAGTTCACATGTATTTGAGAACGTTGAGAAACCTTTTATATGTTTTCCTCTTTAAAGTTTCGTGCAAAATATGCAATGACTTATGAGACAAACTGGTATTATTTTAATACTTTCGATGGTTTCGGCGGTAACTTTGTGGAAATTCATTTTAATAGAAAATTTAAATTAACTTTAGAAATGAGTACAAACTTTAATATTAGAATTAAAGAACATATAAGATGTCTAAAAAGTAACAATTTTTCTGAGTTTGCCAATCATTTAATAGAAAATAATCATAATTTTAATCAGATTTGTAATTTAGAAATACTCCACCGAGTAAATAAAAAGGGTTTAAAGATGAATAGTTTAGAATTTTTAGAAATTAATAAAACTCTTAACAAAAAAGAAATATTATTAAATAATATTCTTAATAGCACAGGCGGTTCCCCGTTACTCAAATTGTTTCAAATTAATAGAGTAATCACAAACCTAGCTGATTGACTGCAGCTCATTAGTTTAATAGTTTGTAATGTTTAACGTCATTAGTAGTATGATTAAATTTGTTTGCACTGTCTCGATTTTATAATCCCCTCTTTGCTTCCCTTCAAAAGGAAAAATCCCATTCTGATTGTTTACAACTCATTAGTATAATTAGTATCATTATCTGTTTGCTTTATTTCGATTCTACACCCCCCTCCTTGCTCCTCTTAAAAGGAAAAAAACCCAAACCTCCATTTTGTAATTTTATAATTTTAAAATGTTAGAATCAATCTTGCTTCATTACTTAAGCAAACTTTGCGATAGTAAGTCTGAAGATGCCTCTGAAAGAGGCGAAACACGTGTCACAGTTAGTAACACAATACGTGGAATAATCAAAGTTAATTTAAATTTTCTATTGGTATTATTTTATATTCAGTATGCATAATTGCTTTAAGAATTCTTATTGAAAATATGACATCGTTTTAATGAAATACGACAAAAATGTATCAAATATTTTTTGACGTGACACATTTGAAATGTTGTGACACACAATAAATTCTGTTTTCTTTAAAGTTTAAATGAATATAACCGTTCTCATAATATTATTTTATTGATTAAAATAAAGCTTTTTTATATATATAAAGTGTCCAGCATGACAGATGTTGTCTATTTTCATTAACGATAAATGATTTCAAATATAAATTGAAATTGTATTTAATTGTCAGCAAAAAATAAATTCAACTAATAAAATGTCTACGAGTAAAACAAAATATTACAAGCACTTTATTTGTTTCATTTACATCAAGTGAATGTTGAAAAATAAAACACTACGAACTTGCTGTGCACTCGATAGAAACGTAATTAATATCAGTCAAAGAAATGTTGAAAAATAAACTGTTGACCCTTAAAATTACAGGTGTTCTCTATTTTCTAGAATTGGATCAAATAAATTGGATCGTTTTGCAGTGACTCAGTCTAACGATCGTTAAATTCTCAAACTTGACATATCTGAAGCAAATGATTATTTGCGATATCATTCGTATAATATTATTTGCAATATCAGTTCAGTGATGGTTGAATTTGAAGATTTTCCATCGGCAAAAGCTCCTTTTGTGTCTGAGAGCGTCTAGACTTGACATATGCAATAAAATTGCACGTATTTCAAATATGCTTAAAGAAATTGGATTGAGTATTTGATCATGTTACTGCTTAAATATTATTTGTATCTTTTTTTTCTGCATAGCAATTAATTTTTATTTTTATTAATATTTGAATTAATTTACACTAGCTAATCGCTCCTCGTTCAATTCACGGAAAAGTTTATTACAGATATATAAATATTTTAAAAATATAAACTTGATATCTTAGACGTAGGTCTTTGTAAAATATTTTCTAATTCGTTCAAACTCGAGTGACATATCTTTCTTAGGTGAATTCAAAACATTAAGCACATTGGCAAACAATTATACACTGTACTGCCGAATAAGCAATTCCTTAATTAAGTCAATTACGCACATTAATTAGGTTTTTAAGCAATAATAATTCAAACAATAATCGATTTTTACCACTCTTAGAGTGTATATGACAAAATAACTTAACGTCTTTTTCTTTCAACAAATAATGATCCAAACACCGTACTTAAATAAACTGTACTTATGCATTGATAAAAAAATGTTGGTTATTCGAAAAGACATAATTTATCAGTATAAGATAATCAAGCGTAATTGTTATTTAAGTCACTCTGACCAAAATTATTTCGGACGGGAGACCTAACGCTTAAATAATTTAAATAATCGGATTATTTTAAAGCGCAATGTTTCATTCGTTGGCTTTGTTCAAATTCTAGAATAACCCTGTTATGATAGTCAATCTTTAGAGGATTATTTTAATAGAAAACATACAGTAAAATAAAGTTGTTTTCGAGGATTTGTTAAATTATTTTTTTAAATTAAAATACGTAGATACTTGTAATATTTTTTTAACATCGAGGTTCATACATACATAAATTAGAAATCAAAATAAAAATTATTTTTTTTACTCCGTATAATAAATATATAAAACATATAACTAATATGCGGTAACTCTAGAATTCTCTATCAAAAATCATTATCTACTTCGTTGCACGTTTGATTTGATTGAGACTGTATGACGATATTGTTTTTATAGAATGCCGGAAACTAACCATTTAAAGAAGTAGACGAAGTAGAATCTTTCGCGAGGCATAAATATTGTTTTGTAAGTATAACTCTTACAAGTTATGAAACTAATGTATTACGACATTTAAAACAACGAATTCGTCAGAGAAAAAGGCTTTTGTTTATATTTATGTCCACATGGAGAATTATGTTAACATTGAAAACAAAAATCTTCATAGTGTAACTACTAGTCAGTATTATACTTCATGTTACCGAGTCTTTGACTGATCTCAAACGTAACTTTTCCGGAATTTATTAGAAAATGTAAGTGTAAAGAATTTTCGTTTTTTTTTTTCATAGATATTAAGATTTTGCTTTTTACTTAATAGCTCACTCCCATTGAAATTCTGCAATGCGTCCAACAGTATATGAATGTTCAAAAGACAATAATAGAAAAATCCTCCATTATTAAGGGTATTTAAAATGGCTAACTAAAATATAATACAGTCGCTGTTATTGAATGACCCTCGACATAATCACACGAGGGTAACTAAATAAACGGACTGTTAGCATATTAAAAAGGTCTGCTAGGGTATATACCCGATTGTTAATTATAGCTGTATAGAACACTTGTAAGCCAAACAATGAGAGATTATATAATCGTATCCCTCAACGTTCGAGAGTTATTTTAACATTATGTAGAAAAACACTGAGAGATATAATAAAGATTAACTAGAAGCTTTTGATGAATTAATATAACCATGATTGTATGAAAAAATCTGCAGTATATTTGAATTAGTATTTTTTTGAATCGTTTTGCATATATACTCCTTTGAAAAATATTAAGCAGGTTAGATTGTTACAAAGATGTAATACTTCAGAGGTTAACATGTAAATGACAGACGGGATTTAAGGATGAGATAATTTCAAGAATTATATTGACGATTGCCTGACATTGAATATGAATTATTTCGAGATTTTAAAATAACCAATTTATTTGTTACAAAGGAAAAGTGTTCACACCGTTCATGTTTGGAATTCAGCAAGGGGGTATATTTTTTATGTTTTGAAAAGTATCTTTGACACGAAAAATAAAATAGGAATGTATCGAATAACCATTCACCAACGTTATAAATCGAGTATGGTGAAAAGATAAAATAGAAGAAAAAAATATCTTTCAGGCTGGACGACAATATTATATAATTGAAACACATTTTTTTAAATATTCCCCGCTGATTGAAAAATAAAATACAGCTTCGTTAAATTATTTAAGTGTCTATTATTTAAATATGCTATAAAGGATTTTGTCAGAAGGTTCAGTTTATCAGTAAAACAAGCTGACTTTCTATAACATACTTCAATAATATCAAAATACAGCAATAAAATTTACATCTTTTTAAAATCTGTGTAAATTAGCAGGAAGATATTTTTCATGAGGTTCAAACAGGTCTGGGCAGAAATTCCAGCAAGGTCAATACTCAATATCAATCAGATTAAGATTATTGACAAAGGATGGTTGTGTGATTAAAACAATTTCCACCGAGTAGATCTCATGTGTTATCGATATATATAAATTGCTTTGCCTACAATAAACTATGGTTCCAAATTAACAATTTAATCAAATTAAGTTTATTGAAAAAAAATCCGTATTTAAAATTGAAAATATATTTTTAATTTATGATACAGATAATTGAATCCAATCCACGTGAAAGTAATTAACTTAGAAGCTAAGCGATCACAATAAAATTCTGATATATTTGGAAATCGCTTACGCTTTGTTAATGTTTTTTTCTTATATAACTGAATCATATATGGAGTTTTGTCAGTTGTGTTATCTTTCACAAATTATAAATACCAGCTTCTTTGGTGTTGGGTAGACTTGATGTAATATCTCTTCGTGTTAATTTAGAGTGACTTGAAAAATCATATTGAAACAAATATATTTTTTTACGAAGTATTGTTTAATTGAAGTTTACATTTAAATACTTTGGAACGGCGTTCAATTGAAAAAAACTTCTTTTGAATAGTGTTTTTTCAAATGCAGCAAAATTCATTTGTTAATAAACCTTGAATAAGAAACTAGCTATTAATTAAATGTGATCTTATACTTGATTGGAATGCAAATAAATATGATTGCGTTTAATAATATTTTATGTTTAATACAATCATTTATAAGAATAACCAAAACCAACAAACTAAATCGGTTTAAAATTAAACGGATTATCAAAGCAAGATAAATTCATCTCATATTATTTTTTTTTTTGATTTTGTCTGAACATCAAAGCGCTCAAAATTAATATTATACCCGTAATCTTAGATAATTTTCATTGTCTAAAAACTTCAAGAGAATTTGACTGAGATTTTAAAATCTAAAATATTTTCAGTTTTTATGTTTGCAGTTTTTTTATATGACCTTTGAAAAATAATTATTTATCAAACCCCAGCTACGAGCAAGCAAAAATTACATATTTTTACCACTTCTATGTCTATATGCGCCATTATTTTGATCTTCTGTATTCGAAATAAGTCAATAAATACGTATGGATTAGTGTATCCAATCCCGGGATCCTGTCCACTTTCGGGATTGAGAAAATGAAACACGGAAGAGCTAAACAAAAGGCTCTTGCGCTGGCAGTTTTAAGAAATCCGCAAATTTCTGGGTTTTTGGAATTGCTTGAAAAACCCAAGGGTTTCAAAATCGCCGAACAAAGTTTTTCTCAATTCCGAATCCCAATTTATACACAATTTTATGTTGAGTGTTCAATCCCGGAATTGAAAAATGGTCAACACAATTGGGATCACAAAAAAGGTCCGGGATTGGATACCCTAGTAAAGATGTCTTTAATTAATCGCTCAGCTCCTATTTTTTTTTATATAAAATATAAAGATTTATAGATGGAGGTGAGGATTTTTTTAAAAGTATAACTAAAATATTTAAAGGGCTGAAAATATTATAGACGCTAATAATAATGTATAATTTTACGAATAATTAAAACATAAATTGAATATTTGAATAATTTTCACATAAATTGTAGAAATTGTAGACACACTAAGGCCTAAGCCATTATATCTAATCATCATTACACATTATTTGCATGAGACAAAACATTTTTGTGTTCAAATAAAAACGTTGTTTTTATTGTGTTATCTCTTTGAATAAATCTTATTTGAAACGGGAAATTCCCTACAGCTATGAAGTATTGTAAACCGGGTTCCATATTCAACAAAGCCGCCTTGGATAATCGTTGCTTTACGGGTATGACTACCATAGACTTTCAATACTGCTTTATGAATAAAAGATGAACATATGTATTCTAATTTACAAAATGCATTGTTAGAACAAGCTTCCAAAGTTAATTGAGTTATAAAGGTATAAACTTAATTGGTTAAGAGTTTATAATACATTAATCAAAATAAAATAAAATTCATATTAGTTTTTTGAATTCTGATTTTGTTTATTTTTTTTAATATAGTCTCATTGAGAACCAATCACGTCAGAAAGTTTCAGAGTATGTTTTAATTGTTATTAGTAATGATTTTAAAAATAAGAATATTTCCAATATATTTTGAATCGAATGGATTCGTGATTATACACGATTATTTGATTGTATATATTGTAACAAACATATATTTATTTAATTATATATATGTTAAAGCTTTATTATAACAAAGCTACTATTCATACTTTTAACGCATTTTATTTCGTTTATAGTGTATATGGTGATTTTTTTCTGAATAACCGTAAGCTAAATGAATTGGTTACCGACAACTTTGATTGCCTGATATAATTAAAGAAGATTTATATATTACCGACAAATATTTTTACTCTTACTAGTGTTAATTGAAACGAAACCAAAATATGGTCATCAATTTTAATTATAAATGACTTAAGTAAATTAAATAATAGATTATTGAGTTGTTGATTATTCACTATTTCTTCTAAAACAACAATTACATAATATATAGGTTAAATAAATTACATTTTGTTTTGTCAAAATAAATATCGTTATTCATTTTTATCTGTTTATTTATTTAAAATTTAATCTCTTTCTTTGTCAAATTATTTATGTCGTATTTGTCTAAATACATTTGGTATGTTAATCTATGTGAGTACTTATTATCACGCGTCGATTTCACTCCTACCAAAGACTGAATTCTATATTCAGTATAATTTCGCGTGGGGAGTATAATAATGTACTTTTGAAAAATCCGAGAATTGATTTGAATAAGAAATGAGCTAACAGAAACGACAAAAAAAACTTTCGTATTGAAAATATTAAAGCCAAATTATGATTGTCAAGGCAGAACAATTTTTAAGCTTCGTTGATTAAGCGAATCGAAAAAAAATGGAAGTGTGGTTTCCCATCACTGAAAAAAAACATCATAATTAGTAGCAAATGTTGATTAAGATATAGTTGATCAAAAATAAAGTTAATTAAATTAAATTTTCAGTTACGCACAAAGGTGAAACATTTCACGCAATTAATTATTTTGAAATCTGATCTGATAATTAAATTCTCTCTCTAAGAAAATTACGTAATCTAAATTGTTTACTAAAATCAGTGTGGTCGGATAAGTTAATATCAATATTGGATAGTTTTCTAAATTTCTAAATTTTGAGGAAAACTAGCGAAATATATTAACTATTTCATAAACCAAGTTTTATAAAAATACTTTAAATACCAATAATCAAATTGATTTAATTATTTTAATCTCTTCTTAAAATCAATGCCTTTTGGAAATAATTATTAAGTTGGTTTAAGTATAACTTTAAGCAAACCTTTTATTGATAAAATAAAATAATATAATATATTATCAAATATGAATCGCAATAAAAATCTAATATCGAAAGAACAAATATTTTCTGAATTAAGTCCGAATTAACTTTCACACTAGTTCAAGTGAATTCAGAAAGAACGAAAAAGAAATAGTATATCAAATTTTCCGGCCATACATCTCATGAAGTAACCATTCAATGCAACAGTTTAACGGAACGGTGATGCACCAGGATTAATAATTAAGTTGTTATTTAGACATTTTTACTAAAGTGATTACTGACATATTAATAGTTTTTCTTTCTTAAATTCAGTCCTGAAATTGCAGGACATACTTACGTATAATTGAATATGTATTTTCATTAGCCCAAACCCTAAATTTTATGGGATTTGAGATGTATGAAATATTATCATTCCTAAAAGTTGTAAGTATTACCAAAACTTTTTTTACATCGTTTTTCGGCCCAGTTTGGTGTTCAAAAACACTTATATATACGCAGATAATATTTAAACCAAGTTTTCTACCTAGTTCATAAAAAAAGATTTAATTTTAACTATACTCTAGGCCATATTAATTACTGGTAATAAAAACTTTATCGCAAATCTTCTATCAATATTACTTTTGAATCTATTAGGGAGCTTTCTGTCGTAATTAAGTTTGTTTGAATCTTTCGAAATGAATTTCCAACAAGATTTGTATCATTTAATTAAATTACATATTTACGCTCGCGCCAAGACTTAGTTTCAAGTTCTTTTATTGATACTTTTCTAATGAAAAAAAAATTATCGGCTGAACGAGCAAAATAATTTTGAAAGAAAAACGTTTTTCGTAATGATTAATAACAAATTTTACGAAAACTTACAGTTGAATTACTTAATTCAAGTTTTTTAAATTTGTTACAAATTGCAGAAAGCTTTTGTCACACCAACGTCAAGCTATCGCCAAAATTTGTGTTTTTTCTTATTCTTACGTTCACAGCCAGCTCGAGGACTTAAAATCAAACAACACTATCAGGAGATCTACTACTAGGAGAGCCAACAAAACGCTTTTTATTATTTTGTAACTTTACAAAGCAGACGTTAATTTTAAACCAAATGTTCAAATTTTATAATTTATGCGTACTGTGTGTTTATATTGCTTATGGTGATGCAGTTATTTTTAGATATTATCTTATAAAACAATAAAAAAAATACAACTTTTAATAGTTAACCTTAAACTTCACTGGTGATTTAAGAAGAAACTAGAAAAGATTAACATAATATTGTTTAAGTATCAAGTAGCCGGGAATGCAAAATAAAAGTATCTACCAAAAAGCAAAAAAAAACTTTTTTGTGGATAGCGTTGTTTGACTTTAAGCCTTCGAGTCGTAATTTCACCTTCTAAATATGAATTTTGAACACATTACACGATTGCATTTCATATAAAATAATATAAAGTAATAATATTGATCGGCGAAGATTTATTTAGTGACCAAACGAACTACTGTTAGGTATAACCGTTGTCTTCTTTGAAGTCAAATTAATATTTAATAATTTATTATGATATCCAGATTTATTTTGTTTTTTGTCATACGGTTTTTTAAAAAAAAATGCACCACTGAAAAGATCATCAATCCTGAAACCTATCATTATCGATAACACTCTTAACAGATTAAAAATATTTCAATTCATCACGAATAATTTTATTGAAATATATGAGGATTTCTATACATATTCAAAATTAGATTTCGGTCAATTTTGAATACCGAAATAAAGGTATTTTTTTAATGTTAAAACCGGTATTGCGGTATTAAAAAACACGACAAATACCGTGATGAAATTTCGGATACACCTGTATTGAAATCTCTAATTGGTATATTAATTTTTTGGACAAAACTACTTTTACTCAATGAAAACTGTCAAAGATTATAGATTGTCGTCAAACTCAGCTGGGCTATATTTGGCAGCAGTTTGTTAGATGTGTTAAAGTTAAAAGTACAGTATGAAAGTAGGTATGGTGGTTGTAATAAATAAGTTTACTTCAGATAAGGCAAACGATTACATATATTAATTTATTATGGATAGTAGATAAATCAACTAAGACGTTTTTAGTTGCCATCATAATATGAGTATGCTTTTACATAAATTATCAGTAATGACTTATTATCATAAAATTCAATTCCTTTGTAATAATTATTTATTTCCATCGATAAATTTTGCTATTCTAGAAGCTTAATACTTTCACTTCTTCTTAATATTTAAAATAAATGAGAACCTAATAATCGATCACGTTGGTAATATTATTATATTTTTCAAGTTTATATACGAGTATATTCACAAAGAAAGTAAATGATGTATATTTGTTTCTTTGTGGAGTTAAGTAGTATCTTCATTTTTAAAATTCTAATTTAAATATAAAATTTAAAGTCGAAAAACAAACTAGGAAAGTAAATAATGGGCTGTAAACTTTCATTGCGCAAAGTACACAGTTCAACTTCAATACAATGAAGTTGTGCTTAAAACTTCAGTAAATTTAATGCTAACTATTTAGAATCGTTTAAGGTTGAAAAAGTCTTGTCGGTTTCTGTACCATTTGAGGTTATTATTTATTTATGCTACTCACAAATTTTATTTCAAGCAGAATGTATTATGTTTAATTTTTAATTAATTAATAGAGGATTTTTTGCTTGAGCAAACACTAGTAAATTAATACTGTTTCTTTCTTTTCTAAAGCTGCACAATTTTACAAGTTTTACTTTAAAAAATACTTTCTGAAAAACGAGAACTTTCATGGGGAAAATATCGAGAGCAATTAGTTTACTATCAGTTTGCTCTTAGCTCTATATTTCTATCTTTACTCTATTTAACAAATATAGTGTTTCTCACAAAAAACTTACAGTTTATCAAAATAATTATACATCATTGAAATGCTCGTCAAATGTAGAACCTGTTGATTTTGATACAACTCTTGGCAAATTCAATGTATTCCAATTAATGTAGAAAATTTAAATAAAATATGTGATGGTTTTAGTACATTCAAAAGTCGATGTTAGCTAAATAATACCGAAACAACAGTATTTCGCATTTTCAAAAATGATATACCGGTATTGCAATCCTTACTCCCGGCAGTCATTTTTGTTTAACTCAGTTCCATCGACACGTATTCGAAGCTCAGAATGGACACATTCATCCGATTTGGTTTTCAAGTCACATTGATTTACCGATTAATGTATGTTTATGATTATTAAGTATTTGATGTGAATTGTATTCCCTTAACTGATTTAAAGAGAATGTATTTAAGACTAATTTCTAAAATTTAAAATACAATTCGCTACACACTAGTGACCGGTATTATTTGTACATCGTCAAAAAGTTAATACGTTACCTGACCCAAATAGATACTAATGGGTCAATAATGGACGCTTGGTCGTTGTTAAAATATGATATACCCGGAAAAATGATTTGTTACTGTCGTGAAAGTGTATAACATATTCTATACTCACTTACTTTGAAAGCTTTCTGGCTTTTCGTTTATCGATTTATGTAAATAGTTACCGAATCATTATTTGTGGTTAAAAGTATAAGGTAAAATTAAGACATTTCATATTGTATTACAAATGGCTAACGATTTTAGCTTTATTGTTAGAAAAATCAAAAGTATGGTGAAATTCATTTAAATGCTACTTTAAATGAAAAAAATATAAAGCGCAGGATGACAATAATGTTCATTTTTAAAAACGTTTAAAATCTATTTTAAATTAAAATTTTATAAACATAAGATTTAAATTAATATTAAGACAGCAAGCTAAAAAAATAGAACGTAATATTTTTTTAGCAATTCATCTTTGAAGAATTTATTAAAAATTCGAATGTCTAGGTTATTTTCCGATATTTAATTTTCCAGTAAGAGTAGATAATAAAAAAAGTTGGACTTAAGCTTAAATTGATGTCTAGACACGTTCACATAAGTACATGATTATAGATTCCAAGAAAAAGAAAATTAAAAAGCTTAGGTCAAAAGAAGTATTCAGCACTAGGCTATTGGTTTATAATTGAAATTTCTTGAGTACATACATTTGAATCTTTACTATAATATATATAAAAAATCGTTTTGTTTTCATACAGAGTAAAGTCTTTTTATAATTATTTTTGATAAAAAGGTAGATGTGTATTGAACAATGGAAAGTTTCAAAATGAGAAATCAAAGAAATCATTTTTTGTTGAATTGAAGAAATTGCTAGATAGACTACGTTAAGCAAAAATGTCACAAATAAATTTGGATCGGTTTGTCAAGCATTGTGCTTTTACTAAACTTTTATTTGTGATTTCGGTAAGGAAAGATTTTTACGATTGTGTCTCAGATATTTACAAACAAGCCTCCGCAATCTGTTAAAAAAAATATCTTTTTTAATATTTTATTTTAGTCGTACAGTCGAGTGGTCAATGTTTTAAGGCTTGATCAGTTGTAGACCATGGATTAGAATCCTGCAGTGGATATAAGGTTTTAAAACTTTAGGGATTTTATCCAAAGGTCTGATCTCAAATTTTTTTAGCTCTTTCGACACTTTCGAATCCAAAAACGCAGGAATTTACCGATTTGCCCAAAATACCAAAACACGCGCTGAACCGAAAAAAAAACCGATATTTTTTTTGGTTCGGTTTCGGTTTTCGTTTCGACAAAAATAACGGTTTTCGGTTCGATTCCGGTCGAAGCCCTGAAAAATACACTTTAGGGTAAGTTTATACACAGAAGGGTAAAGGTAACACTGAAGTTTAAGCTTAGCTTAATGTTTTACAATGATGTTAGAATATAAAAGATACGCAAACTTATTTATGAATTGAAATTATTCAATTTAGTGTATCAAAATAAATAATATGTGGAAATAATGAATTGAAAACGTCTGCCGTTCCGGAAAATTTCTTATAACCGATTCAGAAAATTCTATCGACGAAAATGCGAAAATTTTGCAGAGAAATTGCCGCCCGCAGGCAGTCATCCGGGAAAATTTAAATTGCAGCTCCGCGACACGCAACTCCACCCCTGGGGCTCTTAAGACGTCAAATGTACCCCGAATAAAGTGCTACACATCCCGTTTACCTCATGGACAACCGGATCAGCGCATTAAAAACTGTTTCAAATTTTATGGCTTAGACCTTGGTGCAGTTCGTGCATTTAAGCATTACAAATACACGGAAATCATCAGATAAAGTTTTTCAAGGGACCTATAATACCAATGTTATTGGTTTGTCAAGGTTAAAATAAAATGGATACCATTTTTAACAACCAAATTAATCTGTTTTTTTTTATCACGAGCAAAACTAGTCCTGATATTTATTAAAAATTCGGAATTACAGAAAAGAATTAGAAAAATAAAACGTGTTTTATTTTGTAACATTTAACTTGTCTAGGTCACGGCCGTAAGAAGAGCCAAGTTACCAAGAACACAAGATAGCAAAAGTATCAGAAATCTCTTGATATATGTAATTTACTTTTATGAATTTTTAGCAACACGTGCACGCAAAGATATGTGTAGAGTAAAGAATGGCAAAGATTATACTCTTCTCATAAGACTGTATGAATGGAAGTGAAATTGGAGTTAATGTCTGAAGATCCGCAAATGTCTCGCCTGTGAAGTCATCATTTAATTAGTTTTATTAAGAGCATTTACACAATGGGCTTCATCAATAATATCAGCTTGAACCTTTAAATACAATTTCAATTAAAAATCTATATAAATTAGCTTTTGTTGTGATATTTTCACGTAACCCTAATAATCAAAACATTCCTTTAACTATTACCGTTTGTGATCAGAAATCGTTTTTTTTTTCAATTTAATTCTGAACATTTCTCACACTAGTAATAATAATAAAATGTAGCGTTAATTTATTTAAAACTACGCACGCACAATCTGATGGAAAATAAAAAAGAGTCAATGATTCAATCAAAAGATTGCTAGATATATTTTAATATACAAAATTGTTTGAAATCACTTTAAAGCAATACAAGACTCGCTGTTGATCGAATCTTTGCTTTTCAATTATTGAAGTTCTTACAAAGACTGTTGGCTGATATTTATTTTGAAATAAATAGTTCAAGGTACGTAAGAAAATTCTATGTTTATCAAGATAGTTATTTCATTTCACAGTATAAGTTTTATAAAATAGGATTGTGTCTGAAGACTTGAATTTCAAGCGAGGCAAAGTTTTGCTCATTGCGATCACTATAAACTGATAAAAGATAAATCCAATCTGTGTTATTAACATTATTTAAAAGGTGACAAATGTCAAGGATTTAAAACAATTGTTATAAAAAGTTGAGTGAATTTATAAACAATCATTTGGATCCGTTGATTTCTATTACAGTTTTCGATGAATACTGAAGCTGTGTTTATGAAAATCCGTAGTTTTTTGAAGATAAAACGCAATTCGTAATCAACAACACACAACGTGTTATTTTAATTAAATATTTGGCTATATACATTAAATTAATAATATACGACTCCAAATGCTACCCTTATTAATATCTTTAAACATTATATATGTTATCGAGAATTAGCCATTAGGAAATAACTAGTTATGTTCAAATATTTTTAATGATTGAATATGGTGTTGTGAGACAGCATGAACGCATAGCAGGTATTCAATCAATAGATAAAAAAATCGACATAGAATTGGAAAATGCCATTTTGAGATATATTTAACTAATACTAGTGTTATCACTCGAGAGCACCAATTAAGTTTTTCAATGTATATGATGTTTGGTCCATGGCGTAGTGGTTAGCGTTGTTGACTTCCGTGCCGAATCTCACAGATTTTCGAGTCCCAGTACGAAAAGTATTTTTTCGATCTAATTATCGATTTTTATTTGAAGAAAGGGGTGTTTGTGATGTCCAATTCTCCCCCAACCTTCCGATCCTTCAATAACTAGGCGTAGCGAGAACGATTAGTTAACCATTAGTCCGTTTTAACCTTATATTTTTATTCCTTCTAATCTCTTCGAAGAAAATCTAAAAGAGAGGTTGAGCGAATAAGTAAAAAACATTTCTCGTCGAAAAACTTATGTTTAGATACCTCCATTATTCTCCACATTGGGAGCGGACATGATAAAAAAAACGATTATTTGAAAATAAATATTATTATTTCAATGAATAAAGAGCAAATGTTAATATTACTAACCACTAATTTTGTTTGCATTATATCTTTGTAATTGTTTCGCAGATGAAATAACTTTGCACTAATTCCAGTGAAATTGCTAATATTTTATCAACACACATTTCCTGCTTCATCGAATTGTTATATTATTCGAATCTGCTTATATTCCTCTAGGATTAACTGACACACGCCTGGTGTCTTTGTCAACCCTCTACGAGAGCAACACTAATCACTATCTCCGTAATGCGATCGCTTCTGCCTCGATGTTATAATGTATTAGCAGCAGATGTAGACGTGCAAATTTCACGCCAATATGAAATATATCGAACCAATAATATTGTTACATTACCTCCAAGTAACTACAAAGTTATCATCCCCGAACCACATAGCCCCCCAAAGCACCTTGCACTCTAGGGCCAATTCGCTCGCAGGTACTTTTAATAGTTTTGAAATAAACTGCCAATTCTTGATGGATAAAATATACGTAAACAAAAAGTAACTGACTACTGATTTTCTACACGGCTGTCAATCTATTGGTTCATAGAAATGGAAATGATGGTTCTTACATTAATATTAACGTGTAAATACGTTTGCTTATTTCAGCGTGTCTTCCGTAAGGAAATCAAATGAAATATTAGCCGCACTTATCTGGAATCATATGACATGGGTACGGCATTATTTCAAAATAATATTATCGCACCTTTCACCATCCAAAATGTGACGTTGTACCAGTTTGGTTGTTGCCAAAATGTGCTTAAATTTAATGTGAAGTATAAACATTACATCCTACATAATTTTAATACAATGTGCGATGAAAATCATAATGTTTACCACTTTGTTGGAAATATTTTATTACATTTAGAAGCATTTAATGCCTAGTCGATCGTAAATACAATAATCACTCGAAAGCAGTCCGCAGTGAAATGTTTTTTTAGACACACAGCTGAATAATAAAATCAAAAGATGTCTCAATTAAAATCCGTTCAAATCCAGTCTATTGGGTAAAATTAATTATAAATGTTGCAGCTCAACAAATTTAACGAATTTAACTAAGCTAATTTATATCATGCTCGTGATTTTTGATGTTTTATTTATTCGCTCGCAGGTACTTTTAATAGTTTTGAAATAAACTGCCAATTCTTGATGGATAAAATATACGTAAACAAAAAGTAACTGACTACTGATTTTCTAATAGCTGTACTGATTGTCACATAGCAAAAGAGCATTTAAAATAAGTTGTTCATCTTCAAATACAACTTTGTGTTGTTATAATCATGCACTCATATATAATATTATATGTTTTGTTGAGAAAGTCTTTAAGGGTGCCAATTCAATAAACGCTCAGTTTTAATTTTTCGAATTATAATTAAAATACTCCCTACTCTCTTTGGAAAAAGAGAGGTTGAGCAACTGAGTAACAAGCAGTTCTCGTAGAAACACTTCTGTTGAGATAAACTCCATTAGGAGTCCACATGCTCCACATTGGGAGCGGACATGGTTAAAAAAAAAAAAAATTAAAATAAAAAATAAATCATTTTTAAGATTATATTAACAATAACGATCAACTAAATAGCTTACCATATTGCGCAGCGGTTAGCGTTGTAGGCTTAAGATGCCAGACCTTACTGGTTCGAGTCCCAGTACGAACAGCATTTTTCCGATCCTTATAAACCAGGAGTGGGATTAGTTAACCACTAGTCCTGTCATAGCCTTATCCTTCCATCCATACTACTCTCTTTGATCAAAAAGAGAAGTTGATTGAGTAACAGTTCTCGTAGAAAAACTTCAGTTGAGATACGTCGGGAGCGGACATGGATAAAAAAAATCGTTCAAACTATGTACATTCTCACAGATTTTGTCACTAACGACCCGGGTTTCGCCTTTCGGCATCTTCAGGCGTTCAAGTGCACGGATAAACTTGAACTGATGCTTAGTAAATAAATGTTTCGTGTTTATATAAGAAATAAATGTATCATTGAGTTTAAAGCCATTGCTGGCAAAATGGCGAAACAAATAAATATATTTCTTGAAACTACTTACTACTCAAATCTGTGGGCATTCCCATGAGCTTATCCTTTTCACATGTTTAATATTGAAATTCCACCAAGCACCTTCAGTCGAAATCTTAAATTATATATAAAAAAACTTTAATTTTAAGTAGTTGTAGTAAACAGAAAGTTCTCCTAATCTTACTTCTAATTAAAAGATGCAGCGATCAAATTTACACCAGTTTATATATAACATATGTATATGCATTTTAACTACGCTAATCAACTTCTCCAAGTCAGAAGATAAGATAGTGAAAAAGTTTTTAACTTCTTATTCCGTTGGCAAAATTTGAAATTGCACTCTTTGGACAGCAACAGAAAACATCACGTTGCAAAATTTCTTAAGAGAAACGTTTATTTAACCAAAAAAACTTGGTTAACTTTCGCGGCTCGGAAACTAGAAAAATATTTCTCTGCCGATGGGGGTCGTTTAGGGACCCCAGTGGTTTCCTCATTATTGGCCTTATTCTTATGAATTTCAAAAAATAAATAATCTAAGGGCTTTAAAATATCTCTCTTCATCATTCCTCATACATTTTTTTTTTATAAAAATCCGTGGTTTTTTAATAAATAATCATATTTCTAGTTGCGCGTAAAAAAGGCGTCATCCCAACACACATATGAAATTGCAACTGACGAGTTTAGCTCAGCTATCTTACGAACGATCGCTTATCGCCTTACCGCGTTATCGCGTATTTATATAATCTACAAAAGGTCCAAAAAACTATGGTATAAGAATACCTTAATTATAAACATCGTATCACCCATATTAAAATAGATATTTTAGAAAATGTGGGTATTGGGGTCGCATTTCTTGAGCTTAGAACCGGAAAAGTTTAAAAAAATAAACAAAACATTATTCATAATACTTTACATACATATACACTGGTAATATTATGGTTACCTATGAAACATCATATTCAATTAAAAGTACGCTTCATATTACAAAATGCAATTTCCACCTGTAGTAGCCTTGGAACTTTTAGTGAAATAACAAATGCACTTTTAGAAATATAAAGGTTGGACTCAAATTGAGGAATACATTTTATTCGTTAAAATTAAACGGCATTTTAAAAAGTACGAAGATTTTTTCTTTTATTTTAGAATCTAACTGAGATAACAGACTTTGTGACAAAATATAGAAAACTATTTGAAAACATATCATTAGTTTGTCACCTTTATGTAGTCTATATAACTTACAAATTAAATATCTGCTGCTAGTTGGAACATTAGTGAAGTGGTCCCCGTCATTGGTTTCGATAAAGGTGCTTACAGGATCAAATCTCAGCACGGACAGCAGCATAACTTGATTTATGGATCTATTGATTTATTTTGAAAACCTGTTCAAGCATTTTTATGGTTGTTAAAAAATAAATAATTATCGAGAACTGTCGATGCGATGCTAACTAGTTCAAATCTGAGAACGGAAAAAATCATAAATTGTTTTTTCAATCGATTAACGGATTTTTGTTCGAAAGCATTGATAATTCTCTCCCACCCTTTCAATTCTAATACGGACATATCCAAAGTGATTACTCACTAGTTTTGGCTTAGCTCAATTTACGCTAAGACAATACATAAGAATCATTTTAGGCCGAAATCAGTTCCTCCGTATTACAAGTAAAATTATTCTGATAAGTGAAAATATTTAAACCGTAAAATACTGAAAATATTGCTGTGAACGACGTACAGAATAGACTGAGATTGATGTCAATATACGGTGTTTTCAATTGATACCTACTTTAACTTTTTCTTTTATAGAAAATAAAAAACATTTTTTACAAACGATAGAATTTTAAGATCAATCATTGTATAAAACCGAGTAGTTAATGGTACAAAATTTTGTATTTTTTTATAAATATAATAGATATTTACTTTGAATTGTCAGTAACGCATTAAAGTAATCATTTTTTTCTGTTCGTTTCTCTACTGTAAAAGTTTGGATGACAAAACATAAAAGAGTTGAATGTTTTTCAAAATCACACAGAACAAATAACTCGGTGGTTAACAGGCCAACCAGGGCTTCCAAGCGGGCTTAAACCGAAACCGGTTCACTAGTTTATTATTTGTTTTAAAAAAATGAAACCTAGTATATTTTGCTCGATTAACTAGGGTTTATAAGAAATTCTTTTTTCGCATTGAATACAGTGGGCTTTTATACAACTGTTCATATTGTATGTATACACGAGTCCGTGGCGCAGTGGTCAACGTATTTGACTTCCGTAAACGATCTCACGCGTTCAAGTCTTGTACGAACAGTATTTTTTCAGTCAAAAGCATATGATATCTTAAAATCTATCCTACCCGTCAAATTCTAAAATAGCAGGGCGTAACGAGAGCGATTAGTTAACTACTCGTCCTGTCTTAACCCTATTCTCTATCTCTACTCTCTTTAAAAAAAAACGAGGTTAAGAAACTGATAAACAACCAGTTTTCGTAAAAAAAACATTTTTTTTTATAAATCGGACATGGTTGAAAAGAAAATTCAACTACGTATGCACCTTTTAATAAATATGTAAGTAAGCAAAATGCTCAATATTTTTATCATATTTTGGAACAATGTTTTAAATGGTACTAAAATTTGGTATTTTGGGGAAAACCGTTTTAACCGGTTAGCCGGTTTTTTTTGTATTTGATAAAAACCGAAAACCGGTTAGTTTATTAGTAAGTTAATTTGGATGCCCTAAGACCAACTGTTCATATATGTTAATAGATATGACGTATATCAATCTGTAATCCGTCTATCGATGGCTATTATCCCCATAACGAGTCAAACTAGAAATGCACAGATGATACTGTTTTTGCAAATTGGTTCAGAAAACGTACTTGAACAATGCTCATTAAAATTATTCGGACGGCAAAACCCAAAAGTTTTTACCTCTTTTACAAACAAAATCACACCTTTTCGTGTACTATGTATGTACTATGACATTATAAAGCTGTAACGAACAACACATATGTGTTTGCTAAAGCTATTCCCAAATGTCTGTACTCAACCATTAACTGGGTTACATAATACTGTAGAAGAGGATACAAATTTATTGCTTAACATTTATGCAAAATAACAACAATGATTTTGTGACGTTCAAGCATCTTTTGTGTTTTTTGTAAAAATATACACGAGAATCTAGATACCATCTCAAACTATTTGACTAAGGAAGTTACAATACTTTTAAAACATGGTGATACGGAGAGCTTTCAACAAAGGGTGACTTTTACTGCTTATTTTTATTATGTATCCATAGATATTGTCATAGACTATCGAAACTTGCATGAACAAACTTTATTGAAAATGGAATTGCGATTTGTCTTAAATACTCAACTAATTCTAAAAAAATCAATTATATAATTTGAATAACTATTTACTTAAATTGAAATTTGAATCGTTCAAATTATGTACATTCACGCAGATTTTGTCACTAACGACCCAGGTTTCGCCTTTTGGCATCTTCAGGCGTTCAAGCGCACGGATGAACTTGAACTGACGCTTAGTAAATGAATGTTTCGTATGTGTATAATAAATAAATGTATCAACGAGCTTAAAGCCAAAAAGAATAAGCCCATGAGAATGCCCACAGACCCGAGTAGTGAGTGGTTTCAAGAATTATATTTATTTGTTTGTCGGAAAAGGTTTTATGATTAAATTTATAAAGGGTATAGAAGTGGAGATCCCGGCATGTTTAGTATTTCATTTTAAATCGGAAGGCTATTCAATTGTGCTCTGTTTATTTCCAAAATTTCCTGGAAAAAGAGCTTATGAGCGTCCGTATTTGGATGTATCATTGTTATCCCTTGTTCCTGATTGAACACGTGTCTTTCCAAAATGAAGTGATTAGCAAAAATAGACGTGTCTTTTTTTAATCTGAAAGCTGCCATGTGTTCTTTTAATCTGATATTCAGCGTCCTTTCTGTTTTCCCTATATAGAATTTTGTACAAAAAAAGCATTACAATCTATAATGTACATAATTTGAACGATTTAAATTTAATATTGAAATTCCACCAAGCACCTTCAGTCGAAATCTTAAATTAAATTGAAATATTGATTATTGTAATCCAATACATACGCACTGTGATTTAAATTAGAATAATCTAGTTTTTCTTTCAATTATATAATCTAGATCAGTGGTTCTCATGTGCGGCCACCAGAATATTTTGCTGCGGCCACCAACAGTTTCATAGTAAATCAAATAAAAAATGTATTTTTACAAATTCATTTGTAAAATTATTTTTTTTTTAAATTGATTGAATGCACCTGACTTATCGAGCATTTAGTCGAGTTATTTACTCCAAATGACTCACAGTGGTATCATATTTATGTATATTCTGTGAAAGATCATTCAGTGTAATGCACTTTATAAAAAATAAATATCCATCTAGATTCTAGATGGATATAAAAATAACACGACGATTAATTAGCTAGTCGCGCTCGTTAGGCCCAGTTTTATGGACCGGATGAGTGACAGAGAATTAAAACATTGCATAGATTCAAATATTTGAACTCGACTAAAAAAATCGATTTATAAATCATTGTCTTTGAAACATTCCGTATCGGGATGAAAACCGCAATCGAAGCGAAAGATGTAGATCACTTGTCGTCTACACGGCTGTCAATCTATTGGTTCATAGAAATGGAAATGATGGTTCTTACATTAATATTAACGTGTAAATACGTTTGCTTATTTCAGCGTGTCTTCCGTAAGGAAATCAAATGAAATATTAGCCGCACTTATCTGGAATCATATGACATGGGTACGGCATTATTTCAAAATAATATTATCGCACCTTTCACCATCCAAAATGTGACGTTGTACCAGTTTGGTTGTTGCCAAAATGTGCTTAAATTTAATGTGAAGTATAAACATTACATCCTACATAATTTTAATACAATGTGCGATGAAAATCATAATGTTTACCACTTTGTTGGAAATATTTTATTACATTTAGAAGCATTTAATGCCTAGTCGATCGTAAATACAATAATCACTCGAAAGCAGTCCGCAGTGAAATGTTTTTTTAGACACACAGCTGAATAATAAAATCAAAAGATGTCTCAATTAAAATCCGTTCAAATCCAGTCTATTGGGTAAAATTAATTATAAATGTTGCAGCTCAACAAATTTAACGAATTTAACTAAGCTAATTTATATCATGCTCGTGATTTTTGATGTTTTATTTATCAACGGCTGAAAAACTTCATTGGCTTTGAAAGTTTTCTGTAAAAAAATCCTTTATTGTATAATATTGTGAAATATAGCTGATTATTTTTACCGTAGATACTTAAAGTCTATATTCTGATCACTTATTTTTCTTTGGCATTTATAAAATGATAGGATTTGAAAACATGTTTGTTGGGCTATTTTACATGATATTATTACAAAGTGTGGTTAGTGTAGCAAGAGTAGACAACATCAAAGCCGTTCGTGTCCTTAGAATTGAATTTATTTTAAGGTCAGAAAGTCAAAAGGGTATTGGAAATATTTTGTTACATACGATCATTCTAGCAAAATTCTATCTATTCTCAAAATTTAAAGGAGAGCATCAGTAAATGTTTTCAATGGGAACATTATTGTTTTTTTGGTGGTGAGCAAAATGACGCTACAATTTCTTTCAATAAAAATCGAACATCATGTATTGCCTGTTTCTTTATCCAATGATATTTTTTACATTTTCTTTTATTCTCTTTCAGTCATAATTACCTTTTAATGTCAAAATAATTACGTGTAATTTATTTAATTTTGTTTTTGTAAGTAAATAATATCACGTACATAAATAATGCTATGTAGTTTTTTCAGTAAAATATATGTTTTAATAAATATTGTTAATAATTCAGAAAGTGTATTCAAGTTTCAGAAAAAAAACAGTATAAAAACTTATTATCCCTTTTTTACAAATAAGTCAGAAAGTGAAAAAATTATTTTCGCGTAACTCTGTTATATCTTCGATTGCATTATTTAAAAAGGAAAATAAAAAGTCGCCTTTAATGTAAGGTACTCAAATTATTAACTTTGTAATAGCGCACAAAACAGGGATTTGCTTTTATACTATATTTTGTTTTTATTTTCATCTTATTTCAGACCTATTTTAGCCTTGAATGCTTTTATAAGATTAAGTTGAAGCGAAAACTCACATGTTTATTATTCATACTTTTTATGAATAACACATACAATATATTTACTATTCTGATGGTAATTTACGTTGGATTTTCTAAGATAGGTGTGACGTTTTGACTTCTTTGACTTGCAGTAAATAGATTAAAGCTTAGTTTTAACTTAGTTTTCAACAGTGGTTATTCATTGGTCATGGCACAACGGAGCGTGTGCTTACTAACATTTTTAATACAAACCTTTTCATTTACACCGATACTCATTGCCGAGTAGTGAGTCAAAGTGTTTGTTTTATGCGTAACATAATAAAGCACTTGCCTCTCGAAATCTAAATTTTAACAGATTGACTTGTCAGTCAAACAAAGACGTCGGTATCTTACCCTGTCTTCATTCCTAGCTTAATTGCCTTTTCCAGGAATAACATCCCGTAATAGTGATAAAATAACACATTGTACTATAATAAGCAACTTCCGACAAATTAACGATCTTCTACCTTCAAAATTATGACAAGACAATACCTAATAATCGATTTAGGTCGAGAGCAGTTATGCTCGACGACCCTCCATAGATTTGATTTTTTTCTTTTAAAAGTTAATACAACTAAAAGCGTGATCTTTAGAATCATGACAACGATTCTCTTCAGTTTGCTTCTTTTTGTATTGTATGTATGCGAATGTGTATGTATATGTGTGAGTATAGTTATATGGGAGGGTTATTTATACAATAATGTAATTTGCATATAATTGCATAAAGCGTGTCCACGTGAACTGGCTTTATTGTTGATTTCTCACCTCTGAAACAATCACGCCCTTCTGTTGGCAACGATGTAAAAAGGAATGCAACCAACTAATAACATTGACGCTAATTCACCCCAGGATCATTAGATTCACTATAAAGCAATTATTTATTATGAGTAAATAATATTATCTCTACTCTACTCAGCTCAAGTATGAATTTGGACATAATGGTCAGACTGTTTGTAGCGTTTTCAATTGAGCAATAGTATGGAATTGTTTATAAAATATATTTTTTTATTTTTTCAGGCTCTTAAATAATTGGTTGGCGTTGCAGGAATGTGCTTCGTGGTATCACATGAAGAATTAAGCGCTTAGATAAGAAGGTATGGTAATTAATATTAAATATTTGTTCTTTGAATTTAAATTTTCATTTCAAACTTTACTTACAATACAATACTATGATGATTTAACCACCAGCCCATTTCTTTTCTATAGATTTTCAGAAATAAAAAATTGTTTACCTTGAATTACCATTAAAGAGTAACACTATACGCAGGCTTTCATCTATTTAACGTTGAAAAATATTGCAAAAAGTCGATTAAATGTAAATAAAAATAATTTTTAGTTTAAGAAAAAGACTACATTTTTCTAATCAACTTTTTCGTTTTCTGGCTTACAGCTTGTCAAAAAAACTCCATTTATTTTTATATGTAAAATAATTGAAATGATACCATATTTCTATCTTTTTTCATCTCCACATCATTTCATTTTAATATTCTGTAATATGAAAATTATATCGTTTGTTGGTGGTTAACAGAAACAATAATTTGGTTATATTTTCGATTTCGATTCAAGTTGACTTTGGAAAGTCTACAAACCATAATTCGAAAGAAACACAGAAAATGGTTATTATTTTTGGGATAAATAAGTTTAAGAGGCAAAGGGAAAATATTTACGATAAAGTTTTTCCACCTTTAACGATAACTTTATATTTTAGAATTTTAAATTCTACTGCAGTCAATATTAGCATAAAACATTTCATAACTAAGATATTAAATTCACAATGTATTCAGTTTCATTTAATGGTAAACATGATTTGAAACTTTCGCATTCTGTCAAATCATAGTATAAAACTGGTGACGGAAATATCAATTCTAGCACTATATTGTTTTCATGAAGTGTTGCAACAAACCAGTAAACTGCATTAGAACTTATGATAGAGAACTGGGTGCATTGTAACCGTAGAATAGAAATTTTGGCGGGATTTCCATGAGCATACTCATAAAAAGCTGCACTTTTGCAAAACCTTCCTCTCTGAATGTAGCCAGAATACCATTTGATCAATTGAATGATTCTCGGCTCGTAAATATTTATTCTGTACTGGCGTACTACGTATCGGTAATATTGAAATGTCTCTACCGAGCTTAATTCAGTTTGCTTCTGCATTTTTCAATTGGATTTTCAACGTTTATTCACATAAAAAACGAGTAGGAAGCATACTCTGTAACAAGAATGAATTAGACTAGCTTGAATAAATATACCGCAGCCAACTTTGGAATTAATTGCCGAAATATGATATTAAAATTGTTGTTGCTTATTTCTGAAAAAAAAACATATTTATTGTTTAACCAAATCATCAATGCTTTTTCGATAAAAGCTTTCGCTTAATTTATATCGGAATGAAAAGTCAAAATTGTACTTTCTTCTGGCTTTGACTTATTATGCATGTTAAATTAAACAAGAAACCTAACTTAAATTTGTAAATGAAGACAGTCACCATAGTATGACCATAGTACAGCTTGACAAATAAATGACAAAAACTATTCCAAAATTTAAAAAAACTAGTGTAATAAAAACTAAGGAATGATGAATCCATGAATGTTCTTCAAGATATACAAAATTTATAGTAAAAAAACGGCAGATGAGTAGATTCTCATTAGCAGGTAACGTTCTCAGACTCGTTTCCATTAGTGTTCCCCATGTGAATTACGCTGTTATCTGGCAGGTATTAATCTACTGAAGCAGCCTTGCCAACGATGGTTGAGTGACGTTGAAAACAATACCAGATTGTTCACTGGCAGTTTAGGATTAGTCTTTAAACAAAATAAGAATATTTTTTGTGAGGTTATATTTTCATTCATATTAATGTTATTTTATGAAATTTTAATAAACAATCTATGTCAAGTGTATGAAGTTAATGTATTTACTATATCAATAAGTCATTGGACAATTTATAACCAAATTAACCAAGCATAATATATGAAAATAAGTGATTATTTCAATAAAATATTGGTATATAAATAATCACATATTTTAGTAAGAACATAAAGTACGTATATGTATTTATGATATTATTAATCTCAGAATTATTTTTAATTATTCCTATTTCAATCTAGTACTCAGCTTTTATTATAACGTAGATACATTACCTTAAAGTCTACTTTTTTATTTTACCGGTAATAGGTTAAATTGTTTACCGTTTACCGGTAATTGAAATATGACGGTAAATTGAAAGCCGTAGCCATTGCGCATTACCAAGAGTAACAATATTGATATTGATTCAATTTGGTAAAAAATATGTGCACTCACTACGATCAATTGCGTCAATTGGGACAAAAGAGAGAAATAAGAGAAGCAAAGTTTTTTTAAAGTAGCGCAAACGTTTGAAATTCGATTGACTAGTAAAAAAGAAGGTCGTTATTTAAAAATGTTTGATATAATAACAAATATAAATTAACTATTGAGAAAAATTCTTATACATTAAATGTGTAATGACTCAAGATACTACAATGACCAAAATTCATTATATGTATTCATAAATTCTAAGGAAATAATAATATGTTATTTATAGTCGACTATCGTCCTGAATAAGCCTTCTATCTATTTGAAACACGTTTTCGTGCAGAGCTTTGTAGGAAGAAAAAAGTCCAATATAATATATATTTTCTGCTTCGTGACGGATCATTTCAATCGAATTCTAAACAGAATCTTTGATATATTGTATGGATTACATCTATTGGTACATTTCCTGAATGAATTCGATTTCAGCGACAATGGCATACAATAACATTTCTTATTTAGATTCACCGCTTTCCACGTGCCACTTCTTTTTTAATATAAATTAATTTTCACAGAAATGCCTCGATATAACAACATAAAAAACGATTAATTATTTTTTTATTCACATACATCGAACAAATTACCTGATTTAGAAATATTGTCTGACACTCCATAGGTGTATGTAATATTTAAAAAAAGGCATAGTTGTTAGAGGTTATGACGTTGATATATTAACAACTCGACATAGCACATGCTTGCAAATAGTCTGCACCGTGGCGTGGCTTATACTCATAATTCACCGCTCAAATAATTGAATATATCTAAACACTTTGTCATCAAACCAGTATTGTCTATGTCAGGGGTTGGAAAATCGTTGATGGCGAGCCGCGTGTGACTCTTTAGACATTAGCTATTGAAATTATTACTTTGTTATCCTGTTTTTTTAACAAATTGGGCCAACCCATGGTCTAAGTCAGCGTTATTTTAATATTTCTCCTTCGTGACCTACTAAATTTGTTTTGGCCTATACTACCGGCATTTAGGTAAAATAAAACAGTATATTTATGTACATACAGTCTTTATATGTTATAATACAAAATAATTTACTCTGATAAACCTATATAGAAATCAAATTTACCGATAATTTATTAATGAGAGGAATTACGAAATTGTATAGTAAATATACAGATTTATTTAAGGAAATTGGCGACCCGGAATTTTGCTTTCTGCGGCCCGGTACCGGGTCGCGACTCATCATTTGGTAAACGCTGGTCTAAGTCATTATTTAAACAAATTTTGATTTTGTATAAAAGAATGAAAAAAAAATAATCCTAATTATATTCACACCATTTACTAATATATAAAATGGTCATAAACTTATTTGTAAGTAAGTAAAAAATTTCAATTCAGTGTTGTCTTACGTAATTTAAAATTTCGACTGAAGGTGCTTGATGGAAATTCAATTTTAAATTAAAATTATTTTCATTTTCCGTTATCCAAATTTCATATACGTTAATATAAAATGAGTTCTCAATATAAAGATGAAAAACTAATGTTATATTACCCTAAACTAATCAGCCAAGCAAGTGATCGTTCTATCTCCCTTTTTTGAAACACAACATTACTTGATTATAATATTACCTTCGTAATGGTTCTAAAGTGAGACATGTAATATTTTTTTCTTATTCGTTATTAACTTTTCCGGTTCTAAGCTCAAGAAAGGCGACCCCAATACCCACATTTTCTTAAATATCTATTTTAATATGGGTGATACAATGTTTATAATTAAGTTATTCTTATATCATAGTTGTTTGGACCTTTTGTAGTTTATATAAATACTCGATAACGCGATAAGGCGATAAAGGCCCCCGATAAGCGATCGTTCTTAAGATAGCTGGGTAAACTCGTCAGTTGCAATTTCATATGTGTGCTGGGATGACGTCTTTTTTACGCGCAACTTAAAATATGATTATTTATTAAAAAACCACGGATTGTTATAAAAAATGTATGAGGAATGATGCAGAGAGATATTTTAAAAACCTTAGACTATTTTTTTTTTGAAATTCCCTTTTTGAGGTCCCTAAATGACCCCATCGGCAGAGAAGTATTTTTCTAGTCTCCGAGCCGCGAGAGTTTAAAGAGTGATCGATTCTGAAATCAGCGGCTTCAGATACATATCGGATGGTGGTGGTGGCGCAACTGACTTACTTTCCATTCAATTTTCAACTAAAATATTTTTCGAAAACTAAAAACAAATTTTATCATAAATGCGAAACGGTATAATTTTATAGCTTATGGCATAAATAAACCTCGTTGAAAAATGTTATTTATTCTTGGAAAAAAAGTCATTTTTCCGCGACATTGTTTATAAGTACGCGACATGATGCACGCTTTTATTTGTAAAAGTTTTTCCACTTGAAGCTTAAAAAGTTGTTAGAATTTCCATAACAACTGTTGCCCAGCGAAATTGAGTTTTTTTATGAGTTTAATCAACATCTGAATATTTTATGACGTCATTATCCAAGAATAATAATTAATTTATGAACTCGATCAAACTGGCTAGACGTATTCAGCGTCTATAGGTGCTGACGTCAAAATATAATATTTTATTAAAATAACTCAAAGATATTTCACGCTAAATATTATGTTTATTTTATGAGTGTAGACTGTAGATGAATTTTAAAAAAAGTTAAGTCTGCTTAAAACAAACTTTAACATTTACTTAAATGTATCAGCAATATTTTTTCACATAAAAAATTAGGAAATTTATACCATTCGCTCATTTTAAATTCTTCATGTATTTTATTGTCTATAATAAATATTTTAGAACATTATATTTTATTTTAGACAGTAAATACATGAAGAATTTAAAATGAGTGAATGGTATAATGTTATGTTTGAATATTATTTCATGAAATATAACTACTACTGCATATACAAGGGGTGCATTGATCCAATGCCACATTGACCGGCCACCACTGGTATTAAGTGTCAAAAAAACTTTTTTGCGCGATGATTTACTGCAGTCAATTTTTTTATTTAGTTTTCATTGATAAATCCTTGTTATTAAATAAACAATCAACTGACCGACCACAAAAAGCAAATATTTGAAGCCTAAAAATAACTTTCGTTTTCTTTTGTTTTGAATTCAGTTGCTTATATTTGACAATATCTTCTATCAGTGGGAATACAGTGTATTTATTATTTTCATTTTGACACTGTAGATCGCAATCTTGTACAATTTACTTAACAGGTAACGGGTCGATATCAGTCCATGTATTATATATTTCTGATATAACTTCATTTTAATTGTTATTTGAATCCTTAAATAAAAGTGATAATTTGTATAGATCAGGCGTGGGGAACTTCAGGCCGCATACGGACTTTTGCCTACTCTAGTGCGGCCTCCTGGCCAATTCTGTAAATTTATGTAAATTCCTGACATATTCTGACCGTAAATTCCTGTATCCGATCAAAGATTCCCTAGTCAATGTTTACTGCGGCCTTATATCAAATCAGAAAAATGAATGCGGCCTTGAGAGAAGAAAAAGTTCCCCACCCCTGTATAGATTGACAAATTTAACTTATTTTCGCGTCGATGAGTACAATACTTTAATGTCAGTGACATAAGCGTGCACGCAATCATTGTGAAAATTTTTTGGTAATATTATTAGAAGTCCTAACAAAAAATACAAAGCTTTCAAGTGTCAAAAAAGATATTGCATATAACTAGCCAACAGCGAATAAATTTATTTAAACTGCTTGCTTATCCAACAGACTTCATTATTTCGAATTAATTTGAGCTTCTGAATAAATTTGAATTTCCTATAAAATTTCCTTTATAATCAAGTGGTGGTGAACCCACTTATGTAATGCCGCCCTTGTCTATGAGTACTCAATACCTTATAAATAATTGATCAGTGTTAACTAAATTATAACATTTACTAACCTTGGCGTCTTGTTTAATTATCATGAGCGCCTTAAATCCTCCGACATAATAATGTATGAAAATAATACAAACGTTGTATTTGAATAGTATATAGTACTCATTATTCGCAACATATGTATTAAAGTAAATATATATTTTACTATATTCATAGATATAATACAGCCAACTGCTTTAGGGTCATAATTTTTAACAATAATATGATATACATATATCAATAGCTTGAAGGATTTATTTTGAGACAATTTGGTTGGATATGTCCGCTCCCATGTGGAGTATATGAGCTCCTAATAGAGGTATCTAAGCAGAAGTTTTTTTACGAGAACTGTTTGTTACTCAGTCGCTCAACCTCTCTTGTTTTCCCCCGGGTACTATGGCGCAGCGGTAAGCGTTGTGGGCTTCCGTGCGGATATCACGGGCTCGAGTCCCGGTACGAACATCATTTTTTTCGATTTCTGTTCGAATTCATGGGTGTTTGTGATGTCTAAAAAATCCCTAATTATCAGGCATCAGTTTCAAAAAATTTAGAGCGTTATCTCATTCGCCTGTGCATTTTTGTGTTTTTACTTGTTATCGTTTGTTCCACTTAGACCCCGGTTGAGAAACGCTGATCTAGAGAACTGAAAGTAGTCAGACAGTTTTATTACAATCTCAGAATAAGCATTGACCATATATTACTACTTACTAAGCGCACTAGGAGTTCTTTTTTCGAACTTGATTTAAAAATTACCTCATCCTGTAAAATGTTTAAATGGCCGGTTACGATTTTTTTGCCTATTACAGGTCGATATTATCATACTTTACGATACCGATATATCATATAATATGATAATCACAAATCCATTAGTGACGCGTACATGTTTCAAAAGCTGTATAACAACAACGTATATCAAGCTAATTGCTGTGAAGTGCAGGTGGGCGTTGCGTGCCGTAATTGCACACTCTTGTCTTCTATCACAAACCCCATATGTATGCACGGTTGCTTACAAACAGGCCTACCCTAACAGCTCTTGGCTAAATTTTAATAGCCTTCACCTCGTCTCCCGAATATGTTACTTAAAATATGTGGTCTATGTCTTAAGCAAAATTTTATAAATTTACAAGCTATAGCTTGTGTACAGACAATTCTGATTTAAATTGATTTTTTCACAGCAAATATGATATTAATTTCACATGTGTAGTTAAGAAATCTTTGCTTTAAAAATGATCAGTTGTCTTGCAGATAACGCATATAAGCATATGTAAAAGTAGAGATTTTAAGCTACAACAGGTCATTAAACTCGTATAAGTATTACACCCGTACATATATTATACCCGCCTGTATGGTCGAGTGGTCAACGTCGTTGGCTACCGCTACGGAGGTCACGGGTTCGAATCCCAGTACGGGCAGTTTTATAAATTGATTTTTCAATCGATTTATGAATTTCTGTTCAAAGGCATGGATGTATGTGATGTCTTCAATTCCCCCCTCCCACTCATCCTATCCTATGTACGGGGCGTATCGAGAGCGATTAGCTAACCACTAGTCCTGTCCTAGCTCTTTCCTTCTATCCCTACTCTCTTTGGAAAAAGAGAGGTTGAGCAACTGAGTAACAAGCAGTTTTCGTAGAAACACTTCTGTTGAGATAAACTCCATTAGGAGTCCATATGCTCAACATTGGTTAAAAAACATGGTTAAAAAAAAGTGTTTATTAGTACTACGAAAAAAGTATACGCATTCAATACGATGCCCATTTCAATAAATTAGTAGTCCCGAAAGAACGCTACTAAATGAGTTTGCCTTTACTTAGAACTCAATAGTTTAAAAGAGCATCGTACTTGGTTACACAATAAATTCTTTATTTAGTTACTTCGGCATCATACCAATTAACTCAAACGAATTTTTTGTTCGCCTATCAACAAAAATTAACAACGAATAAACAGTTTTTCAGCGTATTTCTTGAAACATTTTCAGCTTTATTTGAATACCATATCGGTTATTTTTTTTTCCAAAAAAATAATATATGTTGCATTGATTTTAAATTTTAACATATCGACTGTGGAAAGGAAAAAGGACGTAGCCCTCAGTTTTTCTAAAACAGTTTTTTTCGATAATCACATTGTATACAACTTGACACACGTTCTATCAAAAGAATGGATGCTGAAAATGCCAAATTGGTATCTAAATTTAGCTTTTAAGTTTGAAAAAGATGACCTTGTAAAAAGTTGAAACCAAGAAAAAAGACTGAAATAAAGGTTTAACCGAGACAATTTCTTTAATTAATATTAGGTTATGTCAATTAAACACCATTTTAGAAGTCTCCGTGCACTTCAAGGTTGTGTATAATTCATAATTTGCATATGGCCCAAAATCATCAAAACATGTTTTTGCGCCTCCTGTAAAATTTGATATGTGTGGGTTACGTCCTTTTTCCTTTCCACAGTCGATATTTAACGTGAAGTTAAGTGGATAAAGTATTGGAAATTTTAGTTTATCTTCAATTGCTGTAAGAAACTTGATCGCAGTATATTTTAAGGAAAATGATAAATCTTGAATGAAGAATTATAATTCATATTATATGAATCTGAAAAGAGATTTTTTCATGGAAAAGAGTCTGATTTTTTTTATTATTAAATGATATTCGATCATGTATTAAGTTAAGCTTCAATTTAGCATATGTTATAAAAAATAAATTTCCAATTCTACAAAAACGTTTATAACATAGCTTAATTAAAGGTGTTAAGCTTTAAGGCATAAATACGCAAACCAAAATCAGTAAAAGCTTAGTTTGAATTTTTTTTATTGTATTATATCAATCATATTGTATTTGCTATATTTTAGTCTAACAACTAACTATCGAAAAAGACCAATACAATTGAATATATATCTTACTAAAACAGTTTATATATTGTTACTTTTACCCATCAAAGCTTCCGATTCAAAGCAAATTCAATTTAACCCAAAGCTCAGAAAGAACTTATAGGGAATTAACAACAAAACGAAAAGAAATCTTCTTCCAATAGCTTTGTAAGCCATTCAAAAAACCATCAGAGTACATTGAGGTTGTCTCTCTCAAATTACTATAAAACTAAGTAGTTTTCTCTTTTGCTCATTTTTGAAATTGTTTAATTATATCTATATTTTTACATAATCCTATATATTATGAGGCGTAATAATCATTACCAGCTTGTAGAGTTGCTTTACATTATTGTGGCACTCTGGTGACACTTTTTCAATACATTGTCAGATACCAACATCCAGATAATAATTTAAGATTTTGACTGAAGGTAAATTTGAATTGTTCAAATTATGCATATTCACATAAATATTGTCACTAACGACCATGGTTTCGCCTTTCGGCAGCTTAGGGCGCTTAAGTTCAAGTTCATCCGTGCACTTGAACGCCTGAAAATGCCGAAAAGTGAAACCCGGTCGTTAGTGACAAAACTTTTGTGAATGTACATAATTTGAAAAATTCAAATCCAAATAATAATATGAAATAAAAAGTTTTACTATATAATAATGAGTAATAATATAAACGCATGCCTAGAAAAACTTACTTGACCCAAACACAAGCTTAGAAATTGATAGATTAAATTATAAAACGTTTTATTTTCTACTTATTTGAGTATCTCATACGATTTGAAGGTTCTAGCATCAGATATATTTTTTATATTATTTTTCAAAACAATGCTAAAGAAAAAAGAAGAGTATTATAATAAACGGGGATGTGTTGACACTAGGGCTTCCAAACCGGTTTAAACCGAATCCGGTTAACCGGTTTATCGCATGTTTTTAAATAAACCGAAAACCGGTTTATTTAACTCGGTTAACCGCGTTTTATCAAAACTACTCTTTTCTTATTTTTCATTTTTTTTTCAAATAGAAATTTCGTAGAAACGAAAACAATTTACATAACAAAGAAAAAATGCATATGAATTTTATAAAAATACCTACTTGTCTCAAAGTTGACTTTTTCAAATAATTTAATATTTTTTATAGTATATATATATAATTATTATAGTGCTTGTTATTCTCAATTATGAGTTTTATTACCAAGCTTTATTTTTTTATTTGACATTTTACCATAAAATATTTCTCCACATTTGATTGGTCATTGTTGTATATATATATTATACCTTCTGTATTCCATCTATAAGATAAATATCGATTTTATATTAAAATTGGAGCATTTATCACAAATATTAAAAAAATCTATAAAAAAATATTTTTTTTGCATACCTACCTAATCGAAATACGTTATATTTCGGTTTAAACCGGTTAACCGCTCTTTATTTCCATAAAAAAACCGAAAACCGGTTAGTTGAAAAGTCCGGTTAATTGGAATCCCTAGTTGACATGTTATCGAATAACTGATTATTTACTCATTCTCAAAACTCTAATTGGTAAAAATATTAACATTCAATATTAATTTACGTCAATATAATATGGTATAATATAGCTAGATAGTTATGTTTTTTACCTAACTGCAATAGTTCTCCAAAGTTCGATCCTCTTTTCAAAGTCCCCGCTCATCTACGTTTCAGTACTAAAATCATTTACAAATAATCAAAGGAAATGATGATTTCAAAGAACATTGACAATGTTTTGTAATATTAACACAAATTTATTTATATAAAATTTGTCTTTCTACTAATCTCGAGCTTAAATTCAAAGGAGATGTACTCGTTTGATGTACTCGACTCAATTGAGTATAATCCACTCAGCGGCCATTACTGGAAGCGACAAAAATATTTTTAATTAAAACTTCTAAAGTTCTGTAGAATATATTCAATAATATACTGACACGACTGAAGCATGCAAACAATACTTTGATATAGATTATTGACAAAGGGATGACTCTAAGCTATCGTCGTTTCTCAGTCCCTTTGTGAACTTTGAGAGATCGTCGACCCTTCACACATAGTTTGTTCGCTTTCCAAAGAAGATAAACAATATAATTGAAATTGATTGTTGTCGTATCGAAATTGTTTCACAGCTAAGTCATATATTATTAAAGTTTTTGTACTGTAACGGCTATTGACAATATTTCAATACAAATCTGCACATTTAAATTTATTTTTGTTCCTCGAAACTCCTAGACGTATCATTCCATGGTTTGAATCCATAATCACACACTGTCATATAATCGATGTATTAAAATTCATAATAAAACAAGACAATAATAACAATAAAACAGACAATTTAAATACAGCATAATGATCATTTGAAAACGTTCGCAATAAACAAAGTCGATTATTATGATTATTATTTTTTTAAATTTTGACTGAAGACGCTTGATGGAAATTTAATAATAATTTAGAATTATTTTCATTTTGATTTTGCACACTTCCATGCATTCGCGCACTGATTAGCACCGGAAGATGCCAAGAGGCGAAACCCGGGTCGTGTTCGAACAAGAATTTTATGGAAGTGTACAAAATCAAAATGAAAATAATTCTAAAAAAGTCGACTATGTAAAGTATGTTTTATTTTTAATAATATAATTTCACTCCCCCAAGAATTGACAGTAAACACCTTTTAGTGATATATAACATTATTATTTATACATGTTTGTTTATATTATGTCTCTGAATTTTTTTTTTTCAAGTAAGAAGTTTTGTTTTTTAGTGTGTTGTCGAAAATGTTTAACGCGGCAAGACAGGAACACGTGCAACGTAATTGGCACAGATGTCCTAGAATCTAGATAATCAATTACACTGCGAAAGATAAAACAATACTTTGCATCCTAAAACATTAACAATAATGGGTTTTTGAAAAATCTTCACAATAAAAAATGATTTTAACCACTTGTTTTCCAACTTGAAGCAATAAAATGAATTGACTTTAATTTTACTTTTACGGATGCAATATCCAAATTTTCACCCAAATGTTAATATTGTATTCAAAGTTTAATTGATTAATGATAGAATTTTTTTTTATTGATGATACAAGAAAAAATGCGGAGTTCATCTAATAATAGTCACTATTTTTTGTCCCCTGTAAAACATTAACTCATTATTTTTCGAGTTATAATAGTAATAATTCAATACTTCTATTTAATGTTTTTCCATCAGGTATAAATAAATAGTAATAGTTTTACTGTGACACATTCAACTAGAAGTTTTCCATGGCTATTTTTTCACTATGTATTAAAGGTCATCTTATACTGTCATCGTTCAAACTCCTTCGGTCACTTGTCGTAATTTTTTATTATTGGTAATTGATTTTTTGGAATCACCACTGTTAGACCCAAACCCAAACCTAGACTGGCCTATCTGTATGAAGTATTTTTTTCTAATAGTTAGTTAGCACCCTGTTATATTCAGAAATTCCCAGACATAATGTTTCACGTAATTAATCTTATATTCGAATAAAAAAATAATATGTTCAACAATATTACGTGGGCCA
Organism: Himalopsyche tibetana; assembly: GCA_030503985.1. Classification (NCBI taxonomy): domain Eukaryota; kingdom Metazoa; phylum Arthropoda; class Insecta; order Trichoptera; family Rhyacophilidae; genus Himalopsyche; species Himalopsyche tibetana. The sequence goes on from JAPJYX010000014.1 coordinate 7,858,409, forward strand.
GCGTTACATATAAAATGCTTACAATAATAACAGTAGTTAATTTATTAGAACTCTAGAGAGATCCTTGGTACGTTTACAAGTACTAATTACTACATAAATAAACAATTGTGTTAGATAAATTATTTCTTAACTCGGTAAATGTATTATTTGCAATGTTCATTGTAACACAGCTCGTCTAAACTTTTTTAAATATTTTATGAGACAGTTGAAAAAGTAATTTTGAAATATCCATCGACAAATTGAATCTAATAATTTCAACTATTTATACGTGTCATTAATAATTTCTCGCCGTCACTCAATATTCATCCGTTTAAATTTCTCGTGAATTTTTTATCTCTACTGCAGTCTGTAAGGAACTGTGAATTTGGTGTGTGGCTACTAGGAATTCTGTTTTTAGACAACCTGAGAAATTATTCCTGGGAAATCGACGAGTTTTGCTTATCTCGGTTCCCGGGACATTTGAATTAAGCAACCCGAGACTTGAGACGAACTAATATGTTTAGTAAAATTTGTACAACGCAGATTATATTCATACAATACAAATATAGCTAGAGAAACTTTATACCTTCAGTACATTTTGGAAGGCAAAAAAAATGTTAAAAACATTCAAAATCTATCATTTTTGTATTAAAATAAAATATGACTAATGTACGTGTAACGAATACTAATTTTCAATAAAGTCCATAAAACTACTGACCCAATGCTTCATTTTTCGAAAAAATGGTTTCATCGACAAAATCAATCGAATCCCTCGAATGATGTATAGCAATTTTGAAAAACATTCGCTTAAATATGTTTTCATAAAAAAAACTACTCTAAGTCTAGGGATGCGAGAATTTCCTAGGAAAAAAACATTAGAAACCTTAGTGCAGTGGAGGGGAACCTGCGGCTTTTTGGCTACTCTGATGCGGCCTTTTGACTTGATAAAAATATTTACTTTGATCAAAAAGTTATACATAAGCGCTTGGAAAACGAACGTAATCAACACATTATATGTTCGACAGTCGAAAAAAAGGAGGGACGGTGTCAACGTTTTCTTTACTGCGGCCTTATGTTGAATCAGATAAATTAATGTAGCCTTTTGAAATGAAAAGGTTCCCCACCCCTAACTTAGTGTCTACTAAATATAAATATAATTGGCTAACGTCTATAAGGCTTTTATCTTCTTTAGTTGCGACGTCAAGACTCGCTATTCAATCATGAAAACGGGACGTATACGTCAGTTGAAAACTTGTTCTTTTCTTGCCACATCTGAAAAGAACACTCTCTTTCTACTACGAAATATTTTTTGTTAAGGATTCACTAGGATCTGCTGTTTATTACAAAACTAGAAAAGTAGATGATGTGATTCAGGGAAACTTTTACTATATGCAAGTTCCTAGAAAAAAAGGACGATTCAGGCTCTGGGACACGCATTGTTCAAGACGAAAACTACCCAATGTTTTTGCTAAGGCAATTATAATTTGTAATATACATAATGAGTTTTATATAATATTATACCCTCTTCATCACGTTAATCAATCATAGATTGATAGGAATTTATTTATTTTAATTACTTTATGTTATCGTAGCACCTTGTTATATATATAAGCGATTTATTTTGGGACATGAAATATTGTACTCAAGTATGTATATAAATTCAAATTGTGTTTGTATACTGGGTGGGATATGCGTGTTCATAATAGTATGAAATATTAATATAGTTTATGAAATGCTCACATCATGGCTAAAGTTATCAAAGCTCATACATATAATTCAATCGCCACCCTTGACAATTAGCAAACATCGCGCATGCAAAACGACCTCAAGGTTTCAGTGTGCGAGCTGTGCAACAGCAGAGCTTCACAAATATAAATACCAGTGAATAATTACCTGGAAAAATCTACATTTACTCGAGTAAAATGAAGCTTGATTCAAGATAAATTGTATTTGTAATATTCTTGAAGGTATATAAAAATGCTTTAGAAAAAATTAACTTAAAATAAATTTGAATCTGTAAGATCAATAAATATAGTAGCTCCAAAAAATACTTCTTTGTTATCAAAAAGAATTATAAGAATATTGTAAGCTATGTTTAATATGAAACTTTGTTTGATACTTGTTTCAATAATTTGAGTGGCGTTCTTAGTCTAAAAGCATCGTTTTCGCATACATTGATAAATTATTTCGTGAAGGATAAATGATTTTACAAATAATTAGATGAGTAGAAGAGAAAGATTCACCTTACCACCATTTTGAAAACGGATACCTAAGAATTTTCGGAAATTTAAAATTGTTGCCAGACCATTTTTTTAGCACTTATTATATATTATATATAATAAAAGTTGGCTCTCATTTGTAATTCTTAGCCCTCATAAATAATGGTCAATTATTATTGAGCGGTGAATCAAACACATAACTACACTTTTATTTTTAAGTTTCATAAAAAAATCATAATAATAATTTGAGAAAACGGATTCTTAAATTTATTCTAAATAAAATATTTATTCTAACCAATTCATAAATTTACTTACTGAATACAAATTTTGAGAGAATCTATTCTTAAATCTTGCAAGGCGCTCTGAAATTACGGCTGCGTGAATTTTGTTTTAAATGTCGTTTGTCAGGTTGTGAATACATTAACACTTATTTAAATTACACATCTACTTCAATACGCCTTTGTTATAATAATATAGTATATTTCGGTATTGTTGTTTAATATTCATCAGCGGAAATTAATTCCATATCTTCATCCAGGCATATTTATGTGTTTAAGTAAGGTGTCCAGGTTTTGAAAATGTTAAAGGAGGACACTTTTTTTTCTTTTCGAAGGATTTCAAATCTTAAATCCCATAAATTTGCGGATTTTCCTAAATAACCGACGTGTGACCTTTTTTTAAGCTTTTCCTGGAGTTTCAAATCCTAAATAATCCCAAATTTGATTAAAGGAGGACAAGAAGGACAATTTTCTCTAGGAGAGGACAAAAGAAGACACAATTTTTGAGGAGGTTAAACTTTCCAAAAGAAGGACAATACTTCTCAAAGAAGGACGTCTGGTCACCTTAGTATAAGAAAATTACTAAAAATTATCATAAAAGTATTTGTTGACATACTTTATTAATAAGTTCTCGAGCGGTGAAGTAAGCCAAGTAGTAAAATGGTAAAACTTTTCTATTCGACTTTTAAGTACAGTCACACGTTTATTTGGTGTTTTGTGGATTGTTTATTTTTAATTTAGGGCGATAACACTATTGCAGTGTATATTGCCTCTACTGAGCCAATTTCACTGACAAAGTTTTACCATTTTGCTAGTTGGCTCACTTCACCTCTATAGAGCCTAATTGAACAACGGCTGAAAAGATAAGCCAAGCCAATGATTGTTTTAGTACATATATCTATAGTACAAGTGACCATGATTGGCATAAGCAATCGATGAAATTCGTAAAATTTGTATGAAATATTTTTTAATCATTTTTCATATGTTTATTATATGTCAATAATTCTTTGGTGTTTTTCTTTTATATAATAATTTGCTTCAAGACCTATTGACGTCGACTATATATTCACATCTTATATTCCTCAATCGAATTTGAGCTTTTTTATGTTTTTCATTAGAAAGTTTTTAAGGGTCATGAAAACTTTCTGTTCAATTACAAGACAATAATTTGATCAAAGGTTTTGTCTTCCAATAAACAAGTTAAACAATTATTCAAATAATAGCTCTACTGGGCTTGCAATTATAGTATCATTTTACACTTTTATTAGTTAGCAAATTATATTGTATACATCTTTGTAGCTAATTCTTTTGTTGAGTCAAGGCTATCGTATAATAATTGCCTAATTAAATCAATCACAAGGCAGTACAAAATGTTTTGAAAATTTTGCGAATTCACTTACAAAAGCTATGTTACACTGAATGTTATTTGGTAATCATATACAATGTCTGTATGCATTTTTATCAGTGCGCATACAGCCTTACTGTACTTAAATGAGCAATAAGCTTTTGACATATTTTAATTATAAACTTATATTTTCATTTCTTTTTCGATGTCTAAAACTGTTCTTAAAAAATATTCCTTCAAAGATACTAAATGTGGACTCTATAATTTACTTACTATCTCCAATAAAAATGCTGTGAAAGTGATTTTCAGTGTATTAAAAAAATATTAATAAAAAAATGCTTCTTTTACTGATTCCAAATTATTTATTTAATATCAGGATTAGAATTTACAAAAAAGTGAGTAATAACTTTTTACTAAAAATTGACAATGATTTTTTTCTAAATTAAGTTATAAGTAAACTAAATAAATATTAGTCCTAGCCAATCCCTAGCCATTACTCTCTCTAAAAAAAGAGGTTGAGTAACAAGCAGTGTTCATATAACAAATATCTTGAAATACATACATAAGGAGACCATATGCTCCACATCAGAAGTGAACGTGGATGAAATTAAAAAAAAATAATAGTCACAACTTGCTAAAATTAAACATTATTTTTTAAATCACAGATTATAGTTTTCACATAAACTGTTTAATTAATTTAAATATTCTTAAGTTGTTATAAGAAGAGAAAACATTTTACTAATGAATTTACCAGTGTTTGCCATCAGAAAAGCATATTACGATAAACCTGTGACGTAAAGACAAAGTTAAATAAAAAAAAGACAAAAAAACACTCATCCTAGAATTGACAGCTCTAGATTATTTTCCCATTTCACTTAATCATTTTTAAATCTGCAAATAAATCCGACGAGAGTTACAAAAGTGCTGACATCAAAGTACCGGCTCCCTTGTTACTCGTTTGCGGACCTTTGATCCAGATAATATGGCAACCCAATTTGCGCATTTTGATTGCTTGTCAGTAGGTTAGGCAATGCACTGCTTTTGACGTTACCTAACATAGCAATCTCGTCTACACCACTGAAACAGTGTCCTAACTAATATCCATATACTGAGAAAACCACATATTGGCATATGCAAATTTCCCCTGACCTGTATAAAGGGGTGTAGTTAAAAGCTTGAATTGCACTTTCTTTCGATATAATATAATAATCGTCGTCCGCTGTGGTCTAGTTGGTTAGAGCTTGCTCTACCGATCAGGTGGGTCTGGGTTCGATTCCCGGTAAGGTCAATGTCAAAATTGGATTTTTTTTCAATTTTAATTTGAGATCTAAGACATGGTTGTTTGTGAAGTCAATTATCCCTGAGTTAATCTCATGTGACTTTTAAAAATTCTCATCGAGTATATCTCGTATAATCTTTCAACTTCAAAATATTTGACGCATTGGCGTAAGCTGTAATGTCAAATATTTTTAAGTGTAAAAAATATAAATATAATTATGAAGATTTCATCACTTCACTTGCTGTGGAAATAGAGATCATTATTTGTATAGATCCTTTATAGGTATCAAATATTCTCAACAATTTTAATTCGTTACTTAAAAGAACGCTTCACGAACATTACTTGGATTCATTTTTATTTGACTAATTTGTGTAAGATTTATCAATATCGTCATTTATTATAAAAAATCAAAGATTACCGATTAATATTTTTAATTAAAAAAAACGTATATTTGAATTGTTTTTTTTTTTGTAAATTATAACATTGTAACAAAATACATTATTTATTGATTATAAATTTGATTTATTTGTTTACTGAATAACATTTATAATAATAATTAATAAAATTTAACTACCACCTATTACACTGAAATTCTTATTTTTATTTCATCATTTATCGGTAATGTAATTAATTTTTATTTTAAAAATTGTGAAAGGTGAAAATTACTTTTTTAATTTTATTGACCTTTTTTACGGTAAATATAAAGTGAAATGAAATATTTAAAAGCGTTTTTTATTGCGATACGAAACTATATAATCTGATTCCGTGTGGCAAATTTAATTATATTATAATTTTTGATGCCGAGTAGAAAGAAGAGCAACTCAAGAAATAAAACGACAACCGTGTAGTAAAATTTAATTAAAATATAGAGGTGCAACTAAGTACGGTTCTACTTTAGCTTCCACTTCCGCTACACTGCTTCACTTTCAATGAATATAAGTAATCGTTCTAGTGGAAGAACGCTTTCAGATAACTATATACCTACACTAAGGCCACACGTAGTACACAATAAACTTTTTATAGTTTTAGAGATATTGCACACTTATGATCGTGGAATGTATGTATGTTACCATATACCCTAGCATTTGGGTAAATTGTTATGGATACGTTAAATCAACCACTGTGAAATGTTGATTGCCTCTGACATAACATAATTCAAGTTTGTTCTCTTTGATTGCAAACTATAATTTCTATGCAACTATAACTTTTCAACGGACAAATAATTATAAATTGACTCCTTCCTACTTAGTTAAATTCAACGTTCAAATCGAACAGTCATCAAGACATAGTAGAGACCTCTTGAAACTCACGTCGTATATATTCTGATTATAAGATAAGTGATGTATGTAAAGTGTAAAAAAATAAAAATATGTTATTCGAATAAAAATTGAACAAACATAAAAATAGTGTTTCAGTAAAAATTATCCGTAACAAAATTAATTATTTAATTATATCAAATATGTTACACTTAAATTATTTTTTGATATCGTTTTCCTTATGATACTCAAATTTGTACTACTTTTTAAAGGGTTAACTCCACAGTTTTGTATTATTATTTGTGTTCAAAATGTTCGCAATAAATTTAAACAAATCACAAAGACTTGGTGTGCAGAAAGCAAAATATAATTTGGTTTATAAAAGAGATTTTGTGAGATATTATATGTCGTGAACTTTTCGAATATGTCGTATTTAGGGCCTTCAATCCCGGGATCCTCTCCAATTGAGATACCAAAACCCCGGGATCGTGATAGTTTGTGACCTTATGTTAGTACTAAACTTATATTGTTGATAATATTCTATCGAACTTTGTTATTTTTTTTAAAGTACTTGCTATAACGAATTGTTTGACTGCACAGTTGAGAATAAGAATTGTAATACCTGACGAATATATCAATACCTATTATTTATATAAAATACCGATAATACAACAAAAAAACAGTCAATTGGGATCGTAATACCGGGTGAGTATATTTAATATCTTAAGGGCTCCTTTAAACTTTAAGAAAAAGTTGTAATATATAATTGAAAAGCGTATTAATGCAGATTTTAAATATTAAAATTATCGGCGAATTATTTTATTAAAATGGTAATTAGGGTATCTAATCCCGGGATTGGGATTTGCTCACCGAGGAATTTGAAATCCTCAATTCGCTATACTTTTTCCCCGAATTATCTCCAAACCTCGTTTTTTTAGCTCACCGAGGAATCTGAAATTCTCGATTTACCAATTTCGTGTCAATTTTCGGGATTTGCTCAAAATTTCTCAATCCCGAAATCCCGGGATCGCAGCCGTATCAATCCTGGAATTTCGGGATCAGAAAATTGAACGGTATCCCGGGATTGGATGCCCTAATGATAATCTCTTTAACTCAAAATTCGATTTAGGCTGATTTTCAATACCAGTATTTTTGCATTTTTAAAAACGGTATTTTCACAACAATACAAACTTTCGACTCTTCAGAAAAATTATTAAAATTGACTTGGCCATGTATGATTATAAATTTTGTCTGATTTAGTTATCAATTATTTTTTTTTACTTAATTAATAAGCGAAATCTGTCAAGATATTTACTCAATGAGTAAATTCATAAAAAATCGTGTTTTTTTTAATATAATGCCTGTTCACCAAGAATACATATTTGACACATTAAAAGTGATAAAAAAATAGTATTTACTCAATTTTTTTCACTTTGCAGAAAAGAAAAATACAAACAAGAAAAAAAAATTGAAATTAATATCTTTAAATTCATAAAAGTTTTTGTGAAAATCAGTATTTTAGCTATCTTGCGAAATGGCCAAATGTGCTGCCTTATTCGTTGGGGGTGAAGATTTGGTATTTTAAAAAACATATTTTCTAGCCTCTGCCATTTTATTAATATAAATATTCATTTTAATTACCGGTTGATATGTACGTCGTATACTGATTCAACGCACCTTCCTCCGATTATTTTCAATAACCAAAACTTTTCGCATGTATTTAATCTAAAATTTACATGAAATTGAAATCGTTTTAAATTAAAAGTCTAAGAAGACAAAGTCGCTCCTAAAAAAGCTCGTTAAAGTTATCGAGTTGAATAAGAAAGCCCTTAACTGTTACAAGTTGTATCAACATGGCGTTTGCTTGGCTTGTCCACCGCTCCCTAGTCCCACTCACTTCCGACCATTTATTTTATTACTTTGCGTCACTCTCTTTTCGATAAAATTGATTTTATCTATGTTAATGTGTGCTTTATTCTATTAACGTGCCCTGTTTACAAATCACTATCGTAACAGCCCGAAATATACGATGACTAGCCGCTTTCGAAAACAAATTAATTTCACTCCGTTGTACGTCGCGATAAGTAATCGGGATGATAAGATTTACTTAGCGTAAGTTTGATTAATTACGTTATTAAGTATTACATTTATGCAGAAATGTATAGATAGAACGTGTAATAGCAGCTGGTTTCAACCAAAAATGTTTCGCAGACTTTACTATCAACAAATAAGAGTGTGAGTGATAAAATCCAATTTTTCACCGTTATAAAATAAATATTTTTTATTGCAATTGCGAATTTTTTAATTTTATAAGCTTCATGATCTTTTAAATTTACTCTCCGTTATATAAGTGTTGATGTAACATTATGTGATAAAAGTATTACGTAGCAATGATTTATCAAAGTGTTTTATATAAAAATTATTATATTAAACAAATACTATTTTCGTTACATAACTAACCATTGAGCATGATAATTCTGTCAATAGAACATTGACAGAATTATCTTTATAAACGTTTCATAGTTTATTTTTAAACGTTTCTTGTCCTACGCTATATCAAATCAATAATATATATGTTGACTCGCAAATGAATCACTCAGGCTTCATTTGCCACCTACCAATCTATATAAATTCTTCCAATGAAAAGCAACATTCAATTAACCCTGTGGATGAAAATTCTTTAGGTCAATGTTTTTCAATCAGTGGTCAGCGGAGCACCGATCCGTAGCAATTATATGGAGTTTCTCGTAAATTTTCTGCGATACCTACAGATAAAAAGTGCACAATTACAATTTCCAAACAATAATCAGCATTTAACACTGGTACAGCTAAACGTGTCCACTTTATATTTTTATTTTTAATCGAAAAAGACCAAAGGTTTCACATACAAAATAAAATCAACCGCATATAAATAATATTTTAAATAATGCATTGGTGGTACGCAAAATATTTAGTGTTTTTTGTGTTACGAAGGTGTAAAAAAGCTTAGAAACTCTAAAAACATAATGCATTTTTGTTTTTGTTGGTGATGTTTTAATGGAGAAAATTGTCTATTCGTAAAATTATAAATAGTTTAAAAGTAACATTGTGATATTTTAAATCATATAATTTAGTGATAAACAAACACATTTTTTAATTCATTTTCGTTATGTATTTAGCTTAAATCGGTCGTAATAGATATTCTCCCTAAATGAATAAGTATAACATCTCATAACCTTTTCAGCGTTTGCCATCTAGACCTCATCTCCTTGTTAACGAAACTAATAAGTCATTAAAGTTTGCCACGAGACGTGATATACATACTAAAATATATTCACGTCGAACGGTTAGCGGTAAATGGGTTGCTCTAATAGAGAACTGATCTAAACATCATGTTTTCGCACAACATGTTAATTATTACAGGTTATAAGTTTGTTAAATTAATTGTAATTATCGAAATTTGATACTGTGCTTAAAACAATCTCATTAACGTTAGCATAGATTTACCAAATTAATAATCCGCTATTGTATGTTGTTAAATGAGTTAAAACATGGAGAAGAAAATATTTTAAATTAAAAAAGTGGTACGAAGTATATAATATAATATTTAGGTACTATTTTTAATAAATAAAATAAAAACATGAAGATTGACTGGTATATATAAATTGCATGTTGTATTTTTAAAATATCATGGAATCGGAATGGTTAAATTTACTGTCGAGTGTCGACTTACTTGGAAGGATCGTAAATAAGAATTGTTCAGAGTGACATGTTATCTTCTTGCTTTTTAAAAAAATAACTAATCAATCATCATACATGTACGTTTCAATTTTTGATATTGTATATTTTATCTTATCGTTACATGAAAATGATTGAATAAAAATCACAATAGAAAGAAAATTAGCTGTAGTGAATAACTCATCCTTATATTTCAAAGAGTGCAAAGATAGAATGATGGTGTAAGGAAAAGTATTATAATTAATCATTACTTTTATGTTCCATTTCTTGAATTGGATAAAGTGGGTGAGAAAGGATGAAAACTTTTCAATTATATATGTCTATAGATAGGGTACTTGTCAAAAATTTAGTGAACGAACCGATTTAAGAAAGTTTTCGTTCGGGGCTTTGCGCCTTTGGTGACGCAACTAAAACGAAAGTCAAATCGGTTCTGCTCCAAGATTGACACAGAAACAGGTGGTAATTTTCACTTAAATTCCATGTCTCAAACTTTATAAATATAAATAAATTGTAGATAATATAATTATTTATGTGAGAAATTGCTGCTAGGTACTTATTAGATCTGAACATATTGTTGTTTTTCTTTATTTAACAAGGGTCTCGCAAACCCAAGTCAAATTTACCCCACCTTGTATGCATCGCTTTTACTGGGGTTTTGATTGAGGTTACTCTTTATGGGCAAATAATAATTTTATTATTTTGTATTTAGCAGGTGTGATTATTCAAAACCACACAAAATACTGTATATTATTATTTAGAGACAAAATTACGTCGCGGAATAGACGTTATAATAATGATTGATGGTTAAAGGATATTATGCGTAGGTACGCAAAAATGAGGACAATAAGAATTCATATTGTTATTTTGAGAACGGAAAAATGTCTCATGATAAACGAGGGGTTTCAACAAACGGTCGTGTTTTTCCATAAACGTAGGCCAAGTAATAATAATTTATTGAGAAATCTTTCGGATATTATTTATGAAGGGTAAATTGCCAGCCTAACACCATCACCTTTGACATTTATGGGTGTGGTTAAATACACATACATTAGTATGATATTAGCATACAACTATATCATTTAAACTTAATTCAGAATGGTAGGACTCTAAATAAACTCAAATATTTACATTCAAAAACTCTCACAATGTTTGAAAATGTCAATTCACAACTGGATGATGAGATAAAACAAAGAGATAATAATTCCTCACCTTATCCTATCCATATCCTATGGTTTATGAAGATTTGTAAGGTTTGTTATTTAACAAGGTTAGTGGAAACTTTCTAATTCATAAACTTTTATTTCGTAACTGTTCTGCCAGAATTTGGTGAGTAACAGATTGATTATTTTGAATAGAGTCAGTTCTACTCAGTAGAGAGCAAATTTCAAAAAAAATACCTTTTCAGATAAAACTTCCAGCATCGATATTTTATGTTACATAGATAATCATAATATCAAAATATAGATGCATGAATGCCAATCTGACACAAATAAGATTTTCGAATTATTAGACACGGACGATTTTCAGCAGTATTGAAAATAATTGCCTCTAGAAATATATGCTTTTTTGGGCAAGTCAATCAATGCACTAACTTGAATTATTCCAGGCAAAATTATATCAACGTATCTTTCTGTATATCTAGCTTTTTTTTGTCAGTTTTCTTACTTACCAACTTCTGCCATAAAGGTGTCAATTTATACAAACAAAAGTTTTTTTTTCTACTATTTTTAAAATTATACTAAATGACCAGAACCAGTTTCGCTCATTGCAAGCATCTGCAACTCAAAAATAAACGCTCGCGTTGACCGAAACGGCATCGCAATAATTAAATAAAATTGTGGAACTCGTACAAAAGTTATCACAAAAAATATAATCAATTTCCACTAAAAAAAAATAATTTCGACATAAAAAAAAGTACGAAACTTTGAAAAGCTTTATTTTATTAAATAAAATATGTCCATTACAGTGGAACCCCCAATTACACTACCCCGAATTACGCGCCGGCTTGAAATATTTGCATTCCATTGCCGTTACTAAGAGACGGTCGTCTGTGCTTCGCATACAGTTTTTTTTGTAAAACTAAGGGAAATCTTAGTTTTGCGTTTTCCGCGGAAAAAAATCAAATCCCTTATTTTGTATGACATTCACACCCCCAATTACACGGTCCCGAATATAGTGTAAATGGGGGTTTTACTGTATATTTATATATGTACGTGCGATAGATGCTAGTTTGCAATAACAATCATGATCTAACTGACCCAGTGTATTATTTTTTTAAGCTTATCGTTTAAACGGCAAACTCAAACAAATCATTCGAATGATGAATGATGCCACCATTTGCAATATTTTAATAACGAGATATATTTATTCACACACATATTAAATTTATATATATTATTAATAATACAAATGTGTTTATTATCTCTTTTTAAAAGACAGATAAGAAAATGATTTAAAATTACATGAACCCAGCGTCAAAACAAAACGATAACAAAAAATCTACATGTGCATTTTTGAAATAAGTGCGACCAATATTAAGATTGTGCTGAAATAATTTTAAAATAGTGACATAACATAATCCAAAAAAAAAAATCGGATCAGTCTTTTTTCATGGAGTCACTTTTGATTTTATTCTTAATATTCGAATGGTATTCTTAAAGTATTTAAAAATATTCGCCCCCGGGTGGGCTCGAACCACCAACCTTTCGGTTAACAGCCGAACGCGCTGCCATTGCGCCACGAAGGCCCATGTAAATATGCAAATCAATTAAAATTAGTTCACGGAAAATCGTATCACATTTTCTTTTATAATGTCAAACCATATAAATGTCGATACCAAAAGCATTAAATCTGATACAATAATACTATTGCAATATCAATGAAATGGTTGTTGTAAATCACTATAGTTAAAATGTAATTGTTTTAAGATGTTTAATACATACACAAATGTATAATAAAAGTTTCGGTAAATCAATGAAATTACTTATTTCATGATATGGGAAAATATTTTCCTAATTTATGAAAAGCAATCCCGTTGCTTCATTCATGAATTAGATAAATTATCTTTCGAGAGCATAAATTGAGCATACATTAATTTTCTTATTTAGTTCAGGTAGTGTTTTCCACTAATAAATCAAATCTCATTTAATTTTATAAAAATATATCAATCAGTTACTACAATGAAATTCTTTTATATTGCATTACAAATATAAGACAAAGTACAAATTGGATTAAAATGTATTTTTTGCGTTAGTTATGATTTTATATTTTCGATTTAATTGTGATAAATTTTATGTATTTCAGGATAGGGTAGGTTTTTATATAACCAAGCTGAGTTTGTAATTAGGGTAAAAAGTACATTTTTTACTACCCGGTTGATAGCTTAAGTATTCCATATACTGCCTAATTCATACATTCGTCAGATAATTTGCTTTATTATTAATCATGTGATTAAAGCAAATCGTATTGCACTCTTCGTGAATTAGTAAATTATTTGTCCATTCCATGTAATAAGCAAGTTTCACGTATTAGACGAAATATATTATGAGCCAATAAACGTAAAGTATTTAAATTATCATGTATTGAAATATGATTATGCAAATTAATATATAATTATTGTGTTTACTTATAAAGTAATTACATATATGAGAATAATTTATTCATATGTATAATAATACGGAGTTTTTGTTTGGAATCGTATAATAAAGAATATCATTTCAACAAAGACGTAAAACAAAAATAGTAAATGTTCGACAGCAAAATAATAACAGTTAAACAGTTAATTTAACTTAATTCTTGTTAATTAAATGAGGATTTTTTTATATAAAAAAAACGTTTAGATGTCTCAACAAGCTTAATTGTACGAGTACTTGTGGTAATTCATTGGGTCTACTTATATTTTTTTACGAAGGTAAAATAAGAGCTGATTGATCTTGCTACTTTTAGTTTTATAATTCTATTTGAATTAGTGGAGGGCACGTAAAAATAGTCCATACATTTTAACAAAAATCCAACTGTGATTGTCGGTACAAAGATTCGAGCCCGTGTACACTAAAGTTTAACTAGACGATCGCCCGAAAGCGTTGGCTACTCGACACATAGATTCATTATATAGCGGATATTAAATATTACTTAGTTCTCACTGACAAAAGATAATCAAATATCGAATTTCATTTCATTATACGAGAATAAATTTTATATCATAGATACTCTTCATACCAAGAAATCGGAAAATATTGCGAGCTGTCACAAAAATTGAAAAATGAGACATGACTTGGCACAAAAGATCATTCACATTTTCTGGATAGAAAGACGAAGACCTGCAATCGCTTACTTAGCCAAAGGATTACAAAGGTACTTGTTGGGTCGTTTTGGGTATTCCCTCATCTCAAACATCTTCAACCCTGGCCTACCTTTGATGGAAAATATTCTGCAAAAATCAAATAATAATCTATTTAAGTAGCGTAGTGGTGCACAACCTATCTAAAAGTAGGCATAGTAAATTCATTTTACGAATGTCCACGGTCGTAAAGGTTAAAAGATTTGTGAATCGTGATATTATAATTTCTCCCGAGACTAGGCATACTCAAAATTATTTTTTATTTGATATTTATGTACGCGAATTCAATAGGGAAATAAAAAGATATTTAATTAATGATGTTATGGTGTCTTCATTGCAATCATTATTCAGTGAGCAAATATATGTAATTTGGTTTTTTTATGTAAAAACATTTCACATGGAATTTCTTTCTGAATTGCATCTTTTATTCAATAATAAAACAAATCAAATAATTTCTAGTAAACTTAACATCTTTAGATTGTTATTTGTTGAATAATGAATTTGTTAAATTACCCTAGTAAGAATAAATTATACTAACAAATATTATTGAAAGACTATAATCTCACAAGTTCTATTTTTTTTCATTGTGATGTCTATAAAATCCAATTCACTACCCTTCCAATCTGAAACTAATGGAACGTAGCGAGAACAACTAGCTTACCTCTAGTCATGTCCTAGATCTAACCTTTCTATCCTTACTCTCTCTTTTAAAAAATCGAGGTCGAGCATCTGCGTAACAATCAGTCATCGTAGAAAATCTTTTGTTGAGATATCATTATTAGGAGGCCATATGCTACACGTTGAAAGAGGATATGGATTAAATGATATACTCCATCCTTAATATACTCTACATTACGTCCATATAACAATACGTAAGTAAATATAAAGAAATTAATTCCGAAAATACTTGCATAACTCTTGCGGCTCGGAGACTAGAAAAATACTTGTCAGCCGATGGGGGTCTTTTTTGACCCCAGTGGTTTCCTCATTATTGGCCTTATTCTTATGAATTTCAAAAAAAAAAAATAGTCCAAGGGCTTAAAAATATCTCTTTGCATCATTCCTCATACATTTTTTTTATAAAAATCTGTGGTTTTTTAATAAATAATCATATTTTAAGTTACGCGTAAAAAAGACGTCATGCCAGCACACATATGAATTGACTACTGACGAGTGTGCTCAGCGTTCCAAATTATCATACGAACAATCGTTATCGCGGGCGCTAATCAGCTGATAAGCGTTATCGCGTATTTATATAAACTACAAAAGGTCCAAAAAACTATGATGTAAGAATACCTAAATTATAAACATTGTATCACCCATATTAAAATAGATATTTACGAAAATGTTGGTATTGGGGTCGCATTTCTTGAGCTTAGAAACGGAAAAGTTAACATACATTGTGGACAGATAATTCTTAAATGCGTAATATAAAAACAAATTCTTATTATTGAACACACTAACCTTAAATTATGGTTGTTGAGAGTTTTAACAGAGCTGACATAAAGAAGCTTCCTTCCGGCCAATATTGAAAATAATCATGTGAAACATAGTTTAATCTGTGATCGGTAATATATGTCAATTTTGGCTGAATTTGGCTCACGTGCTGAGTGCTGTGCATCACGGGCTAACCGCAGCAGCCGCCTGCTACAGTTCTGAGAAAAAAATTCAAGCACATTTTCCAAGTTATATTTTTTGTGAAGTATTCTGGGGCTTGCTTTTTTATACTTGAATACTTCTCGTCTCTAATAAAAGTTAGTGTTTGCTTTAGATTTATGTTTCATGTAAATGTTTAACGTTGGGGCTGTTCAGTAAAATGACGAATTTACACACTTGTGTAGATATAAATGAATCAACGAATACGGAAAATAAAAAAAATATTCAATTTTCAAGAAAAAAGGCATTCCAAAAATAGTATTTTTAATGTTTTGATCAAGCGATGTTAGATATAAACCAATACAACAATCATGATATTTTACAAATAGTTTTCAAGAAAATTTTTTTTTTTTTTTTTTGGATATCAAATTTATGGAGCTTCAAGTACCAGGACGCGCTAACGTCAAGGTTCTTCTAGTCTCCTTCATCGATAAAGTTTTTGAAGAATTGTAAATTGCATCCCCTTACCATCGTTTGCAGACAGAAGGGCGCGATCGCTACAGAGATAAGAAGTTCACGGGAACTCCATATGCACTATTTTGCAAATCACATTCTATATGCTTCCCCATACTGCATCCGTACATGTACACACACATACGCATACATACATACACACATACAGTGCACAAAGAAAGTCAAACAAAGAGAGTCATTTTCGTGACGCTAATTTCGTTCTAAAAGTGCCAATTTTAGACGACATAAGGTCTATGGAGGGTCGTCGAGTAGAATTGCTCTCGGTCTAAAACGATTCGAGAGCAATTCTACTCGACGACCCTCCAAAAAATATTTAATAAGTTTCTTAGTTACTATTTTAGTCGTGTCCGTGACTGGTAAACGCGGTTGGTTTCCGTGACGGATCTCACGGGTTCGAATAGTATTTTTTCAAACTTAGAATTATTTTCATTTTGCACACTTCCACAAAAATCTTGGTACAATAATTCATATCATAAATTCTCGCTATCAATTAGGTTAACAATACGTATAGAGCGAATGCACTTGTGTGTTTGTATATAGACAATACAAACCTTCCGCTGCCTGTCAGTTCGAGTGCTTTCGCGCACTGAGTAGTACCGGAAGATGCCGAGAGGCAAAACCCGGGTCAACAAGATTTTTGTGGAAGTGTACAAAATGAAAACAATTCTAAATTAACGTTGAATTTCTATCAAGCACTTTCAGTCTAAATTTAAAGTTTTTTCAAACGTTACCAGATTTCCATTTTTTAACGTTTGAAACTACTAAGAAAAATAAAATTGAATCTTTTGTGATTGTTTAAAACAATATAATTATTAAATTCAGTTCGATATTATTGACAAGTTGGTTTCCCACCACCACCCGTTGTGTATATGCAGCCAACGTTTAATGTCCGCCTTCCACAACGCTATCAACAGAAAAAAAGGAGTTTACCCCTCACATTCATGGCCCGAGCAGAACTGCACGGGACTGATTTTGAACCATGCACTAATGTGCTTAAAATAATAATAATAATAAAAGTGTGACTAGCTCAGCCACTTAAATCAAGTTGATATTAAGTATCTTGTGTATAGTGACAAGTTGGTTTCCCACCACCACCCGTTGTGTATATGCAGCCAACGTTTAATGGCCGCCTTCCACAGCGCTATCGACAGAAAAAAAGGAGTTTACCCCTCACATTCATGGCCCGAGCAGAACTGCACGGGACTGATTTTTAACCATGCACTAATGTGCTTAAAATAATAATAATAATAAAAGTGTGACTAGCTCAGCCACTTAAATCAAGTTGATATTAAGTATCTTGTGTATAGTGACAAGTTGGTTTCCCACCACCACCCGTTGTGTATATGCAGCCAACGTTTAATGGCCGCCTTCCACAACGCTATCGACAGAAAAAAAGGAGTTTACCCCTCACATTCATGGCCCGAGCAGAACTGCACGGGACTGATTTTGAACCATGCACTAATGTGCTTAAAATAATAATAATAATAAAAGTGTGACTAGCTCAGCCACTTAAATCAAGTTGATATTAAGTATCTTGTGTATAGTGACAAGTTGGTTTCCCACCACCACCCGTTGTGTATATGCAGCCAACGTTTAATGGCCGCCTTCCACAGCGCTATCGACAGAAAAAAAGGAGTTTACCCCTCACATTCATGGCCCGAGCAGAACTGCACGGGACTGATTTTGAACCATGCACTAATGTGCTTAAAATAATAATAATAATAAAAGTGTGACTAGCTCAGCCACTTAAATCAAGTTGATATTAAGTATCTTGTGTATAGTGACAAGTTGGTTTCCCACCACCACCCGTTGTGTATATGCAGCCAACGTTTAATGGCCGCCTTCCACAGCGCTATCGACAGAAAAAAAGGAGTTTACCCCTCACATTCATGGCCCGAGCAGAACTGCACGGGACTGATTTTTAACCATGCACTAATGTGCTTAAAATAATAATAATAATAAAAGTGTGACTAGCTCAGCCACTTAAATCAAGTTGATATTAAGTATCTTGTGTATAGTGACAAGTTGGTTTCCCACCACCACCCGTTGTGTATATGCAGCCAACGTTTAATGGCCGCCTTCCACAACGCTATCGACAGAAAAAAAGGAGTTTACCCCTCACATTCATGGCCCGAGCAGAACTGCACGGGACTGATTTTGAACCATGCACTAATGTGCTTAAAATAATAATAATAATAAAAGTGTGACTAGCTCAGCCACTTAAATCAAGTTGATATTAAGTATCTTGTGTATAGTGACAAGTTGGTTTCCCACCACCACCCGTTGTGTATATGCAGCCAACGTTTAATGGCCGCCTTCCACAGCGCTATCGACAGAAAAAAAGGAGTTTACCCCTCACATTCATGGCCCGAGCAGAACTGCACGGGACTGATTTTGAACCATGCACTAATGTGCTTAAAATAATAATAATAATAAAAGTGTGACTAGCTCAGCCACTTAAATCAAGTTGATATTAAGTATCTTGTGTATAGTGACAAGTTGGTTTCCCACCACCACCCGTTGTGTATATGCAGCCAACGTTTAATGGCCGCCTTCCACAGCGCTATCGACAGAAAAAAAGGAGTTTACCCCTCACATTCATGGCCCGAGCAGAACTGCACGGGACTGATTTTTAACCATGCACTAATGTGCTTAAAATAATAATAATAATAAAAGTGTGACTAGCTCAGCCACTTAAATCAAGTTGATATTAAGTATCTTGTGTATAGTGACAAGTTGGTTTCCCACCACCACCCGTTGTGTATATGCAGCCAACGTTTAATGGCCGCCTTCCACAACGCTATCGACAGAAAAAAAGGAGTTTACCCCTCACATTCATGGCCCGAGCAGAACTGCACGGGACTGATTTTGAACCATGCACTAATGTGCTTAAAATAATAATAATACTAATAATAATAAAAGTGTGACTAGCTCAGCCACTTAAATCAAGTTGATATTAAGTATCTTGTGTATAGTCCGTATACTGAGAGCTCGTCGATGTAGACGAGTTTAATGACTCTAGAGAAGAGTCAAGATTGTGACGATCCCCATATAAATTGGCAAACTTTTCAAATGCCGTGAAGTTAGCATTGGTTGCAATCAAGTCAGCGTGGCCTATTGGGCCCGTGTGAGGACGGACCACAGCAAACAATTCTGCTCGTTCGGACTCCATCTCAGGGCAGTCCCACAGAACGTGATTAACGTCCTGCTCGGCATACCCACAAGAGCAGTCCGGCCTTAAAACCAACTTGCCCAGCGCGAATAGTTTTGCATTGAACTTGCCATGGCCGGTTAGAAATTGGCAAGTCCAATGTGATGGTTTTAGTGATTTTATTGCAAGCCTCCAGGACACGTCCGGAAAGAACTGATACGTTTGACGTCCCTTAGAGGACGCAGCCCATCTGGTCTGCCATATTGCGACGACAGTTGTCAGCACAAGCTTTTCAACAAACGAGCGATAGCTGTGACCCTCAGGCGTCTCCTGGCGAGAAGGAACCGCCATCTGAACGCTCCCTATAGATGTATCGATTCCCTTCATTAAAAGAGTAATTGCTCCGCGTAACTGAATGTGCAAATCCAGTGGTAGCACCCCAGCCAGGACTGGAAGCGCATCCGTAGACGTTGTCCTGTACGCTTTTGTTAGTGATTGTATAGTGACAGTACTTTTTGTTATGGAGAGCCATATTACAATGTTTGCACATGTGCTGAGTCTAATACTACGCGTACACCAAAACCGAATCATCGGCCGACTTCGTGTTGGACCTATTCGGACGTAAAGTCTCGGCCGTTCATCTGCATTCACTGCTACCGTTGTCGGCCGACCGGCTTTGACCGAGAAGTCTATAAATGACAACCTGAAGTTAGTAGCATTTAGATGTGCTGTCATAGACACCGAACGTAGATGGCAGACTTGCGACAAATCCCAACCTGAAGTTAGTAGCAGTTAGATGTTTTGTCAAAAGTAGTTCCCAACATGTTCAGATTCGTCGATTGATCGGTCAGAAACGGCCGTCCTCGTACGAGGCCGTCTGTAGTAGTGTACGCGCTCCCATTTCTTAGCATACGTTTGTTTCGATCGGACGAGTTCAGCCGACTACGGCCGGGCATAGTTCGTCCGATGACGGATCAGGTGTACGCGTACCGTTTGTCTTTTTATCAAGTAAAACATGGTTTCAGGAATCAACTCATGGCTACCTTATCACGTGGAAACACCGCTCCGGGATTCAATGCGTTGAAAGAAGTTTTTCTTTCTTCTTAGAACTGGGTGTCATTTAATCATTCGGCCTCACTTTTCGATGCGGGCGTGATTAGTAAAGGACTTTAAATTAGTTAATCAGTCAAGAATAAGGTGGTTTAACAATAACAACGACAACAAACGTTGCAGAGTTCCAGGCATTTTAATATGTAAATCCACTCGATTGATGAATCAATTTACGAAATTTAAATCCGTGCACACCGACCGCAACTAAATGGGATGAATGCCCAAAGGCGTCAACCACTTCAGGATTGGCAAACGGCTTATTGGGTAATAGATATGACATAAATGGATTTGAATGTTAAAATTATTAATATTTTAGATATTGTATCGCTTTTTCAAAAATGTATGTATGTACATCTCGTGTACACTTTTTTTTAAATGAAATTTTCAAAACGTCTGACAACCCTGATTTTGACCCAACATCGTATTTAAATCAAAATTTTACAGTTGAAATTTTTATTTGAATATAACTGATATTGCGGAAATAACGGTGTAATTTTTTAAAAGTTTTGATTGAGTCGTAAAAGTTTCAATTCATAATTTATACAAAGCAAAAAATATCGATTCGAAATTCAAACAATAAAATGAGCGAGTATCAAAAAGACAAACAAAACGGAGTAATAAAAATTTCTGGTCGGTGAAAAGCATCTTAATTCTTCAATCAATTCATAAATCGTCCAATCTGGAGTATCGATTGAAAAACTGCGCAGCATAATTTATTTGAAATAAGTGTCGAGTCATGGAAACGAGATTACTTTATTTGGCGCGCATTCTATTTGGCATGAAATGAAAATAACACCAGGACCGGATGTTAAACAATATAATTAATATAGCGGATGAGTGATATACACTTTACTCTTTTTTTACTCAGTTTTGTCTACTAAAAAAAAACAAATAAAATATTTGTACAGGAATTATTTGCTCTAGCAAAATATCCAGAAACAGAAAATAAACAAGTTATAGATTTCTTAATGACAAAAAAATTAACAACACAATACAATTAATAACAAAAAAACATCTTCATTATTTTTTTTTTGATAAATTACTATCAAAATTTTTGACATAAGAAATACTTTAAACAATTTCAAACATAATATTTTTCTATAAATTAATATAGCCCTTAGCAAATTAAAACATTTTTATCCGGGTTCTTGTAATGAAATATTCGTTGTTTTTTTGTACTTTATTTTCTGTGACTAGTGATTTATTTAATGATTTTTAAATACATTCATTTTGTTTGCTTATTATAATTATTTATGTCGGTATGAAAAATTATATTTAATTGTTAGAATATCTCTACACATTGATATCTTGGCTTAGAGGGTGAGATTTCTCCATTTGTACTTATTACTTTATTGGTCAACTAGTATAGATAATATTTATAATGGGTTCTTAAATACCTAGTGCCAACCCTAGTCGTGCGAATGTTTTCCCCGCCTCCAAAACTCTTCTGATTGGTTGTTAGTATTGGTTTCGCTGCCTGAGTGTAGGTGCTAATTGAGTTTTCAATTAATCCCGAGGACATTCGGTTCGGTATGCAATTAATTTCCTCTACCGCTAAATTGAAATGCATCCAATGCGCAAGAAATATTCAAAACCTTCGTCTCCATTACAATATTTCGCCCATCAAATAAAGCTTTCACCTTTATATAAACTGCAGCCAAGACAAATTTGTCAAATATCAAATAAAGGATTTTTTGAATGAACTATTATTTTCTGTCGGGTCCATGGCATAACGGTCATCGTCATTGACTCTCGTGCCGGATTTCACAGGTTTGAGTCCCAGTAAAAACAGCATTTTTAAAAATAGATTGATCGATTTCTGTTCGAAGCCATGGATGTTTGTGATCTCTGAGTATCCCCTCCCACCTTTCCTATCATTAAGTAACAGGGCGTAGCGAGAGTGATTAGTTACCTACTAATCCTCTCCTGTCATATCTTTCCATTCCCCTACATTTTATCCTCTCTAAAAAAAGAGTTTGAACGACTGAGTAGTTAAATATAACGACTGTGGAAAGGAAAAGGACGTAACCAACACATATCAAAATTTACAGGAAACACAAAAAACGTATTTTGATGATTTTAGGCTATGAGCAAATTATGAAATATACACAACCCTGAAGTGCACGGTGACTAATTGACTGATTCTTTATTGACTTAATTTAATAAATTGTTCAGAGAAAACCTGTTTTTAGGCTCTTTTTCCTAGTTGCAATTTTCACAAGCCTTACTTTTTTCAAACTTAAAAGCTAAATTTAGATACTAATTCGGCATTTTTAGCTTCCATCCTTTTGATAGAACGTGTGTCGAGTTGTATATATTGTGATAATCGAAAAAAAGCTGATTTTGAAAAACTGAGGGTTACGTCCTTTTTCTTTTCCACAGTCGATAACTTATACCAGTGATCACCAAACGGTCGCTCGCTCGCTAGCTCGCTGAGGCTTTTTCGGTAGCTCGCGTAAGATATTTTATCTTATTTATAAATTTGTCTATAACATTTTATTATTGAATCTAATGAATGCATTGTTTTGTTCTACTTACTTATGTGAATCAACGTTTTTTTTACTATGAAGCTGGTTAAGAGTAGATATAGAAACAGACTCAGATGTAAATCTTGATAATTGCATTCGAATGAAAGTGACAAGGTACTCACTAGGGCATCCAATCCTATAATCTCGGGATTGATACGGCTGCGATCCCGGAATTTCGGGATTGAGAAATATTGAGCAAATCCCGAAAATTGACACGAAATTGGCAAATCGAGAATTTCAGATTCCTCGGTGAGTTAAAAAAAACGAGGTTTGGAGATAATCCGGGGAAATTCCTCGGTGAGCAAATCCCAATCCCGGGATTGGAAAAAGGCTTCGGGATTGGATAACCTAGTAATTGTGAAGCAAATTGAATGCCATTCTTTTCACTAATTATTTTTACTAGTTATTTTTTCTTTCATTTTCATATTTATTTTTACACACACTTATTTTTCAATTATTATTTTGTTTATAAAAAAATAATTGATGTTTTATAAAAAAAAATGATTTTACAATTCATTTCAGTAATATAATAATATTATGTATGGTACGATAAGGGCCGATGATAAAAACACTTTAAAGAAGGGATATGTATAGGTAGCTCGGCAGACAATTTCAATTTCTGAAAGTAGCTTACATCCTTATTGAACTTGGAGACCACTGACTTATACCCATAGCAAATCAACAACAGTGGGCACTGTTTTTATAGAAACACCATTGCTCAGGTGTGTTTTTCATCGATTATTCAATATATGTTGATTAGAAAAAGTGTTTCTCAGTGTTATTTATAGAAACATTATCGGAATATATAATATAACAACTAGCAGGTGTTTTGATTATTCTCGTCTTTATCGCGTAAATATTTCGAGATTTGTTATAATTTTATTGATTTATGCATATCGGCCTTCGTGGCGCAATGGCAGCGCGTTCGGCTGTTAACCGAAAGGTTGGTGGTTCGAGCCCACCCGGGGGCGAATATT
The DNA here is from genome assembly GCA_030503985.1 of Himalopsyche tibetana. Classification (NCBI taxonomy): domain Eukaryota; kingdom Metazoa; phylum Arthropoda; class Insecta; order Trichoptera; family Rhyacophilidae; genus Himalopsyche; species Himalopsyche tibetana. The sequence goes on from JAPJYX010000014.1 coordinate 7,882,717, forward strand.
TTACCAGTGCTCGAAATGGAAAAAAAATAACATTTAATTATTTATTTTTAGCTGATAATTTAAATCCGGATTTTCCTGTACACAAGGCAATTGAAAACTTTTTTTTTTATTTAAAAACCATAGAAAGTTGTAGTAATTTTATATTTATAAAATATTAATTCGTAAAAATTAGCTAAGCCGATAAAGTGTTTATAATTTACCGTAAATGTACAAATATTTCAGATTAATCGAGAACACAATTTATTAACATTAGATTAAATTGATTGCTTTTGGCACATAGCAGGACAATGGCGTGCAAGTAATTAAAATTAGTCACATAGTACCAATTTTAATGAATTGTTTATTATTTGTATTATTCGGGATTCAGTTTTAAATAACACTAACAGTTTCGGGGGCCAATGAAAGGTAAATGAAGGTTCGCGATCCGCATGCCACCCGCGGGTCACCAGTTGAACAGCGGTGGTATAATGGGTAAAGCTTTAATTTATAGTTTTGTCAACTGTTAAAAAATATTTTATACAGATTAATCAAAATTAATAGACTGAATTTTTTTTGCCCGATAATTGGAACAAATTGTTTCTAATTGTCGTGTTCAGATTAGAAACATTCTCTAGCAAAATTGCATCATGGGACGATGTGCTTACGTATGAAATGTATTATGGTGAGTTAACAGTTTTCAAAGCACATCAGATTGTATTATTGTCCAATAAATGGGTTAGAAGATTTTCTTTTTTTTCACTAATCACCATACATTGAAGTTTATGATTATATTTATTAGTTTATGATTTTATTTTATGATGAAGATTATGTAAAAATACATATTTGAAAATTTTTAAATTTTCTAATAAAAAAATATTTAAGGGCTTTCAGCTTTTCTTTTTTAAATTTATTATTAATATATCGACTGTGGAAAGGAAAAAGGACTTAACCCACACATATCAAATTTTACAGGAGGCGCTTAAAACGAGTTTTGATGATTTTGTGACATATACAAATTATGAATTATACACAACCCTGAAGTGCACAGAGACTTCTAAACTGGTGTTTAATTGACATAATCTAATATTAATTAAAGAAATTGTCTAGGAAAAACCTTTATTTCAGTATTTTTTCTTGGTTTTAGTTTTTTACAAGGTCATTTTTTCAAACTAAAAAGCTAAATTTAGATACTAATTCGGCATTTGCAGCTTGCATCCTTTTGATAGAACGTGTATCAAGTTTGATACATTGTGATTATCGAAAAAAACCTGTTTTGAAGAAACTGTGGGTTAAGTCCTTTTTCCTTTCCACAGTCGATATAATAATCTATAAAACCATATTTTTTTAATTCTTACTTTAACATTTATTGTTGGGTGAATTTTTAAATCCAGAGAAAACAAAGAAAATTAAAAATTACCACAAAAAAGTATTTCAGGGGCGTTAAAGTCGAGGCTGTTACATTTGCTCATCAGTAAATGCTTATGAACGTTTCATTCTGTCTTATCTAAAGAAAACTTCCTTTCATTTTTATTATTCTCTTTGAATTAACCAAGACCAACGTTACCACAGTTGCTTATATACTGTATATATGAAGACCATAATATATTTAACTAAGTGAGCTAAATTTAAATAGGAGAGGTAAACATTTCTTAATTATCACTTGTATAAGAATATTATTCTCAAATATAATTAGCTTTTGAGAATACTTTTTAATACTTTTGAGAATAATTTACGTATTCTTGTACTCCTGAGATATTCTTCGGCAAATCTTAGCAAACTATTAAAAATAATATGAGCAAAATTGAAGAATTATAAGAAATATTAAACTAAAAGTTTCAAAATTAGTGAGTCAATTTACTTAAATAATGTATTTACTGCATTTGATTTAGACAATATTCAAATTTATTATGATTTTAAATTCAAACAACTTAAAATTACTCTCGTATAATATAGCTTTCCTCGTCGTAGAGGAATATTAAAAATTATAGAAGCCTTCTCTTTTAATGGTCTAAAAACGTATAGCTGGCGATGAATTTATTATATATGTCAGAAAAGATCAAGGAAGGTGACAAATAATTTATTTTATGAGCAGTTACAGGTGACGTAAAAACGTTAAGATGCTTCTGTCTTTTTCTAGTCACCTGAAATAAATAATTAAATATATCTTCATAATACGTGCATAATATGAAAAATAGCACAATCTTTCTAATATTTTTTGTTATCAGTACTAACAAAATTGTTGTAATATTAACAGTACCTTCTTAATCGAGTCATTTCCAAATAGTGTTAGAGCTACATAAATTTTACCTCAATAGGAAAATTAAAACATCAAGAAATATTATTTAAAATGTCAACAAAAAGTCAATCAAAATGAAAATAAATACCAAAGAAATCATACTTGTTGGTAATACAGAAAATTCGCTGATGAAAGTCGAAAATCGGTACATTTCAGGAATGCCAAAATATAACTTTCGTTATTGAAAACTTTTAATAAAATTGATGGTTCAGGAGGGAATTCTCTTATTCAGTGGCGTTGATTCAACTAGTTACTCTTCTCTTTTACGTATAATACATATATGGATTAAAGTTTTTATAAAATATATACTTAACTATTTTTTTGATTTTCAAGACATATCGCCATTTAACATTTGCACACGGGTATTATATTAACCATAGAAACATTATAATTCTGAAAAATATATTCATTTTTTTAAATTCCGGGTTTTGTAATTCGATTATTTTTTTTTAAATTTTGTATTATAGTGGCTTTCTAACATGACTTGACAATTTACACCATAAAAACGATAATGTTGAAACATGCTTTAAAAACATTTCAAATATTATAATAATTAATCATTAACAATGATATATAATTTTTTTTTTTCAAAATTATTAAACAAGGAATACTTAAATTAATTAAAAAACCTCAAACTACTAAATAAACTTTATGCAGTGGAATAAATCGTTGTAATAACTGTTTTATTTTTCATTTCCTGGCGTTAAGTAAAAAGGATATTATTTATTTTCAATAACATCCAATTAGCAGTATAAATAAATTTTAAGAGATAAAATGGTGTGACATAAAAGGGTCAAAATTAATTAAATACTAAGAAAAAGATTACAAGTAAGCTTATTTCGTAATAATGTTAAAACTTTTGACATGCAAAATAAGATATACCCTAGCAGATTATATATTTTTCAACTTTTACATTTTAACTAGGCTTTGCGTTAACTCAACATTTATGTTTATTTAGTCTTTGATTCCTCTCACATTTTTCTAAAAAAAAAATGGTATTTTACAATGGTTGTATATGAAGACTCAACCAAAATTTTCTTTTTTGTCTTGTCAATACGTTTCTCTATGAAATGCATTATTTTTTAAGTCATTGAAGCTAAATGTGTCACTTATAATAGTAGTGGTTTAAATCAAGTCTTTAAAGTTCTGAGATAAACTAGGTTTTATAAAATGAGAACGTCATCAAAAGTTAAATGTTATTGTAATGCGCAAATATTTTTTTTATTTCAGAATATAGGTCACTACTAACATTATAATGCTAAGCATAGAAATGGATCATAAAAAGATATTCGATAATTTTTTCATTTTTTAATCTGATATTGAAGGTACATACTTCACAACAGATTAAAAATAACAAATTATTTTTAATCTGTTATAAATGGAGTTCTACCAAGTAAATGCCAAATCAATTAATACATACTTCACTGTTTCTATCGAAATTATGGTAAGCATGGAAAGGTTATAGCAAAATAAAACTTTATTAAGAATATGTGGCGGTTATGGCATGAATATTAATTAAACTGACGCATTGACGTATTTTGAATGTGTCTTAGTATAAAATGATTCTTTCATAATTTTGGAGTTACACCATTATTATTCGGTAAAAAAATTGAACTTCGGTAAATACTGATACATTAGATAATTAATTTATCACGAATTAAAGACGCATTCAGGCATATTGTAACAAAAGATTATTGCAAATATGCTTCGGAATTTTGCCCTGTGTAGACCTCTAATTTACACACTTTCCTTAACAAGTTGTTAAATACCTTATATTCTAATTTATAGGTTCCCAACCTTTTTCGGGTAGCAACCTCTTTGTATAAAAGCCATGAGACTAGGTGACCTCCCCGAGGAATTTGAAGTCCTCGATTTGCTTTACTTTTTCCCCGGATTGTCTCTGAAACTCCTTTTTCTTTTTAGCTCACCGAGGAATTTGAAATCCTCGATTTGCTATACTTTTTCCCCGGATTGTCCCCGAAATTTCTATTTTTTCTAACTCACCGGGGAATTTGAAATCCTCCATTTCAAAATCGAAAAAGTTGGCGACCCCCCAGAAAACCCTTGGCGACCCCCAGGTTGGGAGCCCGTGCTCTAATGGGATGAATTATTTATTATTTTTTACCGGTAATGGAAATTTTACGGGAAATTGCAAGCCTTAGTCTCAATAATTCTAATACTTCACAATTGTAGTGGACAAGTTTGAAAATCTTTATCAATTTTCATCAGTGGTTTGACTAACATTTTCAATATTTTACAAGTGACTTTCGTGCGAATTGGGTGGTAAAATAAAATTAATACACCATAGCAAATCAGCAACAGGGTGGGTACTTTTTTTATAGAAACACCATTGCTCTTGTGTGTTTCTTCAAAATTTGTTGATTTGGAAAAGTTTGTCGCAATGTTATTTATAGAAACATTATCAGAATATATTACAGCTATCAGGTGTTTTGATTATTTTCTTCTTTATGACGTAAATATTTCGAGATTTGTTTTGAAATTGTTATAATTTTATTGATTTATACGTATCGGCCTTCGTGGCGCAATGGCAGCGCGTTCGGCTGTTAACCGAAAGGTTGGTGGTTCGAGCCCACCCGGGGGCGAATATTTTGCCAGTGCTCAAAATGGAAAAAATCTTAAACATATAAATAAGTTTATTTTTAGCTGATTATTTACGTCCGGTTTTCCCCGTGTATGATTTTTTTTCAAATTTTACATAAGGATCTCGTATGATTCACATTTTGAGACGATATGACTGAACTCGAATACCTTTACGACTTAAAATGACTGAGTTATATAAATTTATTTGAGAATCCATTATTTTTAACAATATTCGAAATTACGTTTTAATTTTTTTAATGATATTATATTAAATATGTTTTAAAGTGTATTTTGTATTGTTTTCATGTAAACGTAAACGCGACTAGTTAACCACTAGTCCTGTTCTAGCCTTATCTTTATTTCTCTACTACTCACTTTGAAAAAAAAGTGAGGTTGAACTACTGAGTAACAAGCAGTTCTCGTAGAAAAAATCTTCCGTTAAGATACCTTCATTATGGAGGACATATGCTCCACATTGGGAGCAGACATGTATAAAAAAATTACTGCTACCACGCAATATAAAATGTTAAATATATCGAACCGTTTTCGACGCTATTAATGATTTAGGTTACACAAGTTAGTTGTTGATTGTTCCACCACCACCCGAAATGTGTATGCAGCCGCTGTGACGCGGTCGCCTTCCATAACGCAAATCACTGTTTCTTTTTTTCATTTTATTTATGTCTTAAACTCAACAGTGCATGGTTAAAATATAGATCTCTGTATTGGCTCAAGAATTAGAGGAATAAATAAGTTTCTTTTTTTTTTGTTATTGCGGTATGGAAGATGACCGTGATGATTTAAATATATTTTATGCATTTTTTACCTTCATCAAAATATTAGATCGTAGTATAATAACGATTACAAATATCACTATGGCTGAGTGGTAACTGGTAACGTTTAATACGCCCGTCTCGTCAGGTTTCGAAGAGGAAATTGAATATGTTGATTTTTCATTCGGCTAATGAGTTTGTTTTCTTCGGCAAAGATTTATGAGATGCTTAAAACCCTCTCTATTTTACCCTATTAAGAGGTTTATATACAAAAACGATTGTATTAAATTAAAATTCTCCTAATATCCTAGACTCCCATGAAAATCCAAGTTAAATATTATATTCTTGATAATCAAACAAAATAAGTTCATATGTCGCATTCTTCATTAGTCTTATATATCGATTGTGGGAAAGAAAAAGGACGTAGCCCACAGTTTCTCCAAAACAGCTTTTTTAATAATAACAATTTATACAACTTGGATACACGTTCTATTAAAATGATGTAAGCTGAAAATGCCGAATTAGTATCTAAATTTAGATTTTAATTTTTAAAAAAGAAAGGCATGTGAAAATTGCGACCAGGAAAAAGGTCTTAAAAAAGGTTTTTTTTGAACATTTTTTTAAATTAATACTAGGCCAAGTCAATACAAAACCAGCTTATCAATCACCGTGCGCTTTAAGGTCGTGTATATTTCATAATTTGCCATTGGTCCAAAATCATCAAAAAACGTTTTTTTTGTGTCTCATGTAAAATTGTTATGTGTGGGTTACGTCCTTTTTCCTTTCCACAGTCAAACAGTCGATATGTATGTTAGTTATAAAGTGAGTGTTAATTGAGTTCGATAGTGAAAAAGATTAACTTTTTTAAATGGGAAAATTTGAAAAAAAGGGAAAATGTATTTTTAGCACACTGATTGCTGTGCTATAAAAGTGTTTCTCCAACAGTTGAGGAACATTTTTGAATTTGTTTAAAATATATTTATATTTTTTTTTTATAACATTTGTTTTAAAATTCATATCTGAATATGTAAAAATTATGTAGCAGGTGTTTTGATTATATTATTCATTATCGCACTGGTGTTTTCAGATTTCTTTTAAATTTATATTATTTCTATTTGTTTATACATATCGGCCTTCGTGGCGCAATGGCAGCGCGTTCGGCTGTTAACCGAAAGGTTGGTGGTTCGAGCCCACCCGGGGGCGATTTTTTGCCCAGGGCTCGAAATGGATTTTTTATTTAATATCCCATGACGATTGCTTTAATTTCTGTTTTATAACAAGTCCTTTTTAAATAGATTTTCATATACATAATAAACATTTGGAACGGACAAAATAAAGAGGAAAACTTTTTCCGAGTGAACTGAATCGCGGTTATTTATCTGATGGTATGGCATTGAAAAACAACATACACTTATTATAATTTAACTATTTAATGATATTTCAAAGTCGGCCAAAAGCTTCACGGCAGAGCTACTGCCGATAATATAGCTCAAAGATTTTAATTTATATAAGGCATCTTTATTTCGATTTTTACAGACTTTTATGAATACTATTTCTATGTGTATATGACACTTTTTTAAAACAATGTCCATTAACAATTGAAATTTTGGAGTTTGGAACATGTTTCTACGAAGACTGCTCGTCCTTTATATCGAAGACAGGAATAATAGAGGGATTAGGCTAAGACAGGAATAGTGGTTAGCTAAACGCTATCGCTATGCCCTATCTGTATGTTTGGACCATATCTTCGAATATAAATCAATAAATCGATTGAAAAATCTGCCCATACTGGGCATTGATCCAGTGAGTTCCGCAACCAAAGCCAACGACATTGACCAGTCGACTACGGATCAGCAACTATAAAACAATACAAATTTCTATCAAAGATTACTTTTATCAGGTGTTATGAGGAAAAATAGTACCTGTCTATAATATGTCGACTGCATGGCTTAGTGGTCAACGTCAAAGACTTAGTACACTGAGATGAAGGGTTTGAATCTTAGTACGGGCAGATTTTATACATTGATTTTTCAATTGCTTTACGGATTTCTGTTTGAAGGAATAAGTATATATGATGTCTTGAATTTCTCCCTTCCACCCATCTTATCTTTAAGGAAACAGGGAGTAGCGAGAATGATTAACTAATCACTAGTCCTGTCCTAGTCATATCATTTTATCCGTACTCTATTTGAAAAAAAAGAGGTTGAGAAAGACAGCAGATCAAACAAGTAGTTCTCGTAGAAACTCTTCTGTTGAGATAAATTTCATTAGAATTCTATAAGCTTTACATTGGGAGCAGAATTTAAAAAAATAATATAATATACACGACGAGTGGCATAAGTTCAACAGAATATCTCTTTATTGTTAAGTGATTACAAATTTTCATTTTATGGACATTATATTTTTATTCGGTCAGTAAAAACTGCCATATATAAACAGTGAGTTTAAGGAAACTTGATCGCGTAAGAGTGATAGATCATTTAAGGAGTGAAGTCGTAGAAGTTTGTACGAAACGAGGACAAGCAATCTTCAAGCTCTCTCAAAGATGACTTTTATGTGCTCAAGTGAACATTTCATCTGCAGTAGAATTTGCATTTTTCATTTTGTCTTCTGAAAATATCACCGCATTTATATGTAGCGACGCGACGCCATCTTGCTGGTCGTAAAACGAATGGATCTTTCATGTCAATTTCTTTTGCATGAGTGCTCACCCATTATATTCAGTGGCGGCACTATAATTTAGAAGCTACGCATTAAAACGCCTGGTACCAAATCCCGTAGTGAAGATGGTTCCAAATCACTGTCATAACTAAGTAATCATTATGACTTGAAACTGACGTTAAAATTGATTTATCGCAACAACACGAGCCGTATCCTATATCTGTTGTCACAACTACTAGGTATCGTAATAAAGGGTCTCTAAAACTCTTTGGGAGGGGGAATTCAAGACATCACAAACATCCATGCCTTTGAACATAAATTCGTAATTCGATTGAAAAATCAATTTATAAAACTGTCCGTACTAGGATTCGAACTCGTGGCCTCCTAAGCGGTAATCAATGACGTTGACCACTCGACCACACAGGTGGCCCATCCTCTCCTATGAACGGGGCGTATCGAGAGCGATTAGCTAACCACTAGTCCTCTCCTAGCTCTTCCCTTATATTCCTACTCTCTTTGGAAAAAGAGAGGGTAAGCAACTGAGTAACAAGCAGTTATCGTAGAAACACTTCTGTTGAGATAAACTCCATTAGGAGTCTATATGCTCCACATTGGGAGTGGACATGGTAAAAATAAAACTCTTTGGTTTTATTTTGTAATTTAATTGTGTTGAAATCAGTCATTAAAATCAGTACATAAGTTTTTTAGAACTTATTTGTCTAGAAATATTTGTCAGTCATTATATTATCGACACTTTGATAAAATAAAATTTAAGATTTTAGAAAGCTTCAGATAGGTTTCCATTATTCAAAATTGAATAGAGTGAGTATGGAATGAAAGAATCATAGAAGTTCATGCTATTTCATACAATTTTATGAATCGATTAAAAAAGCCGATGCATGCAAATGACAATTATTTTTTAATTTAATTTTCGACTTTATTCTGAAATATAATATAAAATTATTGTTGATTTACACTATGTATTTACGTTTTAACGTGAATATCTATATTATCCGGTTTTGCCTTTTTTTTTTTTTGGAAATCAAGTTTATGGAGCTTTTAGTACCAGGGCGCGTTAGCGTCAAAGTTCTTCGAGTCTCCTTCATCGCTAATGTTTTTGACTTGTTCGCCTGCAATAAATACTAGCCAAAGTTGAACCGTGAACCGTACTTTTTTATCAATAACAAAAGAAAAAAACCACTAAAAGTACTAATTACAAATTCTTCATTTGTATGAGGAAGGTAAATATCAATAAAAAAAAGGAAATAAATGTAACAATTGTAGGCCACCTGTCCTATTTAAAGTGTAATTTAAAGCACTCTTAAGTTGTTTATTCTGAGAACGAATTTTGTTTGAAGATGCTCCTCAGAGAGGCGGAAACACATGTTACAATTGGTTGCACAACTTTTGAAATAATAAAGTTATCAAATTTCTTTTTGGCTTCAATTATATAATGTAAATTATTTACTATCATACTTAAAGCATTAGATCAGGAGTTCTTAACCTTTCTGTGGTAATGGGTGCATTTGACACATTTTGTTTGACAGATTGATTTATAAAATAACACGACTTTAGTTTAGTCATATGCGCTATATTTACTATATTATTACTCAATTTTATAAGTCGGCAAATTATACATTTATATGCCGGCATTTACAAAATAAAAAGGTATAAAATTCAATACGGAATACAAAAATATCTTAAAATATATCAAAGCACAATTTGTGCTATCATTTCAATTGGAATTTATTTACTTAGGGAGTGTAAGATTATCATCTGAATTGTTTTTTTGTTAATGACATACTTTATAAGGACGCATGAAAACAGGGTTAAGAATACCTGCATTAGACGTTACTTAATCAAATCCCAATAGTTAAACGGTTGTAACAATATCGATTCGGCTATTTTCAAGATAAAAAAAAAACTTTTTAAACTATGAAAATGAACTTTATTTAATATGGTAATGATATCTAGTTTTCTTTGCCTTAAACAAAATAAAAACTGTATTTTCAAGACGAAAAAGTTTTTGCAGTATCCGCCTATAATTAAATGAATTTATTAAAAATAATGCTGATCTACTACTGCGTACTGTAAGTCAAAAAAATATTTTAGAGTTACCAAGTAATTTGTCAAAGATAAAGACAAATGTTATCAAACTATACATTATGCTTATAGCTTGAAATTAGACAAATGACAGTTCATATATATGTACATGTATAAATAATTTTCTCAATACGTAGCCACTATTTTTTTGATAAATAAACATGGCTCGAATATTATAAATGCAAAAATATTCTATAAAATCACGTCCACTCCAAACGTAGCTTATATGGACTACTAGTATAGTATCACAGCATAAGTTATACAACAAGAACTATATTTATGAACTGAATTTATATTTATAATCGAATATTAAGTTTTTTTTTTAATTATCCATTTTCAGCACTCGACAAAAAAATCGCCCCCGGGTGGGCTCGAACCACCAACCTTTCGGTTAACAGCCGAACGCGCTGCCATTGCGCCACGAAGGCCGATATGCAGTGGCTTGTGAGATGAATATTTAAAAAATCTTTAATATTACATAACTCAATAATCTTAAAATATAGTCCGACAAACATGATTATTCCGTTGCCGGTATATTTTAGATTAATATCTACATACATAAGTAAACTTTTGTAACTTCAATATGTACACCTTGTACGATTAAGTGGCTAGTCTATATTAAGAATTATATCAATTATTAAAGCACGCCTATCAAAATCACGATAAATCGTGCAGAATCAACCTTATACTTCTTCTATTACTCAACTGATTAAATAATATTCAAAACGTAGGTGACATGTGATTTTAACTCTATCGTATTACTAGAGACACGTATCTTTAGTATATATTTTTGTAAATTTTCACTTTAGCGTTTTAGAGCGTTAATGTTTAATTTTAGCATCTTTTTTATTGGGCTTTATTTTCAAATAACAAACAATTTCGATAAATTTATCAAAAAAACACAGTTTACAGATCGCCTTAATTTCAAATTATAACCAATTTTTAATGAATTCAAACAAATTGTTTCTGTCAAACTTGTAATTTCTGCTAATAGTATTATGATGTTGTGGATTGCTTCAAGCTATTTTTCAACAGTATAAGGTCTCTGGACATAGCCAATAATGTCTATACCACGGGTTCCCAACCTGGGGGTCGCGAAGGGTTTTCAGGGGGGTCACCAACTTTTTTCGATTTTGGATTTGAACAACAAAATAACGAAAAAGTATAGCAAATTGAGGATTTCAAATTCCTCAGGGGGACGCCACCCGAAAAAGTTTGGGAACCTATGGTCTATACTGTTTATACTATGTGAATTAAACTACCCTGAACGACTTATACAATATTACATGTCATCGGTGCTTATTTTCCCATGTAACGCAGTGGAACGGCGTACCGGCCCCTTTTTCTTGTAATTTTTAATGTTTCAAATCAATATTAGCATTTTTTTTTCTTTGAAAAATTTCGATTTTTTATGTAAAAAGGAATTATCAGAACTAAGATTAGACCTACAATATCGTTTTCTGTTTGAAGGCGTTGGTATTTGTGATATATATATCCGTCCCACTCTCCCAATCCTAAAATTAACAGGGTAAAGCGAGAGCGTGTACCATTCATATGTTTCTATCTTTACTATCTTTAAATAGGGCAGTTGAGCAATTGACTAACAAGGAACTCTAGTAAAAAAAACTCTGCTGAGAAAACTGCATTAGGAATCCATATCTTTCAAATTGAGAACTTACATAAATTAGAAGAGTTCTGGCTCTTTTTTTCCCAGAGAAAAGCACTGCATATTATGTGTCAATAGACTACTAAAACTGTAGTGCTGGAAACTTCATGAATAAATTATTATGCATCGCACGAATTATAATCCTAGTCGTGACACAGTGAATGTGTTATTGGTGATCACAGTTGTACTACCATGTATGTCTATAATTATGTCCCACTAACCACGGGCAATACGTTGCTGAAAATTATTGCTGTGAATTATTCAGCGGATAGTGAGATTAGGATTGCATTCGTAAAACGAAGTCAGTGACACATTAAACAGAACCGATTGTTCATATTATGATTAAAGAAGGAACAAAACAAGTATCCAAACAGATGGTTACTTTCAGCGGTGGGCTCGCAATACGTAACAAAGTGCTCGCTTAATCTCAAAGCAATTTTCGGTGTTCTGGGAAAGAAGTGAATTTTCTTATCACTCATATGCAATTAATATAATACTTAAATAAGTAATCGATTAAAAAAAAAAAAATAATAAAACATTTTTAGTACTCTTGCCACATAAAATTTATTAGATCAGGACCGGTTTCGCTCATGATGAGCATTGTCAGCTGATAAGAAAAACAATAAAACAGTGATATTTATACAAAAGTTAAGTGATAAAAACAAGGTGTGACAAACAATTGGTATTACAACCTAGCAAAGGAATTGAAGCAAAATACAAGGAAAATAAACTATAAATAAAAAGTTGAAGACCACTTAGCAATGAAAACGATTACAACAAAAACCAATTAGGTATGAATTATCATTAAAAAAGTAAAAACCAACAATGAGTGTATATAATAAATAAATCTTAATGTCTGTCAACCAAATTGAGTCTTCAACTTCTTCTTCAACTTTTTATTTATAGTTTATTTTCCTTGTATTTTGCTTCAATTCTTTTGCTAGATTGTAATACCAATTGTTTGTCATACCTTGTTTTTATCACTTAACTTTTGTATAAATATCACTGTTTTATTGTTTTTCTTATCAGTTGACAATGCTCATCATGAGCGAAACCGGTCCTGATCTAATAAATTTTATGTGGAAAGAGTACTAAAAATGTTTTATTATTTTTATTATAATGCCATTCCACCAAGTATTGACAGTGAACACCTTAAAAGTGAAGCAATCGATTGTTACTTAATACACTTATAATATGTAACAGTATGCAATTTACCGTAAACTTATCAATCTAAATGGATAAAAATGTACTACTGTGTATACTGATGCTGTCATAGATAATGTATGTAAGTCAGAAATTGAAATAATGTATGTAAGTCAGAAATGACTTTTATTGAGATGGCAACGTTAACATATTTTTCCTGATGAATAATTATAATTACTACATGGCTGCCTCCAAGCAAACGTTATATAGTAACAAGACGAGGAATAACTAAGTTAGGCACTAAATTTAACTATAAAGATCTTTATCTGTTAAAGAGTACACGTAGAGTGCACAAAGTTGCTGGAATAACAATTGTAGGAAGTAATACTTTTACGAATACACTGCTTTATCACATGAGTTGCGTGGCGAAAATAGAAACAGTGTATGTAGTAAAAGAGTAGTGAGCGTTTTATTGCATCTAATAAAATTACGTATCAAGTACACATATCCACAAAATATCTCCAACCTTGTTTGTACAGCCCCTCACTCCACAAATCACAATTTCAGAAAAGCATAAAAAACGAGAATAAGCGTATGGAGCTAGAATTGAGGTGGCAAAAAGCATTTTTGAAATACTGAATCATATATCGCTACCCTAAAGCAACAGTGGAATAAGTCTAAGATACTAGTTTCGAGATAATTGAACTTCAAATGGTGAATTACGGTTGTATCTAGTGATTTTACTAATCTCGCTAATATCAATCATTGTAAATATAAGATTTTTCTTTTAAGCGAGGCATGTACTTTTCAAATTTAAATATATCAGTGTTACATTATAAAGGTTTACCTTTCAGCAATCGATTGACATACTAATCTTAGAATCGACATTTTCACTTTATCTCACTGTTGCTTTATGTTAGCGATATTTAAGAAAGTTAGAACACGTGACGGAGAGCAACCAAATGCCACAGTGCACCCACATCAATCTAAGGCAAGGGTCGGCAACCATTTGTTGTAAAAGTGCCAAAATTTGTTCGTGGAGTTAGTGCGGGCCGCGTTAATACACTGTAATGACATGTGTTGACAAATATTTTCATCTAGAGAACTTTGCGGGCCGCACCATGACGCCTCGTGTTGCCGACCCCTGATCTAAGGTATTGTATATGAAGTAAAACCTGGATGATAAAAAAAAACCAGCCCATCAGATGCCGTTTACAGGGCGAATATATTGAAGAATGTAATGCTTGCAACATATTTTGGAATACGTTAGTCAATGTTTGTATACGTTGCCCGAAGAGTGAAAGATTGTAGATGAAAACTCTTTATTATGAAATTTATTGACGATTAATTGGCTATTATAATATATTCTCAAGTCTGAACTAGTTGTTTCTATAGTTGAAACTCCTTTTCGGAAGATTCGGATAGACAAATAAGCAGTTCTTCAGCAATTCTTCAGATGAAACTATTTTCGAAAATAGTTTATTACATACATATGAATTTCACCAAAGCATTTAGTACAATAGTTTAAATTTCTCAGTGAATCTTTCCAATTTACATCTTGTTTATTCTTATATTCTACTTTCGCATGTTTGCCGTCTATCAACTTAGAATATCTTCAGAACTTTAGAACTTTACAACAACTTTCATAATTATCAAATATTTTAATAAAAGATTGTTAAAACTACAATGTACATTTTTTATGACCCGTAATGTAATTTTAAATTTAGCATGATAAACGATATATTTATTAAAATCATTACATCAAAATGAATGCGAATTATCAGTTATAATATAATATATGTGATCCGCTTGGTGTTCTGTTAATACGACGACCAGATTAACCTCTGGGTTCACATAATCCCAAAGGACCGTTTATAAAAAAATGTACATCGTAAAATAGTTACTTATTGGAAAATAATAAATATAAATCCCCAATATAATACTATGCAAACTGCGGATTAGTGAAGACTTATGTATCTTTCAATTTAATTGGAAATTTCTTTGTTTCAACGATACGGCGCCATTCAGCAAACATTCTAGAATATTCTCATTTCGCTTCGTAGCGATTCAATTTTAATTAAGGTAATGGAAAAGGTTTTTTTATGAGTCGAGTTGCTGACAGCAAATTGCGCGTATCACTAGCACAACACAACAGGTATCCAGTTAATGAATAGAATTCTTTCAATTTTATGATCGTTACTCGTTCCTTTCGTAATAAATATGTTTATGATTCAACTAAGTATTATAAACATTCATGTCTATAAAAATACTCATTTAAAATCTTTGATATTACTAACACCATATTACGGCACTGATTATTGATCAATCTACATTATTTATATGCATCTTCATTGTCAACAGATATTTCTCAAAAAATCAAATACAAAAGATAGCTAATATTACGCAGTTTCAATTCCGTTAAACCCACATCGAGTGATAATGTTTTATCTACACAGCTTCTAAATTCCACATAATACAGTCCATCTAGTATAGTCACAAAAACCTCAATTCAAAAATTATGTAAATATAATATTTATTTCATAGGCAACAAAAATCATTTAAATACTATTTTGTATCGGTCAATCAATAAGGTAACCATAAATATTGTAAAAACAGACGTAAAACAATTTTAGCGATCAGTGCCCCCTTTGTACTTGAAGAAAATATTCTCGTACCCTATTCGTTAATATGTTTCAATTATTTTATTTCGGAAAGTACATTTTTTACCCTTCTATTCAATGATATTCTAGTAACGTTTTAACCACTATCTGAAGCGTCTTGTGCAGCGAGCATGCTTAACACCTATGGCCACTCATGGAAAGTATAGTCGCGGAGTACGTGTTTGATATGCACGCTCCACGCGACGCCCCACAATACGTTATCCACTGAGTCATTTATTAATGATATTTTAAGAGACATAATTGATTATTACTGTTTACTTTTGTACCCTGTTAATCTATGACTGTGCAATTGTAAATTATGCGAAAACGGAATTTACTTTGTAAAACAGTACAGATGATTTATTACAGGTGGCGCTGAGGTCGCGCGATGCTCTTTCCGGGTCCGGGCCGCATGTCCATCCGCCATGACGCCACCAAACGCGACAGACTCGTCTGAAGGATTCTTTTTCTTCGGAAATTACAACTACACGCCGCACTTTCCAGTGGAGCCTCAACCCACCGATGACACCGTCGAAGTCGTTGTTTTGGCCTGTTTCTATACGGTTGTGGTGTTCGCAGGAGTATTTGGTAACCGTTTTCAAAATAACTGCTTTTTTTGTAATTCAAATCACGATTATGTTTATATATTATAAGCTGTACAGCCTGAATCCTCTATTTAAGATCTACTTTAAAATCTGTTATCTCTGACTGAAATATATTATAAGATAGAAGCAAAAAAACTCTCAAAACGGTTTGTTTTTTAAAAACAGAACTCGTTTCACGATCTGACAGCTTGTCCGAAAAACGGTAAGGAGGGAAAATTTAGATTGTGATCGCTACAATCACGAACGCTTATAATGAGCGAAAATACTAATAATTGTTGAAATGAATTTTCAATTATTCAGTAAGTCTTTAAATACGTAAAAATAAAGCGTATACAATATGTGAAATTATATTTTCAAAATAATTTCTCTCTTTTTTTTGTTAGATATTATTTTTTTTAGTTAGTCATACTATTTTTAATATTATATTACCTAATTTATCGTGCATTGGTTTTTTAAACTTTGTCCCTTCCTAATATGGACTCTCTTTAAGGAGATTTTTTTAAATCCATGTCCGCTCCCAATGTGGAGCATATGGCCTCTTAATGCAGGTATCTCAACATAAGTTTTTGTACGAGAACTGTTTGTTACTCAGTCGCTCAACCTCGCTTTTTTCAAAGTGAGTAGTTGGGAAAGAAGGATATGGCTATAACATGACTAGTGATTGGCTAACCGCTATTGCTACACCCAGTTATTAAAAAATCAGAAGGATGGGAGGAGAGGAAATGATGTGAAATGACATCACAAACACCCGAGTCTTCGATCACAACTTTGAATTGAATAATTCTTAAATTGAGTGTGATGTGACCGGGAATCGAACCCAGACCTGCGTGATCGGTAGAGCAAGCTCTAACCAACTGGGCCACAGGAGATTATGCCAAGTTAACTTTTTTGATATAAGAACTAGTTGTTTCTCAGTTTCTAAACTTATTTTTTAAGAGAATAATGATAGAGCTAGGGAAAAAATAGTATTACGGCCCGTTTTTAAGGTGGGGTGGATGAGAGTGAAACTTTGAGAGATATTTATGTTTTTTTTTATATACGAATACATTTGTTAAACAGTCCCTAATAGGATTCGAGTTCGACATTGGGCTGACGACGCTGACCATCTTCTTACATAGTATCTTCCACATTATCTTACATTACAATAAAATTATATTATCTTTTGATTGTCCAGGAAACGGAAGTTTGCTAGTAGCACTCCTTTCACAACAAGTGGCACGCGTGCGAAGCCCACTCTTGGTGGGCTTGTGCGCAGCGGATTTGCTGGTTTGCGCGTGCAGTGCCCCCCTAGCGGCAGCAAGGCCTGCGCTTCAAATCCCACCACCACCTTGTGACACGTTCCTCTGTATAGCAGTTACTTGTGCCCAGGTAAATTGTTTATCAAATATATTAACATTACAACTCATTCACCAGGTCACCACCGAATTATCGATATTCAATTATAAATACTTGATTTGCTCCGCACGAAGTGAGATTATCTTTTTTTTATATATATTAATGACTTGAACATTGCTAACTACCTATTATTGATGGAAATAAAGAAACATTTTTTTAATACCTATTTTAAAACATTATTGTGAGAGAACAACCTAGCTGATAAATTTGGCTGAACGAAACTGGTTCTAATCGTGTTTTCATATTGTGGAATATAAGCTATAATTTGTACTCTATTACTTTGAAAAATATTTGTATAAAGGAATGAATATTTAAAAAAAAAAATGAAAAAAATCCACACAATAATAATATGGGTGTATTAATGATATGTTTTTTTTTATAAATTTTACAGTCATTTCCTGTGTCGGCGAGCACCTTATCATTAATGATGCTTTCTGTCGATCGCTATGCAACGGTTCAACACCCCAGACTGTTGTCTGGCGTTCAGCGTCGACCCTACATCGTCACAGCACTCGTCTGGGCATCTGCAGCCCTCTTAACTACTCCAGCTATTCTAGGTCAAGTTCTGAAGCAATCAGAAACCTGCACGGAAAGTCCGTGCTACACCGAAGAGATACGAGTTACATTTGTTGTTTGTCAAGTAGTAACAATCTATATTGTGCCAGCGACGACTGTCATGGTGTGTCATTTGGGAGTGAGATCCAAACTGTGCGCACTCTCATTGACAGCCCGTGCGGCCCACGGAGAGCTACCTTTGCCGATGCCGTTATTGAGGAGGCCGACACACGTAATAATCGTAGCAGGTATGGCTAACAACGCCCAAACGCAGGCCGTAACTTATGGCTGCGACGATGAAGAAAGACGAGGAAGAGATTCAAGAAAACACCGCAAACGTCCGAGCGGAGGTCCAATAAGAGGCTCAGATCAAAGAAGATCGCGTAGGCACGACGGTCCATCCAAACCGAGCCTTCTAGCTCCGCAACCTCAAACTTCAACTCTTCAATCGCGAAGAAGGCTAGCTAACGTTTTGGTATCTGTAGCTGCTCTATTTGTAGCTTGTTGGTTGCCATATTCCATATGCCGACTATACACAGAATTCAACAAAGATATTTCAGAAAACTATCTACGATTCAGCTTATTATTAGGTCACGCTCATTCGGCAATAAACCCTATGGTATACTGGGCGCTGAACCATCAAACTTTGAGTCAGCAAGGATGTGTCCCGTGTTCGAAAGGAGGAGCAGCGCACCGCTTCTTGTTCCACTTCAAGTTCCACGACGATCAGCCTCCTTCGAGTACCAATGAAGCGGCGTTGGGTCCGTTCAATCCGCGATACACGCGAGCTCGACCGCGGATCGAACGCGCCGCTCCCTCTTCTCATTATCTGTATTAAAATTATAAATTATATAACGGGGGGTGAGTTAACAGAGGCTTCGATTCAGTGTCGCTGTCTCGAAAATAAATGTTTATATGTGTATATTATATTATATTTAAGCTATCTCGATCGATCTGTGATTCTTTTTTCCTAGTGCCTATAAATACCTAAGAGAAATTATAACTATGAGATATATGAAATAAAATACAATAAATCTGAGACTATTTGTATTTGGAGATGTGTCAAATCAGAGTCGCTATTTTCTTCTACTGTCTCTTTTCTATAATATAATGTCGTGAAAATGTTGCACTATGAAAGGTGTTTGATTGAAGTTGAAAGATCAAAAAAATATGAAGCGGATATATGCATTAAAAAGGGTCAAATTCATTTTTAAATAAAAATAATATTTGATGTTCCACCCACCTTTTTCACTAAAAAATTAAATAGATTAAAAAATGGTGTGTACGTTTCCAACAAATATATCTGTACCTATCGAATTAATTGAAAAAAAATGAGTACCTTTTAGTGGATAATACATCTGAATATAAAATATTTTATTTAACAGAATGTTAATACATATATATTTACTCTCGAATGGAAAATGTTAAAAATAATTATTGGCAATAAAACTGAATGAAGTGTCTCTCTTGTTGTTTTATTCAAATCCTGATGTGGAAGGTGGAAAGAAATTCAGGTGCTCTTGTGATGACGTGCTCGAATTCCATGTAAGATAATTTACCATCTCCATCGACGTCAGCTTCTTCTACAACCTAAAAACCAAAATAGACTACGATTGTTGTAAAATTTCGATGAAATATTTTGAGTTACCTATTGATTATTTATTTGAATAAGCTTTATCTGATGAGATGAAATGAAGTTTTTAGCGCAATTACAAATTTTTACATTCCATACGCTCGAGAGTTATTATTTCAAATTTATTTGAACATTGTTTCGTTGTTTCTCGTTTAACATACCGATATTTAACACAAAGAAATATATAAATAAACTCGCATATCATTAATACTAGTAGTATTTATGGCGAGTTTTATGAATGACGACAAAATGTTGAAACTAATTTTGACAACTTAAACAAATTTAACTATATAAACTAAGATTTAAAGTTCTTCAATAGAAATCACCGCATGTTCGCATTATATTATATACCGAAAAGAGATGATACGTAGTTAAAATGATAATATATAAAAGTATTGCTCACAAAATGAATGACAGAAAATACTAATCAATTACTGTGATTAAACTACTAACCTTATCTGCAATTTGCTGTAATTCTTCGTTGGTTAGTTCACTTCTGGTAAGCAGCCTTAAAGCGACACCTAGATCAGCTGATCCGATGAACTTGTCTCCGTCAAAATCATAGATCTTGAAAGCATAAAAGACTTTAATATCCCTCGGCGCCTGTTCGCTGAACATCGACATCAGATCGAGAAAATCTTCAAATGTGAGATTTCCTTTTCCGTCTCTAGAAAACACCTCGCAGATACGGCGCCGGAAAGGATTTTCCTGATTGAAAATGAAAGTTTGTATGTAAATCATCTGGCTATATTAATTTTTAATTTATTTTTACGTTTAAAATATTATTTTACTGACGTAATTATTATACACAAAATAAAATACAGTAATTTCTCTTACGAGCGAGTGATAAAAATAAATGAAAATACGACGGAAAAAATGTTAGCCGTATGATTTTAAAAGTAAAATAATTCAATAAATTAAAAATATGTTTTCACATTTAAACTGTCAAAGTAAGAGTTTCGTAATTAAAAACTCATTTGTTACTGTCAATTAGTTTGAAAAATATAATTTTATGAACATAACAAATCTTGTATTAATTAACCGCTTAAAGATATTTGATTTGGAATTCTTAAACGTCATCGAACAATATATTGTATTTGAACATTTCGTCATTTCGGTCAATTTCAATTTTAATTTTTGACACTCAAACAATTTACGTAATTATTTAATAAATTTACGTCATGAAATTTCCGATTTGTTTGTTGTGTAAGTATTAGCATATTTTAAGTATTATTATATTAGAGCCTGAATCGTTAAAAGAAATAAATTCTATTCGATATTTCTGTAAATATCTCCATTGATGGTTATAACATTACCTTCGTCATCCCGAATAAGTGTAGCCCAAAAACTTACTTATAGATAATCAGACATAAGACATAAGACTTCAACTACATTTTTTACGAAAAAAAAAATAACGACTTATGCTGGAGTAGTTTTTAGCGATTGCAGTGCAGTGGGATTTTTAGCAGTAAAAAAATAATTTCAAGCTACCAAGTAAAACATTTCGTCATTTTTTTTTATTCATAGAAGATTTCTTATATTTTATTAATTTTGAGGATTAAAAGTAATTAAAAAGAACTACAAATCAAATAAGGAAGTGAGAGAAGTTATTTTAATTTACTTATTTACTTCATTAATAATTAACATATTGAATAGTATTAGAAACACTACCTAAACACATAGGATTTTCATGTTACAGAATAAATTTAATGTTATTATGGTAAGGGTTTCTGTAAGCCTTCTTTGAAATGAAAATTGAATATTAATCCTTACTTGATGACTGAGTATTAACGTAATATGGTAATAATGATAAACATTATAGTTATGTTCTACTAGGTTTAACTGTTTTCGCTTTGAGCTTCCTTAATAATTAAATTGGGGCGATTTTACTGTGTAATGAAAATATAGTGTTAGTAGAAGAATGACAGTGGAAATCATTTTGTGTAAGTAAATAAATTATATTTTCAATAAATATATTTAAATATTGTTATCATCAGCGCAGCGCAGCTATTATAATATATTTAAGTCACCTCTATTTAGAAACAAATTTTGTAATCGTAATGAGAAAAACACCTAACAGAAAATATCATAATATAAACACATTGATTGATTTTTTATACATTGAGTAATCGTAGTTATCCGGCGTAACGGGATCCCGTCCAATTCTGTGATCCCGAAATCCAGGGATTGCGACAGTACTAATCCCAGAATTTTGGGATAGAGAAAATGAAACAAGGAAAAGCTGCCACGCTGTTATTTTTTCTTAATAATCCGTAAATTCCTGGGATAAAATAAATTGATTGAAAACTCAATTTATAAAACTCTCCGTACTGAGATTCAAACCCGTGACCTCCTGAACCGAAGCCAACGACGTTGACCACTCGAAAACGTGAGCAGTAAATTTACCTTCGGATACTAACATTTTTAGTATTTTTTTTCGGTCTTCTGATGTTGACACATTCAGTAATGAAGTGTTCTGTTCTTATATGGAATTTTTTGAGAGACTATTTTAAGTTTGAAAAGTTTTCTGTAAATTACCCAGTCCCCGACTTATTTTCATGATTGACTCAAAAGCTAGCGCGTAGAGATTCTGCCAGCAGGTTACGCTGATAGAATATTTAATAAGACACAGGGCCGGCGCCACCATACAGGCGAAATAGGCAACCGCCTAGCGCGCAAACCATAAGAGAGCGCATAAATGGAGGAGTCAAATATTTTTTAATATCTATGCAGCAGGCTTCAAGCAGTAGCTCGAATACTTCAAAAATCTTTGACATCACAAAAAGTACTGCTCTTTATAGGGCAACATAATAAAGAGCTAAAAAAGGTCCGAATTTTTTTCAGTTCAGGAAATCCGTAAATTCCCAGGATTGCTTAGGGTCTCAAATAATATCGCGCCGGCACTGGTAAGCCAGTACTTAATATAGGTGGTATACACGCGAGAAACGGATGAAAAATATTACTTAATTTATAAAAAAAAGACAGGAAACTGAAAAGGCTCATGGTTTTAACAAGTTAATACAGGTACGGATAAGAAAAATCTCCAAAACTCTTCGTCTCTTTGACACACCAATACTAAAGCAGCAATATATGTATTACAAGCTATCAATATATGACAACGTGTATATTTTGAAACCATTTTGAATGAAATAAAATACATCTCTTTGTTTATGTCTTTTATAAATATTCAAACAATACAAACCTTTAATTCTGGAAGCTTTTCGATAAACTCAACAGGGACGTGGATTTTCACCGCCTGATCCTCGGTCATCCTCTTGGGAACGATGTCAGGATTTACTTCTCGAAACCTTTTATGGACTCTGCAATAAAACATTAATATTATACATGTAATAAAAGAACAATTTTTAGATAGCAAAATATGTTTTAACCTCTTGGAAATAAAGGGGAGGATTCAAATACGTTTCTGTTAATAATACCATGTTAAAACTTTACTCAAAAAGGTTATTATATTATATAAATTGTCGAGATCATTACATGAAGTTCTTAGAACTCTATATATATATAATATGAAATAAATTCCTTCGCGTACATTAATTAATCAGATTTTCTCTTCTCTAAGCTACATTATACTTGCGTACTTTGTGAATATATTACGTAATACTCGTAACTTGTAAGTGTATCGACAATATTATAATAAACATAATCTATACTTCGCAAAATTAAGACTATGCTATCAAATCCAATCGTGTAAAGTAGAAAGATATTGTCATCAGCAATTTTTTTTTTATTGATTCAATCAAAAATTAATATTGAAAAATGATGCACTTTGAATGATATAAAATTTGTTTTAGAAAAAACAATACAGGTATCAGGGCTGTAGAGTCGGGTAAAAAAATAACAACTCCGAACCTAGTTTAAATAAAAACTTACTTACATATCTGTTTACCATCAAATCATTCTAGTTACTAGAATATTTCTAGTAGATTTCATCAATATGATAATTTTTCAAAATATTTCAATAATTTTCAAATTATTTTTCTTCGATTTTTCCGACTCCGATTCCGTCTTAATCAAAAAACACTCGACTTTACGGCTCACGACTTTGACTCCGACTGTACAGCCCTGGTTGGTATAAATGGGCTATATTTGAAAATTGACGTGATAAAACAAACATTGTATTTCTATCCTGATAGAAAAAAAATACTTTAATGGTTACATGTATCATGATTCAAAAAATATTATGTTAACTAAGCTCAGCGACTGTCCACTTTATTTGACCTTTGTAAACGAGGAATTAAAAAGTTTGAAATGTATTCATAAATAAAAATTGGATTTAAAATTCATTTCATATTTCTTGTTATGAATTGTTCGGCTCTTGTAAATCCGTACACGAAGATTACTTGTTGCCGTGAGACGGTTCTATACATAGAAGTGGGATCTCCGCTCTACCGGAAAATCGACTTCAATTTAACGATAGTCATCTATCTCGTGGGATGTTTAAAATCTATTTGGCATAATATATAAATCTCTGTTGAATATAAAGCCGCTAATAAGAAAATTTCAATGAGAAACTTTACACCGTCGTTCAATATTCAGTAGTGAAACTGCACGTTATAATATATGTAGCTAAGCTACTAAGACATCCAATCCCTGATCATTTTTTGTGATCCCGGGATTCCGGGATTGATCATTGGCCATAAATTCGGGATGTGGATTTTTGGTATCCCGGGATCGAGCACTGGGATAATCAGAAATTGAGATATTTTAAAATTTAAGGAAGTTGAGAAACCTTTTTATTTTTTAGCTCTCTCAGTCGTTTAAAATTTTTTTTCCTACTTTTTTACCTAGTTTCAAAAACATTTGAAAAACATTTCGAGAATCTTTCACTTCTTATCCTCAATCCCAAAATTGGACGGATTCCGTCCAATTTTGGCTTTTGGCTACAATTTTGGCTACAATTTTAGCTACAATATTTTTTTAGAAATATCGTTTTATGATTTTCTATAATTAGCACAAACGCTGTAATAATGTATAATCAAATATTACCAACAAAATTTAAATGTCGTTTCCATACAACAATATTCCTTACGCATAAATAAGATGACTTGACAAGCGCCGATTCTTGGATCGGCAAATTGAGACAGCTGAGGTGGCGGCCCGCAGAAATGATACCAAGAAGTTATTTAAAATCACGCGCGAGGTCTGCGGAAAGCGACCACCGACTCCCGGGCCAATTCGCGGCCCTGATGGAGCAATATAGTCAAACGCAGAAAGCGTTAAAAAGATTTGGAAGGATCATTTCTGCGAGGTGCTGATCCGACCGCCCCCCCAGGACCTTTTTGACGTAACCGAAGAGGCTACATCTATGGACCTCCCCCGAGTGTCCGGTATTTCAGACCGTACGCCCACACATGCCGAAATCATCTTGGCAGTGAAGAGGCTTAAAAACGGCAAAGCACCGGGTGGAGACGGAATACATTCGGAATTTCTGAAATGTGGTCTTAACGCCGTCCTACATCCTCTCTATCACCTGATGGCCAGGGTGTGGGACGGTGAGCGTTGTCCTAGGGACTGGGTGGACGGTGAGGTGTTAGCACTCCACAAAAAAGGTGATCCCCTCAGCTGTAACAATTACCGAGGCATAACTCTTCTCAGTATTCCTGGGAAGGTAATGGCACACATTCTCTTGGCGAGAATAAGAGGTCCCATTATGAAAATACTTAGGAAAAATCAAGCGGGCTTCCTCCCTGGAAGGTCGTGTGCGGACCAAATACACAATCTTCGATGTCTCCTCCAGCAGAGCAATGAATTTAACAGTGCTCTTGCTTGTTGTTTCGTCGACTATGAGAAGGCATTTGATAGTCCGCACAGACCCTCTTTGTGGAGGATACTGGATGCCTACGGGATTCCGCCAAAGATTGTGGCCATTATCAAATCCTTACATGAGAATAGTGCATGTTGTGTGAGAATCGGTGACTCAAATACCGAATGGTTCGGGGTCACTACCGGAGTGAGACAGGGGTGCGTTCTTGCACCGTTCCTGTTTATTATTATCCTTGACTTCATACTTCGCAGGTCAATTCCGCCTGATCGAGGTGTAGCTGTTGGTCCCGGTCTGAAGCTGTGTGACCTTGAATATGCCGATGATGCTGTAATATTCGATAAATCCATTGAGGGCATCCAGGAGACTATTGATGGGTTAGGAACTAACTCAGGTCGCATTGGTCTAAAAATTAATACTAGTAAGACCAATGTGATGTGTAACCAAACCTGTCATGACTCTGATAGGACCCTTACCAGCGCTGGACAGATCATCGAGAGGGTTGACAGCTTCAGATACCTCGGCGTACATATCCCCGAAGACGGTAGTACAAAAAACGAGCTCGCCATTCGTTTAGGAATGGCTGGAGCCACATTCAACTCAATGCGGACTGTCTGGGACACACAGCTGTACTCGATTAAAACCAAATGCCACTTGTTCAACGCTTGCATTCTGCCGGTAATGCTTTACGGTTGCGAATCATGGCACCTGACGAAGACTCAGAAAAACCGTATACTGAGCTTCGAGAACAGATGCTTGCGTCGGATAATGGGGGTGAGGTGGTTTGATTTTGTGAGGAATTCAGAGATAAGGGAGCGTACAAGACAGCGTCCCGTCACGTCAGTGGTTATGGAGAGACGTTGGAACTGGCTGGGTCACGTGCTGCGGATGCCTCCGGAAAGCCTCAATCCTGCCTGCCTCTTCTTCCGACCGGTGGGATTCCGGCGTCCTGGACGTCCGTCGGGTACTATCCATAGGATGTACTCGGCGGAACTGAGGGATGCTGGCATGTCATGGGAGGAAGCAAAGCTATTGGCGGGAGACAGGGAAACATGGAGGTGCCGCGTGGCGGCCATATGCTCCACATAGGGAGCGAACATGGCCAAAGAAGAAGAAGATAAATAAGAAACTGGAACGTTTGAAAAAGGTTTGAATTTATGTTGAATAGTCATTATTTTTTCAATTAAAAAAAAGTAATGCATTATTAAGTCAATTTGAATTGACGTTCAAATAATTTAAACATAAGATATTGGATTAAGCATTCGGATTTCGATGGAACAAATAAATTAGTTCCAATATTTACCCATTTACACTGAATATTATTTTAAGCCATATGATATGCTAAAATATATAACTTCCAATGAAGCTAAGTTTCTACTCCGTTAGTAAGTTGCTCCCCCCTATTTTTTTAAAGAGAATACTCATATATCATAAGATAGGACTATTTATAAACTAAACGTTCTAGCAACATTCCGTTAAGATTGGCTGGGTGGCAAGGAGCCTGATGGAAAAACGCATTTGAAAAGAAATATATAAATCGATTGAAAAATCAATTTCTAAGACTGATTGTAGTGGGACTCGAGCCCGTGAGCACCGTAACCGAAACCAACAACATTGACCACTCAACCACTTGCCTGGAAAAACTGAATGTATTTATCCCATACTTTGTTCAAACACATTTTCTTTTATGACAATTAATTCAACTCGTACACGTAAAATATAAAAAAATACTTAGGTATATTTAATTGGTCAGTGTTTTACACAAATAAGTTAATGTTTGGTCCTTATAAACCTAATATTTGGTCAGTATACATATTTTTTATTTTTCGGTATAAACATAGAAAAGTCAGTATTTTTTGTAAATTATGTCAATAGCCGTGATTGTAAAAATATGGTAAAGTTAGTTTTGGCTGTCAACACAAAACTGGCATTTAGGTTTAAATACAGATCAGTCATACACTATAACTAACTACTGGCTATACTTACAATTTAACATAAATAAAAAATATCTAATATTAAATTCTGCCAAAAAGAAAAAATACTGATCAGATAAAAATCTAGACATTTTTTTAGTACATACCCTATAAAAATTATATATTTATAAAATAAGCATGTCTATTATTATATAACGTCAATCTTATTATTTACATATTTTACTGCCAACATACCTTAGAATTTCTTTCCTTGTGAAAAATGTGCAATCCTTGGAATGAGGAAATCAAGCAAATAATACAGATAATGATTGTATAGTATAAATATATTACATTAAAAATAAATTTATTAAAACTTGTATAACCTCTTAAAAACAATCGTCTTAATGGGCATTTGTTATAATTATAGAAATTAAGTTATTAAAAGATTACTTTAAAAATAAATTATGCAATTATGAATAAATAATACAATAAAATATAGACCTGATAGTCCTCCAGCTGCTTCTCCGTAAAAGTAACAACTTTATTCCCCATTTTTTATTTAATTTCTGAACGAACTTACTATAGAAATCAAATATTAATATAACGATATTCTTTAACGTACAGAACTATTTTTTACATTTTTATAATTTCACTTATGACGTTAATTAAAAATTAGTAATTCGTAAATATGCCTGTTCTGGGGAAATACTTACAGTTGACTAAATGGTAGGAACGTGTTGCATGTCGAGATGGAAAAATAAGGAGCGCCATAATGTGTTTTCAAATGACCCAAAGGGTGTGTCTTTCCATATTAAATTATAACAGATGTTCACAACTATCAATGTTTTCCTTTCAAACAAACAAGGGGTAAATAACTCGTCAAAATTCGAGCGCGACCTTTGAAAGTTTCTAAGTATCTTTCCTGTGAAAGACCACACGAAAAGCAGGATTTAAATGTAATGCTATGTGAAACACATTATTAACTTGCAATCAGAACGATTACGATTGACTTCAAAGTTCAGATAGGTGCCAAATTTTAGAAATAATACATGCATTCTACATCATTCATATTCTTCAGATCAATGTGTTACGTGTTGTTACATTATTGACCAGCTTTTTAGTAATTGTTGATAGTGGCGTATTAAGCACATGAGAGGTCCCAAGCGCAATACAATTTGGAGGCCCGTTTTTCGGAAAACATAAAAACATCAGAAAATTCCAAATTAAATAATAAAAATAAATTAAAATCTGAGTAAAAAGCTATTGAGGCCCATAAGATGTGGAGGCCTCAAGCGCGCGCCTCATTCGCTTATAGGGTAATCCGCCACTGATTGTTGATTTTCTTTCTATGGTATAGGTGAGATTATCTCTATATACAGACAGAGATGACTTAATTTATCTATTAAGCTAGAGAAAATTGATAATTATGAATTATATCAATTTTTCACTTTCTTTTGAAAGTACATTTGCGTGAAGAGTTTGTTATTCGACTAGGAATCTATTAGACTGTAGTAAATTCTAGTCTGTAGTCTAGTAACTATAGAGTAGTGATGAACATCCATTGGATGTATTCAGCGGAGTAATGTGATACTGGCAG
Source organism: Himalopsyche tibetana (assembly GCA_030503985.1). NCBI lineage: Eukaryota > Metazoa > Arthropoda > Insecta > Trichoptera > Rhyacophilidae > Himalopsyche > Himalopsyche tibetana. Next base: position 7,912,079 of record JAPJYX010000014.1, read on the forward strand.
TGGCATCACTTGAATGGAAGCAGATTATATTGAAGACGACGTGTAGTGGCGATGTGATCTGAACATCGCTAATCAATAACATGGCTAAGACTACTAAATTATTAGTACAATGGTCGAAATGGACTGATTTAAGATTTATCGGAGTGAATTTATCTTGTGTGATATTACTGATGGATACAAGCGGATACCAGAGACGTAATTCTGCGTTTTCCACTGAGGTAGGGGGGTAAAAGCTGTCACCTTGCTATTTTTTTATTTCGTCTATGAGCCAGTGCAGCAAGAAATAAATGTATTTTTTTTCAAATTCAGAGTAAGAAAGTGCCCACGAAAATGAATTCTATAATATATCCTCAGACGGACGACGACTACCAAAAAATGAATTTTATTCAGACCAAAAGTTGATTTAAATTTAGACCACTTAATTTGTTCCCTTTTTATAACTAGAATTTATTTAGCGATCCCCTGAAAAATTTTCCTCGTTATGAAAACTCTAAAAATCAGAATCTATCATATATTTTGCAACATATCGATAATACTATATTCCATCGTTGTCCACTACTATTCATGCTAACTTCTCTTAATACGAAAATCTAATAGTGTTTTTCCTTAATTAAGTATCGCATCAACATTAAAAAAACCTTGAGAAACGACATAGGGACCATTTTAACACCACCCAAGCCCTTTGGTAAATCGAGAAAAAACAATATCAGGTCAAATCAATAACTTTTATTTTTGTCTTGATATTTGTATCTAGGACGGCTTAATTTTAACATTTGAAACATTTAGTTGTAGCAACAAAAGTAGTACCTACCTATTTCGGCGTCAATCTTAGATGTCTTCATTTATACAATCTCAGATAGGTAAGTACTTTTTTAAGTTAATTATATCATTTTATTTTTGTTTGCTGCGCATTGTTACATTACAAAAACTTATTAATATTTCTATTTTTTTTACCATATCCGCTCTCAATGTGGAGTATATTAGCAGCCCACCGCTGCCCTGTAGTCATTTTGTAGTAAGAATGGGACACAGAAATATTCATTATTATCATAGGTGATTGGGCATATGCGTGATTGGGCATATGCGCTGTAATTTCAAACTTAGGGTGACTAGGGCGAAACTAAAAAGCAATGTTTTTGAGAATTTTGTATTTAAGACATTATATTTAATGGCAAAAAATACAGCTGAGAGATGAAGAGTTTGCTTTTATAACAATGTTTTGTTTGGAAAAAATATGGTAGCCATATTTAATACTAAATAAAATAAACAGTAGTAGGCGGATGATAAAATGGGCAGTAAAAAATATATTTTTGTAATTTCGCCCATGTTTTATCGCAGCAAAAACGTGATTTATACCCAAACATTCTGATGAAATGTGATATCAATTATTATAAACTGTATATTATTACCTCAGGTTAGAAATTAAAGGCACAAATAAAACAATAAATTAAGCCAACACTTCCGGAGGAGCCGGAACCGCTAAGGCCGCCTCGCATGACGTACTTAAATCCTGAATCAGTCTAGTTTTGTGGTATAACAATTATTTAGGTCACACAATCGAAGTATGTTTTGAATTCTTAGTATATTTTGATTATTTACAATACTTCAATATCACTAAGTGACGACATGTGACATGCTGTAAATGTATGTGTCATTATAAAAATAATTAAGGCGTCTCGTTACAAAAAGCGGTATATACACATATTTTCAAAATCGAGAAAAAATATTTGCGTATTTTACGTACAATTTTACACTAAATAAAAAAATACATGTTTCAAAACTCAATATTATAAATAAATATACCTAACCAGTGGCGGATTGAGACATACGGAGACGCCAGGCGCGATGAAAATTGGAGGCCCTGTTTTTCGAATGACTTAGAAGCGTTACAAAATTCCATGTGAAGTAAAAAATAATAGAGAAAGCTGAGATTAAAATATATGGGCTATTTATCATATGAGCTATTTTAAGGCCCTTAAGATTTGGAGGTCCCAAGAGTATGTCAATCAATCAGTATTATATTTATGAATCAAAATATTTCAAATCATGTTGATTCTGGTATTTGGTAAGTATAATTTTATTTTGCCCATATTTGTTTAATTTTATAGTTTATCGACTAATTAATGCTATTATTTGGTTTTTATTTAAAGATAAAATAACTTTAACTAAAAACAAACAAATTTTGCTGGAAACATAAAAACATTGTTTCCCGCAAATATTGAAATGTTTACTTATCGCTATTTGTAACTAAACGCTTAAATTAAAGTTGATGGTACCTAAATTGTTTTGTATTTTTTTCGATGCTCATAAATATGTGATGTTATATTAATTGACAATATAAATAACATCACAATAGATTTCGTCTTTGTATTTTCACGAAATTTTTGGTCACTACCCACTGGTTGAATACTACTACGCCATATAATAAGTCTGTCTAGTATCTATAATAGTCATAAATATTTTATCCTGTAGCAATAACTTTTAATATTCTTTTATTTTAAATTTAAGAAAATCACCAAACGCTTTTGTTATCGCTAGCTAACAGTAAAAATGCCAGCAGCGTTTTTGTGGTGGCTTTTTAAATGTAAACAAAAAAAATAACATTTTTTCTTCAAAAATCTATTCATAAACATTATGATATATTTTTTACTCAATCTGCCCAAATATCAAAGTTTTATACTGTAGATTTTACTTTATGTCAGTGTGAAATTTATAGGTAAACATTTAATTAAAAATCATTCTCCGAACATAATTCTAAATGTTGAAATTTAATAGATTAAAAAAATATAATAGCCAATTTATTCCAGGCCTTCAAACCGTTATTTTTTTTGTTCCGGTTTAAGTAAAAAAATATATATCGGTTCGGTTGCGGTTTTAACAATTTTTGATTTTCGGTTCGGTTCTGGTTTGAAGTTCAATTCTGATTTATTCAATTTCGTTTTTATATAGTTTCATGTTTCTTAATGAAAGGGGATAAATATAATTTAAAAAAAGGTCGATTTAATTTTACAAATTTTTCTTATTTTATGTTCGAATATTATCGAATCATAAGTTTATTTTACATAATTGTAAGAAGACATCCTAAAATTTAATTTAGATAGCATTGCAGTGCGCTTTTTTATTATTTTATCGTCCATTCCTAAATAATTTAATTAACTGTCAATAATTTTATTAGTTTCTAAATAAACATTTTTTTGTGACAGCACATTTTGTTTTCATTTCATGAAGCTAAAAAAATATTTTTTTACATTATGTATACATAATATTTTATTATACCTATCTAATAATGAATATTACTGGCCATGAATGATTTTATGTAACTATGACCGTTTCCGGCAAAAAATAATTCCAGATAGTTTTAATTCCTGCCGCCAGAGTTCTGTCGAATGTATTTCATTTATAATATAAGACCCTTTTTGCACTGGGGGTACCTACTTCTTCTTAAAGAATAGATTGTCGACGCGTATACGTTTTTTATGACTTTATATTTATTTTTACTTACTCGAGAATTAAAGTGCAGTGCTAGTGATCCTACAAGAAGAGTTTTCGTTTCGTATATTTTGTTTAATCAAAATTATCAGCATTCGGCCGCACATTTAAAATGGCAGCCCTACCACGTAGAATAATCAAAGAGACACAACGTCTGATGCAGGAGCCGGTGCCGGGTATAAGTGCTGTTCCCAGCGATACCAATGCCCGTTATTTTAGTGTAATTGTAACTGGACCCGAAGATTCTCCGTTCGAAGGCGGTTTATTCAGATTAGAACTTTTCCTTCCGGAAGACTATCCAATGTCGGCACCCAAAGTTAGATTTATTACAAAAATATACCATCCGAACATAGATCGTTTGGGACGTATATGTCTCGATATTTTGAAAGACAAATGGAGCCCTGCCTTACAAATTCGAACGGTACTGTTGTCTATTCAAGCCTTACTGTCAGCGCCAAACCCTGACGATCCGCTGGCGAATGACGTCGCTGAACTGTGGAAGATCAACGAAGTGGAAGCAATTCGTAATGCTAAAGAATGGACGAGGAGATATGCAATGGATAACTGAGCGTCAGCCGCATTGTCCTCAGTGCCTGTTTCACGATTGAAGTTATGGTGATAGAATGTTTATAAACTATTGCTGAATCAAGTCACTGGCTAAATTTTGTTGACTGTTAAATAAGTTTTATAATAAAGTTATCACTACATATTGTGATGTGTGAGATTGTTCTATGCCGTGTGAGCAAATAGTGTTACAATTGTGCTTTTTACCTTAATTTTCTAATGATAATGATGTGTCAAAAACAAAACAAACTGTATTAATAATATCAGGCCTTTGACACATTGCAATGCAAGTGTTTTTTTTATACTTCGAGCAATGGTGTAGTCGGTCAAAAGCCGATTTCACTCGATCTTGTTTTAAGCAAGCCTATAATGTCAAAATATTTCATGGCCATGTAATGCTATTGAAACTGCGATATTAACTTCCTATGGGCACTATTAACAGTTTGTTTTGTTTCATTAAATATTGGTCACAAATGCCTAGAAACGTGTATATTTATACATGAATGCAGTCTTTTTCAATATCAAATTTAGTATAATATACTTACCTAAGCACTCCTTGCTTTATTCATGATTAATTGCCGCTACAATTGCATCACTCGGAGAGGCGATCAAGTTTGTTCAGTGGCTGATTCAGCTCACAAAGGAAATTGTATTGGAGGGGTTTTGACATGATTTATTGTCTAAATATGACTTATGTATTCCCCATAAATTTTGTTTACTGTTGCTGCGTCCTCCATTTTTTTATTGTAAGAATCATTAAGTTAAGTGAAACAACTGAGATTGCTGTCTAAGAACAAACTGCGCGATACGCAATCATGCACGGGCATTCTGTCTGGTAATAGAATATACCTATAGCTTTTATCGGTTCACCTTATTTCTAAACCTTCACCCTGGCTATCCCGGTCTCCTAAGTATCGTTAACATAAGTATAAAACCTCAATTATGAAACCGACATCCTAAGTCCATTCTGTTATTACTTTTGGAGTTCAGTTCCGTAAAAAAGTTGTAACAAAACATGGAAACTTTACCATCAGTTTGCTTTAAATCACAACGTGATACTTATTAGCGGTGTGCTGATGTTAGTGACATCTATTTCTTTGAATATTACAATCACCTAGTTGATCAAAAGCTAAAGGAGGAAATATTTTTTTGCTTTCCCGGGAAACTACAGTAACCGGAGTACTTACAGCACATTCAACGCTGCCCAGTAATATTAAAATAATCACTTGAATATTTTTTTGAAATACTGGACTGTCACTTTCACTTTATTATTATTTTAGTGTTGTATATAAAAAAATAAAGGCTATGATTTTTACCTATCATTTTTTTTTAAATAATGAGTGACATTGATTGTTATTTTGATAATTACGTAAGAACTCTAACATTACTTGTCAATGTCAGTTTTATTTGCTAAAACTTTCTTTCATCATTATTATATGCACTCCACTTCAAAAAAAATATTTATATGATTTTTGTTTTGATATAATAAATGATATATTATTTCACTGAAACAAATGTAAACAGTACTGTTAATGCAAACTGATGTTGAGGATATGTATTTATTATATTCTAGCTTAAACTTGAAATGTGCTAGGTATATTAAGTTTGGATACTCCGATGATATATAATATATTATTTCAACGCTTGTATGACAAGTTATGTATTACCAAACTCTTTGCTTCTGAAATAGAATTTTAAGCATAAATACAAACTGGGTTTTTATTTCAACATTCGGAGAGGTGGCGACGTTAATAAAACACACGGTATTGTCTCTGTAATTTTATTCTATAAATGCATGACTAGATAATACTCTCGGCAATTGGAACAACTGATTTAATAGACATTTGTACACACACACGCGCAGCCGACTCCACTGATCCGACTCGCTTCACAAACAGGAAAGGTTACATCAAGATCAAGTACATCAGTTAATCGCTGTTCAATCAGAACACACTTCTTACTTTATAAACACATTTCATACAAAAAGTAACATTTATATTCATACATTTTTTTTTAGTTATTAAATATCTGGATTTAGCATGCTAGCAAACGATCATTTTTTTTATAGGAGGTACTTAGTTAACAATAATAAAAGATGTGTCTAAGCGGATATGAAATTTGTAATGATATTCCGTAATAATAATCATTCCAACGGTCATAGTAGCTCAATCGCAGTGGACAATAAGCTTGAAGCGCTCGCTCGTGTAACAGTTAACCTGCGTTCGCTGTTCATTCCCCGTCTCTTATTTAATGAGTATTTTAATATAATATATATTTATAGCATTTTTAAATATCTGAACCGTCGAATCGCTCGCGACTACGTTCTCGACATTTGTGCAATTATTGTGCAAAAGCGAGATTCCCTAAAGCACGAGGTTCACCATGCTTAATACTACAGTTGCACCGATGTCGTAGCGATAACATCTCATATTGTCATGATTCATTTAATACCCAACACAAAATGTACTAGAACACTTAAATGATACATTATATTTATATATGTATATATAAGAACATTATTTTCATTTAAAATATGCTTTTTAAATTCACTGTCAGCCACAATATTAAAATCAAATTTTTAACAGTCATCATTACACACTATCCAAGCAGGCACTTTTAGCTGTGTTTTGTCTTTGAGAGTTAGCGATGGGCCAAAATTATATATAAACCGGATTCTCTTGTCCCGTTAGAAGGCGAAACATGGATGTCGGCATTGTCTTCATGAGAATCTGAAAACAAATATTGGAACATTAGACAGACGTTCTGAAATACACAAACAGGAAGTTATAACAATTGTAAATTAAATTTAAGAGCGTGTACACCTGATTTACTGCATTATTGGGAAGAATTCAAGACAGTTGAAATAATATTATATTATTGCCAATGCAATGAGAAAATTTTGTGAATTTCTAGAATTTCACCATTTACTCGAATACTGATACAATTTTAAGGCGGTGCACTTTAACTCATAACAATTTGGCTAATTCTAATGCTGGTAATGTATATGCATCTTTTCTAACATCAATACTGGCACCATAGGAGTACAGGAAAAATAACCTCATCTGCAATGGAATTTCAACACTATCCTGCTTGGACTATGATAGCTGATATAAGCCACAGAACTCATAAAACATTAATATCAAGCTAAAAAGCCGATATTTAACCCTTTGAGGAGTTTCTACTAAATTTGGTTTTTTCTGTTATTTTGATTATTTGTACTGCTCACACACAAAAATCAATCTGGGAAGAATATTAATTATTATTTCAAGTAAATATTTTTTTTTGAATTATTAAACGCTTAGTTATAAGTGAAAGGAATAATATTTTTTTATTTTACATGAAAATTTATGACGTTTTTATGTTATCCGAAAAACAGGGCCTTCAAATTTTATTGCGCTTAGGGCCTCCCATGTACTTAATCCACCACTGTATAGGAAGGTTAGTCACGGCAGCAGAAACCATGAGTGACAGAAAATACATTAACATAGCAGCAAGTATTTAATTTTGTTTTTTTTTTATTTGCGCACTTATCAAACTATTAGGTACATGTGTTAATCTGCAAATGTCAAATATGAGTGATATTTTTCTCCACGGTAAATAAATGAATTATTTCGGATAACCTACATACGTTGATCAACTTTTTTTCAATATTTATTTATAAAAATAAATACAGGTGGCCACCCAAAAACCATTATTGTTAATGTATCGACTGTGTGAAGGTTAAGCGGAAGAACCAAAATCACTTCACCTCTCCAACAGAAGTAGCCAGTAGATTGACAATCCTCTCATGCGGCACAGCTACGACGCTTTGATTGTTAATTTCTATTATACGGTGACCCACTCGAACGCCTCCCCTCTCAGCGATACCACCTCGCAGTAGACTGCAAATCTAAAACATTTCAATACAGTTATTAATCATTATCATAATTTCTATTAACCATAATGCAATAAAAAAAATATTTACCCACGCTATGTTGGTAGCGCAGCGGATGTGGTTAGTATTAATTATTTATACATTTGATTTTCCTCTTATCTTCATATTTTTTTTTTCATACATACACTTGATAAGATGTGAACATTGTTAACTCACTCACTGGTGAGATTCCAATTAACAGGTCAATGGTTATGAAAATAGATGTCCTTATACAACATTCATACATAATGGAGCGGGGCGTGGGCATATATTTTACTAACATAGTTTGTGCAAAGTGTGGTGTTGATGATTTGAAGACAAATTATTTAACTGTTTGCAATATTAAAAGCTACAATTTTCTTAATAACATTAAACAGTTGTCTATTGATCCCACTATTCATCCTTTTTTTACCTAAATATCGATTACTTTCATTCAATTTCGGTTAAAAAGGATACTGACTTCAGCTATTCATCAGCTGCGGGGACAGATGCAAAAGTACATCATGAAATTTATTTAATTTCTGCTTTTTTTTCTTGAAAAAGTTTTGAAATTATTTATTATTTTATCAAGGCTTCGAATTATTAACACTACTTTTACTAATACATTTTTATTGAAATATTGTTGATCTATAGAGGTCAAATTATAAATATTTTTTAATATTTCAACTTGGAAGTTTGTACGGTCACGCATCCTCTATACCAGTGCTTCCCAGACATGGGCCGTGGATTTTCTTCGGGGCCCGCTGCAGAACATGTTTTGTATTGAGAGCTTATGGTTAGCACATAGGTTCCCAACCTTTTTCGGGTGGCGACCAACGTTCCCTCTAAGCTGCGCACATGCGCGGCCGCGCAGCTGTTGAGAAGCCCCCGCGCACTCATTCCGGGTTGGCGCGCACTACAATACAGTTGCTCAATTAATATTTGATCATTCTGCGCAGCCTCCAGAACGTTGGTGGCGACCCCTTTTTATAAAAGCCATGTGACTAGGCGATCCCCAAAGAATTTGAAATCCTTAATTTGCTATACTTTTCCCCCGGATTGTCTCCGAAACTCCTGTTTTTTAGCTCACCGAGGAATTTGAAATCCTTGATTTGCTATACATTTTCCCCGGATTGTCCCCGAAACTCTTTTTAGCTCACCGGGGAATTTGAAATCTCGATTTCAAAATCGAAAAAAGTTAGCGACCCCCCAAAAACCCTTCGCGACCCCCATGTTGGGAACCCATGGGTTAGCAGATAGACATTGTAAAATGCATTATTTTGGTGTGTAAGTCAATTTTGTATATTTTCAAGATACACCTTTGTTATTAATCATGCGATATTATGATGAGAGAAATTTTTCACATTACGTAATACTGCAATAATAAAAAAGTGACTTACGACTCCATTTTGTACGCTGAAGCCGAGCTGGTATTTAGTGTCTGGCCGCTTTATCTTGACTTCTACAACAGGAGCGCAAGGCACAACCGTCAGCTTGACAACAGTCTGATTTTTAGAATTCTTTATATACGTTTGACACGTAGATAGTGGCAAGCCAACTAAGCTCACTCCATTTATGGCTATTATTTGGTCACCTAAAGAAAAATTAAACACATTTATTACACAATAGTGCCTGGAAGCTGACATTTGAACTCAATGAAAATATTGTATTACACGTGTTTTGTAGGAGAGGTTTATTTATATCCAAATATATAATTAATTAAAATCAATAATGAATCGTGGAATCGAGTGCCACATGTGTTTTGCTTCTCTTTAATTATCAAATTAAGGCTTATAGCGTTATTGGCTTGTCAAGGATTAGCCGTAATCAAGAAATGTAGAAATATTTACATTAAGAGACTTAAAAGTGTATTCGACAGAGTAGTAGATATAGAATAGAATAGAACAATTGAATAGTAGTAAACAGACCTATATTGAGTTGCCCACATCTTGCAGCAGCTCCAGACGGTGCCAAGTTAGCTATGACAACAGTTGGCAGCATAGATCCCCAACCTGACTCGACTATGACTACACCGAGTATTTCCCCTTTAGCCTTCGGTACGACTACCTCTTTTTGCATTTCCTTCTTGGCGAACATTTGCAATTCGTCACCGAATATCTCTTGGCTGTTGAGAACTTCTTGGTAGTCCATTTCCTTAACAAAACTATGGTCCTCGATTCCGTTAGCCTTCAGAAATTCCATGTAAGCCACTTGAAACGCTTGCCCGATGGATTGAGCAATGAATTGAGCCTTAAAAACGTGCAAAAGTTAATCAACCGTATGGTACATTGGCGACCGAGGTCCTAAAACATGTATTCAAACATAAAAACACAGTAAAGCATAAGCATTCAGACAACTAATTTATATATACCTCTTCACTTTCAAACACGTGACAAATCATTTTTGGAGTTCTGTTGACTTTCGGCGGGTCATCCATTTCATGAGGAACAAACCGGCGACGTGCCATTAAAACTACCAAATCTCCGATGTCTGCAATGTACGATATGGTACGAAGTGCGTGGTCCATCATAATCTCTTTCAGGTCAGTGTTGAGTACCATAATTTTTTCCGTCGATATAAACAGATCAACTTCTGTACTCGGTTGCGATTCTCCCTCCGGAGCCTGAAAGGAAATAAAAAAAAAAAATGATACAATTTTGTAATTTATCACCAAAATAGGTAATTATGTCATTTTATCGTGTTAAGCATATGAATAACAATGTTGTTTAACTAAAAAACAAGTTGAATCATCGTAATTTCGTTTTGGGTACATGAAATAATAGAATATTTCGCAGATATTGGTCATAATAAAATGCAAAATAAAATAGATTCCATTGATGAAGTAGAACCCCTTAGAGAGCTTAATGTATTTTACAACTAAACAAATGCCACGTAAGAAATTACGTTACTGGGATTTTAAAAAGTGCACAATGATTAATAAGTTTACTGATGGTAATTTGGTATTAAAAATACTAGCAATCCACTCACCAATGCCTACAGGATCCACGAGAAGCAGAAAAACAAAGAAAAAATAAGAAAAATTCTCGATTAGCAAATTTCGTTTCATGTAAGTATTTAAATAATGATAAAAATACTGACTTGTTTGAATATATCATAGAGGTAGTGATTTCTAATATGAAGGAGTATTTTGTGTTGCTAATTTATCAAATAATATGTTCTTAATGTGTGGCATTATTCAAGAAAATTTAAGAACATACCAATTCAATGTTTTTGGATCTGAAGAGTTCTATATATAATAAGGAATTTAATTGTAAGCATGTCACGACAAAATGCTCCTAAATAAAAATTTGTATCTGTAGCAAGCCATAAGATCTAACAAGACGCTTGAATACATTCTAGGATTGTCTACTATTAGAGCAATAGTATAAGGGGTTATTAATTATTTAGTGTCAAGCATCTAATATAATAAAAAGTTGAATTTTCAAAGTAATTTTATATTATAAAAAATATAATAATTCAGGATAAAGGATATAAATGATTGATATATTTAACTGAGAGAATGATTATGAATTGAAAGATTATTCCACTAATTTAGATTTTCAATAAGTAATCTATTAAAAAAATTATGATATACAGATTCTATGAAAGCAAAGAAAATCCTTATTTGTTAATGTTTGAGAATATAAATGAAAGATACAAGAAAGTTATTTTTAATTTAGCAAGGAAATGAGATTTGTCAATTGTACGTTCAGTTTCAAAATATGAAACTGTAAATCCATAAAGTAAAACGTTTCTGTAACGCCAAAATACCCCATTATTTTACTCGTCCGACAAGAAGGAAACTGCCTTCTTGTGAATTTGCCCTGCTAGTGAAAGATGTCGGACCCTCGAGGGGGTATACAATCAGACCTTAATTTTGGTGACAGCTTCTTCCACCATGTTTTTTTTGAGCCGTTTGCGTCTGCGGCGGCCGGTGCCCTCCTCGTCCACCTCCACAGAGCCCAAAAAGGTGAGGCGGAAAACGGTTCCAGCCGGAGGACCGTCCTCGGTGGCGGCCTCACTGCGCTGCGCGTACACTTCCTCGTATGCGGAAGCAGCGTTGATGTTGACGTTGCTACCCGAATGATGATGCTGATTGGTTGCCTGAACGCATGCGTTTGCATCCTATAAATGATAATAATAAAACGTGCCACTCTCGCCGCCGATGCCGTCTCGCCGAAGATTGCGAAAGCGGGAAAATCAAAATCGAAAAAAAACATAAATGTCAAAATGTCGGTCTCTCTCTTTTTTTAATAACTATTTGTTAAATTGATAATGACGATTCAGTTTGCTCTCTCTGAACACAAGCATACGTGAATATACTGCGGTACTGGACTGTGTGCAATAGACAACGTAATCACCTGCTCAGTATTCTTACACAAAATCACTGAAGATAAAAAAATCTCACAAAAAAATACTGAGAATATAGATAAAAATCCTTTGATAATACTTTCTAAGGTTAAATAGGATATGGTCCGTTCTGAAATTAAAGTATGGAGGATATTCATGAATAAATGTGTGCAGAAAGAGCGTTTTGATTAATAAATGTGAAGTCAATGAATCTCTATATTGTTTAACCTGCCTCAGCAGCGATGGCAATGAAAAAAAAACATGGGTGATCGATAACAATATGTTTAGTAAAATCTTGATTACTTAATAGGGCAGCCGCGGTGGGCGAAAGTCGGCCTTTGTGAATCGGTAATGACTAAAAACATCACCGCATGCCTTCATGACAATCTCACCATGCTCTATACCTAGCGGTCACTACCGCTAACCGTCTCTTTGAATACTTTAACAAGCCCATGTACTCGGATCGGATGAAAATTACCGCAGTCAAGTATTTTAAAAGAAGAATTTCTGTCAGATTAAGCATGATTATCTGACAGTGGAATAAACATAATGCTTAGCAATTCTGCAAATATATTCCATGTAGTAGTCGTCTAAAAGCAAAGTTAATTTTGGAGATCTTTAGCAATCGTAATGAGTGACAATGTTATGTGCGTCTATTATCAGGATGCACGGAAGTGTCTCATTATTGATTCAACTGAAAGATTGACTGCGAGTTAAAAGTTTAATATTAAATAAAAACAAATAGTCTTCCGATCCGGGCACTTGTTTCAAGCATGAAAAGCTGTAAAGCGCAACAGAAGAGTGAAGCCAGTAAGCTGTTCGAATGACAAAACAATATTTAAAAAGCCCATGAATAAAATACAACATAATGTATGAGGTCAATTATTATAAAATAAAAAAGCTTCAATGCAGTTTCTAATGAAATATTTCAGCATGCCGTGCAAATAACGGATGAGAAAATAAATGAAAATATGAATGCAGGTAAAATAGAAAAATGATAATAATTCAAGGGGTCAAGTTTTAATGAGTACAACTTTACAGGAAAGAATACCATCATCAAGGGTAGTTTTTTATTTTTTTTTCTGAATGAGATATGTTTAGTCTTTTCAATAAAAGCAATTCTGTTTAGTGTTGAGTGATAGATTAAACTTCTGCATTTGTGTAACAAATATAGAAATAATAACGTTTCAGAAAGGATTTTTATAATAATTATTCATCATTAATACGATTGATATTAGCAATTTATTGTTTTCATGCAAACAAAATTTTTCGAGTACAGTCGTATACCATAAGCTTTGAAGGCTTTGTAATCCCATACTTTTCCAGTGTTCCTTTAACAGATTAAAAAATAACTTTAAGTGTGTTTCACTGTCAATACTTAGTGAAAATGCATTATATTCAATAAATAAAACACTCATTTGTACTATGTCCACTTTTCTGAACTTGGTTGTTCCTTGATGAGTTTTGAAATTATTTTTAAGAGGTAATAAACATTTTTATAGTATAATTTAAGATTTCGACTGAAGGTGCTTGGTGGAATTTTAATATTAAATTTGAATCGTTCAAACTGTGTACATTCACTAGTGACAAAATCTGTGAGAATGTACATAGTTTGAACGATTCAAATTTAATTTTTATAGTAATCGATTTAGAGCCACTTATTCATATTGTACAGCTTTATTCGTAAATTCCTCTGATTAACAATTGTTTGTTACACCCTAATAATTTTATTTTGTTTTGTATAAACGGCACAGTAATATTGTATTCTCTTATCAATTGATAATGCTCATCACGAGCGAAACTGATTCTGATCATTTAGATAAAAGTGGAATTAGTACAAATGAGTATTATATTTTTTGAATACAGATTCAAAAATTCTGTATTTAACCAGTTAACAACTGTTGACAAATCTTTTTTTTTAATTTTCTTGGCATAGCGGTAACAGTTTTTTTTCTGAATAATCAAAGACTTTAAGATATTTGTGATCTTTTTCAGATATAGAAAAGTTTCATCTTTACATATCTTTTAATAATAAAGTTATTGATTAAGACTACTACTATTTTACGATTATTTTATCGATTCAGATCTTAGGAAATTCTCTTGACGTAATACGTAAACAGTTTAATTGTAAAGAACAAGTATATATTGTACATATATATATATATATATATATATATATACACAGGGAACATATCAGGAGAGAAAAAGAAACATAAATGAGAGATATATGATGGCAGATAGGTAAAAAAAGAGTGAGAGACAAACATTCCGGAGGATTTTGTGAGGTAGCCAATGAAACCAATGGCTGGCGGCAGGCAGGTGTCAGGCAACCAATCAGAACGATCCCTCGGTCAGTTGACCAATGGCAAAGGCTCTGTGAAGGGGTGAGGGGGACACTGAAACAAAACTCTAGTGCAAAATACTCTACACTGATAATATTATAGTTTTTGTTGATATAATACATATGAATACAATAAGACTTGCAAACATAATAACCAAAACAATCCCGATTCACACAGACCGATAGTACGTACACAAGATCCTTTTCGACCGGCTGATATTCAGTTTTTTTCAAATGTTTGTTTCCCAATAAACAATAAAAAGATTTACTTCCACTATTTTAAGAATGCACGCATGTTTTTGACTATTTCAAAAAGTCATCTGGCATGCAAATAAATTACTATTTTATAGAGATGAATGTTGTTCTATTATACAAGTAATGCAACAAGTTCTATTCTAGTTCCATTCTGCATGAATTCTCTAGAATGATAAATTATTTTCTCAATCTACAAATTTATCATCGCAAAAACAGTACCTATTATTTTGTATGATCATTAAATGATTGACTATTCAATATTAAATTACATTAAGATATAACATGTATTGTATTGATGAAAATGATAGCTATAGTCATTCCAATTGTTATATACGACAGTTCCAGATTTTGATTTCAATTCGAAACTAACACTACATACAGAGACAAACCTCTAACACTAAAATATCATGATACATAAACATAAGGACTTACTCAACTAATTTGAAAAATAGGTATTGAAACACTATTATGGGTCTCTAATGGTTTTATGATCAGAGAATCAAAAGATAGTCTTAAACACAGGAGTGCTTTAAGAAATTCGAACGAGAGCACAAAGATTCAGACTATAAACGATAGACATTAACAGCGGCAGTAAGGGGGCATTATATATAATAGGACAGACAAAACGGAGGTTAAATTTTTTCAAAGAAGACAATGAATCCAGACGTCCAATCAGTAATATATATTTTTAAAAAATAATTAATATATTATGTAGTTAAATAAATAATAAAGACAAATAGTAGGTGAGATTGTCGCAAGATACAATATAGTGTAAAATTAAAAATATCTTCGCACCCAAGTAATAGTTTGACAGTTGCATTTTTTTAAATTTATCTCTTGTATGAATCCTAATTCACATCTTAAAAAATATGCATTTACTGCCTTAATTCTCAGGGTGCAGACAAGTAATTAAAGTCTAGGTATACATATTCAAGTAAATATATCAAAGGCCGTAATCCATATCCAACATAAATCCATAAATCACAGAGTGAAGACAGAATGACATTTTTATACCTGTAACCACATGAGATGACCCCCAATACATGTATATGCGTAAATATGAGACCACTTTAAATTTAGGGTAATAAGAGGGAGGCACTGAATATTTTAAATCAGTTTTGAGAAATGAGTAAAAGAGATCTGACCTTTATTCGACTGACTGCTTCCTCAGCTTGAAGCATCCGGGTCGCTTTAGTGGGTTGTCCTTCGCATACCAACTGCGTAGAGCCCAAATATCGAGCTCGGAATAGTACACCTTCTATAAGAACTGCAGGATCATGGCCAGCTAAAAAATACATAAACCCAAATAAAATAAAACGTCACAGGATATTTATAAATAAAGCAAAGCTTCTTCATTATTTGCGATGATTTTTGAGATTCACAACCAATCAATCTACACTCATGAAATTGTTTTATTATTTATTTATGATTATAATTTTATTATTTAATAAAACATGGAGCTTACAGGACCCAAAAATAAGAATAAATAGTAAAAATAATATGAGTTTTTGGTATTACTCTTGTGTTAAGAAGTTAGGTATATAAATAAAAAATGAACAAAGCCTATATCCGCTTTAACCCATTACCGCCCACCGTACTCGCTTGAGTACACCTATTCCAAGAGTGATATGGTGTATTATTTCTTTGTTTATTTCAAAAGTAATAGCCTATTATGAAACTATATGATAGTAGTAAACTGTAAAAAAATACAATTTGGCAAAAATGCGTAGATAAATGTCAATAGTTTATCATCGAAATATTGGTTTAAAACAAGATGATTTAGGTTAGATATTTGAATTATTTCTTAGTATAAATAATAATACATTTTTAATTGTTTCTCATTAGTATGTATACTTAGGCTCTATTTAAACATAATATATTTTAAATATGACAATATTTTTCATCTAACGTGTGCTATGTTGCATTTTATTGCACTGTACTCAAGCGAGTACAATGGGCGCTTAGCCGTCTTAGACTGGGCTAGTCTTTTCGTTTTGATTTTGATGTAGAGCGCGAAAAGTGTAATAATTCAGTTCTTACAAAGACTACAATGGCAACCCATAACATTTTTGCGGGACAAAATAACTATACAAGACTCGAAGAAGCCTTTGTATTGATTATGTCCGATGAAAATTGTTTCTTTTTTTTTTGATTTTTTTTTTCTAGTGTTTGTATTTTCTCATAAACTCTCAATAAATAACATAAAAAAATAGTTTTCGCACGTGGTTTTCTTTTGGGCGTTAATGGGTGTGGGATATGTTATCCTTGTATCATAGTTAAAGTATTGTAGCACATTTGTAACTATTATCATATTTCCTCGATTATTCCTATTTTGTTGTCTGAATATGCGGTACATCTTATAATTTAGGAAATTTGGTATATTTCAAATGGAAATATTCATTAATATCAGGAAATAAAACACAACTTGTAGTACTAATTGTACAAATTATCGTTATAATTGGGGCCAGTTTTGGTCAGCATGTGAGCAATTTCAACTTAACATTTCCAATAAAATTTTTCCCATATATATTCTGTCACAAATAGTTCACCCATAACCTCAAAATTATAATGTTTCTGATTTTACATATTCATTGATTTTTGTGTTTTTTTTACAGTAATGAAAAATTCTTTTAAAAAGGTAAGTGATATCTACATTGGTACCTGCGGTGCTATTCCCGCATGCATACACGGATGGTCTGAAATACTCAACACCAACGTTCCCTTTAATTTTTCTATTGTGTGTGCGAACCATCAACTTCTTTGTGCAGTTAATATTTAGCAAAAACAAAAAATGTCCGCAAGTATAAAGGTAGGTAGTCACTGACCTACTCACTGATACTTGATAAATCAATTTGTCGTATCAGGCTGTTAAAAAAAAACTCTTGGAATTAATGAAGTTTATGAAAATTAATACTTTCTATGGTTTCGGCGGTAACTTTGTGGAAGTTCATTTTAATATAAAATTTAAAATAACTTTGATTATTTCACGTATTGTGTTACTGACTGTGACACGTGTTTCGCCTCTTTCAGAGGCATCTTCAGACTTACTATCACAAAGTTTGCTTAAGTAATGAAACAAGATTGATTCTAACATTTTTAAATTATGAAATTACAAAATGGAGTTTGGGTTTAAACCCAAATAAACTCAATTATTTTTTAAGTTTTAAAACATCAGGCGGGCAACTAGGAAGAGCTATGCAGTCAACGTCTTGACCACCGCTGTTACAGTCTATCTGTCAAATGCATACAATGTCGTAGTCTGCGCTATTGGATAAGAAAAACAAATTCTATTCAGAATTAAATTTCCTACAGAACTGCACTGTTAATAGCGGCATTTAATTAATTGTCAGGATGAAAGAGTAGTATCCAGTAAAGCAGCGATTTCCAACCAGGGAGGCGTGGTCTATTACAAAGGGAGGCGCGAAATATTTATTTACCCCTTAAAACGTGGCTTTATTATGGAATAAAGGATGGGGAGGCGAAGTCACATAAAGATTGGAAACCACTGCCGTAACGCATATTCGTCTCATTCTAATCACTCATATGCATATAGCGAGTGGCCATAATTAATCAGACATAAAAAATTTGAAAGAAAAAACCCAATTGTATTGCTAACGACAGTGAACCGTTTGACAGATAGAATTTGACAAACGTGAACATAGACACAATTGTGTTATTTGATTTATACCAGCCGCCAGAAGCTAATACAAAAAAATATTGCATTCTTATTGATTGTGTTTAATATAAATGCCGTCAAAAATAAGTGTAAGGACGCGGGAATAGCACCGCTGATGTAAAAAATTATACATCCAGACAACTGTGCAGTGATTAGCATGCGCAAGGCTGAAGGTCACACATCGATGTTTTGGAATGGTTCTTGTTTATCAGTGTTTATTGTTTGAATTTATATGGCTTTTAAAAAGCAACATTTTAAAGTATGAATTATTTTTTTTATTTGAAATGTAAACTATTGTTATTTTAAGTTAATGTTTAATCTAAAAATGTAGGAAATAGAAGTTTTCACTTCCTGACTACTGATATTCAAAAAAATATGGTGCTGATCGATGACAGTGAAATATAATGGCAGCAAGCGTTTGTGATGAAGTATGTAAAACTCATTCATTAATTACTCACCAAAAATTTTGTTCCATAGTTGGAGAATGGAAAAAAAAGAAATATTAATGTAAATCACGTTTAATAAACATAATATTATTGTGGATTACTTCATACGAAATTAAAAGAAAAATGAATATTACCTTCTTTATTTTTTCCTTTCTTTTTTCCATCCTTATCCTGAAAAAAGAAATTGTTTAATAATTATCAACAAGTTTTCAAGAGGAAATGTTCATTTCTTGATAAAGTCATCCCTAATTCCACATGACTGGAAAAAGTTCTGCAACAGAAGAGTTATATTTTATGTGCCACATGTGAGATTATAAGTAAATGCATCGTCATTAAAATTAGAAAAATGTGTAATATCATTTGAATTGAAAATGATTTTGAATGCCATCTTGTGGCTGTTGTTAATATCTATTTAACAAATAAAAATCTTTTAGTTTCAACAAAAAGTTCCAAAGATTTTTTTAAATCAAACAAACAATTAAATTTCACAATGTAAAATTCTCAATCAACAATGGCTGGCTTTAAGAAAATGACAACACAATACCTTATAATAGCACAAATGTTAAATTACTTCAGTGGCATAAAACTCAAAAAAGTGATGTGTACAATTCAATACATGTTGAATGAAAAATAATGATAGTTCATAAATTATTGTAATTCATGCACTGTTAAAAATTTACAACCATTTTGGGCAAACCGTTAAATCTTGAATTCATGTCGCAAAGGTTGCAAATTCATTACATGTAAAATATAACGCTGGATTACTTCATTTAAAAAAAAAACTATATAAAATAAAGGATATTAAAAATATTATGTACATACAGTCAATCTTCAATTTACAAAAAAAAAACTATTCAAACCGCTGTGTAGACTTTGAATCAAATTTGTAAGTGGAAGCTGCCTGTATTTTAATTAGTATAATAAATTCGAAGGGTTTTGATAAAAATTAAAATAAAATGAATAAATCTGACCTTTTAAGCATACAATAATAATCAAAGAGTATATTCATAAAAAAGGTAACCGTAACCCAAAAACAAAAATATGAATTAGGTAAAGTCCATGTGGGGTAGATACAATCTAATGATTTTAAGTAGGAATATTAAAAAAAACATGCAATTATAAAGCAAATAAAACATGCCAGTCAGTGCATCAATATACAGAAGATGAAAGAATGGATATTTAAAAAATGTGGTGAGAAGGGATCATGCTTCATTCAATTATCAAGAAAGGAAGAATGGATGCACAGTTAAATCAGGGATCTTGGAATACTGGTTCATATTTCAAAAGCTTTTTTACTTCTGTCATTATTTTTAGCTAACTTCACACAAGTGGTAATTTGTATGAATCTTTACGTTATTATTGTTCTGTCAAATTACATTTATTAGATTTGCTATCATGCAACATGCCATCTTCAATTATTATTTTTTCCATTATTCTAGTCTCGTCAGATATTTAAATGTATTAAGTTGTATGTAATGATAAAAAGTTCTAATATATATCTTGGTTAGATAATATATTTCACACAGGAATGCTATACTCTCTAGCTCATAAATTAAAATACTTCTTATTTGCAATAAAAAAAAAATCAAATCCACAAGTGATTGATACTAATGAATGTATTTTTAAAGTGTGCAGACAGTGCAGATGATTTGGCAATTGGATGACGAGGGTAATTAACATTATTTTCCAATATTTAGAAGACCAACACAATTTAAGCTAATAGAGTTTCAGTGGCGAAGACTTTGTATTTATGCGACTGCAGAATCCACAATCCCTAAGAGATGAGTAGAATTAAGTAAGAAAATTGACCTTATGAGTTGTTATCCAGATAAATCGACAGGGGGGTTGGAATGGATAAAAAGGAAGACGTTATGGGGTTTACCTTTTTGTGCTTAGCATTAGCGTCAGTGGTGATGGTGTCATTTGCGGCGGGCGGATCAGTTTCGGTTTCAACTTGGGTACGATTCCTGGCAGAAGTAGGAGAGGGCGGCGTTGGGGGAGGCGAAGTCGAGAGGATCAGCGGGACTGGAAGAGGAGGAGTGGAGGGGGAAACGACGGCAGCAGTGTTTCCGTTTCCATTTCCGTTTCCGCTCACTCCTTTCCTCCACCCCTACAAAAGCAACAACCGCTCACCAACAACGATCCCCCACACCATATAAGGATCCAACTTTCACATTCTCACACATTCAACAGAGAATTCAAAATCTTTCTTTTCAGGGAGAAGATTTATTTCAATGTTATTGTTGCGGATGTAAAGATTTCTTTTGGGTCACAGTTTGTAAGCTGCATGCAGTTGTTGTTCAAATATTTCAATATGAAAGAAGTTAAATGAAAATCTTTCTAGATCACCACAAAAACGATCTGGAATATGTGAGTTTCAATCATCAAAATTGCAAGATTTCAGCAATTCTGCAGCTTGCAAACTATTGAAAGAGTTTTATTTATGTGCCGTCACCCCTTTGCAGAAAGCCATTACAAATTCCACGAAAGAAAATAACCGCTATACCAAAATTTTCTATAGTTACTGTACAGATGTGAGGTTAAAAACTTAAATGTTTGTATCCGACACGTTGCATCACTAATTCCCTTTAGATTCGCATTCATTTTCAATAGAAATGGGTGTGAGGAAGGTGAACAGGAGTCATTTATAAAGCCTATATAAAAACACATTACCTTATTATTGTAATAGACAAGCTGTACCAAAAGAACACTGGGCAAGGTGAAAAACACAAATGCAGTGTACACAAGACTATAGTCTTAGAAGAAGAACATACGGAATGCACACGATAGGGAACACTCAAGAAAGAAATAATTTTGGACTTTTATAAAATATTTCGTGGACTTTATAACGACCTTAGATAATGAGACTTATTTTATTAATGACATATACAGTGTAGTTGTGTCCTGGCTTACATAAATAGGCAGGTTTCAGTATTGTTTAGCCGAACTGTAAAGTGAAAACTTCCATCATATTTATAACATCGATTCTGCTGACTGTGTCATACTAGTTTGTGACTAGCTTTTATCTATGTATCTAACACAATTACTATTTTCAGCATTGATTTTTTTTTCTATTGTTTATTGATGTTTGATAGGTATCTAAAAGGTACACGAAAGCTTATTAAAAAATATTTATAATTCAACGTTCTACAAACATATTTTATCAATAGAAAACTACAAAATTTTCAGACCGTGTGAAAGAATGTCATTTGAAAAAATCCCAAATTATGAATTGTGATGTTTTTTAAGTAATTCTATAGCAATGTTTTTTTATCGTATTAACTTCTAACCGATATCAATTACTAGCTATTGCTAACTAAATTTCTATCAATTTTAAATAACATTTAAAAAATAATGAATGTACTATGTGTGTAAAAAATAAATACAAGATTCAAAAAATCAGTTGAACAATATTTCAGTTAGCTGTGAGTTCCTATTGATAAATATAATTTATATTTTTTACAAAAATACATAAAGTTTTGGTTAGCAAAATCAATTAAGAGTTTGATTTATAACGTTGAATAAATGACATGATAGTATTTGAGCCCCAAATATACAAATTTCAATACATCATTGCTTAAAACAATAGAAAAAAATGTGTCACACAATCTAAGACTAAGTTTTTAAAAACGTAACGGAAGCGAGAGACAGCAAACGAAAACGTCTAAAGCATCATCTGAAATGCTTGCTTCCTCATTGAGTGTCGGTATAATAATATATTTATGTGATACTGCAATGGAAACAAAAAGAGGTAGCACCACATCAAAACCTGAACCGAAAAGGTCCAAAAAGAAAAACCAACCAAAACCATAAAAGGTGCGATAAAACCAAAAATAAACCAATAACATGTAGACCAAATTCAGGAATACACCCACACCGAAGGGCATGCAATAGACCTCGACAAATAAACACAAAAATATATAACAAAAAACATTGGGAGGGGGGCAGAGTGTTATGCAGCCATTACTACGTTACCTTGTCATCATAGAAGCCTTGGTCGTCGGTTCGCTGTTGACCTAAAAGCCTGTCTGTTTCCAAATCAGTGTCTGCTTCATCTGAAAAAAAAATTTTGATTTTGTAGTGTAATATGTATGTAATATAGAAATTTTAGAGCAACTATCGTTTACGTGACCAGTATATAAAAAAAATGGCATTGAAAATTTCTACGATACATTTATTTTTGTACATAAAAATACTGCCAAAAATAAAAGTAAAAAGTCACAGTAAAAATGCTGTGCTAAAACATTACAAAAAAGAGCTTTGAAAATTCTTTTCTTAGAAAAAAATTGGCCTGAAGAAGTCCTTCCTCTGATTTTTTCGTAACGTTAAATTTAAAAGCGAGCTGTTTTATTTCACAAGGCAAAGAAAATCCACGAGGTAATGCATTGTTTCAATACGTCTTGGTTCAATTCATTTCAAGAAGTGTAAAAAAAAGATTTTCATGATCAAATCGTACCCGTTAACCTGCATTTCGTTATGCACTACGACATATTATTCCAGCAACGATAAAGCTAGTACAACTGAAAACTAACAATCAATTAATTACAAACACATTTTTACATGCTCTTAATATAACTAAATAGTATAATATTTACATTCGTGATTGCTTGAAATATATCTCTCAAATGGATAATATTTCAAGTTGTCTTTTTTTTCAAATATAATGTAATACGATGCTTACAAACATTTGTTATTTTTAATTTTGAAATCAATGATAAATTTATTACCCTATTTATAGTTAACAAAGTATGCCATATGAGATATAAATAAAATAGCTTAGAGAATGTTTTGGTGACCTGAATGATTTGAAATGAAAAAGAATTAAAATGGCTTTGTTGAAATATACAAATTACTTAAACGAATATCATTGAATATCGTTTACCTTCATCGCCACTGGTCGGTTTTCTCTCTGTCGATTCAATACTTTCCCTTGATGTGTCACGTCTTCTAGAAACATTGAACATCATTAAAACAAGCGAAGTTAACAAACAAACATGTCCAAATGCTGTGGACGTAATATTTTTGGGTAATGTCTAACTATCAATGACGTTTTGATAGAGAGCTAATCAATTACACTAACAGGGAGATAAAAATGTTTACTCGACTGCACTGAATATAGTTATGTGAATAATAAGCTTTATTTCATATTGTTATCATAATGCCAAATAATAATAATTAACAGCGTTTAATATTTAGCATAAAACACAGATTGTTCCCAATTTGATTAAATTATTGAATCATTAAATCAAATGAGTCCAACCTGGGTAACCAGAGAGCCGGAGTGGGAGGATCAGGGACAGGCCTCACAGCTGGTTGCGGTAGCGCTCTTGCTCTCCGTAAGGCCAAGCGAATGTCCCGTAGAGCAGCCGCGCAGGCCGGAGCTTCTGCTCCACTCGTTAAGCCTACTCCGTTTCCGCCCAAATTGTTTACAATGCGGTCGCCTCTCTCTCCCCGATGCGCTTCCGGAGCCGGAGGCGGGGGAGCTACTGACCATCTACTCGCTAAAATATATTTACATAGATTATTATCTGTAACAAATTTGAAACTTTTGCAACAAAATACACATAATTTCAATCAAATATTGCATTATAATGCTGATGAATAATAAAAAAACAATTAATATCTGTCCATATTAGTAAAATTTACATTGTTGATTATGTAATAAAATATATTATTATATCTACTTGCCACTCATTCAGAGCATTCCCTAGGTTTTGTGTGCACTATCAGGACATAGGCGTTTTGAGACTGATAAAAACTTCATAAACCGCCATGTAGAATAGTTGATTATTTCCATGAATTCGTGTATCAGTCGGAAGATGTGTGCAGGGCAGTAAGTCCCTTATCTTTACATTTTTTTTTATCCCATATAACAACATTATATTAAAATCGTTTTTTGATTCAATCAAAAAATAATAAAAGACCAAAGACTTACCTAGTGGATCTAAAGAATTCAAATCAGCGTCCAAAAGACCACCTACATCATTCTTGATCCCGTTTTCAATGATGAGTTTTCCATTCTGAAAAAAGTTATATGGGAACTATGAGAAAAAAATATTTTCAACTGAATCTATCCACTCAATCCAGGTCAGAGAGAAGAAATGTTGCATATCGTCATTGAGAGTTTTTGTAACTCTTGAAATAAGTAAGATTGATAAAACAGTCATTGTTATTGTATAGTGAAAAACTTAGGAAATAAAATTTAGGGAAATATTTACACTGGAGGTTTCGTAAGAACATGAAATACATAATACCATTAGGCAAATATTTTACTACTGGGATTCCTTGATTTTCGTGTAATCTATTGAAGAAAAAAAGAAAGCAGTTCTTGCAGAAAAACTTTTGTCATGATAAGCTCTATTGGAAGTGGACATGGTTACAAAAAAAAAACTCAAAAAATATATTTTTGCTCTTACTATTTCATCCATGTAATCTCCTTGATGAGGCAAAGGTGGAGGCGCTGGGGGAAGTGGAGAATGTACAGTGATCACAGCAGAGTGAACAGAACGAGCGTTGTTGTTATCAGCATCTGATGCGTGACCAGAACTCAAACCATCCTCCAGTACTGGCATGCATGGTACCACACGATTGGTAGTACACACATTGTTGGAACCTAAAAATATTTTCATTGTAAGTCAGATCCAGCTGGTCCATAACGTTAACCCTTAGAAAAAGAAGAGAAGAATGTTGGAATTCCACACATTCTAACCCCATAAAGAATTATTTTTATGAAGTTATTTACCGAAGTAATACATAAAAAGATAAAATATATTTTATTCTACGGTCGGAGCTTTTTGCGTTTCAATATAGTGCTGATAAATCGCCAGTCTATTAGTAATTACTTGACACGTGACAACCACTGGTTTCAAAGATATTTGCCCAAAATGTTACCAGAAATGTTTTTCAAGCTGAAAAATCAGTTTTTATATCCATTTTATTTTTCATCTGCAGCTCACTTTGCTATTCATCGGATACAAATTAGCCGATAAAATATTTTTTAAAAATCCATGCCTGAGGGGTGAAACTAACCATATCATAACTATTTCGTTATTTTTCATTAGCAGAAAATAGTTTTTAAATAATTACTAAATTAAACAATTACAAATATTTTGATTAACATAACCAGGGCTGTGGAGTCGGAATCGTGAAAAATGAGCTCGATTTATTTTTGAAAAGTATATTTAATGATGTGTATTTAAACAAAATAATCAAAAGTGTTGACATTTCGTGCTTGGCTGACTGAAGATGATCTGATGGTATACATATCGACTGTGGAAAGGAAAAAGGACTTAACCCACACATATCAAATTTTACAGGAGGCGCTTAAAACGAGTTTTGATGATTTTGTGACATATGCAAATTATGAATTATACACAACCCTGAAGTGCACGGAGACTTCTAAACTGGTGTTTAATTGACATAATCTAATATTAATTAAAGAAATTGTCTAGGAAAAACTTTTATTTCAGTCTTTTTTCTTGGTTTTAGTTTTTTACAAGGTCATTTTTTCAAACTAAAAAGCTAAATTTAGATACTAATTCGGCATTTGCAGCTTGCATCCTTTTGATAGAACGTGTATCAAGTTTGATACATTGTGATTATCGAAAAAAACCTGTTTTGAAGAAACTGTGGGTTAAGTCCTTTTTCCTTTCCACAGTCGATATATAAAAGTTAAAATGAAATTATCGAAAAATTTCCTCATAGTCGGAGTCGTTAATTATTTTAAAGCTGGAGTCGGAGTCGTCTTTTTTTTACACGACTCCACAGCCCTGAACATAACTCATAAAATAAACAACAAAATATCTTTCAATAAAAATAATAAAACATTTTTAGTACTTTTTCCACATATAATTTATTGGATCAGGACCGGATTCACTCATGGTGAGCATTGTCAACTGAAACGGGTCCTGATCCAATAAATTTTATGTGGAAAAAGTACTAAAAATGTTTTATTATAATGCCATTCCACCAAGTATTGACAGTAAACACCTTAAAAGTGAAACATATCGTTCATTGAATCTTTCTCAACTGTTTATTTTGTTAAATATCTTTAGATTTCAAAATAACATTCATTTTGCTATAATTTATTATCATTGTCAAACAATGAAAATGCATTAAAGTGTAAATTATTAAACTGACAATCAAATGGTTAAGATTAATAAGTAACATAGTTTAAATTGACTCACCTAATTCATTCTCCATTAGCATAAGTGAGACCTCGCTGTCAAGATCTCCACAGTTAGAATCACAGTCAGTTGTCTCTGGCGAAAGTGTAAATCGATGTGGAGGGTGCGAGGGTTGACTTCCAACTCCTGTATTTCCTGTTCCTCCTCCACCGACACCACTGGTGGCACCATTTGTTCCACCGCGCGATCCTGAACCACTAGATCCAGTACCCACTGACAGCTCTACAAGATTCACTTCTGGTTCATATGGATCACATTCTTGCTGTAATTTTAGAAATGATTAATACAACAACTTCAGATGTAATCAAATAAAAGACATTTATCATGAGGGGTCATGGTAAATTGTATTCCTTCACAGTACAATGTTTTTTTGATTTTAGATTAAAAGTAATGATTTTTTATTTATTATTATCGCAGCAAATAAAATGTGATTATATATATAGAGTATGTAGATGTATTACAATACTGTAAATTAAATTTTCAGCTAATAACCATATTCTGTAATATTTTACCTGTAGTCCCAGAAAATTGGTATGGTTATGTCTCGTATGGGGAGAGTCCTGTGTAGTTTTGGCACCGGGTCTCGGTCGAGCCAATCTTTGGCCCACATACCAACTTCCTCCACTTCTCGAATCTGCCCCTTCTCCTTCACCATCTATATCATCCCCGTCACAGTCAACATCACCAGTGACAGATCCTAAATCTCCATTCTCGTCAACTCCTAAGTCTTCATCTGCCCGCCGCTGATGACGACGAAGCTCATACTCCAAATCCTTAAGATATATAAAATATTTAGGTCTACAATAAATTAATGAACAAAGCTGATATCTATAGTTCATTTCTAAGAAATCATTATTCAGTCGCCATGAACAAATATACAAACAATGTTGATTAAAGCTATAACCTCAATAATGCTATATTATATTATGCAACACTATTTAAATTTACCAACCTGAAAATCATTGATATCATCGAGAGTCCCATTGTCATGGTCAATATCGTTTGGTTTCGGGCACTTGAAAAATTCTTCCAGAACCTTCCGTGTTTCCGAAAATTCATACAAATAATCAAAAGTAGTAGAGGAAGGTGCCAAGCACGGTGGGTTTACCAGAGGCGGTGACGGACTACTTCCCGATAAAACCCTCTGCAACAGCAATAAAACGTATAGTCAATAATTTGTGAAATGATAAATAAGCATGGCCAAAGTTTCATATGTATTTTCTGTACCTGTGGAAATCCTGGCCTGGGTGGTCCATATCGCCTAGGAGACTCAGCGTATTCTGCTATAGGCAATTCCCCAATCACCCTCGCAACTCTCCCCCCTCCGCTCACTTCATTTCCCAAAATGACTTCACCTCTTCCTCTTCCTTGTCCTCCGCCTTCACTGCTACAGCTACCTTCTTCACTGCTTTCCTCTTCTTCTTCTTCTTCTTCGTCATCTTCAATGTCTTCGTCATCTAACGGCGAAGATTTTCCAGTACCACCATTTTTCTTCTTATGTACACCAATTGTCATCAGTGAATTAGTATTGTTTTCAACTGTGACGGTTCGCTGAATGCCATTATCCAGGTCATTGTCACTATTTTCGAGATCCAGGCGGAGTCCTGTAATAAAAAAAATGCACTTCTTAGTGTTTATGCCATTTATATTTATAGAATTCATCACATATGTGTGAACTTAAATAGACTGTGAAAAGTATTCAATAAAGGCTGTTTGTAAGCTATTTGTTTATAAGTTATTATTTCTAAAATTAATTTAGAAATAATAATTAATGTAAAATTAGTTAATATGTAATATTAAAAAAAACTGAAATATTACATCAAAAACAATTTGTTTGCAAGTGATAAATAATGAAAGATTGCAGAAAAATCTTCATTACTTTGTTACATTTAGTAACATAAAAATACTGATAACAAAATAATGACATTATTAAAAATCTTAAATAATAAATCTTCGAGGAAATCACTTACAAGTATGTAGTTTGTAAAGCTACAAGCTTTGCACTTTTGTATGTTGACTGTATGTACTCGTTAAACGAAACAGCTGTTTATATAACGGTACAGTGACTTTAGCGCCCAATATAATGTGGTTAAAAGTTATTATTTAAAGCTAAGTAAATTTCTTTAAATGAGAGCAGTAGACAATACAAAATATTCTTATGTTGCACGCAAATGTCTCGAGTACTTATGTCGGGATTGTACTGTGCGCTAACATCTGGGTGCATTATATAACATATGTCATATGTGTCTTTTTATGATAAAAGGTTAATCTTATAAACATAAACGTATTCACAGTTTACCTTGCCAGTCGTCTCCGATGTCATCAAAGACTACAACCTCCCCTCCGGCAGTGACAGCAATGGGGCTGCCTTTATGTCCTCGCCTATTGGCAGGCGGGGAAAGTGGGGAAGGCGGTGAGTGCGGCGGCGGAGGTGGGGGAGAGTCAGCGAGCGGGGGCGGCGAGGGCGCCTGCCGCAGAATCCTGGTCACGGTCGTCGAAACCGGCAACGGTGGCGGTGAATGTTGCACCGGAAACGATGACTGAAGAGAGATATTCCTGGGGGGATTGGCGCGAGTGCTGCTGATGAGCATGTTTCCAGGATTACTGTCGCACGATCCGCGGCGACGATTTGAATTTGCCTGGAAACAATAATTCCGTAAAAACTTTATATGGATATATTAAAATTCAAGTGTAATTTCTTTCTTCTATGAAATGACAAGGAAGGAACAAAAAAATACAATATGGAATTTATTGTGTTTTTAAATAACCAAGAATTATGAAGAACTTTTCTGCACACAATGACAACATCAACTAAAAATCTTTAAATGTTGAGTTATTTTCAAATATTTAAAAAAAACTCTTAAATATCAGTAGTAAAAACAATCGATATCTGTACGTGAAACCCGTATTTTTAGCATCTATTTTGATCAATTTTAGCATTTCGATTTTCCCAGTGGACACTTTAACTATTTTTTTATCTTTGAACTAGGAGTTTTCACTACAGGTGGCTTAATCTTTTTATGTATAAATATAATTTATAGACAAGTATTTATTTTTGAAAATGTCGCTCCAGACGCACCCCCCTTGCTACGCCACTGGATTTTTCTACTCAAGTGTTTTATAACAACATATTTAATTTTAGGATTTATTCAGCATAGGTCGACTCATCGAATTACAAGTTGGTAGTAGTGTATAACTGTGCATGAATGAGAATGTGCATGACTAACATAAAACTTGACGTCGTCATTACTATTGCTAATCGGGAATTGTCAAGTTCTAATAATAGTGAACATTTCTTGTAATAATTTAGGCTTGCCACTAATGTAGGAAAATTAGCAGGTTCAATTGGGAGTTATATCAAATTTCATTTTGACTAATGCATAAACAATGGAATAAACGAAATTGTTAAATTAAATTTAGTAGGAAATAAAGCATACCTCATTAACATAAATGGTGTCGTATACGTCTTTATCGTTGCGGTGCTTGGCAGGGCGGGCGTGCACGGAGCGCTGCTGAGACGCGGCGTGACGTCCTTTCCTCCCTGCCTTCGCCCTGCTCTGCGAAAACACTTCTCTGCCACCAGCTATTTCAATTATTCTGAAAAATACACCACACATTATACAAGCGAAGTAATATAAACTACCAATGTGTATATTTTACTTTAACTGCAAATAAAAACTGTATAATATGAGAGCCAAAGAATAAAATAATCATATTTTAAAACGAGTTTAAAACATGAAATGGTTTCGGTACGAGTCACGCTTCTAAGACGTAAACATATAAATCTCACAATATCATTTTTTTTTGTATTATGGATGCCCGTGTTTATTTGCAGTAAATTATAAATGCTTCCAAAAATGGAAGTCGAAGTTTTATAAATATCACGATAAATTTCATATCGACTGTGGAAAGGAAAAAGGACGAAACCCACAGTTTTTTAAAAACAGCTTTTTTCGATAATCACAATGTATCAAATTTGATACACATTCTATCAAAAGGATGTAAGCAGCAAATGTCGAATCAGTATCTAAATTGAGCTTTTAAGTTTGAAAAAAGATGAGCTTGTAAAAATTTAAAGCAAGAAAAAAGACTGAAAAAAGGTTTTTTCTAGACAATTTTTAAAATAAATATTAGATTATGTCAATTAAACACCAGTTTAAAAGTCTCCGTGCACTTCAAGGTTGTGTATATTTCATAATTTGCATATGACCCAAAATCACCAAAACACGTTTTTTGCGCCTCCTGTAAAATATGCTGTGTGGGTCACGTCCTTTTCCTTTCCACAGTCGATATAAATCTGGGCGTTACATCCATTTTTATTGGTCTATTTTGTATCCCTTCATTTCCATTAAGAATATATTTGACTATCCCCAAATCTTTTCGAAGTTTTTTTCAGTGGCTTTGAATATAATTGCCATAAACGGCGCAGTGATCCCGCATAATGATTGCCAAGTTTTCACCGAGAATGAGCATGTACGCGGGCTAAGATAATCGGCGCGTACGTACGTAACTCGGTAAGGCGCAAGAAGCAAGGGATGCCCCAGCCGGCTTCATAAAATGAGTCATAAAATACAGTTAAGCCCTGGAAAAAGTTTATAGTGATTAGGTTTGCTTTAGTCTTATATGTATCCCCCAGTTAACGCTGAAACTTGATAACGAATAAAGATGATTCTAAAGGAGGAGACGGTAAAAGAATACTATTTCAAAGGAAAAGGAATAAACTAAGTAATTTTGTGTTAGCACTCAGGTAATTAAATAAAAATTAGATTCTTCAAACTACTGAGCGATGTTGGCGGAAGTTTACGGCCTGAATAATCTGAACTTATTTCATTAATTTATGATGTTTTTCAAAGAATAAAATCTTTAATTTGAATAATAAAATTTGTTACACAACTAAATAGTTTGATAAAAACATAAATAGAGTATAGTATTATGTACAGCATTTGGAAACGGTTTTTAAAAAATCGTATCATGGTTGTTCATCAAATGAACGCTCAACCGCCTGTTTTCATGCGCAATGTTTCGATACTTTGTAATTTTTCGGCACGGTGCACTATTTCAGAAGCATTATTAACTAAAACCAGTCCTGATTTTCATAGAAACATGAATTTAGTTCAAAAAAATGTGTGCGTGCGTGTTTTTTTTTTTTTTTTTTTTTAAATATAATGCTCTTTCACCAAGAATTGGCAGTTAAAGAGTTTAAAGGTATATGGCGACGTGTTTGATCATCGCAGACAGCAAAAATTTCGATGAACAAGTTAAGCTGATTCGATTTAAAAATAATTGATCTTCTTTTTATTTTAAATAAATTACATTAGGAAAGAAATTCATTAAACATTCCTTTCTCGCACAGCACAGAATAATGGAGAAGATTTCGAATTAAGTACCTCTGATAATGAATAATAATTATAAATTGAGAAATGTAGAGATATTTCTTTTGATTCGTTGACTACCAAACCAACCTACACTCACGATGAAGAGGCGGTTGATTTCTAAGTAACTGCACTTCTTCATCCCCATCAGACTGGACACTCTCCTCCACTCGTAGGCATAATGAAAACACTCGGAAGTAATTATTGTCCCCCTCGCCGTTCGAATGAGCGGAGTAAGAAATTAATGTGCGTTAATAATCAGCGGCGACCTGCGAGGGTCGTAATGCGGAGATTAGAGAGGCGGTGAGAGCTATTCCCTGGAGGTGTGTAACGCTAGTTCAGGTAAACACTGCTCAGGGAAAATTCGCACACGCACAATATTGTATTACACAATATTAAAATAGGTCCTTGTGTTACTTCAGCAGATAAACATTACAAATTTTACCGAGACCCAGGGCGGGTGAATACAATTAAGATTCATATCATATCGCTGGACAAGATTAGTCGACAACTTCGACACTTTCAACTCTCGACTTTATACTGTACAGATAATATTATGGGCAGATTACAGAAATAATTAAAATAGGCGAAATTATGTAAGATCACACGAATATATAGAGAAAAAAGCACACAATATTCCAGACCGGTTTCACTCATCGCTTGCGTTTTTATACTGAAAAAGGTACTTTATAAAAGAAAATATATAGTATGTATATGAAAACAAAGAAAAGACAAGCTTTCATCAGTGGAAGAATATAATCCTATACACCATTATATTATTTTGTAAAAGCGGTCCTCAGTTTATAACAGCCGTTTTGAATTCTTAAAATTTCACTGTAGTGAAATTTATTCTGTCGTTGGCTTATCATTTTAGCATTTAATCGCCGTATATTTGAATATTATAAACACAATTCCGAGTAATAAAGGATAGAAATGGCTGTTCAGGACTAAAAACGTCAACCGGGCGCTAATTTTATTCATGAATATTCAAAATGACAAGTGACGCAAGATAAAATGGCCGACGGAAAACTCGGAGAAGTCGATTATCTTTAAAAAAAATGAACGTTGAAAAAAGTGACGAACCCTTTCACTGTTTAAATCTTCACTCAATCACTCTTGATATAAATCAAATTTTAAAGAATATCGTATGTAGATTTTTTAATAGAATTGTCGTCGTATGTTCGACACCTTATTGATACACAAATGTTAGATTATACTGTTTTTAAAATAAACAAATTTACTATATATTTGGCAGATAGGTAGAATCGCTAGAAGAAATTTCTTACTACACATATACAATACCGACGGTGTTAATGGATCATTTTGACGATTTTTATTTTCACAGTGCAAATATAGAAAAATCCCATTTTAAGCATGACGTGATGTGATTACAAGCCCGAAAGTTAAGAAACAATAAGCTATGTCGGGTAAATGTGCAACATACTTTTGTACGAAATGTAACAATGTAAGAAAATTGACGGCAAATAAAATTGTGCACGTGTTTAGTAAATGAATTAGGTTGAAAACTTTATAAGGACATGAGAGTGAGAATATGGTTTCCAATTATAGTTTTACAAAATCAATCAATGCGCTGAGGCATCAATAAATTTGACACAATACTCTCTAAAATTTGAAATTGTAAGCAAGCAAAACTGAGACTAAATTCAGTGTCTAAAAACAACCCACAAATAATTTTCAATAAGTAAAACGATATCATATCGATCGCAATTTTAAAAGTCAAACAATTTGACTGTTTTAGATTCCGAGCAATCCTCGGAAACTTTCCCACAGTTCCAGCTTTCTTTCTCGTTTCCATCGCGCTACAGAAGAGAGCGCTACCCGCGGGAGTTTCGAAAACTTTACAAAGCAGAATTTTCATCGAATGTCAATTGTCTGCCCTGAACTACTCGCGCGGGAACGTGACTCTAAAATTATTATTCGACAAACAAATAAACATGACATACAAAATCTTGCTGTTTCGATTTCAATTGCTAAAGAGATTGGACACGGAAACAAATATCCAACGTTAGCCCATTTGGACAAAATAAAAATATATCAAACACTTCCACAATATAGGAACCAACCAAATAAATTGACGGTATAATACTTTTTACGAGGATAGAGTTACAACGATTGTATTTTGGCCGATCTCCAATAATATTCATTGTTTTCAAATAATTTATGGAGTAGAATGTGCCGAAGACTTAACGAACATTCATTAAAGTCATAAGTAAAACATATGGGAACAGCATCTTGGAGAGTTGTAAGAAAGGGAGAAGCAATATTTATTTTTATCTATAAGACCTCGTTTTAAATTCAAAACAAATTTAAATATGATAAATTCAATTTTGGAAGAATTAAATATTTTATTATTTCTAATACAGTGATAGAGATTTAGTTTTGGAAGAGAAACTATTTTTTTTTTAATTTAAAAAAACTCAATTTTAAGCAGTCAGGATTTTTTTTAAATAGCATAACGCGATCGGTGTAACTGAAACCTAGTAATGTCATTGTTACACCACATTCTTAATAGATATATTGTTATTTAATAGAACAAAGAAAATAATCAATAGACAAAACATGTGGTTTGAATTATAATTACTAGATATACAGTTAGCCTGCAATTGCGTCTCAAGGAAGAGAAACATGTGTGACAAAAAATAAATATTTTTTGTTTATACAACATATATTTGTTTTTACGGCTAAAAAAACTCTTTCATATTCAAACTACTTAAATTATTATATCGTCGGTATTCTGCCAGAAAACGTTGGGTCAAAAAACCTTCTTTTGAGATAATCGAATTCTTCAAATATTATGAAGCGAACTGAATTTTAGTGTGGCGGTAGACAATAAGTCAAATAAATAAACAACAATTGACTTAAAAAAATTACAGCTTAAACACGTTTAGTCGTCTAATCGTCTTTGGGTAGCTGTAGAAATAAGACATATGTACAGCTAAAAAGCGTTAAGGTTTCTGACAGTAATAACTGACAGCGAAATATACTTAGTTCGTATTACTTTTTTAAATATCGAAAAAATAAATAATATGAGTCGGTTTGTTTTTTTGAGACTATAAAGCGTGTTTAAATCTATCGATTTGCATTCATGACTCATAACACCTAATTTTTGACTTAACGTTTTCTGGCAGAATACCGACGATATTCAACTGTACAATAAATCATTATTTTGCTTTGTATACTATAAATACATGACCTGAAAAGACATTCTGTAAAGCATTTATTCGAATGGAAAGTAATATAATATGAGCCACTCGAAAATATGTGCAAGCATTTCACTCCTACTAATGACATAGGCTGACCTTTCAGAATTTTCAATCAATACAATTTCCGAATAAGCCAACCACATTTTAAATATTCATCGATATCTGATATCAGCCGATAATAGTATGTTGATTTATTTATAGTCAAGTAAAACCGAATGAATGAATTACAATAACATACACTTTATAATATCGACCACAACAATTTAATTGATCGGTATCATTTTCTAACAATGACTATACACGATCCGGTCATATCTAAAATTAATTTAAAAAATGTATATATGGGCTTAACAGAATTGAAGTGAGCCAAGTGTTTTTTTTGTAAGAAAAAAAAGTTAGATGCGTTGTAATATTCTACACATCTTAAAGTATCGTAAAAGTGAAGGAGCCTCAATATAATAAGAAATAATCAGTAGTGTAATTTCCGTAAAATAAAAATATGAAATCCACCAAAACAACAAATAAAGACGTGATTTTACTTTAATAGTCCAAGAAAAAAGTTAAACCATTTTACTAGTTGGATCACACCACCTCTACAGGGCCCATATGTGACGTCATGGGACAATGATGATAATATGTCCGTTAATTTCATATTGGGTTTATCATCACAAGTTAATACTCAGCATACAGTGGTGAAATTCAATTATCTATTGAATAAGCAGTGGCGCGCGCTTGGGCCGTCCGAATCTTACGAAATATACTTACTACTTACAATTCTGTTTTCTACATTCATTTTTACTATACATGAAATTTCGCGGTGATTTTAAGTTACCCGAAAAACAGGGCCTCAAATTGTAGTGCGCATGCGGCCTTCCGAGTGCCTAATACGCCACTGTTAATAAGAGTGCTGAAGATTTTTTTGATAACTTGTACTGGGTTCATAGTTCTTCTGTGAAACTGAAGGCGTTAGGGCACATATGTGTACACTACTGCCATATTATTGTAGAATTCGTCTAAATTTCCCATCCAGTCGAAGAAAACCAGGGCTGGACTCCATCTTTAAAATAATTAACGACCCCGACTCCGAGATTTTTTTTAAAATTTTTCATTTTAACTTATATAGTTGTATACTATCAAATCATCTGTAGTCAGTCAAGCATGGAATGGCAACACTTTGTACTATTTTGTTTGAATACACTTAAAAATAGTTTTCAAAAAAAAAATCGAGCCGCTCATTTTTCACGACTCCGACTACGGTCAAAATACCGCGACTCCGACTCCACAGCCCAGAAGAAAACATTATTATTTGTTTCGACCAATCATGTGGCGTTACGGCTATTTAAAATGTTAAGATACGTATATTTTGCTATCAATAAAATAAGATTTGGTATATTAAGTCTTAAATCGCTATATTCATAAACCCGGTTCTGTCGCTGAGTTATAAACGCTCATGGACATCGGTCTTATTTGGTTGCGGTGTAAAAGATATATAATTGATGAGAATTATGTCTGTAATGTTTAAATTCCCCTCCCACCCATGCGGTCCTTAAAAGGTGGCACAGCGAAAGCGATAAGCTTACTTTTATACCTACCATTTCCAAAAAGGTAAGTTGAGCAAATGAATAGCGACTAGTTCTAGTAAAATAATTTCTGTTGAAATCTTAACACTCTCTACGTTCGTGGCGGACATGATCGAAAAATAACACAAGTAAATGTATGTGGATAACTGTGGTTATATTAACGCCGACACTATCAAATTATCAACATTTCTAATATGCACGACAAGCAATCAGGACGTAAATTGTGAACTCGGAGTGAGGATTCGAAACTAACAATACTGAAAAAACATTTTTTTAACGGTATCTTCAGCTTGAAACTAAACCATTTTTATTATATGTAGGTAGCCACGATTTCAACCAATACAAAATTTAACAAAACTACACACAAGTGCGCATCTAATTTTAATACTCGATCAAATCTTTATTGAATTGCTGCTTAACGCAAGTCTTAAAAGGTATGCAATTTTCACAACGATCTGTGACGTCATAATATGCTTATAGCAATCGATTTTTCTGTCTACTTAACAAGAGTACTTTTCTACGCCGTGAAATTTTCAGGACTTGAAAGTTGGACGTGCGGAGCCGTCTATCGGAGAAGTTGGCAAACTTTCGTCGCAGAACTAGACTTACAGCGCTCGTCAAATAATTAGGAAGCTATCTAATATTCATTCGAAACTTTACCGTTATACGTGCTAATCTTTCCGCGTGCAGAAAATATTCAATCGGGAGGCCTTTTGAAATTTTGCGAATCATTAGACACGTATCTCAAAATGAATTATACATTAATATAATGAAGTGTGCGACTTGTAGCATCGACATAACTTAAAATGTCAAGATTCAACATGATAACATAAAATCAGCATTCTATAAACCTCTAAATCAGGAGTGCCATGCCGATGGGGAATTTATGAGTTCCAGGGAGGAAATCGTTGAATCGCTAGATTTTTGTTTTGTTTTTGTAAAGTATGTAAATACAACATGATATGTACAGTATTTTTTTTTATAAAATCACTTAGAACACAAAAAAAAACAAAAACAAAATTAGAGAATTTTATGAATTCGGAATGAATCTGTATCTGTGAACGTTATAGTATTAAAAATGCTAAGTGATAAATAGAGATGTTTAAATTTCATCATAATAAAAAAATACGATTATCTCAAAACAAGGTTTTTTGAATTACGCCATCTGCCAGAACACCGAGGATATATGGCTCATCTACTTATAATATATAGCGTAAATAATAAAGGTTTGACAGTGGATTAAGGTTTATGTGTTTTTTCAAAGAATGACGATGCTTTGCGAGACATTCATTTCAAAAACGATATATTGTATTACGTATAAGTAGTCATCATATAATGATAACCATGACAGAAGAATACGTTCTTGATCATGAGATTCACGAACAGTTTACGTAGACTGTTTTTGATTAATTATTTGATATAAAACCGTTCTATGCTTCTATATTTTCATTTTATTCATCTTTGAACTAAGTCTCGTCGTCGCATGGGCATCCCACGGGTAAACAATATTAAAAATACCAAAAGGAAAAAGTACAAACATTTAAGAAAACAATAAAAAATGTGTAGCAAACGTTGCCTGGTGTAGAGGGAAATAAACAATGAAACGTAAGTGTAGCGGCGGCGAAGCGTTTCACCTCCGGGATGCTGTGGTCCCCGGGGAGCCCGCTACGAGTTGAGTACGATGATGACCAGATCGCTATCACACCCCAGCCTCCGTCCACGCTCAGACCCTTAACCAGGTATGTAGCTAAACACTGAAAAAGTGTCCGGAGGTCTGACAGATCAGCAGCGATATGATAAAGAGAAAGGACGGATATTTCTGAATGGATATACCTGGAGGTTCAGCACGATCACCTGTTCTAACGACACGCGAAAATCTCTAGAAACTACAAATTGACTATATCCATATCTAAATACTCATTTTAAATTGTGAAGGTAAAAAATACGTCTGTAATATTTAAGGTTTCATATCCAGAAAGAACCGGAACCTGGTATCTTACACGTTTTTGAAGGAATCGAACACCGGGTAAGATTTAACGGATCATTTTTATTTCACTGTAATATTTGATTTATTGTATTTTAAAAATTATCCAGATATACGT
The DNA here is from genome assembly GCA_030503985.1 of Himalopsyche tibetana. NCBI lineage: Eukaryota > Metazoa > Arthropoda > Insecta > Trichoptera > Rhyacophilidae > Himalopsyche > Himalopsyche tibetana. The sequence goes on from JAPJYX010000014.1 coordinate 7,951,556, forward strand.
TTATTTTGCAAAACTCATTTAGAGGTTAAGTGAACGTGGAAACTACTGGCAAACGAAGTCAACTTCTAGAAAAGCTTTTTAATTTAATCTTTTTTTGTAAATAATATACATATAATCGGTTAGTCGGTATATTATAAATTTAATCTCAGCCAAGTCAGTATAATATGACAGAAATTACCCTTAATATGTATGTCATATCTTATTATTAAACATTTTTTTGACTCAAGATGAAGCTAAGTGACCAAAACATTATATATTACATGTATAATAAATTAAATATAATATATAAGTATGAGTATGAATATTTAGGGATTGTAATTAGAGGTAACGGTCCTCCACAGAAGCAAATATACGTGGGACCAAGACGAAGACATTATAGCAGAGTTACATTTAGAGGCGAGTATTAAAAGTTCACCGAGGTTTCGCAGTATTATTGTCAGACCGACAGATCTTTGTACCGCCAGCCAAAGAGAACGCGCACTTGTACGGGTCACATCGCCAGAAGCGACCGGTGCTTTTATTTACTCGCGTGGACATTTTAATGATGGAAATACTTGGAATGAAAATAAAGAACACGTAAAAAAAAATATATAAAACTATATCGGTTCGAGTATTTACCAAAAAAAAACGTGTACCTACTGACTAAGGACAGTAATGACATAGAAGCTTTATTATTTAAAGGCTAACGCATGTTCGATATGATATACAACTTAAATGTTATAGTATGATTAATGTTAACGGTTACCTTTTCGAAAAATGTGGTTCAAGATTTTGAAGAACATCGGACTGTTGTAAGAGGGATCTAGTTTTGATAACATCTCATATACTTATAGTTAAATCAGTAACGGACAGCTATCACGCAATTATAGAAATTGAAAGAGTTTGTTAGAACTACATGAAAAACAACTTCGCTTTTTGAAACAAGTTTAAAATAAGGAGTCTAAAAGGATTAGATGAATTCCAAAAAAATATGTTAATTTGCAAGTTAATGTTAATTTGTTAATACGCATCACCGACTGACAGAATCATGCATTTTAAATACTAAAAAGCAAATTCAGAAAATCTACCACAAATAAAATTAGCGTGCCTATAATACGAGAGAAGAATTTCGATGAGTACATATATGACAAATTTTATACCACAATTTATTGTGGATATGGCATCAAATGGAATTTCACTCTTTAATTATAGTAACATTATAAACACTTTATGAACGAGATTAGAAACCACAACCGATATTATTTCATCGCTAAATGATACTTCAGACAAGGGCTTGCAATTTACCGTTAATTTTCAATTACCTTTAAACGGTAAATGTTTCTCTCATTACCGGTAAAAGGTAAAGAATAGGCTATTAAGTATGTGACTACGTTTTATTAAAAGCTGGGTCCTAGATTGAAAGTCAAATATTTCTGAAATGAATAATGTCATACATACATATTATACGTCTTTTATGATTTAACTAATATATGGAAATGAGTGATTGAATAAGCAGTTACTTCCATATATTATTGGTAAATGGCACGCCGATCTTGGTTTATTTGGTAAGAAGTATACTTTAAATACAGTTGGTATAAATTATTGATTAAAATTTCAAAAAATAACAAAACAACTTTAGGAATGAAAATGTGCTCTCATAAAAGAAATCAAGACTTTGAATTTTGTAAATATTTGTCCCACACATGAAAACTGTCCTTCTGATTTAATACTATTAAAGCCGAAAATTATTTTTATTTGTCAGGTATTTAAAAAATATAGTTTAATTTTTAAATAATAATGAAAATATAACCAAACATGTAAGTAAGTACACACAATAAAATTTATAGCTGCATAGTATGGTCGCTTTTGTGATGGGTGGCAGATGACATCGGTATGACCAGTAACTATTACAATGTGTTTCAATGTTTCTAGAGAATACAAACAAATTCCACATTACGAATGCACATTTGCGACAATCGTTTGTTATACTATGCCTGCATCTGTCACTAATTAACGTTGAAATAATTTTCGACAATTACTGGTTAATTTTCGTTTATTTACCGGTAAACCCCTTCACCGGTAATGCAAGCCCTACTACTTCAGATACTCGATTCATTTTTGCTATTCGAAAGTCATCTACACGATAACAGGAACCCAGCATATAATACGAACATGGATCGCGGCTATAAAGGTTATTTTACTTCCGAAAATCTTTTCTGCTACCGAGACCGCAAGATGCACACGACGTTAGTAAAGCGGAGCATTGGAGTCGCATACAAGATAGTGAGGACAATACAAAATAATATATCCCCTTGGATATAGGAAGATGCAGGCGGTGCACTTTCGCGTTGTACACTCTTAGCATTTATGGGGAGTTTTTAAGACGCTTATTGCAAGCGTATGGAGCGAATATGCTCAGCAATTCGAAAGTAAATATTTATTATTTTAGCATATCTATGCGAAACAATTTTAGATGAGTTTGTTCTATACATCAGTGTCCGTTTCTAATCTTAAGAATACGGTGGTATGGTATATTTCTATCCTTTATGAAGTACAGACTAGACCACTCGTCCTTTTCGTAGTGATGTTGACGATTTACATTGTATTTTTTACCCTTTAAAAAGGGTACGAGTGTGTAGCCTAGATATAAGATATTAAATGGTTTAAGTCCCAAAAAATACGATAAAAAAATAGAATTTTCAATTTAACATTTGTGATCATAGACATGCGTGTTGATTTCACATCGAGTTTATCTAAACCCCACAATGATTTGATTTGGTTTTTCTCATATAGTTCAATAAGCTGTTATGCCACAAATTGTAAGTAATTAAAATATGTTTATACTGTTATTATTTCATGAGCAATACTATCATAATTATTTCTAATGAAGACAAATTTCGCTCAGCAAGTTAATGTTTAAAAAAGGAAAAAAATGTAGGGCAATGGATAAATTATTTGTGGAATGTTTATTTTAAAATTTAAATACGTCAGTAAATAAAAAAAGATGGCAGTACAGTTTATTAAATTAATAAAAACACAATAATCCTTTGTACTTCATTCCACTTTATTTAATATGTCAGGACCGGTTTCGCTCATTGCGAGCATTGTCAGTTGACAACGCTAAGCGAAACCGGTCCTGACATATTAAATAAAGTGGAATGAAGTACAAAGGATTATTGTGTTTTTATTAACATAATGCCTTTCCACCAAGTATTGACAGTGAACACCCTAAAAGTGAGTTTATTAAATCACACAAAAAACTCTCTCATCTCAAATCACAAACTCTCATGTAATAGACCTCAAATATATTATTAAAAAAAATGATATTGACTTAACCGGGGCTAAGCCCAGATTTACCTGAAAGACTTTTACCACTTGACCACAGAATATGAAACTTCATGAATAAGGTATATAAGGATATATATTATAATGCCATCATTGTAAAGATCTTCAGTAATCATTATTAAATTGTTTTATACGAAGAATTATTATAAGGACCAAACGAAGCACTGTAGAATATGATACAAATAAATTTACGAGAAATATTGCCAACCGTCGGTAAGATGTTTTTACTGAAGAGGGAAATATGATTCAGGGGAAGATATAACAATGATCACAGCGTATTAAAATTAATTGCTCAAATAACAATCTAGTCGCGGAATCCTATCTAATAGCAGCTGAAATAAAAGTACGTACTGAGAATAAGTTATACATTTCTTTTTGAAATGTATTTGTGATACATGGACAGAACACTCTCGATTATCCGGGCTAATGCTGGGGAGGATGGTCACGGATAATTGAAAAACACGGATAATCAGAATCATCAAATTTTATGTGTATAAAAAGTTGATCGAATTATTTTCATATATTGGTTATTATGAAGAACATATCTTAGAAGCAAAGTGAACCCATTAAATCATTATTTATAGACAGATACTCGACTCTAACTATCTCTTCTTAACAATTATACATAAAGAAGTATTTCGTTCTTTAAAACCACAATTCTTGAGCTAATTTCAATGGGAGTTTGTTTCGAAATAAGACACTAACATTGCCACTGCTAATAAAGTAGTTATTGCAAAGGCTGATCGCCGTACATATCGAATGGTTTGTCGACAGAATGCGATAGTTTGTCTGTTTAAGTTTGTCTCCCGTGTAGATTTATAATCACATTGCTCACATTCGAATGGGTTCTCTCCAGCATGTGATAATGTATGGTTTTTTAATGATGAACGCCTCGCTGATTTAAAATCACATTGATCACAATCGAATGAGGTCTCCCAGTATGTGTTAGTTAATGGGGTTTTAAAGCTGACGACGCCTATGCATATTTATAATCACATTGATCACATTCGAATGGTTTGTTGCCAAAGTGCGATATATATTTTTTTAATCCATGTCCGCTCCCAATTTGGAGCATATGGCCTTCTAATGGAGGTATATCAACATAAATTTTGTTTTGAAAAACTGTTTGTTACTCAGTCGCTCAACCTCACTTTTTTCAAAGTGAGTATTAGGGAAAGAAGGATAAGGCTCTATAGAACAGGACTAGTGGGTGGCTAATCGCTATTGCTACAGCTGGTTATTAAAGGATCAGAAGGATGGGGGGAGAGGAACTGATGTGAATTGACATCACAAACACCCAGTCTTCGATCACAACAGCGATAAATTATGGGATGTCAAACAAGACATCCATGTAGATTTGTAATCACATTGGTCACAATGAAATGGTTTATCGCCAGTATGCGATACATTCAAAAGATACAAGTGGTTAAAAAAACCGAGTTAGTTATGTAAACACAAACACATCGCTAAATTCATCATTTTTTTCAAATAACACGCATATTCAAGATCACAATTCATTAATGCGTCCTATAATCGTAATAGAGAAAAATCAATCAAATTAAATTTGAATAAAAAAATATTTATTTTCAGGCACGGATAATCCGCAAACCGGATAATCCATACACGGATAATCGAGAGTACACTGTATATGGTAGAATATTTAGCGGTGAAAAACAAAGTGCGATCTGACGAAATTGCTGAAGATAAAGAAAAATATTAAAATTGAAGATAGCTCAAAATTTCAGCAGAAAAAAAATACAAATATAAGATTCTTTTCGTCTATTAACATATCATAAATTTAAATATTTGTCAATACAGTCAATGGTAATTTTTTTAGGCTTTCGAAAATAAGTATTATAGAAAGACTTAATATCCAAGGACGAGCGTCACCATATGGTCACACAAAACACCGCTGTCTATTGATCCCACTATTCATACTTTTTCTACCTGAATATCGTTGCTATCGCTCATATTTGGTTAAGAAGGGTACGGACTACAGTAAGTCATCAGCCATGGGGACAGGAACGGCCTCCAAAAGCACATGTGATTTTTTGAATTTCCGTCTTTTTTAATTTACTTTTTGAAACTGTTAGTTATTTTTTTTATAAAAACATCAAATTATTTACAGTTATTTTGCTAATATATTTGTATTGAAATTATGTTGATTTAAAGATGTCAAATTGTAAATATTTTTTTAAAAAATCACGTTTAGCTATATTTCAACCCCGAATGTTCGCGAGCCTATACGGTCACTTTTGTCCTTACTACTGTCTGTACTCAATATTACACGGTAATAAAAGGATGAGCATGACCATATAGTCATGCGGGGTTTCTATACAACGACTTTGCGTTTTTTTTTTTTTTAATTTTGGATATGAATAAAAGTTATCCGTGACTTTAATATGGCTTAGAAAATATTGTTGTTATCGGAAAAAAGCTCTCGTCTCTGGAGGGTTAAGAAATACACAATATTCCTTTGTACTTATTTCCACTTTTTATTTATCAAAATTAAGACCGGTTTCGCTCATGGCGAGCATTGTCAACTGATGCTCATTAGCGAAATCGGTCCTGATCTTGATAAATAAAAAAACATTTAGGAAAAACACTATGATATAATCATGATATATTTTTATAGCTATCACTGCATACATACATGTACAACCACTCCCTGACCTTTATAATACAAACCTTGAACGCAATTTTCGTTCATAAATTTAACCTTAACATTCATAGTTTCAAAGCTTTAATATTATATAATTAAGCGAATATTTCAGCATAATTATTCTACGAGCAAAATCGACAATGTGCGGAATATGAGCACAATATGTCGAAACGAACAATCGGTTTGAATTTATCGCTATGTCGGAGACGTACGAAGCGTTTTCCATTAAACTTTGATAAGATATAGTAAACATAATAAAGCCGAAACGCAGCACAAAATTATGCAGCAGCAGCAAAGGATACAGAAAACCGGGCTGAGTGAACGTGCTTTCCGTGTTGCTAGGCTAATGGGATGGAAAACATAGCCCGAGGAAGTTGGAACAGAGCATAGCGTAGATACTCTCGAACAAGATACTGAATTTCGAAAATCTCTATCGCGAGAGAGCTCATAAGATCATTAATTTACGGATTATTCTTAATGAGTTTTAAGTATGGTAAAGTATTCTTAAAAAAATGTTGACGACATTAAATTAAAAAACATTTTTTTTTTGTAAAATAAATAAAATAGGTATAACTTAGGGCATAGGAAACACGGATAGGTCAGGAAAAATGAGGTTAGTGAAATTAGGGATATGTTATTTATTTATTTCAATTTAATGCTCATTTGTAGTATAGTATAGGCACAACAGACAAAACAGAGATGTGGACATACATTTAAATGTCACTATTAAAGGAAAGCTCTCAAGTAAGAAAGTAAGTATTCATTGATATAATTAAAAAAAATGTAAGTTGATTTTAATGCTCATGGAGTATTATTATAAGACTGATTGTCAAAATCAAAGTGAAATGAGTATTTTTCCCCCTCTCTTTAAAATATACCCACATTAAAAGTCGGCCCGTATAAATGTAGAAATGAAAATTAATTATTGTATATGTACGTACGCCTGAAACGCCAAGTTTTCAGAAACGAAATCAATTCTCCAATTAAAAGTTTGTTTAGGTGATATTAGATATGACGGAGAAGCGTCGCCTGTGGGGTTTTACAGCGGTATGCAAAAAAACGTAAAAATACGAAGATATCAGTGAGATTCAATAACATATTTTTACTGCGATCAATAAGAAAAAAAAATGATTAAATGATAGTATTTAAAATAAAAATGTCGGTACTTTCTCTAGATTTATATGTAATAATAATCAGGATAGGTTTCTCCCTTTAAGAGCATTTTCAACTTACCCAGTGATGATACTTTCAACGATTAATGAAACACGTCGTGATAATTATATATAATTGTGTCGCGAGCACAAAAAAAATCTATCGTATTGATATTATTATCGATAATGTAATAAAACAAGCAACGAAAGTAAGACAATTTATTTCAATCAGTAAATTCTGCTCGTCATCTTGATTAATCGATTACTAACTGGTTAATTACGTATATTTGATTGGCGAACACGCAATAATCAAACAAAGTGTGATATCTCAGCGGGTCTTGGGCGAGTATAGAGAGTGAGTAAGAAATTATCTCCAGTACAGTCATTAGTGGTTCTATTAGAAGTTATTTATAGAAATCATTACGAAAATAAAAATACATAAAAGATGTTCTTGGAAAAATACCAATCAAGCTATTATATGTAAACAACAAACAGATAATAGAGCATTATTATCAAACGTGAAATCCTTACCTGTCTGACGAAGAATCGACGACTACGTTGGCGGCGTTGTCCATGATGAGGACTCCGCTGTTGATATTGTCGAGGGTTCCGGCTTGTGTCGCGGCTAAGCGATGCTCATGGCTAGAGCGGCGATCCTCTCGAGGCGCAGAGCGCCTGCCGCCCGCCCCTACCAAGGGATTCAGGTTGACGTCTTGCCGAGGCCTACACTTGGGAAAGAGTCGGGTGATGTGCTCGGGCTGCGCACCTGACGACGAAGATCGGCCTCCGAGGGTGACGACGGGGCGGGGGGACGCGTTGTCCAGCGGCGGCAAGGCGCTGCTGGCCATCGCGCGCTCACCGCGCCGTGACACACCTCATCTGTGACAAACAAAGCAAACACGACATAATTAGTTACTGTCGCACTATTTATAACTTACAATTCTGACACAAAATAATCAAGATAAATAAGATTTTTACGCTTTGGTCAAGTCAATAAACTAATTTTAACTAGCCAATGTTTTCACATAAATATATTTTTTTAAATAATTAGCAGTTATGGAAAATTATATAATAGGCAGAAAATCGTAACTGACAATTTATAATTTTACAGGAAAAGGTTTTTTTAAGTGCGGTCAGTAAATAGTAGTAATATATGGTCAATGTCTTTTCTGATATTATAATAAAATTGTCGAACGATTTTCAGTTCTCTAGATCAGCGTTTCTCAACCGGGGTCTACGTGAAACAAACAATAACAAGTCAAAACATTAAAATGCACAAGCTCTAAAAAAGATCAGAATAATTAAATAACGCTCTAAAAATGTTGTCACAGACGACGCCTTTTAGGCGATATTGGCCTAAAACGCAATTTACTGAATTGTGTCGCTTAAGTTCTTTTGCAGATTATGGGTCGATATTACAACAATTATAACTCATACTATGTTTTCTTATTATTTCGTATCTTTTATAACAGAAGCTTGTGACTGTTACGAGGGATAGCGATACTAGATCAACGGATATCGATTTTCAAAAAACTAAGCACACATATTGAAAAGTAAGACCAATTGAGACCGCAATACCGATATTAAAAAGAATATATGCATACATATTTTACTTATCTGGTAGTCTAGAGAATTATTATACATGCGCAAGAACGACTGTTCCATTATATTATACATACAGATATCATAAGAATACAACATCAACGAAAGAATACATAATTTAAATTTCACCTCCGGCGGAAAACTTTGAAAGCTTTCGTAAGCTTCATATGTAGTATTGTTGACTTAGGAATTTTTCATGTAACCGTAGTTCCAGACAACGCTATCCTAGTCTGGAAAAGTGCTCGAATATGCATAAGAATCGAAATGCTAAATTTACTCACAACTGGCAGTGTGGTGAATTTTAACAAGATCAATACGAGATAGAAACACGTGCATTGGTAGGCAATCAATTACTCAAACAACGTATTTATATCACATTTTTTAAATGAAAGCAGATTTTTTTAACGGCGTTTGAATCACCAGTGTTGTAGTCGAGTGGTCAACGCTTTTGGGCGTTCGTCAAGTCCGGATGAGGTGTGCACTGGTTTGAATTTTAGCACGAAATTTTTAATAAATCGATTTCTAAGTTTGTGTTCAAATGTATAGATGTGTCTGATGTCGACATTCCTCTCTCACACATCAGATATAACAAGAACGATACATTTTTTTTTAAGCAACCACGTCCTCTCCCAATGTGGAGCATATAGCCTCCTGTTAGAGGTCTCCATACTTAAGTTTTTCTACGAGGACTGCTTGTTACTCAGTTGCTCAACCTCTCTATTTTTCGAAGAGACAACGGATAGAAAAAATATATCTGTGACAGAACTAGTGGTTAGCAAACCGCTCCCGCAACACCCATTATTTTAATATTGAAAAGGTGGGAGGGATTTTTTTAGATCTTTTATCACAAACATCCATGCCTTCGATAAAATAAACATCGATAGAATAATTTTATTACTGGGACTTGAACCCGTGAGATAAGTCACGGAAGTCAACAACATTTAACACTGTACTGTGGACCCGACAAGAGCGATTAAACGACTGAATAACTAACAGTTCTTAGAGAACTATTTGGATGCTTCATTAGGAATCTATATGCTGTACATTGGTAGCTGACATGGTTGAACAAGTACACATTAAAAAAAAAATGTAGACGTACAGAAACATCACAGATCCGGTTCACCCGTGTACTTGAACGCACGAAGATGGAAAATGGCGAAACCCGGGTCGTTGGTGACAAAACGTGTGTGAATGTACCTAATTTGAAAGATTCAGATTTAATATTGAAATTCCCGAAGCAACTTCAGTCGAAATCTTAAATTACACCACAGATCCGTTTGTAGATATAAAATATGTTATTATTTTATACCTAAGACGCAATATTTAAATAACTTAATTAATTCAGGGACTTGATTTTTATTATATTGTTAACATATATTATAAAACGCGTAGAAAATTCAAATTTTAAGCAAACCAACATCATAAATAATTCGCATATCAAGTTTTCTACTAAGCAAATAAAATATGTAGGTACATTTCACTATAGTAAAATATAATGTACTCGTATTTACACTAAACGTATGAATGAACAGAAATGAGAAATATTGAACGTATATATTATGTAAATGACATACGTACATGCATCGTACACTTCTAAACCGCGAAATCAAAAATTACGTGTTTTGAGTTTAGTACAACGTTTGATATTGTATCATTTTTACTGTATTTAGCTAAAAATTCAGATCTTCAAATTGACACTATACTTAACGACAAGATAAAGCGTTTTAGAAATCGCATGAAATATCAATAATAAATATTATTAACTGTCAAAAAGTCAACACAAAGTTTTGGAGTATCGTATGTCAGCAGTTCTCGTAGAAACACTTCTGTTGAGATAAACTCCATTAAGAGTCCATATACTCCACATTGGGAGCGGACATGGTTTAAAAAAAAATACTGTAAAATACTTGCCACAACTAAACATCCTTCGAAAACACTGTAAAACATCTGAAGGGCAAAAATTTCAAAGTCGATTTTATCTTATTGACGTTTTTAGACCATGTCGGTTTAGTTGCAGGCGTGTTACCATTAAAAATGCCTTAACCGTGTTAGTAGGGATTTTCAACTTGGTAACCCATTTTCATATATTAAAATTAATATTCATTTTTTTTTTACTACAATGTAATGTAAGCAAAAACGTCAATATTTTAACACTTGCCTTGGCTAATATTTAAAAGAGATGAATAGATGAGTAGTTTAATAGTCAGTAGACGTCAATAAATGTGTTAAGAATATTATATTTTAATTGCGTTAAGAACATTTTGACTCAGATACACTTCTTAAGTATTAGATAGGTATAATGACTCTACGACCGAAAAAGAACGCTGGGTATTTTTTTTTGTGTATTTTTGTAACATTTTTTCTAATAACTATGTAAACAAACCTGTTTATTTTTCTGAGTTTTAGAATAAGTATATTGAAATTAGAAATCAGGTTTCTTTAAATGTTGCTTTTTATAATCCCTGCGTGTGAGTGAGTATTGTGTTGATGAAATATCAATGATTAAATATACATTGATGATTATATTGTATATGTATTAATCTATTGAATACTATAATATAAATAGGTTTTTTTAAATTTAAGATTTCGACTGAGGTTGCATGTTGGAATTTCATTAATAAAATTTGATTCGTTCAAATTATGTACACTCAAACAATTTTTTTCACTGACTTTTTTAAAATTTGTGTGCATGTACATAATTTTTATATTTATTTCTTAAATAACCATTATTTAGCAAACATAAATACTTAAATACGGAACCTTAGTATATAACGTTAATATGCTGAAGAGTACGAACCGTAATACTTGTAAGATCTTTATTAATTAGAAGCATTATTACAAGTGTTGTGAACAATCGTATCTTGTAAGTTCACTAAAAATCCTTGAAAAATATTGAACAAAAGATTTTTTTCACGCACAGCACGACTTTTCCTTGTTTCCCGTTTAATGATGACTGTTTTCAAATGTAGGAGAGAAAAAAAACAAATAGAAAACAACAAAACGCGAATCAAGATAAAGTTCCCGCCTGAATATTTATGACGTGACGCGGAGGAAATTACTGAAAGAGAAATGTAAAACGCTTCAGAGAAAGGCAGTCTATTTTTATCAGTGAGCCTTTGACATGATAGTAGCAAAAAGAGAAAAAAAATATGATTAAATGAATAAACTTACAAACATTATAAATTAAAGGAAATTGTAAAAAAATAAATAATCCATCAAAAAAGTCGTCATCATTTCAATAAAGAATTGCTTGAAACAGTTAATCAAGATATTTGTATACCCAATATTGATTGTACTTAATGTGATTGAATAAGTACTATTCTAATAGATATTTTTTTATTAATATGGCATTATAATTTGGCTATTCTTGCCACGAACTAAACTAATAAAATATTACATAATTGACTACAGACAGTTCTCGTACTTTCGTAAAATTCGCTATTCCGTACAACTGTCAAAATTATAGTTTAATTACAATAGCGAAAAGTCTTACGTGTTCTTGAATACAGCAAATGAACCAAAAATTCATAACTACATTTTTTAAGCGATATTATCTGAGGATTATAAAGATTCAGGAGGAAACGTTTTCAACTGATCCACTTGTGCAGATAGAGGTAGTGTATATAGAAATATTATTCGATAAAAGAAATAATTGTTAAGTGTAGCAATCAGTGATGAGGAATATATACACTCGGATGCGGAGTCACGAGTTCAAATCCCGTAATAGAAACTTTCATTTTTGATTGTTTTCTCAGTAGAATGGATTTCTGTTTTGTTTACATACCTTCCCACACAAGCACCCCTTCACTGATTTAAATATAATTCTACAGAGAGAAAGGGCAGACATAGTTAGAAAAAAGAAATATATAGCTAAGCCTGTACGTCTAGTTTTCAGTTAGGATAAGTTGTGAAAAGAAATTTCGCAGACACCCAAAATTTATTGATAAATCAATGCATTAAATTGTCATTATGAAATCGTAACAGAATTAGAAGAGTGTGGACCAGTCTTATATTTACTCGCCGATAAACCAAAATAACAAACCGACTTATTGCTTTTCTATTGTCAACCAGCGATAGATAAAATTGGGTGATGTTAATTCGTCCCGTGTAGGTACAATCAGGAAAATGAATAGGAATTTTCGCAATTCGCAGCGAGCGAGTAAGATACGCAATCGTAAATATTTCCGCACGACCGATAGTCCATTACTTAGACAGAAGTTTAATCACGAGACAATAATTCATCAGCCGGAGCTATAAGCGATTCAATTAAGTGTAAATTTAAATTGTACAGATCGTATCGCCTCGTCGAAAAGTAACTTTGTTTCTAATGAACTTGCCAAAATAATTCTGGGGTAGCGTTGGGATCGATTTCATTTTACACAGACTGACACAGCTACTACGCATAATGTTGACATTTCATCAATTGTTTCTAAGCAATTATAATCGGAAAACGATTTCAATACTCATAGGATTGATCACAAATTATCAGACATATATTTGCGATGATTGAAATTTATTATTTCATAACAAAGAACATACTTTTAATGTGTTCACTATCTTTAAAAACCGCAATATTCTTTTGGACTTATTTCCACTTTTACTAACTAAGATTAGGACCGGTTTCGCTCACGGCGAGCATTATCAACTGATGAACGAAACCGGTCCGGATTTTGGTAAACAAAAGTGGAAATAAGTACAAAGGAATATTGTGTTTTTCTTAATATAATGCCTTTCCACTAAGTATTGACAGCGAACACCTTAAAAGTGTGCACTGTCGATACTTGGAGTAAAGGCATTGTAATATAATAATAAGGGAACCCTTTGCACTCTTTAATTGAAATATGTTTTCACATTAATTCGTCTTTAATTGATTTATTATCGTATAATTATAATAAAAAACATTTTGACTGTTTCAGTATAGCAAAATTTATCTTGCGCACAATGCGTATTGATAATATTTGGATGAAAAAAACTTTATTATTAAGAAAAATCAGTAAATTAAAAAACACTGCCAAATCTGTAATGTCGAGTCCAGCTCGACATAGGACTTCTAAGGGCTAAAATAAAACATTATTTTGTACTAATTTGACATTTATTTAGTAGTATCAGAACCGATTTCGCTCACCGCGAGCATTTTATAATTTTCGCCAGTTAAAAATATTCGTTATAGAGAATATACAGTTAGCCCTATATGCATCATCATATATTAGATAAGAATACCTTTACTGGGGCATATTGAGAGAATACCATCTTGAAGTGCTCCACTCTCCGTCACATTACTACCAAAGAAAGATACGTAGGACAGGGAGATCCTTCTTCATTCTCGCAACGGATTGTCGTTGCTGAGAGGAAAGCAATTCGACCTTGTTCCTCCTCAAGTTGTGCATTGGAGCGAACTAATGTTCGCCGAGGGAGTGAACAAATAAATTCATGACCGAACAGTTTTAAGCGGCTGGCCGTGTTGTATTCAAGACCATTGTTCTGATATATAAATTTCTCGCTTATTATTTTATTATTACGTCCACATTACTATATATTTTGTTGATATACACGCTCCGGTGACAAAATAACAACGATTCTGTATTTTTTTCGTATGTCGTTACTTATCGCAGTACATTACGCAAGCGGAAAAATACCGCAACGTTATTGGAAAATTAATGAAATACTCGAGTCAGAAACCGTAAAAATAGCCCAACACACAAGCCATTGTCTGCGAACCAAAATTGAAATAGTTTCAGCGCCCATGTGAGGAGCGAATTCACGCAATAATTTTACCAGGCACATTTTAACTTGATGTATGTAATATCATAAAGCCAGCCGGTTCGGGAATACCTGCGAGGGCATGGCACGCCGCCGGCAGCTCCTCTGCGCTAAATGAAAGCTCGCGTAGTATTTTGGCGTAGATGTTTAATACTTATCTACTTTCAGTCAACTAAAGCATCTCGATTGCCGGCACGTTAACTGCAAATATAATTACATCTTAGGCAAGTGTATTGAAAATAGCTAATGGTATCATTTAAAAACAAGAGCCCTATGATTGATTCCAACGGAATGTAGAATGCTGTTAAGTTTACATTAAAGGTGTTAAATAATGTTAATGTATTTTTCTCTTAATTTATTATTTTTTGTCACTGTTTACTCTTTGTAGGCTCAGTCAGATAAGTGAAATTGAGCATCTTTTTGTTCGAATTCGCTTAAATTTGAATCGTTCAAACTATGTACAATCTCACAGATTTTGTCACTAACGACCCGGGTTTCGCCTTTCGGCATCTTCTGGCGTTCAAGTGCACGGATGAACTTGAACTGACGCTTAGTAAATGAAACTTTCGTGTTTAAGTATATAAGAAATAAATGCATCACTGAGTCCAAAGCCATTGCTGGCGAAAAGGATAAGCTCATGGGAATGCCAACAGATTTGAGTAGTAAGTAATTTCAAGAATTATATTTATTTGTTTGTCGGCAAAGGTTTTATGATTATATGATTTTATGATTATATAGGGTATAGAAGTGGAGATCCCGGTAGGTTTAGTATTTCATTTAAAATCGGAAGACTATTTATTTATTTATTTAATTAACATTGTACAAGGTTGACAAATTATAAATTTAAAACTTTTACAATGGAGAAAAAAAAATAGTATAATTTAATATTAAAAGCAGTAAAAAAAAAGTGGCAAGGAAGTCAACTGAGTAAGCTCCGACGAACTCTACTTTAATACATAAAAAATAGTATTCGTCGGAACTCACCCACGTCTACGTGGAATATGTCGACATCCGAAGCAATATTGATGAACACCGTTAACACGAACACTATGCAGTTGTGCTCTATTTATTTACAAAATTTCCTGGAAAAAGA
Source organism: Himalopsyche tibetana (assembly GCA_030503985.1). NCBI lineage: Eukaryota > Metazoa > Arthropoda > Insecta > Trichoptera > Rhyacophilidae > Himalopsyche > Himalopsyche tibetana. The sequence continues at coordinate 7,967,148 of JAPJYX010000014.1, forward strand.
GCTTATTCGAATTCGTTTAATTCATTTTTAAAGCTTTTTAAACGAAAATATTAATCTTTATTTTTAAACCATGTCCGCTCCCAATGTGGATCATATGGACTCCTAATGGAGTTTATCTCAACAGAAGTGTTTCTACGAGAACTGCTTGTTACTCAGTTGCTCAACCTCTCTTTTTACAAAGATAGTAGGGATAGAAGGATAGGGCTAGGACAGGATTAGTGGTAAGCTAATCGCTCTCGATATGCCCCGTTCATAGGATAGGATGGGTGAGAGTGTGAATTCAAGACATCACATACATCCATGCCTTTAAACAGAAATTCATAAATCGATTGAAAAATCAATTTATAAAACTGTCCGTACCGGGATTTGAACCCGGGCCCTCTGTAGTCGAAGCCAACAACGTTGACTACTCGACCACACAGGCGGCAGTATTATAATATTAATCTATCGAATATTAATATAATAATATTCTAAGATATACAAAAATAAAATGCATACATATTTACGCGCTGTCCTTACACGAAAAAAATGGTTGTTCAGTCTCCGATTGCTTTTCCGTAAAAGGCGTAAAACATCAAAATGTTGTGATGGGTAAAATAAATGATAAAGTAAAAAATATACACCCATCCCATGCTTAACACAGTTTCCATTTTTTATTTTATTAAATCTTGCAATGTAGCGATACCGAAAGTCTAATTTAAACTATTATGGCAATAAAAATAAAAGATGCATTACAAATGGCAAGAAATATATAAATTTATTTTATAAATAATGATCCCGATATGGATCGAGCTTTAAAATTTCAACGAGAAATGAAGCAATGCATTGCTAGTATGAAAAAATTTACACGAATCTCGAAACAGATAGACAATCAATGATTAGAGATTTTTTGATACAGCCGACGGAAAATAACGGAAATATAAACGAAGGCATTGATGAAGACACTGATGATAACATTCAGCCAAAAAGAAGAAAAAAGCCTCCGTGATAATTTCTAGTGATAGTGAGATCGAATATTTTTTTATGTTTCAATACATTTTCAAAAGTAATATGTATTTATTTTATTAATATTTCTAAAAAATAACCTTTTCCATTAATTGTTAGTCTCGCTTTACATGGTTTCGTTTAACCCGATGATCTAGCAGAACCTATCTTCCGTGTCAAGCGAGGGATGGGTGTACTGTATTTTTTTGATATTATGATTATCAATGCGAAAGCGTAGTACTGAAATAAATTCCGGAATGAAAAACGATGTATTCAATCCTACGTTGACTTTAATTTATAATATTTCAGCAAACCATCATCAAATAGTAATTGACAGTCATTGTAAATACAAATTTTGGATTATTGAACTAATTGAAACGTAGCTCAATCAATTAAATACTAATTGATTAAGTCAATTGTGTTATAGTGAAGTACAAATAAAGCTATACTTATTCAATGATAGTAAATCATTAGGTGCTCAGAATTTATCAACCTTAATTTGAAGCCGAAAGAAAATTTCAAGATTTGATTGACTTGAATTTGGTTTTGGATTTTTAAAAGATTTATTGATAAATAAGAGAAGTTTATTTTTTTAAACTAGTTTAAATCAGTACATATATGAAATATGAATGTATCAGACCTAAATAAATAGTAAGAAATTTCATCTTTTGAACAAGCCGCCACCTTCGTCGTGAGAGCGAAAAAAAACAGTAAATTAAATATCGGAGAGTAGTTCAACTCAGTGAACCCAAGCGATCAAATAGTAGGGCCAGCACAAAGAAAAACACCCACCAGCGCCGCCCTCCCGATAAGTAAATAATTTATTTCCATTGTTTTCAAAGAGAGTTCACTCAATTGTACGATTAATTCAATTCAATTGTTTAAAGTGAAACCCTTGCGATTAAATTAGGATAAAAGGGATACCGTTTCGTATATCTACAAAATACAGTGGGCTATTTGCCTTCTATTTCTTAAGAACTGAATAACTAACTAGCCGTTGAAACATCTACGGAGTTTGGTTTACATAAGAATATGGGTTAATTATTATCACAAATAACCTGTACGTCGTATACGAAATTAAGCGAGATGTATTTTAGCTTTTGATAATCATATCTTATATTGGTAAAACAGCTAGAACCTTAAATATAAGAGTGGCTGAGCATTTAGCCGCTTTTCGCTTAAAAAAGATACTTCCACCTTCACCAATCATTTAATTCTTGAAAACCATACGTTTAATTTTGACTCAGGTATTGATTTGTTACATACTAACAGGGGCGAGTTTAAATTATTTTGCCAAGAAATCTTAGAGATTAATCAAGCTCAGCTCAACAGTTTGCCAATTTTAAACGAGCAATATTATCAACCAAATTCTCCATTGTTGTACCCTTTTTAAATAATTGTCATTTTATTAATAATTCAAGCACTTGCTATCATTAAATATTAATTCAAAGGCTTACAAACAAATCAACTCATTAATAATAGGTCGGATAAAACCCTAGATTTATTTTAAACATTCCTATGTTATTATCTGGTCATTAATATTTTCAAAAAATCCCCATAATTATAACAAACCCACTTAATCCATTTAAAATTGTATACATTCAATTTTCGCTAATTTACATTTTAATAGCCTTTTAACTTAGTGATCTACTTATATTTTGTTTATAAACGATACAAACTGTTTACTACGCGTCAGTTCAAGTACATCCGTGCACTTGGAATGCCTGAAGATGCCGAAAGGCGAAACCCGGGTCGTTAGCGACAAAACTCATGGAAAAGTACAAAATTCAAACAATTCAAATTTGATATTGAAATTCCATCAAGCATTCCAGTCGAAATACTTAATTATACCATATGTCGAATATAATATTTAATATATTTGTTAATAATCTGTTAATTATATTCTGAATTGTAAAACAATCAGTTAATAATCTCTTTGTTTAGTCGTGTATAAATTATCAGTTGAAATACTCACGTACGTTCAAAATCATGGATGATAATTTTTGGTAAAAATTACTAATTACGATTACGATCGAGCCAGCTTAGACAGTTATACTTATTAGATATAAAATTATGCAAAAGAGCTTATAGATTTCCTTGCATTTTTACGTTTTTTAACTACCAGTATAGCATGCAATGGAACGTAAAGCTTTTTAAAATAATTGTAGCATAAACAATCAAAAAAAAATTACAGTTGTCGCGTTACATAAACATCGTATTTTAAGAAGTTTTTCTTTGATGAAAGGCAATCTTTAACAGTCCAAATAAAATTAAAAATATACATGTATCAACCAACGCAGGCGTGTTGGTACACACAAAACGAAACATAATATAGAAAACTTTTTGAAATATTTCCAGCAATCAGAGAGAGTTTTCAGACTGCTTATAAGCTTTTATTCAAAACATAAATTGAAGTATACTTTTAAGAATAATTTTCATATGCTACTTTTAGCTAGTTAGTATTATTTAGTAGAAGTGCGTCTGGGCAATGAAAGTTTTCGAGAACATAAAAAAAATAATTAGTAAATAAACTTATCAATGTTAAATAAGTTATTAAGGTACTTAAAAAAATATTTCTATACTTCGATTGGAAAATATATTTTCATTTAATGTTCGCAGTGTTTAATTTTGAGTCATAATATTATAAAATTAGTACAATTGAGAATTTTAAGCTTTAAATTTAAAGTAATAGTAATAACACATTATGAAAAGACATTGAGATTATGTTATCACAAAACGGGTCATGGTTAGTGAGTAAGCGGTTTAGAGCATGCTTAATAGCAAAACTGATACTGATCGTTAGTCATTTTTTTTTTAAATATATATTTGTAACATAAAGAAATATGAAAAACAAATACAATTCATCTTAAGTTACTGTTAGAGGTACTTTTGAGACATTTAAGGGTATAAAAATTGTGTGTAATCAAAAAAATCTTAATCTTTTAAATTTTGTAAGTTTCCACACGTTGTCAGTTACGACTCGGGTTTCGCCTTTTGGTATCTTGAGGAATTCAAGTGAACTGACACTGACTGACTCATGCGAAGATGAATTATAAAAGTAATTGCGTCTCGAATAGACCATAGACCTGCCTGTCTTCCTACCGTACATGATTCGAATCCTTGAAAGGCAGCTGCTGACGATGGGACCACGTACTCGGTGTCACTGCAGGACGTTGGAATGAATTGTGGGAAAGGAAAAAGGATGGTGAAACGCAGATGATTTAGAGTCACCGCTTGTAATTCTGCTTCAAATAAGAAACGGAAGCGACAAAAGAATATTATTTACAAAAAACACCTCAAAGCACCATGTCTAAAATATATTGTATGTATTTGAATCATGGGGTAGGTTATAAAAAAAAAACGAAGACGTATTACAGCTAAAGATGTTCATCCAATAAGTTTTCTTTGTAAGAAAACATTTTTAAAACTTGGCTAATACGTCCAAGGTTTAAGCCACGTATGAAGCTTCCCTTGGCAGTCAGTGTAGTGGAAGAAGGTGCTCTTCTGGTTGCCGAACAGAATAATGGCATATCTTTGAGGCAGAGGAGGCTGTTTATTTGATACGGCGATATTCCGCTTGATTTCATTTTAACGAGAGCGAGTTCGCGGAAAATAGGGCCGTATATATTTTAGTCACGTACAAAAGATACGCGCGGAATTAAGCGTATATGAGTATTTTTTTATTTATTTTGTGTCAGTACATATTTTTATATTGATCTTCGGGTGGGGACTTTAGGTAACGACCAGCTCAGCTTTAGAGCTTATATCCTGATTGCAAGGAATATGTTTCAATCAATTTCTTGACGACTACGTGAATACAAGACGAATTACTCCAAATATATTATAGATCCAGCTATATTTAATGGGGTAATTTCAAAAATACCAAATTTCAAAAAAGACTGCATATTATTTGAAGCGGAATTGCGTTTTAAGGAATACAATTCATTTTAATCGAATAGTTAGACCTAATTTATGTATTACGTATAATCAATAAGTCAATGGATTAACTAATACTAAGTTGTTATTATCAACTTCACACCAAATTGACCAAGCTCAACATGCCATATAACCACATCACAGTAAAAAAAATGTAAATATATGTAAGTATTTACATAATATTCATCTCAAAAATATTAATTATTTCCGTTTCGATCTAGGACACAGTTATTAATTTAAAAAAAATAGTCACATAACAATACTATATGTTTCGGTAACTATTGGATAAAGGGAGGAATTGATTGATTAGAGTTAACCGATAATTTAAATTTGACGGTAAATTAAAATCCCTAGTACTGGGGTACAAACGTCTAATTTAAATTTTAAAAAATAAACATCAATATGTAATAATTACCATTTTTATGTATAAAGATCAGAACTGGCTTCGCTCATGGCGAGCATTATCAACTGATCTTAATAAATAAAAGTGGGAATTAGTAAAAATGTTTATTTTATCTTTTGAGTATAGTGCCTTTTCATCAGTATTGACAGTGACCACTTCAGAAGTGTTTAATTTTAACGTTTAAATTAAAAAAAACGGAACCACTAGGCGCTGGAAAATTTCAAACAGGAATTTTATACACAATAAGAACAGCGAGTAACGAGCGTGCATGTCCAAAGAGAAATACATGATATCACTCCATTAAAAATATTTCGTGTTTAACTAACGAGTTAAAAATTGTTACTACGATTTGTTAATATTTGTCATGGAATATCAAGTGTGAAATCGCAATGATTGGAATCGTTCATTTATGCCAAAATGTTAGCAATCCAATCATCGGCATGCCATTGCGATCGTAGTGAACATCCATCGCCCCGGCGATTAAATCGGCAGTGTTGTAATTTAGGTGATGAATATTGAAAACCAAATAACGACGTGCGCCAATTGTATACGCGAGCGGGTTTATAGCTGGATATCGCTGAACATACTTTCAAAATAACACGACCGTGCATCGAGCTCGATATGATAGCGATACACTGGCCAATTCCCGATAACGCTGTATTTCGCCAACCCCATAAAGCGAACAGTAAACAATACCTATCACCTGACAGCCAACTAAATAGCCGCTAGTAAATAATATGCAATATCGTATTAGGGGTGGTATCGCTGATCAGAAATATAAAGTAAAGGACAACTAATTATGAAACACCAATATATGGCAAAATGTTTGCAGCAATGATAGCATTTAATCCAAAAAAGTGAATCACTTTGTAGAAAAAATCGGTTTTAATTTTGGGCTCGGGTGATGATAAATAAATATGAATATATATTTATATTTCAGATGTGACCATTAGGTAGATTGCTAGATGAATTAAAGTAAATATACATGTATATAAAGTAAATATACATGTTTTAAAGAATATAAGACTGCATAATAATTATTCACAACACGGTGAAAGTCGTAAATCGTGGAATGTATGTAGTTGGAATGCAATACCACAGCTGAATAAAAAGGGAGCTTAATGGGTTAATCTTTTTCACCCGAAAAAATCTTTATCACCCAAAAAAGACAAACATTATACGTTACTTAATCGGTTATTTTTTAAGCCGTATCAAGTGTTCCGATTGCTAGTTTTCAATTATGATGTAACTAAGTCCGCTTATAGTTTTGAGCATTTACTTGGGTCATCTCAATCAATTTTTGAAAATTTCAATTTAAGTGGAAACTGAAATTATGGTTAAATTATCGGCGGGCCAGATTTTTTTAATCCTCTAAGGATAAGCGTTACCGTGTGGTAACAAGTAAGTACCGGCGTCTTTTGATTCCACTATTCATGCTTATCTATATGAATATCGTAGCCTTCATTCAATTTTGATTAAAAATGATACTGACTTGAGCTATTCATCAGCCGCGGGGACGGACAAAACTAACAAAAGCACGTGCGAATTTTTTAATGAAAAATGGACTTCATAAATTTGTTAGTTATTATTATATCAAATCATTTGACTATTTACACTGCTTTTGTTAATATATTTTTATTGAATCTAAAGAAGTCAAATAATTGTAAATATTTCCAACTATATATATATGTATATTTCAACCACAAATGTTTAACACTTGTCCTAGAGGTCTGCACGGACCCGGGCCTGGGTCGGGTTCGGGCGGGTAAGTAGAATTGAGATTCGGGCTCGGGCTGGGCCCGGGTAAGGAATTTATTCTTCAGAAAATTATTTCAGAATATATTCGTGTCATAAGTCAGCCATGATGATTTTAATTATTACCAGTTCTATAGAGAATCGTAAATTGTTGTAAATTTGTAAAAAACGGGTTTTTTCGGGCTGCGGAGTAGATATCCGAGTTTCGAGTCGGATTCGGTTAACAAGTGAGGTATTAGACTCGGGTCCGGGCCGGGTCGGACCTGAGTCTTTTGGGGTCGGACCGGGAGTTTTTGTAAAATTTCGGCTCGTGCAGACCTCTAACTTGTCCTTACCACTGTCTTTACATAATATTACACGGGGCTTATAAGGGCGAGCGTGCGATAATATTACGGCGTTTCTATACAACAGCTTCATGGTTCTTTCGATGGTTTCGGCGGTAACTTTGTGGAAGTTCATTTTAATAGAAAATTTAAATTAACTTGGAATTTTTAGAAATTAATAAAACTCTTAACAAAAAAGAAATATTATTAAATAATATTCTTAATAGGACGGGTGGTTTGCCATTACTTACATTGTTCCCAATTAATAGAGTAATCACCAACCTATCTGATTGATTGCAGCTCATTAGTTTAATAGTTTAACGTCATTAGTAGTATGATTATATTTGTTTGCTTTGTTTCGATTTTATAATCCCCTCCTTGCTTCCCTTAAAAAGGAAAAATCCCAATCTGATTGATTGCAACTCATTAGTATCATTATTTGTTTGCTTTATTTCTATTCTACACCCCCCTCCTTGCTCCTCTTAAAAGGAAAACAACCTAAACGCCATTTTGTAATTTCATAATTTTAAAATGTTTCTTGTAAAATCAATCTTGCTTCATTACTTAAGCAAACTTTGCGATAGTAAGTCTGAAGATGCCTCTGAAAGAGGCGAAACACGTGTCACAGTTAGCAACACAATACACGGAATAATCAAAATTATTTTAAATTTTCTATTAGCTTCATGGTTTTTTTTACTATTTTTTTGCTAGAAATAAAAGTTAACTGTGAATTTAATATGGCTTAAAATATTTTCTATGAAAAATAAAACCTATCGTCTCTGGAGGGTTAATTAGAGTTTTTTTAAATTATAAGTAGGAATGTAAATAATGTAGAACTCGAAACTTTTTTGCAGTTGAAATTCTGAATAATCATATTTTTTAAATCTATTTAAATAATTGAAAATCATTTTCTTAGCAATTAGAGAATTTCCCATAGTAAGTTGACTTCCTGATAATCCTGTAATATTTGCATTATAAGATATTGTACCTAGCTCGAGAATTGCTTAAAGGTTGCAGCCTGTATACACGATTAACCTATGATAGACACGCATGATCAATAAAATTGTGGAAGCAGTACCAATCATTTTAATTCATCACGAGTCCGAGAAGTCTGTAAAATTTCGATTATAATTAATTTTCACGGAAACATAACGCTAGATTTTTTACGACTTGAGTCATGTACTTTGCAAAACTGATACATATATTTTACATGTACCTATATTTAGATTTATTTAGGAAAATCATATTCAACTGTACACATCTGAGGTGTTTGGATTCTGAAAAACTGTAAGTAATACGATTTATTAAAGCAGGTGTAACGTTTTTATTCCAAGAGCCGTACTGACGGACAAAATCGGGCGGACTTAATACCTGGTACCGTAACGTTTATAACTGAAACAAAATATTTCGTCAAAACTGCAAATCATGCCCTGGATCCACAGTTTCCGAGAGCCGATTAGGCGCGCGGATTGTAACTCAGAAAGCCCTTGCATAAAAATAAAAAATTACCAGTTATATGCACTTATGTATAATTTGAGTTTATCGGGTGCGGCTTTCCAGAGTAAAAAGATTAGCCAACCCTCGGTATAAATACTTCACATCCAGAAGAGCACATATCTTAAGAGATGTAATAAAATCGCTGTTATAAACGTGTCGTTAACAGAATAATAAGGCAATCTGTGCGACCGAATGAGCGTCGTCGCTGCAGAGATAACTAAGGACGCAATAAAAAGCTATCCGCCACGATCCTAGGACGTCAATTTAATGGCGGCGTGTTCCGGCAGACACCGATCCGGACATATCTCCGGACGCCCGAGAAAAACTCGTTCCGAGGCGCTATCTGCCGGAGAAAAAGTGAATTCCTCCTAAGGCGAGGTATGCTCTCCCGATGCCTTGCACGTGGGTACACAGATACACAGCATATTGCATATTGAATTATGTGCGAAGTAGTTATACATATAACTTTTTGGTATTCAGGAGCGTGTTTTATATTGTATTGTAGGTAAATCAAGATCCGTAACTATAGTGACATCAAATACACACATAATACTTTTAAGGTGTCCACTGTCAAGTGTCAATAATTGGTGGAAAGGCAATATATTATATTAATAAAAACAGAATATTTATTTGTACTTTATTCCACTTTATTTATAAAGGTCAGGATCGATTTCGCTCATTGCGAGCATTGTCCTGACCTTTTTAAATAAAGTGGACTATAGTGTTTTTATTAACACACATAATAGTTAGTACGAGCACTGTGAAAGGAAGTAAAAAATGTTTAGTAGGATTTCATAATTTCGCTACAAAAAACGATGTTTTTTAATAATATTTTAAATCAGGCATGTAGCCCTATAGAAGATTTCGCGTGGCCATTACGAGGTTTTCAAATTTCTATACATTTTGCATTTTTTTAACAAAAATAAATGTTTAAAGGATTTAAAAAAATAATAAATTTATTTTAATTGTGAGGTGTTTTTTTTAATTACTAATATAAAAATATTAGTTTAAAATATTTATGTGTGGCCCGCCCATCAGAGGCATGGATTATTTTACTTGGCCCACCAAATGATTCCAGTTTTAAATGAAAATCTTTTCACTAGATATGCATATTTAAACCATACTTCAAATGTCAATTAAAATAAATTTGATAGCTTTGTTCTTTCCCTTGTTGTGTTACAAAATGAAGCACGTGCTTCGCCTCTTAAGAGAAGCACCATCAGACAGAACATCGCAAGGTTTACGAATGAACTTTTGATTATGCAGTTCTTATTCATTTCACACAACCGACATTGCGTGCATCGAGGATCAGTCCTTCTGCCAGACATTGAGTAAATAAATTTATTTGTATTTAGAAATAATGGCACAAAAGGGCAGCAAAGCGACGAGTAGGTCCCACAGGGCGTAATAAATCATGTATAGATTTATCAACGGCCCACGCCTTCTAGACAAAATGCATTACTTGGTTGAGTAACGTACACGTCGTATCGCAATGTTTGGAGGCGAGTTTAGCTAAAAACTTACCTGAACGGAATTCACGTGATATATATTTTTTCGCAACGACTTGAGCCCCTCTTGGGAAATTTCAGCGCCAACTCTGAAAATGAATCGCCAATATGAAACGTTTACAGAAACTTTGTGAGCTTTTGCCAGCTCTTCTGTGTATCCTTTTTATATCCAAACTAATTTCAACCGAGTGCGTGCTGCCCCATAAACCAAAGCAATAAGTTATACGAATAAATTGGGTGTTATTGTGTGGAATCGAAAAGCGACACATAAAAACAATAAGTATTTTTGTATGCTATATATGTATCCATAGAAAGTTTCTATTATTTGAATTTATTGAGAGACAATAGTTTGCTATATACGTATGTATAATATATAACGTTCGCTCATTTTTCAATTTATCAAAATATTTCTGAAATCTAGCGTTCATTCTACCTTGACTAATTATAAATATTATTTTTTCTTAAATAATTTTTACATCATTAACACTTTTCATCACGTGTTTAATTTTAGATGTAAAATATATTGTGTTCCATACGATTCTCCACAATGAAGTATTGTAGTTAAGACGTTTTTTGTTACAAAATACATAAACGACATAGAAAATTAATAAGAAAAACGTTGGAGAAGGAATTTGGTGACAATTTACTGTAGATAAAACCTTTTTAAATATTTTTTGTTGTACGAATATATAATATAACAGGTCGCAATGTAAATGATCTAAGTAAAACGAGATAAATAAATCGATAGTAACGAAATGTCATATTTATAGCTTCCTAATTCCTAATCGAACGGAGCGTTTTCATTGTTAACAAAAAGAAGTACACGCTATATATTACAGTGAAGTCTCGATCTACCGTCCTCAAATTCATCTTATTCTCGCATTTAACTTATTTTTTGAAGGGCCCTTCAAACGCGAAAAATTGGGGTTCCACTAAAATTGAACTATGATTTGTTTACCTTATTATTTTAAGTTTTATTCGTATTGCCGTCTACCTTTACAATCATAAAATAACGGGGCGGAACGAGAGGGATTAGCTATCCACTTGTTCTTTCCTAGACCACTATCTTTTTTAACCTTCTCTCTTCGAAAAAAGAGAAGTTAAGCAACTGGGTAACAAGCAGTTGTCGTAGAAAAATATCATAGATTTTAAAAAGATGTGGAAAAATAATAGTTGCAAGTGATAATTTTAGCGTTCCGGTGTCAGTTGATGAGGTACTCTTGTTTTAAATAAGGGCGTTGCGTAAAAACAAAACATGTAATTTATATAAAATAAGTTTATTAGAAGAGGCGATTGTCAGCCTCAGAAACGGTAAGAAAATGTGGTATATTTTACAATAGCACACTGTATTGTAAATCGTAAATTTCGTACACAATTGTTCATCTATACATATTTTAGAGGAGATTGGATGTCTGTAATCAAATATGGATATTGTGCTGTCTTCTATTGACCTACATCACGCAATGTCGTTGTCAAGAACTTCGCGACATCATTTATTTCAAGTCCCAAAACATCTGGATAATTAATCATATCCGTTTGTAATTAAACATTTCGCAAATAAGACAGAAGTGATTGTTGATAACCCGTGTTAACTAAAACCCCCCAACACACGCACGTTATACGACTCACTAATATATGGTATTATGTTAATTATTTACGCATTCAATTTGACGAAACTTGATTAGAATGCGAAATAGTATAAGATTAACTTATGGATATAAACTAGACATATTCGAAATGAACAGCAGTATGCTTTTACTATAGGGAAGAATAAACAGTTTATTAACCAATGATACCGAAGCAATTGTCAAGAATTGAATGTATGTGTATCATTTAAATCAGGCCTGGCCAACCCAAATCGCAACCCAGGCCGCACTGACGTCCTAAAATTTTTCCAAGGGCCGCATATACGTACATATATTACATTATACACAAAAATACATTTTTTATTACAACGAATTTCAAACGTATTGATATTTTTGTAAGTACAATAAATAACTTGAATAGAGGTAATCTGAAAGGATAATCTGGAAAAAAGCTATACTACACCCAGATGTGAAAAGAAACGCATTGAACCAACAAAAAAATCAACCACGTCAACAGAATCTATGCATTTCATGTTTGTCACGCAATTTTAAACTATTCTATTAATTTATTGGGTGAATTGGCATTAATTTGGTAGAACTACACTACCAAAAAGAAACAATGTCAAAGTATAGTATATATTATAATTATTTGAATTGGTTAATAGCTATTTTACTTCAAACCATCGTAACGACTGTGTTAAAATTTGTGTGAACAGTTTGAAAAATAATTTTATGTTCATCGATAATGTGAAAATGAACTATCATAATGTCGTGCATGAGCTGATAGAGATATAAGTTTTAAAGTTTTCGAGTAGATGGTAATAATTGCTCTCACTGTACAAAATTCGGGACCGGTATGCTTCATACAGTTAATAAAGGACTCTATGAGGGTGAGAGTTAATTATTGATAGAAAAACAACGAAATAATATTTTTATTAAAACAAACGGAATATATTATTACTATTGCACCTTTTTTGAATTGTTTGAATTTTGTACTTTTCCATGAGTTTTGTCGCTAACGACCCGGGTTTCGCCTTTCGGCATCTTCAGGCATTCCAAGTGCACGGATGTACTTGAACTGACGCGTAGTAAACAGTTTGTATCGTTTATAAACAAAAATATAAGTAGATCACTAAGTTATAGGGCTATTAAAATGTAAATTAGCGAAAATTGAATGTATACAATTTTCAATGGATTAAGTGGGTTTGTTATAATTATGGGGATTTTTCGAAAATATTAATGACCAGATAATAACATAGGAATGTTTAAAAATAAATCTAGGGTTTTATCCGACCTATTATTAATGAGTTGATTTGTTTTTAAGTCTTTGAATTAATATTTAATGATAGCAAAAGTATGAAGTACAAAATTCAAACAATTCAAATTTGATATTGAAATTCCATCAAGCACCCTCAGTCGAAATACTTAACTATTGCACCTCACTAAAAAATATGTATTATTTTTATATACATATATTGCTATGATCGAAGGCGGTTATATTTCTATATGAACTGTAAAGTTTACTTAGCTCGAAGCAAATATGGATTGGTGACGATGTAATCTTTCGACTGTAGGTAATACTGTCGTAATTAAACCTTTACACTTAACAAAAATAAAATTATCGATTTAATACTGTTTGAAAAGGGTCGAATAATGCGTTCGGCGAAAGCGCAAAACCCACCGTATGCGAATATTTCGATATGAAAACCATTAGGAACAACATGGAAGGCAAAGTTCATTACGACATGAGGCTCGTTTCAAACATCCCGTGCTGACGCTACTAGAACGCGAACACATAATGTCAAATTAACACGCATAATAATACGAATACACAATGAAACATTTAAAATATCATAGTATCTGGAAAATGTCTCTTGGCAGTGCACCTATTATGATTCTGTATGTGTATATATTACACAGCAGTCGAGAAACCTTGCATGTATCAACAGAAAATTAAGACAAACATTAAGTACGTATTTACATAAAAAAATAGTAATATTGGTCGCTCAGTCTTTGACAGTTGTCCAATTGCGTAAATTTTGCACGGATTCAGCTATTACTTTGTGATAAAGCATGCGCAATGTGTTTTTCGCATACGTTTTCAAGGTATTTCAGTTGACAGACATAAATGGCTACTTTAAATGCAGTAATAGTTGATAGTATGAGAGAGCAAAAGAGTGCAATGAAAAAGCAATTAAATCGTCATCGGGCGGATTCTGTTTATAAAAGTTAATTGAAATTGACGCCGGGAGGTATTTCCGAATTAAAAAATCTCGACTGGTAATGGAAAAGCTCTGAAAGAAAACTAAAAGCAATTAAAAAGCATCAACAGAATGCGGCGGGAAGCGCAAATCGTATTCATTATAAATCACATTTTTTTAACATTTACAAATAATAATTATTTGACTAAGTAGTCATTTGGTATGAGATTGCCTTGCAGGTTTCCTTTTATTATTCTTATGTGTCAAAAGTTTACTGTTAACAACAACAATAAGGATGCGATAATAAAAATAAATTGAATGCTATATGTTTTATAGCTTCATATTAGAAAACAAGTAAAACGGAATCACATTCTTTTTTAGTCAATAACGAACCAAACCTCTAATAAATCAGGTATACCGCCTGTATTTGAATTGTGATAAAATAAACATGAACCAAAAATCGCCACCATTGGTCAATGAATCTATCAGATAACAGAAGAAATATATATGAATGTCTGAAAATGCTGATTCTGCTAAAATCGTCGAACCGAATGCAGTCATCCTTTTATATTCAATGTTTGTTACAATTGGATTTCGGTGTTCCTAACGATGGATTTACTTTCTCATAACTCACTTTCGAGGAAATAATTCAAATTTCTTTCTTTGTAAAAATATTCGTTTGTGATTTGACAGATTTTTTCATGATTAAGATAAAAATTTACATCGATTATTAAGAATATCAGGGAACGACGTGACGTTTTACATAAATCCTACACTAAAAATAAATCACGCATTTGTACTAATTCCACTTTAATTTTATATGGTCAGGACCGGTTCCGCTCATGACGATCATTATCAACTGATGATCAATGCTCGTCATGAATGAATCAGTACAAATGAGTGTTTTATTTTTTTAATACAATCCTTTCCACCAAGTACCAATTGGCAGTGAACACCTTAATTAACACTCGAGTACCGAAACGTCGAAAATATGACCGAAGAGCGATGAGTACAAAGTGAGTGACCTCACACAAATTTGCGTAATATTTGCATTGTATTGATTGGTTGATTACAACACATATCAGATAGATATTATTGGTATTTAGCGAATGGTTGAAATAATAAGAATTTTTCAATGCGAACGCACCCCATAGGAACCTGAAGGTTAAAAGTGATAAATTATAAAACAGAATTTGAGAAAAATTTCAAAAATATATTATTATTTTATATTTTTTGTTTATTAAATTTAAATGTTTAATAATAGTCCTACTTTACTCCTTTGCCTTTACATACAAAAACAATAATTATATATTTACGCCTGTAGCAATGGCTGATTTCGACAAAGTTTTCAAGAATAAAAACAGCAATATAATAACATTTCGTTTCCCGTATGTATCTTCTGTATCTAATAGAAATGTAAATGTGTGGTACTTATGTACGAAAACGTTTCTTTATAAAAATCCTTTTTCGACAATTTCATAACCGCTTAAAGGCGTTTGTTATCACTTTTCCCCGGTGTATTTTCTGCGTACAAACACAAACACTCTCACAGAATTATTTTAGAAAAGCATCGCGCCTCGGTTGGTGGCAATCACACAACGTGTCAAAACCACTGCAATTTAGATTTTCAATAGTGGTATGTACATAATATCGTCGGCATAATTCTAACATCACTTAAATATTTTTTTTTATAATTTCATGTTTTGGTGATTTCGGTTAAAAACTATATCAATCATTTCAATCGTTTAATATTCAAATTTGCAAGTGGGAAGTGGTTAACAGGCAAAAAACACAATATAACGTATCTAATATGCCGTAAGTTATCTGCATTAAGTATGTGTTTTTTTAAAGCATAATCAAGAATAGTAAAATATTCTACTACAAAAAAATGTATGTTGAAATGTTCAGTTTTAACCAGAGCTGTGGAGTCAAAAAAAATCGAGCCGTTCATTTTTCACGACTCCGACTCCGGCCAAAATACCGCGACTCCAACTCCGACTCCACAGCCCTGGTTTTAACTGTCTGCTGAACACTTTATGTTGTTAGTATTAAGCCGACGATATAATAGTACGAATCACGAAATTTCCTCAACATGGATTGTGATGGTGGTATTATTATTAAAGTTCGGAGAATTTTTCGGAACGTTCACGCAAGTTAATTTTAATAAAAAAGTATTAATCATACTTGAGTGTCCATTAATGCAGCGAAATAAGTTAAACAAAGAATCATTAGTATAGACTGAACACATAGTAGTCAGTTTACCTAGATAAAGTAATATACAATAAGACATAATCTTGGTGAATCAAATTGAGCCACCGGGCTGGGCTTAGTGTCAATTGTCATTAATTAAGCGAGAACAAAGCGTGTTTGTTTTTCTAATCTAATCTAATTTGCATGAGTTCAGCTGAGAGAATATGCGTACATACCTTATATAATGTATTGCATACAATGCCCGCCCAAGTTAAGCAAACTTTGTCCTAAACTATCCACAAAAAGTACACCGAAAAGCCTGATAAGTTGAAATAACACTAAATAATTTATGGTTTAAGAATTCATTGTAAATCGTTTAGAAATCAACAACGGTTATAGTTACCAAAAAGTGTTTATGATAGAATGCAAAAGATGGGAAAATATAATATGTATTGCAAAATGTGTAAACGATAATATTCTTTTTGTTCACTGAACTGTCAATTTTTAGTGATAAGGCATTCTATTAAGAAATATAGTTGCTAATGTTCGCGCTGAGCAAAACGAGTCCTGATCTTTATAAAATATGTAATTGGTACGAAAAATGAGTTTTTTAAAAAATTCTTGTTCACTTGCTAGGTGTTCAACACTGTCAATACTTAGTAGAAAGGCATTATATTAAAATGTATTAAATTAAGGTACTATATTAAATAAAACACTTTCTTCTCTTCTCTATTCTGGGCGTAGTCCACATTAACTTAACACTGACCGGACCAGTTTTGCTCATCACAAGCATTTTCGACTGATTTTCTAGTTGAAAATATGCTCGGGATGAGTAAAACAGATCCCGATCATATTAAATAAATGCGGAATTAATAAAACAGTGTTTTATTTTTTAAATTTGATACTTATTGTTTATATTTTTTTAACGGTGCGTCAACAGTTGAGTTCTGAAGAGGTGCAGTTAGATAAGGTAAGTAAGTAAAATGGTGAAACCTTTCTATTGTACTTTTAAGTACAATCACGACTTACTTAACTTGGTGTTTTGGTGGAATGCATATTTTTATTTTAGGTAGATAACACTATTCCAGTGTATTTACTGAGCACATTTCACCTTAACGATATACTTATTAACTCTCGCGGCTCGGAGACTAGAAAAATACTTCTCTGCCGATGGGGAGTCTTTTGTGACCCCAGTGGTTTCTTCATTATTGGCCTTATTCTTATGAATTTCAAAAAAAAAATAGTCTAAGGGCTTTAAAATATCTCTCTGCATCATTCCTCATACATTTTTATATAAAAATCCGTGTTTTTTTTTAATAAATAATCATATTTTAAGTTGCGCGTAAAAAAGACGTCATCTCAGCACACATATGAATTTACAACTGACGAGTGTAGCGCAGCTATCTTACGAACGATCGTTATTGCGGGCGCTTATCGCCTTATAGCGTTATCGCGTATTTATATAAACTACAAAAGGTCCAAAAAACTATGACATAAGAATACTTTAATTATTAACATTCTATCACCCATATTAAAATAGATATTTAAGAAAATGTTGGTATTGGGGTCGCATTTCTTGAGCTTAGAACCGGAAAAGTTAATAAGACATGTAAAATATTATACGTGTCCCAATATTATTTTCCTAACATATCACTTGGCTCACTTCACCTCTCACGGGCTCTGTTTAAAAGGCAAAATAAAATACAAAATAACGAGACTTTACCACCATATTGAGGGAGAATTAATTTTTACAAATAATCAGGCTGGAAAAACTACAATTTTGAAAGGAAAACGAAGACAAATTTTCTACGCGCTCTTAAAACTCGAAAATTAGTACTTCCACTTAATACTTCGAGTTTAGATTTAGACATCACAAGTTTAGATAACTTTTTAATAGTGTCACCCAAAACTATTAAATGTTTATTACTGTTTCAAAATCCAGCACAGGAGCAGTCGCTAAAACTTTGCGTAATTAGCGTAGACACGTGTAGGCAGGAGAATGTATGCTCAACCAAAGGTTGACACAAATGGGCAATTACCTCAGACCTTTAGTATGTCACGCGGGATTAGAACCAACCTGCCATCGGGATTAACGGCGAAACAATAAGTCCTCTTGTATTCCGCCAGAAAGCTCCCGTAACACGCGCCGCATGAATATACAATAGTTGTGAAAATTTGAATTAAATTCGCTTACAATTTTACGTGATTAATGACATTTTTTTAATTAACGCGGTTGAATTTTTTCCAAAGAATAATTGCATGTGATTTTTATTTCGGCTGTGTGCGAAACGTGTGGATACTAGAGATTCTGAAGCCTCGGGGTTTTAAAAGTCCCGGGACTCGTGGCGTTATAAAGTCAAAGTCCCGGGACATCCCGGGACTCGAGACTTTTATTTCCCCTTCAATAAAAGTATAATTTTATTCAAATTAAATATTTGCATGTATGTATTACATACATATATACATATATACATACATACATGCCTTATACGCCTTTTGAAAGAACGCACTAGTAAAAATCGCAGTTTTTTAATACAATGTTTAATAATTATTATTTTTCTTATGCAATGGATATGTGCAATGCTTACGGCTAATTTTTACTAAAAAGGGATGATAATGGCACATGTAATCAAAAAGTATCAAAGAATTCGACCGCCGTCAGGAGTAAATTTATGACCGTAACTTCATAATACAGCCCAAAAAGTCCCGGGACGTCTCGACACAGAATCCCTAATGAATACGCTATACCTCTCTTTCTATTAATGAAATACAAAACTTTTGTACATTTAACATATAAAAAATCTGAAACAGATATAATGTAAACAATCAAATATAGAGGAGGATGATATAAGTTGCAACGTTGGAACGCTTTGATACTAATTGTATACGTATTTTATTATAAAGTTACACAATTTACGCTACTATCGTATAATACAAATCAATGACTGATGTGTTCAATATTCATAAAGATTATTGAATGAAATTTACTGCCTAGTCCCACCCTGTCTTGATGGGTTTAAATAGTGAAAGTTTAAATTTCTTCTTCGAAATTCGAAAAGGAAAATCTTAATTACTCTATCGTTTATCACCAGAATGATCACACTTCAGACTTTGTATGTGGATACTTTGTTTTACGTTGTTGGATATAAATACTAAGTGTTAAAATTGTACAATATGTCGACAAACAATGAACGAAAATAAACAATTAAATTATTAATGTAAATCATTTTTAGTCATTTTTAGTATCCTGGTATTACTTTTAAGGTGTTAACTGGCAATACTTGATATGAAAGAAAGAAATAATATGCTATTTTGTACTAGCTTAATATTATTTATTAAACCATTTTCTATTGATCTAAGAAATACGTTCAACATTATTAACATTATTAGATAATAGTGAAGATGAGCGGAACTATGTTATATTTACAAAAAAAAAAAATTAAGCACCTTAAAAGTGATTAGGTGACTTTCACGTCGTTTGCTTCATTTAGAAAGAGAATAATAAAGTTCCATATTTATGTTAGGTTATTTATTAACTATACATATTCCAAATAAATGAATAACATTTTTTTCCGACGAATGCGGGAAACTTCGATGAAAATACTGACATTTTTGCAATTGTATTCATAATATAAGTATTTTAAGAATACACGAACAATTGAGCTGATAAATTGTGCAGCAAAAGAATTTATCCGTGTAAAATCTTTTCATCAGAAGCATAATATTACCATACTTTAAAACTTAAATAGTTACTAATTCTAGGAAATATTTCTCACAATCATCCAGAGGTTCGTGCGCTAATTGTTTCTCCAGACGAAGTGGATTCTTATTACGACAGACAGTAAAGAAATAAATCCCCCGCCATTATAACAACGGTTACGTAAAGCGGTGAGTATGAACGCTATTTAATTAAAACAACAAAAAACCATCAAACAATTTTTACTATGAATCTGGCATATTTTTTGGTCTTTTAAAATATACAGTGGATGTTCTGAATAATACAGTGAACTCGTAAATACTTCTTTAGCACACTCTTAAACAACAAAAAATCATTGAGTTCCAAAACAAGCATTAGTTTCTCACTTACTATAATTGATTAAAAAAATAAAGACAATTTAAGTATTCTCATTCACATTTTAAAGCGAATCCTTTCTTGTGAGAATAAAGTCATGTTGGACGGGTTTTGGAAAAAAAGCAGACATTCAATTACACCCTTTCTTTCATTTATTAGATACGTATCATAATATATAAGATATTTATTGAACAAATTTGTGTGGATATGAAAAAAGAAATGAATACAAATTATTTATACTCATGTATAAATCGTTTACATCGACGGAACATTGAACATTGAGTAAATTACTCAAAATTATGCTAAATTAATATTCTAAGACCATAGACAGAAAGTGAAATGAAAGGATGTATTTTTAGTACAATTCAACACGAAGACGTGGCTTACCAATCTTTGCATGCATACATAGCTTAGTTGTTGGGTACAATACTGGAGAATTAAGTCCCCGAGTACGTGATGTGAGGAATGTACTCTTTGAACAGTCGACTGAAGCCGCGAGTCGCACAAAGAAGCATAAATTGTGATTTGCATTGAAAAGGCGGAAGTGCAAATTGCACCGATCGAAACGACGCCGACGTCTCAAAATACTTCCCAGCTGAAAAACTTCGCTGGGAATTTTCGCGCTCCACCCATTGGAGAAAATAAATAAGCGTTGAATGTCTAACCGAGTGTTATACTGCCTGCGGTCTTAAGATCGTTTCTATGCAAGCGAAAGAAATATCTGAATTTTCATGATTAAAATTTTTATCATCCGGAAAAACCATATAAATCCGGATAATATCGTGTATGAGAATAGGACATACATTTAACATCGATGGCGTGCTGTGAATGGTGGTTTTTTGTCTTTGTCGAAGATAAAATAAGATAGATTTTTTAGCCACATTTGACTTAAAAAGGTAAAGATCAAAGGAGAGTGAAAAAAAGAAACAAACAAACCTAAGTCCATATTAAAAACCTGTTTTATTTTATAACTATTGGAAATATAATCCAAAATGCGTTGTTTTATAGTTAAAGTAGTTATTTAAAATCATTTTTTTTTCTTATGAACCTAAGAAAATCTTCATAAACTATAAATGCTTGTTATCCAAAATTTTGTTATGAGTGCCTTAGGTGTGTATGATATTTATCGGCTCATTTATAAGTGATAATAAATAGCTGTCAACCGCTATCCATTTATTTTGATAGTTTAACGAAGAGATGCATTATGACGAAACTATCCACGCGTGTTAATAACGGGATCGTAAATAAATCCGATTGACCAAAAGTAATAAACATTGGATATCCTGGAGAACAAAGCCTATATACCGGAAAGGTTTAACCCTCGCCCATTCAAGATTATTGATGTGAAATGCTGGTTGGCCATTTTCCATTAAACATCCCCTAAAACCAAATTCAAGGTAAGAGAGCACAAAGACACAAAGAAAATAATGCGACTTAATAAAAACCAATGAACTTATGAAGCCATCAAAATTGAAAAATTGCAATTTGACTGTGTTGTCTAAATCCATAAAACTTTCATGGCTTTTATATTCCACAAAATCCATACAATTCAAGTCGTCCATTTTATGGAATCATTCTATTGAAATAAGGTACTTTTATACACCGTATGTATATATTTAACAAGTATTGGTCAAGTTAAGAGTGGTTAACGCTTCAGGGGGTTCGTTCTTTTCGGTTTTGAGATCACACGTTCAAATCCTCAAACAGACACATACATGGATTTTTAAATCGATTCACGATTTTTTGGCCAAGTATATTAGATTTTCAGCCCTTAATACTCACCTTACCTTTTACTGAGTAATATGCAATTAAATTTGATGATTTTTTTACTCCACGTGATTACACGTGATTGTGTTACGAACTGCGACACGTGATACTAGATGAAGTATTTAAATATTTTTATTTTTATGAAAATTGTGATTACAATTTTAATTTTAGGCATAGAGTAATGGAAAAAACCCTGATTTTTATTTTGTAAATTATAACATTAAAATTAGAATAAATTTTAAGTTTCCTCGATAACTTTGCGATATTCTGTCTGATGATGCTTCTTAAAGCGACGAAACACGTGTCACAGTTTGTTACATACTAAGTGGAGTAACAAAGTTATCAAATTTAATTTTGAATTAAAAATATACTCCCACAGAGTTACCGGTGAATCAATCGACAATAAAGTAGATTAATTTTATTTATTGGCTTGCTGATTATATTTCTACTATTTGTCTTTGCTACATACAGCTTTCTATCTTCGCCTCTTCCAGAAGGTAAATATTTAAAGTATATTATACCTTTGCACGTATCACAATATGCCACCTCGTCATAAATTTTCCTTGATACCTTGGGGTGAAATGTTGTAAAATCATGCTAATCCTCAATAATGGAGATTTCATTTCTCAACTCGAGTTAAGCTAATAATGTTTTCCATAGTAGAACTTCAAATAATATAAAGTAGGTAAGTTCATATCGACGCGGGTTTCTATTTGATCACTGCTGTGAAAGGGATGTAATCCATTTGTTAACTATTCGTAATGACGTTAGATTTAACTTTGCCAGAGTGCTTTAATCTCGTTTCAACTCCAGATTCAAACGAATCAAATAAATTATACAAACATCAAAATATCCTCATCAAATACCGTACTTGGGTTTAACATTGTTTTAGCAACAATCAAATTATCTGTTTAAAGATAGAAACATAAAAGAACATTTTAATACTTTTTACTAAAAATCTATATCGATTTAAATATACGATACTTATATACATACGTGCAATATTTACTTCGTAACTTGTTTAAATCTATATATTAGGTTGGAATTTTTGAGATTTTAAGTGCCTAATCAAACATTATTTCGCAAAATGGTAATAACTAATAAATTTTGTAAAATAATGGTAAGCATAATTTTTCCGTGGATTGTCATTTATTTCTTCGAAAAAATATTTAAAAAAGTAAGAAAAGTTCTTCGATGGATTCGGCGGAAACCGAAAATGATAATAAAAATTGGTTTTTGTTTTCGAAGCAAGGTGACACTTTTTTTGCAGATTTGATTTAGGAAATAAATCTCACTTAGTTATAAAAATACTGTAGTATATATAGTATATATATAAATATTTTCATGAAAACTGTTTACCATACTTTAACAATTTTTCAATGGTTTGTTCTTTTACTCAGAGATCAACAGAAAACATTAAAATATTAGGTTATGTTTGGTTAGTTGAGTATTTTTTAAATATTTTTAAATATCCTAATATTATTAATATTTTATAATAAAGGTTTAGAAAGAATTTATATATAGTTGAATGTGGTAAAACAAAAAAAAAATTCTCTAGATAAAAAAAACTTCTAGGTAAAACAACAAAACTAAAAAACATTTCGCATAAGTTAACAGTTTTTTTTATAAAAATGTGTGATTTATTGGAAAAATTAAATCAGTAATAAGTTTTAAAATAATAACGTTGTTTTCAAAAGACCAAGTAATTTTTTGCGGAGATAAATGACAGACCCCCAGATAAAGCATATTTACCAAAATATTAACACGTTTATTATTTTAAAAAAATCCACGTGTGAAAGTGGAATAACAAAGTTATAAAATTTAATTTTGTATTCAAAATGAACTTCCACAACGTTATCGCCAAGTATATCGAGGATACGTTCATTCTTTAATATATTATGAATAAATACGTCATTGTTGTTGTAGAAAACGATCGTTGTCGTCTATCGAGCCCGTGGTACACAGTAATTTCACGAAAAAACGATAGAAAAAACAGATAGATAAAATAATTATTCTATATTTGATCGATGTACCATAAACTAAATTTTGATTTGAGATTAACAAAGAAATGAAAATATTTTTCTACAAAATAGAAATACATTTCAAGTACCGTAGAGAGAGAAACCGGACAACTAGCATCATTATCAATTTATTTTCAACGAAATTCAAGCGCGGATGCACGACAGTTATTATTTTATTGGCAACTTCCTTTCGAACGACTAAAAATAGCATGAAGATACAACGGCATCTACGAGAGGTTGAGCTATTCGATAATAACCATAAGTTGTAAAAATAGTAGATATAGAAATTTCTAAAAAAGACAACGTTAATGTACTATAAAATGTGGTACAACCAATTTATAATGAATTCACAAAAAAAAGATATATGTATAATAATTAAATGTGTAAAATATATTTGAATTACTGCTATGCGATTTTATTTAGAGAAAATATTCTGAACACTTTTTATCATTCTTAAACGTAGATACAAAAAAAGAATCATTCAATGTTTAAGACGAAGTGATTTGAAAGCGTAGTAAATAGCCTTTTCCTCATCACTTGACAACATGCTGTCGGTTTATTTCAAATCCTATACGAAATATTATTGTCGAGATATAAAAATCGTAGCGAACAATACGAGCATATTTCGAAGATAAATAAAGCTGAAAACGAAACGCTATGAAATATCCTCAGGTTGACAAAAGGCGCTGAGAGGAATGGCTTATCTCTCGCGAACATTCCGAAAGTTGCGGACGAGTGGAGCTTTGAGCTTTGGAGTGAAACGACGCCAACGCTGAACGAAAGCTACGATTGCGTCTCGCATTTCACTGGCGGTGGCTAGCGGAAAATTATTCTATTATTTTCACAGCTGCGATGAAACTGTTATGAGAATTTATTTAAATCAACTCGCGTATAGTATACTTTGCGTTAAAATAACTAATAAATTAATACAACTGATTATATTTATTTACAAACATGGGCATACCTACATACATACACAGCATATGGATAAATTGTTCAATGATTATTCAACACACAAGATACATGTTTCGAAGAAAATTTATCTGCACCGTTTTGTACCAATTTTTATTACCCCTGTAAAGATAAATCAGCGTTGTTAAAATATATAAGTATAATATATATAAGTATAATATATTAAAGTATAACTGAGGAACTCGTGCAGAAACTAAGAAAGTCTTTATATAAATATTATTAATACCATTTATTTTAATTTTTATTTACTCACCCTTTAAAGAGGATCTATATTATATTTAAAATTCTGGAACTTACCTGAAACAAAAACAATATGTTAATTTAAGTCACTAATAGGTCACATTATAGTTAACATATTTTTTTTTATTATTACATATTTCATCAGTGACAACACAGAATGCTAAAAGATAAATGTAATTTTGAAGTAAAATTTTCAGATATTTCGAGGTATTCTTGCATATATTTTGATTAAATTTCATATACCTCTTACATAGGAAATTATTATTTTTTAAATTAAAAATAACATTTAGCATATATTTATATTTTATTAATTAACAATGCTAAATAACAAAAATGAGCTCGTTGAATTGAACAAATTAGTAAATGGTGTACGATGATAAAACGCATAGTATAAAAGGGTATTATTCACAAACTCGGATCATTCCAGAATGGTTCAAAAATGAAACTTGAATGTCAGTTTTTAAGACAATATACATTTCAAAAGTATTTTTTGTTTTACGTTACTTTGTATGTTATCAAGCCATATTTGAGACTGATTTCTAAAAATACTTTCAAAAATTATATGTATTTACTAAATTACATTTATGGTTCATGTTTCAACAATTTTGGAATACGCCAGGTTTGCAAGTAATAGCCTCAATGCTCCTTCGTTGCATCTACTACTTAATTTGATGATTACAAAACAAATTGATCTAGGCGTGGCACTTATTTACAAAAATAACTATTTCTCTCATATATGAAACAATTTTCGTTGTAACCCACGTAGACTGCTTAAAATTTTAAAGGTCGTATTTCTCACGTGACAAAGAATTTTCGCCGGGTGAATTTAACGCCGCTAAAAGAAGAAGCGACAATGGCGTTGGTTTCTATCTACTCATACTACAGCGGCTAAATAATAAATGTACGAATAGCCACATTAAAGCGTCTCCTTACGACCCTTGCCATGTTTTATTTTATGCCTTGCACAATGGGAAAATGCACAAATTTTACGGAGACACAAGAACGTGCAATATGAACCAGTCTGAGATTGGAATGAAACTAAGGACCAATGAAATATAGCAAGACTATTTATCAACATTAGATGGCAGTGTTATATATATCGACTGCGGAAAAGGAAATGGACGAAACTCACACATAAAAAATACAGACGTCACAAAAAACGCTTTATAATAATTTTGACCAAAGGCAAATTATGAAATATACATAACCTTGAAGTGCACGGAGATTTATAAACTGGTGTTCTTAAAATTAATTTAATAAATTGTTTTAGAAAACATTTTTTTAAGTACATTTCATGGTCGCAATTCTTCATTTTTACAACTTAAAAGCTAAATTTAGGCACTGATTCGACATTTTCCTCTAAAAACTTTTTGATAGAACGTGTTTAAAATTATATACATTGTAACAATCGGGAAAAATGTGGGTTACGTCCTTTTGCTTTGCATGGTCGATATATATATTATTATTATTTGACGTTTGCAAGAAAAATCATATTTTCATTATGAGCATTTATTAAATAATAATAAAATAACTCATCCATATAAATATGAAATAAAATAACAGCTATCTACATATATGGAGCATTGAAAATTCTACATGTGGCTTATAAATTTATATCCCATTACATAGCAAAACTCATTATTACATAAAAGAGGACAGAAACACATTATATATGCCTACAATGTTTACAAAACTATCTTACATCAACGATTCTCAGATAGGCGAGGATTCCAGATGTATTTGAATAAATAAATAAAAAAACTTCGGATTTGAAACTAACGATCTCTTGAGTTGAGATTATGTTTTATTCATGACTTTCGAGTAATATTTATTATTTAGTTGTATTTAACATTAGTTAGCACGACATTCTTAATTAGCACTTTTAATTAAGTCTCATTTTGTTATTCTTTACACTTTATCTACTAATATATTTCTGATAAAAAAATGTCCTGAACAGTTTTTAATGATATATGAATGAAGATGATTACTTTTGAGAGGAAAGAGCAATACGAAGCAATAGAATGCTCACCACAGACGGTGGGGAAATAAATATAATTTTAATACTTACAATAAATGAAAAACAATTCCTTAAATAATTCGTTAGTTACTTACTCTCCAAGATGGATAACTAAAGTCACAGGATTTTGCTTGGTTGAGTAATTGAAAAGGGATTCAATGAAAGTACGGTATTGATTATTTCGAAATCAAATGATTAACTTAAAATAACAATAATATTACAATCGAGATTGTTTAATATTTGAACTATTTAACTATCCGATAGTTATTATTACTCTGTGTTCAGTGGTTATATTTATTTAGGAAAAGTGAAAGGGAAACCTGCAATATCGACAAGTCAGCATTGTTCAATTTAACGGTGACTCAAGTCTTGTATATTTGCATGTTACCTTAAACTTAAAAGTTTTCCTTTGCCAGTCCAAAAATATCATTTTACAAACATAAAAAATAAGGTCTCCGGTGAATTGGCACGGCTCAAATTATCTCTTTTTTTTCTTTTTTCGCGACACAGTAGAAATATGATATTTAAAAAACACATTCCAGTGTTGTCATTAATAAGCACGCCAAAAGATGGCTCACACTAAGCTCCTGTCATAAAGAAATACGTGACGAGAGGAATTATTCATCCCATTAGACACCTGAGTGGTTTTTAAGTGGCGCAGTTAGTTTTGAGTTTGATTATTTTCATTTCTTTAGATTAACCTATGAATATATTTCAAACAGTTCTATTTTTTATACTGTTTTTAAAAACACATCTACATAACTTTTTAAAATTTAATCAGTTGAAAAGACACATAAATATTGCCGACGCATTTATATAAGATATTAAAGGCACGTGATTACTAATCTCGGGATTTCGGAATTGAGAAAATTTCATAAAGTAGCGAGGGCTAAAAAAGGTCCCGATTGTTTTCATTTTGACAAATCCGAAAATTCCTGGGTTTTTGAAATTGGAAATCTTGGAAGAGCTAAATAAAAGGTCTCGCGACATTTTGGCAATTCTGTTAATTAGTGGGTTTTTGGAATCGGCTGAATATTTTTTTGAAAAATCCCAGGATTTTAAAATCGGCGTGCAAAAACTTCTCAATCCCGAGATTCCGGGATCACAAAGCGGGTTCGGGATTGGATGCTTTACTCTCGACCTAATTCTAGTTAATAAGTGAAAGACTTCGATATTCTTGATTTTTTTAAACATGGCGGAACAATACATAGTTTGACACCAACTACGTAACGAATTTTTGTTTTGCTATTTTCAGTTTATAGCAAACTGGAAATTTTAATAATCTTAAATTAGTATCTACACACAACGACAATAAATGCAATCTAAAAACGAATTCCATTTCAATTTCGAATACATCTGTACAACATTTGAATGCTCCATATAAAAAAAAACTAAATTAGTTTGCGGATTGGGAGAGAGACGATCCAATAATTAGAAGTCAGGTCGACGCATTACGTCAGTCATGTGTTCAGTCGGTTTGGTAATCATAATCATCATAGGT
Organism: Himalopsyche tibetana; assembly: GCA_030503985.1. Lineage (NCBI taxonomy): Eukaryota > Metazoa > Arthropoda > Insecta > Trichoptera > Rhyacophilidae > Himalopsyche > Himalopsyche tibetana. The sequence goes on from JAPJYX010000014.1 coordinate 7,996,121, forward strand.
CAGCGGGCACCTGTCATTGGTCATCTCATCAGACGTGCAATTTCTGACAAATAATGACTCAAATCAAACGGGAAATTGCAAAACGGCTTCGAACAAGCCAATCACAGTGCGGTCTGCGGCTTACTACAATGTTGTTACTCAGTGTTGCATGTAAAAACACTGAAATTCAATCACACATTGTGTATACAGTATTCGCCGCTCGCCTAAATACAGAGTAATTAATATTCACAATGATTTTATATTCATTGTATTTAAATGCTCGATATTAAGCGAGACGTACGAATTGAAATAATATCTAAGTAATACACATATGCCTGCTATTTTATCATCGTGTAATTTTAAGCCCAGAGGAAAACATTCAAAAATATTGAGACAAAGAACATGCATTACATTTAAATTAAAGTTGGTTTACTTTACCAACACCGCATATTCACTTTACAAATAGTGACACGTGATACGCTTGCCTAGCATTTTAAGACTCAATATATAATATATATAAGAATATTATATTATGCATATTATAAAATATTGTATTGATTAATAAGTTCCCTATAAGTAGTTTCGAAATATATCGACCCGTAATCGGCAGAATAACGTAAGCGACAATTCATATTTTTTACAAGAATGATCCGGTTTTAATCAACTTCCTCTCTAAATAAGTTCGCAAAAAAGTCCTTAAAAGCGGTTAGTAATATTAGGCCAATTAATGTTTCTTTTTACGAGCTTATTACGAGAGGAAGTCAAAGAAACACCATTTTTCTGCAAAATTTATGAATCTTCGGATACGATTTTCTGTCGATTACGGGTCAATATGTTCCAATATAAAATTTGTTGTATGGATTCAGGGCATAAGTATTCGCAATGACTTTTTATTGATTGTGTTTATTAAAAGTTTTTTTTTATTAATATTCATGTCCGTATCTCAACATATTTTTTCTACGACAACTGTTTGTTAGTCAGTCGCTCAACCTCTCTTTTCCAAAGAGAGAAGCAGGAAAAGAAGGGCAAGGCTAGGAACAAGAATAGTAGTTAACTAATCGCTCTCGCTACGCCCAGTTATTGAAGGATGAGTTAAATGTTACAAAATATTTCAAACATAGATCATAAGAATAACAGGGCAACATAAAATACCGCAAATAACAATGAAGGATAATTTACTAAACGTCAGTTCAAGTTCATCCGTGCACTTGAACGCCTGAAGATGCCGAAAGGCGAAACCCGGGTCGTTTGTGACAAAATCTGTGAGAATGTACATAGTTTGAACAATTCAAATTTAATGAAGGATAAGTCCGTTCCGTCATCCTACAAAATCCATTTGAAAGAAAAAATGTTGAAATATGAATTAAGTTCTGAATAGTGTTCATTTATCTATGTTTGTATTTAGGTGAACGATTTGTCACTGTCTTTTTATATTTGCGTTAGTTTTATTTTATTTAATACAACTTTTAAGTTAAGTATTCAGTTGAGTTGAGGCATATTGTGTAATAGTTTAATACACCAAAATAGCTCGTAAAAATTCCATCAAAAGCGATCGACAAAATGACGAGCGCTGTTCTTTATAGTTCGATTCATCTGCATTCGCTTAAATATATTACTGCCATTATTTAACGTCGCATCAAAGTAAGTATACAGACAGCATCAACTCAAATAACAGCAGATAGTACTCACTAATAACGTATAATCTACATTCATTGAAAACACTGCCAGTAATATCCGAGTTTTGCGCCAGGTTTACGATTAATAATGCAGTAAATATATGTTACATCACATATTGGTAAAGCAAGAGAGAATAATTAATCAGAAGCTGCATCTTGTTTGGTGTAACTATGTGTGAGTTGAGGAATTTCAAATAGATAGTTAGAACGGGATATGGAGTGAAATATATGCCTGTGAAGATTAGCGTTCTCGTGAGTTGAACGCGTTCTACGAGTAGCAAATTAACGGAAACAGCTAACGATCTACTGCACAGACAGAGTGTTTTATGACACAGTTATCACCAATAGTCAAATAAACATTGATATATAATTAGTTTTTTTTTTTTTCAAAAATTACTTTTATAAAAAAAGCGGACGCTGCGATGAAGTAGATTTTTATTTTAGTGCAGGTATATAATAGATAATCAATCTACAAAACACTTTTCTAACAACATCATTTTGTTTGATTCAGTTTTACTTGTGTGCGTATCGTTAAATACTTGAATCAAATTAATATTTCCACGCTTAGTATATATAATAAAGTTCACTTTCTATTAATCATTCTACCATTTTTTTAAAACAAAATACAAAAGAGATCCAGTTTCATATAAATAAAAATCGAAATATCGTTTTATGGTTCTGTCAACTTTGCAACAAATTTGAATTGAATTGAGATAAATGATTCACTAAAAAGACGAGACAAATAATAATTATTACTCATTTTTTCACAATCCAGTTAAGATGCTTCAAAACGTTGTTCAGGCATATATCAAATTTACCAATTTCTATTTTATAGCATTATGGAACTAAACCAGTACAGAAAGTAAAAAATACGTACTTTAAAAAATGAATCGTTAAAATTGTTATACTTACGTAAGTTTTGTCACTAATAACCCGGGTTTCGCCTTTCGAAATCTTCAAGCACTCAATTGCACAAATGAACATGAAAAAAAATGTTACTGTAATTTCTTGAATTTGTAATGAAAAGTACAATAAAAACTATAATTCAATCGAAATTATAATGAAAATAATACATAACTTCGTAATTGTTCGTCATTTAGTTTATTAAATAATCTTATAGCACAATATAAAAAATCTTCAGTTTTTTTACGTGCAAGAAAGAGTTCACATAAACATCAAGATTTTTTTAAGCCGCGAAGCATGTATGACTCTGATAATAACTATGACGGTAAAATTTTCATTCTGCCGCCATTTATAATGAATTTTCGAAAGACGATCAGTCCACAGTATTTTGAGAGAAGAAATAATTAAATTTTGTCTCGGGAGATGATGCATTCGAGGTGGGTACTTCCTCTCGAAAATACGGGGGTGGGCGAAGATAGACACCCAGTGTAATATGCCGTCGAAATTAGGAACCGTACACAAATTAATTGACGACATTCGGAAAATTTGCAACGTCATATCAAAACAAATAAGCATATAAATTTGGTATACACAGCAGCATATTTCACCCAATTATTTTATTCCTTCCATAACGCAATAACCACCAAAAAATGAATACACCACTCACAGTATTGACTCGATACAGCACTATTGTGAATGAAAAAGATTAGTTTCGATATCAATTGAAAATTTTACTTTATTTCAAATTATACGCCGGTATTGCCCGAAATATCAGTATTTTCCCATTACTAAAACTAGTATTGAAAAAACACCATGAATATCACATATTGCAATCCCTAGTACGAATGACCACAAAAATAAAACTCAGGCCGTTTTTTCGTGGACATGTCATCTACTAGGATATGATTCTTATAATACATGTTTAATTCAGGTTAACATACCCTAAGTTCTCGCGCTTACGTGACACCACATAACCGCACTTATTCATACGGATAAGCGTAATAGAATGGTGGAAAAGGAAAATATATCATGTATCGATAGTAAATGTTAATAAATTGAAGCTATGAAAAAATTACTTTTATATTAATTAAATTTAATGAAAGTGTGTCTGTTATTGACTGGAAGACGAACTATAAATTATAGGGGAAAGCCTTACGTCTATCAGCTTGTGAGATTTTGACGTCAGGTGTGACGGCCTTTTGTTTAAGATGAATTCGGAAACGATCTAAAAAGCTTTATTGATCCTTACGGAAGGAAAAAAAATAAAGTTTGATAAAACCAACGTGTACGCATTTGTGTTATACAACAATCGCGACAAATATTGTCAGAAAATAAACGACTTTATCAAAAGTTCGCGAATAAAGCGAGTTAAGGTTGCTTTATCGTGCAACTACGTTTTCGTGAAATTTCTTTCCAACGCCGAGAGGCAGGTGAAGTTTCTCACAAAGGAGATTTTAAAATTCATGCTTCGCTCAAGCACAAACACACTGTAAAATGATATTTTGTTCTTTGTTTGAAAAAATGGAGAACCTAAATTACCATCTCTTACCATATGCCTTAAAATTGTTAAACATAAAGTTGAATAGATAAGTAAATAGAGAGTAGACCAAAACAACCGTCGTCGCTAAGAAATACTGAATATAGCTTAAAAGTTCGAAGAGTGCATATTTCGCGTGTATTAAAAATGCGCAATGACAACCTAACCTAATATTATGTCGCCGTTACGAGAAGATTTTACTCGATAATATTATTCAATCAATTAGGGCAGGGCTTCCCAAACTATGTTAACTATAAAATTTTAAATGGTAATATACGTTACAACACATTTCAGCATCGTCTACTTCATATTAAATTCGAGAAATGATAAATCTCCACTTATGTTTAAAATATCAAATATCTACAGGCGAGATTTTTAATCACTAAGAGCTTTATTTAGTCATTTGTATGTTAAAATCTTTTACAAATAATTGATCAATAAATAAAAAGTGATTTAAAAGTATTTTTTTTTTCAATATTTTTATTACCCGACCTAAAAATAAGCTCTGTTCCGGTAAAATTTCCAGATTTTCGAAGTGTTTCATTGCACAAAGGTAGCCTATATTTCAACTCTGCCAAACAAATATTATTGTAAAATCTACCAATAAGCCACTTGACATAACTAACGCTTAAAGAATGTAAAAACATACAACAGCGGTCCTAATTCAGTTGGCTACAGCCCTGCACAAAATACTTAATTTATAAAACTCCCACATTACAAATATGCCATATCACGCTAGTATAAAGATGCACGAATAAAATGTCGACATGGGCGTGATAAATGTAAATAATATGAATAGGAATTAAAATGAAGCGGCATTCAAAATAGCGTCGAGTGAGTTTAAATTGTCTGCGCGAAAGCTGATTGGATCAGTAGTCGCGAGTCGGCAGGAAGGTGTGTCATATCGGAGCTTTCTCACTGATATTACTTACAGAAAAAGCTTAGGGATTGCAACATCAGCAATACCAAAATCGGGATCCCGGTAATTTTTTTTTTTTTAGTAATTATCGAAATACCGGTTCAGAGTTTAAAAAGTGTTTTCCTGCAGACGTATTTGCACGATTCGATCAACATTGACAGAAGGTGCTTGGTGATATTTTAGTATTAAATTTGAATAGCAAAAAAAATCACACTCTCACATTTTTTAGTTACTAACAACCCAGGTTTTGCCTTTCGGCATCTTCATGCGTACAAGTGCACGCTGAACTTGCACTCGCAAACCGGAAGATACCGAAAGGCGAAAACTAAGTTATTTGTGACAAATCGTGTTGTATAATAATTAAAAGTTTCAACAATATTTCAATTAAAATAATACAAATTTTCGATAATTATTTGTATCAGTTCTTTAATAATAGGATTTTATATGTAATATCAAAATATGTATGTATTTGCCCGATATTGCGATTTCAATTGAATGTAATTGTTGTAAGATGTTTGTATGTTATTTTTTATCGATATCCATGGCACCGGTATTCATTTTTTACAATTCCAGTATCCAATATGAAATACCGGCGTTTAGAAATTCACCCGGTACTGCAGTCCCTAAGCCCGCCTGCCTATCAAAGATATTGACGACCGTGTCGCGGTAAGGCCTACCACTCTTGCATACGTTCCCTGACTCAATTTCCAAGTGACATACTGCAAATGGGAAACATTATGAAGGAGGATGGATGTTTCGATTTTTTTTCAGTTCAATGATGCTATAATTTTGCGAGCGTGACAGTCATTTAATACGATTCTTTTTATGCTATCGCTTGGACGATTTTTAAAAGAAACGTAAAAATAATACTTCTCAATATTTTAATTTTGACAACAATAAAAAAGATATTTTTTTTTAATCCATATCCGCTCCCTATGCGGAGCATATGGTCACCACGAAGCTCCTCCACAATTCTCTATCTATATAGATATTTATACTAAAGGTTTTTTGAATAACAACAGACATCGAATGACAAAACCAATAAAATTCAAGCTGACATTCAAAGTCTCAACTAAATGAATTGTTGATGTACATAGTGCGTTTTTGCCAATTAATTGACAACTTTACTTATAGTATTCAAGTGTTCATGAAAATTTTCCTAGTTTATGTATGAATACAATAACAACATTACTTACCACCCATCCAATACCAAAGACGGAGTGTAGCGAAAGCGATTAGCTTGCCACTAGTCCTATATCCTAGCTCTACTCTTCTATTCTCATTTTCCCAGAATAAGGTCAAGCGACTGAGTAAAAATACTAGTCCGTATGCTCGACACTTTGTGCCGACATGGTCTCTGAATTAGCATTATGTATAATACCAATACAAATAAATAATACACTTTCCCCGTAACATGAAATACGTAATAATATTATCTGGACACGTGAAGCATGGTACGATTACACGGTATTATTTACAATTCGATTACATCGTAAAATATGACCAAAAGGCTGTGTAGCCCTGCTAAATTAATGCCGTTAGGAATAATGTATTGTATGCGATATTTCAATCGTTATTATGGCAGTGTTTATTTATGGAGCGCGATTATTACTCTGTCTAGATCAAAGTGTAATTTGTGAATTGCAATCACTCGCAAAGCTTTTTACTCACTGCACATGTATCACGATAAAAAATGCATTGACCGGCCGACTTCGGTGCATCACTAGAATTGCATTAATCTTGCCGCGCCTGTCCCGCGGGACAGTTAGTAATGGCCGCGAGCGAGAATGGCAAACCACCGAGACCCCTACATTTCTCCCTCAATAAAACTCCATATCAATTATCGCATTAAAAATAAATGAAAACACATACAGAATTCAAATACTATTAGGCCACCCCGACAGCTGTATGTATGTATAATTATAATCAATGAAGCGAAACACGTGCCTCACTTATTTCAAAAAACGGAGAAATTAAAAAAAATGAATTTCTACAAAACTACGGCAACCACCAATAATGTTAATATGTTTGAAAATCTTGGCTATTTTTAATAATATAATGTGTAGATAGATATTAATGTGTATAATGTGTAGATATAAAGCAAATAAAATTACATACTAAAAACAATAAAATACTTACTATTTATTTACTACTTGGAACTGAGTTACTTTGATATTTTTTTACCGTATAACAATTGAGTTCCAACAAGTGAATTCTAATTCAATAATAAAAGTAGTTTCCCACGTGCCTTAAAAAAATGTCAAAATTTATATTTTTAACAAAATAACAAATCCCAGCAAAAAACTTAATCAAACGATAATAAATTGCCGTCGGCACCTCGCCTTCGGTGTTTTGTTAAATAAATGAACTATTATTTAATTCTCTCCATCATCGTCTTCATAAAGATTAAATATAAAATTACGCATTTACTAAATAATTTTAAAAGTAACATTTACTTTACTTACATAACAAGTAACAGCCCGTTAAATTACCCGAGTTGAAAATTAATAATTCATTTTAATATGCTACAATAAATGCTGTTAAAAATGCGAGAATTTGCTACACACGGCGAATATTCGCAGAAATGTGAAATAGTGTAAGTTAATCCAAGGAACGTGTCGCTAATGTATCATTTCACATGTGCAAAAAAAGCTCACGCATTTGCATATATTTCCCAAAGAGGATAAGCTTTCGTTTTCCTTGGCGGTACAAAGCGAGCCTATAATTTCCACCTACTGCACAGCTTGCTATAACGAAACGTATTTTTTATAAAAGAAGAATTTTTGGAATACTATGTTAAATGTCTCAATCGAGTTAAGATTCTGACAACTTTTTCAATACTCAAAGACTCCTTTGAACTAATTCTACATTGCTATGTGGAAATAAAGGGAATTAGTACAGAGGGTTTTATTTAAAAAAAATAAAGATGATAACCAATCTAAGTATGTGAACAACCAATTTAAGCAGTCTGTCTAAAGTTTAGACAGGCATCAAGATTTTATTATCAATGCAATATTCATTAATAAAATCTGAAGTGTTTATTTTTCCTTGTTGTTGGCATATGTGATACCTACGATGTGAATTGTAATAAGTATAGGTCCATGCTATGTTAATAATAATAATAACATATCAGATAGTATTATTTATAGAAGAAATGTTCATTATTGCACAGTGGCGAGTATTTCTTATTCAATAAAATTCCATATTTTATTTAATTAAAAGTAAATATATATTAATATTCTAATAGAACCTAAGAACTATTTTCTGGCTATGTAACGCTTTTGGTATTTGAATTCGAAGCCGAAAATACATTTGAATCGCGTGTATCCTATCTTGTCAAACATAAAAATATTTTGGTATGACGAAAGCAAACATTCATTAAAAGCTCCAGTTTAAAATTAATTATTTACATGACAGGTTTTCGAAACGGATTTCTAATTAATTGCGGTATAATCAGACGTGATGGCAGTTTGGGATGTTTTTAAGCGCAATGAAAATGAATTAGAAGTATTAATAAAATAGCATAAATTACAACCAAGCCTTTCAAATCCATGTCTTTAAAAAAGGAGAAAACATTAATATTAATTTGAATCTTTTACTCTTCACAAAACATAGATCAGTATGACTATGCTTCAATAATTTTCTGGTGTTGATTTAATTGACATTTTCTTGGAACTATTTATACTTAGAACACAATTATAATAAGGTGAAAAAGTATTCGTATAGCTAAAATACTTTGATATGTTGTCACCTTATCTGGGATGTTGTTACTTCCGTAGCGTGCAGTACGTATTGTCTAGAAAAAAAATTCTCGTCGGCGAAAGAAAGCGAAGACAAAATTTTACTGCTGTCTTTCTAAGAATTAAGTATCGAATGATTATGATACATTTTTTTTTACCATGTGAGACGTTTGTATGTAGAGAGACGTTTCTCAAGATAGTGTGTCAAATAATCATACAAACAAAAGTAATAAAAGAAGCAGCTACTTAGGCGTGAATGCTTTTTATGACGATAAAAACAAATGATAATCGTCTAGTAAGAAAATGTGATTTAATTCCAAGCAGTTTTTGTTCAGATTGTCAATTAGCATCGGATGTATACCAATGTAATCGGAAACAAACAATTGTATTCATAAATAATATGAAATCAACGGACTTTTAAATTATTCTAACTAGCTAAAAATTCTTGTAATATTCTCCAGTCTTACTTTAAAGAAAAGTTGTAAATTCAGGCCATTTACCTTCGCTGCAGAATAAATATTTATAGAAGACAGCCTCCTGTAAGAGATAGCTCGACATATTTCGGACAGTATTTGATACTTTATTTATAATAATAGCACGAAGCAACTTCTGCAGTGACATCTTTTGTATTTATATTGAAACATAATAATGTCAATCAATGTCAATTACGCCAAGAGCGCAGATAGCTCATCGTTTACTTTGGCGAGACAGGTTTGAAGCGATATTTTCAGTTAAATGTTAAAGAAGCCTTTCAAGAAGGAAAACCAGACACTTTCTACGTCATTTCTACGTCACGCTTTTACTGGATCACATTATTGGTTGTTTCATTTGCACATATACATAATACGTATTCCATAATTATAGTGTATATAGTTAACAGAAGATCAAGAACTTGCACTTTTGTATTTCAAATGATATACAGGGTGAAACAATAAGCAACAGACTAGCCAGACATTTAAGCGTTATTTTGAGTACATAGTTTATTGTTTTCAAGAACAAAGATACACTCCAGCTGACAGTTTCTTATCTATTATAATTTGTGATCCCATAAGCACTTAACGGGTAATTTTTACAAGTAATATTTGTCAGATAGACCCTAAGCCCCCAATTACCAAGTGAGTAAATAGGAATTATGTTATAAAAAGTGAGCTGAAAGCATTGTTAATGATTATTTTCATTTGAATCTTTCCATTTGCTAATGTCTAATGAACAATATAATATGTTTCTACTACTGTTGAACACGGAAGAGCATTACGTTACGAATGTGCTGTGGGAGTCAAGATTTTTGGGGCAACATTAGTGAAATGTTTTAAAATCATTATGGAAATATTGCCCTCGAAAAACAAAAGGTATTCATAATTGCATTCCATGTATAAAGCTATAGTAAGTGAACGATGACTTTTTTTCCAGGCATTTATTTAAAACTTCGTTTCTGTATTGATTGAATTAGCATTCACTTGATAGAACTCTATTATAACAATAATGTGAAAAATATGAATGTATTTTTGTTCTACAATTATAATTTTATTTATAGCTGATAGCTACTTCGGATTACGCCGTCGTCAAAACTCTGTTAAAACTAACATTATCTTAGCTATGTACTGTGTATCTCTTCTAGGCCAGCATAGCCTGTATAATCATATATTTATAAATTAATACTTGTAGAGCTAAAATACATTGATATTTTTTAACTTACTACTCATTCTTTTAATTAACACGAAAGCGTAAACAAGGGAAGGTGGTTGAATAATATAAGTGGCACCGTCGTTACAAATACAAAAAATCTTTAACTTCATAATTTAGACATGAACAAAATAAGCTATGTGCATATTATATACGATATATGCAAAAAAATATTAAGCCGCAAATCATTTAAAAAATGAATAGCGATCGCATATTTTCAATGCGACTATAGCGCGGGAGGTAAATGGCTTAAATCGCGTATTAAAAACTCGCTATTCTAAATTGAGCGAATCGGTTTACATGTTCCCAAATCGGCTTAAATAAGTCCTGGGGTGTTGGGAAACCATACAAGTAGTGACCGGTCCTTGTCATTTAATATGAATATATAAACAGGGTTAGTAATCAGAACTCATTATTATGGAAATCCGACGTAGATATAAGATTAACAATTTAATTGATATAAGTTTTCTTCATAAAATTGAACAAAATAACCACATATTATTCATCCGAACTAAAATCCAATTTGAATACTAGAAAAATTGTGCGTTAAATATTGGGAAGGCGTGAATTCCGCTACGTTTAATCAGATTTTCCCTTTGTTCATTTTATACGAATAATGCTGCATCTGTATCGTTTTATATCAGTTGATGATGCTCGTGGTGAGCGAAATATGAATAATGTAGAAGGAGTACAAACATGTTATATTTTTTTGTTATAATGCCTTTCCTACCCAGATTTTACACTTTGATGTTTGGAGTGGGATTGGATCAGTAAAATAATATGAGTTATCTATTTCATATGAACCTATTTGTTAATATGTAGATAGTATACAACTTATACGTTGTTGTTCACAATAACTAATACAATTCAATATTTATGTATCTGTACGTATCACCCTTAAAAACTTACTAAAAGAATCGTACAAAATTGATTCAATACAGCAATGTTAACAGCAGGAAAATAATTATGACAATCGAAATGCTTCGTCGGCATATTATTGTGACATTGCCAACGACAGATGTCGTGTAAACTTGTGAGGTATTAATGTCCGTATATAAAAATCGTGACATATTGCCGAGCCGGGGGAAACTATTCAAGGTCAGAGAACGAATTAATTTATTCATAAGAATTGGTGTCCTTGGGGTCACAAGAGTCATGGCCTGGAAATCGATTTTTTCAAACGTCAAATAATACGCCACGGGGGTGTGATTTCGCCGTCGTTATTGCTTCGCGCACTCTTACATACATACATGTGTAGGGGTAATCAAAACTATTCATGGGGCAGAAGCGTACACAAAAACTGGGAATATATATGTAGTTGAGAATGTATGTAGCAGACGGAAAAAAATAATATAATACTACGACATTTATAATATAGTATAATATCTATGGTGTATAAGCTATTATCGCTTATTTTTAATGAAGTGAATTATCATTGTTTGCATCCAATAAAATCAAATAACGTGCTTTCTAATACAACACTGACCAACGTAATCTCAACGGGAGAAGTTTCTGCGACAATTGCGTGAAGTCTCGTGTGTTCAAGCAAAATATTTCAGGACATTGTTCCCGGAACATTTGGTCACAAGTGTATTCCGTCATCAGTCTTCCCTTCAATGAAAAATTGAATTCTATTAAATCAAAATGGTTTGGAATGGATGTATTCCGCAAACTTGAGTTACAAATAAAATTGAGACTGCTATTGGAAACAAAAGCCGAATACTGGTTCAGAAATTTCAATCACGTTTAAAATATCTATTAAACGAATAAATACACTATGCCGATGTTTTGCAACTCTTAGTGGTTGTATATGTGTGATTTTCATTAATTCAAATTGACGAAATGTCAAGTTTTGGAAGCTTTATTAAAAAATCTTTCGTTCTCTTCGATCTAACAATGAATATTGTATAATATCACAAAAAAAAAAATCTAACACCTACTAGTTTCAAAAGTTTCCGACATAAGGTTAATCAAAAAAAAGGCGACGGAATCAAATTACCATTTGTATTATTCAATTTAATCAGCGTACAGCGCAATACATTTTTCAGAACGGTTAATTAACTTTTCTACACCACTAAAATCAAAATAATCTGAAATTTATGAAACTTTTGCAGCCTTCTACTCAATACAAAAACATGATTTTTTATTAATACAAAGCCGACATTTAAAAAAAAATATTGCAGCACGTCTTAAATGTCCTAATATCGTGTATGTTTTAAAATAATGTCTAGTAAAATAAAAGATAATAAGACAACCAGATAAAGCAAGCGTTGAAACTTATATGGTACAATAAAAATAAAAATGCTAAGTGTCCAGCTCTTGACGTACTCCTCTACTGAACCACAGCATTGTCCCGAAATAAGTATCAAGTCCGTGGACGGAATCGTTACTACCGAGACCACGACCGGATCCCAGGTGTAGTTGCACCGAACGGGCTTCCACCGGAGCGAGTGATGTACGTGCATTAGGGGCTGCATTTTATGTATAAATAATTCAGAGGCCCGTCTTACGAAGTTACGTCGCGTCGCCCCTTTCGAGTAACGAAAACTTACGGACAACGGCGCTGTGATATAATACAAAAACGAACGAGGGGGAGAATTCCATATAAATCATAGGTACACAATATAAAGTGCCTGCTTACTTAACTACATATATTTCTTTGGAACTCTAATGTTCTTTCTCTCTTAGCAGTTGCGAATCCCCCGAGGAGAGGAGCTAAGACAAGAGGGATGGTCATAAGGTATCTGCCAAGGTCTATTTTATCACACATGCGTAGGCAAGGGCATGTCGTGTATGCTTTTTAAAGATTGTGCTTTGAAATCGAAAGAAAGTGAGTTTACGCGGGTATTTTTTATATAGAACGCTATATAATTAACAATAAAACAAAAGATATACTTATTTTATCTTAAAATTAACTAATAATTCAATGACACAAACATTTACAATCATCAACTGGACATCAAAGAGAAAACTTTTTTATTTGAGTTGATTTATTTATTTTATTCCAGTAGAAATGTTTTATTTATAATTAATTTACCAGAGAAAAGAAATTCGCACAACAATGGATGATATTGCGTTCATCTATAAAAAGAAACAACGACAAACATCTATAAACACGTTTGTGTGACTAGAAATAAAAAAGTTAATTGGCAATTTGATAAGATATTTTCACATGTAGAAAAGTATCAAGGATTTATACACATATTCAACATATAATATAATAAAAATAGTTCTTTACGGTATGAGTACATCTAGTCAAAATAAATATTTGACTTAATAAATGACTTCAGTTCGCTTATATGAAAAATATGCATAGCAAAATAAAGGTTTTAATATTACAGTTTTATAAAGATAAAATAATGTTCATAATGATACGATAGTAAAAAACGGCAGCTGAAAAATCGAAAGCCTGGTGAGGCATATTTCACGACAGTTTATTCTATTTTAGAAGCCATTATTTATACGGGAATTACATAAGAAGTAAATTGGCTTGCGTTGTAACGTTATTTTGAAGAAATAAAAAAACAGATTATTGAAACATAATCGTTGAAACACAAGTTCGGAGAAAAAGAATTTGTATGTCGCAAAAAGGGCTAGAGGCTCTCAAAACGGTGTTAAGCTCCAGAAAAAAATCGTCAAAGGCCATAAATAAAATGACGCAATAGGAAAATTGGAGAAGGCGAGCAGACGAAACGATGAAAACGGACACCAGAACTCGAATAAAAGTTTGGCCCAAATCGAACCTTTATTCACTATTACATTTTTTACAAGGTCGCTTTATTGCAAAAGAAAAGCGTATTGAATACAAAATGGAAACAAAGGGTTTTTAAAGTCACATCGGATACAAGTTACTGCCGGTATATTACAGAAAATGTTGTCTTCCCTCAGGAAGAAATGCCAGTTTACATATGGGATTTAAATTACCTTGAAGATACAAAATCATTGATTTATATTATAAAAGTTAAAATAGAAACAGTCGGACGAAAAGAAGGCGACATTTTAAATTCAATTTAAAGTACTTTCATCGTACGGACAATGGGAGGACATCAGTTTTCAATATTTAAACGATTGCGTGTGACAATCTTTTGAAAGATAACAACGCTAGCTTATTACATTTGTTATTTTGTCAATTACCAGTAGGTATCGCCAAAATGAGTTAAGCTCGCGGTAGAAAGTTATATTTATATTCATAGAGCTCTCCGAAAAGTCTTAAATAATTGAATGCAAATAAAATGAAGCAATCAATTGCGCTACTTCATCGGGAAATTAAAAAAAAAATGTCATTGCTCTGACAGAAATAGAAGCGCTTGCAAATTATGTATGGATGCACGACCCGTGCTGCACGCTAGATGTACATTATAACTAGATAAAATGGTTCCTTCAACAGTTACCGAATAAGCTAAAAGCTAAAAATAATAAGCTTTTAGCCTTTCAACTGAAAAAAACATTTCAAATCATAGGTAAGGGACTTACGGACTTCCAAGTCTTCACGTATTAACTGAATCGTTTATTCATTCGTTTAGAAAATATTATAATAAAAATTCATTTTTCAGAGTTTTTGAATGAAGTTGTCAAATGCAGCCTTCCAACCTGAATACGTTTTTCAAGCCGTTATGTTATTTTAAAAAAAGGACCAAATTAAAAATGTATGACAATAGAAAATAGTTTAAATAATCACTTGGTTCTCGGCATATTCCGGTGTCATTGTCATATATAATATAAAAATATAATATATAGTAACGCCGCCACAAAACATCTGACGCTAACAGTGGCTGAGAGGCATGATCATGATGGATGATGGGATTCACGAGTGCGGGTCTCAGTATGTCGGGGCGTGTAGCAACGTTGACAACGCGTCGTAGAGGTACAATCGTAGCATAAGGTGATAGTTTACGACTTTGCAACGTAGACGTAGTGTGTGAAATATATTAAATATATAACAACGGAAACGTTGCGGGAAGTCATTTTTAATTTAGTGTCAATACTATTGTCAATCATTAGTCAATACTGTCAATATTATATAAATAAATGGATATATGCTATCTTAACATATAATCTATTTGAAGTAGTAGATATATTTTTTAATTCATGTCCGCATTGATATGGCTTATGATGGAGACATCTCGACAGAAGTTTTTCTAAGAGAACTGCTTCTTACTCAGTTGCTCAATTTATTTTTTCGTGGAAAGTATGGAAAGAAGTCGGAACTAGAGATGGACGCTAAGTCCTGTTATTTTAGGATTGAAAGTGTAGTAGATAATTTTTAGACATCACGAACATCCACACCTTCGAACATAAATTAATAAATTGATTGAAAAAATGTTGTTGGGACTTGAACTCATGAGATCCATCCATAACAGACCCGATACGTTCAAACATTCATTAAAATTCTGATTGACACACCAATAAGCATAAAATAAAACGAAAAATCCCGCAAAGTTACCGCTGTATTGAGGGCAAAAACAACAACTTACCATGCATTTTATATAGTAAATAATACATGTACATACTTTCGATGGATTCGGGGCGACAAAACGTGGAATGATCTATGTTAATTTATATTTTATATTAATACAGGTATAAGTTGAAATTATAATTCAAGCTTTCAGTTAAATTAAAAAAGTAATTTAATTGTTGTCCGCGAAATCTTGGAAGAAAGATGTTATTCGTTATTGTACGTGTTATGAGTTATGATATATATATAATATTATTTTATTGAAATACAGAAATCCACATTTGTTTTACAATAGCACAAGACTAATAAAATAAATGTCAAGTGCTTTCTCTAGTTCTCATTGATACAGTTCGGGCATAAACATCGAAATTTCCATACCATTTTTATACGATTCAAATACTGCGTCGTAAAGTCATCCGATCCCTCTATGAAAGGAATGATGCTGCACAGTTTGATTGTTCCCTCCCTCCTCTTTTATACAATCTTCCAATCTTTTACACGGCGAGGGAAAATAAAGCATAACACCGGATGAAAAATGGAGTTTGCTACTTACTTATGAGACACAATAAAAGGAGGAATCTTCTTAGCCTTCGGGAATAAAAAACGGGCTCTACAAGATTAAGCTAGAGTTCAATGCATTCGTTCCTTACGCCATTATGGACAGACGTTGGATATTAAATTTATCTTTTTGTTCGCAAAGAAAGGCACGCGAATTTACCACAGCCCGAGTCAAGATTACACCATTCGAAAAAATAGACTATATTATATAAAAGTGAGAAAGAAAACTAACGATCCGGATTAGTTTGAAATCACTAACACCATCACATTGGACTTGCCAATTTCTAACCGGCCATGGCAAGTTCAATGCAAAACTATTCGCGCTGGGCAAGTTGGTTTTAAGGCCGGACTGCTCTTGTGGGTATGCCGAGCAGGACGTTAATCACGTTCTGTGGGACTGCCCTGAGATGGAGTCCGAACGAGCAGAATTGTTTGCTGTGGTCCGTCCTCACACGGGTCCAATAGGCCACGCTGACTTGATTGCAACCAAAGCTAACTTCACGGCATTTGAAAAGTTTGCCAATTTATATGGGGATCGTCACAATCTTGACTCCTCTCTAGAGTCATTAAACTCGTCTACATCGACGAGCTCTCAGTATACGGACTATACACAAGATACTTAATATCAACTTGATTTAAGTGGCTGAGCTAGTCACACTTTTATTATTATTATTATTATTATTATTTTAAGCACATTAGTGCATGGTTCAAAATCAGTCCCGTGCAGTTCTGCTCGGGCCATGAATGTGAGGGGTAAACTCCTTTTTTTCTGTCGATAGCGTTGTGGAAGGCGGCCATTAAACGTTGGCTGCATATACACAACGGGTGGTGGTGAGAAACCAACTTGTCAAAATTACTTTTTTTTAGGAAATATTTTACATCGTCAACCTAGTGAAACTTCAACTTACCGAGTCCATGGGACAGTGGTCAACACGTTGGCTTCCATCCCGGACCTCACAGGTTCGAATTGCAGTACAGCATATTTTCAATCGACTTATCAATTTCTGTACGCAGCCATGGATGTTTATTATGTTTATAAATCCCCCCCCCCCCAATATTCTGATTAAAAAACAACAGGGTGTAGCGGAAGTGATTAGCCAACCACTAGTCCTATCCTATCTTTTCTACCCCTACTACTCTTAAAAAAGAGAGTTTGAGCGACTGAGTAACTTCTCAGCTATCGAAAACAACCCCATGTTGAAATACCTCCATTGGAAACCATATTCTCCACATTTGAAGCGGTTATATAATAAAAATGTGCAACTTCAGTATCTGCGCAAAAGAAAACTTTAACAGAGATCTCAAATGCAGTTTTAATTATGAGATTTGGCTCTAGAAATTTTATATTAAAACAATTTGCTTTTTTTGTACAATAATTCAATAAACAGAACTGTAATTTTTTATTTCAATTAATTATTAACTAGCTTATCAATTAAGTTGTATATATTCCCTTTGATTGGTAATCGGTATGAGAGCGATAATAAAGTAGCAAATTTAAATCAAGTTGTTTTTTTTTCACTACAACATTTTATTTTAGATCTTGATCTCATTTATTCTTCAAGTGTTTGATTGTATTGATTAATACTTGACACGAAATGTTTGTTTTTTCTTTATTTTTCAGAGAAGCATTTTTAAATTTATATTTGTTTTATGGTAGACTGAAGAAATCATACACGTTTTAAAAAATCTGATTATAGAGAATGTAGATCACAATGCGACGAGATGCATAAATTTTACAAAACTAAATTGGTTTGCCATAAAACCGAGCGTAAATAGTGTGCGACATAAAACTTTATATGCAGCAATTGCGAAAAATTGACGTCAATTTAGCGTCGCTCGTCACTAAATCAAGTTAGTTTGATAGCGTCATATCGTCATAAATCAGATTTTATGACGGGGAGTGAAATAGGCCAAAGCACTGCATGACTATTAATTTGATTAGGGTCCTGTCAGCTGCTTTTACTGCTATATGACGTATGAAACCATCGACGAAACTAAATATGAAGCCGAAATTGTGAAGCTTATTTGCGAAACTGGTGAATTTGTCGATGAATAGGTTGACTAGAATGAGACTATATATAATTTTGTCGTGAAAAAATGAAATATTAATATTTTTAAGTGATAATTTTATTCTTTTGCAGCAACAGTCATCTGCCGGCGATTAAACAGCGCTGATTATATTTGTTATAATACCTATTAGCTTGTATCTTTTATGTTAACAGTAGAATTGTAGAAACTGAATCAGTTGCTGATCGGATATAATCAATCTATAACGTCATACTATAGTAATTACATATACTTGAAATCGTTTTTATAACATTATTTGAGTGATGCGATCTTGTTTTTGAACTATTCAATCACAACTTACTGAAGATATAATTTAAGAAAAAATGTATAAATAAACGAAAAATTAATGATTGAAAATAAAATACGATGTTTATCTTTATTTTATTTCAAAAGAAAAAAATCATCTTATAATCGGCAAAATTTTGTTATAGAAATAAGTAAATCAGTATGAAATTTTTACTGAAAGACTGCCAGTTGACATTTTATTTTTGTTTAGACATGTTAAATATCAATTATCCTACATAACCTAACCTCTTCAGTTAAAATATTTGTTGGCTTATTAACGAATTTTACTAACATTGTCATTTAACATTAATTTGACTGCCTGGTAAAACAATCTCAATGATTATGTACTGGTGTTCAAGTGTTGATCTCTGCTATGTACATATATATGTTGAGAAATGATCTATTAAATGTATCACGAAATCACTATAAATAAAGTGTAGAATCACATACTACATAAATAAATGAAGTATTGCTTTACAACGCGTCTTATCAAATGGTATGTGATACTGTAAAATTATTTCTCAAACGATATTTATTAAGTTATCTTAGATAGAGAACCAACCACGAATAATCGGAAAAAAACATTGAAAAAAATAACAGTTGTAAAATAAAAATCTAATCTAAAATTGACTATTTAAATTTAAAATATGTATTTGGTGACATGTTATTTTTTGTTGCACGTTCACACTTTTAAAAAAAATGCAATATTCATACATATTTATACAAAGAATGCGCCAAGGAACGCAACAACAATCAAATGTTTTTCACTTGGGATATTTTAGAATTTGGAAGTAATTGAAAATACATTTTTGACCCATTTGCAGAAAAAGGACGCGGAAACTTCAATTTGTTTATCAAAATCAATAAAATGACAGTATATCAAACAAAAAAGTCTGTATTAAACTGCGAAAGAAAGAAACAATAAAGATATTTCTTTTCATACACTCATTCGGAGTAAAATCAAAAAAATATATTGAAACGGCAGAGATGAGCGTTTATTTACCGAGACGGCCAGATCCATATCTGATTCATTTGTATGAACGAAACCGATAGGAATTCTGGAGAAGTTTACTCAAGACAAATAATACGGCGTCGTAGAGACGATGGTACTTGGCGAAATATAAATCTTAGGTCTAGGGGCGAGCGTTTATGAAACTTTTCTAGTCTAAAAGAGATAGCAGTTACACGAGAGCATTAAAGAGGGCAAATATTGTTCATTTTTTTTTCAATTGATACATACCATCGCCAGAAACTGCACTTTTCTGATACCCTTGGATAATTAAATTATTTCACTATTGTATAGTACTAATAAAATTTATTTGTTAATTGGACTTATATTTACTTCAATGGTAAAACTTCATTATAAAAGATCTAAAAATATTCATCGTCAGAAATATCATATCAAATGTAATTAATTAATTTTATGTGTTTCCCGGAACGATAACAATTACGGGATCATTGAGTAGTCTTAAATTAAAAGTAAATTAGTTTAAATTTAAACTGTAATGTATAAATACCATTAGCTTCTTGTGACGGTCGAAGTAACGGTGATGGATTAACATTTGGTTATTGGAAATAATTTTCAATGCCAATTGTTTTTACACCTTTTTATATCAATTTGTTTTTTATAAAAAAAAAACACTGTTAAATTATATTTCTTATCAGTTGGTAATGCTCGCCATGAGCGAAACCAGTCCTGATCTTGGTAAATAAAAGTGGAAATAAGTACAGAGGAATAATGTGTTTTTCTTAATAGTATATAATTAGGAAAAAGTCTAAATCGTAAATAGTCTATAGATTTTAAGGCTAAGGGTGTATCACATGAAAAGCTTATTCCTAATTTGATGAATCATAACTTAAACCGACTACTTAAAATGAAGTGTTGAAGAGCCCACTCTATGAACATGGAGGTAAACCGCAAATACAGAGAGAAGCCATTGAAATTCAAACTAAAATCCGCTCCTAAGATGTGTTTGTAAGAAAAGCTCACCAGCGCAAAGTGTGTAAACGAAAAAGGGAGAGCGAAGAGTGTGGATTTTTACTTAAAGCTCAACTGAAATGCGAAACTGTGGAGTCGCTATAAAGGCGGTAGGGTATTTTTTTTAACGCGTATGCGGTAAGAAGAATTCTCAAAATACAAGTATTCTTCAGGGTCCTTTAAATTTAAAATGTATTTGTCAACAAGCGTAAGCGGTTTAATACACTATCTTATGTTCAGTAAATTAAGATAATATTCAATACACATGTAAAAACTTTTTATAGACAACATTTTGCACTATCATGATACATACTAACGATAATATATATTATCATTATAATTAAATCAGATAGCATTAACTTTATCGTACTCAAATGCAAATTCCTCTTGTATTATAACTATTGTCTTGCTTACCGACGTGGCGTTTAGAAAATCTTACGGGAAACTAAATCTAATGGATGTTGAAGTACGTTCGTGAACATAAAAAGATCCACAGTATCGATAAAATAATCGTCTCGTAAAAGCGCTCGGAACAATACAATTAGTTTCTTACCTATATCCGCATCGCTATTTCGACAATAGGTCAGTCGTAAATGCGATAAGTAGTGTACCACTGCGTCGCCATTCACAGATGTCCAATAAAGTAAATATTAATCCCATTTCACGAAGAAGTATAACATTTTCAATCAATAATACACATATAATATAATTATCCGATTACTAAAATACAGAAGTTTTATCTTTTTGTTTTTAGTTTCAGTTTTTTTGTAATAGCATTTATTTGAATCACAAAGTACTTAGTTCTGCAAATATTTTAGCGTATGCCTTCGCCAGTTCATTAGTTCTGATTAAGGTATACGCCGAAATAGCTATCAAATATAAGTACATTAAAAAAAAACATATCTGTAGAACACAAAACTTTAGTTTTTTTTACTGTTATCGTAAGTTTCACTAAAGTATGACTAAATATTTGTTCGAGATAAAAGCTTGAACATATAAAATACATCCAACAACTTTACACTGGTTCAACTTGAATCTTAGTATCACCAAGAAATCTCTTTTGGCCATATTTGTTACAGTTTTATTGGTGGTGAATGATGTTGTAATAATACACCAACGACTGCTAAAAATACATCTGTTAATAGACCAAGATAATAAACGAACAGCCAGGTAATATAACGTTATATCCAAACATCATAATCTTTAATCCCTAATGAAAGTAGTGACATAGCTGCCAAATTGCCGGCGAGGGGTCAGCAGGGAAATGAGTTTGAACGCAAAGTTAAAGTGGAGGGGCGGGGGGGTCGATCTGAAAGGGTGACACGGTAGAGCATGCGCTGAATTTAATTAAAGGATTAAAAGTCCACCCGACCCAGCGACTATGAAATGTGGATCTTCGAACAAAGAATAGCCTCAAGGCAAACCGTTTGTGACATTAAACTCCGACGGTTTAATTCCCCATCCTTACACGTCTATTGTCATTAGATGGAGCTTATAATTTTTTATAGATGATTTATTTCAAAGCAGAAAATACTGTGACAACACGTTCAAGAATGTGGTATACGATAAAATGAATAGTTGGAAGTACATATAATAGTAATACACTGTATACTGTCGGCATACGTATCCTCGTTTGAAAAAAATGTCCAAAAGAAAATGGTTCATAAAATTGATTCATTTATAATCAAATAGAATTTTACCTAGTATCAGTTGATGTGCGAGTCGATGAATTTCCTCTCAAGATTTTTTTGAATTTTATAATTTAAAGGTCTAAGCACTGGATCAATTCAAGTTGTTTTATCAAATCAAATACATCAGGCAGAATATATTCAAAACAGTTTTCTTAAATTTCTTAAATACGTAATTTAAAGGATATATTTATTTTCGTTTTCCAATTCAATTACAAACTGATACATTACATTAGTAAAAATTCTCGTTTGCATTGAATTTTAATTATATTAAAACGAGAATTTTTACTCGAACCAATCCCAACTCTCAAATATATACTACGAACATAGTGATTACTGGAAATAATAAATACAAAAAAAAACACATTAAAATATCTTTTAGGCGCTGAAAATATATATTTGCATTATACGCTATAATATGATCCATCGCGGATTAACAGTAACTAATATTAAGTATATTAATGATAAATAACTAAATTGCGTAGACATGCCTGCCGAACTTTAACAATCAGGTAACAAGGACACCACTTCTATACTTAATTATGTACGATCAGCATGTTTCCCATCAACGACCGAAAATCCGCCTGCCATCAACACCAGCTCATCGTTTCTTCTAGATTTTCATACGTAGACATTTCGCACTTAGATTTTCTCTGTTCGGTCTTTTTAAATATTTGCAGAGCTTTGCAAACACGAAAGCAATCTGCCAATTGGTTTTCTTACACGACCGCAGTAATGAGATCGTAGCACCGCAGCCTCGAAAGCTTTTAACATCTCTAACCATAGACACTCTTTTAAGACGGGCGATAACCAAGTTGTTTACATGAGCGGCAGAGACTTTGTAAAAGCTTTTAAAAATTATGAACTACGCCAATTTTATAACACTTATAAAGAGTGTCTTAAAAAAGTTAAAATTTACATTCTCACTAGTAAAATGGTGAATTAAAGATCGTTAACTTAATATTGTGGATACACACATACCAGTACTTTTTTGACAATAGAAACAGACCGAAACTTATTTTTTAAGTCTGTACCTACTATTTTTTTATATTATTGAGTTCTTCTAGTTGTTGTTTTAAGTTTTATTAAATTTCATAAGTGGTCTTTGCAATTATTTAATATCAAATTTACGAAGCTCTAAGTACCAGGTCGCGTTAGCGTCAAAGTGCTTTGAGTCTCTTTCATCGCTGATGTTTTGGAAAATTGTATTCCCTACCATCGATGCTGACGGAAGGGAGTGATCGCTACAGAGGTAAGAAATCCTTAGTGAAGCCAGTTTAAGGGGACTCCAAATGCATTCATTTTCAAATCACATTATATATACTTCCCCTCATCCATACATGTACACACACATGCGCATACATACATATACACACAGTATACAAGGAAATCAACCAAAGAGTCATTTTCATGATGCCAAGTTCGTTATTAAATGGTTTATTGATTTTAGACGAAACATAAAATCTATGGTAGTTCGTCGAGCAGAACTGCTTTCGGTCTAAAACGATTCTCAGGCGCTGTCTCGTAATAGTTGTGAAGATGAGAGATCGTTGGGTTATAATGTAGGCAAAATCATAATGATAAAGAATTTATGTATTTTAAAGCTAAATTAGAATTCCTCAAAATACTTAATGTTAATAGATACAATAACCCTGAATAGATCAGTAGACCACTCCGACAAATTATCAAAGCTGTTTATTCAAAATTAAGATGTAAAAATAAACAAAAGGTAAGCAAACTCATTGCGTTTCCTTTAAGTGGGGTTATTGCAGTGTCTAACAATAAGTCAGACTATTAAAATCAATTATTCACGATCTATGAAATGTTGATCCAGTGAAATGGAAATCGTTTCACAGAAAGTCTTCACTAGCATAGCTTCCACTTTTAAAATTAAACGAATCACAGTTTAATACAAAATACGACGCAATATTATAAATTTTCCACGAAGCGGTACATTTGGAAAGTAATTTAGTCTAGTGACCTACAAACTTCAGTGTTTACCAGTACCATATATTGACCACGGCATACATACTTATATATGAACACAGATGCATTATATTCTCCAACACATAGACAGTTGGTAATATACTTCTTCCTATCGCCGATAGAGGAATTTAGCCGGACCGTAAATTAGTTAATTTCGCTGAACGATACACACACCAACGTATACTTTGAAGGATTTCATAGACAACTCAACAGTTTGCATTCCTAAAGAAGACTATGGATACAACAGCACAAGGTATAATAAAGATATATACTATTCAACACGGCGAAATATATATTCAGAAAATGCATAGACGATGAGATGGAAGACAATGATTTTAGAGAAAAAATCTATAGAAGATAACGATGTACATTTGTGAGATTATTAAGTACACGTTACTGACAATGCTTTTACACACAAGTTATATAATACTTATGTATAAACGTTTGGTGAGAATTAAAAATTAATAAGCACTGTTATTTATTTTATTTAACTGAAATCAATACTTTTAAAAGTTCTCACAATCAGCCATTGCAATTTTACTGTTGTTAAAATAAAACAGAATATGTAGAAGTGATATCGGATATTTTTATACGGTAGTTAGCGGTTTAGTTTATCAAGCGTGCAAATTATTAAATTACGAGTCAATCAATGAGAAAAATGTGATGATTAGAATGATAATGATTTATAAGTCGGAATATTAGTCGAAGTAATGTGCCGTTCTTTACTTCTCTTTGACACAAGACACATGTCATCGAGAATTCCATGTGTTTACAGCACTTCGTTGTGCTTCTAATGAACAAAATTATGAAGTGGACATACGTGGAATACATTCTGTATCGCGGGAGGATGGTTTTAGGTGTTTAGAGTGTCACGTATAGAAGGCGGTCGAGGAGCTAATGTAATTAGAGTGATTGTGTAGACCGAAGCGAGGAACACGACACAAAGGCCTTCTCATTGAACAGAACTAACTAGGCATCGACAGGAAATTTGTCGCCACTTCCAATAGACGAGATAATTTCAGATGCTCTTGGCAAACTTGTTTCAAACAAAGACCCGAAGGCATACGGTAAAAAATAGAAAAGTATTTAGTTCTACATTTAAAAAAAAAAATCGGTTGATAACTTTTTCGGCGTATAGTTCTGATAAAGGCATACGCCGAAATAGTTATCAACTGAATAAAACAATATAGAACTAAATACTTTGCTATTTTTTACCGCATTGCAATAGAGTTGTACCAATAAAATGTCAATTTAATCAACCTGTAGACAATTTAACGAATGATTAAAAATTTGCAAGTATTCCGATTAAGTACCATAATATGGTTTTTTGGGACCAAAATAAGTATACCTCACTTTTTTCCATCACTCGAAACTACAGAACAATAATTATCCGTACTATCTAAGATCATATATATTCATTATACTGCTATGTTATCCGAACCAGTTTGCAGTAAGCGGAGTATGAAAATTCAATAGTTTATATTTTACAAAAAAGTATATATACTTCACAGGAAAATAACATCGACTAATGTCAAACATCTTAACTCGTGTCCGGTAGTCGATTTGGCAAATAACTAATATAAATTGTGACACTTCGCGGTTCATATAAAAGACAATAACTTTTTGAGTACAGCGATATAAATTCAGTTAGTAAATTAACATGCAGCACTTTAACCTTCGAGTACCTATATCTTGAAAAATCACACGGGTTCCGGAGCGGGGTACATTTGTACCCCCCAGAATTTTTCTCATTTAACGAAGTAAAAATTAAAATAATAAATGTCAGCAGTTCGAATGTTGATTTTGAGCATGCCCTGTCAAAATTAAGAGACAATTTGTCTTTTTGAATCATCCATATCATATTGCGTTGACGATACGTCAGGCGTATAGAAGCGGTAGAAATCCATCATGTCAATAGAAGCGGCGAGAGCAGACTGAACTAATCGTAAAGCGACGTCGTTCTCCCGGCGCGGGCGCAGGGTACGATGACATCAGGTGTGTGGAGTTTGCGCTCGGCACACGCACACACTCAAACGCAACGTGTATATGTGACCCAAATACCATTTGTTAACGAAAAATGTGAATATCTATTTTATTTTCTACAATTTTTCAGATTTTTTTTTTGCATTGTATTCAGTAGGATATGTTTGTAGATTACAATAAATATCAGCAAGATATTACCGATATTTAACAAATGGTTGGTAAAATAAGAATTTAGGGGCACAATTGCACCCCGCTCCGAAACGCGAAGGTTAAGTACCATGAATGTCCTGTGTTTAGTATTTAATGTGTATTTTTCTTTATTTTTATGGGAAATGCAAAAGACGAAGTAACGATATATGAGTCAAAAAAAATAGAGTAAAGAGTACACATTCAATACTTAAATCAGAACAAATATTCGATTTTTAGAACAACAATAAATACATATAATATGTATTTTAATGCTCAATTCAAAACCGTTGCTTAAATGTGGTCATGAAAAAAATGATTTTAGCCTATTTTCTGACACATCTATTAATATTATATAACTTTAAATTATTGACAAAGGTTGCATTACTCGATATACAAAAACTCAAAAAAAAATAAAGAACACAGAAGATACGAATGAGCTGTGTTGAATGAAAATGGGTTACAAGGTGCCATATTTTGTAATAAATAAAATCAATGCCTCTAAAATTATTTTTTAAAAGGAGGTTATAAAATAAATGCTTGTTACCAAGTGAATTCATTATTAATCTGCGGGTTTTTTACAATTATATTTGTAACATAATATTATAATGCACAGCAAAATAAAAATAAACGAATCGTTTCTTTAATCTACATAGACATAAATATTTGAAATTATATTACATTGCCAAAAGTTTCCGGTATGACGTTTGAATTAAAAAGTTTGCTTCATAAGAATAAATGATAAGAGTTCCACAACGTAGTTGCTAACTTTTCGCGTTAGAGCTCGACAAATACGTTTCTGAAAAGAAACATCCCCATATCGCCGGCCTTTCGGCGTCGTCTCACGCGGAAATGTGTTGAAGGGAGGGGCCTGCGGGGCCGGGGGTAACTTTCAAATCACAAAATCACAGCAATATCACCTCGCACCGTTTGCACGTAATACTCCATTCGCATCGCCGTCGCCGCCTTCTGCCTTTCAAATTGAAATGCTCAGGAAGAGATAACACACGCACACGTGGATACATCCGTCTCATAGAGATGATGACTTCAGTATACAGATTTTACTCCAATGTGATAATTTACACAACTCTTGACTCTCAGAAATACGTACGTCAGTAACAATATCATATTTTAATTTTAGCCCATATTTGATAGCTAACTGAAAAAATGTATTTACATGCCAAAGGTATTGGTTGATTTTCTCGAACTTTGAAAATTAGTGACACATGTTGCATACCTATGTTTTTATTACATACATTTTAGTCGCCGAATACACCATTTGTTTATACTTTATCACAAAGCTCGAAGAAAACAACGTGAAATATTTAAATGATGTTGATTTTTTATGGCTATCGGTGTCCCGTAATAATTGTGTGGATTTTCGAAATATTTAAATAAAACCTGGCTATATCTGAACATAATAGATTTACGTTATACTTTAACGTGCCAGTTATAAGAAGCAATGAAAATAAATTATGAGTTAAAATAATTTGACTCTTTTATAGTTAAATAAAATTTGTTGAACATGTATTAAATCTGAAAAAATATCTACCGTAGACACTTCTTAAAAGAGTAAATTTTCGTTCAGCTGGCTGCACTCCGCTGTATAATAATATTTTCATTCGACAAATTCAATTAAAATGGGGTCCACGGTGCCTAATTCATGATTCATTTCAGTCGGACGGCAAGCAAATGCGATTAAAGAATCATTATAATTTGTATATTTGACAAGAGAGATTCGGGGGGAAAGTACAGCAGAGCATCTACGCCGTATCTGTATAAAGAGGGTTAAAAAGAAAACAAGCCTACCAAGGCAAGGAGGGAACCTAATTACCTGCGGCCACAATCTATGTAAGAAATTCACTTTTATTTATTCTACAAACCAGCTAATCTGAGTTTAAAACCAATGAATCAGAGAAGTTCTTAAGTCAGTCAAGTAAAGCTTCAAAGCTCAAACACTGAAAGAAAAATACTGATACAAAATAACAGTTAGTTAATAATCGACTGAACTTGTATAAATATATTACATTCATTCGTCATTGGGAAAATATATATAATTCAGTGATTCCTTAGTGTTTGAAATTTATTCTTGAGAAAAGGATAATGCATAATATTTGATTCCGCTGCGAGAGGCTATCATATTTAATCAATAATAAACACATTGGAAACAATGTAAGTAATGGCGAACAACCTGTCCTATAAAGAATATTATTTAATAATATTTCTTTTTTAGTTTTAGTTTTAATATTAGTTTAATAGTTTGTAATGTTTAACGTAATTAGTAGTATGATTATATTTGTATGCTTTGTTTCGATTATATAACCCCCTCCTTGCTTCCTTTAAAAAGGAAAAATCCCAATCTGATTGATTGCAGCTCATTAGTATCATTATTTTTTTGCTTTATTTCGATTCTATCACCCCCTCCTTGCTTCCCTTAAAAAGGAAAAAAAACCCTAACTTTAGTTTGTATAATTTAAGATTTCGATTTAAGGTGCTTGGTGAAATTTCAATATTAAATTTGAATCGTTCAAATTATGAACATTCTCACAGATTTTGTCACTAACGACCCGGGTTTCGCCTTTCGGCATCTTCAAGTTCAAGTTATTCGTCAAGTTCATCCATTTTGTAATTTCATAATTTAAAAATGTTAGAATCAATCTTGCTTCATTGCTTAAGCAAACTTTGCGATAGTAAGTCTGAAGATGCCTCTGAAAGAGGCGAAACACGTGTTACAGTTAGTAACGCAATACGTGGAATAATCAAAGTTATTTTAAATTAAATTGAATTATATTTGATGCGTTTAATATACAAAAACGTATGTTAACGAATTAAAATAATAAAAAACTTATCCTACATTTATATTAAAGATCAAAAAGTTTTCGCTCATCACGAGTATTATCAACTGAACTCGGTCTGGATGTGTGGAATTAGTAAAAAAAATGTTTTATTTTGTCCAATATAATGCTTTACCATCCAGAATTGACTGTGAAAACCTCAAGCGCAACATGTTAACGAAGTGGATTTCATTCATTATCACACGTCGGAAGCGATAAGATATTCTTACTTATATAATATTTATATAACTTATCGCATCTGACACATATACTGACTATATACGGAGTGAAAAAAATACACGATAAATAAGAAGTGTACTGGATCGACGCTAATATGATAGATTGCCCAAAAAGAAGTAACCAAAATTATAAAAGTTTTCAAATGAACGGATATCAATATTCAGTTAGAAATAATAGTCGCCAAACTCGCTGTATTAAAGTTAATGCAAGTTTGGTAGCATGTAATATGTGTTTTCAATTTCAATATAAACATTTTTTAAGGTATTAATAGCAAACATCGTAGGAAACTTTATTATTATATACAATGAAAACTAATATAATATAACTAAATATTGCTCTAATTTAAGATTTCGACTGAAGGTGCTTGGTGGAATTTCAATATTAAATTTGAATCGTTCAAACTATGTACATTCTCACAAATTTTATCACTAACGACCCGGGTTTCGCCTTTCGGCATCTTCAGGCATTCAAGTGCACGGATGAACTTGAACTGACGCTTAGCAAATGAAAGTTTCGTGTTTATATAAGATATAAATGCATCACTGAGTCCAAAGCCATTGCTGGCGAAAAGGATGAGCCCATGGGAATGCCAACAGATTTGAGTAGTGAGCAGTTTCAAGAATTATATAATTTGTTTGTCGGCAAAGGTTTTATGATTATATGATTTTATGGTTATATAGGGTATAGAAGTGGAGATGTGGGAAAGTTTGATATTTCGTTTAAAATCGGAAGACTTTGCAGCTGTGCTTTGTTGATTTCTAAAATTTCTTGGAAAAAGAGCTTATGACTGTCCGTATTTGGGTGTAACATTTTTATCCCTTGTTCCTGATTGAACACGTGTCCTTCCGAAATTAAGTGATTAGCAAAAGTAGACTTCAATCTAAATTTTTCAATCTAAAGGCTGCCATATGTTCTATAACTCGGATGTTCAGTGTTCTTTCTGTTTTGCCGATATAAAACTTTGTAACAGCAATGGCTTTGGACTCAGTGATGCATTTATATCTTATATAAACACGAAACTTTCATTTGCTAAGCGTCAGTTCAAGTTCATACGTGCACTTGAATGCCTGAAGATGCCGAAAGGCGAAACCCGGGTCGTTAGTGACAAAATTTGTGAGAATGTACATAGTTTGAACGATTCAAATTTAAATATTGCTCATTATATATTCAATCATATTGAATAAATGTGGAGTTTATAGAAAATATTTTTTAAAGTAAATACCTATCCACAATTATCGACAGTGAATTCATTAAAAGTGGTATAGTGAAAACAGTAAAATAAACTTTAAAAAGGTTTAAATGTAATATTTTAAGATGTATTTTCATTTGATATCGGCTCTTGGCTACGCAAAACATCGCAGCACATGTATTTATTTACTATTGAAATTACATAGATTAAAATCAAGTATCAATCCGCCAGTGGAAAAGGGTCTGCTAAATTTAATTTTTTGTAATCGACTAAAATTAATTATGTATAATAAATAACCTGTGAATGACACTTTTTCGCCAAGTAAGCCTGTAATGAGTATAACGAAAGAAGGTCGATTAAAAACGTATTTTATGCAGCGTATATATGTTTACGTCAGAGAAAAAAGCAGGCATTTTCCGCGGCAATATTTGACATCAAATAACCAAAATGCCCTTTCCGGAAAATGAAAAGCGATTCCACGACCATCCAATTCCGGTAATGCCGCAATATTTCTGCTAAATATTTACATTTTTATCGGTTAAAAAAAAGCCAAACGGGAAGTAACAACGCATCGAAATATTTGCTTCGCATTCGTGTTGATCATTTCGACGCAGGCTTTTGAATTATTGAGCCTTCTTTCGAAGCATATTTGAGAAAAAATATTTATACTATTCAGGTTTTGGTACAAATATTGATGTATTAAAAACATTGCTATTCTTTGAAATTGTAATGGAGATATTGATAAAAAATAGTATTCGTATTATATTATAAAATATTATGTAATTTTATTGTGTGTATAAAATAATCTACACGGAGATATTGACCTATCTGTTATCTCAGATTACTACTTGAAAGCTTAGATTCACTTTATTACTTACTCATTCACTTTTTTACATAAGTACTTAACGTTATTTGCAATATTGGAAAGTGTTAAGCATCGATCGATATATTTTTATAGCTGCATTTATTGGGGAACGGGGATAACTCGATTATCTTGTTGCACCATTCTAAATTAAATCGGTACATGAAAAAATAGTCGATTATTTTTTTACAGTGCTATTTTTGGCACGGTTTAAAAATCTAAAATATTTTTTTAAAAAATGTCACTCTAGCACGTAGATGTTGCATTTCGTAATTGCTTAATATCACTGGGTGTCATTTTGATAACATGTTAATTTCACTACATATAGCCAAATCGCTTTTGAATATTTCCAGTGACGAGTAAATTTTTCGCCACTTAAAAAAATTAACGGGGAAGGTTACTGTCTAGAATCGACACTGAATGATAATACTATACGTTCAATGGTTCTTATCTATCATGTTTTCATGGGTTTTGTTCCACAGTAGTCCGTTGTAATTAGGTCATCCAATCCTAGAACCTCTTTTAATTCTGGGATTTCGAGTTTACGGGATTGATCACTGGCGAAAAAAGTGAGGAATTGAGAGCGTCAGACCATTTTTTAAAGCTACATTCTTTCAAAAAGATACGATTGCCAGTAAGTCCAGCTGAGTTTTTTTTTAACAGTACTTACGGATCTTGACGTTTTTTTTATAGTGGATCGCAAAATTGGTTTTAGTATTGGAGGCTCTAGTTGAAACGTATCTTCGTGCAAAAAGAGAATCGAGTATACCGCCATTATTAACAAACACAAAAAAGAAAAATTGTATCGTATTATAATCAAAATACCCAAACATCATTGTATCAGTGGGTTTCAATTATTATTCTGTACGCACGGCAATACGAAAGGGATAAAACGTATTACTCGCGTGGTTTTATTTCATGCATGCCGATGCAACGTAAAACTTGAAAACGAGTTCCACACAATGCAAATAAAACGTGAATGCATATTCATGGGTTTAGAGTGCATGAAATGCGGTTTGCGGTAGAGGGTGCGTCTTGGCAATAAGATTGCGCGATGTGTCGTTATCTAGGCGGGCGACAATATCCCCCATGTTTTATTGCACCCGGGCGGAATGAACTTCTACCCTAAAAAGAGCACTCGCGTTGAACGGAATCCCCAGTGTGACAACACTGGAATTCAGAAGTAAACGCTGAATACAAAACTCATATTACGCCTGTGTGAATTTCTTTACTGACTGATATTGTTTTTTAAAGCAATATGACCGCTCCCAACTAAAAGCACGTTATGGAACATCTCAACAAAATTTGTTTTATGAAGACTGGCTTTACATTTATCGAGCAAATTAATTTGGATACAAATCCGCAAAACAAATACAAAATCAATGTTCACAGCTTTTCATCCTGGGATTCCAACTCTACAGCCCTGACAGATTAATAATAAAAAAATACGAATTGAAATAGCATGGTGATTATATTGCACGGGTACAGGTAGGGGTGATGCTTAGTGAGAAGCCACTTAAGTACATTTAATGAAATGCATTGAAAAATTGAGAAATATTTTTTCAACCATCTAAACATGGTTTAAGCCATAGGTTCCCAAAGTAAGCTCATTGGCCTCCCTGGGGGTACTGAAGGAACTGAGGGGTACATGCTGGCCTTGGGTAAAGAATATGGTTTCGGAAGAAGAAAGGGGGCAATGAGTTGTGAATATTTTTAACTCTTGTTAAAAATATTCACTTCATATTTCTGTTTTGTTTGATTTCAAAAAGTTAAATTTTGTATGTTATTAAGCTGAAAAGAGTGAGTGGATCAAACATGTTTGGGAACCCATTTAATAGTAAATAATAAAGAACACGTATTTATTAACCTTTCTTTAAAGTATTGACCGTATAAAAATAATTGTTATTATATTTTAAATTTTTACAAAAACAATGACCACTTCGCATAAATCGTACGCGAATATTTGTGGATCAGTAAAATTTAAATTTTTAATACCTAAATACGCTTGCGAAGTTCATTGTTATTTAAAATATTAAAAAAAGAACTTTCTTTTGTGCTTAACACTCATAAAATATCCATTTTACTCGTGATACCTCTAGATACTTGCGAGTATTTTCCCTCCGAGTCGCTCCAGTGTACACATAAACAGAGGCGTCTTTCAAGAGCTGTAGCAGATCGAGATATAAGCCTAGGAAATATTTCAGACTACCCCAGAGCCCCCGGGGGAAAAACAGCGTATCCGCCGAACGGAAGAGAAGTGAACGCAGACAATGGGAACATTACTCGAGGAAATCTTCGATTAATGAGAAGAAATGAGAGGAGATGGGTACACCTGGGAGCGGACGAGTAATTTACCTCGGACATTTCGGCTGGCATCGATACACGACGTAACATAAAATTAAATACACGGAGTCACGTAAATAGAATAGTGGATTGGAATGCCAATTATTTTTTAAAGAGACTTATTTATTCAAGTTTGACAACACGTGAAAACAAATTAACATTTATTTTTCATAGAAAATGAAATGAATATATACAGTAGAGAAATGATGACCCTACATGTGTATATTTTTTAATAGAATTTCTCTCTTTAATAGTTCATTTCGTTTATTTAAATGTTCACACTTCATCTGTTATATTTAAATATTTTTAGTTTCTTTTTACCTTAAATGGCAGTTCTGAAAAGTATTTTTTTTCTTCTTTTTACACAAATACATCTATATAAATAACTGCTTAAATAATGTATAGAAATACAAAAATAACATCTTTCAATAGTGGAAAAATAAATAAGGAAAAAACACAATTGTGTAATATAAAAAAAACATACTTCTTGCAATATCAATATTATCAAAATTTACCGCAAAATCTTCAATATAACATTGGACGCTTCTGATTTCATATATTAAAGTAATTGTATTTCATACTTTAACATTAATAGTCGATTTTTTTATTAAGAAATAAAGAAACACTAAAACATCGCAAGCCCAGATTTCAATTCAGCTGATGGCACTAGATGCTCGTCGAATAATTAAAACTATTATTTTAATGGCATCGGAAGCCTTTCAAAGCTCGTTAGTGGTACTGTCTTTGAAGCTGAAAAATCTCTTTATCTGCCGTCAAAGCAACAAACAGTGTAAATCGAGATTAAGCTTTCCGACACCGCACGACGCGAGGCGATGAAACGCGAGCAGCCTGCCTGCTAGCTTCCCTCCTCCGCTCGACGCTAAATAGCCTTGGCAGAAGACCGCCGGCCAACAATAAACTTTTGATCTTTTGTAATATGACGTCGTAAGAGGCAGAGTTAATTCAGTTCAGAGATAACTTTATTTTTTTTTTGTATGGAAGATACGGTTGCGACAATATTACTCGCAATAAAAATACTACTGAGAAGCGGGAAATTAAGCTTATTAGTAGTTTATTATGCTATGTCACTTTATATGACAATATAATACGGGACAGCGATTTAATTTTAAATGAACATACATCATATTTCACTTTTAGGGTTCCGCTCATGGCAAGCAATGTCAACTGTTGTTGACTGTCAGTCGAAAATGATCGCCATGAGCGAAACCGGTCCTGATCGTGATAAATAAAAGTGGGGAAAAAAGTGCAAAGAAATATTGTGTTTTTTTTTAATAGAAACATATCATATATTGTTTTGGAAAAATGAGATTGAATATTTTTTCCTTAGTGGTAATGGAACATTATTTAAAACTTTTTTATAAGAAAACACTTATGTGATAAAACCTATTCTAAAATAATAATAAAAATCGTTTCAATGGTAAGAGTGCACATATTGAAAATGAAAGACTAGCGTTAAGAGTACCTGAATGTTTCTTTATGTATAAAATACTAAAGTTCAAGTTGAAACTTTTCGTACTACTTACACAATAACGTTGGAGTCATTTTTAACATACTACTAGAGTTGATAGTAAACACCATGTAGTGAAGGATGGCTCGGTCAAGAATTCAATCGAAAATAGCTAATGGTGATGGCACATAAATGTTTAATCAATAATTAAATCAAACTATGTACAGATTGTTTTACCTTTAACCTTTTACTTTAGAATGAAATACTATCATGACAAGATGATGACGTAAATTAAATTAAAATTGTTTCTGACCTTAAATAAGTTTAAAATGAAATACGGCTTAAAATAATATTCGCATGAAAAGTCTAAATTTAGCCGCACGCTGTATAAGATATTGATTTATATATAAAATGTCTTCATAAGAAAAAGAGTGAAAATATGTGAAAGATTCAAAAGTTTCCCGGTCACATTGACATTCGGCGACGCGTGGCTTTTCTTTCGCGAGAATTGCGTCACAAAAAAGCACGTCGATCATCGTTTAAAAACTTCCAGACAATTATTATGTATCGAAACTTTGATTTTATGCCGTCGGCTTACGGACAAAGGAAAGCCTTGACGGGAAATGGGTTTTTCCATCGGTGACATTTCCGTTAAACATTTTCTTTTCGAACAGCGCATTTTATTTAATATTTTCTCTTTTCATATCGTACATTGACGATAAAGCCACTGTATTTGGAGCCCACCAGAAAAATACCTCAAGTTTAATTCGGTAAGATAATTGTAGTATCTGAAAATGAAACCTTTGTGACATATAAATGCCGATGCTAATTATAGAAAACATAAGGCTGGAAATAATCATTGAATTGTTTTGGAAATCGACAGGAAAAACTGATAATTGATACCAAGGTTTAATATATTTTTTTATAGTAAAACACAAAACACAACGTTGCAGAGGCACAGGCAGTAAAATGTCTACATAGAAGACCGGATCAGTCCATGTAACATGTCAGTTTTACTATGATTGATCATATTATAACTACCATTTTTGAGATGTAAATTTAACAAAATTTTGTTCACTTATCGCATAGTGTATATTATGCTTTTTTCTTGAAGATTGTTTTTATGGTATTTAGGTTTGAATATAAAAAAAAACTATTCGATGGTTATTCTGTACTTTAAATAAGGCCCGATTTATACTACTTTTATTTGGTAAAACATTATAGAAATAAATTTAATATAAATGACAAATGTATGTTTTTTTTTATAAAATGTAACCAATATCACGCTAAAGACGTGCCATAACTTTTAAATATAGGTACATAAAGAATAAATCTCATATTTTTATGAAGTCAGTAATATAATTTAAAACTGATTAAAAAGAGATGATTTAAAACCAAGCATTAGAGTTACGATGATGCTTCTGTTTTTACTATATACAAAAATAATGTACTTATAATACATATGTATAAAGATCAGGACCGTTCATCTGCAGATAGGAGCAGATTTTTATAAAAATGTGGAAATATAAAAATTAACGTGTTCATTAAACAAATTATATATATTATGCACTTATGCCTGGACAAACCTGGTATTACAATTAAAATATATAGAAACTTGCGAACGTAAAGGAGAAAGTACAGGCGACGCTGATAACGGTATAAGCGTCAGCTCGGAAAACATCTGCCCCCAAAGCCTATTATCGTTCTAAGGAAAAGATCATTACATGGGGACAGTATAGAGTAATTATTATTATCATTATGGGGGAAGCATTACTTTCATCTCAGAAAACAAGCCTGTTGAAACAAGCATAATTATTAATATAATTTTGTGGACATTTATAACCCACAACTTCGTGTAAAACTTACGAGGTACTTGTGAAGAAAAGGAAGAAAAATAACAATATAGAGATATTGATAATAATATAATCAACGCACACACGTCGCACACAGTCGCCGAAAGTTTTACAATCGTGAAATTCGTACTATTTTACGACACCAAATCATATTTTCTTTGCGAAATTTCAACAAAAGGATTGCCATCCAACCCAGATAAGCCAAAAGTACGGGTGGATAGGGTGGGGGCTCTTTGAAAGGTTGTGTGGACTGTGCGCCCTTACCGGTGACGTGCGGTCATTACGCGACTAATTACAAAGGGGGGCAGCAATCGCAGGAGACGGTCTACGCGATGAGAATGCAAATCACAAATTTAGAATGTCCCCGGAGGGATTTCGAGCAAACCAATCTGTGGCCAGACCAAATTGACGGTGCTGATGAGCAAAATCAACGTCAATTATACAATGGAGAAAGATTAAAACTATCGTATAAAATTTCAGTTTTGCAACCGATGGTCAACGCTGTCGGCCTTTGTCCACGCGGATATTACAGATGTTTATCCACAAGTATTAATTTTTACTGTTTTTTACACCCCCCAAAAGAATTAGTTTTAAAAAAACTGCTTACAACGCAATAGCTCTACATTTATTCTTCAGATAGTAAGCATCTAAGGCTAAAACATCATTAGTAGTTACCTAATCGCATCAATCAATGAACATATCCCAAACCAAAATCAGCTACATTAGTAATTAAAATATTAAATAACATATTTCAAATATACTGATTTCATTGGCATTAACTTGATAGAACTGCACTGTAATTATGATTGCAATAATGTTGAGGTGATGGTGATACTAGGGCATCCAATCCCGGGATCCCGTTCAATTTTTTGATCCCCCGGGATTGAGATGGCCGCGATCCCGGGATTTCGGGATTGAGAAATTTTGAGCAAATCTCGAAAATTGACAAGAAATTAGCAAATTCAAGATTTCAAATTCTTCGGTGAACTAAAAAAAGAGTTTCTGTGACAATCTGGGAAGAAATATACCAAACCGAGGATTTCAAATTCCTCGGTGAGATAAAAAAAAAAACGAGGTTCTGTGACAATCGGGGGGAAAGTATAGCGAATTGAGGATTTCAAATTCCTCGGTGAGAAAATCTCAATCCCGGGATTCAAAATTAATCAATCCCGAGATTGGAAAAAGGCTCCGGGATTGGATACCCTAGGTGATACATACGATACTTTATTACAAACAATTCAAACTGTCTCGACCATAGGTTCCAAGCTTTTTTCGGGTGGCGACTCCTTTTTATAGAAGCCATGAGGCCCGCGACCCCGATGTAATTGAAAAGGGCATTTATAATAAGGTAATTTTAGTTGACTGTATAAGTTGGCGACCCCACAGAAAACCCATTGCGATCCATAGGTTGGGAACCTGCGCTTTAGACATGTTATTTACCCTAAGGAAATCCAAGAGAACCGTTTCTTTAAATCGATTAACTAAACACTATTGTTGAATTAATTTCCATTAGGATTTACCACACCTAATGATGACAGTTAGTTTATAATTATTACTATCAAAGTTTATATCTAACAACACTTTATTTTGGATTTAATAACCAACAAACTCCGAATTTTATTTCGTAAATTATTAATTTATAACATAATAATTAAAATCATTTTTTTGTTTATTCGAAGACGTTGCAATGATCTGATGATACTTCTTAAAGAAACCAAACACGTGTCACATTCTGTAACACAACAAATGGAATACCAAAGTTATCAAATTTAATTATATATTATATTAAAAATTAACATCCACAAAGTTACCATCGAATCTATCGAAGAAGTTAATGTAAGTTTGAAAATAGTTATGTTGAAGACTTAAGACGAAATAGCTATGAGATTATATTTGTAGAGCTAAAATACTTTGATATTTTTTTTTACTTCATTCATATTTCAAAGCCGATTAAATGATTTTTTCTCGCATTTTTTCGTGTATTAAGTTCTCTCTAACCGAATAGTCTGCTTGCAGTCAAAGGTTTAAGTGACGCGACTATGATGCAGAGTATCTAACCGGTATGAAAACTCATACATACTAAGTCGCGCGGATTAACATATTTGTAACAAACTTTGCGAACATTATAACATACAACGCAGACTCTCCCCATGTGGCTAAGAACTGTTCTGATTATGAAGACACATGGAGTATGGAAACTTTGAACAAACATTAACTAGATCACAGCTGATTGAAAAGTACAATAAAATGCGAAAGTGATTTTATTTAGCAGTATTCAAAAAAGATTTAACGGATATTGTCATGATTGCATTATTGAATGATTCGGTTGTTTTATATATAAAAAAAAACAAATTGCTTTATTTAACTATCGCAAATAATTTAGTATAGTTTTTTTACAATGTGCATGAAACTCTGTCGTATTATACATTTCATCACCTGACAATGCTTCCGATGAGCGAAACCAATCTTGATGATTTTTTTAAGTTAGTCAACAAAAAAATTATCTTACTCTAAATCGACGAAATAAGGGAAAGAAAAGGCATACGCCGAAATAGCAATCAACCATGTATGAAATAATATTCGTAGAACTAAAATATTTCTTCACCTTAGTAAAATAAAGAAAGAAAAAAATAAATGAAAACAATAAGAACAAGATTTTTTAAAGTATGGACATGCTTTAGTAGAAAACTCCATTATTGGAATTTTGTTTGAATTTTAAAGACTAAATTTATGATTATTATTATATAATTTAATATTATTCATAGCTATCTTTAAACGTTAAAGTAATATATGCTCTATACCCATTCGGATATTTGTAATACTGATCGTAAACGAAGTGTTAGACGGTCAATGTATTTTTATTTTTATATTTATACTTATACATAACTGATATTGTATTTCCGTACAAAAAAAAACACTGCTGTACTTTTCCAACATATTTTGAACTATGAATTGTGTTATATTATATATGTACAATTTAAAGTACAATCGGAACCACAAGCAAGGGTGAGGGTGAGGTTTCAAGTGATTACAATTGAAATCGCCTCGCTCGAGTAAACCGGCTCCGGTAATGTAAAATTGTCGAATAAGTACGAGGAATTGTAATATATTTTTATAATCATTGAATGTTTATACTATTCAAATATAACTCTTTGTTTTGATCATTATGAAAACAATCAATTAATTGCTCGTACTTATATAGCATTTAACCGTATGTTAACCGAATGTTCTTCCACAAAGTTGCCGTCGAATCCACCGAAGATAGCATTTAAGCAATGCAGAATAAATCCATATTCATAATAAAAAAAATTATCACTTAGTGAAATGATGACTGCAAAACCGCTGTTTTGCAATTGATGAATATTGATCCTGAGCATTTGTATAATTTTATTAGTGTGGCAATTTTCTTCGCCATAAAACCGATCGAATGAGTGCACTTATAAGCATGGGTGAAATTTATTAAGGCGGAAATTAAGCAATAAAACATAATTTGAAAGTATAACCGCAGGCTTGAGCGAATATATAAAACAATATAATGTACACATAATTAAACAGCAAACAAAGCATACGTCGGATTCAGGAAAAAAAGAGCGTTGCGTTACTGCTCTAGTCCTCGGGCATCCGAAATAAAAAATAAAAAAATCTGAACGGCAGCTAATATCGCGAGGGAAAACTTTCCCTTTGCTCAGACTTCACGTACAGTTGCGACCAAACGCTCCGTGAAGCTCGCAACTTCGACGACGAAAAATTTATCGTGAAATAATGAGCTTTCCTTACAATGTAAACAAATTTAAACTTTTAGCCTTATTACTTTTACCCAGCAAAGCGTACTGCCTTCAAATCCAAAGTTCTATAAAGGTTATTCCAAGGAATTAAATAATTCAATAAATTAAGCCGAATAAGGAATAATTTTTGATTTGTGAGGAATCGAATAAAATAAACTCATTTTAGTTACGTAAAAATAAATAAACAGTTTCTATAGAAAATGTTACGTAAAAGTTTTTTTTTGATGTTTGAGAACTTGGATCAAATAAATGAAGTTTCAAATACGTTACGTTTACTTATTGAACACATATGTACATCTAAAATCACTACCTCGTTTTTTCTATTTTAGCTCATCGAGGTAAGTTGGGGGCTAACATTCCCTACGTCTCGGCTATATTACAAGTCTGTATTCATTGGCATTGCGTGTCATGCTGCAAGTTGTTGGGCATATAGGTGTACCCAACGACAGGAAATATGTAAAATACTTCTTCGGGGACAACGGTTTCCCCTTCTGGATATTTCCAAAGCTTACCGAACTTGCTCAATGGAATGTCTTCCTGTAATGTTAGGACTTACTCCATTGGATCTAGAGGTCCAAAGACGAGCTGCAATTCATCACCTTTTGCACGGGAAACCAACGCAAATTGGTCGCACGACTCTTCACCCGTTGGATTCACAAGAATTCGTAAAAGTTAAAGTGAAAAAAACTCCACTCGCTAACCGTTTTAACTACTTGGCAAAGTCGATGGTCAAAGTCCCTTCGTGGTAGAATTACCTATTTATTTTTCCCATATATTGCTTTTCGTCAGAATGCAACCTGGCTCTCTCCGGATCACTGGACCTGACAATTTATCACCGGACGCGGTGCGTTTAATGCCAAGTTACATAAATTTAAAATCAAACCTAGCCCATACTGCCATTGTGGTGACAGTAATCAAGATTCATAACATATTCTCTGGAATTTTCCGATTATGTTCGTAGAAAAAGGTATATTGTTTTCATTATGTAGGAATAACCATGTTGGTCCTATCGGGCAACTAGATCTAGTTTCGTCTCCAGAAAATTTTATAAGAATACTAAATAAAATAATAAATAAACTAAACTCGTTGTTTTGACATCTAGTATAATTGTAATGAAAAATTGCGACATAATAACATAATAATAGTCTGTCAATAAACGAAACCACTTTCAAATGCGGAAAAATTAAATAATTTTTATGGCAGTAATAATTAATAGCCCGCTTATAAAATTTAATTGAAATAATATCGTCGAAATTAGTATACATAACCGCATCACCAAACCGCAACAGGGGGGGGGGAGCAATTTTGATTTATAGGTGAAATTAATTTTCAATGTTCACGTAGCTGTCTTATTTTGGGTTAAAACGAAACTACATGACTATGAATGCCATAAATTATAAGTATATTTTAATTAATATTTTCAATCGGTTAAATTATTAGTTATGAATCCATTTTTCATCAGTATTGTTCTTGCATTGAATATGAGTTATCCATTGAATTTTGATTTTGCAACTAAGAATAATAATGGTCCTAGTAAAATAATAAGTATTCTGAGATAAAAAATCTTATACTCCGAAAACTTGATGCGAATGATTTGACTTTTACTTGGACGAATTGGGAATGTTTTCCAGAATTTAAAAAAAATAAGAATGTAAAATGTTGAAAACATGTTCGTATTGAATTTATGAAGTATGTGATTTATTTGATCTGACTATGAATGAGCCGATAGAATAAAATAAATGGTTATTTAGTTTTACCGTTAATTTGATAGCCGTGGGATAATTTTCAAACAGTTTCCAATTACTTGAAGTTCCGGTGAAGAGAAATCGGACGAGCGATACATTTTCTTCATAAATAGACAGTCGTTGGACAAAAAGGGAATATTCCAAAAAAGCAAACATTAAGCCTCCAGGTATATGTGAATGAATCATAAGGGAATACTTAGTGGTGGAATGGGTCTCGAATTTGGTCGATGGAGGTTAGAGATAGGAGACCAAGAAAATAATAATATTACATAGTTATATGTAAAGATTTATAAACTGAATACACAATAATTTACGACGCCTTACAATCTAAGCGTGCTAAGTTATGGTTTGTGCTATTCGGATAAATTGATGTTTTAAATGTTTTATAATTACTATCCAAATACATAAATATGTAACTTGATACTAAAACCAAAACCCATTATTCATCTCATTCTACTTTAAAACTTGTGCATGTATAATCAGATATCTGATACTCGCTAAATATTCACATTTGTAAGTGGATTCCCAATGGAATAGGTCAAGCAAAGCAACACTTAGGATGTGCATGATTAATGAAACGAGTCATTAGCAGAGCACCAGACAAAAAGCGAGCCGCAAAAACCGAAACTAGTTCCCTCTCAGTCTCGATAGCAATAATGATAAAGTGGATTTGTCTTATCCTAAGTTCCACAATACATTCACAGGTAAAGTAATTATATTGAAATCTTGCTGCTAACTTAGAAGACAACATTATATAATATCAAAATAAGATTATTTTCATGTCGATACAAATACTACATACGATCCTCAACCTCAAACATTACGTAAAATCTACAATATAGAGTTTATCAATTATTTTAGAAATACATTAGAGTTTCGAGCCAAATACTCCCTTAGTATTGAGTCAACATTATTATAAATATAAGAGACTGCTGATTTAGAAGTTTGTATGCTATCCAATAGTCTAGTCTAGTTCATAGAGCAACTTTGGACATTAATTAATTTTCCACTATCACTCAGTCTCAGAAAACTTTTTCTAAAAATGAGCCACGGTTATTACCCTAGATATCACTCAAACAATCTGATCACAATAATGTTAACGACCATTGATAACAATTCTCTCATAAGTGCACAGCAAAATATGAAGTACGTTCATTCTTTTGAAATTCACGGGTCTTGCAATAAACCCTTTACTTATATAATATTTTATATTATACACGCAAAATAAAAAAAGACCGAAAAAATATTCGGCGCTTCTCTCCCTCATTCTCTGAAAGAAATTATATGCGCGATTTGTTTCCATAATAAAATAAATTGTAAACTATTTTTTATTTATTTGTAGCCGAAATCCATGATTAATTAATTTGCGGAGATCGCCGTATGGAGTCCACTTAAAAAAAGATCACATGTAAACAAAGTGGGCAACTCAGTTATTGTATATAACATATATGAGCCATATAAAATAGAGTGGTTGTAATCTTTATTGGCTACTTCAGAGGTTAACGCACTTAGCAGCGGAACATTTGCGAGCGACCGTTTTCAAAGTATTTAATTAACGGCGCGTAAATTTCAAAACCGGAGTGCAAACGGGCATATATTAAAAAAATATGTTGGCAGAAAATCGTGAAAAACGTGAAAGAGAAGGACTCGGACGTGTGCGAAAGAACGCGGCTTCGCGCTCATTTAATAATTGTCACGATCTCCGGACGACAATAAAACAAATATTTTTTTAAACGCGCCCCAAAACGACGCTCGTAGGCGAAGGTTTTTACAGAGCAGGCGTCGCCCGATGACAGAGGTTCAGCGACAATCAGCTGCGAAAACAGAAAACGAGTAAAATATCGCCCGACTCCCGTTTTACGGCAGAGTATTTTACATCCAGTAATGCTTTTGGCTGTAATAAGCAAATATTTGTGGTGAAGTGAAAGCATTTCACTTGCTATATAAGAAGATGAAAATAAGTTTTTAAAAGTTTATAAA
This sequence comes from Himalopsyche tibetana, assembly GCA_030503985.1. Lineage (NCBI taxonomy): Eukaryota > Metazoa > Arthropoda > Insecta > Trichoptera > Rhyacophilidae > Himalopsyche > Himalopsyche tibetana. The sequence continues at coordinate 8,041,043 of JAPJYX010000014.1, forward strand.
TGTTTATGTACATCATACATACATTTAGAATAAAATCATTTATTATATAATTCTTATGTTTCCGATGTGCAATTAATTTTCATGCTCGTGTATAGCAATTCGAGCCAGAAAATTCAGTTTAGTTTTTGAATTGATTTTATGATAAAATTAATAAAAAGTAAAAGATTTTGTTAAACAATAGTCCGCACTGACGTAATTTTATAAATGCAGCTAAGATTTTGCAATGACAAAAATTATCAATTATGGATTTAGTTGATTTTTTTAATTTGAAATAACGTTAATTAAAACAAAATTTCACACATTTAAAACTCTACCATATTGTTGTTTGGTAAATAAACTAAATTTTTGTTGGCATAAAAATCTCTAAGATTTTCATTACGTCGAGGATTCTTAGCAAAACAATGCATTCGTAAATTACTATAAATCCAATTAACAATAATATTGATAAAATATATACATAACCAATTAACAATACACTACGATTCGAGCATATTTAAAGATGCCAACAAAAATTAATGTAATGTCAATAAAAGGCCAGAAGTGGTTCCAAAATAAGCGTTATAAATTAAGGTATTTTATCTCAAATACTGAAAGGTAATTATGAATTTCGACGGTAAAAAGAACTTATTATATATAGGTGTTGAAGATATCTGCCCTGTAAACAATAAAAATGTTAAAGTGGGTACTTTCCACAGCACTTATTTGCATTCTGGCAGGAAAAATATGCTTTAAAAAAACGTTACGTCACAAGCAAGCACAATTTTCAGAAGTACAGCGATTAATAAAAAAGACCCAAAACTTATTTAAAAAATATATTTAAATGATGTAGTGATTTACTGCTAACTGCAAAATGCAGTCTTAATATAAAATTTCTATCATTGCTGAAAGCTGACCATCGACTATTTCAGAACAAGCCACTTGAAAAAAACTTTTTTGTATATCTAAACAATTCTGGGAAGGCCAAAAATAGCGGCAAGTGTTGCTATGAGCGAGGAGTGGTTTTTGCAACAGCCTAATTATTTATATCTGTAGCCGGTGCCTGAACTGTGGAGGAGGGTAACACTTTATGGAGATTTAAATAGAAAACTTTTTAGAATGAGGCTATTAAGATTTATTCAAAATAGGACGTTTCGTTGTACATTTACAAACAAATTGCGAAAATTTTGCTTTATAACATAATGTTCTTCTATTTTTTCAAGCAAAAAATCCAGTGCAATAATAATTTAAAATGTAAAATAAACTCAAACGACTTAATCAACAGCTGTCAATTTACTACATTGTGTTGATAAAATGCTGACGCCATGTTGAATTGTATGTTCGATTTCAGATAATGTATCCCAGTTGTATTATTTGTCTCTTGCCAAATAGATATAAATAAATAAATACAAAATGTGTTAAATTTGAAAAGGGTTGATCAAAGAATGACTATGCGTTGTTTACTGCAATATGTCCGTCAGACATTATGTAGACATATATAACAAACAAGATTTATTAGGCGCCAAGTCCGCCGTATATAATAGTAAACGTACCAAAAAAAATCGTACAAGCTCTACGATTTAAGCGACTATGCTTAAAAGCAACGCTGCCACGATAGGTCAACTACCCGTAAAAACGTAAATTCACGTAAAAATAACTCAAGTCTCGACCGTCCGCCCTTCACTGCAAATACACACAATGGTGATGCTGCACTTTTATGACCGTGACAGATTGTTTTATTGGGTGATTCATGCGTGTTTTTCTAGAGGACAGCGTGACTTTGTAATAAAATAAATTAAAAATAGTTTTAGGCACATGTAATACCGGTACAAAAACTTATTAATTAAAACTTTTTAGCAACTCCATATTTAATATACTGCATTAAAAAAATACTGCTACGCTTTTAAAACGAATATTTATTTGATTATTTTTTTTGTTGTTGAAATAACACCCTTCATGCCACAATAATATGATCAATAAGTTAGGTGTTGATTTTTACACAAGAAATAGAATTAATTGTACACAATTCATTCAATTTCTTTACCAACATATTATCGTTGGGGAGTATTTGTTAGCTTTCTAATAAGAGAAAGGAAATCAGAAATATGTACCACACAAAGTGTCATACCAACCTAAAAAAATTTGTTCATGGTATATTTTTACAATCAACGCTAAGGATTACTGTATACTAGTTTTGGCGCTTTGAGCTTAATCAGTAGACGCGCGTAATCTACGCCGAAATTTCATCAAGCACTTTTATTGCCTTTTACGGGTATAACATGCAAAGAGCAGCAAATCACTTCGATAGTTCCATACAATAAACATTTACATGTATTGAAAACAAATTGTTAGTGAAAAAATAGTTATTTTTATGGTTTTTAGCCGTATTGCAGAAACGGGCGCATTTGAAACAGGATAAAAAAAGGTGGCGGGCGCACTTCGGATTTCTAAAAAAAAACGATTGCAGTAGTAACATATGTATGAAAATTATTATTATTAATCGGTAAATTATACATGTATTTACATCTACATGCTTATTAGAGTATTTAAAAAATAAAAAGAGATAAAATATAACAAATAGTAAAAAAAAATAACAAAGCATATTTCCTGCAATATTTGAGCATACATTTCAATAATTTGCTTCATAAATTTATTTATTAAAATTGTCATCTTTTGTGTTTTTGTTAGCTTATCTGTAAAAGCGTATGAAAATAGCGTATGAAAATAGCTCCGCGGGCACAGGGTTAAGAAACCCTGGTGTATTGGTTACGGTGTATATTAAAATAAGCACACATTCCCAATATTCTAATTCTTAGCATTTTACTCAAAGTAAGAATTTTTAATCGATTTTAAAAATTAACAAGTCTATATATGACACACAATCAGAAGTTATGTAAAACATTTTTTTTACATTATTTAGCCAACGTTATTATTCGTATAATTCAGTTTTTCTTTAGAATTTGATTGAAAATTAGTTTCATGATCAAAAACTGTTTTTTTATATCACTCCCAAACGGCACGGATAGTTTTTTTTAATAAACGGATCATTTCATCGTAAACTGAAAATATTCATTCTCTGATAGGAATCGGTCGTGATCGTTTAAAAAAATTGTCTTTATATTTAAAAAATATTTTTAATACCATAATAATAATAGAATAAGATTTCAATAAAAATAACAGTCAATTTTACAGCTAAAACATCTATCAAGAATAATTAGATAGACCTGACTAATTATAGTTCTCGCTTGACAGCTTTTGTTGTTTTTTATATGTATCTAAATTCATTAATATTTTAATTTTTCAGAGACACTGCATCGAAATATCAAACTTCCGAAAGCAACACAGCGACAAGATTAAAAATAACGATGACAATAAATGAATACGAAATCCAGCATCCGAGAAGTGTAAATCGACTTTTAAAGATGATTCCGACCGCGGAAAGTTTCACAAACCCTTGATGGTTATTAATGAAAAGTCGTGACATTTCCCGAGCGGGTGGGAAAATAAAAGAAACGCAAAGCGGAAGCACTGGAGGTGAAAAAGAAAATTCGCCGTATTTTTATGCTGCACTGTTTTCCTTACACAATGGCTTTTTGTTTGAGTTTTTTTTTGTGTTTGGAACCGAGGCAAATGTTTGGCGGTACGTTTCACTATATCGGTTTAAAATATTCAAGTTCCGTAAACCAAAGTCATTGTGTTCTTTAACGCGGATTAAAAACATAATGTTTTTTTTTTAAATAAACATTAAACGGGGATAATTTTGAATATGCATACAAACGTAACAGTGTTGAGTTACGTTAAAAGAAATGATTTTATATTAACAGTTGCATTTTCAACAACATTTTATAATTAACAAAACTTTGTGTCTATTTGAAAACTACATTTCTTTAATATTTTAAATGGAAGTTCATTTTTAATACAACATAAATAAAATTTGATACCTTTGTTATTCCACATGTTATTAAACAAATTGTGATACGAGTTTCGCCTCTTCAAGCGACATCTTCAGAGAAACTATCGTTAAGCTGTTTACGAGTAAACTAATCTAATTCTTAACTTATAAATTACAAAATAGAGGTTGGAGGTTTTTTTATTTCTTTAATTTATTAAAAATACCGCTCAGTCAAGAGTATGCAGTATTTACCTATATTTTATTATAATAAAAACCATATTATTTAGTAGGATAAAAAAAAATATTTTGACTATACCCCTTTTTTAATTTCATCGGATATTATGAGCTTATTCGAAACTTGAAAAAATAAATCGGATTAATATTTATTTTTTATTTTTAATAGTCTTCCAAGATAAGGGGTGGAATCTACTTTTTTACATGGTCTTCATGCTTGATCGCTTCTCTTCTCTTAAACCTCGGCAGGGGGGCATTTTATTGATGGTTTCAGTTATTAAATCTTTATTTACAAATGATCATGTATGCAAAAAACATACAATCGAAAAAAATATTTACGTTATATTCATTAATCGACGCCCAACATTAAAGATATATTATCTTATAACATTATTATTAGTGAAAATGTAGCATTAATATATTTAATGATGAAACTTCCAAAAGGAAATCGTGGGCGAATAATGAACTGTGTAATTTCGAACTTCCAGCTGAAACTTTAAAAGCTCTACGGAGCTATACAGTTGAAGTTTTTATTTGGAAAGTTTACAGGATATTGTTTATTTTAGCAAGCTAAAGAGCGTGCTTACTAAAAAGACAAGACTCTGCAGTTCCTTGTTGGTTAATTTAGCCAAATTCTGAGGAAAAATAATACACTGTACTATGAAGCAGTTAAAAAATATTTTGGCGTACCAAAAAAGGCACGAAACAGTACCGTTTACATAATTTATAATTTCTAAGTGACTAAAAGGGAAAACTATGAATATATTAAATTAAATCATTGTTTTTCGTATACATCTTTAATGTGTGTATTGTATCAATCTAATACTTGCATTAGTAAACAATTAAATTAAATATTATTTTGTTCATTTTTAATACAACAATCATAAATGATTGTAAACTAAAAGAAGAATTGGAAACAAGTGACAGACGCAATAAAATGTATGTAACCCAAAATCTTACAACCGATCAAAAAACAAATAATATTATTATTAGAAATATCGTTATACAGCTCAGCATGAAAATCAAACCCGTATTTTGATCGCATGCTCAATAATCGTCGTTGTTGCTGAGAAACTTTACTAACTCTGTATGCACGACATCGACATAACACCGGCTAATAGCTACGGGTTTATTTGTATGTGTTTGTTTCTGAGAATCATTCTGTAGCACAAACAGTGATGCATATTAAGACAATTTTGATCTGAAAGCAAAGAAATAAAAAGAATGCATTGCTTCGAAGACTTAACATTAGGGATTTCTTAAACAAAGATAGGTAAAGATTTAAATATGACATGCTGATTTTTCTATGCCCTAAGGGTTTACTTGTAGAAGGTTCCAGAATCGTCAGTAAAATAACAACATCAAAATAATATTTATTTTACAATTAGATTCATTGGATTTTCAACGCAAACGAAAATGAGAGCGAACATTTAGGATGATTTTTATTTTTTGTATGATAAAGAAATATTGTAAATAATATAAAATAAAATAACTTATTCTTAACTAATTATTCCACGTATTGTGTAACAAAATTTGACACGTGTTTCGCCTCTTTCAGAGGCATCCTCAAACAACTACTTTCGCAAATGCTTGCTTAAGTACGAAATATTTTAAACGATCCCACTGGTAGTACGTGCAAATATTGTTTGCTTGAAGGCCGCGGAATTTCAATGCATTCAATAATACAATTACTCTGAGCATTTAAGATGGCTTTCTGGCAATATCGGTTAATACATCAATCGATAAAACCATTAAACAATAAAAAACAATCGAGTGGAATCTGTTGATAAAGGCCTCCAAAAATAAATTGCGTCTATTACGACCCCCTCGTGGGCTGATACGGTTCTAGAAGGCTGTCGGCTGATAGTCGCGGGGGCTCATCACATCGCACCGGCATAATACAATCGTACAGCAGGCAGGTTGTTAGCGATCGATCTCCGTCAGGCGTCGGGTGAGTGTCCGCCGACGCGGCCTCTAGCTCACCGAGTCGCCCAACAGTTGTCTACGACAGTTCGTCAAAGTCAGTAGAAAATATGCTAGTGATTATAGTATGAAGTTATACCAAAGACTAGAAACAAAATCTCAACCATACACCTGAAACTATGTCATAAATTGTCATAAAAACTTAAACATAAAACGCTTTTTTGTACTGATTTTAAATATTTCACAAGATCAGAGCCGATATCGCTCACCACTATCATTATCAACTGAAATCGGTCGTGATTTTTATTAAAAAATGTGTTTTATTTTTTATGTAATGCCTTTCCGCCAATATTTCACAGCTAAGATTTTAATATATATAAGAAGTAGTCGACTGTAAATGTATAAGGTTAATGATAAAAAAATAAAGTAAAACATACATTAGAACATCGTCATTTATTTGTGTAATAAATATGTAATTTTGACATTTATTTTCGACACTTATTCTCTCGTTACGCAATGGAAAAGCAACCGCTTCCGATCAAATAATATGGAACGTTAATATTTATTCGGATACGAACTACCATCTTCCGTTTTGCCTACGTCGCCCTAACCTCGACGAAACTATCGCAAGGTTCGCGTAGAGGTTCGTAGCGCCAGGCGTAGCGTCAGCCAAGCGCATTCGGCCGGAAACAACAACCAGCGGATAAGCGCGCAGTACCACACATACACAAAGCGTCGATAGTACTAGATTTAGAAAACTCTTCTACAAAGGTCGGAGATATGACGTACTTCGTTCAATCAATATCGTTGAGAGCGTTTAGGTGGATGTCATATACAGCTATCGAATGAATCGATAAATAGCTGAAATAACATCACACGCCGATCAGTGACAACTTAAATTATTCGGGAGTAAAAATGATATGTTAAGCACACATAAATAGCACACAACAATGTTTAAATTTATTATTCGCTAAATACCGAAACAATATCACTTACATGCAATGCTGCAAAATTAAAGAATTTCTTTTGATGACATGAACATTAATATCGACGGTTTCTAACACCGACTATTAGCTATGTTATATCATATATATGTAACATTTAATGTGTGAAATTTTGTCAATGTATATATTAAATAGCAGGTTTAATTGAAGCTTACATTCCCAATACTCTTACTAGTAAATGTATGAATATGACACTGAAATCAGTCGTAGCGATCTAATACCGTATACGCTAAGTTCTCAAAATAAGTGATGTAATTTAAAGCACATTGTAATGTGTATGAAAGGGAAAGAAACTGGATAGATAACAAAAGTCACACTCAATTCTTGTTTCAAAGCATTAGGCGGGCGACTTGGAAAGGCTACGCGGTCTAACCCATGTTTTATGTTAACAAAGGAACCTTGTAATATAAATAAATACACCACTACATATACGAATATAAGTGTTACACACATCTATGGTTATTTTTAAAACGAAGAAATTTTTTTCTAAAGACTCTTTTTACCCTGGTTAGCATTTTAAGTGATTTTGCGAAGTAATAAATAAATCTCAAGAGTCACGTAAGAGTAAGCAGTTATCGCTCCCATAGGGATAAAATATTTATATGGAAAAGTGCACGCTGCGCTTAAAAACCGCACCGCTAAACAAATTAATCACAGAGGCAACACGGCGTACCTTTGCGACTGATTGTAATATAAAAAGCGGTGGCATTTTCGTTAGGGGAAAAATATACTACTCGACATACCGCGGAAACTCAAAATGCAACGTCATAATATTTCAACCTTTGATAGCATACGGGCGGCCCAAAAATGCATCACATGTTGCTATAGTTCGCAAAAAAAATGCGAAAGCCTGTTTAAGGATCGTCGCATCTGAAAGGCCGTTTGCTATAACTGTATGTTTTAATTTGGGGGTAGGATAAATGTGGCGCTTTGAAAAAGTGCAACGGGAAAACATTCACGATATTTTGTACGAAATATAAATTGAATTTTTCAGCTGAAATATTTTTGAAAAGAAGCTACGCAAAACGCCTACCGTAAAATGAATGTTTACAATATTTATATAAATAACGTAACGATTTTAAATAAAATTGAATACACCATTTAATATGGATTCCTGAAAAACTAAAAACATCGTTAACCTTCGAGTTCCTACCTTTCTTATTTCAAACACTCACTAAAATACCAACAATGTCTAGCTGATATTTATTGTAATCTACAATACTATCTCAATCAATGCAATACAAATAATATATTATATAATTTTTATTTTATATAAATCGCTTATTGAACATTTATGGAATTTATAGAATTGTTGGTAGAACTTTTTTTTATATTAAATAAACAATTCACAAACACAATTAAAAAACTACACAAAAAATTGAAATATATAGATTTGTTAATTCTCCAACTAGGCTTTAATGATAAAATGAACCGATATAGAACGACATCGTTATAAATCAGAGACCTGTTATGTGAAAAATAAAATAATCTTTTGTATACAGTGTACAAAATAATTATTTTTCATGCTGTCACTACCACAAATGAAAACCTACAGCATTACTGATAAGGTAGATCAAATTTATCGTAACGAAAATAACATTTATATATATTTTTTTAAAATTTGAATCGTTTAAATTTTGTACACTCTCATACGTTTTGTCACTAATGACCTGGGATTCGCCTTTTGATAGGCTTTCAAGCGCATGGATAAGCGTAAAATGACGCTTGGTAAATGAGAGTATCGTGTATTTCCTTATGATAAAGAAATAGTTTTATTTTTCATTCATTTAAAAACTTTTGATGGCGATATTAGGGCATCCAATCCCGGGATCCCGTTCAATTTTCTGATCCCGAAATTCCGGGATTGAGGTAGCCGCGATCCGGGGATTTCGGAATTGAGAAGTTTTGAGCAAATCCGGAAAATTTACACAAAATTGGCAAATTCAAGATTTTAAATTCCTCGGTGAGTTAAAAAAAAAAACGAGTTTCCGTGAGATTCTGGGAAAAAGTATACAAAATCGTAGATTTCAAATTCCTCGGTGAACTAAAAAAAAAAAAAAACGAGATTCTGTGAGAATCCAAGGAAAAAGTATAGCGAATTGAGGATTTCAAGTTCCTCGGTGAGAAAATCTCAATCCCGGGATCCCGGGATTCAAAATGAATCAATCCCGGGATTGGATACCCTAGGCGATATGGATTAATTCTACAAATGGTTTGATTTTAATGACGCTCAATTAGAAGTAATCAAATAAAAAATAAAATATCTCTGTAATTACACGTGATTATCGTTAAAAAGTTATAAGATAGAATGCCTACTGATTTAAATATACAAATAAATGAGTTAGCAACCGTGACTGTGATGTTGTATATACAAAACGTAATTGCAACATTGATGAGCTACCCGGTACCAAGTAAAAATAATCACTCTAATCTAGTCGGGAAAAAAATAATGTTAAAGCTCTCAAATGAGAGCTGTATCTCATCATTAGAGAATGTTCAACCCCTGCGCCGCGACTGACAAATCATTCGGCCTCGGGAGACTCGCCATCGGGGCGGCGGATTACATTTATGGATGCGCTGAGTAAGCGATTTTGCTCCCTCTGCGCGTCTACGAATTATGTATTTATGTTTTTTTACACTGAATCACCAACGCACAAAAATTATATAAAGAGTTTTCAAAACTATGTTATACAATACCAAAACTAAGATAAAATTATAATTTATTATATTAATACACTGTAATAAAACAGTTTGTACCATGAGTTAAGAATTAAAGAATCACTTCACGGTGTAAACTATCGATAATCTAGTACCGAATGTAAATTAAACGAGAAAGAAAAGAATGTAGCAAAGATTTTTTTAAATTACAAATTCATAGCTGCAAATTTATGTACGTTTTATGTATTGACTAATGACATAAGCGATATTATAATCTACAAATCTGTTTAATTAAAATTAAGTGTTTAAATGTTAGTTACATATATGGATTATCCCTGTTTACAAATTACAAATTAAACAATTCTCTAAATTTAAGATTTCGACTGAAGGTGCTTGGTGGAATTTCAATAGTAAATTTGAATCGTTCAAACTATGTACATGTGAGAGAGAATGTACATAGTTTGAACGATTCAAATTTAATTCTCTAAAGGCTGAATTCGTAAAAAGCAGTTGATTAATTAGTTGAAAAAACCCTACATCACATAATAAATGATGTATAAAATATGTTGTGTACTTCCTTTGGTAGTTTTGGACTTAACAAAAAATGTAAAACACGTTAAAAAATAATCTTTTAACGAAGTCGTTAACGTTTTTCAGCGAAAGCGAGGCGGCCGGTTTCTGCATGCATGTGAAGTAATTTCCGCGCTCAAATTAAAAGCGACTGGAAAATGAAAACAAGTCTGTAGAAATATAGTGCAAGGGCGTTAAATGGTGTTTAACGGAAGTGACAATGAGAACGAAATAAAACGTGCACGTGTTACGCAACACTCTCAACTCAAAAGCCCACCGTTAGATAAAAGTAAGATTAGATTAAGGACGTCAAACGAGACAACCTTCGGTAATGTAAATTAAATGAAAATTCTCATTTAGCGAACACTAATGAAAGGTGATTGAAAAAGTGCAACATTTTATATTAAAATAATCCGAAAACTCCGGAGCATTTTTCAAGGCTGTTTTACATAATCGAAAATAATAACAAATCGATTTTTTATGATATTTACGACAACCAATTCCACAATGAATAATTTCAAATGTTTATTAAACGGCTACAAATATTTTTTGTATAATATAAAACAGGTTCCATAAAGATATAAAAAGTATGATTTCAGTAAATTAACAATTGTATGGAAGATAAATTTGCGTCATTATTAATAAATGCGCTTTTATATGATTATCAAACCGAGTCAATTCCAGCTCTCTGAATACAAGTCTTCAAAATCTCTGCGTTAAAATGGTACCGAATACTAAATAAATAGGATAGCTTTTTGCATAAACTTGAATATTTTTTTTTAATAAAAAATATATACATGAAAGAAATAAATTGAAATTTGTATCAAAAATGTAATTTTATTTCAAAAACACTCCGTGCCAAAAATAAATTTAATGAATTCTAAAAATAAAAATTATCTTTGATGATTAAAATAAATAACCACTCTGACTGCGATTCGGCCCATCGTAGCGATGTAAAATTTTCCATAGAGATAATTGACTATTTATTGAAGTGAAGCAGCCACCCTACTTAACAAAATCATTCGACCAGTCGAGCACTTAGTCTGCGAGCGACGAGCGAGGGAACGAGAGTGAGGCTATATCCCTCGCCAGACCGCAAGGCAAGAAAAAGCAATCGCCGACTCGAGACTCGGTTGACCCAAATTCGCTTCGATCAATGAGCAAAAAAACAACATAAGAAAAATGAAATAAAAAAAATCTCGATAGCACAATGCCACAAAAAGATATTTATTATTACACAAAGGAAGATAGTTCATCGCATAGAATGTTATATAAAATTTGACGCAATTTGACCCGATTGGTCCCGGTTTAACTCTTTAGGCGTAATATGGTTTACCAAAAAGCTTATATTTACAGGAAAATATCTGAATGTTTTCTAAATTCCACTTTCAATAACATGTAATTATTTTCACGCAAAAATACGAAGGGGGTATATGTAATTAATAATGCTATTGATTATAACATTAAAAATGTTTTTTTATTGAACAATTTTTCAGAAGCAACTCTTCAAACGAACCGAATTCTAAATTATAAACCACTGTACTATTAAAACAGTATGACGAATTCAATTCAAACACATTTTTTATTTCAATAATCTTATTCTAAATAATCTTGATAATCAAGCATGACAAAAATGATCTTGGGTGTGCAAGTACTCACGTAAAGGAATCTTTCCGCCGTGTGAAAAAAGCGTATCCAGATGTTCCTGAGAGTGGACCGCGAGTCTACTACACTCCGCTTGCGGCAGTTCCCATCTCCTCTCGAGGGTCCTCGATTTGAGTTTCTGCTTCACGCACTTCACGATAAAATGCCAACTTCTATCAGAACGTATTCTGCTATCACTGTACTTACGCGGTAAACACACTGTACTTTGGTACGAGCACCATAATGAGATCACTCAGGAAGCTGCAAGAAAAAATTAAAAACATCGATTAATTTTCATGTACAAACAATAAATAATGATAGGACATCTCATGACTTCCATTACTTATACTATAAAGAAGGTGGTTTATTTGAATACTACGATTTTGACAGTTACTTACTAAAGTATTACTTAAACATAAGTTATCGTTTTTTGATGTGTAATACATAATATATTTTACTACAGGTTATTGAATTTCTTAAAAAATGCAGAAATATAATGTAAAAAATAAAACCGTGATGCATTTTTGGCGATAAAACTGATAATGCGCCGCGCGCTCGACAGGATTGACTGGTTTAGTTATATATAATATTATACAATTCTATGAGATTTCTTGTATCTGTTGTCTGTACACTGATATTCTATACAAAATCCACATTATGCAACCGAAAACTATATTTTTTATCTGTCATAAGCAAGAATGTAGAAGGAACTAAGTAGTTCAATTAAAGTTTAATGGTTGGTTGTCAAATTATATTATTTGGATAAATAATAAAATCTACAATTATTTAACGCAATAATGTACTTTTCCACGTTTATTAATAAAGCGATAAATAATTTATGCGGTAAATAAATAAGAAATCGTCTCTACAAAGTGGAAATTTTGCAACCCTTCGTAAAATCAATACACAAACGAACGATGATTCAAAAGTAATGTGAGGTACACTTTCAATTATTTGATTCGATCTTGAATTTTTAGAATGGCATGTGTTTACAAAATTGCTCAAACATATTAACGTAACGCGGCTGTACTTGCCAACCCTTATTTGAGAAAAGTTCATAAAATTTACATGAAAGCCTCATAAAACCTACGCGCCCCAGAGGGTCACTTAAGTCTGCTCCGCGACAGATGACACATTAATGTTTACAATCTGCGATATTTACGTCAAAGGCAACAAAATAAAACACCTGCCGGAGAGGACAAACATTAAAGAGCGTAATTAATACCGAGTTGAAATAATAATGAATTTTTCATTTCAGTAGTGACCAGCTGGCGCTGCATATGAATATTATAAACAAACGAAATCACAAACTATAATTTATTGCAGTGACGTGTATTGTAAAACTAAATACATACAATACACTGAATGTTATTTTGATGCACATGTTTTTAATATAAATCTGCAATATTATCGTGACAAGACTTAGTTGTGCGACTGCAATTTTTGGATTACATGTAATGTATATATAGACAATGAAAATATATTTATAGAAGAAGATCCAATATATGAAGGATCCACTGCACAATGTAAAAACATTATTGCTTCAAATCATGCATGCCATTCAAAAATCGAGTTCATAAAGCATCGTTGTACATTAATTCACTTGCCAACATCATTCACGGCTGTTAACACTGGATTTCTCGTCAGAAAAAACTTATTACAATAATGCCAACGACTAGTGATAACAATTGTCTCAACATGTGTACATTAAAATAAAAAATACATTTACACATTTGTCAGCACCTGTGTTTTTTTACAGCCGTTTAAATCTTTTTGATGCAGATATCTCGGAATCACTCCTCTCACGACATTGACAGACCAGTCTTACAGGTTTTATGTGACTTAAAAGAGAAATGGACGCTAAATTTACTATTGTTGATCGACAATCTGAGGAAAAATAAAGATATTTAAGCCAATTTAATTGTCCCGAAAGATCATGAATCAACGACGTATATGAGATTTTTTTTATTTAACAGGCAATGAATAATCTGTTCGCATCAAGAATTGAAAAAAATTACTTATCATTCTACTATCAAATAATATATTTCTTTATTATCTGCGTGGTTAATTTACGCTTCCTCGTCAGTCACCAGATTGACATTTACAAAAAATGTTTTCACAAGTAAAGGAAAAACTTTAACATAAAATAACATACGAGCATAGGACGAACATCGAACTGCGGGAGATATTTACCAGACTAAGTTATAGCTTACGATGCCAGCCAACTCAGTTATGAGTTGTTTAGTCAACAGGGCTACTCAAATAAACATAATAAAGGGTTAAACATAAAATATAATTTCACGTGCACCATTCGACTAGAGTAAAACACGAGCACATTATACATAACATTGTATACCACATATCGTTGTAAAACAATTTATTAACTGGATATTATAACAATAATTTTTGAATCGACCAAAACTTGAAGTACTTTAGGTTAAAATTCTACACATCTGTCTTTAATGATCCACGTTGCGAGGGTGAATATTGATAAAAAAAAGTTCACATTTTTTCAATCACGATTAATCGTAATTTAATTTAAATTATTATTAAAATAAAGTTCACATTATCATCAACATATTTTATAGACCTAGTGATAATATAACGATACAACCTGCCGAAAGGCAAAGCCCGAGTCGTAACTGTTGCCATGCAAGTATACACAAATTCAAAGAATCAAATTAGAAATTTATGACTCGGCGGCATCAAAAATATTTAATAGAAGTAAGTTATGTCTTAAGAGAGATGGTTAATCTTACGCAATGTTTTACTACAAATTTACGTAAAAGTTTATAACGCCTGTTGAAGAAATACGCCACGACGAAAAGACTACGACAGCGTAGACGCCTCTACGATCGCTTAAGAATTTTGAACCGAGAAAAGTTATATACGCTGTCTCAACGCTTTATTAAAATAAAAAAAAGGAATGTGAATGGAGAATTGATGCGGCTGTAAGCTTTTTTAAAAATTCAATAAGTTTTTAAATAAATGAACGAAATTATCAAATAAACATTTATATAGCGACATATAAAGGTTCAATCAGCAACACTTAACGATTACATAATAAATAGTCCAATAGCAGTGAGTAATTTACAATTTATTATCGATTAATATACGATTTTTTTTTTGAACTGTACTTACTCTGTTAACTTAATGCGCGTTTACAAAATGGAAGCCGCTAGATCATGTTGTCACTAACACTGTTAACACTTCATTAAATTTTTAAAAAAATGACACTCTAAATTTCTAAAATTATACTAAAAATGTATTATATGATATTGACATTGCAGGGAGTTGAACCCAATATCGTGTTATCGATAAATTACTTACCACGAGAAAACATACAACATGTTGTAAAATAAAATCATTTTAACGTGTAATTCACGTTATATATAGAAACTAATTTTAAAATTATATTATATCCTTATTAAAAAAATATTAACAACAGAAGCGGCATACTATTTGGCACTTGTCAAATATAGCAGTAGGCATATCTATGTACGATTTCATTGCCTAAGCTTCGTGCGTTTTGCCTTGCAAAGCCTGAGTTTCGGTAGTCAGCATCTCCAGGTCAATGATCAAATATGAACTCAAAACCGATGGCTTACAAACTGTCAAATTCGTTCATTCATTTCAAGGGCTTGAAAAACAAAAATAGGGTAATTTCATATGTCAATGAATAAAAGCTTTATTTGGAATATCACCGGTACGATCTGTCTAAACTGCTCACCGTCTCGAGATAAATTGTGTGTTTTTTTGTAAATATAACATATTTCAATTGAAGATTGTAATATCCTTCCAAGTGATATGTATATAATTAGATACATATTATACGTTTAGATTAAAATAGCAAACGGCATTGGGTAAAGCTTTGATATTCCCTTGTTATATTTATCAGAGCCATATATTATACATGCTAGATTTCTTTAACGAAACAATCACTAATTACTTCATTTTCGCATATCAGCAGCATCAAAAAAGGCGATACAACTTTTTTTAAATTGTCATTCGGTTTTATAAAACAAACAATATTACACGTTTATAGTGTGAGAATCAAAACATATTCAATTCACAAGTGTATCGTTTTTGTCAAACATAAATAATAATAAAAAAAAACACGACATGTACAAAGCGAACGTGGGCAGGCAGTGACCACCTGGTCTACGTATATATATAATTTCCGCATGTTTTCATATTTGTACATCGTTTCTGTATTCATGACATGTTTTAGGGGACAAGACATCTAATTAGGTAGTCACCGTGCGTGTGGCGGTTTTGAAGGGTTCACATTTACGCCGTATGGGGCCGCAGGTATAAAATTAATCGTGTAAATTATTGTATTGCCTTATTAATAGAGGAGTAAACAGATCAAAGAGATAATTATGCTTGCCTCATGAATCAATTACCGTCAAATGTTAATCATGCATACTGCTGTCATTTCCGATCGCGCGGTAAAAACTGTGTATTATTATAGATTAGATGATTAAAAGTCACACTTCGGGAGAGAATTGACTTATATGATAATAACAAATGAGCTAATACTACATTTAAAAAGAAACCCTCAACTTTAAATACCCTAAAAGAAATATGTAAAGTTTGACCGTGCAAAAAGTTATTAAAATTAAGATCAATGAAAAATAAAAAATAAATTTAATGGATTAATAATATGCTAGTTAAAAAAAAAGGTCGATAAAAATCAGTACAATCTCTTTTTCTCGATTTTCAATATAATCATCTGAAAGCCGTTTAAAAAAGCGTAAAGTTTAAGAGTCATATAAAATCTCACTTGATTACATTTAATAGTTGCATGTAAAATAAATCATAAAGCTAAATAAATTTTACCTGTTAAAACTTTTAAATATGAATATGTATGATAATAAAAATAAATGCATCGCTAATTTAAAGTATGCATTTAAATTCAAGCAATTTAATACCAATTCAAACAATGTTGTTAAAATGTTAGGCGGTTAGCGTGCGTGCTTCATTATAATAAAAAATACAATTGAAATAAATACTTTTTTTATTACTATGAATAACGTGTATTCTGCGTTTTTGATAACAATCAGCAGATTGATAAAAAACAGAGAGCATTAAATATTTATAATTGTATATAGTTTAATTCTAGACAGTAAAATTGACTGAATTATTATTAGTAAAGTGCCGACGAAATTTGTATATGTACTTGCAAGATAATGCATAGTATACTAATGTTTTATTAAGTAGTTAATACGCAGATCGAAAGAAACTAATTTCCCAAATTAAATTGATAGAACGTATGCAGTTGTCTTTTCGAACGATAAAATGTACGGAAGTTTTCCACAAACAAATACAAATATAATAAATAACTTAAGAACGAATTTGATTCTTTGAGTATTTTAACATAATATCAATTAAGAAAATGTGTGTACACGTTACATTGATAAAGAGATACGTCCGTCATGAAATGGAAAATATTTTTTCATAAAACAAAAAATAAATAAAAAGCATCCAAGCGGATCACAGGATTAAAAGCTACATTTTACTAACTCTTTCATAATCCTGAAAATTGCGTGTCGGACAATTAATATACGCCAGTATTTACGAGCTGAAATAAACAAATGACATGGAACTCTCCCCGGCTGACAAGAGACTGGCATTTACGATACGTCTACTTAATTTAATCGCAATATAAAATTACACAGGTAATCATTTTATCGCACAAGCTTAAATTGCTGTATAAAAAGAGACAAGAATGAATTCCCGAGAGGTATAAAACAATATTACAAATAAAATGTACACTCAATGTTGCTATGCAAGTGTAAATGTTATTAGGTCACTTTGCCATTGTGACTTTATCAATACGTAAGCCATTGTTTATATATTATATTACAAAGAATAATGGCTTATTAATTAGGCGGTTTTATAGTAAATTATTTAATTCATAGATAGATTTTTCCATTTAAATAATAATTCTTATGCAAGAAATGACACTACAGGCCGCGAGGTAAATGTCATGTAGCTTAAAAATGGCAAAGTTATAGTTCCAAAAAAATAGTTTTACAATATTGTTTGTAGATAGTTATTTCGGCATCACACATTATTTGATGGATGGATAAATTTATTTTGGGAAATTAGCGTCCAATTCTATAAGGAAATATCAAATGAATCGACAAGAATTCAACAAAGTCATTGTCTCTCGCAGGAAAAAAAATGTACATGAACTGTAGTTCTTTTTCCAACTGATAGTTGTAGTACGTATTATATACGTTGTTATAAAAACACCAAAGATTCTACTTTATCATAAATTGACGACGTCCATGTTTTAAAAATAATAAAATTGAAAGACGCTTTAGATTACAATTTATTGCACTGAACAAAACTATTATTTTACGGGACACGACTCGCAGGAGACGTATTATATTAATGGGTTGGTTTCGCCAGTACAAGCCCGACCAGCCGCCTGATCGAAAGAAAAGTGAATGCCCTGCTGTGGCCCGCCTAGGGAAAACTGCCATACGACTTCGGCGTCGGGTCAGCGATGGCAAAACGCCAGATTGTCGCACGCGACACAATGTCTATCAGTGATGCACTAGCGACTAGACTATAATGTATGATTTGATTTTCCAGCCATTAAAAATTCTGTTTGTTTTATTTATTCATATAATTTTAAGATTCACACAGAAGAAAAGCTTCACTGCTCAAATTACGCCAATGCTTAGACTTTTGATGAAGATGTAGTTATATTCTAAATGTCAAAATACATATTCTAAAAAAGAAATCTATAGATCGTCAACTCACAAAACAGCGGCGGCGAATTGACATCGGTGTTATTGTGAAAACAGTGTATCGGGAGAATGTAAAACTAATACCAAACCTAAATAAAAAATCATTCATTAATCGATTAAAAATCAATGTATTAATGTTGGAAACCGTGTATGCAGACGATATTTTACGAACGCTTTCCATGTCGAAATAACGATAAAAAAGAAACGAGTATTTGGCTCAGTGCAGAACTGGACGGGACTGATTTTATAACTATGAACTATTGTGCTTAAAAGGAAGAAAAATGAATGAAAAAAAAAGAAAAATCAAAAGTGTTATTAAACACACTGTGCATCGATTTTGTGATACTGCCGTGTTTGTATAGCGGAAGCTGCTACGCGTTGAAAATAAAGAGGAATCCCGAAAAGAACCCCGTTCCCCATATGATGTTGTAAATTTATTGAATGCATTGAATTTGGCTTTGGTTCAGATTAAGTCAGCGTGGGCTATAAGGCCCGTTTGAGTAGCATCAATAAAAAAATATAAGTGACAACTCTTTCACATATTGTTTTTTTATTTTAAATTTCAACACACGAGCTATTTACGAGTACGAGAACAATTTGCTCGTCAATTTTCCACTCAAGTATTCGCTAATATTTTGTTAATCGATAAAGAAATATTCAGGAACGTAACCAATGTGCAAATACGCTAATCGAATTTTTCCGTAATGTTAATTACTTCCAACACCCCACTGCTGCGCGGGTATAAAAGGATCATTATGATTTCTTTTTCGAGCATTACAAATAATAATGACGCGGAAATTCCATTGCAAAATTCCAACGAAGTTCCCGCATTAATGAATTCTCGGGCGAAACTTTAAAGTACCTTCACACCGAAGGTTGTATCGGTGTCCAATGAAAGGTGATTTTTAGCATCCGGCAAGGTAAAACGGGCGCTGTTAACTTTCCCATCCTAATACATATTTTCTTTTCCCTCCTAACTCCTTTCGGTGCTCGTAGGGAATCCGAGCGTATTACGAGGGGATTCAATATGCCACCTTACTGAATTACTTCACTACACGTAAAAGAAAACAAAGCCTTTCTTGTGAGCTTTTTTCTTTTGTGATTCGTAGCATGGATCACAAATGGATTTACGAGGGTAAGTGCTATTTTGCATGTATAAATGCAAAGTTGTGTATAATTTATAAGCCATAACGTATACCACATTTCACAGAACTTCTGTTTTGTATTTATTTCACAAAAAAACAAACAGGTGAGAGTATTTTTTAAATCAACAGGCTGGACAAATATTTCTGTTTACTAAAAACAATAACTATTATTTGTCTCATAGTTAACTAATTTTCTAGAAATAAATTTAATTAAACAAGATTTCTTTCATATAACATCTTTAGAAGATAAAACATATTGTATTATATACCAACGACATAAAAAGTGCTTTTCCATATTGTACAAAAAATATATACAAACAAAGATTGTCTTTTTATAATAGTGTATATAATAGTGTATATAATATTATAAGTGTGTTACCAAAAGTCTGCATGAACTTTCATATCAATCATTATTCTATCAATGGGGCAAAACATCACATGAAAAAGGCATCAGCTGGTTCATACGTATCAACTAAGTTGTAATAAAAGCCAAGTCAATAAATATAAAAAGCAATAACAGAAGGAAAAAATATGAAAGGAAAGGCAGGTAAGCGAACCCGAAATGGGATATTTCTAGGGATCATGTGGCCGTCAAAATGGAAGGAATACTTATTTCAGGAAAGCCGTTATTTGGCAGTAAAACTTTTAGTGCGAGTGCCATTTGCGTATGCCTTCGCCTTTTACCCTGTCTGTCTCTACGATTGGAGGATTTATTTAAGATACAAGTTAGTAAAGTGCAACTTTTCTATGTGTATTTATTTCTAAGAGTCAGAAAATAAAATATGGTACTAAATAAAATAAACTAACGTATTCAATCTCCGGTTAAAATAGTTATTTTTGATTTCTTCTCTCTGTGTACAGTAAATATTATATAAATATGATGCGTTGACGTTTTTTTAATAAATTATATGTATATTAATATAAATTCAAAGATGACGTATATTTCGCTATTAACCGTTTGGGAATACACTTCAAAAAGAATCTATGTGTATTTTTCATAAGATGAAACAATATGTATTAACAATCGTTAAAAGATCGACACAAACAAATAATACCGTTTTGAGGATAATCTAGTAAGCAGAATCATATTGCAATAAAAATTGATAATGATACAAAAAATTTTATCATAGTTAAAGGTATTTTCTAAATGATCGATCTTTTTCATAGCATGAACGGTGATAGAAAGTCCTCCGGGGTACGTATAAACTATATGGATTAGTTTGTTGAATGAAAGTACGAAACAATATCTTAAACAAACAACTGACAATCAACAAAAAATGCTCAATATTACAATTAATGGTATATTGACAAGAACTGACAATTACGAAAACATTCGCTAGGAAATATCTCGAAAATGAAAAGGCTGTTATGAAGTAATACGTGAAGAGTATCAATTTTATCTAGAAAACCTAAAAAAATGTCACCGAAGGCATATCACAAGAGATAGCGCAGAAATGAAATAAGAGAAACCATCCGAAAATACACCATTACCGAATAAAATATGAAAAAGCTCGAAGATTTATATTCGGCCGATGAAAACCAGGCAAAATATTGCGCGGCGAGTTTGTTCAAGGCAAACATTTGCACAAGAAATTACGTTTAGATTGAAATGATATCAGAAAAATAATACCATTATTACAGCTTTAGGTAAATTTGCGATAACACTTACATTACATTAAGTAAGGATATTGGAAACGTGTTTTACAAAAAAAAAAAAATGGCATCCATGAAAGATTTTGTTCGAACAAACAAAAAACGAATCATATTATGTACATGATATATTTTTGTAGCAAGATTTTTCTTTCATGATTAAATAATATTTTCTACGTTACCGTTATTAGTTTCATAGTAGAGCTGAAACTCTACAGAACGACACAAAATAACAACAAGAATTTAGGCCATTGACATTAAGAAAATTTTGAGAAATTCCTTTTATGTCAGCAAATATTGTTTTGTAAGCAAAGTGATTTATGTTGTATTTGGTTACGCGGTTATCTTATAAATTAAAAATACTCCATATCATAAATCAAAACTAACTTCTTGTAACTATTGTAAATATTAATTCGTGGATATTGAATTATTTACAAAATTACATTCGATGATAAAAAGTTTTTTTTGACAATAATTAATAGGTTTATTACCTTGTTAACATTCGGATGGCGAGCGTGTTTATTTTTACAGTAAAATAAAAGATATCTAGGCATGGATCCTCTAGAAAATTTTATTCGGGGTACTTTAATTCATACAAGAAAATACCTGAAAAATGAAGGTGAAAGTAAAACATAAATTGTATGTATTTGGGTGTCGAATCGTCTGCCGTATGTCATCCAGTGACAACTTCGATTACTTAGAGTAGATTGCTGAAGGTAATAGACAAACTGCAAATCATGTAAATGAAATATCGTTCCACAAACACATGCCATTCTATAGGTGGGAAATGAAAAGCTTTATCATTGTCTGCCTGTCGATAAGGGACAACTAAGATAGATAGCAAATTGTTTTTCTATAGAAACATTTTCATTAGCACGTAGGTGCAATTCAATACATGGTGATTTACATATATTTATTTTTGGCGTATGGCTTATTATTTGCACCTCATTAAAATTTTAAAATTTTCGATATGTTCGGCTTTTACTATGTGGAAATTATAGTATAGTAAATATTTTTTAATGTGGAACGAAATATAACTTTTATTCCACTTTTATGAGAGACATCTTCCGATTAAGTGACGGTCAATCCTAGTGTTGATTTTGATGCCTTAACGATCAGTGTGTTAAGACTTAACACATTGATAGCCAAACAAGTTAAATGTAAAATGAATCAGTGTTATTTGATAAAAAATATAATGAATTTTTTGATGCATTTTTACGCGATTATTTATTATATTTCCGGTCATCCCATATACAAAAAAAAATACAGCACATTTCTCCTCGTGTAGTGTATAAGAACAACAACTCAAGGCAAGAACTTCCTTGCCGGTCACCGGTGACCCCCAAGACAATTAACGTTTAAAGAATTGAACATAGTCGAAATTTAATAATGTGAACGATTTTACTAAGGAGGAACCGAACCGCTCGCATTGATAATTATTTGCAAGGGAAGGAACTTCAAACCTATATTTAATACACAACTTTCTTAGACATTACTGACAGCTGGATACTTACTTATCAATACCAACTAACATAATTCAGAACTAAGAATCAATTGCAACGGTATGAATATTTGGTTGCGACAAATTTTGTCTGAGCATACTTCTAAAAGATCACACACTTAACTCAGTTACACAACCATTTGGCAATAAATTGGCCTGCCATTTAATATAACAAAAAATTACTCAGGTAGTTAGCAATGTTCCCGCTAAGATGTGCGCGCGCACACCTCCCAAAATGTGCCCGCACACATTTTTCCATCCCCGCACAAGGCTGCGCATAGAAATATTGTAAAAATAAGTTTATTTCACCAAATTTTTATATTGCCGCACAAACAATAGAAAAATTAGAGGGAACGTTAGTAGTTAGTATCAACGTCAATTCCAGAGATTTTCTTTATCTACGAATGTATAGAAAAAGCCGTGTGCTTACGCGGCTTCACACAACGATTGCTTCAATCGCGAGCTACGAAATAAAAGAAAAACCTCGACAAGACTACGACGGACATAAAACAAAACATTGTATCTCCATCAGCGTTGGTTACTTACAAACAAACACAAACAGAGAAACATCAGCGCACTAGAAGTGTAGACACAAAGAAAGAAAGCTTTGTCAGAGATGGTGCATTCAATCCCAGCTGCAGTTATAAAAGAGTAAGGGACAGATGTGAACAAAGTATTTAATTCCTGCTGGGATTTGATCTACTTCTCACCGGGAAAGGCGTTATTTTGCCGATGGTATTCTATACAGTTACACCATCCATCGTTACAATGCAATACACACTAAATATTACAAAGAACAAAGAACAAAACCATAGGAGTTTAAGGGTGTGGTAGTGCCATTGACGAATTCAGTATTGAAAATAGCATATCATATACCATGTGATATTATAATGTGTTATAAGGTAACATTGTCAGTAAATTTAATATTAATCAAACATTATATAACCAATTATCAACATCAATAACTTTTCTATCGTTTTAAAAGCTCATTAAACGCATCTTAACTTTCTACAACATATAATAACCAATCAATAATCGCTTTGACCTTAAAAATAGCTTAAACTTTATAACAATCATTAAGTATTTACTTTTTAACTTACACAATTATGTATTGCTTCACTAGATGGCACCGTTTTTTATTCACAAATTTCTTCTCTTATTTATATAATTGAACATATGAAATGAACGAAAGAGTGAAAATATTTTTTTGAGAAAACCACGTTTTATATTAACATATACAATCTTAGCGTCAATGGTTTATAAATAAAGTAATTACATAAATTGATAACGTTGAACAGTCTTTGATTCGTTTTTTTTTGTTTTTTTTTCAAAATTGCCCTATAACAAAAGTACTTTAAATACTCAATTAAATTAGCTGTTTATAAACTTTACCATATTGTTGAAACAGTTCACGGTTAACTTTGATCAGACGCACAGATTAAGTTATTTGGGAAAAGTCTCGACACAATCGTCAAAGGGGATAGATATGTATTCCGGTAGCACGAAATTCGTGAGCAAAAGGCTACAGGTAAATTGTGCCTGCGTACATAGACTTCAACGGGAACAATAATTTGAGTAGCTATAGTTAAGTTGTACAAACTTAGCTACCGTGCTTCCCGTTTCTGAATCAACGGAATAATTTAGTAGGAGAGCAGCAAAGTTTTCCTCTCGAGAACTCGGATGAGGGATTGCGGCGAGAGACTTTTTGATTAAAACTTATGGAAGAGGTTCACAAGATGTATTTGTTTAATAATATTTATTTTTGTCATATTCCGGCATTACTATACTATAACTATATATCAAATTATGAATGGAACAATCGAGGATTAAAATATACGAATGTGAAGATAAGCCAACGATAATAGTTTATTTTTAACACATTGTAATTTATAGGGTTAAGAACGAAAGACAATGGTAGGTTTATTCTTACAAAATAACATAAGATTTTAGTGTAAAAGGGTTTTCCATTATTGTTGCTGCTATATAATTTATTTTTGCCTATAATGATATCTAGGCCGTCAATGACATGATGCACTCGAAATGATAGCACGCTATCAAGTCATATTGGCTTAGAAAAGAACTGATCCTATTCTAAGTCACGTAAACAATACGCTATCTCTATTCAGGTAAACATATGAGTTTCACTCAGTAATTAAAAATTTGTGGATTATAATCTTAAAAATTGCTCTAAAAAAACATGTTTAGTGTAAAACGGTAGAGATAATTTCGTACAAATACATATGTTCAACTTCAGACAAAACGAGAAATTTATAAAACATACATAGTAACAAACGAAGTTTTCCGTTAAAAAATGTCAATAAAAATATACTAACTGTGACACGTGTTTCGCCTCTTTCAGAGGCATCTTCAGACTTACTATCTTAGACTTACTATTATTTGTTTGCTTTATTTCGATTCTACACCCCCCTCCTTGCTCCTCTTAAAAGGGAAAAAAAACCCAAAACTCCATTTTGTAATTTCATAATTTAAAAATGTTAGAATCAATCTTGCTTCATTACTTAAGCAAACTTTGCGATAACTCTGAAAACTCTGAAAGAGGCGAAACACGTGTCACAGTTAGTAACACAATACGTGGAATAATCAAAGTTAATTTAAATTTTCTATTAGAATGAACTTCCACAAAGTTACCGCCGAAACCATCGAAAGTATTAAGTTATTTTATTGTATATTAATAACAAAACATGCTGAATAGTATAATAGTGTATGTATACACATTTTCGAGACGGTTTTAAACTATCTTGATACAATACTATAACTAGATTAACTATGTTCATATTTCTGAAACTCATTATGAAATTAATTTGCAGGGAGTTAAGACATTGTGGCAAAAGTTTAATGCTATGCGTTGAGTAAACATCTAATGCGTTGCTTAGTTACAATTATACAAGTGCAATAATAATAAACTAGCCGAAGGGGGTTCGCCTCGCGAGTAGGACAACATTAAGTCAAGGAAACACGACTTGTTTGCGCACAACAATAGTCTTATTAATTAAAGCTTACACAAGTTAAAAGCTGCATCGCGAAGCATAAGCGACAACAAATTAAGTCAATGGCGGTTAGAGTTTAAAAATCAGAATGTATTCATATAATAACACGACTCATGCAAATATATATGTTTTTCGACATGTGGAAGCATTGGTAAAATAAAAATATTATGCGTTGAATGAATATGATAAATTTGTCATCAATAGCATCATTATTAAGGGTTAAATTAATATAAAATAAAACTGATTTTTCACTAATTTACAGCAGAATCCATCGAAAATATTTATAAAAAAAATACATATTACTGAGTGGTCGAGTGGTCAACGTCGTTGGCTTATAACACGGAGGTCACGGGTTTTTATGAATTGGAATATGAACTGTTCGAAGGCATAGAAGTACATACATATGTGATGTCTTAAATTCCCCCCTCCCACCCATCATATCCAAGCTAACGGGGCGTAGCGAGAGTGATTAGTTAACCACTAATCCTGTACCAGCCACATCCTTCTCTCCCTACTCTCATTGAAAAAAGGGGGTTGAGCAACTAGATAACAAAAAATCCTCGTAGAAACTTCTATGTGAAGAAAAACTCTATTGGGAGTCTGTATGCACCAAATTGGGAGCGGACATGGTAAAAAAACGAGATTTATATTTGGCCACTGCTTTTATATGTGCGAGTTCTTTTTTCTAACTAGTTTTTCCTCTTCAATAGAAAATTATACATAACTATCGCTATAAACACGTAGATTTAATGACTAAAAGAAAATTAAGGCCAAATGAAAACCAGTTTTCTGACCTTTAATACCTTGAACGTAGCAATAGGTAAGTAAGTAATTAATTTTCTGTATCATTAGGTCGCTCAATATTTCTATCTTCATTGGAAATATATGAATATTTTTAGTGATGATAGCGACTGATTACATATGACACGATTATTAATAAAATGAATGGACATATATAACGCGAGCACTAATTTTATTTTTTTTATGTGTCAAACAAACCTGCCGAAAATATTGCAGCGATAATATAAAATTTTGACACGGCTATGATAAAGTTTCTGTCCGACAGATAAGCTTGCCTAGCAAAGGCGGAGGAATTCTGCCAATAGAAAATTTAGATCATCAATCTTGCGGGCGAACCGAGCAATTTGGTAAACAGCAAACAGTTTATCAAGCCAGAAGTCCGGTCAGCCGCCGCTTCCTTCGCGGTCGCACAGTGGAATCACAACATTGACATCAGGACGAAACACCGAAAAAAATATAAATATATCCAAGGATATTTATTTACTTAGAGATGAGTGAATGTTACAAAGCTAACGTCGTTTTTTTTACACGTAATACAATAAATATATACGAGTCGCCCATTCCAAAATTCCCATTGCCCATTTTCATTTGTTTGTAGATAATTACAAAAAAAACGTGTAGAGACCCCTCTACATTTAAAGAAAATCAAATCGAAATAGATAATATATTCTCCAATTTGATTTAAGAAAATTTGGTTTTTTATTGCAATGTAAAGCAGTGGTTTCCAAACTTTGTTACCACGCCTCCCTTTGAAAAAATATTTCTTCACGCCTACCCATCATTTATTTCATATTATAATAAAGACACGTTTTAAATAGTTAATACATATTTGAAACTGTTTGCGCAATAGTCCACGCCTCTCAGTTTGGAAATCGCTGATCTAGAGGTTATTTACGTGTAATTTTGTAGGTATGTCGATATCTGTTTAAAGGCATGGATGTTTGTCATGTCCAAAACATCCCTCATTATAATCTTAAAATAATGAGATATAGCAGTGATTAGCAAAACACTAGTACTGCCCTGCCTTATTCTTCTATCCCTACTACTCTCTTTGAAAAAGAAAGGTTGAACTACTGAGTAATGACCAGTTCTATTATCTATTAAGAGGCTATATGGTACACATTTAGAGAGGACATGGATTTGGAAAAATAGTCTAATGTAAAGGAACTATCCTCCATTTTTTTGTTCAGCGCTTGTAAAAACAAAACAAATATGACAGTTTACAGAACAGTTGAATTACTATTATTAGTTCGTGTAATTTTTAATAGCAAAAATGACGAAATTATTGACTGAACATAACATAGTTTGGCAATTTGTGAGTTTCCGCAGCCAACATAAATTTGAAGTAGTAGTTTTAAGGAAGTATAAATTAATTCAACCCACACCATGATTAAATATTGTCTGTAAGTAAGTCTGGATCGCAAGTTTACGAAAAAAACTTTTAGAAGACTAAAACCCCCACAGTGCAATGTCAGCCTCATATCCAGTCAAGCAAGCGGCCCATCTCCGCCGGTCACAACGATCACAGAGGGTTCAAAACCAAAATATATTATAATACTACCTTATAAATACGCTCTTCTACAGAGATTGGGCTCCTTTATGCGGTTATAAATAAAGACAAATTGTTAGATCTAAAAATATGCAGCAACACCGGAGTGCGAAAAATGAAATCGATCGAACATACGGCACAAAGAACACGTGCTTGATATTAAAAATCTTAAGCTTTTGAGGCTTTGTTACCGAACAAAAGGTTTTCGGGTTTTTCAGCGCGCTGAGAGGAAGTGTACTTTGAGGTTTCGTTGCATGGTTCGTAATAATAAAAAGATTCTATTCAAAAATTATAAGTGCTCTCGGCGTCGGCGTGGAGAGATGTTTTTGCTATGTACAATGTTTTTTTTCAGCGCTATGAAAAATAGCATTGAACGAAACATCAATTTAATCGGTAATATAAAATGAGCAGATTATTATTCCTAAACATAAAAAAAAAATCAAATAAGGTAAAAAATATTAACGTATTGAGTTCTACAATTTTTTTTATAAAATTAGTTTATAGCTATTTCGACGTGTGTTATCGTCAGATCTATGAATAAACTTGCATACACTTTTTACTATTTTTAAGATGCGTTCCTAAATTATAATTAACTTTAAATGCCACACTAACCAAATGCTTAATTTCCTGGAGGATTGTTTTGCTAATTTTCCCCAGATAGTTAATTGATCTAACGAAGCGGTTCTTTTCGATAACGTTAGGATAAGCTATACTCATTTTATAAAAAAAAATGTAGAACTAAATACGTTGATATTTAATTTAAATTTGAATTGTTTGAATTTTGTACTTTTCCATGAGTTTTGTCGCTAACGACCCAGGTTTCGCCTTTCGGCATCTTCAGGCATTCCAAGTGCACGGATGTACTTGAACTGACGTTGATATTTATTAGCAATATGATATCCGTTATAAATGAATACATCGAAAAAAACATAGATTTGTATGCAAACCATAACTTTGTAAAAATAAAAAAAACCGTTTCATATATTATATTTGAATTAGTAACAAACACATACAGCTGTAAATGCTTGAACTTGAACGTTGATATTTATGAGCAGTATGATATCCGTTATAAATGAATACATCGAAAAAACATAGATTTGTATGCAAACCATAACTTTGTAAAAATAAAAAAAACCGTTTCATATATTTGAATTAGTAACAAACACATACAGCTGT
Source organism: Himalopsyche tibetana (assembly GCA_030503985.1). Taxonomy (NCBI): domain Eukaryota; kingdom Metazoa; phylum Arthropoda; class Insecta; order Trichoptera; family Rhyacophilidae; genus Himalopsyche; species Himalopsyche tibetana. The sequence goes on from JAPJYX010000014.1 coordinate 8,070,538, forward strand.
AAATGTAAAAAATAAGTGTTTTAAAACATAGTTCAGTCAACATAAAAATATTCCACATCGATTATTAGTAGGGATTCTGTGTCGAGACGTCCCGGGACTTGTCAGGTTTTTTTCTGTCTTAAGTCCGGGGGCATTTTTGGAAAATGTCCCGGGACTTTGGTGTCTATTCTCGGGATCAGTTTTGAAAAATATGCATTATATTCAGATTAAAGAATTAAAACCTGGGGTTTAAAACAAAATTTATTATGCATATATCTGATAAAAAAACAGATTTTCGGAATTTATAATTTCGTAGAAGTTTCAAATACCATGTGTTTATATATTGTCATAAAACTGTTGCAAAAGCAAATTCCAAAATATTAAAATTAAATGTTCATACCTTATGTTGCTTTATGTACAAATATTTTTTCACTATTATACAAATGTACCAATGTCTCAATCGGACAAAAAATGTCTAAAAGCTGTATTGTGAAGTTACGGTCATAAATTTACTCCTGATGGCGGCCGAATTCTTTGATATTTTTTCATTACATGTACCGTTATTATCCCTTAGTCAAAATTAACCGTAAGCATTGCACATATCTATAACATAAAAAAAAATATTTAACATTTTATTAAAAAACGCGATTTTTACTAGTACTTTCTTTCAAAAGGCGTATATGGCATGTATGTATGTAATAAATACATATGTACATACATACATACATGAAAATATTTAATTTGATTAAAATTATAATTTTATTGAAGGGGAAATAAAAGTCTCGAGTCCCGGGATGTCCCGGGACTTTGACTTTATCACGCCTCGAGTCCCGGGACTTTGAAAACCCCGTGACTTCAGAATCCCTGATTATTAGTAATGGTATATTGACAGAATGATTGAGACAGTACGCATATTTAGCTTTTATGCGTCATCCTTTTTTAATTTATAAATGTTAAAAACAAGTTTTTCCAGTCCTTATGAAACAACCACTGCCAACAACTCAAAGGCGGTTACCATGGTCAACACTGAATAGTTTGTTGTTTTCAACACTAACAACAAAATTGTGAAAATCTGTACGCGGTTTTGTTTACATTGGCTGAATCCAGGAAATAGTAGAAACTGTGCTTTACAGTGCGGAATAACAAACGACCAATGTTTCTGCAACACAAATTGCTGATCGAACAATATCTACCCAACTGCAGTACGTACATAATCTATGCTATTGCTTTGAAATGGATGGGAAACATCCATCGCATGTTTTTACGCAATATTAAATTGTTTCTGCCAGTTTCAGGCTGCGATATTACGGTGGAAAAAAATGGCCGCAAATGCAGCATTATGTGTATAAAAAGTGGACGATTATTCACTAGCAGTTGTTTACGGTGCAAATCAATTTCAGATTTGCAAACAAATGCATGACCGAGTGGTTTAAAATAATTATACGGTGGAGGCAATGTCGATACTATATCGATTACATTTTACTTACCCACCAATAAAGTTTCCAGTAAGTTTACAATGATACTTAGGTATTGAAATTGTTATTTATTATAAATACTGGTTTCTTAATATGCTTTTCGGGCGATCTACTTTAGAAATGAAAATATCATACATATAATTCATTAACAACTAAATGGCATAGGAAAAAAAAGCGTTTAACTCGAAGTTCTTTTTAATTAAGTATTTCGACTGAGGGTGCTTGATGGAATTTCAATATCAAATTTGAATTGTTTGAATTTTGTACTTTTCCATGGCGTAGAATTAATTACATAGGACACACCAGTTTAAAGATAAAGAAGCAGCTCTCAGAAAGTGTTAGACCGGCTTTCTATTGCAAGAACTCTTTAGGTAAATTATTGATAACTAATAAAGATGTTATAGATTATAAAAACAAATCTGGGATTTATAGATTCCTGTGTAGTGATTGTCCCAATTTTAAAATGGTAAAACTGCTAGAACCTTAAATATAAGAGTGGCTGAGCATTTAGCCGCTTTTCGTTTAAAAAAAGATACTTCCACCTTTGCCAATCATTTAATTCTTGAAAACCATACGTTTAATTTTGACTCAGGTATTGATTTGTTACATACTAACAGGGGCGAGTTTAAATTATTTTACCAAGAAATCCTAGAGATTAATCGAGCTCAGCTCAACAGTTTGCCAATTTTAAACGAGCAATATTATCTACCAAATTCTCCATTGTTGTACCCCTTTTAAATAATTGTCATTTTATTAATAATTCAAGCACTTGCTATCATTAAATATTAATTCAAAGGCTTAAAAACAAATCAACTCATTAATAATAGGTCAGATAAAACCCTAGATTTATTTTAAACATTCCTATGTTATTATCTGGTCATTAATATTTTCGAAAAATCCCCATAATTATAACAAACCCACTTAATCCATTGAAAATTGTATACATTCAATTTTCGCTAATTTACATTTTAATAGCCTTATAACTTAGTGATCTACTTATATTTTTGTTTATAAACGATACAAACTGTTTACTACGCCTCAGTTCAAGTACATCCGTGCACTTGGAATGCCTGAAGATGCCGAAAGGCGAAACCCGGGTCGTTAGCGACAAAACTCATGGAAAAGTACAAAATTCAAACAATTCAAATTCGAAGTTCTTTGTAGCTGTTAATTTATAAGAGATTAAATTCAAGCAAAAGACGATTAAAAACGTGCTGGAGTGACCAAGTGAAGACACTAACTAGGGGCAGCTATCACCCTGTTCTAAGAAAGGCAGGGGATATAAATCGATTTTGGTCGATCAAAGATGATTAATTTAAAATTTCGACTGAAGGTGCTTGGTGAAAATTGAATGTTAATTTAGAATTATTTTCATTTAGTACACTTCCATAAAATTCTTGGTCTAACACGACCCGGGTTTCGCCTCTCGGCATCTTCCGGTACTAATCAGTGCGCGAATGCACTCGAACAGTCAGTTCAAAACAATGTACAAAAGTGTACAAAATGAAAATAATTCTAAATTAAAGATGATTAACTCATGTTTATATTTTAATAAATCTTTTGTATATCATTATTTTTGATAACGCTGTTCACTCAATTGCTCTCCTGGATGGTTTTAGTAAATTGGAGTTAAGGGGAGATAAAAATATGCATAAAGAAATAAATGTGTATGAAATAAATATAACATTTTAGAAAATAAAGTAAAGGATTTAAATTATATAATATAAATCAGAATATTAACCACACAGCTCTATAAATTCTAATTATGCTCGTCGTCAATTTGAACATGTGTCATACTTGCAGATTTGACAAATGTTTGGCAATTGCGATGTCAAAAGCACACAATGTTAATAATAATATTTCAGCCGTTAACTAAACGTAACTGCTATAGGCAATAACCACAGTGGCAATAAGCTTTACATCCACCTATGAGCATAATATGCACTTCGCACAAACAGATATGCGCAAACGAACAGCCGTATTGTGCAGATATGCCTTGCCGTTACGAGTTGAATAGATATACTACGAATATCTATCTATCTACGATCGGCCTACTGACACCTACTGACTTCAGAAGATTTTAGATGTTAAAACAATTGTAATAAACAAAAATATACCCGATTCTCTCTCTCTACATGGGCTCTGTTCCAAGGATTATGTACAGTGAAAAAAACGGATAAAATAAGTTGACGTGTACAGAGTGAAATAAGAGATAGGTTCTATGTCTTTTAACAACGTGGCCAAAGTACTTTTGTTTTTATTTATGTATGAAACTTAATATTTGTAAATGTACCATATAAGTGAAATGATTCATTGATATAGTTTTTTAATTGCAGTTTAAAAATGGCGACTCAAAAATTAATAATTGTATTACTAAGCTATTATTTACATTCAATCACAAAATGAAAGAAGATTATCACGTTAACAAAAACACAATATTCCTTTGTACTTTATTCCACTTTATTTAAAAGGTCAGGACCGGTTTTGCTCATTAAGAGCATTGTCAACTGATAAGACTATTATGGTCGTAATATGTAAAAGTATGAGTGAAAAAATATACATAATACCATTATCTACGTCTTTAATTACAAATTTAGCTATTACTATCTACAACTTTCTTATACCGTGTTCGCATTATGTCGTTCATTATGAAGATACTAATAAATTGGCTCAAAAATCTACATGCGCGAAATAGACATTTTATTTTGCCCGCGTGTTTATAAATTAATTATGTTAAGAGAAATAACAATTAAAAACAAACAGTCATCATAAAGACAATTATCACATTAATGTATATCATTCTCCCACGCGAAATTCAGGCGGATGGATGTAAGAATAATCGCATGGTTGTGGATCCAATTACATTCATCATACTTCGTATCCTCATCACGTAAAAGATGTTACTTTTATTTTGTTATATAAGAAATATGTTTGGTCTGTAATATTAAGATAAAGGATCAAATTTCTATTACACATAACGTGGAGATGTTTTTGAATTGCTATGCGATACTGTAAGAATGCTAAAGTCGGACACGTAAAACACGGTCTATTTTAGTCGCTAAAGACATGGACAACCTATGAGCCGTGTAAAAAACAAAGAGCCTCTTTGACAAGTCAATAATTTCTCTAGGACATCCTGCATGACTTTGGGAAAAGATGCGACGTTAGTTTGTGCAAATCGATGTTTGATATAATCTACATTGTACATAGATACGCTACCGTTTACCGTTATCGAATCGACAGATGTATTATAGAAAATTACTAGCCACCTTCCCCCCGCTTATATTCGACAAGAATAGAAAACTCTACTAGAAATTTACAACTCTGCTTTTAAATAATCGATACTTCCGGTTAAAATAAAACACGGCGAGGAATAAACTCTTCCAACAGTATGCTATACTTTGATTTGAATTAAGTATAACTGATAATTATTTTTTCTACTGATTTCTAACAAATTCCATGATGAAAATATACTTCTTTTTCGTATAAATTCGCTATAAAAATTACGATAAATAACATAGTAATGTAACCATTTCAAACTTTTTCTAAAAAATAAACAATTTAAAATTAAGCTTCTTTTTTGCCACTGATGACTGAATGAACCAAGCGCAGTTCCATACATTTGTATGGTGTTGACTGTCAATACTTGGTGGAAAGGCATTATATTAAAAAAAAAACACAAAATATTCCTTTTGTACTACTCTACTTTTATTTAGCAAGATCAGGACCGGTTTCGATCACGATAAGCATTATTAACTAAAAATAAATAAAATTTAACAGTGTTATTCATAAAAAAACAAAATGAAATAAAGAGGAATACAAAACAATTGGTATTGAAAACAATTTACGAATAATAAACAGTACGAATTATGAATAAGTGACACTAAAAGGACTCAAATTAAAAAGTTTCATATCACTAACATGTAATTACAAAAATGCTAAAGTGGTGACTGGCTTGACTAGACTGACTGGTGACGACAGTTTGACTTGTCCTTAAAAAGATCATGAGATGCTCGTTATGAGCGAAACCAGCCGATATTTTTTAATAAACGTGGAATTAGTACAAATGTATATTTTCTTTTTTGAAAATTTCAAATATGTTTTAAGTGGCATGAATTATTTTCACTACGACACTACATATGTATATTCAGGTGTGTCGGTAACGCACGTATTAGACAAAAAAAATCTAGTTTTTAGTTTTAAATTAAAAAAATATAATTAAATCGGCGTTGAATTGTTTTAATGAAAATTTGTTTGTTTATAAACCAGTACATAATATATATAAATAGACTATGCAATAAATCCTCATTTTATCGATAGGGATGTCATTTTAGCTTACTCTATATTGCTTCAAATTTATGATATTTCGCATAGAGATGGGATGATAATATATCGTATATACACATTTATATAACTTTGAACATTTGAGGTAGATTTATACAATTGAAAGAGTTTCAAATAACTAATAAAAATATGAGGCAAAGTTAAGCTATGTGTTTTTTTGTTTGAACATTTAATTGTAAGATTTTATTTTACTGTAACCAAATTCAAATCTAAATACACAAGTCATGAGGAATTTCATGTAAAAGAATTCGCAGATCAATATTGAAATAAATAACCACACATGACGGTTATTTCACGTTCAAGGAGTATTTTGATAACCTTGGACTTACTTTTATCGATCCCCATCAAATGAACTAAAATGCGGACGGAAAACAAGATGAATGAAAATAGCTCCCACGCACACCGTTTCAAAAATATTTGAAGTTGAAAGTTGGAAAACACGCAATATTCATGTCGAAATTATTATCGCAAAATTCAACGACTGTTATTTGCATGCGCTTGAATATGAGCTCTACTTTGTTTTAAAGCATGAACAGTGCGTAAAATTCGAAAATTTTAGACAAAACTTATTACATAAACAATGAAAGACGTATTTTTATTGAGACAATTATAAAACAGCGATATTTAATAGGAATAATGATATTTCGAAAAAAAAATTAACTACTACCGATTGGCTTTATGAAATTAGTCCTAAGTATTTAAATTATGTATTTATTTACATGACCATTGCAAAAGAATTAAAAACTATAAATTTATTAGATGCGGGAAAAAATAATTGTTTAAAATTGGCAAGGAAGTCAACTGAGTAAGCTCCGAAAAATTCTACTGTAATACATAAAAAAAAATAGTATTCGTCTGAACTCACTCACATCCTCGTGGAATATGTCAGCATCTGAAGCAATATTGTTAAACACTGTAATAGCTCTCCTCAGTGGCAGGATAATTCTAAACCTTAGGAGAACAAATAATTCAACTCCACCTCAAAAATTGTATAAAATAAGATCGTGCTAAACGTATTCAAGCACATAGGATAAAATTTGGATAATTCTGCAATGGCGCAAGTTTTTTCGTTCGTATTTTTAATAAGAAGGTTGTGGAGTCAGAGTCAGGGGTTTTGTGCGGAGCCGGACTCGAAAAAAGTAAAACCCTGGTTAATAGAACTCAATCTTTTGCCGAGTTCAGATAAATATTATATTACAAAATCAACAACAAGCACATAACTATCGGAACGGCAGAAAAAATATGAAAGTAAAAGAATGTGCAAATCTCATATTATAAAGTCTTTATTATTAAAAAAAAAACTGTACAACTATGAGACCTATCATGTTGAGTAGGTACGAAACACAAGTTAACATCAAACATTCACATTTAGAAAGAAAAGGTTAGGTGAGGCTCTCGTTCGGTGCTACATGTAAATAAGTAACAATCCGTGACAGGGTTCATGCAAACGTGGGCGGCATGTTAAACGGACTCGGCAGTAATTGATTGTTTTCAAAACTGTACGCAACTATTCACGATTTATTTGGGTCAAATTATCTGAATGCTCAGAATGGCAAATACTGGGCGTTGGGGGGAGGGGGTGAGGGTTGTTATTGTGTTTCAACATATTTCAGGACGAAGGTAAATTCGTTATACTACGAACCAAACAAACTCCCAGATCGACCGCAATGGTATTAAATGTTATTTATTGGATGTCGAAGAATATGAGGTTTTCCAGTTGTACTGTTACGTAACAACTAAATGAATTTTCCAAAGTTTCCTATAGAATACAATAGAGCTTTGCCGGTGATTTTTAAACATTGTCTTAATATGAGCAGTGATAAAAATATAATGTCTTTAAATATATTAGAAAAAACCATTGACTAAACCAGTGGTCGGCAGTCTTTTGAGAGACTGGGTAAAAAATATTTTTTTTGAAAAATAAATTTAGTTGGTGGGTAATAGTTAAAAATATTTTTTTACCATTTATTCTTTTAAAAAAAATTTTAGAAAATAATATACACTTTACTTTTAATAATATACAGTATTTAAACATATAAATCATGCAAATGATTTATATGTTTAAATACAAAACACACACATAAAATTGATATTGGTGGCTTTCTTAGTATTATTGAATAAGTAATTTGATCATATTTTCTTGGTGGGTAACTCAAAATGTCGAAGTGGGTAATTCAATTACCCGCGGGTAGTAGGTTGCCGACCACTGGACTAAACCTAGGATGCCTAATAAAAATAATTTGGCCACACACAAATATTTCAAATCTTAATAAAAATAGGCTGTTACGCTACGGAATACACCCTATAAAAAGAGTGTGAAGCCGTAGTGGGTGGTGGTGGGTACAACGTTGAGTACCCTAGGAAAAAAAAAATAGAATATTAAGAATAAACAAACAGCTCAAAATTAAAACATACTTTTTTAATTCTTTTACCATTTATTTGTATTATATATTTTTTTAATGATGACCAGTAATTTAGATGTCGCGCATTTCATCAGTAAACCTGTTTTGACACTTCGATTTTTAACTTTGAGAAAAAATAAATCGTAGCGATATGTGGTACTAAATGCAGCTATAATGCACATTACTAATTGCCTTATATTCAGATATTTTTTTTTAAAAATTCTTGTAATTCTCTTATTGCAGGTCTAGTTTGCAGTTTTAAAAAAATCGTCGAAAAAAATGAGTAAGTATTACATTTTGTATGTATTTTACCAATAACAAAGTGAAAACGTATAGAAAGTTGAAAACTTCGAAAGGACCACACAAAACCTCTAATTGGACCACATTTGGCCATGCTTGGACTTAACAATAATAGAGGCAAGCCGAAATAGCTATCAACGAATAAAATTATTAAAAACTGTAGAGCTAAAATACTTTGTTATTTTAAATCTGTTATAAATGGAGTTTTACCAAGTAAATGCCAAATCAATTAATAATAATAGAGGTATTCAATAATCTATTATATAATACAATATATGGGTGTAACAAAAACTCTTATGTGTCCACTTGGTGGAAAAGCATTATTCTTTAAAAAAAAAACTCATTCTACATTTATTTAATATGATCACGGCGGGTTTCGTTCATGACGAGCATTTTCAACTGATAAGAAAACGCAATAATACAAGTTCAGTATAAATAGCACTAAATATTTTTTTAAATACATAATACAAGTGTTTAAATATAAAGCTAATAGCTTCATATATAAAAAATGAAAATGTGCACATATGGGACTTGTCTAAATTTCCCGCTTATTCTTAAGCAAATCTATTTTTAAAAATTCTTGCAATCGAGTGTAGAATAATGAATCAACAATATATTATAATAATTATAAAGCAGTGTGCAATTCTTTTCTTTATCGTAAGTTATGAGACCCCAATGTCACTATTTTACTCAACACATTTTTATACCCCGTACTTCTGCTGTTAAGAAACAAATTTATCAGTCCTTTGTGGCGCGCTGTCAAGAATTTCCCGAGAATTTAGTTATCTTATCAAAACGACTTTTGAGGCGCCTTCAGGTCACTTACCCTATCTAGCTAGCCCCAACTACTCGCTGTGAATACTTGTAAACGACAATACACATTCTAGGTGACTAAGCATTTAAGCTAAATACAGTAATTTCCAGTTTATAAATATTTTTACAATCTCAAATTAAATATTTTTGTTGATTCCTTTTTGAAATCTACATGCTTGATTGCGTTTAAATAATAAAGTTGGCGTTAAATAAAAATTAACAAACCGTCATCCGTGTGTATTTGTGATGTCTAAAAATTCCCCCCTACCCTTTCCGATCCTTCAACAACTGGTCATAGCGATAGCGATTAGTTTACCATTATTCCTGTCCTTATCCTTCTATCCCTACTACTCTATTTGGAAAAGAGAGGTTGAGTAACAAATAGTTGTCGCAGAAAAAATCTGTTGAGATACCTCCACTAGGAGGCCATATGCTCCACATTGGGAGCGGACATTGATAAAAAAGCTCGAACACAAATTGATAAATTGATTGAAAAACGTTTGTTTCCATTTAGGGTAAATTTGAGTATTTTTGAATTCGTACCAATCACACTATTCGAAACAATAAAACGTCCAATAAAATTTTGGGATAATTCTTTAACTGCATTCACGGCGGCAGTCCATTCGAGGGCGGGAAATTGAGCGCTGAGTAGCAGCTGTCTGAAGCCATTTCGATTGCCTTCCGTTACTTAGGCCCGGAGACCCTTCGCCGAGGAGGTGAAAATTCAGTCGATTTTCATGCCTCTCCTCGAACCCCAAACATCGGCGACTTTATGACAACGCTCACGTGTCTTATTTATTTAGCAGACTCGTAAACTGCATCAATTCTCTCGCACGTAACTAAGTTTTGTTTAAGAATATAGACCTTTTATAAACTTCATAGAAAATAATTACACAATAATATTATTTACACCCCGGACATTTTCACATTTCGTCGGGATTCAGTGTGATTTTCATACCACACGAAAGCGATGGAAATTAAATATTAAATAATCATATCACCTATAGGAATGTGAAGATTTATTTTTAAGTATTTATGATAAAATATTTTGCTTTATTCGATGACTTAAATTTTAGGTTAGAACCTTCAATATTCTGACGAGACAATACCTAAGAATCGTTTTAGATCGAGAACGGTTCTACTCGATACCCCATGCACTGGTAAAAAAATATAATTTATGTAACACGACCCATAACGTCGTGAAAATGACTCCTCGGCTTACTTCTTTATGTATGGTACGTAAGAATGTGTTTACGTATGTACAATATATACGTAAGCACGTAGGTATGGGTTCAATATACAGTGAAGTATATAAAATATGCATATAAATGCATGTGGTACCCACGTGAACTGGCTTCACTGTGGATTACTTACCTCTCCAGCGATCATTCCCTTCTTTCAGCAACGATGAAAAAATGATACAAATAACTTTAGCTTTATTTCAATATGTATTAATCCTTTTTAACGAATATTTTTATATTAATTAATAATTTAATACAATATTAATGAAATTATTAATCACCCCAAATCAATCAAAAACATATTCTTTTTTATCACTTATTAGGAGTTAAGTATAACTTGTAATTGTCACAAAAATTCAAAAGGCATTATATTTTTTCAATATGTATGTCGAATATTATATTGTCTTGTTTATATCATATCAAGTTGATGTGATAAAGTATAACTAATATTATATATTGTACCTAATTGAGAAGAATACATTTAGTTAAGTACATATTATGAAACCACAGGTAGAATTTTTTTAAATCTTATAATCCACGGTGATTATACCTACTATTCAAACGTTTACAAAACCACATTATAATTTTGGTGCATGTACGAGAATGTCGTTTGCAAAATAGTCATTCGTATTCAATGTTATTATTTAAGAGTCGTGAAAGGGAACACAATTCGAACGTATTTAATCCCCCCGCGTGATATATGCGACATTTTCAAATACCTACAACGACTCGAAACAATTTCTTAAGGAGAGCCGTAAGCATTGCCAGCCTAAAAGACCGTTCCGAGAAAGAAAATTCAAAGGGGAAAATATTAAATTCGATAAAATTGTATAGCTCGCTTTCCGCTGGGGGCGGCTGACGTATGAACGCGATACGAGCTCCGCCGGAATTGTTGGCTTTCACAAGGCAAGTGCCTTAAATACAGAATGTAGGCGTAATGAAAAAAAAATACCTACTGTGTAATACAACCGTGTTGAGGGAAACACTACGATATTTCGTTGTTGTAAAAACCATCATGTCGCGGCAATTAATTCAGAAAACTCAGCATAAATTCAACACCTCGTTTTAAAAGTCTGCGATTTCTCACGTGGAATTTTTGTATGCACATGAGATCTGCCCGACTCGTATAATTTGGAAAAAAAACGTGTAACAATTTAACCATACTTATCCGGAGAAAAAAAGTGTAACGAATATTTAATTCAAATATATTAATATACCGTCTTAGACTTTATAATAATATTATCTATCATAGCCATTGCTGAACCTGTCATGCATGTTTTATTATTGTTAATATAAACATGTGTAAAAAGAACCGTTATTAATTATAGCACAATGTAGAATTAGTAAATATACAATTATCTACCAAGCGTCAGTTCAAGTTCATCAGTGCACTTGAACGCCTGAAGATACCGAAAGGCGTAATCCGAGTCGTTACTGACAAAACTAGTGCGAATGTACAAAATTTGAACGATTCAAATTTAATATGGAAATTCCACCAAGCACCTTCAGACGAAATCTTTAATTACTATCTTGTATAAATTGTATTGTTAATTGCTCCTTTTTGACACATTTATAGACACTATAGTTATGAAGTATGTCTCATAAAAACGGTTTTAATGAAAATCGTTTATCTTTTTTGATAATTGATGCGAGCATTGCATCATTTACTTGTTAATTTACGCAATACTCCGCGAATATTACACAACATTATCAGACTTGTAGAAAATATACTAAACAAAACAATAATAAACACTCAATGTAAAATTTTACTAATATGGTATAAATGTATTATACCATTTCGGCCCTTCCAAAAGGCATCCAAAAATACTTGCATACATAAAAATATTCCAGTTCGCTGCATTTACTACAAGACCTCTGTCTGGCAGGAAATTCAACAAACCGGTCAAGTAACGGCACCGGCTCTGTCGTCTGGTTTGGGAGAGCAAAGGAGTGCAAAGTGGTCAAACTGCGGGCGGCCTGATAAATCACAAAGCTATCATCTCGTACAAGCGGCGAACTTCGCAACACTGATGTATAGGCGCTGTGTATTACTTATCAACCGTTTCTGCTGGCCAATATTCTGCCAGCGTTTAATATGTTGAATACGTCAGATGATTCTTAAGACATTGATAATGCTATGCCAGCGCGATCGTTCGCAATAATATATTCTGTCACTATGAGGTAGAGGTCTGCACGGGCCGAAATTTTACAAAATTAGCAGGTCCGAGCCCGAAAGACTCAGGTCCGGCCCGAGTCTAATACCACACTTGTTACCCGAAGCCCAGATGTATACTTATCAGCCCGAAATAAATACTTTTTTTTTACAAATTTACAACAATTTACGATTCTCTATAGAACTGGTAATGATTAAAATCATCATGGCTGACTTCTGACACAAACATAGTCTGAAATATTTTTCTAAAGAAATAAATTTCTTACCCAGGCTCGGGCCCGTGCAGACTTCTACTGTGAGGCACACAGAAGATGGATTGCCGGGAAAATAATATTATACATACGTTATTATTAAAAAGAAAAAACTTTTCATGATTGAATAATGAATACTTGGACTAAGTTAAATTTATTGATATAATTTAACACTGAATATTGTGAACTGATATAAATAATGATTTTTATTCGATTCACGGTATATATTTTTGAAAAATTGTATTGCATCTTTACCGATAACATCGTTAATTTTACTGAAAACAAAAAATAAAATGATGATATCGGTCAATGGTCGCATTGGTACAATAAATGCGATCAAAATTAATGTTACCTCTTCTGGAATATTTCTTGAAGCATCGCGTTATATCAATAACGTAAATGCAAGCAAAAAATGCTGGCAAGATAATCTAAGATAAGTGCTAACATGTAACAAGATAATTGTTACGATAAGCGACTATGTTTTTCATACAATGTTTAATACTGGATATTACGGTATAAATACTCTGCTACATCACTTTTTATCCAGATAAGTCTTGCCAATAAATACCTTATGATAAAAACCGACTTAGATTGTTAAAAATGCAACTATCAAGATACGTGGAAGATGAATCCATGTTTTAATCAGCGAGTTTTGTTCTATTCTATATAAACAAGAATGAAAAGACAATCTCACATTCGATAAATGTGGATATCTAAAAAGGAAAAAAAAATATTACAGTTGTATCTTGTAGTATGTATTATAGTAATTTGAACGATTCAAATTTATTTTAGTTGCAATGGTGGGACTAGTATAAACTTCATACACCCAGTGCTTTTTTTCTAAGAAAAAAAAGGTACCGAAACTCATTTCTTGTCGAGATTTTTTTCTAATCCGTGTCCGTTCCCAGAGTAAGGATAGGGTTAAGATAGGACTAGTGGTTGACAAACTGTTCTCACTTTGCTTCGTACTGTGATTCGAACTTGCGAGATCCATCACGAAAGCCAACCACGTTGACCACTGCGCTATGGATCCGACTGTTGGGAAAAAACAATATATGAATCATTAGACTCCTAGTTCTGGTCACAGAGTAAGTCTATGAACCTGGTATTTTTTTGAACATTACATTCAAAAGGTACCGAAGATAGGAACAAACATAATGGTTTCTATGAAAAAAATCAACAAAAAAAAAACGAATATTTTTATTTTTTTTAAACCATGTCCGCTCCCAATGTGGAGCATATGGACTCCTAATGGAGTTTATCTCAACAGAAGTGTTTCTACGAGAACTGTTTGTTACTCAGTTGCCCAACCTCTGTTTTTCCAAATAGAGTAGGGATAGAAGGATAGGGCTAGGACAGGGCTAGTGGTAAGCTAATCGCTCTCGATACACCCCGTTCATAGGATAGGATGGGTAAGAGAGGGGAATTCAGGACATCACACACATCCATGCCTTTGAACAGAAATTCATAAATCGATTGAAAAATCAATTTATAAAACTGTTCGTACCGGGATTTGAACCCGTGCCCTCCGTAGCCGAAGCCAACAACGCTGACCACTCGACCACACAGGCGGCATTTATTTGAAACATTAAAAATTGCAAGAAAACGGTGCCGGAACACCGTTTCACCACGTTAAATGGAAAAAAGCACTTCATATACCTTACATCACAAATCTTTTACCAACCATGTTAATAAATAACAAAATTATCAAAAAGTTTCAATGAATATGTTTATCATTTAATTTTCAATGAAAAAAAATAGACGCATAATAACGCTCCAACTACTTTCTAGCTAAATTTTGTATGCATGTATAATATTTATATAAAACAATGTTAATATAAGTCTACCGAGGGAAATACACCAAGGTAAATCCTATCGTAAGACCACCAAGCCATGAGGAATTTGAAGTAGGCTTAGACAGAAGTTTGCCTAAGCAGTTTAGATTGATTTCGTTAGGGCTCTACCGACAGCGTTATAAACCGATCAGAATCGGATCTAACACATTAAGCTTAGTGTATTATCATTCAAAGAACATATGACGATAGTAAATTTTTGGTAGCAAAAAGGTAGGACTTACGATAAAAATCATTTTAATTTAAAAAAAAAAATCTTATATGAAATTGCCATTAAAACTAAAAATCAATTAAAAAATATCATAAACCAATCGAATGTATTCAAAAAAGATTTGAATTGAATTTTAGTTAAAAAATAAGTGGTTCATTTCAAAAATAAAGACAAACGATATAAAGCTGATTTAAGAGAGGATATCTTCTCGAAACAAATTATTTAGAATTAGCCGTCGAATCTACAAACAGGAATTCTAAGCGAGTACACAAAGCATCGAGATTTATTTCTTCGCAGGCCAAGGAATATTTAAATTGGATTAAGAGCGAAATTAATCAAAAAAATAAATCCCGCGACAACACAATACCCCGTAATGTTTACATAAGAAACCCTCATCGAGAGGAGAGCGATGAAAGACGTCCACGAAATTAACATTTCTTGCTTTATTTCCGCACTTCTGAATGCAATTAAATCTTTCAATTCTCGGGCATTTAATTAACAAAAGAATAAAAGAAATTTCGCGACGCCCGGGGCCGGAAAACAGGTTCGTTAGTAAACAAAAACAATGGTCAGGACGCATTTTAAAGAACCCAAACAATGGAAACACTAAATATGTGCGCAAGCTTTTACTGGCAGAAAAATATCAAAGTTTAAATGAATAACGTGAATTTAAATATTCAAAGATCAAGACATATTTCAGATAATGAAAAATATGTGATTTAGTGAAATATTTGCTCGTCAATAACAATTTTATTTAACGACAAAAGAATTTTCAATGTATTTACGAAATCATACTCCAATCCTACATACGTAGGTATTTAAATAACATTTACAACAACAATTGAAACATTTTTTAATTGTCAATGAATTGCATGTTAAAATTATTTCTGAAGGAAATTATTTTATTTATCAGTGTGGTTACTTTTACATTTTAAACGCTTCTCGATAATTCGACAGAATTTTAAAAGTAAAAACCTCTTATAAAATAATTCTCGGATAGCATGTTGAACTGAGTAACTAAATATATGTTCACACCGGTAGGAATATTCTAAATAGTAAAATTATAGTCTATCTTTACCCTGCAATGCATGATATGGTATCTTGGATAAGCCTTAATGAAAATAAATAAGCTAAAAGGGGAATTTGAAAGAAATATGGGGTGCATTTTATAAAATGGAATGCATTTGAATTCGTCGTCGGCAATAAAGACATGAAAGAATTGCCGTAAATTTTACTTTCAACGAGATGAATCATAGAATCAGACGGTCTTTGGGTTTTTGTGCAAGCCGAAAAAGCGCAATTCACTTATTCGATACCTTCGGGGAAGGGCCCCGAAGAGACAGTAAGAAAAATATATCTCAGGCAATTTATAATATTTCAGCGTTAACAATTTCGCTCGCGAAAAGATTTAAAAATTGTATTCTACACGCCTCTGCGGTGGGTACCGCGAGGGGTTGCCCGTGAAGTGTGCAGGTCGCGATAAATAACCGAAATATACTCGGAATATTTATGGTAAAAGTAGGGTTCTTAATGGCGGGGTAAATTTCAATTACTATTGAAACCATCGAACGGTTCTTTAACTATACGAAAAATTAGAAATAATCATGAATACAAAAATAATCACCTTATTATAACACCAGTTATGTAATTGGGTGTGGCATGTGTTTCGATATTTTGTGAAGCATCATCAGGCTTAATATGGCGATAAAATACATACGGTAGGTATTATTTTTTATTGCTTAGTTATTGAACCTAATAGAAAATTAAAGACTTTCTATTTGCATTAATAATAAGTGAAGAAAGTAAAGAAACGCACCAAATATTTTAATGATTATTAACTAATAAATTACTTGTTTTAACAATGTAACAAAAGGCAAGACTATTATTTTTTTAAGATACGGCCAGTCTGCTGATTTTTTATCAGATGAACAAAAAAGTGGTGCAATTCATAACACGATTTATTTACTAAAAGAAAATACCGCGGAGTTCAGTATCTAAATATATGTATGTATATTATAAAACAAATCCAAATCAAGATTAAATGTACTAAGAGGGGGTCGTCGCTCGCAACACTTGGTATGACCGTTTCCAATCCGTAAGCAAGGCGTTCAATAATTTTCCCCTGACGAAGCATTTTACCTTTTAAGCACATAATAATTGAACCATAAAAACTAATTTGTAAAATCTTGTATTACTTATTTAATGGAATTAATGTATAATCATTTTATTGAAAGATTCAGCGGTAACTTTGTGTTTTAACTTTTTATTATAAAACTACGCTTTATAACTTTGTTACTCCGCTGACGGTGGTTTTAATTGTAACACGTGTTTCAGTGCTGAAGTCTGAAGATGCATCTCAAAGAACCGAAACATGCGTCAAAATTGGTAATTACACTAATTAGTAACTAAGTAATCACATTTAATTTTGTATTAAATGCATGAAAAATAACTTCGGCAATAATGTGACAAACATAATGAAACTAAAACAACGATACAAAATACTGTACAGTTTTAATTCGCGCGGGTATAATGTTGTGTAAAAAATGTTTCAATACGTTAATACGACGAATATTTCGGTCCACGGGTTCTTTTATAGATTCGGATCCTTTCTGTAAATAAATTATTTACACATATTACACCGAGAAGCCGTAAATTGCGCGAATCACTTGTAAGGTAAGCCTTTTACTCGAATTAGGTGTTACATTCGTTCGAAATGGATAGGCCGGGGAAGCATTAGTTGTTTTCTGAACGCGCCGAATAATAAAACGCCCATTACCTTTCAAACCAGATCAGGTAGACACGAAAAGACTTTTATCAAATTGTGAAAATACCACAGTATCTATTGTGTTTGGCAGATTCGTGATTTATCCACATCGATAATTTTAAAAATGTATATATTTTAAAATACGCGGTGTTTACTTTTTTCTTGATATATATTGTTGTCTGACAGACAATTTATTTAGAAATGCAATGTCGTTAACTGTTTTAGAGTATTTGAATAATTTTAAATCAGTTCATGTAGTTTAAATTCAGGGGAAAAGGGTACAAATTTATTCAAAAATATAAAAGACTGCATTTATAATTTCACATGTATTTAATACAATGAGCGAAACCGATCCATGTAATATTAACCGGTTCTCTGCCTCGGACGTGTTAACACGCCATACAATGTCATACTTGAGACGCGGTTTAAAGGTAAAAGAAACGTATTTGATAATTTAAAAATATCATGCATATAGTGACATCTCTTGAAATCAATAGATACTTAAACATTAAAGATATTGTTTTGTAATCTATAAATACATCGATTTTAAAAAAAAAGCTTTTTTGTTGTGTTCAAATTTGTTGCTAGCAGCTACACGGCTATGCTAACGTGGCGGTAATTTCCGTTTTTGAAACGTTTTTGGATAAATAATGGCGGAAATGACCCATCGTGTATTTATATGGTAAGTGTTTGTGATGTAAAAAAATTACATATTTATTAGGTTTTATTTTTTTAAAGAAAATCACGGCCCTTCATTTTAAAACCATGTCCGCTCCCAATGTGGAGCATATGGACTCCTAATGGAGTTTATCTCAACATAAGTGTTTCTACGAGAACTGCTTGTCACTCAGTTGCTCAACCTCTCATTTTCCAAAGAGAGTAGGGATAGAAGGATAGGGCTAAGACAGGATTAGTGGTAAGCTAATCGCTCTCGATACGCCCCATTCATAGGATAGGATGGGTGAGAGGGGGGAATTCAAGACATCACATACATCCATGCTACCGTACAGAAATTCATAAATCGATTGAAAAATCAATTTATAAAACTGTCCGTACCGGGATTTGAACCCGGGCCCTCCGTAGCCGAAGCCAACAATGTTGACCACTCGACCACACAGGCGGCCCTTCATACACGGCCATATTAATACCGCACGGCACAGAACAGGTTAAATAAATGTGGAATTGGTACAAAAAAGGTGTTTATTTTTTAATATAATACCTTTCCAACGAGTATTGACAGTGAACACCTTAAAGTACACATTAAGTCTTCGATTACGCGCTACTATCAATATGTACAGCAAAGAAAAATAAAAAAAACTCCAAATGTGTTAAAGCTATCACGAAATGAGCCTATCGACCGTTTGGAGGTAATCACAAATGCATTACTAGGATATTGCTTTTCGAATAACGAATAACGAGACATGCAACCCTACACGCAGCACAATGTCCCAGAACTGTAGCCATACGCTACACCAGTGGTCCCCAAACTTATTTTGTTCACGGACCCCTTCTTAAAGCAAAAACCTGACCATGAACCCCTAAGTGAAATAATTTATTTAATTGGTGATTTAAAGATGAAATTTAAAAAAAATGTTATTTTAGTGGTATTTATTAAAATTGCAGCATTTTGTTTTAAAATACAGTTTTTTTTTTATTGAGATGGGTGAACGTGATGGGATGACATTAGATTACTTATGGTCGACTATGTTTGTGAGTAACATTCGTCCCCACGAGTACTTATTTACATCCTTGTTCTTTTGTTAGTGATTTCGGTATGGACATGTGAATTGGCCTCATCTGAAATGATATTACTCTTTTGTTAAAAACTAGAAACATTTCTTGAATGTACTTTACATCACGTACAAATATAACTAAATTGTTGTTTGGGTGTTCTAAGACGTTCCTGTAAATCTTTGAAAGACGACCACAGTCGTCTTGATTGCACTGTGGGATGCTTGTCATTACATGTTTTATGTACCATATTTAAATGTTACTCACGAATTTAAAATCGCTACAATTTTATTTACATATTTTAACTTTCATACTATGTAATGAAAATGTTTCAGGAATATTTTTTTTATATTTAACTACTCGCGACCCCTGGCGTTGTCCACGCACACCCAAATGATTTTTAATTTTTCACGGACCTCTCAACGGTCACAAAGACTCCTGGGGGTCCGTAGGAACCACTTTGGGAACCAATGCGCTAAACCTATATATAATTTGATAATATTTTAATTTTCCGTTTGTCATTTAAGATCTCAGCATGGTATATGAAATACATAAATAGGTAAAAAATATTAATAGGGCATAGATTATTTAAATGATAAATTAATTAATTAATAAACTTCAAAATTGCGTATGTTACCAAGGAGAAGCCATAAAACTTATTTAGAAGAAAATATTAATATTGCTTGGCGAACATAGTGGAACGTTTATTATTTATTTAGACAACGCGAAGAGTTTTACTGCATCATAATAAAAGTTTTCGTTACACATATTAATAATAATATATAACGTATAACAAACACAAAAGACACTGGCTTATTATGTAAGTTTATCGTCGGTTGATGATGGATTTCAATTTATTATATTAAAATAATGTAGCAAAATAAAACCGTCTAAATTGAAGGCACTGTCAACTTTACGAGGTACTAAAAATTACGTAGCGTTAAAAAGCCACAAAAAATCGAAACGTAAATTATTAAAATAGAAATGAAATATAAATTTCTGTTGTTTAAAAAACCTGTCAAATAACAGCATTAACTTGTTGAAAATAATATTATATAACTAAATATTTTTAATATATTATTTTTAACATATTATTTTCACAATATTTTTTCTCGTGTTAAAGAACGTTTAAATCTGCTCTCGATTAGCAGAATTTAATAAAGGCCTCTTGATGAAACATATTAGTAAAGTTTTTTAAGAGAACTGGTTGTGTTATACAGTCGCTCATTTTATAAATAAATGGATACAAGTATGTGCACTAGGAAGCGACAAGTTGTTAGCCATTTGCTCACGCTACGCCCAGATGTTCCGGTTTGGGAGAGAGAATGTGAACATGACATTCACCCATACAATTTAATTAACATCAGCCCACAATCCATTGAAAATCAATTCATACTAGCTGTAAACCCGTTGCCCAGCAACGTGAGATTTTTGTTGCATAGTATTTAATTTTATTTTATTTTATGTTATTTTATTTTATGTTATTTTATTTTATTTTATTTAATTAGTACGCACACATTTGTGATTTGTGAAAAGTGAGTGATTAATAGGACACCCTACATACACTCATTCGGACAAATGGACCTTATCATTATGGAGATTCAAACCCGTGGACACTGCAACCAAATAGGACGGACATCCAAATGAAACAACAGACAACGGACATTCTATTGACAATAATGTATTAAATCACAATATAATGTTACTGAATGGGTGTTAAGTAATTTATAAATATTGTAGCCACCAAAGATTGTAGATTAATCAATCGTTGGTGGAAAAATGCGTGTTTAAAATGAATTTACGTGCCTGCCGCATACGTAATTTATGCGTTCTCGAACCTTGTTTAAATGCAACAGAGCCGGTGTTAGAATTTTCTCGAAATGCAAATTCATACTAGGTTGAGTGTGTGTAGCCCCATTCAAACAAAACAATCCGTTTTAAACGAGAGCTTCCAATGACGTTAATCAGAGACGGCCAAAAAATGGACACCGACAACTATAGAGCAGATAAATAAACCTTCGGAAATATTTTGTATCAATTCAACAATTCTATCTCACGAGCATCGCCGTCATTGCTCAGTAAAAAAGAATATTTTTATCATCCAAGAAAAGACGGATTAGGTTTAGACCTTATAAGTGATTTGAATCGTTCAAATTATATACATTCACACAGATGTTGTCACTAACGACCCGGGTTTCGCCTTTCGGCATCTTCAGGCGTTCAAGAGCACGGATGAACTTGAACCGGGTTGTTAGTGACAAAATCTGTGTGAATGTACATAATTTGAACGATTCAAATTTCATATTGAAATTCCACCAAGCACTTCAGTCTAAATCTTAAATTATCTTAAAAGTGATGTTGATATTCATTTGCGCCGGAAATATGTTGACAACATACAAACTCTGAGAGGAATTGCATGATTTTTTCAGAATATCGCTATATAATATAATATAAATCGCTTGAAAAATCTAGATAATATGAAAGTTAACATTCGAGCCAACAACCCCACAACGAAAGCCCAACAGCATTGATCACTGGGCTAAAGAACCGACAAACAACTATACAAGGTAATGTGTGTATAATGCTCACTTTTGCTAATGCTATTTTCAACTATCGAAAAATCAAAATATAAACCAAAGGTAAAAATACCTTTGTTACATTTAACAAAAGCAGCCTTGTGTTTTATTTAAAAATAGTGTATAATTATTTATGATACATTTTTTTGTCTCATTGTCTTAACACTTGGGTATTTAAAGTAAGCAATATGAAAAGTATTAATTTATCAAACAGTGTCCACACCCCGATTTTGGGACAATGTGCAAACAACATTATTTCACGACCGAATTGTTTCAATAAGACAAACAAGGCATTTATTGTTCGTTCACTAAATTCGCCACGTGAAACGTATGATATTTATGTGCAAAAAATGTTTAGGCCCACTGACGTTTCATACGCAAACAAACACGTAACTTGGAATACAAAGGGCGCAAGAGTTGTGTGTCAAACACACGTGACTTGTTTTTGTATGAGGATTAGTTTATAGCAGGCAGAATAATTTTCGGCGAGCGGTTCGCCGAAGGCTGATACACAATAATTTGTCCCAACTATTCCGCTAGTAACCCACATCAAATGACATAAACATTATTATGGTCACCGATACATACAACTATCGCACGCCATTCCCATCGGCACGTAAAGAGTTATCTTAATTAATCCATCACAATGTATTTATTAGCAACAAAACAAACGAATGAAATTCATGGAACGAAGATAGTATGCCTGAAGTAGGGATTGCAATAAGTAATCAAGACATAAGGTAAACCGGAAAACCGGTGAATAAAATGCAAAATATGTGCTGGTGCTTTCGGTATCGAAATAAATTTCAATATACCTAATTGATAAACACACTTTGAATCTAACAATATTCCTGACAAATATGAGTAATTTCTGTATAAGTAATAAATACTTTCGATGGATTCGGCGGTTACTTTGTGGAAGTTCATTTTAATATAAAATAACTTAGATTATCCCACGTACTGTGTAACATACTGTGACACGTGTTTCGCCTCTTTCAGAGGCATCCTCAGACAACTGAAAAAGGCGAAACATGTGTCACAAATTGTTACACAATACGTGGAATAATCTAAGTTATTTTATTTTATATTAAGTAATTAATATCTATTCTTCCAACGAGTGAACTTTGTCTGCAATCAGATAATCCGATTGTGATGCACTGATTTCAATATTGATGAGCTAGCCTTATTAAGGTTATATTTTAATTCAAAGAAAATATTATAAGTATGTGTGAAAATGATTCTCTTGTGCTTATTGATATATTTTTTAAGCCATGCATTTAATATTTATTATCGATATTTTTTATTCGTCCATTAGTGCGATCTTCACTGGCCATCGGAAAAAAAATGTAATAACGATGTTTTAAATTATTGTTGATAACAAATTTGTGTAATCACAATTTAAAATACAAAATCTGAATAAATCTTCTAGAGTTATTCAAAAAGTTAAATAAGTTGTATGCTACTAAAACTGTCTGGTTTTCATCGTTGGTCTCTAAACAAATATAAATACACTTTAGTTTCGTTGAAACACAAAGAAATGTTTCTCTTTTAACCCAGAAGAAATATATATATATAGAAAGAATACTGTGGAAAAGTTTTCAAATTTTTGTCACGTTACTAAGTGGGAGTAAAATAAAATGTTGAGAATAGTAGGTGGATTGGAATATATAATAGTTAGAGAAAAATGAAATTAAAAATGTTGGTAGCATCTGCTTTAGCGCCATAAAGGGCTTTCAGTGTCCACACTGGAGTAGCGTTGTGCTTAATAGTCCGGCTAAAGCTAAATTTAAGAGTTTTACGAGCCTTAGTGCTCCCAGTGGGCAAACAATTTAATAGTCGAGTTTTACATTTTTTTTCGAATAGAAAAATGTTACATCACAGTGCGGTTTTCAGTCAACATTCATACAAATAGACTTAAATAATTCACCAAAATTTATTTTATCAATTCGAAAGAAGCGCGAACGTAATTGCTTTATGAATATTCAAGCAATTCGTGGGAAATACTATACTGGCACCAGTAAATTTAAATACATTGAAAATATAACGCAAAAAAAAAACCATGAAAACATCTACAAAGAATGATAACCAGAGTGGATGGGCAACGCTTTTTCTTTGGTATCAACACTTGGGTTCTCATCTAGAAATTCTTAGAATTATTTGAAATTTCTGTTTAGCACTGTTATCAGTGATGTTGTCAGCCATTCTAACAAAAATTGCTGCACGGAAAATAATGTTTGTCTCGCAAACATTTTTCTCAACATGTTGTAATCTCTACATTTCTGAAAATCGAGATTGAGCATTGGTAAATCTGTTGTAAAATTGGTATTCTATCCGGATTCCACCATAGTTCTGCTCTAGCCCTATCTTTATATCCTCTACTTCGAAAAAAAGAGGCTGAACAACTGAAAAACAGTTTTCGTAAAAAAATCTGTTAGGATACCTACATCAGGAGGTCATATGCTCCATATTGGGATCGGACGTAGGTTTAAAAAAAAGTATATATATATTTATACACGACACTACGACAAAACAATAGTTTTGATCAAAAACAAAAATAAGCTGTACATAACCCGCACAGCGTTAGTAGTGTTCACACTAATATTGTATATGTATAACTTATAGCTGGCCTTTTCAAATGACCAATATAAGATTATCGTTTTCTTATCGCCATATTTTTCAATATACTAAACGAAAATAGTAGAAATAACATAGAATGTATCTAAACTATCGCGAACACTCTGGGACTATCTGGCGCCTTCTTTTTGTCGAATTATTCCATAATTTTCCAGGCATTTATGACCTGGTATGGGCTGGCCTTTCCTGTATTTATTCTGATAGAACCTTTTTTCCATTTCCTTTTCAAGTCCAGTCTGAGGACAATTTCCCAAAATATAACATTGAATAATAAAAAGCCCAACGCAGTCTTCGGCCAATACTCAATGTCACCATTTTTGCATTTATTATAATATAATATAAAGAAGTTTAATCGAAAGATGTTTCGGTGTCATTTACTTTTATTGTGCCTATAAAAAATGCGATAAAGGCAACAAGATAAAACGAGCGGCAAATTTCAGACAATTTTCATAAGTGTTGTCGCATTTCATATAAAATTTTAGATTAGCATCTTTTTGTTTCCTTGGTTATACTATTATATAATCAAGGAATATCATCAGAATTATATTTGATACAAATTAGATATTACGGAGCCTATAAAGACAAGCGCTAATACAATTGAAAAGTATAAATCACTCAAAATGTCAACTGCCTAACAAGTGGATATGCGATCGTTTACAACATTTGACTGTTAACCATTTACGCTTAATATGAGGAACAAATGGACTATGAGGAAAATTCAACAAATGAAGACTACAACACAGCCGTTCATTCGCCATCAGTTTTAAAACAGTTCATGATATCAGGAACCGACTAGTTCTAAATCGCTATCATCAAAATCTGTTTTTTAAATTTGATAAAAGTAGAAAAAAGATTACAGGAATCGGCCCTTCACAGTGAGTATTCGAGTGTGTCGACTCGGTTACGGCGATTGGTATATATTTCGACTGCAATCACGTCAGTAGTTAAATTCCGTATGTAAATATTACTACCTTTCAACAGCTCATTAAAACACTGTATGCAGCGCTTCGAAATTCTAATATAGTAAAGTACATTTTTGCATCAAATTACACCGATAGACGCAATAGGTGCAACGACCTAACCGTACGAATTTCGTAGTAGTACTGACCCGATGAGATGTACTAGTGTTGTTTTTTTTTGTGGATTCCTAACGGCTCTGCTCTATGTTTACGTATAACTATTTTAATATATATCCGTACCATTTACGGTGAAAATGTCTCTAGAGAAACACTGTGCTCGTACCGTGTATGGGGGGGGGGCTAGCAGTCGTTGTCATAATTAAATGTTAAAATCACATTCGGTATTTAAATCCGTAAAGGGACCATTAAAAAAACAATAATAAATAAAGATGACTACTTATTAAACTATAATACCTAGTATCTGGTCACCTTAGAAATCAGTAATATTAAACATTCTACGTAATTATTTTATCGTGTAGGCATTAAGTGAGAGTTGCCTAACAGATTAACTATTTCCGTCTCGATAAAAACTTCGTAACGTTATATATACGCACGAAAGTATAGAAACTAAACTTAAACGTATGTAGGTGTTTTCGAAAGGGAAAAAAATAGCCACGTTTACAAGGATAGTCAATAAAAAGGGCGATGCTCACAGGAGAACAGATAACATTTCGTCCCTCTGATATCCTCTACTACCCCTTGCCTGCACGCAATATAGAGACTCGGGGTTCAATACATAAATACATAAAGAGCGCGATAAGTGAGTCAGAAAATGTGTCGACGCTTTCGGACGTCCGAGATGAACGGAAAAGTAACGGGGATTTAATAATGGAATCAATTTGCAAGGCACTATTATCAATTCCAATGAAACTTTGTATCACCCATTTCAGAATAGAATCGCTAGTCATATGGATCGTGGAAGCCATATGTATTACTTTAAGGAATACTAGGAGTGTGATAAAATAAAATCAGTAACATAATACTACTTCATATAATAATATTTCATATGAAGTCAATTGCAAACCTTTAAAGGCATTTTTAATCTCATCATAGACTTCCGAATAGAATGAGAATCATAAAAAATAGGTCAGATAAACTATTTAAACAAGTGTATTAAAACAACCATCATCCATCATTAAATCAAACATATAAATTATACTATTCCGCCTTTCTGTGAGCGAATACTCGTGTTTCGAAAAAATGATTATTTCAATTTCTGAAGTTCATAATACCTCGAGCGATTTTAAAAGGGCATACCCCTTGTTGGGTGTCACCGTTCCTGCAATGGGCGAACTCCCAACATCACTTTTTATTTTCTCAAACTCATATTTTGTTTTGTTTTGCTTACAACTCCAATAATAATTCCAACTAACTTTATTTATAACTTCGTCAGCCTTTGTAGCAGAGTTCAGCTCTGCCTACTCTTCAGAAAATTTCGGTTCCATATCATGGAAAGGTGTTTTTTTCCTGAATGATTTATAAACGTATGCATGCTAATGAACCAGCGTAACAATAACAAATGCTTTTTATTATTCCCGGAAAGCAAAATTAAGTTTAAGTTCCGGCTCCCTTGTAATTTAAATAAATACAACAATTAACAATGAATTTTCTTTTGCTCAAACCTCGTTAAGTCTCGCTTACTTCCACCACTCCCTATCTTACCTGCCTGGTTGACGATGGATGAAAAGGACACTGACTACAACTAAGTATCAAAAAGGCACTGAAGAAGGGAAAGAAGATGAAAATAAGAGGAAAAAAACATAAGAAAGGAAACGATCAAAAAAAATCAAAATACAAAAAAAGAAAGAAAAATACAGCAAGAGATCTTGTCTCTGTAAATGATGAAAGACGAGAGTCAAGAATATTCTTTAAGTGAAAACGGTTAATTAATATGTACTCAGACATTGAATGTACTAATTTTACATTTAAATAAATATATTATTTAACAATATTACGATAGGGCTGCACTGAACACACATGACAAAATACCCACAGTAACGACTACCCCCAGAAAATTGGCTGAACTGCCTCCCAATAGCTCCCCAGCCTACCCCAAGTAATGAATGGTTATAGCCAATGACGCCTGACCTCCGTCCTACATTCAGGCCACTACGCGATTTAGCGAAACTTCACTATCACTATATCCGGATATACAATCCTAGCTGACTCACATGAAATCACAATAACAAAAGTAATGTTACTGGCAATTTCAGTATGTCGTTAAAAATAAATGTTCGTATAAAAACGATGTATATCATTCCCAGATCACCTGGATGAATTCTTTGGGGAAAACATTGTCACCTGCTATGGTCTAGTTCATAGGTTCCCAACCTTTTTCGGGTGGCGACCCCTTTTTATAAAAGCCGTGACTAGGCGACCCCCCGAAGAATTTGAAATCCTCGATTTGCTATACTTTTTCCCCGGATTGTCCCCGAAACTCTTTTTTTTTAGCTCACCGGGTAAAGTTGGCGACCCCCCAGAAAACCCTTGGCGACCCCCTTGAGGGTCGCGACCCCCAGGTTGGGAACCCGTGGTCTAGTTGGTTAGTTTGCTCTACCGGTCAGTCGGGTCTGGGTTCGATTCCCGGTAAGGCCAATGTCAATTTTTGACGTCGGCGTTTGTGATGTCAATTTTACTCGAATTAATCTCGAGTGACTTACAAAAAATTCTCATGGAGTTTTTGTCGTATGATCTTTCAACTTTAAAATATTTTTGGCGCATTGGCATTAACTGTAATGCCTAATATTTTTATTTTTCATTTTTAAATGTAATCTATAAATAAGAACGATTTTGTGACGCATACATATTATCCAATATGAATATGCATATTATATATATTCAATACTTTGTGTATAGATTGGAAAGTCATCCACGGTATTTAAATGTAAATGAAAATTGATTGCATTTTTGTTTTAATTAATTTTTCTTCCATAAAAATGATTTTCACTGCATACGAATATATCGCACGATAAAGAATTTATTTGGCTGTATATAAATCAAATTTAACTACTATGTCCATCCAACATTAATTTGAATACTTCACACAATAAAAAAAATACAATTATTTGCACTTTGAAGTGGTTATTTAGAAATTTTAAAATCGAGTTTAAAATTCATAAATTATTTTTCGGATATAAATGTTGTCTATATTTATATAACTATCCATCTAAGACCCTTCATTTTAGTAAAAAAAAATAAGAAACTTGATGATTTGTAACGGCAATTAAACTGTTATTTGCCTGTGCGTGAAAATTAATTGAAATAATTCGTTTATTGAATGGCAAATTGTTGTACTCAGTTTTAATCAAAATTGAATCAAACAGCAGGTAGGCAATTGAAAAAGTTATAAAATTCAATTCGTTTACAGTGCGACAAGAGTAAAACAAACCTGATGCACATTTTGAAGCAACGCCCGATTGATAGAAAAGCGATGAACGTAAAACAATGTGTTATACAACATAACAATTTCAGTTTCTGCTAGCAGAATTTCGGACCTATATTAGGTCTTGACTTTTAAGGTTCGAAATTTATTATGGCTACGCAAACTTCGAGCGTCCGATATGAGACAACACAGGCCTCCGGCAAACCTTTTCGTTTCCACGAAATAACGATAAAACAAAATAATCCGTAAAGCAAGCAAAATATATCGATGAAGCCAAATTTAGCGGTATGAAGAGAACAAAGGTAAGTACAAGATGACTAGGGATTGCAAATTTACTAACGTTTTCATTTACCGGCAACAGAGAATATCACGTAATATAACATTAAGCAATATCACGTTACTATAATAGTATATTAAATATTTACTATAATTTAAATAAGTTTTCTAAAATTTTGGCTCAAGTTTGAAGAAATATTACGAAAAAAGAAGAATAATATATATTTGACCTTACCTTTAAAATTGTTTTAAAAAATAGTTTGTTTAGAGTTTCAGTAAACTTTTAATAGTGAGCGTTAATGGTGTATTCATCCAGTTCATACTATATTTTTATATCATGGCTGTTATAACTTACATCCAATATCCATGATTTTTTTTAAATTACCGATAAATGTTGCAACGGAATTATAGGCATTTACCGGTATTGTCATCCGTAGATAAAGCTTATTTTTCTCTTACCTTAAACATATTGATGGAAGAAATCTAGAAAATACCGCAGAACTGTTAAACACCTCTTAAAATATAGTCGGATAACCAATAGAATGAATCTAGAATGAGATCTCAAAAAGAGACCATCGAACATGATTTTTTCTTTTGTATATACAATATTTCTAGCCATGCATGAAAAAATATGAAAAAAAAAAAGTCACCGTAAGTTACAGAATTATGATCAAATATGTATCGATTCCGTTGACAAAGGAAAGTTTTCCTAAGAACTACAACCCCAACCCTCCTAGTTCGACCCCTGAGATTGTACGTGCAACCCGTGAAGTCGTACCGTATTTATGTTCAGTAAATGGCGCACCATTTCTTGCTCATTAATACCTCCCCCACGAAGGAATGCGATGTGTTTTGGGGCGTCGTAAAGATATATCGTTTTCATTATGGTAATTCGGGTGGCTGATAAAGACCGCGGTCGCGGAACAATTACCACCGAAGCAGATAACGATATAAGTCCGCGTATCAATATGGGACATCTCAAGTTACGTAGATGATTAAAGGGCTGAAGGTCAAACGATATTTACAAAATAATGTGTTCTTTGTTTTTCACGACTACATGATAGTAAAACAACGCTATGTCAAACTTTTCTAACTTCATGACCAGTAAAATTTAACGTTAACTTTAAAGTTGCCCTATTTTGTAACACCATACCTAATTTAATATTTCGACTGAAGGTGCTTGTGCTTGGTGGTATTTCAATATTGAATTTGAATCGTTCAAATTATGTACATTCACACTAGTTTTGTCACTAACGACCCGTGTTTCGCCGTTCGGTATCTTCAGGCGTTCAAGTGCACGGATGAACTTGAACTGAGTCACTTTCAGAACATATCACTTTTATCAATAGATTGAACTCTATTTCCATGTTTAACAATACTAATTTTAGGATATAATCATGGACATATTTTGAGCCACATCACTTAATGCGATGTAATTATGGTAGAGGGAAATTCCGTCTAACATCCCTTAAAAATTGTGGAAGTATGTTGGACGCATAGTATTCCAAAATAATATTATAATATTTATGGAAGAACACAAAGGATTCTATTTTTTTCTACAAGTCTTGTGGGATATTTAACTTTAACTGCGAGACGTTTCCGACACAGCAAGATAGTTCCATATATGAAATAGCGGAAATTTCTGGCCGTGGAACGTTCACCGTCACATTTAGGTTTGCCGGAGAAAAAATCCAAATGCAAATGTGGCGGGAACGTGCGCACGCTGCCGGCATACAAATTGCTCTTACAAAAGCGAGGACGAAAAGATCTGAGCACTCGATAATATCAAGGAGCGATTCCTGTGCGCCCTAATACAATAATTCCGCCCGCGATCCTGCCATCCTGGTATCTCGTTTGAGATATTTCCGCTTCGACTCACAACCGTTGGGGTAAATACGATGCAATTTTTTTTCACTCTTATTATCAAAGAAAATCTAATAAAAAAAAAACTATAACAAAATAAAAAATAATCACGACAAAATGTAACAAATAGTATAAAATATTTATGTTTTCGTGATACATGAAGAAAACAGTAGACGAACGAATTATCGATTGTCATTTTAACGTTTCGCTAATATCCCAGCAAATCGTGTTAATAAATTATTATCGTTGACCTAATTTCATAGTTTTTAATGTCCATAAAATTAAACAAACTTTGAATAAATATTTTTTATTAGTGGTTTCCAAATACTGAATGTAAATGAAATTGACATTTTTTTTACGTTACGCACCGATTTCAACAAAAGGCCAATTCGAACTTCTTCAGGACAACCACTCGAGATTGTCATAATTCAGGGACTTGGGACCACAAAGACCAAACTACAAAAAAACATTTTTTGAGTTAAGCTCCGTCATATTAATTAGCGACACAAAGCTTTATCTCTTATATATAGCCGTTTACAAATTGGGTATGTTTACAAATGAAATTATAATGTTAAAAGTACAAAGGTAAATCATCAGCGAACTCAGAACTATTTTTTGTAGATAATCCCTGTGATTCTAGGCACCGACACTTAGTATAAACAGAATGGAAAAATAAGAATCTAATTAATTAATTAATTCTGACAAATCAACCATACGTTATTATTTTTGAATTGGTAATTATTCAAACAAAACTGAATATTTTGATTTGGTTTTCGATAGCATCATTGAAATCACAGTTTGTGATCCGAATATCAAATTATTTGTTTTTCTCCGTTAGTTTTCTTTTGTCTAATGACGGCGGCGTATATATTGTTTTGGTAATATTGCCAGATTAATGGTGCCACTTACCCTCGAATAAATTTAATTGTTATAATACATCTTTGAATATAATACATGCACAAGGAAATATTTCAATTTTTCGTAAATTGACCAATTGATGATTTATCATAGCTTTCTTTTTCTATACGTTATTATAAGACCTTAATCATAATTCAAATGTCATATTTTTAGGCTCGAATCCCATGGGGGTCCAATAAAGTTAGGGCGATCAAGTGTCACCATGGAAACGTAGTTCGTATATGAATAATTTGAACGTCGATGAAGTAAATATAATATTCAACTTAAGGAAGAGGAGAAGGGGGTATTTAAATTGAACGATATTCGATTACGACAAAAGGCTTTGTAAGTCAGCGATGCGCGGTTTGCTGTGGAGGTAATCTAAATATGATTATGCCATGATAACAATAATTATACCATACATACAAACTTCCAATGTATTGAGGCAGCAAATATGAGACTTAAAGGCTCAAAAATACATGGATAAATAATAAATAACATGGTTCAAAAAATTTGGTAAAATCTACGGCAGAATTCCCAATATTTCAGACAATTCCGATGCTATAAACATGACTTTTATAAGGGGATAACATGGCATTATGATTTTACCTGCATGTGATTTGAGAAGGAATGAATATTTTTAAAACATATCCGCTCCTAATGTAGAGTATATGGATCCGTCTAATGAATTTATCTACGAGAACTGTTTGTTACTTAGCCGCTCAAGCCCTTCTTTTAAAAGGGAAAAGTTAGAAGTATAGGCTCTTATGGGAGGAACGGAATTTAGACATCACACCAACCATAATATCGAAAAAAAGACTATTCACCGATTGAAAAATCAATTTATGAATGTGTCCGTACTGAGAATCGAAACTGTGAACACTGCAAACGAAGCCAACAACTTTGACCACTCGTATACCACCCCGGGATATTCATAATTGTTAGTAATTTTCGTTTAGATTTAAAAACATACATTATATTACAACAATAATTTCAATCATATTCTAAGTAAGTTAATAATTTAATTTTACTGTATTGCTTATTATTAGCGAATATACAAAATAATAAACATATTTCCAAAGTGAAAAAATTATATTATCTTATTGGAGTTACGATAACTAATATTATTTAAATATGTATATTTCATTTCAACGTAATATGTAGCAAACAAGATGTCAAATCTGTGAAAACTCAAACCCCAAAAAATATCATCGCAAACCGTAAAATTTAAACAACCAAAATATCACTCACGCTTAACAAAATAGACGTTCAATTGGTCCAGAAGATTGATCCACGATAACACAACGAATGAATACTTCGCTCTAAGCAGATTTTCAAACCACATCTATAATTCTGTAAAAACAATAACCTTATGAAGCAGTTTATGAAAACGCCAAATCGCTTTTCCTACCCTTCGGACAAGGTTAAATCATTTTGGCAAGACAATGAATGCGTGGGTTGTTTTTTTATAATCGGAGATAGTCTTTAATCATCCGCCTTACTGAAATATGACGTCTCACATACAACAAATCCATGAAATGAAGAACAGACTTTACATCAATACGGTCTGAATATAATTGAATGATGCAGGAATAAAATAATTTAAAAACAACCTTAACGTAACGTTCTAATTCATATATATGTATTGGTACTTATACAACGCATTGGGCTTGTATTTATCTGGTCAGTAAATTAAACCAACTTTTGGACATAATTCAACATTAAATATTCAGTTTTTATATTAATAATCTGTACTTCTATATCAAGCCCAGTTATATGTTAAAAACGAAACCTTAACTATCTTAGTCACGTTTTTATAATCACGGCTATTTACCAATTATTGGATTTCAATAAAATATTGACCATTGAATTATTTAAATACTAACTTATTAAATAAAGATAAATATATATATGTACATATCTTTATTCAGTATTATCTACGAAACCGGTCGGTATTAAAACAGAAAATGGCCGTCGATATAATAATATATAAGGTCAG
Source organism: Himalopsyche tibetana (assembly GCA_030503985.1). Taxonomy (NCBI): domain Eukaryota; kingdom Metazoa; phylum Arthropoda; class Insecta; order Trichoptera; family Rhyacophilidae; genus Himalopsyche; species Himalopsyche tibetana. The sequence continues at coordinate 8,104,661 of JAPJYX010000014.1, forward strand.
ACTAAATGATGGCAAGTAAATTTATTGTAGAAAAAATATTGATATAAATAGAATAGTTGGCGTTTTGCCAAAACACAACAACGAAATAAATTAAAACAAAATGTCGCATAAAATTGTGTTTCAAAAAAATGCTTGTGGATACTTTCTCAAACATGAAGTCAGTAAAATATTTTTTAAAAAGTACCCTTGTCTGTTAGCTGTGAATTAGGCAACGAGCTATTTATGCTGAGTTTTTTGTTGCCGTGTCCAAACAGATCACCCTGCTTTAGTCAGCGGCGTCGCGACGCTGCGTTGTGAAAGTGCGTCAGAAAAACAGAATCCCGCCGGCGCCGTTTTTCAGACATTAACCCTCGCTGCCTGACTCAACCCTTCGCAGAAATGATAACTTCACTTTGGATGTATAGAGCTTTTTGCGGCCAACAGCGATACTACGAATTTCAGATTCGAAATTTATACCGATTAATATTGGCCTAACAAAAACGTCGATAAAACAAAAGATACTTTGGGCTTTGTGAATCACACATCAGTAACCATCTAAGAGTGTATAACCTGTTATGTTTAAACATAAGACTGCGATTTTAATAAAAATATAAGTTGATTCATGGACAATTGATTGTAAGCAAGTTTATCGGCAGCTATAATCAAAGTACGATAACCTGAAAATATTTAACTCTGTTTGTTTTAATTACACGAGTATTAAAGTTTTACTGAATGTTATAGTTGGAGTGTTGAAGTCGATGAGAAAAGAAATGTAATCAATGAATTTATTAACAATTACAAACCCTTACTAATGTTTAGTGAATCATATAAAATAATATGTACAAACATACAGGAACAAAAGACATCCCCACCAAAAAGCATTGGGAAAAACGGAAAAGATATTTATACTTATATCTTATTAAAAAAGTAAGATATACATTGTTATTCCCCGTGTCTCGATTTTTAGAGGCATATACTAAATCATTTACAGTCTAGTTTTTTTTTCAATTTAAACAACAACGTTAAAAGAATATATTTTTCATATGATGAAAAAAAACTGACATGTAACATCTGAACACATCGGAATTAGGGCATCCAATCCCGCACCCGTTTTTGATTCCAGGATTTCGAGATACACATTTTGTCGGGAAAAAAGTGAGGAATTGACAGGTTTCAGAATTATCCTCAACTCAAAGTTTTATTTTATACGGCAAGATTGACTGAACTATATCAAAGTTTTTTATTTTTTTAGCTCCACCATTTCAAAAATTTACGTCAGCCAGTGACTAAGTACTCTAGCCCTGATTATCATGTTATCATTGCATGTTATAGTGAATCCCGAAATTGGAAGCCCTAATCGGAATGTAAATAGTAAGTTGAATCGGGGAAATAATCTTTGCTTACATATCGCAACGTACTGATTGATATTTTTTTAATATACATATTATCTAAGAGAAGCTACTACATTAAATAGTATTGAAATTGAATTGTTCTGTTCAGCTTTGAAAGCTCTCCAACGCTTTTGCACAACATTCCCAAGTATGAATTAATGGAATTTCACTTGTGTTAAGAACTCTTAGGGTGTGTACCTTCATCCACAGCTCGACTGCAGACGCGTGGCTGACACTGTCACGTGGCGCCCGACTGCCTTTTCATACGTCAAGTAGGCAGACCATTTATTTCCATCGCAGGGTTACTAAGTAGGAACGTTTACTACGGAGCTAAGGATCGGTACAACGGTAACCGGTGACTTTGGTACTTACGGACAGGGTAAATTATTGTAATTGGGCCAGTCGTGGATGAGTTTTCGGTTAGAGGATTAGCAGACTGTTCCATAACGTTTCACCGCAAACCGCAAACTTGGCTATGCGAGAAAACTTTTACAATTATAATTGTGCGTAGGCGAAAGTTAAGGTGAGACAAATTTATTTGTGGATATTTCAATAGTTTGTTTGATGAGATTGCTCCATTTCGATTTAAGTTTAAGTTGTTTTAAAAGTGATTGATTTAACTATTGGTTTGAAATGGTGGACAGGAATTAATTTTTTTAATTAAATTAATTAATATATCTCAAATAATATCGAGACATTTTTGATTTATAAACTCTATTGTAAAAATCCCTTTATTGTGGTTAGTTGACTTTTATAACTATTACTTGACATGTTCGCTGAAGATTTTTAAAACAAAGAAGTCGTAAAAAAGGTATTAATTAGCATGTCGTGTTTTATGAAATTCCTCAAGAAAAAAGACTTTAATATAATATATGCACATGGTTTTGTGATATATACAATATGGTTCGGTGCTAGTAATTTTACATATTAAAATTCAAACATCGATACAATTAAAATGTTAAAAATATAAAACTCGTTCTCTTAAAATTAAATGTTTCACATAACACCATAGATAGATTCAGTGTCGGCCAGTCAAAGTGGCATTCGATCAATGCACCCCTTGTATATGCAGGGGCGGTTATATTTCATGAAATAATATTCAAACATTTAACATTTATACCATTCACTCATTTTAAATTCTTCATTTTCTATAATAAATATTTTAGAAAAAAATATTTTCATTCATTTAAAATTTTATTTTATTGAATTTAAAATGAGGGAATGGTATAAACGTTATTTTTGAATATTATTTCATAAAATATAGCCGCCCCTGCATATACAAGGAGTGCATTGATCGAATGCCACTTTGACTGGCCATACAAGGGGTGCATTGATCAAATGCCACATTGACCGGCCGCTACTGGATAGCTTTATTAGTTGAATCAAGTATTTTGGGTAACCATGAAATTATGTTCAATGAATATTTAGTATCACAAAATCAATCATGATTTTATCGGTCAGGAAGGTAGGTATCATTTTTTTTTTAAATATATCACATTATGTATTTATTAGATTAGGTTCGGTGATGCATGCGATCGATCAGTTGATAATGCTCGTATAATGTGGAAATTTTATATTATTAGTATTATATTTTTCTAAATAATGACACTAAGCCTTTTACAAGTGGTAAAAATTATTATCTTAAGTAAAATATACAGGAAAATTTCGATATAAGCGTAAATAGTTAGATGTACATATATTGAAAGTGAAATTCTTCAATGTTATGATAATTGATTGATTGGAAAGCATTTGGCAATTTAGTAGGATACCATTATAGCAGATATTTGATTCCACTTTTAATTATAGTTGGTAACTATTTAAGCATCAGCCTATTGACAGCACTATTTAGTTGACTACAGTTCAGATGATCGACTAATTCAGAAATAACTATCAAATATATAACATACTTATAGTTGGACTAAAGACTTTGCTATTTCAACCTCGTTATAATTAATATCACAAATTCTGGAACCTTATATAAATTGTTTAAACCAGAAGACATTTATATATATGAAATTCCTTTAGAAAAATAAAATTCAGCATAACGAAGGTATATGAAAAGGCATCAAGCTGAATTTTCAACGACTTTGCACAAAGTCATTTCGTATCAGATGGAACAAATGAACAGCAATTTCGTGTATAAAGAAAAACATAAAATAACAATAGAAATATCCCTTTGTTTCGTGTCATGCAAGCTGTGTTATATATACGCTAGCAAGTTATTCACCACACATTGCAGGGAGAATTTTAAGCTCTGGCAACAAGTTGCCGAAGTGACGCGGCCGCTATGGATCAATACTCAGCGAACCTACTAAATGTAACGTTTTATTATACGACTAAAAAGCTTCCAGAGGCCAGTCTGCGTAAATGATATGCACGATGAAAAACTGCTCTAGAACTCATATGAGAGACAGGTAAGATTTTTACCGGTTAACCTCGTTCATAAAATTATCTATGTTGTTGCACCATAGATCATATTAATACGACAAGATCGTACACAGATATCATACACAAAAAAAAATACATCAGTTGATTTTTTATTTCGTTATTAAGGCAGTATTCTAGTGTAGAAATTTGAAAAAGACGATTTTTTTTATATATTTTTCTAAAGTTTAGACATTTGAGAGTATGTCCTCAAAGGGATTTTTCAAAAATTCAATTATCTACTGTGTTACAACGATTTTGGTGACGCAGCAACTAAGCTGGTCCGACCGGAACAAATCGAAACTCAAAACTTTAAACGCGTTTTTCTCGAAACTACGTTTTTCAAGCTGACGTACAATAATATCTCAAGTTCTACAAAACCGATTTATTTGAAATTTTGTGTGAACCTTCTATATACATTGTTCTAGAGCCCGTAGCAGATTTAAGTCAAAATTTTAATTTTTACTATTTTTTAAAAATATGAAACTGTTGAAAAAAACGTAAAAATTTCATTTTTTTTCAAACGGCTGCCATTTTCTGAAAAAAAATCTTTTACTTCTTCGAGGTAGGGGCTCTAGCGACATTTTTATTGATTAAGAATCCGTTCAAAAAAATTTGGACCCCTCCCTTTACCAGCCGATAACTTTTCGAGTTTTGAATTTATATATTTTTAAAATATAAATAAACGAATGGTAAAAAAATGGACATTGGAGATGGACAAAAAAAAATTGTTTATTTTTTAGAGCTCGAAAAAACACTAAAAATTCGTGCCTCTACACTAGAACACCCCCTTAATAGAGTATATTTGTTCGTGATTGTTATCCTCCACATAAATGTTGATAATCTGTATTTTGACGCATTTATAACATTAGAAGCACAGTCATAATAATTATGACATGGTTGATTTTTCGAAAAAAATACGTTGTTTTACATTTTATAAATGTCAAAGATGTGAAACCATAAAAAAACGTTCATACAATGGTAACTTTGATGGATTTTCTTTTTTATTTTGGCACTTTTAAGAAATTTAACTCAGAACCTCTGATTTCTAAGCGATGCTTTTATCGCTAAACTATAGAGGGGACAAATTTGTCAAAAACTAGTGTCAATGGGGACACATTTTTGGCAAAGTTTTTATTTACCCCCGACTAAAATTATCAATGAGTCGTTGCCCTGCGAGGTCATTATTTTGCTATACTTGTTTGACCTTCATGATCTTTTATTATAATATGAACTTTGTATGTTAAAATAGTGACAATGAAAACTAGCAGATCACTTGTCTACGACTGAGATTATGTGTGGGATATGTTTAACCATGTCCGCTCCCAATGAGTAACATGTAGACCAGCGATACTCAAACTTTTTTTAGTCTGGACCGCATGATGGTTTTTGCTACATTATGTGTGCCGCACTATATTATTACTAATACGTAAATATGCCACATAATATAGTGACATAACATTAATGTAAGTACACAAAAATACAATGTATCCAAAATACTAATTTGTTTACGTATTTTTTTGCAAACAATACCAGATGTTTACAAAAAACATCTGGTGACTATGATTTTTTGAGCATCACATAAAATCTGATTGGGCCGCAGGTAGAGTATCGCTGATATAGACCCTAAAATACGGGTTCCCAACCTGGGGGTCGCGAAGGTTTTTCTGGGGAGTTGCTAACTTTTTTGATTTTGGACTTGAACAACAAAAGAGGATTTCAAATTCCACGGTGAGCTAAAAAATAAAAAAAGGAATTTCGGAGAAAATCCGGGGAAAATTATAGCAAATCGATGATTTCAAATTCCTCGGTGCGCTAAAAAAAAAAAGGAGTTTCGGAGACAATCCGGGGAAAAAGTATAGTAAATCGAGGATTTCAAATTCCTTGGGGGTCCCCCCGTCACATGGCTTTTATGAAAAGGGGTCGCCACCCGAAAGAAGTTGGGAACCTATGCCCTAAAAGAAGCTTAACTCAACAATAATAAAATCTACGAGAACTACTCGTTACTCAGTTTTTCAACATTTATTTTTTCGAAGAGACTAAGCATAGAATAGGACATAACTACTGGCGAGCTGATTGCCCTCGCTTTGGCACATTTGTAGGATAGTGCGGATGGTAAATAATTGATGACACATATTTTCCTATGAAAAATCAATTTATAAAACTGTCAGACTCGTGAGCGCCGCAACTTAAGCCAGCGACATTGACTACTTATATTTCAGAATACTGTGTAAATATGTGTACATATTATTTTGGTCATAACAATACTACTTACGCCTGTATAATGTTGTACTGTCGATTCATATCATACTGGATGGATTAGCTTTTACGCTGCGCACATGTATCCTGTGAACTGCAAAAAAAAATATGTTAGTTTTAAGTTGCTAGGAAATTCGTATAGCGGTTCTATACTATGGTAACAGGCAACAAGTTGGTTTCCCACCACCACCCGTTGTGTATATGCAGCCAACGTTTAATGGCCGCCTTCCACAACGCTATCGACAGAAAAAAAGGAGTTTACCCCTCACATTCATGGCCCGAGCAGAACTGCACGGGACTGATTTTGAACCATGCACTAATGTGCTTAAAATAATAATAATAATAATAAAAGTATGACTAGCTCAGCCACTTAAATCAAGTTGATATTAAGTATCTTGTGTATAGTCCGTATACTGAGAGCTCGTCGAAGGCAACAATAATATTTAACCGTCCACTTAATTTATTAAATATTTTTTAAAGATCACTCCGTTAGTGGGGAAACGCTGAAAAGATAAAATTCGGCGGATTTTTATAACCTTACCTAGAAAAGGTCATTATTTTCGACGAATAAATTGTATTTTCAAATCAGTCGCCAACTCACCACAGGATAGAATTAATCCGATTATATATTATTGCTGACGATTTGAACAGTATTAGATTATTACACAGAAACCGGGTCCTTATCATAATGACCATAACGATCTGGGGGTAGGCGTTAATAAATAGCAATTCGTAAACCCTTATAAGGCGGAGCAGCTAAATGTCTATGAATAGATATTCCAGCGATTCTCTAATATACATAGCAAAGGTAAAGAGGGTTAGAAAAACTCAGAAGGGATACGACAGGAATAGCAACCGCAGCAAATCACTTGAGTAATTGAACAATGGCACTGTCTTGGTATTTCTTGTTATGCGTCATTGACTATTTTAACATATCGAATGTGGAAAGGAAAAAGGACTTAACCCACACATATCAAATTTTACAGGAGGCGCTAAAAACGAGTTTTGATGATTTTGTGACATATGCAAATTATGAATTATACACAACCCTGACGTGCACGGAGACTTCTAAACTGGTGTTTAATTGACATAATCTAATATTAATTAAAGAAATTGTCAAGGAAAAACCTTTATTTCAGTCTTTTTTTTTGGTTTTAGTTTTTTACAAGGTCATTTTTTCAAACTTAAAAGCTAAATTTAGATAATAATTCGGCATTTGCAGCTTGCATCCTTTTGATAGAACGTGTATCAAGTTTGATACATTGTGATTATCGAAAAAAACCTGTGTTGAAGAAACTGTGGGTTAAGTCCTTTTTCCTTTCCACAGTCGATATTAATCACTAAAATGAAACACTTTAATGCGATAAGTGAGCATTCTGCTAAATTTAAATTTAAATATCATTAGTTCATATTTTGAAGCTTTTTAGCACATCGTCCACTATTTACGGAACTGCTTGCTATTACAGATAATAATCAAACAATTACAAATAGTTCATTTGTATCGGTAATATTCAATAAATGTACAGCAAATAATGTCCAAGATTGGATCGATATTTACCCACAATTACGAAACGCAGTAAAGTGGATGGGGGTTATATAAAAAAGGTAATGTTTATCGAGATTAAGACTAACTATTAAAATCCACTTTACAATATGCATGTAGATCTAATAGACACAGATGCGTGCTGTAATCGGTTTATATTTTATAAAAAAAAATATGAAAAGGTTATGAGAAAAAAGTATTTTACGAGTTACCATAGTAAAACATGAATACAAATTGTAGTTAAAAATACGTTACGAAAACAAGCTGTAAACAAAATCACCCACGTATAATAAATATAACATACCAAAATAAAGATGCAATTGCCATCAATTTTTGTACAGTTGAGACATGTGAAAACGTGAAGGGGCTGTGTAAGGTAGAACAGGGCGGCAAATCGAAGTAAGACGGGCGTCGCCCTCTCGACATAGACCCCAACCGACAAATTGCAAAAGACTCTTCATCACGAGGTCCACATATACCGGGTGCCATACCGTTAATTAAATTGAGCACTTGGGATATTTCCTATACCCTTATAATAGTATTTACTGTATATGAAGAGGTTTAACGCCCTTGGTGTCATTTTAGTTTATGTATTCTCTGTAGTTCTTTATTTACTAAAATGGGATAACTCATTTCATCTCCGAATGTAAAAAGAATGTGAAAGAATGTATACTTATTTATTAATTGATTTCAATGATTCGATTTTTTTTATTTCACAATAAAATCATTATTTTTCATAGACTAACTGAAAGTTAATCAATGTGACAGAAAAATTGTTGAATCAATAAATACACAGTTAGTAAATTAAATCTTAGAAGGTGGAAGAAGTGAGAAATTTGTTTTCCCGCGTCTAAATAAATACATGTATTTTCCGGTGACATTTGAAGCTGTTTTCACATAAATATACAGATAAAACATTCACATTATAGGTGTGTTATATGTGTATGTATTCCTTTTAATTTATGGAAATATTACACGCAAGGATTTCTCAAAAAGTTATAAGACAAATAACTTACGGATCAAATTTCACACAAAATGAAAAGTAGTATAAAAACGAATTGGTATGCATTCCGCATAGCTTGAAAGTTGACCAACTCGCAAATATAAAAAAAGCCCAATTCACAGTCCTTCGATGAAGTGAGTAGAGAAATTCCTGAGTCGGAATATAATATTCTAATATCTTTTTCGTACAGCATTTTACTTCGAGGACGTCAAGACTTTTTGAATTATGATCAAACTGCATTAGAAGTGCCGTTATAAGAGATATGAGAAAAAACTTTGTACATAACAATATATATTGGTTTTCGCCACGATAACTTATTGTTGCCATTTAAAATTCAAAAAATAACACTTCTGAAAACAATACATAATCCTAAGTAAATATTTAAATAATATTGTTTCGATAGATATAATTATTATGTACCTTTATAATATAAGAAAGGAAATGAAAAACAAAAATACGCCTTGGTAAAAACAATATATAAATAAATAAAAAAGGAGAATACATAAAATACACACAAAACAAAGAACTTTTTCCTAGAAAACTTCCTATGTGAAAGTTGCAAGGCGTAAAGGAAAGAAAATGATCGACGATAAGACTAAAAGTCTTGGAAAACGCAAACAAGATTACTCCTTCCTCATAACAGGACGGGTCGCCATTTGGTTTGATATTCTAACTACGGTTGAAGAAAACGGGAAGAACCAAGCACAATACTTTTGGCAAGAGGGAAATATTCAACGTGCCGACTCGCAAATTGTAACGAATTAAACCGTAGCGGAGTAGCTTTCGGCTTTAGATATTGACTACAAGATAAGGAATAAGTGTAATGTAGCAAATGTAACGAGCGAAAATCTTTTTTATTCATCTATTTCAGTAAAAGCCGGTAAGATATCTGATTCACTGCGTCTTTCTGCGACACGGCTATTATTAAAAAGCTTCTCGAGGGTTATCGATATTTCAAGTGATGTAAATTATGAACCGTTTCTACGAAAATATTCGAAGACGATACAGTTTTTTTAGTTAAAAATTGAATAATGAAGTATAAATATACTTCATTAAACAAAAACTTGCATTGCTCGTTACAAAAATGATATAAACAATAATTTGATTTTTAATAAGATTATAAAACGGGTGACAATACATTTTATTGAAAATGTATATTTCGATAAGTTTTATTGGATTGAAAGGTCATATATCTTTCAACGGTAAATAATGGAAATATTGTATATCGGAAAATTTCTTATATAAATAATATATTCATATCATTATACAAATTTAAAATTGAAATGTTGATTTTAATTTCTCTGTATTGTTCACTAGATGACTTCGTTTAAAATTGAAGTAGTAAATGAAAGGATTTTCTATTATACAATAAAATAAAAGTTCTTTTATCGGCTGTAATATTTCATAACAAATACTATCAGTGAATATACTAGATAAATATTGTGGTAATCAATGTTATGGATTTACTATCAATTATTGGTCAAAAATCATTTAATTCATAAAAAAACGTTTTTAATCTTAATTTTGAAAATATATTATTAAAACAATCATTAGTTAGATCATTTTACAAAACAAAAATCAATTAATTACACGTATTTTTACAAAATTTATTTTACGAGAAGACACCTCTCTATAAAAATATAATTCACTTTTTTCTTATAAGTAAGTTGTGCGGTAGCAGGTGAAGAACGCATTCTGCGACAAAATCCAGCGAGAAGAAAAAATAAAACATCTGTGACTTAAATATAAAATAAAAAAACGGCGTGCCTACAGAGACGCAAAGAAATAATTTATGTACGTCTATTAAATAATAAATATACATTTTAGTAGTGAATTCGTATCGAGAAAATACGCAGAGTATAAGATTATATCAACCGACGAGCCCCAATAGCTGTTGTCAGTTTTAGGATGTTTTCTTGTTAGTAAAGAGCTTTTAAATATGTTGAGCATTAAATATAAACAACGACAACGTTGCCAAGGATAATGAACACGGTTAGCTGTTATGTGCATATAAACGTGTACAGCGTTTCGCAAAGGGTTAATTTTGGACAAGCTATGTGGTTCGGGTTGAAACCAACCCAGTGTTTTAAAAGACTTCTGCGTACGAATTAATGTATGGTAGCTAATTGTTTTTACTCGTATCGTTTAATTTATGAATACATTGGTTAGCGTGGTTTTCCTTGGTAACATAATATCTGAAAGATCGCTTGTTTTATTCGCATAGTCTCTTAGTTCAAATTATTTGAATCCTACTAAATTATTTTTAATTTAGTATTACGGTTGATTATCATAAGGAGAGCCCATTAAACGATCGCGGGAGAAGGGGCGGGAAAATTCACAAGCTTTCATTTGTTGAAATTTATAAATGATTTTCGTATTTTGATTTGTAATATTTTTTCTAAAAAAAACTAAATGCCCTGAGACTTTCTCGTATTGTGATGTTCTCTGGTCCTTTACATAACTATGGATTAAGTCGGCATACATTCATTATTTCTTATAATAAACAAATTTATATGTATATCTTATTATATAATCTAATTTAATATTTAATTGACTATCAGAATTAAATCCTATACAATATTATACAATAAATCAACGAATTATTATTTCATTAATTTCAATAACTGTCTACAAGAATATATAAATTAATTAGCTTTAAAATAATTGTAATTTGGACGGATTTAGTTCATTGTCTAAGCAAACATTTCCAAATAGAGTAAAGATAACAAGTTTCCGGCTCAAAGTCAAACAATTTTCGTTCGCAATCCCAGAAACTCAATTTCGATCATTTCGAAAAATGTTTTTGACGTCATAAAAGAGGTCGAATTTCGTTTACTTACTGAAAATCAAACAAGAATACATGATCAGGGATTGACAAGATAAATTGTTTTCAACGCTTTATTTATTTTGTCAACTTTTTCAAAATACGATTTGCTTTTATTCTTATAAGGTCTGAATTTCTAAACAATATTCATGTTTAATTAAAAATAAAAGCTGACCTCGTAAAGGTATGTTACCACAATAACCAAACGGGTGTAACCATTTAGTTTTATAAAATTCGTATGTAAACTTTTTTACACATATTTTTGAAATGCTATACCTTTCTGAATTTAATCGAAGTTTATCCTGGAAACATTGCAAAGCCGTTCCGTAAATGTTTTCATACCATAATTAAAATTCAAAATGCGTTAAAATGCAAAAACCTTGAATCTCTAAAAGAGGGATATAAGGTTAATAAAAAAATAAATATAATACATATTAAGTAATTAAATGCACAAAGATTACCTCATAATCATGAGTAAATTAATTTAACATTTTTCTAATTAATATCCGTAAGATTATGTGCATATTGTTAACTAGACATATAAATAATTGAAAAACTTTAAAGTGTTAATCAAATTTAGATTAACGTTTAGTTCCCGAATGTAGTTGACAAAACGATTGTAGACCACTTGTATTACCCTGGACTACCCAACAGTGTAATAAGCTTGGCAAATTGAAAATCCTACAAATCTATCCACAAAAATAAGTCTCGCCATATATAATATATTTCAGGGCATGGTGTGTTATATTACACACACTATACAGAATGTTGGAGATAACACGATTTGGGGAAAACAGTTCAATTTGGACGCGTGAAAGCGTCTAACTAATTCACAGAACAATAGGCGCCTAAGGCTGGAAAATGGTAAGATCGTACGGAAAATTCAATTCCGTTTTCAACGACGCGGTTTTATACACTTACGCATTGAAAATTGTAACATCACTCTTTTGAAAGAACATATGTATATAGTTTATACTACACGAACTAATTTTCATTTAACTATATAATATATACCTTATTAACTCAACTGTTTTATGTACTCGAGCGGATTTCTATACATTTTTTCTGTCATGAGCTTTTGGTTATCAAAAAACTTGTGATTAAATAAACTATAACATTTGGATTGAATGATTGTTATTTGAATAAGTTTAAATATACTTGAATATGCTATGAACTCATGCGTTTATGTGAGTGACCATTATATAATATTTAATGAGGAAAAGATAATGCTGAAAAGCTTACAATATCTCGTATGTACTTTGTGTTCAAACTACGGCATCCAATCCCAGACCCTATTTGTGATCCCGGGATTTCAGGATTTACAATCATTCAATCCCGGGATCCTGAAATTGATCATTTACCATAATTTTATGTTTTTGTTTTTTTACACATCACTAATTTTAATAGAAAAATTAACTTGCTCTAACAGATTCCAGAGTAATTCTCTACTCGAAGACCATCTTTTTCTTAGCTCCATCATTTAAAAAAGTGTCGATTTGACAAATTTCAGAAATATTCCGAGTACATTTGTTTAGCTCCATTATTTGAAAAAGATAGTCTGCCAGTGACTAAGTCCCAGCCTAATGAGCTCTTTTAGCTCTATTTCAGTTTTTTACGTGTTATAGTGAATCCCGAAATCCCGGAATTAGTACTAAGACGATTCCGGGATCACAGGATCGCCAAAATGGTCGGGATCCCAGGATTGGAAGCCCTTGTTAAAACCTAGCTTTTTACTATATCAACAGAATAACTACTTCCCGTGGTGTGAGTGCAACTCTTACTAATTGAATTAACTTTTTCAAATGCCACATACATAATATAACATGTATGTATATAATTATTTTTAATGATGGAACACTTAATATTTTTTAACAACCACATTCAACGTATCCTAAACAGTCTGCTTCTCTTTAACTTAGCATGACGTATTTTAAAACGTTTTTTTTCGAATTTTCGTTGTTTAGAATGAATATTTCACATCGATACAAAAGTAAAGGAGTATATTATTTAATATATTATTTTAATTCAGCTGGTTTAAACTTATATACTAATAAAAGTACGTCAAAAAACACCCTGTATCTAAAAATGCGATGCCTAATACCTTTGGGGTTGAATTAGTTACTAGGGTCTGATAGTATGTCTAATGTATCTAACTTCAAATAATTGACATTAGTGTAATATTTCTAAGAATTAAAACGATTTACTTTTGTTATTTAAAGTGATTAAAATGGAATAAAGCTTAAATCGATTTAATACAATTCGGTTCGTGCAACAAGAGAGCTTTCGCGTGGTACCTTTATAATCAACCATGACGTCATATTATAATAGTACTTCTGACGGGAGCTTTAACCCCTTGCCGCCGCTGAACTCGCTCTAGTAAGTAGACACATTTTAATCGCAGAATGGTATCGCTCACGCGACACAGAGACGTCGAGCAGGTCGAAGAAAAACCAACCATAACTTTGTTAAAGATTAACGATGAGCAAAACATTCATTGTTCAACAGTTAATTCGATTATTTAAAAACTTTTTTAGTAGTTCTGTACATCGCCTATAATTATTGAAACTAGTCGAGCTGACTTTAAAGATTAATTAATTCAATTATTTAATTCAGAAAAATATTTTAAAAACCCACCTTCCACAAGATACCCCCATATCAATATCGGAGGATGAGGTTCGATAAATCTAATAAAACATCTTAAACTGCCACATTCTAAGTAATACCATGGACAGGGGACAGTACAGGGGTCACCAAACTTTTTGAGAAGCGGGCCGGATCGAACTTTTGAATAACTAAGGGGGCAGGACGACAACTAAATTCTTATTGGAACCCAACCAGAATATTATTTCATTTTATGTGGTTACATGATAATTAGAATGTAAACAAATGTTTACCCTTCTTAGAATTTCAATAAATGAGAATATTCGAGAATTTTTTTAGTAAACGAACATCTGGTCGTCTCGCCTCCAATTTCTATCCAATTTCCTTCACTTTGAGTCCCCTACCAGATAGTTGTATGACAATTGATGATTTGAAATAAATAGTTGTCGTGAATTCACAACTAAATCATGAAAATTTATATTTTTTATATGAATAATTTCTATGCAAAAAATCCGAATTCGGCGGGCCGTAGTTTGGTGACCGCTGCACTAGGACATCCAATCTTGAGCCTTTTTTGTGATCCCGAGATTTCGGGATTCATAATATCATGCCACAATTGCTTGAATTCATTGCCGAAAAATGTGGGTAATTAAGAGATTCTAGAATTTTCGTCAACTCGAAGTGACAAATTACAGAATCCACAATAATTCAGGATTCAAAGAACTTTTTAAGCTATATTTAGGGATTTTTACGTGTAATGGTGAATTCCGAAATCCTGGAATTAGTTCTAAGACAATCCCGGAATTACGGGATTCCAAAATTGGTCGGGATCACTGCTTCCGGGATTGTAGACCCTACATTCCATTCCAATACTAGCCGAGACAAGTTATTTGATATTTCAAAAATCATATAGATCTCTGATCTGGAAAAGTTTAATACAAAAGAATTCCAGTTAGAAGAACATTATACATGCTAAATTTCGTCAATAAAATCGACCAGAGGTAAGTAAAATGTGACCTTCTAATTACTTAAGTGCGACCTTTTGGCATGTTTAATTTCAGCAATTGATTAAATTATTCATTTTAACGTAAAAATGAGAGATCAATGAATGTGGCCTAACGAATTTTAAATATTCGCCGGCCGTCGTCCAGCTCTCAAAACCATACGTTTGATTGTTTGAGCTGAATTGTTTAAATTAAATTCATCAGCAGGTAAAAGAACCAACATTTTTCAGCGCTGACGCTGTAGCCGGCCGGCTTGATAAACGTCCCAGTAATTACGTTTGAAGCGTTACATGTTACACTGTCACGTATGAAGGTGCTGTAGGGATTCTAATACCGGAGTATGACACCAACACCGGTATTAAAAAAATAAATGGCTATTTGAAATCGAAATACCGGACAAGTAAATTAATATCGGTATTTCGACATTTCATTTAAAAGCGGGTGTAAAGTCGAAATAGCTATCAACTATAAATAAAAAATAATAGTTGTAGAACTAAAAAATATTGATATTTTTTTTATCATAATAAGCAAATGTAGCAAAAGATAGGTCACGCTGCAATTGTTTGTCGGAAATCGTGATTTGAGTGACGGTTTCTCGATTTTGTAGTGTCATTTTCATATTAAAGTGGAAGATAAAATAAGATTTAATCTAAGACTTTAAATAAGCAAATATCAAAGGAGATAAATAAACCTAAGTCCACGTATATTACGTATAGTCTCTATTAAAAACCTGTTTTATTTTTAACTATTGAAAATTTAACTAAAAATGTGTTTTTATTGTTAAAATAGTTTTTTTAAACTTTTTTATATCAGCTTAAGAATAATCGTCATAAAATAAAAATGAATTACCAATACCAAAATCCCGTTTCATGTTCAAAACTGATTATTAAAAATAATATTATAAGTGAAAAATTAAGAACCGGTTTGGGTAATACCGGCATTGCAAGCCCTGTGCGGTAGGGTAGGGTAGCTTGACGTGTCAACCCGAGCAATAAGGCTGCGACTCTGGAACGGTACGTCAGGGCTCTAACGATTATCCAGTAAAATTACTTCCCAGTGATTTATTATTGTTGGCGAATTAAAACGTCATAAACTATGTGTTTATAATACGGAATATAATGTATGTTTATATATGTTATTTAATATTGTTTTAACATTATTTATCGATGGATTAGCCAGTGGTGGGGAACCTGCGGCCACTTGGCTACTCTGATGCGGCCTTTTGACTTGTGTTATTTTTTTTGATTAGATAGATGAAGATTTTTTAAAATTGCGTTTTGACTAATTTACATTGTGAAATAAAAAAAAATATTTCATGGGGGGAGGGTGTCAACGTTCTCTTTACTACGGCCTTATGTTGAAATGATAAGGTTCCCACCCCCTGGATTATGCAGTTCATTTGTGTATTTTTTTAAAAAACATCCAAATCAACAATGTAAAAAAATAATATAAACTAAAAAATAAACTAAAGCAAAGAGATAAATTAGTTATTCAAAATATCAACATGCTGCGTAGAAGTTATATAAAATTAATTTTGGTGTTATCAAAAACAATAGCTGTCTGGTAACTGCTTTTATAATACCGTATAGTGGTCGAGTTTGCTTCGTTTTATTTGTATTGTAAGATTTGTACTCGGAATAACATATTATGTATTCCATATCGATTCTTCAAGTGATTACTGTTGCTACGCCGCTCGGGTAATGTCGTAGCACTGTGCTACGCCATTAACAAGATATGCCAATTATGAAAAAGTGTATAATTAGAAACCATGAAAATCACATTTGGATGGTATTTGTTGATGTTAATTATTTCATATTAAACTAATGCCAATAGAAACAGAATATGAATAATAGATTTTTCGATTAACAATAAGCTACAGTAAAAAAATATATAACATGCATTGACTGATCTTAGAATAAAAATCTGAAAGTGATGTACTGGAGCATGAATGCATGGCATACTGATAGATCGATGAAAGCGTGATTATTAAAAATAATTTCTTAACATTGTTGAATTCGCATTTTTGAGATTTTAAATGTGATTTTCATTATAGCAACAGCTTCAATAAATAAATATCCAGCTTCACATCTTCACGCAGAGAGTACGTGCGTCATAAACTTTTAGAGTGTGTCGAAGGAAGGTCGATTGTAGGAGCTTTTTTGCACTCGCCGCGCCACTTTTGTCGTAAAAAGTTCTAGAAACAACGTTTCAGGTGATTTGAAAAAATATCAAAACAACAATGAAATTTGTTTTTAGTGTCCTTTTGAGCCTTCATCGAACTATTCATTCACGGCTACTACTCAGCCAAAGCGTCGTAGGCATATTTAAAATAAGACAACGTTTAAACAAGGACTGATTTGATGATAAACACATTGCAAAAAAGTATATTCAGAATAATGGAATTATATAAAGATCGATGTATACACATATCATAATTTTTCACAAAGAAAGAAAAAAAAATGTTCTACAGTAGCTATTAAAGCGGTTATAATTTGACTCGTCGGTAACAAGAGTGTATAATTGTGATAACAGAAAATTTTATCTCGATCTTTGTTCTTCGGAAAAAAGCGACATAAAAGCTTATTTCATTCAATAAAAGTTAGGGCGTCAAGACAGACATCGCTTAAAAGTAAAAAAAAATACAAAATAAAACCTAAGAATCAGTATCAGCTACAAAGGTTGTTTTTTGCGGTAAACACTTCTAATAATATAAACCTTCCGCTACGCGGTAAACATAAAATTGGAGATTAAAAAGTTGCTATTCATTTTGTTATTCTTGTCAAGCTTTGATATAAAATTGAGAGGCGCTGACTGAACTTTCCAGAGGCAGCCGTGGGAGGGTGGTTTAAAATGGCAGCAGAGTGGGCGAAATGGGGGGGTCGTAATTAAAAAAAAGGATTGCGACCTATTACTCCCATTATCCGCGCGTAAAACACACGCGGCTTTTTAATTTCTTTTTTGGCTACCATCATTTTGATATTTTTCGAATATAGTATGCAAGACGTCTGGAGGGCTTGGAAAGGGTACGCTGTAGACTAAAGAACTTTTTAATCTATATTGTTTTCAATTTAATAAAGACATCAGTATATTTTAATTTACTAATACTAATGTAAAGTTAAAGTCTTCGATTTTAATTTGTCTCTTATATAATTAATAAACTGCCAATAAATATAAATCAATAAAATGATTGCTTTATTTATTTATTGAAAAGATGCTATATTAATGAAATCAATACTGTGTTGATCAACTAATATTTAATCAAATGTAATTTGTATTTGTCATTATTCATATTCGTTAGAGCTTTAGGAACGGATTAACGACAAATATATAGGTTTTACTGTATAAACACTGCAGACAATGTGATTATATTAATCCATATTAAATACACATACCGAGGAATGCCGGGAAAAACCAATAGTTATGAATAAAAATCAACTTAAAGTATGGAAAAAATTGATAAATATCTCTCAGAAAATAGATAAACTGAATGTATTAATTTTATAAATATAATATTATTGTGTGTTGAAATCGAAACGTGTGTAATTTGTTTTAAAATAATTTACAGAATGCTACTTTACTTAATGCATAGAAACGTTCGTTTAAATATATTTTTTTAATAAAAAATACTTACAGTAATACAAGTCTTGCGTCGCGAGAATTACCCGGATATGAAAAAATTCGAGATTTCAAAATCCCTTACTCCCCCTCTCATTCAATTCATAAATATGCAAATGTGGAAACTTTATCAACCTTATATTTCATAATCTGAGATACAATGTTAATATGATTATATTATTATCAAAAATCTATATATTAAATATATAAATTTATATACAGAAAAAATGGATTCGGTAGATATCCCGAGGTGTTTGTTATAGATAATAATATTACACACAAGTAATATTTTTTCCTTTCGGATAGATTTCAATTTACACTTGAACGAAATAGAAGATTTTTTCGCCAAAACGGTTTACCAAGAATAAAAGATTTTAGTTAAACAACGATTTATTGAGTCGTAAAATGGAGTAAAATGAAGTAAACTCCATTTTAGGCCGGTTTATTAAAACAAAAGGTTTCCATTAATATAACGTCGATTTTTATTACGCGAAGTAACAGCTGTCTGAATTTCTGTAATCATTTTTGCTAAGATGAATACAGTTAGGAAATAGACGAGAAAGTAATTCGACAAGGTAAAATTTATGATTTTATTTTACGACCTAATGGATTTTGTTTTTACTTGATACAACTCCATTACAGCCGTTAAAAGGTATTCTATTAAATTTTGCCACAAATAGATTGGAATGAGTAATTAAAAAGTCGGCGTTATTGAATGCTTTTATAGCCTAACAATATTTTATTTTAAAAGAATCTTTATATAAATCATTCTGATCAGCCTGCTATT
The DNA here is from genome assembly GCA_030503985.1 of Himalopsyche tibetana. NCBI lineage: Eukaryota > Metazoa > Arthropoda > Insecta > Trichoptera > Rhyacophilidae > Himalopsyche > Himalopsyche tibetana. The sequence continues at coordinate 8,124,091 of JAPJYX010000014.1, forward strand.
TTTTATTTGACATATTTTTATTTAAGTGCATAATGAATTACCCTTTGAAGTAAAATAAAATTTACAATTTTATTATTTTTAGCATATATATGCATGTAACAAAACACTAGTCTCTTTTTAGTTTGTATGACTGAACAAAGTAATCTTAAATTGTGTTTAGTGAAGTGAAATGATTAACTAACCAATTTATGATATTTTACGCAGGGTAAACACAACTAGCTTCTCCAATCCCGGAATCCTGGATCCCGAAATCCCGTCATATTTTGTGATCCCGAAAATCTGCAATTGCGATAGTACTAATCTCGGGATTTCGGTATTGAGGATAAGAAGTGTTAAGCTTCAGAAAAGTTCTTGAAACCAGCTATGACCACCCAAAAAAATTGAAAACCGCCAGCGAGCTACATTTGTAATTTTTGAGAAATCCGTAAATTCGTGGGTTTTTGGAATTGGTCAGCGAGTTAAATTTTTTGAAACGACTTAGTTACAGAACTTGTATCTCATTTTTCATATTTACTGTCATTTTTTACAGTTTTTTTAGTAGCACGGTGATATAACTTTTTCCACGTGGAAAAACAAACAAAAATGGAATACACGGATTCATTACGACATTATGTTTGGTTCTATTACTATAATAACTATTATAAAAACAACAAAAAAATTAAGATAAAGAATGACACATAAAATATATTTTTTATATTCATATCATTTCATATTCAGAATGAACAAAAGGCGTTCAATTAGTAATACACCAGAGAGAATGGCTATAAGGAACGGCGTCATTTTAATGAGTGTTGATGCAATCGATCGCATCATTTTGTGAATACACTTAAAAACTTCTGAATATATTATCTCACAGGTATCCAAAAAATCTACTAAATGTGAGATAATAGTTTTTGTCATAAACACTCCTTAGTGCATCATAAAGAAGAAATTATACATGAATAATTCACTATGACGTATATAAAATTTTTGAAGAAAGCCCAATTGAATAGAAATAATATCTAATATTTCAAATTATATTTGATTGAATGTTCGTACTTTTCTTGATTCTTTTTTCTTCGCTTCTTTGACTGGGGAATCTGTGGAAGTTTTGAGATGGCATTGAATTTGTTGTATTTTTTCTCATGTGGATTGCGATGAAAGACAAAAACATTTTACAATTCCTGATGAATTGAACACTGTTGTTTATTGAATGTTTACATTCAGTATTCGTCAAGGGGTCTCTTACTTGTTTTTATTTTCAAGACCTGGCAAATGCATTAATTGGGCAGTACACATCTAGAATACATACGGGAAAAGGATGTAGATATGTTATTCAGTATGTAGTATGTACCCACCCTTCAAAAACTTTTCATTAGGTATGATATTTTATTGGTAAAATGGGCAATATAAATATCTTGATATTGTTACCTATATAACACTAATTGACATTATTGGAAGTCACATTAATTTGTATATATCCGTATCAGCTCATAATAAATATGAAAGAGGTACGTGGAAGCATATAGGCCAGACGTTTGATCTTACTCGACAACAGAATACGATACCGTCTCAGTTTTGTAAATTACCAAGTGAACAATCATAGGCATAAAAGAGAAAAATCAAACCAAGTTAAGTAATCACCGCTGAAACAAGAGGACAAGCTAAGAACATTGCCTTAAAAATAATAATAGATGTGGTAAATTGTATAACTATTATTTTGAATACGCACAATGTTCGTTTTTTAAAAAGAATCGATTTCAGTAAAATAACTTCATATACGATTCGGTTTTAAATACTTTTATTCAGAATGCGAAGAAATTTCGATAACTTTATGTACGAAGTATTCAAATTTCTTTGATGAATTTTTGTATAGATAAATAAACGATAAAATCGTAAATAAAAGAAAGCCTTTTTTAAGATTCGAGCAAATCAGGTGAGATCAATTAATTTTTAGTAATCCATATACTTTAAAGCTAAGAATTTTCTTTTAAAATATTTAGTGACGCAGTATTTGTACTTGTCATTGGAGTTGATTGCGTCATTTTTTTATGAAAAAAAAAACATTCTATCTATACATTGTAACTTAAAAAAATAATTCAGTTACATCAAGTACTGACAAAGCACAGACCTGAAAGTATTATTTTAACGTTATTTTTCGGACTTACCACTGACGTATATTCAAGTTGCGTAAAAGCGGAGATTGTTTACTCAGCTTTCGTAAAAAATATTCGTGAATAATTCGAGATGTAACATTGAATGCCACCCGTCAAATGCCACTGTCGATAATGGAGTTTTTTTTTCTGTCAAGTCACTGCACAAGAAACATGAATCTGACTGATCATTTGTTATACGCGTATACCTACGTCTCGTAGGATAAGTTTTCCGACGCCGCGTGCGAGCGATGTATAGGAGCGAAATCGATTACACGAAAAAGGCAATCATGCGTTAGTTTATTGCGAGGCCGATTCGATTTGACGCGAGTGGCAAGAGGCAAGTGGCATGTAACAAGTGGCGTCTAGCGAGTGGCAGCCGCGGGTTAAACGTGTCAAAACAATTTTTTCATCGCCCATACCAAAAACGAGTTACATTACCAGTCATCTTTGGACGGATGAGAAATGGAAAAGGGTGAAATTCTTATACCCCGAAGCAAATCGCAATTTCATGAGAATAAAATCAGTGGCGGCACCGCCAACCATACAAGTGTAGCTTTTTTAAGAGCGATTCATTTTATGAAAATTATCAGCATGACGTAACTTTGTGTTTCTTCTGCCTTTATCTCAAGTTTATAATATAATAATTATGTTAATGCAGGTTTTAAGTAAAAAATACATTCATAAACATTTGGCTTTTCATAAAAAATGCATTTTACATAACTAAAACAAAGCTTGTCCCCTGCTGTGGCCTAGTTCGGTAGAGCTTGCTCTACCGATCACGCAGGTCTGGGTTCCCGGTCAGATGACAGTGAATTTGTGATATCAATTCACTTTCCTGTCCTTCCATCCAACTGATCCTTTATAATTGGGTGTAGCAATAGCGATTAGCCAAACACTAGTCCTGTTCTAGCCTTATCCTTCTTTCTCTACTACTCACTTTGAAAAGAGTGAGGTTGAGCGACTGAGTAACAGTTATCGTAGAAAAAAATTCTGTTCAGATACCTCCATTAGGAGGCCATATGCTCCACATTGGTAGCGGACATGGATTAAAAAAAAAACAAATGAGAAAAAATTGTAAGCAAAATAAATAATAAAAAAAGCCTAATAAACGGTAGTATTTTTTATATCCATGTCCCGCTCCTAGTGTGGAGCATATGGCATCATAATGGACATATCTCAACTGGAGTTTTTCTACGAGAACTGTTTGTTACTCAGACAGTCAACCTCTCTTTTTCGAAGATGATAGAAAGGATAGGGCAGAATAAAACTAGTAATCGGCTTACCACTCTCGCTACACCCCGTTATATTAAGATTAGAATATGGTGGGAGGAATTTTTGGACATTACAAACATATATGGCCTCGAACAGAAATCAAAAAACCGATTGGAATTGGTGGAAGCCAACAACGTTGACCACTATGCCATGGACCCAACATATTACGTGCTGAAGACAATAACTATGTTTAGTCACGTTTTATTAACCAAGTACGCATATGTAAATGCGTACATGCACATTTTAATTTACCACATGACCAACCTCAATAAATATTAAATCATATATTGAATTTATTTATCTTTCCATCATAAAATAAGAAAAATGATAAAGCTTTATACACGTAAAAATTAACGGGTATTTCAAAATGGGACACGGTGTTTTGCCAAAATTTTGATCGTTTCTAGCTGTATTTACGTTCTCACGTTGAATCTCGACAAGGCACGTATCATGCAGTTAGCGCTGACTGTGGAACTACACGTTTATGACAGGATGAAATGTTTGTCAAGCAATTTCAGCAATAAAATATTTTTAACACGTTCAGCATAGACGAAAATCTTTCCAAATCGTTTTTATTCAGCACAAATGATTAATTTATATAAATATACTACAGTTACATATTACAATAAAAGATATTTTTTTTGATGTTCTAAATTAAGGGTAAAAAATCTCAAAAATAAACATTAACAACAAAGTGACTTCGTACCAAACATACGTAAACGGCTGTGTCTTTTGTTTCATATGATAGTGAATAATCTTTGTTTCGATTTTTTGTATACAAAATTAAGATACAATAACAAATTTTGTTTTTTGTTATTCTGAATTGATTTTTATACAAGGAAACCTCTCCACCATTATTTTTTGTATTAATATACATATTTATTTTTTACACGGTATTACGTAGAACATACAGACCGTGTAAAAAGATTGTCCAGTGTACTTATTATATTTAGCAATCATCAAAGAGTTTCAAATTTAATTTTTACGAACTAGCATACAATATTTGAATGTATAATATATAACTGTGCCATGTGAAAAAGATGGAGTTTTTTTTTCTGGCATACATAGTCAATCACATGCATATTGCATCCATGATACCATTTTGTTTTATTCAGCAGCAGTTTCCTTTCCAAAAACACGACGTGTTCCGCGTCAAGCAAGGTACATATATCCTCGCTGCAGCACAATATACAGCTCAAAATAGCAGTACGAGGTGCAATGTGCAATCTGTTGTATGCTGTTCCAAATGCGCGGACAGAAATTTTGGCAGAGTTCCATTAAGGTTCAGTAAATCTCCAGAGGGGGTGTCTGCGAGCGACTCATATTATTGCGCCACTGATAAAGCGGAATGCGGTCGGATAACCGGCCATCTTTTGACTTCTGTACGGCTATACAATACGGCCAGTGACAATATCGACGGCCTTTGTGCTTGACAATAGAGCTATATGAAGGATGGTGTACCCTAATTTTGTTAACCACCTTCGATATAAATTATATGCTGTTATAAACGGTCAAATAGCTTTCGTAGTCCACGTCATATTTTATATCTCAGAGCGAATTCAGAACAATTTTGCAGTTTTTTTACTATTTTCACATTATTTAATTTAGATCAATACCAGTTTCGCTCATGGCGAGCATTATCAACTGTTTAATAAAATAAAAACAGAAAATATCCATACGCGGGTTCGAACGCGTGAACACCGAAACCAAAGAGGATGAACGCTCATGACCACAATATACAAACTCTGTCTTAACAGCTTAACGACCGCACGTTTTTTTTTAATAAAATTTCACCTGGCGAAATAAAATTTTGCGAAAAATTCGCAAAAATTATAATTTTACATAATTTGTAAGCAAATTGAGATATCTTTACAAAATTTAATTTTCTTAGCTTCCAGATACTTCGCCTATACGCATATATGTGTCCGCCGGCCAGCAACTTTTGTTTTTCAGACTCAAATACGCGTCCACGGTCGTTAAGCTGTTTAATATATTATAATATATAAAACCTAACGAAAATCAATTTGTGACGCTCAAACTTCTTGTAATATATTTAAAAAATGGTGTTTTTATTTCTTGTTAATTGTTTTTTTTTTCAATTCAAATGTATTTTCTATTAATTATTTATGGGCTCTCTAGAGGTGAATAGTAAAACTAGTAGAATAATAAAAAAAATGTTAAACTTTTAAGTACAATCACGTCATTATTTGGTGTTTTGGTGGATTGCATATTTTAATTTTACGGAGGTAGCACTATTGCAATATGTGTTAACTGAGGTTTCTTCACTTTTATGATATTATAAGCCGTGTAACTATTAAAACGCATCAAACTTTTTTTCTAAAATACCACTTGGCTTACTTCACTTTAATGGGCCCATATATGCTATTTAAAAAAATCAATAAAACATAATAATTGCTTCTATCAATTCATTTAAATTTGATACACCTACTACTTAAAAATGAGCTACTAATATTAATTCATTTCCGACCATTGCTTAAAAATATATTTATTTATGGGAATACAAAATCCTTCTTTGTATTTTGTAAGTTATAAAATTAAATTTACCTACTAATTGGCATTAGTAAATTTGTAAGGTTAACTTCGGCATAGTTTAACCAGGATGGATAATCAAAACATTCTTTGAAGCAAGTGAAGGCGTGTTGATAATTAATTAATATTAATTACCTACCGTAAGAATATTTAAATTAAGTTTAAACGCTCAACAACTTTTACCATAATCTGCGTCGGTTGGAATATTTAATTAAGAACCAATGCATTGTTAAATTAATGTAAAATATACGCCAATACATAGATGGCAAACGCAAACACGCCTCTCCAATCGCGACAAGAATAAATCAAAATGTTATCACAACATTAATGTGTTATCGATATGCGAATGGAATGATAAGAAGGCCATAAAATATTTACCACACAAATTTTACTACCATAAATCAATGACATAAACTATGTTATATTCTACACACTGTACTGTTATTTTACAAAGTAACATTGTACGCCATTTAATAAAAAATGAAATTCTTGCTATTTTTAAACATTGAACACTCCAACAAACAAAGGCCTAATATGTTTAAAATTTTAACAGCAGGCTCTTAACGAGAAACTGTTTTAAGTTAGTTTCTTAACCATTCTTCTAAGCGTGGGTTACGAATGTTACGATAGAGGGATGGAGTTACAAAATGACTATATGTGAGCTTATTACTCTCTCTATGCCTAGTTTTTTTTTATAATAGGATATTGAGAAAGGTCGAAAAACATCATAGGCATCAAGCTTTGAATACAAAAATCATTGTTCGAAAAAAACTTCAGAACATTACAAATCTACAAAGACGGCTGATAAAAACAAAACGAACAGCCGATTAAATACACTGTATAAAGACATCTTAACAATTTTTATTTCGAACCAAAAATCTTTAATAAATTGTCTTGTTTTGAACAAAGGCTTTTGCCAGAAGGCGGTAACATACAAAAACAATAATTGTTCAACGTTTATATCGAAATATCAAACTGCCCAGGTAAATAATCTTTATATTATATATGGTTTATAAAAAATGTATTTGTAGTTATAAAATAAAGCCACATGTTTCACATTTGCTCAGAAGACGCGCTTTAAATCTACAGAATTTGAATATAAGCCAGAAATCAGTATTCATTTAAAATGTAAGTAGCAATTATAGATTGAAAATTAAATTTTAAAAAAAGGTTAAAATACTCACTCAAATTTGCCGACAGAGTTCAAAGCTTTATCACATAGTTTTTTAATACAGCATGTAGAATGTTTAACATACCCAAAACGGAATCATAGAATTTTTTCAATCAATTTTAATTTGCCTATAGGAATATTATTATATATGATGGCAAGTGAAGAGAGAAAACACTGGAGTAGTAAATGGCTATCTTCGTATTAGTGTGAAAAGTTTGTAAATGCGATTTTATTTATTTATTTATTGTTAAAAAATAAAATTACAGTACATGACATAACAGCTGACGCCAATTCGCCATGTACTTGAAAAATATAATAAGAAAAAAAATATAATATAAAACTATACAGTACATCGAAATCAACACAAAAAATCAAGAAATATTATAGTAAAATTTATCAAACAGTTCACAAATACTATCACTAAAAATGTCCACTTCTCTAGGCAATGAGTTGATCAATTGAACGGCCCTAGGAACTGGTGACTCATACCTCCTAAGCGAGGTATAAGTTTTTAGAAATAAATGTTTTTGCTCATAGTTTCGCCCACGTAAGAATAAATTGGGAGCATGTAAATTAATAGTCATGAGAATTTCAGGATTATTAACTCGGCCCCGAAGGAGAAGAGAAAAATTCTTTAAGCTTGAAAACGATCTTCGAGCTTCAAGAGAGTGAAATGATAACATTCCTAAATGAAATTTGGTTGTGTAGTATTCCTTAAAGAAATTATCAAAGGGGAAGAATTTAAATTTATTATTATTATTATTCTACAATATATTTGATATAAATAACACTATTTGGGTTTATTTTCATTTGGATGATGGGCGATAATCGATTGAACATTATAAAAATGTAGAATTTGTACAAAAAAATGTGTTACCGACATATTATGTGTTTCAATATAAAATATCACTGATAGAAGATTAGATGTCTTCGGAAATCGGGAAACCTAGTCGAAAAGATCGGTCGATTCAACTTTTTTAAATATAGATTTTTGAAATGAAAGCGTGAAAAGAAACAATATTTTTAAATTCTTGAAAACTAAATTGATTGCTATTGTTTACCTTATTGTAATATAATTCTAAAAAATAAATGACAACGGAATGTTAATACTTACTAAACATAGAATGTCACGCGTACCATTGTTCTATAGATATTAAATAAATGCGTGCCAAATTATTTATACACAAATCATTTTTTAAACACATTCACAAATGTATATTGATCTACACAGCACATTTCAAATCAGAAAAACTTATACCTAAACACCGACTCTACGCCATAGATGCCATTGTGAGATTATTATATACATGTAATGTTTATACTATCCCACGTATCTTGTGTTTGTAAATAATATCACATTTAATAGACTGTGATATCGATAAGCCAGTTCGAGTGGAACAAAGCGAAACCGCTTCCAGTGAGCGACTAAGTAGTGCGATGCACAACAGGGGACGCTGGCCGTTCGAGCGATAAAGGCTTTGCGTTCGAGAACGGCGTCGGCGGAAGTGGAAGTGGGGATGATCGGTAGCCGCGACGCTGCCAGTCGTCCTCCGTCTCACCGGAGCTTTTCATTAAGCGCACGGGTACGGGCGTCATTTAATGCCACCGTCATCTGACGCCCGACGGATGATGGCTACCCATCAAGAAACTATAATTATTTTGGAAAACGCATTTCGAGCTGGCAGCAGAAACCCTTGCACACCTGTGTCATAAATCCTAGAGTGAAATCGTGATTAATTTCGTAAGTTTTAGTCAAGATGAAGTATTTCATTAAATAAGTGTATTATTTAAATTTATTGCGCGATTACCGACATTTTGGATATTTGAGTAACATACAGAAATGAGGTGAAAAAATAACGCATTTTAGTTTTACAAATAGTATTTATTTAATAAATAGTTGATAGCTATTTCGATTTATGCCTTCATTAGGACATTGTGTAAACTTACATTAATTCAGCTATAAATAATTACTGGCTTAGAATAGACACACACTAGATCTTGTCAACATTTCTACAACATTATAGTAATATATTTAGTAACTTGACTTTAGTGTTTCCAAAATTAAAATTAGTTTAAATTTAAGTGATTATGTATTATTAGTTACATGAGTGTCTTGTAGAGGTTTGGATAATGGTGAATCACTTTACGGAAAGAAAAGACAACATCGACACCACAAAATCTTAAACGTTAAAATCTAAAAACCATCGTTTTATATTGATTGACCTTGCAAACTCAAACGTAAAGGCCAATATATTTTATTATAATATAATAAATATATACATATTTAAAGACAGTATTTTGCATGGCATTATGTCTTATTTCTAAACTAGATATATTATATAATAAAGATTAAGTAAGTATATAGATTAAGTATAAGTTGTATACTTTTAACTATAAATTAATGAATATTGAAAATGGGAAACTATGTTTACCACATTTATTCAACTAATGACTTTCAACGAGCTCACATTCATATGCCTAACATTATAACGGTAAAAAAAGAAAATTTTCTACGTCTCAAAAAAACATAGCCAAATCTGACTATATAAAAGATGACAATAAATCGTTGTCCCAATATGACAATTTATAGAAAAACACAAAATAGCCGTTATAAGTTCCAGTTACAAACAAATAGGAGCTTAAAAATCATTCATTGAATGTGTACACCGCGATAGCCAAGTGGAAACGTTATAGGCGCCGTCCTGTGAAAAAGAATTTAATTGCATTAGAATCCTCCTTGGGAAAGACATATGATGTTGTACCCAAATGCACAAATTTCAGCGATATTTTCAAACCTTTTCCACCCGCGTAACTTTAAACACGGAGCATAAAAAAGCAACCGGTCGAAAATCTTTTCCCTTTTCGCCTCATATACTCCGTATTATATGTTGATTTAAATTTGCACAGTCACTGTAGACATATCATTATGTACACATTTAAAAGGCAATTAAGCACTTTTCTTTAAGTTTGTTAATCGTTAAACTTCCTAAAAACGCCACTCTTCTATACGTATTGTTAATACTAAAGAAAATTCTTTCATAAATCTTTGTGTTTAATAAATATGTTGAATTACAAATCAAAAAAGTTAACTATAATACATTATAAATTTATAAGATCATTGAATCGATTAATCATGATATACGAGAGTCTTTATTACATCAGCAACAAATTACCGATGCAAGTTTCTATCATAAAGTGATTGTAATAGAGTAACAGTTGATACAACTATGACGCATATCGGAAAAGAATCAATCAAAAAGTCTAATGCAAAGTGTGATTCATGACAAGTGAACACAACGAACCAATTGCAATAAACTAATAACACAGTACCAAATCATGCGACAGGCTCTGCTCGCGATATTGAGTACAAATTATTGTGACAGGAATCAAATGTCGACTCACTCGATCTGATTTACATATTTTTAGCGTGCGACACATTTATCAAATGATTCTTCCATTTATCAAAATATTGTTTACACAAAAATGATTGAAATTTCTACAAACAAGAAACCCTATTTAAGTTACATCAACGAGCTGATGAATAAGGAAAAATACAATCGTTAGACAATCTTGGCTACATCTTTAATACATCAAAGCTGTAAACTGTTTACATTGACGATCAATGACGACGCTATAAATTTGATAATCGCACATTCATAAGTAAAAAGACGGAACCCACTATATACAGTGCAGTATGTTCAAAACATTACGGCTACCGAAAGAACACTTGTATATGTAGCTATACGGTAAATTGTCAGTGTTTTTTTTTACGTTTTGGAATATATTGAAATTTTATGTCAAAGTATTTTCAATAACAATGATTTTCTTACGACCGGTAGTGAGGCAACAGCTTTATGATTCGTTTAAAATGATATGGAGTTAAGTGTGATTTTGTGAGAGTATGATTTAAAACATTGCAGTAACCATCGCGATACAGAAATTCGTACATGAATTTCTAAGGTGTGCCTTCGAAATTTGACGCGAAGCGCTTAAATCACGTGAATTATGTCTGGTTATATTCACTTTAATATAAACGATTTATACCTTTAATTATTGAAAATACTACTAGTTTGTATCAGATCAATAAAGTCAACTCACATAATATTTAATTTAATGTTTAGAAAATTGCAAATGCCAAGCTAGATTAAAAATTCCTTTTTAATAACAGAACAGCTCATTTTGACACGGCTGTATCAGAACATCTTATAAAATAATAATATATTATACATTGAATAAGAGCAACTTAAAATTTTAAACCAGATCTGAGTAAATCCGTTAGCAATAGAATATGAAATTTGTGAATTAATTCCTTAAATATTCTATAATAACAAGAGGCAAATAATACGTCAGCCCGTTCTGCAGTGAATCGACCAGAAAATCCATTTTGACAGGCGATTCACGGCGAGGCGCCGCGACGCTTTTAAAAAATGCCTCGTCATCTCAACAGAGAGGAGCAGGGGCGCCAACTTTGATAATGCCACCACGCAATTTAAATACACACCATCGACTAACCGAGTATTTATTTTTTGACCAAATACGCACCTAATAAATTCTACGAAACAGATACTGAATTTCTAAACTTTAACGATTAAGATAAAAACAAGTTATCATAGTGATTAAAAAACCGTTTCGAATGAATTTGTGCCTACGTTTTTGATAAATAGTATTTTTTCCCGAGAACCTTATTGTAAGCTCATTTAAGCCCGCACAGGCGGCTGGTGCAACATGCTTCAAATTTAATTCCACGAAGGAGAAAAACTTTTTAGACCTTATTAAAATAAATGGTACCTTCGTACAAAATCGAAACAAGCATACATGAATATCAATACTGAAAAGTCTGTTATACTAATTGAATACTTGTTAAATATCCAATATTGAACCACTATGCACGAAATAATAAGGTTCTAGCAAAGTGTTAAATTCCACAAGAATAATAAAATATAGTTGATAGATATTTAGGTATCACACCATCATCAAAGCTTATAATTAATAATATTTGTGAGAAAATATTTTTATTGTTTTCTATGTTTATCGAGTTCTTCCGTTAATTTATAGCATACTACTCCAGAAGGGTTGTAAATTGCTTCTCAAATTTACACGATAATTTGTTTATCGGTTATATCTATTATCCCGCGGAATCAATAATCGATTAGTTTGAAATGAACGAGGAAACAATCACAACCCTTGCAAGAAGTAATACCAACTCAAATTGTATTTACAGCAGCTGACGATGGCATGGCGCGAACAAACTTATATGATTGATTCAAATATAAAATGCGAAAGAAACGCTTTAGAACTTTTTATCTTGCCGATATAGAGAATTACTTAGGACGCAACCTACGTTGTAATTTTCGCTAACGTACGCAAGAAAAAATAACAAAGGATGCGAATAGCTTATATTCGCTAAGGTGGCAGGAATATGAAATGTATTTTGTCAGAAATATTACGTAGCAGATATATCAATATAAATCGCCGTGTTCAAAAAGATGTTACAGTATTTGCAGGAATCGAATGACACTGTTTAAGGGGGGTGGCTGACAGTGTCACTAAAAATGAATACGTACTAAACATATATTGAGGGTAGATAGAATAGATCTACTATTGCACATGACTCATACAGAAAAAAATATATTATGGGTACCACCATTAATCTTAGAGGGTGATTCATAAAATGTGTTAATGTTCAACACAGCGAACAGCGACCATGTTTTAAAGCTTGTTAATTTATGAAAATTATTACGTTTTACAAATGCAATGTAAATGAGATGTACTTGTGTATTTTTATTTAACCATGTCCGCTCTGAGTGTGGAACAAATTAACTCTTAATGGAGTTAATCTCAACAGACGTGTTTCTAATAAAACTGCGTGTTACTCAGTTACTCGACCTTTTTTTCGAAGAGAGTGGATATAGAAAGATCGGCGCTAAGGATAAGACTAGTAGTAAGTAAATCGCTTTCGCTACGCCCTGTTTCTTCGGATAGTATGGACGGGAGGGAATTTTAGACATCACATACATCCATGTTTTCTAACAGAGATCTACAAATCGATTAAAAAAATCAATTTATGAAACTGTCTGTACTGGGATTCGAACACGCCAGTTCAGCAACCGACGTCAACGACGTTGACAACTCGAGCACGGATTTGGCATAGTTAATTAAACATATGTTTTTAATTTATAATTTAAAAAGAAAAGTATATTTTTTTGGAGATAATACTTAAGAGAATTTGAAATTAATAACTCTGATTAAGAATGTAATGTTAACTTTCAACATGTAACATTATGTTAAAATAACTGATCGTTGCTGCAAATGTAAATGGAATTTAATACAAATTCTTTTATTGTTCTGCCAAATATCTTATAATTTCAGACATTAGAGTGCACAATAGTCAGGGACAAGTGTAAATTCTCAGTAGCACTTCTCTATTGGATAAAAAAAAACATAAGCTAATCGTGTAGAATTGGGTCGGGGTGTCAATTATTGACAATAGGCCGATCGGTCGCAGGTGTTGACGGCCTCTCTTCGCTTCCGGCCGGCCTCAGCGAGGCTGACTGACTGACTCCTAGGGGAGAGATTGATGAGCGCAACTTTGGTCGTGGTCGGTAACAATAAATTGACAACAGCGACGGACGTCAGCAATTTGTTATTAAACAGTGATTTATTTATCGAGTAACAGACACGCGGCGGAAACAGGCGTATAAGCTTACTCTTCGTAATCAATATTGATCAATAAACCTGTAAGGAATAAGCCGGAAAACAAAATCACTACACACTGGAATCGATAAACATAAACAAACAGAGTAATCATTACAAAAAAAAATACAGATATTCACATCACAACGATGGATAGCTGGACAGTACAAATTGTAACTAATTTAACAAGCGTTAATCTGTACCAAATTATGCCAAGGTAGGCAGGCAGGTGCTTAAGGCATGTATTTTAGATATCTTGAGTGCATGCATGCACCATTATAGTATACATCGACCATTAAAAGTTACTCGTTGAGTGGACGCTAGAGCTACGGCAGTAATGTTGTCATACTACTTAACAACTCATGGCCGCCATGAGATCCGCTTATTTACTGAGTCTTGGCGTCTTCATAGAACTGTCGGACTTTTAGAATAATCTTACGCACGTTACTACGAATTGTTTTCGAACAATTTGTATTGTCTAACGCAGTAGTTTCCAATCTTTATGATACTACGCCTCCCCATCCTTTATTTAATATATTAATAAAAACACGTTTTAAAGGGTAGACAAATATTTTTGACTGTTCGCGCCTCCCAGGTTGGAAATCGCTGGTCTAACGTATTTACTTTCAAAGTATTACAAATAAATGCAACTTTCATGACAGTCGTAAGCTTACGTTTGATTTACGCTATCAATAATAGATTTGACTACTTTAGTTCGGAATTCTGCCGTAGGCCAAGTAATAATTTTCGATTAATACAATCGAAATGTACAATACAATTAATACTTAACAACTGTACTTTAATTTGTCGTTTTGTTTATTTTTTATGTACTTCAATCATAAGGAGTATCGAAAACAAACCGTATGTATGATTTCGAAATATTGAAATACTCTACGCCAAACTCTAGAAAAAATTTTCAACACCTGTATGTAGTAAAACGTCAACGGCAAAATGGAAAGCTTCACACATAGACTAAAAAAAAGTTCCGCGCCAGACTGTGTCCCACTCTGCATGTGTAATTCGTCCAGTATAAAGTTCGATTGCCGTTTTAATGATCCTTTTTGATAGTCGGAAATGTCAATCTAGACAGGCGAGACTCTCGCACAAAGCTGTTAAGCACTTTTTATTACTTAACGGGGAAGCTCAAGAGCTTAGACCTGAATCGTCCACGTAAGCTGAATGCAAATTGCCATGTTTGCATGCAAGAAAAAATGTCATAGCAGTTGATTGCCAAGCCAGGGTGGGGTGGCTCCTGGCGCATAAGCCGATGTATCATGTAAGGACGTGCAAACTTTATATGAAAACTCAACAAAGATGGAAGCATTATAAAACATGTACACATTTTTAAATGAAAATACAGTAAAGTATGGGCAGCCATACTTAATAAAGTGAACGTTTACGAAACTTTTAAAAATTCATTTTACAGATTTTGTAACAAAAATGTATTGTATCCACACGTATTCGTATAATTTTTTTAGAAGTCACTTTCTTCATTATATCAAACAGGTTACGGGACTAGCACGTGGTTGAATCTAATGTTTGGCTACAAATGTACACAGCTCAGTGTAGAATAATTTATTTGATAAATTGCCATTAAATAAACTTTAGATATTTGAAGATGAAGTACAGACTACAGACTGTAATGAGAATCAAGCTGTCAATATTGCGTTTGTTGATTGCACAGGTTTTAAATACTCTGTTTATGTACTGAGCAAATAATTATTCGCTTCAACTAATTACAAATAAATTGCAATATTTATCATATGAAAATGACCTACAGCAAAAAACTGTAATATCGCATTCGTTTGGCAGAACAATATACAAACGATGACAAGTAATAGTTGATGGATGTTATTCAAATATTATATTATCTATATATATATAAAACAAAGTGGGGTTATTTACACCACGTATATCTCGAGAATGGCAGCACGGATTTTAATGATCTTTGATTTATTAAATTCGTATCCGTCTAGAATAGCATAATAAGCATTAAAACATCGGGAAAGTATCACGGCAAAGAAATAATGAAGAAAATTAATATTCTCGTACAGTTTTTAAATGACGTACAGCTTGAAATAATGAAAATGTCGTTGTATGCAGATTTCATCCGCTAGATGGAAATGTTTCCAAAATTCATTTTTTTCTGCTTCTTTTGCATATGATTGACTTTTAAATAATTTTAAATTTAGAGTATAGATAAGAATAAAAAAAATCGATGATATGAAATGAAAACGCAAGAAAATCGGATAATATTTAAACAAGGTTATGTTTATAATTAGGTATGATAATTTTGTTTATAATAAGGTATGATAACTGTTAGCTCTACTCTGATATGTCACGTTATTACACTTGGAAAGCTACATCGAAGAAATTTTAACGTCGAAAGCAAGGCGATGCGATTCCTGGTCATCCGAATGACTACTGATGCTCTTGGTCGCATTTACACAGTTCATCCGAAAAATGACGAATGCTTCTACTTGCA
Source organism: Himalopsyche tibetana (assembly GCA_030503985.1). NCBI lineage: Eukaryota > Metazoa > Arthropoda > Insecta > Trichoptera > Rhyacophilidae > Himalopsyche > Himalopsyche tibetana. The sequence goes on from JAPJYX010000014.1 coordinate 8,140,397, forward strand.
TGTCAACAGCTCAATTTGCTTGAAAATGATACTCATTGGGACATGACAATTTCTGAAGAAATTGTTTCTGAATCTCCAAGTCAGATACGCATATTATTTTCTATCATTATTTTGAAATGCTTTCCATCGAATCCCCGTGAACTGTGGAACAAGTACAAGGATGACATGTCCGAATACATTTTACATCGAATTCGTTTCAGCAGTTCAGGGAATCCCGATCTCGATATGAATGAAGAGATACATAACCAGGCTTTGATTTTGATCGAAAACATGTGTTACCTTATGTGCGGCAGTTTGTTAGTCAAGTTAGGAATGCCAACGCCAGATCGTGGAATGAACGGCGCTTTCAATCGAGAATCGGAACGTGAATATGGTCGAGATGCATTGAACCAATCAGTTTGAACGAATGTACCACTGTTGAACCCTCAACAGAAGGAAATGTACGATACGTTAATGAAGGTAATTGATGATGGAAATGGTGGCTTATTTTTCTTCGATGCGCCCGGTGGAGCTGGGAAGACATTCCTCATGTCATTGATTATGGCCACTGTTCGTGTGAGATAAAAAAATTTCCCGAACGGCTTATTCAGCGTTGAAATTGCCGTTAAACCTTCAAACCACTGAAAAACCGACATGCAAGATTGCGAAACACTCAGCAATGGCAAATTTTTTGGTAGCAAATACAATCATCACCTGGGACAATGGCGCACAAATGCGCATTGGAAGCACTCAATCGAACTATGAAAGATCTGTGCAATGACTCAAGATCTTTTGGAGGCGCAATGATTGTACTATCTGGCGATTTCCGCCAAACACTACCAGTCATTCCAAGATCGACCGCTGCCGATGAAATAAACGCTTGCCTCAAATCATTGACTCTGGCGCTATGTGAAGAAACTTCAGCTGACGACAAACATGCGAGTTGCATTGCTAAACGATCCATCTGCCGAAGATTTCTCCAAGCAATTGCTGACTATTTATTTATTGTTAAAAATTAAAATTACAGTATATGACATAACAGCTGACGCCAATTCGCCATGTACTTGAAAAATATAATAAGATAAAATATAAAATAAAACTACAAAATCAACATAAAAAATCAAGAAATAAAATAGTAAAATTTTACAAACAGTTCACATATACTAAAACAATAAAAATGTCCACTTCTCTTGGCAATGCGTTGATCAATCAAACGGCCCTTGGAACTGGTGACTCATACCTCTTAAGCGAGGTATAAGTTTTTAGAAATAAAAGTTTTTGCTCATAGTTTTGCCCACGTAAGAATAAATTGGGAGCATGTAAATTAATAGTCATGAGAATTTGAGGATTATTAACTCGGCCCCGAAGGAGAAGAGAAAAATGCTTTAAGCTAGAAAACGATCTTCGACTATCGTCGGTAACGACCGTGTTCCTGTTGACGAATCGAACGGATTGATTTCGTTTCCGCCGAATTTTAGTAATTTCGTCTCAACGAAGGACGGCTTCATCAACAAAATGTTCTCAAACATCTAATCACAAAAATCACAATTGGTTGAGTGAACGAACAATTCTTGCGGCGAAGAACAAAGATGCGGATCATTTAAACTTCACAATTCAAAATCAAATCGTTGGTCCACTACATTCCTTCAAATCTATCGACCGTGTAACAAACGAAGACGAAGCAACCAGCTATCCAACTGAATTTTTAAGCTCATTGGATCTGCCTGGCTTGCCACCGCACAATGTACAACTAAAGGTTGGCTCGGTAGTCATCATGTTTTAAGTTATCAAGTTAACACAACACTTATTGATTCTGAGGCCGTAAGTTCGTCGGGCCAGCTAGTTAGTTACTTATGTTTAACTATTTTTCGAGTAGTCATTTTAATATTCATCACAGAAAATTGTGTTATTTTTCGTAAAAGGCAGTGAAGTCTCACGGCTTGGCGTAATCGCCGACAATTTAATGAAAACTGCAAGACGTGGAAAACGAAATTGGTTCACGTTATGAAAATTAGCATAGCGGCTGTCGACTCTAAGAGTTTCTTTAGCAGCGTGTTATAAGCATGTGTTATTAATTCAGGTTTAAAGGGCTTCTCCCGAAATAGTTTCAGAGGTTATTGACATGAGTGCAATTCTGAATATGCATTTGACCTGATTAGTTTTTGGCTGGTACAAAAATAAACAAACGAACTCCGTTATTCTTTTGGTATCGACTATCGCAAAAAAGAATTCCAAATGTCATTATAATTTTCAGATTACTTTTTCTAATTTTAAGCATTCTATAACAAACATATGTTTACATGAAAAAAAATACAAGACAGACGCACCGATAGTCATAAAGAAAATATTTATACACAAATTTTCTTTGTGTTTTTATTTTTTTTTCTAATTCGCCATTAATATTGCATTAAAAGTTTTAAGATCAGTTTACCGAAATGGACGAAAAAGTTCATGGTTTTCTATTTTTCACAAGCAGATAAATGGTTGAGAATAAATTTAAAAAAGTAGCATACAACTGATAAAACGTAATTTATGATAATGCAAGCATTGGGATTTTTTTATCGTGCGATTACATAAAAAATTAATAACAGTGAAACTCATACAAAATTCTCGGTCAAGTATGGAAATCTTTAAAAACATCCTTCAAAAGGTTTGTTAATCATATCGACCGTAGAAAGGCAAAAGAACGTAATGTATAGAGAAAAAATTTAGCAAGTGGCACAAATAAACGTTTTTTATGATTTTAGGCCAGTCATCTTAAATATACACAACCTAGAAGTAAGTGCACGAAGTAGTCTAATCTATCTGGTGTTTTTACTTAATCTAATGGTTATTTAAGAAAAACCTTTGTTTAAGTCTTTGTTCTTAAGTCATTCTCGCAAAGTCATTAACCGTCTACACGTCATTTATATATTTGATCTATCTATAGAAGATTCATAAGTCTAAATATACAAAACTGTAAATATACAAAATCTTATGTCGTTGGTTTTCTCAAAAAACCAACGTTTTAGAAAAACCAACATCATCATATAACAGGATTTTGAGTTTACTGCACATTATGTTAGATATTTATGAATCAGTTTGATTTATTGATAAAGTCTATTTATTTTTATTGTCAATTAAACATAGAATGAGTGCACGCATAAATCATAGATATTGTCATTAAATGATAAATTTGAATCGTTCAAATTATGTACATTCACACAAATTTTGTCACTAACGACCCGGGTTTCGCCTTTCGGCATCTTCAGGCGTTCAAGTGCACGGATGGATTTGAACGCCTGAAGATGTCGAAAGGCGAAACCCGGGTCGTTAGTGACAAAATTTGTGTAAATGTACATAATTTGAACGGTTCACATTTACACGGCAGATTTCTCAACAAAAACCGTGTAAAATGTGATGAATTCGTTTAAAAATTATAGATTGGTACCCCGAATTTTAAAAACCGTGTTATTTAAAAATAAATGTGATACAGAAAATCGTGTAAAAATGATAATAACGACGACCCATAAAGTAAATTACATATAATATAATTCATGATATGTATTTAAATTAAGAAAAAATAATACTATTCATCGCTACTTTATATACGGGGACTTTTAAGGGGGACTAGAAATAAATCGGTTTCATCGCTAGAAATTTCTGACAACTCTAATGTGTTAGTACCTAACGAAGCCTTTTGTTTTTTATTACCTGTTTGTGTTGTTGAATTTCTTGTTATTAGGAAATCTGATATCATCTTCTGTTTTTTGTTTCTGGGAATCGTGTTAGAACAAATAATTTGTGTAAAAAGAGTTGAGTATATATATATATATCATTAACAAGTTCAAAAACAAATATGTATTAAATTTGAATCGTTCAAACTATGTACATTCTCACAGATTTTGTCACTAACGACCCGGGTTTCGCCTTTCGGGCGAAAGGCGAAACCCGGGTCGTTAGTAACAAAATCTGTGAGAATGTACATCGTTTGAACGATTCAAATTTAATATTGAAATTCCACCAAGCACCTTCAGACGAAATCTTAAAATATGTATTACTTTTTAAAATACATTTATATGTAAACATTAAACAGTGGTAAGTTTAGATAACATATCTAGTATTTTTTTGATAATCAATGAATATTTTTTATATCCCATGTGGCATTAGCATGTTTTAGTTTATAAAAATAATAACATGAATATATTAACTATTGTTAAGCCGATCATTTTAAGTGAGATTTAGTACATTACACTTTTGATTTCGATCATATATATACCTTTATCTATTGAAGTGATGATAATATATATATGCGAGTTTGTGTCTGCATAATGTTTGTACTTTAACAGTATGTTATGTTTGAGAGTTGTGGCAGTTAGTAAAAATAAGTATACATAGTACCTAGATTAAACCCTAACTAGCATATCCAATACCTATATAACTACATACAACAAAATAATCAATCTCTCCAAGAAATATGTTATCTATATCACATATTAAAAAATAAATCGAACGTTAGACTTCATTTATAGCAAATGTCATGTTACATTTTTGACAGTAGTGTTTTTAGAAAAATTCCAAAGTATAATAAATATATTTAATAGAAAGAGATAAAAAAAGGATGAAGAATCGACAACATTCAGTAAAAAGGCATAAATTATACAAATAGAGCGTATGTAATGATCAATATGTAATAAAATAAAAATTAAAAGTATTTGTCAAAATGTGTCAAATGAAACATTATTGAATGGAAGTTATCTGTTCCACCATAAAAAGAATATACATTGATTCAGAATGTTATATAAGTGAATGAATATTTTTTCATCGTAAGGCTACAGTTTTTAGGGGTTGGAATAATATCTTTGAGCAGAAAGTACAGTGGAGTTAATTTAATCGATCGACACACTTACTGCGAAAATCGAAGTAATGTTTCAATAAGCACAAAAATATTAAACTTAACAAATCATTCAAAGAAAAGTGAATTACAATTTACCTTTATAACTAAGATACTGATCCTTTTGAAAAATATGCACAGTAACACGACTTACACCAACCCGAACAAAACACTTTTTGCCATGACAGTCAGGCGTGCAACTAAAAGAAATTCCGATATCAAGATTGCACTGTGGCAAAGTAAAATTTATTCAAGACCATAGAGAAAATCCATTCAAAACATTTTATATTTTTTAACAAATTGCACAAGTTTTTGAAGTTTTGATACATTTTTCATTGTTACATACTTTTACTTTGAATAGTATAACCCGGATAGCTTTTAAATATTTGTTAAAGTCTTATACAACTAATAAATCAAAAAATTATCAACAGATGTATAAATTATAATATATTTAATCAGCAGTTGGCAAACTTTAAAACCTCGCGGTCCACTGAATTCATAATTTGAAGACTCGTGGACCACCAATAAGATTTTTTCACACAAAAATCTTTTTAATAACTCAACTAATATATTTTATATTGAACATGTTTTACAAGATCAAAATGATCTTATGCATTATTCATTGTTTATTTGTTTGATAGTATACTATAAATTAAAATGTCTAAATTTCTCTGAGGACCACCAAAGTTTTCTCACGGACCATTATTATGCTTACCGTTGTATTGAATGCAATCTCACAGTTAGTCATTTAGCATTACTGTGTTTTGTATTTCTTATGAATTAAATGATTATGTTATCAAGATTGTAAAAAGATCAAGATTATTTTGTGATTTTTGTAAGCTCAGTAGAAAATTATGTGAAATCTTAAAAATCGTTTATTTTAGAAAGGTCTTGCAAAGCTTAAGTATATTTTTAGAAGTGTTCAATGTTAGAAAAATGATTTAAGCTAATAATAATAAACATGTTGCATTTACATCGGTAACGTAAATTCTTGCATAAGAATTTTACTAGCTCAAGTTATGTTCAGCTGCAATGCTCAATTTATTAAAAGAGTACTTAACCGCTGCACACACACTCTTTATTTTTGTTGCTGGAAAAATTTCTTCACAGCTCACTAATGATGTAGTAACTTAATTCAGTAAAAGCAATATTTCGAGGAAAGGCTTTTAAAAATATGTTATTCAAAATATCTTTTTATTTATACTTACTTAGATAATAATTATAATTTAATGATTTTCTGCATCTCCGCTTGTCTTTGTTTTATTAATAGCTTTAATTATGTTACTGAATTATGAATGAAGACTTGTACTTAGATTTTTTTCTACAAGATGTTGTCGGTTTCGTCCTTCAATTGAGCAAAAAAACATAATAGCGACCTATGACTGACAGTGTTCCATCAGTAGCACATTCCAACGATATTTTGAAAGAGAACATTATTTTTTGAATAGTAATCAAGTGGCTTCATATTTTGTGGTGGGATGTAGAACATTAAAAATTTGTAAAAATTGACCAAAACAACCACTGCTCACCACAAAAGCATGAATAGGTAACAGTAGGTAACAGGTTCAAGACCACTGTTTTCATAAGCAAAACTTTTCAAGTCATCGCTGTAGTGATAATTGGACATTATTATATACATAAAAAAATAATAACTGATTTAATTGTCATAACGCACTTCTCCAACTAACCAACAAGATCCAAAAAACATAAAATATTATTTACTATGAGTTGTTTAACTTGCAAGTTAAACAAGTCATAGTAAATAATATTTTTTCAGGAGAGAAGAAAGCAAACGATAATATTAAAAACTGGCGTAGAATTATTTGTTTAGGAAACATCTCGTCAAAGATAGTTAAATTTTTGCCAGACAATATAGAACCCGCGTTTTATACAGTAAAAAATTTAGGTAAAATTTTATTGAACAGTAAAGATCGCGTAGATTGCGTCACAGAGTGGTATCTATCGACTCTCTTGTGGAGACTGTCAAGCGTCTTATGTTGGACAGACAGGTAGAAACTTTAACAATAGAATTAAAGACCATATAAGATGTCTAAAAAGTAACAATTTTTCTGAGTTTGCCAATCATTTAATAGAAAATAATCAAAATTTTAATCAGATTTGTAATTTAGAAATACTCCACCGAGTAAATAAAAAGGGTTTAAAGATGAATAGTTTAGAATTTTTAGAAATTAATAAAACTCTTAACAAAAAAGAAATATTATTAAATAATATTCTTAATAGCACAGGTGGTTTCCCATTACTTAAATTGTTTCCAATTAATAGAGTAATCACCAACCTAGCTGATTGATTGCAGCTCATTAGTTTAATAGTTTGTAATGTTTAACGTCATTAATAGTATGATTAAATTTGTTTGCTCTGTTTCGATTTTATAATCCCCTCTTTGCTTCCTTTAAAAAGGAAAAATCCCAATCTGATTAATTGCAACTCATTAGTATCATTATTTGTTTGCTTTATTTCGATTCTACACCCCCCTCCTTACTCCTCTTAAAAGGAAAAAAACCCAAACCTCCATTTTGTAATTTCATAATTTTAAAATGTTAGAATCAATCTTGCTTCATTACTTAAGCAAACTTTGCGATAGTAAGTCTGAAGATGCCTCTGAAAGAGGCGAAACACGTGTCACAGTTAGTAACACAATACGTGGAATAATCAAAGTTAATTTTAATTTTCTATTAAAATGAACATCCGCAAAGTTACCGCCAAAACCATCGAAAGTATTATAAAGTATGTAATTTTGGACTTGTGGCAGTTGAGTTGCGGATGACGTGAAATATTACGTGAGTATCAGCGACAATGTAAAAATCTTTAATACATCTATTAAATATATGCTTTCTTGTTGAAGAGTCTATCTGACATATTTTGTTTCTTTGACCTGAAAAATTGTTTTTGTCACCATTGTGAATTATTAAAAGATACAATGTGAATACATATTTTTCTTTTTATTTAACAATAAAAAAACAAGCGTAGAAAGAAAAATGGTATTATGAGTCATTAAAAACACAACATTTACATGTCTTTTAGCCACAAAATTCAAGTTTTTTTTTAAGAAAGCATTTAATAAAACAAATCGTAACTTATAGTTATGAGTATATTTTTGCAGCAACACTCAATTAAATATATGAAATACCTTCAAATATACAAGCAAGACCATTTTTTTAATCTCGACGAACATGTAAATTAAAATTATGTACTACTAGATAAATTAATCTGAAAATAAATATATTTACATTCCGTAGCCAGGTACAAAAAGTACATATTTATATTTAACAAATCTAATCGCAATTTTCTCTAAGAAACCGATATACTTATTTGTGAATTTCATGCATATGAGGCTATTTGCAAGCCCGTCGCATTCCAAAATTGGTGAAACATGAACCATGAATGTAATTTAGTACATACAAATACATTTTAAAAGTATTTTTAGAATTCAATCTCAAAAATGGCTTGAAATAATATTGAGAAAATATCATGCCAAAGTAGTTTAAAACTAAAAATTTGAGAATGAACAGGGTTTGCAAGTAATACCCCCATACTCAGTAGCTTATTAAGCACATAAGAGGCCCCAGGTGCAATGTCATTTGGAGGCCCTGTTTTTCGGATAACATAAAAACTTCATAAAACTCCACATGAAATAATAAAAATGTAGCAAAATCTGAAAAAAGCATGTGGGTACTATAAGCTATTTTTGAGATTCCTAAAATTAGGAGGCCCCAAGCGTGCGGCTCAATCCCTTATAGGGTAATTCGCCAATGCTCAAACTAGACATTTACAAAACCCTAGTCATAAAAATAATAAATCATTCACTTTAGATATGTTGTTAATCTGATGGAACAATTTATATATTTTTTTAATAAAATGAAAATTTTATTTACAATTCAACCGAGCAAATTTCATATTTAACATTTCAATAAACACGTGTTTTAATAATTCATTCAATGAAAGAATGATATTTGTCGGTAAACACACAAATGATGTTTGATTTTTTTTTTCAAGATTTTCACAGCTAGATTCAGTGCAAAGTTGTGTGAGATCGCTGTAATTCTGCTGTATTACTGTGTGACGAAGAAGATGAATTTCTTGCTTGAGCCATCATATTTTCCACGCGAGTTGTGGTTTCTCGAACAACTCCCGAAAGATCTGGTAAGTCTGGTAAATCTAAAGTTATATGCGCAGAGAGTCTTTTGTATACAGAACTTGAATCCTTTTTGTTTTTCCTAGCTTCTTCATATTTCAATTGTTGCTTTAAAAATATTGCATTCTTCAACATGTCTTGAATATTTTCAAAACTTTTAGCAGCGCCATCCATCGATTTAACAGCACTGAAAGAAAAAGTTTATAAGTATTGTATTTCAAATTAAGCCATTAATTTTAAATGAAAATAGATTCTATCTTTTATGTTTTGACAGGTACAAAAGAATAATAGATTACACTAGGGATTCTGTGTCGAGACGTCCCGGGACTTTTAAGGTTTTTTGCTGTCTTAAGTCCCGGGACATTTAACAACAAAGTCCCGGGACTTCAGACAGCCAAATTGTACATTTTTAATTTTGAAAAAAACATTCTAACAAATAAAAATTGGATGCAAGCAATCGCTAATGTGACCTAAAAAGTTAATTTTGATTTAAAATAAAGTTACATTGGTGTCTATCCGCGGGATCAGTTTTGAAAAAAATGCATTATATTTCGGCTAAGGATTAAGGGTTTTAACAAAATTAAGTATGCATATATAACAGGGATCTTATAAAAGAAACAGCTGTTTGGATTTATACTTGTAGAAGTTTCAAATAACATCTATTTATATATTGTAATACGAAACAACCATTTTTAATGGGTAGAGAGAGACATGCAGAAATACAAAAACAACTTCGACACGTGTTCGCTTACCTATTTTTGCAGCATGGAATAATCACACAGAATTCCAAGAAATAATGGAACCAATAGTTATTTCTAGAAAATTATGTTATAAATCAAGGCGGCTTATAAATGTTTTATTACCAACCGTTCTGCTGAAACTAATTGATTTTCGAAAAGAATACACTAAAGATTTTGACAAATGCTTCAAAACAATATATTTGAAATACGGAGATAATTTACTACAACGTCTTTTCTCCGTGAAAAAAGATATCGAGGTATCTGAAGAAAATATCGATGGTGAGATAAATATTGCAGAACTGTCACTGGAAGAAGAATTAAATAGACAGATTACAAAAAACAAAAGATTTCTCCATTCTCAAAAACGAAACAACTAAACGAATTTAAGATTTTAAAATCAACTGGAGAACGTTTGTTAAACAACGTTTATTACAAAAATAAGAAATCGGCTGTCTGATTCGTCATTAAATTCATTATTATTTTTAAAAGCATATATTGATAAGCAAAAATAAAATATTAACTTTTGTGTAAATAGTACATACTATGTATGATTTGAGGTTGTGACTTTATTATTGAATTAATTTAATATTTTTATTATTAATAAATAAATGTGTTCAAAAGATGTATTTTTTTTAATGAACGCATACACATGAAAAAAAAAATACGTCTAACTGCGTAAAAAACGCTCAAAAAAAATAGTTTAATTGAAACGAAATATTAAAAAACGTTTGGGAGAAAGATATCTTCATTTATGTTATTAGAAATTTGTTTAAATCAATTCATAATCGTATTAAAAATATAACTGTAGCAAAAACAAATTAAAAAATAATATAACTAAGTGTTCATACCTGATGTTGTTTTATTTACAAATGTTTTTCACTATTGTCTCAATAGGACAAAAAAGGTATAAAAGCTGTATTGTGATTTGTGAAGTAACGGTCATAATTTTACCCAATTCATTGTTAGTTTTTCAATACATGAACCGTTATCATCCCTTTTTAGTACATACATACAAATATTTAATTTTAATAAATTTATAATTTTATTGAAGAGAAATAAAAGTCCCAAGTCCCGGGAAGTCCCGGGACTTTGACTTTATCACGTCTCGTGTCCCGGGACTTTGAAAAACCCGAGACTTCAGAATCCCTAGATTACACTTAAGTACCAAAACATTGGAAATAGGATCGAGGAGCCACAAGGTACAAAGTGACTCACAAAATATGTATTTAATATTTGCATTACATTTATTGAGTGATCTTTGAAGATTACAGTAAATATTAGCTAGATATTTATAGTATTCAGCGAATGCTTGAAATAAGAAGAATTTTGCTTTTGAATGACCCTGCTAGAAAATCAAAGGTTACTACAACTTTAACATACCAGTAATATTTATGGCTTATGATAAATTTCAATATATTGTGGTATACACTTAATTTATAACTGACTTTTTATCTGATGAATATCGGAGTTTTAATAAAAAAAATAGCGTAGAAGTTATATAGGTATGCTTGGACCCAATTGGTATTTTGAAGCAACGCTTGGAAGCCTGTACAAAGGTGTAGGCATGAATACAGCCAGACCAGTACTTTTCATGATCCAAAGCACTGTGTTATCATGTCATTATATGCCTATTATAAAATGAAAATAATTATATTAAACTGTATACCTAACTGCGTATTCAACATCGTAGCATCGACCCTGAAGTTCATGGTGGAGTTTAGTGACTTCTACTCTTCTTTCAATCATTGGTGGTAATGCTTTACGGACATGTTCTTGTAGTCGATAGAATGCTAAAGAAGGCTCATTTGCTACGATATGCATATTCTCAGATATTCTTTCTGTAGCTAAAAAGAAAACATACAATGCCAAGTGAGCAATATAAGCCAGTTAACTTGAAATAATTATGAATATACAGTTAATAAATTATTTAGAATACAAGTGAGCAAACCTTTTTTGACTTTCAATTCCAAATCCGGATCAACCGAAGACATGGTCCAAGGAAATTTATTTAATGATTTTTTATTGAATCGTGAAGTTATATGATTAAATAATTGTGATTGATTACAAAGGCTAACGGTATAGTGTGAATCATGAATTATAAATTTTTGTAGAGTGAATTGTTATGACAATCTGTCTGACACTTCGTGTCAAAATCTATGAGAATCAATAATAATAGACAAGTAAAATATAAAAGTATTCATCAAGTATCACGAATCTGCAATAAATCGAAATAGCTGCAACATTATCTTCTGATACCAAATATATACATACCTATTACCTATAATGAGACCTCTAACAGCATTTTCATTAAAAATTAATATAATAAATCGATCAAAATTTATTGAAAATTCACTTATAAAAAATCTTAATTTTCTAAAAAATACATTTTATTCTCTTAATTTTTAAATATGTATTATGCTATTAATTGCTATAATGGGCTTAAAGTTCGAACGTGTCAATGACTCTTTTGGTAATATGTATAATATAAATGTTGTTGCATAGCTGCGGCGAAGCACGTAGTGATTAAGTATGCCTATATATTTTTATGTTTTATTACCATACATTTCACCTCGCTGAATACAGAATGCGTTGAAATATCAAATGAACGAAAATATCTTATCAGTTTTGAAATGTCATGTTTGAATGTGTGCGAGTGATGTTATTAACTTCTTATCATATAAAAATTAGGCGGCAAGAATTTCCAGACACTCATCCCAGACATTTGAGTATGTGTGAGTTAATGAATAATGATAAATATACAGCGATCCATTTTCTTATCTCACCGTTTCTCTCCATACCCGGTCTTTTTGAAAAAATCAGTATTCTCAACGACATACCACCGGTCAGTTCTTTATTTTTGCGTGTCGCGGATTAAGAAAAACATAAAATGGTAGTAATTAAATTACTCTGTTGTAAATTAGTATATTCTATTTTTTAAAAGTGTCAAGGTGATGAATGGTTTTCCCTCGTCTTTCACGATGATATCCAATGCAGTTTCTTAATTAATTGGAAAATTATACCTTATTATTATCAAAATATTTTGTTCTCGTTAAGTTGCTGTCTTTTCAATATTTTTTTTTCACATATTTATTATTTCAAATAGTTCTCTTAGTTATTTTCGTATTTTAATATTTTTATTATTTGGTGTAGAAGCAGAAACACGTCAATCATCAGGTCTCGCTAGGAAATATGGATTTAATGGTCTATTTTTTTCTTTCTATTTACCTAATAATGGAATTAATACTAAACAATATATATTGTTTGCCTACTAACCCATTTGCATCCCTAGAAACTATGGTCGCTTAAAATGCCTGGCTCATAGAACCACATCACTTTGTGGATATACATATATATATTTAAAGCATGTAAATTTCATACATCCAAATTATTGAACTATGCCGATACATCAATAAATCTTCCCAATGTTTGCAAACAACATAAATCAAGAAATTGCTACATCTACGATGCAAACCCATTTCACAAAAAATCTTGATGACTTATGACTCCAACAGAAATTGTTTTTAAAAAACTGGTTGTTATTAAGTTACTCAACCTCTCTTTTTCGAAGAGTGTAAATATAGAAGGATGGTGCTAGCCAGTGGCGGATTACCCGCGCACGAAGGGCGCGCTTGTCGCCTCCAATCTTGGAAGGCTCACAATAATATATATTCTATAACACCCATATAATATTTTAAATTCAGTTTTAGTAATTTGAAAAACTCATCCTCCAAATTGCTAAATCTGTCACTGACGTTAGAAAACGACTATTAGTTAGTTTTATCCTTTTTAAGATTAGATGGGTTGCAGGTAATCACAGTCATCTATGTCATTGAACTCAAATTCATATATTGAACATGTGATCATAAACTTTTTTTGTGACAGTATTTTAAAAATATTGATTAAATCAAATAATATCACCTATAAAAACTCCAAAGCGTAAGACAATACTAAGAAATTCTGCAAGATTCCTTGTGTAAAAATTCTTAATAAAGTGATCAAAAATTATCTTTAGAGACATATTATTGCCATTTATACAGCGACGGTTGAAAGTGAAATGTCATGTCAGCGAAAGTTTGCATGCAAACTGCCAAATGGCCTGACATTTTATTAAAATAAAATGAGAAATGCCGTCCAAAATGTGTGGTGGCCACTGGTGATGTCGGTCAGTGGCCATCTTTGTGCAAAGACTTTCGTCTAATTAACTGATTTTTCTAAAAACTGTATTACAATGTTTTGGATAAGTGTATCTCAATTGAAATATAATGAAACCCCAATTTAAGGACTTTTCGAAACAAAATGGTGAATGCGGGAATGTCTCATAACCCATATCTATTTAATTATCAGAAATTTCAATATTGAATTCATCAATAGGTATATTGGCAGCTAGTTCCTGATGGTACCAATTCATATGGATTTTATCAAGCTCGATGAAATTAAATTCCTCACCAGACTTTTTTATTATTATTATAAAGATTAATTTCCGAATCTCATTCTTCTAAGCAAAAATTGAGTTGAGAGTTGATGGTGCTAGTCCCAGACGTCAACGACAATCTCAATATGCTTTCATCCTGGATTACCTTAACACTCAAGAAACTGCTATTTTGCAGCTGGATTCGCGCGCAATTTAAAAAAAAATCATATCTTTTTATTTAATCCACACATTTCTTTAAAACAAAAAGGGCTCCGAAGCAAAGACCTATGAAAATAAACAATCAATGTTATTGTGAACTAGCATGTTGCAAGAAATTATAATAAAAAATTGACTCGCTTAATTAAAGCAAATGCCCATAAACATGTCAGGCAATAAATTATGACCTTTTTTTGATTTTTACGGCATCCAGAAAATCTCAAACTGTGTAAAATTTGTTTGTGTTCACGTATTATATGAACTTTTTAACAAAATCATTTTTTTAAATACATTAAATATCGTATTTCAAAAGTTATTTTCATTCATAAATAATAAGGTAAATCAATACAAAAAAATCATACTAACGCAGCAAACCCTCTTAAGTTGCATAAGAAAATAAAAAGCCAAAATCAATTAGTTTTGCCTTAACGGATACCGCTTACACGCCTATGTGTTTAACCCGCGCTACCGCGGGATCTGGTTTTTAAGTGTTAATCTTCTTGAGATATTTTCACTCCCTCAGCTAGTCCTACATGTGAGGCATTTTTGTAGCAAGTTTAATTATTTCACAATGCAAATGATCCGTCAGTGCGATGGCTTGAAATCCTTGAGTGGTTACGACCAACATCAACACAGTTTCTTCAAGGATGACAAATATCTTTTACTAACTATCAATTGAAGTAAAATTTATAATACACGGAACAATATAAAATTTATTGAACAAGAGTTCTCATGAGTTTTGGCCAGGATCGTAAAAAAATACCATTATATGTAGGAAAACGATGACCGGGAGCACAATGGATCGGGTTTCCACTGTTTATAATTTCAATACATGGTCAATGCACATTCTAATAAATCTGTTTTTTCTGGTTTTTAAAACTGCATGTTAAAGCTAGTGCTACCTACTTCGTCAATATTTATTTATATTTTTATATCTATATGACATACAATAAATTCACCTTTAGCTTAGTTTCTTTGCATTTTCCCTTCTTGAATTTTGTTCCGTTATTTTTCCATGTAGTTAAGATTAATTTCATTGTAAATTTTTGCCAAAACTATAATTTTAAGAACAAATGAATTTTTAAAGGGATGAATTTTAACATATAATAAGCCCATTCCAACTAGGGTATCCAATGCCAGAGCCTTTTTTTGATCCCAGGATTTCGGGATTGACTAATTTTGGGCACTAACATGAAATCCTGTATAAATTGAGAAAACTTTTGGTGTCATGAAAATTTTTAAACTACATATTTATTTATTTCATTTTCCAATTTCAATAACCCAGGAATTTGCTGATTTGCCCAAAATGTCACTGTGACTCGTTTGCTAAAAGTTTCTGAATTCCGAAAAACCCAGAATTTCGGGATCACAAAATTGGAAGGGATCCCAGGATTGGTAAGCCTAATTCCAACACTCTAAAATATTTATTTGACCACTTGTTTTTTCCCCAGGATTTACAAGGCCTTGATGCGAGTTGGGTTAAAAGCATTCCAGAAAATTTAAGACTTTTCTTTCCAATTCGGATGTTGCTACGTTTGTATGCAGCCTGCATTTTAGTATGGGATATTTCATGGCTTATATTCTACTCATCTTTCTCAATTTTCAAGGCTGCTTTAGAAGTCTTGAAGCCATGTCCGATGAAACCGGTCTCTGGGGAGGTGGTGATGGTAAAAACAAATTATTTTATGCACAATTTTGTATATCAACAACCACTTTTTCAATTAAATATTTTGGTGTATTTGATTGAACTTGTATAGTTAAACACCTCTGATGCAATAATTATTTTACTATACAAACGATTAGTAAAGTACACATATATTTATTTGTAAAAGGTATTTCTTTTTAACATAAAATATCATGTTTTAGTTGGCATGAATTAATCAATTGAAAAGATCACTTCTGAAAGCACTTTAATCTTATCTGTAGCATATCGTAAATCAGGCATGGGCAACCTTTCCTAGGTCTGGGGCCAAATTATTAAACATAATAAAGTAACATTAATTTAAATTAAACACGTTGCTACTTGTTACATATTAATTATTATGTAAATTATTTAATCCTTCCCTGGAACTATTAATTTCTTTCTCTATTAGTTCGCCGAGACGAATCAGGGCCGGACAAAATAGCTCGGCGGGCCGGTTCCGGCCCGCTGGCTGGTGGTTGCCCATATATTTCGTAATTAATAGTATTATAAGGAATAACCAAATTAACTATTTGTTTTTGATGTTTCATGAATTGATAAATTATACCAGCGGTCACTAAACTACGGCCTGCAGGACGAATCCCGAAGATTTCAAACCGGCCCGTTATTTTCAAAACATAAATATTTTATATATAAGAAATATATAGATTTTTTGAAAATTCCAATAGTATTGCATCAAAAATATTTTTTGTCCACCTCCCAACACTTTAAAAAAATGATCCGGCCCGTTTCTCAAAAAGTTTGGTGACTCCTGGAATCACACATGTCATGAAAAAAAATCATTTACCAATATTTCTTATTAATAAATTTCACAAATTTACAAAATTAAAACTATTGCCTCTCACCTGATGGTTTTTAATATATTTTGTTATATCAAATTCTTTTTATCTTGTATTAGGTGGTTGGTTCAAGTAGGGGTGTTGGCAAAGAAATAGTCAAACAAATGTCAAGACTGGGAGCCCGAGTAGTTTGCATAGATATCAATGAGCCAGTAGACGATACAACTCCAAATGAAGTCCCCCACCTGCTTCCGAACAATTCAGGAAAAGTGTGTCACTACACATGTGATGTCACGAATCGTTTGGATGTTTTGAAAATGGCCACAAAGGTCAAAAAGGATGTTGGTGAAATCACAATGCTGTTCCATTGCTGTGGTATACCTAGTCCTCGTTCACTCTTGACTGAACCTCCGTCAGATATTTCTAAGACTATGGACTTAACATTGACATCACACTTCTGGGTAAGCAACTTAAAAAGTAAGCAATATTTATAAAAAATACACAATATTTTGTACTACTTCCACAATTTTATGGAATAATCAAAACAAGTTTCTCTTATCGCGAGCATTTTCAACTGATCAGCAACAGTTAAATGCTTGTGAAAATCTATACCAGTCCTTATCGTTTCATTAAATTAGTTTTATTTATATTAACACTTAGGAGTCCGGGCGAACATATGTGTGCATCTCACTTTCAGTGCGCAGGAGTCCGCGCGAACATATCTGTTCGTTTTGCCGAGTGTAAGTTTACACAAAAAAAAGGTACTTTGTGTGATGATTTTTTTTCTTCACATTTAACATCAAGGTTGCCAGTGGTATTGAAATTGATAATGTCAAACAAATATATTAAAAATATTTTTTTTTTAATCGTAAATATAGAAGTAATTCCACAGTATCACCTAGTAAATAATATTTTTTGTATAACTTTTAACGTTTGGTGTAATAGTATTTTCATGGAAAAATGCATCTTTTTTTGTTAGATCTTTTGCTTCGTTTACGTATATAAATATGGGTTAAATTTTCGGATAAGTTTATTTATCGCTTCTTTGGCCGCTTCACAATCCTTTACAAAAAAATAAGTGTTCGTTCTATGGGATTTTTACGAAAGTGAAATTAGTCATGACAATAATTATATAACACAGATCCATTGTCTCAGATTCATTTTACATCTGTATCCTTTTTTTCTTTTGTAGACATTTTGCAACTAATTTTTGTTGGAATGTCAACCCTATATTCAAAGAAATGAAATCATTATTTTACTTCGAACAAAGCACCGCTTTTACTCAATATATGTTTGGCTTGCCAATAGCAATAAATTATGTAATTCTTAGTGCCCTTTTCGAGATGCTGTTGACAAGGGGCTATTTTTTCTGAAAGTTTATGGCTCTGCTGTGAAAAAAATGTGACCCTAAGCTTCATAATTATTACACATATGAATGGCCACCATTAATTAATAGCATATAACTGCACCATTCTAACAAAAACAAACGATTCTCAAAGATTTAAAATATTTAAATAATTGAAATATAACAAGAATTATTTAAAAATATCTGAGAGTTGCGAATAAAACCTTACGATACAGAACAGAGTTAATTTTCGGTTTTACAATATCTCAAAAAAACTAAAATAGTTGTCGTTGCTGAGAAGAAGGAGTTGGGGGGTGGGAGGGTGTAGTAATCAGTAATTTTATTTTAAATTAGTGTATATTATTGCAACTCTTTATAGCCATTTCTTACTAAATAACTTTATTTTTAAGTTGTTAAGACTCTATATGAAACCCTCGGTTGAGAAACACTGATTTTATCATATTTTTATATGTATAAAACCATACGAACGCTTTTCTGAAAGAAAAAAAAATATACATGAATCGGTTAAATAGTTATTGCAATTTAAACGTGAGCGCAAAAAAAGTTTCATTTCCCCGAAATTCGGCCGGCTCCCGCGCATTTTTTAGTATGCAAATCTGCGGACCTATATGTGTTAATAACATATTTCCTTTCCATTAAGAATTGACAATTAACGCCACGTAGAAGCAGGTCATAGTATTTTACGAGCTATTATTCTGTATTCTTATATTGTTTTGATTATTGAACATTGGATATCAATGATTATTTATCTATGATGCAAAGTATTAATCTATAGAAGATAAGATATAATTTGATTATATCTCGTCAAAAAATTTTCGTGACGTTTTACTTCTCTACCTAGCTAAATAACTGCAACATAAACTGATAATATTTTGTTTATTTTTTGTTCAAAATATATCTGCTCCCAATGCCAATGTGCTGCATATATACTATTTATGTAGCATTTCAACAAAAGATGTTTAGCCAAAATTGATTTTACAGTACATTAAATATATTGAATGCAGAGATAATCTAAAAGCATTCAATCAGGGCAATTGTAAAAAAAACAATACTACAACCAGATGGGAAAATAAACCACGCATTGAACCAACATAAAATCAGAGACATCAACAGAATCTATGCATTTTGTATTTTCACGTAGTTTTAAAAATTTTGTTGATTTAAATTACTCAGTGTGATTTTAAATACATTCTGAATTACCCGTTACTTGAAAAAAATATATTCGTCATATATGACGGGGGCCGCACATATGAGCGCCGTGGGCCGCCGTTTGCCCAGGCCTGCTCTTAATGGAATTATATGCGCGGGATGCAGGTGTGAAAGTAGGTGAACAGGATTGAACTTTAGAAAGTTTCACATTTTGTCAGATCACAATTTGAACTTGTTAGTTGCAAATGCTAGGGAAAAACAGTCTTGCATTACTATTGCCGCGTACATAGATTTATTGTAGACGGTCTGAAATATGTATACAACACATAATTGTGTTGAGAATTTCATGCGCGAATAGCACTAATGATCTTACAAAACTGTTTTATATTCATCACAAACATTGTTTCAGCTTTTAGAGGCATTTTTACCCGTAATGAAGAAGAAAAACCACGGACACATTGTGGCTTTGACCTCAGTTGCAGGATTGAGTGGCCAGAAAGGACAGCTGCCTCTTAGTGTGGCACAGTTTGCTGTCCAAGGCTTAGCTGAATCAGTATTAGAAGAATTACGTATTACTAAAAGTGACAATGTTCATGTGACAATTGTCCATATTTACCCATTTGTTCTAAGCGCAAATCTAGCAACAGATATTAGATTGAGGTAAGTTTCTGAGGAATCATTTATAAATTTTTAACATACTTTATATTTTGAATGTCAGTTGGTATTTTAACAATTCTTAAGGTACATATATCTGAAATAGATTTTGACCTCTCATAAACAAACAAATAAAAACTAGGTTATTTTTTGTTTTGAAAAAAATATCTGGTGGCTTTCTGGGCAAAAATTTTGCCTCAAGAGGTTGTCAAGTTATTTATTTAAAGTTATTACTCTCAGACTAGTGCTTTATTGTTGCTATTTGGTAATGGCTAAAAGCTCTGATCATAGCCATTAAATAAAAATAATTTCATTGTAATTTTGCCACTTAAAAAAATAGTTCTTTATGGGATAAGAATGTGTCAAATTCTAAAATTAGTCTCTTTCCATATTAAAAAAACATTTTGTTTTAACATGCCACAATATTTTTTTTGGATTAATTACTTAAACTTCAATCTTATCTTTAAGTTATTTGAATGCAATCTTACTATTATAAATGAACGTTAAAACAGAGCATTGGGCTTCCAGAGTTAATAAGATAAATGAAATATTGTTCATACAACATTGCAAAAATAATTCATGTGCCTGTGCATTTATCTTTAACCCAGTAATGGTATAAAATTGATATTACATGTGTCTGTGAAAAATTTTCATATCATCACTAAAACATTTTCTTTAATTTTGTTAATCTGTCGAGTATCTGAATCAAAATATTAAAAATATACTTTTTTTTAAATTCATAAAAAAAAACACAAATATAACAAAATCAGCTGAAAATATTATGCAACACTCATATCACTTTTATTGATAATGTTCATAATTTTATAATGTAATCTTTTTTCAATCAATCATTTTATCACTAATACCATGGACTATGTGACTTTTGTAAAAAAGATCAAAAGTCATTCCGATGACAGTGTTTGAAGGAGAATTTTTTTACATATATACATGTATGGATAAACGCTACAAAGAAAGAATTTTATCACCTAATCTCTAATTTATAAAAAAATGTTGCAGTGGAAATATTATTTTTTCTTTACAGAATACCCAGTTATTTTGGTACTATTGATGCACATGAGGCTGCAAAATCTATTATAGAGGCGGTGCGAAGAAATTACGTAGAAGTTTCTATTCCAAAACATTTCATATTTATTGGACATCTCTTGAGAATACTTCCAAGGCAAGCGACAGTTATGATTAGAGAGCTTTTGGATACAGGTGTCGACTTTGGTTAAAAACATAGACGTACAATTTTAATACATTTTAGTATGTAACTCTGTTATGCGAATTTATTTTATAGAAGACTATATTAAGAACTATTTACGGTATTGGAGTATTCCTCATTGTGGAGTGTGGAGTGAATTTTTATACAGAAAGAGTTCTGATTTGAAATAAGTGAAAATTGGGATGTTATTACTTTATATTATCACCTCATACATAAAGATTTAAATATTATTTACAGTCCTGGGACTGCCCAGGATATGAAAATTTTCTAATATGTAAATTTTCTTAGAGCATATCGCACCTCTGACAAATTAAAATAGATTCATAAGTAAAAATAATATGATTTTGAGTTTAGTATAGGAACTCGACATCTACTAAACTCCTAGAAAGCATTGGAACGCTATTCCACCTAGACAATTCTATAGGAAGTTTTTTTGGTAAAACATACCCAAAATTTTCTGGGCTTTGCTGTATGTAAATATAAAATAGCATTGCTCTAAGAGAGATGAGGAAATAATAACACAACTTGATGTAACCATTGTCAAATTGTCGTAACTCTATTTTATCAAGGTGTGATATGTTGACTTTTCTCATGGATCTTAACCCTTTGACGAGTATGGCAGCGTAGGTGCGTCCAAATGTTGTGTTGTCTAATATCTATTGTCATTCTCTGGTTTTTTTTATTGAATTATCATCATTTCTTCACATATGAATAAAGGGCACATATAACTGTAAATTTTGGCAAATTATTTTTATTATTTATTTCAAATGAACAAAAGATTCTTTAAAAAGGTTACTGATTGTAAACAAATAGGTAGCTAAATAATATTGAAAGTAATATTCCATTTTGGATTAATTCCCTTCTTGGAATCGTCATCAGTAGAGTGCCACATGCTCACAAATGAATGCAAAAAAAGATCTGGCCTCGAATTTGCAGTAAAAGCATATAGAAAATCATTTGAAAGTTATGAAGAATTAGTTTACACTTTTAACCCTTTGCCCGCGTCACCAAATTTAGCGAGCATGCCCTGTACGCGGCTGCTTTTTTGCGGATTTTGTTATCGCGTTTTCGACTATAAATATAGGTTGTAATATTTTTTCAACTAATCAAATATGTTAATTACCACCCAAAGTAACTTTTTCAATAATAAAATACAATATATTTCTTGTATTTTCGGTTTAATTCAACAATAATCATTCTTCATACAATTGGGGTGTGACGTTGCCATATTGCAAAATACCCCCACGCGCGACCGAGAACACTGCGCCACCATACCATCCATGCTTATAATATTAAATTCTCGGAACAATTTCAATTTCACCCGCACTCGATCGCTTATTTACACTATCCAAAATCTTGTATTGGTGACGTATGTTCACGGCGTGTTCCAGAAATAAATTATTTTAGCCTTTATTGAATCTTTTTTGACTAATGACATCTTTTGAATTTGGTAAAATATACATTTAGTAATATTTTCAACCAAGTTATACAATTTTAGCACAATAGATAGCTCTTATATAGGGTTTGAAATTTCCATGACATCTATACGTGTCACGCGCTCTGAGGGCATGTTCGCTAGGACATGTATAGCGGTCATACGCGGTGAGAAGGTTAACTATGCGTTAACATCCAAAAAAAAATTTACTTCTTGAAATTATAAATAATATTCTTTCTCACATTGATGCGTATCAAAAAAAACGTTTTTTTATTTCTGTGTGTAGTTATAGTACATATATACGAAAAAACCTAACTTTGTAAAAAAAATAACTCACTAAACATTAGACAAGTTAACATTAGTAACACAGTATCAAAAAAAACGTTTTTTTATTTCTGTGTAGTTATAGTACATATATACGAAAAAACCTAACTTTGTAAAAAAAATAACTCACTAAACATTGGACAAGTAACATAAGTAAACAAGTTAACATTGGGTTGCCTTCTACCCGAGTATGAGCTAATAAATGAAGTGTGTTAAATGTGTCCACAGAAACAATCAACAATAACTGTTTTCTTAATTCTTCTGATACAATTTCCTAAATAAGTCCGATTCCACCAAGTAATCTTTCCACAGAAATGGTGCTATAAAAAAATCCTATATTTATTACAGAGTATAGTGAATTTAGGTTTTTTATTCCCTTCTTCTATACATTAATCTTGATGTCAAACAAAGATTTTATGATTCAATGGTTTTTGAGAAACCTTCCAATCATTTATCCCAATTTTAGTATTTTTACAATGTTGTGATTCTTTTCCACAACTGATTATTCCAAAAAATATTAAAAATTGATAAATATGTAAATGTAATGATTGTGTCAAGAATCTGAACTTTGTTGAATCTTTTTTTTTTTAAAACCATGTCCGCTCCCAATGTAGAGCATATGTACTCCTAATGGAGTTTATCTCAACAGAAGTGTTTCTACGAGAACTGCTTGTTACTCAGTTGCTCAACCTCTCTTTTTCCAAAGAGAGTAGGGATAGAAGGATAAGGCTAGGACAGGATTAGTGGTAAGCTAATCACTCTCAATACGCCTTGTTCATAGGATAGGATGGGTGAGAGGCAGAAATTCAAGACATCACATACATCCATGCCTTTGAACAGAAATTCATAAATCGATTGAAAAATCAATTTATAAAACTGTCCGTACCGGAATTTGGACCCGGGCGAAGCCAACAACGTTGACCACTCGACCACACAGGCGGTTGTTTAATCTGCTCTTTGAAAATGAAAAATGTATAGTTTAATGATATGGTCTACTTTAACCATTTACTGTATCATTCTGCTATTTTTTCATAGTCTGTTTGCAAATTCTAAAAAACAACTGATATAGAAATAGTCGAATTGGGAAATGATCCCAGAGTTAAAATTAAATTATAATGTTCTGTGACAGTATTCAAAAAATAAATGAAGAATAAACAACTTTGTGATATTGATAGAGAAATTATATTGATCTTTTTATTTCTTATTATTGTCATATCATAGAATGTTAGAGCAGAGGAAGGGGCGGTAAAATAATAGTTCAACGATGCTATTTTTGAAATGCTTTTATTGAAATTATATTATATATTTTTTTAAATTGTTAGTAGGCATAAATAGAATTTATACTTGTTATATCATATTATACTAATATATAGAGCTGAGACTGAACACTGAAATTACATTCATCAGCAACAAATTACGTATTAGTTCGATCATATACAATTTGAGTATTAATATAATTCAACATTGAATACTTTCTCTATTTAAATGTCTCATATTTCTTTTTGTATAAATTTAACATTCAGATAACAATGTGAGACTTAAGTGTTGAAAAGCTTAGGAAGAATAAGACTTTATACTTTTTTCTAACCATTTTATTGTTTTATTTTTTTGCATTGTATTTTGCAATTATTTATTAAAAACTGCATGTTTTAACTCATAACTTCGGTAATTCCACTGGCGACCCAAGGAATACCAAAGTTACCTATCCTATTTTAATTTGAAATGAATAAAGATTTTTTACAAAGATACTGCAAAATTTATAAAAATAAATTAAGTAGACATACAGCATATCCAATATATTTGGGTCTAAATTGCTTTTTACTGGGTTGTCTTCAGTTTTTCTTTAAAACAAACATCAATTGACTAAATTAAATTAAAATGTACAATTTTTAACGATCAATATGATCTTACTTTTATAATTTTGCATGAGAACATTTCGAAACAAAACAAAATCAAATGAGAATGCTGGAAAAATATATATCACAGGTCAACTGTGTATGTTACCGTTCAAAAGTAATTTAACAAACCGTGATGTAGGTATATATTTTATCAGTTTAAATATAACACTGCGTATATAAGACGAATGGAATTGTTCAGTGGAGCTTGAATTGAGTTCATTTTCTTATATAAAACGTTTTGTACCAATTCCACATTGTTTATTAGAATTAAGATCTGCTTAATAAATAATGTAGAATAAGTGTTTTTTTTATATTGTAATGCTTTTCCACCCAGAATTGACAGTGAACACCTTAAAGGTGATGATGTTCCAAATTGATTTAGTTCTCAAAATATTATCAATCTTGATCACTGTCTAAAACAATTTGCAATGAATAATAATGAAAATAGATAACAAACTATCTTAAATCATACAATAGTTAGTGTGAAGATGTTCTCAAAGAGACGAAATACCTGTCACAACGGAAGTAAAGTTATCATTATAATTTTATATTTTTATATTAAATATAAAATGCCGAATTCATCAAAAGTAATAAATATACAATTTGATAGTAAAGCCATATATATACATATATAATAGCCATGTTTCAAATTTATAATAGTTTTAATACAATACATACTATGAGAATATCATTGAGTGGACACATTTAATACATTATAAAAAAACAGCGTAGTAAACATTTAAAAAGCTTCTAATATATGTAGTTATGTGCAATTCTCACTTTCAAAGTATTATTATTATTTATGAGAATTGATTTATTTGTAGTGCTTATGAATACATTTACTGTGTAAATATAACCAAGAGAATTTCCATGGTAAAGCATTCGGTTAATATTACGTATGGAGTTTTATTGAATGTTTTCATAAAAAGCAAAGGCAGTGTATAATAGCATCTCCGGGGGTTAATTGCTAGCACCATATTTTAAGCTATCTATAATTGCTAACAATAAAATTTATGAATCTGCTTTAGAGCAAATTGATTCATAAATTTTAGCAATTTCTTGAAATCCTCGGTGTCCGACTTTCCCTCCGGCAACTTGGCAACCTAGAGAGATACTATCTTGAAGTGATCTTCCATTTGCCAAACTGAATATGACAGTAGCACAAAATGTATCTCCCGCACCTAATGTATCCACAACTTTCCTCGGAGGAAATGCAGGACTCTGTAAAGTCGACCCATCTGGAGCTCTCGCCATCGCCCCCCTATCGCCCCATGCGCATATAATTGTAGCCCTGAAAACACAAAATGGAAAATACCTTATCTGGTGATGACACGTTCTTTGAACCCAGTACTATAGAATCAGTTTTGTATAAATGGGTGAAGCTGTTGATCAACAGGTGCGAATATTTTCAAAGAAGAAGAAGAAGTAACGCTATATTTCACAAATAATGTGTGTTTTTATTTCAACACATGTCAAATGTAGTAATAAAATATTGTGTTCATTATTTCTTATTTATTTTTGATGCTTTTTTCTTGATAAACCAGAGTGCCCATAAAACAAGTGTCTTTTTGTTCGTTTTATTCAAAGACTTGAAAGTAAAAGTAAAAAATATTCAGAGGAAGTTCATTTTATAAATAAAATAATAATAATGATTGTGAAATTGCAGTTATTATTAAGAACGATATCACAATTTTACCAAAAAAAATATTTTACAATAATACCTATCAGATTGCTGCGTTACTTAAAGGGTTGAAATATGGAAAGTTATGCATTTAGGTAAATAATAAAAAAATGCAAACTAAGGAGACCTGTTTTTTAAATATAAAATTTAATATTGTTTTTAAATTGGTCTCAGTTTTTTTTTAGTAAAATAAAAATAAGCTTCCATCAGTGGCGGTTCTAGGTACTGGGCTTGGCCTGACTTGCATTTTTCATCCAAAATGTGTAGAAAAAAAACTTAAGATGGCTGAATAAAAATAAACAGCAATTCGGCCGCTGAACAAAATAAATACATTTATAAGCGTAACTAACCTTTCCCAAATTAATACAATATCTTTGTTTTGATTTTCCTCTGTTAATATAAGACAATATGATGTCTACCTACAATAATACTCTCGATTGTGTTTTGTATTACAATTTTAAACCGAGCCGGCATAAAAAAAGCAAAAACCTTATACATACTTCATACAGAACATGCAACGTGACGTCAGTCTGGCGACACCTACATATTAATAATAACAACAAAAGCTCGGGCTAACTATAATATAGCCCGAGTACTTTGTTTACACTGGGGCGCAATCAAGCACAATTAGATTTTTTTTGTATTTCATTCACAATGGCCAACGGAAACGTCATCTAAACGTACATGACTACGCTTCAAAGTTTCAGGCTTCTGTCCGACGTCAGGGGCTACATCAGATTAGCCTATACGTACAAACACAAATACCAATCTCGTTGTGTTGTATGACAGTTCCTCCATGTGGCTTTTTGTACATGTTAGTTCACTTTGAAGGAGACAAATTTGAGGTCCAGTTTTTACTATTCTATTATTTCTTACTTACATTAGCTTTGATTTTATTATACAATAATTTATGCTTTGCTGTAGTGTCGTAGTATTTTTTTAATTTGCTTGTAGATTAATGTATAAGGTGAAGTGGAAACATACACAATTTCGTAAATAGTATACAATGCTAAACTTTTCTCTAGCCCACCCAAGATTTTAGTTGATGAACTGCCACTGGCTTCCATATTTTAAAATCCATGGTTTCAATTAACTTAAATCCTTTGAGCCCCAGAATGCCAATCTATGAGCGCACCAAGACTACCTAATAGCTTTGCAGAGCCAATATATCGGCGTAAAATTTGATGTATTACACAGAAAACATTAGCATAGTTTTATGTTTACTAATTAAATGATTTTTATAGAATACATTCATATCTCACATAAACATCCTAGATTTTTAAAAACTGGACTCTTACAGAAGTGGAGTATGTAGGAAAATGTTAATTAGTTTCAAGGAGCCACTTAGTGTTTGAGATTTCGGAGTTCTTAGTGTTTATTATTTTATTGATAAAAACAACAAAGTTTTCGAACAAACAATTAGTGGATTGCTTTTTTACTGCTTATTTAAACAAATAATGTACCTTTTTATGAATCTCAATCATTATGTATCTATCTTCTAATGTTTCTTTTCGTGTTCATGGCTGTAAAAATACAGAAATTGAGCAACTCCTGTGGAGTGCAGCAACAACTTTGGCAAGCACTATGAAGGCTTTTTTTGTGTTATACTACTGTGTGGTCAAATATATACATTTTTATAAGAAATTATTGTTATACTTATGTCTGGCAGTCTATTTTTGTGCTGATTAATAAAGTAATGAAGGATGTACTGTACCCTGCTTTTGTATCCTTGGAGACGCTTCGCAATGTTTCACTCATGTTAGTACATTTACGTGCACGGGCAAAATCTTTTCCCACAAAGACTATATCAGCATACGGTAGAAGATCCAAAAGTTCAGTTCTAGGCTTTTCTAAATCCAACGAAACTGTTATAGGCACTGCCGATTCATTATCGCTATGAGAAGAATTCCAGTGGTCCACATATTCCATCATCAAAAGTACTTCAGATATATTTCTTCCCTGTAATGCAAAATCGTAACTTATTTACTACAAAGTCAATTTCATGTAGTGAGACAATAGCTCTGTTCTTCTGCGTACTTCTGACAGTTTGCAAACCGTCAAAAGTACGCAGAAGAACAGAGCTAATGAGTACTATTATTTCCTTTTTGTAAATATAGATGTCGTAATAAAATATTATTGTAGTGAAAAATATATTAAGTTATTGGTAAAATTTTGGTTTTGCAGACATCAGAACATATAGTTTCATATTGTTTTTCATTCCCTGTTACGTTTAAAGACTATAATAATTATGCTTCATTATATTTATGTTGTGACACATTTTCAAATCATGTATTAAGAGCTCTGCACAGGCAGAAATTTGATAAAATTACCCAGGAACCAAATCTCGATTACCTTAATCCGCCCATGCCTGGCCTACAGGCCAAGCCTGATCCCATGCAACCCTGTAGCTGGAGCCTGGTTTTTATTAATATTGAAAATAATTTAGGTGGTCGATGTTGTTATACACTAGAGATCTTAAAACCATTCAAAATATATTCCTATTGTATATGGTAATTTTCTTCATCAAAATTTGTCAGTTTAGGGTGAGTTTGAAAATGAAATATATTATGTATTTTCGAGGAATCTATTGATTTTTATAAATATTATTTTTTATTTTAATAAGTGTTATCTGTACTGCCCAACTTAGCCTGTGCTCAATGAGTCTCAGCACACATAGATGATGTATTGAAAAAGTAACCACAAGAGATAGAATTAAAAAATACAAAGGAATCCTAAGTTCACCTCAAAATGTATCCAGGAATAGTTGTTGATGGGTACTTTTTTGAATTCATCAAATTTTAATTCAGGTAAAGATGCATTGGAATGTAATATTGTCCTTGATCCGGTGTCTAGGGATAAAATAACTGTAGATACTGGTGCTTTGCAATCACTGAAATCAAATGTATTAGATATAGCATTGGATATGCAGCGTTTGTGACCTAATCTGAAAAAAATACCTAACTTTTAATTGAAAAAGTAATTTTTTTCTATAGAATAATTTATTCGTCATGAATAAATTGTTTTGTCAGTAGCAGACAGAGAAAACAAATGGCTTGCAAAAAATAGTAGAATTCGTGCAGTCATTTGTTTTCCAACACTAATAGAACTTTGTCAATAAGAGGCTGAGTGAGAAAAAATATATTTACATCAATTCAACTTAGATAAAACTTGAATGAATGAATCAAAAACGGAAATCAACTCATAAAATTTGATTTGTTAGCTACTTATTTCCTATATAAAATAATCAATATTGTCAAGTTAAGTGTAATATCGCTCTTGTTATTACTTTTGATCAGGACTGTTTATTTGGAATCATGTTTTTTGAGTGTCGATGTAAAAAGCAGACCTGTGATTCATTGTAATTTAAATTAGAATACAAAATGTTATTCCTTTTAGAAGTCATTAAAAAATATGTATTTTTTAATCGGAGACAATTTGTTTTCACAAGTCCACAGCCCTGATTCTAATTATTTCTAGATTTTATAATTGCTAGAATTACACATACAGCTACCAGCAATCTAAAACAACACATTTTTAAGCAGGCTCCAGCTGTCCTGAACCAGACAAGAAACTCTTTGAGTGAAATGCCACCTCTAGTTTTGTTTAATATGTTTATTTCAGTTAAACAGTCTAATTTTTCATTTCTCATTTCAAACTCATTTCAATGGTACGTTCCATGTCATTAAAAATGTGGATTACTGATAGATCTCAGTTGGGTGAAATCGAAATAATCAGAATGAAGAGATACAGATTTGGAATGTAGCTCTATATGATTCTATTCAAGAGTTGAAATTATGATATATTTACAGCAATGATTCTAATGCAGAATTGTTATATAATAAGGAACCCGTAAGATGCTCTGTTGTTTCTAGTCAGATGGAGATAACTTTCAACACGGTTCCGATATTAAGTATTTATAAAATCTAACCTGTGATATACGCAGTGCTCCGTGCTTATATTGTATTTATTAAAATCTTCAGATAAAAACGTAACATGATTTTCTTTACTTAGTGTTCCTAGAAATTCGCAATTCATTCCTAATTGAGATAAAACGGTACAATTGTTAGAAGAGTTACCGCCACGTTGCCACCAAGATTCAAGACATCTGGAATAACAAAAAAAATATTACACTTTTAGCAGAAGGAAGAAACAAACTAAGAATACGAAGAGTTTTGAAGCGATACATTAAAATTTCTGAAGATATGGTTTTTGTATTGCTAACCTCTGATCAGAATCTTCCTCGGGAAATTTATTAACGACTTGGACAATATCCAGTGTGCACAACCCGACACAAAGTACTTTTTTATTTGGCATTAAGTCTCCCTTGGAAGGAGATCCCATTTTACTGACGAGACTTCCATATGCTTCATACATACTATTCATCATTCTTGCTAAGGTATAAATGAATCTTGTTAATTATTATTTCAACTTCGCCACCAGAACGGTGGTTTGACATGTCGGTCAATATTGTAGGACAAATAAATGACAGAAGATAACACAATCAGCTGATATCAATTGTAAATGGGGAAAAATACAGTGCTGCCAGTAAATCAGCAATCCAATCCAATACGTTATACGATTTTTCATAATAAGGCTTCTCATATCTTTGAAATGGGTGTAATGTGTACAATATATCAAAATATAAGGTATGATAAAATGTGATTTTTTAAAAACTTCACGATAAAATGCACTTGTAATAACTATTTTATTATATAGTGTTACAAAATGGAAAAATGTTAAATTAAAAAAAAAAGATATATATACATATATAAATTCGAAAAAGTCTGTTTTTCAAAGTATTCAAAAGTCTAGTTTATTGAATATGATCAGAGCCGGTTTCGCTCATGACGAGTATTATCAATAAATTATCAGTTGGTTATGCTCGTCATGAGTGAAACCAGTCCTGAAAATATTAATTAAAATTAGAATTAGTACAAATGAGTATTTTATTTTTTGATTATCTATGAGAGTTGAGTATGTAATACGTTTAAAATACGGATTTTGAGTAAAATGATTGTTACATATTTCAGTTAATTACATATTTTTACATATCGGTATGAATTATTTTACTGTTTAATGCGTATTGTTACATAACATAAGCATATTAAATAACATGTTATTGTGTAGTCGAAGGAAGGGGTCCTGCTGCCCGGGGCGGTCCTTGAATTTGCCGCCTCCAATATTTTCTATAATTTTGTTTTTAGATCATTTATACTTTAACTATGAACTAATAGTTTTTACTTCAGGTGGCGATGATAGCCCTAACCAAAGCATACAGATCCTCGTCTACGGATGCATTGCCGGTCTTGGCTGGTATACTTCCGTTGGACCTGCACATTCAAGTTAGAGGCGCAACAGTTATGCTGTACAAAGGTGTTGAGTCCCAGGTGGGAGAAATTCAGTTACTGCCTCCTCCTCGACCGTAGACCCTTACAATTCTAAAGCTTATGGAATTGCAGCGCGCAGTGTGGCGGCGATAGAAGCTGCAACGAAAGTTTGGCAGGCTCGATGGGAGAAATCTTTTAAGGGGAGGCAAACTTTTAAATTATTTCCAAATGTTAAATAGCGAATGGAGAAAGCCAAAGTCCTGACTCCTAATTTCTGGACCAGCCAATTCATAACTGGCCACGGTTACTTCGCTGCCAAGCTCTTCCAGCTTGGCCGGTTAGTAAATAGCCCTGAATGTAAATGCGGATATATGATTCAGGATGCTGATCACATCCTTTGGGAATGTCCAGACTTAAATAACGAACGGGAAAAATTGCTCAAGACGATACGACTATCTGTCGGATCTGTCGGCCCACACGGTCATGCCGACTTGGTTGCATCGAAGGCAAATTATAGGGCATTTAAAGAATTCTCCGCGTCATTTGGAAAAAGAGTTGAGTTAAATAGATGAAATCTCATATTTTCAACTGCACTTAATTATTAATAAACTTTTAATTTCTGCACACTGTAGTGCATGCAACCAAGTCTTGAAGAATTTCTTCTCGGAACATTTCTGGCAAAATTTTGAACACGACTAACGTTGTTACGCCACGGAATACACCCTATAAGAAGAGTGTGAAGCCGTAGCGGGTGGTGGTGGGTACAACGTTGAGTACCATAGGGAATTTCTAAAAAAAAATCTACAGGTGCCTATTTTTTATGTATAAATATAATTTCTCGAAAAATATTTTAGTTATTTTTGGAAATGCTGCCCCCAAAAATGTGCTGCCCGGGGCGGTCTGCCTTTGCTGCACACCCCTTGTTACGCGATTGTGTTATTTCTCAAATAGTGATTACATATACAAATAATTACTCGGAATACCTCGAATACCTCGGACATGAAGCGAGCTCCTTATTGTGACATTGAGGCAGCCCTCCGCTGACACAATACACAACTGCCTGATTATAGATCAATCTGCGTAACCTATGTTCGAAATACAAATTTGTGTGTAAAAAACCAATCCAAAAAAAATCGTATTTTAGTTATGAGGAGCAAACAGTGATATAAAAAGTGATTTGTCACACAAATACAGAGCTTGGGAAATGATGATTTGAATGTTGGTTTGAATGAAATCACGGTTTACTTGAATGTGGCAACTTTATGATTTCATCTGAAGAAGAAGAATTTCATAAGAAAAACTTTTTTTGATTTTCATTCATAAATTTTACTATGGACTATCAGAACTGATATTAAACGATTTTTTTCAAAATTTGTGACAAATCACTTTTTGAATGTTTGCTCCTCAGTTTGGTTAAAGTCATCATACATATTTACGTCACAATATTGATATGCCTATCATTCCTAAGCGCGGATTTGCCGATAAAAACAATAATTTACATGAAGTTTTAACAATAACTAAAAACAGATGGGAAGAGAAAGTTTTATGTGATTATTCAATTTCATTTCACCCATCCATTGTAACGTTGTCAAAAGAGAAAGACAAATAATCTGCGCGTTGATCAATGTAAAACTTACATTTATCAAAAAAAAACACAGTTTTATCAATATTGAAAATTTAGGCGTAGTTATTAATGCATTTTTTACATATCATTTGAAGGTTATTTTCCTAAATAAAAGATTATATTATGTAAACTTGCATCATTCAATCATTTTCTTCATTGTCGCTGCAGTATCGATGTAAGACAGCGATACTCCACCTTTTTTCGTAAGGGCCGCAACATATTGATATTAATATGTAAATTAACCACATACTTTAGTAACATTACATAAATGTAAGTACACGAAAATACAAATGTATCCAAAATATTCATTCGTTTACGTTATTTTTTGCAATCAATACCAGATGTTGATGACCAGAAAAAGCATCTGGTGGGCCTCACATAAAATCTGAATAGGTCGAGGGTTGAGTATCGCTGATGTAGGAGTATCGGATGTATCTTATGACTTTCATTTAATCATAAAACTATTGGAATAAAAATACCGCTTATA
The DNA here is from genome assembly GCA_030503985.1 of Himalopsyche tibetana. NCBI lineage: Eukaryota > Metazoa > Arthropoda > Insecta > Trichoptera > Rhyacophilidae > Himalopsyche > Himalopsyche tibetana. The sequence goes on from JAPJYX010000014.1 coordinate 8,174,420, forward strand.
GATGTCCGGAAGAACAAAGAGTCAGTAGTGCAGCAAGGGAGTGAGGGTGGAGGGGATCGCCCCGGGTGGTTTTGGGGGCAGCATTTTCAAAAATAAATACAATATTTTTCGAGAAATTATATTTATACATAAAAAAATTAAGCCACCGATGGTAAAAACTCCACATCCATGGTTTATAAATAGTTGAAGTGATTTAAAAACAAAATTAGAAGACATATTGCGGGCGGCAAATTCAAGGATTGCCCCGGGCGGCAGGACCCCGTCCTACTCCACTGCAAAAGGGGCATACTTTTTGAAAGGACCAAGTAAGGATCCTTGCTCAAGAAGAAGGTCGAAGACCAGGCCAAGTGAAAATAGCGGAGAGGAGAAAATCCTGGAAATTTTACTACGTTAATACAAAACGAACAATCGCTTAAGATTTTTTAAACTTTTTAATTCTTTTTAAGAATGTAACATGTTATTTTTTTTAACCATGTCCGATTCAAATGTAGAACACATGGACTTCTGGTGAAGCTTATCTCAACCAAAAAACAAGAAGTTTTCTAACGAGAACTGCGTGTTACTCAGTTTATCAACCTCACTTTTTTGTGGTATATAGTTGGAATAGAAGGACAGAGGTAGGACAAGACTATTGTTTAGCTAATCGCTCTCGCTACACTTTAATTTAATGCCTAGATGCCTTTAAACTGAAATCCATAAAAAATATTTACTAAGCTATTCACACTGGGGCTCGAACCCGTGAGCACCGCAACCGAAGTCAAAGGCGTTGACATCTCATCCTAAAAATATATAATTTTTATAAATTATTTGAACGTCGTTTTGTCAAAAATACTGTTGATAAAACGAATAGCATGAAAGTTCTTAGGTGACTTCAAAACCGAATTTCCTATACTTTTACAGGTCAATAATGTAATGAGAGTCAAAACAAAGTATACACTTTTGAATCATTAATCGTTAAATGTATCTCAAAAATTAGAAACACGTATTACTAATAGTAATACAAGCAAGCTGTATAATAGCTATTCGATATTTAAAAAAAAGAGCGTGGGTTTTGTATATTTTGATTGATGACAGTGACCGTTGACATACAATTTATAATAAATAATTTGTCATTGGTATAAATTATTACGCAAAAAAACTCTACATATTATTATTTTTTAGGGAAATGTCAAATAATAATAGTATTCGAGTAAAATACCAAATTTTATTGTTTTTTTTTAATTTTCTACGCATTATAAAGCGTATTTAGTTTTTAAACCTTGTGACAAATACATATTTTAAAAATTATGCCTACTTTACACCTACCGAGTACGATGCCTAGAGAGTATTTTCGGCATAGTGAGCCGACGAGTAAAATGAATGAGCGAGTGAATAGAAATCGGTTATATTTACTGAGCCAAAGTGTCATCGAACATTTACCATCTGATGTACTGTACTCACTCACATATTCGGTGTGTTTTATTAATCGTTCGACGAGTTTCGTTTAGAGAATTCAACGATTCAAATTTAATATTGAAATTCCACCAAGCGCCTTCCGTTAAAATCTTAAATTGTAGGAACAATTCATTTGACTTATTCATTGAAAAGTTTTTTCTTGTTTGAACAATGTTTAATTGAACGAAACACTTGTAAAATGGCTAAAAAAACTTATATGCGTGTAAACGTTTACTCAGTTAATATTTCTTCATGGCCGAGTAATCGGCCGAGGACACTCATCGATGTTTGCAGATGAAATTATAAACACATATAATGTATTTTATAATATATTATATCAAATAACTATACAATAGAATAATAATATTTATAATTATGGGGATTTTCTTTTCCTATACTTACTGTATTTAAAATAAGTAAAGTGCATTTTGTCGTTGCATATTTTGATTTTTTTTCAGTTTGTTGTGAACATTACAAATTCACAAGTGCCAGTAATCAAAGTGATTTTTTTATTGAGTCATGCCCGTTCTCAACATAGTAATGATGATGGATTCTTTATTTACAATTATAATTACTATATTTGAAAGACAGCTATCTCACCAGCAATATTGGTGAACACGCATTTGACATTCGCGAGCAAATTATACAACACCAGCTACGTGTACAAGCACTTAAGTGTTTGCAAATGATATATGGATGGATTCTCAATTATCAAAAGAAGTTTACGGTTCAAGTTATGATAAATAATAAAACGAGCAGATGAAATAAAATCGCGAAATTCAAAATAGTTATATATTAATTATTTCTCAATTTTTAATTCATCAAAATAAAACTTAGAAATAGTTTTAAAGGACAACATACCAACACGGAAAATATTTGTCAAAGAATCAGATTTGTTCAAGCTTTAAAATAGCACCTGTTGACTCCAAACTATTTAGCAAAAATGTTAAAAAACCTGTTTTCCGGTCGTTGGTGTCGCTATGAATTTTTCTATTACACCTATAACTAAATAATACAAATGTAGTATCGGCGTTTTCAAAGTTATTTGCTTTAATTTAACATCATGTATATTCTTTCTTGCAAATATATTAAAGAATGTCGAAAAATAACGATACAAAAAATTAATTGGGAAACAAACATGAACTTATATATATACTTTATTGACAATGTCGATATGTAAAATATCTGATTTTTTTAAATTATTTTATGCGGTCGAATCTCTAAGTTTTGACATTTAATCATTGTGGGTTTCATTTTTAAGGACTGTAATTTGTAATCCAAAAGTAAGAAATGTGTGTTATTTTATTTTACATTTGATTTTGTTTACCAGTGTGTTCACAAGCGTTGGTGAAAACTATAAGAAAAAACAATCCTATTGGATATATTTTTATAATAATTTTTAAAAACTATTTTTTTCCGTAACTAAACATGTCAGTAAGCAATATCAAATAACTATCTTATTGTTTGATTACAACCGACATCATTTGATCATTTTTCATTTCGTTGTTCACACGTTTTGAGACGTCGGTCAGACCACCAATTACAATATAGTTGCTAACCAAAATAGTAACTGTTACAAATAAAATAACTTTTTTTCTTACTCCACAATTCATTATAAGGACTAGCTCATCGCGAGTATTTTCAGCATTCGGTCTTGACTCTTGATCGTTTATTAATATTAATATTATACTTTTCCACCATCGATTGACAGTTAACACTTTAACGGAAACGAAAGTTTTTTCAAAATTACGTCCGTATAATATAAAGTAAGTTCATTTAAATAAATTTAAATTGATAAACTCCTAACTATAAATTGTGCCTTTTCCCCATGTAACGTGGTGGAACGGCGTTCCGGCACCTTTTTTTCAAATCAATATTCGATTTTTTTTTGTTGCTATTATTTGTCTTAGTACATTCAAAAATTTTCAATCCTTTAAATTACGTGGATCGGTGGTCACTGAGAAGAAAATAAGGCTTCGGTGACATTCCGAGCATTTTCTTCTATAGATTTCTGTTCGAAGATATTGGCGTCTATGATGTCTAAAATATTTCCACCCAGCTATTCGATCCTAAAACAAATGGGGCAAAGCGAGAGCGATTTATTTACCACTAGTTTTGTCCCACCCCTGTCATTTTATCCTTACTCTCTTTGAAAAAAGAATATATGTTGAGCAACTGAGTAACAAACAGTTCTCGTATAAAAACTTCTGTTGATATACCTCCATTAGGAAGCCATATTCTTCACATTGGGAACGGACACAAACAGATTTACAGGAAGTGAATTCCCCCACCTTTGTTTTCAAAACAAGCACTGAATATAAGTGAATTCGTTAACGTTGCAATGGTAAACTTGTTATGTAAATACTCGAATTTGTAATAACAAAACAAAAATAAAAATAACGCCAATTTAATAACGTAATAGTTCTGATGGTAATGACATAACAAAATAATGATCAAAATAGAATCCTCATAAAAATAAATACACTGATATTTTGCCACAAAATATCAGATGTAGATAAAAATATTTCAATTGTCTCACGAATTAATATTGATTTGTCAATGAATTATTTTCATGGCAAAGGTCATCAGGTGCATTTTCCTAAATTTCCTAAAAAAAAATTCAATTATTTGTATTTTTTCATAAACATTATTTGGTTCTACTATTAACTTTTTCGAATCTAATTCTTTGTCCTTACTGGTTTTACTGTTAGTCAGTAAACATGTTGTTGTTTGTCTGAATTCGATTTTCTATTGAGATGCACCTTTTTTCTTGTAGGAAGATTTTACAAAAAACCGGACATTGTGTTAGCTTTCACTGATTTTTAATTATAAAGTCTTCTTTTTCTTCGGAATAAATTACAGATTAAAACGAACATAGTTTTCGATCGAGAAAAACTTTCTTTTGCAAATAATGTGATGACATTTGCAGAGTGTACATTTTTATTTAGCCTTGTTTCTCTAGGAATTTTTAAGAAGTATTTCATTTTTATTGGAACAAATAATAATTTTATTTAACGTTAAAGTTTTGATAAATTTCCAAGAGATTCACACAACCAAAAAAAAACTTTAAAAAAAACGAGCCAAGCAAGTAGCAAAATGGTGAAACTTTTCTATTCGTCTTTCAAGTTCAATACGTGTTTACTTAATATTTTTGTGGATTGAATATTTTTATTTAAAGGAGAAAGCACTATTGCAGTTTGTATTTACTTAAAATCACTTCACTTTTACGATACTTTCAGATTTGTAGAATATTATAACGCATCGAACTCGATTATTCTTTAAATATCACTTGGCTCCTTTCACTTCTCAGGGGCTTAAATTACGCATCCATTGCCTTTTCTTTCCGCATCGTTGGCGCGTGCACCCTCCAGCCACGACACTAAATGGGTGCTTTTTTTTAAATGTATTCAAGTCTTAAAGTAATATAAATTATCTACAACATATATTGATTGTTTTGTCAAGAATCATTTTAAATATATTTTCTCATATATGTTTCGATACCCTTGAGAGTAGGGATATCAATACCGGTACTATCTTCGGGATCACAGAATTGGACGGGATCCCGAGATTTTGGGATCCGGGATTGGATACTTTAACCGCCACACTATTTTTTATTATGAACACGGAAGAGCTAAAAAAGTTATCGCGCTGTTATTTTTTGTAAATGAGTTAAAAGCATTTACGCGATTTTAACAACGGGAAATATTACATTTATATATATTATGTGCCCGGGAGGCATGAGACATCATAATATTTATTAAGACAACTTTACAAAACAACATAAAAACGTTTGTTTGTTAACTAATGTCTGTAGGTGTAATCTAAGTTAATACATCAAACAGTTGTAGTGAAAAAATATTTGATTTCCAAGCGAAGCGGATCTAACATTAAGTTTGTGTAACATATCGTTTGTGGTTATTAGTATACACATATGAAAAAGCTTACGTAGCAATTTTTAAAAATGGGTATTTCCATTTTTTTTTATTAATTTGTGGAGGAATTGAAAATTTCTGGTACTTCCCAAAAATGTATGCTTTTTTATAACATATTTAGTATAAAGTCATGCAAGTAATTATTGTCGTGACGAAAATGTGTATGCTATATTTATCCATATATGTCTTAGGCATTATTTAAAAAAAAAACTTTTTTTTATCCGAATGTCACTGTTCGACGATGTAAAACAATATTCTTCAAAAATTAATGCATAATAACACAGTACCTAATGTAATTTTTTGGAATTTCTTATTGACATTATCCAATTATATATCATTATTAAAGTGCTCACAGTCACTTCAAGCTTTGTTAATTATTTCAGTTAAAATATTTTCATTCTATGATATTATGTCTGAGAAGAAAAATAACACCACATTTTTTGAATCATGACCAGTTAGTAAAAATAATTTCTTAATAATATTCATAATTCAGTATGGGTCAAAAATTGTTTTTCATCTCTGATCATGGTTGCATTAATGTAAAACTGTAATTAAGACATATCAAACAATTTTCATTTTTGAAAAAACCACAGTTTCTAAACTGGAAATTGATGTTTTTTTTTGATACTCAGGTAAACTTTATAAATCTTACGGTAGTGAATGGATTTTCTCTTCATGGCCATCAGCTTTGGGAGTCATCTTCATTAGACAAAACGTATTCTGCTTATGAGATGCATAAAAAAAATACTTACGTTTTCATTTAACCGATCTTTGCCTTTTTTATACACGTTTCGGTTATTGACAAAGTTGATTTATGTTAAAATATGCGCGCGCAGGTAAGTTTTAGTGTTTGAGAAAATCTACCAGTTAAAGGTATTATATAAACACTGCACCTAAATAATGTTATGAAATCGTTAAATAAAATTTGAATTTAGTACATATCGTAGGTTGCTAATGAGAAACAATATCAATAAATTTAACTAATCTTTTTGCGTCATGCAATAACATTCTCTCGTTTCAGCTGGCATATTATAAAACTAACTTACCTATCAAAATTAACTAAATATTTCATGTGAAAACGGAAAAGGGCGTCATTATATCAAAGCGATTTTGAAAATTTGGACGGTAAGATGACATAAAATATTAGTTTCTAACTTTCTACGATTATTTTCATTCAATAAAATAAAATATTTTTTAATTTTCTTAACGAGATATGTATTTTTATTTAACACGTCAAACACACCTTAAAATCGTCATGACTAATAAATATTCAAAAAAATACTATATTGGAAAATTTTGATGCTAAAATATTTTTATCTAATAATTAAATATAGCGGTGACAATGAACTTTTATACAGTGAATTATTTGTTATGTTAATGATTTGTTAAGTTTCATCGTGGTATTATTTGATAGATAGGTAGAAAATTTAAAAGATATTAATATGATAAGCATATGATTAGATTTGTATTTTGTTTCAATTGTCTAGCTCAGAGGTCGATATACTACGACCCGTGGGCAAAATCCAGCCAGAAGATGCGTTGTTTGAATCACTGAAATATTTTTTGTGATATGAAGTACCTACTTCAAATCCAGCTTAATTGAATGCTAATTCAGAAAAAGCAATTCAATTTACTCATAAGTAAACCTTATTAAAAAAAAATACTATAATTTTTATTTTTAATGTCGGGTCGCCCATGGCACAATAGCCAAAGTCGTTGGATTCCATGCCGGACCTGCCAGGCTTGATTCCCAGTACGAACAGCATTTTTTTCAATCGATTTTTCGTTTTCTGTTCGCAAGCATGGATGTTTTTGATGCCTGAAAATTCCCCCGCTACCATTCTTATCTTAAAAGAACCAGTCTTGTCCTAACTTATCCTTTCTATCCCTCGTAGTTCTCAATCTACAAAAAGTTCTCGTAGAAAAACTCTTGTTGAGATACTTCCATTAGGAGGTCATATGCTCTACATTGGGAGCAAACATGGTTGAAAAAATAATCAATAATCAAAAAAGTTTCTAAAATACCTACCGGTATTAATAAATGAAATTATTTTATTTAAGTTTCTATACAAATGCTATATGTAGAATAATCTTTATTCTACATATATTAACATTTCGGATCTGTTCCTTGTATGTGAAGTGGAGCTGCACGGGCCGAAATTTTACAAAATCGAGCCCGAAAGACTTAGGCCCGACTGGGTCTGAGTTTAATACCACACTTGTTACCCGAACCCGACACGAAGCCCAGATTTATACTCCTCAGCCCGAAAAAAACCCGTTTTTTACAAATTTATAACAATCTACGATTCTCTATAGAACTGGTAATAATTAAGATCATCTTGGCTGACTTGTGACACGAACATAGTCTGAAATATTTTTCTGAAGAAATAAATTTCTTACCCGGGCCCGGCCCGAGCTCGAGTCTCGATTGCGTTTACCCGCCCGAACCCGGACCGGTCTGTGGGGACCTTTACTGTGAAGTCTTTGTTTTACAATTTGGTAAAAGTTCGCTGATAGCGAGCTTAGCAGATTAACGGAAAATAATATAAAAAATACGCCGAGCGATTAACTGCGCCACGTATAAAACTCAGATCTTTCAGGATCTCAGATGGCAATTTCTAGATGATTAGTTCCAAATCATTATACGCACACAAAGAAATTAAGTCGCACTATGTCAAGAATTCACGCAAAATGTATCTTTTACAATGTTTAGCGAAGTCGAAACTTTGAAATTTTATAAAGTATCAGTAGAAAAAAAATATGTCATTTTTTTAGCCTAGAAAAACATATCAACAAATTTAATAACATTTTGCGAATCACTTTAGTTACTAGAATAGATTCAAGTAGATTTCACCAACCAACTTGGTGAATTTTTCAATAGCTTTAAATTGTTTTTCTCCGGTTTTCCGACTCCAATTCCACCTCCGGGAAAACACCCGTCTCCTTAACCTCTCACACTGAATCCACCTCCCTGTCCACATACCTGTTTTTTGCAACCGACCGACACCGGCATGGGATACTAGACAGCCAGCGTTATGCAAAATTAAAACGTGCGGGGGCGCTGCCTGTTATGAATGACATTGACTCTTCCCATTTCTATATTTACTACAAATACTCAACAAGTTGTGGTTTTGATAATATAAGTCATATACTCATTTTTTTATAATACTTACACGAATTTATAAAAGATTTAAGATATGTAATAACGTTGCTTATTGTTAGTATATATATATATATGTGTGTGTGTAATATTATCCGCTCTGGTCAACAACAGCTGGCTGCAAACTCTAACACCCAAGATAAGGTTCAGAGTTCAACGCTAGATAGGGTTTAAAATTATCTACTTCTACGGTCATGTAAAAATTAACGGTTCGTTTAGTATCTGAAAATTTAAAATACCTGAACTAAAATTACGTGAATATAATATAACAATTTAATAACATTCTTTTTTATATATCAAAAAGGAGTGAAAATATTACTTATCCAGTTAAATGTAGGGTTTTTTTAAACATTTATCTTCATAATTTTAAGGTCCTTTTCTGTAGCGTGGCGAAGGGCTCGAGATAACCATTTGTATAAAATCAATTCATTGATTTATTTCTAAGCCCTGTGATGTTTTCATTTCATTTCGTTCATTTCCGATCCGATCCTAAAGAAAAAAAGGCATCAAACCAATTAGTGTGACCCACCCTTATTCTATCCGAAATCAGAAGTTTAGTGGCTTAATTATTGAAAGCCAGTAAAAACAATTTATGTTTCTAAATGCTTCATTGTAAATAAGCAATGATCTTATATTAGAAGCGGAAATTATTAACAAAATGCCGCACGTTTTATTTTATATCATTGCATTCAATAACAAAATATACGTTGTAAAAAAACATGTTTATTATAAATTTAACAATTATTTCAAATATGATTGTTACTGCGATAAATACTTAAACTTAAAAAAATGCGAATTGGTTCGATTACCAATCTTCAAGTTTTATTATGTAATCAATTTCTATTTTAATCCAACTAGTTCCATCCGCTTATAAAATAGTCAGAAAAATGCTTATATGATGTCTTAATAGAATACACTTATTTTCCTTTACGAAGAAAGATTGCCTATGAATTTATTTTATATGCAAACTTAATGTAGATTTAACCATCATTATCCAGTAGTTTTAAGTGATTTTAATTAAAAACAGCATATTAAAAAAAACTAGGCGTCAATTTGTGTTTCGGATGCGACCTACTGCTATTAAATGTGTATACGTTATTTTGTTTGATAGCGGATAAGGCAAAGCATTGAAATTACTATTTTTAATATATGCAATACGTCTTTATGATTGAATTAAATGTAATAAAACTCTTGAAGAATTTAAAAAATATATTTTAAATAGAAACTTTTCGCAGACGGTCACATTATTTGGATTTCTACTAAATTATTTATATTCTTACGAAATTAGCCTTGATAGAATATAAACTGTAGAATATAATGCATACAGAAAAAAACGCGTAAACCTATACATCTGTATAAACTATGATAGAATCTTTTTATGACTTTTTAAAAAATATATACTGTTTTTCTATATTGTGAAATACAAGTGTACACAAATAGAATGTTCGTTTCAAATATAATAAGTCGTTATTTGTATAAAACTGTAGGAAGACTAAGTCAAAATAACATAATCAAATATATTTTACATTGTAGTCACACGATAATTATATTTAAACGTATGATGGGTTCGGTAAGCCGAGAAAAACCTGAACCACTATGATTATTGTAAATAATTGCTGTTACAGTATTCTATTGTCACTAAGCATGTGATTTTTCGTTGACCGAAGAGAATTATGTTCGTTATTCGTTAAACATAAGAATGCGGATCTCTGATGTTTACAATAAGTTTTAAACTAAACATTTGACCGCAGAAAAATAAAAAGACCTAACCCACAGTTGTTTTCAATGTGTACAACTGTATACAGGGCCGGTGCCACCATACAGGCGAAATAGGCAACCGCCTAGGGCGAAAACCATTAGGGGGTGCATAAATAGAGTATGAAAATTATTTTTATGTTCTCAAATAAAAAAAAATATAGAAGTAAATTTTATTTTATTTTGATTTTTGTATTTTTCGTTGTAGCTATGTATCGTATTCTATATGATTCGAAAAAGAGAGGTTGAGCTACCAAGTAACAAGCAGTTCACGAAGAAAAACTTCTGTTGAGATACAGCCATTAGGAGGCCATATGATCCACACTAGGAGCGGATATGGATATATATATATATATATATATATATATAAATCTAATGATCGTGAATTGTTTTTCTTTTATTATTTCGAAAAAAAATGGGATGATTTTTTACAAAGGGGCACGCCAATAACCTTTGCCTAGGGCGTCAAATAGCCTCGCGCCTGAACTGACTGTATACACTTTATATCAAAAAGCTTCAGGCTGCAAATTCCAAATAAGTTTCTTTATTTAGCGTTTAAGTTTAAAAAAAAAGAAATACCCGTGAAAATTGCAACCAAGAAAAAAACTTAAACAAGAGTTTTTCTTCAAGAAAATATAAAATTAAAATTAGATTAAGTCAATTAAACACCAGTTTATAAGTCTCCGTGCACTATAAAGATGTTTATATGTCATAATTTGCCTTGGCCCAAAATCATCAAAAAACGTCTTTTTGCCTCCTGTAATTTTTTTTATGTGTGGGATACGTCCTTTTTCCTTTCTACAGTCGAGTGGCTATCTGGTACCAGATCCTTAGTACAGAAATATTGTTAGTATTTTAAATTAAGCTTGAATTCAACGTTTTAAATTAATCAAAATAATTGCAACAATTTTTAAGGTTGTGTTGTATTTATATTTATTAATTAAGAAAACAAACAAATAATATACGTTAATTTGAAAATATGAACACATACTATAATATAATATAATCATCTAAATATATATATCTTTTTTTTATAAGCCCACGACAATCACATATAAAAAATAAATAAGCGGAATTAAGCATATTAATTTATATTACCTACAAACACGCTAAGAGAAATCGCCCAGTACCCATTTTATAAATAACATTTTTGTAGGTTATCATATGTTTTGAATATTAATATTATAATTCTATAATTTTATAAGTTTCGGATTTAGCTCAAGACACTATAAATATATAATTGTGTTCGTATTAATAATTTATAAAAAGATATTTATTTAATGCGTTGGATTAAATATATTATAGAACTAAAGTGCACAAAAAATAAGAAAAATAGTATTCATACTATTTTTGGGGTAATGGTAATGCTATTTTTTAATTTTCTGATGTTATTTATTCCGAAAATGATGCACTGGTCGTATCGCAGTTGACATCAAAAACTCTAGAAGGAATGACTGAGGGACTGAAGAAAAAACAAAACACTTCCCAATCAGCTCGTTGCCAAGGACAACAACCATAAAGAGTAATGCGTTTTTCGGGAAGAGCGATTCATAGAGAAAGAATTCAAGCATATATATAATAGAATTTGCGGGTAGTGAAAATATATATACATATGTATATTTATAGTATAAATTAAACTCCACGTCCGTTGCCAATATCGAGATAAAAATTTGGAAATACCAGATCTTGTGGATACAAATATCTAAAAACCTTTCGAAAAATCCAGGGCTGTGAAGACGTTAAAACATACCAAGGACAAACGGGGCTTCTCTAAGTACGATAAAAAAATGTTTTCGCACTAAGCTTTTGTAATTTAAATTCGCTAAACCTAATAAATATCGAATCGGAGTCACCAGTTTTTACGACAGTTCTGAAAAAAATCAATGTATTAAGTTATTAAAGTGTTCGTTCAAAGATTCAAAACCGCTACATATTACGCAATCGAATATGACAAAAAATCTGTGAACACTCGGGTAACAATTTTTACCATAGTTTAGCCAATAGTATTCCAAATTTAGCAGATTTGGAATTGTATGTTTTATGGTATATGATCAATTGCATTAGATCGAAAAAACAGAATAAGAGATACGATTCACCAAAAACTTGAAAACTCCTAGATTTTAAAAATATTACAAAAGGTGGTGGTAGACACTAAAAAATTGTGATGACACGAACTAACTACCGTAGTTATCCATTTCCTAGAAATATAAATACGATGCCATCATTCTATTATTATGATATTATGCATAAGTTACGTTCAAGATGCCTGTATTATAATAAAAAATATGCAAAATATAAAATGAAAAGAATATTTTTTAACATAATTTTATTTATAAATACTAATGAGCAGAAAAGGTTTGATTCTACATGTTAATTTGAAAGCATTTTTTTTTTTAAGAAATTATCTGCTCACACACTGTTGTTATTAAACTGGTATTATAATTTGTATGCGTATTTACTATATTTATGAAAAGATGACAAACAAAATAGTATTGGAAAATACATATGTTTTAATATTGCGATAAAATGATTACGGTCTGCATTAAATCGTACCGTATCGAATGAATGAAATTATTAGACAAACTGATTCAGAATTTATTGTAATAAATATTGATTCTTTCATGTAATAATAAAAATGACAAAACATTCATCATCCAACCGTCTATAATGTAATAAAAGTTTAACATAAATTATGTAATTTTTATACTCTCAACTCTTATAAAGTGTTCACTGTCGATTCTTGATTGGAAGACATTATATCGATGGCCATACGTTGACAACATGTAACCGACATTTGTTCAATTTTACACGAGAGCCAAAAAACCGTATAAATAAATAAGTATTGGGAAATCAATGAAAATGAAAGACAGTTTGGAATTAAATAATTATTATGTATATTTAAAATAATCTGTTGACACAATATTTATTAAATAAACTTTTTATTAACAAGAATGTTTGATAAGAGCTAACAATTTTAATTTTGTTTCTTCTTTCATGATGATACAAGAAAACAATTCCAAGTATTTTGATCAATTCAATGCAGCTGTTGAACTTCATCCATATAATAATAGAAAAATTATACATAATTTTAATCATTTTTTTAAAATCCAGTTACGGATTGTCCACTCTCCAATACAAAATGTTGCAGTAAACATGTTTGAATTTTTTCTCACCTATTTTTAAATAGTAGGAAAACGATGTAGCTCTTTTACTATCTTCTGGACGTTTGGTGGGTTTTTTTTGATTTGCCACTTAGATCTAAATGCCACTTAGATTTATTATTCTTTGATGATGATTTTTTAATTGTTATGGGTGTTAAGCATTTTAATTTTGTGTAATTATAATGTAATTTGCTAATCCTTTAAATTGTTAATAGTTGCTTACACCTTTTTATTTAAATTTAAATTTGTATAAATATCACTGTTTATATAGTTTTCTTATCAGTTGATAATGCTCGTGATGAGCGAAACCGGTCCTGATCTAATAAATTTTATGTGGAAAAAGTACTAAAAATCTTTTATTATTTTTATTATAATGCCTTTCCACCAAGTATTGACAGTAAACACCTTAAAAGTGATCAATGAAACGGAATGTTTGTACTACCAATATATATGTATGTATTGTTTACAAATTACATAATAAATTAAACATATAAAATCTCGATTGCAAGGACAATAATTAAAATTGAAATATATTACAATGATCAGCCTCAATGTTACGAATAACGTTACGTTTCAAAAGCCTTGACCTTGTATTAATATGTATGTATGTCGTTAAGTTCATTAATAATCCTTGCTTATATCATATATCAGCACCGTACTGGCAGTCGTTGAAAATTAAGAAATGGATAGTTCAGTAGATAGTAAATAACAAATGAAAAATGAAGCCTTTTGAATAAAGTTCTCTAGTCTCGATATTTTATGTTACGTCGATAGTTATAATATATATGGATTAATATGATCAAACACAAATAATGTTAGGAATTAATAGACAAGGAGAAAGCCTTTAAATCTGCATGCATTATGAATACCATATGATTTTTTAAATCCATGTCCGCATATGGTCTCCTAATGGAGGTATCTGAAAAGAATTTTTCGAAGAGAGTAGAGATTTAAGGATGGGACTAGGACAAGACTTGTGGTCAGCTAATCGCTCTCACTGCGCCTGTCTTAAGATAGGATTAGTAGAAGGGAATGCAAGACATCACATACATCCATACCTTCGGACAGAAATCTATAAAAACTGCCCGTACTGGGATTTGAACCCGTGATCTCCGTGTTCTAAGTAAACGACATTGAAATTCGATCACGCAACTAGCTAAATATAATATTATTATTAGGATTAAATGCTGTTTTTGCAATTACACTAAATTCAGTTTCAGAGTTATTTCAGATAAAGAATTAATATCCACGACTTTCTTTGAGTACTTATTCATTTTTTATTAACAAACTTCTGCCAGTCCGGTGACGATATATATACTATCACATTTAATTGTCAAAAAAATTGTAATTAAAATTTTGTGTAACGTATTTGGAACATAAAGGTGCTGCATATTAAATATTGGTATTTAAACAATCTATATATTTTTTTTTTTAATTCCCTAGGGTACTCAACGTTGTACCCACCACCACCCGCTACGGCTTCACACTCTTTTTATAGGGTGTATTCCGTAGCGTAACAACGTTAGTCGTGTTCAAAATTTTGCCAGAAATGTCCCGAGAAGAAATTCTTCAAGACTTGGTTGCATGCACTACAGTGTGCAGAAATTAAAAGTTAATTAATAATTAAGTGCAGTTGAAAATATGAGATTTTATCTATTTAACTCCACTTTTTTTCCAAATGACGCGGAGAATTCTTCTATCTATATTATTTTTAGCATATTTACTTTGTTTACATCTTACAATTCTTCTTCTTCTTTGGCCATGTTCGCTCCCTATGTGAAGCATATGGCCGCCACGCGGCACCTCCATGTTTCCCTGTCTCCCGCCAATAGCTTTGCTTCCTCCCATGACATGCCAGCATCCCTCAGTTCCGCCGAGTACATCCTATGGATAGTACCCGACGGACGTCCAGGACGCCGGAATCCCACCGGTCGAAAGAAGAGGCAGGCAGGATTGAGGCTTTCCGGAGGCATCCGCAGCACGTAACCCTTACCATTAGGAAATCCAATCCCGGGATCCCGTCCAATTTTCTGATCCCGAAATTCCGGGATTAACATAGTCGCGATCTCGGGATTTCGAATTGGCGAAAAAGTGTAGCGAATCGAGGATTTAAAATTCTTCGGTGAGGTAAAAAAAAAACGAGTTTCCGAGATAATCCAGGGAAAGGTATAGCGAATCGAGGATTAAAAATTCCTCGGTGAGCTAAAAGAAAAGTAGTTTTGGAGATAATCTGGGGGGAAAAGTATAGCGAATCGAGGATTTCGAATTCCCCGGTGAGCTAAAAAAAATAAATGACTCACCAAAACTTTCAAATTATACACGATTTCACGCTGAGTGCCCAATTCCGGAATCCCGGGATTGAAAATTAATCAATCCAGTAATCCTGGGATTAGAAAAAGGCTCCGGGATTGGATACCCTACTTACAATGTCTTTCAAACAAGGATTTTCCGATTGGAAAACAGTCACTGTTCGTGACTTTTTAACTCTTGGAATTGAAAATATTCTTGTTCTTACGCATACATAATACAATTATTTTAGAAATTAAGTTTTCAAAGCTCAATACTCTAATTTGGAGAAATTTAAATACAGTTCATATTATGACAACACAATTTTAATAATTTACTTTGAAGTAAATACGAATTTCTTAATGGTTAAAATATTCTTAATACATCAGGTCAGGGATTTATTATTGGTTGGAAAGCCAGGTAGAAATGTCGCAATTCCTAAGGCTGAAGCTTTGCTTTTTGATAAAAATTCTACACGTGGACAGCTTGACATTTACAAAGAAAATAAAAATCCCTTTATAATGTTTTTCCCACACAGTTTTATTACTTCACTATTATTATGCAGATTGTTGCAGTCGTTCTAATATGGTGTCAATAACTTCGTTCGATAATTTTGAAATATAAAAACATTCTTATATAACTTGAAAATATATTAAAATAACATTTTTAATTTAAATCCTCTTAGAGAAAAAAGTTAAATCGTAATAAGTATTTTATGTAAATCATCGAATTTGGAAGAAAAAGATGTTATCAGACTATTATTTATGTGTTGATTAAGTAGTGGAATCAAATATTTCAAAAAAAAAATACTTTTAAAATCAATCTGTTCTTCTACGAATATTTTGATTTTTTTATTTACAGGCGAGCACAATTTGATTCTTGCATATTTCAATGAATTTCTGTATATACTTATATTAGTTCCTGTTTTTTAAGTGATTCCAAATTTAAGATTTCGACCGAAGGTGCTCGGTGGAATTTCAATATCAAATTTGAGTCGTTGAAATTATGTACATTCACACAAGTGTTGTCACTAATGACCCGGGTTTCGCCTTTCGGCATTTCAGGCGTTGAAGTGCAAGGATGAACTTGAACTGACGTTTAGTAAATAGATGTATCGTTTTTATATAAAAAATAAATTTTTCACTAGGTTAAAAGTTTTTTTTAAATATTATTCTGTTATTGATTAATCCCATTAAGTTATCAATGAATGGATTGTATTTTTACCATTTTTCAAAACACATGTTGAATAAAAAAAAAACACTTAACCCAACCACAAAAGTCACGTGAAACATACGACACCTTGTCTTTGCTATGACACACAATCATAATATGAGTAGAAATTGATCGCCGTTTCAATAATAAAAACTTAATATGCATTCTTTTAACATTTTTTTTTCACAAAATAATATGACTAATGTTGCTTATTTGGGAGATTTTGCGGTAAAATATCTTTTACTTCCACTTTCTACGAGAGATTAACGTTCAATATTCATTTCTTCTCACAAGATTCATTTAAGTAATACAAATCTGCATTCTTTCGACTGATATTTGATAAAATTTGAATATTTTTTAGCAATATTACCATCGTATAAAGATTATTAATATAGGTTATGAGGTGTTTCTAGCTTTTACCGGATTCTTCTAAATAACTTACTGAGTAAACTTAAAAGGTATAAACAATCGACACGTTGGGTGTATTCTACCACTTGTTTCTTACTTAATTACTTATCGCACTTCTAATTTACGTTGTCTATTAAATGTCCTAACCTTACCCTAATATTCCTTCTTTCTTTGGAAAAAGAGAGGTTGAGCAACTGAGTAACAAGCAGTTCTCGTAGAAACACATCTGTTGAGATAAACTCCATTAGGTGTCCATATGCTCAACATTGGGAGCGGACATAGTTAAAAAAAATATAACGTTTTTCATCCGTGCACTTGAACGCCAAAGATGCCGAAAGGCGAAACCCGGGTCGTTAGTGACAATATTTGTGTGAATGTACATAATTTGAACGATTTAAATTGAATAACGTTTTCATTCAATACATCCACTTAATATTCCATGCAAAGCCACAAAGAGTACCAAAAATTTTGTGTTAAACTTATAAATGTTAAATATAAGTATATTTTTCTTAAAGCCGCCTGTGTGGTTGAGTGGTCAACGTCGTTGGCTACCGCTACAGAGGGCACGGGTTCGAATCCCAGTACGGGCAGTTTTATAAATTGATTTTTCAATTGATTTATAAATTTCTGTTCAAAGGCATGGATGTATGTGATGTCTTGAATTCCCCCCTCTCACCCATCCTATCCCATGAACGAGGCGTATCGAGAGCGATTAGCTAACCACTAGTCCTGTCTTAGCCCTTTTCTTCTATTCCTACCCTCTTTGAAAAAAGAGAGGTTGAGCAACTGAGTAACAAGCAGTTCTCGTAAAAATACTTCTGTTGAGATAAACTCCATATGCTCCATATTGGGAGCGGACATGGTAGAAAAAAAATAATATTTTTCTTATGTAGAAAATAGGTTATGATTGATTTATTTAAATTTACACTAATGTGAACAACATATTTAGCCTCAAAATGTCATGCTAGTTTTAAGGAAATTGTAAACTTATACTAAGCATATCATATCGATTTCGAAAAACAGAAATCAATAAGAGCTTCGTCAATTTTGTATCTTCTTGGAAATTCTACATGCAAATACCGGCAGGTCACTAATTCGTGTGTTTTCACATTAGATTCATTTTCTTTTGTATAATCCTTGCTAAATAATAGGTAAAGTATTTCATTGAATTAACTATCATCCGTTTTTTCCTTCATAGCGGGCTCTTATCCTTTAGTAGCTCTTGGAAGCAAATCACACATCCCAATATTAAAAATGCAAATAAAAGTCTTAGCTCCTACATTTTCATTCTTTAATTATCATAAAAATAATACTCGTAACTGAGCTCTAAAGAATCACAGCACTTTGTTATAAATCTCTTTCCTCCATTTAAAGAAAGTATTTTCGACAGTGATATAACAATGTACAACCTTGCAGATCCTATAATATTTCTTTGTTGCTTTTCAATCATCTACCTCAATCTTACGATGTGCTATGTCTTTTCATTTATTAGTGTATTTTTTTGATTATCAATATAATTAAAAATAATTTCAATTATTTTTTTAATAATTTAATATATCAATATAATTTTAAAACACTCATTTTATGAACGAATATCCATTAAACACTTATCTCATCAATTTTAAATAAATATTTAACATAAGATAACATTGTTTAAATTTCAATGGGATCCTGTCTAGAAACATTTTTCAATCTTTCTCTTATTAAACATTTAACCATTAAGATAGAATAATTAATTTTCTTATACATACTACAGCGGCATACATGCTTGTCATTTTGAATCTTCATAAAAATGGATTTTACTTTACTATGATGTTTCCAACAATATTTCTGATGTTAGTGACACGTCAATAACATTATAAAGAGTCTTTTGTGTCAGCATAGTGACACGAATCCACTTAAATCATCAATCTATTATTATAAATACTAATGCGAATGATTTTGTTTTATTTTTATAAAATATTTTTCGTAATTTTACCAAACAACCTACTTACGAAAACGACAGTGTCTGAAATTTCTCTGTATAATTTACGAAACAACTTAGGAAATCAACAAGACATATGAATATGTCTTGCATATTAAAAAAGAAGATCAGACAAAATATGCATCAATGTGCAATGAACTTGTGATAGTCATAATATTTAGATATTTTCAAAAACAAACCAAGTTCATTTTATTGACATTTAATTCACATGGAAAATTGATATTAATGCAATTTTCTTTCGTTTTTATTCGGCATGTTTTGTAATCTTTGATTTCAGATATCATAAATAGTGTCGCGTCAATGACTCCGTTGGTGGTTTTTTCTGATGGTGCATAGCCCCCTTCCTTGAAAGGGTGACTCTGTTTTTTAGCATTCTTTAATTTACGGAAAGTTTCGTGGAGTTACACTAACTTTTGTATGACACTAGTCATAAGCAATATAAAATTACTTTATAAATGAAAGCACAAGCACTTCACAACAAAGACCAGAATCCTTGACAGGAATGACACACCTTTCTTATATCTAGTGGTATATATCTAGTGGCAAGGTACACTCATTGATACAAAAAAATCACAAAAGTCACATGAATGTGTGTTAGAAATTGAAAATGTAGTATTTTCCAAATCTGTTTCAGTTGCTACAATTATAATATTCGATAAAAGTATTATATCGATAAAGATCATATGATCTTCATTAAAAATGTTGTTTCAAATGTAGTTGAATTCAAGTTGTCAAGTTGAATTGAATTTATTCCAAGGACAGACAGTACGTAATTGTTTAAAAGTAAAATCTTCTGGGTATGCAACAGTTTTAGTAATCTTCTTTTTTCATTTAGGATTCAATGATTTATTAACATTTAAGTTTTTTTTCATAAAATTAGATATTATTTTTTACACTCATACGTACATAAAATAATTCAAATTCGTATTAAATTACATTATCCATATTTTATTTACTCTTTAAACATGTTTAATTTATTATGTAGTTCAATATTTTTTTCTTTTTTCTATATTTTACTACAAATTAGTTTTGTTGATAAATCATTATTTTTGTAAGTCTAAATTTGAACATATTTTGGGAGAATTAAGTATTTCGACTGAGGGTGCTTGATGGAATTTCAATATCAAATTTGAATTGTTTGAATTTTGTACTTTCCCATGAGTTTTGTCGCTAACGACCCGGGTTTCGCCTTTCGGCATCTTCATGCATTCCAAGTGCACGGATGTACTTGAACTGACGCGTAGTAAACAGTTTGTATCGTTTATAAACAAAAATATAAGTAGATCACTAAGTTAAAAGGATATTAAAATGTAAATTAGCAAAAATTGAATTTATACAATTTTCAATGGATTAAGTGGGTTTGTTATAATTATGGGGATTTTTGAAAATATTAATGACCAGATAATAACATAGGAATGTTTAAAATAAATCTAGGGTTTTATCCGACCTATTATTAATGAGTTGATTTGTTTTTAAGCCTTTGAATTAATATTTAATGATAGCAAGTGCTTGAATTATTAATAAAATGACAATTATTTAAAAGGGGTACAACAATGGAGAATTTGGTAGATAATGCTCGTTTAAAATTGGCAAACTGTTGAGCTGAGCTCGATTAATCTCTAAGATTTCTTGGTAAAATAATTTAAACTCACCCCTGTTAGTATGTAACAAATCAATACCTGAGTCAAAATTAAACGTATGGTTTTCAAGAATTAAATGATTGGCAAAGGTGGAAGTATCTTTTTTTAAGCGAGAAGCGGCTAATTGCTCAGCCACTCTTATATTTAAGGTTCTAGCAGTTTTACCAATATAAAATTTGGGACAATCACTACACTGCAATCTATAAATCCCAGATTTGTTTTTATAATATATAACATCTTTATTATTTATCAATAATTTACCTAAAGAGTTCTTGCAATAGAAAGCCGGTCTAACACTTTCTGAGAGCTGCTTCTTTATCTTTAAACTGGTGTGTCCTATGTAATTAATTCTACGCCAAAACCTAATATCACCTGAGTCTTTCGTTATTAATCCCTTGTGTAAGATTTGTTGTGCTAGCTTAATACGTTTTTTATATAAAAGATTGTCTATAAGAGACATATCATAACCATTGTTAATGGCGATTGATCTTGAATTAATTGATCTTGAATTAAAAATGAATTCATTAATTCAAGATCAATCGCCATTAACAATGGTTATGATATGTCACTTATAGGCAATCTTTTATATAAAAAACGTATTAAGCTAGCACAACAAATCTTACACAAGGGATTAATAACGAAAGACTCAGGTGATATTAGGTTTTGGCGTAGAATTAATTACATAGGACACACCAGTTTAAAGATAAAGAAGCAGCTCTCAGAAAGTGTTAGACCGGCTTTCTATTGCAAGAACTCTTTAGGTAAATGTACTTCCTGTAAAAATAATTGTTTTGTGTGTATTACGTCCATTTACCTTACCTACAGTCGATGTTATCTAAATAAAAATAAAAAATATATCTATTTTCATTCAATATTTGCTCTCGAAATAATGTGTCTTTTATGCAGCTATAAGTTCATATCCGCATTACGCAACTTAAATGATCAATCCAAGCCGTACGTAATTAACATTTATTATATGTCTTCAAATATTCATTATGTGCATCTCTATATTTTAGCATATAGAAGAAGAAAATGAATATTCATAATATACCGGTAAAATAATCAAAGTTTATTTCTTCAAAATTAAGAGAAAATAAATACCGGTCCATATGCATGGAAATGAAAAATAATTTGTTGTAAAAACTGGAATATTGTCTAAATACGGACAGATTTCTTTATAGTATGTACCTTAAACATGTTATTTGTTATATTATGTTAAGAATGTTATATTATGTTAAAAATTTGGCAGCATAAAGCAGGCATGTAAAATACACGACCGGCTGGAATTTTTCTACTATACTGAGGGCATATTTTTTTACAAATTTTAAAGATTGAATAACGAAAAATGTTGACAAGTTTCTTCGAAATAATAAAAACTGTTTAATTTATTTATTCAACAGATTTTTTGGAATATATTTCATTCGCGTCATTCTTGCATTTGTACGATTATAATTTATTTGAGATTTTTTTTAATGCGACTCGCGGCTTGAAGTGCAATAGTTTATTTGATTCTTGGTCTTTAATGAGTTTAACATGCCTGCACTATAATGTTAAATGTAATGGTCGCGTTATCATGAGTTAAGTTACATCTACTCACCTTCCACTGGTTGTTATATATTTTTGAAATAATTGATATACAATAATTATAATATATTGCATTGTATTTAGCCAATTTGAACAGTAAGTTTGATTTTTAAGATAAAATAATAAAACTGTCACGGTATTCTTTTTGTCTTCATCCACTTCAACCACTGGTTACAAGAATATTAATAAAGGTTTTAAAAAATATTTTTTTTATGTATCGACAGAATATTTGAATACTGGTGGTGTATTGCATAAAAGTATGTACAACTGAATCATACTATTGGCATGAGTGCTGTTAGCTTATATGGCTAAAGATATGTTTGCTTTGAATACATTAAAAAAAATGACTGTTTTTAACCAACAGAAAATAAAAAAATTAGAAAGAAAAAGAAGCTCAAACGACAAAAGAAAGATTTCATTGGAAAGATAATTCCATCGGCAATATTTAAAATTTAAAATTACCAAAAACTATTATATTTCGATCGATCAAAATTATAATTAAAAATCTTTACTACACGTGTATTTATTTAAAATTATTCATGATTAGGTAGTAAAACTTTTTATGTTTTGCAAAAGAAAGTTTTTTTCAAAATAACAGACAAGATTATATTAGTGTGTCATCTGATTTTGAGAAAATCAAACACTTTGCTATACATGTTTTTTTTCAGTGCGGGCATAAAGTGTGGTTTTAAAACAGTAAATATACTTTTTTAAGCTCACAGGAAAGGGCAAATGTATAATTATGATGTAATGTATTATACTTTCAGCTCCAATATGTTATTCTTATAATACTAAAAATCTGGTGGCTTTTACGCACTAAGCTAAAAAACAAAAAATATGTCCATAAGTCTGTTTTTGAGTTATATGAAATATTTATGACTTTTTCGTCTTTTTGATTCAAGTAAAATATAAAAAGTTATGCATTTTTCTTGACAAATCTAAAAAAATACAAAATTTAACTTTTTTTTATTCGGAGTTAGAAGGGAATGGAAACAATATATTTCTAGTGATAGCGATTATATTTAAACGATATTTGAACAAAAAAAAAATGCCAACTAAAATAGTTGTATATTTGTGTGTACGGCATTTTTTTCGGTCATTTAAAAAAAATTCCGACAACGTCGCTAGAATGACGAAAATATTTAAACGATGACGAGTTTTGTTTTAATACGTTGATAGTAACGTAAAACAGTTGAATAAATTTTACAATAAGGAAATTTTATAAAACTATAAAAAAAATGTACATTTGACATGCAAATGATTTGTAACGTCCCTGATAAATAGCTATTTGATATCAAATGAGAAGACACCTGTGCGCACGAGGTGCGTTGATATATTGTTAACAATATAATAAGTTTTATCGTTTCATAACTTCGGCAAGATTATTATTCGTATTTTTTTTTTATCAAATAACGAATCTACAGGATATTTTAATCACATTTATAATAAAGATATAAAGATGCGTGCGGCTACACCATAAAAATAAATTTAAAGAAAGATACTTAAAATAAATGTTTTAGTTCAATAAAAGAATTACTATGTGTATTAATTTTGTTGAACAGGACAGTAGGAAGCTTTATTTTATTTAAAAACAAGATAAATTAATTAAATTAGGGGTTCAACCGTAGACTGCCATGACTCATTATTAACCAATGCACTCTTTGGTCGTTCTTATCAAGCATGATAGTGATAGATAGGGTTGGGCTGGAAGGGGCTCGGAGAGGCTTGCGCGAGCCCCTTGCTATTTTTTACAATGGTCGGCGAGTCCCTTGTTAATTTAAGAGAAAACATTAATTACTAGAAAATATTTTCAGATCAAATAAGTATATAACTGCAATTTCAGACTTATGTATTATCTACGAGTGCTTCAGTTTATACAGTAGTACAATTTTGACGATTTAGTTAGATTGATAATGTAAATTGCATATTGTTACATATTATAAGTGTATTAAATAAAAATGGATTGCTTATTTAAGCATTGCAAATATTGCATAGGAATGATAAAAAATTCACTCCTTCCCAGAACACCGAGAATTGCTTTGAGATTAAGGGAGCCCCTTGTTAACATGTTGGCAGCCCAACGCTGGTGATACAGCTTAACTATCGAGAGAGGCAATAGCATTAGCAACATCATCGTTTAACTAGATCTGTAATATGTGTAGCTTATAAATGCGTAGTTTCCATAGTCGTCATGAGTTTATGAAATATTTTAAATTTCTTGGTTTGCCGATCACTTTTTTTTAATATAGAAACTTTTTCTACGAATATATGAATTTATTTTCAACGTATGTCTGTCAAGTTTTCCCGATTTCCAATTAGCTTGTTCTCAAAACATAGCAAAGGCGCTTAGCTAACTGTCCTAGCTAGAGCATCCAATCCAGATCCTGGGATTTAGAGATTCACAAGTTTTCAAATCCTGGAATCCCGTGATCGATCACTGGGAAAAAGTCAAAAACTTTTAGTAACTGGCTGACTGATTTCAAAAAGCCACGAATTTACGGATTTCCTGAGAGAGAAAATGTGGGACCTTTTTTATAGCTTGCTGGCGGATTTCAAAAATTTTGGCGTAACTTTTCGAGTAATTTTCACTTCTTATCTTCAATCCCGAAATCCTGGGAAAAGTACTATGACAATCCCGGAATTTCGGAATCAAAAAATTGGACAGGATTCCGGGATTGGAGACCCTAGTCTTAGCCTTTTATTACCATTTCACTCGTACTTAAGCTTGCTAGAAAGAGTATGAGTGACGGACTTACAAAAAGGTCTGTTTTCAAAATTTTCACGAATTTTGTTGAAACGCTTCACGCACACAAGGTGCATATAGGTATCAATTAGAAATCACAACACCGGGATCCCGATATTCATAGTGTTTTCAATACCGAAATACCGGTTTTTTTTAAACACAAAAATTCCGGTATTTCAGTATTAAAAATTAGCCATAAACGATTTTTTGAATAACAGAAACCATCACATATTTGAATAAAACTATTCGCGATTAAATAAATATTTAAAGCCTGCTAAGATTTGTATAAATATTTTCTAGAATTAGTGAGTCTTTTAATGTTGTATTAATACAGAGGTTACAAACCTTTTTGGACCCTAGAGCGCAATCTAAAATATTGGTAGGGCGGCGAGCACCACAGTTTTCAAAATGTCAAAATCCGAAACTCGTTTTTTTTAGCTCACCGAGGAATATAAAATACTCAATTCCCAATACTTTTCCCCCAAAATATCTCCGAAACTCGTTTTTTTTCTTGGCTCACCGAGGAATTTGAAATCCAAAATCCTAGGAATTAAATTTAATCGTCCCTATTCAGATTTGATGTGAGGCCAAAAACAATCATATTCGCCAAATGCTTTTTCAAACACTTGGTATTGTCTGAAAAAAATACACAAACGAATGAGTATTTTAGATACGTTTGTATTTTTGTGCATAGTATGTCACTATATTATGTATATTAATATGCTGTGGCCTACGATATGTAGCAAAAACCGACATGCGGCCCAGACCAAAAAAAAAGGTTGAATCTCGAGTCTATACCAGCAAGCTTTTTTGTACATGAAAGCTTGGACTTGGTTCAAAAAATAAGGATTCTTTTTTGCAGCTTAGTATTTAAAATTTTCTTTACTTATTTTTTTTTGATTATTATTTTTAATCCATGTCCGTTCCCAATGTGGAGCAAATGGCATACTTATGGAAGAATCTCAAAAGAATTTTTTCTACGAGAACTGTTTTGTTACTCAGTCGCTCAACCTCACTTTTTTCAAAGTGAGTAGTAGGGTAAGAAGGATAAGGCTATAACAGAACTAGTGGTTGACTAATCGCTATTACTACGCCCAGTTATTAAAGGATCAGAAGAATGGGAGGAAAGAAAATTATGTGAATTGACATCACAAACACACAGTCTTCGATCATATCTTTGAATTGAATAGCTCTCAAGGCCACTGTGATTTTGCCAGGAATCGAAACCAGACCTAATAAATTCACAATAAAAACATGTAAATATGTACACCTAATCATCTTTTGGCGCTGGTTTGAAATATAACAGTCAAATGTAAAAAAACCTTTCTTTTATCTTTTATTTATCTGTATTCACATTTCTTACAGGGCTATATTGCATGGATGTTATAGTTGAAACGTATCCCTCGTGTAAAAAGAAAATTGAATTGAAAAAAGGTTGTGCATTTCTGGTCTAGACCGTTTCATCACAAAGAAATATTCGACATGTCATTTTCAATTTCAATTTTTATCATGGAAAAGAGTTCAAAATTCAAGAGGGAATTACAAAAGTGCTTCGCCTCATAACATAAAAATACTATATAAAAATGTGATATACGCGTAATGAAAGCAACGGCTTATTTTATAGCATATTTCTTAATTGTTAAATCCCAAAAAAATGAAGTGATGAAAATATGCAACCGATCTTAAAACGGAACGAAATAAATAGGATTGCTATTGGAAAAAAATACGAGAGCGATTAAGAACGATTGATTTATTTTTATTTAAGATTTTCTGTATGGTTTCCACGGATTTTCGTTTCACGATGTTTTTATGGTACTACACAACCATGTTATACAAGGCCCGACTGTATACAAATGATTGTAATTTATACGTTGCAACATTTGAAAATGCAAATATGATAAAGGTTCTTGAATTAATGAGTGCTATGAAAGATTTTTCCAATACTAATTATCAATACAAATTCTATAAGAAAAAAAATGCTATGATGACCTTAGTCACTTAAGAATTTAGGTGTTTGAAGAAGATTTTTAATGTACTTAGATTCAAATCGTCGTTAATTTTCTACAAACACGTAGGTATGCCATATTTGACGAAATGAATTTAAAATTTCAATACACTAATATTTTATTAAATCGTATCCTAAAATATATTTTATTTCTTGTTTTATTTAATCTAATACAAAAGTTGGCAAACAAATAATATGACCATGTGCTATGTTTGGCATGAATGAAACATTCTTTACTTCATACTTTATTATTATTGAGAAAAACGCCATTCCAGTGATATTTTGTAGCGATGGAAAGCTATAGCGAAAGAGGTAGAATAAAGTACAGTCATGTCTGTGGCTCCTGAAAACTTGTACTTTTGAGAAACTAGATTGTGGAAAACTACCAATGGCATGCAATCGTGTATTAAATATTCGTAAAAAAGTCACCGGTTTTTAAATGATTCAAAACAGGTTACATTATAAAATAATTCAACAACTAAGTTCATTTATATTACACTTGATCTTGTGATATGGAAATATATTTAAACAGTTGTTTGGTGTTACAGAACAATGAATAAATTGGCTTTATGAAATAATAGCAGTAGGCTGAGCATTGAAAGTGGAAATAATTATTTAATAACAATAATATTTCACGATGCATATGTAATATTGTATATGTATATTTTTATAACATATAAAAATTCATAGTTAAATTATAAACAGTGCCGTAAAAATGGTTTCAGCAGACACTGTCAATCTACATTTTGAAACTATTTCCGGTGTAAATATTTCGGAATGAAGCTCCTTCTAGCAATAATGTAAAACTTAATCTATTATATAATCTTCGAAATCATAACATATAAATATTACTCTCGAATACTACTCTAAAGTTTGAACTCTCTGTATTGCACGTGTGCTCACTTCTAGTTACGCCCCTCACTCATTATGAATTATTAAAATTCAGTATATTATACATCACTGTATTTAATTATTATCAATAAAATAAATTTCAAATTAAAAAAAACAACTAAAAATATTGAAATCCCACGTTGTTTAAATAAATAAAATGTTAACAATATTTCTCAAGCAACTAGATTAAAAAAAAAAAAAATTATCTGAACGTTGAATGAATTTTTTATATATGTATAAATGAGAAATTTGATTGACACAAATATTAATATTATACACCACAGAAAATGTTCAAATTTCCTTTCGTTAACCTTACGCAACGTTAACGTTGGCAAACTAAATTTACATCGTATGAAAAACTGGCTGATATACAATACTACACTTTTATTTTAAAATTCTCAAACCAATTTATTTTTGTTTATAACCGTAAAAGCATTTTATTTAAGGTATATAAGATAAATGGTTTTATTTCATGTTATATATATTTTAATATTAAAATCTTCTTCTTCTTCACCATGTATGCTAAGGTGGATTATGTGGTAACATTCTGTCGCCCCTAGAAATCCCGATTTACTTTTCAACTGATTGACTTATTATAGATATTTTTGAATCGACACTTCAGGAATTAGTGAAACCACAACATAAAGTTTTAACATTAAAAAAGTAGAAAAAATATCCATTATGCATTGCGTATTTTAAAAATTATTTTTTTAAAGAATCACGTGCATATCCTTCACATAATATAAATACAATTAAAAGATGGAAAATGGTGAGTCGTTACCCTTGGTATTATTCACAAGAAGTGCGTGATATAACAATTTTCGTTTCGAACTTATGATTTCTATAGTAGCGTAATATTGATGATATGTGACACCAGGGCTACCAGCTCTAAATTGTGTTACTCTATTTATTCATTCAACTATACTGATATTTTATTTATTATTAAAAACAATAAAGCTTTAAAAACGTAAAGAAACTACTTATGTACATAAATATTACTGTTAGGCTTAGGGCGGTGCAGAGATCACGTTACTAGTTACCATACTTTTTAATATGCAGTATTTGTATGTAATAAAATCAGTTAAAAACATCGATTTAATTTAAAATGATACTTTTTATTCTAATACAATACTGAAATAAATTCAATAGAGTTCGCTTGAGGGTATACAAAGAAAAAACTGGTGAGATTGTTACTTCGGTTTATTCATATACAGATTTTATTTTATTCCAATGGAATAAAATACACCGCAAATAAGTATGTTTATGCGAGAAAGAATGAAAAATTAAGAAATGAGAGTGACGATATAAAATAATTGTGTGCGCATAATCAGTAGCTCATCGTAGTACACATTTAAATTGTGTTTGACCCATAGGATCAATTCAAAGAAGATTGATTTATGTTAATTTCTACAGAGGCGTTTCTTTAACAATACCAGTGACGTGATCGCATATTCGGACAAAACTAGACCGATTCAATGCGTTACCTGTTTAATAATTTGAAGCTAAGACGTTTTCGTGTCGTTTTCCTTGAGGTGTTCAACCCTGCGCCAGCCACTCCTCATTTCTATGTCAACTCAATAGAATTTTCTTGTGGTTTATGCAGGATAATGTTGAGTTCACGGATACGGACAGCGTGTGCTGTTTTTTTACTGGTGGGGGCAATGCGTGAAATTTCTTCGCGGTGTGAAATGTCACCTTATAAAAACGATGCTCTTTCGCCGAATGTTCAGTTGGTGATTGCTTGACCCCAGACACACGGAAAATGTACGTACCTGCCTTATGTCACGGGTTATATTTTGGATTATAGATTTATCGAAAACAGTGATTGTTTGGAGAATTTCAATACTTGGTGACAAAAAATATTCAACTACAAAAACCCAAAATTCGTGTTTTATATTTGGTGTTTTATACATTGTATCTCTAACAATTTGAGTAAACAGTCTCGTTAAACACATTTTTATTGACTTACGGTAATGTGATTTTACTTGCCTACTGCTCAGTTTTAACGCATCCATCAGTGCTAGTACAGGTTTCATTTGCGTCCTTGCATTAAATATTAGATTCCGTCTCCGTGTTGCATTTGACAGTTATTTTTGTTAAGATTTAGCAAACTGAGAGTTGATTGCAAACAAAAATAAACTAGTGATAAAAACGGCCCATTTACTGGCAACTCATGATTGTTTTTATGGCTCGTAATGTGATCACCACTCTAGTGAAATGTGTACTAGAATAAATCCGATTTCCATCAGACATGTACAAGCAAGCGTAATTTTGGTTATCACAATGAGCGTTATTTTCTTGCTTTTTCTTTTACATTTTTACGGAATCGTGTAAAATTGACAATGCAGTGATAAAATATTGGCTAATTTTATAAGAATGTTCACATGATATTTGAAGGTTTGTTATTTAATTAATCGGCATTGAGACAAAACTTAAATAAGTAGAAAAGTAGTTTTTGTTATTTAATACGTTCATTATTTGCTATTACAAATAATAAAATCACGAATTATTGCAATTGTCTTGTTTGATACATGAACGTGTTCTATGTTTGAATAATCTATTTATACTTTTGCTGCCGTTTTGAATTTTTTTATCTTGTAACCTTGACAGTATATCATCTTGTATGTTTGTTGAATAGAATTTATTCATAAGTGTGAAATACTAACACATATTGAAAAGCTTTTCTTTTGTCGAATGAATGCTAATTGCATTTGTTTCGTGTGTCTTAAACATAAATGTCTTGTTAAATTTATTGTATGTAGGACTATTTCTTCACTTCAAAAATTAAAGTTAATCTGTTCGCACAATACTACTCTTGTAACAGATGTATCATGCTATACCTGTGATATTTAACACTGGCTGACGATTAATTTCGCACTTGCCACCGTATTTAATCTTGATGCTTTTAAACAACGAAAAAGCATGAATTCATTTTTAAAATTTACCGAACTACTTTAACACTGTTCTATTGCACCTTCCAATTCATTTTTTTTACATAATTCAAGCTACATAAGCTAACTGAAGCTACCTATATTTTACATTCATAAAGCTTGTTGTAACTAAAATTTGTATGTCTTTAGTAACGGTTTTCTATATTGATGAGCAGTAATGTATACACTTTAAATCATAAAATTAGCAGATAGAGTAATTTATGTAAACGCGTTGATACTTCCATAAAAATAAAACATCATCATGGTAAATTCTTCTACGGGATAATATTATATCAACGAAAATGAGTATAAATAATAATAATATAAATAATATAAAAAAATATAAATATAAATAAATAATATTATATAATTTTATGAACATAAAAACAAATGTTTTAAAAATTATTGTAAATCATATTGTTACAATTTTTACAGACTGGTCACCATGATGAAATTGTTTTTCCTGGTGGTAGCCCTAGCGGTTGTCGCATTAGCAGAAGAGCAACAGTATACACAATTAGTACCTGTTGAGACCACACAAGAGCAGGTATTTTTTTAATGATACGATTTATATTTTTTTAAGCTTCAAATATATTTTTTTATTTACATTTATTAATAAAATATTTTCCCAAGGTAATTCCTCTTGAAGTAACAGAAATCAAAGATAATGGTCATGGAGAACTTGTTAGAACTAAGCGTACCTTGAAGCTGAAAAAGCTCTTTAGGGGAGGCCTTCTGAGTGCTGGAGCTTTAGGTCTTGGTGCTGGTGCTCTTGGACTTGGACTTGGGTAAGAATGAAACGCTTTCAATCAAGTAACAATACTCACTGAGTAACGAAACGTGAATCCAATTACAGTTATAAATTAAAGTTTGATATTTCCATCAATAATTTATTATGTTTAAACGTTTTTTTAACATTAACGGAGGCAAATAAGGCATTGTAATATGTTGAAAGTAAAAAAATGAAAATAATTAAATAAGAAATAATATATTAGTAGGTATGAGCACAGTGCTATTTACAGTGTAATTCACGATAACTTAAATTTTTATTTTATATTAGGTACCAAATATCTTGCGAGTTAATACAAGAATAACGTTTATTTTACGATAAATTTTAAACTGATATTACATTTCCTAGTTTTTTTTATTTGGAATGTGAGATTTTTCATATGGGCGGCTAAACATTACTAGATGGACCTGCTGTTAAGCTTCCGAAAACTAATAACACATTTTACGTATAATAAACATACATTTGTCAATATAGTTAGAAAAAAATATCCATATACGAATACGATTTCATATTTTTCTTACAAAATTTTAATTATACAGTATTATAATGGAACAACGTGTTTAAAGCATTGAATGTAACATTCGACAGGCTCATCTATACATTGTCTATTATGGATTTGGGTTTTTTTTATCTGTGTTTTCTATAAATATAAATCGACGAGCGGTGAAGGTTTGAGTATATAATTTCTGCAAGGACAACATTCAGTTTTATTTATGGTTTGTTTAAAAATACAGTTTTTTTTATACTGGGCTAATTGTTTGAACGTATGATATATTAAACTTGTCAAAATTAAACTCACTTTTAAAGTAGAAATTTGGAAACCACATAAATTATATTATACATTTAGAACGACTATAATAGTTTTTTTTATATGATTGAGAAAGTTTATTTTGCGTTAACAGTGCATATTTAATCATGTTTTTTTGGAATATTTCTCTTCCACCTAATTCAGGAAGTGAAATTTTAATGTCATTTATCAAAATTTTGCATATTTTTTCGCCGTGAGGTCTTTAGATGATATTTATTACATATAAAATAAGTCGTTATTTTACTGAAAAGGTCAAATCTTGTGTTAGTAAAATGCTAATTTGAAAATATTGGGGAAAGCCAAATTTTAGCAACATTTTAAATTTATTCTTACCAAATAACATTAAGAAAACGTCTTTGAAAACAAGTATTTTTAATACCAAGATTTCTACATTGATTATAAGTTTAGATTAAAATTTATTATTCATTCGTTATGACATTTTAAAGTGGCAAGCGATGTTTTAGTACTTTTTTTTGATGGAAATATAAAGGGATTCTGAATATCGAACATGTATGGTTAGTTAATATTTTTTACACACGGCATGGTCTTCTATTCAATGGATGTTTCATTTTAAACTAAAAATGCTTGCCTAATTATGAAAGTGAAATTGCCTACCACTCCTAAGATAAAAAATAATCACTAAAGAAAGAGTCAATATATTATATTTACGCATTTTTGGTGAACTAAATGTCAGCGTCGATATTATATAATGTAATAAATAACAAATCGCCAGTCCCATAATCTCCGGGTATTTCTTTTTTTTTATCAAAATGACTACATTATGTGATTTTTTTATTTATAGAGCCAAAAAGGGACTACTGCTCGGTGGTTTGGGAGGTCTTGCAGGTGCTTCTCTTCTTAAAGGAGGTGCTCTCCTTAAAAGTGGTGCTCTCCTTAAAAGTGGTGCTCTCCTTAAAGGTGGTTCTCTTCTCAAGACTCCGCTGCTTGGTAAAATTGGCGGCAATGGATACGGCGGCGGATACGGCGGCGGATACGGCGGTGGATACGGCGGTGGATACGGTGATGATTATGATGGTGGCTACGGCGGTGGGTACGGAGGTGGTCTCGGAAGTCTCGGCGGACTCGGTGGACTTAGTGAACTCGCCGAACTCGCTGGACTCGGTGGACTCGGCGGCGGCCTAGGTCTCGGTGGACTCGGTGGACTAGGTGGACTCGGTGGGGGCCTAGGTCTCGGCGGACTAAGTGGACTCGGAGGACTCGGAGGCGGACTCGGTGGACTCGGAGGTGGACTCGGAGGACTCGGAGGTGGACTTGGTGGACTTGGTGGACTCTTAGATGGATTCGATGACGATGGCGGCGGTGGATACCCCGGATCTTATGGAGGCGGTGGATACCCCGGAACTTACAGAGGCGGTGGATACCCCGGATCTTACGGAGGTGGTAGGGGAAATGGCGGCGGTGGATATCCCGGATCTTACGGAGGTGGTAGCGGAAATGGCGGCGGTGGATACCCTGGATCTTACGGAGGCGGACAATCAGGACCACAAGGAGGTGGAATCAAAACAGTCGCTATTCCGGTTCTTATTGATTCCGGTCACGGAGGTGGTTCAGGAGCTGGAAACGGTGGTGGATATGGAGGCGGGCCTGGAGCAGGATACGGAGGTGGACCAGGAGCTGGATACGGTGGTGGACATGGAGGCGGGCCCGGTGCAGGATACGGAGGTGGACCCGGAGCAGGCCATGGTGGAGGAGGAGGTGGAGGAGGTGGAAGCGGCCATGGACTTGGTGGTGGACCTTCATTCAATTATTATACTGCTCCATCCTACAACTACCACACCGGACCAACTTACTCGGTTGGTGGAGCTGGAGGAGGATCAAGTCACGGAGGAGGTTATTCAGAAGGACTAGGCCATGGTGGTGGCATTCCTAGTATTCCAATCTCATCTTTCGCGCCTTCGTTGGGACATAGTGGTGGACACAGCGGCGGCGGAGGAGGAGGTCCTCTATATTCCGCTCCGATTGAAATTTACGCTCCGTCGTCAAGTTACGGACCACCAGGTTACCCAAGCGGTAGTCCAATTCATTATTAAGGTAATTTGATATATGTTGTTTAACATCATAATTAAAGTCGGTCAGGAACCGTGTTTGTTGAATCGGCATATAGCATAGGAGCATTACATTATTATTATCGTTTTTAATAATAACGTCAATAAAACCATCCACTTGATGTTTTAAGTGGTAAAAAATATATTTTAAATTACTTTCGATTAGAATTTTTTTACTTAAAAATCTACTTTGAAGAGAAATAAACTTTTGTACACATTCTGTCCTTGTGTCATTTTGTAATCCAATTTTAAGTAGTAAAAAGCACAAAGTATATTTCTACAATGATGAGTTTGTTAAGTTTTGATAATGAGCCTTTATTTAAAAATATATATATTTTTTTAACGCATTTTATTTATCTTTTGTTTCAGAGTAAGGATTGAAGTAGAAGAAAGAAGCTCATTATGATTTATTTGATTAAATTTCATAATTTCATCTTATGTGTTGTGCACATAAATATTTAATCGCCAAGTTTTATGTAAATAAAACTCTTAAACATTTCTGTGAAATAAATAAAGTGTTCAATTTCATTCTGTGATAAAAGAAAAAGATCTGCTCTTAAGTGCCAGGGGACTTATTACCGACGGATTTGAACTGAACAGAGTAACGAATTATAACAGTGCAATACCACAAGGCAATATTTTAAATTATTTTTAACACCCCATTATTGTTTTTGTTGATTTTCACAATAAAACCCCATTAAATGTTCATGCAGCGTTCTTTTATTTCTTTTGTTTTATGAAATATAATCTAAATAAAGAGTAACATTTTTTTTTAAAACCAAATTATCTTATATGTATTTATAATTTGCTTTTTTTAATTTCAAAATTATTCATCAAATTTTACAACTGCGATTGATGAATTTACGATTGATGTATCAAAAATCTGAAATATAAATAATTATAAATGTTAGATGTGTTTTATTTCGTTAATGCTTTTTCACGAATTGCCTAATAACAAAAATATTTAAGAAACTCTATTCAGGCTTTTTTCTCGTACACCGTTCTGTAAAATGATAATTTAGTATTTGGTGTTTTTCTATTTTGTACACACACACACATATATATATATATAATTTTTAATGTAATGTAACGGAAGTTCTTTTTTCGAGAACTCTTTGTTACTCTGTTGCTCAACCTTTCTTTTCCAAAGAGAGTAGTAGGGATAGAAGGTTAGGACAGGAAAATTTTGTTCGTATTAGGACTCAAACTCGTGAGATACGGAACTCAACAACGGACCCGATAGTAATTACTTTAAAATAAAACATGATTATTTTATGGAAATTATTGCGATTAATAAAATTTAAATTGTCATTATTTAAAACATTTATAGTCGTTTCCTAATAATTACCCAATATTAAAAGAAAGTTATAAAAAATCCTAATCTCCCACCAATTATCAAGATACATCCGGTGTCCGTTTTCATTCTATGGATTATTTTCATGAATATAACATGAAATCAAATAATTTCAAAAATATAAAATCACCATTACAGAATAAAAAAAAATGTTCTTAAAAAATTTACATATATAATAAATGTATTTTTATCATAGATTTACAAAGGACATACGATTATTATGTAAAACCAACCTTTATTTTAATTCTTTGGAATTCATTTAAATATAAAGTGTTTCCAAAGTTTTGTCATAAAATACATTAGCGATTTTCATTTCACATTAATGTAAGACTTTATAAAATTGAAATCAAAAGATATGACCACATTTAACAACACTCGTTGGGAAGCTCTTTAAGTTTCAAAATTCTTAAATAAATTCTTATCAGATCAATTCAATATATTATCGTCAGGTGAATAAAATATCCGAAAAAAACTGGTACTGTTAAGTCAACATAAGAGTAATAAATTGTCATAGTGATTAGGGTATCCAATCCCGGAGCCTTTTTCCAATCCCGGGATCCTGGAATTGGGAGGAATTTTAAATCCTCAATCCGCAATACTTTTTCCACGGGCTATCTCCAAACCTCGTTTATCTCCAAGCTCACCGAGGAATTTGAAAACATCGATTTGGTATACTTTTTCCCAGATTGTCACAGAACTTCGTTTTTTTTTTTAGCTCACCGAGGAATATGTAATTTTCGATTTGCCAATTTCGTGTCAATTTTCGGGATTTCCTCAAAATTTCTCAATCCCGAAATCCCGGGATCGCAGCCGTATCAATCCCGGAATTTTGGTATCAAAAAATTGAACGGGATCCCAGGATTGGATGCCCTAGTAGTGATCCATGATATCGATCAATGAATGTTTATTTTTCACCGCCCAGAATATGCCTTTTTTCGATTTTCGGTCCTTTTATTCTTGAGATAGATAAAAATCATGTTTATAAAAAAATAGTTTTTCACACATAATAACTAATTGATATACTGTATAATGTATATGAAGGCATCTGTTCACTTCACACGCGTAAGTAAATTCATTTTGCTTTATTTGCTGAGAGGATATTGACCTTTTGTTGTACTAACCGTTTTATCTTCTTTCTTAGCATGATTCTATGATAAATATTTCAACAAACATCCTTTTTAAGCGAATACACCAAGGTGAATGAGAGATATTTAAAGGATTCACTACTCCACTGGTGCTTCTCTAAAAGGTACTGTAATCATTCAGAATAATAAGGTGGGGTCTTCTGGGAGAAATTCTGATATTACTATTATGATATGCAAATATTTAAACAATTTATTGCTTGTATTATACTTGCTTGTATTCACAATCTTGGTTCCAAATATATTTGAGGTTTTTATCAATCACTTTATTCCGAAATATTTGTCATAAATAAAATTTCATTTAATTTTGGATAGATCACAATATGTACTTAGAAAGTCAATACTACATATTTAAATAATTGTAAATCTCAAATAAAAATCGATATAAAGCGAATTCGCCTAATAATCGTCGTTGAAACTAAACTGTATTGTTGCTTTTTATAAATTTAGGCTGTTTATATATATGACAATTATTTCCTTTTTTCCTTTCAGCCATGGAAACACAAGTTGTATCAAAATGAGAATATTAAATTTAATTCTGTTATACTTATGTTTTTAATAACAATAATTTGTATTTTATATAAGAACGTCAAATGTTACATCAACTACTGATACATATATAAATCTTCGTTCTTGTTAACTTTACAATACACCTTGTTCTCGTTTTAAGCGATTTTTATTTGTCAGATTTCACTTTTACGCGATTTCTTTCTTCAAAAAATTATTTGAACAGCAAATTTTAGTTATTCATACATTTTTGATACTTTTTTACGCGATGTTTTTATTTTTGGAACCGATTTATCAAAATATATGAATGTTCGGTATTTGTACGCGATTTTTTGTAAAAAAAGGATAGTGTGTAAATTATATTTGTACATAATTAAACATATTTTCGTAATATAAAATATTATACCGAGCTTAAATAGTCAAAATCGAATATTGTTTTTTGATTTCGTCAATATATATATATATTTATAAATATAAAAATATCATTATGTCGACCTTTTTTAAAATTATTCATTTTTAAAAATGTGTTCTCAGCGCTATAAATAACAAAAACGAAAAACTGACAGCACGATTTACTTATTTATGTATTCTTTTATTTACCTATAAATACAAATTATCGAAATGCTAATATTTTTTTTTTCTCGCATAATTTATGCCACTAAAAAATAGTATTTCTTTGTGATTTTATTTCTCATTTCAGTTTCATTTATTGTGGTGACTAACAATTTCAGTGATTGATATTTAGGATTTCTACCGAATGTGCTGAAAATAGGTACATTTCATTAACGATAGAAACATATAAAATGTACAAACATTGATTAATATTTGTTCTGGCAATATGATTTAAAAAAATTGTATATATATTTTTGATAACAAGCATTGATTTATTTACATATAAAATTTTTGTATAACGGAATATTCAAATTATGATATAGAAAATTTGGGCACTAAGTGAATAATTTTTCAACAAAAATATCATTTTAATTGCTGACATACATAAAAGACATACAACAATACATTTAAGACGATTATTTTCTAACAGTTTTCCGAGAAACATACATAGTTAATAAGGGTGGGAATGATTTTTTAATTTCTATTGGTATTGATTTTCAATTAAAATAATTAGAGACATCATGTAACACATCGGACGAAACATTTTAGTGGAATAAAGAACTCATTTTCTTAACTGCCTACCTACATCCAGTGCAAAGTCTCCAAAAGGTTATAAAGATATATTAAAACTTTCTAATCTTCTAAGAATATTGATGAGCTTACGTTATGCGTTCATTCCATAACATTTTAAGATACATGTTGTAATAAGACGGGCGTGCCGGATCGTATCAAAAAATGTTACCCAACAAAAAAATTGACCCACCTGCAAAGATTTGATGTCCGTGAACTCTCTAAAATAAATAAACGAGCTACAGACTTTGATGATATGAATACGTAAACAATATCGTTAGGAATGAAGACGATCGTATTGTTGTTAAATTATTAAATATCCCTTTTCAAAACATTATTTGTACAATCCTTGCATATTGTTGACTGTGGAGTTGACGCTTGAAGGAATTGTAATCGTTGGTAATCTTCAACGTTGTTAATGTTCAAACAATATAGTTTGTAAAAATTAATTACGAATCTAGAAGATTTATTTATTCACAAAATTTCTCCAGAAAGAGGTGAATCTAAATGGTCTTTATTGTTTTCTTCATCATTTATAAACTGTAAACTTTTTATAAATTACATTTTACTACTTACCAAAATTGAAAATAATGGGTGGGCAACACTTCTTTAATTTATGTTCGTATCTATATATTAGTACAATTTTAGTTGCATTTATATTTGAAAAGCAGGAGACGAAAATATCATTTTGGCTCACCGCGGCGGCTGTAAAGTAAAAAAAAATCAGGGGACTGGCTGTACAAAAACGAGTATTATAATGCGGAAAACTCCTTGTTGCCCTATGTTTTGTAATAAAAGTATAAACATAAACAAATGTTTTGCATAAAAATACTTACAGATAGGGTTGCCAGATTTCTTGAAAGTCTAACCGGGACATTTGTCCGATTTGATGACTTTCGAATCCATAAACCCAGGAATTTACCGATTAGCCCAAAATACCAGCGTGACTCGTTTTTTTAGCTCATCCGTGACTTTCTAATCCAAAAACCCAGGAATTTACCAATTTGCCCAAAATACTAGCGTGACTCGTTTTTTTTAGCTCTTCCGAGACTTTTGAATCCTTATTCAAATCAAAGTCAAATAGTTTTCTCTAAATTTCCGGGACAATTTAGTACTCATCCGGTATACGGGATAGCGATTCCAATTCCGAGACAATCCCAGTCAATCCGGGACACCTGGCAACCCTACTTACAGACCTAATCGTGAATGTTATTTTCCACGTTCGACTAGAATAGGTAGAAAGAAAAAAAAATAATAACACAAAAATATTTATTTTCAATTTGTAGTGAAACGTGCCATACATCTCTTTCGTTACAAAGTAGACATTTTTACTTTATAAAATGGCATTATATGGAACCTAGCGCTTCAAATCAATTAACTTTTTCACATGCTCGTATGGTTTTCCAGTTTCAGCATATTACAAATAAATTATGAAAAATAAAATAGGAATTAGAAAACATTTTGGTAAAAAAGTTAGCGCAATCTATCTCCGAAGAATAAAACTAGTCTATAGAGTAAATTTGTGTCTGTGCGTTCGTTTTAGTTTAGTAAAATTTTACTTAAATACAACGCAGAGAGATGTCAGTAATCAGCAATCAGATTTTCACTCAGAATCGATGACACTTTACCTGGTACGAGGATACTAGCTGTTCGAGAAAAGAAATCAAAAGTTAATCTACATCTCATGTTAAATGGTATATTAAATACACATTTTTTGATTACTATGTAATTATCACAAAAAAATAACAAACTCAAAATAAAAATATCAAATCTAACGCGAATTAGGAATATCTTCAACGTCTTTTTTTATATCGATAATTTATGTTTGTTCGTTTTTATATAATAGCTTTAAATATTATATATATAATTTTTTTATAAAATACGATTTTTAGGCAGAACTAATAGCTACGATTTATTTTTTTATATGTTTATAGTTAATCTAAAAACTTTTGCTGTAATATGTGATTAAAAACCACATGAGCAATTTTAACTATTACAAATAACAACAGTTTGATTTCTATAAATTTATCTTCGCTCAAGTAAAAAAGTTATATTTCATATAATATAATCAGAATACAAGCCCTCGATATTTTTAATAAATTATTATTTTAATATTCTTATTTAGATAAAAAATATTTTTTGAGAGCATATTTCAGGGATACTCAACCCTGTGCCCGAAATAGCTTAACGTATTGTAGAACTTGTTCAAAGTTAGGTACAAGAACTAGAATAAGAACATTTGGACTTTAAGAAAAAAATTCTGCTGCTGAAAAAAGCGGCCTACAAAATACAATCCTTTTTCGGTTTGACGTAGATATCTTTGCGAATTGTTATTTTCAAACATGATCTACATCAGTGTTCCCCAACCGGTGGTCCGCGGCCTAGTGCTGGGCCACAGAAACTTTCCGACGGGCCGCAAACAGTATGCCAAATTTCAAGAAATTCGCCATCCAAAAATATTGAATATAGGATTTTTATTGACTGTACGTTTTCTTGTATTTTAAGTTATCGTTAAATAAGAAGACATCAATAATGCGGCTCCGTATTTTTTTTCTTGGCCATTTTTGTGCGGTTACATATTAATTTCTCACACTTCTAAAATCCGGCTTCAAATTTGTAAAGTTTAGTTTATTGCGGATACTTATTCTGTTGTATTATTTTTTCTGTGTGCGACACGATGTTCGCTGGTTTTTTCAGAATCGACGGTCATAAATATTTGCTCTTCGATAGTGAACCCAGATGCTAAACCCTACCAATAATTTCAGAATACATAATTGTTTTCACCTTTAGTGTGTTCACTGTGAAAACTTGGTGGAAAGGCATCATATTAATAAAAACACAATATTCCTTTGT
This sequence comes from Himalopsyche tibetana, assembly GCA_030503985.1. Classification (NCBI taxonomy): domain Eukaryota; kingdom Metazoa; phylum Arthropoda; class Insecta; order Trichoptera; family Rhyacophilidae; genus Himalopsyche; species Himalopsyche tibetana. The sequence continues at coordinate 8,216,247 of JAPJYX010000014.1, forward strand.
ACCTTATTCCACTTTATTTAAAAGGTCAGGACCGGTTTCGCTCATTGCGAGCACTGTCAACTGAAAACAGTTGTATAGTTCATTTTTAACAATATACGATTAAAAAAAATATTACATAAAAACCATTTGTTTTTATTTCATTAAAAGGTTGGGGAACACTGATCTACATAACATCACAGTATATATAGATATTGAGTCTCCACTCACCAATGAGCATCTTTATGATTGTTTACTGACAGGAACATCTTCATATATTCTTAATTATGAGGCGCTGGCCAATAATATTATACTTTTTTTTATAAAAAAAATATTTTGCATCTATTTTTTGTTTGTTGAAATATTGCTCATTTTAAACTGTGGAAAATTAAAGGAATTAAGTTCTACAACTATTATTATAAACCAAATAAGTATTAGTTGATTGTTTATGATTTGGTAATCCGAACTCGTAATGAGCAAACAATTAGCTTGAATCTATCCAGCAAAAATGGGGCCTAAATCTCTACATACTCAATATAATTGCTTTGGGGAAACTTACGTGTGGTTTTCACGAATGCCCCAAATTTCTAGATACGCTGCTAATCTATCCTGGCTGAAGTTTGGTAATAATGTATGTATTTTCTACGTGATACACAGTTAAAATTTCAACTTCTCTTTTAAAGGAAACTATGGAGTATTTAAAATATATGGTAGTTTTAATATAATCTAAATTAATAAAAATAATATTTTGATCTGGCATTTTTATGAAACTGGGAAATTACCGCAAAACTTGTAGTTTGCTTACAAAAAAACTGGGGAATTTTTTTTTTTTTGCGTCTATAAATATGTTAAGTATGCATGGAAAACAACATTTAGCTTTAATAAGTGGTATATTAGAACGCTTAGAAAAATTATTCCGACTATGATGTCATCCATAATACTCGAAGTAAAAACAAATAATATACACGAGAAAAACTTATCATAACCGAAGATATATTTAATAATTTATGTTTTTGAAATCTTTAATGTTTAGAAGTAGGGCATCCAATCCCCGGTTTAAAAATCCTAAAATCCTGGGAAACTGATCAATTTTATAATCTCGCGATTGATCTAACAAATCCTAGTGAGAAGTATTTCAACTATTTCAAAATTTAAAAGAAATCAAAAGGAGTGTGTTGTATCCAACAACGAGTTGTATAAATCAGGATTCTAAGAAACATTTTTTTTAAGAAACAAGACCACAAATGAAATCAAAATAATTATTTTAAGTAATATGTATCACGTATCCTTATAAAGCGGATACAATTTTGATTTCATATACATAATTAACATGCTCTTCACTGATTAGATGAAAAATAATCAATACTATTGAAATAATAATGTTGAAAATTGTATTATTACAATAAATTTGTTTTGAATGTGAAACAGGTTCAGTTCTGTTGGAGGGCGGCTGATCCAAGGGGAAATATTCGCAGACCTTATGTTTTACGAAAATTGAAAAGAATCAGAGAATGATTGATAGTTGAATTTTAATTCGATGCGTGCATTTGAATGTTGACACCAGATGAAATTTAAAAAGTGGTTATTAATATTGTGCGTCAACTATATTATGTTACAATATTAAAAGCAGATAAAACTTTTCATTTGATGTGACGACTGGGTTAAAGAAATTTTATCTTGAACGTAGCAGAAAACATGCTAAGTTTCACTTTTACACTTAACTTATTTAAATAATAAATTTAGTCAACTCATAGCGTCACAGAGGTAAATGTTTGATCGCAAGCCTGCGTCAGCTATTATAGTCACATTAAATAAATAATTTGTTGAACCTGTCAACAATTTGAATTTTAAAAAGTATGTTAATGCTTTCATTTTACAGCAGGAAATGGTTATTTGGAGTTTAAAAAGGTTTCAATCTGTATTTATAATAACATTTTGATACACAATTAGTTGCACAAACAGCTTAACCTTTAGAGGAGTGAATAGATCTATACTGACCTTATTTTACTGGCTTTTTTTAACGTGACAATTATGTGACTTTTTTCTAATGAATATATGTAATTTATACTTAAAGCATATATATGCTGACAGACAGACACTTCTGTGATGAGTTAAAAGTACGTATGTACTACTTTACATAAAAATGGCGCCGACGTACATGTACGTCCATACTCCTCTAAAGGTAAATTTGTTTCACAATCAAAAGGGAAGGCTTTTTGTTATTAAATATAATATTCAGAAGATTTACATCGCTTAGTAAGATCATAAAAATATAAGTGCAAAGATAACAAATGACACTTGCTTTGTTCTAAACAGGAAATATATAAAAGTCTTTACCAAGAATTTGACTAAATGAAAAGATTGGGTTGCTTGCACTATTTTTTTTTACTGTATCAGTGCAAAAAGATTTTGAATATAATGGTGAAAGCATTTAGAGATTTAGCTCTAGCACTCCCTCTGGTGTTTTTGAATTTATATATTAATAAAACCAAGTATATCTGTCTGATCTGACTTATGATTGTTCCGAGCTCGAAACCCATTTGAAAGATATCATACGGTTAAAGGTGAATTGTCAAACCCAAATTTGGATGACTGGTCTCTTACCAACAAGTCTTCATAGCGATCGGTACAATATAATTTAATATAAAGAGCCAATACAGAAAGAAATACGAAATAATTGACAATAAAAAATCTTGCCGTGTGGCCATATTTTTTTGAGTGAACTGATAAAGTGTATATATATTTAGGGATAGATGGCGTAGACTTTGCATCTTTCTTCACACTTTCATTTGAGTAAGTACGACTTGATGGATATTGTCTAGATCACTTTTAAGGTGTTCACTGTCAATACTTGGTGGAATGGCATTATAATAAAAATAATAAAACATTTTTAGTACTTTTTCCACATAAAATTTATTAGATCAGGACCGGTTTCGCTCATCGCGAGCATTATCAACTGATAAGAAAAATACATAAACAGCGATATTTATACAAAATTAAATTGAAATAAAAAGGTGTAAGCAACTATTAACAATTTAAAGGATTAGCAAATTAATTTGTAAATAAATGTAATTTGTAAATAAATGTAATTTGCTAATCCTTTAAATTGTTAATAGTTGCTTACACCTTTTTATTTCAATTTAATTTTGTATAAATATCGCTGTTTATGTATTTTTCTTATCAGTTGATAATGCTCGCGATGAGCGAAACCGGTCCTGATCTAATAAATTTTATGTGGAAAAAGTACTAAAAATGTTTTATTATTTTTTTTATGATATTGTCTAGATCAGAGGTGGGGAACATTTTCTTCTCTAAAAGCCGCATTCATTTTTCTGATTCGACATAAGGCCGCAGTAAACATAGCCTAGGACGGGATTTATTAATTTTCAATCCCTTACCCTACTTTTTCCCCAGATTATCTTTCCCCAGATTTTTTTTAACTCACCGAGGAATTTTAAATCCCTTTTAAGTCGCAGGTTCCCTTCGTCTGGTCTAAATCCTTGTAAATATAAGACCTTAAAAACGACACAAAAATGAACGAATAAATTTGATTAAACAATAAACATGTATCGAAAATATATATAATCTACGTGGCGATCTCTCTTATTTCAAATCGTAGAAATACAATAAATTGCTCTTACGTAAGCTTAAAATATACAAATTATAAATCCGTGTATTTGATTTAAATAATACGTAATTTATTCATATAGTTTTCAATTCTTGTCGAAATTTTGAATTGTATATTTTTTGTACGTATCAAATTTCAGCCAATTTACTGTGCTAACACGCTATGGTTATGACGTAAAATAATTTCACAAATGGACGGGGCATCCCCACAACCTATCAATACCACAATGACTCATTAATTTTCAGAACAAGCCTTACCATTATCAAAATAATAACAGACTGCGATGTCTAGTAATTTATTCGCTGTTTTTTTACACAAACATAATATGGCTTGTTGTAAACCTTTGCGTAATAAAAACATAAATAAACAGCAGAAGAATTTTACTATGCAATTATGTTTTAGTGCAATGTTTTTTTTATATATCATGCTGCTCCGTCAATGAGTATTTTCCGTTAAGAGTTAAGAAGAAATTGTTTTACGAATACTGGTTTCTGTTTAGCCAATCGATTCTTATTGCTTGATACAGTAAAGAACGAACTTGTTGAGAATGCTAGTCCATTCTATACTTATTAAATAAGTTACGAAAATTGAACAGAAATCCTTATATTGCTTGAAATATCAAGATATAAAAGTCAATATACGGGAATTTAAACATGTAACACCATAAAAGAGTATGACAAATAGTGATCCCTTGGTTCCAGAACCGGCATTTTTCCATTTAGAGTGGCATATTTATTATCTTAATATATCTATAAAAAATATCGTATTATGTCATGATATTATATCTTTTTTAGTAAAATAAGTTCTTACTATTGATGGAATTGGCATTTACTTGGTAGCACTCTATTGTAATAGAGTAAAAAAAATATCAAAGTATTTTGTTTTACATTTTTTTAAATTGGTTAATTAGTTCTGATGAAGGCATACGCCAAAATAGCTATCCATTTATTATTATTTCTTACCGTATTATAAGTTCTCATTCTTTGCCGAAATATTTGAAAGTATTTATACTGCTCATAGGAATAATTTGAATACTGAATATTGTCATAAAATCAATGAGTGTCCACTTAAAATTATCTCAACAATACTTCTCGGCGTGGTTTTTCTGGTGTTTTTATTTTATTAACATTTTTTTTTGCTGATTATATGTATATAATATAAGATTGTTAAAATCGCATCACACTTGGCATAACATTAGAAAAAATATTATTCTACTGTGATTTGACGATACAAAAAATAATAGTTTACAAAAAAAACACAGAGGTCAAATTAATACTAGTTGTTGTTTGTCAGTATGTTTATTTAATTTGTCAATATAATTAACATTGGTAGTTTAAGAAGGGGAACTTATCGATTGATAATAAATTAATTCAGCAAACGATCGGAATAGTAAAAGTCAAAAACATGGCCAGATAATATATAATTACTAACGATAATGTATCACATGCTTAACATTAATTTTAATTACTCAAAAAAAATATTTTATCGAGTGTGGCAGACATAAAAATAGAGTTACCAGACATCTACAATTTTTTAATATATGGATAATGTGCAATAATATTTTCAAATACGTTGCTGTGTAAGTTTTTTGTATCTTAGAGTATTTTAAATTAATATTTTATCACTTAGAATATGCGAAAGAGTGGGGATGCTTCTACTTGTGTATCTTAACAATATACCTGAAATTTAACCAGTTTGTAAAAAATACCCACGCCAAATCGAAGAGTATAAATGTTACAGTTTTGTTTAATGAACTCATTTCATGGTATAGAAACAATATATATTATAATAAGTATTTTACATACAAATTTAATTTCTTATTATGATAAAAAGTTGTGGATATCTTTTAAATAACCTTCAAACCAGAGAATACATTTATTAATGACTAAAAAGTATGTGACAGTCAACTTAATTCAATGAAACGTTTCGATGTTGATCGGTTTTAATTGAGTTTTTTCAACACTGTATTTGACGAAAAAGCGAGTAATTATTTTATATTTCGCTGGAAATTTAGTGTCAGCAAAGTTTAGTTTTTATCAAACTTTCAGTTTATTTGTTAAGGTATCAAAAGCAAGGACAAACCATAAATAAAAAAGCAGATCCTTTGTGTAAATTTAAAATATAATTAATCAAGGTTGGAGTTCCTTGCACTAGGCATAACAAAATGCTTCTCACGTTTGGCCTACTGTTTGTATGCACAAACTGTCAATTAAAATGAATAATCAAACGATACACGAGTTGATCTTACTGACAAGCAAAATAATCTATATACTGCATAATGTATCGATTCGATTTATTTTATTTTTACCGGATTTAGGTACAAATTAAATATTTGGTTTGTATTTAGATCAGAAAGATTCTAGGAAAAGTACTATCGTACGACTGATATGTTATAAAACGACCTCGTGTAAAAATGGAAAAAAAAACTACTATTGACCCAATTCTTATGAGTTTTTTTACAAGATAATAAGTGTTGCTATTTCTATACATGGCTTCACTAAACAAATTTAATAGACTTTTGTAACTTCAATGAGAAACTTTCAAACCTGAAATCAATGAAAAATAAGAAAGGAATTCTTAGAAAGCGTTCGCCATAAAAAAAAAGAAATAAGTATTCCAACTTCAGTGCAAATTAATATTTATTTTTTCAATGCGACATTATTTTGGAAAACATGAGAAGAGTTTTTTCAATTTTTTACCATTAACATCTTCTACAAAATATGGAACAATTGATCAACAACTCTTATTCATTAACATTTCATTGCCAATAAAGATGATATCTTGCAATCAACAAACATTTTCTTAAAATCTCTGTCAATAAATATTTCGCTTGGATTTTAATTTTATAGAATAATTAATGATAATCACATTGAAAGTGTTATCCGTCAATTCTTGGTGGAAAAAATAATAAAAAAACACCTTTTTCAACAACATTTTTCGTACTTCTTCCAATTTTTTGTGAAGATCGGGACCTGTTTCAATTTCAAAAATTATCACCAGTTGGTAATTCTCGCAATAAGTGAATCCGCTTCTATTTTTTTTATAAAAAGTAGTATATTTTTTTTTGAACAACCCAAGTTTATTTAACGTATTTGTCTTAAAGATTTTACAAATTTATATTCACATATTATTTAAAATGATTTGGGGACATACATAGTTATTTAACAAGTATTAATAATTCTCTAATAACATACATAATATAATAACTGTCGTGATTAAATAAAAACCAAAATATGTACATATTTTCCTAATTAAATTGTCTCACCTGTACGCTTGGAAATATAAATTTACTTATTAAAAGAATAACAGTTTTTTTGACACTGGTAGCTTGACCGTGAACGGGTCGCGACCTTATCAATATTTTTTTCACTTCCAAGTATCGTAACCTGCCGACCTTCGTTCGAAACAAATGTGCCTAAATTTCAAACATACCTGATCAAAATATTGCTCATAAATATTTTCATACGCTTAAATTCGTATAAAAACTTGATATTTTACTTCAAACCAAAAAAATAATAATTTGATAAACAATAAAAAGTTCATAAAAAAATCATAAAAAATAATTATGAAGAACACCCATAAGCCGTTCAATATGTTTTTTTTGGAATACGTTAATAGGTTGCGCCAAAACTGTCATTAGTAAAAAATGATTTATTTCATAAAAATAACTACGTAAAGCTATAAGCTTGAAACGGAAAACTGCAGTAGCGTTACTACCCACCTATAAAAATGTGATCAGAGTTTATTGTTTTAGTGAAATATTCGAAACGATTGTTTAATATGTGACAAGATTTAATAGTTTACTATGCGTGAAGTTGACTTTTTTTTTACCATGTAAGCTCCCAATGTGGAGCATATGGACTCCTAATGGAGTTTATCTCAACAGAAGTGTTTATACGAGAACTGTTTGTTACTCAGTTGCTCAACCTCTCTTTTTCCAAAGAGAGTAGGGATAGAAGGATAGGGCTAGGACAGGATTAGTGGTAAGCTAATCGCTCTCGATACGCCCCGTTCATAGGATAGGATGGGTGAGAGAAGGAATTCAAGACATCAAACACATCCATGTCTTTGAGCAGAAATTCATAAATCGATTGAAAAATCAATTTATAAAACTGTCCGTACCGGGATTTGAACCCCGGCTCTCCGTAGCCGAAGTCAACAACGTTGACCACTCGACCACACAGGCGGCAAGTTGACGTTTTATGTCATGTAATTAATAAGATCACAGTAAATTTGAAAATTATTCAATTCAAAGTTGTGATCGAAGACCGGGTGTTTGTGATGTCAATTCACATAATTTCCTCTCCTCCCATCCTTCTGATCCTTTAATAACTGGGTGTAGCAATAGCGATTAGCCAATTACTAGTCCTGTTCTATCCTTATCTGTCTGTGACTTTGAAAAAAGTGAAGTTGAGCGACTGAGTAACAAACAGTTCTCGTAGAAAAAACTTCTTTTGAGATACCTCCATTAGGAGGCCATATGCTCCACATTGGGAGCGGACATGGTTTTTTTTTTAATAAGAAACATATTTATTTACAACTTATAAAACCTTTAACTTTTATGAACTTCACATCCATACAGTAGACGTATGCAAAACTTAGCCGCCGAATACTAGCTCGATAGTTATTTGTAATTGTACTACAGAGGTTAAAACAATAATGTTGAACAATATCAATTTATTATCATTATCGATTGGCTATATTAGCTTAACAAAACTAGCAAAATTTAGTAGATGTATTTAAAAGTTAACAATAAGATATTGTATTCATTGGTTGCAATAAATACGTCGTCGCTAGTGCCGTGTAGTAGTCGACATGGCTGCCGTGACGGTCAAGGGCGCTAACATTTCCTGCGCGCAGTTATTTTGGCAAAGCAATGCGATGTCAACATTTCCCTGTCGGTTGAATCCATTTCCGAGCGGATTCACGCGTTTTCATTTGACCCATCAAACGCTCCACGGCAGATTTAAAATACACGGCCGCATCTATCAGTACGTTATTTTATTGCTTCAGAGATTATCAGTTCAGTTAACAATTAGCACCAGGGTATCCAAACCCTGACACGTTTTGTAATACCGAGATTTCGAGATTCACAATTTTTCCGATCCCGGGATGCCGGGATTGATCATTCACAATTGAAAACGTGAAGAAATTCGGTATTCGGTATTGAGAGATTGTAAATTTATTTACGAAAGAAGGTGAAGTTTATTCAACAACTTTTGCTCACCGAATGTCAAATCTTGGGAATTTACGGATTTCTTAAAATGAAAAAAAATGAGATTTTTTTAGCTCACTCGCGGATTTAACTTCATATCCTCAATCTCCGAATCCCGGATTTCAAGATCCGGATACTGGGATCGGAGACCCTAATTAGTAAACATAGTATTTTGAAAACATATATAATATCAAAAGTTACTAAATCGGAATCCGACTATTATATTTTAATTTCGTAATTAAAAACGGTAAACTTTGTGCAACAAATAGTTTTGGAACTGAAACGGTGTAGCAAATGGTTATAAATACAAATTTTAGTACCTAAACCATGAAGCTTTTTAATGCTTTGATCCTTTTATTACATTAAGATAAAAATACATATGAATATTCAGAAATTTCAACTTGCAAAACTTTGCTGATTTTCAAATGTTTCCAAAAAATATATGTGTAAATAAGAATATAAATTTTAAAAGAGCATCTTTCTTAGAGTATTCTTGCTGATTCTTTAGGCCGTATGGAATAGCCGTCTATCTATTTTGATTTTGAAATGACTTCTATGGCCACGAAGTTCAAATCACTTTTCTAGTTCTACCCCAAGAATGGTAAAGAATTTGAGCCAGCTGAAAACAATTTGAAAATTATTTATACTTCACTCAATAAACATTCAAAACAGACTGTTTTTTTTTTTGAAAAAGAGTGACTGAGTTTAAGCTGGAATGTCTTTTGATGGAAAGTATTTGGTTCTCTTTAATGCCGTCAAAAGAATAGATGTCCTTATTACTAGATGTACTCATCAGTAAAATGATTTTATACCAACCATAAATATCATAAAACGACATGCTTTGATCACATTTTTTTCCAACGATGCATATTATGCATTAACATCTTATTGTACAAAAAAAAACTTACACCACCTACGTAAGTGTATCAATAATACTTTTGTTATCTAATATTACTGGTACAGGATAGAGAGACGTATAGTTATTAGTTCACCAACCTCCAATAGAAGACACAATCAATAGAAGGAAAATATTTACTAGACGGAGGTTTATATATATTTATATAAAACAATGACAGGCGATACCTTATAATTACTATGTGACAGGTTACTAATTAATTAAAAAAATAATTTACTTCACAACAATGGTGAGTCAGGCGATTGTAAATGAGTTGAAGTGTACACAAGGTTGTCAATTCTCTTTATTAAATACCCGACGGCCAGCTAAACGTTCAGTAATATATGTATTTTTTATCGATGATTTATTCAAGTTTTGATTGGGTTTTAACCAATTTATACCGCCTTATTGATTACTACTTCCATAAAAAAAGAAAAAAAAACATTTAATATAAAAACTCCTGCAAATTTATACTTTATGGAGGAATAAACTTTTTACACGTGTTTGATTAAAATTATTTTGCTGTAGGATAGCGATGACGAAAGTGTTTTAGATGGTTTTATTTTAGAACGAAAAACTATTTTTAACAGAAATATACCAAAATTCAAAATTAAATATTTAATTTATCAAAATCAGCTTGATTCATTACGTATCTAAATTTACGTTAATTTTTTTTTATGTTTTTTAAAGAAAATTCTGAAAACGTTTATTTCATTTTGTTTTTTGTCTTTGCTAAAATATATGAAAATAATCATTTGTTGAGGCTCACATTTGTTTTCAACTCCAAGCATGCGTTATACATTTAGATTGCACATCACCTTTTTATATTGAAAAATATATTCCTATGGCATAGTTAAAACTTTTCTTTTTTTTAATATTTTTTTTACATTTACACAGAAAAATAATATGCTTGCAATATTTTATAAATTGTTAATATCAATGTAGGTACGTTATTTGAAATTTTTCGTGTAATATATTTCTTTGTTTACAACATACTTTATACAAACACATTTCATATATCTCGTCGTGGACAGCAAAACAAATAACTTTATTGGGTTTTCCAATTCGAAATGGCATGTTTGTATTTAAATTTAAGTTCACCGTTACACCAATGGAGGATTAACTTTATAATAAATAAATATATATTGTATACACTAAAGAATCGTCGTAGCCTGACAAATTCATCAATATTGATGTTGAACACTAGATCATTACGACAAGCTTTCTTTATGGAAATTTTTTACTAGTTAGGAAATTGTTTAGAAAATTTCTAAGATGCAGATACATATAGTTAATAGTAATATAATGTATTCAACAATGAAAACATTTTTTTTACGATTACACTGATTCAAAAAAGGATGGAAATTATTTTTATACTTAAATCATTATGACTTTTTAGAGAATAAAAAATCGGCTTCTTTTAGTCGATTTTTTTAATGCAGGGGTTTTTCTAATTTAGTTTAATTTTATTAGTATTTGAATTATTATTTTTTGTCTACTCACATATTATCTTTAAAGTACGATTTTTAGTGATAATTTTTCACAAAACGGCGTTCGAGCGCTGCTAGAAAAATAAACCGATACGCAAGTACTTTGTTGCCTTATTTTTTAGATAATGTGGTTCAACTTGAAATGTATTATATTTGGGTGATTGCTAACTACTTATTAACGAAACATTTATTTAAGAATAACTAATCTGTTTTAAATTATGTATTATATTTCGTTAAAAACAATATGAAATGTAATTATAATATAATTAAGATATAACAAATCACCACGGTATACTAATATATAATTGGCTATCAATTAACCTAGCATTTATGTTATCTGATGTGCATTTAAAAAATATATACATATTAAAAAAAATATCATGTTTTGAACAAATTCTTATTATTATCTTAAATATTGATACAATAAGTTTAATGAAGAAGACTAGTCAATGATGTACCCGTCGCTCGCAGCCCCAAGTTTATAACCCAATTAATTCCACGAAAGCATTAAAGGCTTTCTCATTATTGTAAGGACTCTCCCAAAAGAAGTCACATTAAACTGAAATAGTATGCTCGTGATATGACTGTAGTTCGAACTGACTTGGTGGATAAATTTGTATAAATATTCCTTGTAAAAGTATCCTGATATTTCCTGGAGGAGGCAATAACTACCCTGTATTGTATCTGCAAATTTGAGATGTCTTTTTCATATTTAAGCCTTACATGTGAAGCAGGGAGCACATAGTATAAAAGCCACTCTAACAGATCTGTTAAAATGTATGTGTGTCGCCCACAGCGTATATTAAAAATAATTATTTTACTCATCCAACAAGACTGGACTTGAAGATCTTTTATTATTTTTGAATAATTCTGGTTTATTTCCAGCACCCATTTGTTAGAATTGTGTAAGAACGATTTTTATTGTAATTAAATATTATGAACGAATTAATTTCACTCATATTCAAAGCCGTATATCACAAAAATAATTATCATATTTTGCAAACTGAGCTCATCTACAAATTTTGCGCAATTGTATTAATAAAATCAGTTACGTTTTTTACATTTGATATTTCTTAGAATACGAAAATTTTTTATTTTGAGTTTAAAGCCCCAAAAATAATGTTTTTCGCTAAGCGATTGAAAAAAGTCGCCAGACTATTGTTTGTTTTTTCCTCTTTTGTTAAAATTAGTTTCGATCGAATTCGTTTTATTGGACTTCTGCAAGGGATTTTTTATACGTTCAAATCGAGAACATGTGATGATTTATTTTTCTTAGTGCACTAAAATTATAGACAACAATCATTATTTTTTTAATTTTAAAATTAAATCTTTTGGATACAGTATTTATTACAAATAAATTCAACATGTGTTGAGATTGTCCCTTGAATTCTTATCATACATTAAATTGTGATTAGTGACGCGTTAGGTTTGGTAAATATTTAAAAAAAATATTCCTCTTATTGAAGAGGATAATACTGTATTATTTAACAATGAAAGATTTTTTTGTTCGTATTTATAATTATATATATTTTTGTAATTGTTATTAGTAGTTTTATATTTATATAAAAATCATATATTATATAATTCTTTCTTACAATATATAGTTATTCTAAAAACATGTAGCTAAATTTAGGTTATCGATATTTTATTTTTATAGCTATCTCCATAATTTAATCCAAATTAATGATGATTAAGTGTTATTTTTTAAAAGTATTTTGCCATTTACATAAATTTTAAATAAAATATTTTTAATAATCTGTTGTGGAAATCATCTATTCGAATTCGTTATTGTATTTGTGATTTTATCGCATAATTTATCAAGCCATAGAGAGATTATATATTTCGTTTAGTTATCAAATTAAGACACGTTGCACAAAACTCCATTTATAATAAATAAATAAAAAAAATGAATGAACTTACTGGCTCGATAACAGGTGATTTAAACTTTTTCCATGCAAAAAAAGGTCAAGATAGAACAGTGGAATTAAATTTTATACGTAGAATTTTGCTAGTTTATTATTCGAAAATGTAAGCTTAAATATTCTAGATTGTATTGTACTGTTTTAATACAATTCCTGAATATTACTGAATAACATTTATTCTAATATGCTAGTCAATGTGCTTGAATTTCTCTCTGGCAACCATAAAACGTCTCTTTGGATCGCTCCTCCCGAAAAATGCTTGATTATTTATGATTGTCGCCTTTGCCAACGCGCTGATTCCCCTGTTTACCCATCTTAACCATTATACGGTAAGTAGTATTTCTTTCATAATAAACAACACCATAAGATTAAAAATATCATTACCTGTACCCCAAACACAGCGTGAAAACCCTTTATCCATTGTTTGAGCATTTAAGTTTTTCAATATTATCAACTCTGATGGCAGGAATACGTGACCCATACGTAACATATTTTACCGGATTAACAAAAAACGTTTGTTGATGATTTCGGGTAAAAGTTAAAATGTGAAGTATACGCAACTTAGCTCAAAAACTAATAAATTTGTTGTTTTATTGAATTATCTAATATTACTTTTAGAGTGTTCACTGTCAATACTTGATGAAAAGACATTATATTCAAAACATAAAATACTCGTTTAACTATTCTACTGAATTGATAATGCTATAATTTATAGAAGTGAAATAAGTACAGATAAGTTTTTTTTTGTTATAATCTAATATTAATTTAAGTCTTTTTCCCCGGTCGCAATTTTCTGTGTCTTTTTTTCAAACTTAAAAGCTTAATTTAGATACTTATTAAGCATTTGCTGCTAACATTTTCTTGATTGAACGTGAATAATTTGTATACATTGCTAAAAAAAGATATATAATTAAATTATTGTAAAAAGATATATAAGCATATTATTAAATAATAGTTTTAAAAAACCAAACGCGTAGATTGAACAGGAAATTCTAAATTATTAAAAGGCGATAGTGAAATTAATTAATAATTTTTAATGTTTCAGTTACTAAGCAAAACACAGTTTTTATCTTCAGCAACAACTTTATTTCAGAATGATAATAATATATTCAGGGAAGTTTTATAGATCAACAAACATTTATGTTCATAACAAAGTCTTAAATATTACACTTGCTAAAATTATTGTATTTTTTTCTTGTAAACACAACCATTTGACTTATATGTATTTTATTAGTTCATAATCCTTTTTTTATTGCACAGACGACATAAAATATTCAGTTATTTTAGTTGTTTAGTTGGCAGTTTTTATATTTACCACAATTTTGTCAACTAAATGCAGAATTAAATTAATTGACATTTCGTAAATTGTGTTGATGAGCCCATTTAAGGATTTAGTTTTTCAACATCTTCTCATTTAAAATATTTTGTTAATATATTGGCAAACTTCAAATTACTACTCTGTTTTAAAAAACAGCAGAAAAAATCGTTTTTCCAAAAAAAAAATCTTTTTAAACTAGTTTTTCATTTTGATGATGACGCTTTGATAGCCAATTTTCAGATTTTACTGTAAAGCATTATTACAGATACACAAATAAAATTCAATATTATCTAAAAATATCATATTTTATGATCAGATGCTATAATGTATCCTAATAAGTGTTAATAGTAATTATTATTTTTAAAAGACGTCGATGCATAGGTAAACTTCAAACCTTTAATATAAACAGGCACTGAGTAAAAATTAAAATGATCAGTAATCTCATACTAAGACTTTATTCGAAAATTGAAAACTTAGCGAATACAAAATTAAATTTGCTATTAATATCAAATGAAGAAAATGTTTTATTTAGAGGAATTTTGTAAAAAAAAACATACCTCGCTATACGGCCGCTCGTTATACGGCATTTCGCTATAACGGCCCTGTTCAATTAAGACACCTTTTTGATTTTCGGCTTAAAATGTTTCGCTATAACGGCAAAAAAAACTTTTTTTTGATGTCGATGTGAGTGTTTTATGTACATACATATCTATTACTGATTGTTACACATTAACAGGAAAAATTGGAGACAATTAGGGACATTTTTGGTACGAAAGTACATATGTATGTGTGTACAATTTTTTTTTTAATGTTTTTTTTTTTACTTATTTTATAATTTCATTCATAGAACAAATTATCGACTTCGGAGACTGATAAAAAGAGATGCCGAAAATCAGTCACGCTAGAAACTAAACTAGAAGTATTACGTTGTATAAGAAGCTGGAGAGAAAATTGTTGAAATTTGCAAGGCAATCGGACTTGCGAAATCTACCATTCAAACTATTCGCGATAAAAAAGAAGACATTAAAACATATTTGCAATCTGCTGCACCTTTAAATGTCTCGAGATTAACACGCCAAAAGATAAAATGCGTTTTTAATGATAAACCATGTTACATTTTTTAAAAATTTGGAACCGATCCCATTGAATTTGTATGAATTTGTATTAGAATAATTGATTCCTTATACGGCTTTCCGCTTTGCGGCCAAGTTTCCTGGAACGTATCTAGGCCGTAAAGCGAGTTATGGGTTTATAATATTATTAATAAGTAATCTTTTAGTTTTCTTATTTTTTAAAAATACAATCATATATTTCCTAAATTGAAATGATATTTGCCTACGTTATGTTAGAAAGAAATGTTCATTTATTTATTTTAATGCATTAAACATATTATAAAAAAGTGGGTAGTTATTATTTGAATACTAAATTTGAACATGTAACCCCAACATTATTTATTAGATGTCAAATGACTTGACTGAGTAAAAAAATGCGTTGAGGAATATATTCATTTATGCACGGTATTTCAACGTATAATCAGTGATTTTCATGATAATCAATTCATGTAATTCAATTATCAAGGAATCAATTATTTCAGATGTAAAATATTATTTATCAAGCGTTGAAATATTGCTTCTTTTAACCAGCTAAAAATATAGATCGTACAATAAGCTATTTTTAGTCATTAAGCAATGATTTTCTTCTTGAAAGATTTAGAGAAAATATTTATTAAATTCCAAAACGATACTGAAGAAATTATCCTAGATCTTAAACTCTTAAAATACTTGAATCCGAGCACATCCGGGTCGTTTTCATATTTTCCTAGTTTTTAATGGCGCCCATTTAAATTTTTCAAAGCCCAAATTCATTCTTTGTTTTCCTTATCTTTATCTTTTTGTTTTTTTTTAATTATTATAAACGTTTCAATTTGAAATTTTGAGTTTAGCTGCGTTATTAATTATCAAAGTTTTTTTTGAATATTTCAAACTTCGATGATTGAGAAAAAAGTATATTTTCAACCCTTTTGCTTAGATTACTGTTCAATATATTATATATTTTCAAAAAATCAGTAATATCTAAATTGATCGAATTCTCCATGAGTCAACATTTCTTTATTTTAACCTTCCGTTCAACTGGCCAAACACAAATCACAGAGCGTTTTGTGATTCAAAATTAATGGGTCCAACGTTATAGTAATTTTATAATTCTACTTACATAAAAAAGTTTTTTTACTAATCACAGTTAAAAGGATATTCTCGCGCGTCATAGGTTTGCAGTCCCTGTGGGCCGAAGAGGAGGCTTGCGGGGACATAATAGAGGCAGCGACACATACTAGTGAACTATGTATAAAGGCCGAGGTAGATCGGGTGCTAGGCATCATAACGAATTTGCCCGCGAATTGAAATCATCGTTGCAAATATGAAGCTGTTCGTTGCTACGTTTGTTCTGTTTGCCGCCGCTATTTGCGCGGATGCCGCCACCTTCCAAAGTGAGTTAAACGTTTTAATTATAACCATTAGATAATCAACAGTGACGCCATTTTCATTTAAGAAAATACGAAAAGTGTTTAATTTTTATTCATTTTATTAAAACGACAGTCAAAAAAATAGAATACCGAAATTCGAAATTGTCATTAATTAAAACTTACATTACACAATATCTATTTCTACACAAAATATATTTTACTCGATCATTGAAATTTGTATTGAAATAATTTTAAAGGGAGATTATCCATAAATTAATAACATTATTGTGGTATAGAAATTTGCATCATAGATAAATTGCAAAATAATATTTGATGTTCCTACAAATACTACTAAAAGAAAAGTTTTCAATTTCTATCTTATTTTACAAATACAAAATTTTCATATTATGTTAAATTTATTGACATGTTATAGATATTTCTATAAAAGTCGTATTTCTTTTAAATTGTATACGTAATCACAATTGATATGCGTCACCGAAAAAATTATAGCAAAATGAATTTTTTAAATAATCAACTTTCCACAAAATGAGAAAGTCATGGCAACTGACCCTAAAAACTATCTTTACGAATATTTATTCATTGACAAAAAATTGTCCCACTTATAATAAACGGAAAATAATATTAAATTAATTAAGAATTAGTATGGAAGTAATTAAATTTAACGACAACGGATTTTTCACTGCCAAAATACACATTATAGTCATATTTTGAATGCCAAAGTTTATTGGTTGAAGTAGCTGCCGCTGAATATTATTTAATGTATATTCAAACTTTTAACGTCAATAAATAAAACTTGTTTTAGAGCTCTTTGCATTAAATATTTTGTTTTTCTGTTTAGAAATAACATCATTTTATTTGCACACGTATGAAAATAGTCATCAATTTTCGTTTATTAGGTGTTGGTTTTAAGAAAACAATGGCACGATTATTTCAAAAACCTTTTGACAACGCAGGTGTAGATGATTTAACACTCACGATTTTTTGTGAAAATGGCAATATTGATTAAGCTCAACAAAAACTTGCTAAACTTGTTTTTTTTGATAACAAGTTTTCCATATTAAATTAATTCTTTAAATTTTGTTTATCATAATTATACATACATATTTAGGGGCTTTTAATGGTTTTTTTTTTTCGTTTTTAATAACTCATCAATGAATAAAATTTAAGAATAATCCATAGCCTTATCCAAAACATAGTATCAAAATTATCTTGCTGATAAATTATCCCAAACATTTTTTTTCTTAGCTTTGTTTTATTTTAAGATACATACATGTATGCATTAATTGTAATTAGTTTTATATTTTTCTAATGAAAAATACATTCTTAATCTTGTTTTTTATTTCAAATTTCTTTTCAGTTATCCCACTTTCCGAAGGCGAACTTCAGTTCCTTTTAGAGAATCAGTCTCAGCTGCAGACTCTTTCCAGACATCAAAGGTCTCCCCGTCGTAACCGTTACCCAGGATATGGTAGTGGTGAAGGAGGTTTCCCAGGAGGAAATCAGGGAGGATATCAACAAGGAGGGTACCCAGGATACGGAGGTGACGGAGGATTCGGTGGAGGTTTTGGAGGATACAAGCCACCAAGCATTGGAGCCAGCCAATCTAACGCCGCTGCGTCAGCTCAGACCCAAAACCAAGGCTTAAACTTCGCTCCAGGAGGCTACGGAAATGGTGGATATGGAAATGGAGGATATGGAAACCCATTCGGCGGAGGTTTTGGAGGTAGCGCCAACTCAGCCAACGCACAAAGCTCCACTTTCAACCAGGGTGGTGGTTTCCCAGGATTCGGAGCAGGAGGATCTCAATCATCTGCTAACGCTCAAACATCAAACTTTAACTTCGGCGGTGGTGGTGGTGGTCATGGTGGCTTAGGAGCATCCGGTGGAGCAGCATCAGCTAATGCTGGAACCCAAAGCTTGGGAGGTTTCGGAGGCGGAGCTAATCAAGCCAGTGCCGCCGCGCAAACCCAAAACTTCAACTTGGGAGGTGGCGGTCTCAGTGGAGGAGCCAACTCCGCTTCAGCTAATGCTGGCACGCAATCTTTCAACCAGGGCTTGGGAGGTTTCGGAGCATCTGGATCTCAGAGCTCAGCCAACGCTCAGACCCAGGATTTCACCTTCGACCGATAACTTAATTAAATAAAATATTAACTGAACGCGATGTTTGTGTTTGTACGATTCAACTTAAATTTAATTCGCTGTAAATAGTTGTAAGTATTTATTTGGTTTGTTACATTAAATGTATTAAAAGAAATCGTTTTTTTATTACTGTGTAATCAAGCACGTGAGCAGATAATGTAAATATTTGTGATGAATGAACTTGAGAGTATACGATGAGTAAATGTTTTCTTATACTTTGATGTCTAGTCTCGATTACACCTCGACTCACCTTGTAATTTAATCATATGTATATTGAAGACAGTGGTTTACCTGAGATATCAATATACAATAATTGGTCTCAATGAACAAAACGTACATTCACGTATGTACTAAGTAATAAATAATAATTACATTTAATCACTACTACGGAATATTATTTTATAAGTATTCAATGTTGACTGTTTTTTCAATTGAAAAAAGTTATTTTGTTTTCATTGTTTTATGAAAGCATCTTAGACTCTCAAAACATCTCTGAAACCACTCCATTATATAAGATATCCATCAAAGAAAAAAAATATCGAATTCAGCGGCAAACCTGTGAAAATTCATTTTTAATATAATAATTTTATTTTTCCACTGATTGTGAGACAAATTATGAAACGTGCTTTGCCTCACTGAGAAGTATTTTCAGACTAACTTTCGCAAGGTTGAAGAAACAACTACTACTAATTAAGTTAACTTGTATTAATTCAGAATAAGAACAACAAAACATGTGTTCAATTGTTTACATTGTTCATTACTGAAATTATTGGATAAAAACCTTTGAAGTAAGCGCACGTAATTGAATCATATATTTTTTTTAATTTTTTTAGATATGATACTTGTTATATTTGAGTGTAATAAATGAACGCTTCGTCTTCTTAACGGTGTATATTAATAGAAAAAAAAACCTAAAAGTTTTCGTTAAAAAAATGATAAATAGTTAAAAATATCTTTATATTTAACAAACATAATGCGGATGTTTTCACAATGACAATTTTACTGAAAATAAAAATGTAAAAACACACTCAAACGAGTATAAAAAATAAAAATAACTTTTTAGTTTGTACGGAAATAGCCTTACGATAGTTTGTCTGAAGACGCTTCTCAAAGAAGCGAAACACGGGTCACAATTTTTTACACAACCTGTGAAATAACAAAATTACCAAATTTAATTTATATTAAAAATGAACTTCCACAAAGTTACAGCTAAATCAAATACATTCCAAGCTACACATTATTTTATTAGAATAAAAGTATAATTGAAGTATTCTTTCACAGAACAAAGTTTGACTAAATGAAAATGATCTCTCATGAAATCTCATGAATAATTAACTAATGCTCTGCAAATTTCGAAAGTTTACTTGATATAAGAAAATATTTCAAATGTATAATAATTTCATTTTTATTCACCTAGTTAATAAATCTGTTTTTTTTATTGGATACCAGTTCACACATATACGTGTAATATTATATCACTTTTAGGGTGTTCACTGTCAATACTTGGTGGAAAGGCATTATATTAATAAAAACAATAATCCTTTGTACTTCATTCCACTTTATTTAATATGTCAGGACCGGTTTCGCTCATTGCGAGCATTGTCAACTGATCAGTTGACAATGCTCGCAATGAGCGAAACCGGTCCTGACATATTAAATAAAGTGGAATGAAGTACAAAGGATTATTGTTTTTATTAATATAATATTATATATTAAAATTTACATTATGTGGAGGCTTTTTTAACATATATTAAGTAACAATAGGTTTCGACCGCGATTCAGCATCAATGAAAAAACGATTATTTCGACTTGCCGCTCGAAATTTTCAGTCAATCAATGTTAATACGATGTGTCGATAGATCAATTACCATATGTATGCTTAGCAAACTTCCTGGAATCAATAAACCATTGTCAAAAAATACTCAGAATGTCAAATGCAACTTTATAATTATTTTTTTGCTGTTACTGTAGCCGACTCATTAACGGGTTTAGGTCTTATTTTCATTTGTTGAGATCAAAGAATTGGAATACTCAGAAAATTTTATTGATCAATAATATATCGATTTAAGGATTTTTGTTAAAATTTTATGTTTACCTATCTTATGACTTATCTTCCATTAAAAACGAAGTGTAGCTTGGACAATTACATAACTTCTAGTCTTTTCATACGTTCTTAAATGCACAAATGATTATCAAGTTCCCATACGAGAAATACTCTATGTGGGATTAAATTAAAAGTGTATGAGATGGAGATAAATATGTACATCTGTATCGTTCAAACTATGTACATTCTCACAGAAGTTTTATATCGGCAAAACAGAAAGGACACTGAACATCCGAGTTTTAGAACATATGGCAGCCTTTAGATTGAAAAAAAGACACGTCTACTTTTGCTAATCACTTAATTTCGGAAGGACACGTGTTCAATCAGGAACAAAGGATAAAAATTGTACACCCAAATACGGACAGTCATAAGCTCTTTTTCCAGAAAATTTTGGAAATAAATAGAGCACAGCTGCATAGTCTTCCGATTTTAAATGAAATATTAAACCTTCCGGCATCTCCACTTCTATACCCTATATAATCATAAAATCATATAATCATAAAACCTTTGCCGACAAACAAATAATATGATTCTTGAAACTACTTACTACTCAAATCTATTGGCATTCCCATGAGCTTATCCTTTTCGCCAGCAATGGCTTTGGACTCAGTGATGCATTTATTTCTTATACAAACACGAAACTTTCATTTACTAAGCGTCAGTTCAAGTTCATCCGTGCACTTGAATCCCTGAAGATGCCGAAAGGCGAAACCCGGGTCGTTAGTGACAAAATCTGTGAGAATGTACATAGTTTGAACGATTCAAATTTAATATTGAAATTCCACCAAGCACCTTTAGTCGAAATCTTAAATTTAAAAAAAAAATGTTAAAGTTAAAACAATCAAAATAACAATGTTTTTTTTAAATGAGGTAATATATTTTTTAAAAAACCTCAAATAAAGCACGTTCACTTGTGTTAGTCTGACAACAAGTGAAAATATTATTTGAGCTATCTGCTCAATAAATTTTATTTGGGAAAATATATATTCCGTCGAAAATATTTTCCATTTTCCTATTTAAAGTTCGAGTAATATTATGCTTGTTTTAAATGATGAAATACTAAGCTACATAAAGCGATGCTTTAAATCAGTGGAGAGGAACCTGCGGCCTCTTGGGTACTCTGGTGCGGCCTTTTGACTTGATCAACATATTCACTTTCATCAAAAAATTATACGCAAGCGCTTGGAAAAAGAGCGTAATCAACCCATTATACGTTTTCTTTACTGCGGCCTTATGTTGAATCAGATGAATGTATGCGGCCTTTATAAATGAAAAGGTTCCCCACTCATGTTTTAAATCATAAGTTTTTAAAATAGCTTTACTGTGTATGGGTCGGTAAAACAGATTTATTTGTAAAAATGGATGAAAAATAGTTTGGCTAAAGGGTGAGTGCAATGGTCCACAACTTTTTACAGCAGTACGACTTTTTTTAAAAATCCATCTCCGCTCTCAATGTGGACCATATGGCCCCTTTATGGATGTATCTTAATTAACAGAAGTTTTCGACGACAACTACTTGTCATTTAAATTGTTCAATCTCTCTTTTTTTCGAATATAGTAGGGATAGAAAGAAACCTGTTATTTAAGATTGCAATGGCGGAGGGAAATTTTTAAACATCACAAACAGTCATTCCTTCGAACAAAAGTCGATTGAAAAAATGCTGTTCACACTGGGACTCTAACCCGTGAGGTCCGGCATGGAAGCCAATGACGTTGACCACTGTGCCATGGACCCGACATCTATAACGTAGACAAATCGTTATGTGACTTATTTACAAACATTCATGAATTTAAGAAAATCCAGCTTAATAGCATATTCAAACCGGGAGTTGGTGGCGTGCTTAAACAGTGACCTCTTATTTTTTTCAATAAATAATTGCATCTCAACCAAAACGCACTTATATAATACTATTTTTTTATAAAGAATAATAATTTTTAAAGCAATATTTGAAAATTTATAACACTTTTAATATAGTATGTTATGTTAATTATATTCTAAAATATCTATAATATTATGTTTTATCGTTTTTTTTTATAAATATATTAATAAAAACATTTTTAATATTGATTTTTTATAAAATAATTGAGGAAAAGTAACATGATTAAGTTTCTTAATGAATAAATTTAGATATTGTTTACTTCCTGATTTGGAATTAAAGTTAAAAAGTACTGTGCTAACAAAATTACCGCTAGAAAAATAAAATAACAAAATTTAAATCTAATGAGACATCTATTGCTTAGACTCGAAACAAATAGTGTAAGTGAAACAAGCAGATTTCGTTAATGTGTTTTATTTTTTCAAACATAACATAAAAATTAGTGTCGTATGGTGTGATATTTTAATCAAATAACAAACACCGAATACCAAAATGCATACTATTATAACAAGTTGGCACAAATGATTTTTATTTAAAACTATAATAATTGTTATATCACGAACATTTTGTCTAGGTTTACAAATAGTGGCAAGATATTTATTTCAGTAATTATGGTAGACTTGAAACATAGTTAACTAAGTGTAATAAAATACATAGTTTCAGTTCACAACATTTTCAATTGATTGAGTTAAATGCTAAATAAATAAATACAGCTCGTTTGTCAATTGAAAAATAAATAAATAAATTACTTATAAATGCTTAATTCTTATTAATCTGAATTTATCACAAAAGTCTAATTCTTCTTGGTGGGAGCGTCTTTTTCTTCGGTTTTATCGCGGCATGTACATTCTTTTTTTTCTTCTTTGGCACCATCTTTTTGTGCAACCTTTTCGTTTTTCTTAACATATTTTTCGCCAGTCTGTACTTTCTCGTCACTTTGTTTTTCAGGTAATTCCACACTTTCCGATGAGTCTTGGCTATCACTTTGTTCTGTGGGACGAGTCTGAATACCTTCCGGGAATGGTTGCTTTTGATCTGATGTAGGACCTACAATAGCAATCGAGATCTGAGGATCGCTTAAGAGAGGTCTTTTAAAGTTTCCTAGGAAAGGTATCGCGGGAGTACCGGGAGGTGCAGCGAACGGGAATACTGGACCAGCGGGGAAAAATTGTGGTACGTTGTTTCCAAATCGCGACTGCAGTCCTCTGCCGAATCCGTGATGGTGATGATGTCCATGATCATAGTTATCGAAGCCTTGACCATATCCCCCGTACCCTCCATATCCTCCGTATCCACCATATCCACCATTTCCATATCCACCATTTCCATATCCACCATTTCCATATCCACCATTTCCATATCCACCGTTTCCATATCCACCATGTCCTCCCTGACCGTATCCATCGTATCCTCCATATCCTCCGTAGCCTTCGTTTTGGTGGTGATATCCACCGCCACCGCCGCCGTAGCCTCCGAAACCATATTGTTTGCCGGTTCTGCTGCTTTCTATTTCTACCCCAGCGTTTCCAGCAACAATTTCTTGTTCGTCATCCTCGGCTTGAGAGTCTTCAACTTGTTCACCTAAATCTGGAAAATAATAAATTTTATAACATTTGTTTATACAATAACTAAACTACGATACACAATACCATTAGCTTATTAAAGACGCAAATAATACCATCATGTATAGATAATTGAAATCTTTCACAATTACATTTAATTGTAATGACATATAATATTCAACTATTTTCATCAAATTTCACAACACGATCGTAAATTGTTTGAATTTATTGGGGGAAAAGTATATTGTCATATTTAAAAAAAATACTGTTCATAAATATCGAACCATAAACGTTTCACACTTAATTGAAATTGTTTTGATTGAATTGTAGCATATTTAACAATCATTATATTATTTAGATGTATGTTATTAGGACACTGAAAATCTATTTTTTAGCGCCTCTTTCTGGGTTTCCAGCTTTAATTAATATAAATGTATTTACAATTAGAATTAGTTCACATTAATAGCTGATTAAAATTAGCGCTTATCTATTGCTCTTTTATTTTGATAGTGCCACAAAATGAAAAACATAGTTTCTCACAAAACACATTTCGATTTTTCGAATGATTAAAAGGTATAAAAAAACATTAATTTTGAGTTTTGTGTGTATTATAAGTAAAGCAATATTATTATCGAAAACGTTACTAAACAGTATATTATGTTACTGTATGCTGATGACAGATTTGTAAAGAGTGACTGACATATACGATACCACTCGGCTAAAATTAAAGTTAGGAGTCTGGTGTTTTTGTATCGAATGCAGTGCAGTCACCTTAACAATCTGACGTCTAAAGCTCAAAAACATACAATTTTGTATAGTGCCACTATTCTGACATATTAAAGCTGCGATATGCTAAATCATATCCTGAGTCATATTATATATAAACTGTAATTTTTAGCAAGATTTTATTCCAAAAACTATTGATCACTTTGGATTTCGCTACCATTAAGAATTATAAAAATATGTTTTTATTATATTCGCAATCACAATTTCACTATCCGAATATTTTTTTTCCTGCGAACGTAAATAATATTTATGACGATTGCTTAACACTTTAAGACTACGAAATGAACATCCTCACCTATGCTCCTAGCGTAGGTGGTTTGAAAAAAGCACAACGCCACTAAGGGTACAAGTAAACCCGCAAAATACATTTTGAGTGCTTTCTTAGTCAACTTTATCGAGCAACTGCGTTAAATTTAAAATCATTTACCTGTATATATACTATAAACTGCTGACGCCTGCCAATACATAACATCTATAATAATCATTAAAAAAAAATGACTTCGCTATCCAGAAATATTTACTGTTATCTTTTAGCGTGAGCTTAAAGTTGGCGTAACGGTTGATTCTATGATGTCGATTTGTGTTGGTTAAAAAAATCTTTTACATGGTATGGAAATCACCGTTAAGAATCTCTACAAAACTTGTTTGGTCCTTCTAGATACGCATTGTCTATGCTTGTCCTCTATTTCAGGGGTAATCAAATTGAGTGAAGATGCAAAACAACACTCGTAATCGGTCATTGAAACTTGTTTTTATCCGTTATGTGT
Source organism: Himalopsyche tibetana (assembly GCA_030503985.1). Classification (NCBI taxonomy): domain Eukaryota; kingdom Metazoa; phylum Arthropoda; class Insecta; order Trichoptera; family Rhyacophilidae; genus Himalopsyche; species Himalopsyche tibetana. Next base: position 8,242,408 of record JAPJYX010000014.1, read on the forward strand.
GAACGAAAAATCGTAAATGTATGTAGAAAATATTTTCAAATAATAAAACACAAGCCAATAAGGTTTCAGTTACAAAATTTATATATAATTCAATTTTACACGTGTTTCGTCTCTTGTAGAGGCATCTTCAGTATATCAGATAATATGTACAATACGTGGAGTGATCGAAGTCATTTTGTATTTTATAAAAATTTTGTAATAAATTGAACTTGCACAAAGTTAGCGCTGAGTCCATCGGTTTCAGGTAATAGGTTTCAGCACTACTTTAACATTTGTCCTCCGCTGTGGCTAGTTGTTAAATGAATGCTTTACTCTACCAACCAGGCGGGTCTTGGTTCGACTTTTTTTTTTCCTCTCTGCATCACACCGAAGATGATATATCCTCGTTGATACAGTTAAGATACATTTTTTTAGTTACAATTTTATAGGCAACAATAAATAGTAATTACAAATGTATAGATATTAATAAAGGTTAATTAAATAAATAGAATTGGTATAACTACAAGTTAAAAAAAAAACAATAATAATAAGCAAGAATGATAGTTAATGGCACTAATAAAATAACTTTTAATTTCGGTTCGACTATCAGTAAGGTCAATATCAAATTTTAATTATTTTCAATTTAAATTAGAAATCTAAGACAGTGGTTTCCAACCTTTTCGTAACTGCACCTCCCTCTGAAGAAAAAGATATCTTCGCGACTCCCCATCCTTTATTTAAAAAAGTAACAAAGATACGTTTTAAGGGGTAAATAAATATTCTGGACAGTTCGCGCCTCCCTTTGCAACAGTCCACGCTTCTTCGGGGATACGCGCCTCCCAGGCTGGAAATCACTGATCTAAGACATAGGTCTATGTAAAAATACAAAAAATTCTCACCGAGTTTATGTTGATTGATCTTTCGTTCATCTTAAAAGTATTTGTCGCATTGGTGTTAGCTGTAATGCCATATATGTAAATAAAAAAAAATATGTTCACCATTAAAATAAGCCAAGCACAAGAAACAGCATTTCTAGAAGAAATCGAGGACCTCTAGAAAATAATTTGACCGTCTTAAGACATAACTTCTTTTTTGTTCACAAGTTACGAAAGTTCAAAATAAAAATAAACATACAGCACACTACCGACTCAATATTTTCTCAATGTTATCAACGTTGTATCTGCCACCAACCAAAACGGATTTACTACCCTTATTAGATGAATTCCGTATCACAGTCGTGATCAGCACTTTGAAATGATTGGATTAAAATATTATTTGCATTGACGATTACATGACGATTTTCTATCCAATGCCTAAGTTTAAGGAGCATCTAACATTTTCAAAATAATCACTCTTCATTTCAGATTAGGTGGATTTACAACGTGCTTAGAAATTTATAAATAAATATATATTTTCAGAGAAAAAAAAAAATTTAAACCAATTTTAAAATCTCTGATGAGATGTCAGTAAATATAATATATTACATGCTATGTCTTATCGTTTCATATGGTAGATATCGGCAAAACAGTAAACATTTTTTTACGTATCATCAAGCTTCGGGTTTTCACGAGCCCGGGTCAAATCAGCGGGGTCTTAAATCTGGGCGAACCATCGAACTAGTTAGTCGTTAAGTATTAGAAATCACTGGCAAAAAATACCGTGCACGGATATGGAGAAAAAACTGTCACGAAGTAATACATACCAACGGTCAATAATGTTATGATAAACGATGATTGGCACGTATGGCAAATCTTAACCCTTACAATGCCACAACATCAGGTATTAAAATTTATTTGTACAGCATCTGAACTATATATTGACAGCGTATTAATAAAATGTACAAATTCATTTCAGATTGAAAAAAATGTAGTCGTTGTTGTAGTTAATTACCAAGATAATAATATATATTCCAAAAAATACGTCCTGTTCAATTATCAAACGAAAATCATTTGTTTAAATCTACGTGTAAAAAAACAGGAAACTAGTCTTAAAACCATTTTTCTGTTGGAACGGGATACACAAAAGAAATAAATATAAAATATTTAAACTACCTAATATAATTTAGAATTATTTTGATTTTGATTTTGTACACTTAAAATTCTTGGTCGAACACGACCCGGGTTTCGCCTCTCGGCATTTTCCAGTGCTGATCAGTGCGCGAAGATGAAGATCAGCACCGGAAGATGCCGAGAGGTGAAACCCGGGTCGTGTTTGGCCAAGAATTTTATGAAAGTGTACAAAATCAAAATAATTCTAAAGTATTATAAAATTTCCATCAAGCACCTTCAGTCCAAATTTTAAATTAAACTACCTAATATAATTTATTATTTCTAATAAAACTTTTTTGTTGGCAAACTCTCAACAAACAAAATATCTAAATAGCATGTTAAGACTAATATAAGATAAGCCTTGTCTATTCATTTAATTCTATAATTTACATTTCGCTGATTGAACACATATCTTTCTATTCTTATCGTAAACAGATATGTACATAGTACATACAGAGCATTGGCATCGTTATACGTTTATTATTTTTTTCATATATCTAGTTAAAATGTATAAAAAGATGTTTTGTTGAATTTAATACATGGCGTTCTTATTTTTTAAAACACGAAATAATAGGATGCAGTAGACTGAGTCACGAACGAGAGCATCAAAAAAACATCAAAATGCATCGTCCGATGACTTTCAATAATAAGTTTACGATCAATTTTAAACTTATAAATAAGTATTATGTTTGCAAACTTGTAAATACGAGTTAAATACTATTTTTCTTTTGTGTATAAACACATTTAGTATTTTACTTGCTTATATTATATAAATGACTTATAAAAATCTAAACAAACAGTCTTTTATAATAAAGTAACTTAAAGTATACAATATTATTTGAGTACAGATTAGGAATTTTGTGTCGAGACAACGCTTCTTCCAATTAAAAAAAAATAATAAAAAAATAACCCAAGACTTGAGATTTGGTAATCTATTAATAAAATTTGTTTGAAGTAGATTTTATGTAAAATGTGTATCTCCATACCTTGAGAAAACTTTCAGGAGGCATCAAAAAAAGAAAAGATTTTTTTAATTCTTACCTTTATTTAATAAAATATAATATGACCACTTTGCGTACGTGTGACAGATACTAGTTTGCAATAATAAATACAATTACAGATACAATGTTTTATTTTTCGAATGAAATGGTTTTTTCTGCAAAATCTAACAAATCCCTCGAACGTTGTGTAATAAAAAGCAAAAAAATATTTACAAAACATCATTGTAATCTTTTTCAAAATTTAACTAAATAAAAGGTTTGCATGAGTTTTGAGTTACCGACAATGTTCATTACTACAGTACCACGGTCTCGGGTCGCAAGAATTTCTCGTTCCAGGACATGAAAAAATCCGAGACTTCAGAATCCTTAGTGCGGATTCAGGGAGTCAGCAATGAGTAGCGGAATTGAGCCTGGAGAGGATTGGTTATGATTAGGCAATCAGAATCTCACCCTTTTCGTAGTAGCCTCAAAGAGTCGAAAGAATAATTATACTTTAAAAACTCTTGTTTTGGCTTTAGTTATGTTTAAAAATGTAGAACTAATTGAAATACTATATGCTTGTTTTAAAATATATATTTAAACAGCTTTAATTGATTTTTCGAGAATTTTATTATTTCCATTCTTCCAGTAAAAGTTGATATTTTTACATTATGTGCATTTACCTGTATGTGAATTATGACATTCTTTAATTAACACTTTGCACTCTCACTAGATTTACTCAATACCAATAGTCTACTCTGGGTCCAGATTTTACTCGTATTACCAGCAAATTGAGTACGGTTTTAAACAAAAAGTCAAACGTATTTTTGAGACAATCTGTGTAGCTCCAATGGTGACCATAATAACGCATATCATATTTGGTATAATTTTCTTCGAAAACGTAATTAAATTCCACTAATTTGAGCTAAAATATTCACTAAGCTATCACGGATTGTAAAATAAACCATTCTTGTATTATTTAAGGCGATATTTTGAAAAAAATGGGGTTTTATTATCGATTTACTTTAGAAATATTTTAGCATGAACGTTTTTACGACCACCGTATTGTGTGAGGGTCCAAGAACAGACATCGCCCGTCTTTGGGGTAATTAATTTTACAACGTACCGACATTCCTACCCAATCGCATTATGCTAGCAGTCCTTCTTAAAAAATATAGTACCTACAGTTTGCTATTATTGGTTAAAATTTTGTTTTATATTGATTACTTCCTCGAAGTCAATGTTGGAAACAATGTAAGATCATCCCAAAAGGCTGGAATAGATAACAATATTGATGTTTAGAAATACTCGGTGTTTCTGAAAGTTTTTCATATAAATAACGTTGCCATAAGTTTTACAAAAATACAATGTCCCTTTTCATTGTATTTTATTCGAACACACTCACGCTAATCGCTCTCACTCCGTTTTGTATGATGTGATAGGTGATAGGTAAGAATTCAAAACATCATATACGTTTATGTCTCCAAACAGAAATCCATAAATCGATTGTATAAAATTAATTATTGTCCCAGTGCTGACAGCTTATAAATTTTATTAGCTGTCAGTACTGGGATTCGAACAGTGACCTCCGTAACCAAACCCGAACATTGACCACTTACCACGCAGCCGGCTCTTTTTACAATATTATCGTTATTTGTTTACATGGTAACAATTCGTTTTTCATTTCAAGCAAGAAGCATTTGATTATTTTTTAGACATGAAATAGTTTCTCCCGTCTTCAATTAAAGCTTTTTTCTCAAAGTGGAATTCAGCTCCCGGAGTTGGATTAGATAAATTATTAAATAAATTGAAAACAATTCATGATGTAATCATGAATCAGGTCAGAACGTATACAAATATGTATCGTTAAGGAAGCGAAATGTGAAAAAAGCGAATTAATATACCCATAGTCTGACTTTGCTCAAATATGTATTTTTATTATTAAAATATATATGATGTCAAAATTATCAAATAAAAAATAAATCATCATTATAACTGTGATTTTGGAAGCTTTCTAAAGTATCATAACAGAAATTTAAAAATGACCAACATTTTTATTTACTATGTCACCATATAGTGCACTTATATCAACTGAACGCATCATTATCACTATATTCTGTAAAAATTTGTTCAAGTGATTCATGGTAGTCAAAAATATATTTCGTTGAAATTGCTTTTTTCTTCACATAATAAAATGATGGTCACAACACTTCATACAACTCTAACGCCCACAAGATGTGGATACAGCCTTTCCAGATAAAACAACTAACTTATTTATACAAAGCAGGTAAAGACTTCAAATATTATTAAAATCAACATATAAGGCAGCTCTCTACTGTAATTTTCATATTTAAAAAAAATATTGCATTTTTTAATCCCTTAAGTGCACTATTGTAAAATTATGCCCCGGAAATATTTCGGGAAATACCAAAAATAAAGCTTCAAAGAGACCGACTACAAAAGACATTATCCTGGAGATTGGACCGTGCTATTAGTTGTCCAGATGGTATTATCCTGGCTAATGGAGCGCAAGACGTTAACGGTCTCAAGTGTCGTTTGAAGTTTACTTGAACCATACTGAACCGAAGATGATCAAGTGTCACTTCAGTATTATTCAACGTACTGAATAGAAAATGCTAATCATAAACAAGTTTTTGATATGAATATTAAAAATTGTTTGTCCACACTATCCAATCGTATTCATAATATCGATCGATGCTCACATTTTATTAGATACAAAAATATAAATAATTAACGATAATTTTATTTAAATAAAATAAAATAAATATTATCAACTGTGTTCTAGTAAAATATATAATGTTGCTAATAATATTATTTTACAAATAATATCTTATAAAATTATATATTTAAGGAAATTCGACTCCAAGAAAGAGAATTCTGCAACGAAGATTGGTTGTGAGATTGCAAAGATAAGTCTCATAGTTTTAACACTGCATATTTAGATTTTTCTGTAACAATAATTGGACAGTAAACATTTTTCATTTTCATTTTTCTAATGCCAAGTTATTATTTGTAGTATCGGATCTGTGCTGCAGCGAGTAGTTGGCTTCCGTAACGGATCTCATGTGTTTAAGGCCCAGTACGAGCAGCGTTTTTTCAATCTGTTTGAGGCATGGGATTTTGTGACGTCTAAGTATTTCTTCCCGCCTTTTCAATCCCAGCAAAAAAGGGAGTAGCGAGAGAGATTATCTAACAACTAGTCGTGTAGTAGTCATATCCTTCTTTCCATACAACTTTCTTTGAATAACAGTACTCAAATAAAAATCTTCTGTTGAGATATTTCTTAAGGAAGCCATATGCTTCACCTTGGGAGTGAATATAGATTTACAAAATACTCTTGATTAGTAAAACTAACGAGTCTAGTGGCGTGCCGCATTGTATATGTGACAAATTTTGCTATTGATTATAGCAAGTGACTTAAGAATCTAAGTATTACCGGATTACGTGCAATGATTTGTGATTTTTTACGATAGTGAAAAAAATCGTTTTCTTTTCTAGTAAAATGTTGAGTGATTGGTAGGTGTTGGGATCAAGTACCTTCTAAGACCGGTCAATATCCAAAGCCAATTTCTTTGATAAAACACTGTTCGAAATCTATTTCCATCATTAATTTATCGTGAAGTAATTGAAATTAAAGACTTAAATTCACAATTTCCTAGCATATTTCCGTTTAGTGTATTATTCGTCTAAAAAAACATTCTTGTCAGTCGTGGATTTTATCGTTCAGTGTTTGCATTGTGTGAACAAATATTTCTAACCCGCGGTCATGCATTTGACTATGATTGTTCTATTGGATATAAAATGCCCCGAGGTAATGCTATTAACGATTACAAAAATAATACACTTAGCAAAACTATTCGTCAATAATAATAATGATTATCGAATACCAAAACATCTTCTTGAGTGTATGAGATTAATTTGGAATTAATATTAAAACATGGTTATAGCATCCTCCATATTTCCGCCTGTCAAGAAATGAAATCATTTTTTTGAAAGTCTACTTACTGACTCAAAGTTTTGTTCTTTCTTTTTCGATAGTATTTTTTTTAGCCGAATCGTTTCAGCGTTAGTCATCAACAATTCTCTATTATTCTGATGAATACTTATTCAATTTCAAAGAGTTTGTTTCAATATACTTTCAATAAAAAAAATCTAACGTCATGATTTGACCAATTTGATACTTTTTCGATATTTAAAAAGTTATGCTTATTTGTCTACATTAAAAAAGGACTACAAAAAACTATTGCTGACTTAGACTGGCGATAGGACATCCAATCCCGAGATTGACGCGGCTGCGATCCCGGGATTGAGAAATTTTGAGCGAATCCCGAAAATTGACACAAAATTGGCAAATCGAGGATTTCAGATTCCTCGGTGAGCTAAAAAAAACGATGTTCTGTGACAATCCGGGAAAAAGTATACCAAATCGAGGATTTCAAATTCTTCTGTGAGCTAAAAAAAACGAATCCGGGGAAAAAGTATAGCAAATTGAGGATTTTAAATTCCTCGGTGAGCAAATCCCAATCCCGGGATTGAAAATTAATCAATCCCGAAAAAGGCTCCGGGATTGAATACTCTAGCCAGCCAGAGACCCTTGTTAAAATAAGAAAAAAAATCTTGTCAGTTTTTGTGTTATACCTTCAATGTATAAATAAATTTAACAATCCAGTGATGCACATTTGATGTTTCTGTCAATTTTATGACATATATATTACTATCAAGAACGGTTTATGTACATATATTGTTTGAAACATATACTTGGAACTCTCAAGTCTTCCAATCTGAGGTAGTAATGTAAATTTTCTGCTATTGATATTATTTTTTAACGGTACATTCCTTATTGTTATATTTAAGTACAAGTATGTAAATAAAGTAACATTAAAATTTTTAGTTGAAAATATTTTTTTTGGTTTTTTTAATCCATAAAAACTGTAGAATGTACCAAAAATAAGTGAGCCCCTTGTTAACGTATTAGTGGTAACAATGAATGAATAGTATTTATTCATTGTTAATAGCATGATATTTGCAAGTGAAAATTATTACACTAAAAACAATCATATAGATTATAGACTGTGGAAAGGGAAAAGGACGTAACCCACACATAGCAAATTATACAGGAGGCACAAGTCAAGTGTTTTGATGATTTTCAGCCATATACAAATTATGAAATAAACACAACATTGAAGTGCACATAAACTTCTAAACTGGTGTTTAATTGACATAATCTAATATTAATTTAAGAAATAGTCTAGGAAAAAGCTATTTTTAGTCGTTCTTTTTGGCTTCAATTTTCACAGGCCCATCTTTTTTCAAACTTAAAAGCTAAATTTAGATACTAATTCGGCATTTTAAGCTTACATCCTTTTGATTAAATGTGTATCAAGTTGGATAAATTGTGATTATTGAAAAAAAGCTTTTTTGAAAAAACTGTGTGAAACGTCCTTTTTCATTTCCACAGTCGATATGATCATTAAGAAATCACAATATTCTTTTGTACTTATTTCCATTTTTATTTACCAAGATCAGGTCTGGTTTCGCTCATGGTGAATATGATTAATTACAAATAAATGAATTGCGAAAACAAATTAAAGCAAGCGAAAAAAACGCACCACAGGCTACATAATATAATAAAAAAAACATATACCATATCTAGAAATTCATGATGTGGTTAAAATTACCATAAAAATAAAATCATATTGATTATGCTTAGTAGATTATAAAAACAATGTTTTGAAATTAGACAACCCACATTTCAACTAATATCTTAATCGTTTCTTAATTAATTTGGTTTTGGATGATTAATATCAGAATGGTGATTAATTATACATTGCGATAATTAATTGGTTATATTTATGAGAGATGTTGCACCTTTTCACGGTAGCATATCCTAAAAATAAAAAAGGAAATTTATTCATTTAACACAAGCAGTTTTTATCATTTAAAAAATCATACATGTGCTATTTAAAACGCTAAATAATCTTAATATTCCAAAACTGGAATATTCTTTTATTATTATTTAGCATCACAAGTTTCTTTATCATAAAATACATGATTTTTACGTATAATATATTTCTATTGAGGGTTTGAACTTTGAAGTAATAATAAATAATTAAAATAATTCATTGGTATTCCAAAACATATGATTGCTGATTATTTATTAACAGAATCCATGAGTTAGTGCAATAAAACTAAGCTGAAAAACGATCAATAGTTTTTTCTGTGTTTACTATAAATATTTTTTTTGAGAATCGAGAAAAACACTTTTTCATAATGTAAAATAATGTCATTTAACCATAATTAAAAGTAAACAATAATATAACAATTATAAAATAAATAATTAAGTTAATATGTTTCAAACTAACAACGAATATTTTGATTTTATATAGCATCGTAAGAACGTAGGACAAAGGTTTACCAGCAGGTATCAATAAGACACCCTCCAGCGATATCTTAGTTATATATAAAGTTGTGAGAATCACTAAAAAAATATTCTAACTCTCACCCGGGATGGATTTCAGAGTTATATTGTTTTTATCCTTAGTTGAGTACACATTTGGGTTTCCATTGACAAGTAAGTAATCGTATTTTTATATAAAATACTAAAGCTATGCACATATTCCAATGTATTAGGATGATCTATGATTTTTTTGTGGAAGCAGAATGTATAGTCTAATCACGAATGTATTCTACATTTTTTTCCACAACTATTCTTTACCAATTCTAATTTTTTTTTGTTGCATAACATAATTGACATTTAGAACTCATAAACGTTCCAATGTCGTTTTGATTTTTAACTGAAATTGTTAACCGTTAAAAAAATGGTATAGAAATCTTAATAAATGAAAATCGCACAAGGCAGTATCTGAAAAATATCAATATACTATGAGAAAGAATCTCTCAAGTAAATATTATTATAATCGTATTTTTAAAAGTTCTGCCTAAAATATGCTGGAGAAAGGTCACCCCTTCTCGATTTACAACGAAAAGGTCTGACACAATTCCCATTTTTTCAAATTCTCTGTAAATAAATTTTTGAGGTTTAAGCCGACTACCTACCATGAAGCTTGAGCTATAATAGAAAACAATCTCAATACTCAATACTAGAGACTCCAATTACTCGACATCTCAACTAGTCGAGTATACTCGAGTAGTTTCAGATGTACCGAACTATATATTATGAATTCAAATTCAAATTTGTGTAAATAATAGATGATAAATAAATTTGCTTATTTAATTTCATTAAAACATTTATTTCAATTTATAAAACATATATATTTCAAAAATAATAGAGAATTAAACGTCTTAAATTTTAAATTGGTTCGAAGTTTTGTTTTTATAATTCCCACAGTAGAAAAAAAACTTTTGGTTGCTGTGGACGTCGGTTTTATAGATAACAATAAATTAAATAGTACATCTATTTTTTCTGTCCACTGTTTAAATGATCGCAACTTTTTAAAACTTTTTTCCAATTTTGGCTACAATAAATGCCACAGCTGCGCTGCAGACAAAGTCGACAAATAAAAAAGATTATTTTTCAATATGTTATTTTGTCTCCTGTCATCATAGACACTCGTCATCATAAACTTGTAATTGATAAGATAATACAGCAGGACCCAAAGCAAAAGTAACAAAAGCGATTTTCGCATAGCATAGTCAACTGCAAAACAATGCAAAGCCATTGAAAAAATGATTAATAGACTCAGTTAAACACAACGGTTAAACATTATAATAAAACATATATATATATATACATTTTAAATAGGTAAATAAAATTTGAAGATAAATCTTCATTAATAAATAACGAGTATTACTCTTTATTTAAATATAAGATAGCTCAACCGACACGTGGAGTTTTTGTGGATACCAAAATAATAATAAATCTCACGAAACCCATATTAAAAAATTGGCAAATTGCTTAAGCCAAGGGTAAGCGTGAAGTCAATCACTAAAGAAGGTAAAAAATTTAAAAGCTATAAAAAGTTAGGACAATGAAAAATTTCATCCAAATAACAAAAATAATTTTATTTGTCATCAAAATATGAATCTGAGTACAAAAAAAATGTTGGAATTAATTTAAAAAAAATGCTTCTCAGGTACCCTTCAAAAAGATGAATCAAACAATGTTATCAAGATTGGTGAGAGAAATCCATTATACACGCTGCGCCATCAAAATAGTACGGACTGTATTCCAAAGCATCATTTAAAGAATCACCAATCCAAAAAAGGACTGAACACACTAATCAAAGAAGACGTTTCTCACCAAGCTACCAATGCTGAAAGTATTGTGAACGAACATGTATCCTCACAAGAAACGAGCCAAGAAGTTATCCAAAACGCTGTATCTCAAGAAGTATTGCAACAGCAAATAATCCAAGAAAACATATCCCACCAATTGACCAATGCTAATTCTATCATCAACGAACATATATTAACGCAAGGCGAGAACCAAAAAGTAAACCAAAACGTTTCATCACAAAAAGCTGTTCACAAACAAATATCTCATGAAGACGAATCGACCAATACTGAATCCAATATAAACGAACATGTATCTTTTCAAGAGACAAGCCAAGAAGTCAACCAAAACACTGTATCACAAGAAGCATTGCAACAGCAAATATCCCATGAAGACGTATCCCACCAATCGACCAATTCTGAATTCAATATCAACAAACACGTTTCCTCCCAAGAGACAAGCCTACAAGTCAACCAAAATGCTGTTTCTCAAGAAGCAGTTCAACAACAAATATCACATGAAAACATATCTCACCAATCGACGAATGTAGCAACAACAGTAAATGAACAACATTTCTCTCAAGAAAATAACCAAGGAGTAAAACAAAACACTGTTTCTCAAGAAGCATTGCAACAGCAAATATCCCAAGAAGACGTATCCCATCAATCAACCAATACTGAATCTTTTATCAACAAACACGTCTCCTCTCAAGAGACAAGCCAACAAGTCAACCAAAATGCTGTTTCTCAAGAAGCAGTTCTACAACAAATATCGCACGAAGACGTATCTCACCAATCAACGAATGCTGCAACAACAGTAAATGAGCAAGTTTCCTCTCAAGAGACCAGCCAAGAAGTAAACCAAAACACTGTATCTCAAGAAGCATTGCAACAGCAAATATCCCATGAAGACGTATCCCACCAATCGACCAATTCTGAATCCAAACTGAATGCTGTTTCTCAAGAAGCAGTTCTCCAACAAATATCGCTAGAAGACGTATCTCACCAATCCATGAATGCTACAACAACAGTAAATGAACAACATTTCTCTCAAGAAAATAACAAAAAAGTAAACCAAAACACTGTTTCGCAAGAAGCATTGCAACAGCAAACATTCCATGAAGACGTATCCCACCAATCGACCAATTCTGAATTCAATATCAACAAACACGTCTCCTCCCAAGAGACAAGCCAACAAGTCAACCAAAATGCTGTTTCTCAAGAAGCAGTTCAACAACAAATATCACATGAAAACATATCTCACCAATCGACGAATGCAGCTACAACAGTAAATGACCAACATTTCTCTCAAGAAAATAAGCATGAAGTAAACCAAAACACTGTTTCTCAAGAAGCATTGCAACAGCAAATATCCCATGAAGACGTATCCCATCAATCAACCAATACTGAATCTTTTATCAACAAACACGTCTCCTCTCAAGAGACAAGCCAACAAGTCAACCAAAATGCTGTTTCTCAAGAAGCAGTTCAACAACAAATATCACGTGAAAACATATCTCACCAATCGACGAATGCAGCAACAGCAGTAAATGAACAAAATTTCTCTCAAGAAAATAAACAAGAAGTAAACCAAAACACTGTATCGCAAGAAGCATTGCAACAGCAAATATCCCATGAAGACGTATCCCACCAATCGACCGATTCTGAATCCAAACTGAATGCTGTTTCTCAAGAAGCAGTTCTCCAACAAATATCGCTTGAAGACGTATCTCACCAATTCATGAATGCTGCAACAACAGTAAATGAACAACATTTCTCTCAAGAAAATAACCAAGAAGTAAACCAAAACACTGTTTCGCAAGAATCATTGCAACAGCAAACATTCCATGAAGACGTATCCCATCAATCAACCAATACTGAATCTTTAATCAACAAACACGTTTCCTCCCAAGAGACAAGCCAACAAGTCAACCAAAATGCTGTTACTCAAGAAGCAGTTCAACAACAAATATCACATGAAAACATATCTCACCAATCGACGAATGCAGCATCAACAACAGTAAATGAACAACATTTCTCTCAAGAAAATAACCAAGATTTTAACCAAAACACTGTATCTCAAGAAGCATTGCAACAGCAAATATCCCATGAAGACGTGTCCCATCAATCGATCAATGCTGAATCTTTTATCAACAAACACGTCTCTTCTCAAGAGACAAGCCAACAAGTCAACCAAAATGCTGTTTCTCAAGAAGCAGTTCAACAACAAATATCACATGAAAACATATCCCACCAATCGACGAATGCAGCAACAACAGTAAATGAACAACATTTCTCTCAAGAAAATAAACAACAAGTAAACCAAAACACTGTATCTCAAGAAGCATTGCAACAGCAAATATCCCATGAAGACGTATCCCACCAATCGACCAATTCTGAATCCAAACTAAATGCTGTTTCTCAAGAAGCAGTTCTCCAACAAATATCGCTTGAAGACGTATCTCACCAATCCATGAATGCTGCAACAATAGTAAATGAACAACATTTCTCTCAAGAAAATAACAAAGAAGTAAACCAAAACACTGTTTCGCAAGAAGCATTGCAACAGCAAACATTCCATGAAGACGTATCCCACCAATCGACCAATTCTGAATCTTTTATCAACAAACACGTCTCCTCCCAAGAGACAAGCCAACAAGTCAACCAAAATGCTGTTTCTCAAGAAGCAGTTCAACAACAAATATCACATGATAACATATCTCACCAATCGACGAATGCAGCAACAACAGTAAATGACCAACATTTCTCTGAAGAAAATAACCAAGAAGTAAACCAAAACACTGTATCTCAAGAAGCATTGCAACAGCAAATATCCCATGAAGACGTGTCCCATCAATCGATCAATGCTGAATCTTTTATCAACAAACACGTCTCTTCTCAAGAGACAAGCCAACAAGTCAACCAAAATGCTGTTTCTCAAGAAGCAGTTCAACAACAAATATCACATGAAAACATATCTCACCAATCGACGAATGCAGCATCAACAACAGTAAATGAACAACATTTCTCTCAAGAAAATAACCAAGAAGTAAACCAAAACACTGTATCGCAAGAAGCATTGCAACAGCAAATATCCCATGAAGACGAATCCCACCAATCGACCAATTCTGAATTCAATGTCAACAAACACGTTTCCTCCCAAGAGACAAGCCAACAAGTCAACCAAAATGCTGTTACTCAAGAAGCAGTTCAACAACAAATATCACATGAAAACATATCTCACCAATCGACGAATGCAGCATCAACAACAGTAAATGAACAACATTTCTCTCAAGAAAATAACCAAGATGTTAACCAAAACACTGTATCGCAAGAAGCATTGCAACACCAAATATCCCATGAAGACGTGTCCCATCAATCGACCAATGCTGAATCTTTTATCAACAAACACGTCTCCTCTCAAGAGACAAGCCAACAAGTCAACCAAAATGTTGTTTCTCAGGAAGCAGTTCAACAACAAATATCGCTTGAGGACGTATCTCACCAATCAACGAATGCTGCAACAACAGTAAATGAACAACATTTCTCTCAAGAAAATAAGCAAGAAGTAAACCAAAACTTTATTTCTCAAGAAGCATTGCAACAGCAAATATTCCATGTAGACGTATCCCACCAATCGACTAATTCTGAATTCAATGTCAACAAACACGTCTCCTCCCAAGAGACAAGCCAACAAGTCAACCAAAATGCTGTTTCTCAAGAAGCAGTTCAACAACAAATATCGCTTGAAGACGTATCTCACCAATCAACGAATGCTGCAACAACAGTAAATGAACAACATTTCTCTCAAGAAAATAACCAAGAAGTAAACCAAAACACTGTATCTCAAGAAGCATTGCAACAGCAAATATCCCATGAAGACGTGTCCCATCAATCGATCAATGCTGAATCTTTTATCAACAAACACGTCTCTTCTCAAGAGACAAGCCAACAAGTCAACCAAAATGCTGTTTCTCAAGAAGCAGTTCAACAACAAATATCACATGAAAACATATCTCACCAATTGACGAATGCAGCAACAACAGTAAATGAACAACATTTCTCTCAAGAGAATAAACAAGAAGTAAACCAAAACACTGTTTCTCAAGAAGCATTGCAACACCAAATATCCCATGAAGACGTGTCCCATCAATCGACCAATGCTGAATCTTTTATCAACAAACACGTCTCCTCTCAAGAGACAAGCCAACAAGTCAACCAAAATGTTGTTTCTCAGGAAGCAGTTCAACAACAAATATCGCTTGAGGACGTATCTCACCAATCAACGAATGCTGCAACAACAGTAAATGAACAACATTTCTCTCAAGAAAATAAGCAAGAAGTAAACCAAAACTTTGTTTCTCAAGAAGCATTGCAACAGCAAATATTCCATGTAGACGTATCCCACCAATCGACTAATTCTGAATTCAATGTCAACAAACACGTCTCCTCCCAAGAGACAAGCCAACAAGTCAACCAAAATGCTGTTTCTCAAGAAGCAGTTCAACAACAAATATCGCTTGAAGACGTATCTCACCAATCAACGAATGCTGCAACAACAGTAAATGAACAACATTTCTCTCAAGAAAATAACCAAGAAGTAAACCAAAACACTGTATCTCAAGAAGCATTGCAACAGCAAATATCCCATGAAGACGTGTCCCATCAATCGATCAATGCTGAATCTTTTATCAACAAACACGTCTCTTCTCAAGAGACAAGCCAACAAGTCAACCAAAATGCTGTTTCTCAAGAAGCAGTTCAACAACAAATATCACATGAAAACATATCTCACCAATTGACGAATGCAGCAACAACAGTAAATGAACAACATTTCTCTCAAGAGAATAAACAAGAAGTAAACCAAAACACTGTTTCTCAAGAAGCATTGCAACAGCAAATATCCCATGAAGACGTATCCCATCAATCAACCAATACTGAATCTTTTATCAACAAACACGTCTCCTCTCAAGAGACAAGCCAACAAGTCAACCAAAATGTTGTATCTCAAGAAGCAGTTCAACAACAAATATCGCTTGAGGACGTATCTCAACAATCTACGAACGCTGCAACAACAGTTAATGAACAACATTTCTCTCAAGAAAATAAGCAAGAAGTAAACCAAAACACTGTTTCTCAAAAAGCATTGCAACAGCAAATATTCCATGTAGACGTATCCCACCAATCGACCAATTCTGAATTCAATGTCAACAAACTCGTCTCCTCCCAAGAGACAAGCCAACAAGTCAACAAAAATGCTGTTTCTCAAGAAGCAGTTCAACAACAAATATCACATGAAAACATATCTCACCAATCGACGAATGCAGCAACAACAGTAAATGACCAACATTTCTCTCAAGAAAATAAGCATAAAGTAAACCAAAACACTGTTTCTCAAGAAGCATTGCAACAGCAAATATCCCATGAAGACGTATCCCATCAATCAACCAATACTGAATCTTTTATCAACAAACACGTCTCCTCTCAAGAGACAAGCCAACAAGTCAACCAAAATGTTGTATCTCAAGAAGCAGTTCAACAACAAATATCGCTTGAGGACGTATCTCAACAATCTACGAACGCTGCAACAACAGTTAATGAACAACATTTCTCTCAAGAAAATAAGCAAGAAGTAAACCAAAACACTGTTTCTCAAGAAGCATTGCAACAGCAAATATTCCATGTAGACGTATCCCACCAATCGACCAATTCTGAATTCAATGTCAACAAACTCGTCTCCTCCCAAGAGACAAGCCAACAAGTCAACAAAAATGCTGTTTCTCAAGAAGCAGTTCAACAACAAATATCACATGAAAACATATCTCACCAATCGACGAATGCAGCAACAACAGTAAATGACCAACATTTCTCTCAAGAAAATAAGCAAGAAGTTAACCAAAACACTGTTTCTCAAGAAGCATTGCAACAGCAAATATCCCATGTAGACGTATCCCACCAATCGACCAATTCTGAATTCAATGTCAACAAACACGTCTCCTCCCAAGAGACAAGCCAACAAGTCAACCAAAATGTTGTATCTCAAGAAGCAGTTCAACAACAAATATCACATGAAAACATATCTCACCAATCGACGAATGCAGCAACAACAGTAAATGAACAACATTTCTCTCAAGAAAATAAGCAAGAAGTAAAACAAAACACTGTTTCTCAAGAAGCATTGCAACACCAAATATCCCATGTTGACGTATCCCACCAATCGACCAATTCTGAATTCAATGTCAACAAACACGTCTCCTCCCAAGAGACAAGCCAACGAGTCAACCAAAATGTTGTATCTCAAGAAGCAGTTCAACAACAAATATCGCTTGAAGACGTATCTCACCAATCAACGAATGCTGCAACAACAGTAAATGAACAACATTTCTCTCAAGAAAATAACCAAGAAGTAAACCAAAACACTGTATCTCAAGAAGCATTGCAACAGCAAATATCCCATGAAGACGTGTCCCATCAATCGATCAATGCTGAATCTTTTATCAACAAACACGTCTCTTCTCAAGAGACAAGCCAACAAGTCAACCAAAATGCTGTTTCTCAAGAAGCAGTTCAACAACAAATATCACATGAAAACATATCTCACCAATCGACGAATGCAGCAACAACAGTAAATGAACAACATTTCTCTCAAGAAAATAAACAAGAAGTTAACCAAAACACTGTATCGCAAGAAGCATTGCAACAGCAAATATCCCATGAAGACGTATCCCACCAATCGACCAATTCTGAATTCAATGTCAACAAACACGTTTCCTCCCAAGAGACAAGCCAACAAGTCAACCAAAATGCTGTTACTCAAGAAGCAGTTCAACAACAAATATCACATGAAAACATATCTCACCAATCGACGAATGCAGCATCAACAACAGTAAATGAACAACATTTCTCTCAAGAAAATAACCAAGATGTTAACCAAAACACTGTATCGCAAGAAGCATTGCAACACCAAATATCCCATGAAGACGTATCCCATCAATCGACCAATGCTGAATCTTTTATCAACAAACACGTCTCCTCTCAAGAGACAAGCCAACAAGTCAACCAAAATGTACTTTCTCAGGAAGCAGTTCAACAACAAATATCGCTTGAGGACGTATCTCACCAATCAACGAATGCTGCAACAACAGTAAATGAACAACATTTCTCTCAAGAAAATAACCAAGATGTTAACCAAAACACTGTATCTCTAGAAGCATTGCAACAGCAAATATCCCATGAAGACGTATCCCATCAATTGACCAATGCTGAATCTTTTATCAACAAACACGTCTCCTCTCAAGAGACAAGCCAACAAGTCAACCAAAATGCTGTTTCTCAAGAAGCAGTTCAACAACAAATATCGCTTGAAGACGTATCTCACCAATCAACGAATGCTGCAACAACAGTTAATGAACAACATTTCTCTCAAGAAAATAACCAAGAAGTAAACCAAAACACTGTATCTCAAGAAGCATTGCAACAGCAAATATTCCATGAAGACGTGTCCCATCAATCGATCAATGCTGAATCTTTTATCAACAAACACGTCTCTTCTCAAGAGACAAGCCAACAAGTCAACCAAAATGCTGTTTCTCAAGAAGCAGTTCAACAACAAATATCACATGAAAACATATCTCACCAATCGACGAATGCAGCAACAACAGTAAATGAACAACATTTCTCTCAAGAAAATAAACAAGAAGTTAACCAAAACACTGTATCGCAAGAAGCATTGCAACAGCAAATATCCCATGAAGACGTATCCCACCAATCGACCAATTCTGAATTCAATGTCAACAAACACGTTTCCTCCCAAGAGACAAGCCAACAAGTCAACCAAAATGTTGTTTCTCAAGAAGCAGTTCAACAACAAATATCGCTTGAGGACGTATCTCACCAATCAACGAATGCTGCAACAACAGTTAATGAACAAAATTTCTCTCAAGAAAATAACCAAGATGTTAACCAAAACACTGTATCGCAAGAAGCATTGCAACAGCAAATATCCCATGAAGACGTATCCCATCAATCGACCAATGCTGAATCTTTTATCAACAAACACGTCTCCTCTCAAGAGACAAGCCAACAAGTCAACCAAAATGTTGTTTCTCAAGAAGCAGTTCAACAACAAATATCGCTTGAGAACGTATCTCACCAATCAACGAATGCTGCAACAACAGTAAATGAACAAAATTTCTCTCAAGTAAATAACCAAGATTTTAACCAAAACACTGTATCGCAAGAAGCATTGCAACAGCAAATATCCCATGAAGACGTATCCCACCAATCGACCAATTCTGAATCCAAACTGAATGCTGTTTCTAAAGAAGCAGTTCAACAACAAATATCGCTTGAAGACGTATCTCACCAATCCACGAATGCTGCAACAACAGTAAATGAACAACATTTCTCTCAAGAAAATAACCAAGAAGTCAACCAAAACACTGTATCACAAGAAGCATTACAACAGCAAATATCCCATGAAGACATATCCCACCAATCGACCAATTCTGAATTAAATTTCAACAAACACGTTTCCTCCCAAGAGACAAGCCAACAAGTCAACCAAAATGCTGTTTCTCAAGAAGCAGTTCAACAACAAATATCACATGAAAACATATCTCACCAATCGACGAATGTAGCAACAACAGCAAATGAACAACATTTCTCTCTAGAAAATAACCAAGAAGTTAACCAAAACACTGTTTCTCAAGAAGCATTGCAACAGCAAATATCCCATGTAGACGTATCCTACCAATCGACTAATTCTGAATTCAATGTCAACAAACACGTCTCTTCCCAAGAGACAAGCCAACAAGTCAACCAAAATGTTGTATCTCAAGAAGCAGTTCAACAACAAATATCGCTTGAAGACGTATCTCACCAATCAACAAATGCTGCAACAACAGTAAATGAACAACATTTCTCTCAAGAAAATAACCAAGAAGTAAACCAAAACACTGTATCTCAAGAAGCATTGCAACAGCAAATATCCCATGAAGTCGTATCCCCTCAATCGATCAATGCTGAATCTTTTATCAACAAACACGTCTCTTCTCAAGAGACAAGCCAACAAGTCAACCAAAATGCTGTTTCTCAAGAAGCAGTTCAACAACAAATATCACATGAAAACATATCCCACCAATCGACGAATGCAGCAACAACAGTAAATGAACAACATTTCTCTCAAGAAAATAAACAAGAAGTTAACCAAAACACTGTATCGCAAGAAGCATTGCAACAGCAAATATCCCATGTAGACGTATCCCACCAATCGACCAATTCTGAATTCAATGTCAACAAACACGTTTCCTCCCAAGAGACAAGCCAACAAGTCAACCAAAATGCTGTTTCTCAAGAAGCAGTTCTACAACAAATATCGCACGAAGACGTATCTCACCAATCAACGAATGCTGCAACAACAGTAAATGAGCAAGTTTCCTCTCAAGAGACCAGCCAAGAAGTAAACCAAAACACTGTATCTCAAGAAGCATTGCAACAGCAAATATCCCATGAAGACGTATCCCACCAATCGACCAATTCTGAATCCAAACTGAATGCTGTTTCTCAAGAAGCAGTTCTCCAACAAATATCGCTAGAAGACGTATCTCACCAATCCATGAATGCTACAACAACAGTAAATGAACAACATTTCTCTCAAGAAAATAACAAAAAAGTAAACCAAAACACTGTTTCGCAAGAAGCATTGCAACAGCAAACATTCCATGAAGACGTATCCCACCAATCGACCAATTCTGAATTCAATATCAACAAACACGTCTCCTCCCAAGAGACAAGCCAACAAGTCAACCAAAATGCTGTTTCTCAAGAAGCAGTTCAACAACAAATATCACATGAAAACATATCTCACCAATCGACGAATGCTGCAACAACAGTAAATGAACAACATTTCTCTCAAGAAAATAACCAAGAAGTAAACCAAAACACTGTATCTCAAGAAGCATTGCAACAGCAAATATCCCATGAAGACGTGTCCCATCAATCGATCAATGCTGAATCTTTTATCAACAAACACGTCTCCTCCCAAGAGACAAGCCAACAAGTCAACCAAAATGCTGTTTCTCAAGAAGCAGTTCAACAACAAATATCGCTTGAAGACGTATCTCACCAATCAACGAATGCTGCAACAACAGTAAATAAACAACATTTCTCTCAAGAAAATAACCAAGAAGTAAACCAAAACACTGTATCTCAAGAAGCATTGCAACAGCAAATATTCCATGAAGACGTGTCCCATCAATCGATCAATGCTGAATCTTTTATCAACAAACACGTCTCTTCTCAAGAGACAAGCCAACAAGTCAACCAAAATGCTGTTTCTCAAGAAGCAGTTCAACAACAAATATCACATGAAAACATATCTCACCAATTGACGAATGCAGCAACAACAGTAAATGAACAACATTTCTCTCAAGAAAATAAACAAGAAGTTAACCAAAACACTGTATCTCAAGAAGCATTGCAACAGCAAATATCCCATGAAGACGTATCCCATCAATCGACGAATGCAGCAACAACAGTAAATGAACAACATTTCTCTCAAGAAAATAAACAACAAGTAAACCAAAACACTGTATCGCAAGAAGCATTGCAACAGCAAATATCCCATGTAGACGTATCCCACCAATCGACCAATTCTGAATTCAATGTCAACAAACACGTCTCCTACCAAGAGACAAGCCAACAAGTCAACCAAAATGTTGTTTCTCAAGAAGCAGTTCAACAACAAATATCGCTTGAGGACGTATCTCTCCAATCAACGAATGCTGCAACAATAGTAAATGAACAAAATTTCTCTCAAGAAAATAACCAAGATGTTAACCAAAACACTGTATCGCAAGAAGCATTGCAACAGCAAATATCCCATGAAGACGTATCACATCAATCGACCAATGCTGAATCTTTTATCAACAAACACGTCTCCTCTCAAGAGACAAGCCAACTAGTCAACCAAAATGTTGTATCTCAAGAAGCAGTTCTACAACAAATATCACATGAAAACATATCTCACCAATCGACGAATGCAGCAACAACAGTAAATGAACAACATTTCTCTCAAGAAAATAAACAAGAAGTTAACCAAAACACTGTATCGCAAGAAGCATTGCAACAGCAAATATCCCATGAAGACGTTTCTCACTTATCAGCCAATGCAGCATCTCTTGTGGAAAATGTTACATCATCAGCTAATGTCTTAAGCACTGCGGAACTCTTATATCAATTAAGACCTACCGAATATCCATCTAACAATTTGAATTCAGCAATTTCGCTGGATGAATTTTCTTCCGATTTCGAAGTTGGTTGTGAATAAATTTCTCATAAGACTCATAATTTTGAGTAGTTACGCTGTCCATTTTTTGTGCTCATTTTTTTCTCATCTTATTAAACAACTTTCATTTTATATTATAATGTAGTTTAATTTATTGAAAAGTACTTCAATTTCCTCCTATTTGGTCGATTTTCCGAATCTCTTTAGAAGACTCCTTTATAATTTTTGTTTTGCAAAATCGAGTTTTAATTAAGAAATTCAATCGTAGTCAATTCATTATCTGATAAAAAAAATATGCGTTATTAAAGAAGGATTCAATATAAAAATTTAAATATAATTAGTCGTTGAAATTATTTTTTGCGGGCCCATACAACCTTAAAGCCACAAAATATTTCTTGAAATGTGTTTATAATTGCGAAAACTTATTTTTGTTGAGCGTTTCAAACATTTTATATAAAAAAAAAAATTGCAATTATATTATAGGCATGTTAAGATATTTTTTATATCAAACCTAATCCTTCATAAAACTGGAATCACATCCAGTGTTATGATATCATGTTCTTTCTTTATGCGGGCTGTGTGGACTTCTTACAGAGGTTACCTCTACCGAGATAATTCTGATAGAAATACAATTCATTCAGTCACTTTTTTTCGTGAATATTAAAGATAAAATTATAGGATTTTTGCAGTTGTATAAACTAGCTTGTCACTTTTGCTTCTTTCTTTTTTATAAGATTATATGTGTTAGTGGAAATTTAATGCATCACAAACATCCATGCTTTCGAACACAAATTCATTAATCGATTGAAAACTCAAAATATAAAACTGTCCCGATTTAAGCCCGTAACATCCGCAACTGAAGAGCAATTCGCTGACCTCTCAGCAACGAGCCAAACATTTTATTCATATATTGTTTTACTTAAATATTTTAAAAATAATAAACTTTCATTGCATTCAATATATTTTTATTACCCTTGTCCAATTTTTTGTGTTTCACTTTACCAATAAGAAAAGTTTCAGTTAGTAAATGAATATTAATATAAATAGTAGAATTAAATATTCTCCCTTTTGCCGAGAAATAAATGCCTATTTTATTTAAATATTGTTATACAATAATTATCAATACATTGAAACTATTATAAGAAACAATAAGTCTGTCTTCATTTTAAAATCTTTTGACCATTCTTTATTACTATTGATTAAAATAAAAATAGTTCGTGAGATTTCAGATATTAAAAAAGTCTATTGTATTTATAACAACGTTTTGTTTGTTAATGAAAATCAAATCTGTAAAATTTACTATGTCTCTATTTTCGAAATATTTTTTTTATTACGAATAATTAATATTTAAATGTCAACACATAACAAAAGACAAAATCAGCAATGAGTTTTATGATACACATTATTATTAAAAAAACAAGTTAGTAATTTAATCAAACCCACATTTGTTCAATATGTTGCATAAGATTCACCATTGAATTTAATCAAGATCCTTTTCATATCCTACGATAAGAGTGCGAACATCGTATGCAAATGAAAATATATTATTGCCCTGAAACTAATTAGAAAAGTTTTGAAAAACGCAGCAGGTGGTGATATTATTATATACATATTTGATTGAATAATAAAAAAATATATTACAGTAAAATAGACTCGATCCTCATGTATCGTATAACCATACACATGATTACGTAACTTTGTCGTTTTTGGTTATTGGATTTCAGAAATTCTGCAAGGATTGGCAAAAATGAATTGATATTATTGTTTTAATGTTTAATCAACTTAAATTTTTCTTTTTATTCCAACGAAAGATCGTTTTGTTTATCAAAACAATTATTATTCACTTGAAAATGCTCATATGTAAAGAGAAACTGTATCGAATATGAAGAAAATATGGCGTAGGTAATATGTATAATACGTGATGGTTCATCTAACAATATCTCTTAATTTTGGATTTAATGTTTAAAAATAGTCATAAACACAAAATAAATAATTACGTTGGAACACTTCTTTTAAATATTATTCAAAGCCAGTGGGGTAGGTCAATAATTCGATAAAAGTGATAACTATGGTTGGTAGTAGCTTTCATGTTTAATTATCATAAGTTATAAGTAGTGGCAAACTTTTTTACGTACGCTTGCCAAAGAACCCAACATCTCACAAATTTTAAACAAGCGGAGCGAAAAATAGCTTTTCCGATTTCCACTTATGTTTAATAAGATATGAGTAACACCTGAAAATGCATCTGAGGGATTCGTTACCATCTCCATTAAATGTAATTTATATTTTTACAACAAGCTCGGCTTATTATTTAGGTTCATTCTATTAGTAATTTTCATCCAAGAAACGACACTTTAACACCATATGAGATACAACATACTTTGTTTGAATATGTATAAAATGAGTTTACTGAAGTTTCAGTCAATATGAAATACGTAATTGAGCTATTTTTTATTCAATCGATTTACTCTTTTTTAAATTCTCTATAAATAAATTTTAAAACTACTCACTCAAAAAATGATATCATAGTTATCATATTAATTATTGTATTAAATAATTTGAAATAAAAAATAACCGTTTTAATAGAGTTTATATTATACTATAACATATGCTAAAATCTTACAGTCGCCACCAAAAAACGCCTATACTTGATACGAATATGATGCTGCATGCTGAAAACATAATTCTTTAAATATTATAAAATATGTACGTAGGTATATGAAAAACAATACTCAAATCATCCCTTCATGACAGTGGACTACGTAGTCTTATGTCATCTAGCATCTTCTTCTATAATATATCTATAATGTACAATGTTATTTATCGAGATTACTTGTGGATAAAGCTACAAGGTGGCGAACAAAAGAGATTGCTCATTCTGTTATCCTACATATATGGTTAAAAACGCTTCATGTTTTTCTTCAATTGCTTTCTTGTGCTATTTTCTAATTTTGAGTTTTCATTGCAAAAAAATATTTAGAATTACTTAATGTGTTTTATAATCTGACTTATAATCAATCTAATAAATAATCTATTATTGCCATATTTGCAAAAAAAGTGATAAATTTAATATTACAATATTAAAAAAAATATATGCAATAAGCACCCCTATCGGATAATTTAAATTTACGGCTAATTTATTTATAGCAAAAAAAAATAGAAGAAAATTCACTATCATATTTCATCATTAACAATGATTCAAAAACAAATAACAAGGATTTTCCGAATACTACCTAGGTGGCAAAAATCCGGCTTTTTTCGCATTGTTATAATAATTATTAATTCGTGGTCTTCATAAGTGGGGGGAAACAGTTCGTATAAATACCTAATGAAAAATTCATTGGGCATCTAGATCTATATTATTCACTCGATTGTGCTTTTGACAACAAAAGAAATTTGTGTTTTTATTGTCTGAATTATTTTTTAAAATGGCCACTAAAATTTTGTTCATTTTTACGGTTTCTTTGCTGGCCGTAAATGGACTTCTTCTTGACAAAGGTATGGTTTATTGTATAAGATAGTTATGTTTTTACAAACTTGTTTTTTAAACTGTACAGTTAATTCAAATTGAGTATGATTGAAACAAATATTTAGTTCTGACGATTTTATGTTAAGTTTATTTACTATAGCTCGATTGAATAATAATTAATTTAACTTATGCAGTATAAGACGTTATAGTTAGACAGATTTTCATCGGTTATATGAGATTTTTTCCTAGTAAATATTTAAAAGTAAATTCAAATAAAAATGCAAATTATCCATCTATTGATTTAATAACCATAAATTGATCCACCCTCCTAACCCACTGAGAAACCTTAAGATTTATTTATTATTAGTCATTACAATATGTGCATCATAATTCTTATTCTTTATATTATGTATGGTATGAAAGCAATAAAAAAAATATTTACAAAATGAAAAGTTATGTTTCACTATTTTTTCTCAAATATTTCAGATAATGGAGAAATACGTTTAGTTCGAAAAGCGCGTTCTTCTCAGTATAATTCACGCTATAATGGATACAACGGGGGTGGAAATAATGGATATAACAATGGATACAATGGATATGACAACGGCGGATATAATAACGGATATAATAATGGTTACAACAATGGTGGAAATAATGGATACAACAACGGCTATGATAATGGTTACAACGGTGGGAACAACGGATACAATAATGGATATAACAACGGATATAACAATGGATATGATCCAAATAACGGATACAATAATGGATATAGTGGACCTAGCAATACACCTACAAACAGTTTGTTTTCATTCCAACCATTCGATCCAAGCTCCTCAACTCCATCACAATCGTCGTTATTTTCATTTGGTGGAAATAGCGGTGGCTTAGGTGGTGCTTTCGGTTCATTGTGAGTATTTTTATCATACATATATCTTGTAAAGTGATGGTTAAGGAGCCAACTTTATTTCCGCGAAAATCAGTCGTGATTACTTTTCAGAGAGCTTATAATAATGATAGTGACCAAAAAATCTCTCATGAAAAAACAATAAAACAAAGTTAGTCAATATTATTTCAGCGAAAATCAGTCGTGAACTATTTTTCG
This sequence comes from Himalopsyche tibetana, assembly GCA_030503985.1. Taxonomy (NCBI): domain Eukaryota; kingdom Metazoa; phylum Arthropoda; class Insecta; order Trichoptera; family Rhyacophilidae; genus Himalopsyche; species Himalopsyche tibetana. The sequence goes on from JAPJYX010000014.1 coordinate 8,269,529, forward strand.
GAGATTTAATAACAATTAAAATGATGAAAAATACAAATTCTCTAATTTAATTATTCACTATCGTGTACGTACAGAGTACAGATGAAAAAACGGTGCAAAAATTATTGTCGTCATATAAAAAAAATCATTTATAATCTTATAAACATCGTGAAACTGACTTTTTCGATTCTATTCGATCTGAAAATTGACATCACAATCTCAAACACCTATGTCTTAGATTTCAATTTTAAAAATCTAAATTTTACATTGATCTTACCGGGAATTGAACTTAGAACCGCCCGGCCGGTAGAGCCAAGCTCTTACCAACTAGACCACAGCGGGTGACGTCGTTGACTACGGTTACTGTGCTCATGTGCTCGAATCCTAGTAGAAACAGTTTTTTATAAGTTAATTTTTCAATCGATTTCTATATATTTCTGTTCAAACATATGGATGTCCAAAATTCTCCCCTACTCATCCTATTCATAAAACCAGGACGTAGATAAGTTAGCGTAGAGCGATTAAGTTGGCAGTAATCTTTTCTGAGCCCTCGAAACCCTTCGAAAGAGGAAAGTGGGGTATGTATAATAAATTGAGCAACAGAGCTAATATAAAAACTTTCTGTTTCGATAAGCTCCATTAGAAGTCTATGCTCTACGTTAGGAGCGGATATTTTTTTTTAAATACTATGTTTAGTTTTTTATGTCAAATGGTGTTTATTTAAACTTTCTTGAATTATAACAATGATTACAGCTTTTGTTTTCGTTTTCTAGCTTTTAATTGAATTATTTTGGCGAATGGATAACAACAATGCAGGCTTCCAGACTTCTTTGAATAATCTACATCAATAACTTTTGGATAACTTTTAAAACAAATTTATTATAACTAATACTAATGTTGTGTCTATATGATTCTCATTTTAAATACTGGTGTATAAAGAATAAATTTCATGCAATTTTACTTCTTATCTGTTTTAATTCAGTGCCCTGTTTGAGTGTCTTACAACTAGTTCATAAATAAATGAGAATATTTACATAATATATTCGTGCTGACATATTGTTCTCACGCAAACATTCGACAACATGTTAGGCCTTTCTAAATAATCAAAATATATATACAGCATCATTGGCCTTTGCTAAATCAGTGGATTAGCTAGAAATTTTGGGCCTTCGTGTAAACGTCACACAAGCCCCTTCCCTTTATATAATATTTATAAATTTGGGCCCTCCTCTTCGCTGTTATGAAGTGGGTACGCCACCGCCTGAATCAAATATCGTACTGTAAATTGGTTCACATCTAGTCTAAAATCTTTTCAATATTTTTACAGAACGATTTTTAAAAATATTTGAGATATATCTGATATAAATATAAAAAAGACGTAGAAGTTATCCTTTGACTGATTATTATGTATTTTATTTAAAAAATGAAAGATTTATAACTCTTCCTTCAAAGAATATGCAAATACTTTGCTAAATAAATGGTGTTTTGGTATTGTAAAAGCATCATGATTAGCGGGATCCCTGATTCGGTAATACCAGCTTTGCGATCCCTTTTTGGAACACTGCATGAAGAGTAAGGGGCGAATAGGTTTGAATGATAATTTCAAAAAGACATTTTAATTTCAATGAAAAACACGTATTATAAATCATATAATTAAGTCGTGTTTCGAATGTACTTGGGATCACTGTGGTGATAAACTAAGATTTTAAGTTTAATCTTATATTATTATATTTACATTCTACAGCACGGTTTTTCAACCGGAGGTTTCACACAGATTGTTCCAAAAGGGCCACAGAGAAAAAATAATTTTAGCGGAGCCACATCACAGTTTTGGTGGGCCACGGGCAAATATCCATAAACTCTCAGGTTTTAGAAATCGGGCAGTGACAAAATATTTCAAAACTCCGGTAAGAGCTAAAAAAAAGTCGTGTCTTTTCATTTTGGGAATCCCCTAAATTCCTGGGTCAAATTTTGAAATCTTTCAATTCCCGAGTCTCAAAAAACTTATTTGTACGAGTACTGTAGCCCACCGCTGATTTAGCCGTATAAAAACGGGTTCATAAACTAATTTACAACTTTCCATAAAAGTGTTCGACCGCATCGAACATCTTATTTTAATATAACTAGATATTGATTATGAAGCATTTGCGAAAAATTCTACGGCGCGAAATTATACAATTTTTCGTTTGTACGAAATAATTTCTATCAAAAATATATATTTTATTGTTGATTTGAAAATTAATTTCTTCAATGTTTGCAAATTCAAAATATATTACAGTTTTCTACTTTTTGTATTGATACATATTTAGATTTATATTGATTAAAAAAATAGGTTTGAAGTTTCAATATAAAAATTTGAGAGGTCGCTGATATCAACAATTTAATATTGAATATTTTTATATTCAAAATGAATGTTGGCATTAGAAAAACGAGATTGTCTTTTTACCATACGACCCCGAAGAATCATTATTATTAAAAATGGTCCTTAATAAATATTTTAATTCTAGGTTTTTAGTACATGTGCCCCTTTTAAATGTTGTCCATTTAAATTAAATGCTAATTTAAGACGATTAAGTTAATTTATACTATCTGCTGAAAATAGTTTAGGTATTTTATATTGAATTGTGGTTAGTGGATTTCTATATGTTTTATGATATTTGCTTTTTGGGTTCTCCATACAATCAAGACGAATATATCCAAAACAAGTATCGGATTTTCAAAATAAAAAATAAGAAAGATTTTTGTGTTGAATTTAAAGTGACACATTCAATATGAAGCAAAACCATAAATATTGTACAGACATTTTTTCAAATTAATCTCAAAAATGTAGTTATATGTTATGAAAACCAAATTTTTATTTTTCTATATAAAATATATTCTTCAACGCTATTTGATTTCTAAAAAAAAATTTGCCTCAAGCCATGCGTCAGTATACTTTTTCTACAATATATAAACTATTCATATACCAGAAAGCTTGTTTTACCATAGAGCTCTCCCAATGTGAAGAATAGAAACTCTTAATAGATTTGAACTTATATAAAAAATAAACTGTATGTTACTCGGTTAATCGACTTATCTTTTTCATATAGTGTAAGGATAGAATAATTGAACTAGGACAGTATTAATTATAAGCTTGTTGCTTCCGCTAATCCTGATTAATTTCATTAATTAAATCAATTGATGAAATTTCCCGTAATGAGATTTGAGTCCGCGAGCTCTACAACTGGAACCGACGACGTTGACCACTCTACCGTGGATTCGAATATAAATCATTCACTTTTTTATTGTATTTTTGTATACACTATACTAAATTCAGTGATTTTAAAGCGTAATTATTGTCGACTCATACCATAAGAAATGAGAAAATCGTAACTACATATTTTATCATATTTTGCAGTAAATGTATTAATATATCATAATATGAATTTCTAAATAGCCAAAATAACTTACAGACTTTTATTTAATAACTTTATTACTCCACAAGTTGTGTTATACACAGTGACACAATCTGTGGAATAAAAATATATCATTTTTTTTTCATATTAAAAATGAATTTAATACTAACATATTTAAATTTGAATCGTTCAAACTATGTACATTCTCATATATTTTGACCTGACTGACTTGTCAGTTCAAGTTCATCCGTGCACTTGAACGCCTGAAGATGCCGAAAGACGAAACCCGGGTCGTTAGTGACAAAATCTGTGAGAATGTACATATTTTGAACGATTTAAATTTAGTATTGAAATTCCACCAAGCACCTTCAGTCGAAATCTTAAATTATACTAACATATTTATCCGAACGTGTTAGTATATATGAAACATTTAATATTTACATTTATTTTTATTTTTATACCTTAAATGACCCTGTATTCGAAATAATAGCATACTAGTATAATTCAAAAATTATCGTGATGATTTAAAGTTCAGTTTTGCCCTATTTTCACTCGCATAGGTTTATTGATCACCTTGGCCACAAAACAATCTAAGCATAAATAAATAAAAAAAAATCAATGTTAAGTTGTGGTTAAATCATAACTCATCGTCATATTAATTTCATACAAAGATAAGCTTTGAGATAAAATGTAGATCAGATTGAAAAAAAAAATATACCAATATTTTAAGATTGATAATGATTATTTAAGTCGGTTACATAAAATATTCAAGGCTTGAATAAATTATGAAATACCTTGATCAATAATAATTAATTGTTTTTAAAGATATTACATAAAAAAGATTACATTCTTTGGTTTTGAATTAAATCAAAAAAATAAATGAAACAAAATCTTACATTTGTAAATAGGGATCGTGTGTCGAGACTACCTGAGAATTATTTCCCGAGAAAGCGACGCCTTTTGGCTGTCTCGGTTAACAAGACTTTTGAATAAAACATCCCGAGATTCGAGACTAAATCAAAAATAAAATGTGTATGAAGTAGATTTTATTCTTAAATTGTTTGAAAATCCATATACCTTGCAAACTTTTTTGCATTTTGAAAAGCAATAAAAAAGATTAAAAAATTTCAAAATCTTCCATTTATTAAATAAAGTTAAATATGACCACTATATGTTAGACTAATATATGACTAGTATCTGTCACACATATACGTATGACAGATGCTAGATTGCAACAATAACCATAAAATCAATCGAATCACTCAAATTAAGTGTAATAAAAATAAATATTGTCAACTTTTACTATTTTTTGAATCATCAAAAGTATTCGAGTATATATTGATATTAATATGTTTTCGATACAAATTACTACATTACTTTAATCCCTAGATTCTATGATCTTGGGATGCAAGAATTTACTTATTTGTAAAGTAAATTACTTTTAAGTGTGCGTCAAAATAATAACAGTATTCCGTAGAATATGTGATTGGATAAATATATAATGGCTGCTTCTTATCATAAAAAGGTATTATAAATAATGTTGCAATGACTTTTAAAACGATATAATTTTTAGCGTGGTATACGACGTGGTATACGACAGAATGTGGAGATTTCAGGAGAGTCATATTTTTTAACCTTCTACGCTCCCAATGTGGAGAAAATGGACATTAAATGAATCTTATTTCAATAGAAGTTTGTGTACTAGATTTTGTTATCACTTCATTGGTCAATGACTTGTTTTCGAAACGAGTAGGGATAGTCATATTGTAGATCAAACTATGATGTCGAAAATTGATTTTAAAAAATGTATTTAGATTATTATTCTGCTAAATGTATGATAGAAGGTTTTTGCGTATTTATTAGAGTTTTTAAAAAAATAACAACACTCTCAGTAGAAAATTTATTCATTTTTTTTATTCAAGTATACCACATTTTTGGAAAAAATTACAAATATTCATCAGTATAATTATTTTTTATTCTTTCCAGAGTTTACCATTTTAACAAATAAATAAATTATGAACAAATAGTATTTCTACGTTTGTAAAAAAACGACCTCAAATAGATCTTTATGCATGTATTATAAATCAATCGATTATATTTTCGAAGCCTAATATTTTATTATATAAAATTATGCTATAAATAATTGCCGAGGACTTAATGATACTTCAAATAAATTATCACCTAGCTCTGTCGCCTTTATTGAAACAAGTTCTTTTGGTGGATTATCTCAGGTAATTTCCTAAAACCATATGCGAAAACACATATACATACTAACACTGGCGTAAAAAAAGACTATAACGGCTTTTTTTATTAATAAAATACTAAAACCCATTTTTCAAGTCAACTTGTTTCAGAGTATAAGAACATTGTATAATTAAAAAGCCTGTTGGTATATTCACACGGTGAAGAATGCTTGATTATTTTTTTTATTCAAAATCGTCATTATTTTGAAAACGCACGTTATATCTTAGCCAGCTTGTGACGTCACAGTATACAGACGTATGAGTATTATAGGTGTTTTATAAATTTAAAAAAACTAGGAAGAAAAACAAGTAATATTACTTTCAAGTACCCAAGTACCAATTTTTATTAATTTAATCGTTTTGATTACGTAATATAAACATTTAGGAATTTACTACATTTAGTTTTATTTTATTTAAACATGTTCGCTTTTAATGTGGAGCAAATCAGTTTCTAGAAGAGCAATTTCTGATCTCCGCATAAGCTATTTTACCAGCACTGATTGTTAGTCAATTGCTTTATCTCTGACTTCTGAGTGAGTATGGAAAAGGATGGTTTGCGAATCGTTCTCTCCACTCATCGTTTTTAGGATCGGATAGGAATTTCGAAGACGTCACAGGCAACCATGGATTTCTATGCAAATCAACAAATCAATTATAAAGTTCATAGAAAAATAAAGTTTAAATTAAAAGTTTAATAAGCTGTACTAAATTACAGATATTCGAGGACATACTGTTACTTCAATTTAAGAAGTTATTACATCATATGTATTATTATTATTTATTATTTCTATTACAGAATACGTATTTGTGACAGGGCATTTTTTTTTAATATTGGCCCAGATAAATATTATGCATCATGTTACCAACCAAATAATATTTTGAAATGAAACAGATCATTTTAATTAAGCAATGCAATTAAGAGGTGTCTCAAACTTCAGGTCATTGAAACTGTAATTCATAAAACTATTTTTACTAACAATATCAAACGTGTACATATACTTACATTATAGCTTCAACAGTCACTATAATGTGTGCAGTTTTTAACTTACCTCTATTAAAAAAAGTTTCTTTATTTTGTTAATTCAGCCAGTTCTATTACAACTTATATTCTTAAAATATGTGTATGATATCAAATAAAATCAGTTATTTTACTGATAAGTCGTCACCTAAAGCTGTTTATCCGAAGTCTTTGTAACGGTTTTTAAAATCTTTTTTTTTAAGTAGGTAAATAAAATAGCCACATACTCATAAGGCCAGTGGCGTAGCCACCTCGTACCAGAACTATGCCCAGTGAAAAGAGGACCAAAATTTCTACATACTTAATGTAAAAAAATTGTGTGGAGGGGGTCTTTCATTACTTTATCATGAGTGCCCTAATTTTCTAGCAGCATCTCTGCCCGAGGCTCGACTCAGCTCTGGCGTAATGACAGGGAAATCCAAACCTATTTTTAACAGATGAATTCTTGCAAAGAGTTAAAACGGTCTTGATTATAATAAAACAATGTATTGTAAAACATGTTTTTATTTTTATTGGTATAATATTATTCCAGCAATAATGGACAGTTATTTTAAAATTCATTAAAAAATTATTGTGTATAAAATTGTATTTTTTAAATTATATCAATAAGTTTGAATCGTTCAAATTATGTATATTGATACCGAAAGACGAAACCCGGGTCATTAGTGACAATACTTGAGTGAATGTACATAAGTTGAACGATTCAAATTTAATATTAAAATTCCGCCAAGCACCTTCAGTCAAAATCTTAAATTATATTAGTAAGGTTTCACCGGCACACTGAGTCTCCAGTTTTTTTTTATAATACATGTTTTGTGACACTTTTGTTTACTTGAGTTGCTCATTTTTGGGTTATTTAAATGGAACCGCTATTTTTTGGTAAGTATTTCTAACATAAAGAAGGAAACAAAGCACCCGTGCTCAATAATTATATGGACACAATTTTAAAGGCCAAAGCATAGTGAATAAAGGAAGCTTACCTCTTTGTTACAAATTTTCAAAGAGAGGATTGTACGTAATGTACATCCTGCAGCCAACTTAGACAAGACAATATCCATTTTAATTTAATTATCGTCACAATCTATTTTAAATTTATTCTTTAAACTACAGATTGAAAAGGATAAATCAAAAATATACTTAACGAGTAACTCTAAACTATTTTTCATATTATTATCACACTAAGGCCATTGAAAAATTAAATGTCAAAGGTTATCTTTAAATGATTTTTTTTCAATATTTATGATGGGGAATCCAATTTTTATTTACCTCCCATAATTAATTAACTTATTCCGATGTGACATTGAAAGAGGTTATTGGTCATTGACTCTAACCAATTGTTTATTAATATATTTTCCTATTAAATAATTTTGAATTTATCTTTAGAGAAGAGAAAAATAATGTTGTCATAAACTCATATTATCATAAAATAATATTTTGAACGATTCAAAGTTAATATTAAAATTCCACCAAGTACCTTCAGTACCTTCAGTCAAGTATCTATAACTATAGTACATATTTCAATTTATATTCAAAGCCTGTAGTAATAAGTGATATTGAAGGCATATTTTTAAAAAACAAACAGTTTTAAATTGTATCTGATTACGTATTTATTTTTTTAATCAACCGATAAAAAAAAGAAAACTATTAAAAAATATAAAATGATACGCTGAAACAATTGTCATGTTGGAAAATTACACTATCGCGGTTGTGTCAATAATTGAAAAAAATCAGTTATAATCCATACATACTTGAATTTAAAGACAGTTTACAGTAAGCTCTTGTTGACAAGAGCTATTACTAATACAAAAAAAAAACATGCTTACATTGTATGTTTTTTTCAACACATTGGAAGTTTTCAAACAATTATTTTTATGTATAATATACAAGTTATAACCCTTGAAGTATTGTATATTTTATGTTTGATTTTTTAATTTTTATAACCTGTTAAATATATAAAATGAATATTTTTTTTAAATGCATTACGGTACAATATTTAGAAAAGATAGAACCAGCTTCGCCAAGCTTTTTTATGAAAACTGTCCTGCTATTATTCGATGTCGGGTTTTATGGCGCATCGGCTAGCGTTGTGGGATTCCTTGTCAGTCCTCACAGGTTTGAGTCCTAGTACGAAGAGTATTTTTTCAACCGATTTATCGAATCTGTCCGGAGGTATGGGTGTTTGTGATGTCCCTCCCACCATTTCCGATCCTTAAACAACTAGGCGTTGCCAGAGCGATTAGTTAACCTTTAGTCCTGTTCTAGCCTTCTCCTTATATACTTACTTCTTTCTTTGGAAAAGAGAGGTTGAGCTACTGAGTAACAAACAGTTCTCGTAGAAAAACTTCAGTTAAGGTACCTCCGTCCTAACCGTGTCTTTTTATCCCTAAGTATCGATAAATAAAGTCATATATGATTATAAATAATTTTTGTATACAGATATGCTTTATAATTTATAACTTCGACTGAAGGTGCTTGATGGAACTTCAATATAAAATTTGAATTGTTTTGATTCTACTCTTCCATAAGTTTTGTCGATAACGACCTGGGTTTCGCCTTTCGGCATCTTCAGCTTTTTTCAAGTGCACGAATGTACTTGAAATGACGAGTAGCAAACAGTTTTTATCGTTTATATAAAAACGTAAAAGTGAACGTTATCGATGAAACTTATGGAAGAGTACAGAATCAAAATAATTCAAATAAGATATGCTTTTAAATTTAAGATTTCGACTGAAGGTGCTTGGTGGAATTTCAATATTAAATTTGAATCGTTCAAACTATGTACATTCTCACAGATTTTGTCACTAACGACCCGGGTTTCGCCTTTCGGCATCTTCAGGCATTCAAGTGCACGGATGAACTTGAACTGACGCTTAGTAAATGAAAGTTTCGTGTTTATATGAAATGTTAAACCTTCCGGCATCTCCACTTCTATACCCTATATAATCATAAAACCTTTGCCGACAAACAAATAATATAATTCTTGAAACTACTTACTACTCAAATCTGTTGGCATTCCCATGAGCTTATCCTTTTCGCTAGCAATGGCTTTGGACTCAGTGATGCATTTATTTCTTATATAAACACGAAATTTTCATTTACTAAGCGTCAGTTCAAGTTCATCCGTGCACTTGAATGCCTGAAGATGCCGAAAGGCGAAACCCGGGTCGTTAGTGACAAAATCTGTGAGAATGTACATAGTTTGAACGATTCAAATTTAGATATGCTTTAGTTTATATTAATATGTATATTTTATATCAACCTGATGCGTAAGTATGTGACGATGTCTTTGAAGATTTTCAATGGGGCTATCAACATATTGTGTTTTTCATAGGGTATGTCCTGGGTTGTCCACGTATTTACGCTTAAAAGCCGGTTGAGTCACGAAAAGTGGTTTTCCGATTCGTCTGCGAAGTGGTGATCGCAAAGCAATACGCGCGCTGATTTTAAAGCAACGTCACGATATCGCACAAGACTTGCAGAGTGGGGGACCACGCGGCCTATATAAACCTAGAGACTTGTGTTCACACAAAATTAACCCAAAACATCGCTCAATTGTAATAACATACGAAGTATTTTTTATCTTTTGCCAAACATAGTGCGTGAAAATGATGACTAAAGTTTTGTTTCTTCTCGCAGTGACACTGTTTGGTGTCTACAGTGCACCATTAGCAGGTATTGTGATTTTTTCAATTAATTCCTACAAAAAACGTGTAGATATAATCATATGTGATACAAATAAACTACCATCACCATAATTGATTACTAATCTACGTATAATCATTAATAGTACATTTACATTGCAGTATATGTATTTTTTTGTTATAACGGGTGATAATTTATTGAAGTTCAACGATTTTTAATAGTTAAATTATCTCACTACCTTTTCAGTTTTTAAAATAATTATTCGACCATAAAAATATGAAATACTTATAACTAATAACAAAATCATAAGTTTTTTCCCAAGATTGTTTGGTTGTTTTTTTAAAATATAGCTTAATAAGCATGTTGATAACATTATGAATATGTTTTGATTTTTTTTTAATACCATATGATCAACCAATAATCGAGCCAAAGTGTAAAATAGTATCTTTATTTTAGTTCGATACGACACCTTAAATATATTTGTATAACATTATTAATTATTTTATACGTTAAACGTTATTTCATCAACAATATGATTTTTTGTAAAATGCTATCATATAACGTAAAAATTTAAAAATGAATGAAATTTCCTATAATAGAAATACCGTAACATATTACCAAAAGTATGACAAGTGACTAAGAACGCATATAAGAAGTCAAGAACATCCACCTTCATTAAACAACATTTTAAGCTCGCTTCATCATGGTTTGTTTGCCACCTCATGTGGTTATAAAAATTCTTTGATTTGTATTTGCATAAGCCCTGAACTGTGTTGTATAATATGGATACATAATCCACTTGAAATTATTTTTAATTAAACATAAATTTTAGAATATATGAATAAACAAGCATACAATTTTTAATTATTTATATAAAGTTTCCTTGATATCTGTCGAAATTTTAATACCTGATCTACACTGGTTTCCTTATTTGTGAGTAGCTCTTTTCGTTTAAACACAATATTACCATCTACGTCTATTGTGTACAGAAAGAAGTTGACAAAACTTGCAAAACCTAGAAAAAATGTTTGTATTTAATCGTAGCCATCTTAATTGACATTGACCCATGATTCAGAATAAATCAGTCTGTTGTTGTTTTCTTGGAATATGTTACATAAGCAAGCCACAGAGATACATGACACAATTACAAATCGTAACTTAGCAAATCACAGGTAATAATATATACTTGCATCTTAATTGAATAATAACGTGATATCATCGAAAACAGGCGGAACATTTTACCTTATAATTTTTAATTGAAAACCTTCAAAATACATAATATTTTAAATCAAATGAAATATTGAAATAAAACTCATACATATAATATTATGTACTAAAAAACTATTTCGTTGTAATATTACTGTATAAAAATGAATGATAATTTGTAGTATTTACTAATTCCACGTCTTAAATATGATCAGAGCTGATTATTGAAAATAGTTTTGTGTGGTTTTTGCCAAACTGCTGTAACGGTAATGACTTCTTAGTGAAAATATCATAAAACAATAGTACTAGAATCATTTAATAATGCTTGCGATGAGAAAAACCGGTTCTTATCTATGATAAATAATGTAAAATTAGTAAAAAAACAAAGATTTTTTTTGTTTTTTTATCTAATACGAAAGATTGAGGATATTCCATGCACATCTTTTCTAGTGCAAACCATTATCGTTCTAGTGCACGCTACTGTTACTGAATATAAATGGAAATAGTGATATATTATTTAAAATATTTAGTCACATTGTATATTCATTAAATGGTTATATACATTAACAATTAAGTCTATCAAGCTTTGTACCAAATTATTATAGCTATTTTTTTACCATATAAAAAGACTTTAAATGTTGTTGTCACAATAGTTGAAATAAGTCACGACTAATAATGAAGCAATCACTTTATTTATGCTCCATGTTCGTCGCATCGAAAATGAAATGAGTAGGAAGAATTGAAATTATCAATAGATTTGTATATTAAAAATTCATAAAACGAATGAAAAATTGATATTCGACAGAATATCAGGTCCTATATTAAAACCGATTTTCGAATTCCGATATATCCTAAAAATCGGTTCAACAGTTACGTATTCATTTATTATACTAACTAACTAGTACTTTTAAATTATATATTTTTTCACATTTTATTTATGACCAAAGCATCTTCAAGGCAACATACTAACGTTATCAATTCAGTAATATTTCAAACCAATTTGCTATATTGAAAAAACCGGTATTCGAATGTTACTAATTTTGATTCGAAACCGGGTTTTTAAAAGTGGCAAGCCCTAATCCTAACTATCCAAGTAATATGAAAGCCTGAAATCGTTATTAATGCTTGTTCACCTTTATTATTTCAGAAGACAATGTCCGCTTCTTTAGATTGAAGCGCAGCCCACAATTTTCACTCTTCGGTGGTGGATTCGGAGGCTATGGTGGACAGGGAGGCGGGTACGGAGGTCATGGTGGACAAGGAGGCGGGTATGGTGGATACGGAGGATATCCAGGTGGCGGATATGGAGGATATGACGGCGGATATGGAGGATATGATGGCGGTTACGGCGGCTATGGTGGCCATGGAGGCAGACCGGGAGGACATCATCACGGTGGTCATTATCCAGGCGGTGGCGGCGGCGGTATCTCTGCCAGTCAAGCTCAAGCGCAAGCTTCATCTGGAAGTCTGGGAGGATTTGGCGGTGGCGGAAGCGCCGCTCAAGCTGGGGCTTCAGCCGGAAGCTTGGGAGGAGGATTTGGAGGACCATCATCATCGAATAGTTTGGCCAACAGTAACTCAGCATCTTTTGGATTTGGACCTTTCCAAGCTTCATTCTCTAACAGCAACGCCGCTGCGAACTCTCAATCTGGTGGATTGTAAGTATTTTTTTAACCAAATAAATAGTTATCATGTTTTTACTCTCTCAAAAAAGTCTGCTTAAAACTAACACAATATTCACGTGTCTAAAATTGGATTTTAAATAATGTTTAGCAATCCACACTTAAAAATTGTTCTAATTTATTTTTTTTCTTTTTCAGCTTCTAAGCGTTCCAAAGAAAAGACTGACCAGCATCATCGAGGTGCAAATTGCCATTTAAAAATAATATATATTTGATGTTTGTCATACAAAAATATTGTATTTATTTTTATGCCTTAATATTATGTGTAAATTAAATTAAAAATAAAAAAGCAATACGACCAATTTACTTTCCCTTCCCTTCATAAAAATGAAGACATGAAATGATTCTTTCTAGAGTAAAACATATGTATTTATAAGTTAGAACTTTAAGGTAGATATTCAAAAGGAAATTATTGTAAGCCAGCAACTCAACCTCCATTTTGATAGATACTATTAAAATAAAAACGGTGGGTAAAATATATAATGATGTATTTTTTATAAGCCTAGCTCATACATAAAAAATATGTATTTTGTAAAAAATATCATGGTAGATTTTATAAATTAATTAAGTTATCATACGATAGGTAAACTTCATACTTTAGGCCCTTTAGGGCAGGGGTTTCTGATCGATCTACGACAAAGCAAAATTTGATTGATCTCAATTACGATTGTTTTATGATTTTTATATACGTAGTTGATTCCCTATATCTATTAAAATACAAAATGATTTTTTTTAAAAGTATTTGCAGACATTTACCGATATTTTTCATTTTAAAATGGATATTTTTTACTTTGAAGAACTAAAAAAGTATCAAGAAATATTCTTATAAGATTTGATCGCCATGAAACATTTTGAATAAAAGTAGATAACAGCATCAAAATGTTCGGGGGGGAGCTTTGAGTAACGTTATATAAAATATAAATTTCAAATAACGAAACAGAAAAAATATATATTTGACTTACTTTTCATCAATAGGATCGAATAACATCGAATACATTTTTTTTTTTTAAATATAAGTTAAAGAATTATCACCAATATCTTTGAACACGTGTATTAAGAATCAAATACGATGATCGTTAAGTGTTTCATTTCCAAAAAAAAACAGTATGTAATTTTATTTATTGACAAAAATAATTTCAAGGAAAATCCACAAGTCAACGTTGCTAAGTTGTTTTAATTAAAAGTAAAATAGTTCTGCACGAATTTGTGTATTTCTTTTAAGAAACGGCAATGGTTATTGAATTGTTTTTCTATAAAATACATTATGTGCTAAACCTGTCTTTACTTTGGATATTTACGGCAGTATAGTCAAATGAACCCATTCAATGAAAACACGAGTTCATCATACTTGATCAAAGTATTTAATTGCCCTTTTCCGTATAAAGAAAACAAGTGATTTCCGGAAAATACGTTATGATTAAAAAAAAATGACGTCAATTCAATCTCAGTATACTAAAGATGTTTTGTTTACGAATTCGTGACGCCGACCAATTACAAAATGAGCCATCATTAAATTAATAAACTGGCTAAGATGATGTCAACAGAATGAGATTTAATATTTTTAAATTTTGAAGTTTTCAACAATGAAAATATTCTTCCGTCTTTTTTGATTCAAGTGCTAAGCAAATGTCTGCTATACGTTGAACGTGTTCGTATTGAACAATTTATTTGTGGTATTTTTGAAAGGGAATTTGCATAATCCATAAAAATCCGGTTTATAAATATATAGGAAAAATTAATGGATAAATTCAATTTACACCAACTCATGATGTTCATTTATTATATATAAATGGCATGTTTTATTCGGATTTGCATATTTTTAGCTGTGTACTACAAGGACTCTTTTTAATTTTAGGAAATATCAAAATTATCAACTGATGAAAAATTAAGTTTTCTCTGACTTAATCTACTAAATTGCATAAATAAACAATAAGGAGTTTATTATTTGAGTGGTTTGATTTTTTATTTTTTTTAATCTGATCTGGATAAATAATTAATATTTATTTACTTATTAAAAGCTTTTCTTTTTATATCAAGTATGTGTTGACCACTTACTACTGGTTTTGTGATGAAATTCAAAAGCACAATTTTTATATAAAATTTTAAATATTCCATGTATTGTGCTACAAACTGTGACGCGTGCTTCGCCTTTCACAATGTTTGTTTTAGTATGCATGATTTCCATTTAACTATTCTTTACTTTACTTTAGTTTTTTTAGTTTTTAGTAGACTTTATTACTTTAGTTTTTAAATTAAAAAAAATCATACGAGGTATACTTGATGAGAATTTTTAAAAGTCACATGAGATTAACCCATGTTTTATATCTTAAATTAGAATTATAAAAAATCCAATTTGACATTGACCTTACCGGGAATCGAACCCAGACCCACCTGATCGGTAGAGCAAGCTCTAACCAAATAGATCAGCCATACTCAACCTGCGGCCCAATCGACTCTTATGTGCGGCCCAAAATAATTATAGTCACCAAATATTTTTAAAAGATAGTTAAAAGTTTGACTCAATATCAAAATTCACATTAATTTTTAAGTAAACGATTTAATATTTTGGATACACTGGTATTTTTGTGTACTTTTTAAGATTTTTTTATTTGTTGTTCATTGTTATGTTTTACTGTGAAAAATACATTAATACATAAATGTGTATATATTTACATAAAATAAAATAGTTTTTTTTTGACATCATAATACATACATATGTGCGCAGTATTGTATGTGTTATATTTACAGTTTACTGTAAATATTTTGCGGCCCACGTAAAGAAGCAAAAATCGGAATGCGGCCCGGAGGAAAAAAAAGGTTGAGTATGGCTGAACAAGATCATAGCGGGCGACATACTATAAAAATAAAAACCGGAAGTAAGAAGGGGAGGATAGAAAAACAAACAAACAATAATGGAATACTTAGAAATTCTATCTCTGATTGAACTACTGGAATATCATGTGATATCTTTGATTTCTACATTTTTAAAACATTATTGCTTAATTTTGAGAAAATCAAATAAATCTTGACAGACCGCACTCAGCCCTCGAACCGCGTTTTTTACTAGAAATATATTCTACACTTTAAAATTAAGCTATGGCCTCTATGCGAAAATAGCATCTAATTGAAATCAGATCATTTGTTATATTATTATATTATACTATAATATTATTTTGTATGCAACAGTTACGCATTATTTTATTAATTAGCTATTGATAGATAGGTTTTTTCAGTTAGTTGAAAAGTGTGTTTATCTTTTTCATTCATGTTTGCTTCCAAAGTGGAGCATGTGGCCAGTGGTGTTAGTGGAGGTGTCTTATCAAAAATTTTACCTCGGGAAATTTGTATTAATCAGTTGCTCAACCTCTCTTTTTCAAAGAGAGTAGAGATAAAAAGATAGGACTAGAACAGGACTAGTGGCAAGCTAATAGCTTTATAATAGTTGGGGAATTCAAGACATCATAAACATACATGCCTCTGGACAGAATTCTTATTAAAAAATATCTTTAGTACATTTTTTAGACTTTTTATTTAAACAGCTTGTTTCTCTCGGTTCGTCATTTTGAACTTGAGCGAAAGAGATTGTTGGAATTTGTACTACTTAAAGTTTTTTTGTACATTATTATGTCATTCCACCAAGGATTCATGTTAAGCAATTTTAAATCTGTTTTTAATAATAATATATTTATCTAATCAATCATTAAAAATTTAACATTACGCAAAGAGTATAGAGATTGAATTTTATAACGAATTAAACAACAGCTGCAAACAATTATTCATTCTTGGGTATGGTGTTGATTTGTGCAATATCTATTGACAAATTTAATAACGATTATTCTGTAAGTTTCCAAAATATAGCAAGGTTGAAATTGAGGTCAAAACTGACCACAAATATTGATAGCTGGGAGCCTTTCATCAATACAAAGTGTCACATGAGTATGGGAAAAAACGTCACGTTAGAGGTTACGTGTGAATGACACAGACTATATAATACAGGTTATTATTTTTCGAATATCAAAGCCTTGAAATGATATCCATATTAAATATTCAAAAGGTCAGAGCGTCAAAAGTGTGGATTTTTTTTTTGAAGTAACCATTAGAGGTATATGTAACCGATTTTTTTCTCTTCACGCATGTCATGAGTTTTTTTTTAAATTTTACCGACTTCTTTATATAATATATTAATCCTTATTAAAGATAATAAAATACTCAAATAGCCATAAAATATTTTTTATGCTTTATCATAAATTTACAAATTTTATTGTTTTTTTTAAGTTTTATACTTAATCATTCAAAAAAAATAATTAAAAAAAGGTTTTATTTCTATTTTGAAAAAATACTTTTTCATTATAAAAAATAATGTTGGGCAAAAATTTTTACACCTCAGAATATCTTCATTTACTATTTTGAATACCATGCAAATAAAAAAAATACACATCGGTATACATTTAAATCAGACATGCCCAAACCTTGGCCCTATTGATGGTTTATTGTGGCCTTTTGGAGGTTTTGAAATTTCCATACATTTTAAATCGTGTTATTGGTAAAATACATTTTTTTTAATGTATTACTAAATATGTGTCAATTTTTTGGAATTTTTGCCTGGGTGTTGCATGCCGTCGCCAGACGCAATTTTGAAGACCCCAAAAAAAGGTAGAACCATAAATTTACAGACCCAAGTATTTTGTTGATTAAGTATTCGTTAACTAAGTATTCGGGTTCCAATACGAACAATTTTTCTTCGATCGATTTAATAATTTCTCTTTGAAGATATGGGTGATTTGATGTCTAAAAATGTCTTCCCACCCTTCCGACTCTTCAATAACTGGGCGTATCGCGAGCGATTAACTAACCACTATTCCTGTCCTAACCTTATCCTTATATCCCAACTACTCTCTTTGGAATTGAGAGTTTGAGTGACTGAGTGACAATCAGCTCTCGTAGAAAAGGGTGTTTGTTTATTATTAATATTAGAAAAACATCATATTATTATTGACGTTTAAAATATTTTTGGTGGCCAATTACAGAGATGCATTATTTTATTTGACCCACCAAGTGATTTCAGTTGGATGTCTTTGGTTTAAATATATGTTTTATTATATGCGTTTCTGAAAATATATATACTTTTTTAAATTATTGTTTACTTCACTTTAATAATCACAGCACTGTTGAAATGTCGGCAATTTAGAAATAAAATAAAAATACCGGAAATTTGTGATTTTTTGACAGACGTAAACAAAAGTCAAGGTGCTGAACTTGACTAGTGATAAACATTTAATACGTCAAGGATTTCACACTATACACACCATCTCGTGTGTGAAAATAACAAATTATTTTTTTGTGATTAATTTGCCACTATACAATAAACCTCTTTTAAACTGTGGGAATATTTTCAAATATATATGATTATAAACAATATTGATTGTTTTTATATACCTGAATATAAAGTTGATAGCTTTAGAAGACTCGCCAAGGTCGACTGTTACGGAAAACCAAATACGTTAAAAATAATATTTAATTTAACATTACGTGATATGGAATGTTCAAAACCAATAATTAAAGGTTATTATTTTTTTTTAATTGTGTCGATCTACTGTAAAAAATAAGCATAAGATAATATCTCTTAGTTGTAACCTCTTCTTATATCTTCATCTAAGCTATTGAACTCACGTAATAATTTTTAATAAAGATTTGTTTCTTTGTGTTTCTTGCATGATATTAAATTAATATTATTAAAAAACGTTTGGTAAAAAGTTCCACTATATCCAATATTCTTAAGTTAATATTCGCAATTAACACAAAGCAAAAAATTAAATATAAATTAAGTAAAAAAGGATGAAATTTTATTATTTCCTATAAAAATACAAAATATTGAAATAGATTTATATACGGTAAAATATAAGTACATAACTTTCAAAAAAAATATTTTTTCAGCTATACAAAAGCTCTGAAAAAAAATCAATTTCAATCGAATAATGCCATCTACTGAAATATTGTGGATGAAATTTGTCACAACTTTTCTTGTCTCAATTAATTCACAGCATTTTAAACGTGTGATACAAACTCGTATGACTCTTTTTAAATATCACACTTCAATCCGATTACAACCGATCGAATTGATAGAATATTATTCATTCATTTGATCCATCACAGATGGCTCTAAGAAATCTTCAATTGAGCAAAACATTATCATTTATTTACCGAAACAATATGTATCTCATGCATCGCTTTATTTGTAGGTGTTACATTGTAATACTTCCCTAAAAATAAGCTCTCTGGGAATGTAAAAATTTGTATCGACTTATATTTATTTTCTTCATTTCCGCTACCTAGTGGAGTTTATCTCAACACATATCATAATAGGAAAACTGTTTGCTACTCAGTAGCTCATTTTTTTTATTTTCTTGTTCTTCTCTTCTTTGGCCATGTTCGCTCTCTATGTGGAGCATATGGCCGCCACGCGGCACCTCCATGTTTCCCTGTCTCCCGCCAATAGCTTTGCTTCCTCCCATGACATGCCAGCATCCCTCAGTTCCGCCGAGTACATCCTATGGATAGTACCCGACGGACGTCCAGGACGCCGGAATCCCACCGGTCGAAAGAAGAGGCAGGCAGGATTGAGGCTTTCCGGAGGCATCCGCAGCACGTGACCCAGCCAGTTCCAACGTCTCTCCATAACCACTGACGTGTCGGGACGCTGTCTTGTACGCTCCCTTATCTCTGAATTTCTCACAAAATCAAACCACCTCACCCCCATTATCCGACGCAAGCATCTGTTCTCGAAGCTCAGTATACGGTTTTTCTGAGTCTTCGTCAGGTGCCATGATTCGCAACCGTAAAGCATTACCGGCAGAATGCAAGCGTTGAACAAGTGGCATTTGGTTTTAATCGAGTACAGCTGTGTGTCCCAGACAGTCCGCATTGAGTTGAATGTGGCTCCAGCCATTCCTAAACGAATGGCGAGCTCGTTTTTTGTACTACCGTCTTCGGGGATATGTACGCCGAGGTATCTGAAGCTGTCAACCCTCTCGATGATCTGTCCCGCGCTGGTAAGGGTCCTATCAGAGTCATGACAGGTTTGGTTACACATCACATTGGTCTTACTAGTATTAATTTTTAGACCAATGCGACCTGAGTTAGTTCCTAACCCATCAATAGTCTCCTGGATGCCCTCAATGGATTTATCGAATATTACAGCATCATCGGCATATTCAAGGTCACACAGCTTCAGACCGGGACCAACAGCTACACCTCGATCAGGCGGAATTGACCTGCGAAGTATGAAATCAAGGATAATAATAAACAGGAACGGTGCAAGAACGCACCCATGTCTCACTCCGGTAGTGACCCCGAACCATTCGGTATTTGAGTCACCGATTCTCACACAACATGCACTATTCTCATGTAAGGATTTGATAATGGCCACAATCTTTGGCGGAATCCCGTAGGCATCCAGTATCCTCCACAAAGAGGGTCTGTGCGGACTATCAAATGCCTTCTCATAGTCGACGAAACAACAAGCAAGAGCACTGTTAAATTCATTGCTCTGCTGGAGGAGACATCGACATGAGACATCGACATTTTTTATTTTAGAAGATGGTAAGGATATGATGATACGGTTAAGATAGGACTATGTTTACAATATGATAGATTATGAGAAGTAGTTTTAGACATGAGAGAAATACATCCCTTCGAACAAAAAACTATATAACGATTGCAAAATCTGTCCGTACCGGAATTCGAAATCGTTGTCATTCGACCACGAAACCTATGACTTACCTCCTTTTTTTACCATCTCCGCTCACAATGTGGAGCATATAGACTCCTAATGGAGTTTATCTCAACAGAAGTGTTTCTACGAGAACTGCTTGTTACTCAGTTGCTCAACCTCTCTTTTTCCAAAGAGAGTAGGAATATAAGGATAAAGCTAGGACAGGATTAGTGGTTAGCTAATCGCTCTCGATACGCCACGTTCATAGGATAGGATGGGTGGGAGGGGGGAATTAATCACATCACATACACCCATGCCTTCGAACAGAAATTCATAAATCGATTGAAAAATCAATTTATAAAACTTTCCCTACTAGGATTCGAACTCGTGACCTCCGTAGCCGAAGCCAACGACGTTGACCACTCGACCACACAGGCGGCTAAACTTTCTTGTAGTAATATTATTTTTTTATTAAATATAATGAAAATATTTTTATATGTATATCTAAAATAAAGTACTTTATTTCACAGTCGACTTCCATATAGCTGAATTAGGTGGCTAGCGTGAAAAATATCTACATATATGCTGTTGTTTGTAAATTGTTTGTGGAAATGTTTTATTTATATTTTTTAAATAATATTAAAATTTTAAATGCATTTTACAAAACATGAAATCTGGTGTAGACATAGAAACAAGTAACAAGATGCTTTTTTTTACTGGGAATAATTAGTTTTCTTATGGATAATCATTGTTTACCGGCACGTCATAAATCACTGAATGGGGTGAAATTGCCATTTTGCCTATTTGGGATTCTTAGTTATCATTATTTTACTGTGAACCAATATAAAGATACATAATTTACATAAACTTTTATTTTGACCTTACACAAGTGGCTTGTAAGTTTAACCATCGGCCCCTCCCTGAGGAAGAAGAAACCTAACATTAATATTCAATGATTAATAGAAACTGATAGACACTTCATTATGCGGTCAGTGATATAAAATAGCCATTTATGTAACACTACAAATCTCACAGTAAAAAAAATATATTATTTGTGATCCCCGTCCATCTTTCTTAAATTTATAACTATGTATACATATATTTTTTGAAATATTATATATAGGTATATTTTATTTGTCTATAACGCACAGTACATCGCTGCGCTTGCGCACAATACACAATGCTTAGACAAAGAGAGAGACAGTGTGCAGAGTAAATGTTGACAAGTGGCACTACCAGATATCGTAATTTATTAAAGTAGTAAGTTGGTTGATTAAAAATTGATTTAATATTGGTTTCACAACTATAAAAGAAAAAAAAATCAAGCATGGGTTTTTTAGTGTCTATTGCGACAACTACGTCATTTTCGAGATCTATCGCTAATTTCCATAAATTGTCTTGTTTGCTCAGAAAACAGTATTTACGTACAGATGTACAGCCGGCAAGTATGTGTAAAGTATCATCGAGTTGTTGGTGTTGACTGTTGAGTAGTGTGGTGAGCTGACTCGAAAGAAAACCGGTTGATCTCCGACCTCAGTGCCCCCAGATGCCAGGCATCTTATGCGAAGATTGCTTTTCAGTGGCCAACATTTTTTCATAAAAAATATTTTTTATTTCTGTCTATTTACATAACTGGCATATGAAACTTCTACTCACAATTTCAATATAAATATCGTCACCATATAGGACAAAATTATCAAGTGTAAAATAGTAAAACTTTCAACAGTTTTAATCAGTCTAAAAAACTTAAATATTGTTATCGAATTACTGATTATTTTGTGACACTTATCGGCATGTCTCTTACGTTAGACACTTGGTTAATACAACTTTTTCAATCGAAAGACGACACGAAGTCCGTTTTCTTTAAAAATGCACTGGATAATTTTCTCTTGTATGATGACAATATTTTTTTCGACCGATGTCTATAACTTTATAAAAAAAACATATGAATAGATTAATAATATGACCAATCATGAATATTCTCTGTACTGTATACTAAAGTAATAAATAATTATAAATTCCTAGTGCCACAACTATGAGAATTGTTTAGATAAAAGTCAGCTGACGTTGTTAAAACTTTTAGCTTATTTTCATATTCAGTTGTTTGTTAAAAGGTTCGAATCACACAATTACATGCATTTTTCGAAATATTTGTAATTATTTTTTCCAAAATTTGTGTTATTCTCGTTTCTTCACGCTAATTTTTTTTTAATCCTGAAAATGGGATAAACAGATATCGACAAACATACAAATAGTTATTATGTCAACATTAAGCATATTCTTTTGTGAAAATGAAACAGCTTAAAGTAAAAACCGGTTGTTTATCCAGGTGACTAAGTAACCAGCACTCATATAGCAGACAGTGTACTTAGATTTTGGTCTGAAAGGTAATTGTTTCTCCTTTAGCGCATCGAGCATTGTTTAAGTACGATGCAACGTCATTCGGTTCACTTCAAGTATCCACACTTCGTCCAACAAATATCCAACAACAGTAAATTGTTGGAATACTAACGTCAGATGATGAATAGGGTGGAATAATTATTCTGTTTGTGACTTTTCCACATAAGAATTGTTTTTTAAATATCAGAGGCCAAGACTCGTGCGCTTTTGCAAACAATAAAAAGCATAATGACCTCTTGTTTCAGTGTAACAAAATGTTTGATAGTAAAAAATAGAATACTTACCATAACGTGGCAAGAATAATGTATCATTAAGTATGCTAACACTTCTTTAAGCATTGTATTCAAAATGTGTACATGTTTAATTTTACGTGCAATATAAGTTAGTATAAAGATACTGTAAGTCATTGAAAACAATTGAAATTTCCCATCGCGTAGTGCCTACGTCTTTAACCTGATCTCTGCCCAAAGCGTAAATTTACGCGCTACAAGTCCGTGTTCAAGGGGCCGTCCATACAAAATGCGCGTAATATTACGCTCTCCTTTGTACTTAATTTACAAGTCACCAGTTCCTATTTAAAATAATTGAATTTAATTTGCATATAGTTACATCTTTTGAGAGCGTGTTGTACTACTTGAACTCGAAGCATATTGAATTTTAATGTGTCCAAAAATATATATTTATTAAGATTTATTTTTTGAAAGAAAACCGCGGCCCTCCGTGTACGGCCATATTAATCCTTCCAGGCATAGAATCGGTTAATCAAATAAGGAGTTTATCCTCTCCAATAATTGATACAAGAGAGGTGACTTCACAATGCACTTGCACGTCTTGATACATAGTTCTCATAACACAATTTCACGTATCAAAAAGTGCTGAATGATATTTAAAACATAGCCGCTTGGTATTTACTTTGAGAGCCTGTGATTTCACAATGTTTCCGAGAGAAACGAGATTTCGCAGACGTGTGTTTGTTAAGTGAAGGAAAATCGAATCTGGTCTTTTTTGTTTAGTATCAGTCAAGAACTTTGGGTGGTGCTGTATCACCGGCGATCATCTGATTGAAGCGTCTGTCAGAATATTAATAATAAAAAATGACATCTCCTATTGTGTGTGTATTTATATGTACGTGTCTGTGTATAGTCAGTGCAGTATCTAATCCAGATAATCCAACGAAACCCGCCAAATGTACGTATTTTGTATTTATTTAAAAAATATTTTTTTAAATAAAATATAGACGATTAATAAGTTCTAAACAATTACATATCAGTGTTTACACACAAGCATTATATTATATTCAAATATTATATTATATTCAAATATTATATTAATAAAAACGCAATATTCCTTTTTACTTTATTTCCACTTTATTTAAAAAGGTCAGGACCGGTTTCGCTCATGGCGAGCATTGTCAACTGACGCCATCCTAACCTTTTTAAATAAAGTGGAAGTAAAGTACAAAGGAATATTGTATTTTTATTAATATAATGTCTTTCCACCAATTTTTGACAGTGAACATCCTAAAAGTGATTCAAGTATTACTTATGCATTAAGAATAGTAGATGAATTGTTATTTAAATAATTATTATCAAGTGTATTCATTTGAAAAATATATTTTTAATTAAATAAATGACCATTTCTTTTTAGAACTCTATTACACAACAAAATAAAAATATCTTCATCTTTACTTACACATTCTTTTTAAATGCAGTAAATTGTATAGTTATTATAGTATTTTTTTAAAAAGTTCTGTCGATGGTGCCGGAACAGTTATGTACAGAATATAATGTCGTCTGGAACTCAATACTTGGCTACAATATTTTTACCGTTTGATTTCATAACAATAAATTATAAATCTGATAACGGTAAAATTTGTACTTTATTTTTATATTTTATAAGTAAAAAATGATACCAAACCACTGTTTAAATGTTATGTTATGTTAGATTATGTAAATTTTCATGTACCGGCGACGGGTGAATTTTAAATGAGCTTGTTTAATGTTAAAAGTCACCAATAATGACCCCATTTTTTAATTACTTGTTGGTAATATTGTCAATTTTCGTTAAAAATATGACGTTAATTCTATTAATATAATTATTTCAGTACATGTTGTTGTGGTAAAAACCCAACAAGTTATACATTCCGCAAAAACTTACCTATATTAAAATTAACATAACAATATAGTTAAGACTAAATACTAAAATATATTTTACATAATTAGTTAATATTGACATAATTCTGCTATGAATGGTTTGGTAGAAAAATTTATGCCTGTTTCTTTAAAATGCTTAAATGATCAGAATAGATTATAACTTTAATTTAAAATAAACAAATTATGAGTGAGAAGTTAAATAAATTAGTTTATGAAATCGTTTATGGCCTACTTTTTTTCAGCATTCCCATAAAAATATAAAATGAATTTTCATAGCTGACCATGCGTTGATGTCTAATGCCCAAATTGTTTATGAATTTCAAATTTCTTATGCAATACGTATGTGATACAAAATGATATATTATTTATTATACGGACTTCATAGTAGTATTACTTTCACTTAGGTGAACAGTTAGCCGTCGGTCAAGACTTTATCTAATATTATCTATTTTTTTAAAGTGACGCAATTGAAACCGCTCGAAAAAAACTGCCGTTTCAACTATCGAATTTATATGCCACACGGGAGGGTATGACAAATCTCAGATAGTAGAAAACGTATCGCAAAGTTT
The DNA here is from genome assembly GCA_030503985.1 of Himalopsyche tibetana. NCBI lineage: Eukaryota > Metazoa > Arthropoda > Insecta > Trichoptera > Rhyacophilidae > Himalopsyche > Himalopsyche tibetana. The sequence goes on from JAPJYX010000014.1 coordinate 8,295,527, forward strand.
GTCAATAAAAAAATGTATTCTTAAATACTGATTAAAAAATCCAAAAAGAATGAAATACACTGTTCTCTAGAACAATAGGTTTAAAGCATATAGAATATTCATATTAAATAGTGTAAAACAAAATCAAAAAAATCTTATAATACGCATATGATGCAAAAATCATTAGTCATCACTAATGTATTTGTGATTTGTGGCAGGACAGTTTGACTGTACAAGGTGAGAATATGCTCTTTAGCGGGAGCACTCCACACTTCCAATCAAGGATTCACGTAAACACCATTAGTGTAATAATTAAAATGGTGCGAAGTGTCTCAATTTCGATGATGGCCTGTGTTATTATACTACATTTTAAATATAGTTATAAAACTGATTTGCCAAATCTCACCTTATATAAAATAAAATCACCGATAAATAAAATACTTACCAGATTTGATTTACCAAAAACTAATTTCATGGAAAGAGTGCGATATTGTCATTATGGTGTTTTTTTCATCGACATAATTAACATTTTTTAATTTTTTTAGCGGCTTTAGCTTCAATATTTGTCGATGATGTTCTCGTTGAATCAACTCTGAGTGTAAGAAGAAAGCCTAGTGAAAGACAAGGAAGAGAACAAATTAATACAGGAGCTGTCTTGAATCTTCCCAAAAAAGTTAATGGGTCACCTCTTCTTCGGTTAGAAAGAGCAAGAAGACAGACAAGAAGGTAAAGATATTCAGCCTTCTCTTGGCAAAAATTGGAGTATTAGTTTTACTAATTGAGCCTTTGAGAAATTAGATGAGCCAAGTAGCAAAACTTTTAAGCTTTTCTGTTTGACTTTTAAGTACAATCACGTCTTTACTTACTGTTTTTGTGGATTGCATATTTTTATTAAATGCAGAAAACATTATTTAAGTGTGTATTTACCATGCTTTCTTCACTTTTACGATACTTAAAGACACGTTAAATATTATAACGCATGTAATACAATTTTAACTTCTCAAGGGCTCAATCAGTGTATTACTCAATGTATGTTATCACTTCTTATAGTGGTATGTTGTAATAAAAGTTATACAATTGAGAAGTGGATTATTTATAATACATACACAATTATACAAAATATATATAAAAAAATAACTTTCTAATGTATAATTTTATAAAATTAAGCAAATTTATGCGTACACTTTCCACATAAAAAAATACTTTTGAGAGTATATTATGAAACAGAATAAGCTTGAACTATCAGTTTTCAATAATTTATCAGTTACATATTTAGTATATAACGTTGAATGTCAAAAGAGGACTTGATTTCGTTGATTTCGGCTGTCGTAAAAATATGTTATTCTTTGTCTTTACTATAAACTCTTTTCTGACGAACGTATTCATTTAAATGTGAAATACGTCTCAATTTGAACAAATATTTATATTATTTCAGACGTCCAGGATATAACAATCAATACTTCCCTCAACAACAAGAGTTTGGCGGTTTTCCCCAACAAAATGCTTTCCCTCAGCAAAACTTTGGTGGTTTCCCACAATTCCAACCAATAAGAGGATCAGCTAGCAACGCAGCAGCTCAAGCTCAAGGCTTTCAAGCGAATAGCCCATTCGGAAACTTCGGAGCATCCGCCGCCAACGCTGGAAGCCAAGGCTTTTCATTCGACGAAAATGGTTTCAATGGAAATGCAGGACTCTCAGGCAGTCAGTCATATAATCTACCAAATGGCAACACGTTAGCCCTTTCTTACGCTAACGGATTCAACATTGGTCCAGACGGTAGACCTTCGTTCACCCAGGGCAACTCAATCGCGTACACAGGTGCGGATGGTAAACCGATTCCTGGAGGATTCGCATGAAATGAATAAATGAAGAAAAATTATAAAACAAAAAAACTTTACTCTAATGAATAAATTATTCCACCGAAATTATGTCAGTTTCTTCACTACTGCTAGTTGAAAAATCTGATTTTTTTTATATAATAATTTGGATTCAATACAGACAGCTTTATTTAATAAATATAGTATTAAGAATGTGTAACAAGCCATGCCATTTTTGTTGAGATTCTATTTTTTAACATTCTGTGTCATATAGAATAATATATCAATACTTCTTACTCAAAACATATTGTTTCAATATTTCCCTGAAGACTTTTTGTTTTGGCTAAGAAATCCAATTCAAATTTAAATGGAGTGGGCCACTGTATTTTGCCTCTCAGTTATGAAAATAGTTAATTTCAGAAAAAAAAAATTCTCGAAATTTATTTTGAATCTTTAGACATGAACATACATAGAGGAATGTTGTTGAGCCACTGCAATATTGACCTTCCTTGAATGATTTACTAGTTTATATAATACGTTTTTTTAGTTTCAATTATTATATTTTTAGCATTGTGCAAAATTTGCACAATGCTACTAATAAAGCTTATTTGTGTTCATACTATTTGAATATTGATTATTAATTTTAGTATTCATTTATTTTGTTCGCTGGCTAGTGTAAAAAAGTTTACATCAAATTTTAGTATTTTAAATTCTATAAAATTCAATATTTTTCTCTTCTAAAAACTAACAAATAAATTTTCACGTGAGTTATGTATGATGCACAGAAGATATACATATATTGCATACATTTTTCAGATCTCACTTGGTGTTGTCTTTCTCATTCAGAGCTTTACACGTGTAAAGATACAACAAAAAAAGAATATTCAGCGTAAATGGCTGGCCCATAACTGTTTTAGCAAAAATAAGAAATAAGCAGTTATAACAAGGGATGTGGAGTTGGAGTAGTTTTTGTTTAACTGTTTTAATTAGAGTCAGAGAAAAAAAATAACTTGTTTATCAGAAGTGTTTTACAAATAACGGCTGGTACAACACTTTTTTGGGAAAATAGTGATACGATTGTTTTATTTTATATCATACACGTTTCATCAACACAACAAATGATTCATTTATCAAAAATGATAAAAATATTTAAAAAAAAACGATGAGATAATTAAAATGACATTAGCAAAAACATCATCAGTTACTTTTGCACGATTAATTTCAAAAGTTCTGAGAATGCAATATTGCTGTAATATATAAGTATTTATACATATAGAAAAGCAAAATATTGGATATTAAAAAAAATAACCGATTATTTTTTTCACATTAGTCGAATCGATAAACATTATTTTATCTGAAATGAACAAGCGCATCGGTATATATTGTAACGTATGTGTGCCAGTTGATAACTATTATAATATAATAAATGATCACTCTCGAAAAACATATTGGTTGAGAGAATACATATGAGGTGTCTAGTTACAAAAAGCGATTTATACACACTTTGAAATCAAGATCATATCGTGAAAAAATATTTGCGTATTCTAGGCGCAATTTTGCACAATGTGGAAAAATTTAAAAGAAAAAAATATTTTGTACTGGAGGGAGCTGGAGAGGCTGGAGAAATTAGGGGATCTTTGAAAGAAAAAGTGGGCAATGAGTTCCTAGTATAACAATGATATATAGATTTTGGAAGTATAATAAAAATAATTCTGATGAGAAAGACAGTAACCACATCTGGTAGTACCACCAATTTACTATTGTTTTTAAATTTGTTATTCGCGATAAAATCTCAGTATGAATATAAAACAACATCATAAAACCGCGTATAACATTTATTTTTAATGTGTTTTTTTCTACAATGCTACAAATTAGATACTTACTTACACCGAGTAATAAACGGTTTAAGATTTTTTTATTAATGTTAAAAAATATTAACAACTCATTGCCATCTTTTTCCTTCTAAACACCACTTTACATTTTCCATGGCCAACAATGCCCCCTTAGTTCTTTCCTGTAACCTTAGAGGGATAATGGGCCCTTTTTGAGTACCTAAGGCTTAAACGATGATATGTTGGTAGTATATAACTCATTTATAGATAAAGTAGAATATAGTTTACTAGTCAAGATATTTATCCCGTTTTAGTCGTATGGAGAGCTTAAAAATCACCGACATTCATACATTTAGATTTAAAAAATATATAGGTATGTACAATAACAATATAATTATGTGAATTGATCAATTAAAATTCAATTTTGCAAAATTCATACTCTGAATCGCATGAAGAGTGACTGAAGCTTAGCCACAACAGCAGTTAATACTGAACTAAAAAATAATAATACATAAAAACAATTAGTCATACACTAAAAAAATACAAAAATGGCTGCACAGATAATTGTATTAATCACTCAACGACACGAAAAATTTATAAAGAATAATTTACTATACATATACCAAACCAATTTCTTACAGTTAAAATATCGTATCTCCATAATTGATGATATTGATAAAACTGAATTTGAAATATCTTTGAGAGATTCGGCGTTAACTCTGTGGAAGTTTATTTTAAACTTAGTTATTCGAGTTTTTATACTACAACTTACAACACATATTTCTCCTCCTTGAGTAACATCATCAGACTATCGCAGAGTTTACGAATAAACTAAAAATTGATTCAAATCTTGTGTTATAAATTAAAAAATAAAAGTCGGGGTTCGCCTTTTTCTATCGGACGCAGTGTCACAAGTTGTAGCACAAAAGGTAGAATAACAAAGTTATAGAATTTAATTTTATGTTACTGAATTTGTAAGCTGGAAAATTTTCATCTGAGCGCAAGAAAAAAAATCTATCATGGCGGCAAAGAAAACATTTTATTTGTTGTAAATACAATATTTTGGCATTGGACTTTCGCTTAGCATAAAGTTATATTAAATAGGTATATGCAGTATTTACGCCCATCAAATAGTCTTGGAGGATTTACACATTGGAATATGTATAATTTTTTTTAAATAGTAGGCTTGGAGATGCAATATTTTATAGGTTATATTTGGTAATTTTCAGTTCTTAACTCATATTCGACCAAAATCGAAGATACAATATCTTAACTCTAGACATCGAAATAATAGTTGTGCGAAAAACTCGCTAATTAGTTACGCCACCCCATCTATATGAAATATTTTTTTTCACAATTATTAATCGTGGCCATCTACACGTCATTTATGAAATTCATTTTTGATTTTGTTACAATTCAATCAAACAAATTGTAAATATGATTTTTGCAGCAGCTGAGCAATCAGCAGCGCCATCTAGAAAATTATAACTAAACTCTCATTAAGAACATTTATATTAAATCAACGGTTTGAATATGAGTTAGAGGTAATTCTTTGTTTTTACGGTAGATTTTTTTTATTTTTAATATTTTTATATTATGAATAATCATCATTTATTCGATTGTTTCGAATTATGTTGGCTTAATTTCCATTAAGTAGTAAGAATAAAATCGTAGTTTTCCTCAATCCCTGATACAAACGAAACGTTCATTCATGGTTTGAATTCTGCATTAGCAATTAAAGGGATAAATGAACAGGAAAACAATCAGGTTTTCCTAGAAACGCATCTCACGCGCCATCTCAAATAAATTATGGATGCCTACCTTCTCCCTTCAGCTGTAACGCGTACGCAATTCTAAGTCTTGTTCCGTTTTATTGGTCTGTCATTACTGAAGGTATGTCGCTTTATTGTAATGAAGGATATTGTTAAATCAATTGGCAAACTGCTTACATGTTTATATTATTAATACATTCGTTATGAGTTATTGAAATGCTTATTATTTTTTTTTATCTCTGAACGATAGACCAAAATAACCAAATTCCAATCCATCGTAGAAACCATCATAGGGAACACAATACAAGTTATGAATTGTAATTTTAATTTGATCGTTTTTTAAATCTGCATAAATATTGTCACAAAGAACCCGGATTTCACATTCGACATTTTTAGACATTGAAATGTGTGGATAAACTGTGACTAACGGAATACAGTCAGATTATTGATTGAATTAGCATTTACTTGGTTATACTCCATCTTTATAAGGTGAACCAATATCAAAAATTTTAGTTCTATAAATATTAAACACATGAGAGGCCCCAGGCGCAACAAAATTTAGAGGCCCTGTTTTACGGATAACATAAAAAAGTCAGAAAATTTCAAGTAAAATATTAAAACTATATAAAAATTCAAAAAAAAAAAATATATATAATCTACTTTTGAGACCCCTAACATTCGGAGGCCCCAAGCGTATACGGTAATCCGCCACTGTTTATAGCAATTTGTGAAGGCATAAGCACAAATAGCTATCAACTATATATAAAATAATATCTGTAGAACTTAAATACTTTATATGTTTTCACCTTATTACAGTCAGATTGTGATATTTTTAAAAAAATATTAGGTAACAGTATTACCACTCATTTTAGAACGATTCAAGTTTAAAATTGAAATTACACCAAACACCCTCTGAAAAATTAATTCTCATAAAATTTCTATTGAATCAACTACAAAAAAAACTGTTTCGTAGTTTCCTTTATATCCCAGAATAGACTTTTCCAAATTTTATCTGATAAAATATTAATTTTAATATTTTTGAGTAACTTAGTTTGCTCTTATCGATGCCATATCAGATACAAATGGATGGAATCAAGAAATTTATACATACATTGTTAACCTAGATTCGAAAATACTATATGCAATTGTATTGATTACATTGTGTCTTTTGTACGAATTTATATAATTAATTTTCATTGACTTATAGTTGCTAGTTTCAGTATAAGTTGTGTAACAAAGGGGTGCTTCGAGCGTTTAATTTAAGCCATCATATTGAGTAATTTAATATCTAAACGAAATAGATTGATCAAACAACGAAGTCTTAAAATATTTCAAGAGAAAACGATCATATTGAAAGATTGCAAGGGGTTTCAAATCGTAGTTACGCCATTTCATGTAGTGTATTTGAATTTAATAAATTTATCGCTCAAAAATTTTTTTTTTTATTTCAATGATTTCCTGTACGAAATATATCATTGTAATATTTATGAACTACATTTTTTTGTCAATTCTTGTGGGAAAGGCACTATATTAAAAAATAAAACATTGTTTGTACTAATTTCACATCTTTTTAAATAACAGGACCGATTTTGTTCGATAACGCTTGTGATGAGAGAAACCGATTCTGATATGTATTACAAAAATGTAGGGTTAGTACAAAAAAGGGTTTTATTTTTTAATGTATTATTTATACTGACCTGAGAATTTATTGAATATCTTTATTTATATTTTTATTTGATGTCCGCTCTCATTGTGAAGCATAAAGCCTTTTAATGGAGGTATCTCAACAGATTTTTGTACGAGAACTGTTTGTTACTCAATTCCTTAACCTTTCTTTTTCAAAGAATGTAGAGATAGAAGGATAAGACTAGTGATTAGCTTTTGCTACTTTTGTTTTAGGATAGGATGAGTGGGAGATAATTCAAGACTTCACATATATCCATACCTTCTTGGGATAGAAATCCATAAATCGATTGAAAGATCATCAATCTTTAAAAACTGTCTATACTGAAAATAATATTTTTTATACATTTAGTAGAATACAACAATCTTACAGTAAATACAGGTTCTAAACATAAAATAAAATTTCATTTGAGGTATGAGAAATTTACGCCCAGTGATTTGATTAAAGTGCTAAGTGTAAACGACTTTAGTTGTATTATTTTATATTTTATGATTAACATAACAACACGTAAACACATGTAGCGAATTTTCAATCGAAAATAAAATTTGCACCTAGGAGCTGGCGAACAGGATGTGTGCAACAACTTTATTAGCAATTCGGTGGTGCTATGAAGGTATGATCGATATTATATGGGGTGGAGTGATAATTTAATGCTATTTCTATTTTAGACTGCTATTTTGTTAATACTTAACTCCGTATACGGTGTGAATATATTGACACATCGATAAAGCACGTGTTTTCAAATAGCATGCACAGTGGCTTGTATTTATTATTGCCCTACAAATAAGTTTTTATATCCAAACATTGAACACTTTACCAACATTTTCTATTTGAATATTTGAGCAACTCTAAAATTTTTACAAACCTATGAATAATGTATCTCGACTTATCAATATAATCGTTCATCCACAGAATTGAAGGATGGTATGGATTGTTTTGGTTTTTCGAATACCGTTGTTAAAACTAGAAATATCTCTGTATTCTATTTTAACCGAAAAATCACTTTGGATTCCAAATGTCATTAGTATCTATTCGTTTTTCAAATAATTCAAATCTTTCAAAAAATTGTCACAATAAAATAATGATTTTGAACGCTTAATTTTTTTATCTCCGGTATTGTCAGGTCTTACATGCATCACTTGCATTATTGTAATAAAATCCTTCCCTTTCATTATATTTGAACATATTTTTTTTCAAAATAAGAAAGTTTTTATTTTCTTTAAAGTAGCGTTATGGAGCCAATCATTATTTTTTTTCTATTTGCAACGTTGATAATGTTTATTCATAAATTTTATATACAAGGAATGATTGAATCGCGTCACATGTATACTGAATTAAATAAAGTAAAAAACAGTTTTTTCAAATCAAATCAATCAGACGATCGGATTTGCATATTAAAAAATTAATCGCAAAAATATTGATTTAGAGACAGTGCATTAATTTTCATTGAATTCAGGTATTCGACCTATTTTTATGAAACTAATTTTATATTAATAAATTTGTTAAAAAAATCGTTTTTTAGTGTTCACTTTGACACAAGTTGTGTATTGCTTAAAATATTTCATCGACTCACAAACTATTACATTATAGCTCTATTATTCGATAGAAAATGACTGATTGCCTGTTTTAAAAACACTTCTTGACTAGATTAACTTATCCACAATAGCTTTCGAAAATACCTAGTTATTTGTAAATCTAATGATAAAAGTTCAATCATTTTTAACTTTCTTTTTAGTTTACTAACCACATTGATTTTGTTTTTATTTTGAGACCACTGACTTACTATATTTTTGCCGTCAACTAGGCTTTAACCTGATTAATGCTGTATTAAATATATTTCATTTAAAATTAACATTTCAAGTAAACACTCCAGCCTTGGCGAGTGCGCATGTCCAGCAAGTAATAGTGCGCGTTTTAAACATGCGCGGAGGAACGCTGCGCAGACTCGTGTCACGAGAGTGCGTCTCCAATATCAATGAGATACAGAATAATGTGGATCAATCAGCAACCACCAACTCAATCAGAAGTGATGGACAGACAATGGACGTCTTGAAACGGGTGGAGATTGCTTCAGCATTGGGATAGAGGCCGTCACACTGTCTGCACTGCACATCTAAAAATCAACTTCTCATTGTATATCCGAATTTTATTTAGTATTTTCTTAAAGTTTTAAAATCCTACATAACATACTTTAAAAAAACATGTTAACCTATAAATTTGAAATGACTTAACACTACAAATTATTAAATTGCCTAGCTAGACTTTTTTTATAATCATTCTAATGTTTTTTATAAACTTAACACTTCGTCATCATGACCCAAGTATGCGCAGAATATCAATTCAACTGTCATCAGGATCAAGGATCCGATAAATCCAAAATCGACATATATTTAAATTCATTCTAAGTCGTAGATTGTGGAGATTATAGAATTCACTTGCCGAACACAAAATATTACTCCTTGAATTTCTTTTATTTATTGGCTCAGCGTTGTGCAAATGACATCCTTGAGATGAGAAAAAAGACGTGTCCGTTTTTTAATTAATTACTTATTCGTATGGGTGGTCACACATAATAAAACTTAAACACCTGTTAGTGGAATTTCGTCAAGAAATTACTTAGGAACTATTAAACGATTATTCGATTCTGTACTTGAGAAACATTTACATTCTATAGACAACATAGCAAATAATTGATTTAACTTTGTAGTTCATACAACTTAATATAAACACTGCCTCAATTTACCATCATATCATTTAATCAATCTGATACTTCATTCACTTTAGAAATTATTCGTACACTTACATATACTAACTATATGAATAATAAAGTAGACCGATTCATACACATATAATATTATATGAATGACATTCGTACAACTTTAGAATGTCAAAAGTTTTAAATATATTTAAAATCAATACAATATGTTTTACCTTTTTTTGATTTTTTTGTAGAGACGTAACATATTTATTAACGTATATGCTGATTAAAATTTAAAACAAAAAATTAACAACACTTTAAAACACATTACGTGTAAATAATATTGCATGGTTGAAACTACCAAATCAAAATTAATTTGCCACATTCATGACGATGGTTGTGTGTCTATTTTTTCAATTCACTAATAATATAATATGATTTTTTTATTGTGCATTGATCATAATATGAATATTTTTTAAAAAGAATTTATTAGTTAATAATTTATCGTTTTGTAATTTACTCATTAATTTTAAAATTTCTAAAGATTTGTTATGCGCAAGAAATATTTTTTTAACTATTCTGTATGTATTATATTTTCAGCTATTCATGTCTACTTCGTACGGAATGTGCAATAAAAGTTAATTGCATGATTGAATGTTAAATACTTTTGTTATATTTTTTCAGTCTCACAGATACAATCAGTACTAATAGACTCCATTATCTCATTCAAACTTCATCAAAATTCAGGCTGTGATGTACATACAAAACATGTTTGTACAACGTTGCAGCAAGTTTTTAATGTCGGTCAATTTAACATTCGATTCTGCGCTATTTTATGTGTCATAATTATCGGTGTAATAAATTACAAATATCTGTGTTTCCTACGTAATTACTAAACGTAATTTATGACTTTCAGTTCAAAGAAAAAGGACAACGTTTGGTATTGTTTATAAGCTTTTTCTTAACTTGCTTTGTTTTTAATCTAAGATGGTGTGTACAGCTTACTAACACAATTCATTTACACTAGAAAAATTTGCGTTTTAAATAGTCTCTTTATGCAAATATACAATCAGTTGCATACAAACAATGACTTTATTTAGATTCCTTGATATTTAAAAGCAATTTCTGTTAGAGATGAGACACCAATGTGGTCTTTAAGATCGTCTTCTAAATTATTTAATCGATCCATTTATATGTATCAGGAGGTAAGGCAAGGCATTCTGCCAGCGCTTTGGCCGTGAATTTGAATTGACAACAGTAAACTTGGTATTAGATATCAAAATCGCATTTAGCATATTTTAACCAAGTAGACGCGTGGCTTTTGCCGTATGGAATATCATTCTTAAGAAAGCATACCAAACTTAATATATCATTCGGTGTCAAAGTTCGAATTACAATACTTTCTCATTGATGTTAGTGTTAATTGAGTACACAATAATATTTTTTTACAAAATGAAGACAAGTAAGTTGGCTAAGACGTCTTCATGATTATTCTCTTAATTAACCCTCCAAGGACGAGCGTCACCATATGGTCACAGTAAACACCGTTGTCTATTGATCCCACTATTCATCCTTTTTCTACCTGAATATCGTTGCTTTCGCTAATATTTGGTTAAGAAGGGTACAGACTACAGTTAGTCATCAGCCGTGGAGATAGAAACGGCCTCCAAAAGCACATGTGATTTTTTGAATTTACGTTTTTTTTAATTTACTTTTTGAAACTGTTAGTTATTTTTTTATAAAAACATCAAATTATTTACAGTTATTTTTCTAATATATTTGTATTGAAATTATGTTGATCTAAAGAGGTCAAATTGTAAATATTTAAAAAAAAGTTTAGCTATATTTCAACCCTGAATGTTTGCGAGCCCATACGGTCTCTTTTGTCGTTACTACTGTCCGTACTCAATATTACACGGTAATAAAAGGATGAACATGAGCATATAGTAATGCGGGGTTTATAAACAACAACTTTGCGTTTTTTTTTTTTAAATTTTCGATAGGAATAAAAGTTATCCGTGACTTCAATGTGGCTTAAAAAATATTTTTTTTATTGGAAAAAAGCTCTCGTTTCTGGAGGGTTAATTCAATTTGCTCATTAAAAAGGAGGTAGCATCATTAAATTTTGCACCTCATTTAATACATTTTTTTGGTAGAAAATTGTATTTTGTGTCTTACATGAGTGAGGAAACAATCGATGAAGAAGCTTATCATTCACTTTAAATCAAAAAGTCTAGCGCAACACCAAACAATTTGATCACATGTGTTATTTTTTAATGAAATATTTTTCAGGTTATTTTGAACTTAGTCTACATATACATATATATATATTTTAAATCAAATCAAGTCAGTCTTCAAAAACAAGAATCAATACTTCACTGTCAGTTTGATTTAACCTGTATTCTGAGTGATTTAAAATTACGATGATAAAAAAACCGACCCAGATACATATAACGTTCTTGCAAGTGTATATTTTAATGAAACAAAAAAAAATGATAATTTATTTCGGGCAACCCATCAATTATTTTACATCTTATTTCCTGTGCGAGGGGATTGTTTCAGGTCGTTCAAGTAAAATGAATACATTAACATAAAAATAAATTAATTATTCAATTATGTTCGAGTGGAATTATCTTTTGTTTTCAATTTGGTGTTCTTTGATTTATATATTATACATTCAAGAGTTTTTTTCAATTTACGCGTCTGGATTTTTTAAGTACATTTAAACTTGTGTGCAGTTGGACTGACAGCTGTTTCATTTGAGTGCAGTGGTGATATTATTAATAATCAAATGTTAACTATTTTATAACTTTTTGTATTTGTCACCTAACATACACCACATAAGTTATAATTAAAATAGAAGTTATATCCGTATGTTTTGATTAAAAATTTAAACAAAGCCAAGAAGATGTTATATTTATATTTACTTCGAGACAGACATGGTTTATATTGGCGCGTGTGTCCATTCTACCGTTTGTGTTTTTATTGAGTATCGAATCACGACTTTAGCCTCGACTCGATCAGCTCATCTAGCAAGTCAAACCGATTGAACGAAAAATATCCAACAAACTCTGCTATTGAACGATATATACTTCCATACGACATACATCCAGTGACGTTCTTAAGCTGCGTGCCGCCCCTAGGCAGAGTTTAAAACAGCGCACTTTCTTTTTTTGCAATACTTTTTTTATTTACCTTACATATGAATCTGAGCAAAGCAGATGATGATTTCTAAAAATTCCCTGCCACCTTTCCGATCCTTCAATAACTGGGCGTAGCGAGAGTGATAAGTTAACCACCAGTCCTGTCCTAGTCTAGTCTTTCATCCCTACGAGAGGTTGAGCGACTGACTAACAACCAGTTCTCGTAGAAAAGGTTATATTGAGAAATCTCCGTTAGGAGGCCATATGCTTCACATTGGGAGCGGACATAGATTTTTTTAAAAATTAATCTGAGCATTGACATTTTTTTTATTTTTTCTCATTATTCTATATACAAATATAGAAATTTGAAATCGTACCCAAAAAAAAGCTCCCTGCGCTCAGTACTTTTGTTAAAGTTTGTCCCTAAAGTGCTTTTATAACTCAGGTCATTTTCGGTGACCTTTATTAATTTACGCCAAATCTGCCGCTTATAGTACCACCATCGATACATAAAGATTTTTTTCAAATTAATTACTGTATACACATCGATCATAATATTTTTTCCATTGAAAATGTGTTTTTAGCATTTTTTTGAATCAAAAAGATCGAGGCATCATATTTATAAAACAAATTCGTGTGTCGAAAATATTAAGTCAATCAAAAACAAATCTGTGATAGTTTGCCGCTCCCTAGGACTTGCCGCCCCTAGGCAAAACTGCCTACTCACCTATGTCGACGGGACGTCCCTGCATACGCTTATAACTGCGATCTCATTTAATTTTAGACCAGCGGTTTCAACCTGGGAGGCGTCAAAACATTTTAATATAAAAAATAGTTTTTATACAATAATTTCTTCACATAAATAAAACTTCATATCGTAACGTACGGTAACAATTCAGTGTATGAATGTTCATTTTTATTTTTCTTACATTTTTATATATATTTACTGTTCTTTTAATTCATATAAAAAAATATCTGGAGCGGAAGATTTAAAAATGGTGCCTTAGCATTTCCGAAGCAAAAAATTTGTTTCGGAAATGCACAAAACGACCTTTTTGGTTGAAATTTTAAGAAAATTGAGCGGCTTAAATATAAATCAATGCATGGATCACAAATGCATCTACTCGTTCAAAAGTACAAAGTAAAAGCTTTCATTTAAATGCTGAAGTTATGGAAATCAAATCTACAAAAGAATGAATTAGATATGTTTTCACTTTCAAAAGATTTCTGGTCCACATCTAATATTGAAGAAGCAAACATATTTTTATTGAACACTTGGATGGTTTATTGGTGCATTTTTTTAATTGTTTCAAAGACTGTAATTTCTCAACCTTTTTTGTGGATACAGAATCCATTTATCGACAGTGAAGAAATAGAATTTGAGCTGACAAACATCTAAAAATAAAAATTGATAGAATTATCATTGCGATAATAGCTCCTAAAACAAAAGTTTCAAAATGAAACTATAATTTAATTTTGGATGAATCTTAGTGAAGAGTAAAATTTTTGTTCTTCTACCCTTCAAAACGTCTTATTTTGCGAAACGTGTTTTTCGGCACTGGTTGGAATGAAAATCAAATATTGAGCCAGGTTAATAATCGAAAAAGAATTACGAGTGCCACTCTCCACATTGCCCTCAAGATTTGATGCACTTTGTGCCAATACACAACAGTGACCCTCGCATAAAATTTTGATGCGTTAAAGTAGTTTAATTGGTAATTTAATATAAAAATAAATGTCCATGTTTGCAGTGCTTTTTTACCTTGTTACGCGGTGAAACGGCGTTCCAGCACCTTTTTCTGGGTATGTTTAATGTTTTAAATCAAATTCAGTAAAAAAAGACTTTGGAAACCACAAGATGTTTTTCTCTTTTGAATGTAATATAATGTACCGGGTATCGCAAAACTCAAATGTAAATTGATGTCATAACACAAAACATTTTCTTCAGTCGATTTATCGATTTTTGTTTAAAGACATAAGTGTTGTCATATCTAAACATTTTCTCCTACCCTTTCAAATCTAAAAAACTAGACAAAGCGAAAGAGATTGGTTAATCACTAGCCATGTCCTATCCCCATATTTTTATTCTTCAAAAAAGAGAAGTTGGATAACAAGCAATTCTCGTAAAACAACTTCCGCTGAGAAACCTCCATTTTTTAACTATATGCTCCTCAATAGGAACGGACATAGATAAGAAAAAAAACTTGTGTTAAATAATGACAAGTGAGTTCCGCCATCTTAGTTTTCATTTTTTTTTGTATGCTATGTTATTGTTAATTATGGTGTAAGTATTTTTTTGTAATAAAATCATTGTTATTTAAAACGTGTCTGTATTACTATATTTATTAAAATAATAAAAAATTGGGGAGGCGCGGCAATTTTATTTTAATTTTAGGGAGGCGCAGTAGCATAAAGGTTGGAAACCGCTGGTTTAGACGGTTCATAATATCCATGTATTGGTGATTACGTCGGCGTTAAGTACAAATATTGTTAATACAGACTTTAACTTTACATGGAAGTATAAAAGTTTACTATGTAACGAGATTTGATTAAAACCAACCAAATTTTTATTTTTTTTTAATAAATAAATTTCAGTTTACTTACGAAATATTTTTTTAAATAATTCGTTTATTCGAGTACCATTTTTTTTGTATACGTAACGTGTGTAACGATTGAAAAGATTGACAGAGACTGAAAAAAAACAAAGCTTTGAATTTTGTGGCATTTATTAAAAAAAAAAAACTTTGCATTTAAGTTGACGGTTATGCTATTATATATAAAAAAAAGTATTCAATATCCACAATTATTAATAATACTGTTAAGCGTTGCTTGAAATTACTATCACTTAATCGTGTTATATTTGGAACACATAATGGCTGTACCAGACCCAAACGGAATATTTGCATTTTAGGCAGGTTTGAGAACTAGGTCGAAACATTGCCCTATACATACTGATTGGGTAACTTGGTATCACAACTTAAATATCCGATGGTCCAACACTGACAACTTGTTCCGTCTTTTTTTATTCTCAATGATTCTGATATATTTTTGTACTCTTCTGTAAATAATCAAACAATCTTTTTTAAGCCAAAATAAAAATTTGGTGGATTATTATTTAATTTTTTTATACTTTCTGTTTTTCCTGTTTTTTGTTTTGTTTTCACAGCTACAGTACGCAGTTAAAAGATGTTAGACCTTTGATATATCCTTATATATGTAAGTGTTACATATTTGGTTCTTAACAACATGTATGATAACAATTGAGCATTATTATTAAAATTTACATCTCAGCGGAAAAGTGAATAATGATTTCATTTATTTTAAGTTAAAGATTTTATTTCGCACATACACCAATCACAGCTTTATATATTTAAGTAGAATTCATAGCCATAACCGACATAAAATTCAAAATTTTTTCACTTATACACATTGTGCATAACAAAAGGATGTTTACGTAACAAAGTTGCATTCGTGCTTAGTTAGCAGTTAAATCCATTATATAATATATTGTTGTTTTATAATTACATTCCATTAAATGTGATTAAAGTAACATTGCATCCAAGAAAAATTGTACGTGCTGCAAACGCCTCTCGATTATCTGAACCTTGCTTACCTCGTTTTCAAATCACATTTAACTTCATCGCATCAGTTTCCTGAAATACGCGAACTAAATATAATATAACGTTGTGTTGAACACGGTTAAAATAACGATATGCTTAATGTTGATTTATTTGTAGTTATTGAGATCTTGGGCATCCATGCGTGTTAGTGTTGTATTTTCTCTTCGAAATAATATCGTCAGAATGTATAAAATTATACAACAGCGTAACATTAAGTGATTGCAAAATATATAATAAAATATATTTTTTAAAAAACCGCTTTATTTGAACGGTGTGCTTTATATTTATAAACTTGAACAAGGTCAAGCAATGGACGTAAGATCCATGAAATTCTGTGGATTTCAACAGGAGAAAGGGAACGATAATTTGGAGGCTTCATTAGAAACGACATATTGCTTACTAGAGACATAAAGAGAAAAGTTAATGTCTCTGCTAGTTAAAACTAAAGCCCGACCCGCTCACAATCAATGGCTAGAATCCATTTAAGCTCTGGTAAAAGATTGAGGAACTAGGACCTACCAGTAGAGCCTCCAATCCCAGAATCCTGTCCAAATGTGATTCCGGGATTATTACAAAGTGAAAAAATTGCGCGAGTTCCAAAAAAAAAGGTGTCGCGTCTTTTCTATTTGGGAATTGCGCAAATTCCTGGGTTTTGAAATCAACAAAAAAAAATGAAAAATCCCAGTATTTTAAAATCGCCGAGCAAATATTTCTCTATCCCGAATGCCGAATTTATACATGACTTTACGTTGAATGATCCCGGGATTCTAGGGTTAGAAGAATTGTCAATCCCGGGATCACAAAAAAGGCCTGGGATTGGATACCCTATTAACCAGCGAAATCAACAAAATATACTTTTGTCCGATACGAAAGACATACCAACTAAGCTACATCAAAAGCAAAATACTCGGCATTCGTATCATCTTATGAAATTAATGGATAATAATGAGTAAAAATAGTTCATACTGTTTGTGTTACACTTGTAACTAAGTTAAAATAATAAATATGGCCCGAGTTTTATTAAGATGTGGTGAATTCTAGCAAATCGAATTGTCCATAGAGAAATCTCCGAAAAAACAAATGACTTTCCAATCAGCGCGTTGCAACTTTGAACTATCTACATTTTTCGGGATGAACGATTCATATAAATGTTTAAAAGTTTCCAAATGGAAATTCAGACATATCTTGTATGTAGAATTTTGGGAATGACAATATCAACTAAGAAAAACACTTACATTGACCAAATTTTATTGTATACATTGCCTATCTTTTCGGAGACATTTTTAGTAATACTTTTGAACACAAGTAACGCTGCTTCGCTGCATAATTTTCCCTATAAAAAGAATTTGTCTTAGCGAACTGTGAAGGGTACAAGGTTTATTATCTGTAGAAATATTACAAAAATCTATCAAATATTATTTTTTTTTTTCGAAAATAGAAAGTAGTGCAACTTTGAAATTCAAAATAATTTTCTAAACATAATCATCTCATTCAGAGTATATTTTCTTATCAATGGTTTCCAGAATAGTTTAATACCAGATTCCAACCAGTGGATCGTGAATGAATATGCTTATATAGCTTGTTGAGTCACAGGTTCTTTGGCCATTACAAAAGGGAACACGGTTCGTTTACGGTTGGGAACCAGCGTCATGATATATATGAGTGTTTTTGCATATCATTAAAATTAATAGGCATTTATCTATTGTTGAACTGATGAAAATCAACATTTATGAGGCGTCCGCCATAACCTTCAATCCGCGTTACGATCAAGTCCACACGTCTCCGCGAGCCACATTGGCCATTGTTTACGTACAAGCTATCAGCAAAGTACATATAGCTTAAATTGTTTTTTTTTATCATTCTCAAAAGTCTTATTCAAAAACATAGTTAAATGATTATTACGATTAATTGACATTCTCTATGACAAAATATTTTAATTAAATGTTTATTAATAAATAAGCAAACTAGGTTGTTTCTTTTCCAAAATTCAGATAAATAGGAAAACAAAATCAAATCAATAACGATACTTTATTGAGTAGAAGATACTTTTATGTGAGACAAAACGCTCGCTCAATGGTGATGGGTCAGATAATCTTAAAAAGAAGGCTCACGGATGAGTCTTACGGGATAAAGCTATCAATAGTTTATAGAGTTTAAACACTTAAAACTGAATAAAATTGATACTGTAATTATTTGGAGTATTGTAATATCTATATTTTAATTAATGCACAAGTTGACGAGAGACTGGAAAGGCTGTATCTAGTGTCACCATGAGTTCTGTTGTGTATCTTTGAGATATTTCATTATTCGAGGAAATCCTTGCCCTCCACACCACGGTGTAATTTTCAATGAAGGCGTTTTGAGCAAAATTACCATTTATTTTTATTTTATAGCTTGCATTTGAATATCGTTATATAATAAATTTATTATTCACGACATGCGCTTACGCGGTTTGTATTGGCAGATTCGACAAACCGAGCGATTTAATTACATCAAAAGTATAATGTCAGTTTCATTCAATAACATTATCCAACGAACAGCATATTCGAAACAAATGTATTACTGTAAACAACTGTGAACACAAAAAAAAATCAGTTAGTCAACATTTCTTTATATTAATAAAAAAAAATGATTTTACCTTTTATCACATTCAAAACAACAAAAAGGTATGATCAAATCTTTAAAACCACTAGCGTAATCACAGTACATAGTTCATTTCGCAGATGAATTAAAAAAGACGCTTTATTTTTGGCTTGGAAGGCGTAGTAACTAGGGCATCCAATTCCGGGATCCCGTTCAATTTTCTGACCCCGAAATCTCAAGATTGACATGGCCGCGATCCCGGAACCTCGGGATTGAGAAATTTTGAGCAAATCCCGAAAATTGACATGAAATTGGCAAATTGAGGACATCAAATTCTTCGGTGAGCTAAAAAAAAAAAGAGTTTCTGAGACAATCTGGGGGAAAAGTATACCAAATCGCGGATTTCAAATTCCTCGGTGAGCTAAAAAAAATAATGAAAAACGAGTTTCTGTGACAATCTGGGGGAAAATTATACCAAAGTGAGCTAAAAAAAAAAACGAGTTTCTGAGACAATTTGGGGAAAAAGTATACCAAATCGCGGATTTCAAATTCCTCGGTGAGTTAAAAAAAATAATAAAAAACGAGTTTCTGTGACAATCTGGGGGGAAATTATACCAAGTTCTAAAGTTCTTGAGATGATTATGCATCATATGATTTTAAAAAGGATTGAACCATTTATAATTAATGAGCAGCATGGGTTCAGAGTCGGAAGATCAACCGACACAAACTTGATGGTGTTTACGGATTACGTGTCGACGGCGTTAGATAAAGGACTGCAAGTTGACTGTTCTTACAATGATTTCTCGAAGGCATTTGACAGGGTCGATCATGACATTCTTTTGGAAAAACTCCAATTGATCGGTTTGTCTGACGGTTTTGTTAGGCTTTTTGGTAGTTATTTTAGGAACAGAAAACAATACGTATCGTATGGGCTTTTCGAATCAATGCCGTTTTGCGCGTACTCTGGTGTTCCGCAGGGTTCAAACCTGGGGCCATTGCTGTTCACTATTTTCATAAATGATATAGCAAACGTTATTAAAAATTCTATGTTCTTGTTATTCGCTGATGATTTGAAACTTTTTTTGAAGGTTGTCACCTTAGATGATTGTCATCGTCTTCAGTCTGATATAGATAATATAATAGATTGGGGGCGGTGTAACAAAATCGATTTCAATATTGATAAATGCAATCTTTTATCCTTTACAAGAAGGTCGCGAGTGTTATTTTTCCGTTATTCAATGAATGGCCGAATTCTCTCGCGAATTTCATCAGTCAAAGATCTTGGCGTACAATTTGAGAGCAAACTAACATTCAATAATCACATTAAGATTACTTGCAAAAAAGCATTGCAAATGTTGGGGATGCTTTATCATCCGTACCATCAGAGCCTTTTCGGGAGTTAAAATTCTAATATTAATGTACAACGCTTTGGTTCGAAGCAGACTTGAGAGTGGGTCAATTGTTTGGGCTCCAAGATGCTCGAAATATACCCTTATGGTGGAGAGGATTCAGAAGAAATTTTTGAGACTTCTCTATATGAGGGTGTATGGATATTACCCATGGCTTTATCCAACTGACTTTCTCTTAGGCATGCTTAACTTTAATAGCTTGAACGTTCGAAGAGAAATATATCTGGCCATATATTTCTTTCGACTTATACGAGGCCAAAATGAGAATTCCACCATTCTTGAGAATGTGAATCTAAATGTTCCTGATTATTTTTTGAGAAATCGTGGACATGAATTGTTTGTTCTCCCAAGGTGTAGAACCAGCCTGCCAATGGGGATGCCACTGGGGAGAGCTTTAACGGTGTTCAATAATATTGCTTCGGATGTCGACATATTCCACGTAGACGTGGGTGAGTTCCGAGGAATACTATTTTTTATGTATTAAAGTAGAGTTCGTCGGATCTTACTCAGTTGACTTCCTTGCCACTTTTTTTTTACTGCTTTTAATATTAAATTATACTATTTTTTTTCTCCATTGTAAAAGTTTTAAATTTATAATTTGTCAACCTTGTACAATGTTAATTGAATAAATAAATAAATAAATAATAAATAACCAAAGTGAGCTAAAAAAAAAACGAGTTTCTGAGACAATTTGGGGAAAAAGTATACCAAATCGAGGATTTCAAATTCCTCGGTGAGCTAAAAAAAATAGACGAGTTTTGGAAATAATCCGGGGAAAAGGTATAGCGAATTGAGGATTTCAAATTCCTCGGTGAGCTAATCCCAATCCCGTTATCCCGGGATTGGATACCCTGGTAGTAACTAAGGTTGGATTAATTGACCACCAAACTTCAATAAATCATAAGTTCACAAATATTGTATGTATCTAGCTTCTCATCACTAGTTTTCTTAAACCGCAGAACGTGTCAAAATTGCTACTTACGTAGACCACTAAAAGCCTAGAATTGGAAGTCGTTACATATTCCTTGCGAATTTATGATGTATAAAAGCATTATCTTTTCGAAGAGTCTGAAAAAAAACAGTGATACAGTAGACGTTTGAACGTATATAAAAAAAACTCCTTGATATGCTTAGATCATTTGATTAAACATCCTTTCTACTTTTGATGGAATTATTTGAGTTATTTTATATTTAAAATCCTTTCTCATCATCTTTTCGCAAACTCTACTATTTTAGTTACACAACCATTCCGTAGATTAACATAAAAGTAAAAATATTTCATATTTGTAAAAGTTGTTAACATCTGCTAAGAAATATGTTATTATCGCAGACATCATATTGTTTTCTAAGCATTGTTTGTCTATGATATTTTAAAAATTTCATCAATGTTTTGCATTGAATATTCATGGGCAATACGCCAACAAATATTCCAGCTCATAGACATGAATATTTGCATATAATGACCCCCGGGTATGAAGTAAAATATTTTAAGTTTTATTTGAAGCGTCTATTGAAGTTTGTAGGGCTAAGGCAGAACATAATATGGATGTCGATTTTTCACGCAAAGAATAAGTAGAACACCAATAAGAACGTATGTATATATGTATATGTATATTGTGTACTTTTAAATATAAATCAGGGCTTTTTTAAATGCCAAAGTCGTAGTGGAAGTAACGGACTCAGTAGATGTAAATATAATTAAATTCACATAAATATCATAAAATGTTACTATAGACACAAATAATAAATCCTCAAGTAAAAAGTACTCATTTCAAATATACCGAAAACCTGACTGGTTCAAATGAAAAAAAGAGTATTATGTTCTTTAAAATTTAACGTTATTTTTATTATTAATAATTACTATTTTTTTATTTTTATAAACGAATTTTATATCAATGAAGATCGATTGACATTGATAAAAGCATTGAATGTATTTTTTTTAATCTGAGCTCACTAGAAAGTTGTTCAGAGTAGCCTAAAAATTATATCAATACCACTAGGTATTGGTCGATCGACTAATTGTATAATAGCGTTTATATTTTTATAAAATACATTAACTAAATATTATAATATAAGTACAGATTATTTTTGACTAATCTTACTAGGAGTGTATTGGTAAACCGTAGAAGCGTGCATCATTTGTGTTGTTAAGAATAGACTTGCTGGCGATAAAATAATGAACAGTTCTGAAAAAAAAAACAATATTATAAGACTGGTTAACTGGATAAGATAATTAGATTATTTGAGTCTATTGTTTGCAAACCTGACTCATTCTAAAATGGTTGAAAAGTTAAGCTTGAACTTCATTTTGTAAAACAATACACATTTTAAAAGTATTTTTAGTTTTAAATGATTTTGGGATGATATTTTCTATTAAATCAAGGGAGTTTTTAGACTGCTTTCCAAAAATAGTTTTTAAATGCATGTATATTTACTAAATTACATTCATGTTTCATTTTTCACCAATTTTGGAATGAATGTATTGCAAGTAATAGCCTCATTTGTAAGTTTAATATAATAAATATTTGAACACAATATTAAGTTACATCGTCATATTTTTCTACTTACGAGACTGTTTCTCTTTATAGCATAAAATATGTTTTAAATTGTACTTTGACAGGAAAGCATTTCGTTTTACGGCCGTAGATGTACGTGCGTTTTATTACATAATAGAAACAACAGTGAATAGTGCATTGAAAAGTGACTATTTATAGTCGATCGTATGTGAATCGAAGCAAAGTATTATGCGGTTCAGGTGAGACGTGACATGAAATCGATTTTCAAGTGAAAAATCGAAGCAAGTATGAAGTGCACATGTGTCGGAATAATTGCGGGTTTTACCTGAAAACTTTGAAGGCAGACAAGTCTGGCGTGGTCCCAGGAGAGGCACGGAGACTATAATATTGTATTCGAGTGCACACGCGGATGTACGCCAACCCATTTCATTGATATGGGAGACTTTAACGGGCGGTCGTATTGAGAGTCGAGAGACAGACCCATTTCACCGAATTTTAATTTCGAAACCACATTTTATAACAAAAGTATTGTAAGTATAACATACTATTAAAAAACGGAATTCATCTTTGGTTTTTAATAATTAAAAATAATCAATTTAAAAACAATTCGACAACACAATAATAAAATTCACTACTTTTTTTAAATAGACACTCAATAGACAAGCCTTACTGCTTCATAATTAATCATTACACATTAAATAAAGTTGTATTATGTTTACTAATTGTTCGTATAAAAACATGCACTGGAGTCAGCGTATAAAATAATATATTATTTTAAAATGCAAGACTAGTTGGATCATTGTTTTAAACGGTTAAAATAATAATTCAAAACCGAAACAAATTGTTTTTTTGTTTTCAGGAGAGTATGGATGGAGACAAATTCAAGACGTCACATACATCCATGCCATCGAACGGAAATCGATTGAAAAATCAACTTTATAATGACTGTCCTTACTGGGATTCAAATCCGTGGCCTACGTAACCAAAGCCAACGGTGTCGACCACGCTGCTGGCTTTTTTACACTCTATATTTTAACTGTATTTATTAATGGTGAAATTAAAATATGTATACCTAAATATAATATATCACATTTTTAAGACAAATTGATTTTTACAAAGTATTTATTTGTTGTACGTTTGTTGGGAAGATAATATTTTCTCGTTGTTGTTCTGTTAGATCAAATGCCAAGTGGAGCTACTTAAAATTTAACTAGTACAATATACGCTGTAAAAAAGTCAAAGTCAAGTGCGTGATTTGACTCACACGAAAACAGTGAACCAAAGGAAACGCAATTTATCGAGTACACGTCGTAATAAATTATCTAGAGGAACGATTAGGAAAGTCCTATTGGTTGATGCTAAGATTAGTGGGCACTAAATTGAAAACCTGGGGAATCCCCCGTTTGCCAACGAGAGTTCACACGCAACATCTATTTCGATTACTATTGAGAAAAACCAGCTACTTATTTACTCAAACTCAATTGACATCAACTTTGCTCACTGTAGATTTTTTTACTGAGAGAAATGTTGATTCACTTAATTATAGCCTTGGATTTATGAAACACGGATGTTTACTTTAGTCAAGTTTAAACTAGTTAGCGCAGGGAAGGGGGCATTTTGGATAAAAGGCTTCACTTTTTTCAGAAGTATTTTTTATAGAAAAATTGACTAAAAAAATGGAGAAAAAAACTGTTGCTTTTAGTTCTCATGCCTTCGTATACAATTTCTTTAATTTTTCAATTACTTAAAGTCGAAGATATTTTTTTGAATCGATAGTATTAACAATACGTTACACTCTAATACTTGTGTACATCTAAAAACACTTGTACTGAACATTTATGTGTGTTTCAATAAATAGTGCTGTTAAGTTTTACAATACTGCTTGAAAAATACACTTTGTTATCAGAAAACTGCGACCGACATATAGAAGCGTAAACGAGATGTCTTGGTTATTCTGAAAAGTTAATTGTTCAAGGTGGGTCACGAATCTCAACCTTAGGTACTTCAATAAAGAAGGTTTTCTCGTGGTGATGCACACATTCTCAAACGTTGTATAATATAACATTGATGTAAAACTACATAATATTACATATACTACTATAATATTACATATTTTTGTTAATCGATTTGAGATTGACTACAGCCAAATATGAGTTCTTAATTAAATGAACAATGTCTCGTTGTCGCAAACTTTAGATAAATCGAACAAATAAATAAACCGCTTCGAAAACTTTAAAGCCTCCCGGCTATAGTATTCCATTCCGGACCCTTTTTGTAATCTCGGAATTTCATAATTCACATTTTTAAGCCCCTTGCATTACAACTAACGCCAAAGGCGACAGATGATTTTTTTTAAATATATTTTAGCCACAGTTGATCGAGATCAATTCGAGGAAAAAGAAATGATTGCAACTGAATTTTGTAAAAAAATATGTTTCAAAGTCTGTCCCTGTCTACGACTACTACCAAATATGATAGGAAGTAAGACCACAGTTCATTTATTTATTGTGTATGTATTATACAAATATATTATATGTATGTACAAGATGAAGTACACTGTCGGGATTTTTTTTATTATTAAAATATATCCCTGGATCCCGGGTTTGAGTGCCCTAGTACCGGCTAATGATATGACGTGCGCTGAGCAACACACCATCTCTACATTATATATCCCCCGTTTATTAAATATCATAAATATACTTGCGTACTGTGGACTGTTGTTTTAACGTACACCCCCTTGGCAATATTAGTATATCAAAACAAAAGCAGTTTAATAGCTATTAAAATTCATCCCAATTTCACACACGGTGGTATTGAAGTTGTATACGAAACAAACAATAATTATATATTTTATTTTTCAACTTAGAATTTAAATTATAATTTCAAAATAACACTCTACTATAGGGGTGGGGAACCTTTTTTGTCTAAAGGCCGCATTAATTTTTCTGATTCAACGTAAGGCCGCAGTAAAAATTGACTAAGGAACCTTTGGCCGGAAACAATTTCATGCCAATATGTAAAGCCCAGAAATTTACGGATTTCGCGAAAGTGCCAGCGTGAGACCTTGTTTTTGTTATTGAAAGGATTTAGACATCCAAACTTCCAATAATTTACGGATTTACCCGAATTATTAGCTTTAAAGAGATTTTATTTTCGAATCCAAAATCTTAGGAATTTACGAATTTACAAAAATTGCGGAATTGGCCGATCAGGTCAAAAGGCCGCACCTGAGTAGTCAAAAGGCCACAGGTTCCCCACGACTGCTCTACTCACTACTGAACCGTAAGCTTCATAAAAAAAATCATAAAATATTCCGTGTTTTAGATTAGCTAATCAAAAATTAATTACATTTACAGTGTAAGAAGTATTTATTATGACTGGACGTTGACAACGGTTTATAAGAAGATACATATCTATTTTCTATCAAGTTTTTTTTATTTTTTTTCCTTATAATTTAATTCATTTTGTCGCCATTGCTAGACTATAAGACAAAAACACTACAAATTAATAAGCACAACACGAATCCCATCATGATATGTGTCATAAAATTTATATGCACATACTGATGAAGGTTTAGAGATCTTTTCATGAAAAAATCTGTATATTTTACGAATGAGTCACTTGTAGAGTCACTAATACATTTTTTAGTACTTACTTGTATTACATATGTTTTACATACGTTATTATAACTTATGGGTAGTGTGTGACCAAATATCAAAATAAATTCGACGCTTCTGAAAAGACAGTCTTCTCTTGTTTTATAAACAAATCATTATTCTTGTCATACACCGCGTATCTATTCTTTATTATCGTATTTCTTAATTGATTTCTTAAAGCAGTATCTATTGCCAAAAATCAACTCGTACTTTTCAATTCCAAGAATTTAATGAAACGTTGAGATATTGTCAGAATTACAATTCTAAAAGTATCTTTGTTATATGTACATCTTTGGTATATCTGAAAAGTCTCGTCAACGGTTAAATTTAATCTGTTATTAATCCATCAGACCCGAATGCAGTCATTATATTGATATAATTAAGGGCTTTATTGAATATGTTTTAATTATCTTTAGGCATTTATTTTGTTTGGCTGGATTGAGAAAGAATTTTCATTTGCAAACGATTCAAAACACATAAAATATTTCACTGTCCAAGCCGAGTTAGATCGTTCTATGATTTTTTTCTATTCGGTTCAAATTTAATCTTTGAATTAATACATTTATTTTTCATACAATTTATGGAATTCAAATACACTGAAGACTTCTTTCCCGTCCTTTGATACTTACCATATTTGAAGTGAGACGTTGATTGAATGACTCACAACCAGTTTTGGTAAAATGCATTATTTTTTGTATTCCAAGATGATAGCAGACATGGATTTAAAAATATTTATATCTGTTTTTGTATTATATAGGTAGTATGTTATTTGAGTTTTATATTTATTTACTTTTTGCATGAAACCATCCCTTCTTAGAAATTTCACCGTAGAGTATTTTTCAGGTGAAATTATTTCAACCATTACAAGATTTTAAAACCGGGCAACAAACACTTGATCCAAAAAAATATTTTTGTTAATTTTAGTTAAACTTTATTTTTTTTAAATATATATCCGCTCCAGGTGTGGAGTAAATGGTCTCCTAACGGAAGTATCTCAACATAACTTTTTCTGCGAGAACTGCTTTTTACTCAGTTGCTCAATTTCTCTTTTTCTAAGATAGTAAGGATAGAAGGATTGGAGCTAGGACAGGACTAGTGGTCAACTAAGCGCTCTTGCTACGCTCCTTTATTTAACAATTGGTATGATTAAAGTGGTTTATATACATTACAAACACCCATGCCTTCAAAGAGAAATCGAATAAAAAAAGCTTATCCTACTTAGACTCGATCCCGTGAGACACGTCAGGAAGCCAACGGCGTTGACCTGTGCACCACGGACTCGACACGTTACTGTTTATTTAAACGTTTAAAATATATTTGTATGTAGTACTTTTGGGTAGAGCTTTATATTAATGTGTCTGTGTTTATTGACATTTGTACGTTTTATTAAACGGAACTGGCTTTTGGAATCTCCGCGAAAGAACGTGCTGGTGATCGCGTACGCACTTCATACCTTCTTTTATATACGCAAGTCTATTACTAATATTCTACTTACACCAAATACAGACGTTAATTCAGTGCCTGATAGTCGCAAGTTTATCAAAAAAATCTAGAAATTCTGTATGCATAATAACCTTCACTCACATCTTTCATTTTCGCCAGATCAGGCATGAAAATTGACGACATTTAATTTAACAAAAAAAACTTTATTTATATTAGACCATCTTTTTTAAAAAATACAGTTATTTTTGTAGTTTTAATTATAGCTATAATTTTTTCAACGATTTTCTAGGAATACTTGGGTTACATTTCTCTTGGCACCGTTTCAACGATATTATATGATATTTAGTCTAATAAAAAGGCAAATATTCTTAATTCTGAATACTTTTAAGACATAAAAATTTGGAAGGTTTATAGAATACTCTTATTCTCAAAATATTTGAAAAAATTAGCTTAAAATCAATGACTACAAAAAATGTCTGTATTGAGAATAAAAAAATATAAGATTCCATAGATTGAATCCGCCATGTAATTGTATTGCAATCAAGAATTTGTGAGTATTTTGATAATAACTTTGACACATTTAGAAATATTCTTGATCTATACGTTTTACATTGTTCTTTAAGTATTAAGAGTGAAGATAGATTTTATTTATTTTAAAAAATACTCCCTATCAGGGATAGCGAACCTAGGGGACGCGTGCCCGAGAAGATACGTTCGGAAATTTTGCTGACAAATGAGCGATTTAAAAAAAATGCTTTACAAGAAAATATTTTTGCGCAAATAGTCATTGAGTATATTATTAACTTTTTTCCAGATAAAAAAAAACAATTCACGACTGTAACATAATTCTTTTTATGTTGTAAATATATGTTGTAAGCTCTGGTAAATATTTTTATCTTATTTTTTGCTCAGCACGTTGAAAAGACGATAAATAATATTAACCCTTTACTGGATTTTGATGTTGCATGGCATCATATTTTTATTTGGACTACCATATTCACCTATAGAGAAAAAATATATTTACTTTGTTTTGATTTCAGTGAAGGTGTCTATTTCATGAAGAATACTATTTTCAAGTGATTTAATGATAGTATTGCTGTTGTTAACATTTGACACAAATTGTTTGTTATTTTTTAATAAAAAACATATAAATCAATATACTGGTAGTGATTGTCAATATATTTTCTGTTTATTCTATTTATTGGGAATTGCCAAGACATTTTCTTCCTGTGGCCGATAAATACAGATAAATAAAAACATTTATAAGATACTTTCACGGAAACGACTATACAACTTTGTCAAAAAGGTACATAAAGTGAATAAACGACCTTTTTTCAAATGTTGACCTCCATTGTATTCATAACCTTTACTGGATTGAGTTCTTACTTAAGGAAAATACCACGTGACAAAAAGCAGTTTTTTGACGAACAGATTATACCTTTTAAAGTTTTTGTTTATTTCGAATATTTTTTTAAAACCAATAAATGAAATTAAAATAATATTTCATTGCCCTGAGTGCACTAAAACTGTGTGTGGTATGGAGATTTTGATATGATATGAGATGGAGATACTGATTTGTAATCGTTCTAAGAAGTATATGTACATCGAAACCTCAATTTATAGTTAACAATTTCTATAGATAAGAAAACACAGTATGTACTTTCTTTCCGAAAAAAAAATTCTTATAGTAAACAATATATTTTTTCTATTATGTTCTCATTTAACTTTGTTTACTTAATATTTAGATATTTATACAAAATATTAACATTAATTTTATTTTCCATTTCTATTTAGTGTAAATCATACATAAAATACTGTGCTTTATAATAAATATTTTATAAGCATACCAATATTTTTCATGCCTTGTAAAATGTACCCATATATGGCAGATGATTCAATAAAAATTAAAAAAATCACTGAGGTGACCAATTTCATTGAAACATAAAAAAATAATAGAATATGTTTAATTCTTTTAGAAAAGGTTAATAGAAATTATTGTCACGTGCGCGTAAAAAGTTTCGTAACCACTGTCTTATAGGCTATAAAATATGTAGCCAAAGAATAACGTAAAATCTGTGGATAAAATACTGAAGTAACTAATCTCGTAAAAGCTTTGTCGCTATTATTAATTTTCCGAAACTGTCACTTCGCGGTGATAAATGATTTTCTTTGAACACCTAATCTGCAAATGATTTTTATTTATTAATAATAATTTTATTAGAAGCTACTTAAGCTTTTAAAATAAACTAGACTACTGGAATACTAAAACGGTGATTCATACATATATATATTTACCAGTGAGGTTCTACATTATTATAAAAAAAAAATATCATCAGCTTATATTAGCATTCGTTTTTAAATTGGTTGTTTTATTTATAAGACGTCGCCAAAATGTTGATCGAACCTTATGGAAACTACTTGACAAAGGACAAGATCCGTGATTTTGAGATTAATAAACAGCTCAGTAAGTGTGAACAAAATTGATGAGATATTTTTTTTTATTTTCATAAAGGTTCCGCCTCACGACATTTTTTCGGGACATGCGCACAGAATTCGAAATGACTATATCACACGAGGTGATTCGATTATATAATGAATTATTTTACGATAGGACAAAAAATAAAAAAATAACGGTTAATAGTCTTCTATGACTATTACAAAAAATAATTATTCATTGCACACACAACTTTAACATATAATAGATCAGAAAGCAATAAAATAGCAATAGACTGTTATTTACATAATAGTATCATTCAGAATGGATGTAAGGCTTCAAGAGATTTTAGTTCTCGGTGAAATTTTTGTAACAGAACTTTTGTTTCATTAATTATGGTTAAATTAGCGCTGTCTCTATATTATATTATATTCGATGAGAGGTTACCAGAGGCCAAGCTCCTTTTTTGTAATGTAGACAATCGCTTATTCAATTAAAAAATGTATGCAAATAGTATTAACCAAGGTCGATCAAAAGAAGCGTCTGTTTCCGCTCTGAAATAATAAAGTTATATTATTATATCATTATATTTTAACTACATTTCTCTTTAGAGCGATTAATTTCTTTCGTTCGAGATAAATTTGAGTCTTCACTATTTCGTTCAAAACAACAATCTACCCCTAGAAAGGAAATCATCTAGGGTGAATTGCGAATTTTACATGCGATGTATACGTTTAACAGACATATGAAGTGAATTTAAGTCTTTTACAATCATATGTTTCCTAAAAACTATATTTTTTAAATAGAATCTCGAATTTTCGAGAAATAAATTCTCGGCATTTTCGGGCTTAGTCTTTTTCCCTCGCAACTTTTTTCATGAAAATTCTTGACTTATAGAATAAATGATAAGTAAATCAGTGTTTATACAAACTCCAAGTCTCCTCACAGAGAACGAGCACATAGACCATATTTAATATGGGAAATATATCACTAAAATAATTGAAAACTATTAAACTCTTTAGACGCTTTAAGTAGATCTTCTACAATAACTGACTATTAAAAAAACTGTTTTCGAATTCTTATGTGTTTTAGATACTGGTTTATTCCGTTTTTCTAAATTTTACGAAAAACGGACAAATCGATTAAAATAGTGAGAACATAGTTTTAAAAATTCAATCTACGTTCCTTTGTTATTATAATACACAAAAAATATTAAAATTTTGTTCGAAAAATATGTATATTTTTAGAAAACACAAAACCTCAATAATAAAGTAATTTTGATAATATTTTGAAATAGAAAATACTCTTTTGCTGTGTAATGAAGGAAGTCCGATTGGTTTAAGGCATCAGATAGAAAATCTAAATTTGCAGGTCATTTGTTTTTAGATTCGTACTCCAGTGTTTTTGAGTTTGATATATTTACATATGTATATGAGTCAAAACGCACATCAAAAATATTTTTAAAATAAGCCTTTAATAATATTTTCAACGCATTAAGTGACTGACTTTTGTTAAACTACATATTTCATATATTTACATTTGTAACTTTGTAAGTTTCAAATCAAAAATTACATTCGTAATCAATTTTCATGAAGAATAAATTCATATATTAGAAGCCTGGTTTTTAAGTTAGAAACCCCGGCTTCGCATTTGGCATTTGTTTTTTTTATTAAAAAATGGCTTTTTAACCGGTTTTTGAAAACCGACAAGCTCTATATTTGCAGATAAATCAATCAAAAACTGTAACCTAAATAAATCGTAATTAGAAAAAAGTTAATGATAATATTGATGATCAAAATGTAAAAGTCTTTAGAATGAAATTTAACCATATATGAAACATATATAAATAATTGATCAAGTGTTCAAATTAAATAGGTAAAAGATTACTCGTATGAAATAAAAAGTTTTAATAGAGAATGGACTGAAAATCTTCAAACAGTATTTTGGCGACAGCTGCTATGGAAACGAAATTATAAAATTCACGTTTTAACGAAAAATTTCTAACTTAGCAATAGTTCAATAACAATTCAGGTAGCAAAAATGCAATTATCATCATCGATAGATTTAAAAAAAAAACAGGAAACACTTGTGCTTGATAAAGCTAAGGGCATTAGCATAATCCGTTGTCTTTTGTATTGTAA
Source organism: Himalopsyche tibetana (assembly GCA_030503985.1). NCBI lineage: Eukaryota > Metazoa > Arthropoda > Insecta > Trichoptera > Rhyacophilidae > Himalopsyche > Himalopsyche tibetana. The sequence continues at coordinate 8,328,254 of JAPJYX010000014.1, forward strand.
CGTAATTCGGCAGTTCGTTTTACGATCAAATATCGTGTATAATCGTTCGGGTTCAACAAATCTCTCACACATAGTGATTCACGATTGACTTTATTCAAATTCGCTCACATTACCCCAAGAAAACAAATTTGCTCATCAGAAAACAAGATCGGTCCTGGGATTTGTTGAGGTAGCTTCTGAGAAATTCGGAGGTTCGGTAATGTTTATTTTTTATTTATGTGCATACGATTTGCACAGCAAGATCTGATTATCCCATTTGAACAGGATTTCTGATAATATCGCATAACGACATCAAGTAATTTAGTGAATCATCGAGCTATTTTTACTGAAACTGATTCTATTGTGCTATAAAAGTAATAGCTACTTGACAATATAAAGATAAATCTTTTTGTTAAACAACATTATCTTCCTATTTATTTATAATTCATTTTAAAAAAATTGTTACCCATTTACCGAATATATTTTTTGCGTTTATGTTAAATTTGAATTATTTTAAAAGTTATTTGGTTTGATTATGCCAATAACTGCATGCTTCTACTCTATAAAACAAACATTGATAATAATTTATTTACAAAACAACACCGAAGCCTAAATAAAAGTTATACATAATGCATGTATGCATGGGTATTCTGTTTAAAGACGTCATATCCGTCAATCGATATCGACAGTGATTATGACAATAGGTTTCAATTTTGGTTAGTCGGTCCCTAAACAGAAACACAGTTGAATCAGTCTCTCAAATAACCAGCCAACACGTTTCTTTCTGCAGAATATAGCTTGATGGAATTATCATCATTACTTCATAAGAAATGAAGTCAGGAAATTATGTCGTGTCATTTATAATTCTTTTGGTATCAATAAAATAATCAAAATTATTACACACTACATTAAAATAATAAATTATCAAAATTAGATAAACAAGACGTTTCATAAATTAATTAGTATAAATAACTTCTCGCCTAACTCAAATCTATTGAATAAGCAACTTATTTTTTCTTCTTTTCCGTTACTTTATCTGTTGCATTACTATACGTTTAGTATTCTTTCATATATATTTTTTATTCATTTGTTTTTTTTATAATCCTCATTACAGTCGGTTTTGAAAGTCTCCTTTGTTACGTTACCCGGAAGTTTAATGAATTTTATTAATATAACATTGAAAATTGTTTTGTAAAAAAATCCCAGATTATACATAATTACATTCAAATTTATAGTTATTCGCCACATTAATATAATTGTTCTTTGTTAAGGTTTCAAATTATTCATTTATTTTTAAAAGGTAATAAATATTTTCATTATAGTCAATTTAGTGCCACTGATTCATATTTTGTATATATTATATATCGACTGTGGAAAGGAAAAAGGACTTAACCCACAGTTTCTTCAAAACAGGTTTTTTTCGATAATCACAATGTATCAAACTTGATACACGTTCTATCAAAAGGATGCAAGCTGCAAATGCCGAATTAGTATCTAAATTAAGCTTTAAAGTTTGAAAAAATGACCTTGTAAAAAATTAAAACCAAGAAAAAAGACTGAAATAAAGATTTTTCCTAGACGATTTCTTTAATTAATATTAGATTATATCAATTAAACACCAGTTTAGAAGTCTCCGTGCACTTCAGGGTTATTTATAATTCATAATTTGCATATGTCACAAAATCATCAAAACACGTTTTTAGCGCCTCCTGTAAAATTTGATATGTGTGGGTTACGTCTTTTTTCCTTTCCACATTCGATATCATTAAATTCCTTATATTACCGATTGTTATACCCTAATATTTTTTTGTTTTGTTTAAATAGCAATTTAGTGTTGTATTATCTTATCAGTTGATAATGCTCGTCATGAGAGAAACCGGTCATGTTCATATAATATAAAAGTGGAATTAGTAAAAAATAGTGTTTTATTTTTTTATACAATATACCGTTAATTATACAAAACTAATACTAATAACAGGGTTTTACATACAATTGGCAAAACAATATGTCAAGAATTTAGGAATAATGATACAAATTTTAAATGAATGATACTAAATCATCCATAATTAATTTGTCTATGATATCTTACATATAAATACTATTTATATTTAATCAATATTAAAATCAAATCAGATTTTTTTTACAATACAGTATCACCAGTTAGTTGTCCGACCACCGTTTACGTGTATGCCACCACTATCATATCAGCAAGTATAAGTGTAATAGCGAAATAAATGATAGCTTAATTAATGATAAATAAAAACCTCTCATATAAAGCATGGATAAAAAAATAATCCAGGTTCGACCGATAAAGGATATCTGAAATGTTTTATCGCTTAAAATACTTTAGAGATATTATTATAGTTTTTTAAAGTTTGGTATGACTCAGCAAAACTACTTTATTTTTTGATCTCATTTTGTGTTGATAATTAGGGCTGAGAAAGGAAAAAAAACGAATAAAAACAGCAAAAATGCTGTTTTATTATTCCAACAGAATAAAATCTATGACACACTCTTAAAGTTTATAGTCCAATTCGGGATCGGGAAGAAGTTTTGCAGAACCCGACCAATTGAAAACAATAACGTTTACTAAGTTAATATTAAGTAGACGAGAACACAACTTCAAACGGTGCTGGAATAACCTATAAAAATTGAGTTCAGTAAAACATAATTGGTAGAATGAATTAAATTTAATCTGAGATCCAGGATGGGCATGTTTGTACCGGGACACAGTTTCCCCACTAATTACTGAGAAGATCTGTTTCAAAGTCTGAAATACATACGTATACTAAGTTATTGTTTTTATATGATCCTGTGATAAATTTATCTTATCCGTTCATAATGAAAGGATAATTTCTTTTTAATAAACTTCAACGAATGTGGGTCATTACTATTTATCTACGTTGAATATTTACAAATCAAAGTGAACAGTTTTGACTAATCACCTCGGAGAATTTTAAGCAGCCAACGAAGGATACTTTTATAAACTGGTTGAATAACTTAATTTAAAATTCGACGTTACCAAGAATTTGCTACACTTTTCAATTCTTAAAAAAGAAATTGGACTCTCTTTCTAATTGAATTAATTTGTCAATTTAAAACTCTCCATATTATTTTCATAAAGTCATTTACAGAGTAACTTCGAGTCAACGTTTTTTAAGGGATCGTAATAAATAAACGAATCATCCGGGAAACCGATAATGCGGGAAATCTTCAAATACTACCAAAATAAATGTTTAATAAAACAATTCAAAAAACTTATATGGTTATGTCACTTTTGTTACTAAATAATATATAAATATATTATTGCTCAATTCAAACTAAGTGTCCTACTTGCAGTTTGATACTTCAATTTTAACAAAGACCCCTCAAATACGCGTACTTTACAGTAAATTGTTTTTTTTCATGGATTTTTCAACGTCTTAATTTATTTAAATTTTCTCAACTAAAGTTTTAGTTTACTTTGTTGTGCCCCCCTTCCCCATTGTAGGGGGGGGGGCATTTTAGTTGTGAGTTAGTAAAAAATGCAAAACTAGATGCGAGTGAAGAATATTTAAGAGCAAAATGAAAAATATTTATGACGGGACCATAATATTTCTACGATAGATCGAGGGAATCGATAAATCGGGTAAAGATTAATGCGGAATTATTTAACATTGTTATTATGGGTGTTTGACCAGGACTGTGGACTGTGACAAACGATCGATACGGGAATACGAACAATGCGAGAACGTTAGATCGGGGTTCTACTGTATTGCTAAAAATATAGGTAACTTCTTTATTTATGATATTTTTTTGGCAGAAGACACATATTGAATTTTACTTAGATATTTTATTACACAAATTTTAATTTGTAATTCTACATAATAACCGTTTTTTTTAAATATATTTTATATATAATATCGAATATAAAATTAAATCTAATAACTATGTTATCCACTTGTTGTACTACAAATGTATCACGTGTTACGCCTTTTTAAGAAGAATTATCAGACAGAACATCAGTAGTTTAACGAGTTAACTAAAAATTCATTCTAATTCTTATGTTATAAATTATTAAATAAGAGTTGGTTTTTTTTCTACTGTATGCAGGGAGGGGGTGACATACAAACAGTAACACAGCAAGTTGAGTAACAAAGTTATCAAATTAAATTGTATAATTAAAATTAACTTCCATAAAGCTGCCGCCGAATCCTTCGAAAATATATAATATCTATGTCATTCAATAAACAGAATAACTTTTGAAAAAAATCAAAACAATAGAAAATCTATCTTAAAATAGTTTTTATTTCATTTAACTTTCGTTATTTTATTTCTTATGGGAAGAAGGGAAAATTTTTATTTCATTTTACTAGTAGTTTTTTTTCCTCTCTCCACTCGTTATGGGTATGCAGCCGCTCAACACGGACGCCTTCCAGTACGCAAACACTATGAATAAAACAAATTAAAAATACTTTTCTTTTGAAAATCTCAATGATCATAATTTCAAACTACATTTATTAAACATTTTAAGCCTGATATTTTCTTAACTGAAACTGTCGCCAAAACATAACTTCGTTAAATAAGTCACTAGTGAAAAACATTTTCAATTATATTACTGAAGATTTTTCCTGCTTTGGCATCGTGTCTGTTATTTAATCATTGTATACACTTACACTCATAGATATATACTGCTTCTAGACGTAGATAACGCTCTGTTCAATACCCTTTGTGATTCACATTTCACCGTTTAAATTTTTTAGCATACCTAGTGAAATAATGCAGGCATTATCAACTTTCGCAATTAAATCTTTAACAAATAATAATATATATTTCCAACTTAAAAGACCATTTAAAAAAGAAAATCTATAGTTTATCAATTTTCTTTAAATTAAAAAATGCAATGAATCATCTTTTTTTATTGATATTGCAATAAATATCATTTAATCCTTTTTGCTTTTATTTTTTAGGTCACCGTTTTAATTCATAATGGAAATAGGAAAATACTGAAAGACTTGTTTTTTCCAAAGCCTTAAAAAAGAATATTCAATCACATATATCTTATATGGACCCATTAGATGTGAAGTGAGCCAACTAGTAAAATAGTAAAACTTTTTTCGAATACTCTTAAGTATTATCACGTCTTTACTTGGTGCTTTGGTGGTTTGCACATTTTTATTTTACAATGTGTATTAACTGAGATAACTTCACTTTTACGATACTTTAAGACGTGTAGAATATTACAACTCATCTAACATTTTTTTCTTTCTAAAATACCACTTGGCTCACTTCACTTCTAATGTAGTAATAAACTCGTTAATGAAAACCAAACGAAAATGTAAAGAATTATGTGAATTACATATATATTGTGATGCTTTCATATCGTCTAACTATGATATGTCTAATTCGGGACGAAGAAAGTCATTCAAAGTTGTAAGTGACTTTGAAAGATTGACTTAAGGATCATTTGCGTGATTTATCTTTTTAAAGAATATCTATAAGAAACCGTATGCTATTGGTAAAAAGTGCGGTATTTTCCTAAAATATTTTTTTTATTTTGGAGAGCTGTCCTTTCTATTACAGTACAAATTTTGGCATCATTGAATAGTGGATTGCTTAGTCTAAATCAGATAATTGACTAACATTGTTTTGAGAATATTCATGTTCATAACTATAAGAAAAAAAGTTTATTTCGGCTGCCATACAATATTCAATTACCTTGAAACTTTAAATTTACACTTTATACGCCCTAGATCAAATAATTTTTGATTGATTCATAGACAATTACTTTTAATTACCGGCTCTATCTTGTTACATGACTTGAAAATTTTTGTTGTTGAAGGAATCTTTTTAAAATCAACACGAATAAAGAAATTTTAGTTTCAATGTTTTTAACAGATTCATTGATGGTTAGAACTTTTACCAGAAAGCAAAAACATTATTAAATAATCATAACGTATAATTCCAAAAAATACAATACAGCTTAATGTATACATTTTTTTATCAAACTCATTCTATCTTCATCACTAGTCCCACTAGTTTATTTAACCCATTAAGACATTAATCAAATAAACACCGGTATTTTTTTAAATATTTTATTCATAGAAAAATAAAAAAATAACCGTATCAATCTAAAAATGAAAGCATTACGTTTCAACGTCTTAAATAAATACTTCCTGCCAAATTCCTGCTTATAACAAAATTATATTTTTTTTAAATAGTCGATCATTCAATAAGCATGTTTCAATAGCTGTAAATTTAATATTTAATGTCCAGTAGGGTTTTACTAAGAGATGATTACATAATATGCATATGTAAGAATATTGAAATTGGTTGTATTTTTATTTCGAAATTTTATGCCAAATTTACCTTAGTACATTTAAACTTAAATCAAGTACTTGTCATTTTGAAAGTCACAGGTGGATATCAGTCCCTTTATCATTCTGTCAATTCAAATTTCGCATTGAACGTGGCTGTCAAATACACGGTCCGCGGTCCTTTGCATGTGCTCAATCGCGGTACTCAAAAGAAGTCACCGTAAACAGTGTTCGGCCGCGCAAACTTATCAAACCAAATCACACGCGCGCTTGCTAAAAAATCCTCATATAACGCTGCCCACTTAACATGCATGAACCTGTGACACGCGGTGAATAAGTGATGATCCCTTACACCAGATGACAGCCCCTCGACTCGCCTATATAAGCGCTCGTCGCCGAAGCTTAACCATCTTCAGTCGGGTGGAAGTCACAAGAGTGTCTTAGCTCCCATAGAAGTCTCAAACTTTTGGCACGCATTTTATATTTTGACAGTCGATTGACTTTAGAATCTTTTTTTTAAATCCAAGTGTTTTGATTCCGATTGTGGAGCAATCATGAAGTTCTTAATCTTGTTGTTCGTTATTGGATGCGCGGTCGCCCTGCCACGCTCCTACTATAAGCGATATGCTGGTAAGACAATATTATTTTATGATAAACATTTATTTTTAATTAAGGATTTAAGTGATAAAGTGAAAAATTTATGTGCTGTATTTTTTTTTCTTAAATACTTATTTCATAAAACCACTCTAAAAATTAAAATTATATATTTAAGTTTATTGTTTTTCAGTAAAAATATCTTCTTATATAAGAGAAGTCCATCAATTATTTCAAAAAAATATTACATCATTTTAAATAACCTAACGGATATTATTATGTAATTATTCAATTTCGACACTTACTTAATTTATTGAACTTTTTTTAATAAAATTTTCGAATAAAGTTTAGACATTTTCTAGAGATTTCATTGAACAATTGAATATTTTCTCGTAATGTTCAGTTCGATATGCATATAATTATATACTATCAATATTTTTTTCATGGAGAATTTTAAATATGTACAAGTTAATATTTCTAAAATAAATGTCCATGTTAATGTAATTTTTTTAGAATTAGAATTATTCTTAATTTGATTTCTGAGGAATATTTTAAAAATATAAATTTATTAATTATATATCGCCATTATTCATTACATAAATAATGCAATACATTTGACTACAATTACAGGAGCAGCCCGCTTGCAAGCAGCAGCTAGGCCAAGAAGAGCACCCGTTCACCATCGCACGATGCTTATCAGCGGCTATTATCGTCCAGTCTTTGCTCAGAGACGTCAAAGCTTCGAACCTGAAACCGCAATGACAGCTTTCGCCACCGGAGACAGTGTCGCTGCAGGATCATACCTCGGCAGTCAGGCAGGTCCCAACTGCGTGTCCTGTGACACTGCAGCTGATCAAGAAAACACTGAATTCCTAGCAAATCCTGAAGGTCTCAGCCCTCAAGCAGAATACGATCAAACTCAATCGGAAGGAGAAGGTCCCGCAGCCGACTATCCCGAGATCCCACTCTCAGATCCTTCCGCGCAAAACGATGAAGTTGCGGAAATCGCTCCATCAAAACCAGCGAGAACACCTAAACGTAAACCTAGCAAGAAAGTCAAACCTGAACCCGAAGATGATGAGGTCGGTGATGAATCTGACGAGCCAGCAATCCCTAAAAGAAACCGTGGTCCATACAACTCGTTCTTCCCTATTGTCTTCGGAGGAACTCCAGCTGGTAGATCCGGAGGAGGCGGCGGAGGAGCAGGAGGTGTAACTGCCATCGCAAACAGCTACAGCACTGGAAAGGGGGGAGTCGCCACCAGCCACGCAACGGCGTACGGTGGAGGACCACCATCCCGACCGAGGAAGCGCACCGAACAAGCCGACGCTGATGAGGAATGAAGCTCAGTACACGACCAAACTGCCTGATCCACCGCAACGGAATTAATTTTAAGAAATTATAATAGGTTTATTTCAGATAATATAAATTATGCAACAAAAAATTATTCGAAAATATTGCTCGAACAATAAATAAAATGAGATTTATCTCTGCATTTCGTTGTTTTTATTTATCTTCGTAACAAACATCTTTTCAATTTTTTAGATATTCAAATTATGACAAAAACCTTCTTCAACAATTAAAAATATTCTTCCAACATATAACACTGTCACATTATCATGTTGACCATCTTACATTGTCACATTACATATAATAAAATATAATATTTTCATTATTTTAACATTATTGAGATGATAATAATAGAGTTCTGGTTGAAGTAAGTGTATATTCATTAATAAGAATATACAATTTATTTTTTTCATTAACATAAGAAAATACACGCATTCATAAATGATAATATGTTTTGCTTCAATTAATATATAATTCATAACTATTTGTTTACACGATTTTAAAGTAACACGTTTCACTAAAAATAACGAATAAAACATTTTATTACGCGAATTATTTGATCTAACACGATTCCCAGAAACAAAAAACAAAGAAGTGGGTAAAGGATTTCCTAATAACAATAAATTCAACTCATCGAGACATTAATAACAAACAAGAGCCTTCATTAGATCCTACCCCATTAGAATTTTTAAAAATTCCTAGCGATGAATGCGATTTATGTCCAGTCTTTCATGAAGGTCTCCGTATTTAATCAAGTAACGATAAATAATGTTATTTGTTTTTAATTAAAATACATGTTATGAACAATATTTATAAATTAATATTTTGTGCAATTTACTTATTGGATACCACAGTGTTGTTATTTTTTCCAATAGCATTTTTTATATTTCAGGTTACCAATCGTCCATTCTCCTATGATTTCTTTCACTTTACGCGGTTTTCTGTAGAACGTTTCAAGCGTGTAAAAAATAGTTGAGTGTACTTGTCTATATGTAAATCATTAGGAGTATATATGCTTTATATAGGGAGCGGACTGGCGTAGTATTATTTGTATACAGCGGACAGATACAAAACTAGTATTATAAGTAATGCTTCAATCAACAAAGATGTTATAAATTGTACACATTTCCATTTTTCTATTGAGATTAATAACACGATTATTTATGAAAATGTTTTTACGTATTTCATAACCTTTTTTTAGGAATTTCAGCTCTAACTTATTAAAAATCATCTTAATTCATAACTAATCAATATAACTTTCTAGATATTATCTTCTTATTCTATATTTTATGAAAATTATATATCCGAGTGTTTTTTGTATATATAATTCATAAAAGTATCCAAAACTTACTTCTGAAAATATAACTTGTCGGAGCTGGGCCGAAACGTGTTAAACCGGTTTTTTTGACCCTAATTAAACTGTACAGTGGAAATATACGATATTCATTTACAATTATTATTTATTGGTTTTTAAACTACAACAAAATGAACACAATGTTCGCTTATTTAATATCCAATTCCTGCTAATCTTGTATCACCTTAAAAAATATATATTTTATCATGGTGCAGTTTTGTTGTTAGTTTTGTATACATATTTATAACTACGAGACAAAACAAATTGTTGAATGCTTTAATGAATTATTGAAAAATCATTGTTTATTACTCGTGAATAAAATGATAAATATATACGTAATGCAGCTATATAAATCAAAATGATTCCGACGTATAAAACTGCTTATCAACTTAATAAATACACGGAATTCGTTTCAAAAAAACAAAGAACATTTTTTTAAATCAATATATTGGTTAATATAATCAGAATTATCAATTTTTCATTAATTATGACGAAGCAAAAATGTTTATATAAGAATTGAAGTTTATTTCTTAAGCCATAGTAACAGAATATCATGTTTTGTTTTTTTTTTAATAATTACTATTATACTATGAATTATGACACCAGTCGGCATTTGCACGATACGCTTAATACGCTAACAATGTGTGTGTGTATGAGCGCAATGCGTTAAAAAATACTCACTTTTTAAAAATCTCACACTGCGCATACGCTGGTGGAGAGAGGTAATGAGTGTGTGTATTGAAATACGCATAAACAAAAAATCAAGATTGTGTGCAATGTAGTAACTGAATGTTTATTTTAATTATTTTCACTTCTATCACTATGAACTTCTAATGTAGTTTTTTTTATTTGATCCTTAGCGAAAAATGGTCATGAATCAATCGCTTGATCTTACTTTTGTCAACTAATAATAGATGTCACTGGACATCACCCAACGCAAGGTAGTCACCTAAGGAAGTGGTTTCCAAACTTTATGTTACTACGGCTCACTTAAAAAAAATATTTTCGCGCCTCTCTATCCTTTATTTTAAAGGATAAAAAAGTGTTTTAAGCCGTTCGCGAGTCCCTTTGCAATAGTTCTCGCCTCCCAGTTTGTAAATCGCTTACCTAAGACAAAGACTAGCAAATGTTTTGAGATCACAAACAATCATGCCCATGCATAAAACACTTATTAATACATTGTAATATAAACATATTTTTTTCTAAATTTAGATTCGAGCTCTGTATCGAAGTGTGTAAGTAAGGAAAAAAATTCGCAATGTCAAAATTAATCATATTTCATAATGCATCGTATTTGCATTGTATTTCGTATGAAATTTATTGAATACATACTTCTAGTTTGTGTTTTCTAAATTTGGATCGTGTGAATTTTGCACACTACCATAAATTTTGCCAATAACAACCGGGCTTTCGTCTTTCAGCATCTTCGGCAAAAAAGTATACTGATGAACTCAAACTGATTGTTTGTAAACAGATTATATCGGATATAAAAGTAATTGCTGGGCCTTTAGCCGGGAGGTCAGCGTCGTCGGCTTCGGTTACCATGCTCAAGGGATCGAATCAAAGTGCAGACAGGTTCAGAAATTTATTTATAACTGATCTATGGACGTCTGAAATACCCCCCCCCCCCCACCTATCGGACTCTAGAAACGCTACATTTAGAGGGATTAGCTAACCTTTACTCCTGCCCAATGTTCCCTCTAATTTTCTAAAGGTTATGAGCGCGAACCCACCACCACCCGCTACGGCTTCACACTCTTCTTATAGGGTGTCAGAAATTGCAGTTATGTACTAATTTGATCTGATAATATTATTTTCTCTTAATTTAACAAGGGGCTCGCGCGAGCCCCTCCGAGCCCCCTCCAGCCCACCCCTGTATTTAGACCTACTTAACGAAATGGCTATTTTTTATAATTACAATTAACAACACTATATATAATGATTTATTCTAGTGGTGGTATAGCTAGCTGGTGTAACCTTTGTGCGCTCTGTTCTCATGCATGTGCGCGCGCTCAGCGAGTTGTGTGCGCGCGCACATGCGCACAGATTAGAGAGGAAAAACTGGTGGGTGGGTGTATTAGTATGTGTTCTTTCTGTGATTGGTCAAAAGACGCAAGGGTAGACTACACACAACATAACTTTACCGCCGGGCTCTAGGGTGACCATGATGTAATATATATTTTTTAATAATTAAATTATCCATTTATATATAACTATATATGTTTATACAAGAGAATATCATTTGATGTTAAGTTAAACTTAAACACATAAATAATAGTTTTTTTATGTATTATGTCGATTTATTGCACACATTTTTTTTTATTAAAATATTTAGGATTGTAGCATACCATGATTGACGAATGTTCAATATTAAAAAAATAAGACTCTCATTAATAGTATCGGGGGCGGTTTCGCTCACCACGAGCATTTTCAAAAAATTAGAATATTTTTTTTTCTTACCTCTCTTCTCTATTGAAACTATATGCGCGAAGCGGATACCTAGTTTCCTGGCTAATATTCTTATTAGAGTGGGTACAGACATAAGTCTTTCTTTCCCTTTCCAGTATGTGACTTCGACTTCTTCGACAATGAATGTGAATTCTGTAAATTTATATATATAATATGTATATAATGTAAAAATATACACTGTATACTGAAATTTCGATCAAAATAATTAGGTACTATCTAAAAACATTAAAAAATGAATTAATCAATTAAAATTTACCTAGTCAACATTCTCGTGTAATTTTTTACTCCATTAACTTCACATTGAAAGCGGAAATCGTCAAAATTATATAAAATAAGTAAATCGGCTATTTTTTATTACCAGTAAGTATTAGAACCGTAATTCAAATTTAACTACCCGCTATCGATATGAACAATAATATGATTATTGATTTGTTTTAGACGTACACTCAGTTCTTTTTTACACTGTTTTGAAATAACACAGTATACTTTTGCAGGAATTATTTGTTCTAACACGTTTGTGTTATAACATTTCTGTAAATTTTATATTAATAATATGTCAATAAGTATATTTTCTGTGAGAACACAAACAAAATTGAAGCGGATAACTCCTAAAGGAAACCTTAATAGCAAGAAATTCAACAACACAAAACAGTGATAATCAGCAAAAGGCTTTATTGTATCTTAACACATTCGACGTGTCAGACATTTCTCGAGATGAAACCGATTTATTAACGATATATTCCTTCATAAAAGCCCCCGAATTCAATCAAGTAGCGATGAATTGTATTATTTTTAATAAATTAAAATACATTTTTTGTGTAATATACATATTGGGTCTTCACTTATAACTTTTTTGAACGGTTTTTTATATCGCAATGATGTTACTTTTCTGATAACACGGTTTTTTGTTAATTCAGGGAACTAACCCTTATTTTTTTCACTTTTTCCCCATGTTTTTTTGCGGAACGCATCTACCGTGTAAAAAAAGAGTTTAGATAATTGCAAAAGTTGCAATGTCATTATTCTTAAAATTCTATCGTTATACACTTCTGTACAACATCATTTTTAAATATATCTCGAAATATGATTTTTTTTTAATGATAGTTGTCGAATATTTAAGATACGTTTTATTTTAGACCTAATGAAAAATTTCCACTAGCATTTTATTATATTTATTAATAAAAAATATATAATCCCGTTTTAGTATTACGCGGAACATTTTAAACGCGGTTTCCAATAATCCAATACTCGGTATGAAAACAATTCACAAGGGCATGACAAATAATAAGACTTTTATATCTAGTGAAATTGAAAATAATATTAGAAATACAATGGTTTATTAAAAATATAAAAGTAATAACATAAAGTCAGTAGTAAAATTAAAATACCTATATGTAAGTACAAATGTTTTACCAATTTATATTGATCTTTAATTTTGACGAGTTTTTTTTCAGGACCAATATACCTATGTAGCCTAATTTTTAATGTATCATAAATCTTGCTTAAAATATTTTTGGATATCATTTACTAGAACATATCTTTCTATTTTTTATGAATTGATATATTGTTATATGAATTGATATATTGTTAATATGAATATGAGTTTATTTTAAATTGTAGTTAGGTCGTCTAATTCAACAATGACTGCAATCAATAAGTGCGCGTACTACGTATGTATAATTTTAACAAATCATAAAGAACGGTTAATAATTCTGAGAATAGAAAATGTTGTTTGACTTTCTTAGTCAAAATTAGCATTTTGCTCTAATTATACAAACAACATGTTGTCGCTAACTGGTCTCTAAAAGATTGACACCGAGGGAAAGTTAAGCATGCAAAATCAAAGGCGAATCATCCATCCATTTTTTTCATCTAGTCTAACATTTGCATCTAAGAGTTTTTATGGCACCGTTAAAAAAAATGCATCGGATTCAATGTTGGTAGTGGTTAGAAACCGAGGCTTTGTTTTTAAAATAAATAATCTGGTGAATTTCTTTAATTATATATATTCTAGATATAAATTAATTTAAAATACATTATCTTTAAAAAAATGTATATATGACATTATATCGTATATTACGTATTATTAATACAAATAAAATAACAAAAAAGTAATCTCTGAAGACGTACACTATCTTATTACTGTTGTGAAGAGACCCACATTTTATGCTGCACATATTTATTGTATGTTAATACTTACTTTCCGATGATACGTACATATTTTTTAAAATTGTATACGTACTCATTTTTCAATCCGAAATTTACATTTAATACAGACTATGTTTTCTAGGAGACTGTGTTTTCAAACGCTCTTTTTCCAGGATTTCAGTTTTAAGTTGATCTTTTATAATACCAAGATGATATGTTTATAATAATTAACATTAAACTCTTATATTATTTTACGTATTGTATTTTATTGATTACACGTACAAGTGTAGCAACATCTAGGTATTGTATAAAAAAACAATATCGTTTGTGCTACTGGATCGTATTCAAGAATGAACCACCTGAATTAATTACAATATTCATTCGGACCTCTTACAAGGACTGTAACAACGATATAGAAAATATCGAGAGAGGGTTCATAACATTTGACAATTTTTCACTTATTACCCGCTTTTTATCTAATATAATATTATATTATACATAAACTTTATTAAACAGTCCATCTTCCATTGAATTAGTATAAAGAACTATCCACTCAACCAGATCGGTTATCTTTAATACAAACGGACGTACGCTGAAGTGTATTCTATTGTTTCCAAGCGAGCATTTTTTATAGTATTAGTTTTCGAAGGAAGTGTTATAGCAGTAGTTAGCTATATTGTTTCTTTTTTTGTTTCAATGCAGCGCAAATTCTTAGAATTATTACTGAAGCCGCTGTAAAATACCGAGCTGTCGCGATGCAATAATAACACGAATAACATTGGATTGAGATCGGCTGGCTGTATGTGTATGATATCACTTTTTGATTTAAAAAAATATCAATTTCGTGGGCAAAACAATGTAAAAATTATTTAATCTAAAATAAACTAATACTTAAATTGATCAGAATAGTGAAATGAAAAATATTTCAATGTCTGTATTTGATCACTTTTAAGGTGTTTAAAGTAATTACTTAAAAAAACTGTTTTTTACTTATTGTTCATTTATTTATTAGGATCTGAACCTTCCCGTCACTCATCACGAGCATTGATTATCAGTTGATAACGCTCGTGATGAGTGAAACCAGACCTGATCCTAATGAATAAATTTGGATTTGAACTTACTTTTGAATTTATTTTTTTCGCCAAGCTCAATATTAGAAACGAATTAAGAAGATACCTTCCCTGAAATTTACAATTTAAACAAACTATTCATGTATTGATTTTTAATCTCGATTATTTATATATTTAAAGTTTTTATTTGACAACAAATTGAGTGCCTCACAACGTTTAAATTGTATAGTGACATTTAAGACAACTTACATTTACGAAAAATCTGTTGGCATTACAGTTACTTTTTGAAAAAATAATATTAATTATTTAAAAAAAAACAAGTAAAAACAAAGAGTTTGCTTATATAAACGTTAAGTAAATCTGTCCACTTAAATTTGAATCGTTAAAACTATGTACATTCTCACAGATTTTGTCACTAACGACCCGGGTTTCACCTTTCGGCATCTTCAGGCATTCAAGTGCACGGATGAACTTGAATGCCTGAAGATGCCGAAAGGCGACACCCGGGTCGTTAGTGACAAAATCTGTGAGAATGTACATAGTTTGAACGATTCAAATTTAATATTTAAATTCCACCAAGCACCTTTAGTCGAAATCTTAAACTTAAATCTGTCCACCATTAAAAATATTTATATATTTTAAACAGATAGACAATTTAAATGCAAATGATTTCACGAAAACAATACATTTATTTACAACATAAACATTAATTAATGCTTCACGATAAAGTTTATTACCAAGAAATGCCAACGTTTATTATTTATGAGAACAGATACTAGATAATAAGTTCACTTGAAATCTGTGGCAAAGCAGCAGATTTGTTTTCGATTAAGTTTTGTTTGTATACAAAGCGTAGTACATTTTATGGTAAACATGTTTGCCATTTTTTAAAATATCATACGTTATTCGATCGCTGTATGCTACATAACATGGGTGCTCAACTGCCCAATCCCGAATAGGAAATTTTGCTTTGTGTATACAACAATTTATCACTATCGTTTAAAATGGTGCTAAAGGAAGGGTGGATTCTTCTCTTGGGTTTTTACTTTTTGCGTTTTTACTCGCACGTTTGGTTATCTGCCAAAATAAATTCAAGATAGTCATTTTATTATGAAATTTAAATTATAAATCGTTTTTTAGTTTAAGATAGTACACAATGTTTATATTTTAATAACTTTAAACCATTTATATATCAAAATATTGAATCGAAAGATGTAATATTCATATTAAACTAAATCAATTATTTATTTCTTACAACGTCTACTTAATTATATCCATATGAAGCACTCGACTTACTGATTTGTCTTATTATGAAATACTTTTAATTAATTTAAAAATATAAATTATTTTACAGTTTGAAATTATTGATATAGGTAGGATTGCCATAATTGCTAAGCATTGATACGGGACGTTTACGTAATTGATAAATAGTTTATTTTACTCAGATAATAAATATATAAGGTTATATAAGGTCTAATAAAATGAGCACACAAAACAAAACAAAAAACTTGAAGGCTTCACATTTTCAGCCTAGTCATATTTTAAAGTTCATTTTACTTTCTCAATTTGATCATTTTCCTACTTCACATACTTATATAATTAGGTGCAAGTCATTTAAAAATTATATCAATTCAAAATTGCTTCGATTGTCTCCACTGACAACCTGTTTGTTTCATCCGACCAGTTGACATTAGGGAAAATATTCTTTCTACATTTGCATTGTGGAAAAATGTGTATACGCATAATTTTTTTAGACATGACTTCTGAAAAATATGCTTTATATCTGCAAACAAAATTTCAGCCATATCTAACCGTACTCCATTTCAAGCGTCGCATCACACGACCCATTCCCTCACAGAGTGAAAGAAAACGGGACACATAGTAATACGAGAGTGATAAGTGAAATACGGTGACAGTCCTGTATATACGGGACGTATGACAACCCTAGCTATAGGTCAAGTTTCCCATATATTTTTCCGAGACACTATTTTCTAATATACATTTACGGAAAATTTAAAAAAATGACATCATTATTGATACGGCAGAAATGTTCTTTTTATTATACGTTGTATATTGTTATTGAGTAAAAAAGTAGCTCCCGAAAAAGGTTGAGCACTCTTGTAGGCATCATAATAATCATTCGTTCTGAGATCACTCAACCGATCGTTAGATCTGGTATATTCACAACTAGCTATGACGATAAATGGTATATTTATTTTAATAAATATTATATACGTTTTTGGACTCCGGAAGCTATCGGTAATTCTATGGTTAACGATCAAAAAGATCCACGTATATATCCTGTGAAAGCAAATATATTGATTTTATAAAAATATAGATTATGCCTGAAATATCGAATTTTCGAAATGTTCTTTATCTTAATTTTTTTCTTGTCTCACTCAACTTCAAGTATTGGTCGATGGCTAGAATATCATACGTATAATTTTTCATTATGAAATTATAAAAAACGAATGAATTGTGCAACTAATATTTTAGTCGATTATATCTGTTTTAAAATGCATTTAAATTCAAAAGTCATGAGCTCTTCTGAAACCGAAAAAAAAACAACAATAAAAACTCAGTAATCTCTGCTGCGGAAATGGTTTTGATGAACTTTTTATGAATTTCAATTGTTATTTATAAATTAATGGTAAGTAAACAGACTCACATAACTGTAAATTTATATAATTTTCTTAATATAACATATAACAACTATATGATTTCCAAATTGTTATTTGGGCATGGATGTAAGCATGGTTTTACTCTATTAAGTATTTAAAAGCTGTAAAAATCTATATCATCAGCAAGAGAGATAACTACGTTTTAGAAATCATTTTTTTTAAACAATTTCTTAAATTAATAAAAACACAATAATCCTTTGTACTTCATTCCACTTTATTTAATATGTCAGGACCGGTTTCGCTCATTGCGAGCATTGTCAACTGAATGGAATGAAGTACAAAGGATTATTGTGTTTTTATTAATATAATGTCTTTCCACCAAGTATTGACAGTGAACACCCTAAAAGTGATTTCTTAAATTGATTATGTATACGTTTGTGCATTTATTATAAATATCCGTTATATCATCTCTTTATGCTATTGTATAAATATTTTATAGAACGTCAGTAAGATCAAGGACAAGGACATCAGCATATTATTATCATAAATGGAAAATAATTAATATCCTCCATCGGCAGTTATTAATACCGTTTGAAATTAATACGTATTGTTTATTTAGGTCTTCACCGCAAAATCTTGAATTAATATCTGCCTTACCAGTTTAGACATATAATAGCTGCAATAATTATTACAACTAACAGTTTACCGTGATTTTAAAAGTAACTGTATCGTTTGTACTATCAGCAAAAAAACCATTTGATGGTTGATCAACGTTTTTTCTTCGAAGAGAGAAGGGATATATGGATAGAACTAGGACAGAACTATGGTTAGCTTATCACTTATTCTTTGTTAGAATAAGATGGGTGGGAGGGAATTTCGACATCACAGACATACATTCATTCGAACATAAATCCATAAATTACTTGGAAATTCAATTTATGAAACTGTACGTACAATTTGAAACTGCGAGCCCAGAAACCGTAGTCAACAACGTTGAATACTCGACCACGAACCCGACTATGATTACAGAAACGCTTCTCTTCAAGTCAACTAATACCGAAGCATTGATTTCTTCTAAATATGTTTCTTTTTATTATGTATGTTGATTGTTCTGAGATTCTGCTCATCTTTGCTTCATACCACATTTTAAAAATGTGTAAAAAATCATCATTCAATTATTAATCGTTTCTATGATACTATACTTTTAAATTCTCAGCCAAGTTGTCAACATTATTATATATCGTTACCTAAAAGCACCAGTGTGATAAGACAATCGTACTACTTTTTAGATAATTAAACTTTAATGTTTGCGTCATGTTGTGAGACTAGTCAATTATATTTTATCTGGTTTCTTTTTCAGTTTATGAAAGAAGATAATAATATGATTTTTTGTATATATATTTTTTTTTATTTAGCTATCCCATTTATTCTACTGATTCATTGAAGTCGCAGAGAAATTTTCTTTTTAATATGACATTCAAATTTTAATCAAATATCTCAGTGTTTCATTATTAAGTTTTAGCTTTCAGCAATCGATTGGAATACGTATTTATAAACCGACCAAGTTTTTCCATTTTATCCCGCTGTTGCTTTCGTGTGGCGATATGTGAAAAATGTTTTATTGAAAACACAATTTTATTATTCTCATAGACGCAATTAAAACTGCGAAATTCTCCCACATCGATATAATCATTTCAATGTAAATTGTGGGTTTTAAGATTGGCATGGCAAACATTGTAATCCTCAATACATAAATATTATTATCTCGTCAATAAGCATATAAAAAGTATTAATCATTTTATAAATCAATATTTAATTTATGTAACCAACATCAATGCTGGTTACAAAGATTGATTTCATAATATTAAAGAAATTATTTTTGTTTAGTAAAAATTAATTACCACGAAACTATCTGTTGAATAAATGCAACGTTATCTTATACAATAATAATGATTAAAAGTTAATTTTAGCTCCAAGAAGCTTAGAGTTATGAGCTGTGTCGCTTAGCTTTTCATGTGTGCAGATATATGTTGTTATTTCGAAAAGCTTTTTCAGTAATAAATTACCGAAAAAGTTTTTTGAATCGTCCGACCCAAAGCTTTGCTGGATCAACTGTATACAATAAAATGTGAGTTGCAACATTTTTTGCGTCTCCGCACAATATCGTGACGACTATCCGATTCCACTAACTAAAAACAAGACGTTTCTAAGTACCTTCCTTAATTATACCACCATATACCGGTTTCCTAGATTGGCTTTACAAAAAATAACCCCTGCAAAAACGGCGAAAGAACACTTACACGGTGCATAAAAAATATAACAATAAAAACTAGTTTGTATGGGGAATACACGAAGACACGGCCCGCGGATGATGGAATATATTTTATCTTGATTGCCATATATAAGACTCTGAAAAAGATCTAAGGAGCACAGTCTCGCTTAGAGAATTACTCAAGATGAACAAGTTTTTCGCAATCGTTCTGGCCCTTGCGCCTTTGGCTGCCTGTGTGCCTCTATCGGATTTCAAAAATATTGGTAAGAACTTCTTTACTATTAATAATTTTATCAAATCAATATTACTTAGATATTTTGCAATTAAAATCATCTTATAAATTCTCTAACCGTTTATTTTTAACGTTATATAACAAATTTAAACATAAAAAATATTTAGAAGTATTGTTTTATTTGAAGCAGGTTACTTAAAAATAATGTTAAAATATTTCAAGGAATTCGCTCCTAGTAATTGACGATTTATTTTTTAAATAATCTCTTATTTATTTATATTCACCAAAATCAATAATTTTTCACACTCCCATACAAAGCCTATGTTTCTACGCACATTCGTAAATCGTAGATCCTCTACGCAGCGACGCGTAGATTGTTCATTGTGGCAAATCTTACATTTTATTCGTAAAATTAATTATCGAAAATAAGTTTAAAATGTAAATTAAAATGTTGAATTTTGTTGTATAAAACAGTCAATAATGGAGAAAAACGAAACTGTGTTTCGTAAATTCATTATTTTTTACTTTAAATCGTTTGTGGAATATCATATAATATAATATAATATAATTTTTCAAGTGCATGGCGAATTGGCGTCAGCTGTTATGTCATTTACTGTAATTTTAATTTTTAACAATAAATAAATAAATAATTAAAACGAGTGTAAAGATATTCCTCATTTTATTAACACGGCAGAACCGATGTCATTTAACTAGTAAGTATATTCTTACTATAATGTTTTTTATTCTTTAAATTTTATAAAATGCAAGCTATTTAAAAATTGTACGACTTCAATAATATTCTAATATTTATATAAATTTAGTAAATTATTTTTTTTTCATTATTATGGTTTGAAACATCAATGGTGTAAAAGGTTTAGGATTTCAAATTCAATCCGGAACATTTTATCTGTGACGGTTTCGGCCTTTTAACAATATTATTGTTTTTATTTATATATCTCTATACGTGTATATCGACTGCGGAAAGGAAAAAGGACGTAACCCACAGTTTTTTCAAAACAGGTTTTTTTCGATAATCATAATGTATCAAACTTGATACACGTTCTATCAAAAGGATGCAAGCTGCAAATGCAGAATTAGTTTCTAAATTTAGCTTTGAAGTTTGAAAAAGATGACCTTATAAAAAATTAAAACCAAAAAAAATGACTGAAATATAGGTTTTTCCTAGACAATTTCTTTAATTAATATTAGATTATGTCAATTAAACACCAGCTTAGAAGTCTCCGTGCACTTCAAGGTTGTGTATAATACATAATTTGCATTTGTCACTAAATCATCAAAACACGTTTTAGCACCTCCTGTAAAATGTGTGGGTTACGTCCTTTTTCCTTTCCACATTCGATATGAATTCATATTCATTTATCCAATGTCAATGCGTGTGCTCTTGGTTTTAAAAGAATTATTAATTACAGAAACAGATGGAGCCCCTGAAATCTTAGTGAGGAAAGCCAGAGGGTACGGAGGTGGCGGCGGAGGCGGAGGAGGTGGATTCGGTGGACACGGATCAGGTGGACTCGGATCCGGTGGACATGGAGGATTTGGTGGAGTTGACAGTGGCTATGGCGGACAAGGAGGATTCGGTGGTCACGAGGGACAAGGTGGATTTGGAGGAGGTGGACTTGGAGGCCACGGAGGAGGATTGGGAGGACAAGGAGGTGGACTCGGCGGTGGTGGATTGGGAGGACACGGAGGTGGACTCAACGGGGGTGGATTAGGAGGACACGGAGGATCTCTTGGCGGCGGTGGTTATACTGGCGGACTCGGCGGTGGACTCGGCGGTGGACACGGAGATGGTGGATATGGTGGACAAGGCGGATTTGGCGGCGGTGGACTCGGAGGACACGGAGGCGGCGGAGGCGGCGGATACGGAGGAAGCCAATCGCAAGCATCTGCTCAAGCTTCTTCTTCTTCATACGGTGGTCACGGGTAATTAAATTATTAATATATTCATTAAAAAATAATTTACGTATGAATTTTAAAAGTAGTTTTTTATAAAAAAAAAATACAAACATCGCACTGTTTTCATGATGGTAAAATTATTTTTATTTATACTAGACTATTTCTAATGAAATTCATTTAACTAAACACAGCTGTCAGACTGTCACATATATATTATGAAAGTAATTGAAATTATAGTTTGTGTGTACAGTATCATCATTTATTTTGAATCGCAAAAAATATTAGACCATGGCCAACTTTATAAATCTTTAGCACGTAATATTTTTTTTAAATTACTATTCGTATTGTTTATGTACGAAAAATACAAGTATATAAAATTTATATATTTAAAAATCATAATGATTAACGAGAATATCACGCAGTAATAAAAAAACTAAATAAACTTTATTAAAAGATCATTAGGATTAACAAGGAGACAATTTGCATTGCCACGATTAACTCATATCTCCAATCTTGAGTTTAAAGCTTAACATATTGTAATAAACTCTATAAGAACTTCTAAACAAAATACACTATTTTCAGTGGCGGATTATCCTATAAGCAAATGAGGCGCGCGCTTGGGGCCTCCGAATCTTAAGGGCCTCAAAAATAGCTTTTATAATATATCCCATATACTTTTTGTTCAGATTTTTACGTATGTTTACTATTTTACTTATAATTTTCTCATTTTTATGTTATCTGAAAAACAGGGCTTCGAAATTTTATTGCGCCTGGGGGCCTCCCATCTGCTTAATCCGCCACTGACTATTTTCATATATATTTGAAATAATAATACAATGATATGATAACATGTTTATTTTGACATATTTTCTTGTCATAAGTGTTTCATTTGGGGTATTGAATTTTATAAATGAAAAAATATTTTTTAATATCAATTCTTTCGAAAAGTCTTTGAATATTGGATTTAAACTTACTTTTTGGTATCAGATGTTATGCAGTTTGCGATTTGGCCGACGGTACTTTCTATTTAAGGCACTAAGACACAATATTGGGTTCACAATAATAATAAAAAAAGCTCTGCAAGATGGTATTAAAACGTTAACTAAAAAACTGCAACCGAAATCCCAAAGTTTTTGCGCATTGCATGTAATGGCTTACAATAATGTCAGTAAACATTCTACTTTCACGAAATTGATCTTTGGCGAATAAATTTACTAATATTTTGATTTAAGAATAATTAAGTAACGCTTTATGCCCAATCCATACGATTGCAGTCATTGGTTAGCTACTTGCTACCATGGTTAAAGTTGCAGCTAAAAGATTGGAATATTTATCTTTAAAATAATTAAATAATTATTGCCGGTTACAATTTAATAATAATTATATCAGGAAAAGCATTACAGATTGATTCTAAATTTCAGTTTTTAACCTAGATACACGAATACAATAATATACGTTTGGCCAATTCTAAAAACAAAAAAATACCCTTGCCCAATCTTTAATATTTATTTAAACAACTGGACTTGCTGTGGGTGTTAAAATTTTCCCGAAAAACAAGAAAAATGCATTCGAATTCCTGAATACCTGATCGACAATATGTTTCCAATGTTATTTCGTTACGATTTTTTATAATTAAATTATATTAACTATAGATTATTTCTTTATTTTCAGACATCATTAAGCCATATTTGAGCGCCAGGTGTGGTGTATAACCAAGCAGGAGTGTTTTCATATTCAAGAAAATGTTATTATCATTTTCTGTTCAGCTTTAAATAAAAAAACATTTATGATGTATTATTATAAAAAGAGTCCTTTTATGAGAAGGTTTTCCAGTATTTGTGATATTAATTTGTAGTTGTCTTTCTTCTATCTTAAATATTAAAAGCAGCTAATAATATGGATACCTTTTTTGATGTTAACGTTGTTTTATATTTTTATTTACACAATAATAAATATATATATCAGTTTGCCTAAAATGTTGTATTTATTTGACCATTTGAATAAATGTTCATTACATTGTTTCAAAATTTTTCATCGTCGAAAGTGAAGTAAGTCAGATTTTTCCATGTAAAAAAGCTAGAAGGTACATATGTTTACGTTAGTTTTGATAAACGTATAACATATCCAGGCAGTGGTGTAAATACCAACACATTTTATTATTTCCGATAGATTCGGTAACTTTGTGGAAACAAAACATTATTTCATCAAAACTATGGACTAAATATTTGGAAAGTATGTTCACGTTATCTAGTTTTCAAATCGAAAACATTAGTATAACATCGAAGTAGAAATGAATATTTAAAAAATATTTTTCTTGTATTTTTACTGATATACTGAAATGAAATCAAAAATAATAATATTCATTTATTTATTTCATAAAAAAATCATTGACTGGCCTAGATTGTTTCAAGAACAACTAGTCGATTGAGATCAACTGGTTGGGCATCTGACCTATTTTATTTTAATATTCCTACCAATTTTACACATTTATTTAGTTAAAATTCTGCAATAAAATCATAATAAATCATTTTTTTGATGAATATCAAATGCAAATATGCTTCTTCCATGCCATCTATTGAAGAATATAACTTTTGGTTATAAATACAATAGACTGTGACTAAATTGTGACTAAAAATTGTGACTAAATTCACTGAATTTAATTGTTCTCCATATATTTTGCTATTGCAACTATGCAGACCCTGAAAATTAAACTCTCAGTTTATTGTCATTTGTTTGCTAGGGTAGACTTTGTATCCCTTCCCTGCCTGAAGGGTACTTACCCTATACTTATAATCAAACTATACTTATAGTCAAACAATCTTTTTTTCTTTACTTAACAGAATTTCAAAAAAAGCCTTAACAAATACTGTGGTCAATTTATGTAACTGCTAGTACAAAACTGAATTGTTAATTGAGACTTACCCGTTTTCTAATTAGCTTTCAATTCCAACTCGAAGGCAAGTATGTGGACTTCCAGAAGATCGTTATCCATAAAATGTTTATATATACCTAGTAAAGTGATGCTCGTCAACAGTGAAACTTAAAAAAAACCAAATCCATATTCCTGATTGATACTATTAAGATATAAGTAATTCAAATGCAAATAGTAATTAATGGAATAATTCGCAATATCGAAAATTTTGCTAACTAATAGCGCATGTGAATATGTTTGCAGCTCAATAATCCGGACAGAAAAAAAATCAAAAATTCAAAAATAAATAAATATTGGTATAGTTACAACACTTAATAATTCATAAAGTTTACTGCTTAATCTACCTACATAAAAACCAACTAGAAATCAATTTTAAAATTTGACGACAATCAAGTTTACTTGTGATAAGAGAGTTAATTGTAAATAATTATATATACGTTGGTTGTAAGATTTAATCACTTATATCGCATCTCTCTATTTATAGTTTATACTGTAAATATTCTCAAAACTTGCCTAACATTGTAAATTACGACTTTGTCTGTTTCTATTGCAACCATTCAAAAGAAGTAATGAATTGAAAAATGATCAGTCATAGATGACATTCGATGAATTTTACTCATGCAAAGTGTCTTGTTTTGTATTGTCTGTAGTGTTTGTATGCGATTCATGTCCGTGTGGGCCCTTTTTTTCAAACCCATTCATTTGATGAACAATTAGCATGTTTTTGTCTAGTGGAAACACTAGGCACAATATCCTTTAAAACACAATAATTTTGATTGAAATGTCTTACTGTCTCGTTTCAGTTCCCTAAGCACTTTACCGGTTTGATTCTGTTTTTGATTTTGATTCTCTTGATTTTGGTGAGGTGCCTTATTTTTCAACTATTTTGAAATAACGCAAAATAAATTTAACAATCCTTTACTTTTCGAGTACTATGGGACAGCCAGGGGTTCAAGTTGTGTATTTCAATAAATTTAGAAAAATAATACATACACGTTTTATTTAAGGATATATTTTGTATGAAATTCGACATATAACCAATTCAACTTGCAACCAAAGTTCAGGAATGTACCTCGGTAGTCAAGGACAACCTGCATAATAAATGTAGGATATTTCATTATCAGGGCTGAGGTGATTTAACTTCGTGAAGAACTTAGGAGATTAGAACACAGATCAAACAGCACCCTGATGTGTGGTTTTGAAGAGACATAGGAACTGGCCGAGTCATGTGCTGTGCATGCCTCTACAACACGGTTTCAAAGCTAGAGAAGCTCGTATTAATTCAAAGGGAGCAGAGTTGAAATTTTTTAACCTTTTCATTATTTATTACTTGGTTTATTGAATTTGCGGCATACTGAAACTATTTTTACCATTCAAAAATGTGTTAATAAATATGTGTTAATAAATTATTTAATAAAAAAGAGGGGGCTAAAAAAAAAATATTTTTATATGGGACATAGTAACATATTCGAAAACCACTACTATAGAGACTCAATCCTGCTTGCATCTTCTTTCAACCGGTAGAATTCCTGTGTTCTAGTTGACTATCAGGTACTATCCATAAAGTGTACTTCGAAGAATTTAAGGATACTGACATGTCATGGGAGGAAGCAAAGTGAATGGTGGATGACAGGGAAATGTGGAGGCACCGCATGGTGGCCATATGCGCCAGAATAGACAGAGGATATGGTCCAAAAAGAATTTCGCTACATACATGTGTTTTTTTATCAATTTCTTTATTGCACAGGCACAGAAAAGGGACTGTATATTTAATTCAGAACAAAACAATTCACTTATATCAATTTGAGATATTGAGCAATTATAATGCTATAATTAAAATTTACATATTCATTTCAGACAGTAATGTTGACAAATTGATTCCAAAATATCATGCAACAATAAATTATGTATGCACAATTGTTCGAGAGACATTTTTACAATAATAATAAAAAAGTTTATAAATAACATTATTACCTACTTATTTATCCATATAATTGATATAACTAGCTTTAAAAAATAAAGGTACTTATAATTTAATATGCAAATTAAATTAAACGCCATGCTCAAGACACATACATCTTTAACAAACACACTGAAGACACTTTAACCATAAAAAAAGTGTAACTTTTAATAATTCATTTTTATCTTATTAGATGTAATAATAATCAGAAACGTTAGACATAATAATCATCAGATGCTACAAAACGTTAATAAATGAAATTATTGAATATATATTATTTTTACGAACTATTGCACTTTCACGCCCCCTGGCGCCATCTGATATCAATGAAATTAGTCCACAAAAGGTAATTATTAGTCTTTACACCTTGCTACTATTTTATTGCAATTTATTTGATTTAATTTCAAATTATTTAAAAAACAAGGAATTAGACTCTCAGTTTTATAAAATTATTCACTTAGGTGATAAAATGTAAACAAAATATTCCTCGGCGTGACCTCATTTACTGAACTTGGATTTTTTTCAATGTCGACAAGTTGTGTGCCTTTTTATATTAGTATAGAAAGTTGACTCACGAGTCCCATTTGTGGATTGTGGAATATCAGTTTGTTAACAGGTAAAATATGAGAAGTCTTCCGAGTAATACATATACTTGGAATGGCCTTTTGATAATAAAAGCGGTCACCGAAAACCAATCTAGTGATTTAGTTTGCAAGGAAAAGGATATATCTATGTTGATCTAGTTCATATGATTATCGAAGGCGTACAAAATATGTCAGTTTAACAATTAAATTAAATAAATTACACTGGAATAAAAGTTTAGATGGAATCATTACCTAATTTAATGTTTACAAATATAACATATTACAAAATATTACACTCACTCCATAACAGATACACATAAATAAAGTAGTACCAAAATGTAAAGGCTTAAAAAATTTACTCCGTTACAAATTTAAACAGACCGATAACAACATTGTTAATTTCACAACTGTAAAATACATAGTTCATGAGATTAATTTTACAGAACTAATTTTCGCATTACAGACGTATGTAGGTATGTAAGCTTAAATAAACAGACTAGTATTTCATAAAAAATATTTAAAATTAACGTTTACTATCTCACATTATATTAAAATTATCTACTCTGAGGTGTTCTGATTCGCAGTCAACGGCGAATGGCATTATACACATGATATAAATTACAGTACAGCAGACTTGTTAAAAGCTCGCCATTGTTTGATTCGTAGTGTAGAATTTTTGGTCATTTTACTTAAAGTGTGTCTTTTCTTTATTCAAAGCGCCTACTCTACGTCGACATTATCACATTCGAGCTAATAAGAATTTTCAAAAGGTATAATTCTATTGAAAATATATTTTACTAAATGAGAAATGAGATTTATCTAATGTATTTGACATGAAGCTATTGAAGTTGTATTCGAAACTGTAAGCTTTCAATTTCGTACATTTTTAATTCTGATAAAAAGTCTAGACTTCAACAAGCAATTTGTATATTTTTTTTAAAAAACATCACCTTATAGCACCACATGCAGACAATATATTTTACGATATAAAAAATGCATAATCAGTAATTCTATAAATGGAGGCTTACTCAAACAATTTTGGTAAGTGCCGTGACCAAAAAACAAATAAAATGGCAATCGGTCGGCAAACTGCAGTGACAAAATTCAAAATATTAAATCACACGAATAAGCATCGGATATGAGCGTGAATAAAACAGTTTCTTTCGAGTGTAAGGGGACTCAACCTTTCTACCGTCGGTAAATATTGCAAGATTTTTAAAAAGATACTACAATGATAAAAATATAAATTACATTTTGAACAGTAAAAAAAACTGTCAATAACACAGTTTATTCAGTCTGATTGATTTATTCAATTCTTGTAATAAAAAAATGATTCATTTTCTGTAAAAGCAAATTGTTTAAAAAAAAAACTACAGCGATACACAATAAACGAGTGTGTAAAAAATTGAAGGGATTGCACATTAATAATGTTTATAATAACAAATCACATGTATAATAAAAAATTTAGCACTCCATAGGACATTTTAGTAAAAAATATTAATTCACAATAAATAAATTTCAACTACACAACTGCGATTGTAACAATTGATTGTTTCTAATCTTCATGATAAACATTGTGATATTTTACTAGCCGCAAATTTAATAATCCATAATAATCCAAACAAAGCGCGGATAAAGTCCATACATATTGCATTGTATTCTACTTATTTCCATACTCAAAGTCGACTCAGGACTTTACGTACAGATCTAAAATAAAAACATTAAATAATATTACATTACTTATCGAAGTATAAATTTTAAAAATAATACACAGGATATTTTGATTAAAAAAATATAAAAATTTAAATATAACCGCTATATTAATATCATAAGTAAATCTATATAATCATATGGCATTTATCGATGTCTAAAAATTTATCTAATAGAATTTCTTCATTGTTTGCAAGATTATTTCTGGGGCCTAATGCTAGAAGTGCCTCTGTCAAATATATCAAATAATGTTCAGTATAGGCAATTGTTTGTTTGTTTGCGGTATCTATGTAGTCTAGTACGGTGGTGATTTTTCGTACTTTAACTGCCCATGTGAACATAGAGACTTCTTACACTAATAAATCTCACCTTCTGATCATCTATGTTCATAGGCATTTCTGGGTGCGAAGTATGCTGCAACATTATGTAGACATACAAATTAGCTTTGCTTCTATTTCATTTATTTTAAATTTAATGACAGGGATTTCTAGCATTAAGGCCCAAATTTCATCTTCATACCAATCAATTTTCTTATTGGTAATAAATACAGCAATAGAATTAATATAAACATATATTTTCTTGCAAAAATTCTTCCATCTAATTCAAAAACACAATACAACGCATAGTGAAAGAGGTTGTAGAAAATATCTCTTTCGATTTAAAATTTTTCAGACATTGTTCGTTCTCTTTTGTTCACATTGAACTCTTATACCTATCTTACTTATTAGTTTGTCTTGTGGTAATCAACGACTCTAAAACGATCACAGAACATTATTGTTACATTTCACACATGGCAATGGCCGGTGTAGTCAGAGGCGTGGTGGATAAATCTTGAGGCAGCGTTCTCGGAATACACTCGGCTGACTTAGATTTTGTAGAAACTGCATCGGAAATGTCTGCTTCGGGATTAATGTCTATCCGACTTGCTTTATACCATACCACAAGGTCAATCAAAAAGGCGAGTCCCATGATACCTCCAGTCGTACCTGAAAAAATTACACATTATTTTTTCAAGTATATCAAACAACACCATAGTTGCTTTTTTAAATCGAGGCTTCTTATTTTTTAAACATAATTTTTTTTGAAAATTTGCATTTCTAAAAAACTGCATAACTACAGGTACTCTATTTTTATAATTGCATTGAAGGTAAGTCCCTGACGATGATGAATAAAAAATGTTAATTCAATGCACTTGAAAAATGCATTTATCATTCCGCTTCGACTTCCTTTGCGTGCGGTAAAGCAGATAAATACAATTTTGGGACTTTTTTCAAAATCGAAAAATAGTTAACGCTATCTGCAAAAGGGATAACATGTTCTTTGCTTTCCTAACCATAAATTTTGATAATAATAATAGTAGTAATACATTTTTTTGGTTTCCGATAAGAATATCATGCGGCCAGATGAATATTGTGACCTTCAACATACTTGGTGTAAACTTTGAGAAGGGAGCCGGTAAATTGCTCGAATGGAAATTGCTCGAATTACAAATTATTCAAATTGCTTGGTTATTTCAACGATTTTTCACAACTTTTTCTACGAATTTCATTTTTATCTTGTGCGACACTTGTTTAAAGAGTGAAATATAAAAATAGTTTTCGTAAATATTTATTTTAACCGTGTTCGCTCCAAATGCGGAACATATTATCTTTTAATGGAATTTATCTCAACAGAAGTGTTTCTACGAGAACTGCTTATTAATTAGTTACTCAAACTGTTTCTATATATTTCCAGAAAACATAGAAGACTAGGGCTAAGACAGAACAAACGGACAGAACAAGCGGAAACAAATTGATTATCTTGTTATTCGAGCAATTTCCCTTCAAGGGAACCCTTTGAGAATGCAGATTAGTTTTAAAATTCACTTCATATCTTTATTCACCAACTTTTTTTGCAATAATATCTTTTTTATTTTGTACTCTTATATGTTATAACAAGACTGTACTTTTTGTTTTGTTTGGTTTTTGGAAATAATATATGATAATTTTAATCAAAATAAGTGCTATTTTTTGAAGAAAATAGCTTATACCACTGAAAAATGGCTGAAACTAAAAGGATTAATAACATGTGTTAGCCAACAATAAGTTTGATCTTCTTTGGGATTCCCATGCCCTATTCAGATTATATAGCCACCAAGATTCTGTCTCTCGTTAGATTCCATACACAGACAGGGCAACCGTATGTATAGCTTTGGAAACAGATACACAGGCCAAATACTAAGAGTATGATGATTTAATATTTTCAGGAATTCAGAGAAAAGAGATTAAACTATCTATAATCTCCAATATTCCTCTATCTAATAAAATATATGCAGCTCAAAACACACAAAGAATCAAAAAATCATAGCATACCTAGGAAGAAATGTCGAAACACATCAGAATCATAGAGGAAGCATGCTCCTTTTGTATTGCACACAGAATCCCATAGCAAACACGCAGAATCCACTACAGCCCCAAATATAATGGGACATGGCACGTTTCCAAATAGGCCTATCGCAAATTGTATTATCCCCATCGCCATGGCTTTATCTAAAATAAATATTAGAATTTTTAAATAACAACAAGAGATAATGAAATACTCAATTTTGTAATATTTTTTTTCAATGAGGAACCAGGCTTCGCCTTTCGGCATCTTCAGGTATTCAAGAAATATATTTGCCTGGCAATGAAGCAATTTGTTCAAAACTTAAAATGTCTCATTTATTTACAAAAATTTACCACTGTGATGATTATTACTGATTAAAGCCTTAAATCCCAATGGCACAATCATATGTTTATTTTTGCAATAACATACCATTGAAATTTTATGTCTGATATGACAAGATGTTCACAGAACACCTTTATACATGCAAAAAACAGAATTTTTCATATACATTAATACAAAAACTTCACACGCTCGTGTCTTCGATTTAATTTAAAGAAACAGCATACCTTTCGGATCTGTACACCTCATGATTAGAAGTATTGAACCTACTTCACCAGTAGAATGTACAAACATAATGAATGAAAATATGCACATGAAGAGGGCAAATTTCTTGCAATTCCCAGTGCAATAGCCATTCTTGGCAACACGCCATGAGTTTTTGTCACTTGAATTCCCTTTGTATGTTGGAGTCCTGAAAATAATGAATATTTATGTAATTTTATACTAAGAACTTTTGACTAGGACTTTTATACTAAGAATGATGAGTTTTTTATTGTTGGAAGTGACAATCTCAAGTAAGAGTAGCTTAGTCTAGTTGTCGTTTGGACTAACAATCACAAAAAAATCTCTTTCTATGTCAAAATGCTCCAGCGATATGGAACAAGCATTTTACACAGGCATCGCTGTAAATACGTGAGAAGAAAATTACTTTTGGAAAAAATAATGACATCGACTGTGGAAAGGAAAAAGGACGTAACCCACACATTTTACAGGAGGCGCAAAAAACATATTTTGATGATTTTTGGCCATATGCAAATTATGAATTATACACAACCTTGAAGTGCACGGAGACTTCTAAACTGGTGTTAAATTGACATAACCCAAGAAATATGTCCCACGTTATGTGAAATATGTACATGTCCCGGTTTGAGGGGAAAAATAAATAGTCACGTTAGATATAGTTCATAATATTACCTTAGAATATATATATTATATGTATTATAGAAACTATTCATTCTCATTTTCACAGTTCATTTACCACCCCTACAGATTAACAATCTTTACTGGGGGTATCTGGTAGCGTAAAATGATAAAGTGCTTTCAAATAATTGCCAGGAGTGACCTAGTAGTAGATTAAAATGATTAGCTATAAATATTAATTTACCAATCAGATGTATAATTGTCAGTATTAATGCAGTCACAATTATAGTATTCATAATTTCCATCGTCCAAGCTGACATTGTGACAACCAGCGTGACAAGCAGAAAAGTATGTTTTGCCATCCTGAAACATGAACAACATATCAGTAAATATTACTACAATTTAACCAATAGACTGACAATCAAAATATGGTTTTAAGTGACATAAATATAAAAATATTGCATGGAACAAATAATTTTGTAGTTGTTTTTGTTTTTTTTAGCTGGTAGATAAAGTAGAAGCATAATTACCTGTCCACAGATGACCCCAAACTTGCCCTTGTCACAGTTGCAAGAAGTCTTGCAGACGGGCATATTGAAAAACTGATGATAATCACCCAGAGGCACAGAACTGAGAGGTTTACTCGCGGCCAGATTATATTCCTGCAGACCCACGAGATCATCCATTGGACATCCGACAAACATCAATATCAACATGCCTGAAATATTACAAGTAAAACATGAATTTACATACAAAAAGTGTTATGACATTTGGGTTGTTAATAAAATAAATGGCTTTTTCAAAGAATTCTATTTTTAAAACTGCTGACAATTACAACCTTCAATAAATTTAGTCAATGAAAATTTCAGTTTTGTCAAAGTATGGGATGCGGTAGGGTTTATTATTATAGGGTTTATTATTTTATAGGGCTTATTTTGGACAGTTTGAAATAGCGTTGGATTAGCTTTTAATGTGGTCATAAAATTTTCTATTTTGGTTACTTCTTTTTAAGTACCTATTGATAATAAATTGATGTCATAATTAATCCAGTTAGCAACATTTTCGATTAAGCCATAGAACTAATTTATTGATGTACATATATTATATTTATGAAAAATATGACTTATTTTCTGTATTTAATATTATCTTATTTTTAATTCTGAAAATATTATTCACTGGTAACTGTTATAAAATATCCATAAAAGAGTGGCTTTGCTGCTGACAGTATTAGACGATAAAATTCAAATTCAAATTACAATTACCTGAAGCATACGCTAGAGATGTGAATGCAATCCATCCAGCAACGAATCTGGCTGTGGGAACTAACTTCAGAATAACAGCACCGCTCAACATAATCCCTA
The DNA here is from genome assembly GCA_030503985.1 of Himalopsyche tibetana. NCBI lineage: Eukaryota > Metazoa > Arthropoda > Insecta > Trichoptera > Rhyacophilidae > Himalopsyche > Himalopsyche tibetana. The sequence goes on from JAPJYX010000014.1 coordinate 8,362,667, forward strand.
CTCCCATCACCATGATACCACCGACACCTGTAAATTTAAATAAGTCATAAAACAATAATGAAATCAAGGAAAGAACACAGCTGATTCACATAAACTCAATATTGCCAACCAGATATTGCATTACAATGATCTGTTTTAAGAATGCGTATTTGCAAATATAGCTGCAAATAATGGTAGATGTTTTGTTATTATCATAAAGATATGAATGTTGCCAATTGATATTAATTTTGGTTGCTTGAAAAGTTATTCCAATCTATATAAAATATGAAGAAGCAACAAATTCATCAAAAGATCGGGGCATTTTTATGCAAATTTTTGCTGTCAAGTTGTTTAACAATTTTACACAAACAAATCTACAATGATTTTAAGCCAGTGTTTGACTTTTCTGTGTTTTCAAGCATTTAAGAACATGAAGAACCTTAAATTGATCGCTGACAAAATATCATTCATACACAAAAATTGTATCAGGAAATGTCTAAATGTAAAGTCCAGCAAACATATTGACCCTTTGAGCAGTATACCGATATGGGTATGTCTTGTAATTTTCATTGTCATATCGTTAAGGTCAGAAGTGGCGCCACTTCATACTACTAATTTTAAAAAAATAATAATGTCGTGTTTTAAGCAAAGATTGGAGTTGTCTCATTTCTTAACAACTCCACAGCCCTGCAAAATAAATATAATGATTTTTTTACAAAATATGTAGCTCATAACTCGAATGGTTAAAAACTTAAAATATTTATTTATTCCTTAAGAATTTAAGGCTCAGCTCAATCTCATTTTCCTGGTCTTCATTAAATGTTCCATCTTTTTCCAAATATTCCTAGATTTCTGTTTTCGAAAAAATGCATTAATGAGGCGGTCCCGGTAATAAAAAATGTTCCGTCTGTAAACCAATCAACGTACACGGCTGCCAGGATGGGCTTCGATTTTGTCTTTTATCACTGGTTGGTTGGGCTGTAGCATAGCGAATGCTTTACCAATGGTAGAAATAAATGTCACTTTCAAGGTGTTCACAGCCAATACTTGGTGGAAAGGAATTAATTATAAACTGATAATGCTTGTCATCAGCGAAACCAGTCCTGATGGAATTATTACAAAAAAGTGTTTTATTTTTGAGGAAATAAATGTGCTTGTGTTACCAAATTGATGCACTATTTTTTATAGCTGCTAGGTTATGTTGGAAAATTTGTATTAAATCTCCAAAGACAAGAATGACCATATTGCCAAAATAAGAATCCTTGTATATAAATCCCACTAATTATCCTTTTTCTACCTTAACACATTAATTTCGGGCGAGATTCGCGCACCGCTGATACCCTAATGCGGGCAAAAAATCGAGGTCGCGCGTAAAAAACACGTATTTACATAAAATGGCATAACTTTTAAAATATCCAACATATATATATATATTTTTTTCGATATGGTACTCACCAAGTATAGCACCACCAGTAAAATCATCGAAAAGTTTTAGAACTTCTTACACTAATTTTTAATTATGTCTAACACTTAAAAATACACATTAAAACAATTACACATACGTTATTTAAATTAAAAATTTTCCTGTTTCTTGAATGTGTTCATTTTTATAAATCTAGGTCATATCAAACCTTATATGCTAGCGAATATGCAATATAATTGCAAATTTATGTGGATTTTGCAAAATAAATAAACATTATTTATTCTAAAAAATTAAGGTAGTTTGTGGTAACTCTGTTTCTTAAATATGTGTTTACTTTTGTAAAATTGTTCAATCGAACCTCAAAAGCAAGACAAAGTCAAATGCTTGTAGAAAAGAATGAGTATAAATACCCTACCCGACGTTAAACATCAGATAACATAAAAGGTAAAAATACCCTTCCCGCATTTAACCATCAGTTGAGATAACGGGTATTAATACCTTTCCCGCATTTAATGTGTTAATATCATTGCCTTCGATTAATTTCAGTTTAAAAAGATACTGACATCAGCTATTCATCATCCGCGGGGACGGAGACAATTTTTTTAATTTCTGTCAATTTTTTTTTCTCAAAAATGAACTTAAAATTGTTAGTTATTACTTTATTAAATTATTTACACTACTTTTGCTAACATATTTGTATTGAAATTATGTTGATCTAAAGAGGTCAAATTGTACATGTTTTTTAATATTTCAAGTTAAGCTATATTTCAGCCTCAAATGTTTGTGTGACCATACGGTCATGCTCATCCTTACCATTGTCCTTACACAATACTACACAGGGCTTATAATGGCGAGCGTGACCATGCATGCGGCTTTTCTATACAATGGCTTAATGATTTTTTTGCTAGAAATAAAATTAATCTGTGAATTTAATAGTTTAAAACTTATTTTTTTATTGAAAAAAGGCTCTCGTCTCTGGAGGGTTGAAGGCCAATGCGATCAATATTTTGCAACACATTCAATATTTTACACCCCTCGAACATGGATTGTATGGTCCTGGTGCGGTGCCTGGACTAGGATGCAAAACTCGAAATAGAAAATTTATTTTGGTGTTTATCAATAATATTTTGTGTAGATCAATTTATCTATTTTCCAATTTTTTGCGAGCCCTAAGTTGATTTTAATTGCTGGAACAAGATTTTTCAGGGAAACCACAACTGGACAGGCTGCGGGCTATTTGCAACAAAATAGCTCACTTCCGTTTTTGTCAGAAATAAATATGGTCAGCGTATACATCTGGGAATTAGTTCCAAAAAGAGGCGTTCCTACTATTGAAATTGTATATGCATAGTCATGAAAAATTGTAGCAAATACATAACAGTATTGATGTGATGGTAGCGTGTGGTGATAGTCAATTCAAAATTATTTCTACTGACCTGATATGAGATTTGCTTCATGGGCAGCCAGTCGAAACTGTGATTCCAAGTACTTGGGTAAAAATGTGTAAAGACCAGCGACCGGCAACAAATGAAGAACACAACTTGCCGTACGACACATTAAAATGTCATTGCTCAGCTGCCGTTTCAAAGTCTTAGGGAAATCTGGAACACATAAATAAAATGCATTAGAACAAGGATTATTGAATAATAATTCAGTGAAAACCTTCAACGAAGTTTCTAGTATTCATGTTTATGGTACCACTAAACTGTGATATTATCAGACAGTTAGAAAGCATGGTGGGGGTGGAAGAAAACATCACATAGGTGCATGCTTTCAAATCAATCGAGTTCAAGTAAAAATGTATAATATCCTACATTAAGAATTATTTTCTTCCAATAAATAATTATAAATTAAATTTCTCATAAGTGGTTCGGGTAACGGCATAAATTCATTAAAGTTCTATTTGAAATAACCTTTTAGCTGTGGAGCCTTGTGTTGTGATTCTTGTGTCGGTCGAGGTTTCGGAGCCGCAGCTCTCGCAGCCCGAACAGCTTTTGATCCAGGCAGCTGACGAGGGAAGCAAAACATCATCAGACCCATGAGAGCGAGAAGTGTTGACACCAAAATCAGACCTGAAATTTCAAAGAGTAAGAGATGAGAATCAACAAACAAATATCGTCGGTAATTTTCAATAACCTCGTATCTCAAAAAGTACAAGTTTTCAGGAGACACATAAATGTATTTTATTCTACTGATATCGCTTTCTATCGCTATAAAACACCACTGGAATGGTTTACTCAACATCTTAGAGGAAGTTAATAAGGAAGGAAGCAAGGATGTCTCCACACATGCCATCCTCACTTTCATACTGAACATAGCACATGACCATATTTTTTTTTGCCATCGTTTTTGTATTACGTTCCATAAAGCATGAAATTAAAAAAAATAAGATAAGGGTTAAAGCAGGGGTCACCAACCCCGTTCCCGCGGGCACCATGGCGCCCGCCAACTAATTTATCAAATCGTTAAATTCCTACGATTTTGAATTTCAAATTCCTTGGTGGGCTAAAAAAAAAACGAGTTTCGGGTTTTGAGATTTTTAAAAAATGTGGTTCTCGCGGGTCTACCAATATTTTATATTCCTAGAGCGCAGGGTCCAAAAAGGTTGGTAACCCCTGTGTTAAAGGAATATATGTGTACTCAAAACTGACAAAAGTTGAGATACGAGCTTGTACAAAATCAACAACGAAATATATGTATATGTACACATATATATAAAAAAAAAAATCCTTCCACTTTATAAATCGGATATTTATTAGAAATCCTAAAGCAAATAATAAATAGACATCCGCCAGGCTTAATTATCATTCGATCAATTCAATATTTTCACAAACCGGCCTGGCTCTACTAAACATGTCTTGACAGGTAAAAGTCGTTGTCACTATTAGGTAGTGTAATAATATATTATATAGATTCTATGTAATAGACAATAGATACACGGGGCTTTTTCCCCACGTAACGCAGTAGAATGGCGTTCCAACATCTTTTTTCTCAGCATTTTTAATGTTTTTACAAACATAATAAAATTTTATTACCCTATCTTAAGGCCCATTTGAAAGTAATGTATGGACTACCGTAACACTCATAAATTAATGTCATAATACAAAACAATACCAGGTCCATAGACTTACTCTGTGACCAGGGCCAGGGGCCTAACGCTTGATATATTGTATTATCGATTTTTGTCCGAAGCCATGGGAGGTTGAGAAAATTCCCTACCACCCTTACAATCTTAAAATTGATAGGGCAAAGAAAGAACAATCCCTACTACTCTCTTCGAAAAAGAGAGGTTGAGTAACAAGCAGTTATCTTAAAAAAACTTTTTTTTAAAGCACTGTAGATACTATTTTAATAAACATGGAAGCGTGCGTAATGACCTAATTTTCAATACATTTTCGCAAAATATGATTATTTGTGTTGGAAATTATTCAATTATATTATGTACTTTACGTGTACCTTATATAAGTCGAAAGCGTCATCGATGACATTTGGAGACTAGGTTGCATTAAATGCACCTAAAATGAATGTTTTTTAATTCCTTATTGTTAAGCCTAACTTTAAATTGAAAATTTAGGATAATAGTTAGGCTGTATAATTATTATTATCATAATAATTTTTCATTACCCATGCATTACAAAAATTTCGTAGTTTCATAATATCTTGCCAAATTAACAACATAGATGATTCTAGTTTCAGAGAAAAATATTGGCAAACATCATTAAATACATATATCTAATAACCACACCTTTAGTGAATATTGTGTATAAAAGAGATACAAGATTTACTAGATAAAGTTGTTTACTCTGACTTCCATAATGTATGTGTATCAGCAGTGGTCATCAACCATTTACAGATCGGCGTACTTCAACTATGACGTCAGTTTAATCGAAACGTACGTGTACTTTCATCATAGGGGACGCCGGCTTATATTTGGATCGATGAAATAAAAAATACGATTTTATTAACCGTAGTATTTTTGAAACTAATTAAAATTAATTTCTCCCGATTACGTTAATGTCAAGATTGGTCGCATCAGTACGTGCTTGGTAGAAATTCATTATATTTGGGTAAAAATAGCAATGTATTAAAGAAGAATACTCTTAAATAATAAATATCTTTAACTTTTATAGTTTTAATATGAGCCAAATAAATTTTATAGAAAAGGTTTTATTCTTCTTTGGCGTTCAAGTTTCAGTTTCAATTGAAAATCTCGCGAACCCAGCGGCACCATTGCAGCGAACCCCTTCAAACGTAACTACGGAAAAAAAAAACATGATATTCTTCCGTAGTGCATGTATTAAGATTCACAAAATTGTCGATGTACGAATGACTTTCGAGAAACTAGATTCAAATCTCACGAGGTATGTGAAAATACTAATTTCGGCAAACACTTTTCAGTAGCTAGCAGACAGCACAGAAGTCAATATTATGTGTAAATACTTGGCGGGGTTGACAATTTGATACGAGTGTTATCTCGTTAAAAAACATTTCAATTAATGCACACGATTCCATCGCTATCTCAGGTCACACATATCACGTAAGCAAATCGTCGAATCATTCTCGAATAATTATTTCTGACATTGACATTGGAAAAAGTCGAACGGCTTCTGCCGAATCTGTACAACCTTGCATTTCAATTTTTATCTCAAATCAATGCGTTGAATATTGCCATCATGCCAAAAACAAGTCGACTAATTTATTCACTGGATAACGTCGGTAAACAAAGTACAATATGTTATGAATCAACGTGATTTCACCTCTAATAAACAGAAATGTCCTTCACAACAATCTCCAAATAAAATAATCTAAACTAGTTTTTCCGGCTACATGATATGCAACGTTATATAAAGAATTACTATTTTATTACCAACTTGCAATATACGTTCCCTTTGTTATTAACAATTGTAATATAATAAACCAATTTTAGTTTAGTTAAACAACAACTGTTCAGTGGCTACATTGAGGAAAATGTATACTAGGTACAGAGTATTAAATTAACGACAAAGTTTATCCAGATACCCAAGCGAAATAATGATTTGACAATAAACGAGGGTAGAGGTAGACTGTATTATTAGTTTCTTTGTATCCATGTTATGATAAATGGGTGACAAATAGTGTTTAATATAATGATGAATCTATTTGCCTTTCATTCGAAAAGAACTTGCGGTCAAACATTATTTACATAATATATTATAGATAGGAAAACGTTTTCTACGCGAATTGAAATGGACAGCGAACTTGTAATAATATTTTCTAAGAATTATTTTAATTTCACCGAAATTCGCCACTACACCTGATTATTTCCGCAAAGAAGGGTATAGAAATATATAACTGTAGTTTTTATGTTTGACAAGAGATCTGATAATATAACATACATTCCAGGAAGTAGAGGTCGTTTACCTCAAAGAAAGGGGGCTAGCTGTTATTATTAGTCGAGTAACTACATCAGTCAAGGAAAACGGTTCCCGAATAGTTGGTTATAGTCCCAGGTTCCTGACCTGGCGGTTCCCAACACTCATCTGGTTCGTGGCTCTCGTCTCGGGGAAGGAATGTATCTTTCGGTCGGGGAATGCCCATTCACAACCCGCCGGAATGTGACTGTGCGAATTTTTCACCGACATTTTTGGGGATCGTTGAACCCGCGCGAAGTATGTAAAATATTTACCCACTCTCTCTCTCTTGGAAGAAACGAAATATTAGTTGGTAAGTTAGTGTGCCACCAATTAGGAGGAGAAGTCACCGCCGTCCGGTTCGCCTGTTTGACTACACAAGGAATATCTGCTTAACACATTCGCGTCGAAGCCGCTCAGAAAACCCATTGTAAAAACGAATTAAAAAAAAAACTTAACTAGCAAAATTCAAAAATATGTAGCTCACAAAATACACATGTATAGTTAGAAAAATATTGAAATGTCATGTGCGAGAATAATATTCTCAAAAAAATCATCACTACTTAAGCTTTAAATCAGTGTTAATTGTATCGATTAAAACTTTACAGTGCTATAGTGTTGTAATAATATTTTTTAAAATCCTAAAATGCTCATAGGGGAGATGAATTTATTTGAAGTAAAGTTCTGTAAAAAGTGTACAAATGAGTATCCTAACAAAGTGTCTTTATTGTGAATAATACAAGAAAATGCATAATCATTTCATGCGTCATTAAAAAAGGTCATTATAAACCTGAATATTTCTTTAAGTTCTTAAGTAAATAATTCTATCGAGGTTAAAAAAATATTTTCCAGTACAAAAAGATTATAAAAGGAGCGTGTGTTTCATAAAGAGAAACAATTAAACGGTATATGAGCAGAAATTATTCGATTTTTAAAAACATGTTTTAATTATTTTTAAAAAAGCATCACAGCTAATAGCCAAGACGACAGATTTTTTGAAAACATTAAATCACATGGGATTAAGTCAGTAAGATCTTTTCAACCTATATATTCGAGTTCAACTCGAGGAAAAAGGCATCACAAACACGCAGCCGTAATATCTCACAATTCGATAAATAACAAACCTAAATATTATGAAATGTGTTGGCTTTGTCAAGACTTAAACCCAAACCCATGTGATCGCTAGACTACATGTCATACTACTTGATCGTACAAAATAGGACAAAAATTATGAAAGATATCTGCGATAATATATAAATAAATACTAGACCTAACTATCAATACGAATACTGATAAGCTAAGCAACATCCCCTCTAAGCTGCGCGCGCGCGGCCGCGCAGCAGTTTGAACTCATTTCGGGTTGGCGCGCACTCCAAGACAACTATTCAATTAATATTTGATTGGCCCGCGCAGCCTTTGAAATTTCCGCGCAGCTAACCGCTTGTCTTAGAGCAGTGGTTTCCAACCTTTACGTTACTACGCCTTCCTTTGAAGAAAAAACTATCTTCGCGCCTCCCCATCCTTTATTTAATATGGTAATAAAGACACGTTTTAAAGTGTAAATAAATATTTGGACTGTTTGCACTTCCCTTTGCAATACTCCAAACCTCCCAGGTTGGAAATCGCTGTCTTAAAGGGAGCATTGAAGCTAATATATAAATACATTATGAGACTTATTGTACATGTAGTTCGTATACAAATTATTTGTTTGATAAAAATTCCAGTTCATAACTGGCATTTTTTACCGAATTACCGGTATGTGATAAAATCGTGTAATAAGACATCCCCCTTCAGCATCACTTCACCTCAACAACCAAAATATATTCCAAGCCCTTAATTTTCATAATATGACGCGTATTGTGAACATCATTACATTATAACATCATCGACTACTTCGTAAAAAAACGTGTGCTTTAGCGAAAATAAGTTCACAGAAGTTCGGGTTCACATGAATTTTTTTAGAGTCGAGTTGAAAGTGTTGACAAGTAAAATACTTACACGCCTATTATGTAAATTACACAATACTGTTTTTATACTTTCGATCGAAGCAGGCGAGAGAATTTGCATGGCGGGTTGATGGCGCACCGGTCAAATTGTCAACTCTTCGATAGTTCATTGTCAATCAATAGAGGCACACATATTAACTAACAAAAATATGAAATTTAATTCCAATCGAATATTCAGAGTATTTGGACACACGATAATTCTACATGAGCACGCTCGGCAACAAGAAATTACGTAAAAACTTTACGGAGATCCACATATAAAATACTTAATGAAGTTTATAGATTTGTAAAAAAATCTACCCGATTTAGCTTTAACCCATACGTGAAATATTTTCAGTACAACAAACTAATATTAAAGTAATAATTATAAATATGTATTATATATTAGTCAATGATCACGAATAAATTCACACTGCGAAAAAGGCCTTATTTCCCACTTGAAAAATAGTACAATACAAAGATACAACAAAAAATACAAAGTTACTTAGTGCCAAGAACTAGTAACTTAAGTATTCGTGTAATTCTAACACAGGGAAATAAACAAGAATCGCATCATTTTGGAGTAAGAGAGAATACAAGAATAGGTTAGAAATATACATTAGCGCAAGCACGCCCTCGGTTAGTGTCAGTAACCCTTACAAGGCGCACGTTGACGCAAAATGTTCAGTGGCGTAACTAGTCGGTCTAAACGACCGCAACACCAAAGTGCCAAATATAATATGCATCCTACTCTGTTTGATATTCAACTAAAATTTATTTCGTATAATGATTCACACAAATGGAATCTTAGTTTTTTTGTCAGAATATATGGTCACTGATTTTTTTTTATTAGCTATCCATTTTGTAGTAATTATTCCTAAAACAAGCACACTGTATATATAAGATTTTTTTACAATAATTCGATATATACAATCGGAAAACTAGTCAACAATTCAGAACAAACACAATTAGGTTAATTATTTCGCGATTAATAGAAAAATCACGGCGTCAATTTGCGATAATACAATTATAGCGATTTTCACATACATTCCGCCAGCGTGCCAGCGGTTAATATTTATTTCATTCTACCTGTTGCCATACCTATGTAGGCATTGCCTCCGTTGTGTATTATTACCACATACTCGTAACTGCAACAGAATGCTTTTTATGGCCTATAAATAATGCAAGACACGTAATAGCGCCGCTTGTACTTCAATGCTATTCGACTGCCTATCTCACATCCATCTACTCGCTACTAACTGCCGAGTTCTATTCGATGAAAATCTATGAAAATAATCGTTTATGTTCAATTGAAACAACGCAATCAAATAAAAAGGCAGGCAGGCCTCAGTCTTGGAGACACATTATTCCCAGCAGTCCGTGATACAGTGGATCCCCAATATGTATACCGTTCTCGCATGGATCGTTTACTTTCCATCGTCATATTTCACACATATGACAACATGATTAATTATTCCCCGATTTACCAATTTCCTCGATCTTTCATCTAAATATTATGGTCACATCACAAATATTATCACGATTGACCGTTGTTATTGAATATTTCCCATTTAACGTATAAAGTCAGTCTTGCCTTGCATCTCACTGCGAATCTTTCCAACAAAAAACTAAAATTTACCGTTTTTATTGAATATTACCCATTTAGCTTATAAAGTCAGTCTTGCCTTGCATCTCTTTCGCGAATCTTTCTAACCAAAAAACTAAAATGCACCCCATGAAAAAAACTAGAAGTTTAGCTGATAAGCTGATAATAAAATAGGACATTGAAAAAATGGAGGAGAAAAACGGGTTGACATAACAAAAAAGGTGAATATAGAATATCTTTTTTAGATAGCAGAGACCCCTCAATCTCTGTTAAAATTGAAATAACTGCAAATATGCACCTTATTATTAAGAAACTAAAAAACTACATATTGTATTCCATAATAAAAGTCAAATAAATCAATGTTCTTTTAAAAGAAAGATTTTTTGGTATCATTTGAAGCTTATCGGTCTCTCGTATTTTTTAAGGGTTCCTTGAAAACGTAGAATCGGGGTTTCACTGTGTTATAGATAAAAGCGCAACATAATAACCAAAAAATAACGACGTAAATAAATGTATGTGTGCAGAAATATCGTCGTTCAAAAACTATATATTACCTATATAGTGTACATGTTTAGTGCCGCGTGCATCTTTTTCCAAAATGTATTTTCGTGTAAAAGTGGGTTTTGAGTATTTCCTAGTCAAAGAAAAAAACGACACATTATTATTTTATTTCCTTTTTAAAACAAGAAATACTTTTTACAACACTTTTTTTAGATGTTTAATTGTGCATCGAAGATCTATAATCTAACGATAAATATTTTCACGGATTTTTGAACAATCGCCGGTATTTCGATCCCCACTCACAATAAACAACAAAAACATCAGTGTAAAGCGCTCAAAGCTGACAATGATTATAGTACTGTTTTCGCACACACATAAGTTTGACAGTTTATTTTCTACTTAAGCTTCCTACGCGTTGGCAAGCTGTTGAAAGAAATATTCAACATAAATTATATTTAATTATTGATATGATACATGTGTTGTTTACACTTATTTTGTGACACAGAACAATGTTAAGAAATTAGTAATATGAAAAATCCTCGCATCGAACCTTTATCCTTTCAACGTTTGGGATCCTTTGTACACCAATGGTATGATGTTACAAATTTATTAAGTCACATTCATTATCACGGGTTCCTTACCCTTTCGACTCACAGCCCGTTTTTTAACTCGGGTTACTCACTCCCTACTCTCTTTGAAAAAAGAGAGGTTGAGCAACTGAGTAACAAGCAGTTCTCATAGAAACACTTCTGTTGAGATAAACTCCATTAGGAGTCCATATGCTCCACATTGGGAGCGGACATGGTTAAAAAAAAAAAAAAAAAAAAAAACTCACGACCCCGACATTTAAAATAAAAGGTTATTCGACGAAAGGTAATAATTTAGAAAAAAGATTGTTCAAAACACAATTATGTACCTATAGTACAGGGATGGCGAACCTATGGCACGCGTGTCCGAGGTGGCACGTTTGAGAATTTGGATGGCACGCGAACGATTTCCGAGTTCAAAAAAAATAATTAAGTTTAAAAATTAAATTTCGATTAAATAATCCGTGAATTGTCAATTTATTCAGTTTTATAAGTTTTCAAATGTTTCCCGAGATAAACGACAATCGTTTAAAAAAAATATATTTTTTCTATTTTGTTAAAAAAAAAAATACTGCATGGGCACGCTACACAATCGAGAAATAATATTTGAAGATTTTTTTGCCCGCGGAACCAAAAAGGTTCGCCATCCCTGCTATAGTATATATAAGCGAATACATTTGAGATTCGTGGCAGAGCTCATGCCATTCTGAAATAAAATATGTTAAGACGATTTTCTGACATCATGAACGTTATCCTTTTGATTCATCAACATGGAAAAGAAAATAATGGCTCAATTTCGATTATATTCAAAAATTACTCTTAGAAGTCTGAACATGCATCTCTGAATAGTTTTATTTTAAAGAGATATTCGTTGCTTCACTATCATCAACAACCATGGTATGTCAAGACACACCTCAAGCCCTATATCTGACAAAACATATTAACTGGCAACAAATGAAAAGCATACGAAGTGATATCTGACTATTATTGAAATACCGTTATCTTAACACAAACAAATAATCAATCTTCATAGTCAGTATATTAGTCAGTTATCGATACGCTAACTGGCGACTCAGCGGTCGGGAGAGCCTAGAATTATTATAATAATATAATATTAGCATAGGATATTTTTCTATAAATATGTATAATACATTACTTTCCCTGACAATAGGTTAAAATTTACACGCCAAATGGTCGCATGTTTGGTTACTAAATAATAGTCAAGAGTCAATATTTTTAGGGCTATTGGAAACCTGAACAGAATACAACGATGTGTTTAGAATTCTATTATAGTCGTAAATCCTTCTCGTCAATTCGGGTCTAACCACGAAATAGAACTTCGGACTCTGGTTCTAAATTCTAAATAATCAAAATTATTTCCACGCGTCCGTTTGATACTTTCACAAAAATTAATATTCAGTAAAGTGAGGATGAGAAACACAGTAAAATTGTCGTTTCGTGAATGACGCTTTAGGTGCCGGGCGCGGCAATTTCACGAAATCAAAGGCACTGCCTGATGTGCCGGAAATGCTATAAATAGTCTACAATATTCTATTTGCTTATCATGACACGGAAAACCCCGTTATATTCTAGGAAATTCGTGAATCTCTTTAATTTTGTGTCTAGTCAGCCTTCTTGCAGCCCCGAGGCTTTATTGTATAATACATTTTTTAAAAGCTGCTAAAAAAAGTTACAAAACTACGGATGCTGAAAAGGTAAAAACTGATACAGAAACAAATTGAAAAAAAATATATAACTTTGTTATTCCATTATGTTATTAAATTTAAGACGTGCTTAGCGTTTTTGAGAACCATATTCAGACTGACTTACGATCCCTTTTTAGTTGACAGCTTTTTATTATTATAATTCAAATAATCAATAAACGTTTTACAGCTAACAAATCAAAAAAAAAAAACTATTTGCTTCCCATGATAATGTTTCATAATGCAATAGCTTTTGTAGATCGCCTGTCATTATGACTGTGCACATCATATTAATATAAACCTGTCGTGTATAGAAATATCTTCTATCGAATCCTGAGTTTAGTTTCGATCTTTACAAATAAGTGACTTTAGCATTGAAGAGGTTAAACGGTGGGCGTTGATCGAATGGTTCATTCATTATATATTACAAATTATAATACATAAGCGAATGCATTTTCGCACGCACTCCTCCACGGCTCCTCTTCTACAAAGCGACCTGCACCCAAGCTGCATACCACCGAATACAAACGTATTCGCCAACCATTCACCTTCGGGGAATGAGTAACATTACAATGATCTGATGCAATTGGGTACTATGTGAGATGCATTTTATTAAGTTTTATTTGATTAAATTATAGTAAACTCGACGTGGCATCGAACTTTGGGTCACATCTTTGAGTCGAGGGAATATCATTTCTGACTGTGACTTCATAAGCTAAAAGACAATTTATATAAATATTATTTGCCACCTGTCAAAACATTCACTCAATGCACATGATGCGTACGATGTGCAGACAGAAAAAGTGTGTGTTGAGGCGTTGTGATGTGATGTTCTGTGGCATACAATTGGCGGTACTAACAGATAGGCAGACAGAAAATTGTATAACACATTTTAATTCACCAACGACGAGAAAAATATATTACCTAATATTATTTATAGAAGTCCTCTTAGTTCACTATTTAATGAAGACTTAGTATTGTTATCGCCACTAATGATAAGAATAACGCAAGTTTTGTAGATTTTGTAAATATTTAAACAATTTTCATTTTTTTAATTAAATATTTCGACATTAAGGTATACCTACATATTAACGTCTAAATACGTCATGGTCCATTAAATTACTTGTATACTTTCATAACTTATTTGTGGGTTATAGATTTAACTGTCTCTTTCTAACAAATACACCAGTCCAGTTAATATTTTATACAATCATTAATGTAAAAAATACCAAAACGAAATTCAAAAAATAAAACGCTCTTCTACTAATTCTACATTTATTAAGTCCCTGGATCATATTAAATAAATGTGGAATTAGTACTAGTGTTTTATCTTTTTAATATAATGCCATTCTATCAACTATTGACAGTGGACAATTTAAAAGTGAACATTTAAAAATTATAATTTTAAAAAAAAATAGTATTTTTTTAATTGGTAAAATCATCAAAATTTTATTTATTGAATACATACAATTTTACGGCGGTGACGATCCGTCTGTGACTCGAAAAGACAAAACTTTTCTCACGCTATGTTACAAACTACAAACGTCATATTTAGCACTAAACAATTATTTTTATTTCCTGCAGATAGGATTCACAAAAAGAATCCATAGTTCGGTTTCAATGTTTTTCGTTTTCTAAAAATGCAATCGAAGTTACATATTGTGTCACTTAAGTATTAACGTAATGAATATTTGCACATTAAAATTGAACTCGAAGGTGTACTATGTTGTAATATCAAGTATCTTGAACTCAGAATGAATCACGAAGTAAATTAAATAACAATTTTAACATCATTATTTCACAGTTTTAAACAATGTCTTACTTGAAATTAAATTGAAGTGTATTGAGTAACGAACAACAAAGCACTCTTGGTGGTAAAAAAATCAAAAAAGTTTTGTTTGAAAGTCCGTCAAATTTGCAAATTAAAATCTCGCTAATTTTTAAAACTGGTATAGGCAGCATTGCCAGACAATGACTCGGGATACAAACAAAAAACGATCGGGCTTATACATGTATTGTTACGAAACATTACAAAAAAATACTACTTAACATGCACGGCAATAGATCGCCGAGAACCACCTGACTTATTCCGCGTAATAAAAGAACCGTCACATGAGGTATGTACTGAAATCAATAAAGCATTGAATTGGTAAATCAGTAAAATACTATTTTTTTCAATTATCAACCCAATTCCTTTTCAAATGTTTCTCCGCGTAAAGTCCAGTTCAACTTTTTGATTATACGTACATATTTATACTTAACTCGAACTTCTCAACCGTTAATTTAATCACAATATCGTAAAAAATTGGTGAACCACGAATGAAATCAAATTCACAATGTTAAATTATGAATGAAATTCATATAAAAGAGCAGAAAACAGAACATTAAAATGACTTCTGCTTAAAACAATACACTGATCGAAGATAATTAATTATACTGAAGACAAGCAGGTGGGAAATTGTTCAAATTTCTTTAATTAAAAATCTGTTTAATATTTAAAAACCATAATTTGTGAACCAGAACAATTATAAAAAATATATATCGATCACGCATCAAGTATTTATCTGGATAATTCATAATTCTGTAAAAGACAATCAAATTTACGTATTAAACAACATTTTTACTGAATCGCGGCGGAAAATACTGTACTGGTATAATATTATTTATTTGATGAAATCGTACGATGACAATAAGTAAATAAGGTGGCTTTATTATTTTTAAGCGAATTGTCACAGCTGTAGTTCGAAATATGTATATTATACGAAAAAATATGTATATTATAAATAATCGCATTAATTTTAGATAAATTATTTAAATTGCTTTAGCTATATTGTTTTCCTTTTAAAAAATCATCGTCCTCTGTAGTCGACAATGTCAGACGAACTATGTGAAGATGACGGCGATCGCGGGAATTAAAATATTTATTTCTATTATAGCTTGTATTAAAATTGAGTCGCATGATTCAAAAAAAAAAAAAAATGCTTGACACGATTCATTATTAAAATGCATTCTTAAATTGTATTTGAAAGATGAAAGTAAAAATGAACGAAAGTAATGAGTGCTTAATTTGAGATCCATGTGAAATTTTATCCTAAGAATAATAAACTATCTTCGCATTCAGATAGATGTTTTTAATTACATTGTTGTGACTCGTTAGTATTTTGTACATTGTGGTGTGTGTGATAGCAATACAACATCGCCATTTTCAACAGTCGTGTATAAATAACTACTATCATTATTCATTCACACATATGTAATTTCCATATAATTATAACTTCAAAAAAACACACACAGACACACATACATCAAACAATTACAGAGTTCAAAAAAATCATTTTAAAAAGCGTGGATTCGTCGTTTTACAAGAATACAACAGGCGAAATATCCGCGTGACCCAAAATTTATTCGCTGTGAGTTATTATTTGCTTATGAATATGTTTATAGTAATTGATGTACGTAGGTATATACATATTGTTTCTGCTGCATATACATATAATCTCATGAGTGTCGTGACTAGTAAACGAATATGTAATCAAACATACTATCTATACAAAAAGTGTGTCACATCAAATTTACAGCAAATAAAATATGTTACATACATTCGTAAGGGAATTATAACGTAAAGAATAAAAGTAAAAATGAAATTTTAAATAGAGGCTAATAATAAGATGGAGTATAAAAATACAAAAGCCATGTCAATCTTTTAAAATGAAGCAAATTTTTTTAAAAATCATAATTATTAAGACAGTTAATGAAAACGATTATAGCAAGTGTATTAGAGCATATTTGATCAACCTTTTTAAGCCCGTGCCCCCTTTTGGGTCTCCATATTTTTTCCGTGGCCCCCATACCCGTACAAAAGTACTCTTTGAAAATTTTGCTCGCTGACAGATTTCAAAATAATTTTACCCAGGAATTTACGGAATTGCCAAAATGGAAAGACGAGAGACTTTTTTATAACTCATCCGGGATTTGCCCGTGGCCCCCCATAACTGTGCTGTGGCTCCCCTAAAATATTTTTTCTCTGTGGCCTCTTGGAACATGGCGTGGACCCCAGTTGAGAAACCATGTATTAGAGTATAACAGTAGTGAATACTTAAAACATATTGTAGGCTTTATATTATATTAATTAATATTGAGCATTCATTTTACAACATTGTGCGACGGTCGTTTTTCGCGAGCCGCGAACATGTTTGATTTCTCGCACGAGTAGATACGATAACTCTGCTAAACGTAAGACTGTATTAATTTCAATCGTAAATACAGACCATAGTTTAATGATTCAACGCATCTGTTCTTTATTTCGTAGTACGTGTCCAGACAAATATATAAAACAAATAAAATATAAAATTATTGAGGCAGGTCATGACGGAGGGGCCAGTTCTCAATTTCAGCGCGATTATTATGATTGCGGCAGCCGGTTTTCATATATTGTTTTTTGTGCAAATTACTAGCTCGACGAAAAAGAAAACCAGACAACTTTAATTCGCCCAAGTTATTCATGGAAATATGCATAGAATATTTTTAAGAGATCCCAATGTGGCTGAAATAGCACGTTGTACGTATCGATTTGTTTATTTTGCGAAGCCGGTACACACGGCGTCGTTCGGATGGTGGCTTTGACCGTCACCTTGAATTGAAAGATTGCCTCATCAAGTTAGACATCTGTGGGGCAATGTCAAATCAATTCGAACGCCGAATTTTATTTTGGGCGTCGCGGCGCTGATGAAATGGCAAGTTGCGTGAAGAATTGACAATATACTCTGGATGCAGCTCCGAGGGGCGGAAGCGCCGATTAACCAATTCATTCCTTTCGCTCTCGTCTTGTGTATGATTGTAATCTCGTAATACAGCGTAACTGGCGAGCGCGCCCACTTTAGACTACTACCGATCCTAACCTAGTGGCATCACTTATCTAATTCAGAGAAGATGATGAAGATACATCGAATTGAAACAGCGCCGTGTTGACACTTTAAATATTAAACGATCATTAGATAGGTACAGTATATTATCAGTACAATTTATAAAATCAAATGTAGTTTTAGAAAGTAATATGTGGTTTGTTGACTATTAACCAAAAAACGAATATATTAATAAAAACTATGATACAATGTTACAATAAAACGTATCCCGATATTAGAACATATCAGCAAGATATCCACCGAAAGGAAAAAATCTATCTAAAATACAAAGTCGTCGGCTTCGGTTACGGAGGTCACGAGTTCGAATCCTACTACGGACAGTTTTTATAAATTGATTTATAGATTTCCTTTCGAAGGCATGCATGTATGCGATGTCTTGAATTCCTTTCCACCCTTCCTACCCTCAAAAACGGGCGTTGCGAAAGAGATTAGCATACCATTAATCTTGTCCTAGTCATATTCTTATATCCCTACGAGATTAAGCAACTGAGTAACAAACAGTTATTGTAGAAAATCTTCTGTGAGATACCTATATTAGGAGACCATATGATCCACATAGAAAGCGGACATGGATTTAAAAGAAAGCTACGGGAAAAATTGACTGTTAGAAATAGCTCTGTTCTTCTGCGTACTTCTGACGGTTTGCTGACTGTTTTCGAATTAGAATCTAAAAGCTTTCAATTCGATTCTAATTCGGAAACAGTTTGCAAGCCGTCAGCAAACTGTCAGAAGTATGCAGAAGAACAGAGCTATTGTATTGGTCATAATATTAGTCAAATTTACGTTGAAATCTCGTTTTTAAGAGAAATATTCCAATAAACTAAAAACGGTTTAGTTGTATACTAGAAGCAACATGATATTTAATTTCAAATAAAGTAATATTTATTTACAATATTAAGGGTGTTGCTTTTCTACATAACTACTATTAAGTATCTTTACCATAAATATAGATTTAAATTGTATTCGGTGTGTGTGTGTGAAATAAGCGATATTAAATTAACGATGTATACAAATTTAACTTATTTAATAATTAAAAAAAAATAAATGTATGTATAATATGAAACTCTGAAAATCCATCCCTAAGCTCCAAGCACTACACGCATGTTAATTGTGAGAATCGTAACTCCAGATATCAAACAGTGATCATTACTCCCCCCCCCATGTCTTCAATTCAAATCGTCAAAGAATGTGCGATTGAATCAATAAATGATGGGGGCTGCCTGTTGAAATCATTTGAGATAATATACACGTTGCATCCCTCCCATTCGTTGCATCAATTTAGACAATTAATTTATTGAGAATAAAATTGGATGCATTTAAAGTCTAGACAAATATCTCCTCCATTCAATCAATCCCGCCGATTGGTGGCCGCATAATAATGACTCTTAAATAAATACTAAATTATATGATCAATTTAGTTTCTATTTTTTGTAAATGCAAGTATTTTGTTGTTTGAAGTCCCGATGAGGGTGACGATGACACTTCATATTCAAAATGTAACTGCATGTGGATGAAACCGCGTCTCAAGTGTGATATTTCAATCGATGTTAATGCTATGGAACCTTCACGAGAACTGAGCATTTTGCATATCAGAGGTCATGAATTGGGGGAAAATATGACGCAGTACATATGAAGTTTTTTCCAGTTTTCTACAGCAAAATTTAAAATGTTTTTTGAATTTCCTCAATAGATATTAAACATTACGACAATACCAGACAATCGTCAGCCACGATTAATAACATAGAACAGAACATTTTTTTAATGCATCATGTTTTTTGCTAGGAACAAAGTGTGTTGCAACAATCTATTTTCTATGTATAGAGAATATGCAAATAGTTGTTAGATGCAATTATACAGAAACGGCGTACAGTTTATGCGTCATTGGTTAAGGCATATGCTAGAAATTAACGACCGTCGGTATAATGTATTTGTAAAGTTAACTCACCAAGCCACCAAGCTCCGACCCACCTAGGGTCAGCCGTATTAAGACCAGACGGTGACCCAAGATCCGCGTAAATTCTTGTGCAGAAAGAACCCAGAATGAAGCCACCTGCTGGACCCACGATACGGACTCCGATGGTGATAGCTGAAAAAACATAACAAATATTATTTAGCAAACAAAAGCAATCAGCTTTACTCCTGCGAATACATGACACTTGGATTAGAGTATTGATAAGATTATATATATGTATGTATTGTGAATAAATAAGGACCATCACTAAACCACTTTCCCGTGAAAAATTCGGTTACAAAAAACCACAATATTAGTGATATTAAAGCCAATCATGTATATTAATTATGCAAGACACACACGAAATATTGGACATGCTCGTCTCAGATCAAATGTTAATAAAGCCTATTCAACCGTTTTATATAAATCACAATTCGCAATCTTTATCACAAATGTGTAGGAATTTAATATTATAGCAGCGGTGGACTGGTCGACCGCGTAGCCATTCTTAGTCGCTCTCCTGACGCTTTGAAAGAAGAACTGAGTGTGTTTTTTTATTATCTATCCATTTTATTTTGTGATTTGAATTACGACTCTTCATTTTAGAATTATGACAACTCAGAACATACAGTGTTAGTAGTAATACGTCGCCCGCAGAGGTCAAAAGTTTAGCAAATTATAACAAAGATTATAGGTATCCTTTGTCAAGCGATTTGTCGTTTGGCAAAAATAGGTAAACATATATTTTTTTAAAATAGATAAAAACTTCCGAAAAGGTAGCGAGCATGGTCAAAGAAAAGGGAAAAAATGTCACCCATTGTATTCACATTATGAATTAAAAAAACCCAATAACAATTTGTACATGTAAGTATCGCAATTAGCAACAATAACACATCATAATAAACAAATGGAACTATAATTTCGCATGGAAAAGGTAAAACAAAATATCACGAACAACCCGAACAACCCGAACGATAGGTACTGAATAGGTTACATTTTCCCGACCCAGTTATAAAAAAGGCATACCATATAAATAAATGGTGCAAGTTAAACATCGAGATTTATTTATAATAACAACACAATGGCAATAATCATATTCAATTGTAATCGGCCTGCCACCATGAATGCAATTTATTAAAATAGCATTTAATATTGCGAGGTTTAATGCTAAAAATCACGTTTGAGATTTATTTAGTTAGAAGACTGCCGTGACGTGAATTTCAACAACAAAAAATATATATAATTTATTTTCTGGATTCACCTTTTATAAACAAAAGGTGAGTGACCGCGAATTTTTGTTTGAAGACGTTACCTGTGCAACGAATTGCAATTCTGAATAAATTATCTAAAGCGAATCGTTCGGCAGATGTTTGGCGAAAACAACCAAAAGACTGGCAGTCGAGACACGAGACGTCAATGTAAATAAATAATATATGCGTGAAAATTTCACACGCGTTTGCGACACATTTCATAAAAAATGTGTTTGGAGATAATTTTATTACACAACTAATTTATTTTACAGTTATACAGTTCTAAGGTGATATAAATTTACGTAACCTCAGGACACTCGTTAAAAGATATTTTTTTTTAAATCTAGTTGTCAATCAAGAATTCGGAAATGGTAGGGATAGAATAGTGGAGCTGGGAAAGGACGTTACTCAGCTAGTTACGATCAGCGATCTGTGTTTATTTAAGAATCGAGCAGTAAGAAGACATTGAATCGTTTGAAAAATTAATCTATGAAAAGTTCCGTCTGGGGAGTCGAGCTCGTGGTCACCGTTAAAGAAAGGGATGAACGCGTAACACTCGACTACAAGACCGGTAAGAAAATTTTCCGAGTAATGTACTATTTTTTTTATTATTATTAGCAGCATGATCTCAATAATTAACCACTTGAATACCAAGCGGACACAGGTGTCCGGAACATATGTAAGCGAACACGGATGTCCAAGACATTTAAAAAATCATATACTTGATATTCTAATAGAATATAAGCAATATTTTGATGAATATGTGTAATGCTATCTATACTGAGTCAATATAGGTTTTTAAAATATCGAATTCGAGTGTATATTAGGCAAAACTATTTTTCTCAAAAACACGCAGTACCTCTGGGACATATTAATGATTTATTGGTGCGGTATTCAAACGGTTAAGATTCACGAGTATACTTCATACCAGTGGTCGTTGACCTACGGGCACCCTAATTTTTTGAATGACGATGAGCACTGCATTTTAATTTTACTGGATAAGGGTAGGTGGTAATACAGAATAGAATATTTTCAAACATGAATAATTACAAAAATAGACAATACTTGGCATTGCAGTTCATTAGCTATTTGGCCACTCGTATTGTGAACCTTCACAATGCCGGACTTCACGGGTTCGAATCCCGGTACGAACATTATCTTTTCCCGGTACGAATATAATGAGAAAATTGTATTTGTAGGTATACTTGAAATTTTCATTAATTTTGTGTTCACTAGTGAAAATAAAATGATATAATATGTTTTAAATTACTATTCATGGATATCATTATAAGTTAAGTACCGGTTTCAGAGCACAATATTGATTAAGGTTTTCTTACGAATTGACATAGAATGTGTACAATCCAGTTTCGTTTATATATAAAGCAATTCGCTTAGATACGTAACTTAGATGTTAAGACAACGATATGTATAAACAATCTGACATTTTAATTATGTATTCCTGACACCCGTCTTTTATCAATCAGGAGTACTTACATCTCTGAGAATAAGCCCCTATCTTTATAATATTGCGTGTCATGTATCTGTATTTAAATAGTTCCAACTCTAGTTAATTCAAATAGTGTGATGGCCCGCATCCTTATGTTATGAAGATGAATTAAACAATATTAATCACAATTTAACGAAATATTTGGGCATAAGCAAATCAAGTCTCAAAATTAAAAAAAAAAAGTGAATGATTATACCAACGCACGAACACATATGTATTATGAACCGAAACTGAAAATAATTTTCAATGGCTGATGTTACCTTAATTCTGATTTATGCGTTATATATAAACATTATATTATATAGCTCTAAATCAGTGTTTCTTAACCATATTGAAAGAATCGCCCCCTTTAGCAGAAATAAATTATCCAAAATTATCTAACGCACCCCCAAAAAAACGAAATTATAAAATTACACAATTCCCTATGTATGTACTATTATGTAATGCAATGGATTTCTTACTACAAATAAAAAATGCTAAAAAATACAAATAAAATATTTGATATTATAATAATATAAAGTCTTGCAATATCTCAGTGCCCCCCCTGACGAAGTGCATCGCCCCCTCGCATTCCTGCAGCGCCCCCCAAATTCTGAAAAATTAAAAACGCCCCACCAGACTTCTAATCGCCCACCAAGAGGGCGGTACCGCACCCGTTAAGAACTACTGCTCTAAATGAAAGCAACAGTGATATGCATGCTAATGGATAGCTGAAAGCATAATGAAACAGTGAAAAAATTATGTCAGACAAAACAAAATCTCACCATTTTTATTTGATATTTCCCTGCAACATCCAAGCATATAACTAGATGCAAATAATATTATATAAGAAGATTAACTATTATCCCCTAACATAGGGGACGGAAGACAGTAAATAAAAAAAATATTCACTATTATAAAAGTATGACACAAACCTTAAAGTAGAATTATGTCGAAACTAACATTTTCGATTTATTTCACTGTTGTTTTCGGGTAGCGATATTTATGACATAATTTCACATTATGTAGTCCAGGATCTTGCCAGTCTAAATACAACGTATGTAATATACACACTTACAAAGATAAATAACTGTACGAACCACGTGGCGTCATTTACGAATTATATGACTATGAATTATAATATCGTAAATATGGACTAGATAATGTATGTAATTAAAATTAAAAATGACTAACTCTGTTATTATTTTGACCCACGTTATCGAAGGTTATCTTGCCGGTGCATACGAAATCTCTACAATGATATGTGCATTAAAAAACATGGCAATGTGCATCGATGTTTACACAGGAAAGTAAATATACAAGAGTATCTCGCGCGACATTTAATTATTAACAAGATACGGTTTTTTTAAAATATTATTTTTAAGATAACCTGTTCAAATAAGTTATCAGCGTTATCATTTTTTTTTTAAATAC
This sequence comes from Himalopsyche tibetana, assembly GCA_030503985.1. Classification (NCBI taxonomy): domain Eukaryota; kingdom Metazoa; phylum Arthropoda; class Insecta; order Trichoptera; family Rhyacophilidae; genus Himalopsyche; species Himalopsyche tibetana. Next base: position 8,386,884 of record JAPJYX010000014.1, read on the forward strand.
TACAAATTTAGAGTGTTAAAATAATGTTTATTAAATTTTCTAAGCAACGGTGTAATCTTGCCAAATTTGTAAAAAATGAACCTTAAAGAAATGTGAGGTGTGCGGAATTATTTAATCGCAAACAATGGCATATTAACAATAATAATATATGCGAGAATATTTTTTTAGATTAATAAAATTTGTATCATTAATACCTTAAAAATAATATCGAGATTCTTTAACAGTTTTAACAATTTGAAACCTAGACTGATTATATTTTACATTTGCATGATCATGTTTTTTTTTAAATATTCGCGTAAAACCCGAATCCAACGGATGTTGTTAGATTTGGTTGTGCAGCAAAAAATCGCGGAAGGTATTGTGGTCTGAATGTACTAATAAAACAAAGATTTCCGACCACTGTGATTTTAGTCGGGATTTTGTTCATCTCTGCGACCCGCAATTCGAATCACCGGCAGCAGTTCGGATTAGCCCATAAGCGTGCGCTTGTGGCCTCCGAAACTTGGGCAGCTCAAAGATAACCTTTATACAAGCCTAATATTTCGATATTCTGTTTTTAATGCCATTCAAATAGTTCTTCATAATCTGAGCCTAGCAAAAAAACGTTAAAAAAATATAGATATATATAAAAATGGAAATCTGAAATAATAAATAGAACGAAGGGGAAACGAACGCAATTATTTTGTAATTAACGAAAGACAATTTTCAAAGCGACTAGAAAACTGAAAAATTGGTGCAACATTTTGTAAGAGATCATTTTAAATACTGGGTAATAGCTGAAAACCGCTAAAAAATATACTTTGAAAAATGTCCAAAATTAAGTTGGAAAAAATATCAATTAGATAACATGTATGGAAAAAATATAATTAATAAATAGGTGTAGAAATGTGACTAAAGAATTAAAAATTAGTATCGACCGGATTGGATTTCCAATGGTTTAACCCTTCCTAACTGATGCAACTCATTATTAATCATTTAGTAACGTAAATGTCATTTGATGTATTGTTTGTTTGTTTTTCTATCATCCACTCCTTTCTTCCCGTTTTTATTTTTATAATATATCATAATATTAAAATTAGAATCATTCGTACTTAAACAAGCATTTGTGAAAGTAAGATTGTCTGCGGATGCCTCTGAAAGAGGCGAAACATGTGTCACAATTTGTAGCTTTAATTTTATATTAAAATGAACATTCACAAAGTTGCCGCCGAATCCATCGAAAGTAAGAAACTACATATATGAAAACTAGAAATAACAATTCAAAATTAAATATTTCTGTGGGAAGTGTTGGGCTGGGAGACGCGAACGTTTTTTTTTTTTGAAATGGAGGCGCAGTAACATGAATTTTCGAAACCGCTTGTCTACGGTCTAAAAGCAAAAGGATTTTCATATGTATGTACTGTACTTTTAGATTTCTCATATATTGTGTTAATACTGAGTTGTTTGTAATGTTTTTTTTCAATCTCAAACGTTTATATAAATGAATATGTGATTGCATTGAATTGCATTGCTGTCCCATTGAGAGGGGTCACCTTCGATTCGGCTCATTATCGGTTTTCCATCCGCGACGCGACTAATAATAATATTCACAGGCGATCAGAGACGTAGATTGAAAGGAAACCAACAAAATCACTAAATTGCATACTTTTATTTGCTGATAACAAAATGAGATCAACAATGTCGAATAATAAATCAAACAAAATTAAATGTTTATTTGAAGGTAAATGTAACAACTCTATATTGGGTCGTTTTGACACTTTTTGCCATCTTTCAAAAAATGACATTTCTGTTTGCTCGTATATTTTTGTTATGGTTGGCAAACAACTGAATTAAGCGTTCTCTGGCACATTCAATAAAATAAAAAATCTTACCATCCACAAAATGCTGTGAGTGATAATAGGACGGTTGTAGATCAGGTGGATAGAATGAATGCAGTAAGCAAATCCCATCCAAGCTACAAAGGCTTCTGACGATTCATCAAACTTGTTGTCTAACGTTACCATGATGTATATTGTGTTTTTTTTTTACAAATACACTCATCCCTCGATTTACGCGGTATCCATTTTACGCGGTTTCACTTTTACGCGGTCAGAAAAAACACAAACGCGTATGTTCATAGCAGTCTTAAGTTCCAAGCAGTGCTGTAGAAAATCAGCAAGTTATGAGTGGTCCGTAAAATCCCAACCTTTACTAACAAATTGTATGGCGTTATACGCAGTATATATTAATTGATTAAAATCCCAATAATGACGTTGGTTTTAATGAACTATCCAACCTCATATTCTGTATTGAAATATTGTAAAACAAAAAAAAAAAAAAATGATTTGCCTTCTTTGTTTGCTTTTGTTCTCAGAGATTTTTATTTAAAAACCTTAGAAAATGTGTTTTTTTATTATTTTGAATAATAAAATTACAATTATATAATTATGTTTTTTAACTATGAAAATGTTATAAATTTATGTCGAGCTATTAAATCTATTTCTAAATAAAATCCTCTTTTTTATGCAGATAATGTGTGTATACAATGTCTCGTTTTGCGCGGCTTTCTGGAACCTATCCCATATTTTATATGAACTCGAAGTCTCGGTGTACGCGGTTTCGGTTTACGAGATATCTCTTGGAACGTATCTACCGCGTAAATCGAGGGATAGGTGTACAGAAAACATATATTTTTATATTTTATTGTTTAGCACCAAATACTTTTTTTACTCCTTGTGATCGGAGTGATCTTGTCATTCATCGGAGATATATTGTTTTAAAAATGACATACAAAACTTCACTTATGAATTAACATTGACGTTATTTTCAGCTGTATAATAAGCATAACAATGAGTAGCTACGCCTCTGACAGCTCAGACAGTATCATTATTCTCGAAGACAAACAAAATAAACGGTTCCATTCGAAGATATACATCGTCTGGGCTTGGGTCAATATCATTATTAGTTTGCCCTAAGCACACTGAAGAAGCCTCCCCTCTAAGAATAATCTTACAAAAACATCGTGATATAATATGTTACGATACGCGTAAAGATGTATTTATAAATAATGCGTATTTATCAGTTTCTTGACAATTGGTACATATAATTTCAACTATCAAATAATAAATAACTACTTGAAATTTCATTATATTTTAAAACATACAAGAATGAATCACCTTTCAATCGATCGTGTAGTATAAATTAGGGCATCCAGTCCCTGACCCTCTTTGTGATTCCGGGATTCTGGGACTGAACATTCATCATATCATAACCGAACATATCATATAGAGTTCGTCGGAGCTAACTCAGTTGACTCCCTTGCCATTTTTTTTTCTACTGCTTTTAATATTAAATTGTACTATTTTTTTTTCTCCATTGTAAAAGTTTTAAATTAATAATTTAGCAACCTAAAACATACTTCGCCCACAGAGATTTTCAAAAAAATACGACTAAAATGAACTTAAAGTTCTTATATTACGAAACAATGTTGGCCCAAACGACAATTGGACGAAATACATATATGTACAATATTATTCGCCTTAGATTTCTGTACTAACCATAATATGTATACTCAAAAAAATTAACATAATATCACCATACATTAAGCAAAGTGGTCAACGTCGTTAGCTTCGGTTACGGCGCAAACGGGTTCTTATCCCAATACGGACAGATTCAAAAATTGATTTGCTTAACGGATTGTGGATTTATGTTTGAATGCATGGAAATGTCTGAAATTGCCTTACATCCATATGATCCTAAATAATAGGATTGAATAGGTTGATTAGGTAACCATTAGTCATTCTCTTGTCCTATTCTTCTTTTCTTACTTACTTTAAAACTAAAAATGTTTAATATATATAATATACATAAATCACATTAATATAGTAGTTTTTCGCAGGTCATATAAATAATACCTCATGATAATTATTATAATAAGTTTATATCAGTAATATTATTTATTACATACAACAAATCGACATCTACTAACTTATCAATTTATAAAAATTTATATTGACATTGTGGGTGAGATAAGTTTTGAAGTGACACTCGGTTTTTAAAATTGTTTCATTGTTTTTTCGAATCGAGAGATTGAGTCCTCGGATCTCTGAATGGGTATACAATTGATGTACATAAATGAGTGCGTTATGCGTATGCAGAGGACATGAATGCTGCGAAGTTTTCATGCATTTTCCATACTCCGACCCTTATTCAAGTGTGTAACCGGAACATAATATATTAGAACTAATAATTAGCTACTACTTATTTCGTTACACCATCGTTCTACGAATTTGTAGTGATTAATCCATTTCACACGGTGCCTCCAAGATCCTTGGCCCTATCGGCAATATCGTTTTTGCCCATAATTCATGCTGGGATTCCGTAGCTCTGCCGAATAAATTCTGTTGATGGTCTACAAGGTCTTCCAGCTCAACAAATTTGATTGGAAGAGACAGACGAGATTCAGTTTTCATACATATTTCGATGCCAGGTAAAAGGTCACTGTTTAATTTTAAACGTTATAAGGGTTCGCTACGTTCGGTCTCTTATCTTTGAATTCCTGATGAAATCATACTATCGCACCCTTAGTATTAATTAGCCTCAAGCATCCGTGTTTAAAGCATTAGTGAATCCTGAACTTTCGTAGAGCATGCGTTTTAAGACACTTAATTGGTTTAGAGTGAAATAATTATATTTTCTTGGTTCACGTTGTTTTCAAAAAAAAAAACATAAAATGTCAAAATGCTGCTACCGTCCAACCCCATGAAGACTTTGAAGTTGTTGACTGTAGATTCTTGATAAGAAACCGCATTATACAATATTTGTATTAAAAAAACACATTTTTCTGTACTTTATTGAATTGTGAAAAAAACGAATTTTATTTTTACAAATATTAAAAATTGTGCAGCGTAACTTAATCATTATCGTTAGGTATAGCGACCATTGAATTGTTCGGTCAATCATTCGATAATTTACCTTTTGTCAAAATACATGATTAATAATAAAAGAAATTTCCTGATTTCCGCGAAAAACCGCTGCAGCTCATCGTCCCCAACAAGCCTCGGTGATTCTGATTAAATCTGTGATTCCGGGAATTTTATTCAAGCTATGAGTAAAAGTATATATTTATAAAAAAAACTCCTTTGTTAAAAAACTGCATCCGTCGCCGTTTTCTACTTAGCACATTAATCTAGTTTTACTAGAAAAAAGTGTCTAGCACCTGACGTATTGCTTGTGGCCGCCGATTGGTTCTTAGCTTCAGAGCTATTATTTGTCTAGGAATCCATTGTCACGGTCTCAAGTTCCATCCGTTCTCGCTATTTCAAAAAATTGTACTAGGGTGAGCTGTAGATCAGATATCGCTATACACGTTGGTCTAGGTTTTTTTCTGACTAGAAATACCGGGGGAATAAATCATTCCAGCAGACAGGCGTAATCAATTTCTTGACGATTTCGCGTAAACAAGGGGAGTGTATTTATAATTTTATTGTTTGTGTCGGCTGACGTTATTATCATTTTGAACTTGACCCACTTATTTAATTTAGCAAAACATAATTATATATTAAGTACATTTAAAAATAGCTAATATGATCGTCGTTCAAATTTAAATGACACGAAAAAAATATTAAAGTACAAACATACAGCATATAATTTTCTAGATAATGGTAAAAGCGACACACAATAAATCGAACATATATAATAAGAGCTGTTTATTAATTAGCATTAAAATATCCAAATAGGAGAGGAGTTATGGGCTAGTTTTGAGTTGCCTGATTTATTAACCAGGCATAGACCGAAAACAATTGTTTTGTCGAGTTGTTTCAATGATTTCGATTTGTAGTAGACATGTTATGGCTTAAAAAAATAAGATTCAAAATAAAAAAAAGTGATGAATAATAAATTAAAACAAAAAAAATAGTATTTATTACCCTGAGCAATATCACTATGTACCCGTACAAGAAAAATTAACCCATCTATCGATAATAAATTTATAAGTTGAATGTTGAATGTTGAAAATAGTTAAGTTGGCCGAAAATATCTCATTTATTTTCATTTATCGACATTCAAAATCTAAAACAATTACTCCTCAATTAATGGTGCATCAAGAGAATCAAAAGGTTTAACACTCATGCTCTTAATCGAAGCCTATTAAATCAATAAACAGTCAACAAAAACTGAAATTTTCTAAACCGGGTATTTTAAATAAGTATGTACTACAAATAGTACAAATAAATCCGAGTACTAATCACGATAGAGCGCAAAATTTTACATATACCTAATTACACATTTAACTTATACTTTTTTATGAATTGTCTAGCTCAGTGCTTCCTAAACTGGGGGACGTAGATTTTCTCCAGGGGCCGCCGCAGAATATATTTTTGTTCAGGGGGTCGCAGATTAAGGTGGCCGTTGCATTTTTTTTTTTTGAAGCACTGGTCTAGCTTATGAGCTGGACAATTGATTAATAGATGTTCTTTTAGTTGCTATATGTTTGTATGAATATAATACAATACATCTTACCTAAGTAGAGAGGGGATTCTCTGCTCGCAACGTTGTCATCGATGTACGGAATCCCGAGGGTACAGATCGCCGTTTGACCGACGCCCACAGCAAACAAACACATAAAAAAGATTGGTAACACTATGGCAGTCATCTGCGAATGCGCAGCTTGCTCCTGCATCACGTGATCTTCGCAGCCGCCGTGAGGACCAAACGAAGAATTCATCGAGGACGCGGTGCACACCGCCAACGGAGGCGAAGGGAAGGAAAGGTTGGCCGCGGAGCCGTGCATCACCGAGCTCGTTTCCAGCAGACGGCTGCCGAATATAAAATGGGGAAGGGCGCAGCCGGCCGCGCCCAGCGCGAACAGACACATCCCGCAGGCGATCCACCTCGGACGGTGACCTCTGCCAACGAAATACGTTAAAAAGAGTGCCGTGCATATTTGGCCCACTTCTGTCGCGGCAAGAAGCACTCCGGTAGTCTTCGACTTAATCTGGAACAGCTTCTCGATCGTGGTTATCACGCTCACAAAATATGTGTAGAACACTCCTTGCAAAACCCACCCGAGAAGAAATACTACCATGAAAACGTGTGTAGATTCGAAAACTCTCGCGCATTCTGGCTGCCAGCTTCCAAGACCGCAGTGAGATGCGTCTTCGTCATCGTATGTTACGATCGCCGGGGCGGGAAGAGCTTTCCCGTTAGTGAGCTCTTCGGCATCGTTCTTTGGTATCGCTTGCCAACCTCCAGACTTCCCGTTCAGTCGCGCTCCTGGTGGAATAGTTCCCGCGCCGCCCACCGGTTCGCCTCCGCTCTCTTTCGCCACCATTTTCATCGCCGGCGACGGCTTGCGGGGTTAATATCTGTAAAAATAAAACATAGATAAGTTAATTCTCTCACAAATTTACAATAAGGTGAGGCGTTTGTTTGTATAACTAATAAATAATCTCACAATAAGAGTAGCTAATATTTTTTATATGCATCAAATCACTAGACACAAATAAATTGGCAAGCAAGATTGCCGAGTGTTCCGCATCCCTGCTAAAGGATCTATCTATGTATAATGTTATGCAATGTGTGTCAAAATGAGTATCGCCTAGCATTGCAATTGAATTATGTTTTGCTCGCGGCATTTAGAAAAAAAACCTTGCCATGCCACCGGCCACAGCACCAGAACGAGTAGTGGACACCGGCACCGTGCCACTGATAATCAACTACAATAAACCGCTTCAATTTTTTGCGCCTTTTTGAGACTCATTTTCATTTGACGATAGAAATGTTGAATCAGACGTTCACAAACTTTACATAACGTAAAAACGCATTGCCAAATTGGGTCCTTACTTTAATGATTTTTTATTGTGTGCAACGGTGCCTTCTGTGAGAGGGATTCTTCAATTCCAGAATAAGCATTTACCATAAAAGGTCTATCGCCTGCAACTATCAAGATATCCCCAACGATAATCGAAGAATATAAAACACTGAACGTACAGCGTTTGCATCTTTTGAAGAACAACGAGTATTCGAATGCACAAGTCGCATGATAGGGGGTTAAAATATTAATTGAAGAAGTTTTCATCCAATAAAATGAAGCACATATGCTATCAAAATTTTCAAGCACCAAACGAATTTGACGGTTTCTTAGCGACCTTGAGAAGGGTGCTAAATAAAAGTTGCTCGCAACTGGTGTACATGACTTGTGCTAATCGAAGACCGTCCGCATGTTTTAATAAAATAAGAAAACGACTACACATTTATAATAAAACAAAGTTAGATTGCAGGTTTCGAAATAAAATAATCTTAGCCGCGCGCACGTATTGATAACATGTTTGCAACAAAATCCTGAAAATCTTTTGGCATTTAACAATACGGATTGCGTAAATTCAGCTATTTACCAGCTTAGATCACATTTAATTCAATGTCAATCACATTAGTTGACATTGAGGAAAATCAAAACTTTGAATAACCGTTTTACTGCTCACCATAAATACAGCGTTAGATTGAAAGATAAACTAAACAACCTCGGTATAGATTCATAATAAAAACCTATTTCGCAGGTGTTGATTTTTATCCCTTAATTATTGAAATTCATAGAAAATCAAGATTTTTTCCAAATAATTATGAAATAACATTAACCGTTTCCAAATACTTCAACTACCTATCTCCTGGAAATAAAACAACGAAATTCATATGTTTTGCGTTCAGTTTGAAGTGACCAATCGACAGTCGGTTTTGTTGTATATATATGTTTAATTCGAATATAGGTTCGAATATACGAATATTTTCTTATTCGGATATTTGATAAATTCTTTGTTTATCGTGTACTTATTGTTAAGCAAGCTACCGGGCTAAAAAATGTTATTTGGCTTCGTATTATATATTGATACAAACTATTTTGTTTATTTTAACACCATATATTTTTTTTTACCATGTCCGCTCCCCAATGTGGAGCATATGGACTCCTAATGGAGTTTATCTCAACAGAAGTGTTTCTACGAGAACTGCTTGTTACTCAGTTGCTCAACCTCTCTTTTTCCATAGAGAGTAGGGATAGAAGGATAGAGCTAGGACAGGATTAGTGGTAAGCTAATCGCTCTCGATACGCCCCGTTCATAGGATAGGATGGGTGAGAGGGGGGAATTCAAAACATCACATGCATCCATGCCTTTGAACAGAAATTCATAAATCGATTGAAAAATCAATTTATAAAACTGTCCGTACCGGGATTTGAACCCGGGCCCTCCGTAGCCGAAGCCAACAACGTTGACCACTCGACCACACAGGCGGCAAATCATATAACATCATAATACTCACTCAAACTCTAGTTAACAATTAAATACGTCTCACTATAAATATGGAAAAACAGAAGAAAATTATGAAATAATACATTATATTATTATTTAAACGAATATTCAAAATCCCTAGTTGTAAAATTTTCCATAAAAAAAACACATTACGTCAGATGTTCAGTTTGATTCGATGTATGCATGCATATTTTACCTCAAGGATTACAAGTTACAACATTCAAAAGGTTTTAATTTGAAAATGCATTACAAAATTGAGAACTCGAAAATTGAATTTGATAACTTTTTAATTCCACTGATTATATTTCTAACTGTGACGCCGTGTTTCGCATCTTTGGGAAGCATCTTTAAACTAACTACATATCTTTAGGTTGTTTATTAAATTCTTAAATTATAAATCACAAAATGGAGGTTGGGTTTTTTTTTTAATTTTATTCACTTATCACAATTACTAACACAACAAATGAATAACAACTGTATGCAATTTGATTTTATATTAAAAATTAACTTTCATAAAATTACCGCCGAATACATCGAAACTATATATTATAGTAACTAAATAATAAAACTAATTTCTAATATTTTTTAAACAATATCATAATGTTATTACTGCGGTTCGTTGACTAATTTTAAACATTTACCCGGTTTAATAATACTAGACAGCTTGGTCGCTATTTTATCTATGAGAAGACTCTCATAGATAAAATCGTTGATTTGCGAAACCTATACTAATATTACAAATGTTTGCACACTACTCCAAACAAATCAAACTAAAATATTCGTATTCAAAATTGCATACGTTCAATTCACTATATGATATTTTTGGCTATCGTGAGATAAAATATAAAAAACTAAAATATTAATTATTAAAGTGTTGTGTTCAAATTTGTTGACAATAAATAACAACTAACGATAAATATTTACTTTCAGAAGTTTTTGTATTATTACTGTATTCAATAACGTTTTTTATTTAAATGGAAGTAAAATAATGCACTATATAAAACAAGAATATATTATATTATTTTGATTTCCGTATATAATTAGACATTACAACGTAATTATAGCGTAATTAAAAAACGTGAACTGTGAGCCATTAGATTTAACAGCATGTTCCAAATATCGCGCTCCACCTGTAACGTTCTATAATATTCACTCGTATTAAAACCAGTTTTACTGACTACTAAATTTGTATATGATTTTTTACCAAAAAAAAATGTTTGTCAAAAAAATACAATATATACGTGATAGAGTTACGCATTTTCGTACCTCACTAGTATTTTGATAACCTGCCCATAATAATGTATCGACTAAACTAGTTTTGTTTCATAACATCACGATTTGGCCTTCGTTTTTTTTTAATTTCATTTATTCAATAAATTACTTTCCTAGTTATTCGTACTAGTTACTTATATACCTATACGATTTTTTCCCAGCGGTATAAAGGTACTATTTCAAAAAAAACTATGTGTTTATCGGGTGGTTCCAAACAAAATGTAGATAATAATTTTAAATCTAAATATTATATGTCATAAAAACATAATTAAATGTGTGAATACGATTCAATACTGATGTTTTTTTTTAACGAAATATATCAATTTAGTGAAGTAATTTCAACATCAAGTAAATCAAGTAAAGTTTTTTAGACTTCCGTAGGTTCACCATCGACCCGGTTTTCGTCTGTCGACAATTTTAAACATGTGCACGGATAACTCGAACTTAAGAGTTTTTTCACCAGAAAAGCGTAACTCTGACGACAGCACATATGACAGTAGTCAATGTTTAGACGAATATAAAATAAGACATACCTTAAGTCTACATAAATCCTAGCATCCGAAGTATATATTCCTTATCTATATAATATATCCGCATATCGTTTGCCAGTTTTCGTCTGCATTTTATGTTTATGTTTAAGATAAATGAAATAAGGGCTTTAGTCTAGCGATCAAATGGCTCGGGTTCGATTCAATGCTCCCTCTAAAACAATAGGTTAGATGCGCGGACATTTTAAAGGCTGCGCGGGCCAATCAAATATTAATTGACTAGTTTTCTTGTACTGCGCGCCAACCCGGAATGAGTGCGCGGGGACTTTCAAACTGCTGCGCGGCCGCGCGCGCGAGTAGCTAAGAAGGAACGTTGGTTCAACTATGATCGATATAAATTTAGATTTGTTCAATTTAAATTTGAGATCTTGGGTATGGATATTAATGATATATTGTCACCTCGGATTGACTTTGATGTTTTCGATTTTATCGAGTTCATCTCGTGCCATGATGTTACTCCGTGTACTTATAGAAATTTTATATTTTTTCTCTATTGCAGGATTCTCAAAAATTTATATTTGAAGATTTTTAACGATAGGTTATTATCTACTTACGTGTATTTTAATTTTTTTCCTCTTTTTAACAACTACAGCAAAATTTCAATGTTCTGTAATTTACAGAATATTGAAATAATGATCTAATATCGATCTAATAGGACATTTACAATTACGTCATATGATAACCTGTGCCTAAGTTCACATTTATTGTTGACAAATTATTTTGATGCGATAACAAAAAAAAATCTGAGTACTGAACTAAAGTAAAATATACCAGATAGTTATTTCTTAATACTTAATCTAACACGGAACGGCCACGCCCAAAATGGCGTGATAAAAAATAATAATCTCTACACAAATACGACTATCTATTCAACTTACAAAGATTAACAATTGTATGTTTGTTTCATAATAAATGAATCAAATGAAAAACTGATATAATTGAAGTGTATAACATTTTCCATTGTAAACAGTTGACTAAAAAAACTATCTTTTTACAATTTTTTTGTATCGTTATAAAGGCGTAAGCGATGAGTTTTCAAAACATCCCTTGGTAATTGTTACCAACATAAAAAAAAAACAACAAATGTGATAACGGCACATTGTAATTATTTTTAAGGAGGTCACAGGTCACAAGCAATATAAAACATTTGATATCGGCTATTTTCATTTTTATAAGATTACTAATTGAATCCATAATTGTCAGGCACCCAGTATTCGACTATTCTTCAGCGTATTACGTAGAGAATTTTCAAACTATGAAACACCTTTAATTATCTGTTTATTATTGTTATTGTAAGTTGATAATGTGGCATTAATAAATTTCCCCCAATTTTACATTTTTTTTTTTGTACCATTTTTACATTATTTTTCAAAAAAGTAGTTGATACCAACAAATCTAATCTAAATCTAATAGGAATTTGACAAAGAAAAAAATAAGCTAATCAGAAAAACATATGGATCGATATCCTCCAAAATTGATAAAAAAAAACTTTGTTATTCCACTGATTGTGGAACATCAATCAGTCAAATTTAATTTTATAGAAAAATAAATTGACATAAAATTACCGCCGAATACATTAAAAATATTACTAGATATTTCATATACAATATATATTATACTAAACATAGTAACATTGAAAATGCATTTATAACGAACATAAACGAGCGATCAATCTGTTTCCAATCAGATTCGATTCCTATTGATGAGTCGATTAGAAAGAACCGTAATAGATTAATATTATACAATAAATATATATTATACTTCTTTTTGTTCTGGGGGCATTAACCTATTTACAAGAGCATTACGTTTTATCAGATAACCTTTGCTATAAACTTAAATAAATAGTGCCATGCCGCTATTGAATGTATTATGCAACGACAGGCACACATTCCTTCTTTATTAGTTGTATGAACTATCTAAAAAATCCTATAAAATAATTCTTGAAAATTTCGATCGAAATTTCATCGAAGAAATATCCGTCCATCTATCATGCGATAATATTACTTTGATGAAAATCTCAAAACTATATCAATTGATATAGTATTTTTTAATTTGTAAATTTTAATCTCCCGATCCTCAGATTAACCCAATTAATTTATCTGGTTTACAATTTATTCGCCAAACATATTAAATTATACGAGTTAGTTTTAAACATACTGCAGTACCCATTTAAAAACAGGAAAACATTTTATAATTATTAAGCATTACTCGGGGCCAAAGTGTTAAGAAGCCCGCTCAACGATCAGCATTCGATGCAATTCACGTAATTATTTTAAGTGAAATCATTTCCATATGTAACAAACAATGTATTTTATTCATTGGTGATGTAATTTAATTGCTTACTTACGACAACGTATTTTTTTTATTTATTTGAAATTTAAAAAACGTTACAGTTACTGTAAAACTATATTAGTAAATGTTATGCTGCGTGCACACAAGGATAGTAGAGAAATTTTGAACTGAAGCTAGTTTCTATTCCTAGCTTCTGTAACCAGCGGCGTAACTACTATTATAGTGAATCAAAAACTTAAAACTATTGTCAATAACTATCTTCTCCGTTAGACTATATTCAAATGAAACCAGATGACTTGAACTAAGGTGCCAGCATTTTGACTTGAGCCGCTATCATCAAAATTGACAAACCACAGATAAAAAAAATATAGTTATAGGATGTAGTGATAACCACAGTGCACCTGCAATGCCAAAAATATCGAGCGATTGTTTAACAGATCACGATAACGGCGCCAAATTAATTCCTAATATTCTCATGTGTCTTATTTTACAACGGTTAAAAGGGATAGGTTTATAAAATAACACTTTTTAACAGTAAAAAAAAACTACCAATTTTATAATAACAATGAACAGCTTTCGGCATTGTACCATTACGATATAATTAAACACACATAATTACACCGTAATAAATCTAACAAAAATAATATTAGACGTAACTTTGGCTATTAAATTTGGAGTATGCATTAATATTATTAAATGTGGACTTTGATGGTTTAATCGTAGCTTTAACAATTGTGGGTGTTAGAGGTGTTGGTATCGAGTGAAAATTATACATAAAACGAATAGATACACAAGATAACTTTTTTCTACGAGTCAATTGTTTCCCCTTTTTAAGTCTCAGTTTATATAGGAAAGTCATAATAATTACACATTGGTTTAGTCCAAAAGACATCAACCCTTAGTACAAAATGGCTCAATATGAATAGTTCAAAATTTTTGAAATTGTTGATAGAACATATAATTTCAATGTACGGTTATTTTTTTTTTGAATCCTCTATAAATTGTATGTTTTAGCCCAGGGGTGAGGAACCTTTCCATTTCTAAAGGCCACATTCATTTATCTGATTCAACATTAGGTCGCAGTAAAGAAGACGTTGACACCCCCCCCCCCCCTTTTTTTCGACTGTCGAACATGTAATGGGTTGATTACGCTTTTTTTCCAAACGCTTGCGTATAATTTGTTGATCAAAGTGAATATTTTGATCAAGAAAAAATACCGCATCAGAGTAGCCAATATGCCACAGGTTCCCCTTTGGTTTATCCTCTCAACTTCAAACCGGATTCAATATTTACATTTATATTGTATTTTAGATATTTATAGCTATCAATAATTATCGAAATTTTCCAACAGCTTCAGATAGTCAGTGGAATAAGTAAGATACTTGACACAACGATAATATAGATAATACTATTGCCCTTCACTGTGAACCGCAATAGAAACTAAATAAAACTATAATTCACTATTGTAAAGATCTGTTGCTTTCGGGTTATGATATATTCAAATAAGCGATAGCACAATTTGACAGCAACGAGAAGTAATCGATAGGAACACTGACATAAAAAAAGTAGTAAATTTCTTAAATTGTACGTTGATTTCAAATTATTTAAGAAAAAGATTATATTATATGGAGAGTAAACAACATTGCAAATACATCAAATAAAAATATCGTTTCTTATTGTTGACCCTAAAGCCAAATCACTTATGTGAGATGTGGAACAGAGAGCTGACGATGGGTGCAAAGATTACGATGATGCAAGTTTACTTCGACAACAGTTTTTTTTTCCTATGAAAAATATTAGATAAAATTTATTGAGAGGAATAACACGGCACACATTATCGATATAAGAAGAATAATTTTAATTTTAAACGTTATATAACTTTTTAGTGTACTAAGTAAATTAAATATCATTAAATTACACAAAAGTAAAATCATTTGAAAATCTTCATTATATGAGCGAATCCGATCCACAATATTTCTTTAATAAACCCTTGCCCCATGATATCGTAAGTCTTATCACCAAAGATCAGAAGTGAACACTAAAGATTTATCAATTAAAATGAAAAAATCCTTTTTTGAGATAGTTCTTAGGCGATTATTTCATTATTAATTATTAAAACTGTCATAAATTATTTATTTTAATATGTTTTATTAGTTAATAACCTGAAGCCACAAAAGTTTGATATTTTTATATCAATTGCTGAATTTTACGACACGCTCGTACACGTCTTGTATTATTACTCAAAATTAAAACCTTTTTAATTTGTCAATTAATCTAAATGAAGCGTTAAATGGGTCGCTTATACTATCAACAAACGCTGAGAAAGAGAGCAGTGTTTTTTCAATATCTCCAAATAAGGCAAATTTCTATTGAGGTCGATGTGCAAAAAAGTATTGGATAACTAAATATTTTTTTTAATACCGTGCCACAAATATCTCGGCGACAGTTCGTATCACAAAAATATTAAAATTGACCGTTCTAGATGCAGTGGTTCACGTTTTTTTCCTGTGACCGCGCGATAAAGTTGTGCAGTTGACTTGACATTTGGAAATTGGCGTATTGGGAACCTACACGCGATATTTTCAATGTTGACTTTTATTTGTCAAGAAAGTTGTGCATTTTTAGCGCGACTGCTTTTTATATTTATCGAAAATGAAGAGCGAGGCGGGGAAAAAACTCGACCCATTCATACAAGTGTGTGTATTTTGATTTCGGTGCGTATACTGATATCAAATTTTATTTACTGAGTCTCGCAGCTTCAAATCATGGTAACGAGCATAATCATTTTGAAAAAATAATACAAGTAAATTGATTTTTCAAAACTCGCTTATAATATGTAATGCAATAATGAGAATAGTAACAAGTTACAAATCAGAGTTTATATTGAACGTGAAGTGGGTTTATTTGCCAATTGGCCTAGCCAATCGCTATTCCATTCCTGTGTTAGAATTCATAACTAAAAAGTCGTATGTATGTACATACATACATAAATTTTCATCACATTGTCTGTTATTTGTTCTACTCTTTTACTGTTGACAACACAGTTAGAATAACAAAACAAATCTTTTGTAATTAATTCAAATTAGATTCGTCCAAACCATTTCTGTAGTGACTTAAGACACGGTACGAATCTTTCCCGCAAGTATTTTTTCTGTAGTTTTATAAAACATTGAAAGGGATTATTATGAGATTCATTTGTTTTTTTGTGGTTTCAAAAAATGTGCCGGATTGAATTTTATACATGTAGGTATGTATTATAAATTCACACACACATATAAACACTTTCATACTGACTAACTATAACTTTTATTCACTTTAAAAATAATGTAGTAATCTAGTACAGAGGCTTCTTCTCGGGGCAGCACAAAAATCGTAAGGCTGAGAAATCTTTGACGAGGCTGGTACTGTGAACGCTATTTTCTGCACTGTATGTGTTCCCGGTACTATAATGACAAGCCAACATATCCATTCACACACCGAGAGCCTAATATATAAACCATACGACTGTCTTCTGTAGTATCTACGCAGTCGAATTGTTCTGGGTCAGAGATACATCTATAATCTGTTTCGAAGTAAGACAACTTAAGTGGCTCCGCCAATTCGGCAGACAAACCGGTGTCCGTGTCAAACAAAATGAAAAACCGCTTGTAAATTAAAATTTTACGCGGCGCGAGTGGAGAAAGTCGTCAGAATATGCCAAACCCGACTCAAAATAACATCACTACTGATAAAATTTATTTCGCTCCATCGGCGGCCCCATGTGAAAATTCGAATTATTGTCGAATATTTTTCTGTCGCTAATTAACCTATATTCTCGCTTCGATTGGCGAATTGACTTTCGTTCCGATTGGATACGAGTTGTTATCGATATGATTCATAACATATCCTACAGTGATATTTCATTCATAATTTGAATTATATATCACAATTATCTTATCAAGTTATACATTTGCCATCTTATTATTCACTCGCGTGTATTAATTATTTGTAAACGTTGGTTTTTAATTCACCGATGTTATATGAGTGAATTATAGCGTACTCTTTAAAACAAAGTCACGAATCATTCATTTTTATTTATTAGGTTTAATCGACGAATAAAAAAAATAATATTTATAAAGTCTTTACTTTTATTGTCATATACATAGGTATTATGTACATAACAAATAAAATACTATCAATAAAGCAATTTTACATGTAATAACAGGATATCTAAGATATAACAATTTTACTAACGAAGTAACTTGGTGATACTAATCTTTTGCACTTTGAACAGAATTATTAAGTATCTACGTCAGCGAAATATTTAAAAAAAAAATAGTTAAATCTGAAAATACAATATTTGAGTAACAGATTGCCTGCAAAATAATAAGTTTTGCTAATTAATACATTGAAAACCCGATTCTACGTTTCTCAAAGAACCGTAATAAAAAAAAAGAAAAATGCGAGAAACCGATAATTCGGGAAATCTTCAAAAAATCCCAAAACACGTTTGATTAATAATCAATATTTAATATTTATTTAACTTTTTTATTATAGACATGTTTAAATAAAAGTTGACTAATTGCAGTTTGAAACGTCAATTTTAACCAAGGCCTGAGGGCATACTTGTCTAAGTCAACTCATTTTTCTTCTGGGTTTCTTTCAACCTATTGAATTGTTTTCATTTTCTCTGATAGAGTTCTAGTTTTATCAATTAACGGGGGGCATTTTAGTTGTGAGTCAAAAAAATTTAACAAAATCGATCAATCAGGATAATATTTGTGACGGGCCGATAATATTTAGACGATTTATCGAGGAAATCGGTAAACGATTAATGCGGGATTATTTTACATTGTTCTTATGGGTGCTGGGCCGGTACTATGAAAAATAAACAGTCCATGTGGGAAAAAGAAGAATTTGAGAAAGGTAAATCGGGGTTCTACCGTAATTTACTGTTGACAGCATAAAAAAAATCTGGAAGTCCGAAATCTGATAGAAGACAATTTCCGACTGTTTATTATTCGATATCATTATTATCTTGAAACGTAACCTAGAAGCCTATTGCCTAAAGTTCATTACATATTATATGGAATATTTGTAAGTAGACAATAGGTAGGGCTTATACAAAAACCGACTTTTAAAAAAACCTGTTTTCGAATTCCAATATTTTCTAAAATTCGGCATAAGCCGGTTTTCGAAGTTTAACAAAAAAAAAGGGTAATTCATATAAAATAGCGAAAAAAGTTTTTTTTAGAGTTGAAAATAAATGACTAACTTACAACAATTTTATTCCTTATTCTTCGTCAAAAAAGGTAATTTTAGAAACAAAATGCAAAGAAAAATATTATCAAATACATCAGATATGTAATATTTTCAACACATTTATTGATTACTCACTATGAAACTACAAACGTATTACATTTCGTTATATTTGTTACCACGGCGATTCAAGCCAAAATATTATTTTACATAGGTACTTTATTACAACTTTAATATTCGAAACCAGGTTCGCAAATTTAACTATAAAACCCATTTTTGAAAACCGAAAAGCCAAAACAGTAGGTGCACTCAGCGGTGGGCTGCCCATATCTTAACAAGGGACTCGGTAAATCTTCTCCATTTTTTTATCCATCTCCGCTCCCAATGTCGACATGTGGGTTCCCAAGAAGGTATCTCAACAAAAGTTTTTTTTCTACGAGACCTGTTTGTTACTTAGTCGCTCAACTTCTCTTTTCTAAAGAAAGTAGTAGAGATAGAATGATAAAGCTTAGACAGGACTAGTGATTAACTAATCGCTCACATAAAGCTTAGTTGAATTGAAGGATCGGAAGAGTGGAAGGGAATTTTTAGACATCACAAACACGCATGCTTTCGAACAGAAAATTGATAAATCGATCGAAAAAATGCTGTTTCGTACTGGGACCCGAACCACAGAGGTCCAGCACGGAAGCCCACGACCAGGGTTGCCAGATTTCTAAAAACACAGATCGGGACATTCACTATTTCGAAGACTTTTATACATGTATACGTTGGGATTATAGAGGGACTTGCAATGCGGGACTCGGGATTTGTCGATTGAACTCGGGACAGTCCCGCTCAAATAGGGACGCCTGGCAACCCAGCCCACGACGCTTAATAAAAAAATGAATGGTTTTTTTTTCATAATAAAATTTAACCATCTACAGAAATTGCATTTATGTGCTGATTTGATCTAAGACGAATGATTTTATTATTTTCACAAAGGGCTCGCCGGCCGTGCCGAAATTTAGCAAGGGGCTCGCCCGAGCCCCCTCCAGCCCACCCCTGGGTGCACTATCTATGAATGTTAATTATACCGACTGTGATCCTTGGAAGAATGGAAACATTCATTGTTACAATATTATCTTAGTGGCCTTATAAAACTGTATTTGATTAATCAATGTTTCTTATCTTAAGAATTTTTTATTGGCTAAATCCATGTGAAATTCTAAAAGATTTATGACGCACCGATAATAGTTTCAGAATTGGCAATCACTGAATTATCAGTTTATTATACTTGCATTGATTACACATGGGAAGGCAATAGCATCAGTTGTTATGCCAGTGGCATACATATCGACTGTGGAAAGGAAAAAGGACGTAACCCTCAGATAACAATTTTTTCAGGAGAGACAAAAAACGTTTTTTGGTGATTTTGGGTCATAGGCCATTTATGAAATATACACAACCTTAAAGTACAAGGAGACTAATAAACTAGTTTTTAATTGGCTTCATCTAATATTAATTGAATATATTTTAAGAAAAAAAAAACCTTTTTTAGGTCTTTTTTCCTGATCGCAATTTTCACAGGCCCTTCTTTTTTCAAACTTAAAAGGTAAATTTAAGTACATACTAATTTGGCATGTTGTTGGCAATCAAGTTGTATGTATACATTGTGATTATCGGAAAAAAGCTGTTTTGAAAAAACTGTGGGTTACGTCATTTTTCCTTTCCACAGTCGATATAAAAGGGTATTATTTATGAGAAAAATTGTTAGAAGATTTTTTTACAAACATTTGTGTAAGAAATAAAATTTAGCTAAGTAGCTTGTTTTGTCAGTTTTCTATTCAGCTATCTGTCTACTGTACATGGCAGATTATGCGTCAGTGGCGGTTTCATTTCAACTAAAAATCGACATTATTTTGAAAATTAATGTAGAATATTGAAGGAATACATAGGGCTTCCATTACCGGTAATAACCGAAAATTATTTTATCGATAATTACGGACAGATACAGACATATTGCAACAAAAGATTATTGCAGATATGCATTCGGAAAGTAAAGTTTCGTTTTTCAACTATGGTAACATTGAATTAAACACGCATTGTAATCGTTACTGGTCACCCTGGTGTCATCTGTCTACCATCACAAAGACGATTAGACTGTGCATGTTATAAAAACTTTATAATATCTTACGTATTTGGTTATAATATATTCTTACTTATTTGTGTAATGTGATTTTTGTTGAATTGCCATTGTTTCAATTTTAAATTTTAGATAACTTCTTTGATTTTTTATTTAAATACATATATACAAAGTGTGATGCATGTAATTTATGTATTAAATACATCAATAAGTCAATGTATAAACTAATACGAAGTTAATATATAATAATTAATAAAAAAAAAGAAAAACTTCCCACCAAATTAACCATGATCAATGTGGCATATGAGTAAATATGTAATCACTCATTTGTACACATTAGTTAAAACATATATCACTTTTAAGGTGTTTACTGTCAATACTTGGTGGAAAGGCATTATAATAAAAATAATAAAAGATTTTTAGTACTTTTTCCACATAAAATTTATTAGATCAGGACCGGTTTCGCTCATCGCGAGCATTATCATCTGATAGTTGATAATGCTCGCGATGAGGGAAACCGGTCCTGATCTAATAAATTTTATGTGGAAAAAGTACTAAAAATCTTTTATTATTTTTATTAAAACATATATGTATGTATTTATGACATTATTCATCTCAAAAATATTTAAAATTATTTTCGTTTCAATCTAGGCCCTAGTTTTTAGTAAACAGTTGTCAAATACTTAATAATCTATTTTTTCATTTACCGGTAAATTAAATTTGTAATGGGAAAAATTATTTACCGGTAAGTGAAATTTGACGGTAAATTGCAAGCCCAAATTATACCATAATATCGACATATTAATACCCGATAATGTATGTTAGTTAGTATGATCGTTCCCACCTAACTTACCGACTAATTTATAATCATGCTGCCAGCAATTGTGTGATGTTTTCAACTTTCGGGGCACGACACCCTCCGACTATCATTAAGATAAATCGTCAAATGGCTTCCCAAAATTTTTCGTAATTTCTTAAGACACTCGAAAAATTAATTTCTATCCATGATCATAGGACTTCAACATGTTTAGGAACAACAACCGCCAACTGTCTTATGATCGGTCATGATTTTCCAGCATTTCAAGAAGCAACACCTAGGGCATCCAATCCCGGGATCCTGTCCAATTTTGCGATCCTGAAATCCTAGGATTTCGGGATTGAGAAAGGGTTAGCAAATCCAGAAAATTTACAGGATTTTGGATTTGGAAGAGCTAAAAAAACGAGTAACAGAGATATTTTAGGCAAATCGGTAAATCACCATAGGGTTTTGAGATTTCCAAATTCCGGGATTGCAAAAGGCTCCGGGATCGGATACCCTATGGTTTTTTACATTTCTCGACATGGTTTCTCAACATTCTGAGACTCGACACCCGTACTGTCTTAATGATTTGTCGACATATTTATAATATGGTTTCTCAACATTTCGGGACTCGATACCCCGCTGTCTCGATAGTTTATCATCACATTATTGTTGCATCGTTTTCCAACATTTTGAAAGTCGACACCTCCAGCTGTCTTACGATCGGTCATTTCTAATCAATTTTCCAACTCAGATCGGACAATCGCTGTGGGAACTTGCCAAAAAATTTGGGCCATTTTCCGACATTTTTCATAATTTCACTTACATGAGAGCAGTTTCCAGAAATTTTTCTACACATTAGACAATCTTTATTATTTTTTGTCATTTTTCGACTTATATCCAACATAAATTATGGATTTTCGACACAATAATCCGGGCTTCTGACTTATATCACATTTCAAATTTCTGGTTAGAATATTCCTTAAATTTTCCAGGCATTTTCCGATACATATCGAACCTCATTTTGAACACGTTTGTAAAAATTTTGATACAGAAAAAAAAACTTTGGGGATTTTATTTCCAACAATTTTGCGACTTTTACAAGAAAAAAATACTTTTTAACACTTTTCACTCATTTTCCGACATTTGTTTTCGGTAAAGTGTATGTGGGAGGAGAGGGGGTCGTTGTTACTTTAGACCCCGCTCTCCCCTACCTAAATCATGTAATGAAGAACAAGATTCCAATTAAGAATGAAAAAAAAATAAGCTTGAAAGATGCAGGGGCTCGGAATCGGAGTTGGGAGTCGTGTGTTTTGTCCGGATTCGGAGTCAGAAAAATCTTATGATTCAGTCCCAAATAAAAAATATATATTTAATGATGTGTATTCAAGCCACAATAGTCCATGGTTTTGTCAATGCATGCTAGGCTGACTAAAGATGATGTGATGGTATACAAATATATGAGTTTAAATGAAACTATTGTAATATTTCTTTGGTGTCGGAGTATTTTTTATTTTTATTTTAAAGCTGGAGTCGGAGTTGTATTTTTTTCCCGACTTCGCAGCCCTGGAAAGGTGTCTAGCGAAAAATCCTTTAAACGAAACGAAAGCATTCACAACAGATTGACTAAAAAAATAATATACCTCATAAAATGACGTTGATTAACTAATTAAACAGTTGTTCAGGTGGCAATGTGATCAAACAGTTGGGCTGTATTCCAAACCGTGAATTCTGTCCGTTTCTTATATTAGTTGGTAGCGTAGACATCAACCTACTTCCATATATGTATTACAAAATCGAAATTGATATTAATCATAAAAGTTGTATACTCTACAAATCTTAGCTTTGACATTTTGGATTGATGTGTTGACCAATAAATGCCTCTTGATGGACAAATGTCTTGAAGTTCTGCGATGTTTTATAAACATATACATACATATATTATTATATTATGTGCGCAAATAAAGCTACGTGAAACCGTGATTTATTTCGACGACACACTCACGCCTCGTGAATACGTTAAAACAAGTTTCAGTTTGCCTAATGCTCACGAATAACTCAACATTTCCCAAAATTGCTTGCAAATTCCTACAAGTAGTGGCAAAGACAGGAGGAAGTGGTGCAATATATGGCAAAAAAATAAACGCAATATGTACAGCAATTTATAGCATAAATATTACAAATCAGACATATTTACGTCGGCTTCTAATAAAAAGATTTTATATACAAAGATGAAAACATGAAATTTATATTATTGATTGTATTAATTTAAATTAAATGTACAGGGGAAACTTTTCAGTAATAATATATGTACGTACATACTTTATAAGACTATAAGGTTTTCATAACTATCATCAACTCATGGGGTTCTCCTGGTCATTAATAAATATGTGGAATAGTAGTACAAAATGTGTTTTATTTTTTTAATAGAATGTTTTCCACCTAGAATTGAGAATTAACACATTAAAAGTGTTATATTATATACATGTTCTCACAAAAACCAATCGTTCACAGCATTGAATTTAATCTTATAAACATGGCTGATTATTGCTGATTGTATATGAATGATGTTAAAAAAAACAGGGAACTCCATATGAAAGTGATAAAAGTAAAATTTCTTCAGCCGAATTACCAGCTTTCACAAGTTGAATGACACTACGACTATATTGTCTTCGAATGTAACTCTCACGCAAAATAAAATATTTATCAGCCCGTTAAGTGCTATAATAAGGTAAATTATTATTCAAAACATAGGTATATAAGGTCCACATTCGCGTTGTCGCGTATTTGCAAGCAACAAGCGACTCGCAATCGCTCTAGTGAATATATTATTAAGCGAATAAGCGTCCAATTTAGGTTAATAGTGAAATACAAATGCCGATCGATAATCGTCGCGAGAGCATTGACACCCGAATAATCCTTGAGCCGCTTCCAATTCTCTTTTTCCGCCCAAAGGAATATTAAAAAATGAAGATAAAAAAAACTCGACTGCAACGAATATTATTACATGCTACGCTGTCAAGGTAAGCATGAGAGGCAGACAACAATTTGGTGGAGTGGTTTCTGTTTTGTGCGCAGGTATAATAGCCAAAACAAGTGATATTTCAAATCATATACACAAAGGTACATATCTACTCATAAAAACCAATCAGTAACGTGAAAAAAAGACATGCTTTATTAATGCGTCTATTTAAATTTGGCCAATACCAATAATATCAAGCCCGTATCATAAAACTATAGTTTAATCGTTTAATGAATTCTAAACTCAATAATCAACGAGGCAGCAAAGAACATGAACACAAAGGCAAACAAATATACGAACATCATAAAGTATGTAAGATAATCATAGAACTTTGAAATGAATAATTATTTTCTTCACATTGACATCCATTGAAAAAACGCTCTACGAAAACCATTTTTTTACTACAAACGATTGACGGCTAGACTACAAAAGTTACAAAATGTTACAAAAAGATAGTTAATCCCTAATACGATTGGAATGCTGTATTACTTGAGGCTGGATTGCATTTTCAATAAAGTGTAATATTGATAACGATATTATGTAGATTATGGTTGATGTTCATTCAAGTGTAATGAACGACATACGATAATACTAAGTGAAATAATAAAACTCCACAATTTCTTTCGGAGCATTCTTGCATTGCTTTTAGGCAGTTAAACACCCGCGGTTATGATATTATTAGAATCTCAAGATTTGAGCTCAAGATTAAAAAATCTTCTTTTTGCTTGGACCACCCGTAAAGAATGAACACCGAGTAACATCGGTAGATTTTTTTTTTTAATTTGTTGCGACACAAATAATAAAAAATATGGATAAAGAATTGCGTGAATATATCTCATAATAAATTATTCACGACATGCACTTTATATCCATGGGACTGCGTACTGCGCTTCTCAGTTGAAAATAATTAAAGACGAACCGTAATTAACAACAATTTGGACACCTTCGGTTTCACATTTAGACACAGTTTTATTTATGAATTGTGCTGTCTCCGAACTAATA
Organism: Himalopsyche tibetana; assembly: GCA_030503985.1. Taxonomy (NCBI): domain Eukaryota; kingdom Metazoa; phylum Arthropoda; class Insecta; order Trichoptera; family Rhyacophilidae; genus Himalopsyche; species Himalopsyche tibetana. The sequence continues at coordinate 8,412,463 of JAPJYX010000014.1, forward strand.
TGATTTATGTTAATAAAACTCGAGCGATTCTCATATGTTAAGAATGTTATATAGAGTATTTTAACATAGAGTAGAAAATGGAATTTTTATACTATACAAATTGCATATGTCAGTGGTTTCCAACCTTTATGTTACGGCGCCTCCCTTTGAAGAAAAAAATATCTTCGCGCCTCCCCATCCTTTATTTCCTATTGTAATAAACACAAGTTTTAAAGGGAAAATAATTATTTTGAAATCTTCGCGCCTCCCTTTGCAGTAGTTCACGCCTCCCAGGTTGGAAATCGCTGGCATATGTAATTTATTTTAAAAATGTATGTAGTTCAATTTATATACCATACAAAACTCTTCGTTTTCTTCAGAATAAAACAATGATCATAATAACATTTGACAATGATTTGTGTACTATGTAAGAAAAGGACAACATAGAAAACCTCGCCTTAAAAAAAATCAATGAAAATTAAATTCTAATTCTAAATCTCAACATTGATCGCGCGCTGACAACAAAGCCATCATCCATTTTGACACAATAATCTTCAATATATGATTTTTTTAGCGGGGTACATCGACATTGCAATTTTTATTTTATTTTATTTCAACTATTCGCTAAATACCAATAATATCTAGGTGATATTTTTTGTAATCTTCAGTGATACCCAAATAAATCCAAATAGTACGAATATGCATGGGATCACTTTGCACCAGTGTTCTCTTTAAGCTGTGCGCGTGTGCGCGCGCACACAACTCGCCGAGCGCGCGTAAATGCATTAGAACAGAGAGCACAAAAGTGACACAAGCTATATTATCACCAGAATAAATAATAATCATTATATAGTGTTGTTAATTATTGTCACTATAAAAATAACCATTTCGTTGAGTAGGTCTAAATACCGTTATGTGGCGCACAAAAATTTGAATTCCCTTTCAAAGTTGCACAGCTAATGTATTTTGCGCACATAACCTTCGGAAAATTAGAGGGAACATTGCTTTGCACCCCTTGCTTCTCGATCCTATTGTCGCCGTTTCGGTACTCAAGTGTTGATAATAAACGAGGTCGCAAATCAGAGAACGAATTTATTTATTAATTTTAAAATGTATGTTAAAATTTATTTGGGAAAAACCTGCACTCGTGAAAGATAAAAAGATTTTTTTCGTTTTCTACAATTAACTATGTACTGAAGTATATCTTCAAGCATTCTTAAAGATCACTTCAAAAGCCACTTTTACGAAATATCAAAGCTATTTTTATATACATATAATTATTATAAGTTTTAAGAAAAAAAACACTTTTCTTCCTTATTATTGAGATGTAAGGTCAGCGGTGGACAAAATAGCATTTGTTTGTCAAATCGAATGTAAAAGATTTAATTTATTCTGTCGACACATATTCAAATATTGCAATCAAAACCTGTTATTATATTTCAAATGCCGGTAATAAACTGTAACACAAAAGAAACAAGACATATTGTTATTTATTGACGCGCTGCCCACCTATGCGTTAGGGTTAGGCTAATAATATTAAATGTATCGACCAAGTTATTGCAGATATGTAAATTAAATACATACTGACACAAGACTTGAACGATGCTTTTTCATCTTTGTCCCATGCACATGCAGGCGCAAGCTTCACTTTTCTATATTTATCCGCGGTTGGTAAGTAGTCTTTCTCGACGTTATTTCGGTTTATTTTTATTTTATACCTTTGTGGTCTCCAGGAATGGGAGCATCGGACAGTTTGACGGATCGGATACGAGGAAAGCGAACGAGGCGGGGGGGGGGGAAGAAAACAGCCGCGGTTTAAATTTAAACACCTTGTTACAAAGAGAACAGAGCACATGCATACAGCGCGACTGAGAAAACTTAAACATATACGCACAACCGAAAACCACATCAATTATTACTAACAATGAATGCTAAGTAACTAACTTTTGCACGAAAATCTCGACTGGTATGTATAAAAAGATTAATTACATTTATTTCAAGGAAGGAATTTTAACCAACGGATTATGAAAAAAATCATTAATTTAGTACACGTACAAATGAAAAATGTAATCGACGACAATCCATTAAGAATCTTTTTTTGTATGATATTAATGCAATGAATACAATTTATGTATATTAATCAAACAAAGTTATTTTCTCAACAATGATGATATCAAAGATACCTTGTAGTATCTAGCATTAAGGTGGCGATTTGTATTGATGTATGATATATATTCGTGATTTAAAAAAGTGGGTTCGCTTCTTTTTGCCGTCAATTGAATTTAACATTTAAACGTGTAATGATCAGCGCTACTCAAAAAAAAATATGCCTCGGAACCCTAAAACTGAAACAATAAGTCCAAAACAAAGAAAATGATGTTTCACAAGGTTATGTTAGACATGTAGTCGCAAAAGGAATAAGTACAATGTAACAATGGATTATTTTGCAATAGACGGATATTCAAGCTGTCGCCTTATTCAAAATTCTGAAATATTTTTTTCATTCAATTCTGCTGCAATAAAATTAACAAAAAATTTTCGCGGACCTTCGAAGAAAACCTGCGTAACCAGTTTGGGAATCACTGGTTAAGATGTTGACTATTTTTTTAATTTAAAAAATTCTATGAATAAAATCACTACGAAACAAATGGAAAATATGTAATCAAAAAGCTTGTTTTTCACAGGTGTTACATTGAATTTTGACTTGAAGACGTTTTCGGTTTTAAAAAAAAAATATGCTATAATTCGTCTATCTATGCACTATCTGATTTTTTTCGCTTATACGTAGACCGATAACCGTTTTTTTAACTGCCTCGTTTGAATTTTTATTATGACAGGTGTTAAAATGGTCTTGCACCTTAGAGGTTAACGGTTACAATCCCCGTATAGACACATCATATATTGATTTTTCAGTCGATATAATATTTTCATTCATTTAATTACACTGCTTATACACTTATTGAATCCTAAAAAAACAGATAGTAGATGAAACGAATAGGTAAATACTTGTTAATTTCAAGCACTCTCATTATTTCCTTAAGCAACTTACTACACATTTTATTTAGAGGTACTACGGTAGGGAGAGTGGACGCGGTATAATACATTGTATTTTTTTCCATTTTGCAGGCAGGTAAATTAAATTTATGATATCTACTAGTTTAATCTCAATGAATCACAATCACCCTGTAGCCTACAGTGATGCCGAAAAAGTGAGAGTACTTACTTACTTTTAATACAACACCAGCGGCAATCCGTAGACAGTGAATCCGAAACCCACTCTCTTCGCAGGTTACCTATCCACGAACTACTTATACTACTGAATAAATGATGCCTACACACGATTTTGCGTTTCACCGAATATATTATGACAATTAAAACACTTTCGCGGAGACTCTAAGCAGAGTCTAATTCTCTAACAAAACTTTTATGCCCGGGCAAATACGTGACATCTAATTATGTTCAAAGTAGCCTATCTTTTCGACAGTAGTAAGTAGACAGCGCTTTTATTTGAAAATATGGCGGCAATTGTCTCACTAATTAAAATTGTCACAGTAATAATATGCACTTCTTAAGCTACTAAGCAAACACATTTTTCACTCATCCAATTAATTTAACATTTCAGCCAAATATCATGGTATTAAAGTTGAAATTTTAAAATGTATACTATAATCTCAAATAATTGTATTGCAATTGTATTGAAAGGGCTGTGAAATTGTTAAAAAACGGCAGCTCTGGCTCGTTTTTTCAATTTAATTAAAGTAGATACAAAAAGTAATGCATTTTGGTTGTTATTAAAAAATACGCAGACTGTAATTATTGAAATTTTGTATATTTTTAAATCGGAGTCAGATCATTTGTGAATGTCAGAATCGGAGTCAAACCCACGGTTTTTTCAGGACTCTACAACCTGATGAAAAGAGTCCTCTGCCAGGCTACACCGCACATATTTTATCTTTTCATCTGAGGTTTATTTATATAAATAAGGACTATTTTAGGAGACGTTACATTGTATATTGTGACCCGATAAAATATTAAGACCTAGGTTAGCCTATAAAAGGTCACATATCTAATTGGCGGTGGGTATAGCTAATTTAGATATTTTTATTTGAAATGATAATGATTGAAGAAATAGAATAGTCCGTACACGTAGAATTTGATTCACGCGCAAATACAAAATTATTATAACCTGATACTGTTCGTTTTGGACGAAAACTTGAGTGTTGCCGTTACGTAACTAATAAGCGGCTTTTAACTGCACTAGTTCGTATTAATATACATACTAGCTGTAAGCCCGTTGCCCAGCAACGTGAGATTTTTGTTGCATAGTATTTAATTTAATTTAATTTTATGTTATTTTATTTTATGGTATTTAATTTAATTTTATTTTATTTTATTTTATGTTATTTTATTTTATTTTATTTTATTTTATTTTATTTTATGTTATTTTATTTTATTTTATTTTATTTTATTTTATTTTATTTTATTTTATTTTATTTTATTTTATTTTATTTTATTTTATTTTATTTTATTTTATTTTATTTTATTTTATTTTATTTTATTTTATTTTATTTTATTTTATTTTATTTTATTTTATTTTATTTTAATTTATTTTATTTTTATAGTTAGCAGATTTCGTAAATTATTTAATATTTGGAATAATATTTAAGTTTGCTAACAACAATTCGGAAACTTCGGAAATTACTTAATTTTTAGAATAATGTTCAAGTTTGCTGACAACTATTTTTCGTAGTAGCAGAAATTTCGTAAATTATTGATTTTTTGGAATAAAGTTTAAGTTTGCTAACAACCATTTTTCGTAGTAGCAGAAATTTCGTAAATTATTGAATTTTTGGAATAATGTTCAAGTTTGCTAACAACCATTTTTCGTAGGAGCAGAAATTTCGTAAATTATGTAATATTTGGAATAATGTTCAAGTTTGCTAACAACCATTTTTCGTAGTAGCATAAATTTCGTAAAATATTTAATTTTTGGAATAATGTTCAAGTTTGCTAACAACCATTTTTCGTAGGAGCAGAAATTTCGTGAATTATTGAATTTTTGGAATAAAAAAAAAGTTTGCTAACAACCATTTTTCGTAGTAGCATAAATTTCGTAAAATATTTAATTTTTGGAATAATTTTTATGTTTGCTAACAACCATTTTTCGTAGTAGCATAAATTTCGTAAAATATTGAATTTTTGGAATAAAGTTTAAGTTTGCTAACAACCATTTTTCGTAGGAGCAGAAATTTCGTAAATTATTGAATTTTTGGAATAATGTCCAAGTTTGCTAACAACCATTTTTCGTAGTAGCAGAAATTTCGTAAATTATTTAATTTTTGGAATAATGTTGAAGTTTGCTAACAACCATTTTTCGTAGTAGCAGAAATTTCGTAAATTATTGAATTTTTGGAATAATGTTCAAGTTTGCTAACAACCATTTTTCGTTGGAGCAGAAATTTCGTAAATTATTTAATATTTGGAATAATGTCCAAGTTTGCTAACAACCATTTTTCGTAGTAGCAGAAATTTCGTAAATTATTAAATCTTTGGAATAATGTCCAAGTTTGCTAACAATCATTTTTCATAGTACCATAAATCGACCTCGGCGCATATATCGACAGCCCTGCAGTTTTTAAATTGCAAATTATTGAATTTTTGGAATAATGTTCACGTTTGCTAACAATCATTTTTCGTAGTATATATATTTTATTCAAATAATTTTTAAATACGCTAACAAATAAATTTCGTAAAAGAAGAAAAAGACCCGATGACATCAGTACGCACACATTTGTGAAAAGTGAAAAGTGATTATTATAGATTTTATTTTATTTAAAAAAGTGGAGACTGGAAGGTCGAGGACGTCCTTACACTCAGACGGACATTATCGGCTATTAACACTTCTTAGTCGGGCGCTTCAAAAAATAGACTCAAGCCTGTAGCGGGCGTTTTTTAGTGATTAGCGCACAAATATATTACATTTTTAAAATCAACTTCTAAACCAAACGATATTTTCGATTGAAATTTAAAAACAAATCATACGTGACATCTAATCATTAAAAATAAAATTAGAACATTTCGATATCATCATAATTTCACTATGTTTCAAAGCTGAATATAAAACCTGTTATCAATTTAGTAGATAGCACTCCGTATGTTATAAATATTAAATATTCAAAACATTCTATATAACAAAATAGCATATTTATCAATATTTTATAATTATATGAATAATTATAATATATAATCGCCATTCCTACAACTTGACTACCACTGGAAGTGTAAAATCTAATGCCGTAAAAATTACAGCGTAATTACACCCTTATAATCTAGCAAAGAATTAGGACTAATGTTAATTAGTTGCGGCATTTTATTTAACGCCGACAAACAAACCCGTGATATTATGTGTCCCGCAAACAAGCGACGATATAAAAAAAAACATATTATGCCGTGATCCGCATTCTACCGACAATACGCTAAAAACGACTTTTGCCGTGATCCGCATTCTACGTACAATCAGCTAAAAACGACTTTGGTCGTGGCCCGCCTAAGAAGTGTTAATATATAGATTACTATTTGGAAGATTGCAAGCGGCTTCGGGCAGTTATTTACATATTTGAATACAAGTTTCCCTTTCGAATCCGTTCTCGTGTTTCGATCAATTTAATCTAAATTGATAATGAAGTTTAATTTGCACGTACATTCTTTCCGATAGTGGCCAACAGGGCATTTTAAGACCGGGATTAAAGATTCAGCCAGTATCACTATTCCCAAAATATTTGCGAGTAAATTAAATATCACAGGGAAATTTGAAATTTCGACAATCGACATTCTCTTGACTTTTCTACATCGTAAGTTAGTAAAAAAATACTGTTTGCATGTTGTTATTCGTACATCGCATTCATAGGCGAACACCGCCATAAACCGAAAACTCCCTGGTCGGTGGTCGGTATATATGATAATTTAAAACTGCCATAACTCAGATAAGTTATGCTTAATATTTCTATACATATTCCAATCTCAAATAGTTTACCAACATATCTGAAACAACACTGCCCGAAAAATATGGCTATATTCATTATATTCAAACAACAAGATATTATGTTTGCACTATCCAGATGGTTTGATTCAGCTAAGTTTTAATTTATGCTGATACAAAAAAAAACTCCACTTACAATTTACTCAGAACTCGTGACATTTGGGATTGCAACGGTGTTGTTCTTGGCGTATATATATGGTAATTTATACTTTAAGCTCTATTTCAGTAAACAAACAATCGCCACAGCTATGAATACGTCAAAATCTATAAATCGTGCATCATTACCAAATTAATATACCATGGTGCCGGGTCTTCCTGTTCATTTAAAGATAAAAATAGATAGCAAAGAATCATTTCTGTTACTGAAGCCCAACATTTGATGTTTAATAAAAAAAATATATATATTTCTAAGAAAAACGAATAATAAGATCATTTGCAATTGTTGCTAAAATATAATATTAATTATGTATCTCAGACTCTAGGCGTTAAACGATAAGAACACAGCAATAGATGAGCAATCTTTTCGAAAAAATGCATATTTCCAACAAAATTTCCATAACTATCTGGTCCGCGGTCAAGTGGTCTACGACAGTGCTTCTCAACCTGTTTCATGCCACGGACCCCTAAATCTGAAAACAATAATTTTCGGACCCCCGATTTTTTTTTTTATTTCACATGTGCATATTTTATCACAAAGAATGTTGTATGAAATTTTCGCGGGCCCCAGTTTGGGAAACACTGGTCTACACACGATAGACACGGTTCGAATCCCCGTACGAAAAGTTTCTGTTCGAAGGCATGAATATCTGAAATTTGTTGACATGATTCGATAAAGATATTAAAAAATAAAAAAAAAACTTGTTTTTATTTTTGTTAAAATGTTCGGGTTAGAAAAAACATATGTACTGGGATCCCTATCCATAGTTGCAACTGACTTTATGAGACGTGATCGGTTAATTTTTCTCGTCAGCAATCTGCAGTTTGCACCTCGTGCTGGGCACCTATCGATCTAAGCTAAGCGTGCGATGACCTAACCTAACCCGACATACTGCTTTTCACCTCAACCCGCCTCACTTTACCCAATGCACACAAAGTAGCGTACACATTATGTTGGCGCATCAACACTGCACCATAACTCCTCCAAGTTTTACCGAAATTGGTGCAGATACATTCCATGACATTAACGAAGGCAACACAGTAAAGAACAATGGCTTTGCTTCTCAAGACTTGTTAGGTTTAAGAGCATTGACCACTCTTCTAGCGGTTATCTTAAACTACAGGATACAATCTTGAAATTATTACATAGATTCGATACCTGATGCGAGAAAAACATATGAAATCTTGTTAACTAAATTCAAAAATTATCTTTTTATTTTATTCATATCGCAACACCGATTTTGCTAAGCAAATTGTTATGTATGCGAGTGCATATTTGGGGATTTTTACACCAATTTGGGTGGTTTTAGAATTTCCACGAAACACTACCTTTCCTATATTTCTGGAACGACTATCAAAATCCAGTAATCCTTTCATTGCTGTGGGTTAAAACATCACTGACACAATAAAGCTTTAGTGTGTGCTTTTGTATCACAACCATTATTTATAAACAACTTAAAAATCTATAAGTTGTAAGGTCCTATCACGTAATATCACGTAAATTAATGTTGAGAATTTTTACTAGGAGCCTACATAAATGATATTTTATTTATGATGTTAACGATTTCATTTGCATAAGTAAAATTACCGCCGATATAAAATACGAATGCACATATAACTTTTTTATTCCACTGGTTATGTTACTAGTTATTACACGTGTTTCATATTTTTGAGAAGTATCTTCAGACTTTCTGAAAATGCTAGTCTGAAAATTCTTTTCAAATAGGCGACACCCTTGTCAAAACTAGTAAGGCAATCGGTGGAATACCAAAGATATCATTTTTATTTCATATTTAAAGATTCTTATATTGGCTCGAAAGTTTCCCGTTAAGGACACGTGCCGTTCTCATATTCAATATAAAATACATAACATCATTTAAGTACACATCTCATCAATCAATAATGCCATCATGGATGTCGGTCACTACGTACAATGTTACGCAATAAGCAATGAACGCGTGATTTATTTGATAAATAGTAGTAGCAAATGTCAAATTACAGCCCCACAGTATTATTTAACAATACGAGAGCTCAATTTTAATGGGGCAAGGCTAGAAATGGCAGCCAATACATAACATTGCATCTCAATCATTGTTATATCGGCACGGTTTGTCCAGTGAGGATAACTAAAGACCTATATTATTTTTAATATTTTAGAAAATAATCTGTTTTTGTAAGTCAGTTTAATTAACTTAATTTATTTTCAACAGATAATATATCAATTTTGCAAGAATTATACAACGCAATCGTGGTCACCAGTTTCACCCTCTTTATCCCTTTGAGTAGTGAGATAATTTTTAGTATATTGAGATTTTGTATATTTTTACTATATAAAAACATTTTTTTTTGTTTATTTGTCAGTCTGGGAAAAATATGGAATAATATTTCAGGTGGTAAATATTTTTTTATAATTTACAACGCATAATTAAAAATGTAAATATACAAACCATTTTTATTTTTACTTTTCAATATTTTTCAGCAATTACTTCCAACTTGGATGTAGATCTTGTTTTGCTTTCATCTGTAGACATGTTCCAGGAAGGGAATCGCGCCGAAATTTAATTGTACATTCAATATTGTACGGCTACCGATTTTTGTACAAATATTAACCTTTTTATATAAAAAAAATGTTAATTTGCAACAAATAATAAAAAATAATGCGAAATCATAGATATACATGTAATTTACCCAATTTGTGAAGAAATAATGAAAATTCAGTTAAAATGGGAATAAATATTAGACAACACAACATTCTGCCGCACGTATGCAGCCATACTTCCTCAAAGGGTTAACATCACACTTTTTAAATAATATTAATTCGAACTATGGCAGCCGCTAGCAGAATGTGTGACGAAATTCATGAAGAAACTCCACATTAGAAATTTGTGTCGAGATGAGGATGCGATGCGGTAATAAATAAAAGTAAATTGACGAGGCGAAGCGGCAGCATTGTGATTTGGCCTGACCTGACGCAAAACGTCATTCTCGCTTTCAGTTTTACATTCTACATTCTCTCGTTTATTTCAATTTCGCTTGCCATTTATAAGTTGTATGCTCCCACTCTTTTATTATGTGCTAAGCTAATACTGCTATTTTATCTAACTATCCAATAACAATAAAAAATAAATAATAGCACTAAAGATTTATCAACTAACCATTATAATATATAATATTACATTACGAACACTTTGCGTGATTATAAACCTATCGTATACGGTTATCAAGTTTTCAGAACTCGTCTATATTTAGTCAGATATTTTATTAAAATGGTCATTCAAAAGATACTTCGATCTGACGTATTTCATCCACTCGACGAATAAAAATACACATGTCAAATATATATTATATTATAGCGTATTTCCATTTTAATTATTAATCGAATGTTAATTACTTAGAAATCGATACGGATGTTTATAAGCGTGTGCATTAGATAAAAATGTTAACAAATCAATTAGACAAATATAAATACTGTAATGCAAAGTAGGATTTTTCTTCGAGCATGTTTACGATGGGGAAAATCTACAATAAGCTTATTAACTGTATTCAATTACAGAAAATTCAAGAGTTTCAGTTCCTCCTTGCTGCGTATGTAGAGATGAAGTACAAAAACTACTGCCGTATGTTTCTAATATAAAAGAAACGATGATGAAACACGCAATAAATGTATGACGAGAAATCGTAATGCAATGTAATGAACTTCTAACGCTTAATATTACATTATTTAATACAGCATTCAGTTATGATTCATCAGATCTGAAGTTTCGCAATCCAAGTGCTGCTGTGGAATGGATACAGAATGTCGCGACAGTTTCATTAACAATAATAAATTGAGGGCAATTATTAGGCGTGTTAAATAAGTAAAGCAAAACTCTCCGCTGATAGATCTGCTTACAAAATACTGCAGTATCATCGCTTCGATAATGGAAATATGTAAGTTCCAGGGGGCTTGAACACAAAGCTATTTATACAAACTACATAAAACTGAACAGTTACTGTCTCATCGCGTACTACTTTCAGGTGAACCTTGGAAAAATAATACTTAACTAGAAAATATAACATAAGATATTCACTATATACATATATAAGAGATCATCAAAGATATACTCTTCAACTACAAACTTCACTTTAATATCAACATCCCCGCGGCAACTTAATTTTGATTGTTAACCCTTTTACATCCAAGCAGCGCGATCGCGCTGCGAAAACAATGTTCCTCTTTAGTGTCCCTCAAGTTGTTTTAACACATGTTTTATAAAAAGTTTACCCTTATAATAAGAAGATGGAATAGTGGTAATTAGTTGCGGCATTTTATTTCACGCCGACAAACAAACCCGTGATATTATGTGTCACGCAAACAACCGACGGTAGAAAACGGTAGAGACTGTTGTTTTTGTAGTTAAGTTGATTTTTAAAGTACATATCAAATATTGAAACTTTTAGTGTTTATACTAATAAGACAATATTTTGAAAAAATATTCTGCAATAAAGATATGAGAAATAACTTTAAATATATAATAAGTTTTTTTTATCTCAACTTTTTTTTTCAATTTTTTGTTAATTTCATGTTTGTGTATTTTTTAGGTAGTTTCAGTATATTAAATTATTGTTTTATGAGATTGTATTATCTAAAGTATTATAAAAAAAATGTAAAATAAAAAAAAACAGAAATATAACTTTAAAAATTAAAAAGTTATGACAATTTTTGTAATACACCCAAAAAAACCTCAAAAAAGGCTGTAGTTAAAAGGGTTAATGGTGGTTTTTTTAATAGAAAAAAAGCTCCATAGAAATCCATTTATCTTCAATACTCTCGTATGAAAATAAATCTAAAGGATTTACGGAGTTTCTCGATTCAAAGGTATCTTAATTTTCAATGTATTGAAAGTTTACATTGTATTATTGTATTTTTTTTTCGAGTTACAGTACAAGTCACTTTTAGGGTGTTCACAATAAATACTTGGTGGAAAAGCATTATATTTTTGTAAATACTCATTTGTACTAATTCCACTTATATTTAACATTATCAAGACCGGTTTCGCTCAAGACGAGCATTATAAACTGAAACGAGAATACAATATTACTGTGCAACTTAAAAGAGCAAAATAAAATTGTTAAAGTGCAACAAACAATTGGTAATGAAAGGAATTTACAGATGAAGATACAAAATATGAATCAGAGGCATTAAATTGACTTTAATTGAAATGTTTATTACTTACCTTTTAAATATAAAGTTTCAAATCTTAAATGATTAAATATCAACCTCATATATCTTATATTAATTCCTCCGCTATCATTTCTTTTACGGCAGACAACATTCTAAGATTTTTATTATCATGTTTACAAAAAGTACAAGTGACAAATAAGGCGATGCAATTTTATATACATATAGTGATATCTTATCTCTTTGTTGTATTAACGCAGCAAGCATAATAAAATAACAATATATACGAAATACTCGTTACTTATCTATATTTACCTTAAAAAATGCATTTCTGACAGCCAAGTGATTTATTATGTGTAAATTGCTTTTTTTTAATTGTGAACAAATCGAATTTCAGTACACAATAAGGAAAAAATATTTTTAAATAGTTGCTTCTAAAATTAGACAATTTATAATAACCTGCTATATATGCATTGTATAAGCAAGTTAATTACAAACATATAGCGTTCTACCACTTACCGACTGAATAAACGCAGCCAGTATTTTAGTACATATCAATACACACTACATAGTTTTTTTTTTAAAACCATGTCCACTCCCAATGTGGAGCAAATGGACTCCTAATGGAGTTTATCTCAATAGAAGTGTTTCTACGAGAATTGTTTGTTACTCAGTTGCTCAACCTATCTTTTTTCAAAGAGAGTAGGGATAGAAGGATAGGGCTAGGGCAGGACTAGTGGTAAGCTAATCGCTCTCGATACGCTCCGTTCATGGGATAGGATGGGTGAGGGGGGAATTCAAGACATCCCATACATCCATGCCTTTGAACAGAAATTCATAAATCGATTGAAAAATCAATTTATAAAACTGTCTGTACCGGGATTTGAACCCGTGCACTTCGTAGCCGAAGCCAACTACGCTGACCACTCGACCACACAGGCAGTACACACTATACAGTATACACTGAAAAAAAATCTAAATGGCCACATATCGACAAGTGAAAGAAAATCAATGTTCCGCAGGAAAGTAAGTTGTTTGTGGTGGAAGTTTCATAGATCCTGTGTACGACGTAAAGATATTTGCCCACTATTAACATAAAACTTATTCTGTATTTGCAATACAATACTCAAAATGGAATAAAGTCTAATACGTGTAACGATTTTGTGTAATATACACAATCTTATAATTTTAACATGCAGTGTGTATTAAATTCTATAAATAATATTGACATTTGTGAAAGCCACGTACATTTCGCCGATGACCTGATTATTGCAACGAAACCGGTCGTGCAATATTTATAAAAAAAAATCTTATCTGGGATAAGCGTTGTTTAATGAACTCTCGGAGAAAATTTACATAAAAATTAAAGTGCGTATAAAAACATACCCAGTAACATTGTTGAGATATTTTCATATAATATCAAAATTAATGCTATTTTCATATTACTAAAGAGTGTAAAGATTTTACACATCACATAAGAATATTATCAATCTATTTTTATTCCCACTAACAAAATATTGTATAATAATAGAAGCATAATAATAAAAAGATGCGAATAATATCTAAAGAAAACTGCATGTTTAAACACGATTTTAGTAAATATATTTGTATTATCTTTATAAACCTCTTTCACTCTCTCCGACATTACAACTAGTAGATCGCAAATGTTGGTAAAAATGTTAATGTGAAGTTTTTTTTATCTCAATAAAGACCTAACAAAAAGCTTAATTATTATAGTTTATGTTATGAAACGATCAAATCTATACGGACAAAATTCATTGAATAATTAGATATAAAACATTATTTTTAATTTACTTTTAATATCTTAATAATACGACACACGAATAAAGCCCAGAAATGCTTATTTATTTACATAAACATGGAAAAATAATTACAAATTATTAATGTGAGTATTTCCCACTATTTACTTTTAATATTATTTAATAAAATACAAGGAATAACAATCAAATTTAAATTGAAACATCTTCGGGAGTATGTTGCTTCTAAAAGAAATGATCTTCGTGTCACTCAGACATGGCGATACAAAAAGTGCTAATGAAAAAAATTGTACATTTTGTACTTTAAATTAATTACAACGTTCCCAGCCCAATGTCCTCACCTACAAAAAGCAATTGAAAATAATAGTAAGCCTGCATTCTATTCATTTCCGTTCACACATAATTTTGATTTCAAAATTAATGGCCCGTATTATTTTTTTCATAACGAAAAGAAATTTATTTAAATAAAATAACAAAAAAAACTTCTCGTAAGGCGCCGGATGTAGAAAGTAAAGGCACCCATAACCGGAACGGGATAAGACGGAAACTTCAACAAACAACATATTACTTTGATATAAATCAATTATTCGTTTTTTTTTAATGAAAAAAAAAACAGTAAAATGTATGTGCGTTTCAACGTGAACTTGAAACAAGCCAACAACATCGGCACAACATTGTGTATTGATGTTACTATGGCTACAAAAGATTTAAAAATAAATCCTGTCACTAGAGCAGCGTTTCTCAACCGGGAGCCATGTGGCCCCCTTGGGGGCGACTGAAGAAAATATCAGTTTTGGGGAACCACAGCAGACGTTAGGGGGGCCACGGCCACTCAAAATATTCTTCTTCTTTGGCCATGTTCGCTCCCTATGTGGAGCATATGGCCGCCACGCGGCACCTCCATGTTTCCCTGTCTCCCGCCAATAGCTTTGCATCCTCCCATGACATGCCAGCATCCCTCAGTTCCGCCGAATACATCCTATGGATAGTACCCGACGGACGTCCAGGACGCCGGAATCCCACCGGTCGAAAGAAGAGGCAGGCAGGATCAAGGCTTTCCGGAGGCATCCGCAGCACGTGACCCAGCCAGTTCCAACGTTTCTCCATAACCACTGACGTGACGGGACGCTGTCTTGTACGCTCCCTTACCTCTGAATTCCTCACAAAATCAAACCACCTCATCCCTATTATCCGACGCAAGCATCTGTTCTCGAAGCTCAGTATACGGTTTTTCCGAGTCTTCGTCAGGTGCCATGATTCGCAACCGTAAAGCATTACCGGCAGAATGCAAGCGTTG
Source organism: Himalopsyche tibetana (assembly GCA_030503985.1). Classification (NCBI taxonomy): domain Eukaryota; kingdom Metazoa; phylum Arthropoda; class Insecta; order Trichoptera; family Rhyacophilidae; genus Himalopsyche; species Himalopsyche tibetana. The sequence goes on from JAPJYX010000014.1 coordinate 8,427,873, forward strand.
AACAAGTGGCATTTGGTTTTAATCGAGTACAGCTGTGTGTCCCAGACAGTCCGCATTGAGTTGAATGTGGCTCCAGCCATTCCTAAACGAATGGCGAGCTCGTTTTTTGTACTACCGTCTTCGGGGATATGTACGCCGAGGTATCTGAAGCTCTTATCCCTCTCGATGATCTGTCGCTCGCTGGTAAGGGTCCTCAAAATATAATGAACTAAAATTTATCTTAAATCAAATATAATACAGTAGGACAATAATAAACTGCAGCAGAAATAATGTATTTATTATACAAACTTTTTAATATTTTTTCAATGATATTTAAGGATACCATAAAAATTGCATCTAAAAGTAATTGTCGACAATACTGTATTGACGGATTGTCCACGGATTTCTTTCATCACCCCATGATATTATGAAACTCATGTGCGTTAAATATGTTTTGCTTTACTAATGCTACTATCCATTTTATACAAAACACATAGACATGAAATAAAAGCCATTTGAATAATTCAAAAAGCCTTAAGAAGTTTCCGCAGCAAAAAAATAGAATTTATAGTATTCAGTGAAAAATTAGACATTGGTTTATTTAAAAGTTTCTTACGAAATTTCCAAATTAATTTCAAAAGCTAGAAAAACACCTTATATTTCCAAATCTTTGATTTTGCATTTTCAAGAGTTAAGAATCAAAGTGAAAATGCAATTATTCAGGTGATTCCTTTGAGCAATTCCGTTCAGTATCAAGACGTATTTATGAGATAGCTGATGAAAAAAAAAACAACTAATTGAACATTTTGCCTTGTAAATAGACCAACCTCAAACAAAGCCAGAAATCTTAAGCCACTCAAAAGGTAAAGATTGAGCAAAGAATTAAGATTTTTTATGAATTAAAGATATATCGCATCAATTGTTGAAAGTATTGAAATTTTACTTTTATAAACAATCATGTACTATTTTTTTGAATTCCCTGCGCTATTCATAGTCAAAATTTGGTTTAAAAAAAATGGTATTCTTGTGTAAACCTTAATATTGTTATAAACAGTAAATTTCATAAAATCCCATTGACTTCAAGAATGTCTTTTTCGAAATCATTTTTTGACACAGCTCGACGCAAATATCAAAACGCAATACTAAAGACCAAGACTGATCATTGACAAAGCTTTGTCTCTTCGCTTAGTGGCTAGTGTTTTTAGGGTCCTCCATGGGGCTGGAAATTCAAGTACCGCCCCGGGCGGCAGGACCCCTTCCTACACCACTGCATATCATGCCAAAACTTCTTTCGTAGCAGGTATCAAGTAACTGAAGCCTAACACCCAATCCATGGGAGTGGCTGGTAACGTACGTGATACAAGCTTTATAACCTTATTCTCGTACAGAAAGTTCTTCTAACCGAATAATGCAGTGCATGGATAGCCTTTACAAAAGCATACAGAACTACTTCTACAAATGCATTGTCGGTTCTGCTTGGTAAACTTTTGTTAAATCTGTACATTCAAGTTCAAGGTGCAACACCAATGCTACATAATGGGTTTCAAGTCCCAGATGAGGAGAATTCTTTGACTGCCTCCTTCTCGACCAGACCCTTCAAGTGAATCAGAATGCGAATTTGGTCAAATTGATGGGAAATTTTTCTAAGGACAGGCAATCTTATAAATTCTTTCAAAATTTAAAAATGCAAATGGAGACCAACGCTTCGACTCCAAATTTTCGGATAGGCCAATTTATAACTAGCCATGATCACTTTACTGCTAAGCTCTTCCAGGTTGGCTGATTAGTAAATAGCCTAAAATATAAATAAGGCAATATGATTCAGGATGCTGATCGCATTTATTGAGAATGTCCAAACATGAACAACGAACGGGAAGAACTGCTCAAGATTATACGACTACAGTCGCATCTGGTGGTCCTGTTGGTCATGCCGACTTAGTTGCATCTAGAGAAAATTACAAAGCATTCAAAGAGCTCACGGCGACTTGAAAACGATTGAATTAATTTTATAAAAACTCTTTTGATAACGTTATTTTACTTTATTTAGCATTCTGCACCCTGCAGTGCGTGCAAACTAGTTTTAATAAATTTATGGAAACAAATTTAACACGAATAACGCTGCAGAATACGCCCCCGTAAGAACAGTGTGAACCATAGCGGGCTGTGATGGGTACAACGTTGGTTACCCTAGGGATTTTTAAAAAATGTAGTATTATAGACTATTTTGTAAACATATTTTTTTTAACAAACAATTTTATTGTATTGTATTTTTTAAAAATAAATGAACCTACATTTTTTTTCATTTTTCCGAGCCCCGAGAATTTTATTACTAGGGGTAGGGGGGGGCACAGAAAAATATGAGACTCAAAAGGGGGCCACGGGCTTAAAAAGGTTGAGAAACTATGCACTAGAGGATAAACGTATCTTTTTCATCGCTTTTCAACGATTATTCAGGCGGTAAGAGCTTCGTTTAGCAATCAGAATGTTCAGTATTCTATGTTGATTTTTCTACATTTAACCTCTTGATTGTATAAGCGTATGTGATGTTTCGACTCCTCGAATTGATCTCGAGAGACTGGGTAAAAAAAAAATTCTCAAGTGATTAAAAAAAAGGTATTTATAAACAAACAATTGATGTCACTATCTACCAATCTTAAAACATCATTGAAACGTCTGAAAACACTTGAAGCAAATTATAAATAAAGAATATTAACATATTGACTTGATTGAAGCAAAAATTTGCGTACCCACTGCATACGTGCAATTGCTAACTGTTAATATTTCGATTTCGTGCTTTGAAAAGATTTTCCTGGATACAGATATAAGGCAGTACAATGTCAAAAGATACAGGCTTACTGCTCCAATTTCCAAGCATCTTACCCGAGTATCAATGTTTTTCGTTTTTTTTTCTTTATCAGACTTCTATTATATTAAGGTCGGACGATGATCAACCAAATGCCGTAAAAAACACGCGGTTGAACACATCCACGACAATGTATGGATCGAGTTGTAAACAAACCGAGACTCGGTGTTGTGAGCACAAGTGGAACACTGAATACCAATGTTGTGTGTACTGCAGGTATGTACCGAAAGGTATTGCGAGTTAGCAAGCCAACAGCCGCCCACTGGAACACGAGATGACAAGACTCGATGCGAATCGAGTATGTATACACATATCTGAGTAGCCTAGAATCATAACTGACATTATCAAAAAGTAGAGTTTCGATAAAATCACAAAAAACCACTAGACCACTTTTATTCTTAATTACAAAGAAAGCAATTAATTACTTTAAATATTAATGAGCGAGATGGTCAACTTCTACATTTTTTTCCATTTGTATATATAATGATCCTGAGGTCACGGGAAGCATTTAAAAATATTACAATGTGAGTTTTAGCGCCAATTTGATAATGATGCGAGATGTGATTCTAAGCTACATTAATATTTTATCTAAATATCGTACATTTTCTGTACCAATTTTCTAGGGATGATGGAATATGTCAATAAAACTAATTATCACGAGGTATATTATATGTACTATTAGTTATTACCATAGATCAAATGACATAATCAACAGTAGAAATGACACATTATCTCTGTTCTTCTGCGTACTTCTGACGGTTTGCAAACCGTCAGCGAACCGTCAGAAGTACGCAGAAGAACAGAGCTTTTAAAAGTGGTCACTGTCAATTCTTGGTGGAAAGGCATTGCATTAAAAATAAAATTCCACAATATTTATTATGAACCAATACCGGTTTCGCTCATCTCAAGCATTATTAACTGATTGGTCGTAAGGTTTTCGGCAAATCTCAAACTCATGTAATCATGTCAATGTTTATTCTCTTGTCGGCTTTTCCATTTGTGGCTAGGGATATACTTATATCCACATTTCAGTAGTATATTTCGATTAAAATCAGCATTTCACAAAAACAACCTGTAAAACAGGCCTCGGCAACCTTTTTTGACTGCGGGTCAAAGTGACTATTAAGAAGACTATTCGGGTCGGTGGGTATTTTCATATCATATTTTATAGTCACTTGAAATCATCAAATGGGTCACTTGGTGACCCGCGGGTCATAGGTTGCCGAGGCCTCCTTTAAAACATCCAAACAGTTAAACCAGTGGTTTCCAACCTTTATGTTACTGCGCCTCCCTTTGAAGAAAAAATATCTTCGCGCTTCCCCATCCTTTATTTCATATAGTAATAAACACACGTTTTAAAGAGTAAATAAATATTTTGGACTGTTCGCGCCTCCCTTAGCAATAGTCCACGTTTCCCAGGTTGGAAATTGCTGAGTTACACCATAAAAGCGACAAACAGCTCATTCTTGAGCGGCAAATCCGTCGTGACACTGCGAAATACTGATCCTTGATTGGTTAAAAAGGCTTAGGTGATAAAACTTACACTATTCTTTGAAAAATGTGAGTAATGACACACAATAGTGATATCTGGGAACGTTTTTAACATGTTTTACAGTGCTTTCTTATAATTTACTGATTTTCCATGGATAGATTTATGCATTTATGTTAGAATCACTAAGCATGCTTAACTCAGAAGTGAAAAAAATGCTGAATGTTAGTTTTGATTCTAGGCAGCTTTAAACATGTACCTAGTGTGGTGGTGTATACACGTGGATAACTGCCAAAAATTACAGACGTAGTCAAAGTTACGCTATAGGGCCAAAACAATAGAGCGCGAGTAAATATTCGATTTGAAGAATTTGTGATAATTTCAAGTTTGGAATATTGACACTAAAATTAAAACTGACGTAATGTCTAATGTTAACGTTTATCTATGACGGTATTCTTTTTTCAAACGTTCCAATTTAAATAAACAAGCAAACTTTATTTATTATATACGTTTGTTAATCTGTCACATTGGCAGGAAAATTCTCCAGCACAATGTATACTTACCGATCAAAGAGGCCATTGGAGCTTGCGAAGTAGTCGGCGTCAGGTGGTATGGAACGAATCTAGGTTGGCTTATGTAGGTAAAGGTATCCTACCTACTCGTTACCCGTGTGTTTCAAACTTGTAAGTTGAATGTAATTAATATGAATTAGCGGGCGCGGAAAACCGGTATCGCTACTCCTCCATCCTCCACTTCCACCAACGTCTGCCACTTCTGGCTAGCTTTCGGTTTTCTTCCGCAAATTTCTGCCGAAAACACTGCATAAAATCTCGTAAAAGAAAATTTATTCGACGTTTTATCAAAATGTCGGATAATATGAAATCCACGATCGTTCAAATGGTGTAAAACGGTATGCAATATGCTTAGTGTTATCTTACGACTCTTACGAGATACTCCTGTGATTCTCAAACTTATAATTTAAATATATAAGAAAGCATTCCAGACACGATTACTTATTGCGGAAGAGGCAAACTAGCAAGCCAGTATGTTGAAAGTAGCTCAACCTACCTGCCTAATAGCTTGCCCCTGCAACTAGTTTCTTACTGTCCAACCATTATTCATCCAAAAGCCTGCACTTTTTACTGAGACCAGCAATTATCGTGTCTTCAGAAAGTACGTACGATTTGGACCACGAATGGTACGTACACAAAAATTTTCGTATGATACATTTTCTGAACCAAATTCTCGAGCGTATTGATAAATCAAAACGTTTGTTGATAATTGATGTATTGTGTATTCTTTTCAAATTTTAATGGACTTTAAACCACTTTAAATAATTGTAGATGCATACAAAACACGTCTATGCAAAGAGCACAAAAACTAATCGAGATCTACGTGGAGGTGTTTGGTGTTTAATAATTAGCATAAATAGCCGATTGAAATATTAATTATTTGATTACAATAGGTCCTATGCGCTTCTCGTTCATTTCCATCTCATTCATAATAAATACATTCATGTTTTTATTTACTCCGCTTTCTTTACGCGATGGCGTATTTTTATTGCCGGTCCGCCGGTGCGAGGCGTGCGCCTCTCCCTCTCGTCGCGCGACTCGCTCGCAGCACACTCCGCGCCGGCAACGCGCATCGCCGTCACTAAAATAGCCGCAAACGAATTGATACAACACACAACATAAACGAAAGCGAAACACTTTCAATTGCAATCAAAGCATCGCCGGTTACATTATCATCTGTTCTAAAAACCGAAACCAACGTATTTTTTCTCAAATTTATACACACGTCACAAAACCGAAACTGATTGCGAGATCGCGATCGTAAAATCATACACCGGTTTTAGATGATCGCTGGTGTTTATTATATTTTAATACAGTTTCGTATACGAAGTCACGTGTACAAAATAAAACTACAGATGTGTACGAACGTACTTAAATCAACAAGCTGTAATCGGTAATTATTATAAACTCCCCATTTAAAAATACCTAACCGTGTTCGAACGGCAATAAATCATTAATCGAGTAGAAATCAATATTTGTAATACTGCACAAAGATTTTCGGGGCCTCTAGTAGACAATTTAAATGGACGGATTTGGGCAATACAACTTCTTATAACAAATGAACGAGGCAGCCTCCTCGAAACAAAATATAAATAAGCAATTAAAGGTATGTGGTAAGTTAACCATACGTGTCATATATGATACAAAATAAAAAAATACCTTTCCTTTTAATACGATCCATATTGAATTTGTTGTTTTACATATATCAAATCAGCAGTGAACATATTTTTAGATACAGTAAGAAGATGAAGGTACACAATATTTCACATATTAATCGTAATAAAAATAAATATTTATATTACAACTATTTAATAACTTGACAAAATAAAGACAAATTATAAAATTGATTTGAATTGTGATTTGGTAATGGTATCAGACATTAAGGTGATCGACAGCATCCGAAGTGAATATGTTTAGTTATTATTTGATAATAATGAAATAGACACATCGAATTGAAGCTTTTTGGCGTCGTCATTGTTGTGAATGTATTTATGGAAAAATAGTATAAGAGTATCTACCGCAGTCGTTGAGGATGGTTGCAGGCACAGGCAATTGTCAATTCTTCAATAGATTAGTAAACAACACGAAACTTAAAACTGTCACCCTCTATTACCAAACAAAATGTAATGTTTATCGATTACGATTTCATCGAGTCGACCGCGGACGCCGGCTGTGTGCGTGAGAAAAACGATGTGCAGACTGAACACCGCGACTGCCGGCAACCTACTACCGAAATGCTCAAGTCTAGCCAGAGAGGTGCCCCCCTGCTCTCTTCCCTGCCCCTCGGCATGAATCAAATTGCCCCTCAGAGGGGGCCGTCGGCGGCATTTACCACCCGGCCGAGTCGCAGCCCCATTCAACCCCTCCCGACTGAAGAAAACCTTCATGGCACGCACTAGCCCCGCCTGAGAAACTTTTCTTGCTTATAATCAAGAAAACTAAATATTGATTTTTCATAAAAAAAACAATTCCAAGTAAAATAAAAACACTATACTTATTATGATTTTAATCGAGGTCCTTGGTTTTATTCAGACTTATTAAAATGCTTAAAACGACTGCAATCAATTAAAGGACAAAGCTGCAATTAGGGTGATTTTTATACAGTGAGTGAACTACCACTATCATCAATTTGCATGTTGCTATAATTTAGTAATTTACTTAGACAGTCAATTAACTTAATGTCAATAGAAGAAATATAATTATTTATTTAATTAAGACTCCATAAATTTGAATCCACTCATTAAACATAATTATACTGTATCATTTCTTCATTTTTGTTTTAGAAGAATGATGTATTATATTTAATGCTTGTAAAATAATGAAATCATTTAAAATATATATTTACAATCGAAATGAATATTTCAAAGCAATTAAAAACTGGACCAGAACCGCTATTGAGTAAAAAATACAACCATGAATGATATACTTAAATTGGATGGATAAAAAAAATAAAACATAAATTGCATAGCTCTCTGGGCCCTGCATATGAACGACCCTTAGTAGAACAATACATGCATGCAAGTTGCATTTTATGGGGCTATGCAATTCGTCACACCATATTAGCTGATAATAAACGATAATATTTCATGATAACGAAAAATAATGAATGACCAGAAAAGATAAGACATGTTTATGAACACAAAAGGAAAAATAACCTCATGATAACATGTTGAATCGCCCAGTGGTAACGCTACAACGCTTCCGTCCCACTCGGCGACACAAGATTCGAATCCACGAGTGGAAATTTTCACACGAGGATTCAAACGATTTTATAAGATTAGAAAGATTTTATAGAAATTCTACGATGTTTCCGTAAACACATAATACAACTCCAATATAATCAATACTTTCCTTGCTAAATCTTTGTATTCTTACCCACTCCAAAAAGGGAAATTGAGAGACGTACTTAATAGCATCTATTGATAGTTTAATTAAATGTTACAGAAATATTATTCGAAAAATGTAAATTTAGCTACGTATTAGAATATTAGATGTTTAACAGTAATATGTTAGTATATCCTTTTATTTCATAAATTAAGAAAAAGCTACGGATATTTTCAAACAACACATGCATAGTTATTACACTTGAATATTAAAAAGAAATAATGCATTCAGTATTTTCTATTTCATTACATTTGCTGTAGGCAGGCCTAGAGAGAAAACATCATAACTCTTCAAACAAAACGTTATGGAATAGTGTAAAAATATAATGTTACTACATAATCAGATTCTATCAAAAAATCCTTTAATGCGTCCACTCGACCCCTTCATATGCCTCATATTATTTTCCAGGTGGTTAGCGAGATTATTGCTTTTAGAAACTTTTTTTTTTTTTTTAATTATTGTGTATTATTCGTTGCAACAATTTTCGCGTTCTTGTCTAATTAGAGAACGTTATTTTAGTACTCTCACAAACAGTCGCTAATACTTTGAAATAACTATTGTTTTAGACGTAATAACTTCCTTTTAAATCGCTTACTTTTAATCTAATGATTTTTTATTGCATCCAATTCATCGTTTCTACGAAAAAAATAGCAATTTAACTAAGTAAAGGAAATGAGTATATCTAAAATATCATTCGATTTTAACCGTGCAAACAAATTATTACTTTTAAAGTTATGACTCTCATGTCCTAGGCGTATTGAAGTCTAGACATTTCACAATTTGGGACACTTTCTACAATCTCGGTCTGAATTCTAAATACTGTAGTATTTGAGGTTAATATCGCTTGGCAACAAAAGAATAGATTTTTTTGCGTCGATTTGAAGGTGACACGATAAAAAAGATACGAAACGATTACAATAAGCACAACACTAAAAATCGATTATTTACGTTGACAGCCTTCTATGATATTAAAACATATATTTCTAATTTATACGTTTATGTTAAATGAATTTTCCGAATTTCTCTATTTCAATGGGGAAACATTCGTAATTGGAAAACTGCACCTTATACGCGTGTACATAGTATTCTTACTAGAATAGTGATAAATTAAACAACTGACTGTAGGATTCGTAGCGTGATTTGAAAATCATTTAATTTGGACTAATGGCATTCATTACAGGCATTAAAATTATACCTATTACAAACGCGAAATAACTTTTTACATCTAGAATGGTTATATGTATCAATTGATTAGGTAAGTAAGTTGTTTATTTTATAATTCGTCTGGATAATAAATTAAGTCACTGTTAAAACGAGTTTGCATAATATAATACATTCAATCTATGATAAATTGAGCATTTTGAAACTATCCTGACAAGTAAACACGCTTGATTACATTTACATACATAATATTATTTAATGAATACACAAAAAAAATATAAAACACACTAGAAAAGTTAATCAAAATCAGAATTATGTATTTGATATACGAAGTATTTATATTGCATACCGCAAAAAGAGGTGCATTATCGCAGGTATTATGAAAAATAATAAACAACCGTTTTCAGTATCTCATAGTTTTTAAACCATTTTCTCGTGTGAATGGCAATCAATTCAAAATAATTCTGACTTGTGTTCGATAGTATTATGACTTATAAGCATGGTTTTTTTTAATTGAAGCGTCACAGAAACGGTTTTCACTTTCATATAAACGAGTTTACGTTGGAAAGGCGAGAAAGGCATGCCGCAGGCGCCACTCACACGCTAGTTAGACGCAGCAGCCTATTTATTTGCAGGGTTTGACTTTTCCGAGAGGCCATTATAGGATAATATGTGATTGCCAAATATATTTTAATCGTTGGAAGGGAGCATTAATTACCCTTGTATAATCAGGTTTTAAAGCAAAATAAATAGAGTGACGAGTGTGTTTTTTTTACATTTCGAATACATTAAAATAGTTATGTTAGCTCTAGCGTGAGTCCTAAACATTTGACCGTTTGGTTTTGAATTCTGTGTTTATTAATATATTGAACATATAAAATCTAGCTAGGCGACATCTCTAAATAATGATCGCACGCTACAAGCACGTTTTTATGTCAAAATCAAGGAATAACTAGTAACTTATTTTTATCCAGTGCTTTTTTTGAAAAAGAAAGGTGCCGGAACTCACTTTTTGTCAAGCTTTGTTATCAATCTAACTTTTTTCGTTTCTAATGTGGAGCATTTTTCTTCATCATGAAGGTATCTCAAAAATTTTTTTTTACGAGAACTGCTAGTTGGTCAGGACTAGTGGTTAAATTATCGCTGTCATTTTGCTCCGTTTATTTTAGGATTGGAAGGATGGCAAGGATTTTTTAAAGATATTACACACAGTCGTGCTTTCGAAATGAAAATGAAAAATCGATTGAAAAAATGCTTTTCGTACTGGGATTCGGGCCTATGAGATCTGTCAAGGAGGCCTTGTCTTCCTCTGAGTGACTACCAATCAACATATTTTAAAGGATCGAAAAGTTACAAAGGTGCTCTGACAAGTTTTCTGAACAAAAGTGACAGAACTGTTGCGGATGGAATCTGCGCGATACAAAAGTGCACTAAATCAAGTCGTAGACCCCTGGTTTTGGGCACACAGTGTGTATATGAATCTGGTATTGCTTTGTATTGGCAATATGGCATTAATTTATGATTGTTACGATACCCTGTACATTACGTTCAAACGGGTAATAATTTTTTTCAAAAGTTTTCAAAGCAAAATAAAATTTTGCTAATATTAATTTAAAACATTAAAAATATCAATAAAAAGGGTGCCGGGACGACGTTCCACCGCGTTAAGTGGTAAGAAATCCCTGTTGTTATGGGCAGCAATAAGGGCACAACACACAACGCATCCCTGCCATTGATGGCTGAGGAATTATTGTATCGATAACCAAGAATGCGACCGCGAAAAACACATCACATATAAATTAGCTCAACTACACCATCGTATTCGCTTCATAATAAAAGGGTAAGTTTCGTCTTAAGCAGATTAAACATAAAAATTTCAATGCAGAAAAAATATCAGTTTCTAGGGATGCACATCGCATACACTATACAGAACACAACTTTCAGCGAACTAGTTATAACATTTTTTGTTCGAGTTATCTGAAAGCTCTTTTTAAGAAAACAACGATAAAAGGCAAGTTTTTTATTACCTTTACAAAAATATTCGCACAAAATTATAAGTAAAGTAGTTTTTGGTTTTAGGTCATTGATCTCTGTTATCTATGTTTTATATTTACCGAAGTAGTAGATATAATATAGATAGTAGTAGTATATAGTTTGTTTATTATATAAGTAACACATATTTTTCCAGCTTGTTTATTAGATTTGAGGAAGCAATTTTTATATACTTATTAAACAAAATATTAAAACAATGTGAATTTAACTATTATCCAAGGATTCAGTGTTTCTTCTTGTTAAAAACAGACCACATAGATTTTAAAAAGATGTAACACAATTTCACAAAGCATAAAAACTTATTGAACATCAATATTAATGGATAATTACTACAGTTTTTTTTACCAATCAATCTTAGAACTTTTTTTAAAAAAGTTAACTAATCTAATAACTAGTTGACACCAAAAAAATGGACAGTACAATTATATTGTAAAATACACCGTAAAAAATGTCAATAAAAGTGTTAGTTATTATTATATTTGTATAATCATTTTGCAACCTTTTGTATTGTTTTAATTAACTACATACGGGCTATGAAGATGAAACTGCATTTAAGTACTTAAATGATACATACGTGACCATTTCATGAAAAAATAGAACAAGCAAAAGCAGAGCAGGAAAAAACAAATCATGAAACAACAAAACACGGAAAAAAGAACTATGACAATTTAGAGCTATATAAAAAAATAAAAAATGAAGACATCAAGGCAAAAATATGTTAAGTGGCACTTTTGCCGAAAATGAGTTATAGCATGTACTGGGCTTACTTTCGTATGCTCTTGCCAGTGAAGTAAGTCTTTTTGCTCTAAAACAGTGGTTCCCAAAGTGGTTCCTACAGACCCCCAGGGGTCCCTGTGACCGCTCAGGGGGTCCGTGGCCGGTCAAAATTAATTTGGGGGTGCGTGGACAACGTCAGGTGGTCCGCGAAAGCTTCGATTTGAAATAATATTTGTAGCACATTTTCAGTATATGAAAGTTCAAATAAATAATTTGACGATAATTTTTAGGTATTCAGTAAAATGTACACATTGTGTATTCAAAAAACAAGTATGGGCAAATATTACACCCTGCAAGCAAGTCAACCGCGGCCATATTTTACTTAGAAAATGACGAAGACTATAACCATTTACTTTTTCACAGAGATGTTCGTTGGTTGTCAAAGAGTGCATGTTTAGATCGATTGTATGCACTCTTTTATTCAGTGTTAGAATTCATGGAAATTAAAGACAATGATTTGAGATTAAATTTAATTAATTCAAAAAATGGCATAGCTTATGACTGACTTATTTGCCAAATTTTATGAAACAAATTTGAAGCTACAAGGCGATGAACTTAATTTAATCAAAACTAAAAGCATAATATCTGCGTTTATTGAAAAAAAATATCTATACAAACAAAACTTGGGGAGAGGAGAATGCTCTCAGTTTCCTAATCTTTCGAAATTGGAAAAGCGAAGTGAAGATTTGCTTGCTTATTGTGAACACTTAGCGGCTCTTCACCGAAGATTTGACGACATTCTTCACTTAGTTATGATGAATCCATATTGTTACAGGTGCAATTAATTGAATTATCTACAAATGAGGAACTTAAACCAATGTTTTTACAAGGCTACCACAAATACTGGTTGCAAAAACTGCACAGAAGCTGTTGATTGCTTTCCCGTCCTCTTATTTAGTAGAACTTGGATTTAGTGCTGTTATGAACCTTATTACAAGAAAAAGAACCCGACTAGAAATTAGTGCTCGTGGAGACTTACGATTGTTACTAACAAACATAGAGCCAAACATAAATGATCTGATATCATCTCACCAAATTCACCCGTCACATTGAAAAAAATGTTTTATTTAAATTTCAAAAATTATAAAAAATATTAATTGTTGTAAATACTTCCTTAAATATCAAAATGTTTTATTTATATTTTATTAACACCATTTACCATTCAATTTATCAACATAAAATTTATAATTTTTCTCTGTTATTTGACTTGGGGGTTCGTGGTCAAATTTTTCTCCATGAAGGGGTCCGTGAGCATAATAAGTTTGGGAATCACTGCTCTAAAACGTCCCCAACACATGAACTTTGTAAATGTCAAACATGTTAACTGCAGTCTTATATGAAAACAAAATATATAAATAACGGCATGAATATGTTGGACGTGTAGTTGACATGTTCTTGCGTTGCGTATGTATGATAAAATCATGGGGCACAAACATGTTAACTAAGTAATCAAACAATATTAGGAGTGGATTTTTTTAAATTAAATTGACAAGAAACCTACGATTTCCTAAGTTTACATAAGGTGACATAGTTTGGACTAGGGCATCCAATCCCGGGATCCCGTTCAATTTTCTGATCCCGAAATTCCGGGATTGAGATGGCCGCGATCCCGGGATTTCGGGATTGAGAAATTTCTAGCAAATTCTCGAAATTTACACGAAATTGGCAAATCGGGGATTTCAAATTCTTCGGTGAGCTAAAAAAAAAAAAAAAAACGAGTTTCTGTGAGATTCTGGGAAAAAGTATACCAAATCGGGGATTTCAAATTCCTCGGTGAGCTAAAAAAACAAAAAAAACAAGTTTCTGTGAGATTCTGGAAAAAAGTATAGCAAATTGAGGATTTCAAATTCCTCGGTGAGAAAATCTCAATCCCGGGATCCCGGGATCCCGGGATCCCGGGATTCAAAATAATTCAATCCCGAAATCCCGGGATTGGAAAAAGGCTTCGGGATTGGATACCCTAGTTTGGACGTCATTCCACTTGGCAGCGTCGATGAGATATTGTTGCGACGTCCTTTTGGCTCGAGCATTGATGGCGAAATCAACGGCCTACTTCTCACTTATAAAAGTTTTATCTCTTTCCATGGTTCGTCCTGCGAAAAAGATTCGCCGTATGCATTTGTTTGCCAAATTCGTCCAAAGTTATCCAAAATAAGAAACAGTGGAATCATAGTATGTAATGAAGCAGTTCTAATTTTTGACTCGAATGAGTTTGAAGTAGTAAAAAAATATTATTTAAACTTAAAAATAAAAAAACACTTTTTTAGTAGTGATTCTCGTTTTTTAACCACAATTCTCACTGAAATCTTTATTTTTTCTCTATAGTCATTAGGTCAGTTCGCAAATGTCTAAATATTGCCAAAAGTTATTTTTGTTTGTGAACATGTTTTTGCCTTGACGTCTTCAAAAAATCATATAATACTAGCTGTAAGCCCGTTGACCTCAACGGGGGGGATTTTTGTTGCATTTTTAAGTAGCCAGAAAATTTACTGGCGTGAAAAATAAATTACAAACCTATTTATTGAATAAGCCAGAAAATCTAAGCGTAATTAATTCTCTAAATGGATTTTTTTAGGAATACACCCAATTCTCTTAAATAACTAAAATACACCGGGACTGCAAAACAAAATATGCTAATAGCGGATATAATAAAATATATTCATAAAAATCATAATTGAGCTGCCCTGCTGAGCTGCTATATCCAATATCGACAGCCCTGCAGTATTCATATTTTATCATTTTTAGAATAATTCAAATGGTAGAGTATGCTAAAAAATATATTTCGTAGAAGAAGAAATAGACCTCGGGGCATCTTTCTTGACGTCATCGAAAAGGGGACATACATACGAACGGCCAACATACAAACCTACCTTATCGACTATTAATATATAGATATATTTTACCACTACAATTATGTATTTTCAATAACTTTATTAAATGCTATCGATCAGTGTCTTATTGTTACAAACAAAATATATACGACGTATAAGAACATTGCAAATCTAGATCTACACATTGAAAATTTGTATATGTACTTCCTAAGATAGGTATAAAAAAACCATTTTCAATGTAGGAATGTAGGAATTGTATAGTTTTTATTGTTTGAATTGTACATTAGCGTTAATATTCTTTGATAAAGTTTAATGATTTTATTTAGACATACGGAAAAATTAACAACATTATTGCCGTTGTGCTTATTATTTTAAGAAAATATACAGATTTCTTTTGAATATATTGTAATATAATATCTTGAAAAAAAATCCACATTACACACGAGATGTTGAAAATGAATGGATGATTTGTCATAAGAGAATAAATTCAATCAAAGCATTATTACGTTTAATTTCATTTATAACTGTTTTTGGATAATGGACACTTTATTTTGTGTAGCTTTAAAAAAATACAAAACTGGCTAGACAACTACAATAATAACCTAACCTTAAGTAAATTTATTATATGGGCCCATTAGAGGTTTAGTACGTGGCATTTTAGACAAAAAAGTGAGACGCGTTGTCATATTCTACACGTCTTAAAGTATCGTAAAAGTGAAGTAACCTCAGCTGATAGACATTGCAAGAATGTTATATCCGTAAAATAAAAATATGCTATCCACCAAAACATCAATTAAAGACGTAATTGTACTAAAAGTCTAAGAAAAAAGTTTTACCATTTTACTAGTAGGCTCAATTCATCTCTAGAGGGCCAATATATTTCTTAAAAGATACATAATTTTTTTATTTTTATTTTTAATTTGTTCTGGATTTTCATAATTATGTCATGTGTGTTGCTGTCTATATATATTTTTTGCAAGTGGTCTACGATCTTTGCCATGCGATCAGGCCCGTCTGGGTTCAATATCAAATGCAAATGTTTTCTATTTAACCGTTTGAATACCGCGCAAATAAATCATTAATATGTCTCAGAGATACTGCGTGTTTTTGAGAAAAATATTTTTTCCTAATATACACTCGAATTCTATATTTTAAAAACCTATATTGACTCAGTATGGATGGAACTACACATATTCAAAATATTGCTTATATTCTATTAGAATACCAAGTACTTGATATTTTAAATGTCTTGGACATCCGTGTTCGCTTGCATATGTTCCGGACACCTGTGTCCGCTTGGTATTCAAGTGGTTAAATTAGACATTGATGTTTCGGATATCGGTTTATCATCTTCGAGTTGTCCTCGAGCAACATAAAGTTCTCACCGAGTTTATCTCGTATGATTTTGCAAATTCAAAATATGCATTTGCATTAGTTGCAATATCAAATATGAGTAAACTTTAAATTAAAATAGCTCCCAATATACGGTTTGTCAAAACATTTCTCTAGTTTATTGTTGATTTTTTTCAGAAGAAAAAAAACAGCGTTAATTAACAGCTATCAATTTTGACTTTATTTTGAAACGAAACTACCACTGAACCTATTGAAAAATTTGTAATCTTTCAAAAGACCCCGCCTAGAAGACCGCGGGTTTCCCACCACTGATCTCGGCTAAGCTGGTCGTTTGAATATTTGCAATAATGTAATTTACACGTTGACAAGTTTTAATTTTACTATAATAATGTTATGAACTATCTAAATATTTACATATTAAACTCTAAGTCACGTCATAAATAAAATGTGTACTACATCATTTATCTAGATAGGAATTAACGAGAATATGTTATCTCATACTCATCGGGTTTAATAAACAATATTATTTATTTGCTATTCGACTTAAATGTAGGACAACGACCGTGATATGGAATTATTTTACCATTACGTAATTGCAATAGGAAAAGGCGTCAAAGACAAATGCGATAACCAGCCTTCGATAATTTAATTGCATAAATACACAGCACGGTATTCAGAAGAGACCTTACCAAATTATGTCTTGTCTTTTATCGGCACGGCTTTCAGTCTTCCACGGCTTTACATGATGCGGCAGGATTCGGAACCTCCTACGTTGACTCCATACTCTGACAAATCTCTATCGTTGGATAGAAATTTTCATCTTGCCCCAATCGATCCACTCCTTCCTCGGCTTCCACCTACGACATCCAATTTGAGATAAATTATCAAACGAATTTATATAAAGGTGTTCAGTTTATTACAGTATTTGGCACATTCCATATTTTCTTCTTTGGCTTAACTTCCTTTTCAGTTATGTTTGATTGAAGTGCATCACCATGGCAAAAATTGGTGGCATTCTTAAGGTGTTCACTGTCAATACTTGGTGGAAAGGATTTACATTTAACAAAAAATACTCTTTTGTACTAATTCTATTTTTATTTTACTAATCAACTGATTCAGTTGATAATACTCGTAATGAGCAAAACCGGTCTTGATTATATAAAATAAAAGTTGAATTAATACAAAAGGGTGTTTTATTTTTTGATTTGATGTCAACGCTTAACGGTTAAGGCGGGGCATTTGAAATAATGTATGTTATACACAGAAAATAATATTTTTTTGGCCACATTAGCATCAACTGAAATTATCGGGTATATCCAAACTAATATTATATAATTTCACTCTGTTATATTTTATCAGTTTCAAAATATGATACAAAATATCACAAAATCTCAAGACAAGAGGAACTTTTTTGATTATTTTGCTGCAAAATTATTATTATTATTGTACTTACAAATAGTATAAATTAAGAAGTAATAATTTTCTTTATTCATTTTTATACCAAAACGATACGAACTTATTATGTTCTAAGGATAACGAAAGGCGAGACCTAAGTCGCTAGTGTTAAAAATTGTGGCAATATTTAAAAAAAATAACTATTCAAATTTGATAAGTGGCGAGGAAGTTAATAAGTGGTAGATATTATGATATTCACACTATTTTTTTGTAAAAAATATAATTGATGTTTTCAACATTAACATAATGTGAACATGCCCCAAACTAACCACCACTGTAAAAGCTCGTTATCTAACATACAAAAGGTAAAAAAACAATGGAAACTATAATATAGGCTTATTAAAGTACGATTTTTATTATGTCGGATTTAGTGATTTTCACTAAGAAAAAATGTTTTTTCCTTGCGTTGTGTTTAAATGAAATTTTTAAATAGTTTTTTCATTAAATAAAATAAATTTGATATATTTTTCTTCAGAAATGTCGTGTCGTTTCTTGGGACTCGATTAATATACATTATGCATCACTGTATTCAATCGCGCTGTTGTGAAATTTTGTTGTAGGTACATTGTGAAAAAACAATTTAATCTAAAAAGTATTATAATATCCATGCATATTTTATAAATAAATTATTACAGCGGTAGGGTCAGATAACGAAGCTGTAGAAAATATACGCCGGCGCATTTACACACTGATAGCGTACAAAATAAAATCATGTATCGAGTTAATGGTAATTTTATTCCTGTGACGTCAAGGAAGAATCGATTTCCATATCGAACTAGGTTACTCTAAAAACATTTATACGGAGATAGCTACTCGAGTGATACTTTAAAAACAATGAATTTCAAACAAACCGATTATTTCACGTCAAGCGGTTGATTTAAATCGGAACTAAAATATATGATAATACTATGTTAATCATACCTTTGAAATCATTTTTTTTCTTTTGTCTCGAAGTTTAACATAAAACAGTATAGTATGTTATCCTAAAAACGATCATTTGTGCTTTTGAATATGATTAATTTTAAATGTTTTCGAAATTTATACCGTTCCTAAAAAAAGATGAATTGAAAGTTGGGACTGGGTAGTGCAATTTGAGAATTCCGCGCGTTTCTTGTCCAAAAATACTTGAGATTGAAAACGGAAAATTACTTTCAAAATCCTAAACATGAAAGCGGCGGCGGATTACCCATCAACGCACGAGGCGGCATCAAAAAAGTTCATATTGTATTTAAATGGAATCCTGTTACACACCTGTAAAACATGACCTAAAAACTGTATTACACGTGTGGCCTCCGTAATTGCTTAATCCGTCACTGCATTAAACTGTGGAGACTGAAAAAATGTTATTTGAGGGCATTATTTTGAATGCTTTTTAACTAATTTTTAACTAACACAGTTTGGATATGAACTCGGTGGCGTATATCGAAAAATAAATAAAAGATTTAGCTCGCATGCTTCATTTAGACCAACCGAGTACGCGGCCGAAAGAGTAAACTCTGCTGAATACAAAACAATATGAACGGACGCACGAGATTGGGCCAAACGAACCGACGAGTGATTCGAGCGAGCCAGCGAGCGAGCGAGTGAATAGGAACTGTACATATTTCCTCTGTCGTGAGGATGCCCCCATTACCTATAACCTGTAGTACACCCTCGCTCATGTTTTCAGCGTGTCTAAAAAGGCGGTTGACGTGTGTAGAGTGGAGAATTCACTGACAACACTGTGATTATGAAACGTCTGTATATTTTAACCAGACCGTTTCTTTGGGGTCTTCAACTTATTTTGAAGTAGCTTTATCATCGTGGGGATAATTCGATTTACATATTCCTTGAAAAAATATCATTTTACGATGACTGCTCGTGTAAACGAAATGCATGTAAAAATGAACTGAATTGCTAAAAAACTCATGGCGTTTACTCGGTCAATATTATTGTTCGGTCGAATAATCGGTTGGTCTAAAACAGGCATAAGATTTATCAGTATAAACAAGAAGGTACCTTAATTTCATATAACTTAATCGAAGACAAGAAAAAATGTATGAATTGTTTAAATTAATAATACAGAAACTACTTACACATTTTCCTAGATGATAACATTTATTAAGAAATTATTCATTAAACTAATTTATCAAGTATTTCATGTAACAGTAGTTAACAAATATTTCTTAATTTGACAAAGGGCCAAATTTCAATTTTTCGACTAAAAAACGGCCATGATTTTTAGGTCATTCTGGTTGATATGGAAGTTATTTTTCATACGATTTCTCTTTACCTGTCAATCATTCATTGACATAACATCACTGGTAATAATCAATTATTCAATGAAGAAAACGTATTAAAAGAAGCGTATTTTTTTTAAACAATCGACAAATTTAGGTACATGAAAAAACAGCGCGTGCAATATTAACCATTGTTCCCTTTGCGTTTTGGGTTAATCAAAATATGTATTATTAATCTATTGAACCTGATATTATGTTGTTTCGAATTTGTTTCATTGCTTATAAGCAGAGCCGTAGGAAGGCATTGGCAAGGGGACATTTGCCAAGAGCGCGAAGCTCTGAAGGGCGCCACCGGACGCTCGTAAAAAAAATATGACATAAAGGGGTGCCATATTCACTATCTGCTAATAAGTGTGCTTACTGTGATATCAATTCTTGATTGAATCGAATAAATCACCTTTATAACATACATAAAATTACTCGAAATGTTAGATGACAACGATTGAGTAAGTGCTTGTAGCTGAATGAACTACCGACAGCTGCTTGAAACGTAATTTAGCTTCATACTAAAGTAGAACCTCGATTATCTGGACTTTGATTAACCGGATTTTCGATTATTTAGATTGGTCAAAAATGACATAAATTTTAAGAATTAGTTGCTGTTAACGGTAAAATTTCTTCAGCCAAATGTCACGTTTGAAATACAACCAATAGATCAAGGTGAAAATAAAACTGATGCTTCGACGATTATCGCTAGCAGACGAAAATAGTAAACAAACTGTTATCGGCTTCTACAAGAAAATTAATATAAAATACTGTTGCTTTATTGCAGCAGAGTTTCAATTCTTTAGATGTGTAAATGAAAAGTCCACAAGTTATAAACCAGTAACGTTGTAGAAAGTGATATTTTTAAAAATGCACTCTGAATGTAATTGTCTTTTTCTGTCAATTATAATGTTTCGATTATTCGGACTACCTTCATCGCCAATAAGTCCGTATAATCGAGGTTCTACTGTATATAAATGGCCGAACAATAGGTAAAATTCTAATGTTCTAAATTATCAACTTTTGATGGGAAAAACTAACAGCATTCATGTACAGATTATATGTATGTGTAACAACAATAAATTTTGATTAAACACCTTTTTAATTGTAAATAAAAAAAGTGTTTTTTCATTCCACAACAACTCTTGGTCACGTATGAGTTAGCATACAATTTTGATATTATTTGTCTTTTTTTAAGTAGGTAGCTAGCTATAGCTTATGTATTTTAAAATGAATTCGTATTCCGACCGATTTATTCCACTTAACCAGATACTCGAAATGCATTATGGATTATTTTTTTGTATATTTCTGCCTTGACAAAAAATAACTGATACATTTACACAACGAAACGATTTTATTAACATAGGCTTTAAATTGCAAAAATAGGACGCCAACAGATTGAAATAAATTTAAATGTCAAATAGAATTTATGTAACAGTATACAAATATTTTGAAACTTTAGTATCGATACTATTTCTGAAAAATTATAATCTCATGAATTTTATATTGAGACCGAATTCGACGCTAGCAAAAAACTTTCATAAAATTATCATGTTAGCGAAAAAAAATAAAAACAATTTATATTACCAGGTTGTGGAAATTTATACGGGCATAGATAGCGCAATAATACTGATATTATTCATTTATTAATTATTCAATTTATGACATCCTACCACATTGTCTAACTCAGAAAATTCTTTCAACCGGTGGCAGTCAGTTCCACGCAGCATGCAAACAGTTAAATTATAACTATACAAACTATTTTTAATTCATTATAGTTAACATTAAGTGTTAATTAATTTTAGCATACAGACACGCAGTCATTAAAAATCCATTGATGGATTAGCCGATTTGCATATCCATTCACGTCTAGGCATTTAATTTGCTGTAATATTTTTTCACTTTCAACTGTGCTTTTTTACGACAGCTTTCTCCGTTACATTAATAATAATTGTCTCAGCGTAACTCCATTTGCAGAAAAAATGAGGTTAACATTTTTAAGTCGCGCTTCTAATACTGTGAGCAGTTGTACATCCATTAGACATTATGCACAACCTGAATCTTTGGTGTAAAGAATTATTCATCTTGAAATTAGCAGCGATTTATCCTATTTTATAGGATATCCAACAGTCGGCGAACTCTTATCATATTATGACAGATTTTTTCGATATTTAACGTTCGTTTTGATTCATTCTCAAGACATCGCCAAAAAGTATCGTATACCTTGTCGTGTTTTAAATAAAGTATCCACGTATCCATCCATTCGCAAGCCAAAATAATGATCAAATCGTTTTCTTGCTGTGCATAAATATCGTCCGGTCGTAGTAAAAATCATAATTTCTAGTAATAAATTTAAAGAATTTCTATAGCTAGGCTCTGAGTGGTTTCTTCGTTTACCATTTTCATTCAAATGATGATTAGTTGTGGCTATCGGAAAAGAGTGTTTTACTTGCCGGGCCGCTGTTCTTGTTAACGCGGACCATGAAGTAAACACATTGTCCAGGCCTGGCTTACAGTTTACTTTCTCATTCTACTTGTGATAATTATCGTGATACGATGCAAGTTGCGTTCGTCAAAGCAGCATACAAATTACTTGCGAATGACATTGCGTTTGCACGGATTAATGTTTTTTAAGAGATTAAAAAAATCTCATAAGGTAAAACATTTGAAAATATTTCACATAATTATCATAATTTAATTATCACATTCTTATGAAACAACATTAGTCCACACATATTACATTATGTATACACACTGATAACAATAATTATAATGATCGTGGTTTCTATACAGCTGTTATCTTTGACCTATATTTTTACAATGTACAAATACAAATCTCATGAGAAATTCCGTTCACAGTACACAAAATTGATAAAAAAAAATGACAATAATTTCTATGATATTACTAAGAACAAAGAACATTAAGTTAACATGTGGGATAGGGTTTCTAACGTAATAGTACACATATTTCCTAACTCCAAAACATGGGAATATAAATAAGATAATTAAATTCAAATTGGCCACGTATCACTGACCTGATTCGATATTATTCATAAGCAAAAGCAAGTATAATATTTGAATACGTGGTAAATCTTAATTCGGCTGTATCGTGAATTGAATACTAATATACTAGTAAATTTTCAATTCGAATTTGATACACCTAATCAAATAAAGCGACAAAGGTGAATTAGAAGCATTTCAACTACTGTTGGGGTGCTATATGTAAAATAAACAAAAATAGTGCATCAATTAATAAAATGCAATCTAGAGTATTTTAGGCAACGACAAAACAAACAGATAATAAGAAGACATACCTATTTATTCCATCTTATTTGTTGAAAGCTGTGGGGATTCAGCACAGCGTGAAAACCTTATTTTCACTACAAAACATAAAATGGCAAATAATATCAATATAACCAACAGTTTGCACTCACTTTCATATAATTCTAAAGAGGTGATAGTTGCAGATGCCGATTTAATGATGTCAATAAAAAATGAACCGGCGTTATCGCCTTTACCACAACAATCATTCATAGTATTAGCAATTAATTCAAGTTAACAACGAAATATAAAAGCCATTAATTGCACTAAATTTTTGTTAACGTCGTAAGTAACTTTTTAATAAATAAGTAAAATACCTAAAGTTTTAAAAGAAAAACTTAGAATTGTGAAAAGTATGTAAACAACAAGCGGATGAAAACTGACAGAAAAGCGTAAACTATCATAGACAACATACTGAACCTTGTATCTCAAGCATTTCAACCCAAATGTATGGCATAATATGATTTTTCCATACTTTTGCAAGAAATATAAATATTGTAATCTCTATTTAATGTGTCGATATGTTTCGCGTACTATTATTGTATTGAAATAACTCCACGGTGTTTCAATGTTTTTTTATGTATGCCATCTCTCATAAATAAAGAAATAATTTAATTAAGTGTAATTCAATGAAAAAAACACTGATTTTGTATATGCTCATAGATAATTATATGCTACGGGCGTTAAGAAAAGTGTATTATGGTGTGTTTTTAAATAATAAAAAGTAGTATCGTGTAAATAATGCCATATTGCAATAAATGTATGCATTAACTTATGTTTGCGTAATCGATGTTCGTTTTTTAAAGCTTTCAAATACAACACACTTAACTCAGTGTTTCTGGTCGCACATACAAAACACATATAATAGAAAAACGGCAAATAAATGAAAATATCCAAACGCCTATACTTTTTAAGCGCTCGTCTAAATGGCTTTTTTGAAACGCCAAAATATATGCGAATCATAGACAACAATAATCATACTCATAAGATTGTGTGATTGTACCATAAACGTTCCAAAATGGGCTGTCACAAAGTCTATGGCTGTCACTTCAATGCTTATATTTTCTAAGCTTGCATTGGCTTACATTGCTATGTTACAACATGGACTAGTATACTTTGTGTTGCAGTATTCGTAAATTGTTATTATCCTACGCCATTTTACTATCAAACTCGTACATTAATATATTCCACGAATTATAATGGCACTGGCTTTACACAGAAGGGCAAACGTGAGTTGTATTAGTATTATGATAATAATAACGATATTATGATAAACTTTACACGGATATCTTTTATTTTTCCCTTTATAATTTCGATTTTATTTTTTCTAGATTCGCTTATCGCCTGAAGTAAATCGTGTACTATATATTCGTAATTTACCTTACAAAATAACAGGAGAAGAAATGTATGATATCTTTGGGAAGTATGGAGCGATCAGACAAATTAGAGTGTAAGTTTTGAATATTTATCACCCTTTTACAGCGACAATTTGTTCCTATTTGCTTGAAATGTATGTCAACATATAAAAAAACAGTTAATTCGCTGATTGAGTATTTGCTTATCGAACATAACCTCACCAACATGCTCGTCCTTTTTTGAATTCATCGTACACTATTTTTTAATATGCTTAATACGGTAAAAAATAGTTTCACTTGATAAATAGATGCCATCTTGTTAATATTCAGTTTTTAATTCTGCAATAGCTGATACCAGTGATGAAACGATATTGTTGCAGACAATTATTAACTACAATTGCATATACTGGTATTTAGTATAGGTACTTATATATTATTTAAAATTATGGTAAAATTGCCATACTTCCGAGCACGGATTATTGCGGCGAAAAACTTCACAAACTAAGCTAAAAACAACGCCACGATTTAAAATATTCATTGAAACATTCTGGAAGCGAGTAAAAATCACACATTATTATGAAGAACACTGATAAATAAATTATATAAATTATTCCATTAAGTAGTGCATATTTTAGCACAATAAACAGCAGAAATTCAAAATCAGTACAAAGGAATATTGTGTTTTTATTAATATAATAATTCTTTTAAGTATTGACAGTGAACACCCTAAAAGTGATTGCTCATATCTACCATTTTTATTGCTTATATATTAAAGATTTTGATAATATCGAAATAGGTTTGTATTCTATCAATAACTACATAATACACTTTTTATACCTTTGTCCAGACGTGGGGAACCTGCGGCCTTTTGGCTACTCTGATGCAGCCTTCTGGCCAATTCTGTAATTCTGTAAATGTATGTAAATTCGTAAATTCCTGACATATGTTGACTGTAAATTCCTTTTTTTGGCCAAAGATTCCCTAGTCAATGTTTACTGCGGCCTTGTGTCGAATCAGAAGAATAAATGCGACCTTTAGAGAAGAAAAGGTACCCTACCCCTGCCTTTGTCTATTATCAATATGCACGTGAAGTAGGCAGCAACCTCTCAGTTGGTAGCACTGCACTAACAATGCTCTGAGCAACACCTTACGGCACAAAGGATGTCGATGTGTATTGAAAATATTTCATATCATTTATATAATTTATTTATCAGTGTTCTTCATAATAATGTGTGATTTTTACTCGCTTCCGGAATGCTTCAATGAATATTTTAAATCGTGGCGTTGTTTTTAGCTTAGTTTGTGAAGTTTTTCGCCGCAATAATCCGTGCTCGGAAGTATGGCAATTTTACCAAAATAATTACAATACCCCATAAACCCAGTAATTAAGCGGGTACCATGAATTTAAAATTACTGCAAGTCAGTGGCGGTTCTACGTACTGGGCTAGGTGGGCTTAGCCCGACCTGCAGTTTTCACCCAAAATGTGTAGAAAAAAAACTTTAGATGGCTGAATAAAAATGAATAGCAATTCGGCCGCTGAACAAAATAAATACATTTCTAAACGAAACTAACCTTTCCCAAATTTATACAATATATTTGTTTTGATTTTCCTCTGTCAATATAAGACAATGCTATGTCTACCTACAACAATACTCTCGATTGTGTTTTGTATTACGATTATAAGCCGAGCCGGCATAAAAAAAGCAATGGCCCTATACATACTTCTTACAGAACAGGCAACGTGACGTCAGTTTCTCAATACCTACGTATTAATAATAATAATAGAGGTTCCGACTGTTTTGAAATTAGACCGAGCTAAACGCAATCAAGCACGATTAGAAAACGTATGTATTTTATAACCATTGGCCATACGGAATCATCATCTAATCGTAAACGATTGCGCCTCAGTACACAGCCTGCACTCATTACGTCACACGGGCTAGTTCAATCTAGCCCATACACTCAAAATAACTCGTACCAACCTATGTTAAAAAATAAACGTCAGAGTTCGTTGTATTCAGAGACAAGTTGTATTGTATGAAACAAAACACGGTAGTTCACTTTGAAGGAGATGAATTTGAGGTCCAGTTTTTACTATTCTATTATTTCATACTTACATTAGCTTTGATTTTCATTATATAATAATTTATGCTTTGCAGTAGTGTCGTAGTATTTGTTGATTTTCTTGTAGATTAGTGTATAATGTGAAGTGGAAACATGCACAATTTCTTAAATAGTATACAACACTAAACTTTTCTCTAGCCCACCCAAGATTTTAGGTCACGAACCCCCACTGCTGCAAGTGTATAAGAAATATATCCGAAATATTTGACACTAATTTAAGAAACCAAGATTTTAATTGCTGTGTTTTAAAACAGCCACGTTATTAGTTGATACATCGCAATACTGCTGCAGTCTTAAGCAGCAAATAAACTTTATTAAACTGGCCAGTTACAAATAGGGTTACCTTAGGTCAGGCATGGGCAATCTTTTTTAGGTCTGGGGCCAAATTATCATTCCGTCTCCGAGTCAAGGGCCGGACCAAATTATTAAACATAATAAAGTAATATTAAATTAAATAAAACACGTTGCTACTTCTTATATATCGTCCAAGCAGTGGTGATCATAAACTAGTAGAGTGGAGCCACCGCAAGCTCCCGTCTCATCTCCATTATTTAATCCCTCTCTGGAACTATTAATTTCTCTCTATAACTTCGCCGAGATGAATCCGGGCCAGATTCGTCCCGCGGGCTGGTGGTTGCCCATATATGCCTTAGATGGTCTACAAAGAGAACTTATCCCACAATTCTACTTTAAAATGATGTCCTCTATTTTGAGTTTAGCCATAAATGTGTGCTTAAAATTAAAATTTTCTTGACCTTGTTTCAAATGAGTTTTCCGTGTTGGTGTTACAGAGTTCCACACCTGAATATTCATTTTATTTTATGAAGAGTATTTTTAAATATATTTTAATATCTCCTCTGCTTCAAAAAATAACTTCTGATTTAATTTTTGTGATACCGCTAATATTGTTAATTTTTCTGATAATTATGATTTTATGTAAGTGTTTATTAATTAACCTCGATAATAAAAATATCCTAATAATGGCATTGACTTCATAATTTATTAATTGTCCCCCATTCACATTTTTCCATATGGTTACTCTAGTTATACTTTCAAAATTATAACCATTGCAAACAAATCACAGTACAAACCATTGGCGGATCCAAGGGGGGGGCCATGGCCCCCTCCTGAGGAGATTTTTTTCTTCAATTTTCTACTTTATTAAAACTTTATTGTGAAATGGGATCTTTAATTGTTTAGTTTACGATGTCTTATAGAATACATACTTGATTATGTATTGACTACTTTTATATAGATATATTAATTTTAAATCATCTATTTTTTAATGTATTATTTTTGTATAATGTTTATTTTCGAAATAAATGGCCCACTCCTTGGACAATTTCTGGATCCGCCAATGGTACAAACTTCATTCATTTTTTAACATGTTTAAATTATCACATATGGTTTCATTACTTATTTACCCCACTTGGATACCAATACAGCCACTTTATAATACCCGAACATATAAATGGTAAACAAAACATTATAATTTATTTTGTTATTCATTCTGACTTTCAAATTTATATTAATTTAAAATGAACTTTTATTATTTTTGCAGTGGTAACACCACAGAGACAAAAGGAACGGCATTTGTAGTCTATGAGGATATCTTTGATGCCAAAACTGCTTGTGATCATCTCTCTGGGTTTAACGTTTGCAACCGATATCTAGTGGTACTCTACTACAGATCACACAAAGCCTTTAAAGGTATGGATATTGAAAAGAAACAAGAAGAACTGGATTCCATCAAGAAAAAATATGGAATTACCTCGGAAACCACTAAAAAAAAGTTTGGTGCGACACCTGAAGATTCTAAAAAATAATTTGAGCATTGTACTGTAATTAATTCTAAGAAAGTTTTATTTTTACCCACTATAAAATAATATGTCGATAATAGTAGTCGTTTCTTTTATACCATCTCCTCAGTAGCGTAACCAGAAAAAAAATTCAAAGTAAATAAAGGGTCCTCCTTTTTTTTGACTTCTGTAGTCTTTTATGATAATTTTAATTTCATTAATGTACATTTAATTTCATTATGTTTCATTAGTACGTTCAACACTACAATGCATGTCTAAAATAAGAAAACTATTTTGTATGTACACTATCATACGATTGCGTTCCATAAAATTGTATTTCGAAATTAACAAGTCTGAAAACTGTTTTATGTACATTGTTTATATTAAAATTATTCATGATTTGAAAAACTTATTGGCCTGTTAACACCAGAATTTTCTTAGTATTGAACAGTGATATAAAGTATCTATATCTGACGTTTCAATAATTGTATTAGGTTCTAAAGAACTGAAATATATTTTTACTGTCTGCGTTCCAATAAAACTTGTATTTACTTGCACAAAATTCTTATCAATAAATGATACAAAATAATTCCACTAAAGTCTTCATTTTGAAAACGATAATCTGAAATGAATTCATCATAATATTAGTTGGCGATCTTATCTAAGTGAGTTTTCATTTTAAAATCACCATCTGGTCCCCACTTTCATATTTGTTGTTTTGAATGAAGTTAATGATTTATTTGTCGCAGATCCTCTCTCTTTTAGTTAAAATATAAAATTTAATAGTTGAGATTCTTGCAAGGCCCCAAATCCCAATCGGCCGCATGCAGCGCTTACTCCTTCACTAGTGTGCATTTTTACCAATCAAGTAAGATTGTCAGACATCGGGATTTTAGCAATGCAGCAATTAGGAAACAATTAAATGATAAATTTGGGTACATAAAAAAAAAATATGTGAAAATAAACAATTCCTCAACTTTCATAATGGAGTTTTTGAAGACAAAGACTAGTAGGTAATTTTAGAATGTTGAGTATTATTTTTACGAATATGTAATTTCTTTGAAACTGAAATTATTAACTACATTACAGTAAAACTGTGTATTATATTTTTTGAAATTTTATTTGCTATCATAGAATAATCAATGGCAAATTAAAACAGTGAATCGTAAAGATATCTGATCTGGAATAAAAAAAAAATCCAGACCAGGGTACCAATTTTATATGCTTGTTTTGGTGGCCTCAAATGGGAGAGACTGGAATCAAATTTAACCTCAGAACAAACTTTAAGCTTAACGGCTCCGTTGTCAACTTTGTTGGTTACGGTACTCGCAGCTTCAAATACTAGAATGAACACATTGACTTTTCATCAATTTGTGAATTACTGTTTTTACTCATGGATGTCTGTGTTGTATGAAACTCTTTCTTCCCACCCATCCGATCCTATAAACGTGATGTACTGAGAGGTTAGCTAACCACCAGTCCTGCCTAGCCCTGTCCTATCCCCTACTACAGTGGTTTCTAACCTTTATGTTACTGCGCCTCTGTTTGAAGAAAAAAATATCTTCGCGCCTCCCCATCCGTTATTTTATATAGAAATAAAGACACGTTTTAACGGAGAAATACGTATTTTGGACTGTTCGCGCCTCCCAGGTTGGAAATCACTGCCCTACTATCTTCGGAATAGAGACGTTGAGCAACTGAGTGACTAGCAGTTTTGTTGAAAACTTCTGTTGGGATAAGCTCTCTTTTTTCTTTGGCACATTATCTTTTGTATCATTGGCACATTTTTTTATTTACAAATATCTTTTTTTTTGACACGTACAGCATAAATTAATTACTACAATATCGAGCGTAAGTAAAAAGTTTTGTATTTTTGCAGTAATATCGTTCAATTTTACCCAAATTC
Organism: Himalopsyche tibetana; assembly: GCA_030503985.1. Lineage (NCBI taxonomy): Eukaryota > Metazoa > Arthropoda > Insecta > Trichoptera > Rhyacophilidae > Himalopsyche > Himalopsyche tibetana. The sequence continues at coordinate 8,458,559 of JAPJYX010000014.1, forward strand.
AAGATAAGATCATTAGTTAAAAAAAACATTTCATTTTCCACAAGTCATATTCTTTAACATAATAAAATACAGACACGCATTTTTGGAAATCCCACAGCCGTTACTGGAAATGAGAAAATTTATCATTCATTTGAAAGAATTAGTTAGTGAGAACACCCGTTCTAAATACTCATGTTAGTTGAGAATTTTTAAAATTTTCTCTTGCAAGTCACAAACAATGTTCCCTCTAAGCTGCATTTGCGCAGGAGTTGGGAAGCCCCAGTGCACTCATTTCGGGTGGGCGCGCACTACAAGACAGTTATTCAATTAATATTAACCAATTAACTAACCTCTTGTCTTAGAGGGAACATTGGTCACAAATACATTTTTTTTGACTTGTTTACCTTTTACTTGACACATAGTTGAGGATACACAATAAAAAACATTTTTTCACTTTTAATTATATATTTTAAGAAATATCTACCTAATTAATATTTTTGCAAAAAATGCTGAGAATTTTGGCATGAGGGAAAAAAAGGTTATTTTGTTTTTCTAAAACAATTACTATGCATATTGGAGAATGAACTGATATGAATTTTATTTCATCATAAACTCAAACATCAATGTTCACTTCACTTGATATCAGAGATTGTATTACATAATAAAAATATCACAGAAATATTCTCAGTGTGCTAAAAATGGTTTATCTGTGTAGCATATTTACTTGTGGGGATCTAAATAAATATTAATCATAGAGAAGATAATTTTATTCTATAAACAAAACACTCTTAAACAGAAAATCAAAAGAATTCAAATACATGCTAAGACTTAGTTGAGTCGTTTTACAAATAATACATCATAATAATAATCACTGTATTTCTATCACTAAATTCAAGATGATGCAATACCAAACAGAACACCTCCAGTAAATCCAGCAGAATAGTATGAATTGGATCTCATGAATTTGATAACCTGAAAATTTAAAATGTATATTTGATTAAAAAATTGCAACATGAAAGATATACCTAGCTCGCCTTTCGTCCAATTAATACTCAACATAAATCACATGCTTAAAAGAAAACAGTGTTGAACAAACAAATATATCTGAAGACAAACATTAAGCTTAGAATGTATTCATATCATCTAGATAGGCAAAGGATGTCTATGCAATACGATTTGGAGGCTCTGGTTTTCAGATAACGGGATTCCATATGAATATAAGCTTTTTCAAGACCCCTAAGGTTCGGAGGCTCCCAGCATGTGCCTCGTGCACTTATGGGGTAATCCTACTCTGGATTTCTATGGTAAGGTGAAAAATATTGATGTATTTTAGTTCTATAAATAGCTATCAACGATATATAAAATAATATTTGTAAAATTAAAATACTTTTTTCACGTTATTACAAAGGAGTCTTACCAACCAAATGACAATGTTATCAAAATATAGACGTCTATGATTTTTCATATCTACCCACACATCCTCAATCACAAATTAACAGCGTGTAGAGAAACCAATTAGATTACATCTAAACCTTTCTTAATTAAATCTTTTTGTATTTTGATGGATTCGGTGGTATCTTAGTGTAAGTTCATTTAGATTATTAAAAAAAATTAGAAGCTTCTCAAAGCGCCGAAACACGTCTCACATTTGGCAACATAAGTGTTTCAGGAAAAAATAAAAAGTTTTCAAAGCAAATAAAAATAAAATTTTCCAAATATTGATTTGAAACATTCAAAATGCCGATAAGGAAGCTACCAGAACAACGTTCCACAGCTTTACGTGGGAAGAAAAGTCATGCAAGGAGTATTCAAAAAATCTTTATCGATAGTTCTTCACGGCTTAATTTCAATATCACACTAAATGATTTTAAGAAAAATATTAGACAATGATACTTACAACCAAACGTCTTTATAATTTATCCCACATGGCTTCCTTAACCCTCTGGTATACCAAAGCCAATTTATCGGCTATTGGAAACCAGGGGTTAAAGCTGTAAAACAAGTTTGTTTTGAAAGACAATATTATTAACATTGTATGCCCTTGACTTTTGTCTGTAACAAATGTTTTTGGGGTGATTTTTTTTTTGTTATTTAAAAATATAGGTCCAATATTGAAATTTGAGTGATAGTCAGGGCCGGCCCGTGGATTCTTGCACCTGTGTGCGAGACACCTTCAGTGTCAAATGTCATGCATTTAATTCTGGAGCAATCCATCAATCTGCGCCCCACTGATCATTCTTAGAGCCGGCGTCTGTGTGCACCGCACACGCTGATGGCCAGCCCTGGTGATAGTACATCTCTTGAATGTATCAATTATCAAAAAATTGAAAAAAGCTGCATCTAATAGAATTTTTAACAAAATAATTCATTTATTTTATCACTTACCTTTTCAAGCCAAGCTGAAGATTTTTTGTTTGTTTCTTTCTCAATTGTATCATTGATAGTGTCAACATTTTTATTTATTTTGTCCCAATTAATATTGATATATCCATTCTGGTTGGCAAGATGCAAAACTATAACTCCTCCACCTAATCCCACAGCAGCAATTTTTCCTAATTTCATTCCAATATAACCAGTTACCCTAAAATAACATTTAATAAGTATTACACTGTGAGTGTGAGCCATTGCATGTGCAAATTACACATTTTGAAGATATTCGGGTTTAAAGATTTTATTTTGCAGTAATGTCATTGTGTAGGCCCAAAATATAAGATTTACACTGACGGATAAGGCAATTGGAAGTGTCTCCCAAACTTTTTTACTTCACGCGGCACTCCAAATAAATGCCGTTGAAAAGGAAATGTGTATCGTTAATATGAACACTCACTACGCTGCGTATATACCACCATCATAGTATCCATGTGTAAAGTCGACCACTAGGTGCGAATGTGACAAATATTTATTTGAATATGAAGATGTTGAATTTATTAAAAATTGAAGAAAATTTTAAAATAGACATTGTTTAACAGTTTTCAGGCTTCTTCCTTCGCGGCACACACCGAGACTTCTAGCGGCACAGAGTTTGGCAGACACTAAATTGAAAGGAAGGATCTATGTACAATCAAATTTGGAGGTTCTCTTTTTCGAATTACAAAAATATTTTTTTTAAATGTTTTGTAGAATGTTATTTTGTGGCGCGTTATGCAGTGGTGTAGGAAGGGGTCCTGCCGCCCCCAATATTTCCTCTAATTTGTTTTTCAATCACTTCTACTATTATTTATCTATAAACTAGGAGTTTTTACTACAGGTGGCCTTATTTTTTTATGTATAAATATAAATGCTCGAAAAATATTGCATTTATTTTTGAAAATGCCGCTCTCGAAAATGGGTTGCCCGGGGCGGTCTGCCCCTGCCGCACCCCCCTTGCTAGGTTACTGGCCTTATGTGTTTATAGGGTAGTCCTCCACTGATTACTTTGGTATCACGATAATATATAGGTAATTGATAATGGAAAACCGAATAATATGCTAATAATATTGCTTTGAACAAACGAACAAAAAAATATTATTTTTAGAGAAAGATATCAAGTTTGGATTTTCTTTATTTTTATATTTTCAAGAGATCGTGACTTTTTCAGTTGTTTCCAGGGCTGTGGAGTCGTGTAAAAGAAGAAGACTTCGACTTGAAGGAAATTTTTCAATAATTTCATTTTAACTTATATATATCGACTGTGTTAAGGAAAAAGTACATAACCCACACATATCAAATTTTACAGGAGACACAAAAAACGTCTTTTGATGAATTTTGGCTAAAAGCAAATTATGAAATATAGACAACCTGAAGTGTAAGGTGACTGATAAACTGGTTTTTCTAAGTCTAATATTAATTTAATAAATTGTTAAAGAAAAACCTTTTTAGGTCTTTTTTCCTGGTTGCAATTTTCACAAGCCTTTCTTTTTTCAAGCATAAAAGCTAAATTTAGATACTAATTCGGCATTTTCAGCTTCCATCCTTTTGATTAAAAGCTGTTTTGGAAAAACTGAAGGTTACGTCCTTTTGCCTTTTTACAGTCGATATGTATTCCATCAGGTCATCTTTAGTCAACCAAGCATGCGATGTCAACACGACTATTTTGACACATTAAATATATTTTTGTGGATATTCCTTGCTTGCAGTTTTAAAATAATATTTTTTTTTCTGAATCTTGATTATTAGAACGGAACAAATGGATGTACAAATCTCCGGTAAATGTTTACTCACCATCCTGATAGTGTCCCGATTACCAATTGTTTAGTGGATGATGATTTCCCAATATCTCCGATTGCTTTGTCGAAGAATTTCTTAGTATCCTTAACAAAGCCTTCAGCCTCGCTGTTTGGAGTAAACTTGGAGACTTCACTCATTCTAAATACAAATAAATTCATTTGGATTGAGCAAGAATTCTGCAAGGCTGCATGAACACTTTATAATTAATAATGACTCATAAAATAAAATATACGTAGTTTAAATAATTATTGTACACTACGTAGTCATACATTGAGTAGAAATTCTATAAGAAATCGTTTACAAAAAAACCGAAGATATATAAACTGCTGAATTCAAAGGATTGACGTACAACAAAAATATGTTTTACCTGTCAGTGAAGCTTACAAACAACAATAATGACGCCTTTCTGCTTGACAATCTAAATATATTATCTATGCTGTCAATACGGTCGATACTGAATATCGTGAAGTTAGTAATGCCTATCTCTGGTAATGCCATGTTGAGAAAGTTGTCAGTGTTTAAACTGAACTAATAGAATGGCCGCTTGTCTATGGAATGTACTAAGCAGCCAAAAATCACTGGCTGCGGGAGCCAATCGAGCATGCCGTCTGCGCAGGAAGCCACATACAACAGGGTAAAATGTAGGTGGCTGATGTGAATTACGAATATATACGGCTTGAAATAACAAATTTTGTCTATCTATATCATAGTATGCCTTTTTTAAAATAATATATATTTTTCTTCTCGAATTCGGCTAAAATTCAACGTCACTGTGAGAAAGAACATCGTTAACTGTGCTTATGACTGGCAAATTTCACAGCGTGACGCCACCAAATCAGAATGGTCCAGCATCTAGAATGCAGTCACGTCAGCCACGCATGAGGTGCTAGAAGTCGGGAGGAGTACACAACAAAAGTGGATGTTCGACGACACATAGAAGAATATTTAAAAGAGAGCCCGGCTTAAAACATTGAGAGACTTTAAGATCAACCCAAACCGAATCAAGGAACGTCGGACTGACTATCAACTCCTGGATAAGATAGTCAAAAGTCTGTCCGACTCGATAAACGCCGATTTCTGGACAAACATATTGAAGTAGCAGAAGTGGCATCACGCAGAAATGACACAAGAAGACTATCTAAAGTCACACGTGAAAATTGCGGCAGACGACTGCCAACCGCGGGGCATATCCGTAGTCCCAGCAGAACGATAAAGTCAAACGCAGAGTGAGTAAAAATGACTTGGCCTCCCTCGAACCCCTTTGATATACCCAACGAATCCACACACAAAATTCCTCAAGCGTCGAACATTCCTGAATATGCACCGAAACATAATAAAATCGCTGTGCCTTAGCTGTGCAGCGTTAAAAAACGAGAAGGCTCCGAGCATGAATGCTATTCATCCAGAGTTCCTAAAGTACGGCCTACGGTGCTTCTGCACCTCCTGCACCAAGTTTTTAGTATTGTGTGGGCGCAAGAGCACTGTCTGAGGTACTGGGTCAATGCTGAGGTGGTCACAATCCAAAAACAAGGTGATCCACTGTGCTGTGACAACTACCGTGGCATAACCCTGCTCAGCGTACCTGGCAAGGTTCTGGCACAGATAGTCTTGGCGAGAATAAGGATTCCAATTATGAATATCCTGAGGAAAAATCAGGTTGGGTTCTTAGCTGGTCGATCCTACGCGGACCAAATACACAATCTTAGGTGCCTTCTCCAGAAAAGCAACGAGTTCAACAGCTCACTGGCGTGATGCTTTTTAATAGTCCACACCGGTTTTCCCTATGGAAAATATAACAATTGTACGGAATCTCAACCAAGATTGTTGACATTATCAAATGCCTGCCTGAGGGGAGTGAATCCTTCATAAGCATCGGTGATATAACCACTGAATGGTTTAGGGTTTCAACCGAGGCCAGACAAGGCTGCGCCTTAGCTCAATTCTGTTTCTTCATAACCTTTGAGTTCATTCTGAGGAAGTAAATTCCACCTGACCGAGGTGTGACCGTTTCTTCCAATATAAAGCTATACGACCTCGAGTATGCAGACGACGCTGTTATATTTGACAATTTTGTCAAGGGTATTCAAAACACAATGTATAGGCTACAGAGCAACTCGTATCACATTAGTATTAAAATCAATGCAAGTAAAACCAATGGACATTGCAACAATGCCGGTCCGGACCCACACTACCCTTTGAAGAGCACAGGTAAAAACATTGAGAGAGTCGACGGTTTCAGGTCCTTAGGGGTACACATCACGGGAGATGGCAATCCACCTAAAGAGCTTGCGATCCGATTAAGGATAGCTGGAGCAACCATTAATTCAATGCAGCAATTTGCCTTAGCAGTCAGATGATTCGAGAGTGCTTTTATTGTTACCTTGAATAAGCATTATCGCACCATCAGCGTATGTGCGTATTTTGAGGGAAAGGGAGGTCCAACAGATCATCGAATAAAATATTCCAAAGAAGTGATCCAAGAATCGATCCCTGGTACAAATGAATTTGATATTTCGCACTTTGATACAATTAAACATTAATTGGATTAGGGGAACTTTGAATTAGGTAGTTTTAACTTTGTACAAGCAAACTTTAGTTTGTAAAGTTTTGTACTTGTAAAAAGATACTATTTATGGTAAACGCGGTTAACGCCAGCAACGCTACACTCGTTTTTAAGCGCTCGTGTAAACGAAATTTAATATTGCGTTGTCTATTAAGATTTATAGTTTTGCAACATAGTTTGCTTGTCGTTTATCTACCTGGAAATGTTTTGACAGTTTGATACTCATCTGAGGTAAATAATATAAACTTTTCTATATTTATCAGTTAATTCAAAATTATAGTATTTCATGCATGTATAATTAATATATAAATGTATATCCCAGACAAATTAGATATGGCGAAACGATCGAAATCTCCGCTTGGAAATGATGCAGCAGAAGAAGTTGAACATGCAGTCGAAAATACCAAGAAATTCATTGACAAAGCAGTGGGAGAAATTGGAAAGACAGCTGCTACCCAACAATTGATATTGGGTTCTTTTTCAGGATGGTAATTGAAGTCCCTTTGCCATGTCGTAATTTTAATTTGAAGTGATGTCATTTCTATTTATATCACATTTTGATGATCTTATGTATGATTCATAATGCGTCGTTTTGTATAACTGTCATCATTATTATTTTCATCAAATATGAAGGATTGGATCATATTTATTCTTGATTAAGCGCTGAAAAAACCAAAGGCGTATCAATAAACTCTCCAATATTATTCCTTTTTAAATTCTCTATATCAAACCAGTGGGATTTCAAATATCGACTCTGGAAAGGAAAAAGGGCGAAACCCACATAAAACAAATTTTACAGGAGACACAAATAACGTTTTCTGATGAGTTTGGGCCAAAGACAACTTATACACAACTTTGAACTGCACGGAGACTGAAAAACTGGTTTTTTATTGACTGATATTAATTTAATATATTTTAAAAAAAAAAACCGTTTCAGTCTTTTTTCCTAATCGCAATTTTCACAGGCCCTTCTTATTTTAAACTTAAAATCCAACTTTAGACACTTTCAGCTTACATCCTTCTGATAGAACATACATCAAGTTGTATACATTGTGATTATTGAAAAACTGTGGGCTACGTCCATTTGGCTCTCCACAGTCGAAGGAATAGTTAAAAAAAAATATTCGGGGCAAATGACCTTTTTGATTATTCATCTGTAGCGTAGGCACTCGCGACAAGCATATTTTTAACAATGTTTTAGATATTCAATTTTAAAAAGTCATGTCATACCAGTTGTGTGATAACTGCATATATCTGAAGATAGTAAATAGAATTGAAGTCTTCTAAAATATTTAAGAAACATAAAAAAAAAATTATCCCATTTTAAAACAATTTTCACCATGTACTAATTTAATAATAAAAAAAACTGTAACAGTTAAAAATATCTTACGCTTAATCATGTAAAAGAAATTGAGTTTCCAATATTGATTTATACATATTCTTGTCTCTTATAATGTTAGAAATACATACATTATAGTGTGTCACTTCTTTGAATACAAATTTCCAGGATTGCTGGATTTATGGCCATGAGATTGGGAACAGTCTCTGGTATTGCTGTGGGAGGAGGTGCTGTAATGTTACACATTGCTCATCAGCAAGGATATGTAGATTTGTACTGGAAAAAAATTTGCAAAAAAGTTGATAAACTAAGTGACAAACTTGAAGAAAAAGCAACTGGGAGCAGTCCAGGATTTATAGATAAGGTTATTAACTTCCATTCACTGTAAACTGATTTTCTGTATATATGACATTGTTTTATTTCATTTTTAAGGTAGCATTGATTTAAATCAATTACGCTTTTTAAATAACTTATTCATATTAAGTATTTCTTAAAAATCTTAAGGGAATGAATTTTAAGTGTCTTTATGTTTCAGGTTGGACGATTCGTAGACCGAAAGATTGATAAGGTCGAAGGAGCCTTGCAGAAGAAACAACTAGATACAAAAAAATGGTATCATTCAGTTACAGGTGATGAACACTATAGGGCGACAGAAACTCATATCTTCCTTGCATCTTTTGTGGCCGGGTTGGCCCTCGGTTTATTGTGTGGTCGTTAAAATTTTCTTTTTTCGAGCAAAATTTTACCTTTGTAAAATGTGATTCTGATTCTATTGAGTATAATTTTGTAAACTGGCTAAATTACTTAATTTTTAATATCTCATCTTCTGTGATTAGTTTTAGCGTAAACAAGTTATGTTTTTTTTTTAAATATTAATATTTATTTATTTAGTGTATTTTGTTTTGTTTTGTTAAATCATCTTTTACTGACTTTCAATAATTCATTATTCATAACAGACATTCTCGATAAATTTTTATGTCATGAATTATACAAAATATTGTAAGTTATGTTGTTTGATCTGAGATGAATCTGAGGATAGTTAAAAAGTGTATAAATTATTGTGCCTTCAGTTTTAGACTAACATATAATATATACTGGTATGTTTTTCTTTAAATTATAAAGCGTAAAACAGCTTAAATAAAAAGTAACTCTCAATTTGTATTTTAATTAATATTGTATTTTGATACTGGTACATATTGACACTATTGATATTATAAAGGTCTACATAGTGATGGATTATCCCTCAGGCTTAGTATGTATTTAATTTAGGTCCTTAAGATGAAGGGCCCACAAAAAGTGTCTGCAAAGAATATAAGGTAAGGACACCATCTACCGCCACATTAGTAGCTCGATTTAAGAAATTTTGTGTACTTCTTATATTTCTTAACGAAAACATAAACTTCTTGTTTAATTCTATACTGTTATATATCGCCTATTTAAGTATAAAGCAATAGTGAGGATGAGCTTTATATTTAATTAATTAACTAAAGTTTTTTCATTGAAGAATGGTTCCCTATTACCGCCACCCATTTTTTTTTTGTATCCTATTACTGCCAATGCAGGGACCAACTACCGCCACATGAATTTAAAGCCATTTTAAACACATTTAAAGATGTTTGTTTGAATTAAATTCATTTTATTTATGTACCTATGTTTAAATGTTTCCTATTATACCTAGATATGCACTTAAATTATTTATTTAAAAAAAAATCACATTCCTAATACAAAAAAAAATCAAAATCACATTCTAGTAAATAAAAAATTGCACCTTCATTGGCATTCATATAAATAATAGCTACTTATATAAGTACATACTATGATGAAATTAGGCAAGTAGGTTAAGTATTACTTCTTTTTTAAAGATACCACTTCTGGGACGTAATAAAAGCCCCTAGTATTAGTCAACGTCGGCGTAGAAATTTTTACAATATCTGCAACAGGGTAATTTAAAATATCGTCGATCGCAGGCCACTTCCAGTTTGACCCTGCCATTGTCATGGTCTTAACTTGCACTTCATTACCGGTTGTATTGATACCTAGAACAAGACCAGGAAACAATTCGCCTTCATAGGTCACAACAACATAATCGCCAGTATCAAATGATGCCATAATTTCTTTGTGTACTTTAGCCACTTTTGCCGAATTCTGTTGTTTCGCTGCCTTTTCGTCGAATCTTAATTTTCTTTTCAGCCGTCTCTCAGCTATATCCATTTCTTTAATGTCTTTGTCCAATTTTTGATTTCGAAGGTTCTGTGAAACTCTTTGCACCTATTACGGGTGTCTTTTTAAAAAACAGCTAAACCACTTCTTTCCAGGTCTTCCACCAGTAAATGGATTTTCTCTGCTTAGAGTTTTGGTGAGTTCTGCGACAGAGTCCTGTAACTGAGGCTTCGTTATTGGAAATCCCAAACTTGCCAACTTTTGTGTCCACTTCACAAGCAGCGCTTTTCCTTGGCATGACAAAATTTTGGAAGGTCCTGGCTTAGCTCCTTCCCTATACTTACCACTTATCTTATCACGCAATGTGGTATGTGGTATACTATATTTTTTACTTATTGCCAGTACGGAACTCCCCTTTTTTAATTCTTTCAGTGCAGTATCCAATGTTTCAGCTGAGTATAAACATTTTTTTGTGCCAACCATATTTCATATTTTTTTTTCCAATCCATATCCGCTCCCTATACGGAGCATATGGTCACCACGAAGCTCCTCCACAATTCTCTATCTCCAGCCAGTCTCCTCGCCTCCTCCCAGGTCATCCCAGCGTCCCGTAACTCCGCCGAGTACATCCTGTGGATAGTCATCAGGGCCTTCCACGACGCCGGGATCCATCCGGCCGGAAGAAGAGACAGGCAGGGTTCAGGCTCTCTTCAGGCATCCTCAACACGTGTCCAAGCCAGGTCCACCGCCGTTTCTTTATTTTTGACGTGATAAGAGGCTGGTTAGTCCGTTCTCTTATCTCCGTGTTCCTGACAAAGTCAGACCATTTCACCCCTAGCATTCGTCGCAGGCATCTGTTTTCGAAGCACAGTATACGGTTACTCTGCGCTTTCGTAAGGTGCCATGATTCGCAACCGTAAAGCAGCACTGTTAAGATACATGCGTTGAATAGGAGGCACTTGGTTCTGACCGAGTACAACCGTGAGTCCCAGACTTTCCGCATTGAGTTAAAGGTTGCTCCAGCTATCCCTAATCGGATCGCGAGCTCTTTACACGGATTGCCATCTCCCGTGATGTGTACCCCCAGGTACCTGAAACCGTCGACTCTTTCGATGTTTTGACCGGCGCTCGTCAAAGGGTAGTGTGGGTCCGGACAGGCACTGTTGCAGAGTACATTGGTTTTACTCGCATTGATTTTAAGACCGATGCGATATGAGTTTCTCTGCAGTCTATCCATTGTCTCTTGAATACCCTCGACAGATTTATCAAATATAACAGCGTCGTCTGCATACTCGAGGTCGCATAGCTTTAGATTGGGGGTAACGGTCACACCTCGGTCAGGTGGAATTGACTTCCTCAGAATGAAGTCGAAGATTATAATGAAAAGGAACGGAGCTAAGACGCAGCCCTGTCTGACCCCAGTTGAGACTCCAAACCATTCAGTGGTTATATCACCGATTCTTATGCAGCATTCGCTCCCCTCGTGCAAGCATTTGATGATGGCAACAATCTTGGTTGGGATTCCGTACAATTTTAATATGTTCCATAGAGAAGACCGGTGCGGACTATCAAAGGCCTTCTCGTAGTCTACAAAGCAACATGACAGCGAACTGTTGAATTCGTTGCTTTGCTGAAGAAGGCACCTAAGATTGTGTATTTGGTCCGCGCAGGATCGGCCAGGTAAGAACCCGACCTGGTTTTCCCTGAGGATACTCATAATATCTGAAAATTAAGGTAAAATAATGACCCAATCGCCGATTATTGTTCCTTTTACCGCCACTTAAATTAAAGCTGTATTTTATCAATTACATTATTACGGCATTGGTATTTTTTAAACAAATTATGCTTATTTAATCATTTTCTTTATAAATTATATGAAAAATATTGCAATATTTAAGTTTAGTTAGCTTAAATTTGCATTTTCATATATGATTATGTGGAGCCTATCACCGCCATGGCCAATGCCCTATTACCGCCACTAGATTTTTGCTGATGCTTTTACGGGATCAGAAATGTACAGTAGAAGTGACGGTGATTGAACCAACACAAATATGAATTGGGTTATTCACTTTAATATTTGAAAAATTTATTAAATAATTATAATTTACATTAAAAAATTCAATGTTTTCAAACTCTATTACCGCCAGGGGTGGCGGTATTTGGTTCCCATATAATAATTAATGGGTCCAATCACCGCCACGCAATATTTTCTATTTTTATCACTTAATTTATATTAATTATGGATTTATACTTACTTTAGAGTGTTCTAAATATGTTATTTATTATAAACTAAACTTAACTTTCATATATATTCAATGAATTTTGTTTTAAATCGAAAAATAAAATTTAGCTATTTCTTAACAAAGTGTTTAACGAAAGGCCAAATTACAATCGTAAATTACCTCCGAGCTCATCCAGAAAACTGATATTTCCGATAGAATAAATACAGTTAGCTATAAAACAACAAATGACACGTGATCACTATGCATTCGTGTTTACTGTTCAATATATTTTGTTGAGAAGATCTTAACGGTTTTCTTGTTATTTCGAGAACATTCTTACGGTGGCGGTAGTTGGTGTAGTGGCGGTGATGGGTGCTCTTACCTTACAGGAGAGTTTTTTTTTCAATGTTTAGTTTGTATAGGGTTGTAATCAAACCCAAATAGATGAACTGTTGATCAATCCTGCCCTATATGAAGACAGAATTAATCATAAATGCTACCGACAACTTGCAGTTCAAAATGTATTTTAATATATCATTGGATATAAGATTAACAATAATTGGTAGTAGTTTGGATTAACATGATTTTTTGAGTAATGTAAATCAACTTTTTTCACTTTTTGAAAAGCTACTTGTTTCCGATTTTTGTACCCTTGTAATATAAACTCATCACATATACTATTTGATAGCTATGAAAATTACATACATTCGCAGATTCTTCTATCTAAAAATAAATTTGTCATATTCCTGTTAGTCTGGAATCATGTACTACAGTTTTAACACAACCTTTTTATTACCACGGACCCCCTACAAGGTGCCTGAAGTTTTGCAGACCTTTTGTAATTTACTGTTTTTTTTTTTAATTATTGTAATAAACAGATTGATCTAAATAAAAAATGTTACAGAATACAAAAAAATGAAAACAATTGATTCCTTTCGCGTTTATTCATATTATTTACAAAATAAAACTTATATAGATAATATACGCATAAACTGGATACTTGACGTGGTGATGTTACTATATTCTGAAGTCCCGTCAAAACGAGTAAATGTTGAGGGCCTTTCTATTGTAAGAAAAAAAAGAGGCCCTATTAGATAACTTTTGAATAAGACCTGCAAATTTTCTAGTTACGCCACTGAATTGGTGACATGATCCGAGTCATGTTTCTTGCGTGCCCCAGGTTGTTTGTTTGTAAGGAAAAAAGACGTAACCCTCAGTTTTTCAAAAACAGCTTTTTTCGATAATCACAATGTATACAACTTGATACACGTTCTAGCAAAAGGATGGAAGCTGAAAATGCCGAATAAGTATCTAAGTTTAGCTTTTAAAGTTGAAAAAAGAAAGGCTTGTGAAAATTGCAGCCAAGAAAAAGGACCTAAAAAAACGGTATTCTTGAAAAAATTATTAAATCAACAAGGCTAAGTAAAAGTATACTAGTCCATGAGCTAAGTCAATAAAAAACAGTTTACATATTAGGTAGTCACCGTGCACTTAAGATTGTGTATATTTCATAATTTGCTTTTAGCCTAAAATTATCAAAAAACTTTTTTAGTGTCCTTTAAAATTTGATTTGTATATTTTATATGGTTGTAATATTTTATTTTATTATAAGTACTTTCATATTGATTGAGAAAGGCCATTATATAGGTAGCTATGGAAAAGTCTTAATAAATAAATCACTAATGTTTTTTTTTAGTATAGCAACCCGGAACCACGTGCTGCTGTCACTTCAGTAAATGTCAGACTAGTATACTTTTACTAGGTTATGACTTTTACAATCGAGAATTTAGATTAAATGAGTTTGTACATCTTGTTAACGTTTCAATAAAATGGGTTGGTCAGATTCTGGAGATACATCTGATTTCAGTGAGCATGTGGCACTAGATTCATCCGATAAAGAAACCATAAAACCAAAAAAAAAGGATAATCAAAAAAGACATGCTTGCACTCATGAAGGCTGTAAGTCGGTGTTTTCTCGACCGTATCGACTTGCAGCCCATTTGAAAGTTCACGATGGAGAGGTAAGCTATTCTATTCAAATTAAACAATCTATCAATTATATATATCGGTATATTATTTCAATAGTCATTTTAAACAAAACCTTAAACAATAAAATTCTAGGTGAATATTACTTTAATAGAAGAAATCCCGGAAAATAGCTGAAATCGACAAAAAACAGTGCAATTCGTGGTAATTATGTCATTTAGTAGCACGTCGACTACTGCGGCGAAAAACTTCACAAATTATGCTGAAAACGCCACGACTGAAAATATTTATTGAAGCATTGACAAATCGCGTTAAAACCACACATTAAAAAGAAGAACACTGATAAATTAAACGAAATACGAAATATTTACTTCGCCTCCATTATTTATTATAGCCGCGCGCGCGGCCAGTACTCGACGTGCTACTAAATGACATAATTACCATAAATTATTACAAATTTATCAGGAACTCGGAAAATATTCAATAAAGAATCGTTTGAAATTTAATAATTTTTTTTTCCTATTTGCAGAAACCATTTCCATGTGAATTTAAAAATTGCAAGAAATCTTACACAAATAAGTCACATTTGACGAGGCATATCAACACGGCTCACAGTAAAAATAATTCTACTGTCATCATTTGGTAAAACTATTTTTTTTGTAATATAAATATAATAATGTTGATTTCTTCAAATAAAGCCTTTCGTGCACATGAGTTTCCTTGAATACCTGTTAACTACTTTTTGGTCTAAATCAGCAAGTCGGTCGTGTTATTGTCATGGTTGTGTGATCAACGTCATTGTTTCTGGGGACGGTACTCACGGACTTGAATCCCAATATGGACAGCAGTTACATGAATTGATTTATGGATTTCTGTTCAAAGGCATTGATATCTGTGATGTCTAAAATTCCCTCCTACCACCCATCCGATTCTAAAAATGTGCGTAGTGACAGTGATTAGCTAACCATTTTCTCTTAGAAAATGAGTAACAAGCAGTTCTTGTTGAAAAACTTGTGATGAAATAAATACTCATAGGTGTTAAACATTGCTGTGGCTTGAACCCAACACCATCTATTACATTAAAGCACTTTCTGCTAGATGGATTTATTTATGAAAATGCATCTTTCATCTTTTAATTAATCGATTAGGTAAAGTTATCTAAATGAACGACCCGGTCTTTAAATTTCTAGAAGTTATTGTATTAAAGATATAAAAAGGCAATATTTCTCACCTTCTGCTTTGGTTTATATTTTCATAATACCCATCCTATTTTGTAATGCATTTATGTTAAAATGTTTTTTTAGCTGTCCCCAGTGTGATAACCTGTTCTCAAATCAACAGAATTTAAAAAAGCACATACGAAGGAAACATGACCGAGATTTTCCATTCAGATGTGACTATTGCCAAATCGGATTTTTAAAAAAAAAAATATTAGCAGCTCACATGTATTTGCACACAGGAATAAAATCTTTTAAGTAAATATTATTTTTTTATATATTTTTATTAGTCATCAATAAAAAATATAACAATCATTTTCTATGAGCGTGCCCTCAAAAATCTTTTTTTGCTCCATTCACTCATAAGGTAAAAGCTATAAATTAATTATCACAAAATCTATAGCCTTGGTAAAAAAAAAAACAATGGTAATTATAGAGTATCTCTTCTAAGCCAGTAAATGTAGCTGAGGAAATGCATAAACTAATTTTATAAAAAAAATGTAGAACTAAATACTTTGATATTTTTAACCTTATTACAATGGAGTTCTACTGAGTAAATGCCAATTCAATTAAAATCAAGTCAATACAAGGCTTCACTGTTATAATAAATTTCAATTAATTTGTATTGAAAATTTTATGAAAATGTGGGTAAATATACATTTTTATTTTGTTTTAGATGTGATTTCTGTGAAGAAACATTTCCAAATCAGACTGACTGCTATAATCACAGAAAACATCACAAAATTTACAAATGCGTTTGCGGGAAAGAATTTACTAGATGGTCAGAAATTGTGAAACACAGAAAGAATGAACATACAATGAAAGGTAATTATTATGCTTAGCACACTAGATCAGCCCGTCTCGCACATGAATTATGGGTGCTAGGATTAACACTGGACAGGAAAAAACCGTACGCAGACAAAACCGAACAGGGAAAACCGTACATAGAAAAAGAAGTATTCTCATATAAAATACTTCAAGTACTTTCATTAGTTTGAAAAAGGTTGAGAAACACTGATGTAGAGACCTTACATAAAATTAGAAAGGATAAATATAAGAAGAGATACGTTTTATTGTGTTGCTTGCTTTTTGATCCTTTCCACTTGCAAATTTGGATATTATATAATGAAATAGATGTGTTGATATGCTTTTTAACCAAATTCACTAAAACATGCAATTCTAAAAAAAATAACTTAATGTTATAATTAAGCCGCCGAATCACTTCTCATAAATATGAATGACATTGTGAATAGTAAGTTGACATTTTTATCTTTTTACAGTTTACCAGTGTGATGATTGTAAAAAAGTATTCAAAACGAAGGGACTCATCGCTGCGCATGTAAAAACTCACATAATTCCAGCAGATCGAGATGTTTTCGTTTGCCCCTTTGACTATTGTCCAAAGTAAGTTACATTTTTGTATTATAAATCAGACATTTTTGGTTGATAGATAATATTTTTGTGCATGTAAAATTTGTCTGTAATTTGAGAACATACCCATGAAATGAAAAAAACAGTATCTTAGTTTTCAAGTACAGCCTGAATTTACATTCTTAGGAGTCTATTTTGGTAATATGTAGTTGCTTTGAGTCCCAGAAACGTGTGTTCCACTTTCAAATAAAGCCATAGTTGTAGTATTAAATATTAAGTAACACAACATTTGACCCCACGTATGCGGCCGTACTCCTATAAGGATCAATTTTGTCAAAAAAAACTTTTTGTAGATATGTTTGTGTTAATCACCCATCGATATATGTATTATAACATTTTCAATTATTTTTACAGATACTACCCATACAAGAGAAACTTAACATTTCATATCAAATCAGTTCACGAAGGAAAAACTTTTGATTGCACTTTTCTGGAATGTAATGCCAAATTATCCACACAGGTAAATAAATGTATTTGTTTCTGAATAAGAATTTAATTACTTAACAGCTTAACGACCGCACGTTTTTTTTATAAAATTTCACCTGGCGAAATAAAATTTTGAGAAAAATTCGCAAACATTATAATTTTACTAAATTCAATATAATTTGTAAGCAAATTGAGATATCTTTACAAAATTCAATTTTCTTAGCTTCCAGATACTTCGCCTATACGCATATATGTGTGCGCCGGCCAGCAACCTTTGTTTTTCAAAGACTCAAATACGCGTCCACGGTCGTTAAGCTCTGTTAAGTTGCTTGTATTTAATATGTTTCAGTCATTCTTATTTAACTATTTCTTATACCAAATTGATAAATGTTAAGTGTCCTGCACTGTTGATTGCAATGATCAAAATGTTGACAGATTGTATCTAAAAAGTGATTACGATTATTATTTTTATATACATACGTTTTTTTACGAGATTTTATAAAAAAGGAACATTACACCTTCACTGTTGGAAAATTGCTAAATTAAATCCCTCTTTAAATACTCTTTCATCCAAATAGCATTCTGTGGTGTTGATAATATATGAAATGCATTTTTATAGGCAAAACTTGATAAACATAGAGCCCAACACTTACCTCTTAAAACGCCCCTTAAAGTATTGAGAAAAAAACAAAGTAAACGCAAAGATGCAGGTAAACCCAAGAGATCATCTGCAGTAAAATTGGCTCAAGTTATAGTACCCCTTTCGATGGAGAGTGAGATTATAAAACAAAGTGATATTCCGATAGATGTGCTTTGCATTCCTGAAACATCTGCTACTGACAAAGATCTTTCCTCATTTGACGTATTTGCTAGTGATTCAAGTACAGACTTACAAAGAGTAACAAATACGAATATATTGTATTTTTCCAAAGATACTATAATAAAATAACTTTTCGCAAACAATATAAATGTTTTATTTACTCAATTTTCAATTAAAAATGTTAATAAAAAGGGATAATTCCCAAAATGAGATGATGATATCCTAAAATCGATGATGGAATAAGATTCTCTTCCAACATTTGAAGAATTATTTGCTAAGATAGGCCCCCTGTCGTCTTCAGTTCGTGATCATTTTCAATGTATTGGAAACTTCTAAAAGATTTGGAAAAGAATGCATTTCGGTTCCCAATTAATTGACATCAACAGTGTACAACCTGCCCACGTTTTCTTGGTACGAAGCTGATCTGTTTTTGCAGCATATTGTACATGGAGGCTAGCATTAGGCCCTGTATAATAATCCTATGGCGAAACAATGGCTTTCTTCCAGTCAGGTATGTGTGTCAACTCTTTAAAGGTCCTTCTTTGTGTATGGTAGAATTTTTCTGAAGTGATACACTATGAATTATGAGTGATATTGCACAAGTGTGTTGTTAACAATTCTATAGATGTTAAAAATAACCCACTTGTTTTGGTCGATAACTGAAAAAGAATTAAATAAAAGAACATGGTAAAGCAAGCATGGTTAAATTAAACAATGCCTGTATCTTATTTTTAATGTTATCATTTAATTTCATCGTGCCATTTGCTAATGTTTCATGTGAATGTTCTTCTTCTGTTTTAAATACAATAACGTCAGGTTTATCAATGCAGTATAAAATATATAGTCCAGTATTACATTGCTGCCCTTTTTCTTTTAACAGTATTACAGCGATAATAATACTTTTCCCCGTTGTAGGGAAGATCCGTTAACCGTTGTCAAAAGATGGGAACATAGACAGCGGTGGGCTGCTAATATGTTAACAAGGGGCTTGGTAAATCTCAGTCATGCCTTTACACCATGGATGAAGCATATCGCGGGCCGCATGCGGCCCTTTGGTTTTTTTTTGTGGCCATTGACAACGTAAAATACACCAGTTTTTTTTTTACGCGATTGTTTTTGCACGATTTCACTTTAACGCGACTATTTTAGATGGCGCCGTTCCTTTTATTTACACGATTTTTTTCTTCGGAAAATAAATATAATAACCAAATAAACATAATTTAATTAATTCTTTTTTTTTTATCTATAAATAACACTGTAAGATTGTATTCTCTTATCAGTTGATAATGCTCATCATGAGCGAAACCGGTGAAAAGGTGCAATCAGTGCAATTGACAATTTTATTTTTTTAAATATAATGCCTTTCCACAAGTATTGACAGTGACACCATAAAGGTGATTATATTTCGCAACCAACAGTGACAGCAGCGAATAACTCCTAAAAAATTAATACGGTTATGCATGAATACATGTTTTTCATGGTAGGCTTTATCATATAAAGAAGTTAATGGTTATTAAGTAAAAAATATCTTTTTTTGTGCAAATTCGAAGGGCAAATTTAAATTTTTCATATAGTTTTGATACTTTTTACGCGATTTATGGAACCGACTTATCAAATTATATGAAAATTGGGCTTATTTTACGCGATATTCTATACGCGTCGGTTTCTGCAAAGAAAGTATCGCGTAAAAAAGGATCAGGTGTATGTGAATAAGTACACCGAATCCTCTTTTGTAAATTCCCGTTAGAAATAACACGACCGAATGTAATGGAAAATAACTTTTAACGCCTTAAAGTTGATTTTAGTCATCATTAAACATGTCACATGCTTGATTGAACGTTTTCTTCTTTTCTCGTAATTATATTATTCGACTTCATTCATGAATTCATCAGATTTTATTATTTTACATGATTTTTTTGACATTTTTATGTTATCTGAAAAACAGGGCCTCCAAATTTTGTTGCGCCTGGAGCCTCTCAAGTGCTTAATCCACCACTGCTTCGAGAATAAATCACAAAAGTCCACTTTTTTAAACTTTTGCTGTTAAATATGTAGAAATGTATATTTTATTGTTATTAACAGCTTAACGACCGTGGACGCGTATTTAAGTCTTTGAAATCCAACGGTTGCTGGCCGTGGACGCATATACGCGTCCTACGTCATACATTCTATTCTATTGAAAAATCACTTGGTTAGGGTCGAGTTTGATTTCAAATTTTAACGAGAGATGGTAGCATACACATTGACGCAATATTTAACAAAAAAAAAAAACAATATTTTACTAAAATATTTCGTAAAAATACCCCTAAGATGGTAACGTTTATTTTTTTCAGGTGTGATTTTTCATAGCATTATTTTACGTTCTGGTAAAAGATTTTATTTTTAAATCGTGTGGT
This sequence comes from Himalopsyche tibetana, assembly GCA_030503985.1. Lineage (NCBI taxonomy): Eukaryota > Metazoa > Arthropoda > Insecta > Trichoptera > Rhyacophilidae > Himalopsyche > Himalopsyche tibetana. The sequence goes on from JAPJYX010000014.1 coordinate 8,479,304, forward strand.
TTATTTCTCCAATTAGCGACGATATACATACTTAATATTAGCAGGGTATCCTGTCGTCCAGATGCATTTGTGGGGCGGGGTCTTTAGAGGTAAGAATTGCTTAGTGATTTATTGGTTGGGCGTGCGATGCATTTTTATGACAGCCGAAAACAATTTTTGAATTTTTAAACGAGTGGTTGATAATATTATGATCTATTCAAACTTAGTGACAGGGGTTCTCAACTTATGTTTACGAAAAAAATTAAAAAAATATTCCTTTGAAATATATTCTTTTATGTTACATTACTACATATACCAAATATAAATTTGCTATAGTGTAATATGTATAAAAGCACTTGTCAATTTGAAGAGATATTTCACAATTTCTGGAAATGTAAGCTGTGTCTTATATCTCATTTCATGGGCAGAACAAACACGACATTTTGTTGACACTTCAAAAAAATTATTGATTGAGGATTTTTCAATTTATCCGATAGCATGTTTGTTAGATATACAGCACGGGCATGCGAAGATGTGGAAGCAACAGGTGAAATATTTATATGAACAAAAGGATGGGTAAGAAAAACTTGATTTTTCGCACTTCTTCAGCAAAACAAATATGGTTTCAAGCAAAATATTTATTTACAAGTAAATTCTTGAGAACATTGTACTTTTCCATGGTTCAAATCGTTCTAGCTATCCGGGTTTCTCCTTTCGGCATCTTCAGATTCAATATAAATCATTCGATCAAACACGAAAACACGAGTCGAAATTGTGTATTTCCCATTAATTCATAAATGATTGTTGTTATATTATTCATAATAAGTACTTTTTTAGGATTTTCTAAAATACTGGTTCCTCGATTTAAAGAGTTTTTCCAATTAAGTTATAATATATATCAACATATCCCAGTACGGGCAGTTTTATAAATTGATTTTTCAATCGATTTATGAAATTCTGTTCAAAGGCATGGATGTATGTGATGTCTTGAATTCCCCCTCCCACCCATCCTACCCCATGAACGAGGCGTATAGAGAGCGATTAGCTAACCACTAATCCTGTCTAGCCTTATCCTTCTATTCCTTCTCTCTTTGAAAAAAGAGAGGTTGAGCAACTGAGTAACAAGCAGTTCTCGTAGAAACACTTCTGTTGAGATAAACTCCATTAGCAGTCCATATGCTCCATATTGGGAGCGGATATGGTAAAAAATATATATATATATATATATCAACATAAAAGCAAAGAAAACAATGTGAAAAGTAGGTTTTGCATATTTTAAAAGAAGATTTTTTAGTAGATTTAGGTTTTTTTCACTATACCACATAAGTATGCAATATACAGGTAAAGAACCACTGCTCAAATTGATTTATGCGGCAAAGTATCTGGAAGCTAGAAAATTAAATTTGGTAAAGATATCTCAATTGGTTTACAAATTATAGTGAATTTAGTAAAATTACAATTGTTTGCGAATTTTTAGCAAAATTGCTCGGCCGCCATGTGAAATTCTATAAAAAAGCTAAGCTGTTAAGATTTCAAATTTGTAGACTGATGGAAAGACTAGTTAAAAAATATTTTTCCCCTTACGACACTTACTTCCCGTGGACGACACGTGCCCAAGATGCTTTACATAAAAATTAGCACGGCGAAGTACAAAAATTATAAAACAGTGACCTCGGCAATTTTATTATGGAATTATACACAATTCCTCATCAGCTGATGTTCCACAGAGCGACAATGAATTATTCTTATTTAGTTAGTTTCTAAAATACATTTAAATTACTGTTGCAAAACACTTGGTGTACTCTTCATAATACATGTTAATTCATAGTAAAATAGTATTTTTATTGTTGCAAAAATAAAATAATTAATTCCAAATTCCGTTTATAGGCCTCATTTCTATAGTTGATAAGTATTGAATTTTCAAAAATTCAGCCCACCATAAAATCGCTTTCTTTAACATAAGTATAAGTATGACTGATTTGGTTCATCCTTTTACTTAAAAATATATTTTCGTAGTTCCGAGAATTAGGCTATAATAAAACCAAAAGAAATATAAGAAACCTATTCTTGATAAAACATCAGAATTATTACGGTAAAGGTCGTAAAATGAAAAAGTATGCACGTGTTAAGTAAACAAGAAAGTCGGTTCCATCCAAAAACATCTGTTAACAATATAATATATATCCAAGATCGGTATTTTTAAACATTGTCGGACAAAGTAAACAGCTAGGGTATATTTTATTATAAAGCCGAAGTCGATGTATTTTTTGAAAAAAATGAAGGGGCAACAGTCTTCTGTTTCGTATTACAATTCAACAGAAATAGCAGTTAAGTGCTGATTTGACAGACAAATGATTTTCTCAACTTAACAAGGGGCTCGCCGGCCGCGCCGAATTTTAACAAGGGGCTCGGGCGAGCCCTGAACATAGACTAATATACTTTGGGAACTAGTATAATATTGTCTCTGATGGAAACTGTCAATTCATCCTTCGCAATTGATTTGATTTATTCAATGGCCGTGGCGCTAGTAGTATCACTTGCCCATTGGACGATTTTCCAGAAACAACTTCACTTTGCATTTTTGCACCAATAGCAACGCAATACGATGACATTATCATCAAAAAAATTCAGACCATGTGTCAAAATAAATATGGCTAATGTCATTTAGATTCTGACCATTTAATAAAATTTCTGACCGTAAATTATTTATTCTGCCCGATACATTATGACCATTTAATATAAATTCTGACCGAAACTGAATTAAAATTCTGACAGGTTAAATACGAGCCTTATTATAACTATGTACTCCATTTAACAATGTTTCTTCCCTCAACTCAAAATTAAGTTTTCAAAGGAAAATTTTGTCTTTTATTTATACATGTGATTTCACTGTTTATAATGAAATTCTACCAAAAAATATTAGTTACTAATTTACAAATCATTTAGTAGTTCATTCTTATATAAGCGCACATACCAAACACAGATAATTCTATATTTTTACAAACATAAGAATGAAATATCTAAATTTTAAATGGAATTCGAAAAATGACCTTAAATTGGATGTAGGTAAAATTGTCTTCTTGATAATGACTGAAAAATTCAAATATTTTATTGGTATTAAGGCAAGCGAACACATTATTTTTCTTTTAAACAATTATATTTGAATATTTTATAATAAAAAATACACATTAATAAAAACAGTCTGTAAAAATACGGAAAATATGATTCAAAATTCTGCTTCCAAGTTCTTTAATTTGAAACATTTAGCCAATTTATGGTAAGTGATGAATATTTCAAAGTAAAGATAAATTTGATTTTTTTTTTAAATTGATTACATAAAGAGTTATGTTTTGGCAACAAATTTGTGTTGCCAGAATGATATCTTGTGAATAAATAATATAGGAAAATTTTGACATAACATATAATGTCAACTGTAAATATCGTCACCGTAGATGACAAGTTGGTAAGTAACAAATTGAATTGAAACAGCAAATGAAAAATTTCAGCTTTTAAGTAAAGAATTAAAATCTGAGACAATGCTTGCCTTTACATTTGCATTCAAAATGATTAACTAAAAGAAAAAGTGCTGTTTTTGCCAAACTGGTACAAAAAATGCATAAACCGAGTTATTCCAGAAAATGAATTTATATTCAAGAATCTCAGTTTTGTTAGTTTAGTTACATCGTAACTTCTGTAAGTACGGTGACAATATGGGAAAGACTTGATAACAATTAAGCTTTATTTATTTATTGGGACTAGTGATATACAAAAATAGTAGAGAATGTTTTGTTCTTTATTTATCTAAATATTTCTGCAATTTACGTGGAGTTAACGAGGTTAGAAAGACTTCAAAATTTGTCAAATACGCCTTTTTAATTTTTTCTAACTCCTTATTATATTTCTTTTGTTCTTTGCTAGACAGATTATCCCAAGCTTCTGTCAGTTCGTCTTTAGTGGCACTCTTATTTGTTTTTTTAAATATTTCAGCAAAATGTTCCATCACATTTCTGGAACAAAAAAATGTGCATTGTTGTTATATAGCTTATCAAGTTCTGAGAATTATTTATAGTAACAAGTTTGATGATATACCTTGGAGGTTCTTTGGGTTCTTCAGGAATATCTGCAGCATGTTTCTTTTTCTTTGATCTAAAAATAAAAGTAGATAAATTACTTACGCATTCAGCTGATAAAATATGTTTCATATCATAGATGGCAAATGCTTTGACCCCTGCCTATAATGTAGATTTTATGGGTGTATATATCCAACGCAATGTAAAAATAAAAGGTTTAGCTAACCATTGACAAATATTATTTCACTGCACGCCTGCATATAGCCGTAAATACAGGTACATAAGAGGTGCAACACAAAGCAAGTTACAGAGGCAATAGTACTATTTTTTATGTATTAAAGTAGACTTTGTCAGAGCTCAGTTAACTTTCTTGCCAATTTAAAATGCTTAAATTGTTTTTCTACTATTTGCTTTAAAATATTCTGCTATATCTTGTTTTTTACAGTGCAAAAGAAATAAATCATTAATTTGTAATTCTTTTGTACATAAATAAACAAAATAATATGTAAAGTTGTGATGCATAATGAAATTATCTAACTATACACAAATTATGTTCAATAATCACATTTTTTAAGAAGTGAAATTGATATTTTAATCTTGTTCATTTGATTTTTCTGTATCGTTAATAATGTTTTTAATTTCCAGTTTCAAAGTATATTATTTGTAGTATCAAAAAATTGGATTATTTAAATACAAGCGCTATCAGTCGATCACCTTCAATAATTTTATCGACTAGCAGCATCCAGAACATAAAAGTGTGACCACCTATGTTTTATGTTATATGATCTACATCGGCAACATCATAAAAATATATTAATCAACAAATGTAAATTTAAAAAAATACTTCAGTGGATTAATTGAAACAAAAAAGCAGTCATATCTAGGTAAGATAAGTGGCCTGGTCATCAATATGATAGGACTTCCAAAAATGAATTTAAAAAGCTAAAATATAATGAGCAGGATACACTATTCATATGGTTAATAATGATGTGTTGTATCTAGGGTTGCCAGGCGTCCCTATTTGAGCGGGACTGTCCCGAGTTCAATCGACAAATCCCGAGTCCCGCATTGCAAGTCCCTCTATAATCCCGACGTATACATGTATAAAACTCTTCGAAATTGTGAATGTCCCGATCTGTGTTTTTAGAAATCTGGCAACCCTGGTTGTATCATAGGTTAACAGATTTGTCCACCACATTTCAGTATATATATTTGATGTATTTGTATGCGATTTTATTTGTAAAATAATCCATCCCTTGTTCACAGCCATTGAGAATAATGTGTGGGCAGAAGTTTGGAAAATACAGGAACAGTATTAGACTTAGTAATGTCCTCCTTACGGACTATTAGAAGGTTAAAAAAACTTGTTACTAGAATTAATTTGGTAAAAGATAATAAAGAGTAATAGAACTTTGGAGGGTGGGTTAGGAAAGGTGTCTTCAAATGTATGTTGAAAAATAGTACCGAGGAGTATCATCTGCATTATTTTCACGTTCTAATTCAGGTTGAATCTTCTCTATCAATGTAATTTCCTCTTCTTGAGGTTCTCTGAAAATCAAAATATGAAATTATTTGGTGATGGATAGCAAAATGAACACCAACGCCAAAGCTTGACAGACAATAGTGTTTGGGAGTAACGCATTATAATTATTTATTTTAAAATTACAGTGAACCCCCTATAACATTCCCTTTACAGAGAAATTTCCTATAGCGTATGTGTCATTCCCGTAGTTTTCTACAAAACACAAAATTTTCATTAGTAAATATTTTATAATTTAAGATTTCGACTGAAGGTGCTTGGTGGAATTTCAATATTAAATTTGAATCATTTAAACTATGTACATTCTCACAGATTTTGTCACTAACGACCCGGGTTTCGCCTTTCGGCATCTTCATGCGTTCAAGTGCACGGATGAACTTGAACTGACGCTTAGTAAATGAAAGTTTCGTGTTTATATAAGAAATAAATGCATCACTGAGTCCAAAGCCATTGCTGGCGAAAAGGATAAGCTAATGGGAATGCCAACAGATTTGAGAAGTAGTTTCAAGAATTATATTTATTTGTTTGTCGGCAAAGGTTTTGATTATATGATTTTATGATTATATAGGGTATAGAAGTGGATAGTGCTTAGTCTTCCGATTTTAAATGAAATATTAAACCTTCCAGGATCTCCACTTTTATAGTTTTACCTTTGACACAATTTTTAACAGCTAACAATGAACTAATTTTTGTATTCATTAAATATTTTTTAATTTAAATATGCGATTATTTTTTTTACCAATTGTTAATTATTGATATATTTGAACATCCAGGGAATCTTAAAATGCATTTTTAAAAAATCCATGTTTTTTTGAATGATTTTTATTTCAAATATAAAATTTCCCACCCTTAGCTTTCATTGCCATGGCACAGAATTATACTTTTTAAAAATTAATTAACCTTTTTTTGGTTATTCTAAACACTTTAAATAGCTTTTTTCAATTCATTTATAGTTTTGGGATTAAGATCTGCAATTTCGTTGCCCATTATCGTCAAGAAATTCTCAATGATGTTGATATCAGGGCTGTTACCTGGCCATAAAAAGCTCTTTATGCCAAAATTTTCTTGGTAATTCGTCGCCCAAATAACAGATAGAAATATAAATACCACATTTATTTGTAAAATAAATTGTTTGAAGGCCAAAAAAAATCATGAAGTGATAGATTTTGCACGATGACAAAAAGCGGAATCATCTTGGAATACTGTCCGTACTATGAAGGTATTATGATATTTTTCAAGGCCCTTGGGTTTTCGCTGTGGTAAATTAAGAGTGGCTTGATTTTACAATCCTCCGTTGAATTTCCACCAAGTAAAAGTGTAAGTCTATCTTTAGACATCTTAAAACCCAGCATAGATTTTTCTAGTTGGGATATATATGAATGATCTGGCATTTTTTTCTAATGTAATCCCGTTTCGTCTACGTTAAAAATTTGTTGTGGCAGATAACCGTCATCTTTTATGATATTTGCTAAACTCTTGATAAAATTCGTAGCCCCCTCTAAGTCTGCACTGGCAGCTTCACCGGTCACTTTAATCACATGGTCACATGCGTGCTGGTGTTGTTTTTTCTTCTTTCTTACTCCCGTATACTAATTTATGTAAACAAACAGCGCAAAGAAATAAAGATCAGCAAAGTAAAAAAAAAATAATTAATCGCGTAAGTCCGAAATCGCGTAAGTCGAGGACTTACTGTATTCCTATAGTTTCAATCTCTATGCTATAGGGGGGTTTGATTGTAATTTTAAGCAGGATAGGAAAGAAACTTCATTGTTCTTACTCTTTATTGTTCTCTTCTGTAAAACTCTTATTTTTCTTTTTTCTTTTTGTAATATTTGGTGCCTCATAATTTTCTTGCCTGAAAATAGCAAACATCAATGGTGACAATCTAACGTGGTTATATCCTCCCCGCATTGAGTGATTATAAAAAATTGATAACTAAGTAATAGAAGTTTGACATTTATATTCTGGATAAAATTTATTGTTTAAGTTGTATTGTTTCTATAATTACTTCATTAATTGTTTTCCTTCTGACGCATAATCAAATCGGTTTGCATCGCATCAATTTATAAATACATCATTAGAAAATTTTGAAAAGGAAAGTCAACAAGGATTTTTTAAAAAAAAACTTACTCATGCGTCTCCGGGACAAATGTCACTTTGGACTTTTTCTTTTTTATTTTTAATAGACTGCTGTCAACAGCGCTATAAAAGAAAAATGTTTTAATTTATTATTTTTTAAATTACAATGGACGAAGTTCATATGATTACTTAAAAATGTTATTACTCTTCTTGAGCTGTCATCTCTTCTGGTTCAACCACTTCAATGTCTTTTTTTGACTTCTTTTTCTTTTTTCTAGGAGTTTCATCTTCATTCCTAAAACAGTAACTTTAGTTAGACATTTAACTCTGAGGACAGATATTTTTTTTTATAAAATTATGCTATTTCGGAAATTTTTGATAATACTATTTTACCACAAATAAAAATATAAAAACTTTTGGTTGAGTCGATCAAAATGATTAAAAAAAAACCTCTTCCTCTAAGCAAAATCAAACTGTAACTGATAAACAAACTGTAACTGATAAACAAACTGTAACAGATAAACAAACTATTGTAATAAAACTTACATTATCTCATTGTTGATTGACAAATAAGATTCATCGACTGCAGCGGATTGGCCTGCCATTCTTTTCTTTTTTTTCGGCGAAGATATTACTTTATCGCTGAAAATAGTAAAGTTTCCAATTGCTATGCATATTTTTACGTTTCTTCAATATATCAACATTAATATTTTAGTAAAATTAGTTTCACCATAAAGTATCTTAACCCGCTAGAACAGGGGTCCCCAACCTTTTTGGATTCTAGGGCGCATTCTAAAATAATGGTAGGAGAGCGGGCACCACCTATTTTTTCTAAGAATGTTTATAATTGGACAACGACAATAAGCAATACTGGCCGGCAACAACTTCAAAAATAGTGGTCCACGGGCGCCATGGAACAGTGTTGGATATCCCTGCGCTAGGACAGTGTTAAAAATAAGCAAGCTATAATTACTCTTCATAAGTGTTTTCTTCTGCCAACACCTCATCGTCAGCAAGGTGTTTTGATTTATTTTTCTTCTTTTTAGGAGTCTCACTCTCAGTCCTAAAAATAATGCTTACTATTATAACTTATTGAGGACTTAAAGTCAAACAACGTTATCTAGAAATAAGTTTTTTTTTGATAACGTTATTTTTCATTCTCAGTTACGTGACAGTCAAGTTATGTCAAGTTTCTTCTTAAATCACAATTGAGATAACTAAGATAACTATATAAAGTTTTCCATTTTTAATGTTTTTTAAGATTATACCTAAAAAAATTATCATCACCATAAGCAAGTACACAATAAATTATAAAATATGAACATCAAGTTTAAAACAAAGATCTGTTTTGTAAAATTACAAAATAATAAAAAGCATTTTCGACTCTCCTGAAAAGGTAGAAAGTGTTGTTTGACTTTAAGCCCTCGTATACTTCACTATGTTATTTGTTGGCATTTCTGTCAGTTAAATATTAACAGTAGTCTATCATAGAAGTAAATAATATACGGTTTGGCTTACATAGATTTATCATGTTCTTGAAAGTTGTCACCAACAAATTCTGCACTTTTAATATTTTTCGTTCTTTTCACTGGAGTAGATTTCACTCTGAGGATAATGATAATAAATTTCATTTGGATTATATAAATAAATAATTTTACAATAACCGGTCCTATAAAGAAGGGCTTCGTAAGGGACGTGTGAAATGTTTCAGTAGAACTACACTAATATTAGAATATTTTTTAATCACATAGGTATAATTGGATGTAAATTTATGTAAAAAAAAAAAAAAATCTGTTTTTTTTTTTGAATTGTTTGAATTTTGTACTTTTCCATGAGTTTTGTCGCTAACGACCCGGGTTTCGCCTTTCGGCATCTTCAGGCATTCCAAGTGCACGGATGTACTTGAACTGACGCGTAGTAAACAGTTTGTATCGTTTATATATAAAAATATAAGTAGATCACTAAATTAAAAGGCTATTAAAATGTAAATTAGCGAAAATTGAATGTATACAATTTTCAATGAATTAAGTGGGTTTGTTATAATTATGGGTATTTTTTGATTAGATATAGATTGCAGTGTAGTGATTGTCCCAAATTTTATATTGGTAAAACTGCTAGAACCTTAAATATAAAAGTGGCTGAGCATTTAGCCGCTTTTCGCTTAAAAAAAGATATCTCCTCCTTCGCCAACCATTTAATTCTTGAAAACCATACATTTAATTTTGACTCAGGTATTGATTTGTTACATACTAACAGGGGCGAGTTTAAATCTGTCAAATGGAGAATTTAAAAAAAAACGCTAATGATAGATTTTATATAGGTGTGTGTAGGTGTATTCTTTGTTACTCACTTGCTAGCTGAAGGTTTTTTTTTGGTAATCGAAAGTTGTTCATAGTGTTCTCTGACATCTGGTTCAAGGGAATCAAGAAATTCTGCATATTTGGCTTTGTATTCTTCCTGCTCTGAATGGAGTCTGTCAGTCAGTTCTTGCTTTTCCTCAGAACTTATACACTTCCATTTATCGGAAACTTGTTTCATACGATCCTGAATAGATACAAATATTTATTTTCTGTCGCTATGATGTTTTATTGATGTTAAGTATTCGATGGGTGAAAGTTCAAATGATTACCTTGCTTTCAAAATCTTGCAATTCTCCTGATAGAAGGGTCAATTTGGTAAAAAGGTTGTAAACTGTGGCTGGCGGTTTATTCGGTTTACCGTGAACTTTATCAAAGTCTTGTAGTTCTTTCTTTGAATACACTGGTTTTGTAACTTCTTCAGTCTCAATCTCGTCAGTTTCCAATGCCTCCTGTGAAACATCAAACAATATAATACGCATCCTAGAAGTCACAAGGTCGAGTGATATTAATATTTTCAAATTAGAAATGTAACATTGTTTTGAACGTTCACCGATTGCTGGTGAAGTTCATTATAATTTCAACAACAATTAGTTCAGGGCAGCAAAAGGAAAAAAACAACAGTCAAAAATCTACATTTAATATGTTAAGAAAATTTACAAGAACAAAATAAAGCTCAATATTTTTTTATAAACATGAATTTTAAAAAAATATTATTTATTATAAATATACCAATTACTTTTAAAAAGGATAAAAAAAACACTGAAGAAACCCTAATATTACAAAAAATGGTGATAACGGATGAGTGACAATTTTTATTGATTGTTCATCTACAGCAGATCTTCCATTTACCACCTTTTTGGTAAATTAAACTTTTTTATGTAGCAATTTTTTTTTTCTACAAAAACAAGACTAAATTATAAATACGATTTTCACCTTAAACCACGCGAGACATTACGGAGTGATCTTGTTTAAAAATTTTAACTCAACTATTAATGTTAAGATATGTCGAAACTCATAGACAAACTTAATAGATTGATGGACGCATCTTCGATTTTTATTACCTGTATAGACTTTTGTTTTCGTTCAGCAAGCTCCATCCAAACCATCTTTTCTGAATTCGGAAACGATTCCCATTGATCTCGAAAAAATGAAAGTTGTTCTTTAAATTTTTTTCCAACCAAATTTGGGTTGATTTTGACTTCATTTTCAAAATATAAATTGAAAGCTGTTACTTTTTTCGTAGGCTTGATTTTCGACTTCTTTTTTGTCTTCGTTGATGTATCTTCTAATGGGTTTTCCTCTCTATAATTAGTATATAATTATCATAAAAATAAATGTGTCTTCAATGGATTTATCGTTATTCGCGATAATTTATTTGTATTATAAAATTTAAATTTATTGCTCAGTAAATATCACTTGTGCTAGGAATACTATGAAGCACATTAGAACTGAATGAAACATCTGTTATGTAAGTAATGATCCTAATTATTAAAGGATTGAACAAAAACTTGAAAAAAAAATTGGCTGAGGTTGCAAATTTTGATGATTTAATCAGAATTTCATGGAATTTCTAAATTTTATTATTTGTACATTGGAATATTTCCAGATTTACAATACTAATAAAATAACATGCATAGAATTCTTGATAGAATTAAAATTTATTGAAAACTATTTGCTTTTGTAGATTTTTCAATACCGAGAGTAATTTTCATTTCATAGATGTTATTTAAAGTTATAAATGTAAAAAACAAATGAATATACTTACAAAAATATTTTAAGTTTTCTTTCATATTCATGTTTGCTTAAATCTGCCTTTTTAACATATTTTCCTTTTTTCTTTGGAGATAGATTATGGTATGCCTCAGATATAACTTTCTGGAGATCTGACTAGGTTTGTGCAAAATAAAAAAAACAAATTTGAGACCAATACATTTATATATAATATATGAAAAATTATTAAATATGCCAATTTTGAAATCCACCTCCAACGTTTCTAGCTCTCAAGTTGGAGATTCACTCCTGAGAAAAAGTGTGACCAATTTACCAGTATAAATATATTGACCAATGTAAATGAGCAGTTACCGAATGCTGTAAATTGGCCGGCCGCCCTTTGTCATCTCTGGGTAATCGGGACAGACTGGTGGTGTGGCCAACCTTGCACAATATATACTGGTAGAGAATTTATACTCCATTTTTTTTGTAATATGGAAAACTTTTTGAAAAAGTGAAATATTTAAACCGGAAAATTTACAAGGTCTGGTTGGCTAAGACCAATCTTAGTCAACCAGAAGAGAATGAGGATGCAAGTGAAGAAGAAGACTGACTTATTTGACACTTTATTTGGGTACATCAACCATCTCAAAAAAAATCGAAATGATATTATAAAATTGTTAAAAAATTCCTGAAACCAAACTAAAATCAGATTTTTTCAAAGAAGTTTACTATAATACGAATAAATAATAATTAATATTTTCTTTAGGAAAACCAACACAAAAACACTATTTTTTATAAAAATATCGTTCGACGTTGATGTTTGCAAAAAGGTTTAAATATTTGTGCATATTAGGTGCATTCGTTTGATCTGCTCAGTTTGTAATTTTCGTGCAGATACCCATCGCCTTAAGGCAGCGATTTCCAACCTGGGAGGCGCTAACAGTCCAAAATATTTATTTACCCTTTAAAACGTATCTTTATTATTATATGAAATAAAGGATGGGGAGGCGCGAAGATATTCTTTTCTCTAAAGGGAGGCGTAGTTACATAAATGTTGGAAACCGCTGCCTTAAGGGATACATTTCTCACAACCTGATAAGTTTAATATCTTTTTCCGGGACTAAATCTTAATCATTAGACAGTTGCCTTGTGCCTCACTACTGACACACATATTGTAAATTTAAATATTATATTTAAATAAATACATATCTTTGTACATTTATAATATATACTAGTGAGAACAAAACAATTGAAAATTAATGAATAACAATTTTATCAGGGTTGTACTGAGGCATAATTTTGAAACTGTCACCATTACAATGGCTGGAATATTTTGATTATCTAATTAAAGTGAGATGTAGTTATAGGCTTTAAAATGATTTTTTTTATATAGATATGAAAATGCTACGGTAATTCTTACCTGTTTTATATTAGGATTTTCTTCCCTGAAGATTTTTCCATTTTCTTTGGAGAAAATTATGTATGCATTACTGGGAAGTTTAGGTTTACCAGGATGACGGTTCTAATAAAACATAAAATTTATTTGTGTTTTATACATCATTTAATAACAAAATTTTATTATATTTTTTAATCCATATCCACTCTCAATGTGGAGTCTTATGGCCTCATTATGGAGCTTAACACAACATAAGTTTTTCTATGAGAATCGTTAGTTATTCAGTTGCTCAACCTCTCTTTTTACGAGAAGTGCGGGTAGAAGGATAGGGATATAGGACAGGATCTTAGGTTAACAAATTGCTCTGTTATTTTAAGATTGGAAGGATGGGAGGGAATTTTTAGATATCACAAACACCCACGTCTTTTAATAGAAATCAATAAATCAATTGAAAAACATGTTGTTCATACTGGGATTTGAGCCCATGAGATAGGTCACGGAAGCCAATGATGTTGACCACTGCTACATGGACCCGAATAAAAAATGTAAGCCATTGCATAAAAGTGTCTTTCCAATAAAGCCAGTACGCCGGTTTTTGTGTGTTAAAGTTCTATATCTAAAAAAAACACCATCAGTCATGCACTCATTGAATGTTTCTTAGAAAAAATTGAATGTGGCGCACGCTGTGACATAATGTACCGTCTTTGTTGAAACTATAACTCTTCCACATTGTGGATGTACAGCGCTATCCATTGACTGTAATGTGTAAATATGGACCAATGATTCTATCAGCCCATAAAGCACACCAAACAGTAGCTTTTTGTGGATTGTGTCTCAATCAGCTGTCAAATTGGCTGTCGCTGGAAAAAGTGTTGCCAATTCAAAAAACAAACCTCTAAAAAACACCTATATAATCATACAATATAGAATTCTCATTTTGTAATATATAGCATACAAAATCTGATGATATAGAAAAACTATGCTCTAAGGGGGATAGCTTGAGATTGCGGGCTGGTTTATTGTTATCTAGAATCGAATTCTAACATAAAGCATGACAATACCTTAGATTCGCTCCCATAATAATTTGTCCATGGCCGATCTAACCAATTGCGTGCATCTTCGAGGACTTCATGAAGTAAACGAAAACCTCTGATTCTTTGCAGAACCAATTTCCACATGTGATAACACTCATCACTGGTGTATTTATCAAAGCAAATCTACAATTAAAAAAGTAATACATTTAAAATCCACACATTGGTGCACGAGCTATAAGTGCAGATCACGTCAATTGTAAGTATGCCAACCAGTGGCGGATTACTCTATAAACAAATTGAGTGCACACGCGGGGCCTCAACAATGGGTTATAATATATAATCCACATACTTTTTGTTCCGATTTTAGTATATATTTATTATTTACTATTTGACTTTTTTATACTATCTGAAAAACAGCATCCAAATTTGATTGCGCCTGGGGTCTCCCATGTGCTTAATCTGCCACTGATACCAACTTATTTTTGGTTACTGCTCACTTTTATTAAAAAAAAAATACCTCTTCCCATGCCAGATTCTCAGCGGTAGTTTGATGGCGGAAATGATCATTTTGAGGAATCTGATCTTGCATCCGTTCTATAAGTCGTTTTATGTCTTCAGTCGGCCATGCAAGAGAATCTGTAATAAATGAAGAATTATGTTATATAGTATGAACATCACACAATGTGAATAGTTAAAGGTGGATTCTACTATCAGAAGAAGTATTAGTTTTCTGGGATGAATTTTTATTATGAATATGTGTTCTATACCTAAATTTGCTTGATTCATGAATCTATCAATCTGTGTGTGAATAAGTATACTCAATTTCACGGCAGTATATAAGTCATCCACAATTTTGCGTGCTAGGTAAATAATTATAATTATCTATGGCAGCCAAAAGGTTGAAGAATTTAATTTAATCAATATCCAGTTTCTGCCTCCCAAAGCATTATCATATTTTACATTAATTTATATAGAAAAAATAGTTTCGCTTAACGAGTGTTTCACATTACGAGTAAGGTTCTGCAACGAACTATGTTTGTTATGTGCGGTTCCACTGTACTTAAGATACTATATAAATAAAAGACATTTCGTAAAGTTACTTGTACAATAAAAAAATAAAAAAAACACTTAATAATGCCCTTTGGTGCCCAAGACAATTAGATTTTTCTAAAAAAATCCTGGCATAATTTTGGTGCCCCCTATACTCCACCACCACCTAGACGCCTGGCGCAATTGCCCTATTCATCAACTCTTTGCTACAGCCCTAGATTAAGATGATAAACAAAAAGTCCAATCAATTAACCTTGATTCGCCCATGCGCTTTGGGCATTAACGGCATTTCACTGCCCATGCTGTTTTTCGCAAAATTAATTTTAAAATTAGTCAATCACAAAAAAAACTATATTACAATTTAAGTCATTACTTGTTCGATCTAATATCCATATTTCTTATACTGTTGTTGTCAATCAATGTAATCCTGTCACAAAACTCGCCATACTCTCTGGTCCCTAGGGACCGCTGGGCTTTTAAAAGTTAACCATTGCCATAAATTTTTGACAGAATACAGATCGGCAAAACAGACATGAAAATTATATTGATTATAAAAATTGAAATTCGTTACCATCTTTGCCAGTGACATTATTTGACTCCAAAGCTTTCTTCTTTCCAGGAGACATAGTCTAAAACAAAAAAGCGAAATATTACTATGGTGACGATGAGACTTTTGAATGTGATTAGTATGAGGTATTTTACGCAGACGAATAGTATGGTCTATTTTTAATAAGATAGAATCAATTAAGTGGTATTTATATAATATATTTTGTATCACTTAAACCTGAATAAATGTAAAACGTTTGATGCAGTAAAAACGTAGATGTTTCATTCAATGATTAATAATATGAATTAAATCTGAATCACTGCCTGAAATTGAAACAATAGAAGTATATATTACATACCAGATTTTAATAATGAATACCTAAGTATAGAATATTCAAGAATCCAAACAAACTTTAATACTTAATTAATCACATAAAATCAGTCCTCGTTTTACGAGATTTTAGATTTTTTTGGACGGCAACGTTCCTTTTTGTAATGCATTTTTTTTTACATAAGAAATGGTGGTGATTTAAATGAGTGGTGACCAACGTTCCCTTTAAGCTGCGCGCGGCCGCGCAGCAGTTGGGAAGCCCCCGCACACCCATTCCGGGTTGGCGCGCACTACAATACAGTTGCTCAATTAATATTTGATCGTTCCGCGCAGCTAATCCTTCGGCTTAGAGGGAACGTTGGTGGTGACCATACGTAAAATCACGTGATGTGATGAATCTACTCTGTATCTTGTTAAAATACATGTATTGGGTATGTTAAATAGCATGTTTCAACCATAAATTTTATTGACTAACAGAGAGCTAAATATGTATTACATTTACTAAATAAATGCACGGTGGAGAAAGTGAAGGCTTCAAAAATACTACGCGTAAAGATATTGATGTCATTCTATGTGACCAAATGATAAATGACGGGAATTTATCGCAGCGAAACCGGTCCAGACAATATTGTTTAAAAATGTCGAATAGTACTGCATATTTGGGCACATTATATTTATTTCCGAAATACGTTGCAGTATTGTATATATTATGTATATTTTTCTCCTTCTACAGAAATTATGTAGAATAAAATAAAATATATTCTTCTGCTAATTTTTCTTGCATCTGCCAACTACCTGTTCTTGAGATGTGGATAAAGGAACGAAGCTCGGAACATTTCATATAAGATAAAGATTTTTTCATACTAAATGTATTTCGAATTTCGCATAAGTTAAGCTATTGAAAAAGTTGCTAAATATTGGCATGTATCATATTTTGTAGTTATTTCACTGGGTTATGTTTTTCGAACGTGACAAATCGGGTAACAGAAGTCCGTTTGAGAAAAGGCGGGAAAGCATAACAAGTATATTATCATTTACAACTATATTCTAATATAAAACTGTAACATTATGATACGAAAAATGAATCTAAGAAATCTCAAATTGTAAATATTTATTAAAACTATTTGAAAGAAGTTATTTATTACCAATTAAAGATAGTTTGAATAAAACCTTAATATGATAAAGATGTTGAATAATTGCACTGTATTGTACAAAACTGAATAACAGTAGAAATATTTAACTAATCATTTATAAAAAAAGGAATATTTTATTAAGAATAGTTTTGTTTTAATATATCACACACCAACGAGGTTATGTTATTATACGAAGCGTCAGGCATGCTAGCCATAGATATACTCTATTATCTATGGCCATATACTAATAAGCGACAAGTGACCATAGACAAATAGTACATTCGTACAACAAACAATAGGGCACTTTACATTGGGATTTCAGCGTGGACGCCAAAAGAACATGGTGAATACTGTCGAATAAACCGTTCGGGCTATCCGGCATCCAAAAGTGTTGTCACTAAAAGAGGCAAAATGGTTGACGTCCACGAAAATAGGAAGAACAAATGGAGCGCGGGAAGAAATGTCAGTGTAATGTCTAATCGTGAGGGAAACGTGGCGTGTTGGCCTGTTGCGTGGAACGCTTGCAAGTAGCGGACTTTTATCGATGCCGATTACGATTACTGAGATGCCGGCGTCCAGGATACGATGACGTAGGTCAAAGTATGCCGGATATCGTGTCATGTAAATTGATGCCAAAATTGAAAGGTCGGCGTCCAGTAAGTACGGCACGCCAAAATGGCACGCCGTCATGTACAGGCCGATAGGGGTCTGCACACTGCCGCGCTGTTGCGCAGGTGAGCCATAGATATCGCCTCTCAATCTATGCTATATTTCGTCGCTTTGGTTATACGTGGTTCTACATGAAAAATAAAACCACAGGAGAAGCAATTTCAGAAGATGTAACTTTTTGTAGAATAGATATTTTAATTATTTAAAAGCATAAATATAATCAGAATTAAATGTATATCTAACATATTAATTTTATTTAAATGTCGTTATTCTATTAGCATATTTAGAATAGACGAAACTGAAGTTCGATGCTTTCAAATGTTCTAAAATGTCTCAAAGAAATCTGCAGGTCGAACTTTGGTGCAATAATACTCAAAAATATAATTTCTTTATTTCTCTTAGGTACGCTTCATTCGTTTCATGCACTTGGAATACTCGTTCATCCCTATTTAAAGTGCCCTATTATGCATTATAAATTTTAGTGAAAACATTTTCTTACACGCGACTGCCAGAGTGACCTATACCCCGCCTAATACCACGTCTGCTCAATGATTAGGCTAAGTAAATCCTGAGATGCAAGTAATGCAGTGCAGAATTGACAGGTGCAGGCAGGTGAAGCAGAATTGTACGATTAACATATGTTTGTGACAACTGCGTCACGCAAGTCTCATGATTAACTAACATATATTAGCATAATTTTCAGATGTATATTTTTTTACAAAATGGCATTCAAGGTTCATTTTTAACAAATAGTTAAAACAGAACTTTAAATTTTCAGTACTTAAATGTAAATAAGACTTCAAACTTTTTCAGTGAAAAAACATACAGCAGCACAAAACAAATATCTGAGATTTGTAAACCACTGGTCAAGCAACTAACGTATGAATATCACATCCAAAATAACTCTTTTAATTTCCTTCAAGAATAGCCCACAAGAGAAGTATTGCACAACTAAATCTTTGTTCTACAATTTTTTTTTATCTGGCGTTTTGATGTCGCAATTAAAAGAAGACATCAAAGCTTGTTCGAAATGAAGCAGCAATCTATGTCGCGATCACAACGGACTTAGTATTATAGCTGCCGTATACAATCAATGGTAATTACTTAACACGCCGGCTATAATTTGCAGCTATTAATTGAATTAGTTATTGACGAGATAACTCGTCTCTGGTAACTTGAGTACGAAAAAAATTACGAGATATCTCGTCTGAGGCAGCCGTTGGCTTGAGCAGTGGTGGTTGGTCAACTAAAATCTTGAGTGGGCTAGAGAAAAGTTTAGCATTGTTTACTATTTACAAAATTGTGTATATTTTCACTTCACCTTTTACATTAATCTCCAAGAAAATGAACAAATACTACTGCAAAGCATTAATTATTGTATAATAAAATCAAAGCTAATGTAAGTAAAAATAATAGAATAGTAAAAACCCGACCTCAAATTCATCTCCTTCAAAGTGAACTAACATGTACAAAAAGCCGTACGGAGGAACTATCATCAACTGTCATACAACACAATGAGATTGATATTTGTGTTTGTATGTATGGGCTAATCTAATGTAGCTTCTGACGTCTGACAGAAGCTTTAAAATTTGAAGCGCATTCGTGTACGTTTAGATGAAATTTCCATTGGCCAATGTGAATAAAATACAAAAAAATCTAATCGTGCTTGATTGCGCCCCAGTGTGAAAAAAGTATTCGGGCTATAATATAGTTAGCTCTAGCTTTTGTTATTATTATTAATACGTAGGTGTCGCAGACTGAAGTCACGTTGCCTGTTCTGTATGAAGTATGTATAGGGTTATTGCTTTTTTATGCCAGCTCGGCTTAAAATTTTAATACAAAACACAATCGAGAGTATTATTGTAGGTAGACATAGCATTGTCTTATATTGACAGATAAATATCAGAACAAAGATATTGTATTAATTTGGAAAAGGTTAGTTAGGCTTTTAAATGTATTTATTTTGTTCAGCGGCCAAATTGCTATTCATTTTTATTCAGTCACCTAAACCTTTTTTCTACACATTTTGGGTGAAAAATGCAGGTCGGGTTAAGCCCACCT
Organism: Himalopsyche tibetana; assembly: GCA_030503985.1. NCBI lineage: Eukaryota > Metazoa > Arthropoda > Insecta > Trichoptera > Rhyacophilidae > Himalopsyche > Himalopsyche tibetana. The sequence continues at coordinate 8,499,265 of JAPJYX010000014.1, forward strand.
AGCCCAGTACCTAGAACCACCATTGGGTTTAAGCACAGAGCAGTCGCATGTATGTGTCGCACGCATTTGCATATAAGCGTACGCGGCTCTGTATTTTCGTGTGTATTAAAAAATCTGTGCCGCCCTGACATGCAATACGCTGCGTTGTCTGCGTCCCAGTATACGCTCGATCCAGTACTAGAAAATATTGGCCCATATGCAAAAGTCATCAAAAAGTCCCCATTTTTTTTGTTACAAAAAATATTTGTTGTATAGAAAAGATCGCCTTAAGGTTGTTAATTTCAAGTTGTCGACAAATTAGGGACAATACTGTCACACATTTAACATTACACATTAAATTATCACTGTATACACATCTTTTTTCGAAAAATTTTAACTGGCGATAATAATAAATAACATTTTTTTTCGCTAGTACAGATGAAAAAGGCTTTTTTTTGGCAATCAATTTTTATTCATAATTTTCAGAGCACTTGGTTTAAAATCTGAGGAAATTAAAATCTTAGTATATATTGAAAATCACAACTAAACTTAATAAATTAAATTGATTATCTATTTGCAATCTGATTTTATACATCTGTTGACCGAAATTCATAGTCTTCGACATAGTAAGCACAGTGAAAGCAGACAATTTTTTTAGAGCAATTGTTTTTCGAAACCTCAATACTCAACGTCTACAATAATTATACCTAAGAATTTGTCCTTTTTACCTAAGTATTATGCGCTCCTAGAATACATAGACAATCCAAAGTATATCCGTATCCGAAATTCCACAACTACCAGCGTCGTTAGATATATTCATGATATATTTTCCACCGTCCATTTGGAATTTCGTATAAATTATTATCAATAGTTTATCGTGGATTTACCTTTTATTACGGTAAGTAGAGAATATAACTTTTATTTCACATCGACCTATTAAGAATCTCTTTTCTTATCGGAAGTTCGGAAGTCTTCTGTCATCTTTTTTTTTCAATCGATGTTGGCTTAAAATTAATGACTACTTACTGTTAGTTTGTTAAAAGTGTATATTTTTTGCATGTTACAGTGTTAATTTACCTAAGAGATGTCTTCAAGAGGGCGAGGTTATGGAGGACATGGCGGCTTTAAGCCCAGAGGTGGTTATTCTACCTACAGAGGCTCACAGTATAGGGGCGGCCGTGGTTCTTATAATGATCGTGGCCGCGGGGGATATAACAATATGTCGAATGACAGGTATAACTCCAGCGGAGGGGACAGATACTCAACCAGGAATGATAGATCGGAAGAAATGAGCTATAAAAAATCGTACAGATCGGTAAGTTCAAAGTTTATTCGCATTTGTAGACATCCCGTCCTTTTATTTTTGAGAATATCCACATTACATTAGGGGTGCACAAAAAAGAATTGAAAACGAAAGTGAGCTACTTGCATAATTTCGTCTCTATGTATTGAGCTATAGTTGTGGTTTACGAAAATTCAAAAATCGTATTCGATTGCTGCTATTGTAAGATTAGAACTATGGCATGTTTCACATTAAACGTGTGGTAAATATGCTGTACAACGGGAGGGCAAATTCTCCATCAGAGCTGTCAGGCCACATTAGGGTTGAAATTTTTGCCGCGGACCACATTAAAAAATCCGCAAACTTAACTAGTTTTTTTTATATTTAGCAGGGAAGTGGCATTAGTGTGGGTTATTTTTTCCGGAACGAAAACCGTAACCAAACCGATATATGTATATTTTTTTACTTGGACAGGAACGAAAAAAATAACGGTTTGAAGGTCTGGTTTTTATGTCCATTTACAGTAGTAATAGTTCAGTGATTTCATTAAAAAACTTACCCAATTGATATTATGTTAGCGGCAACAATTATCCCTTCATGCGCAACATGCTAATCAGAAATCATTATCAAGGATAGAAGCGCAAACAATGCACTGTTTTGACATCCATTTATAAGGACTAAAGTTTACCAATCTCTTTATTCAATTAGTTGTAAATACTTTTATAATACTTTTTCTATCCAAATAAATGTGGAATATAAAAAATATTGTTTTTTTTTTTGAATTTTAAATGTGTAATTAGTTTTCTAATTTGACACATTCTATTTCTTAAAGAATTATACTTATGAGACCGTTTCCAAGTGTTATTTTAAATGCTGAAAAAAATCAACACTAATTTATTGTAAGTTTGTTCTGTCCGTAATGGGTGGCATCAATGGGTAAATATTTTTTATTTATTTCATTATTTTTATTTTATGTTCCAATCAAAATTATGTCATATTCAAAAAACGACTAGCTTTATTTCAGTTTCCAAAACGTATCTGTTTTATATATATTATTGGAATGGCTAGGGCAGTTGTTGCATTGTTTCAATTCAGCAAATGTTTCAGGAGGGACCGAGTTATGGCTCACGGGAATATTCAAGCCGAGGAGGATCGCCGGATAGGAAACGTATGCGCATGGAGGTAAATTGTCCTTACCACAATTGCACTGGCATAAAAAAGTATTTTGATAAATCTTAGATGTCGTCGGCCATATAATTTAAAGCTTTACTTAAAAGAGAAAAGGGTATAATTTTAAGATGCTAATTAACATAAATTATCGTTATGTACAATACAATGAAAACAAACAGTCGACCCCTTGTGAAATAATATGCAGAATTTGCCATATTTGAATCACATTTAATGAAATAATTGAAATTCTATTTACTTTACCATGTAAAGGCTGAGATACTCATGTTTCTTTTTCTTAAATTAATTTATCATCAACTGAGGGGAGTCGATATTAACTAGATGTCATCAAATTCATAGCAGAATAATAAAACATTCACAATAATTCATTTTTTGTCATTCCAAAAAATGTATTCTTTCGGCTGAAATTCTGTTAGGAAGAATGGTTGGATTGTTTCTTAATTTTCAGGGGTTGACATGTTTCAGGTATTCTCTTATGATAACCTAAATTGTTTGGTGTTAATTTGTATGACTGAATTTGTTTGTTTTATTATTTCTCCAGCGAATATGTGGCTGGTCGCCGAAAGCGTACCGTCCATTCATAATCCGTTGAGTCAATCGAATCAATTGCCAATCAATGAGTTCAGAGAGAAAATGCTGACGATTTTAAATATATAAATAAAATAGAAAAATCTGAATGCGCCCTCAATACAGAGAGTGATGTATTTTGAGATTCATGTGATCCCAACCCTTCAACCCTGGAAAGGGGGAATCGCCAGTCATGCAAATTTCAAAAGTAAATTGATAATATCGCATCTTTTACACCTTAGAGAAACACCTGTTGGAAGGCGATATGATTATTTTGCGGCCGAGAGAACCCTTGTGGCTTGGCTGCATTTTGTTTTTCAGTGAGCATTGGGGAAGACGGGGGTGAGATTTTTTGGTTTTCAGACTCGCAAAACTCAAAAAAGCCTAAGTTGAGGCTTCCCATTTCATGCGCCGAACGGTTGACAAATATAAAGAAACGACTAACGGTTCTCTCCCTCAGAATGAAAGTTTAAAAATTAGCATTTGAAATTAGTCATCTCCGCCCAGAGGCACTTAAAACATTGAAAAGGGGGCCCTTCCGAGGGGGCGCGAAGAACGCCCGCCCGAACGGAGCCGCCGCAGATAATGGGATTGTGTTCAGGGAAGCGGAGGAGGAAGGAGGAGCCATGACACCCTCAACCACTACGGGGGTGGGGACTACGGCAGACGAGAGTCGCCCGAACGTCGCTACTCTGAATCACGCCGTTCGCCCGCCCGTGACAACTCTTACCGCAAGAGTGTCAACATGCCGCCCCCGCGCGCTTCACCCGCCGCACCTCAGAGGTCCCGCGGTGCTATGCGCTCTTCTCGACGCTCGTACCGAGGACGTGTGCTGCGGGCCTCTCGTGGCTCTTACCGCGGCATCTCATCCAGGCCCTTCTCCCACAAGAGGATCCTTCCTTCGCGGCCGACCTTCGTACGTCGCCTCAAGCAGGCAAAGCTCAGAAGGTAATTCCAAATTTTTACAGATAAAAGTGTGTTCGTGTCTGTGAAACAGACAGAGAAGATTTAACATCTGTCATCCTCGATATTATGATTTGCCATGTAGATCTTCTGATGAAGGCTACAGTCACCTCGCACCATCTAGGGTCAATAGAAAATGACAATTTTAGATGAAAACAGTAAGGTTTGAAATGCAGTTATTAGATATGAAATTATATTAGTTTGCTGTTATTCAATAAAGAGATCCTGTTGATTCTACTGATTGGATAGTATAGTTTCATTGGTGACTGAAGAGATCAATACACATGTTGCTTTTTATGTGTCGAGTGGTATTGAAATCATTAAAAGGAATGTTGAAAAAATGAAAAAAATATGAATGGCAAAGCTATGACGTGAACGGACTACTTTAGAAACTCCAAAAGTTGAAAAATGAGGTCACGTTGAATGTTCTTGAGGGGTGCGACGGCAAAGCTAATTAGAGATCTGAATTGTTAGCGTCCTGAAGGGGAAACGTGGATCGGCGTCCTCCAGCGAGGCGGAGGACTGGGACATAGATGATAAGAAACCTGAAGATGATCTCCAGGCGGATACCCCAGCCGAAACCCCAATTAAGGTATAACATCACCTTTTCATAAAATACAAATTCTTTTCCTTGCTTACTTTTTGTGTTTGTGAAATATTCTATTCTTTTGTTTTTTTTTGCTATTACAAACATACTCTATTTTATTTGATTGTGACGAGAATGACTACAATTGTGAACAGAGGGAACCAAAAGAAGAAGGTGGTGATGAAGAGGCAACAGATAAAGAAGCTGTAGACGCAGCTTCGGGGGATGAGGCGGAAGCTAACACTAGCACCAATGTCAGTGTACCACATTCTAAACTTGCCCCTCGGGCATTTATTAGACTCATCTGTACTCACTGTCGTGAGAAATATCTCACATTTAAGGTATGCCATCATTTTACTGCATTATCCACTTTTTTCGCAGTGTGCACAAGTATTACTAAGTACCTACATATATTTTGGAACTCCCTTTCTTTACTCAACTTGGTTAAAGAAGATTAAGAATTAATTAATAAAGTACAACCCCAATTATCTGAACCAGGTACCATCAAGTGTTCTGTATAATTCTTAATCTTTAGGTTATCAAGAGATTTTTCACAATATTTGAAAAAAGTTGTGGTGGGTTTTTGCCAATTTTAGTGTCAAATTTGAATTGTTTGAATTTTGTACTTTTCCATGAGTTTTGTCGCTAACGACCCGGGTTTCGCCTTTCAGCATCTTCAGGCATTCCAAGTGCACGGATGTACTTGAACTGACGCGTAGTAAACAGTTTGTATCGTTCATAAACAAAAATATAAGTAGATCACTAAGTTATAAGGCTATTAAAATGTAAATTAGCGAAAATTGAATGTATACAATTTTCAATGGATTAAGTGGGTTTGTTATAATTATGGGGATTTTTCAAAAATATTAATGACCAGATAATAACATAGGAATAGGAATGTTTAAAATAAATCTAGGGTTTTATCCGACATATTATTAATGAGTTGATTTGTTTTTAAGCCTTTGAATTAATATTTAAAGATAGCAAGTGCTTGAATTATTAATAAACTGACAATTATTTAAAAGGGGTACAACAATGGAGAATTTGGTAGATAATATTGCTCGTTTAAAATTGGCAAACTGTTAAGCTGAGCTCGATTAATCTCTAAAATTTCTTGGTAAAATAATTTAAACTCGCCCCTGTTAGTATGTAACAAATCAATACCTGAGTCAAAATTAAACGTATGGTTTTCAAGAATTAAATGATTGGCAAATGTGGAAGTATCTTTTTTTAAGCGAAAAGCGGCTAAATGCTCAGCCACTCTTATATTTAAGGTTCTAGCAGTTTTACCAATATAAAATTTGGGACAATCACTACACTGCAATCTATAAATCCCAGATTTGTTTTTATAGTGTGTCGAGAGAAAACTAATATTTCCTTCATTTATACTTATAAAATACTGAAGTAGTATTTTAAATAAATATATTTTTTTGTTTACATAGCATTAAACATTGATGAAGGAGAGTTATTATCGTATACAATATACAAAATTAGATCTTATATTTATTTTCCTATAAAATATGGGATATTTTTTAGAAGAAATAAAAAAAAGTCTTAACTTATACAGGTAGTCCTCGACATACGACCGAGATACGTTCCTGAGCTTTGGTCGTATGTCGAATTTTATTCAAAATATTATGTCATCGCTGCACACCAAATGTGGTATATGTGACGCAGTGGCGGATCCAGAAATTGTCCCAAGGGGGGGCATTAAATTTAAAAATTAACATGATACACAAATAATATATCTACACCCAATCCTTTCTTACGCGATTTTGAATTTAAGTGATTTTTTTTATTTTTTAATATTTGGCATTACCAATTTTGAAGCTTATGCCAATGCACCAAATATTTTAAAGTTGAAAAATCGTACGAGAAAAACTCAATGAGAATTTTATTGAAGTCGCTGGGAGATAAATTCGAGGTAAATTGACATCTCAAACACTCACATCAAACAAAGTCTATGGAAATAAGATTTTCACACAAATTAAACGTGATGCAAATAAATTCTTTATGTAGTCAGAAAATAACAAAAGCGAATCTCCTGCACATATTTAACAGTTTTTGGAAGGCCAAAACTTGGTCGGAGAAAACACCATATTTCCTGGGCTTTGTAGCAACGTCTGCCATAAAGCATTATCTCCGGGAAAGCACGGCAATCTTGAATATGAATCAAGGACACGAAATATATTTTTTTTAGTAAGTCAGTGTCTGCAATGGTGCCCAGTGATCCAATTCAAAAAATTTAAAATTGCTATTTTTTTTGGTCGTAAGTGCGGATCGTCGTATGTCGAACTGTCATGTCGGGGACTACCTGTATTACAAAAAGAAGTAAATTTGAAGAAATATTCCTCCTGGTTTTTAATGTAATATTCGTATCAGTACAATCAGTCTATCAGTTAAAATGAAGTCTTATCAGTTAAATTTTCTTACAGAACATTGAAGCCATAGAATAATATTTTATGCAAAATCAATATTTCTGTAAAATATTCATATTTTTCATTGCGATAGTGTCACTACTGCATTTCATGTTCAATTGTTTAATTTTTATAATTGGTATGATTTATAAGATACGAATCAGATAAACAAGCTCTGAAGAAAAGAACAACATGAATCTAAAATATTGTTTATGTATTTGGGAAGATGATGGGGGTGTAACTGTATGGAAGCGTACAGTTTTTACAATATTGCAAAAATCAAAATTAAAATAAATTGCAAAATAGTGAATTGCACGTAAGTTGAGGGCTGTCATATATTGTTTTATTAAATCTTAAGTGTAGATAGTTTTTTCATTTCATAACCGTGAGTGTGAGTTGTCACATGTATACAAATAAATGACGGTGGTGGATGGTTTTTGTTTCAGATGTATGCTAAGCATTTACTGTCCTCGAGACATTGTTATGTGATGGATGATGTGGCCTTGAAGTTGAAGTTCATGCAGCAGCGCATGCGCATCACGCAACGTAAAGCGCAGCGTCTGATGGAGCAAGCAGCTGGAGCCGAATTGTCACCCGACACAGCCTTTTGCTCTCTATGCAAGCTTATATACCGCACCACAACTCACGACCATAATCGCTCTGAGGCGCATCGCAACATGAAGGAGTTCCTTATGCCTTATTGCAAGTCATGTCACGTCACCTTCCGCTCTCCTATGATCTACGAGCATCACATCTGTTCTCTTGAACATATCAAGGTGAGCATTGAAATATTAATTTGATTGCAAATCAATTATCAAAAATAACCATTGCACTTTGTTCATTTCTTAACCTTTTCCTTACGGTGCTAAAAATCCCTCGCGCTCTGGTGTCGGGTATTAATAAATGTTGATTTTATTAATCATATTTCAAGTAGAAATGTAACAATTGAGTTTTTTTTACCATTTGTGAGAAAAATTTTCTTATTGATAAATGCACATAATCCTTTAGGATTTCGATAACAGTATCGTTAATGGAATGCGTTAGATTATTTAAAAATCGTTTAATTTAAGTTTTCTTTTTCAAAATAGAAAGAAATTTCACCAAAGTTTGTTTCCCTGAATGTGTCTCGAAACACGTAATAAACAAGTCAACATAATTATTCATAACTATTTCATGTAATTTTTAGAAGAAGGCTCGACTTGAACATAAACAGGCAAAACCTGCGAAGGCAGGAGATCAAGGTAGTGAAGATGAAGGAATGGATGTTGACCTCGAAAACTTCATGACTCTGGATTCAGTCGGTGATGTAGATGGTAGGCTTCTAATTTATTCATAATTTTTTGCGTTTCATCTTTACCGTATAAGAAATTTAAATGGAAACTTATCAACAAAAATTTACTTGCAGAAGTGGAGGACGGAGATAGCGCTGGTGAGAAAAAAACTGAAGAAGGAACAGAGAGCAAACCCAAACAAGGCATCAACGTTGGAAATGAGCATATCAAAAAGTTTGAGGTCAGTGTTATTCGTAAATATCTCAAAAGAGGATGTATTCTGTTGACAAAAAAACTCTCATATATTATATTTGTTAGTTTGTGTATGTATTAAAATATTTATATAAAAATACATTTTTAGTTGATACACATGTGTTTATAATGAATCTAAATGACATAATATCTAGGGAACAAAAGTCAAATTTACCTATGGATATATTACAAAGATTTAAGTGAGTCGTAAACCAATGTTGAAAAATGAATTTCAAGAATCTAATTTAAATAAACTTTTAAAATAATTGATAAATTAGCAACAGCAGTCAGAATGACAAAAGGAATGAAATGTTGTTTCAAGTGAATAAGTAGGAATTAATCGGAGAAGCCTTGAATCATAATCAACGTTCCCTCTAAGCCAGCGATTTCCCACCTTTATGTTACTGCGCCTCCCTTTGAAAGAAAAAATATCTTCGCGCCTCCCCATACTTTATTTCATATAGTAATAAAGACACGTTTTATAGGGTAAATAAATATTTTGGACTGTTCGCGCCTCCCTTTGCAATGGGCCACGCCTCCCCAGAGAGGCGCGCCTCCCAGGTTGGAAATCACTGCTCTAAGCCGAAGGTTTAGATGTGTGGAAATTTCAAAGGCTGCGTGGAGGCTGCGCGGACCGATCAAATATCAATTGAGCAACTGTCTTGTAGTGCGCGCCAACCCGGAATGAGTGCGCGGGGACTTCTCAACTGGTGTGCCCAGCTTAGAGGGAACGTTGATCATAATTGTAATGATTCGCATTTGAAATCAATTCATTTTCCATGTCTTGTTTGTAGGTACATTACTGTGAACTGTGCAAGATCTATTTGCCGCGTGGTGAGTCGGAGGAGATGGTGGTGAAGCGGCACTGTCGCAAGAGAACTCATCTCAGTAGATATGTCCGTTTCTGTGATGATCACACTCTTCGCCGTCAAGCTGAACGTATCCATCGGATTCATCAACAGGCTAAGGAGACCATTAAAGGTATGCTCATTCTATTTTTTTTATATTTGAATACCAAACCCATTTTGCGCTTTCCCTACTGACTGTCTTAAACTGTTGGCACTTGTCTACTGTTATCACACTTTAGAAGTTTTTAAATTATAAATAATAAGGTCATTATTGTATATACATATTTCGAAATAAAAAAAAATATTAGTAATCCTCTTGTAATACAGTAAATCAATTATGGACCTGATGGAATGTTTTGATTTTTTTTTGTGGACCGGAAAGGGTTAAACCAACCAATTTTTTTCCTATATAAAACAATGCAAAATACAACAATGGGCTCCATAATGAAAAAAAAACAATTTTTATATTTTTAACGTTTATTCAAATAAAATTACATACTTGATACATACATACATAAATTGTTGAGGAGTGTAATAACGTGGAATGCGATTTCGATTTGAAAAAAACAATAAAAAAAACCCAGTTTATTGCAACTCCGTAAGCTCTTCGGTGGTCAGCTCTTGACTGCTTTTCCACAAGCTCATCAATATCGTTGCTATCCACCTCCAGTTCATGGTATTGGCCAAAGACACAATCTCGTTGACTGTAGACTCTACAGGTACTGTTTCAAACCCCTCAAAATCATATTCGACAACGCTCTCTGGCTAAAGCTTCTTCCAAGCAGAAGCGAGGGTCCTCTTGATAACCCCTTCCCGCACTTTGTCAATCATCTTGAGGCAAGCAACGATGTGGAAGTGATCTTTCCGAAACTCTGCGTCACTCGTTACTAGAGGTGCTCGTTATGAGAGGTTCCACTGTACTTTCTATGATGATAACATTTCGAGAAATATTCATTTATTCACGATGGTGGTGCAGTGTTCTCAGTTTCGCGTGTAAAATCGCGGTGATTTAATCCAATTGTATGAAGAATGACTATTATATTCTTAGCTGCGGTCAAAAGGTTTACATAGATATTATAAATAATAGTTTTTTAATCAATTTATTTATAAAAATGAAATAATCTTTTTAAATATGTTACCTTCAAGGTGAAAAAACCACCACGGCTGAAAGTGGCACTGGAGAGGCTTCTGCCACACCTCTTGCAAGCAAAACTGGAGACACAAGTAAAGTGAACGGAGCCGGACAGAAGCCAAAGGATAGTGGACAAGAAGGTGAAGGAGAAACCGAAGAGGGTGCGGAAGGAGAGGAAAAGTGGGCAGAGGTGGATAAAGAGTTAGGGGGCTTGCTGAGAGACGCTCATGGCTCCCATGCCCACACACACGACACAAATAACAAGTCCAGTGACGATGAAGACGATACTAACACCACTGGAAGGTTTGCAATATTTTACAAGTTCTGCATTATTTTCAATATTATTCATATCACAGCATCGTAACGTTTATCCTAATTCTAGTAAACCCTCCTAGGATAAGCGTGACCATACGGTAACAGTAAACATCGTCGTGTATTGATCGCATTATTTATTCTTTCTCCCTGAATATCGTTGCCTTCATTTAATTTTGGCTTTAAAGGATACCGATTTCTGTTATTCATCAGTCGCAAGGATGGACACAATTAACAAAAGCACTTGTGATTTTTAAAATTTTCATTTAATTTTTTTTTCTTTAAAATGAACTGTTGGTTATTATTTTTTTTATTGAAGCATTAAATTATTTACACTGCTTTTACCAATACAGAAAAAGTCTGTTAATTCGAAATTCAAGGGACCAGATTTCCTAAAAAAATCGAATTACGTGGTTACAAAAAAAAAAAATTTTTCATGGCAATTGCCGACGGCTTAGAACATCGCGAATATTTTTCGTTCTGTCAAAATAATAAACACGCGTTTTTTTTTTTGTGATTTCGTAATTCGAAAAAAAATGATTTTCAGTCACTTGTATATTCATATTCACTGTATTTGTTTGCGCGCGTGATATAAAATAGAATGACGTCACTTATGGACAATGTACCATTCAAAGTTTTTGACAGTTCTTTACCACGTGATATTTTCAAGAGAAATACCTATATATAGATGTCTCGCTTGCAACTAATGTATGTAAGCGCTCGAATTAACAACTGATTCTTTCTCATGTGATACTTCACTTTATATTGATGTCTCATTTTTCTGCTTTTGGTAAAATCACATTTCGAAGGTGCATAAGGGTTCATGATTATGGTGCATATTTGCTTGGCAAGTTCCGATTCGACGCCTTGAGCTTTTTTAGTGTTTTCTGTCTTAATTACCATCTGTTCACCACATTAGTGAGACAAGAGCCTCAATCAAAATTTTGAATTATTAGAAATCGTAAGTACATTTTGATGAAAAACATTACGAATTACGAAATATGCAATATTTCAAATTAACAGTAGAATTTACTTTGAAAAGTCAATTTGGGATTGAGAAAATTGCGAATTACGAATTATTGTTCGAATTAACGGACTTTTACTGTATCTTGTATTGAAATAATGTTGATCTAAAGAGGTCAAATTATAAATATATTTTAATGTCACATTCAGCTATATTTCAACCCCTAATGTTTGTGTGATATGTTCATGCGGCTTCTCTATATGATTACTAACGGCTTATGATTTATTTTTTTGATAAAAGTTATCTGAATTCAATTTGGCTTGAAATTTAATTTTTAAACTGTCGACTTTGGAGGGTTAATGATTTATATAATTTATACTACAATCTTCTTTTTAAGATCAGAACGAATATATTCTTCATTATATTGTTGTGCATCGTCAACTTTTATCCATTTGTATAATAATATTACTGTTACAAATAGAATCCTCATTATAAATGATCCAAATGAAACTTATTTACAATTTTTTCCAGGTATGACAGATTCCGGAAGTCGGATAAGAAAGCTGAAACAATGGAGAGTGAAAATGCAGTGGAAGAGTCGGCGACGTCAGTGGAAGATATCTCAATTTTGTCAGTAAAGGAACCTGAGATGAAAGTTGTTGAATCGGTGGATGCTGCTGCTGAGCAGTAAATTAATGGATATTTACAATGAATGTAGATAACATGTGTAAATTTAATTTTAATTAAGTCATTTTATTTCATATAATTCAAATAATGTAAGGATAAGTAAATTTGTGTCAATACAAACGTAAAAAACTATACTGGCTTGTAATATGTTAGATTTTTTTTTTTCATAATGATTCTGAATTAGATGCGTTTAAGTGAAGATATTATGAGACTCATTAAATCCAAATGAAAATATTAGCGATTTTATTATTAAATGAATGCAAAAGGTAGAATTCATCAGGAGCTCTTTGTCTTTTCAGAGCTGTACTTTAACTGTACTTTAACTGTACTTACTAAGAACTGGTCCTGATAAATAAATAATATTTGAAATGTTGTCCTAAATCCTTTTACTTTCAGACCACCGATATATTGGTGCTGTATAGAAATGCTAAAATGATTTGACCACAATACTGCTGATGAAGCTGGAATAAATAAATTTACTACTAGTTTTGTTTTCATCAAATGAAATATATATTTTTTTTTTTTTTTGAAAAATGACACCCAATCCCCGGGCCTTGCGTTAGAGTGGAAATCGTCGCATCACACAAATACCTGATCCAGCACTAGTGTGGGTTTACACATTAGGCATTTATTCAGTATCCATTACGGCAAGATTATGGCTTTTGTGTTTTTTGTTTCTTAACCTTTTACCTGCGGCTAGTTGTAGTATAAATTGCATACGTCTGCTGTGACATTTTTCGAAATATTTGTTTTCAACATACTGTAATAAATACAACAGTTAAAAATAATTAGTTTAGTTATTATTGAGGCCAAATGTATAAGGAATATCTCAAAATACTAAAAAAGGGAAAGAGATGACCTAAGGAGTCATAATCTCGTTAAAAAATAAATTGCTACCAAAAGTAACTTTCCGAGACTGACATTTTGAAGTGACGTGATACACCAAACAGGACCCTCCAACGATTTTTATTACCTCAGGTATACTGTAAATAAATATTAGGACTTCGAGACGTTCATCACTCAGTTACAGTTTAAAAAAACATAAATTATTTGATATTTAGACATTTATTGCCATCTAGCAAACCTCACACCAACACATAAAAACAAATAAAATTTAAGCCGGCAGAAAAAAAAATATGATCATAGTTTGGAAACAAAAAAATATATATATACATATTTTATATATGTATCTTAAGATTTTTCGGGTCTTATGACGCAGTGGTAAGCGTTGCTGGCTTCCGTGCCAGATCTCACGGGTTCTAGTCTCAGTACGAACAGCATTTTTGCGATTTATCGATTTCTGTTCGAAGGCATGGGTTTTTGTGATGCCTTAAAACTCCCTCGTTTACGTCTAATCCTTCAATAACTAGGCGTATCGAGAGCAATTAGTTAACCACTAATCCTGCTCTAGCCTTATATTTCTATTTGTATTACTCTCTTTGAACAAAAGAGGTTGAGCAACTGAGTAACAAACAGTTCTCGTAGAAAAATTTAGTTCACTCACGTCTATAAAAAAAAATTGAATTGTTTGAATTTTGTATTTTTCCATGAGTTTTGTCGCTAACGACCCGGGTTTCGCCTTTCGGCATCTTCAGGCATTCCAAGTGCACGGATGTACTTGAACTGACAATCAGTTTAGTTAATATTGAGGCCAAATGTATAAGGAATATCTCAAAATACTAAAAAAGGGAAAGAGATGACATAAGGAGTCATAAAAAATATAAAACTTGAACTGACAATCAGTCAGTTCAAGTACATCCGTGCACTTGGAATGCCTGAAGATGCCGAAAGGCGAAACCCGGGTCGTTAGCGACAAAACTCGTGGAAAAGTACAAAATTCAAACAATTCAAATTTGATATTGAAATTACATCAAGCACCCTCACTCGAAATACTTATTATATCACGTCTATAAGGTTATACGCTCCACATTTGGAGCGGACATGGATAAAAATAACTTAAAATTTATTGCTGATAAAATTTCACAAACACTAATCTTCAATTCATCTTTGGACATATCATAATCAGAGTAATTCATCATTCACAATTTATTTTATATTTCAATCTCTTCCGTCATGATAATTTGATAATTATGTAATAAAAAAGTCGAATAAGTTTTATGACGTAATAAGTTATAACCAAATTCTTAACACACAATCAATTGAGAGCACGCACAATGAATAAAAAAACAATTAATTACCAACAAACATTTGCTTAAAATTCCTTTCATTAATATTGAAGTCAGAATAACTTTGACGATTAAACAAGACACGATGTATAAATGCGTACAAAAAAGATCGCGGGAATATTCAATAAAATATATTAACGCGACAAAATGAGTCCCCGCGCAGAGTTCTTCTTCAAATGCATTTGAATGGCGATGACGTAATACTATGTACGAAATGCGCAGCGAGACCTCGGAAATAATGAGGAAACATTCGTTGACATTTTAGTTCATGGTTTTCTCCATTCATTTATTCACTTATATAACAAGCTACTTCTCGGGCACGTCGTCAAAAATTTTCCTTAACTATTGATGTGTCGATTGTTAAAAAATAAATTTTTCGACCCTAAGCAATAAAATCCGATCAAGCAGTTAACTAGACCGTTGCCACCGGGATCGGTCTAGTTAACAAGGACTTCTTAACTTCTGGGCTTCCTACAGAAAGTGATATTGTGGAAGCTATGGTCAACAAAGACGACGACAGTTATGATGTGGCCAGTGAATGTCAAATTGAGAAATCCAAACCAATAGCGACGATCTCCAGAGCTCATGATAAATTTGACGAGCTAGTCGAATTTTTTACATAGCACTGAAATAGTCTTATTTCACATCCGTTCTGTAGCTTTTTTCTAAACCACAACTAAAATGCCTAAATGAAGAAAATTAGAACTCTACATATCAAGATAATAATCTGTTTTTTTAGTAATTTAAGCAAGTAAATGATTCTTTATAACAATATTTTACTTATTTAATAAAAAATATATTTTTGAAAAAATGTTAAATATCTCAATGAAAATACCATGCCAATCGGAAAAGATATATCGGATACTTTTTTCGATTATGACGTCAGAGCCGGTCGGCCGAGGCAGTTCTCGCCAGAGTAGCAAATGCCGACATATCGGCTTTTAGCAATTAAAGGGTTAGTTCGGTGGTATATTTTTCGAAACTATGATTATGAGATTATAACAGGCGCTTTCACATGCGGTTGGGTGAATGTGTATGCTTTAAAAAGAGAAAAGATGTGAGTAAGAATTCTAATTCGGAACACTTAACTCGACATCTCGTATACAAACCATTAATCTCGTTTTAAAGTATACAAAACCACCAAATTAAATACAAAAGCGTCTGTATGTAAAACCAAGATAGTCAGAAGAAAGTGAAATGTTAATGTCGTAGTTGAGATGCAAGATTAAATAATAATATAATTCAGTGGCGGTTCCTGACCTGAAATCTTGGGTGGGCTAGAGAAAAGCATAGCATTGTATACTATTTACGAAATTTTGCATGCTTCCACTTCATCTTATACATGAGGAGCAAACATTCAAAAAGTGTTTTGTCACAAAAATACAAAGCTTGGAAAATGATGATTTAAGTGTTGCAAAAGTGACGGTTTGTATGGATGTGTCAACTTTATGATTTCATTTTAATATGAAAAAAAACCTTTTTGAACACTAATTTTGATTTCCATTCATAGGTTTTATTATGGGCTATCAGAATTGATATAAAACGCCATTTTTCAAAATTTGTGACAAAACACTTTTTGAATGTTTGCTCCTCACATTAATCTACAAGCAAATTAACAAATACTACGACACTACCGCAAAGCATAAATTACTATATAATACAATCAATGCTAATGTAAGTAAGAAATAATAATACATGACCTAAAATTTGTCTCTTTCAAAGTGAAGTAACAAGTAAAAAAAGCAATACAGAACTGTCACTGAGATTCGATACCTGTCACTTTCATAAAATACAAAGATATTGGTATGTTTGTATGGGCCATGGACTAAATCGATTTTAGCCCCCGATAAATGACAGAAGCCAGTAAATTTGAAATACAGTCCTGTGTGTTTGATGACGTTTCCGTACATACAAATACAAACAAAATCGAATCGTGCTAGATTGCGTTCCAGTGTAAAGAAATATTGTCTATGGTTTTGGGCTGGAAAACGTTAGCCCCTGACCAATAGCATGTACATAGGTGTTGCCAGACTGACGTCACGTTGAATGTTCTCTATGAATTATTTATAGGGTTATTGTTTTTTTTATGCCAACTCAGCTTAAAATTGTAATAAAAAACAATCGAGAATATTATTGTAGGTAGACATGCCATTGTCTTATATTGATAGAGGAAAATTTAAACAAAGATATTATATTCATTTGGGGAAGGTTAGTTACGCTTATAAATGTATTTATTTTGTTCAGCGGCCGAATTGCTGTTCATTTTTATTCAGCCATCTAAAGTTTTGGGTGAAAAATGCAGGTCGGGCTTAGCCCACCTAGCCCAGTACCTAGAACCGCCACTGATATAATTATAATTGGGATAATTTATAAGCTACGCCATAGCCCCCTATATTTATGGATTTATGAATGGAGGTGGAATGGCTACGCACATTTACACAACAAGCAAACATTTTTTACTTACGCAATACTACTATCATAGACAATTTAAAACAATTATAGCCCAAAAAATATTTGAAGCTTGTTGATGTCAGTCTGACAGTTGTTTGTGATTTGGCTTGGATGTAATAACACTTATATTTACTCAAAATAGTTTTTTTCTCTGAGTATCAATTTTAAAAAGAATGCCTGGGCAATATGAAGAAGAGCGTACATGGGATGGGGGAGATATGGTGGATTTCGAGGTGAAGTAGTTTTCTTATGAAGTGATTAATTATTATTCGATCAAAACTCTTATTTGAAATGTCACTGGAAAAATTATATTTTATCGTTAATTGTTGTAAATGAAAAGTACAGTAGATGGCATTAAAGCTGACGCGGCAAAGCTGAATATATGCAGACACTACATAACATTGTAACATAAATTAGATATTTTTAAAAAGTACAAAAGTACTCCATTGCTTTTTGGAAGCATTCAAAAAAATGGTTATCTTAAAGAATAGCGTCGTGAAGCATTTGACGTTTAATCGAAATTGCCGCCAGCACAGAAATCGATCGTGAATTTTTTTTTTAAATTAATTATACAAATCTAAGAAGCGTTATGATCTTTGATTACTGTCAGAATAATTTAAAAAAATAAATGTATATTCAATCGTACCGATTTCGCTGCGAAATCGTTAATATTGGAAGCTATGTGTAACTACTTATACATCTTAATTAAGATACGATTGAATATACATTTATTTTTTTCATTTATTCTGACAGTAATCAAAGATCAAAACGCTTCTTAGATTTGTATAATTAATTAAAACAAATAATTCACAAACGATTTCTGTGTTAGCGGCAATTTCGATTAAACGTCAAATGCTTCACGACGCTATTCTTTAAGGTAACCAAAAAAATATTCTAACCTAACCCAAGACGTTCAAACATATAGCAAGCCGGAAAATTTTATTTGCTTTCAAAAGTGACTCAAATATCGTCTTCGACTTCCAGTCTCGTAATGAGTTTCCTAGAATAAAATAGCCTTTTTGGAAAGATATACGCAGATTGAAATCAGAACTCTAATCTGTTGAATGAAACATTGATAAAGTTCTCTATGTCTTAGGAATATTCGTCCATTCTATCATACAAAGTAAAACAAGTCTTGAAACAAATTTGCGTGCAGTAGCAGCTATTTGCTCAAAATTTGATTTGAAGAGCCGTTTCGTTCAAATCACAATTTTTTTACACCTTCTTTAAAATGCCTCTGAATTATTTTAATGTATTTGTGTAGGATGATGGCATGGTGGAAAATAATGAAAATCCAGAGGAGGTTCTGCAAGAATGTTTGGAAAAGTTTACAACGCCAGATTATATGATGGAGCCAGGAATTTTCACACAGTTGAAGCGCTATTTCCAAGCTGGTGGTAACCCAGAACAAGTTATCGAGCAACTGTCACATAACTATAGCGCTGTTGCACAGATGGCCAATTTATTAGCTGAATGGCTTATTCTTGGAGGTAAATTTTTATATCTTTGTGAACATGCCCGACACTCTGAAATCCCCTAGTGAAATCCTAGCCCTATCGAAGGAACCCGTTGCGCAAACTTCTCACCTCATGGTTAACACCTATCAAACTATTAATAGATCATCAAAAAAACCACATCAGCCCGGCTGAGACGCACCAGTCTTGAAGCCCACACATAATACAATACTTGCATCTTCAAGAAGTAGTTGTTATCTTTGAATATAAATCTCGCTGTCTGAAATCACATATCTTATATTGCTCAATCAATGAGCTAAATTTTACCACTTTTTTTTTAACATTAGGTGTTAAGGTGACAGAAGTCCAAGCAATGGTCGAAAATCATTTAAAAGACATGATATTGAAAACTTTTGATCCAAAGAAGGCAGATACTATTTTTACTGAAGAGGGAGAGGTGAGTCAGTTTACATATATATATAACACAAAATATTCGAATATTATCCTTATTATTACAATAAACTTTTCAGATGTATCTAAGTAAATTCTTGATTACAGACTCCTGCCTGGCTGACAGAAATGATAGAACATCCAACGTGGCGTTCCCTGATTTATAGATTAGCTGAGGAATATCCCGACTGCCTTATGTTAAATTTCACAATCAAGGTTTGATATATTTTATGCCAAGTAAAAAAGAAGTTTGCCAAAAAGTAAATGCTGAATGTAGAAAAAGAAGATAACACTAACTAACTTCTATGATTACTTGCATCATGATTTAACTTTACTTCAGAAGAAAAAATCTATATTCTATGATACTATTATCTTACAAAAAACTGTATCTGTAAACATGTAATAGAAATTGGATGAGATCAGTGGGAAAAAATATTTTCAGCTTATATCTGATGCCGGCTTTCAAGGTGAAATTACTAGTATATCAACTGCTGCACAGCAAATTGAGGTATTCTCAAGAGTTTTAAAAACAGCTATTGCAGGATTTTTGCAAAGTACTGATGACTGGCAGGCTAGTGTTCAAGAATGCGCAGTAAGTAATTCCTCATAGATTATTTTAAACATCCCTATTAAATCAAATATAATGCAATTTAAATGTGCTTAATATCTGCCACAGAAAGAAAGGTATCCTTTTCCCTAACATTTCAGTCTCTCGTAGTCATGATTTTTTTTTTATTCATGCGACAGGATTTCGATTAATCATGCAAGCGGGACTCTCAGCCAACTTGGATAAGCAGCATTATATGAAACCACTTAATTATAAATATTAATAAAAAAATATGTCGACTAACTTTTACACTATATTTCTTCCCTTGATGGTTTGCGTTTCCTTTTAGAAAATGGTGTGTCATGGTCAACACACCTATGTTTACAGTCAAGTTTTAATACACATACTAGCTCAGGAATCTAGAGGTGGAGCTATAATGAAGCGGTTGTCTCAAGAAATTACGAGGTGTGCCCAACAAAGGTATAATATTTTTAATTGCTTGCTGAAAAAACAATCAACATGGTAATTTAATAATAAAACGAATTAAAATTACAACTCAACTGTCATTTTTTAGATGATTTATCGATGTATTGATTGATCCATTAAATTTTTTAGTCATCACGATGTCACTCCTATTACAATGGCCTTGAATGGAGCTGCCGCATTTCCGCAAGCTTGCGAAGCATTGAGTTCTATGCTTTCGAGAAATGCCCTTAATCCTGCTGATATATCTGTATTGTACCGAAATTATATTCTCGCAGAACCACCCCCGATTGATTTAATAAGAACTCCTCAATTTTTAGGTATGTTAAAAATACCTTTACTAAGATAACAAATTATATTTCACTGAGGCAATACAAATTTGTGTACTTAACCTAAATGTCTCTTTCAGAATTACTCGTAGATTCATTATTTAAGCCGGCTACTAAATTAAATCCAGAACATAAACCTAAATATATATATCTTCTTGCATTTTCTGCGAGTGTATCTGAGACTTCTGTGAGAAAGGGACTGGTGAAAAGAAATATAAATAAAGACGAGTTGAAATCGACAATTCAAGCGATTGAAAAAGTCCATACTATATGCAATATCAATAAAGGATCATCCGAACTTACCGCAGAGTTGTCAACTTTATACCATTGTATAAGGTAAATATATTTTTGCTTTACTTTCTTTTAACTTATACAAAAAACCACATAATTTCAAACCGAGTCTTTTATTAATGTATTTAGAGATTTGTTAAATACATACAGTAGAACCTCGATTTATTGTTTATTAACACACTATAAGCGGGCTCTGTTAATAACTAACTGGTATGTACAGCGGGCGAAAATTAGCAGCAGATGAAAAAAAACTCAAATTTGCAATAATCACTCCAAACCAGTGGTTATTTTTTAATGAAATTTTGAATGCATACTTATTACATATAGCTGCTTACTTCTGCATTTGTTTTTCAACGAATAATTTAAAGTTTAATCTTCACCTGAATATTCAGATAAATTATCGGCGAATATTTCGTCATCACTTTCGTAATTTTCTGTAGCCATTTTTTACGGTTTAAAAATATGTAAATAAAACATAAACGAATTATAAAGATGTATTTAAAAACTAAATTTATATCGGGGTTGTTTCAAAATCTCATAAAAAAATTGCAAGAGTATATGTATATGATTCACATAATATGAAGTGTTGGTACGTAAAGGAAATGAAGTGTTGTTATTTTTTTTGTTGATGTATGTGTAAGCTGTAAATGTCCTCAAGAGATTGGTATATAATAATCATATGAAATAGTCGAGTAGATATACGCAATCCAGTTTTAAAGCGGAGCCGGGGCAAAAGGTAGAACTACCTTTCCCGCTCTTTGTGTGTAAGGGACCCCAAAAATATGATAAACGCGAGGAAACAAATGCAAGATTAAGGATTCACTTTAATCAATCTATTGATCGAGGTGAGGGTGTTTGATGGAAAACCAGAATTGCATTTGAACGATTCAAATTATTCTTATTAATATTTCTTTTAATTATTACTAACGGTAGCATATTTTATTTCACTTAAGTTAACTTAACAGCTGAGTAAATTATTCTGTCACAGCACGGATATTTATGATGTTTTCAACATTCTTTCTTGTTGCTCTTACACATATGAGGTAGAATGAGTAGAATAAGGTTTACAATACCGGACGAATATATCAATACCGCTGGAGTGAACCTGGCTTCAATAAAATAATAATATGTGTAACTTTGATTCAAGGTTTCCAGTCGTCGGAGTGGGTATAATAAGATGGGTACAATGCACTGTTACTGAACCTTCATACTTTAAACTTTGCACGGAGCACTGTCCGATTCACTTGGCATTACTTGACGAAGTCGCCAGCTGCCATCCACTGTTACATCATCAACTTTTGCAACTCTTAGTAAAACTTTTCGAGACACCCCAAGATGAGCTGGAGATTCTTGTGCAGGTATTCTTTTAGACCAGTCGTAGGCATCCACATATTTATATGTATGTATATCTCGCTGGGTACAGTATGCGCCTCAAAAAATTGCTTAACATAATATAGCCAGCCAAGGAACAAAAACATAACTGCGAATTGCGATTTTTGTGTCGTGCGAATTCCATTGTACCCGTATGCGGGTCATCCGCACCTCAGGCTTTCATGTAACATTATTGTGATGTGCAAAATGTAAGTAAAGTGTAATTAGTTTTTTTCATAGCAAAGTCAATAATATACTACTGATCGCACATGCTGATGATTCGCACCACCTAAAAAAATGGCATCCTGTGCGAACTCTGCACTGCCACAACTATGTGGGTTGCAGATGGTATTCGCATGGCACTAAAAGCGCACTTACTACTGTCAGCATCACGTTTGACAGATACAAATATTAGAGTAGTAAAAAAAATTTAGGATAAAATTGTCTATAATACACCTTTATAAAAATTCTTTACGGTCAAATATCCATCAATAAAAATTTACAGCTAGTTTTTAAATTCCAAACTATTACTATTTACAACTGAAAGGTACTCTATTAGTCACTGTCAGTCCGTTACTAAATTAGGACCTCAAAATTTTGTTTATATCTATTCTCAGTTTTACTGTGAATTGTTATTTCATTGATTCCATAAAAGCATCCTGTTTAAATATCATTGTCTTATGATCTTAGGATTACTATATTTCCTTTTTTTTCTCACCTCTTCGTGTTCTACAGAAATGTCACCGTTTTCATCTCAAGTGAATGGATTCCTCTTTAAATGTTAACATGATTACTTGCTTCAATATTGTTCTTCTTAATGAATGTTAATAACAAACGCGCGCAAGTCTATTTTTGTTCATTGGAACATCTAAGAAAATATATTTCTTTTTTTATTACAGTTAGAACTTCGAAAAATGTTATTGGATCGAATGGTAAATCTTCTCAGTAGAGGATGTGTTGTACCAGTTTTGAAATATATTAAACATTGCTGGCAGCGAGATGACACTGATATTTCTCTCATTAGATACTTTGTGACGGAGGTAAAAATGAATATTCTTTATGAACTCAATCATTATCAAATATGTAACTCCGTCATCGGTGTGAAATGATATTGCTCCTCCAATAATTTGTTTCAGGTTTTAGATGCGATCGCACCACCGTACACGGCAGAATTTGTGCAACTAGTTTTACCAATGGTAGAAAATGAAGAAATAACAGGAACGATGAGAGCTGAAGGAGAGAACGATCCGGTGTCAGAATTCATCGGTAATACACATGATTTATAAAAAAAATATTTCTAAAAATTAATGAATTTACAACATTATTTAACCATATATTGTAATATTTCTTACAGTTCACTGCAAAGCGCGCTATGCTACGATGTAGTCAAAATTAGTAACTCTGTGTAATCAAAAGTTGCACAATACAGGTATAAATCAATTTCTTTGGTACACTAAATTCAAGTAAGTATGCAATCAAGCATATCAAGCAATATATAATTCAAGTACTAAAGTAAGTATGGGAGACAATAAATATATTTATCGTCACAATAAATTCGATATGCATGGCCCGTCAGTAAATGTTTAATAAAACTTACCATATCCATTAAATAATAAATGAAACTGTATTTTAACAATTAGAAAAGTTAAAAAGCGATTTTTTCATTACACGTTTACTCCTGAAAAATTTTCCGAGTAAATTGATAATGTCATTTTGTGCTGAGGGCTAAAGGGACATGCGCTAAACTATTTTGTGAACTAAAAATTGCAACGTTGGGCGATTAAGTTTATCTCCCTAATTCATCCTCATTTTATCCTTTATATAAAAGTAATTCTCATAAACTATCTTAGAATAACCATAAATGTCCAGCAATCAAAATAATTAAATTCTTAAAATAGTAGTAGGCATTTCTATTTTATGTTACATTAGGAATTAGTTATTAATGACTATTGATTCTAATGATCATATGTAATTTCAAACACCTACAGTGACAGTAAGATTACTAGCACGAGCTACTAGTAGTATTCACCTAAATGCTTTGAGCGGTGAGATATTTTGGAAAACATTACAACTTCATTTTTCGAGTCGACCTGCGAAAAATATTGCTGATTATTTCAATTAGTTAATATACTTCAAATTTTAAATTTTCCAACGCCAGACTTATCAAAATATTAATGAAAGTTATTGTACCATAGTTAACTATTTTACTTACTGTTAAAGTCATAGGATGGTACCGATTTATAGTGATGGATAACTTTAATATTAAGATCTATCTTTCAACTAATTTTGAGTTGGCAATGCCTGTTGTTATTTTTGTCTGACAGTATCACCATATTACTTGATTGATTTTAATTTTGAACTTTTGTTTTCAGTTGCAGCCATATTGTCGACCAATTGGGGAGTCATGTGTCCAATTTACAGTCATTGATTGATCAATAATTAGGCCAATAAAAATGATTGTCATTCTATCAAGCCCTACTTCAGGTCAATTGAGACTTCTGATGAGCAGCTTAACAGTGCCTTTAGTAATTCTGAGTAGTAGAGAAAGATATTCACATTGATCGTGGTGCAGCATGTTTCAAACAATTTTGGTGAATGTTCAAACCATAACTAAATTATTTCATTAATTTATAATAGAAACGAGGAATATAGTGTATATCAGTGGTTAAGAGTCTCAGATAAATAATGGGAAAGAATTAATTTAACTTTAAATAAAAAACTAGAATTCTTACAATAGTTGAGGTATGGAGGTAAAGATTTTCGAAAAAAAAATTGTTTATTTATTTATATTTGATTTAAACAGAAAACTTCTAATCTAATCTAGTAATTAAACATTTCTACCCGATGATAGTAAAAAAATCATAGTATTTTTCAATCCATGAAAACTTCACCGGCCTTGTATTGTGTTGTTTATTTTTATAATAAAAATAAGCATCTGTAGTCAGTAGTTAATGACATTGGCTTTGGTTGCGGTGCTCACCGATTTGAATCCCAGTACTAACAGATTCAAAAATTTATCCTAAAAGCGGGGCGTGGTGATAGTGATTAGCTAACTACTAGTCCTATCTTAGCTATTTACTTCTATTCCAGCTCTCTTCGAAAAAGACATTGAGCAACTTAGTAACGAGCAACTCTTTGTTGAGATAAGTTCGATTAGGAGTACACTGATTGCCAAGCAAGTTTAAAATATTTTTTATTTTTTAAGTATTAATAATTTGATGAAAATATATTGATTATTTTCATGTATTTTTATGCGATTATTTTTTTTCGATCACCCCATATAAAAAAATTCACAGCACCTGTGCCCGCTTTCGCTGTATAACAAATAACAGCTTAAAGCTAGGTCTTCCTTGTCACCGGTAACCTCCGTGGTGATCAGTGTCCAAGATTTTTATAATTGAAAATAACATTTTGCTATCATTCCTAACAAATATTATGACAAAATAAAATTTTAACCTCCTTTTCAAAACAATTATGTCACCTCACGTTACATGTAATTCATTGTATTTTTATCCTTTCCTTTTGGTTGTCTGTGTTAGTGGAGTGGAGTTATGACTTACACAAATCAACATTTTTCAAATGTTGATTTGTGTATATTTGAAACTGTCTTCACATATGATTATCATTGTTTATTATTTGAATAAGCAAATAATTGTAGATAAACATCAAAACTTAAATAATGAATCAGATATCTATGATTAAATTTTATAAGCTATATGGATTGTGCATGGCTTAAAAGACACTTTCAAATTTTAAAATCTTGTCTTTATCAGATATGTTATATTCATGCAATGGGCATTAAGCAAATATTTTCAATATATATTTATCTAAATATCCAAAAAATATTGCAAAATAGTGCTCGATATAATGTACCTTTTACTACATTGGGGCACACCTTGTTATGTATATGGAGATCAAAGAAATTAATTTTTAAATACCATAATTTTATGTGTTACTTACTATTCGGACATTATGACAGATTTAATAAAAAAATCTTGACAAAACAGTTTTTTGTTTTTTAATGATAGTAAACTGCAAGGAGGGTTTAAATAAATGAATGTTGAGGTAGAAAAGTTACTCATACATTTAATATGTAATTAGTACTATTTTTTTAGTTTATACAATCTTTGTATAGAAAATAATTAATATGTCACTGTGTTGATATCAGAATTTTTATGCTCGTCTGGCTCTCACTGGGTCTGCTAATCTGTGAATAAATAATTATTGGATTTTATGTATAAAAATATTTTATTCAGAAGGATCTTAAATATACTAATACATTAGCTTCTTTACTGTAGAAAGTCCTAAAAAGAGGTCTTTATAGGTAGGTATTCAAAATTAAAACAGTGTTGTCCGGGAAAGATAGTACAGTGGAACCTCTCATAACGAGTCTAATTCGTTCCAGAATCATTATTCCTTCTGAATTCTTAAGGAGCGTAACATCCTGGAATGCGATTTCGATTTGCAAAAAACTACTAGTTTATTATTTATGACAAATAATTAATTATTTTTTACTAGCAGAAATTTGTTTTTGCCGACGCTTCAAAATTTGGTGAAAATGTGACAGCATTATCATTGAATAATTTTTTTAAAATGCATAGCCACCTCCTTATTAGGGTGATGCTTTTCAATGTACGATGCAAGTTTCAAATGCTTTCAGCTTTTCTCTTATTGCGCCAGAAGATTGTTGCTCGGCTACTTCCTCCTCCACTAACAAACTTTCCTCCGTAACTTCTTGCTGTGAAAAACAATGCAACTCCATAAGCTTTTCGGTGATCAGCTCTTGATTGTACTCTTTCACAAGCTCATCAATATTGCTGTTATCCACCTCCAGTCCCATCTCGTTGACTGTAGACTCCACAGGTACTGTTTCAAACCCCTTCACATTCGACAACGCTCCCTGGCAAAGCTTCTTCCAAGCTGAAGTGAGGGTTCTCTCGGTAACCCCTTCCCACGTCTTGTCAATCATCTTGAAGCAAGCAACGATGTGAAAGTGATCTTTCCAAAACTCTGTGTCACTCGTTATGTTGCTCGATAAAATAGCATTTTTTTCACAATCTGTTTTGCTCGTTATGCGAATAGCTCGTTATGAGAGGTTCCACTTCATTATAAAAAAAGTCAAATACCAATTATAAAGTGCACAAAAACATAAAATTTTGGCAGATTTATAGATAATTAAAAAAGCTAACATTGGAGTAAGGATTGAAACGAACCTGAAAATGTTCACTGTGTCACTTGCTTCAATCGTAGATGTATCTTGAGGAGTTAGGAAAACAAACTGTCGGTTAGAATTGCCAGAAGCATGGCCAAGAAGAAGTTCTACGGTGACTTTCCTATTCACATTATCCTGGAAAAGAAAAAAATCAAATGCATACAAATAACAAACACATCCCTGCCAAATCCAAAAGATGAACTAGTCAGTTTGAGTTTACTTGAATACCTGTAGATGTCGAAAGGAGAATTCTAGGACGTTGATGACAAAACCTATGGGAATTTCTAAATTTGATATGTCAAATTTATTATATATTGACAAGTCTATATACATTCATTGTTTTTTTTTTTTAAATATAGAGTTGTTCAAATATTCACATAGGAAATGCTGGAAATACAGGGATCTTTTGATATATTCAATTATTTGAAGGGTGAATAATGGATATAACTGCGGTGCAATGTTTGCAAACATATATTTATTATATCGATTTGTCAATATATATTCACACCATACACAGATATATTGTTTTAATCACTTTTAGGGTGTTCACTGTCAATACTTGGCAGAAAAGTATTATAATAATAAAAACACAATATTATGTTAAATTATGAAAATAATTATAAATCCAAAAACAAGAGTTTTCAATAGTACTTTTCAATGTTTATCCAATAACAGATTTGATTTTTAGTAGTTTCAAGATAACGCATACTAGGGGCTATCTAAAAAAATATAGTCTTAAGTTCAAGGTAGGACAGGTGATTTATTTATTATAATTTCATTTGTAGATATACCCAACCGTATCTTATAGATGATTATATGTATGAGATATAGCTTTGTTTCACTATTAAATATGACTAGCTGTAAGCCCGTTGCCCAGCAACGTGAGATTTTTGTTGCATAGTATTTAATTTAATGTTATTTTATTTTATGGTATTTAATTTAATTTAATTTAATTTAATTTTATTTTATTTAATTTTATTTAATTTTATTTTATTTTATTTTATTTTATTTTATTTTATTTTATTTTATTTTATTTTATTTTATTTTATTCTATGTTATTTTATTTTATTTTATTTTATTTTATTTTATTTTATTTTATTTTATTTTATTTTATTTTAATTTATTTTATTTTTATAGTTAGCAGAAATTTCGTAAATTATTTAATATTTGGAATAATGTTTAAGTTTGCTAACAACAATTTTTCGTAGTAGCAGAAACTTCGGAAATTACTTAATTTTTAGAATAATGTTCAAGTTTGCTGACAACTATTTTTCGTAGTAGCAGAAATTTCGTAAATTATTGATTTTTTGGAATAAAGTTTAAGTTTGCTAACAACAATTTTTCGTAGTAGCAGAAATTTCGTAAATTATTGAATTTTTGGAATAATGTTCAAGTTTGCTAACAACCATTTTTCGTAGGAGCAGAAATTTCGTAAATTATGTAATATTTGGAATAATGTTCAAGTTTGCTAACAACCATTTTTCGTAGTAGCATAAATTTCGTAAAATATTTAATTTTTCGAATAATTTTCAAGTTTGCTAACAACTATATTTCGTAGGAGCAGAAATTTCGTGAATTATTGAATTTTTGGAATAAAAAAAAAGTTTGCTAACAACCATTTTTCGTAGTAGCCGAAATTTCGTAAATTATTGATTTTTTGGAATAAAGTTTAAGTTTGATAACAACCATTTTTCGTAGTAGCAGAAATTTCGTAAATTATTGAATTTTTGGAATAATGTTCAAGTTTGCTAACAACCATTTTTCGTAGGAGCAGAAATTTCGTAAATTATGTAATATTTGGAATAATGTTCAAGTTTGCTAACAACCATTTTTCGTAGTAGCAGAAATTTCCTAAATTACTTAATTTTTGGAATAATGTTTAAGTTTGCTAACAACCATTTTTCGTAGAAGCAGAAATTTCGTAAATTATTGAATTTTTGGAATAATGTTTAAATTTGCTAACAACCATTTTTCGTAGTAGCAGAAATTTCCTAAATTACTTAATTTTTGGAATAATGTTTAAGTTTGCTAACAACCATTTTTCGTAGAAGCAGAAATTTCGTAAATTATTGATTTTTTAGAATAATGTTTAAGTTTGCTAACAACCATTTTTCGTAGTAGCAGAAATTTCGTAAATTATTGATATTATTGAATTTTTGGAATAATGTTTAAGTTTGCTAACAACCATTTTTCGTAGAAGCAGAAATTTCGTAAATTATTGATTTTTTAGAATAATGTTTAAGTTTGCTAACAACCATTTTTCGTAGTAGCAGAAATTTCGTAAATTATTGATTTTTTGGAATAATGTTTAAGTTTGCTAACAACCATTTTTCGTAGTAGCAGAAATTTCGTAAATTATTGAATTTTTGGAATAAAGTTTATGTTTGCTAACAACCATTTTTCGTAGTAGCAGAAATTACGTAAATTATTTAATTGTTGGAATAATGATTAAGTTTGCTAACAACCATTTTTCGTAGTAGCAGAAATTTCGTAAATTATTTAATTTTTGGAATAATGTTAAAGTTTGCTAACAATCATCTTTCGTAGTAGCAGAAATTTTGTAAATTACTTAATTTTTGGAATAATGTTTAAGTTTGCCAACAATTATTTTTCGGATTTTAAATTATTTAACAATTATTTCCAATAAAAATCAAAAGATCAAATCCAATTTTTCAATAAAAAATCAGTTGCACATTTTGTCCAAGTGTATGAAAAAAGCAAAATATTATTCTATCATATATCCATATCATAATTTGAATATTCTTAATGTATTAAAGAATTCTAACAGATTTTCAAGGTCAGACGTGAAAAGATTCATCATTATGATTCAATTGATCAAATCCGCTCCAAAAAATATTAGTCTCACATCGACTCACACGATCAGACGATTCATTTCGATAGCCCTATAATCATAGTTTGCAATAGTCGAATTAAAGTCTTTGATTATTCGAATATTATGATGTATGGTGATACAATACTTTAGCTCTACACCAAGAAATATCAAATTTTCAAACGTGGCGATATCAGAACATTCACGCCCGGCTTAAAATAAGCCGCTCCCATTGGATAGAACAACATTTCAAAAATGTGCTGTTCAGAATAAATCGAAATCATTGGTCTGTACCTTACTGCGGACGTCCTTACAGACAGACCTTATCGGCTATTAATGTTAAGATTATGGCATTGCCAAAACCAATCTTAACTCAAAACACATTTTTGTAGTTAGGCCCCTGCGATCCTATGCTCCCGAATTGTGATAGGTTTAATTTCCTTTGTAATGAATATTCCAACATTTACACTTACCATAAAAACATCAAATTCATCAAGGAAATGGAAAGGTAGTTCCATGCAGTCCCATAGAGCCATGATAAATGCAACAGTGGCATATGATCTTTCGCCGCCAGAAAGGGAGCTAGTAGAGTCAACTACTCTCACAGATGATGAATCACGCCCGGTACAGCGAATGTCCAACACTTTAGTACCAGTGTTAATCTCCATAGAGCCCTGTAAAATGATAATGATAGACTAGGGCTTCCAATTAACCGGACATTTAAACTAACCGGTTTTCGGTTTTTTTCAAATAAATAAACCGGGTAACCGGTTTAAGCCGGATTTTTTTTCAAAAAACCAATTTTAGTACCACACTAACCAATGTTTCAAAAAAAACTATTTTGATTACTAAAAAACAGTCAATAAGTCCATACAATTAGAAAGTAGATAAAAATATTGCTGTTTTCATTTGAGAAGGTCACGGGTTAGAATCCCGGCACAGACAGTTTTATATATATTTTTTAAATTTATAAATCGATTTATGAATTTCTGTTTGAAGGCATGGATGTTTGTGATGTCTCGAATTCCCCCCTCCGGCCCGTTCTATCCTAAGCATGGAGTGTACGAGAGCAATTAGCTAGTCACTTGACCTGTTCTATTTTCCTTCGATTTTTACTATCTTTGGAAAAAAGAGATGTTGAGCAGCTGAGTAACAAGCAGTTATCGAGAAAAAACATGAAATCAACTACACCAGGAGTCCATATGCTCCACATTGGGAGTGGGCATGATTAAAAAATATATTTTTATTTAAAGAAAATATTTATTTAAAAAAAATCTTGTCATTTCACTGTCATCAAATATTGATTTTTCTGGTATTTAGCTATTTAATCCTTATGCTTTTAAATGGTATTTTTAAAAAATAAAACACTCCTTTATACTCATTTCATATAATCTATATATTAACAGTTTAACGACCGCACGTTTTTTTTATAAAATTTCACCTGGCGAAATAAAATTTTGCAAAAAATTCGCAAAAGTTGTAATTTTACTAAATTCACTATAATTTGTAAACAAATTGAGATGTCTTTACAAAATTTAATTTTCTTAGCTTCCAGATACTTTGCCTATACGCATATATGAGTCCGCCGGCCAGCAACCTTTGTTTTTCAAAGACTCAAATACGCGTCCGCGGTCGTTAAGCTGTTAATAGCCGATAATGTCCGTTTGTCCGAATGAGTGTACGTAGGGTGTCCTCGACCTTCCAGTCTCCACTTTTTTAAATAAAATGAAATAAAATAAAATAAAATGAAATGAAATGAAATAAATTAAAATAAAATAAAATAGAATAAAGTAAAGTAAAGTAAAGTAAAGTAAAATATAATAAAATAAAATAAAATCAAACACACAATGCAACAAAAATCTCACGTTGCTGGGCAACGGGCTTACAGCTATTCTATATATTAATAGCCGATAATGTCTGTCCGACCACATTACACCTTCCAGTCTCCACTTTTTTGAATAAAATAAAATAAAATAAAATTTAAATAAAATTAAATTAAATTAAACTAAATAAAATTAAACACAATGCAACAAAAATCTCCCGTTGCTGGGCAACGGGCTTACAGCTAGTAAAATATAATATGCACAGAGGGTTGTGATTAGGGCATCCAATCCCGGAATTCTGGATCCCGTAATCCTGGAATCCTATTAAATTTTCTGATTCCGAAATCCCGGGATTGATACGGCTGCAATCCCAGGATTTTGGGATTGAGAAACTTTGAGGAAATCCCGAAAATTGACACAAAATTGGCAAATCGAGAATTTCAGATTCTAAAAAAAAAAAAACGAGGTTTTGTGACAACCTGGGAAAAAGTATACAAAATCGAGGCTTCGGGATTTGATACCTTAGTTGTGATAGCATATTTAAAATAAATTAAATATGTATTTTGTGATATTTTCAACAAAATCAAAAATCAAGATCAATTTGTACCAGTGAAAACCATCCAATCTACAAGCACAACTATTTTTAACCCTATAATATATATATCCTATTATTAATATTAGTAATTTTCTCAGTAACTACCAATTTTCACTATGCGCAAACATGAATCCGTGTCCTAACGATTGTATGCCTAACATTGTCACATTTTTAAATAATTGTTTAAAAGAAATGTAATGCATATTACATATATTGTTCAATTGTATAACACTTCGAATACCTACTTGCTTGTCTTTATTATTATTTTTGTTTGCACATGTGCATATTAGAAAGACACGGACCCTTAAAAGTAGCCGATGATTTATGGCACCGATCGTTTGAAAATAAAAATAAAAACGTTTTAAAATTGATTTGTTTTATAACTTGAAGGATATAATAAAACATGGGCTTGGTCACTTAAACCTTTTTATGTATGTCTGCTGCAAAAAAAGTGGATACAAATTGTCATCTCTTTAAGTTCAGGTACCTACTACTTTCTCGGAATAATAATACAATATTTAAGTTCCATATCCAATATTATATTGTTGATAATTATAAATAATCAGACTAATAAAAATCAAATGAATACGTGAAAAAAATATTGATTGTAAATTTTTGTTTACTAATATTTAAATTGCTTTGAAACAGTACAAGTTTTCGGTTCGGATATTTTTTTATTTTAAAAGATATAATGATGAACATATTTAAATGTATTTTTGGTTCAATAAGGTTCACTTGTTTTATTATCATTGATATTATGAGAATCCTTTCGTATTACAGATATTTGATTGAAAGCAGTATAGTTGTCCATGATTTCGACTACTTACTTTTTATTAATATGGCACAGAAATTAGACAATTGAACAGTACAATACTTTATTATATTGTACTACTTATAATACTATTATTATATACGTTTTTAAATATTTATACCCTACATATGAATAGTTTAATAAAAGCTCGTGGTGTTCAAAGCAGAAAAAGATTTTTTAATTAACCCGGTTAACCGCCCAAAATAAACCGGTTTTCAGTTTATTTTAAAACACCGATTTAAGCCGGTTTGGAAGCCTTATGATAGACCTATTAATGTATTCAATAAAGTATTTTAATTATTCATTCACTCAAATGCACTATAATGCAAATAATAATTAAACGTCACATTTTTATCACTCCAAGACCTATGTCAATTTTTTTTTAAGCCATGTCTGCTCCCAATGTGGAGCATATGGACTCCTAATGGAGTTTATCTCAACAGAAGTGTTTCTACGAGAACTGCTTGTTACTCAGTTGCTCTACCTCCCTTTTTCCAAAGAGATTAGGGATAGAAGGATAGGGCTAGGACAGGATTAGTGTTAAACTAATCGCTCTCGATACGCCCCGTTCATAGGATAGGATTGGTGAGAGGGGGGAATTCAAGACATCACATACATCCATGTCTTTAAACAGAAATTCATAAATCGATTGAAAAATCAACTTATAAAACTGTCCGTACCGGGATTTGAACCCGGGCCCTCTGTAGCCGAAGCCAACAACGTTGACCACACAGGCGGATTTATATTGTAAAAATTGCAATAATAACAGAGTGGACTTGCATATTAATTCAATATCATAATAAAATTATTATGTTTTTATTTCCACTTGCAAAGTGTTGTTATACGGAGTTGCGAAGTTTACACTGTAGGTGCTCTAGGATGACGATCAATATTATTTAACCCTCCAAGGACGAGCGTCACCATATGGTCACACAAAACACCGTTGTCTATTGATCCCACTATTCATACTTTTTCTACCTGAATATCGTTGCTTTCGCTCATATTTGGTTAAGAAGGGTACGGACTACAGTAAGTCATCAGCCGTGGGAACAGGAACGGTCTCCAAAAGCACATGTGATTTTTTGAATTTCCGTTTTTTTTAATTTACTTTTTGAAACTGTTAGATATTTTTTTATAAAAACATAAAATTATTTACAGATATTTTGCTAATATATTTGTTTTGAAATTATGTTGATCTAAAGAGGTCAAACTGTAAATATTTAAAAAAAAATCACGTTTAGCTATATTTCAACCACGAATGTTTGCAAGCCCATACGGTCACTTTTGTCCTTACTACTGTCCGTACTCAATATTACACGGTAATAAAAGGATGAGCATGACCATATAGTCATGCGGGGTTTCTATACAACGACTTTGCGTTTTTTTTTTTTTAAATTTTGGATAGGAATTAAAGTTATCCGTGACTTCAATATGGCTTAGAAAATATTTTTTTTATCGGAAAAAAGCTCTCGTCTCTGGAGGGTTAAACAATGTATATTTTAAAAAGTTTCCATCCCTCGTGCCAGCAGAATTTAATAGAAAAATCATAAGTGAACACCACACTCTGAAGGTTAACATAGACAGCTCTTGATAAGTTTAGTGATTTTTCTAGTGAATAAAATGATTATTTTTTTACTTACTGAATATCCTCGAATTCTTAAAATTGATTGAAAGCAATATTGGACTCTGCTCGCAATAAGACTTTGAATGTTAATAGCAGAATTCATATGCTGGACAGATGTCTTTTCAACCTAAGAAATAAAAGTTTTCACAGTGTCAGTATAGCATTTACCACTTTTTCAATTTCACAGAAAAGAATTAATATTTAATTTAAACGTTTTCCTACCAATGTTATCAATTTAGATAATTCCTGGAGCAACCTTTGCGTGGATGTATATTGATTTTCTTTTGCGACTAATGCTGCAGCGACTTCAGTTTTGGAATAATTATTCTGTTTCAGAGAGTTTAATTTTGCTTTTATTCTATCCATTTGGGTAACAATGGAATTAATTTCTCTGCAAAAGACATTTAAACAATAAAATATATTTTTTTACCGTGAACCATTTGCTTAACAGCTTAACGACCGCACGTTTTTTTTATAAAATTTCACCTGGCGGCCGGGCAATTTTGCGAAAAATTCGCAAAAATTATAATTTTACTAAATTCACTATAATTTGTAAACAAATTGAGATATCTTTACCAAATTTAATTTTCTTAGCTTCCAGATACTTCGCCTATACGCATATATGAGTCCGCCGGCCAGCAACGTTTGTTTTTCAAAGACTCAAATACGCGTCTGCGGTTGTTAAGCTGTTAACAACAAATTCTCGGAATTTTTATCTTTTGAAATTTCAATAACATAAAATTAAACAGTTAATCTATTTTGCAAATATTATTCTGATGTACATTCTAACCTAGTCTTTTTGATGCGAGGGGATAACATTTCAGCCTCCCTTAATTTTTGATTAGTTAAATTTCTCTGTTCTTGCAATTTTATTTCCAAATCATCAATCATTTTTCTTTTTTCTCTTAAAATGCGATTTGTCATATCCCATTCACTTTTACTCCTTTCTAAATTCAGTTGCTCTCGCATTAAGTCTTCCTGGAAGTGAATTACAGTTATAAAAAATACTGACTATTAAGTTTTAATAATGTTCAGAAGGAAACACTTCCGTCATACTTAACTTACATTGAGTTTCATAGATTGACTATCTTTTTCTTTGAGGACTCGGTTCTTTTCAGATTCAATCTCCTTAGATTTGGCTTTCAGTTCATCTTTTTGTTGTATTAACTTATTTTCCTCTTCTTGCAGTTCGACGAGTCTTTGTTCAGCTAATTTTAATTCTTCTGTCTGAAATGTAATCATTACAATGTTGCAAGGTGTTAATATAGCGTGTTAATATTTTAAAATCATTCAATGAGAAGTTACTATGTGTTAAACATTTGGTATAATCTAAAACGGTCGACCGTGACTAGTAAATTAAGTATAAAGTTGAGCTCATTTTGTATGGTCGGTTTGATGTGTAGAAAATTTAGGACACTGAAAAAAAATCTAATTCCTGAAAACATGTGCAATTCAGTATCTAACATGAAAAGTTTACCATTCGTTTATACGAGTTTTTATACAAGAACTGTATTTTTCAAAGAGAGTAGTAGGGATAGAAGAATAACACTAGGACATAACTAGTGGTTAACTAATGGCTCTTGGTACGCCCAGTTATTAAAGGATTGGAAGGGTGGGAGGGAATTTATAGACATCACAAACACCCATGTCTTACAGTTTTTAATAATTTTATTCGTTGATAGCTATTTCGGCTTGCGCCATCGTCAGAACTATGTTTAATATATAGCTGAGCAAAATATTAGTTTAAACATAGTTCTGACGATGGCGCAAGCCGAAATAGCTATCAATGAATAAAATTATTAAAAACTGTAGAACTAAAATACTTTGTTATTTTTAATCTGTTATAAATGGAGTTCTACCAAGTAAATGCCAAATCAATTAACCCATGTCTTCGAACAGAAATCGAAAAATGCTGTTCGTACTGGGACTCAAGCCCGTGAGATTCGGCACACTAACCCGACAACGCTAACCGCTGCGCTATAGGACTGAAACATACCAATACTTTAATGTGACCACCGCCTTCAGCCTCTCTCAAATTGGATTCAATTTTCGACAGGTTTTTCATAATTTTATTTTCCGATTGCATTAGAGTTTTCAACTGGTTCTCGAGGTTCAGCTCTTTTTGGGCAATGTTGTCTTTTTCAGTTTTTAGCTCTTGCAGTTCCGTATCAATTTTGCGAAAATCATTTTTCAACTTATTTTCTTCTTCTTGCAATTGCCTACAAAAAAAATACACTCCGAACAGTGAGACATTTTTCCAATTGTCAAAATTTAAATAATGGCTAATTTCAGAAACGAGTAAAGTTATTTTTAGTCATTATTCTAAAAAATAATATAAAACTAAAGCAGATTATGAGTTGATACTCAGCTTACCGTTTTCGGTCACCGGTACTGACTTGTAGAAACTTGGATGGAGCACCTCTTCCGCCATAAGATCT
This sequence comes from Himalopsyche tibetana, assembly GCA_030503985.1. Taxonomy (NCBI): domain Eukaryota; kingdom Metazoa; phylum Arthropoda; class Insecta; order Trichoptera; family Rhyacophilidae; genus Himalopsyche; species Himalopsyche tibetana. Next base: position 8,536,608 of record JAPJYX010000014.1, read on the forward strand.
GTAGTTGGGAGTAGGAAAATATTCAGTTTGGTCCAGTGTTACGATTTTGTGACAATTGGGAGGTACTCTTGAAGCCTCTGCTGCAAAACTGATAGCTTCCTCTGAAATTAAGAAAACAGAAGAACCGTATTTAATTAAAATACAAGGGATCTCGAAAAAGCCACTTTGAATTGTTTAAGAACAATGCAGATTAAAATTTTAAATACAATTCACCATTGTTATCACAAAAGTATTTATAATTTGAATTATGAATTAGAAGTTTAATATTAATATTATATAATATATTAACGTATACTGATTAGATTCATTATTCACATATACACTCTCAAGATTGAAATACAAGGTGAGAAAAAATGATACGCAACCGGTAGTTTGAGCAAGTAAATATTTTATAAATCTCATTCTATAAACATCAAAAGATCTACAGATATACATTTGCTGTGTGTATTTGACTGTGTATTGAACCTCATTATTGCTAAGTTAGTCAAATTTTAACGATGAAATTCTGGGGTTGACCCAAATGAACAAGGCAGACTTAACTGTGTAGTTCTACAAAACAAACAATTGAATTTACCATGGGAAGGAACCATCAAGATGGTTTCTAAAGATGTACTGTCGATAAGATAGTTTGCGACTACGGGATCATCAATTTGAATACATTCGAGGGCACTTCTATATCCTTGTGGAGCTCGCACTGACTTATTTGATACATTATGAACTTTGTTGTAAAATTTACTCGTCGTGATGGTGGGTTTAGATTCATTTTCGTAAATTTCCTGCATCATACGAAACAAATGGCGCGAGTCTTCTGCTGTATTCACACAAAATGATTTCACCGAATTGCCGATTATGTGTTCGAGTGCACTTGTCCACTTTTTATCACGCACTTTCAAATACGACCCTGAAAATAAATAAATATGTCTTACGAATACTTAGTACATAATGAAAAAGTTTACTTTTTTGCACCAAAAAGTTTATGGATTAATTGAAAATACCGTATTTTCTCGATTACATGACACGTTTTTACCTATTTCGTAATCTCGGAATTCGAAGTGCATTTTATTATCAATGATGCCTTACTATCAGAGATATTTTTGGAAAGACTTCACCGATCTGAAACTGAATTCTATGAAGTTTTAGACTGATGGTAAGGAAAAATCCGACATTGAATGCTTTGAAGTTTCATAATATGATTTTTTTTCAGGATGCATTTTTCATTAATTTTTAAAATAAAATGAAACAGACTGAAGAAGCTCCTCAAAGAAGTGAAACACGTGTCACAATTTGTAACACAGTTATAAAAGAAAAAAATATATTTTGTGATGTCTTTTTATATATATTTAAAAATAAGGATGCGTTTTATAATTGATGGTCTCTTAGTCGAGGAAATAGGGTAATGTTTATTTTATTTATTCAGTAACTTACCGATTGGACCACGTGGCATTTCACTGAAAACTCCTTTGGTGTGTGCCCTCTTGACTGATTCTACGAGATTAGCCATATGTCTGCCATACACAGCTAAATTATCCTTTCCTCTGACATTCAGTTCATTAAGCTGACCACTTATACGACCTAATTGAATATGAAAAATGAAGTCTTCACAAAAAAAAATGATGAGAACTATTCAAGTATTAAGTTCTGCAAGAATTTTTGAATCGAAAGATAGCTATTTCAGCTTCACGATGGAATGCTTTTTCAACAAAATTGTTCACAAAATATATTTCCAGCCTATTTCTTTTTAATTATATTTATATTTTCTAGGACTATGTAGTTGTGAAAAAAATGTAACTCCAACTCTGACTTGGCATTTACAAATGGTTTAACTTCGGTTTAAAAAAAAAGCATGTAAATTTTTATTTTAATGTATGTACTTAAATAAAGGATTCAGAGTCAACCCTTTTTTACCACTCTTGACTCTACAGCTCTGATATGTTCGAAGAGAAGCAAAAGAAGAAACAGTAATTTGAGAAGAAAAATATATTTTTTTTAAATCTTAAACAATGCTGGTTCTTTATCTCTGGGCTTTATCATAAAAGAGTATTGTGATGATAGTATCCATTTCAGGATTAAAAAAAATATTTTTGAAACCACATTCAATGTTAATGAATGACACCCACCCAAGGCACCCTGCAAATTTCTCCTGTTTTTTAAAACACTTTCAATTTGGTTCTGTTCGTGAGCGAGAGCATTTCCCATCTGTTTGTGATCATTCTGTAGTGTCTCCCTTCTAGCAATGGTCTCTGCCATCAATTCCTTCAGTGATTTTTTATTGAGTTCTAAAGTATGTCTTTCGTTAGCGTTGTTTATGTTCCTGCAAAGTTAAAAAAAAAAACATGATTTCTAAAAATCTTTTTTTTCTATGCTTTGCATAGTTGGCCTTCAAGTTCCTGTGGTGCTTTATACCAATAATATCTAGCTGATATTCATTGTAATCTTCAATGATACCTCAATAAATGCAATGATATTACGCAAATTTGTCTGGGGTCACTTGGTACCCCGTCGCTCCTCGTTTCGGTACGTAAGTGTTAAAATAATTATCATTTAACAATTTGTACTTAATATGTGTATTAAAAAATAGCAGAATTCATGTTTTAAACATTTTTTACACAGGGTACACAGAGTGTGAGTTTTTATAAAATATTAGAATACAGTGGATATAACTTTACTTGGCTGCATTTACTTCACTGGTCAGAGCATTGACCTTAGAATCCTCTTGCATATGAAGTTCATGAGTCTTTTTCAAATCCTCCATGCATACTTTGAATTCTCTTCGCAAATTCTGATACTCCATATTGATCCTATTGAGTTCAGCGTCTTTACTTGCTGTCTGTGATGCCAAATTTTGAACTGAATCACTGAGATTTCTGAAAGAAATTATTTTCATGTTGTGTCAAAAACATTTATTGATATTCATTTTAATAATCAAAAATAACTGGTCCCGTAGCCGAGAGATGGGTACACTCATACACCTTAATCAACTTATTGATATGTATAGTTATTAGACAACAAATAGTTTTTTCTCAACAACATATTTCTTTCCTTGCCATCAGTCACATGATTTGTGGGAGGGATTGGTATACAATTAGTATGTACTGATTTGCAGATTGCTTGCTAATATCAATAATATTCTTCTTCTTCTTCTTTGGCCATGTTCGCTCCCTATGTGGAGCATATGGCCGCCACGCGGCACCTCCATGTTTCCCTGTCTCCCGCCAATAGCTTTGCTTCCTCCCATGACATGCCAGCATCCCTCAGTTCCGCCGAATACATCCTATGGATAGTACCCGACGGACGTCCAGGACGCCGGAATCCCACCGGTCGAAAGAAGAGGCAGGCAGGATTGAGGCTTTCCGGAGGCATCCGCAGCACGTGACCCAGCCAGTTCCAACGTCTCTCCATAACCACTGACGTGACGGGACGCTGTCTTGTACGCTCCCTTATCTCTGAATTTCTCACAAAATCATACCACCTCACCCCCATTATTCGACGCAAGCATCTGTTCTCGAAGCTCAGTATACGGTTTTTCTGAGTCTTCGTCAGGTGCCATGATTCACAACCGTAAAGCATTACCAGCAGAATGCAAGCGTTGAACAAGTGGCATTTGGTTTTAATCGAGTACAGCTGTGTGTCCCAGACAGTCCGCATTGAGTTGAATGTGGCTCCAGCCATTCCTAAACGAATGGCGAGCTCGTTTTTTGTACTACCGTCTTCGGGGATATGTACGCCGAGGTATCTGAAGCTGTCAACCCTCTCGATGATCTGTCCCGTGCTGGTAAGGGTCCTATCAGAGTCATGACAGGTTTGGTTACACATCACATTGGTCTTACTAGTATTCATTTTAATTAAAAATTAAATTAATAATATTATAAAAACCTATTTTCTGTAAAATTCTGTTCAATGAAAAGTCATACAAACTGTAGCACTGGCTTGCAAATGTAGGTGTATTTAAACACATTTGGCTCTACTGAAAAGGACTGAAATAATTATATCACAGACAAAAATAGCAATATTTTTTTAAATTAAGTTCAAATAGGTGTTTCGGTGTCAGAACTAGTTCTGATGGTCGGGTTAGAGTTAATTCAGATGAGAATGTAAAGCCAATATAGCTAACTAAATTTGAAAAAAACTGTAGAACTTAGATACATTGCTATTTTTCACCTTATTATAATAGAGTTCCACCAAGTTAATACTAATACAATCAATAAACTGAAATTATGTTTCTGTCACTTTTTTCAAAGAATGTGGTTGAGTATCTAACTTTTGTATAGTGAAAACTTCAGTGAGAAATATTGAGAGTAAATAAATACCTACCTCTATTTAAGAGCGACTATGTGTAAGTATATGCATCTGGTATAATAAGAGAAATAAATATGATTAAATTGAAAAAAAAGTCTCACCTGACTATGGTTTCTTGATTGGAATTTTGTTCTATCTGTTGATTAGACTGCTCAACGAGTTTTAATAGTTTTGCATTGTGTTTTTCATATGATTTTGTAACTTCATCAAACTTTGCCTCCAAATCTGCCACCTCTGTCCAGTAAAATTCATTTTCCAAGTGCTTCATTTTGGTTTGAACTTCATCGCGCGACTGCAGTTGTGCCAATTGTTTTTTGAGGTCATTTAAATCTTTTTCCAACTCTTCGAAGGCCTAAAAATAGTAGTATTAATGAATCCTTTCCTACCAAGAAGCGTATGGACTAATAAAGCTTATCTTAACAGAAGTTTTTATAAAAGAATTACATATTACCCAAGCTCTTTTCATTTGAAGAGAGCAAGGATTGAAGGATAGGTTAGAGTGGAATAATTGGTTTAATAATCGCTTCCACTACACCACATTTTAAGGATTGGATGGGTGGGAGGGAATTTTAGACATCTGATAAGACATTCATGTCTACTATCATTAATTTGATCGAAAAATCAATTTATGAAAATGTTCGAACTGGGATTTAAACCTGTGAACACTGTAACCGAAGGCTATTATAATATTACTAGTATATGATGATATATTAAGTCACCTGAGATTTGTTTCTAATGATTTTTTTTGCTTTCGAACAATTATTTATAGCATTTTGATAGTTCGATTCGATGGCATCCATGTTAGTGGCCTTTCTAAATAAAGAGTATTTCTTTTTCGAATCGGCTGCGTGGAAAGTTCTAGCATCATCCTGGTTCAGTACGCTGATTGGATTGTCTACTTGAATATCATGAAATGAACAAATCATGGAAACATCGTCATGTTTAGTTGAAATAATTTCTCCTGAAAAGAATGAGACACCCAATATATTAATTACATAGTGCATAGAATCTGAATTTGTATTCAACATTTTTTTGTATAAATTAATGGGTATTCTACAGGTTACAGGTAGTTCTGATGTAGAATCAAAATATGTAATACTGTCGTAATGTGGTAAAATGGAGTAAATACATCCGGTTTTGGCATCTTCAAAACATTGTTTCCTACACCCCATTTCGTAGATTATCGTTATATGTAATTAATACAATTTAAGCCTTGAACTTTACAATAGATTCATCAACAGAGACATTTTTAACCGGTGAAAAATTCGTGTTCTCAAACAGTTATCACGTAAATTGGTTTTCAGGAGTAACATCCAAAATATTTGCATAAATCTGTGGCGTAAATATTTCTGAATAAAAAGGAATTCTGCTGTTGTACCTGGTCGACCAACGTTACATTACAACATGAGGCCCCAAAAGAAAACATTTTACTGCCCAATAGATAAAAACCTTCACAAAACTCAAGCTTCATGAAAATCACTGTCAAATAATGTCTCCAATTATTAAATAATCTAAATAGTGACCATAAAGATTTACACACAGAATATCATACAATATGCCAAAGTATGAGGAAATATGTTCTTAGCTCCTTTAATGTGAAGATGAAATCAGAGCCTCCAAACTTACAGATGGAGTTTTGTTTGAAGAGAGTACATGTGATTTTTTTATAGCCTTCCAATTAATTTAGCTGTCCATTGCTGGATTAAACGATTTTCGTTTTCATTATAAGACATTACAAAAAAATTTCATTTTCGTTTTCTTCAATATTATTATTTGGTTTACACACAAAAAAAATAAGGAAATCAGATAAAAAAATATGAAAACTTTGTACCATTGTAGTGTCTTATTGGTTTTATTCTATACCAATATTCAATATTTTACCTGAAGCACTTTTAATTTTATAATTGGATCCACCAGAGGCCTGCAGAGTCCTAATAATAGTGATAACATCTCCATAAACGTTGTGCTTGTAAGCGCTGGGGCTGCTATTCTTAATATTGATTTCAATTGTGGCTGAATTACATCCCTTCTTTATAAAAGCTGAAAGTGTAGCAAAAGTTAGCATGCCTCAAAATATAATTGTCGCAAGAAACTATAATGTTGTTAATAGCCTATAAAGTTGGCTATATGTGTGAAATATACATTAGGATGCTAGCAAATCAATTTAATTTTTCTCATTGCAAAATTATTATAAATTGTAAAGATTTTCCATTCCATTATATTCAAAATACGGAGTCAGCAGCAAAGACTAAAGGAGAAATTTGATTTTTTGAAGTAGTGGTCTATACTATTCGTGGGGTTGTAATAATTGAGATCCAATAATATGTAGCTTAGGTACGTACATTGGAGCCTGGTTCCTCGGTTAGTAGCTGCAGCACGAGCACCCAGACCAATTACAAGAGCAGTCAAAATAGCACTTTTCCCACTTCCATTCCGGCCAACAATAAAGTTTACATTTCTATTAAATTTTATTTCCAAATTGTCGTGACAGAAAAAATTACGGACATGTATCCTCAGTATGGCTCCATCAATCTCACACTGTAATAACATTATATGCATAGTTAAAAATGTAAGTAGCATCAATCAAGCTCTCCTTGATTGAAATTTGAAATAATTGTTGGACTTTTATAAAAATACAACTGAGATATTAGCTATTAAACTAAGAAGTCACGATTCTTTTAAAAAAAATATTGGACGATGTTTCGTTCATCGCAAGGCAACATAATGCTTTTTTGCCAAGTAATAATAAATTTTACAATCAAAAAAATTGCATACTCGTATAAATGTAATGTGGACAATAACAGTAGGATTATATAAGTAGTTATGAAATGTTAGTACTTAAAACAAGTCAACGGTTAAAATTTGGTATCATTTTGGCGCGATAAATATAACCTGACAACCGCTGTCAAAAAAATATTTTTACAACACGGGTTAATTGACAAGCTCACGATGTAAAGTAACAAAGTATTAAAATTACCAATTGACTCGAAATATTCATGGATTCTTCAGTCATTATGATTTTTTCATTTGTCATGAATTGAATTAAGAATTGTCTAGGATTCAAATCTGAAGATAATCTGAACCAACTGACCAAAAAGTTTGTTGTTTTTTTAAATGTATAGACGCAACACGGAGGGACCATAGACAAGACACATAAGCCAGTTTATGACATAAGCTATTCATACAGATCATAGATAATATATATTTTTTTTAATTTTTAAAGAAACTAAAAAAAATATTTGGCATTACAGCTAGCGCCAAATAATTTTAAATTGGAAGATCTTACGAGAAAAAAATCTATGAGAATTTATAGCAAGTCACAATTAAATTGACATTACAAACACCCACGTCTTAGGTTTCAAATTGAAATATCTAAATTTGACATTAATTAAGACCTATCTGGTCGGTTAATCAAGCTCTTACCAACTAGACCACAATGAGCGACAAATAATAAACTAAGAATACAAATTTAATCATTAAATTTAATAATATCGAATAGATATACGTACTAGGGCTTGCATTACCGGTAAGCTGGTAAATCATCCAAAACGCACCATCGGTAAATGTAAACTTGTAAATTGGAAAAATTATCGGAAATTCTTTTACCGCGAATCAAGGATAAATACAAGCATATTTAAACAAAAGTTTATTGTAGACATCCATACAAAGTTGGAGACCTTCAAGAATTATTTTCTCAGTGACGAGAGCTGGAATTTCTTCCATTTCGTTATCGTTTTCTGGTTCTTTATCAATAGTCAAAGTTAAATCAATGACATCATCGTCACTTATAGCATTGCACTATTAAATTATTGTATTATCAAGTAATTCGTCGATATCATTTTCGCTAAATGTACCAAACTAGGGCAGTGGAGGGGAACCTGCGGCCTCTTGGCTACTCTGACGCGGTCTTTTGACTTGATTAAAATAGTCACTCTAATCAAAAAATTATACGCAAGCGTTTGGAAAAAGAGCGTAATCAACTCATTATATGTTCGACAGTCGAAAAAAGGGGAGTTGTTAATGTTTTCTTTACAGCGGCCTTATGTTGAATTAGATAAATGAATGAGGCCTTTAGAAATTAAAAGGTTCCCCACCCCTGAACTAGGGTATCCAACCCCAGATCCTTTTTGTGATCCCGAGATTGAATACTCAACATAAAATCGTGTATAAATTGGGATTCTGGATTGAGAAAAATTTTGGTCGGTGATTATGAAATCATGGGATATTTCAAAAGATTTCATGTCATTTCAAAAACGGATTTGACCAAATGAACAGCGCGAGAGCTTTTTTATTTTTAGCTCTTCCAAGAATTTTCAATTTCAAAATCCCAGGATTTTGCGGATTTACCAAAAATAAGAGCGCGACATCTTTTTTTAGCTCTTCCGTGTTTTATTTTTTCAATCCCGGGATTAGTGCTGTCGCGATCCGGGATTTCGGAATCACAAAATCACCCAGGCCACACTGCGTTCCAGCATGAATTTAATGTATGTGGACTTCAGCGATGGTAGATGCAACACTATTTAAACAGTCCAAATTGTATTTTTTTTAAAATGTCGGTTAGTGTTAATGATTCATTCGCTATTTCAGGGTTTCCCAAACTTTTTGTGCAATGGAACACTGCAAATCTGGAAATGTTACCGGAACACAACTAAAAGCTCGCTAAAAAAATATATCTCTAAAACTAGTCATCCTATTTGAGTAAAATAAAAAGCATTGTCAACATAAAAGATTTTGTATAATTTACAAAAGCCTTTTTGTATTTTTTACATTGTAAAAATTAAAATAAAAGAATTAAAACATCGATCAAAATATTATTATCGATTATATTATTATATCGCAGATGTTTATATTACTCGTATGACATGAATATTTATTGAAACCGAAAATAAAATTATGGATCGGTATCTCAAAGACATTATTTATGTAAGCTAATATTCATATATTGAATAATATTATCATAAATAAGTGTAATTCGATAGCGACCATTGGGCGTTTAAAGGTTAAATCACTTATTATTTATTAACTAATTATTTTAAGACATGTTACATAAACATGAGTTTCTATAACATGTCTAAATAAAGCTCTTGTGATTCAAAAGTGATTCAAAATCTCCGCCTGTACCCAGATATTTGACGTTTTAAACATCAATGGAGATCCATCATCACTCGATTTTGAATATGAAGTAGAAGATGTTTAAATGTCTTGCAGCCAGGGCCGGTGCGAGGTTATTTACCCCCCCTAGGTAACGGTTATTGGCGTGCCCCCTCTTTGACAAATCGTCTCATTTTTTCGAAATAATAAAAAAAACCCGGAATCATTGGAAGTATTTTTTTATATTTCCAAGTCCGCTCCTAATGTGGAGCATATGACCTCCTGATGCCAGTATCTCAACAGAAGTTTTTCTACGTGAACTGTTTGTTACTCAGTCGCTCAACCTCTCTTTTTCGAATACCAATAGAATACGATACATAATTACAACAAACAAATACAAATATCAAAATAAAATAAAATGTACTATTATTTATCATTACTCGAGTATAAAAAAATAATTTTGATACTCCATTTATGCGCCCCTAATATTTTGCGCCCTAGGCGGTGGCCTATTTTACCTGTATGGTGGCGCCGGCCCTGCTTGTAGCGTAAATTACCATTCTAAATTTTCGTGGAACACCTATTTAGATCCCACACCAGTGTTCCGCGGAACATAGTTTAAGAAACCCTGCGCTAGTCTATCCAAAATACAACGATTCGTGCTCTTGATGTAATATTTTGTACGTTAATACAGTACCTACCTGCATTTAAAAAAAAAATCATTTCTAAAAAACCGCATAACTTCGAAATCGCATAAAAAAGGATTCAATGAACAGCAGTGGCATAGCAAGGGGGTGTGGCATGGGCGGACCGCTCCGGGCGACACATTTTTGGGGGCGGTATTTTAAAAAATATACAATATTTTTAGAGAAACTTTATTTATAAATAAAAATAAATTAAGTTACCTGTAGTTAAAACTCCTAGTTCATAGATAAAAAATAAAAGTGATTTGAAAAAAAAGTTAGAGGAAATTTTGGGGGCGGCAAATCCAAGGACCGCCCCGGGCGGCAGGACCCCTTCCTACATTACTGATGTACAGTATTTTTTCACATATGTTATATATTTTTATCAGGATTATCATCGTGCCTCTTCAAGTAAACTAAAAAAATATTATTGTGTAGATAAGATGTACATATTAATATTTGATTTCTCTTTTTCGACAACAGGCGTAAAAAATCCGGAATGGGTAAAATAATGATTCTATTATTAAATTATAATTTCAAACTTTTTGATAGATAAAAGCTTTTAACTGAAATTTTTAGATTGATTTCAGGTTTTTTATAAGTATACACTACAGAAATGGCCGTTGTTATTTAAAATTTTGATTTTAAATTTTGTTTACCTGAAATACTTTTCCGTCAAAGGACAAAATATTTACATTTAGTATGAAAAAATATTTTTCATAAATATTAAAATTCAAATGAAGCCCTTCTGAAACATTATAAACAACCACGCACACATGTCCTAAATTCAGTTTATGACATTTTAAATCAACAATTATTAACAAAACGAAAGAGTTTGGTAGTAACGAATAAGAAAGAAAATGCCAAATTAATTATCAAACATGAGAATAAAAGAAACTTAATGATAATAACATAATTCGCCCCATTAGAGGTGAAGTGAGTCAAGTGGTATTTAAGGAAAAAAATAAGTTAGATGCGTTGTAAGTTGTAATATTCTACACATCTTAAAGTATCGTAAAAGAGAAGTAACCTCAGTTAATACATTTTGTAATAAAATAAAAATTGTAAAATAAAAATATGCAATCCACCAAAACACCAAGTAAAGACGTGCTTGAATGTTGACTGAAAAATGTTTAATCATTTTACTATAATAGTTGGCTCACTTCACCTCTCGAGGGCTCATATATGAAAGTGAACGGTTGAACTGGCACTGACATACAAATTGATCTTTATAGGTTTTTCGTAAATGTAATTCAGCGGGCACAAATGACAACCGAAACATAACCTAACTTATAGAATTTAGCAGAAAGCAGGATAGATTTACAAGACTTGAAGGATATATACACAATACATTATTATAAAGTAGCAGAGAAGTCCCAATCAAATAAAAGGCTCTATTGGCTGTTGACCAGTGCCGAATTACTTACTTGAGAGACCCCAGACGCAATATAATTTGGAGGCCCTGTTGTTCGAAAAACTACCTAAAATGAGAACAAACATTGAAAACTGAATTTAAATTAAATGAGTTTTATCATAGCACCCTATAGGTGGTAATGGCTTTATGCTATTTTTAATACCCCTTAGATTATGGGGTAATTCGCCACTGTGCGATTAAAAATTCTGACTTGGTAACACCAATTTACTACCCAAAATATGCAGAGGTTTCCTGTGTACCCATTCGTTGATGTCGTTTTCTAGAGATCAGATTTAATACTTCAACCCCTTCGTATAATCATAAATATGTATCGTTGTGATTTCCAGGAGGCCCTTCAAAATTAGAGTTTTTGACTGACCTGTGACAATGATAAAACATAGACATTCCTTATAACCTAATGATTTATAATTTGAAAATTGTTGGTGAAAAACGAATATATGACATTACAAATTACAATCTCAACACTCTCATTTTTTAATTAAGTGTTTCGACTGAGGTTGCTTGATGGAATTTCAATATCAAATTTGAATTGTTTGAATTTTGTACTTTTCCATGAGTTTTGTCGCTAACGAAATTAGAATTTACATTTTAATATCCTTTTAACTTAGTGATCTACTTATATTTTTGTATATAAACGATACAAACTGTTTACTACGCGTCAGTTCAAGTACATTCCTGCACTTGGAATGCCTGAAGATGCCGAAAGGCGAAACCTGGGTCGTTAGCGACAAAACTCATGGAAAAGTACAAAATTCAAACAATTCAAACTCTCATTTCTTACGGTGCTCTCTCTCTCTGCTATCGCGCATCCTTTTATTATTTTTTATTTGAATTTGCCATTTTTTAATCATGAAATTTTGAAATTATGGTTATACTTTTGAGAAGGCGTTTTCTTTGGTATGCCACAACGTTCAAGGCGATCCTTGTATGGTGAGCTATAAAATTCCAGAGGATCTAAACATCCTCAACATGATATTTAGGTGTATTATCCACTAAACGAATATTTTTTTAAATTATATATTCCAACATGGATTATACTCGAATGATTGCTTGTACATCATATAATATTGTTTTACTATGGGTAACTTTATTACATGATTTTTTGGGCACATCGTTATACAAAATACTCGTATGTGAAATGGACTAAAAGTTCTCATACACCATAATCTTTTCAATCAACCGAAAGCAAAGGTATCCTTAGATTTGGGCTCAGTGACTTAACTTGTATCAGAACTGGTATTAAGTCGGCAAGCATCTTGTCATCTCACGAGATCAAATCCATAGTACAAATACGTATGCTCTTTCAAACTGAAGACATTGGAATAACTATAAATTTTAACTCTCTCACATAGTAAAGAAAAGGGTTCATACTTTATTCATACGGTAGATGTTTAATATCTCAGTTATTAATTGTAATAAAATATAAGGTAAGGAGGGTTACGAAAGTAAAAAACGGAACCTACCGAGATTTGCATTCAACTTCTTATATCTGTGTACTTAACAAATTTGAAAGTTTTACTTGCGAATTTATAAGCATCTAACGAAGCAATTCTGCTATAAAACCTACATATGGATTCAATGATTCATTGTAAAGTATAATAGAATGATCTACTGCTCTTTAATTTCACATACCATTTTCTGAACGGGGACCGCGTTCGCTTATTGAAACAGCCTGTTTTATGAATAAATTATTGAAAAACAGTTCCTACACGGTAACGTTACACTCCAAACGGCGATTGCCTGAGCGCTCTTAGAAGCCAAAAATTACGGAAAAGTTAATATAAATTGTTGATTAAAATATTATCCTACAAGAAAATAAACAAAATAAAGCATTCTCTTAAATTATCGCCGTGACTAATAAACGACAAGATAATACAATTGAACTAATTTGTCTTTCTTAACAATCGAATAAAACACTCCGCAATGAAAAGTGACGTAGACTTTTTATAGCAAATCTTCTCCCACACTCCAGGCAAACCTCTTCTATTATAATATTCTGAAGTTTGAAGGTTTGGTCGAACGCTAGTGGCCGTGGAATTGTTGCGCATGTGACTTCAATGTTGTAATACTTACTTCTTCGTTAAATAACCTTATGATGTCATTTTGAAATAACTAAATATTGTCCGATGCACCTGTATATTCGAAGAAGTTTTAAGTGCCACAGTTCAATAGTGAAATGTCTTCGTATTAATATTGTTACTAATTAGACCATTCTGCTCAGTGTAAAATAGTTCATTTTCAAAACAATAGTGTGCTATTTTCGCTGCATTATTGTGAACTTTTTTTGTTCATATTTTTCAACAAAAAGTTTAAAAAATATCATAGTAATTAACTTTGTGATATTGTTTCCCCACAACTAAACATCTGCCGTTGATTTTTTTTGACTTGATATTATATTCGCGTAATGTTTGGCGTGTGACGATAATTATTACGAAACCTGAGGTGTGGTAGCGGTTTGACATTTCGTAAACATGCCCAGAAAACTTCTCAAGTTTTTGATACTGTTTGATAATACTTCGCTACTTTATTTTCCGGGACAATTTCTTTCTGGCAGAGTACTGATCGAATTACAGGATGACACGCCCGCCTTAGGTTTGTAAATCGCAACTATTGACTTTTCTTAAATTGATTATCTATTTAATTATGTAAGTACTTGAATATACATGATTAATTAATTTGACATAAAGATCAGGTTCGGTGTCGCCTCAGCAAGTAAGTATATTTTAGTGATTGAACTTTCGTGAACAGATGTATTCATAAAATCGTAAATTTAATTCTGTCAAGAATTCATATTGACATTTAATTTAGGTAAACAATATTTACTAAGACTGAATTATCGTAATTTATACCTAATGGAAAATAATTTTATCAATAAGTAGGTATGTATCTAATGCTGTGGGATGTGGGGATAGGAATCGACTTAGCTTAAAATAATGTATGGGGCTGAAAAAAAGCATAAAATTCTTTGATGACTCTATGCGCATAATAAGTCAATCTTATCTCCTAAATAACATCTATAAATTTGCATAATCCATCACTAAATTGTATTTCAATTGAAAATGTGTTTACAGGATTGCATTTCCATGTCGTGGGGGAAGGAGTCGTAAGAGTCAGAACTGGAAGACAAGAACGCACATATGACAAAGAAAATTATATTGATTTCAGAATGAGATTATTGGGAGAGCCAGGTATAAATATAGTATAAGTTATGATTGTAAAATTTAAATAGGAATATATTTTTCATCATCATGTTAACGTTAAAGTGTTAATTTGTAAACAAACTTTGTTCCATTTTATTCTACAATTTTTATATGAAATTCATAAGGGTATACTCAGCACTCTGGTTGTGGTCAGAAATGTTGTCAATACTTTTGTTATCTCTTTGTCTGTGCCTTTAATAATCCTATTTGGATCCGTGCTTTAATTTTATTTAGTAATGGTCGATGAAGCATAAGATAATTTTTTGTTAGTTATATATGTATAGGTATCTTTTTAAACTTTTTAAAAATATATTTTTAGGTCAAGGCCCAACACTTCTTTCTCCTGGTATTCACAGTTTTCCATTTAAGCTGGGACTTCCGGTTGGTTTGCCGTCAACATTTTTGGGCAAACATGGATGGGTTCAATACTTTTGTAAAGCAGCATTGCGAGAACCCAACGGCTTAACACATAAAAATCAACAGGTTTTTATTGTTATGAATCCAATCGACCTGAACATGGAGCCGGCCATATTATCGGTGATTATATAACTTTGATTTTATTGCTATCCTTAGATGTATAATTCGGTGATTCTTCCTCACAAGACTCTTAAATACACGAATTCTCCGTACACTAATTACATTTTTAATAATCCTATATTGTGAATATAAACAGGAATATGTTTATTGTATGATTTAATTGAATAATGGGTACTGTAAAATTGCTCTTGAAAATGGATCCACTTAAAACAGAGATCAAAACAAAATGTTATAATTGCATGATCATATTTTATTGATTTGTACACTTATATGGCTTTTGTTCACATACTTACAGGTTTTCTATACTGGTTTGGGGACTCGCATGTCAAAGGCCATATAAATCATTTGGAGATAATATTGCAATATTACTTTGACTTTACATTAAAAATAAAACTAATACTTTTCAGATTAAATATTAGGTAGAAAGTTTATAGATTTTTATGATTCGTTTGAATCCAAAACCACAATAAAAAAATGGATGAAATTGAACCATAGTTGTGAGTGATTAGACTAGGGATGGGGAACCTTTTCTTCTCTAAAGGCTGCATTCATTTTTCTGATTCCACATATGGCCGCAGTAAACATTGACTAGGGAATCTTTGATCGGAAACAGGACTTTACGATCAGAATATGTCAGGAATTTACGAATTTAAATAAATTTACAGAATTACACAATTGGCCAGAAGACCGCACTAGAGTAGCCAAAAGGCCGCAGGTTCCCCACGCCTGGATTAGACCATCGTTGTTCCACCAACAATGTTGACAAATATGCATTTTTTAATAATTATTGCAGGTCATTAACCCACATATTATAATATATCAAGGTTAATTGATTAATCAAAACAGAAATCTTTAAAAAAATGAGTAGGAGGCGACTCTTGTTTGACGACTCTGACTCCATCCAAAATACCATAAATCCATGATTTGACTTCACAGTATCAAATTATGCAGTAAACTTTATTATTTATCTTCTGAAGTCATGTCTGAAATAAATCGGTCTATTGAACATTATTTCTTGATTGACACATTCTACATACTTTCATCAGCATTTATTTTTGATTTTCAGCAAGCATTTCGTTGTGAGGTTGAACATCGCTTAGGAATGGGTTGCGTAGGCGCAGGCCCATTGATTTGTCGAGTGGCATTAGATAGAGGTGGTTACGTACCCGGAGAAAGTATAGCCATAACAGCTACCATTAGCAACACCAGTCGAACCACTGTTAAGAGTACAAGAGCTGCCTTGACTGAGGTAAATAATCATTTTTTTTATGCAATCCAAAGAGATCTTTCTGATCTTGTTATAGAAAGTTGCTTTTTTGCATCATTACTATCAAATGAAAAAATGAAGTTCAAATAATGATCAGAATATGAAATATCAGTAGGTCATATTTTTCAGGTATCGTAGATAATGATTACCCACTGTGTCCAATAATTTACACTGATGAAATTGTTAATTCTATGCTAAAAATATTGAATTTATATTCACAGACCATTCAGTACATGGCTAGAGGAAAAATAATACAAACAGAGCAAAGAGAATTAGCTGGTTTGTCACGAGGGAAAATAAAACCCGGAGAGGAGGATAAATGGATCAATGAGCTTCTCTATGTACCTCCATTACCGCCCACGAATTTAAGAGGATGTCATCTCATAAAAATACAATACGATGTTTATGTAAGTGTTGCCATTATTTTTACAACAATCAGTAGTGGATTATCCCATAAGCGCATTTGGTCTCATAAAATCTAAGATCTAAGGTGTTGGTGTTTGTGATGTCAATTCTCCTAAGGTGGATCTTGCATGATTTTCAAAAAATTATTGTTAAGTTTATTTTGTATGATTTTTCAACTTCAAAATATTTGGCGCATCGAGATCACCTGTAATTCCTAACACTTATTTGGATTTAAAAAAAAAACAACTTCTGTATCGTAGATGTTATCATTTTTTTGTTTTTTTAAATTTCAGTTTATTATAGAACCGAAGAGTTTGGAGAAAGAAGTCAAATTGCAATTACCAATAATGTTGGCCACATATCCACTGGGAGACGGAGATGAAACTCTTAAGCCGGATACTCACTATCCCAGCACGTTGCCAATTTTCAGACCATGGTTGCATGATCAGGTCATACAATAGTTTTGTGATAACATGCACATTGTTTTATTTGTGTTCTTGACTAATTACTAATAATCATTAAGATGATTTATATTGACGGTTGTGAATAGGAACGTCTCCGAGACAGGACATGAAATGTTCATATATGAAGAATTTATAACCCAAGATGGATGGATTATCTACTGTTTTCTTTTTCCAAATTAATATGAAAAGTGCAATACAATACGATTGATCTTTCTAATAACAGTGAATAAATTCAGTTTATGTAAATCATAGTTATAACATAACATACAATGCATCTTTAAAAAAAATGGATCTATGAGTTGTGCACTATTTCGTATGAATGTTTGTGATATCTTTGCAATGCACCCATAGTGCAGTGTTTCTTAACTTTTCTATAGTTGCAGTCCCCCAAATATTTCAGAATATTTTTGAGGACTCCTTTTTGCAGTAATATGATAATTACAATTAACAGTTACAGAAAATACTTTCGATGGATTCGGCGGTAACTTTGTGCAAGTTTATTTTAACATAAAATAACTTAGATTATTCCACGTATTGTGCTACAAACTGTGACATGCGTTTCGCCTCTTTCAGAGGCATTTTCGGACAGACCCTCTGAAAGCGGCAAAACACGTGTCACAGTTTGTAGCACAAGATGTGGAATAATCTAAGTTATTTTATAGCTACAAAAAAGACTGGTAGGGACACTCTTGAAAGCACCGTGTGTTGGCCATATGTTCATAATAGAGAATGGAAATGGCAAAAGAATAACCAACAACTACATCTAAAGCAAATATATCTTCCAAAGTATTATTTGATAATAGTTGAAATACATATATTGGATGTATTTTATTGATAAATAAGTAAATCAGGATCCACAATCTTTTCGTGGCCCTTTACGGTTAAGAATCACTGCCATGGTGTATTATCTAATACAGGGATGGTGAACCTATGGCACGCGTGCCCGAGATGGCACGTTTTAGAATTTGGATGGCACTCGAACGATTTCCAAATTCAAAAAATTAAAATTTTTATTAAATAACCCGTGAATTATGAATTTATTCAGTTTTATTAATTTTCAAATGTTCCCCAAGATAAACGACAATCGTTTAATTTAGATTTTTTTTACTGCTTGGGCACGCCATACAATTGGGAAATAGTATTTGACGATTTTTGGCACGCGGACAAAAAGGTTCGCCATCCCTGACTAATACATCCTCAGATTTATTCAAAAAATAATTTATAACGCAAAATATAATCTGAAGCTCATTATAGAGATACAGATGTTACAAAAACAAATATTTTTTTTATTATTTTATATACTATATAAACTAATATTAATTCACAATTTTCCACAAATGGAGAATATGCAGATTTTATAAAATATTATATTTAATGTATTCCGAAGCCATACTAGACATTAATGTAAATATAATATTATAATACATACATTTTATTGGTATTAAAATTTATAATGATTATTAATAAAAGGTAAACTATTAAAATGTTTTTTTTGTAAACATTCCTTCAGTGTCACAATTACTTTTATCACTGATCCGTGTGCTAATCCTGGATTTGAGTCCGTGTTAATATTCACTCTAAGATGAGAGGTTAGCTGTGCGGAGGAAGAACAGGCCAATATAGTAAATGCACAGTATAATATAATTTCAATCTTTTTGCAAGCATCAATGTGGCATAATTGATTTAAAAATTGTGTATTTTTAGTTTTGCTTTACATCAGGGCTGTCAAAAATTTAAATGAATGAAATATAACAGCAATCCAAAGTTTATCACAGAAAGAGTGAATTTTAAGGTTTTTTTTTTAAATTATAATGCATTTTATTCGAAAAAAAAGGTTCTCAGTCACTGGAAAAGAAATGATGTAATAATTGTTCTCTCCGAGCAATCTAAATATACAGGGCGGCAAAATAAATCACTTCTTAAAAAATATTTACGATATTGACATGACGTGAGTATTGGTTTCCCTTTTTTGTGTGACGGGTCGAACTACAGTAAATTTAATGTAATAATATGTAATGTCAACCATTCATAATAAAAAGGAGAACTGACTACACAAAGTATATAAATTTTAAGGGAAAATAAATGCGTTATCTATGTGCAGTATAGTACATTTGTTTTAAAATCTACTCAACTTCAAAATACCACTTCTGTTAGTAAAATATTTCAAATCACACTCATCAGTAAGGTCCAAATTTTTAGATAAATGACGGGGACACAAGTCATTGTTAATTTTTTTTACACGTAAATTATATACAGTGAAACTCCGATTCTGCGTTTTCCAAGGGACCGTAATAAAACAACGAATAAAGCGGGAAACCGATAATGCAGGAAATCTTCAAATAGTACCAAAAAATGTTAGAAAAACTCGCTCAACCAGATGCGATGTAAGACTATTAATGAGCGAAAAAATAAATATTCATCAAAAACGGTCAATCGGGACGGGACGATAATATTTAGATGATAGATCGAGAAAATCGGTAAATCAGGGAATGATTTACGTGGAATTATTAAACATTGTTATTACAGAGTCTTTGTCGAGGAAAAATATAAACAATCCATGCAAAAAAAAACGAAGATAGCGAGAGCGGTATGTCGGGGTTCCACTGTAGTTAAATAATAAAAAACCAAATGTACAAATACACATTATATTTTAAATGTTAAATCATAATGAAGTATGTATGTATAGAAAGCATTGTAAAAATTAACAATTAAAACAACTAATTTTTTTTCAACTGGGATGCAGAAAAACAATCACCAATATGCAAGGGAACTTTACACTCTTTGCACATAAAAGGTGTTTCTTTTCTAAGTTTATGGGAGGTACACACTTTAAATTTCATCATGGGTGTTGCTAGGGGATCCAGAAATTAGTTAACAGGAGGTGACCTGGTAAAACAGCTATGTATCAAAAATATAAAGTTCAGGTAGACTTGTCTATTGTAAATGTTTGCAGTAATTGTGAAATAATGGGGAAAAAAGTTCAATGTGCATTGAAAAAATATGTCAAGAGAGACAGGAAAAGTAATAAAAATTACCACAAAATATTTTATGAGCATGTCTTTATTACAATATATTTATTAGATTCAATTACACTTCAAAACTGTTACAGGATTTCATTGACTCGCAATTTAGTGGATGAAAAATATATAAAAAGTGAAAAAGAGAATCGCAGCTAAACATAAAAATGTGAATCAAGCCATTTTGTTGGTGACAGCTAAATGCAAAGATGCCAACTGATTCGTCCACTTATCGAGAGCGTTATAGCGTGCGACATGCCTGGATTCTTTATCTAATTCTAGTACTTGGTTTACTTGATCTATACGTCCTCTGATAGTACTGAAAAAAAACATCATTATGATATCAAAACAGAAATTCAATAAAGGTTTAAATGTCTAAAGATCTACAATAAATTTCAAATATTGTCAATATTTAATAGATTTTGTTTACTGATTTAGGAATAAATCTGTCCTGGACGCAAAAGCTGAAGATAGTGAAGAAAATTAATTGATATTACGTCTATCTAATCCTATCTATTAAGTATATACCAGCAAACAAAAATTCACTAAATCATAGTTTTGATGATGGTTACTCACCTATCTAGTATGCACGATACCAAAAGATTTTCAACTTCTGATGCATCAATATTGAGTTCCTTTGAAATGAATGGAATATGTATTCGTGTATACGGTTTGATGAGCTTAATAAGAACTTGGGTCCTGATATTACGCAGCAAGTCCTCAATGTGCTCACGAATAAACGGGTCATCCATAATATTATTTCTATTGTGTTTCAGAATAGCTTCAAAGTCGTTAATGTCATTGTTTTGATAAGAGACAACCAATTTTGTCATGGCTAATATTTCTGGATCATTTTTATATGGTTTTGCTTCTTGGGAATCGAAAGGGTTTATTCCCGATTTCATCAACCTGGAAAAAAGTTTGTATACAGGATGTTAAACAGTATATGTACCGCATTGATTAGACAAGGTCTGGGCTAAAACTATATAGATTAAATTGTTATTAAAAAATAACTTTTTATGTTGAAATTTATTTTTTTAATTTTTCAACCAGGGTTCACCCTATCCTAGTGATAGTTGATTCAAGTGGCAATGATGATGAATACGGTATTACTTAAAGCGCCTGATGATCCTACAACTTCATATTACCATCCACACGACCAATATTTTTATGCAAACAAATGAGGACCTCAATTACAAAACCTACCTTAAGACCATTTTTGATTTTTTTCAAATTTTTACACCAACTTGTTCTCTATTTCAATATCTACACCAGTGTTTCCCAAACTTATTCTGGGATGGAACACTTCGCAACTCCGGATATTTCAACGGAACACTTAGTTTAATTTTTGGGATGGGTAATTCGTAAGTTTTTTTTATTTTTAAAACATCACATACAAATAAATAAATCTCTTAGGGGGGTATACTAGTGTAGAAATTTAAAAAAAATGATTCTTTCTATTTTATATTTTTCTAAAGTTTAAACATTTGAGAGTATGTTCTCAAAGTGAATTTTTCAAAATTTTAATTATTTACCGAGTTACAGCGATTTTGGTGACGCAGCAACTAAGCTGGTCGGACCGGAACGAATCAAAACTCAAAACTTTAAACGCGTTTTTCTCGAAACTACTTTTTTCAAGCATGGAGTGCATAATATCTAAAGTTCTACCAAACCGATTTATTTTAAATTTTGTGTAAACTTTCTTTATACATCCTTCTAGTAGGCCCATAGCAGATTTTAATTTGAATTTTTTTTTTTCAGACGGGTTTTTTTAGGTTTAGGTTTTCTCCGAGGTACGGGCGATAGCAACATTTTTATTAATTAAGAATCCGTCAAATTTTTGGTTGGAATCATGTACGCCAGGACACCCCTTTTTTGGACCCCCAAAAATTTTCTTTGTTTATTTTTTACAAAGCTCGAAAAAACACCCAAAATTGGTTTACACCTGTTCGTGCAAACCTTATCGATCATTTACTTTTGCCTAAATCTCTTTTTTAATGATTGCATTTTCACAGTTTTTTACGCTATGGCATATATTTTTTCATGGAAATAGTAATAGTTTCAAGCTTGCATAGCAGAAAGTTGACATTTGCTTTAAAACTGCTTTACACCGTGGCCGTTCTAGAATTGATTGTATGCCAACTGAGATTTTATGTCTTAGAAAGGATTGCAGAAAAAAATTCGCGAAATAAAGTCTTGTAGAATTTTAAATCAATTAAATATAATGATCGTACAACCATTGTTTATTTGTTATTTGGTAATACTATTTATCTAATGAAATATGCTTAATCATTTTTTCTTGTTTTTTACTGTATTGCGTTTGGAAATTTATTTCAGTCCTAATAGAAAATTTAAATTAACTTTGATTATTCCACGTATTGTGTTACTAACTGTGACACGTGTTTCGCCTCTTTCAGAGGCATCTTCAGACTTACTATCGCAAAGTTTGCTTAAGTAATGAAGCAAGATTGATTCTAACATTTTAAAATTATGAAATTACAAAATGGAGTTTTGGGTATTTTTCCTTTTAAGAGGAGCAAGGAGGGGGGGGTGTAGAATCGAAATAACCCAAAAATTAAAATGAATTTTTTAGTATTCTTCTTCTTTGGCCATGTTCGCTCCCTATGTGGAGCATATGGCCGCCACGCGGCACCTCCATGTTTCCCTGTCTCCCGCCAATAGCTTCGCTTCCTCTCATGACATGCCAGCATCCCTCAGTTCTGCCGAATACATCCTATGGATAGTACCCGACGGACGTCCAGGACGCCGGAATCCCACCGGTCGAAAGAAGAGGCAGGCAGGATTGAGGCTTTCCGGAGGCATCCGCAGCACGTGACCCAGCCAGTTCCAACGTCTCTTCATAACCACTGACGTGACGGGATGCTGTCTTGTACGCTCCCTTATCTCTGAATTCCTCACAAAATCAAACCACCTCACCCCCATTATCCGACGTAAGCATCTGTTCTCAAAGCTCAGTATACGGTTTTTTGGAGTCTTCGTCAGGTGCCATGATTCGCAACTGTAAAGCATTACCGGCAGAATGCAAGCGTTGAACAAGTGGCATTTGGTTTTAATCGAGGACAGCTGTGTGTCCCAGACAGTCCGCATTGAGTTGAATGTAGCTCCAGCCATTCCTAAACGAATGGCGAGCTCATTTTTTGTACTACCGTCTTCGGGGATATGTACGCCGAGTTATCTGAAGCTGTCAACCCTCTTGATGATCTGTCCCGCGCTGGTAAGGGTCCTATCAGTCATGACAGGTTTGGTTACACATCACATTGGTCTTACTAGTATTAAGTTTTAGACCAATGCGACCTGAGTTAGTTCTTAACCCATCAATAGTCTCCTGGATGCCCTCAATGGATTTATCGAATATGACAGTATCATCGGCATATTCAAGGTCACACAGCTTCAGACCGGGACCAACAGCTACAACTCGTACTTGTAGCTACAATACGGCGGATTTAACCTGCGAAGTATGAAGTCAAAGATAATAATAAACAGGAACGGTGCAAGAACGCACCCCTGTCTCACTCCGGTTGTGACCCCGAACCATTCGGTATTTGAGTCACCGATTCTCACACAACATGCACTATTCTCATGTAGGGATTTGATAATGGCCACAATCTTTGGCAGAATCCTGTAGGCATCCAGTATCCTCCACAAAGAGGGTCTGTGCGGACTATCAAATGCCTTCTCATAGTCGATGAAACAACAAGCAAGAGCACTGTTAAATTCATTGCTCTGCTGGAGGAGACATCGAAGATTGTGTATTTGGTCATTGTTGTCACAATTGTTACAGCTGAGGGGATCACCTTTTTTGTGGAGTGCTAACACCTCACCATCCACCCAGTCCCTAGGACAACGCTCACCGTCCCACGACCTGAAAAACCAGGGTTGAGCCGACCCTTGGAGCCCTTGTGACCCAGGCCTCCGGAGCGCAGGGTTAATCACCCTGCAGCTTTAAACTCGACACCGATTAGAACACCGCCACAAGCGCCTCGGACACCCGGAAGCCAATTTAGTATAGTCGACTTATAAAGAAAAATCTCCTAAAACTGCTTGGGAGTTGATGAGTTAAGAATATAAATTGCATATGAGTAGAAACTTACATATTAGCCAGGACTAAGTATTTCAAGCAGGTGGTTCGGCGTGGACTTCCTGATTCATCGTAATTTTTAAATGCCTCGAAAAAATCTGTGTGTGCTTTTTCGAATTCGCCTTCACGGAGATGCATTTTACCTCCACACTCTGTAAAAACTCATTATTAGCATAAGCAATACTTTTAATAAAGTAGTAATTTCAAAATGACATGTAACCATTTACCTCGAATGACCCCCATAATCAACGGGTGAGGAATAGCAGATTTTATATGAAGGGATTGTTCGTAAAGGGTCTTCAGTTTCTTGTTGTTTTTCTGGGCTGTGTACATTTGAATTTCTAAAGCGTATATTTCAAGAAGTTGTGTTCCTTTTTTCAAATCGTCCTCCCCTTCATCAGTCTAGGAAATTAAATTTGAAATTAATATTACATATTATCGAAATTTATTGAATTTCAGAATCAAAACACTCTTAACCCTACTTATCCTTTACCTGACAACTTTGATGGAGCTGTTTTAAAATTTTAGCCAACTTTGTGAAATCATTGCGGTCATAGTACAGTTTGCCAAGCTTGGTGTTTGTTTTAAACCAAAGTCTATCATTCTTAGCATCCTTAAGGGCTTCTAGAGTTGTCTCATAAAAGTCTTGAAGTAACTCCATCTGTAAATAGAAAGACAGTCAGGAAATGCATGAAAATATACATGGAGCTATTTTTGTGCAGCGTGTTTCACACAACACATGAATGACAATAATTATTAAAATATCTTTGAAAGCAAAGATTACAGTAAACAGAGAAACTAACAACTAAAATAAATATAGTTTTACACTTCAGGGCAGGCTTGTTTAACATGCAGACATCTGAAAATTAGTTGGTGGTCCGTCGAGACTTAATTAATTATTTTGAGATTAATTTACTTTTTTTGCAATATTGAATTGGTTTCCCAAGAGGTCGGCTTTTGTGATGGATTCACTGGATTTGCTTAGAAGCCCATATTTATGCAAGTAACTAATTTCTGTATTGAAAATTATGCAGTGTAACCACTTGCCGGTCTAATTGATTTAAACAAATGTTCCAAAAAGGATCACATATCTTTTATTATGCTCAAAAACCAAACAAATGTGTTGTAACAGATTAAAATAACAAAGTATTTTAGCTCTACAGTTTTTAATAATTTTATTCGTTGATAGCTATTTCGGCTTACGCCATCGTCAGAACTATATAGTTCTGACGATGGCGTAAGCCGAAATAGCTATCAACGAATAAAATTATTAAAAACTGTAGAGCTAAAATACTTTGTTATTTTAATCTGTTATAAATGGAGTTCTACCAAGTAAATGCCAAATCAATTAATAAAATGTGTTGTATTTATAAAACATGCATATTTAATGAAAGAATTCATTGTTTTATTTAATGTTTACAAGTTATCTCGTGGTGTCCGTTTTGACGACATTCAATACCCGAGTATACTCAGGCGTGCCCGGGAAAAGGTTAAAATATAATATAAATTATAATGAATTTCTTTGTTGAAAAGTCTCTTAAAAAATGTACTAAACAGGTGTTTTTATATTTTCAATAAATGTGAAATATGAGACGTCTAAGTTTAGCTCTTTTTTTTACATTAAAAAATATGCAGCCCTACACCGAATGTTAATTGGTTCATAAAGCCGGCGGTGCGATTATTGACTGATGAATGCCGGCCAATTGGATCACATGAATCATAAGCATGAGTGAAGTTGGGTATTCTGGTAAGGTGTAGAAGAGGCTAGGCAAAGATCTGACAAGACTGCCAATTGCTAACGGTGGGTAATTGTATAGAGATATGAAGTAAAATCAGTTGGAGAAGGCCAGGACTAAGCCCAGGTTGTTAGGTCATGAAGATGCCATTTTTTAAAATATTTATTTGATCATGCGCTGAGGGGAAGTGATACAGTATTTTCGAATATTTTATTACATCAACGAGATATTTTTTAGAAGTGATTACAAACCCAAAATTCAACCTTCCCTTTTTTAAAAACAGAATGTCAACGATATAGTAGGTTTTGAAACTTAAATGGTTTGAAGAGCATGTTAAGCTACAACCAGAATTTTTAATTGCCATTGTACAATGGCAATCATGGAAACTTCTTACGGAAAACTGTTTCTATTGTTTATCAATACTTGTACTATACTTGTGTAATGTACTGCACTACTCGAAAAATATTAAAATGTTTTGGATATTCTAAAAGTACTAATAAAAATTATCCGGAAGTTAGGTGGCCGTACGACGCTATTGCATAGAGACCCAGATTATTTTTGCAACAATAAAAGAGCTATCAGTTTGCGTTTCAATTTTGTAAAATATTAAACCTGGCAATAAATGGAAAACTCAAGATGTTTCCGAGTATATGAATAGTTCAAGACTATTATTATGAATACTTACATTTCTTGATGTTGAGATGTAATCTAATATAGAGTTGATAGATTTTTCCGAGTGATTTCTGGTAACCGCACTCTTGATGTACGTGAGCAGCTGCTTATAGCGATGCATCATTTGCCGATAGTTAGTCTGAAAGATACGTTTGAGATTTAGAAAATATTGAATCGCATTTAAGGTGAAACCATTAAACGAATATTTAATGTTTGATTTTACCAATTTGAAATTTATTTTTATCATTTGTTTTAAGGCTTTGAAACCCCATTCTCCTTTGTCACCGCCTTCGAGGTCGAGAACTTTTTGAAAACTTGCAAGTGCGTTTCGCGGCTCATCTTCTTTGAGCGCTTTGCTATTGTAGTACTGGTTTTCTAAATCGACATCTGGTTCGGAATTGCTGTCTTCAGAATATTCCTAAAAATTTGAATAAAATATTAGATATATATATATATATATTTGTGATATTATGAACTATGAGAGAAATAAATTATGGTTTTAGCTAGCTGACGTATTGACAACAAATATGCATCAGACATTTTCCAAATTATATTTAGATAATAACAGTTTATACAGTTCGAGATAGCGAGTGAGCTTTTTAAACTGATACAAATAATTTTAAATGCATTTCATGTTTTCCACAATATACTGTGGTTGGATACTGATTTTAATTAGATTTTAACAGTTTTAAGTAACATACACTCATCCTGCTATTTTTGCAGGTTAACTTTGTCAAAGTAATTTTGTGAAACATTGATCGAAATATAGAACATGCTCTTAAATTCCAAAGTGACACCTACAAAGGATCCCATTAAGTGTTATGAATGGGTAGGCCAAATAATCACACATTATAATCAATTTTATGAATAAACAAAATAACAGTATTCATAAAATGCTCTCATGACAAAGCCAACATAATATTATATTTCCTACGACGAACAAGCATATAGTTAAATAATTATGCCTTCATTTTATTGGTTTCCAAATGAACTAATCCGTAGCGTTTTCAAATTTTCATAGATTGTGATTCAATCGGTTTGCTCGTTTACTATATATTTTGGAGCCATGGAAGTCTATTAATCTCGCACCTTAAAAGTATCCTGTCTCTAAGTATGGTTCTACAACTTCATGCCGAACATACTATTTTCGGTATTCGATTGATATTTTAATTATAACAGTTAATATTTCTATAGATTAATATACTATTATAATATTTTTTAAAGATGGCGACGCTGCCATAATAATTCGTAATATAAGTAAACTTTCGGCAGCATTGATGGTGATTAGTTGACCTTTCCTAAGATACATAATTACATTTGCCTTCCAAATGGCATTTTTTTGAGAAATATGCCGTGACTTATTTTAGGGTAAAAGAAGTGCGGCGGTCATGGGAAGGTTTACCGCGCAGTAAGAAAGGTCGGTGGGCGAGTGAGAACTTTACTAGTATCAAATTACTTATACATGAATAATATGTTCGATAATACCAATCCATAGTCTTCCTCTTCTTCGCACATAAAATCATCATCGCCGTCAGACATATTGATAAATTTTGAATGATATTTCTTCGGAAGTTATTTTAACCACCGCTGACAGTCGGGCCGGCCATAGACCAAAGACACCAAAGACAGCATGCTAAATATTTAAATTAATAATATATCATTCTATCAAAATGTATATTATGAACGTAATAGTGGGAAAAAATAGTAATAATCGAAAAAAAATACTTTTCTTTCATGTAAAAAAATAGGTCATTACTTCAAGTTACACCAGCAGGCTTATTCTGGCGGGGGTACTTATTTCCGACCGGTCTGAAATATTTACCATAAGCAATATATTTTTTTTTAAGTTGGTACCAATGATATATCGCGATTGTCCACACTAATCGTCGTACTCCTGTCAAACTATTCTCTGACGTAAACATAACCTCTATTACTATGGTAAACAGAGATGATACTTTGGTTATTTTAATGAATTGATCTATGAAACGAACACGATGTCAGGAACTGAAAGTATTCTTCCAGTATTTTGATGCCTGATTCGTTCTGCCCACTCGCTATATACCCATAAGGGTGATTGTTATGAGACAATATTATGTCTTACGTTTACTGCAAATATGCTACATTTTCTTCCTGAAAATCAACTAAATGCCGCTAATAGCAACGCAGTTCTGTAGGAAATTGCCAAACTATCATACAAGGAGATCAGGGAAAGCGATAATTTACGCTTAATACGAATATGATATCCGTATGAAACAGAAAGATGTCGAATTGAATTTCTTATATCCATAATAGAGCAAATTTGAAATACGTCGACGAGTTTTCCTTATACTTTTTTAATCTGCATCGATTATCGGTTCCTTAGATTCCTAAATTTGTTTTTGTATATTGTCCAATTGGAAATTAAATATCCTAGGAATCGCATTGCTTTCTGTGGAATTTGACAATTTTCAGGGTGAAAATGAGTACTTAGCATGTTGTAAAGCATTTAAAAATATGAAAGAAATAATCAAAATTCGGTCTTCGATTCCCGACATCGTATTCGTTTTTCGTTCAGTCAAATAATAAAAATATCGTCTTTGTTCACGGTTTTCGGCAGAAGGCTTCCCACTTACGTTTGAAAAAAAGCGCGAACATAAATGCAAATATATTTAACGAGTACCAACAGTCAAATACCAATACAAAAATATCGTGTCCGGCATGAATGGGTTTTAATAATAGACCGGTTGGAATCCATAGTAAAATTAATTTCAACCGGTCTGAAATACTTTACCCATTCGAGCCGAGCACATTTTTTTTTGTATTATCATTTGAAGGTTGGTCAACATTCGTTGATCTTCGATCTGTCAAATGAATGGAATGTCACATAGTGAAATGTCATATTTTCTTCATTTGTCTGGATGATAGTTCAAAGTACTTAAAAGTAAATGTATCATTATTATTTCTGTAAAATATAGTTTAAAAAAATATCTTATTAAATTTGTGACCCCGCACGTAGATAAAGAGGCATACTAAAACCATCAAAGATCTTATTCCATTAGTGTTTCAAATTGTTGAAGTTTAAAAGTGAAGTGATAAATATTTTTTGTAATAATTGATATTTTTTTAAATTCATTTTCAGATTTGCGACAATGAACTTAACATTCTGGATGTTATTGCTAGATATCCAGGAAGTGTCCACGATGAATTGTATTTTAAGACTTCTAAAACTACGATTGAAAGGAAGATATTAGTCAACGAAAGGATTGGAACATTTTTCTGATGGGTATATAAACATATTTTGAATTTTGTGAGGAATTCGGATATAAGGGAACGTACAAGACAGCGACTGGGTCACGTGCTGCGAAAGCCTCAATCCTGCCCGCCTCTTCTTTCGACCAGTGGGATTCCGGCGTTCTGGACGACCGTCGGGAACTATCCATAGGATATTTCCTTTAATTGGTTTTACAAATTACCAAATGAATGCAGATTTGCGCGAAAACAGACTAAGCATCGAATGGTCTGTAACGTGGCATGATAATGATTTTTATAGTTAAAGAAATTATTTATAATATATTTGGCATATGTCAATCCTGAATTGATTTATACATATCTTAGACAAGTCAAAAAAAATCATTTTGAGTTCATAAGGCTAAAAATATTATTATTTACCCTGTCACAAACTTTCAAAGTCTAAATGAATAATAGAGGTTTCATTGAAATTGTTACTTTCTATACCATTGTTAATGGCATATTTTATCCTTACAGGATTCCAAGGCCACAGCCACATTCAGAAGAGATGCCAGCAATACGTCTCGGGTAGGCAACAACATCATCAACGAACCGGTGAACAGATTCCACCAAACTTGATTCTTACGAACAAGAATACTCCGAACACAGAACCTTTCGCACATAGAATACTTCGTACATTTAAATATGAAAATCATTGTTTTATTATAATGAGTAATGTCTTAGGTCAATTATGCCAAATATTTTTCAGAGTGGAAACCAGCAAAATATTTAATTATAATGTTTATAATTTTGAACTTCGACTGAAGGTGCTTAATGGAACTTTAATATCAAATTTGAATTATTTTGATTCTGTACTCTTCCATGAGTTTTGTCGATAAAGACCCGGGTTTCGCCTTTCGGCATCTTCGGGTATTATCAAGTGCATTCGTGCATAATCTATATATTGTTTATGAACAGTTTATCATTTAATACGTATTTTGGCTTATGTATTTAGAAAAATTGTGCTGTATCCTGATAAGGCCGATATCTTTGATCGTATTAAAAAAAATCATTCATATAGGTATTTAATATTGAAAATTCACGTACACAGTATTTTTACATGATTTTATTATCTTATTGATATATTATACATTTACTTAAAAAATGTATAGGTATATCAAATTTTAAACATATTTTATCAAATTGTAATTGAAACATTAGACTATAGTTATTAATTAAAACAATTTTCAAAGAAGGAATTAACAATACTAATGTTGGTAAATATAAAAATCTATGTGTCCCCTGTGTGGTAAAGTGGTCAACGTCGTTGGCTTCGGTTACGGAGGTCACGGGTTCAAATCCCAGTACTGACAGTTTTATTAATTGATTTTTCAATCGATTTATGAATTTCTGTTCGAAGGCACGGATGTATGTGATGTTTTGAATTCCCCCCTCCCACCCATCCTATCCTATAAACGGGGCGTATCGAGAGCGGTTAGCTAACCACTAGTCCTGTCCTAGCCCTATCCTTCGATTCCTACTCTCTTTGGAAAAAGAGAGGTTGAGCAACTGAGTAACAAGCGGTTTTTGCAGATACACTTCTGTTGAGATAAACTCCATTGGGAGCCCATATGCTCCATATTAGGAGCGGACATAGTAAATATACAAATATATATATAAAAATAAGTTGGGAGCTTCGTATTCTTTTTATTTGGAATACTTCATTGTTATATTTATGGAGTGAATTTCTGTTTTTTAACTTTTTATAATTAAAAATAAAGAAAGTATCAAAAATGTTTATTTAATTTTGTATTTTATTTCAGAACAGACAAATCAATTTAAGTCAGAGGACTGATTAAAGAGTTTCAATATACATATTAAGTTTTGATATTATGAATATGGCTAGTGATATAAAAATATTTTATTCTTAAATAAAAACTAACAAATACCTTTTTTTATGTTCATGAGTGACTTATTACATCAATATATATTTAAACCTTGAAATAAATAACATCACTCAGTAACAAGCGGTTTTTGCAGATACACTTCTGTTGAGATAAACTCCATTAGGAGTCCATATGCTCCACATTGGGAGCGGACATGGTAAATGTGTATATAAAAATATGTTAGGAGCTTCGTTTTCCTTGGCATATTTTATTGTTATATTTATAGGGTGAATTTCTGTTTTTTTTACTTTTTATAATTAAAAATAAAGAAAGTATCAAAATTTTGTATTTTATTTCAAAACAGATAAATCATAACATATTATGTTTTGATGTTATGAATAGTGCTTAAATAAAAGCTAACAAATACATTTTTTTAATAATAATAAGTTTTTGTTGAATTATGTTCAATGAAAATAAATTTATATTAATTACAGTATTTAAGTAAAATAAATTGAATAACAGCAGGCTGCTTCAGGCGATGTCAGGAACTGAAAATATTCTTCCAGAATTTTTATGCCTGATTAGTTCTGCACACTCGCTATATACGCATAAGGGTGATTGTTATGAGACGATATTATGTCTTACGTTTACTGCAAATATGCTACATTTTCTTCCTGAAAATCAACTAAATGCCGCTAATAGCAACGCAGTTCTGTAGGAAATTGCCAAACTATCATACAAAGAGATCAGGGAAAGCGATAATTTACGCTAAATACGAATATGATATCCTTTTTTTAAGATTTCGACTGAAGGTGCTTGGTGGAATTTCAATATTAAATTTGAATCGTTCAAACTATGTACATTCTCACAAATTTTGTCATTAACGACCCGGGTTTCTCCTTTCGGCATCTTCAGGCATTCAAGTGCACGGATGAACTTGAACTGACGCTTAGTAAATGAAAGTTTCGTGTTTATATAAGATATAAATGCATCACCGAGTCCAAAGCCACTGCTGGCAAAAAGGATAAGCCCATGGGAATGCCAACAGATTTGACTAGTGAGCAGTTTCAAGAATTATATAATTTGTTTGTCGGCAAAGGTTTTATGATTATATGATTTTATGGTTATATAGGGTATAGAAGAGGAGATGTGGGAAAATTTGATATTTCGTTTAAAATCGGAAGATTTTGCAGCTGTGCTTTGTTGATTTCTAACATTTCTTGGAAAAAGAGCTTATGACTGTCCGTATTTGGGTGTAACATTTTTATCCCTTGTTCCTGATTGAACACGTGTCCTTCCGATATTAAGTGATTAGCAAAAGTAGACGTGTCTTTTTTCAATCTAAAGGCTGCCATATGTTCTAAAACCCGGATGTTCAGTGTTCTTTCTGTTTTGCCGATATAAAACTTTGTACAACAAGAGCATTGCAATCTATAAATCCCGGATTTATTTAAGTAATGTATTTTATCTTTATTATTAACTAATAATTTGCCTAAAGAGTTTTTACAGTAAAAAGCAGGTCTTACACTATCAGCTAGCTGTTTTTTAATTTTAAGACTTGTATTTCCTAAAAAAATGATTCTACGCCAATACCTAGTATGATCTATGTCCTTTGACACTATACCTTTAAATAACATTTTTTCTGCAAGTTTAGTTTGTTTTTTTTGATAAAAGATTGTCTATAAGAGACATATCGTATCCATTGTTTATGGCGATTTGTTTGATGATTTTCAATTCGATATTAAAGTTTATTTCGTTTAAAGGAACACTCACAAGTCTATGTATTTCTGAATGAAAAGCGGCTAGTTTATAAGAAAATGGGTGCATTGAATTTTTATGGATTACAGTGTCAGAGAAGGTTGGCTTCCGAAATATACCATGTACCAGTGTACCAGTCCGAATGTACCAGTCAACAAATGCAAAAGGATTATCGAAGATACCTTAAATGCACGTAGAGTAAACCCAATAGTAACAAAAGAGTTATTAAATATATTAGACGTTTGCGTTGACCAGAACTATTTCCAATTTAACAATACAATTTATAAACAAACAGAAGGCCTTGCAATGGGAAACTGATTATTTTTTTTAATACGATCAAAGATATCGGCCTTATCAGGATACAGCACAATTTTTCTAAATACATAAGCCAAAATACGTATTAAATGATAAACTGTTCATAAACAATATATAGATTATGCACGAATGCACTTGATAATACCCGAAGATGCCGAAAGGCGAAACCCGGGTCTTTATCGACAAAACTCATGGAAGAGTACAGAATCAAAATAATTCAAATTTGATATTAAAGTTCCATTAAGCACCTTCAGTCGAAGTTCAAAATTATAAACATTATAATTAAATATTTTGCTGGTTTCCACTCTGAAAAATATTTGGCATAATTGACCTAAGACATTACTCATTATAATAAAACAATGATTTTCATATTTAAATGTACGAAGTATTCTATGTGCGAAAGGTTCTGTGTTCGGAGTATTCTTGTTCGTAAGAATCAAGTTTGGTGGAATCTGTTCACCGGTTCGTTGATGATGTTGTTGCCTACCCGAGACGTATTGCTGGCATCTCTTCTGAATGTGGCTGTGGCCTTGGAATCCTGTAAGGATAAAATATGCCATTAACAATGGTATAGAAAGTAACAATTTCAATGAAACCTCTATTATTCATTTAGACTTTGAAAGTTTGTGACAGGGTAAATAATAATATTTTTAGCCTTATGAACTCAAAATGATTTTTTTTGACTTGTCTAAGATATGTATAAATCAATTCAGGATTGACATATGCCAAATATATTATAAATAATTTCTTTAACTATAAAAATCATTATCATGCCACGTTACAGACCATTCGATGCTTAGTCTGTTTTCGCGCAAATCTGCATTCATTTGGTAATTTGTAAAACCAATTAAAGGAAATATCCTATGGATAGTTCCCGACGGTCGTCCAGAACGCCGGAATCCCACTGGTCGAAAGAAGAGGCGGGCAGGATTGAGGCTTTCGCAGCACGTGACCCAGTCGCTGTCTTGTACGTTCCCTTATATCCGAATTCCTCACAAAATTCAAAATATGTTTATATACCCATCAGAAAAATGTTCCAATCCTTTCGTTGACTAATATCTTCCTTTCAATCGTAGTTTTAGAAGTCTTAAAATACAATTCATCGTGGACACTTCCTGGATATCTAGCAATAACATCCAGAATGTTAAGTTCATTGTCGCAAATCTGAAAATGAATTTAAAAAAATATCAATTATTACAAAAAATATTTATCACTTCACTTTTAAACTTCAACAATTTGAAACACTAATGGAATAAGATCTTTGATGGTTTTAGTATGCCTCTTTATCTACGTGCGGGGTCACAAATTTAATAAGATATTTTTTTAAACTATATTTTACAGAAATAATAATGATACATTTACTTTTAAGTACTTTGAACTATCATCCAGACAAATGAAGAAAATATGACATTTCACTATGTGACATTCCATTCATTTGACAGATCGAAGATCAACGAATGTTGACCAACCTTCAAATGATAATACAAAAAAAAATGTGCTCGGCTCGAATGGGTAAAGTATTTCAGACCGGTTGAAATTAATTTTACTATGGATTCCAACCGGTCTATTATTAAAACCCATTCATGCCGGACACGATATTTTTGTATTGGTATTTGACTGTTGGTACTCGTTAAATATATTTGCATTTATGTTCGCGCTTTTTTTCAAACGTAAGTGGGAAGCCTTCTGCCGAAAACCGTGAACAAAGACGATATTTTTATTATTTGACTGAACGAAAAACGAATACGATGTCGGGAATCGAAGACCGAATTTTGATTATTTCTTTTATATTTTTAAATGCTTTACAACATGTTAAGTACTCATTTTCACCCTGAAAATTGTCAAATTCCACAGAAAGCAATGCGATTCCTAGGATATTTAATTTCCAATTGGACAATATACAAAAACAAATTTAGGAATCTAAGGAACCGATAATCGATGCAGATTAAAAAAGTATAAGGAAAACTCGTCGACGTATTTCAAATTTGCTCTATTATGGATATAAGAAATTCAATTCGACATCTTTCTGTTTCATACGGATATCATATTCGTATTAAGCGTAAATTATCGCTTTCCCTGATCTCCTTGTATGATAGTTTGGCAATTTCCTACAGAACTGCGTTGCTATTAGCGGCATTTAGTTGATTTTCAGGAAGAAAATGTAGCATATTTGCAGTAAACGTAAGACATAATATTGTCTCATAACAATCACCCTTATGGGTATATAGCGAGTGGGCAGAACGAATCAGGCATCAAAATACTGGAAGAATACTTTCAGTTCCTGACATCGTGTTCGTTTCATAGATCAATTCATTAAAATAACCAAAGTATCATCTCTGTTTACCATAGTAATAGAGGTTATGTTTACGTCAGAGAATAGTTTGACAGGAGTACGACGATTAGTGTGGACGAACGCGATATATCATTGGTACCAACTTAAAAAAATAAATATTGCTTATGGTAAATATTTCAGACCGGTCGGAAATAAGTACCTCCGCCAGAATAAGCCTGCAAGTTCTAATATTTCATCGAAAGAGTTTCCTTTAGGCATTAAACCAACTCAAAAATAGCTCTGACACTCAAGTTCACACTAAGCCTTTAAAAAGAGCTAAGGAAATGATAACAATATTATGAAAATAATAAATATGAGCTGTATTTTCAAGATTTTTGCTTTATTTTAAAGCAGTTTTCTTCTTCTGAAAAAAAAATGTATAATTTTGCTATTGATTCTAGTATTTTTATAAACGCTTATATTTTTTTCGTCGTTTGAATACTGCACTAGAGTCGCTACCTTTAATTGTGAATATTTTGTTAGCGGGACACTGGATTCCTATAAAAATAGGTACCACGATCATTTTTGTTTATGATAACAATGTATACATTCAACAATCATTTCTGCCCAACGATTTAAAGTGGGAAATCAACCGCGACCGTCATAATTGTAATTGAAGTCATAGTTTTGACAATAGAAGTTTTGTAAATAAGACACTATTTAAATAATTATCACAATGCCAAGTGAGATCATAACGTTACAGCTCGGCCAATGCGGCAATCAAAGTGAGTTATGCCTTATTTTGATATGCCCGAATAATAACATTTGAAAGTACCTCCCAATTTGGATTTAAATAAATATCGCTCTTTTATCTTTAAATAGTCGTACGAAAAGCAGCAACAATAGATGTTTGTCACATATTTGTTTTCAGTTGGCTTTGAGTTTTGGAAACAACTATGTGCTGAGCATGGTATATCTCCAGAAGGTATATTAGAAGAATTTGCATCTGCTGGTTCAGATAGAAAGGATGTGTTCTTCTACCAGGCAGATGATGAACACTATATTCCGAGGGCAGTGTTGCTTGATTTGGAGCCTCGTGTTATTCATTCTATTTTGAACTCTCCCTATGCAAAGGTATGTATTCAGCATTAACCCCTTTCCGGACCTCTAATAATTCCATACATTTGTAATTTTTTCTTTTATTATTGTCAGCTCTACAATCCTGAAAACGTTTATTTATCAAAACATGGTGGGGGCGCTGGCAACAACTGGGCTTCAGGCTTTGCGCAAGGAGAGAAACTTTATGAAGAAGTATTCGACATCATCAACAGAGAAGCTGATGGTAGTGACAACCTTGAGGTACTTAAGAAATTCTATGATTTCACATTTAAACTTAATCCCCTCGCGTGCTTTGGGCATTTGGAGTAATTCACTGCCCAAGAAGGTTTTTGCAAAATTAATTTTGCAATTTCTCAGTCACAAAAATAACTATATCTCAATTGAATTCATTATTTATGTAATCTTATATCTATAGTTTGTATATTGTAAATCAATGTAATTCTGAACGACGAACATCCACAGCCTATATGGATCGCTGGGCGTTTAAAAGTTAACATATTGGCTACGGGGCGAATATGCCCAAACTACATGATAAAGTGGATGCTGTCTTCCGTTTACCTATGTGGTATTCTATGTGGAGCCATTTGGTCACCGTCGGCCATTAATTGATCTGCTTCACATCTGCTGGGATGGGCTGTTTCTTTCTCTAGTCTATTTAAGACTGAAACTAAAACTTTAAAACTGTAAAATACGATAAAAGATTAAATATATATAATTTACCTTTTTAGGGATTCGTGTTGTGCCATTCAATCGCTGGTGGTACTGGTTCCGGCATGGGTTCCTACATCTTAGAACACCTTTCTGACCGATTTCCTAAAAAATTAGTTCAGACCTACAGTGTTTTTCCGAATCTCGATGAAGTGAGGTATGTGCTGTTAAAAAAATACTAAAATTCAGTAGTATCTACATTGCGGTGAATGGATCCCTTCAAGTAGTGCTTGCTGACATTTTTAAATGAAATGCCACTGAAAAGTAATGAATCAAATCTTACAAAACTGATCCCATGTTAAGACTTTTGTGATCCTTATAATAAAAATCCAAATTAGTTGATTGGTAAATGTGTAAATAAAAGCACACCAAATAACATTTATTAACATTTTTGTAGTTCAATTATAAAACTGTTACAATATTTCAGCGATGTGGTTGTGCAGCCCTATAATTCATTACTGACTTTGAAGCGTCTCACTGAAAGCGCCGACTGTGTAATGGTCTTGGACAATACAGCATTGAACAGAATAGCCACCGATCGATTACACATTCAAAACCCTTCGTTCACTCAAATCAATACGCTTGTATCAACCATTATGAGCGCGAGTACAGCTACGCTAAGGTGAAAATTGTGTGCTTTTCTGACATACTTCTTTATTTTCAATATTCTGAAATGTTATTTGACACATATTTTAAACACTTCGCTACAAATTTTTAGGTATCCTTCTTACATGAATAATGACCTCATCAGTCTAATAGCTCCGCTGATTCCAACTCCCCGACTTCATTTTTTGATGACTGGATACACTCCTCTTACAACTGATCACGATTTCAACGCGGTAAATATTGTTCAGTTTTGATAGAAAATAATTATCATCGACATAATGAGAAGCATATAGGATCAAACATGGCCGAATCCAGTTTTGAGAACAATGAGATTGCTGCAATATTAGAGTATTGATTTAAATGTGACCTTATAATCAAAACTGTCTTCAGTTTTCATTATAATATTTTTTATTCAGGAGAAAGTGGATCGGATCATTTTTAATCGCAAGCAGCTCATATGTATACACTGTTAAAAAATGGTTTCATGTTTATTTTAGGGTCCCAAAATCAGAAAGACAACAGTACTAGATGTAATGCAGCGACTACTACAAACAAAAAACATGATGGTATCATTGACTCCAGATAGAAATAACCAGCACTGTTATATATCAATCCTAAATATTATACAGGTAGCAATATTTTTTTTAATCTCTTTTGATTTTCAATAGACTGGTGAATATGAGCGTAAAAAGGTTTTTAATATTTTCAGAAAATTATTATATTTCTCATTTATTTTAGGGTGAAGTGGACCCATCGCAAGTGCACAAATCTTTACAGAGAATTAGAGAACGGAAATTAGCCCAGTTCATCCCGTGGGGTCCGGCTTCTATTCAAGTGTCTCTTTCCAGAAGATCTCCATATGTTCAATCTAGTCACAAAGTATCTGGATTGCTTTTAGCTAATCACACAAATATATCATCTGTAAGTAAACAGTGGGATTGTCATTTCATAAAATATTACATTCGTCGAAGTTAGTATTCAGTGTTCACGGGTGCAAACTCCAGTATGGACAGTTTCATGTATTGATTTGCGTTCAAATGCATGGATGTCTAAAATTTCCTGTCACCCATCCAATCCTATTGGGAGCATAGCGGGAAAGATAAGCTTACCGCTAGTTCTGCCCTTGCTCTCTATTCCGTCTTTAGAGTAAGGTTTTCTTTGAAAAAAAATCTAGCAACTGTTTAAATTTTTGTGTTGTGATAAACTTCATTAGGAGGCCATACGCTCCAGATTGGTAGCATACATGGCTAAATATATTTTTTTGGTGCATGAATTAACTCTTCAAGCCCTGTAGACGTGCTGTGCACACAGATCAAAAAACGATGACCTGTTTTGTCTTCCATTTATAAGAGCAATATTCCACCGATTTCGTTCAAATAACTTGATTACTTTAAAAAATAGATTCAAATTTGAGCTGTATTTTTTTAATCATATTTTATTTGATTTGAAAAAATTATCAACTGATTAAATTTTTTTTTGAGCCCTTATGAGTCAACGCCCGAAGCTTCACAGGAACAAGCTCTGTTTGCTCGACAAGATTCAACAGCAATGTCTGCCGATAATATATTTTTTCGCAT
Organism: Himalopsyche tibetana; assembly: GCA_030503985.1. Classification (NCBI taxonomy): domain Eukaryota; kingdom Metazoa; phylum Arthropoda; class Insecta; order Trichoptera; family Rhyacophilidae; genus Himalopsyche; species Himalopsyche tibetana. Next base: position 8,576,958 of record JAPJYX010000014.1, read on the forward strand.
ATTGCGGTGACTTTTTAAACAAAAATTTCGAAGTCGTAAAACATGTGGCATAGAACTTATTAGAAGTACTGATTAAAAAAAAGAATAATCTCTTATTATTTAATAAAGAAGGATAGCTTAACCTTTTCAGTACCGCGATGTTTTAAGCTAAAAAACATTCACTCACATACCTACCGCATATTTTTAATATTTTTTGAATAGTTTTAAAAAATAGGACTGAATTTATGAATACTAAAAGTTTACTTATTAAATGATATAAACAGTTAATTATTTTTAAGTTACATTAGTGGTCTTCAGTGGCATTAAAGTATTCACGCCGTTCGTATGTAGCGGCCACCAGTGTCCTTACGGTACTGAAGCGGTTAATATATTCACATTTTAAAAAAATATCGCCCACTGGGGTAATAGTTATGACGATTTGAACAAGACCGAACTTTTATTAAGTACTTTGGACATATTCACCCTGTTGCGAATGTGTTAAAACAGAAGTATATTTTAACGGTCAAATATACGTATGATGTAAAAAGTATTTCAATGAAATAATATCTTTTAGCTGTTTGAAAGATGTCTGCAGCAGTTCGACAAGTTGAGGAAAAGGGAAGCCTTCTTAGAAGTATTCCGAAAAGAGCCAATGTTTCGCGATTCTCTGGATGAATTGGATGAATCACGTGCTGTCGTCGATGACCTAGTTCAGGAATATCAAGCTGCTGCTACACCTAACTACATACATTGGGCACCAAGTGAGTTATGGTTGAATAGCATGTGAAGTAATAGGTCACTTGATATCCTTAATTGAAGTCAGTCGGCTGTTAAATTTATAACAAGTTTGTGTTAATGTTTTGTGAGATTGTTGGAAAACCTTGGATTATTAATTTATCATTATTATTTTTCTTTCCAGGCTCAAGTGAATCATAAGGGTCATCGCTATTGAATTGCCATGAAGTGTTTTTTGGACCACTATTGTTACTAAAACATTAATTTTATTGATATAAAGTGCCATATCTAACTCACTAAACTTTCAAACCGATTACACATGTTACAAACATATGTACCCACTGATGGATATTGGCCTAGAACTCAACCCACCCATTGTGAAGGCTCATGGATTTCGAGCTGGTGATGATTATTACTATTTCCAAATGTGCCATAATTTTGAATTTGATATTCCACAAATTATTTTCAGTTCTTGGAATTCACTTTCTAAACTTTCGTGATCTTCATTGTGTCATGGAAGGATGCTGTGAAACAGCTGCTACTTAAGCACTTTGGGTAGTGGTGGGACAACCAAACCGTCTCTAAAAGATGTTTTCACTTTCACAAGTTTATAACGAGGGCATTAAACGACTGCCGTATTAGCTCATTTTTCAATATTGTTTGATAGCTTATTAAAAAATATCTGTGGCTTTACATTACATTCGCTATCATTTTTTTAACCATTACATACTCAAAATAGCAATAATATTAGTGCACATTCTCAACACTTCTCATTTATAGATATTAAACATATCTGCGATTTGTTTTTATGGCTTTCTATGAAAGTGATATCACTGCACTACTTTTAAAGATCTAAATATTATTTTAATAGGTAATCATGATTTTGTCACATTAGTGAAATGTTTTACATTCAGTTTCAGCGTGTATCAGAATCTCAATCTATCATTTCTGGATGAACCCATTTCTCGTTGTGATTTTCATAATTTCAACCACTTATTTCAGTACATTAATTTTTAAGATATTTTTATATTATAGTTGTCTGATTTCATCTTTTTTGTGCACTTTCTCTCGACTTATTTAATTTGATTAGTCTGATTACCATAATAATTCTTGGTTTTGCTATCATTGTATTATATTTATATGAATGTATTAATGACATTGTTTCCACTAAGTTGTACTGAATATTAAAATTGATTTCGTATGTCCACCAGTCTGATCGTTTTTATATAAAATATATGTTAATTTCTTTATCGCTGTTGAAAATACATACTGTCTGAGAAAAATGGATCTCGATTTTGAATAAAAAAATGGATAATGTATGATACTATCAGTATTTTCATTTTGGCTAGACTTTGGCTAAGCTAATAATTTTCACTTGAACATTGATGTATTATTTCAAGAAAGAAAAAAAGATTTTTTTTTCACTATTATCTCAATTTCTTTGATAGATCGAGAGTTCAATATGAATGATTGTTCAATAGTAAAAACCTTTGTAGATCATCTTCAGAGACCATTTATATTTTACTTAAATGTGTAACAAATTTCTAAATCAATAAGACACTGGTATTATATATAATAAGATTTAATATTTTGGTAATGTTTTACAGTATGAAAACTGTCACCAATTTTGGTCAGTCACCATGCATTGCCTGATTTTTTTTGCCTAGAAGTGAAATGATCTAAAGAAAATAGTAAAACATCGATGGATTTTATTTTTGTATAAGTAAGGATCAATAGTTGAGAATAGTTATATACAAATCGTGGTTGTGATCCATGGTCGAGTGGTCAACGTCTGATCCGATCCTAAAAATGGGGTGCAGCGAGTGCGATTAGCCAACCTTGACCTTTCCTTTTAACCCTACTCTTTTAAAAAAAGAGAGGTTAAGCATCTGAGTAACAAGCAGTTTTCATAAAAAAAATCTGTTGAGATAAACTCCATTAGTCTACATTGGTAGCGAACAAGGTACAAAAAATCTCAAAGAAAAACGCTGACTCAAAATTGTTAATATACTTAAATAATTGTGATTTCAACTGCAAATATATATATGTTACTGATTTTGTAAATAAACTGTGTTTTATTGATTTATATTCTGAAAATGAAACTGCAGTAGCCATTATCATCCAACTGGTTATTAAAAAATGGTTTGAGTTCTAAAAATCTATTAACATATTTTCACATTGTATTGAAATGGCACTTTGTATTTGGAAAGCTTGCTTGGCTTTAACGTTTACATCGCGCCTAACAGCTATAGCAGTCTGATCTGACATGGCTTGTGCGTGGATGGCTACTTTAGCACCCGTGATCATTGCAATTACATCTGCATTATATCTGCATTATATTATAGCAGTTTGAGAGCTCAAATCATTTGACTATGGTACTGAAAATTTAAAATTATCAATGCTATCTATTAGATTTACAAGAAAAAATAACCTTACTGGTTGAAAACTTATTTTAGTAAAACCCTACTAAATACGTCAACCAAATGGTGGTCGACATCGATAGTTTCACCCATGTCTATGAATGAAACTATCGATGCATTTCTTATTATTATATTGTAATAAAATTATTTTTTTCCCGAAGCATCCGGAAAGCTTACATAGGGAGCGGATATGGTCAAGGAAGAATACAATTTATCTGTAAAAAATGAACAGGGAACCAGTGGCGGGCTTAAGCAGTGACCTATTTTTTTCAATAAAAAATCGCATCAACCCTAACGTATTTTAATAAAAAATATTAAATATTAACAAAATGATAAAAGTCAATAATTACACTAATTAAAAAGTTATTTTTACTAATTTTTAAATTCTCTACAGATTTGACACAATACTATTTTAACATATAAATAGGTATGAATTAGGGTATCCAATCCCGAAGCCTTTTTCCAATCCCGGGATTGAGATTTTCTCATCGAGAAATTTGAAATTCTCAATTCGCTATACTTTTTCCCCGATTCTCACACAACTTCGTTTTTTTTTTCTTTTAGCTCACCAACGAATTTGAAATCCTCGATTTGGTATACTTTTCCCCCAATTCTCACAAAACCTCGTTTTTTTTTTGAACTCACCGAGGAATTTGAAATCCCCGATTTGCTATACTTTTTCCCCAATTCTCACAAAATGTCGTTTTTTTTTTCTTTAGCTCATAGAGGAATTTGCTCAAAATTTCTCAATCCCGGGATCGCGACCGTGTCAATACCGGAATTTCGGGATAAGAAAATTGAACGGGATTGGATGCCCTATTATGAATGTTCAATAAAAGGCTAAAAAAAAAACTTGATGTAATTGATTTTCTAACTTTTATTAAATTGTACAAAAATAAATTAAGTGTTTTGGTCAAGATGCGATTTTTTATCAAAAAAAACGGGTTTCTATTTAAGCACACCACGGACGGGCTTCACTGTTCATTTTTTACAGATAAATTTTATTACCATATAATAATAAGGAATACTTAACCAAACTGGGATGATTTGAAAATCGAAAATTCTATAGATGGAAAACTAGCTAGTAAATAGGCCATTTAATAATTTGTCTTAATTATAGATGTCGCTGTAGACTGTGTAATCTGTATAATATCGATGACTTCAGTCTAAATCGAGTGTTGCTTCTTAACTTTAAAAAGGTTCAAATCATTTTTGAGAAAAACCAATAATAAACCATACATAATAAAACTATCACTCAAGACGGACTAAATATTGTAACGAGATTGTAGAGAAACAGTAAGTTGATTTTGTCAATATCAGACATTGATGTTCGTGTTGTCAAAATGTTTTCATAATCTTAGAAGCGGTGGATGAATTTCTGATCTTGGGTAAATCTTTTTTTCACCAGCCGCCACTGCCTGCAGATAAAGTTTAAGGAAAGAAATGTCAGTGATGTTCTCATCTTACCCAATACTGAAAAAGAAACTTTGATGAGTGACCAGACTACAACTAATCTTCTAACCACATACTTTTATCCTTCTCAGAAAAGTTATTATGCTGTGCATATTTCAGTGAATTTTAGTTACGGTCAAAGATAAGGCATTGTCTATATCAGTGCTTCCCAACCTGGGGTCTGCAGGTTTTTCGCGGGGGTCTGCGAAAATTTTCATTCTTTCAACATCCTTTGTGATAAAGTAATTTCAACAAACAGCAGCACAATACAACAGTTTATACCAGAGGTGGGGAACCTTTTCTTCTCTAAAGGCCGCATTCATTTTTCTGATTCAACATAAGGCCGCAATAAACATAGGACGGGATTGATTAATATTCAATCCCTTACCCTACTTTTTCCCCAGATATCTCCAAATTTTGTTTTTTTTTTAGCTCACCAAGTAATTTGAAATCCTGAATTTGCTATACTTCTTTTCCAGATATCTCCAAACTTCGTTTTTTCCAGAATTGGTCAGGAGGCCGCACCGGAGTGGCCAAAAGGCCGCGGGTTCCCCACCTCTGGTTTATACTTTGCAATAAATTGAGTGCAAATAAAAAAGAGAAATACCATTTTTTAACAATATATTTATTAACTGTAGCATTTTTTTTTATATAAAAGGCAAAACATTTTTATTAAACTACTAGTTGTTACCTTAGGTGACAAAAAAGAAAAAAGAGTGAAAATTATAGGTATAAAATTATAAATTGAAAACTACACACGTGTGAGAAAACCATACGAACCTTCTTTTCATTGGAAATAAAAAAAAATAAGCTGCTAAAAGTAACTACACCTCGCGATACACTTTTTTCCAAATTTGCAAATATAACCCACCGATACGCCTCATTTCAGAGAAACCCTAAATACTACATCTATGGAAAATTAAAGTCGCGCGAGTGTTTAAAATTATACAAAATAAATTTACTGATAGATATGATAAGTCCCGTAAGCAAAATAAATGGACATATTATATTATAATATTGTGAAGATCGCTTGTCAGGGTCTATACAGTACCAATTAATTACAATATAAAAACTTTCGACTTAATTTAAGTTCACTAAACTTTTCCCAAGTATTTCAAATGATACCTCTATATCTATTGAAACAGTTGCACAACGCACACTTCGCTTCCATTATCAGTTAGGTACAGATAAAATATTTTTTTACGTAACTAAGTATAATTCTTCCACAATACATTATCTTCATCTAGTTAATGTATTGTGGATTTTCATTGAATGAAAGGAAATTTTATTACACCCTGGAGATAATATTCCCAGATTATTAACTGTTTGGATGCCAAAATCCTTTAGATTCTGTTAGTATTGAACAAGTACCACACACTTCAACTAATGAAATGGTGATGGGGCTTACTTAGGATATTTAAAATCAAATTAGAGATTCTTTTAGATTTACCTTAGTAATTCTACAATTTATTTAACCGTATGCAATTGATCTAAAAGATTTTGGCACTAAGAGTTAAATTCTGAGGTGAAATTTGTCTTCATTTTATAACATACACGATGGATGAATTTGATCTATGCACATGTTTAAAAAAAATATAATGGGGTGGCGGGCTAAGATGTTTGACTGGGTGTGCTGAATTTTGGTTGTATTATAGAAGTCTTTCTCAAAGGAACGGTTTCTGGAGTAGGTATAGTATCACCGGTCGGCAGTTTGGGTGCTGCTGTCGCTTTAAAAGGGCCTGCCATTCCTCCGGGCCTCTGTTTCGCCATTTGGTAATCTCCAGAGTCGAAAAATTTTTGCTAAAGAAAAAAGAATATTTATTAGTGTGCAATTTTCATACAAATTTGAAGGTGATTTTGAATAACTTTAAGCAAATTATAACAATCAGATTAGAAGAGAATTAAGGACTCACCCCTTTAGCTAGCCTCTTTTGAAGAAAAGCTGTATGTCCACCAGGTCCGCCGGCTCTGCCAAGTACGGCAGTGGGAAACTTTGCCTTCAGTTTTGCTTCTTCTAATTTCTCAAGTTCCCTAGGCTGCAAGATTCAAAATAACCAATTACTAAAATAGTTCACTGCTTATGAGTATTTTTTAAACACAAGGTTGATAACTATCTGGATCTCGGTGAGAATGCTCTGATTCCAAATTTTCATATAAAATTTTACGGTAGAACTGAAGAAAAACATTGAAACTTGGAAGGACAGAGAGAAAATAGTGAATAATTTGATGGTAAGGGCCATTTTAGTAGGAAAAATATTAATATTCAATTATTTTTTAGAGATGAGACTTAACAACTGATAAATAGAACCGTAAAATAAAAATAGCCGCCTGTGTGGTCGAGTGGTCAACGTCGTTGGCTACCACTACGGAGGTCACGGGTTCGAATCCCAGTACAGGCAGTTTTATAGAATTGATTTTTCAATTGAATTATGAATTTCTGTTCAAAGGCATGGATGTATGTGATGTCTTGACCCCCCTCCCACCCATCCTATCCTATGTACGAGGCGTATCGAGAGCGATTAGCTAACCACTAGTTCTGTCCTAGCCCTTTCCTTCTATTCCTATTCTCTTTGGAAAAAGAGAGGATGAGCAACTGAGTAACAAGCAGTTCTCGTAGAAACACTTATGTTGAGATGAACTCCATTAGGAGTCCATACGCTCCACATTGGGAGCGGACATGGTAAAAAAAATAAAATAAAATAGAAGATAGGAATATTTTTAATCACTCAAGTACTGAAATTCGAATATAGGATCGAGACCCCAGACAAATTTGCCTAAAATTTGAATTGCATGATATTAATGGTATTTATTAAATGGTTAAAATACGAAGAATCTTGCAATGTGAACGCACCCCATAGGAACTTGAAGGTTAAGAGCAATGGAAATGCAACTAAATTGCATTCCTAAATTCAAAACTTCTTTGTTTCTTTATGTTAGTTTTCAGTATAACATCCGAGTATCTATATATTAATAGCCGATAATGTCCGTCTGAGTGTAAGGACGTCCTCGACCTTCCAGTCTCCACTTTTTTAAATAAAATAAAATCTATAATAATCACTTTTTACTTTTCACTTTTCACAAATGTGTGCGTACTGATGTCATCGGGTCTTTTTCTTCTTTTGCGAAATTTATTTGTTAGCGTATTTGAAAATTATTTGAATAAAATATATATACTACGAAAAATGATTGTTAGCAAACGTGAACATTATTCCAAAAATTCAATAATTTGCAATTTAAAAACTGCAGGGCTGTCGATATATGCGCCGAGGTCGATTTATGGTACTATGAAAAATGATTGTTAGCAAACTTGAACATTATTCCAAATATTAAATAATTTACGAAATTTCTGCTCCTATGAAAAATGGTTGTTAGCAAACTTGGACATTATTCCAAATATTAAATAATTTACGAAATTTCTGCTCCAACGAAAAATGGTTGTTAGCAAACTTGAACATTATTCCAAATATTAAATAATTTACGAAATTTCTGCTCCTACGAAAAATGGTTGTTAGCAAACTTGGACATTATTCCAAATATTAAATAATTTACGAAATTTCTGCTCCTACGAAAAATGGTTGTTAGCAAACTTGGACATTATTCCAAATATTAAATAATTTACGAAATTTCTGCTCCAACGAAAAATGGTTGTTAGCAAACTTGAACATTATTCCAAAAATTCAATAATTTACAAAATTTCTGCTACTACGAAAAATGGTTGTTAGCAAACTTCAACATTATTCCAAAAATTAAATAATTTACGAAATTTCTGCTACTACGAAAAATGGTTGTTAGCAAACTTGGACATTATTCCAAAAATTCAATAATTTGCAATTTAAAAACTGCAGGGCTGTCGATATATGCGCCGAGGTCGATTTATGGTACTATGAAAAATGATTGTTAGCAAACTTGAACATTATTCCAAATATTAAATATTTTACGAAATTTCTGCTCCAACGAAAAATGGTTGTTAGCAAACTTGAACATTATTCCAAATATTAAATAATTTACGAAATTTCTGCTCCTACGAAAAATGGTTGTTAGCAAACTTAAAAATTATTCCAAAAATTAAATATTTGACGAAATTTCTGCTCCTACGAAAAATGGTTGTTAGCAAACTTGAACATTATTCCAAAAATTCAATAATTTACGAAATTCCTGCTACTACGAAAAATGGTTGTTAGCAAACTTGAACATTATTCCAAAAATTCAATAATTTACGAAATTTCTGCTACTACGAAAAATGGTTGTTAGCAAACTTCAACATTATTCCAAAAATTCAATAATTTACGAAATTTCTGCTACTACGAAAAATGGTTGTTAAACTTTATTCCAAAAATTGAATATTTTACGAAATTTATGCTATTACGAAAAATGGTTGTTAGCAAACTTAAACATTATTCCAAATATTAAATAATTTACGAAATTTATGCTACTACGAAAAATGGTTGTTAGCAAACTTAAACATTATTCTAAAAATTAAATATTTTACGAAATTTCTGCTACTACGAAAAATGGTTGTTAGCAAACTTGAACATTATTCCAAATATTAAATAATTTACGAAATTTCTGCTCCAACGAAAAATGGTTGTTAGCAAACTTGAACATTATTCCAAAAATTCAATAATTTACAAAATTTCTGCTACTACGAAAAATGGTTGTTAGCAAACTTCAACATTATTCCAAAAATTAAATAATTTACGAAATTTCTGCTACTACGAAAAATGGTTGTTAGCAAACTTGGACATTATTCCAAAAATTCAATAATTTACGAAATTTCTGCTACTACGAAAAATGGTTGTTAGCAAACTTAAACTTTATTCCAAAAATTGAATATTTTACGAAATTTATGCTACTACGAAAAATGGTTGTTAGCAAACTTGAACATTATTCCAAATATTAAATAATTTACGAAATTTCTGCTCCTACGAAAAATGGTTGTTAGCAAACTTAAAAATTATTCCAAAAATTAAATATTTGACGAAATTTCTGCTCCTACGAAAAATGGTTGTTAGCAAACTTGAACATTATTCCAAAAATTCAATAATTTACGAAATTCCTGCTACTACGAAAAATGGTTGTTAGCAAACTTGAACATTATTCCAAAAATTCAATAATTTACGAAATTTCTGCTACTACGAAAAATGGTTGTTAGCAAACTTAAACTTTATTCCAAAAATTCAATAATTTACGAAATTTCGGCTACTACGAAAAATGGTTGTTAGCAAACTTAAACTTTATTCCAAAAATTGAATATTTTACGAAATTTATGCTACTACGAAAAATGGTTGTTAGCAAACTTGAACATTATTCCAAATATTAAATAATTTACGAAATTTCTGCTCCTACGAAAAATGGTTGTTAGCAAACTTGAACATTATTCCAAAAATTCAATAATTTACGAAATTTCTGCTACTACGAAAAATGGTTGTTAGCAAACTTAAACTTTATTCCAAAAATTGAATATTTTACGAAATTTATGCTACTACGAAAAATGGTTGTTAGCAAACTTGAACATTATTCCAAATATTAAATAATTTACGAAATTTATGCTCCTACGAAAAATGGTTGTTAGCAAACTTAAAAATTATTCCAAAAATTAAATATTTGACGAAATTTCTGCTCCTACGAAAAATGGTTGTTAGCAAACTTGAACATTATTCCAAAAATTCAATAATTTACGAAATTCCTGCTACTACGAAAAATGGTTGTTAGCAAACTTGAACATTATTCCAAAAATTCAATAATTTACGAAATTTCTGCTACTACGAAAAATGGTTGTTAGCAAACTTAAACTTTATTCCAAAAATTCAATAATTTACGAAATTTCGGCTACTACGAAAAATGGTTGTTAGCAAACTTAAACTTTATTCCAAAAATTGAATATTTTACGAAATTTATGCTACTACGAAAAATGGTTGTTAGCAAACTTCAACATTATTCCAAATATTAAATAATTTACGAAATTTCTGCTCCTACGAAAAATGGTTGTTAGCAAACTTGAACATTATTCCAAAAATTCAATAATTTACGAAATTTTTGCTACTACGAAAAATGGTTGTTAGCAAACTTAAACTTTATTCCAAAAATTCAATAATTTACGAAATTTCGGCTACTACGAAAAATGGTTGTTAGCAAACTTAAACTTTATTCCAAAAATTGAATATTTTACGAAATTTATGCTACTACGAAAAATGGTTGTTAGCAAACTTAAAAATTATTCCAAAAATTAAATATTTTACGAAATTTATGCTACTACGAAAAATGGTTGTTAGCAAACTTAAAAATTATTCCAAAAATTAAATATTTTACGAAATTTATGCTACTACGAAAAATGGTTGTTAGCAAACTTTTTTTTTATTCCAAAAATTCAATAATTCACGAAATTTCTGCTCCTACGAAAAATGGTTGTTAGCAAACTTGAAAATTATTCCAAAAATTAAATATTTTACGAAATTTATGCTACTACGAAAAATGGTTGTTAGCAAACTTGAACATTATTCCAAATTTTACATAATTTACGAAATTTCTGCTCCTACGAAAAATGGTTGTCAGCAAACTTGAACATTATTCCAAAAATTCAATAATTTACGAAATTTCTGCTACTACGAAAAATGGTTGTTAGCAAACTTAAACTTTATTCCAAAAAATCAATAATTTACGAAATTTCTGCTAACTATAAAAATAAAATAAATTAAAATAAAATAAAATAAAATAAAATAAAATAAAATAAAATAAAATTAAATAAAATAAAATAAAATAAAATAAAATAAAATTAAATAAAATAAAATAAAATAAAATAAAATAAAATAAAATTAAATTAAATTAAATACCATAAAATAAAATAACATAAAATTAAATTAAATTAAATACTATGCAACAAAAATCTCACGTTGCTGGGCAACGGGCTTACAGCTAGTACTATTTTAATAATCTATCAGCACACTTTTTTTTTAAAATTGAAACCATATGCTGATTTCTTAGTAGTTCATCAAACTTTGTGATGTAATCATATATTGTAATCATAGATGAACAAATGACCTAGTACTAAATTTGGGTTTTATATTTTAAAATATCGGTATAGTTAATTTGGTAAATATGGCATATAGTAGCACGTCGACTACTGCGGCGCAAAACTTCACAACTACGCTAAAAACAACGCCACGATTTAAAGTTATTTTTTGAGAACTTAATAATCGTGTTAAAACCACACATTATTACGAAGAACACTGATAAATTATGCGAAATACGAAATATTTTTCAGTACAGCGCCACTGTTTTCCATTTTGGCCGCGCGGCCAAAATGGAAAACAGTGGCGCTGTACTGAAAAATATTTCGTATTTCGCATAATTTATCAGTGTTCTTCGTAATAATGTGTGGTTTTAACACGATTATTAAGTTCTCAAAAAATAACTTTAAATCGTGGCGTTGTTTTTAGCGTAGTTGTGAAGTTTTTCGCCACATTAGTCGACGTGCTACTATATGCCATATTTACCGTTAATTTAATTACAAAATATCTAAATAACAGAGTTTCCACACTAAAATGTGTATTAATGATTTTAACTTTTTTACCTCCTTGAATTCTCTTCTATATTTTAGAAGAGGCCATGTCCAAACATGAACCACAAACATGGCCGCGCGGCCAAAATGGAAAACAGTGGCGCTGTACTGAAAAATATTTCGTATTTCGCATAATTTATCAGTGTTCTTCGTAATAATGTGTGGTTTTAACACGATTATTAAGTTCTCAAAAAATAACTTTAAATCGTGGCGTTGTTTTTAGCGTAGTTGTGAAGTTTTTCGCCGCATTAGTCGACGTGCTACTATATGCCATATTTACCGTTAATTTAATTACAAAATATCTAAATAACAGAGTTTCCACACTAAAATGTGTATTAATGATTTTAACTTTTTTACCTCCTTGAATTCTCTTCTATATTTTAGAAGAGGCCATGTCCAAACATGAACCACAAACATGGCCGCGCGGCCAAAATGGAAAACAGTGGCGCTGTACTGAAAAATATTTCGTATTTCGCATAATTTATCAGTGTTCTTCGTAATAATGTGTGGTTTTAACACGATTATTAAGTTCTCAAAAAATAACTTTAAATCGTGGCGTTGTTTTTAGCGTAGTTGTGAAGTTTTTCGCCGCATTAGTCGACGTGCTACTATATGCCATATTTACCGTTAATTTAATTACAAAATATCTAAATAACAGAGTTTCCACACTAAAATGTGTATTAATGATTTTAACTTTTTTACCTCCTTGAATTCTCTTCTATATTTTAGAAGAGGCCATGTCCAAACATGAACCATTTCACTTTGGTTATAAACTTGAAAAATTAAATAGATATGAAATAAATTCAGGTGAATAAATTTAGAGCTTGTTTGTCTGGTATTTAAAGTATTATCTGTGGAAACAACGACACATGTGGGTTATGTACACCTAATATTATATATATACATTTTACGACACTGTTACAAACTTAAGATGTATGTATATACACGTTGAGCATTAAAAAACCCATTTACAAAACAATGCCAATTTTTACTATAAATATTGAAATAAATCTTACGTCTTGATTGCCTTCTAACGGTATATCTCCAGATTCGCTCATTGTTGATTCGATCTGAAATGAGTTCGAGAAATTACATTCCAGAAAAAATTGTATTGGAATGCATAAGTTGCAAAATAATGAATGAGCTGCTTTTAACAATAACCCATGTTTGGCGCTCTAAAATATGAGCTGTATTATTTAACTTTAAAATTGTAATAATGTTTATTTTGTTTAAGCAGACGACGTATTTACTTTGCAGATCAACAAGCATGACATGGTTCAAATTAAACATTTATAAACTCTTCTTGGGTAGATTTTTACTAGGAAGAAAACAAAATTTAATTATGTTTACGACGTAAAATTTTATTCGCGGTAAGGTGATAATTCTGTAGAAAATGTTTAGACAAAACGAAAAAATAAAAACAGGTTTCGAAGTGACGTTGAATGGAAGGTGTGCATACTAGAAACACTCCTGGAAATATGACAGCTTACATAAAAATGGCGAATAAACATGCATTAAAATTACAATATACGTAGAGCGAAATAAATTTTCACAATATTGTTCGTATCTAACCTTTCGGATACGCTTTCGACCTACGCTTTGAGCTTCCAATGAAACTATCTGTCTATCGAAATTGCAACAAAACTATACCAAAACAGTCAAAATGAATACCTCAAATAACAATTTTAGGCAAACCGAGTTTGATCATAGACAAAATGTACAGGTAGTGGCCATTATTATGGATAGAAGTTTTTTTTTTATAATAAAAGGAAAACTCCAAAAAATATTGTTCTATGTTTAATGATAAAAATAATTCAATGAATATTTATTGTGCAATACCATGTGATTATTACCATTAGACAACATCGTAGCTTGAAAGAGCAATGAGTTTTTTCATAATAATTTAGCTACTCATATTTTTCCCAGACAAAATTGTGAATTTTTCTTTTAGTAAATAAGGTAAATAAACTGTTTTTTCAGTGTATTGAAAAGTTTGTCTTAAACCTAATATTTTTATGTACAAAACAAATATTAGTTGTCTATATCAAATATCGAATTGCCACCAGAGATAATTGCCACACTCAATAGACTAGTACAGATTGGTACAGATTGATTGACAATTGTCAGATCGTGTTTTTATTTATAGTCAAAGTTCGTAAATGATTGTGAACTATGTAAACACACAAAGAAAATTGCCTATACATATTAAGAAATAAGAAAACAGCCAACAAACTTTTTGATATTCACTCTTTACTTCGCAATGGCTCTTGTCGCCTACGACAGTGAATTCAGTGACAGTGACGAAGAAGTTGAGGATTCCAATGAGTTGAACGACAATGTAAATATTACTAGCGCACCAGTGGATCGTGTTAATGCAGAATCCTGTAAGTTTTTTGGTGAAAGTAGAGTATAGCGCGCGGCGCCGCCATAATGGAAAACAGAGGCGATGTACTGAAAAGTATTTCGCATAATTTATCAGTGTTCTTCGTAATAATGTGTGGTTTAACGCGATTATAAAGCTCTCAAAAAATAACTTTAAATCGTGGCGTTGTTTTTAGTTTAGTTTGTGAAGTTTATCGCCGTAATAATACATGACGAGCTATACTCTATAATTACCAGTTTTTTTTATACTGAGTACCATAAAAGCTGGTTGATGCTTTTACACACGTAGTAATTGTTCTTTACCTAGGTCTGTATACCATTACTCTCGTCATAAAATCTTAAACTTGATGAAAATGTAACAAATTTTGCAAAAACAAAGTAATGGTTTAGAATTTTAGGCTTAGACTTTTAAGAAGAGGTACAAAGGGTGGTATTAGTTCTCATTCGTAGGCATTACAGGTGACACTGGTGGTTCATTCAGTAACCTCAAGCTGCAGTTAATTGGGGTTATGCTTATCTGATCAGTTAACACTGACAGACTTCATTATATATAAGCGACGTATTTTTAAGAGAGTACGAATCTCAAATTGCCACGGCTTGTAGGAGGCCTGCGTTTTAATGTATTATTATTTAAGTGGGGCTTACGTTAGCTAGGCATGTTTGAGAATTTCGTTTGTGGTCAAGATTTTTGTATTGGAAATACACGGCGAGTTTAAAATGAGTGACTTGATATGTGTTTAGATATCGCTGAGTATTTGAATATATAGAAAGGATGCATTGCCACATTCCCACCATTAACCGACCGCCACTGATTATGGGAATCAGGGAAACCAATTATTTGTGCGAAATACGAATATCAGTACGAATGAGTCGACACAACATGTCAAATGAAACATCTTAGAACAAACCATAGAGCAAATTTGAAATATTATGGCGATGAATTTTCGTAAAAATATTTCGTAATTCGCTTGAATTATTGGTTTCCTGAATACCAACATTGAGTTTTTTGATGTTTTCGTATCCGCTGCTAAGCAAGTTGAAATTGGGTAGGATGTAGAGCATATTAAATACCCAATTATGATATCTTAGTATGAAAATTCATTGACATATTTCTGTACATGGGAGGTCAACTACATTGTGTCAATTTTGGCCAAATTTAGATGTCAGCATTGCGTAGTATACTTTGCGACACTCTTTCTAGTGATATTGTAGAAAAACACCTCAAGTATGATCAAATCAATGATCATAACAAATAGTAGAATAAAATCGGTGATTTTGTAGCACAAACTTCATCAAGAAGCTTTAAATAGCCATAGAATTTTTTTATGCTGAGAAATGTACTTGCACATTTTTCAATTTTATTATTATTTTTATTTCAGCAATTAGTCTATTCAATTCCCTTCCCATGCCGAAACAAAGCGCCGCTAAGCTGTTAAATGACGAAGAAGAAGATGAATTTTTAAGAAAAAAGGCAATTCCGTCTGAGGAATTACCAAAAGCTACACACTCACACCCTAAAAATCAAAGGAAACCAGCAAGAATAACATTACCCTCATTAGCAAATGTGATATATTTCTTTATGTTGATTTATTCTTAGAAAAACAAATTCACTGATATCAAGAAAATTGTATCTATTAAATTTTATTTTAGTCCCAAAATTTATAGAGATGTTTTATAATTAATAAAGACCTTATAT
This sequence comes from Himalopsyche tibetana, assembly GCA_030503985.1. Lineage (NCBI taxonomy): Eukaryota > Metazoa > Arthropoda > Insecta > Trichoptera > Rhyacophilidae > Himalopsyche > Himalopsyche tibetana. The sequence continues at coordinate 8,593,180 of JAPJYX010000014.1, forward strand.
TTTTCTTAATTAAAAAACATCACTAGAATTGTATATGGATTTATGTCGTTATATATATTTAAACTTTTCCTTTGGGCAATGTAAGACAATAGGATCTCTTATTTTGTCTATACTTGTGAGATAGACTATTTTCTCACATAAAAATAAATTGTGATGCTTGAAATTATAAAATTAATGATTTGCACTAACAAGCAGGGTCGGCTTGAGGATTTCTGTGCCTGTGTGCAAGTCGCCTTCAGCTCCTTACAAGACTAGAACTAAATGAGTGGATAATACTAAAATCTTAGTGCGACACACTTTGCACACGCCACGAGCCGGCTCTGGTAACAAAGCACAATGTTAATGACTAGGTATTTCATAGCATAGTTGGAATGTTTCACTTTATTTATCCAGAAAATATTTTTTCAGTTTGAGAATGATGAAGAAGAGTCAACGGTCACTAAATTCAAGCCTTCCGTGGTAAGATTTTTTGTCAATTATAATTCATTCATTTTTAACGATTTTAATAATTCATTTTTTTACCCGATATTCAAAATTAATACATTTTTTTAACATGAACATATTTTTTTTATTTACAGAAAGGTACAGGGTTGCTTAGTCTTCTTCCACAACCAAAATCGACTCCCAATAAAGAAAGTTTTAAAAAGTTTATTCCACATGTCATTGCAGATAAATCTGCTCAATTAAAGAAAGCTCAAATTGCTAAATATGAGAAAAAACTTCCACAGAAAAAAATATCTCTAATCAATAATTACGGTTCGTCAGATGAAAGTGATACAGAAGAAAGAGACACAGGGAAACCTGTCGATTTCTTCTCATTGAATGACGACCCATCAGATCACATAGAGCTCTCACAGGTGCCATTTGTCGATGACACTCTTACCAATGTATTTCCAAGTGTACCTAACAATATTGCTACCCGTGTTTTGCCAACTGAGAGTGAAGCAATACAGCCAGAACCGATTTATTATGACCAACAATTGGAAGCCAACGCTTCTACCTCAGATAATTTGGACATAGATAGTGAAGTTGTAAGTATAGTTACGCCTAAAATGTATATTATAAAAATTTGCTATCCATATATTATATTCATTGTGATGGAGCCCTTCACAAAGTACAATGAAAAAGTATTGAGATAATCTTATAGCGCAAATTTTAATCTTATATACCTGCAGTACAATTTAATTTGTTAGTGTAAATGTAGATTTTTCGATCACTTTGTATGTAAGGTTTAGTAATCTATAGTAATATCATAAGAACATAATGTCTGATTGATTTTTTCAAGCTTAAGAAACTCTGCGGTAGTAGAGCTAGACATAAAGGTGAAAACATGCAGATTATCGATATAAATCAAAAAGAGATCATGCCGGACCCCAGGGAGTGGTTGACGAAGGCGTTGACTGAAGACAACTCGAAAAGAATGTCATCCAGCAAGCGTCGCGGTGATGAGCCTACGACACAGCAGAGAAGAAAACATCAGATAACATATCTTGCTCATCAGGTATGCAAAAATAACATATTTTTAATAAATGAGGTTTTTGAGAGAATGTTGTACTTATTTTTATTTGAGGTTTCTGCAAACTGTTGATGCAGGTGAAACCTCGACTACGATTGATCCGCATCACTTTTTTGTTCCATTTGCTAGATTGATGATATTCACTTTTAAATAAATATACCTACACTGGATTTGTTGATTCAAATTCTTTAGTGACAAAAAAGACAATGTTGGATCTTTGAGCAGACGTCTTGTTTCATTTGCCAATTGTCACCATATTTTAAAAGCCTTTCAGTAAAACGAATTACATATTTCATTTTTATTTTTAACAATGGCAAACCTGGACCTCGCAAAAAAAAAGAAAATGTTTTATTATTTTTCAATATAACAGATTAAAATAACAAAGTATTTTAGCTCTACAGTTTTTAATAATTTTATTCGTTGATAGCTATTTCGGCTTACGCCATCGTCAGAACTATAGTTCTGACGATGGCGTAAGCCGAAATAGCTATCAACGAATAAAATTATTAAAAACTGTAGAGCTAAAATACTTTGTTATTTTAATCTGTTATAAATGGAGTTCTACCAAGTAAATGCCAAATCAATTAATTTTTCAATATATTAAAAAAATCGTCGCATTTTATATTAAATAACTTACCATTCCAAGGGTTAAATGTGGAAAATTTCCTGCTTTACATAGTAATTTCTTTAGATTACAAATAAAATTTTAGTCAGTTTTTTGCAATAATTTTCAGTAAGTTTCTTAAAAAAAAAAACCACCTGTGTGGTCGAGTGGTCAACATCGTTGGCTACCTCTACGGAAGTCACGGGTTCGAATCCCAGTACAGGCAGTTTAATAAATTGATTTTTCAATCGATTTATGAATTTCTGTTCAAAGGCATGAATGTATGTGATATCTTGAATTCCCCCCTCCCGCCCATCCTATCCTATGAACGGGGCGTATCGAGAGCGATTGGCTAACCACTGGTCCTGTCCTAGCCCTTTCTTTCTATTCCTACTCTCTTTGCAAAAAGAGAGGTTGAGCAACTGAGTAACAAGCAGTTCTCGTAGAAATATTTATGTTGAAATAAACTCCATTAGGAGTCCATATGCTCCATATTGAGAGCGGACATGGTAAAAAAAAAAAAAATTCTTAACCTTCTGCCATCTCTGATAAATCAAAAATATCTTTCTTCGGTCACTGCTAACATCTTAAAATATTGGAAAAGTTTTACACAAATATATATTATTAGTAACATTTTGTATGCAATTTTACTTTTTTCAGGCGAAAATGAATGAGCATGAGCTACAATCACAATGGGCCAACAATCGTTTGACGAAAAAACAGACGCAGTCCAAATATGGGTTTTAATTCATTTTTATATTCACATAACTGGAAAAATTATTTGAAATAATAAATAAGGCATACTCAACCATTAAGTTGTAATGCGATAATTTATTTATCTGTAAATCCAACTTATTACACTTTGCCTAACTCGAAGCAGTCGTACATAGAGGGACAAATATGAACTTCTTAACTGACATTGACAGATGTGTATATTTTTATATGGAATATTTTTTTTTAGGGAATTATTCCTTATGTTACATATTACTCTTATTTCATCAATAAATATTCCATGAGCATTACATATTTAATTTCTGTGAAAATATCAAGTATTGTACATATTTTTGTAAAATAATATATTAATATCACTTAATGAGTGATAAAATTACTGAATGTTATTGATTAAAACATAAAATTTTCAATTAGATGTCACATTTACAAATTATATAACTTTAATTTTATTTGACTAAATTTTTCTTTACCATTTTCAACCTTAACTGCCATGTGTTTTGATTATCATGGTTTATTATAAGGATACTGTAGTTTTTAAATCATTCAATGAAAACCATTACTTCTGATGTCTAATACTTTTATTTTATACAACAATAAATTTACATTCACAAAATTTGAAATCGGGGATGCCTTTAACTTCTAAAAATTTGCATTGAAGGGAGAAAGACTTCATGTTTTTACAGCCTCCTGGCTTTTCTGGGTCTCGGAGGATTCCATGAAATTCTCGTATTATCAGTAATAGATACAATATTCAGACCTCCCATCTGCAAACCTTTGATGGCAGACTGAAAAAGAAAAATGATATTGACATGGACTTGATGTAATTTATTAAGGCAACAAAATAAATGGTCAGAATTTAAATCGATTTCTGGTCAGAATTTAAGTTATCTTTTGGTCATAATAAAATTCAATTTTTGGTCAGAATAAAAATGTTAACGGTCAGAATAAAAATACTAACGGTCAGAATAAAATTATTATACGGTCAGAATAAAATTGCTATACGGTCAGAATAAAATCTATTATACGGTCAGATTTTCATAAACATTTTGATCAGAATAAAAAAATAAAGAAATTATTAATCCTTTGATTACGAGGCGTCGATTTTTCAACATTACTGCACATTCAACAATTTTTTTCTAAATTTCGAATTCCTGCTTTTTTTTCGGCTAGTTTATTTCGGGAATAATGACTTATTCGACATTTTTTTAAAATATTATCTGGACCTGGATTAAAAAAATGTCGAATATGCAGTAATTATTTGGAATTAAAAAAATATATAATCAGATAATATTTTTTTTAATTTGGAATAAGTACTGCACATTTGAGCACAATGTAGTTATTCCCAAAATTCACAGCAGGAATTCGAAATTTTAAAAAAATATATCTGAACCGATTCCGCGGCGAAATTTCTATCATCCTCTTAGGCTTAACTTTTAAATTAAAAATTGGCTGTATCTTATTTTTAATGTCATCGTTTAATTTCATCGTGTCATTTGCTAATGTTTCATGTGAATGTTCTTCTTCTGTTTTAAATACAATAACATCAGGTTTATCAATGCAGTATAAAATATATAGTCCAGTATTACATTGCTGCCCTCTTATTTTTACAGTATTACAGCAATAATAATACTTTTCCCCGTCGTAAAGAAGATCCGTTAACCGTTGCCAAAAGATGGGAACTAGTATATTATTGTCTCTGATGGGAACTGTCAATTCATCCTTCGCAATACTAGTGATTTATTCATTAGTAGCAACGCTCGCCCATTGGACGATTTGCCGGAAACAACTTCACTTTGCAGTTTTGCACCAATAGCAACTCAATACGATGACATCATTATTATCAAAAAAATTCTGACCAGTTGTCAAAATAAATATGACCATTGTCATTTAGATTGTGACCATTTTATATATATTCTGACCATAAATTATTTATTCTGCCCACTGTTATTCTGACCGATACATAATGACCATTTAATATAAATTCTGACTAATGTATTAAAAATTCTGACCGTTTAAATACGAGTCATTTATTAATTATGTTAGGGCATAGGTTCCCAACCTTTTTCGGGTGGCGACCCCTTTTTATAAAAGCTGTGTGACTAGCAAACCCTCCGAGGAATTTAAAATCCTCAATTTGCTATGTTGTTCAAATCTCCAAAATCTAAAAAAGGTTGGCGACCCCCCCCCCGGTTGGGAACCCGTGTGTTAGGGTGTTACTTCGTGAAGGCAAAAGCTCAGTGCACAAACTGATAATTGTAATTTACTACTTTTAAGGTGTTTACTGTCAATACTTGGTGGAAAGGCATTATAATAAAAATAATAAAAGATTTTTAGTACTTTTTCCACATAAAATTTATTAGATCAGGACCGGTTTCGCTCATCGCGAGCATTATCAACTGATAAGAAAACTATATAAACAGTGATATTTATACAAATTTAAATTTAAATAAAAAGGTGTAAGTAACTATTAACAATTTAAAGGATTAGCAAATTACATTATAATTACACAAAATTAAAATGCTTAACACCCATAACAATTAAAAAATCATCATCAAAGAATAATTGATATCATTTGCCACTTAGATTTATTATTCTTTGATGATGATTTTATACACAATATAAGTCATATTGTGTATTTTTACATAATGCATGCATATTAAGTTCGTTTAATAATTATGGCGCATATTTTTTTTACGAGTAATTAAAAAATCTACTCATTCCCCTGTACATCGCGAATAACTGAGATTAAGAGAGCTTTTTGGTAACGTATTGACAGCCTACAGCTGGTTATATAATATAGAGTAAATTGTTTAATTTATTTTTCACCCATATTATCAATTTTTATTTCTTAAAAAAAGCACTGATCCCGAGATCCCGGGATCGAAAAATTCTAATCCCGAAATCCTGGGATAAACATTTTGGCTCGGGATTGGATTCCCTAATCTTAACCTGTTTCACGCGACCGTCACAGTATGTGATAAGAAATTTCAACTGACGATAATGTAGAAAATCTTTTGCATACAGAACTGTGTGCATTCTTATGGCAGAAAAATGTATTTTGCCATAATAAAGTTGTGTTGGCGACAATAATTCATACATTTGTGTACATCAAACTGCATTTAAGAAAAATGTGCACTTAAAATATATTGAATGTGGTATAATTTGATAAAAACCATAGCCCACCACCGCCAACCTACTCACATAGATAGATTGTGCATAAAATTTGTCTTGGAAGACAATGATATAGGAAACATTGTAAATCAAAAATGGAAAAATAGTATCCTAAACTGTTTTGTTTCCTATGTCATTGTCATTCATAATGTATGACAAATCAATATTTGTGCTGATAGTTCAGTGAACATTTGAGTAGTCTTGGTGGTAGATTGTCACTCTGGGACTACAGGATTAAGAAAACATATACACACAAATTATTTTTATTACGTTGGTTTTGGTGGTTTATGTTTTTTAGACAAAAACAGTATCAAATTGAGTTTTTGTATATTTTAAGGTAAATTGATTTCTGTTAAAAAAGCTGCAGGTTCCCCAACGATGGTTCAAAATCTTTATTATTTACAATCATTGTATCAACATCGGGTACTATCCATAGGATGTACTCGGCAGAACTGAGGGATGCTGGCATGTCATGGGAGGAAGCAAAGCAATAGGTGGGAGACAGGGAAACATAGAGGTGCCACGTGGCGGCCATATGCTCCACATAAGGAGCGAATATGGTCAAAGAAGAAGAAGTATGAACCCTGATACAGAGTTCAATGAATTTCAAGATGCATTCATTTACAAAGTCATACTAACCATACGGCCAGGTCCCAAGCCTCGTACTCTAACTCTTATATTTTTTAAGCCTTGGTTAACAATTTTCTGTAAGAAAAAAAAAGTTAATGAGTGATTACTTACGTAAAACTTATTATTTAACAATCATTTGAATTTACATGGCTGAAACATAGATAAAATTATTTCAACCACATTAAATATAAAAAATACTACTTCAATGCATTGATTTTTTTGAAGACGTGTTTTGCTTTAAATGTGGAGGATCTTAACAGCTTAACGACCGCACGTTTTTTTATAGAATTTCACCTGGCGGCTGGGCAACTTTGCGAAAAATTCGCAAAAAGTTGTAATTTTACTAAATTCACTATAATTTGTAAACCAATTGAGATATCTTTACCAAATTTAATTTTCTAGCTTCCAGATACTTCGCCTATACGCATATATCCGCCGGCCATCAACCATTGGTTTTCAAAGACTTAAATGCGCGTCCAGCGGTCGTTAAGCTGTTAATGTAAATTCACTAACAAGAACCAGCCTATAGTCAGTTGATGAGGGTCAGCAGAGGAGAATGGGTAAAAAAAAGACAACTTTTTTGTCAGTTGAAAATGCTCACGATGAGCCAAACTGGTTCTATCCGTTGTGGAATAAGTACAAAAAATTGGTGTAGTCGTAAATAAAACTTGGCTTGGATCTCCCCATCATGTATATTCATTTCCATTTTTTTCCCGAAACAATGGAAATTGAAAACTGGATATTTTGCAGGTTCAATTTCTGACTGTACGATGATTTATTCTCCATTTTGAATGTGTGAATGTGATTTCATGTGCTCAACAAGTATTTCTTCGGATGGTTTTTACTTGCTTTTTATTTGTGTGGATTTTAGGTGTATGGTCCCAGTTTTGCAATACCATAACTGAACTCTTGAGAAATACTAGTTACTTGAGATTTTAAAATGAGAGATTTAGTCTGATCAACATGATTGACAACGATTTTTCATAAAATATTAGTCTATTTTTTTGGGAAAAAGGGAACACTGGACTGTGATACATCAACAGTAAATTTATCCTACCATTTCGGTGAAAAAATCGACTATCTGCGATGAAATACACATCTGTTAAAAATCAGATGAAATATTCATTTAGAAATAAGCTTTTCTTTATTTAAAACACCGATACTTGTTTTGGCTCAATAACCCGCCCCCACTAAACTACTGGGTGGGGATGGATGATTTGAAGACGTTTATGTACAAATTCTTAGATTCTATTTTCTTTTTCAAACAGATGGATCATACAATAGAGTGATTGGATATTCAACAGCATTGACTTCTCAACAAAGGAAATAAGCGAATGATTAGGAATGTAATGAATACTTACAGTGCTCAAACTGATAGCAGTAGCCTGCGCCGCTATGTTAGTTCCTTTCCTTGTATTTTTAAAGCCTTCTATTCCGCATGATCGTATCATTTGCGGTAAGCCTTCAGCATTTGTGACATTGATGATAGTGTTATTGGAACTAACTCTAATATTACAGATTGGCAATTGATTGAAAGGTACACCATCAAATAGTCTCAAATGAGAAGTCTCGTCTGGGAACTCTGAGAATTTCCTAAAATTAATAAAAATATTAATCCCAGCAGATGCAAATTAACTAAGAAAAACTTGTTAATAAATTAATAATCTTTAAAGCGCCTCTAATTAGTATTGGGAAGTTTTAAGACACAGTGTAATCAATGTTCCCTCTAAGACAAGAGATAAGCTGCTCGGAAATTTCAAAGGCTGTGCGGACCGATCAAATATAAATTGAACAACTGTCTTGTAGTGCGCGCCAACCTGGAATGAGTGTGCGGAGCTTCCCAACTGCCACACAGCTTGGAGCATAGGTTCCCAACCTTTTTCGGGTGGCGACCCCTTTTTATAAAAGGCATGTGACTAGGCGACTCCCCGAGGAATTTGAAATCTTCGATTTGCTATACTTTTTCATTATTTAAATATTTAATAGATTTGCTATATTTTTCATTAGTGTAATATCTGGTTCATATCGGGAGTCAAAAACAAAAGTACTATTTAAAAAAAAAAACAATTTATGAATGCAAGCTGAAATTTCAGTAGCAAATCTGTTTCCATTCACTCTAAGCGTTTCGTCAAATACAAAAAGTCACATGGCAAAATGTTTGCTCAGCACATTTGACAAAATTCATTCTGAATCACAATATTCTTCTGTATGGTATAGTACAGCGGTCGGCAAACTTTTTGGGTTCACGGACCACTAAATTCATAATTTTAATCCAGAGAACCACTAACTGGACTTTTGTGTTAAATATTACATATTGAAATAAGTGATCAAATGTGTCTAAAATGCACCTAGTTCATAAAATAATGTCAGATTTCTCTGCAGACCACCAAAACTTTCTCGCGGACCACACTTTGCCGATCGCTGGTATAGCACACATCAATTAAATTAATTAGTAATGCTTTTTTTCAGTTTTTTTCAAAATGACTTCTATGGTAGAATGCTATCTTTGCTTTCGATCACCTAATATCGAACATCAGATTTCCTAATTTTTTAATACAATTTATGAATGATACCTATTAACAAAACAACGTCGAGTGGATTGCTTGGTTAAGGGACTTACGGGCCCATAATACTACCATTATATAAGTTCAGGAGATAAGGAAAAATAAAAACAGAATAGTTGTGATGAGAATAGGGTTATCAGATTTCTTGCAAGTTAAACCGGGACACCCCCCCCCCCCGATTTTTTTGTTGATTTATATTACATTATAACATTTTTTAAATTTTAATATTTATCATTTATAAATAGGAATAAAATCAGTTATAAGCATATAAAAAAATGATACAGTATAAAGTGTACATAAAGATATTTAAAGAATAAAAAACAATATATAAATATGTGCTGGTTTTTACTCGCATATTCCGGAACAATACAAAAATTAGGTAATCATTAACACTAGAGTCTGAAACTATCTGACAGCTAATTCAGCGTCAGTGCTGCCAATAGAAGAACATACTTTTCTCTCTCTCTCGCTCTTATACCTAAGAGCAAATATTATTGTGTATACCTAAGAACAGCACCATATCCGTAATCTTAAAAGTAAACATCTTTAGTTGTTAATATAACTCAATAATTATTATTAAATATTATTTGTAAATATTGTACACACCTAAGAATCGTAGTTGTCTTTTATAACTGTTAGAAATACTCCGAAAATATTACTGCCTGGGGAACGAAACAAATTGAGCGAAGTTGCTTGGTGAACCACAAACGAATGAGTGTATAAGAGCGAGAGAGAGAGAGAGTATGTTTTTCTATTGGCAGCACTGACGCTGAATTAGCTGTCAGATGGTTTCAGACTCTAGTGTTAATGATTACCAAAAATTAAACGTCAAATGCTTCACGACGTCGATCTTTAAGATTACCCAAAAACTTATATTTTTTTTGTAAAGTCCCGATTAATCGGGACGTCTGACAACCCTACATGAGAATAGTGGATAGAGATATCACTGAAACCAAAGAAGTTTAAGTGTTCAGCGACCTAATATGCTTGGAATGGATACTTCATTCAAAAGATGTAATATTTCAGTAATTTATAACCCTACTTTTCTATCATGGCGTCAACATTGAATATATTCTCTCCTTCGGTTCCATCATCCAGGGCAGGCGATTTCGCATACGACCATTTTTTACTTTCTCGAAGTAAGATTGACCCGGTGTGGAATGTGCGGCCTGTATCCAGTGAAATTTGAAAACCTTGTTTGACAGTAGCAATCAGAGATTTGTACATCTTGATTTAATTTGATAGAGTAATACTTTACATATTATCTATGATCTTTACTAATAGTGTTGTCAGTAACTCCATGATAAATTAATAGTAACTTGAATACAAGACGGGTATTATTGGGCTATAGGCTGTCAATTCTTATTGAAGAGACATTAAACTGTGAATATAAAGATCCACAGAGCCAGTTGGATAATGGACTTTTAGTTTTATCATACATATTATGAAAGGTATATGCTCTGTTGGCAGGCTATCGTTTGTTCTTTCGAGCCATAAACCAATCTATTCAACCATAGACTACATTAACTAGTGATAAATAAAGATTTTTGTATTAACCTAACACTTGCAAACTTTCCCGTGTAGGATTTAAAGTGTTCTCTGCATAATTCCATCTCAAATCACCAGCACTGATAAGGTATATTGTGTTAAAATCGTCCAAGCTATTTCTTTGCGACAGTTTTTTTTTATCTTTGCTTCATGAAGGTTTCCTCTCATTCTTCAGATGTGATCGGTGCTGATCTAAACACTTAGATATCGAAGCATTCTTAAATAATTCAGGGCTGTGGAATTGACTGGCTTTAGCGGAGAGTAGAGAGACAAAAAAACAGATGACGTCTCCTTTTTTATTTTTTTGTGCCCACAAATCGCTAGTCGAAAGTGGCGCCACTGCATGTACTAAGCCTAAAAAAATATTAGAGTTCCAAACCCATTAAAAACAATTGGAACTCTTTAATAAATTTATAGTACATCGTAACATTTTAAAAAATCAGGAAAGAATTTTTTAATCTTTACCGAGATAATGAAATAAAATAATGTATGAGGAATTCACACCCCCATTCACATAGGAATTTGTAATCCATAAGTAAAGTACATACAATAAAAGCAAAGTATATAAAAAATATGTGAGTATTCTTTGTATTAATTGGTGAAATGATGACTGTATGTATTAGAAGAAAGGGAAATGTTTAAATTATTTACATTGTTGAGTTTGCAGACCGGAACTGGTCACGAACCAGCATTTGAGTTACACTGTTCTAGGCGGTTAGACTCATTTGTTTGTAAAAGAGCTTATGTAGAGTTAACTTACTACATTTATGCTTTGTTGTTTTTTTATTAAATTGTCTTAACCCTCCAGAGACGAGAGCTTTTTTTCGGTAAAAAAATATTTTTAAGCCATATTGAAGTCACGGATAACTTTTATTTCTAAATAAAAATAAATGGAAAGTCGTATAGAAACCCCCGCATGACTATATGGTCATGGTCATTCTTATATTACCATGTAATATTGTGTATGGACAATAGAAAGGACGAGTGTGACCGTATGGGTACACAAAAATTTGGGGTTGAAATATAGCTAAACGTGAAATTTTGTAAACTAAATAATTTTATGTTTTGATAAAACAATAACTAACAGTTCCAAAAGTCCATTAAAAATTAACGGAAATTCAAAAAATCGCATGTGCTTTTGGTGGTCGTTTCCGTCCCCGCGTCTGATGACTTACTGAAGTCCTTATCCTTTTTAACCAAGTTTGAGTGAAAGCAACAATATTCAGGCAGAAAAGGGATGAATAGTGGGATCAATAGACAACGGTGTTTACTGTGACCATATGGTCACGCTCGTCCTTTCGAGGGTTTTAAATCATTACATGACATATCTCATTATATTTTTCAGAAGTTTCATAATACAGTTACCATGTGGTTAAAAGGTATGAAATTCTCCAATCGACTCAACCGATTTCTTTCTACACAAGTTAATTTAGATATATTGCAGCACAGTTTTAGAGCTACTGAAAATAATCCAGTAAGAGACTATATTTTTTTATATTTCAATATTTTATCTCTGTAGCAATTTTGGTATTCAATAGATTAAAAAAATCTTATAAATGTTCCAGCTTAATCATGGCCTCGATTATTCCGCACAATTCTACACTTTGGATTCACAAAAGTGTAAATCACTGTTCTCACATGGCGGTCTACCAAAGTTGTTTACGACACAAACCAAAACTTTTACTGAAACCTGCCTGATGATCCGTGAGCCAGCACTGGAAATTATTGAACATATTAAAAACTCAGATATGTCTAAGCCAGTCAACAGAGTTGTTTTGTGTATCCTTTTATCATTAAATAATAAATTACTTTTAAGGTTTCGATGGTTTCGGCGGTAACTTTGTGGAAGTTCATTTTAATAGAAAATTTAAATTAACTTTGATTATTCCACCAATACGTGGAATAATCAAAGTTAATTTAAATTCTCTATTACTTTTAAGGTGTTCACTATTAATTCTTCCGCATGTGAGAAAAAATAAACCTTTTTACTAATTCCACATTCAAAGATCAGGACTGTATTCTCTTGTTAGCGAAAGTATCACATAAATCAAGTAAATGAATGAGCAGTTTTTGACTTTAAATCTTGGTGAAGAAAGTTTTCTCTGATGTTACTGCCATAATAATATTTTTATTAAATCTGAATGCATTTGCTTCTGTTTTTATAATATAAATAAAATAAAAAAGTCCTTAAATTACAATGCAGATGGAGAAAGGGGTTCAGGGAAATCTCTGACATTAGCACATGTTCTGCATTATGCGTCAGCTGCTGGTTTCCTATTGGTGCATGTTCCATGGGGTAAGTTATTTCTAAGATAATTTCTCTTTGTTATTATTTCTGAATTGCCCCACATGCAGTGGAAATTGTTTAATTGAAAATCTGGACAGAGGTGTATTTTCACTTATGACATTTTTATTTCTTATTATATGGACTCAATTACTGCTTTGATTTTTAAATTTATGGAATTAAAAGGTTTTTATAAATGTTTTCATAATGATTCCGATTGTATTGGAAATTTAATTTTGATTATCACAGTTTCTGATTGGTTGCGGCGAGTACCCAAGGACAAAGAAATGTCTAATTCTGCTACCAGAGAAGGGTGGGTCGATTTGCCGATGGACGCTGCTGCATGGCTCATTCACTTTAAGACTCAAAATAGCAACCTCTTGAAAGAACTCGATGTAAGTTTTGCAATACAAACTAATTTTATTCCAATTACCAGTCGTTAATATGCTGTACCATTATTGTACAAACATGAGATTAAATGAAGTCTCATTGCTTTATCATTTATTTTTTTAGAAATAAGATTACAGTAGATGTTGATTTTAATGTATTGTGTAGTATGATGTATTATCTCAATTTATTTTTTCTCATTATATTAGTGCATGGCGAATTGGCGTCAGCTGTCATGTCATGTACTGTTCTTTTAATTTTTAAACAATAAATAAATAAGTAGAATCTCGTACGGTGAACGCTCTTTATGACGAACGTACCACGAGTTCTCTTCGGCTAGTTTCGTTAATACCTGACACGCAATGCTGATTGCCGTGCTATGTTTTATTAGTGGTTCATCATCAAATCTGGATTAGTTTTTTTCAGTGTGATTTTGTTGTAGTGCTCTCATGGATTTGTATACAACTTTTTGTACGTTGGGAAGCTGCGTTTTGTACAATGAACCAGTAACCGTAACAAATAAAGTTAGTGGTGCAAAGGTCCACTGTATAGATCAGGGGCGGGGAACATTTTCATTTCTAAAGGCCACATTCATTTATCTGATTCAACATAAGGCCGCAGTAAAGAAAACTTTGGCCCCCCCTTTTTTTTCATCTGTCAAAACATATAACGGGTTGATTACGCTCTTTTTCCAAGCGCAATTTTTTGATCAGATGCTTGAGGTTTTATTGTACAATGCTGCATGTGATAAATTGTGTCAACGGTTTTTAATATTACAGCTTCATTTGATGACATCGGTGTTTATTAGAAAGTGTTTTTTTCAGTTGAGGTTGACGAAAGAATATGTTTGGAGCAAAAGAGAAATAACTCCGTCAGGGTCAACATTACTCGAACTCATTGATCTCGGAGTCAATAGAATCAAGTACGCATCGGACATTCTTGTAGCTCTTACGGATGAAATCAAAATATTGTCTACACAAAAAGCGTAAGACCAAATATAAATGTTGTCGGTATACTGCCAGAAAACGTTAAGTCTTGTTTTGAGATAATCAACTTTCTCCAATATTTTGAAGCGTACTACAATAAGACAATTGAATACACAACAATTGACCAAAATGTTTACTCGTCTACTTGGTAGCTGTAGAAATAAGAAATCTATATAGCCAAAAAGCATCAAGATATTTATAGGTTTCTGCCTGTAATAACTGCCAACAAAATTGACTTAGTTCGTATTAATTATTTAAATACTGAAATAAATTAACGTAAAACGAGTGAACTTGTTTAAATGTATCGATTTGCATGCATAACTAGAAACACCCAATTTTCCACATAACATTTTCTGGCAGTATACCGACGATATATACTAGTGAATTTATAACCTTGTCATGTTATTGCTTTGTATGCCTCAAAAATTAATTATTTCAAAATGAAACAATAAAATGCCTTTTCTCTTTTTATTCTTAATAAATTATTCCACAAAATAATTTCCCTCGTTAGACAGAACTTTAATCCAAAAATTTAAATCATCAATGGACTATGAAATATACGATTTCTGAATTTATTTATTTTTTCGGTCAAGGTGTAAAACAATGGTTGCAATTGATGGATTCAATGCATTCTACTACCCTACAAGACTCCGCACCAACAGTAAGACAGTCGTCTTACCCAGCGAAGTTCCACACACGTATGCATTTCAACAGCTCACAAAAAATGATTGGGTAATGTTTCTTTCTGTACTTTCAAATATAATAATAAAAGATAATCAGAACTTTTACTTAAATAACCAGTAAAATCTCAATTGTTTAATTTTTTTTTCCATTACTTGTGAAAAATGTGTCAGCTTATTACTCGCCCAAAAAAGATTGCTGCTTTGAAAATCCTTGACATGCCCGCTGCGCTTCTGCACTGTGCGTGCAATTATTATCTCATTGAAGCTCGCCTAACAAGTGTTAAGATGCCCCATTATATTTAAATCTGCGATCATTTCTAGTTAGACTTATTGCTGGCTCGATCAACAATACATTTTCTTTTTTTAGTGCAATGGTTTTATTGCGGTGACTGTGGATCAAATGGCAGTATGTGATATTCGGCAAGACTCGCACTATCCAAGATATTTACTCGGGAATGAGGTAAATCTTTTTTTTCTTTATTAAAATCCGTGTCCATTTCGTTATTTTTAATTTGGTGGTTATTTATAAATAATTGTTATATTAGCGATGAATTCTTTGAATTCCAAAGAGAGCACTTCATTTGTACAGACAACATTATCTATATTTAAAGTATTCATGGTTTTGTTCAATTTTAACATTCTTTAAAAATTTTGCAGGGATTTGAACATTTGGATCCATTCATACCGATTGAAGTTCATAATTATTCAGAAAAGGAACTCATCAGCTGTTTGGCATATTACAGAGATAGATTATGGCTTCGAGCAGGACCGGGAGTTGAAGATGAATTAGCATTCGTTAGTGGAAGAAATCCTTATAATTTAATGAAAATATGTGCTCCTTTATAAATAGTTTTAAAAGACAATATTACAGATACAATTGATAAATATACTAAATTATGAAATAGCTTTACGTCTTTTATTTGTGATTGATCAACAATTTAGTATATGAAAATTGAGCTCAAATTAGTAAACATTTACAATTGAAAAATATTCACAAGGCAACAGACCATATTTTTACTCTGATAATAATTTTTGCTGTTGATGACTACCCATATTGCATGAACAATTAAAGCACAAAAATCATCATTTACAAATAATTGAAGAATTTCTTTAGAAATTTCCTATAATACAGATTAATAATATAAAATATTTCTGAAGCTGCATATCTTAAATAAATAAACTTAAGCTTAAATATCATTTCGTTGCATTTATTGTCTTTTGTGAAAATTGATCGCTTCTGAAAATCCCCTCAACGTGTTGGGTATTCCCAACACAGCGAGTTTTAAGGAGCCGGCTTCGGCAATATAACCCTTCTTAAACAAATCCTTGATTGCCAATTCAACAGTGTACGTGCAAGGGACAGACACTTCTTCTGTAGGATTATCTTTTAACAGAAATTTCACTAAGATCGGATATATAGAAGTTTTGACTAGATAACTGAATAGCCCTTTGTCTAGAATTGAGCAAACTAAACTGCTGTCGATGTGATCTTTGAGTTTTTCGATTTCCTGAAAAATGAAACATAATTTGTTGTCAGCAATATTGCATTGGAGTTAGAGAATGATTCCATTTGACAAGGTATGATTATTTACAACTGCAGACTAACCTTTGCCTGTTCTAATATTGCTGGAAGTGCCTTTCTTTGTATTGATTCGTGAGAAGAGAGCATGCAAAGCCAAATTTGTCCAATAGAGTTATTGAATTTCAATTCCGATATTATCCAACTTATCTCCTGTAAAATTATATAGGATAACATTACTTAATAATCATTATATAATATAAAAGTTATGTTTAAGTGAATAATGTTTCAAACTTGAAGTTGTTTTTTTTTTTGTAAATTTTTAATTAACACTTATTTATGACATGGATTTCATAACAATAATCATGGTAAGTTTCAGTCATAGGGAAATATTTTTAAGATAATTTATACATAAATATAATCATTTAACTTACATCTTCCGAAATGCAATGTTTATCCATCAAAAGCTTCAGCAGCGGAATGTTATCTTTGGTTTTCTTTTCATCATTCAAAATTTTTAGAATGAGACATAAATACGGACTCTCAGTTTGGCTAAAAATATCAAAATAATTTGAACAATTTTTCAAACGAAAATGGAATAAAACATGAACAAATAAAAAACCTTACTTTTCATATACTGCTAATGGCCACATATTTATTAAATCAACCATAATTTTTAACCTCTCCCAGGAATCTGAGTTTTCCAACAGTTGTAAAAATATGTTTGACCTATTTGATGTGTTGAGAAGATCAGACTCTGAAAATAGTTGAATTAATATATTTTTTCCAAAAAAATTGTAGAAGTTAATGTGTGCAAAAAAAGATCTACTAGCAAGATGGAGTAAAAAGCAATCATGTCTTAACTTTAGATAAAATAGTTATTATATAAATATTTTGACATCTTAAAAAAACAATACCATCCCTATATTAAATAAATGTTACAGAAAAAAAAACCTCAGTTTATGCGGTTTCACTGAGGTATTTATATTTATTTTTGAATAGTTTTAGTTTGGTTTTAACTTTTAAAACAATGGTTATTTTCTATAAAGATGAATACTTTTACTATTTTATGATTTTTTATGATTGATTTAGTTTCTTTCGTGTTAAGTTAAGTTAATTTAAAAATGCAAAGTAAAAAATGTAAATTAAGTATTTTCTTAAATTTTCCTTATTATCTTCAAAGATAAGTCTTTTAGAAGTCTTTAAGTCTAAGACGTTTCTAATTTTAATGCGGGCCTATTAAATAGTTTATCACATGAAAGAGAGGTATTAGGTTAGTTATTTTCTCACTGGTTTTTTTTATACAGATATAAAAATATATTCGATTCGATTCTAACCAAGCTAATAGTAAGTAACAAAATTAATTATACAACATATCAATTCAATATTTCAAGTTTTCAAATAATTAATTATACCTTTGATATTTTCAGCGATTTCTTCATCCCATGTATTTGTGATGATTTCCATTGAAATGTGACCCAACATTTCAATGTTGGCATTATCAGTATCAGCCTAAAAAATAAAATCGTCCACACAATGTAAAAACAGGTCTTGTAGTCAATAAAAAATATCTTACTTTATGTATGACTCTCGAAAAAAAATTGGACAGCAAACATGAATCATTTAATTTACAAGTCATTTTTGATTAAGAAACTTTTTTGACATTACCTTGTAAAGTGACATCAATTCTAGTCTCTGTTTTGAAGATAAAATCGTGCTGGTTAAATATGGTTTTAATTTATCAAGAACTCCTTGGTCTACGGGCATCTTTTCTGTTTTGTATTCCATTAATCGTTTTGTTATTGGACTGAGAATACTTCTACATAAAAGAGAAATTGAGAATTTTACTTTTGTGCGTTGAAAGGCGCAGAGTTATATGATAAACTATTATATTTAAATATTACCTTGCTTCAAAATTGATATCTTCCAACGTGTATAACAACACATCGTCTAAAGTGACAGTATCGTTCATAAAATGTAGAAAAGTTTTTATGTTTCTCATAGGCAAGTGAGTCTCACACATAAGGATCTTGAATGATTTTAACATATCAGCTTTGTCACCTCTTGTGCGCTCAAAATCCCTAAAAAAATGTGAAAAAAATTAACAAATATATCAACAGTTACAACAAATGAATGCATGTATCCCAATGTGTCATTCCCCGGTCTCCCCGGAGTGTAAAATTTATTTGATCAGATTCCTAAAATGTTTATACACGATTACCAAAAGAAGATAGCTTTGATCATTCCTGTATTCACCGCACTGATTGATTTTCAGTTTGTGATAATTTTCTTGATTTATTTATATTGCACAAAATAAATATGTACTGAGATACATAATATAAAATTGAGTGAGAAAAACAGTGGTTTTACTTAGTATTTGTATATGTAATTATCACAAAAACATACTTCCAGAAATCTGACGGTAGACCTAAAAATCCTCCCACCAAGTACGTCACATTTTCTGAATGAAAATTTTCCAGAAATTTTCCCCACTTCCCGATTTCATCCCCAATATCCTTCCAGTTTGGATCTTCATATCTGAAATATATGTAAATAAACACTTACTATACAATAAAAATAATAAAACATTTTTAGTACTTTTTCCACATAAAATTTATTAGATCAGGACCGGTTTCGCTCATCGCGAGCATTATCAACTGATAAGAAAAAAACATAAATTAGCAACCTTTCATTGCTTTATTCATCGTCTCTTGTTGATTCCGATGACTAAAGCTAGTTATGATCTTGAGTTAAATACGATAAAACAAATTGCAATGAATAATGGTTATGATTCGGATTTAATAGATCGTCTTTTATTTAAAAAACACAAAAAACTAGCTTTGATAAATGTAAGCTCTAGTTTGGTGATTAATGCACCAGTTGTTGAGAAACAATGGGTGAAATTGAGCTACTTGGGTAGTGTTTCAGAAAAGATTTCAAGGAAATTCAACAAAAACCTTTTTAATGTCACTTTTTATAATTCTTTTAACTTACAACGCATTTTAGTAAATTCTAAAGATAAACTCAACATTCTTAACCAAAGTGGCATATATTTAATTGATTGTGATTCTTGTGGAGCCAGGTATATTGGTCAAACGGGAAGAGCTTTTAATATCAGATTTAAAGAACATTTAGCCTGCTCACGTAAAGGGAATGAATTATCTTCATTTGGGAACCATTTGTTCCTAAATAAGCATACATTTGATATCTCTAAAAACTTTAAAATCCTGCATGTTAACAATAAATCTTTAAAACTTGATAAACAAGAGATCTTAGAAATCAATAGACATAAATTCTTGCCGAACTCTAATTTATTAAACGAACAGCTTGTATTTGCATCATCACCTTTGTTATATCCGTTTCATTAACCTAATTCTAGCCTATTATATTTCCATTTTTGTACTGTTTTATTTCTTTAGAATTTTAATTTTCTTAGTTTGTTTTTATTTTGTAAGAATTGATATTGCCTTTATTCTTTTCGCAGGATTCAATTTGGCTGGATTGAGCTCTACTGGTTTTTCCAAACTCAATTTTGAATCTTCATTACTGCTGATTTTGTTGCTTGTACATCATTGATTGGAAGCGGGAAAAACACCAAATCATCATTAGGATATTTACTTTGCTTAAATATTTCCCAAAATTTTAATTGTGTTCATAATTGACATCGTTTGCCACTTAGATTTATTATTCTTTGATGATGATTTTTTAATTGTTATGGGTGTTAAGCATTTTAATCTTGTGTAATTATAATGTAATTTGTTAATCCTTTAAATTGTTAATAGTTGCTTACACCTTTTTATTTCAATTTAAATTTGTATAAATATCACTGTTTATGTATTTTTCTTATCAGTTGATAATGCTCGCGATGAGCGAAACCGGTCCTGATCTAATAAATTTTATGTGGAAAAAGTACTAAAAATGTTTTATTATTTTTATTATAATGCCATTCCACCAAGTATTGACAGTGAACACCTTAAAAGTGACTTACTATACAGTTAAGTTTGTCTACAAATGCAAATCCAAATACGTAATAAGAAAATGCTAAATAAATATAAATAGTTAACAAGAATAGAGCTAAGATATGAACTTGAGGTCTGCACAAGCCGAAATTTGATGAAATTACCCAGTCTGAGCCTAGCCAATCCAGGCCCGAACCCGAGTGTAAGTGCCACTTGTTACCCGAACCCGGGCCAAAAAATTACATTAACATGTTCACTGCGGAAAAAATTCATTGTATACATACATACTACATAAATACATATTTTTTGTCACAGCATTCACTCGTTGCCAAAGGTGAGTCGTAAGAAGACTGGAAGTGATAATATAAATAAAAAAATAAATAAGAGTTGTGTGAATGTAACTTAGTGCATAGCTCCGTTAACAAGGTGCACGCGCTAGGCGCGTTTTCAGCATCCAACGTATTAATAAATGATATTTTCTTGAACTATTTTGCTATGAATATTATTGCCGCATAGCTGACTCGTGTTCCAAATATAGTTTGAAAACTATTTCTGGAAAATAAATTTCTTACCCAAGCCTGGCCCGAGTCGAAATCTCAATTGACGCTCCCGGGCCAGGTAAGGGCCGGTGGGCCAAGCCCGAGCCGATGCAGACCTCTAATGTGAACACAATATTAAACGATAGTAGGCGGAGATAAAAATCAAGATTCCGTGTAACATAAAACTTGTTAAAAAAAAACATTTCTTACTCACATCACATTATTTTTTGAAGCTCCACTACAACTGTTGGAATGTTCATGTTCGCAATATTCTTCAGTTTGCAGTGCAATTTGTATACGAGTAGTTGATGGAACTCTGTAGTATGAAATAAAAATAATTCACTGAGTTGCAATGAATTTCAATTCAATCGTATGCATTGTGTTTTTGCAATACTTACTTTTGGATTCCTAGGTCACTGAACAAGATATCTTCAGTCAAGTAGAGCACATCCTCCTTCTTTAACTTACTGAAATACCCTGAGCATTCTCTGTATTGCTGCATCCATTTTTTAGATGACGGAGTATGGTCACCAAGCTAAAAAAAATAATGGATACAGCTATACCCATACCCTATCACAACAGTTACAAAATCAATCTGCACAATTCCCTCCACCACCCGCCACGGCCATATATCTGTGTCTAACAGACGTTTTCCGTGGAGTAACGAACATTATGCGTTGTTCAGTTTTGTGCTAGAATTGTCCCGGGAACAATTGATTAAGACTTGACGGCTAGCACTTAAGTGTCCAAATCAATCTCTAAGACTGAGAAATCAATCAATTTTTTTTACAGGAAACCAAGGATTTTAATACTTATTAATTCCCAGCCTGTAGCCGCGTGGCCAACGCTTTTGTGTATATTCCTAGTCAGTTGTAGTATACACATGTTCAAGTTTCAGTGTGGACACTTTCATAATTTTTTTTTTCAATTGATTTACAGATTTGTGTTGAAAGGTAAGGATGCCTGCGATGTCTGCATTGCCGTCCACCCATCAAATCCTAAAAATGAGGTGTAGCGAGAACCATTAGCTAACTATTATCCCTATCCTAATTCCAACTTTTACCCTTATTCTCTCTGAAGAAGAGAGGTTGAGCAACTGTATAATCATCAGTTCTCACAAAACAGCTTCATTATTTGATAAACTGCCACAACAGTACTTAAAGTTGTCAGCATTGATATTCATTGACTAGTAATACCATTCACCTGGCGGAGGTGCCATCTGTCAAAATTTTCTCAACACTCATGTTCACAAATCTTTTTCTGTCTGCACACTGTTGTGCTGTGCGTTAACAGACAGGCAGATAAATCAAGACAATTGATACCTAACGGCGATAGCAAATTATTGAATACTTACATCAAAGAAGAATTTGGAAAGCCACAGTCGATACATATTACTTGTATTAAAGTTAATACTTATGCAAGGAGGTACATTCCTTAATAATTTAGCAATAAGACCGATGTTTTCTTTTGTGAGAAATGGTAAAATATGGGCTACCAAATCCTCTTGGCTGGGTAAATTTATAAGCAACTTATAGTCCAAAGCTGAAACAGAAATTTTGTGAAATTAATCTTTTTCTGCCCATTTCATTAATAAGGAATGTCATCATTACCATGCCGAGTTGACAATTCACTGGCTATATACAGTATGACTTACACGAACATGCGCATTTAACTTTTTTGATCAATTTCAAATGCTCTTTGGCATTGATGCCATTAAACAAGTGCCGGTTATTAAGCTGATCGATTAAGTTAAAATATAGAATTATGCCTTGATGGTCTCTTCCGTCCAATAACATCCAAACATTGTTGTGTAAACTGAAAAAATTACGTTAATATGAACATTTTTAATATCAAAATCTTATTGTATTCAAGATCAATTATAATGTTTATTTGATTAGATTTTTTGCTTTAATAAAATATAATATTTTGAGCTACTATTCGATTGAAGATAGTCTTTTATTCATTCTTGTGTTGCCAATAATAGTGGTAGATCTTTGAAATTTTAGTGATAAATTAAAATATACACAAATATGGTCATTTGGAAAAGGAAAAAGTGTGTCATAAATTAGTCCCTGAGAAGTGAAGTGAGCCAAGTGGTATTTAAGGAAAATATGAGGTTATAATATTCTATATGTCTTAAAGTATCGAAAAAGTGAAGTGATCTTAGTAAATACTAATAAATTAGTGTTATCTCCCTAAAATAAAAATATGCAATCTAAAAAACACCAAGTAAAGACATGATTGTACTTAAAAGTCTATTAGAAAAGTTTTACCATCACTTCATGACGGCTCATTAATGTGCAATTTATAAAAGCATGCGAGTCAAAATACCTTTGTATAGAATTGGCAGCATCGGAAGTCAATTTATTAATTAAATCTGCGTCTGATACACATCTGGTGCTCTCGGCCATTCCTACGTCTATGTGGTTTAAAATAATGTAAGATATATGATTAATGGCTATCTCCTGATCACCGATACCGTATTTCTTTGCCAAATCTTTGGCTAAATTGTAATTCTCCATCGTCGCTGTCCTTCAACAACAAAAAAAAGACGATGATGGTTTTACTAATGAATAGTAAATATAAGAATAATTATTTAAGCTGATTTTGATTCCGTCGATTTACTTTTCATGAAGTATTTATTATTTTCATTCGTTCAGTTTAGAATCCATGAAAAAAAAACACAAAAAGGTGAAGCAGCCTCACCTCGACAGGTTAATAATTGCCTCTTTCCGGTAGGCTGGATCACTGCTGAAGAGACCGATGTCAACATCACAACCGAGATGATTTAGTCGCTCTCCTTCGACCAACTCCAAAAAACGATCCCGACAATTGAGAAGCTCCCGTCTAGCATATTTCACGTCTTCTGGAGGAAGCAACTCAATCTCTTTGATAATATCAGACGCCAACTGTAAAATGATACAATCATTGCAGTGTAAATTTATTTTTATAGAACTATAAAAATTGTAAATTCAATTGAAAAATATTTCACCTTCGATGGTAGCTGAAAAAAGGCCTCGTCAGGTAAATTATGCATCTCTATGTAATTTATCAATGAATAATAATACAAAAAACAGCAAACTGATCTTGCATCCAAAGGTATATTGAATAGGTAGTTGTTTGAAATAGACATGTCGTACACGCTCAGCAAGTGAGATATCGACAATGCCGTATCCTCACTCAATAGATATTCTGCACACTGGACGAGAGCTGAAATTTTTTTTTAAAAAAATGACTATAGCCCAAATTATTAATAAAATAAGTATTTTTTCAATCTGTATATGTGAGTACCTTCAGGTGAGTTGGCTTCGGAGTTTCCGAAATGTATACACTCTTGAAGTAAATTATTTCTTATTAAGGCTTGCAGCAGTACAAGCTGCTTCTCAGATCCGTCGGGTATTGAAAATTTGTCATACTGAGTAGCGAAACTGGAGATGTGACAATCCTCACATAAAACTTTATAGAATGTGTGACATGATATTTTATAATCACTCAAAAATTTATGCTTCGTTTCCGGGACTACCTCTTTATTGATCCTACAAAAAAAAGAATGATTGAAAAATGCGAGCACAAATAATTACTTCCAATTTCATTCTAAAGATGAATTCTAACTTACTGAGATGTATGATTATCCATCCATGAGCTTCGTTTATCATTTAAGGCTTGAATAGGTCTTTGAATATAATCTTCAATATATTGTACTGCTGTTAAAATCTTGTTTTCATTAGTAGGCTGTAAAAAATACATATACAATATATATTTGGCACAAGACTAGTCAAATATATAAAAATCGTATAGCTAGTGTACAAACCGAAGTGAGAGCATCCACATAATCATCATCTGTCGATTCTATACTGTCTTGTATATTATGTCTGGCATTTAATTTGGTTATGTTTACTAAATTACTAATTTCGGTTTGCAACATTTCAGCCTCTACCGATGATCTGAAATGAAATAAAAAAAATATTTTATTTAAAATTATCAATTTAGTGTTTGTTTTGGGTCTCTATTATTAGTAGTAGGAGAAAAACACGACCATGTAAAAAATTGTGATTAAGACTCTTAAATAACTCACTTTTAAATTGATTTGTAACTGTAATTTCATTTATGAATTTTCCTAGATTCCAACGCAAAATGTAATGTTTCAATTTATTTATTTTATGGGTAAAAAATGAAAAAAGGATTTAAAAAAATGTAAAAATCAAACTACATGTTGCAGGTTTACTTAGGTCAAAAAAATGATACTCAAATAATTTAACCAAGTTTCAAAAGTTATACACACAATAACAAATCAAGGCCACGTGTGAAGAATAGATAAACTATAGGGCACTTTATTTAGGTGTGGTGTTTGAACACATTTTAAGGAACCTCTCAAGTATATTACATACTTTGTTTCTTGCAGATGGATGTTAGAAAATAAAGTTGTTTTATTATCAACAAGATGTAATGATTCTCTTCAAATGTTAAATTTTACCTTATTTGTAAAATATTCTCAATATTTGCCGCATCACAATGCAAGAGGGCAATATTCAAAAGATCTCTTCGCAGCAAATGATCATTGAGTCGTTGATCTGCACCCAATCTGTGAGCGGCTTTCACTCCTGCTATGGCAGACGGTCCCTCACTCACTTTTACCAGTCTCTTGCACAATTTTTTCATCTCATCTATATCATCAATATCGAGAGCTTTTTCAGCGCAGAGAGATACAATCACAACTTCCCTGAAAAAAATGTCAAACACTCATATAAGAATGGTGTACACTATTTTTTTCATCCAACGTACTTTTTAATTGGAAACTTACCGCAACATACAATTTTGGTTAAGTTAGGTTAGGTTTTTTTTGTTAATTTCATTTAAATTATGAATATTTATTCTGACCGATATATTATGATCATCTAATATAAATTCTGACCAATGTAATATAAATTCTGACCAGAAAAATACGAGCCATTTTTAATTGACCACTAAGCGACGGTTTAAGCACTATACAATCTTCCTTTATTCAGCATTAGTGGTGCATTCCATCTTCATTTTTATCTAGTTGAGCTGGGTCAATTTTTTAAGAAACATTTTTTGAAAATGGTGTTTTGATTAATTTAGAGAGTACTAGCTGTAAGCCCGTTGCCCAGCAACGGGAGATTTTTGCTGCATTGTGTTTGATTTTATTTAGTTTAATTTATTTTATTTTAATTCATTTTATTTAATTTAATTTAATTTAATTTTAATTTATTTTAATTTATTTTATTTTATTTAATTTAATTTAATTTAATTTTATTTTAATTTATTTCAATTTATTTCAATTTATTTTATTTTATTTTATTTTATTTTATTTTATTTCAATTTATTTTATTTTATTTTATTTTAATTTATTTCAATTTATTTTATTTTATTTTATTTCAATTTATTTTATTTTATTTTATTTTAATTTATTTCAATTTATTTTATTTTATTTTATTTTATTTTATTTTATTTTAGTTTATTTTATTTTATTTTATTTTATTTTATTTCATTTTAATTTATTTCAATTTATTTTATTTTATTTTATTTTATTTCAATTTATTTTATTTTATTTCAATTTATTTTATTTTATTTTATTTTATTTTAATTTATTTCAATTTATTTTATTTTATTTTATTTTAATTTATTTTATTTTATTTCAATTTATTTTATTTCATTTTATTTTATTTTATTTTATTTTATTTTATTTTATTTTATTTTATTTTATTTTATTTTATTTTATTTCAATTTATTTTATTTTATTTTATTTTAATTTATTTCAATTTATTTTATTTTATTTTATTTCAATTTATTTTATTTTATTTTATTTTAATTTATTTCAATTTATTTTATTTTATTTTATTTTATTTTATTTTATTTTAGTTTATTTTATTTTATTTTATTTTATTTTATTTCATTTTAATTTATTTCAATTTATTTTATTTTATTTTATTTTATTTCAATTTATTTTATTTTATTTCAATTTATTTTATTTTATTTTATTTTATTTTAATTTATTTCAATTTATTTTATTTTATTTTATTTTAATTTATTTTATTTTATTTCAATTTATTTTATTTCATTTTATTTTATTTTATTTTATTTTATTTTATTTTATTTTATTCTATTTTATTCTATTTTATTTTATTTTATTTTATTTTATTTTATATTATTTTATTTTATTTTATTTAAAAAAGTGGAGACTGGGAGGTCGAGGACACCTTACAGACGGACCTTATCGACTATTAATATATAGATACTTATAGACGCATTCTTGCATGATTGTGTGCATTATTTTTGAAAGCTTACTTGAAAAATGCTTTTTCTTTTATTCTACTATTCACATTCCATTTTTTGACATAACGATTACGTATTTGAGTGTAGTGTATGTACCTTTTATAAGATATTTATTTTTTTACCTTTTTTTATCATCTTCGTCCGATATTCGAAGAAGCTTTGCGAGCAGCAGTAATTTCTCAACCGATTTGTATGCTTTGTCGTTGTAGTTGAGACAATCTTCTATTAGTCCAATTTTATTAGTATTTAATCTAACTGAAATAAATTATGAACGATAAGTTTCATGCGATTGAAGAAAATAGAATCTTTTTTATTTCACCAAATTTTTTTTACTCAGACCTTCAATTGGAAAAATGCTCATTTCAAATTCTGCGAGAATTCTAAGAGACATGTTTAAATCTTTCTCTTCTTTGATTTCAAAATTATCCTCCTGTATCAACTGTAAGCATTCCCTGTAATAATATAAATAATTGAGTATTTGTTATAAAGGTCTTAAAAATTAAAAAATTGAAAGTTGAATATGCCATTATAATTACAACACTAACATGTTTAAAGGAGAAAGGAGCAGTCAAATCAATGTTGCTGAATTATTAAACTTTCCGTAAATACATCACATTTTACATCAAAGTCCTCATAAATCCAAATTACAATTACAATTTTACTCACAGATTTATTTCAGTAGAAATACAAAAGATATGCCTAGCTAGAGAAACAATATTATGTTTTGAGGTATAGAAAGTATTCTACTTCTTCTTTGGCCATGCTCGCTCCCTATGTGGACCATATGGCCGCCACGCGGCACCTCCATGTTTTCGTCTCTCGCCAATTGCTTTGCTTCCTCCCATGACATGCCAGCATCCCTCAGTTCCGCCGAGTACATCCTATGGATAGTACTCGACGGACGTCCGGAACGCCGGAATCCCACCGGTCGAAAGCAGAGGCAGGCATGATTGAGGCTTTCCGGAGGCATTCGCAGCATGTGACCCAGCCAGTTCCAACGTCTCTCCATAACCACTGACGTGACGGAACGCTGTCTTGTACGCTCCCTTATCTCTGAATTCCTCACAAAATCAAACCACCTCACCCCCATTATCAGACCCAAGCATCTGTTCTCGAAGCTCAGTATACGGTTTTGCTGAGTCTTCGTCACATGCCATGATTCGCAACCGTAAAGCAGTACCGGCAGAATGCAAGCATTGAATAAATGGCATTTGGTTTTTATCGAGTACAGCTGTGTGTCCCAGACAGTTCGCATTGAGTTGAATGTGGCTCCAGCCATTCCTAAGCAAATGGCGAGCTCCTTTTTTTGTACTACCATCTTCGGGGATATATTCTTGCACCGTTCCTATTTATTGTACAAAGTATCTTATTGTACAAAGTATGAAAAATAATATTTTAAGGATGTGGAAAACAATTACCAAGAATGTTCTAAAACTGGATCTGTGATACTCGAAGCACAATTGAAGTACTCTTTAGCTGCTTCGGTTACAAGGTTTATGCTTCTTTCATATGGCACTTTTTGGAGCGTTATAATTTTCTGAGAAGACTTCACTTTGGTTAACTTTGATTGCCGCGTCTCCACAGACGTATTCGGTTTTTCATTTGAACGGCACGTCAAAACTTTTTTTGCAGCGAGTATGCTGTTTTTGTTTGCCGATGACAGCAGGGAGACGGCATATATCTACAAAATATAACGAGTGGCGTCAATAATAATGTAAACAATGTGATATAAGAGAAAAAAATCGAATGCGACATACCTCATAGCATAGTTCAATATCGACACAAGAAAACACTTTAGCGTGCAATTCTAACATGTCTGATAAAAGATCATTCCACTCGTCAGATTTCCGCGATTGATTTCTGTAAAGAAATAGGAGTATTATTATCTTTTATTACAATAATAAAGTGTATATTTTTATATATTAAAATGATTTCTTCGAAATCTACAGTTAACCCTCTTGGCCCCAAAGCGCCGATCTATCGGCACACCTAGGTTGGGCTAAAAGCTTACTTCAATGTCTTATATAAAAAGACAAATGACATTGTATTATTGTAAAACAAAAAACACCTATAAGAGAGACTCTTTTTCGATCGAATAAACCCAAATAAAAAAAAATTATAATAACTGAATCCTCAAAATATTAATTGAAAGTTTTCAATTTTTGCGTGTTGGCGTGCATTTTTTACAGAAGAGATAATCAGTCGGCGCGACTTTTTAAGTCAGAGATTTGTACATTTACTAAAGGAATGAATGAAATATATGAATATACAGACCTTTGTACATGATTTGGAAATAATAGAGTACCTATCTTTTTTTCATTTGCAATATTTGAGAATTGCAAATTTTATTACTATTATAAAACAAAAATTTCTTTGTCGGTTAAATAAAAGCAATCGACTAAGTCCGCCGTTACAATTTATTCTCATATCTATTCATAAAATTTGAAAGATGTTTGAAAGCATCGTAAAACAAAATATATTTTGTCACGTCTTTGGGTCTGCTGAAGGCCATTAAAAAAAGTGCACCATTTATTGCACTCTTGTTTGAGTGCGCACTGAAACAAAAGCTACCCCTGTAATGCCCATAAAGTAAAAATCACCCGTCTTCAATTTACTATTAGCATAATAGAATTAATTGGAAATGAATGGATGGACTATAAATCCGGAAATCCGGCAGTCGAAAAATCGTCGAGCTTCTGTTGGCTTTATAAAACTGCCCGGCAGGAACGAAAAACAATGCTGCGTATGCAGCACAAACCAGAAAAGAAGGCGATCACGTACAATCTGCAAGAAATGTAAAAAAGGATTGCATCCTGAATGC
This sequence comes from Himalopsyche tibetana, assembly GCA_030503985.1. Lineage (NCBI taxonomy): Eukaryota > Metazoa > Arthropoda > Insecta > Trichoptera > Rhyacophilidae > Himalopsyche > Himalopsyche tibetana. The sequence goes on from JAPJYX010000014.1 coordinate 8,623,417, forward strand.
TTTCCTAAACATAAATGTTAAATGCTGATTTTCGGGTAAATATCTAAAATTCGTTTTTTAACATTTTGTAAAAAAGGCAAAAGTAGATCGAAGTTTTCATTTTTTGGTGTGTTATTTGGGGCTGTAGTAATTTTTTGAAATACAATTTTTTTCTTCTCTATGCTTTTTATTATTATATAAATATATTTTAATGTTCTTAAATAATATAATATGGACTTCTTATTGTTGTGAAAATATACCTTAGTACACGGGTTCCCAACCTGGGGGTCGCGAAGGGTTTTCAGGGAGGTCGCCAATTTGTTTCGATTTTTGATTTGAACAACAAAATAACGAAAAAGTAAAAAGTAAGAATATTGTGATTCACAATGAATTTTGTCAAATGTGCTGAGCAAACATTTTGCCATGTGACTTTTTGTATTTGACGAAACGCTAAGAGTGAATGGAAACTGATCTGCTACTGAAATTTCAGCTTGCAAGCTGAATAATTTTTAGCCCTATTCTGCATTCATAAATTGTTTTTTTTTAAATAGTACTTTTGTTTTTGACTCCCGATATGAACCAGATATTACACCCAACGTTCCCTCTAAGCCACGGGTTCCCAACCTGGGGGTCGCGAAAGGGTTTTCAGGGGGGTCGCCAACTTGTTTCGATTTTGGATTTGAACAAAATAACGAAAAAGTATAGCAAATCGACGATTTCAAACTCCTCGGGGGGTCGCTTAGTCACATGGCTTTATAAAAAGGGGTTGCCACCCGAAAAAGGTTGGGAACCTATGCCTTAGTATGTAATGATTATGACTGTATTTTTTGTATTTCTATATTTTTTTGGTAAATATATTTTTTTTAATTATAAGTAAATAGTATTTTTTTCGCGCAAAACAGTGTGGGGCTTTTCGCATATACCACCCGAAAATGCCTGGGCCCAAGACGGTTAATCAACGAATCCTCCATTGATTGCAGGTGATACGTTCCTGTAGTTAGCTGTCAGAGAATTTGTTTATTGTACTTACTTATTTGAGGCGAAATTGGCCATACTCGCTAATAGTAATTTCACTTTCGCTGGATCTTTGATGACAGATTTCAATTCTGCATAAGTGACGTGTACTCCGTGGGACTCCATGATTGAGCAAGCATTCAATAAACGTCTCATTTCATCCAAGGAGCCCACCAAATATGAGGGTGCGACGCTACCATCGCTGCAAAGCAAATATAATGCAAATAGGATTAGAAACTAGTTGTATCATGAAAATTTGATTGCGGTCAATAGATTGCATAAAATTTGACACAAAACTAAAAATCAAGAGTCGGAATGATTTTAACGGTTTCATGAATACATGTGTGTGCGTACTCTGTCAAAAGATTATTAATGATTAGTGTAGGTATTATGACATGCAAAATTGCACGGTCTAGATGCATTCATCACATTTTTTAGCTCCGCTGTTCCATAGAAGGAAAGATTTAGGGCACAACGTAAATAAAAAACGATCTTAAATTCGTCTCAATACCTGGATGTGGGTAATGCATCCAATATTTCGAAGCACAGCTCAAGCTGGTCTTGTGAATTTTGAGACATCAGACAATTGTTGACCAGTCTCACGCACTGTTCAACATCGAGATCGAGTTCTTCCGCACCGTGTAAGATCTAAAAAACAATTACAGATTAATATAGATTAAAAGAAATTACCTTTCATACATGCAAACCCACGTGTATATCTTTTTGGCTAAATATTATCTATGTCAGCGATTTCCAACCTGGGAGGCGCGATCAATCCAAATATTTATTTACTCTTCAAAAAGTGTCTTTATTACTATATGAAATAAAGGATGAGGAGGCATTATATTGATTGGTGAAATGTACTAGAATTATTAGTGACTAGAATGATCTGATGGTATTCAGACATGTAAGTTTCCAGACACAATTATCAAAAAACATAGTTTATAAATGAGATAAATAAGTATGATTGAAGATAAATATATTTAATATTGTTGAATATAAGCAGGAATACTTGTGCGGAGTTTTCTAGTGTGGATAATTCACGTACGGAAGAATCTTGTTTAATCCATTCAACACTATAAATAATATATTGGCATAATTACCACTAATGGGAAATTCAAATCATCATTTCCACGATTAACTATAAATTCATTTAGAAGCATGTCTTTTAGTGAATCGTTCGTAATCGAAAGCTTCTGACATCTTTCCAAATATGGAAATAGAATACTTTTCAAATCATCAACGACTGTTTCCAAGGAAGACTGTAAAATAAAAGAAACAATTGTTGCTACACAAATTATAGGTATGTAAATAAATATAATGGCAAATTTTTAGCATAACAATAATATTATACATTCAAAGCGCTCACCTCTGACATGAGAAAGTTAGAAACTTGAAACTGGGAACAGCATTCTAAGCGAACAAGATTCATCGGTTCGACGCCGACTTCATATATCAAAGTATCTAGTGTTAACAGCAAAGAATGAAGTTCTTCCATTCCTGGAACGTTTTTTTCTCGTGCAATGATAATCAATGACAAGGCGTGATCGGGTAAGTCGCATAGTTTATCCATCATCCGCGCTCTCTTCGAGTACCACTCGGTGAGGTTTGGAGATGGCAGGTCATATTCGGCATTATTGATAGTTCCATCGAGTTGAATGTCTTCTGACCAACTGGCGCTCCAAATAGTACTAAAATAAAACAAACATTAACATCGATATTAAACTAAAATAATGATGGCTACCCTCTTTGAATTTTATAAATAATATTTACCTGAATATTTCATTTTCACACCAATCTTTTGCACGTGATGGTTTTTGCTTTTCTAATGCTACATTGAATTTCATATCATAGTTTGGCAATAAGCTTTTGTAAGACATCGGATCGAGAGTTTCCGGAATGTTTTCCAGCACAAACAAATGGAGAGGCAGGTCGTTCAAATGAGGCCAAAGACATTCGACGGCTTGGATTCTTCCCTGTCTAGCAAATTCTACGGCATTTCTACATATTGTACAACAACGCAATTGATTATATTCGTCTATTGAGTATGCAGAATGTTCTATTTCAATTATAGTCTGTAAAATAACATTCAAAATATGATTACAAAAATGATTTTTATATATACCATAATTTATTGATTGAAAACGCAGCTAGGATTTATTTCCTGTTTTATTGTCTGGTCATGAGTGCCATTCACAAATTGCTTTCAAAGATTTAGGAGTTATCGGTAAGCGGAAAGTGAGGGCGTGACTAGCCAGCCACAACTCTTGTTCAATTTACTTAAAAAACTGTAAAAAGATGAATGAACGATGTGGAGTATTATTTGAAGAAATTGATGTACTGATGGCACAGAAGACCATATGTTATCCGAAAACGCGGACATCAATGACTGTGTCAAAATGCGATTCAGAGAAATCAGACACTGAATCTAGAGAATTCAAACAATACAGAAGTACTAATTTTAATGACTAAATTTAGTAGTTGAAAATAGTCTCATGTCCTATAATTGATGGTATATGACAAAATTAAAATTTCATTTCATGCAAATAAATATCTACGTAACAAGTAGCAACAATATTTAAAGACCATAAAAATATACCTTATAAATTTTTAGACGATCCAAATAGAATAGCATAGTATGTCTGAAGCGTAAAATCTCACTCTGCTGGCTAGATAAACTTTCCAGTGTTAAGCTGTCCAAATAAGCATCTAGATCTTTTAATTGTTCATTTTCTTCAGAGGATTCACCTGTAATAGGCAATGAATGGCATAATATTTTCGATGGATTCATTAGTATCTCTTTATAATGTAAAATTGAAATTGATAAATGTGTTCTTCCACTGGCTGTTTCAAGTTGTAACACGTATTTAGCCTCTTTGATAATCATCTTATTTTTAATGTAAAGATTAATTTGAATTCTTAACTTATAAATAATAACATTATAAATAGCACAGGTGGTTCGCCACTATAAAATTTATTTCCCATGGTATTGCACTTCAATAAACATAATTAAAACACAAACACTTTCTTTCTTTGAGTGGCATTGCAACGCATGCCGGGTAAGCTAGTACTATAAATAAAAATCTAACAGATTTAGTCTGAAGATGCTTCTCAAAGACACAATACAAGTTATAGCTTGAAACACTACCAGTGGAAAAAAATATCATTTAGATTTTATAATGTTCTCAATATAATTAAACTTAGATATAGATAATAAAGCAAATAAGAAAAATATTAAAGGTCAATCAGATGCTTGCATTGGATATTTGGGAAAGAATGATTTGACTTTGTAAGGAATGAAACAGGCAGCTCCGTTGCTTCGGCGGCTTTTGAAATTTCGGCGTCTCGGTCGATAAAATGCACTCTGCATAGCTTCAGGGTACTAGTATAACATATGGTGTAGCGAAATTGGCAATCGCAGGAAATGGATATTGTCATAAAAGAAGAAGAATTAAATGTTTACATTAAAAATGAGAGAAATATAAAAGGAATATCTTTTGCGGGTTTTGAATGTGACGATTGAAATGAAAAAAATCACCTTTGAAAATTTCTTCATTTGATAAATTTAATCCAAATTCAAGTAACTCTTTTGCTGCAGTCAAACTTTCGGGTACGCGATCACAACATTGCTGGATTATCCACTTTTTTTTCGAAACCTTACTCTGAAAAAATATTGCCAATAATTTATTATTAAATATAAAATATACATAAATAGTTTCACATATTTACATTGATTGATCTGAAAACTGAAATTTCAGTTTGCATAAACATAAATTTAACCTTCGAAAAAATTTTCAATAAAAAAAAATTAAATACCAGTAAATTCTATCGAAACAGGTAACCATTGCCTGCATATTTACTTTTTAATTTCCGACTTAGATCAACTTTGTAAAATTTAAGCATCCATACATTTGAGAGAAAGAGATTTTTTAAATTAAGTCAACACATGTTTGAAATATCTGCTGAATAAATAGATTCTATGTCGTTCTGACACAAGGATGCACTTCTCCATCATCAAAGGGTTAAGTAGAGCGGAGAAAACAAGAAATAATATTCTATCTAATCAGTAATCTTCATAAAGATGGTCAGATCATTTACAATTGCAGCATTATTTTGTTATTATTGTTCGCAATCATTTCATTTAATTGCAAAAACTAGTTGAGTGTGTAGCTAAGGTGCATTTGATTATTTTTACGAGAGTCCTCTATTTCATTTTATTGAAGTATTAATATAAGAAAGCAGTTTACCAAGAAATCTATGATGCTTTGGTGAGATACTCTAGATGAACGCCATTGTTGTTGATAAACAAGATCACAATCCAAATCATATTTCTGTGCCAGCAGTAATGCCTCGGGATAATCACCGTTTTCAATCTAAAAACCGTTGCATAAATTATTTATTTTTGGATGAATATTAATATGCCATATCGTCGATGCACATCAAATATGGTCTATGTGACAATTTTACGAAAATATACAGTTCTTTTTCTTTTTTTTTCTCTCCATCTTCTGAAATATGAACCGTGTTATAATTCAAAATATTAAAGGAGAGAGAAAACAAACTATGTGCCAACATTAAAATTTTTGCATTTAAATATGAACCATGTGATCTTGCTGCACATGCGCCATATTTAATACGTAGCTAGTTCAGGTCAATGGTCACATGGTTCGTATTTTACAACAAATAATTTCACTGACCGTTGTCAAGTTGTTCCGGCCTTGTTCGCTTGAAAGTTTTTGGAGTGAATATGTGTAGAAAACACACTTTATATCATTGTTTTACTGTGTGTGATCATTTGGTTTATAAATAAGCGGTAAGTTATTACTTTTTAAATGACCTAATACTAAAATAAAACTACAGCGATATGAGAAACCCATAATATTTGACAAAGCATTGACACTTTTTTCTGGCTATGGTATCTGTAAGTATGTATCTAACTATAGGTTTTCACAATATTTTACTTTCTTACTTTAATAGTGTTGTATACAGTGTAATTTATATTTCATTATGAATGTTTTTTCCAGGAAAGTACATTTCTCTGACTAACAAGGGAAATATATAAATACATTATCGCTGTCGTTCGCTAACAAGCTGCAAGCAATTTTAAGTGAGTTCCTATTTTTATTACTGCATTGAATTAGCAGGAAAGAATTAGAATGGATTCATATATTTAAAACATCGATTTTGTTCTAGATTGTACCGACACCGTACACTAGAGGTTGTACGTTTATGTGAGATACGAAATTCTGTATCCAAAGTTATGGATGTTGAAGTTGTCGAACCATCAACCACCAAAATGTATGACAACATGATGTTATGTCCTGTGACTGGAGAATTTATCCCAATGCTGTCACAAGACATTTGCCCGGCGCCATATGAAGATATCCCTGGAAACAGATTGCTGTGTGAATCATCAGGAGAGTGGATACCACAAAGTGATATGGATACTTATTTACGAATGGATTCTGACATTTCAGTTGTTCAGAAAATTAAAAATTATCAGAAACGTAGACTTTCGGGACAAGAGTATGTTGGTGATAAAAAACATTGCGGAAAATATCAACAAAGCCAATCAAAGCATGCAAAGTCTATAGGAATAAGATGTTTACACAAATTACCCAAGGCCGCATTTGAAAATTCTTTATGTTTTCATAAAATAACAGAAGAGGATCGCCTGCACATATTCCAGTTTTTGGAATTTGAAAACTTGGTTGGAGAAAAAAGTATATTTTCTGTGCTTAATAGTAATATGAGCTATAAGAAAACATCGTCTTGAAAGTATAGATATTACGAAGAAGAATTATGAACACGATATATATCTTTTATCCAAGGATGGGAGTAAACACAAAGTGTGTCGCAAAATGCTTATTAATACTTTGAGTATCTCACAAAGCACTTACACAAGATGGAGCAATGATCAATACACTAATATTAATGACAGCGAAAATATTCCCACCAACAATACAAATAAAAGAAAGGCCACGCAAAATGAAGCTGTGGAGAATGTAAAAAAGTGGCTAAATTTTCTGCCAGCTGTTCCAAGTCATTATTGCCGGTCTCAAGCAAAAAGACGATATGTTGAATCGTCTTTTTTATCAACTCAGCACATGCTATCAGTCTTCAATACGTGTTGCACAGAAAACAATGTGCCAACTGTGAACAGAAACTTTTTCAGAAACGTTTTAAAAACTGAAAAAGTTTCTATTCACTATCCGTGCAATGATCAATGTGATATTTGTGTAGGTTATAATTGTGGAAGTTTGGGAAAGAAATTTTCAAATTTTCAAATCACATAACATGAAAGGAGCAAGCTGAAAAAGCCAAGAATACTGTCAAAGAATCTGCCAGAATCGAGAGTACATTAGTTTTAACAATGGACTTGCAGAGTGTGTTGTTATGCCCTAAACTGCTGGCATCTGCTGTTTACTACAAACAGAAACTTCAACTACATAATTTCACTTTGTATGTCTTTAATAATGCGGACGTAACTCTTTACGTGTGGCATGAAGCAGATGGAGGTGTGGCTGCTAATGAGTTCACAAGTTGCATTATTAACTACATACTTACAAAACAGGCCACGTAACTACAACAAGATTATTCTGATTTCTGATGATTGTAATAACCAAAATCGGAATCAAGTGCTTTAAGTGACTACTCAAAAATGAAATCAGTCACTGTAGGGCAAAGATGGAAGCTGATAATGTACATTCGGTGCTGGAGCATTACTTCAAGCCCGCGATATATTCTCCAAGTGATTATGTATCACGCATGCAAATAGCTCGGCCTAAAACGCCGTACAATATTAAAAATGTTCACTCTGATTTCTTTTTAAATTATGAAACATTGAAAACAAATTTAACATTTAAGATTTCGACTGAAGGTGCTTGGTGGAATTTCAATATTAAATTTGAATCGTTCAAACTATGTACATTCTCACAAATTTTGTCATTAACGACCCGGGTTTCGCCTTTCGGCATCTTCAGGCATTCAAGTGCACGGATGAACTAGTCAGTTCAAGTTCATCCGTGCACTTGAATGCCTGAAGATGCCGAAAGGCGAAACCCGGGTCGTTAATGACAAAATTTGTGAGAATGTACATAGTTTGAACGATTCAAATTTAAATTTAACATCTCTGAGACCAGGAAAAAAAGTAGAGGATCCTGTTGTCACAAATTTAAGGGCTCTGAAATACTTACCGTCATTGCATATTGTATACAAATTAGATCAGTCGAGGGATTGGCTAGAGTTGCCTCAACGCCGTAAGACTGGCTATGTCCCCCTATCGCCTCTACAGTGGCGGTTCTAGGTACTGGGCTAGGTGGGCTAAGCCCGACCTGCATTTTTCACCCAAAACTTTAGATGGCTGAATAAAAATGAACAGCAATTCGGCCGCTGAACAAAATAAATACATTTATAAGCGTCACTAACCTTCCCCAAATGAATATAATATCTTTGTTTAAATTTTCCTCTATCAATATAAGACAATGGCATGTCTACCTACAATAATATTCTCGATTGTTTTTTATTACAATTTTAAGCTGAGCCGGCATAGAAAAAACAATAACCCTATAAATAATTCATAGAGAACATTCAACGTGACGTCAGTCTGGCAACACCTATGTACATGCTATTGGTCAGGGGCTACCGCTTTCCAGCCCAAAACCATAGACAATATTTCTTTACACTGGAACGCAATCTAGCACGATTCGATTTTGTTTGTATTTGTATGTACGGAAACGTCATCAAACACACAGGACTGTATTTCAAATTTACTGGCTTCTGTCATTCATCGGGGGCTAAATTGGAATTAGTCCATGGCCCATACAAACATACCAATATCTTTGTATTTTATGAAAGTGACAGGTATCGAATCTCAGTGACAGTTCTGTATTGCTTTTTTTACTTGTTATTTCACTTTGAAAGAGACAAATTTAAGGTCACGTATTATTATTTCTTACTTACATTAGCATTGATTGTATTATATAGTAATTTATGCTTTGCAGTAGTGTCGTAGTATTTGTTAATTTGCTTGTAGATTAATGTATAAGATGAAGTGGAAGCATGCAAAATTTCGTAAATAGTATACAATGCTATGCTTTTCTCTAGCCCACCCAAGATTTCAGGTCAGGAACCGCCACTGCGCCTCTATATAACAAACCCCTTGCCCTGTCTCACTCCAAATTCAGACATTTGCAAGAATTAAAGCTTGTGATAAACAAAGATCATCACCCTTTTTATGATTCCCTAGCATCCACGTAAGAATTGTAGAAGCAAAAACTTTTTTTGTTTTATTTTTGTGTTGTGAATTGTGTTCCAATTGATAATGCCAATTTTTTATAAAAACACTTTGTTATGTTGCTCTCATTTATAGTTATTATTACTTGCTTAATTTGTACGCTTTGAAATTAAAATAACATTTGACTGATTTTTTGTTTATTTTTTTAAATATAAATGATTAGTATGCATGCTCCCAATATTATAAAAGAAAGAGGTAAGAAATAAATGACTGCCTCTATACACTTACGGTCTATCTACTCATTTATCTGGAGGATACGGGTTTGATCCCCGTTGCACCGCCAACATGTTTTACACGTTTTTTTCTGTGCAATGGATGCTGCAATTCTGGATGTTGTGATGACTTAATGATAAGTGTTAATACCACATGGGAAGACGGAGAAAACATGTTTGCCAAAACAGAACATGAATTTATTATTTTATTATAAAAATGTCATATAACTACACAATTCCATCTTCATAGTATGTCCATAAAGTTGTCATCAATTTATTGATATATAATCTCAAACACTATTTCTGTTAAACTAGACACTAGATTAATGCTTAGTTATAAAATTTGAAATATTTTGACAGCTGGTATTAAAAATGGTTTATGTGACTAAAACTGTGCATAGAATATGAACCATGTGCCAAAAACGCAGTAAAATGTTATTTTCTAGTTCAAAATAGATTTTTTTTGTAATAAATGTAAACTTACATTGAATAAATATTTTTTTCCCTAATTTCTCCATTAATAGAAGTGTTATTTTCCGTTTCGTTTTTTTTTTTAAAGTTTTAATCGATTATCTTGGGATGCACTTTTATCACATAGACCATATTTGATATGCATCGACGATATATTAAATCGCATTAGTAAAAAAAATAAGTGTGACATAAAAAAATGTCTACTCACTTTTCGTGAATATAAATCTTCAGGGGTAGTACTTTTTAAACATAGCAATCTGTAGACACGTGACAGTAAGTATAATTTTTTCAACTTTGGCTGAAATCTCTCCATATCAGTTATAATGTAAGATGTTGTATTCACGGCATCTTTAAATTTACCCATGAGAGATCTCTTTTCATCATCAGATGATTCATTGCCAGCGTCAGTTTCAGATATTTCTCTGTTATTTGCATCATCCGCCTGAGTAAATTGTTCAACATAAAAAAAAAACGGAAAAGTTGTAAAAAAACAAATAATTATTATCACTTAGAAAGTGTTCACTATCACAGTAAAAAAAGATTGTTTGGAATATTCACCCTCATTGTTTTAGGGGAGGATCAGGGGGGTGTGAGTTCAAGTCACAGTAAGGTCAATGTTAAATTTATATTCGAGATCTTAGACATAGGTGTTTGCAATGCCTTTTCTTGTTGATCTCGAGTGATTCATAAAAATTGTCATTGAGCTCATTATATGATTTACCAATTTCTAAATATTTGGTGCATTAGTATAAGCTACAATGCTGTTTTTTTATATAGGTATAAAAAAAAGATGACTTACATTTTCATCATCCTTAGTTAGTTTCTTAGCCGATTTCAATACAGCTTCACATTCCAATGATAAAAATCCGTTGTCAAATGTACTTACTATCTAAAAAAAAGCAATAGGATGCACAAAATAAGCGTAAATGTTTACAGTATAATTATTACTTATTGATTTATTCGCTTGTTCATTCAAAATCATTCTGAAGATCAGAACTCTTCAATGATACATTGTTTATTAACTGAATTGTTCAATTATACCTGAGGGTGACCTTGCAGAAATTCTGGATTGTCTCCCAACATATTACGCAAATCTGATACTGAGCATATTGTGACAGAGCCATTGAGCCTTGAAACTATTACAGCCTGGAAATAAACAATAAGTTAATAATTGGAAAAATATGATTGGATAATCCAGGTCAAGTAGCTGCATGAAAATTACCTCATCATTCCACCAGTTAAGATCTAGAGGTGAACAATCAGAGAGTCCATTTTTCAGTATTGGCCAAACTTTAAGCTTGTCATTGGACACAAAGGGAGTCGGGACATCTATGTTGGGCTGCAGTGGCAACGGCCAGATCTTGGAAAATCTCAAAGCAGGTAAGTTCCATAGAGATATGCTTCCGTCGAGATGAAGACAAGCTAGCATTGTTCCATTGGGAGAGGGAACTGCTTTCGTAATCACACTCTGCAGATCAGATTTTGAATGAGTTAAAAAGTGACAAGGGGATGTAATAATTTGATTTCTTCAAATATTTAAAAATAGGGCATTGAATGTTTTGAATTTCAAATTGGTTTTTAATTTGTTTTTTATTATTTTTGCCGTTGAAAATACCCGTTCACTAGCGGTTGACATTGGGTTTATTGTTAGAAGTGTTTTAAATGTGTCTTTAGTCGAGTATTGAAAAAAAATATTGGAACTGGAAACATTTCCACTTCGTAAATATGATTCATTTTTTGTTGCGACGTTCATTCATTTTCTTTTTTACTGCATACAATAATTCTTTAATCAATGGACTTCAAACTCAAGTTTTGTGATAAAATATTGAGTGCGCCCAATTTGAATGAAGCAAAAAAAAATACAAGGGGGAATCGTTATTATTCGTAAAATTTGGATAAATTTATTTTATTTTAAAAATATTTCAATAAAAAATATACAACTACCATTCGAATAGTTATCATGATATTCGAATATTGAATATTTAAATATATTCGATTGGGATTCCTAATCACTGCCAACGTATACATATAATGAAATATATTTTCAATCGACTCAACGGTAGCCTTTTGGAAGTTCATTTTCATCAGACAGAATATCAAAAGGTTTATGAAAAATATAAATATGATTCTTAAGTTATTAACTACAAAAAGATGGTTGGAGTTTTTCCTTTTCTACTAGATACATAGAGGGATTAAAATACATTGATACTACTTATTACAAAATACATTGATACTACTTATTACAAATTAATTACCTATATTGTGGGGGTAAATCCCAAAGGAAATAGGTTCAACAGTAGTGAGCCGCCTGTTTTATTTAAAATTTTATTTACTTATGTTTCATTTCTATAAATGATTTTATTAATCATCTGTCTGATGATGCTTCTTAACTGGATGACTGCCAGAGACGAGATATCTGATCAAATTTTCCCTGCTCAACACACCAGAGACAAGAGATCTCATTAATAATCAAATTAATAATTGCAAATTATAGCCGGCGTGCTAGGTACAGACGTACTACGGGAGCCAAAAGGTTAAAGAGGCAAAACACGTGTCACAATTTGCAGCACAATGAGTGGAATAGAGTTGATAAATTAAATTGTATATTTTACATAATGGAATTCGAATTCTACTCCACAATTTATGGTGGCAAATATTAATTTAATTAAATTTATTAGGGCCGAGCTGGGTCACTAACTGTTAAAAAAAATTTGAGACATAGCTAAAAATAGAAGGCTTAATTATATCAGAAGTAAAACAATTTCAAAGCAGTCTTGATTGTCAAACTGTGTATAACACAAATATGCATGGGAACCGTCTTCAATTATATTATACTTGGCTATACATATTTTACTAGATGATAACAACCGCAGTACAAAACAAGTAACATACCTGCCCCATATGTGACCACCACTTGACGAAATGGACATTGATGCCTGTTTCGTGAATAACGTGTTCATATAGAATGTTATAAGCATGCAGTTGTTATAAAAAGTTACCGTATAGTTTTTTTTTCGAAATGAGACGTTGCTGACGGAATCAAACCATTTTTTCCATGAAGCCGGAGTAAGATCATTTGAAGTAATCGATAGTTTGTAAAATGGAGCATCATTTAGCAATCGCCAAGCTCGGATGCCGTAATCATGAGCGCTGAATGTTTCCTTAGAACAATAGAAATGCACAATATTAGCTTAATAATGATTTAATTTATCTGATAGAAATGTATATTTTTAGTATTTATTTTTCACCTTTTGGACAGGAGACGTCAGGCCAGTAACAAATATTATATTATGTGAACTGTGATAAGATACTGTGCTGACTCCACCCTCAAAACTGAATTTATGATTAAATTTAAAGCCATCTGTAGGAGACACAAAAAAACTCCGTAGACCACCTCTATAGTCAACTACCAAAACTTCGCTGGACCTGTAACAAATATAAACATGATAAACTATTTTTTTCATTTTTAACCTTTTAGGTACTATGACCGTACCTCTACGGTTGGTACTTACCAAATCAATAGCACTATGACCGAACACGTACGTTCCTGCCTTTGACAGCATATTGAATTCTTATAAAAACGGGTAACGTTCTGCCATCTACAAACTACAATTCCTACAAACATTTCGACACTCATTTCAATGATTATAATTTTACCAATTTAGTTTTTAGGTAACGAAATGTATCCAACGCGTGGAGTCAGTAACCTAACACAAAAAACTATTATTAGGTAGTTTAGTTGCTGAGTTGAATAGTGTACATTATAATTTAGTGTTAAGTGTTTAACAAATAATTCTTACGTAATTTTAGATACAATAAAATTTAGTAATAAAAATGTACATAAGTGCAAAACCATCCGTTGTGAACCCCTGGAACTACCAACAGGTATATATACACTATATATAGCAAATACGTTTGGGCAGTTGATTCCTTTCTTAATATTTGGTAAATATCTATCAAATGACACTAAATTTAAACAAAAAAAAGCATTTTTTAAAAAAAGCTCAGGCCACCCGTATATTACATATGTTTTTACTCCAGCACCAGACAGGTTAAGTCAACAAAAAATTCCAATGTAATATTTATTGCTCACCATTTGTATTCTGTGACTCTAGATTTTAAGAAAACGATTCCAGCAACTGAATGAGTAGTATCAGTGCACTGTGATTCAGGCGGTTGACTGCAATCCTGAAAGAATACAATACAATACAATGAAGAGCTTGGCAAAAGAGCAAATCAATCATTTTCAGATATAATCATAATGTGACATTTGGTGATAATTACAGGTACACGAAGAAAGATTTTTTAATAAAAATAATAAAACATTTTTAGTACTTTTCCCACATAAAATTTATTAGATCCGGACCGGTTTCGCTCATGATGAGCATTGTCAACTGATGCGAAACCGGTCCTGATCTAATAAATTTTATGTGGAAAAAGTACTAAAAATGTTTTATTATTTTTATTATAATGCCATTCCACCAAGTATTGACAGTGAACACCTTAAAAGTGATGAAAGATTTTTCACTTACTGGAGGTATGTCGAAGAGATTTGTAGCCATCAAGTCATAAAAGCTCACTTTGCCGTTGCTATGAGCAATAGCAAGCATCGAGCAATCGGGGCTCCAAACCATTTTCCGCCATTGTGGATAAATATCTCTAGGCACTGAAATACAAAAACCTCAACCATATTAGTCATTAACAAATCCACATCTATGGTTCAATAATGAGTAAAGATATATAGATTTATTACAAATTAGGTATGCAAAAGAATGTTAACTTAGTAATGAATACGATACTCAACCTCCAACTCGTGCAACGACAGTAGAATAATTCCCTCGCTTTGAACGAATTTCAAGAACTGACTCCTGAAGTACAGCAACTACTTTTCCATCGTCTCCCAAACATATTTGCCATGGTTGAAGTTGATTTACATAGCTGGTTAATGGAAGAAAACATAATTGTAATCACTTTAAGATTTCGACTGAAGGTGCTTGGTGGCATTTCAATATTAAATTTGAATCATTCAAATTATGTACATTCATACAAGTTTTGTCACTAACGACCCGGGTTTCGCCTTTCGGTATCTTCAGGCGTTCAAGTGCACCGATGAACTTGGACTGATGCTTAGTAAATGAATGTATTGTGTTTATATAATATAAGAAATAAATGTATCATTAAGTTTAAAGCCATTGCTGGTGAAAAAATATTCATTCTTTCAACATTCTTTGTGATAAAACATGAACATGTGAAATAAAAAAAATTT
Source organism: Himalopsyche tibetana (assembly GCA_030503985.1). Classification (NCBI taxonomy): domain Eukaryota; kingdom Metazoa; phylum Arthropoda; class Insecta; order Trichoptera; family Rhyacophilidae; genus Himalopsyche; species Himalopsyche tibetana. The sequence goes on from JAPJYX010000014.1 coordinate 8,638,655, forward strand.
GGGTGTCTACAGATTATCATTTTCAGGTTTAGGGGCCCGTGGAATGAAAAAGGTTGGGAAAGCACTGCAATAGACAACAGATTGTTATGATATGTCTAAGTTTTGAGCCAATTGTGTCAAATTAAAAAAATATTCAATAGGATGATGAATCATAAAAGCTTGGGGTAAATTTGTCATAAGGAATGCCGCGATATAATGTAGCTAAAAACAACGCCATGATTCAAAAGCTTTTTTTGCGGACTTGATGATCGCAATAAAATCACGCATGATTAAAAAGATCACTGATATATGAAATGTTCTAGCTTCGTTCTTTTATCAATATATCTGTATCAGGTAGTTGCCAGGTGCAAGGAAAATTAGCGGAAGAGTATTAATTTTTTCTTTGCATAATTTCTACAGTGAGAGAAAACATAGACATAGGTACGTTATACAATCCTCCTGCGTACTTCAGAAATAAATATAATGTGCTCAAATATGCAGTACTTATTCAACATTTTTTAAAATATTGTCTGAACCGGTTTCACAGCGAAACCTGTCTATTATTATTAAATATGGGATTTAAAAAAAAAGATTTTAAATCATGGCATTGTTTTTAGCTACATTGTTAAATTTTTCGCCAAAATAATCGTGACAAGCTAAAAAAACAAGTTTACCAAGCTTAGTAATGGAAAAAAAATATACTTTTGGATGCACTCTACTAGTGTTTCTTCAGATTTAAAATATCCAAGAAGGTAGTTGAAGGCTGATTGTTTTGATGACTCTCCATAGCCTATTTCACCCCTCTGAAAAACAAAGATTTTTTCTTGAAACGTTGAAGATAGTTTGTCTGTTTATATTTTATAAAAAAAAAATTAAAATAATTAATTATTATTTAATAGGTAAACATGAAGAATTAATTAAATAAGAATGTTGTACACAATTCTATTTCACATAACATGTTCAAATTCAACAATCTACACTTAAGTATTATACAAAATTGGTAGTGGTGAAGTGCTAACTAATAAGGTCTGGAAATGTTGATTAACTAAAAAAAAATACCCCCTACCCGCAAATATCCAATTTATGCACCAACAAGTTTTAAACAAACATTCTTCCAATACATAGTTACAAAAACATGTTTTTTATTTACGTAAAAATAAAAAATTATCGTAAAATTTCCAAGTCTAGAAAAAAGTGTGGGAGCGCCGACCCTACGCGCCCCCGCCCCACTTCATCCCTGGATATTGTCTTAATTGACGATAGGCCAGTATGTCTTCCCAATTTGACTATTTCATGAAAATAAATAATTGAAAAATGAAATTTACGAAATATTTACAATAAAATCTGGATCTGGTCTCCATTCTGCGTATATGAACAGTTCATAAAGTATACTGTCAGGTCGGTCAACAGCCATTTTTTGCAACAAACAACGAATTATTTTTAAATGTCAAAAAGTTGACACATCCAACTTTGACATTACACGAATGCCATAGTCAACATAATCATAGATAATAATATCACTATGTATTAATGTGTCCACCTGTCAATTGTGCGTTACAAAACAAACGTGTCTATCTCCATTATGTACACTGAACTCCCCATTTACACGGTAGATAGGTTCCACGCGATACAGTATAAAAAAACGAGTAAAAAATATGCTATTCTGGTGAATAGGTTTCCTAGTATAAAAATCAATTCAGGATATCAAAAACAATTGAACTATAAAAATCATTATTGCTTATTGTATCATAATATTATTTAAAAAATACTTTTAAAAAATCAAAGGTGCGTAAAAAGGTGTGTCTAGTGTCTCATCAATAGACGCACATTTGGTACGACATCACTTTCATCACTTGAGATATCCAAAGCCTGTGTTATATTACTGTCCAAATTTTCTGTTACGCATTGTTAAATGAATGTTCGATTTTTTCCAAATTTTTGCATCGTGGTATGTCAAAATCGTATAAAAATGAATTCAATGTACATATAGATGAAATTGAGTATATTACCATTTTTATTATTTTTGTACTGTGATTTATTATTAAGCAAGTCCATACGGTGCTGTTTTATAATCACGGTACCCATTAATCAATTCAAAGAGAGCAATAGTAATTAATCAAAGATTCTTTATAAACGAGAGATTTATTTTTTTGTTTTGGGGAAAGCCACGTTTGATTTTTGCCTTCTGAGTTTGACCAGTTTCGAAATAAATTCTGTTGGACATGACCAGTTCTGATTTGTACTGCATTATTTATAATAATTATCTAGGTAAACAACAGTAACGTACGGTGAGCGTTGATGTTGGGTGTGCAGTACAGTCAGTTCTCGACTTACGACGAAGACCAAAATAAAAAAAATAGTGCGTGCACCTTAGTGTAATTGGTGCATGCACCTAGCTAATATGACGCAATCGATTGTATCATCTTTACGTATGTAAACAACGGGCAGTTTGTTATCAACCGCGACTAACTGCACGTGAAAAACTATACATTTTTCAAGCAATTAAAAATATCTCAGAAGGATGGTCAAATGTAACGACATCACGTATGAATGGCATATGTAACAAACTATAAAAACGTAATAATAAAACGAATTTTAATAGAGAAAATGAAGTAGGAGAAGTAATTAATATAATTGTACAATATACTCAAAAACTTAATCTGGAAGTTGATAGTGAAGATATAATTCAACTTTTAGAAGAGGATATTGAAGAGCTCACAAACAAGATTTGATTGAGATTGAGGAGGGACATGCTACAGAAAAATAAAATGAAAAGAATTAAAATAACTAGTTAAACACAATGAACTACCAAAAAAAATGTGCTTAAAATCATGGCTGCATTTTTTAGCCAAATCAACTGGAACAACAAACAGGGTTGTGCCAAAATTTATAAAATTCCGATCTCATACCCCACATATAGTTTCAGCGTGAAAAATTAGGAAAAAAACCTATTCCAGATAGTAACTCAAACGTCGCAATACGCCGATACAGCGATAATAAGGTTTATGGAAAAGAACAGAGACACCGCACTCGTACAGAACACATAAGTCAGATTTTTAATCGTGGTGCAGAGCTTTGAGCTCTTCTGACCATATCTATCCTCCTTTCCACATGTCTAATTGACGGGGTCAGAGCCTGAACCAGCATAAGAAAAAAAGTAGATGAACTCATGACGTCATTGAAGAAAGAACTTTAAAACCGTTTGGGAACCCGGTAGTTTGACCTCTTCTCGACGATGAATAATCAAAAAAAGAGTAATTCGGAAGCACCCATTACTTAACAAGTACAATATAAAGAAAACTGATTTTGAAGCTAGAGTTATGTGATTTGCAAAATACTTATACTGCTAGAAATTAATTGGGAGAAAATTTCTTCTTATTACTACCACAAGGAAATTACTCTAAATTGAGGAACTTTGGCCTTAAAATGTGTTCAGATAGTAAAATCAGAAGTGAATATCTACAAAAAAATACGCAGGATCGGCCAGGTAAGAACCCGGCCTGATTTTTCCTGAGGATGCTCATAATTGGAATCCTTATTCTCACCAATACTATCTGCGCCAGGACCTTCCCAGGTACGCTGAGCAGCGTTATGCCACGGTAGTTGTCACAGCACAGTGGGTCATCTTTTTTTGTGGATTGTAACTACCTCTTCACTAACTCAGCCCCTCAGACAGCGCTCTTGCGCCCACACCATACTAAGAAGTTGGTGCAGAAGCGCCTCCAGGCCATACTTTAGGAACTCTGGATGTATACCATCCATGCCCGGCGCCTTCCCGTTTTTTAAGCGCTGCACAGCCGAGGAGATCTCAGAATGTGTCGGCGCATAGTCAGGAATGCTCAACGCTCGAGGAATTTCCGTAATTGTGGTTTCATTGTGTATATCAAAGAGGTCCGAGGGAGGAGGGCGGTTAAGCACCCCGCAGAAATGATCTCTCCAGATCTTTTTGACACGCTCTACGTTCGACTCTATCGTTCCGCTGGGACTACGAATAGGCCCCGCGGTTGACAGCCGTCTGCCACAAATTTCACGTGTAATTTTGAAAAGTCTTCTTGTGTCATTCCTACGTGATGCCACCTCTGCTGCTTCAATTTGCTTGTCTAGGAATCGGCGTTTATCGAGTCACACAGACTTTTTGACTAACTTATCCTGGAGTTGATAGTTAGTCCGACGTTCCTTGACTCGATTTGGGTTTTTCTCACTGTCTCTCAGTGCTTTAGGCCGAGCTCTCTCTTCAATATTCTTCCACGTGTTGTCAGACATCCACTTTGGCTGGGAACTTTTCCTGACTCCAAGCACCTCATGTGGGGCCGACGCGACTGCATTCTTTATGCTGGACCATTCTAATTAAATGGGGTCGCGGCGTGGACTTTGCTAGTCATTAGCACAGTCGACGATGTTCTTTCTCACAGCGACGTCAAAGTCTAGTCGAATTCGAGGAGATTGTAGCCTCTCGATGTCGATTCTCTTTCGTGTTGGGTGCCTTACTAAGCGTCTGAGTCTGAGACGGACTTTACCCACCAGCAGCTCATGATCGCTGAATATATCGGCACCCCTGTAGGTTCGGACGTCGAGAAGTTCCCTTCGGTGAGACGTGCTATAAAGAAAGTGGTCAATTTGTGACTTTGTGCAACCGCCAGGAGATGTCCACGTATATTTGTGGATGTCTCTGTGGGGGAATATTGTACCGCCAACGGTAAGCTCATTCATAGTGGCAAGCTCGATGAGTATCTCACCGTTGTCGTTGGCTACACCGAGGCCATGCCTTCCCATCACTGTGGAGCCAAGCAATGGATCAACTCCCACTCTCGCATTGAGATCCCCATTACGATTACGCGGTCTCTGTGAGGGATTGTGGAGATTACCGCATGGAGAGAGTTATAATTTTTTTCTTTTGCTTGTGTGTCAGCATCCTCCTTGGGGGCATAGCACTGGAGGACAGTTACCGAGCTTTCAGTCGTCTGAAAGGTGGCTCGTATCAGTCGTTCTGAGATGGGTTCCCATTTGACAAGGCATCGGGCTGCCCTCCCCGACATCAATACTGCCACTCCCTGGCGGTGATAACGCTCCTGGCCTGAATATATAAGTGTGTATCCGCCCTCCAACAACTTTTTCCCAGTGCCTTTCCAACGTACCTCGCTCAGCCCTAAAACGTCAAGTTTTTAAGTTTGCATGATGCGAGTGGCGTGTAGGTCCTTTCCTGGGTGCACATAGTACGCACGTTGTATGCGCCTATGCGCATAGAGTGGTTTTTGGAGAGTATCGTGTCCGTTTTCTTGCCAAGTTGTCACTGGGCAGAGCTAGGTGTCCGAGGCATCTGCGATGGTGTTATCGTAATCATTTTGTTTTCAGAAGGCAGGGTGATCTGCGCTTCCGAGGCCTGAGCCAAGAGAGCTCTGCAGGTTGGCTCAACCCAGTTTTTCTGTCAGGGATTTATTAATCTTGTCAATTGTTTTATATTGAAATAAAAAAAACTATGACCATTCATTTCTAGTATTTGTAAAATCACTTGCTAAACAAAATCAACGATAGACTTTTTATTTTACTTATACTTGGACTTATTATTTTTAGTGTGGCCCGCAGAAAAATATGTTTTTTAGAAACCAAAAAAAATATCGGTTTAGTTTCAGTTTTTGTTCCGGCAAAAATAATGGGTTTTGCCAGTTTTCAGTTCGATTCCGGTTCGGGTTCCTGATTTAATCAATATCCGAAAAAGTACTCTACTACCACTGATTGCTTACGTGAAGAATTCCAAGATTTCGGAGAAAAGAGTACCATTTTTTTCACCGTTTCATCAGCATTTTTGATTCAAGAATATTGTTCTTTCCCTATTTAACAAGAGACTCTCCGGCTTAAGATCTTGTGCAATGACTTGCAGGATCTGAAATATCGGAATCATTATATTTTCTTGACTTTAAATGGTGCTCAATATCGCTAGTGCCTTTATGTGCTACGCTAAATTCTATGCGATACTTTTCAAATATGATGACTAATAGAGTACTACTTCTTTGAGACGTAAAAGTCAGCTAGTTTTTAAAATTAGGTTTACGTGTACACGTCAACTGTATTATGAATTTTCATAATAAAAATACAGTATTTTCATTGAAATGTACTTTTTTCTTGACTTTTACTTTAATTTTTACTCGCGCAACCACAGCTTTTGTCTACTAGTCTAGATTTTACCACCAGGATTATGGTTTTGCACGCTTTATTTTTCAATTGTTAATTTTACTAAAGAGTTTTTCTCTTTGGAAACGGGACATTTTGGTGACCGAAGCTGTGTTCGGGGACACCGGGACACACCGCCTGAAAACGGGACTGTCCCGGTGAAAACGACACGTCTGGTCACATTATTTTTACACAGACTTGTCTGCCAGTAATAATAATTGCTGTGATAATATTTTATTACTTCTAATGCTATTAACTGACTGTAAATTGTGATTTATATCTGTAAAAAATATTATCTTTCATGGTTTTTATTACAATGGCAAGACCGCTGCTGTCACCAATTCCAGCGGCTTCGACGTGTCGTTCTACAATCGGGCCGGTAGATATTGGATTTTTGTGATTTCATTGTGCAGTTATGCGGGCCTGTAAGTGGATATATTTGATATAAATAATATTTGTTTTCATTCACTCGGACTCTCTTGCAATGTAGCTTCTTTGTTGTACGTTTGATAAATGATAAATAAAAAAGTGATGAGACTTGCCGGCTATTCTGCCATGTCGAGTACATTATTCTATTTTAAAATTTCTTATAAATGCCACACGTACCTAGTATTAACACATATACTGATTTTTACAAATCATGTCCATAAATCGTTTTTCATTTAATTATCTTCACAATGCTACATATTCAATTATATTTGTGTAAATATATCGGGTAATCTTTGGTCTTGTAGATGTCATGGTAGGCACATCTACATACTTGGTTTATCAGTCGTCGAATGTTTTTCACTGCCTTTTTTTACTACATTGTACAATATTAGCGTTGAAAATTAGAGAGCATGCTAACTGTTCAAATTGCAATTTTTTTCTCAACCTTGTCACAAGAATCTTAATTTTAGGTTATATTCATTTTTATACAGTTATACATTAGTTTTGTGTATCTGCTTGGATTTAGTTTACATGTCATAAAAGTACAAAAAATATACAAAAAATCTACTTTTCACTTGCAGATAACATAACTAGCAATTTGTGTTCTGCTTAAAACCAACAAATCTGTTATTATGATTTAACGCAACATACATAGTCTAACAAAAACCATTTGCTTAAATTATAATGATAGCTTTATGACTTGTGAATGAAAAATAGTTCTCTGTTTTTACTTCATCTATTGTACTTTTTAATTCATTTTATGGTCATGCATCCACCAAATCGTACATCTTACTCTGCTATTTCTCTTCCTTGCCAGGCAACTGAATATTCCCTGCTTCAAACATTGATACTATTCAATTATTGTGGTCAAGATCTATTATCTAAGATCTGGCCCTCCAAAGGTGTCAACTCGGCCCCTTATTTTTAATATATAAATATTTTACACATGCGAAATATTGATTTTTTGAAAATTCTAAATTCTAATTTGAATAATTATTGTCTGGCCCCCTATCGTTTTTCAAAAAATAATCCAGCCTGTCTCAAAAAGTTTGGTTACCCCTGATCTGAGTTCTCCTTGACTTATTCAATATAGCACATATACACCTTTCTGTTTGATCTATTCTAAGTATAAACCTTACTTATGTATATAATTTGTTCTCTAGCGCTTATTGCAGTTAATGGTATACTGGAACCCAAAATATATAAGTAGCCAATAAAATAACGCACTGTTAAAAAAAAGCGTTGTTTAAAGATGAATTTACACTTTTCGAACGACTACTTTAAACCCTATGAATGTATTTTTTTTTATCAGTCCCAGTTTTATTGGTCTGCCTGGCCCTCTGTTTTGGTGCAGAAGGGCTCAGCAGTGTCTATGGATTCTTCGATAAAGCCAAAGATGGATTGAGATTCAAAAAAATATTCCAAGAAAGTCTCACCACTCAGGATCTGTCATCAATATATTATGGAGCACAAGGAATGAAATATTTAAATGAGGCGGTCCCTAACAACCAGGATATCTGCAAGGTTTGTTAATTGCGACATATCACACAATGAGATTAGTAGGTATTTGATATTGGTTATGTCTGATTTCTCTTTGAAATTGATGGAGTGCTGAAGTATAACAGAAGTATTAAAAATCATATGTTTTATAAATGAAACTTTTATTGAGGTGTGTATTCAAAACTGTTAGTGTTAGTAATACATAATAGAACAGATATTTTAATTTTTAAAAAATGCCCCATTTCAAAGGAAAATCTAACTTTTATATCTATTGATATCGCTCTGTAACTTCAAAGCATCAGCGGGATTAGTAGAATAACTAAAAACAAATAATAGTATACAGAAAACCTACTATCCATTATTAAAAGCCACTAAAAAAACTAATTAAAAAGTACAACACAAACCTTAAGTTAAATTATCTCAAAGCCAGCATGTTCGTTTAAGTAGTGATAAACGCGCTATAAATATTTTAATGAAATAATAAAGTTTTGGAAATACTTAACGCTTATAGTAAGAATGCAATTAGCTGATTAAGTGTTTTAACAATTTTTATTTTTTAAAAAGTGTAAGAGTTTTTACCATCACCAATGGTTTATTGGTTTCTGTTAATGTCCATGTAAAATGAAAATGCAGAGCTATTACTCGACAGTTACTTCAGTTTTTAAATTGGTCTGAAAATAGAGGTTCAATGATTGATTGATTATTAATTCTCAAAAAATTCCTTTTTTGAAATCAAGCGACTTGCGAGATTTAGAATTCTTTGGTATTCTCGAGTGTTTGCTTTGAATCTAATGAATTATATAAAGTTTTCAATAACAATAGCTGATTCACCACCATCATCAAAATTAGAGGCAGTGCCATTTTTTTATTTTTTTTATTTTAATGACAGTTATTGAAGACTGCCAAAAAAGAATCAGCAGAGCAAAGCTTTTATGCGGCATCCGCATCACAAGTACTACAATGCAAAGATTTAGTTGGTCCTGAATTACTAAAAACGGCAACAGCTGCCTTGGAAAATACAAAATCTCCACTCGCAGATATCATGTACGCCGTTTACACATTGAAAGCTCTCGGCAGCAAAGCCAGTGACAAGGCTGCAGCCATCAAAAGCCTTCAAGATTATCTAAAGAAGGATGATTCTGTTACAAAGTAAGTTTTATTTATTGTACACCCAATCCTATTTTGAACGGCACTGTTACGTTTTTTTCATACATTTATGATACTTTTTTACGCGGATTTGGAACCGATTTATCAAATTATATGAAAATGAGGTTTTTTTTACGCACTTCCTCGAACTAATGTATTGCGTAAAAAAGGTATTAGATATGTATTTCCTTGTTACAGATCAATTCACCCATATTGGTGTCGCTTTTAAACTTATTATTACACTATATTAATTTAAATATTTGCTGTGGATTGCAAAAGTTCACACAGTTTTGATTGTGGTTAGTAGCTGTTTATAAAACTCTCAATGATTTTATCTGATAGATTACTAAAATTATTGGTGCATATTATTTATCCACTACTTTTGGTGTAAGTGCTTCAAAGAAAAAGCTATTTAATTTAAACTATCTAATAAATGCGTATCTTTACAGTTTGGGATTGGTGTTCCATATTTGTGCTGAGGTCGGTTGTGGAACATGGGCTGTAGATCGAGTGGAAGATGCTCTAATCCAAGCTGATGAAGTGGACGGTAAGATGTTGCACTGGGAAGGTGGATTGTCTGCTACCGCACTGGTACTGACTGGAATACTCAAGTAGGTTCTTTCAAACATCTCATGAATTACTTTTGTCAAATTAGACGTTCTTTATGAATAGTATCAATAACAAAATTCTCTAATGTGCAATACAAGATTGGTCTTTGGCAATCATATTAGGAAAACCATTAATCTGTGGCAGAAATCTAAATTCATAATAATTATACTCATCAGAAATAATAAATATAGGCTAATTGAATAAATAGATTTTTGCTTCATCAGTCGGTATGACATGATGATTCAGTTTGCATATTTGTAATATGAAATCTTATAATTTTAGATTGGCAAAGGCTCCTTCCCATATTACTCCCGAGCAAAGCGTGAAGCTTGCAAATTATTTGTTATCGAGACGCTCTGTACAGACTGCTAAAGGAGCATCACTATTACTCGAAGCTATCACATTCCTGGCCGATGATAAGGTACTAAAGAAATGTATTCTTATTACACTTTATACAGTTTGAGCAATGAAATGTAAATTCTGATTTGAGTAATTGATAAACCGTGAATACAAAGCTTTATTGTTTCTTTTTAGCAAATTTCACCAGTCTGTATTTCTCTGCTGGGCAACGGACAAGTGTCAGCGGATTCCGATCCCGTCCATATTTCAGTGAGTGATCTCGTCGGCCGCCCTCACGCTTCAGTGAATGCTGAATCTGTAGTCGCCCAATCCGCGACCCGTCTCCAAGACGACGTCGTTGTGCTCTCAAAACAAAAGCTGACACGTCATCCCAAGGAAACTGCACTTTATGTTTTAGATCTAATGAAAGTGAAACCAGAGAGGGGTCTTTACAAACTGGCTCTAAGCGCAGGCACTAGTTCGGCTACGTTACCTATAAGAGTATTGGGTGCCATCGAGCTAGAAGGCGTAGAAGTCGGTGTGGGAGATGTGGACGGATCGTCTACTCCTAGACTCAGTTCTATTGCATATCCTAAGCAATTACTGCAACCTTTAGAAGCAGATTCTCTACAGAGGTATGTCTGAATAGATGTATTTATATTGTTCAAAGGTTAAGTTCTCTTGAAATTGAGTTGCCTCAAATACTTCAAGTTGTTTAAATTGTATTTCATGAATAATTGTAATACACATTTTTTTATTTAAGGATTATTGTCAAATTTTCACTGAGGGAAAAGGGTCTCGGTCAAATTGCTAAAGTTCACCAAGCGTTTGTGAGACTTTCCAGCAAATCTCTAAATCACGAAGTTATCTTTGTAGCTGAACCAGACTCATCAAAGGTTTATAGAATGGATTTGGTATGTTTATTTCAACTTATAAATTGTTTAATTGTTAGATAGTTACAATCGTAAAGAAATGGAGCATTGGACCTACAACTTTTCTCTGTAAAATGTCTGCTGTTTTAATGTTTTATTACTTGCAGGGTCTTTCATTAGTTTTATTGAAAGGTTCGATTATAAAATTAAACATTCTTTTCAGTTTTTAATATCATGTCATTAGCAGACTCTATACACCATTTTGTGAAGGAAATTTATAGAAGCAGCATTTTCGTAATAATTGACTGTCATTTAATTTTTGCAGGATGTTGGATCAGTCGCTGAAAATTTCAAATATGAATCTGGGACATATGGTGTAGAGTTGATTATTGGAGATACCGTTATTTCCAATCCTATCCGCTGGACATTAGCCGAAGTCAATCTAAGATTTTCAGGAGTTCCCCAAAAAGGTTTGTATATTATGATGTACTCACTTCTCACTTATTTATTACCTTTGATGTTTGGGTCAAAAATAATATTCACTTTCTTTATTCAACTTTGAATCATAACAATTTTGAACACTTCTAAAATACAAGTTAATCTGCAAAGATGCCGATAGCATAGCCTGGTTTGTTAGTGATAAAACTTATGGAAGTGTTACAAATTTGATATTGAAGTTCCATTAAGTATCTTCTCTTAATTAATCACTATATCTTTAATTGATTACAGCAGTTGCAAACTTTGAGTTATTGAGGAAGGTGAAGCCTGAAATCATGCATATGTTCAGAGAGCCCGACGTGAGGCCTCCTAGGATTGTATCAGATGTCTTCACAGCTCTATGCATAGCTCCGATGTTACTACTGTTTATCCTTTGGGGTAAAATTGGAATCAACGTAAAGAATTTCCCGCTGTCGCTCAGCGCATTAGGATTCCATCTTGGACTCGGTTGTAAGTATTATTGCAAATTATACCTATATTTACAATGAAAAATGTTTTCTATCCAGAGAAAAAGGAATTTGTCTCTAAACTTTCCTCCTATCATTTTAGCTTATTATATTGATGAACATAGTAAACAATAATTTCATGAGAAAATTTAGTTTTATTCTAAGGTTATTTTTTTAAACTTGTCAACTGATTTGTTTTTTTATTTATTCACTTTAAAATTACACTGCAAGGTGTAGCTTTTAATTTTTTAAAAATATTTTGTACATTCATGCTTCTGCTAAAGAATAACTGATTCATTCAATTTTTATTTTATTTTTAGCCATCCTCGGATTATTCGTAGTATTCTGGCTCCGCCTGACTATGTTTGAAACAATGAGATATTTACTTGCTGTCGGATTTATCACATTTATCTGTGGAAACCGTCTACTGATAGATATTGCAGCAAAACGGAAGTTAGCATAGTCTTCATCATTCCATAGTGTGACATCAAGAAGTGTGTTATTTTGTTGAAAAAATATGTGTTGACATTTAATGTGCAAATGGAGGATTATTGAAAGAAACCGTGTGATTTAATAATTTTTAATAAAAGAAGGTGTACAATGATGTTTCCAAATAAATGTTTAAAATTAAATGTCTCATTTATTTCATGACAAATTTTTTGATTGTTTGCTCGACATCCTCATGGACTTGAACTTACTTACTGGTCTACAGTTAATGTTTTCATTTAGATGTGTGTCACTACTCACTTTGGAATGTTCAATTATATCACCAATAATGATTTCTTGAGAATTGCTTTCATTTTTCGAGTTGTGCGTTTCAATCTTATCTTTTGACACTGCAATATTATGAGTTTCGTCTGTCACCCTGTGGGAATTTTTTATAATGGATTTTGGTTCTTTTTTAAAACATTCAGGGTGCAAGCTGTATATGTCAGATGGACATATTAAGTCGCCTGTAAAATGAAATTTAGTAATCGGTGTATCACTGTGCGAAAAGTTTAATATGGCTGTTGCTTTCATTGATTTCACCGTTTCATCGGCGAAAGAAATTTTTCTCTTAGATTTATGTTTAGAATCAATAGTAGTAGTTGCTATGTCGGTACTGGTATACTTCAATGTAGAATTTTCATTGTCATAATCAGAATCTTCACTCGCAGTGGAATCGTTGGTATCTTCAGACTCTTCTTCGATATCATTGTTCTCGCATAAGCTGAAAGAAATAAACAATCAAATAAAGGAGCATATTCACTCACATTCTCTTTGTGATTCTGTTTGTTCTATCGGCTGACTTTGAATCACTTTTTTTTTTTTAAATTGAACCCATTAAACGAAAAACATCAATAATTCAAAAAATAAAACAAGCGTAAAAAGAACAAAAACATTAAATTATATGATGATCCTTTCCGCACGCCTTAAATAAACACTTAAATCTTGAAAAATGACAATAACGATCTAAAAGAATACATAAAACTTGTGGTTTCTGGTTTATCGAAGTTGCAAAAATGCATGTTGCCATCGAAAGTGACTTCAATATGAAGCTAATATAATTATATTTCTTATTCAATAATAAATTAGTTATTTAAATGAAAACTTTAAATGTCACTAGAGTAGAAAGGACATCAAAAAAGTCCCAAGATCTCAAATTTAAATTGGATATTGACTGTACCATGACTTAATCTTGGGCCCATCTGATGGCTGAATGAAAGACTTTCCATTAGACTACAGAGGCTGACAATACTTTGACCCAAGAGTTTTACGTCGCTGCATTTTGTAATAACCATTTAAAGCATTTATTTCTTGCTGACAGACCATTAATTCCTATATTAGGATTGATTATTCAATCATAAAATTATTGTGTAGAAATCGGATTCAATTTTTGATTAAAAAAGTGTATTTCAAAAATATTTAGGAATGTGTACAACTTCAGTGCCAAGTAAAAAAAAATGCCATGCAGGTCGCTGAATACCAAAGAACAAAAGCGAATCACAATGAAGGTAAATCTGAATATTTTTTTGTCACAAGGGACAACAATGAAGAAGAATATTACTTATATCTAACGATGTAAGCAATTTAATATAAGACACTATGCATTTTAACTGCACATGAACTTCGGCAGTGTGCATGTTTAGATCATTGACAAGTCACCTGATTGGGAATGTGCGATTTCATCTCCTTGTCAGTGTTCCTTCTGAGCTGTGCGCGTGCACACAACTCGCCGAGCGCGCACATGCATTAGAACAAAGCGCACAAAAGTTACACCAGCTATACCACCACCAAAATAAATTAATTGTCATTTTATAGTGTTGTTAATTATTGTCATAAAAAATTTACTATTTCGTTAAGCAGGTCTAAATACCGTTATGTGGCGCACATAATTTTTAATTTCCTTTCAAAGTTGCACAGCCAATGTATTTTGCGCACACGACCTTCGGAAAATTAAAGGGAACATTGCTCCTTATATGTAATTTTTTTTTAATTGTTATAATTATAATGAATCTGAATGCTATAAAAATAAATAAATAACAATCATGGATATTTTTTAAATCCTTTTACTTTTTGTAAACCCTTCAGTACTAAAATTATAAGTAATAGGGTAAAAATAGCAACGTATTATAATGGAGTTCTACTAAATAAATCAATAAAATTATAAGTGTTAAAAAATTGATTACAGTTACTTTTACAGCATAAGGAAAACAAAATTTTGTTTCGACAGGTTTAACACGCTAAAACATAGGTTCCCAACCTTTTTCGGGTGGCGACCCATTTTTATAAAAGCCATGTGACTAGCAACCACCCCCAGGAATTTGAAATCCTCGATTTGCTATACTTTTTCCCAGGATTGTCTCCGAAACTTTTTTTTTTAGCTCACTGGGGAATTTTGAATCCTCGATTTGCTATATTGTTAAAATCTAAAAAAAGTTGGCGACCCCCAGGTTGGGAACCCGTGCGTTAAAATATTAAATAAGACTAACCTTTCTAATTCATCTTGTAAGTCTTCCTCTTCCTGAAGCTGGTCTAATCTTTTAAGTACGTCATCTTCAGTTACACATTTTGTTTTATTTTTTTTCAATTCCAGTAGTCGTTTTCGTATTACCGATTCTCTTGATTGATTTTTAGGAGTATTGTTTTGTTCTGGTCGATTTGGGCTAGCTGTAGATGTTGTAGGTTGTTTTTTTGGAATAGTTACATCATCTGATTGAAGTTTGTCGATATCCACACTGTGTAATTGTTCTATCTCTTCTTCTAATTCAAGTAGCTCTAATCTATTCATAACGTCTTCATGATTAATGTTTCTGTAATCTTTTTTTCCCTCTTTTTTGAAATTGCGTACATTTAAAATGTGCTGTCGTTTCCATTCTTCCTCTTCTTTTGCATTAAACGGTTCTATAATTTCTTGACAATCGCTGGAAAAGACATCTTTTGACTGCTCCATTTGATTATTCAAAAACATTCTTTCCTTTTCCAACTCTTTAAGGTGTATGTCTGCTTCTATAAAATGTTAATATTCACATGTAAGCAATCCTCCATGAATAATTTTCATGCGATAAGTAATACACAGCGCATAAAGATTTAATCTTTAACAATTTATTAGGTAAACCGAACATAAAATGAAAAGTAAAACTGAAGATAATTTTCGACATCCTAAATTGGTAAGAAGGTGAATCAATTCATATTCTCTCTAAATAATGGAACAATTCAAATAAAAACATGACTTTTAATTATTTGTCGACTTTTATCACTATCTAATGAAAAGCATACATCAGATTACATGACATAAATTAAACATATATCGCCGGCTCAGTGCAAGAAGTCACTAACTTAGATTTTTTTTCTGAGATCAATAAACAATTAAATGTCTTCTTTTGCTTGAAAAAACATTTTTTTGTTAAAAAAAGCAATTTTATGTCATTTAAAATCACTCAAATGTGACAATAGAAATTTCATACTTGGATCAAATTGAGTATGTTGTGATATTAACCTTTCCCTTACTATGCTAAAAAACCCTCGCGCTCGGATGATATGTATTTTGTGCAACATATGAAAAAGTGATTTAAAAATCGGAAAAATTTGATTATTCATAAATATTGATTTTATTGATCACATTGCAAGTAGAAATGTAATAATTTTTGTAATATTGGTGCCAAAAAGTGTCTGAAAATGAGAACTGACTGAAACTGTCTGAAACAGAAACAAACCACAAATATGTATTTTCATAACTAAAATACATGTAATAGTCGCTACTGTAGACCAGTCATTCCAGACAGTCGTTAACTCTCGCGGCTCGGAGACTAGAAAAATACTTGTCAGCCGATGGGGGTCTTTTTTGACCCCAGTGGTTTCCTCATTATTGGCCTTATTCTTATGAATTTCAAAAAAAAAATAGTCCAAGGGCTTAAAAATATCTCTTTGCATCATTCTTCATAAATTTTTTTATAAAAATCTGTGGTTTTTTAATAATCATATTTTAAGTTGCGCGTAAAAAAGACGTCATCCCAGCACACATATGAATTGACTACTGACGAGTGTTCTCAGCGTTCTAAGTTATCTTACGAACAATCGTTATCGCGGGCGCTAATCACCTGATAAGCGTTATCGCGTATTTATATAAACTACAAAAGGTCCAAAAAACTATGATATAAGAATACCTTAATTATAAACATTGTATCACCCATATTAAAATAGATATTTAAGAAAATGTTGGTATTGGGGTCGCATTTCTTGAGCTTAGAAACGGAAAAATTAACAAGCAAAGTAAACAATACAACCTCAAAAAACTCTTTTTCACACCAGACGCGGCCACACACACGAGGTGCGCTGGCAAAAATTTCTGTATTGGTGAGTCTATCCCCGATTTGTAAACAAATTATTTATTTCCCTTGCTCCAAATCAACAACTATACATAACAAAAATTTGATATTATTCGTAACTATATTATATGCGATTTTTTCGGACGCAATTTAATTATTGCTACACAATTTTTTTCTTCGAGTTTTTTTACATAAGAAATGCTGACTCTGCGTTTAAACACGTGATAACCCTGCGCAAAATCATGCGGTATAACTATACTCTAAATCTTGTTCAAATACCTTTATTGAGTTCATTAAATAGCACGTTTCAGCCATTTATTCTATCTAAACACAGAGCTTAATACGTATTAAATCTACTGAATAAATTGACTCCAGTGGTAAGTCCGTATCGGCACTGTAAATGGTGAAGGCTTCGGAAATATAATGTGTGAAGATATTGGCGAGATCCTATTCGACCAAATGCAAAACGATGAGGACTTGATAGAAATTGCTACGACTAATAACGAGTCAAATAATAGTTGTGTGGAGGAGGCAGAAGAACTAAAAATGAAACCAAAACAGATTTTTTTTTTGACAAACGATCCTAATGCTTTTTTTTTTTTGCATGAACTACATGGAACTTTATAAAGAATTGCAGTGATGGGAAATGCAGAAATCAAACCAAAAAATTATAAAGGAATTTATTGTGAAGAGAAAAAAATTACTGTTGGATCAAAAAAAACTCAGATCAAGAATCTAGGAAAAACAGTATTTCATGGAGTCAGATAAAAATTGAAATTCATTATGTTCCTTCAAAAAATCGCAAACGATTATATTTTGTAAACCACAGTGACAGTAGCGAATAATTTTTATATTAAAAAGTGAATACAATTATATATGTTTTACATATGTATCTGCTTCTCATTGTATTTATATATTAGTCAAAATAATAATCACTTTTAGGGTGTTCACTGTCAATAATTGGTGGAAAGGCGTTATATTAAAAAAAAAAACACAATTTTCCTTTGTATTAGTATACTGTAATTTGAAGTAGTACAAAGGAATATTGTGTTTTCTTAATGAAAGTAATGGGTAATATGTAAAAAAAAACTTTTTTTGCGCAAATTGGAACAGCAAATTTCTAGTTTTTCATACATTTTTATGCGATATTTTGATTTTTGGAACCAATTTAATAAACTATATGAAAGTAAGGTTTTTTACATGATTTTTTTTACACGTAATTTCCTAAAACCAATGTATCGCATAATAAAAGGATAGGTTGCGTTTAACTGTTTTTAAGCAGATAAATAATTTATGTAATTATTTTTATTTATAATAGACTACTTATGCAACTTCTTAGTGACATTTAATGTATGCGCTTACACAGAAATGTGTTCAATCAATAATACTAAAAGAATTAGTAGTAAAATAAAGAAATCTTGACTTCTTCACCTCGGCTACATAATTAACTTACTCAATGAGCGGTGTTGT
The DNA here is from genome assembly GCA_030503985.1 of Himalopsyche tibetana. Lineage (NCBI taxonomy): Eukaryota > Metazoa > Arthropoda > Insecta > Trichoptera > Rhyacophilidae > Himalopsyche > Himalopsyche tibetana. Next base: position 8,656,919 of record JAPJYX010000014.1, read on the forward strand.
ATTAACAGTTGTGCCTGTTTCGAGCTGCATTTAGTGAAGTAACTGCATCCTAATGATACTAATATCTCATTAGTGTGAATCAAATTTCCTCGCATCATTACTCGATTGCAGACTGGCACTAATACCGAAGGATTTAATGATTCATTATAAAGACTCAAGTTATTATGCAATTCTTCCAGTGATTTTTTATTTTGAATCCAAAATAATTCTTGCTCCTGGTTTTGTTTTAATGCCTGAAATATAATTACACATACTTTTAGTAATATTGATTTGGAATTAAAAAATATTTCACAACCAAAATTGTATATATAGCTCCAGGCTCGAGATGAACAAATAATAAAATTGGAAATTCATGGAGTCAATTTTATTTGTTTTGAGATACTTTCAACCTTTGTTAAAACCCCTAATGTGATTAATAATAAATATCAAATTAATTTATCCTAATTTACCTTGAAAAATCCCATATTGCTTATTGTTTTTCGAAACACTAAAGTCATAGTTAATAAATGTAATGTAATTAATAATAAATATCAGTTTAATTTATCCTAATTTACGTTGAAAAACCCCAAATTTTTTATCATTCTTTGAAAAACTAGTCATATTTAAGAAGTGTAATACTATAATTGTTATTTGAATTAGGATGTTAGAGTGAATAACATGATGCATTGTGTATCTCTTCGGAGCCAATATATATAACTGAGAAAAATGTAAGTTTCATCTTAGTTCTGACGATGGCGAAAGCCGAAATAGCTACCAACTAATAAATATAAAAACTGTAGAACTAAATACTTTGCTATTTATACCCTATTATAATGGAGTTCTACCAAGTAAATGCCAAGTCAATCAATAAACTTCACATAATTCTCACAGATATCAAAGATACTGCTCAGCTTGCTATTTTCATCAGGGTGTCGATGATCGTGAATGAATGTGAAAATAGAACTTTTGCACCTTGCGAGTTTGAAAGATACAAGGAAAATTGTAAAATTAATTTGGAAAATGTCATAGGCATTACAACAGATGGCACCCGTTTGATGGTTGGAAAAAATGTTGGAGTTGTTCATTTAATTCTCGAACACAGCCCTCAGAAAAAGTTCAGAATTGACAAATGTTCAAAAGAAAAAATTCAAATGCTATTGAAATTTTGGTAAAAGTAGAGTATAACTCGTCATGGATTATTACAGCGAATAACTTCACAAAATAATTTCGCGGCGCGGCGCCGCCTTAAAGAAAATCAGAGGCGATGTACTGAAAAATATTTCGTATTTCGCATAATTAATCAGTGTTCTTCGTAATAATGTGTGGTTTCAACGCGATTATCAAGCTCTCAAAAAATAATTTTAAATCGTGGTGTTGTTTTTAGCTTAGTTTGTGAAGTTTTTCACCGTAATAATCCATGACGCTCTACAATTACCGTCAATTATTTTTACAGTGGAAAATAACTCATTGAAGCATTTTAGGTTTCAAGAATACCTTCAAGAAATCGAAACCGAATACACCGACCTTATTTTATATGGAAATTCAATGGCTGAGTTGTGTTACTGTATTTTGAGATTTTGGAACTTGAGAGTTATTGAACGGTACATACGCTGTACAACATGCTACTCTTTTTCACCCTGAAAAATATTACTACTATATTGAAAATACTAAAAAGACAAAACGTTGGAATCAAGGAAAACGAAAATTTGTCGCCATATTTCAAATTTACCGTTTTATTTAAAAAATATATTTGATATTTTAGGTTGACTTTTTTATACTGATATAATTTATATTTCTTTAATCGCTTTACCTTGTTACTAAGCATGATAATTTGTCATTTTCCTATCCGTAATCAAATTTTCTACAGAACTGGATTGTTATTTTTGGCATTTGGTAAACTTTCGGGTGGAAAGATAGTAGCATGTTGAATGGCATATTTTTACCGGTAATTTTGTCATGAGCCATAGCACGGACTAATGGGTCGAAAAACTTCACAGACTAAGCTAAAAACAACGCCACGATTTAAAATATTCATTGAAGCATCCCGGAAGCACGTTAAAATCACACATTATTACGAAGAACACTGATAAATTATGCGAAATACGAAATATTTTTCAGTACATCGCCTCTGAGGCGATGTACTGAAAAATATTTCGTATTTCGCATAATTTATCAGTGTTCTTCGTAATAATGTGTGGTTTTAACACGATTATAGAGTTCTCAAAAAATAACTTTAAATCGTGGCGTTGTTTTTAGCGTAGTTGTGAAGTTTTTCGCGGCATTAGTCGACGTGCTACTATATGCCATATTTACCAATATTTCATATCTTTATATAATTTATTTATCAGTGTTCTTCATAATAATGTGTGATTTTAACGTGCTTCCGGGATGCTTCAATGAATATTTTAAATCGTGGCGTTGTTTTTAGCTTAGTCTGTGAAGTTTTTCGACCCAATAGTCCGTGCTATGGCTCATGACAAAATTACCTTTTTACCTATTGAACCTTATACAGAGTCAGATTTTGTAGACATTTTATGAATTATAAATATTAAAAAATATATTACGTTTTCAAAAGAACTTTGAATAAAATTCATTTTTAACCTATATTTCAAATATGACAGGACAGTATAGATTAGAGATATTATCTATGACTTATATACTTAAGTACCAAAGACAATACTCTTAAGTACATTGGTGGTATCATAGATAATATACTAGAATATAGACATATATACGCCTATATATTATTTTGTCTATGTAGTTCAAGTGGTATAGTAGGTAGGTATATACACTTTTTATTTAATTTACTGATTTGATCATTAGTGATTCACTTCATCAAAAAACTTTTAATTATTTATTTAATCAATAGCTTGAATACGTCTTAAAATGAGTGCTAGATCGTAAATCATTAAACTTAATACAAAAGCGTACATAATGCAATACTAAACACGTTACATTGAACTTCCAAATCTGTGTTTTTATAAAAATGATGTGATATTATACCTAAATTGGTTTATAAAACTATTTGTACAATCATTTTAAAATTGACATATTTTTAGTGCATTCAACACTTCTTGGAAATGTAAAAAATCTATGCGAGTCGTGGGCATGGTCTTGTGTTCTGTTTTATTTATTAGTTCTTTTCTCTTGTTGATCTCGTTTGATTTTATTGACATGTAGAAATTAGCGAAGTCGCTGAAAATTACTCTACGCGATAAAGAAATATATCACAATGAGGATGTCTTCTGATGTGAAGGAAGAAATAGAAAACAAGGACGGTATAAAATATTCAAATGACGAAAAGGTTTTGAAAATAAAGAAACGTGGAATAATCTATTTGTCAGTTATCCCGCCACTTATGACAGTAGCAAAAATTAGGGAAATATTCGGGCAATATGGAGAAATTGGCAGAGTATATTTACAGCTACCCAAAAGTAAGTACCTACTGCATGTTGTGAGAATTAGGTATGTTTACACAGTTTTAAACGTCATGCGCAACATATCACATTTGCAATTGTCTACTTGTTGAAATGTCAAGGATTATTAATTTAATACTATGACGGTAAAGTGTTTTTTTTTTGTAAAATATTGACAGTTGCAATTAGGTTAAGAGGCATATACTGTTAAGAAAGAGTTTCTCACATTCAAATAGTCGAAACATTTTAAGGAGTAGAAGTTACATAAAAAAATAAATACATTTTTGATCCACCTTACCAGCCAAAAAAATGGTAAAAGTAGAGTATAGCTCGTCATGGATTATTACGGCGATAAACTTCACAAACTAAGCTAAAAACAACGCCACGATTTAAAATATTCATTGAAGCATCCCGGAAGCACGTTAAAATCACACATTATTACGAAGAACACTGATAAATTATGCGAAATACGAAATATTTTTCAGTACATCGCCTCTGTTTTCCATTTTGGCCGCGGCCAAAATGGAAAACAGAGGCGATGTACTGAAAAATATTTCGTATTTCGCATAATTTATCAGTGTTCTTCGTAATAATGTGTGATTTTAACGCGATTATAAAGCTCTCAAAAAATAACTTTAAATCGTGGCGTTGTTTTTAGTTTAGTTTGTGAAGTTTATCGCCGTAATAATACATGACGAGCTATACTCTATAATTACCAAAAAAATATATTAAGTGTTAACTCCGCAAACAGTGGAATATCAAGTTATCCTTTCTCGAAATACAATTTTCCTGTGATAAAAAGAATTCTTTTACGACTTGTTAGGCATCTCTTAATGTCGGCAATATGTTATAAAGATCCCCATATTGGTTGAGGTTTCTGTAAACTACATCCCATTTTCCCAGTTATGATGAAACAGCTGCATTATCAACGTTTGATTTTTGGAGAAATATTAAATTTTTGTAATAACTACCAATTGCTCTTATCAGACAAGTGTTAAAATTGTGTGATGTAGACTCCACTGTTATTTGAAATAACAGTTAAAACTTTATACTTACATAAACTATGATGGATTCAAAATTTGTCGTAACTCCATTTTTTAAATTTTATTGGTTTTTTAACCTACATAGCGTATGTACATTAAATTAATGTCCATCTTCACTTATTTCTTGAATGATTTTCTCTCAATTTTATGCTGGTGACTTTTAATTTTAACAATATTAGAAGCAAAATATGTAATTTAGTCATTGAATAAAAAATAGATTGATAGTCAGTCCTTTCCTTAGTTTCATTTGTGTTTTATGATTTACAGAAGATCCAGATGTGCAAAAAAAGCGAAAATCTCGAATAAATTTCACTGAAGGATGGGTAGAATTCGAAAGTAAAAGGATTGCAAAAAAAGTTTCTACTATGCTAAATAATCAAAGGATAGGGACAAGGAAAAAGTCTAGGTACTATGACATGGTGTGGAACATAAAATATTTACCCAGGTTTAAATGGGTTCATTTGAGCGAACGTTTAGCATATGAAAGAGCTGTTTATAAACAAAGACTTCGGGCTGAAATTGCTCAGGCCAAAAAGGAAGCGGGCTATTTTCAAAACAATGTTGAAAAGAGTCAAAAGAAAAAAAAGAAAGAGGCTTCTGCTGCATCCGGTGTAAAAAGTTAAACACTTTATTAATTTTATGTACGTAGGTAGATGATACATAGGTAATCAACTTTCATCAGTGTTAAGAAATAAGATTCAAAATCGTGTAAAAAATATATTCAAAATGTAACCCGTAACTCCTGTCATTAAAATAGGCTTGTATGTGTGATATTACTTATTATTTCGTTTAAATGATAAAATATTTATGTATAATCTTAAATGAAATCTAATAAAATTTTCGAATATCATTAATACCTAGGTGTTGTTTTAAATATTACATTTACTGTCCTTTGTGGCTTTTTAAATAAATATAAGTAATTTTGTTTCAACTATAACAATTTAAGAAGCTAGTCGTGCAAGTGTAATGATGGCCCTACATTACACATGGCAGCATTACGCATGGCGAGGCTGTCTAGCAAGAAATTTATAGATCTGCCTCATGAAGTAAGCTGAATAAAATTCTCAATTCATATAAGACATTAACTTTTTTTGAAATACCCTCTAATTGATTTTTTACTTACTTCACATGGTGAATTAAAAATATGGGTGGACATAGTGTGTCAAATTATAATTATGAACTAAGCTAACACAACTTCAGATTGGTCTACGGTAGAGGTCTGCACGGGCCGAAATTTTACAAAATTACCCGGTCCGAGCTTGAAAGACTCAAGCCCGAGTCTAATACCACACTTGTTACCCGGAGCCCAGATTTATACTCATCTACCCGAAAAAAACCCATTTTTTACAAATTTACGATTCCCCATAGAACTGGTAATAATTAAAATCAGCATGGCTGACTCATGACACGAACATAGTATGAAATATTTTTCTGAAAAAGTAAATTCCTACCCGGGCCCGAATCCCCATTGCGCTTACCCGCCCGAACCCGGCATTATTCGCATACTTGCCCTAATATTCGAATAGTTAAGAAAGGGCTGAATACATTCAAATATTGAGTTTTCGATTGGGATCACTAGTGGGTAGAAATGAAATGCATTACATATAACCATGCTTTTGTAAACAAATAAATAAATCTATTTCAATTTTTGATTAAGACATAGTCAATTTATTTCACTAAACTTGTTCATAAAGGAAGCTATTCAAATTTGGAAAATAACAACTTGATTGATTTAAAAAAGCGAATACTTATTTATAAATTATATTCAGAACTAAATTTCTGCATTTAAACATTTTCTGCACATTTATTTCTTCAGTTTCGTATGCCCAATTTTCTTTGATGTATACTTTACAGCTAAAGGATCATTTATGTATCGCTTCGGTGGTAATTTGTGGGATAATATTCCCAAAGAAAATTCTCTGTGCACTCTCACTCCATCTAGCGCCTTGTTTTGCAATTTCTCAAGTAGTAATAATTCCTCCGTAAATTGATGATTTTGTACATTCCTTGCTAGGTTAAAGCGTTGACGGCAAACCACATCACTTGAATAGTAATTCATTACATTAAAGAACATAAAACAAATACAACCTAACCAATATTTTTGATTAAACTAGACTTCTGATTTATGGGTAAATTTCAAATATTTATTACTACTTTGAACAGCAAGGTTCTTGCTAATTTTCTTAGTTAACCAACTGATTTGATACTAAATTTGAATTTTGTACTTTTCCATGAGTTTTGTCGCTAATGACCCGGGTTTCGCCTTTCGGCATCTTCAGGCATTCCAAGTGCACAGATGTACTTGAACTCTGATACTCGGATGTACTTGAACTTTGATACTCTTTAGTACGGCAAAAAGTCAAAGGGGTATTTGCTAAAGCCAAAAGTGCGTTACATAATAATGTAGGTTTACCAAAAGCATTTTGTAAGGGAAAAAATCACCAAGTGAATTTTATATAAATTAATTAAAAATACGATTTTTTATAAAATGATGAGGTATGTATGTTTGAATGGGATATTACTTGGAGCACATCAAATCATTAGTCATAATCAATTTAAACAATCTGCACATTGACTGGATTTTTCTTCCGTTAAATCCAATGTTCGTTATATGAAGGTCTTACTATACTTTTTTCAACAATCGATAAACCAAGATTTATGCCTCTCACAAATATGTTTTTTTATCATTCACCACAATTAGAGATTGCAATATCAGTATTACCGAAACCGGTATCAGTATCCGAAAATCGGATGAAATACCGGTTTTGAAAATACGAAACACTGGTATTTCTGTAGTTTAACTGAAGCAAAATCGAAATCTTAATATAACTGATGTGTGTTTTAATTTGTTTAAGAATCGCACTGTTAATTATCAGTTAGGCGACATTACTGCGTCGCATTTGTATCATGCATATCAGTGCCAATTTGACGCGTGTCGGTATCCGACCAAGGTTGAGTGAATCCAATATTGACAAATAGGCCCTTTTGGGATCATATTTTAATTCAAAGAATCAATAAATTTAAGGTATATATTTTAAATGATGTATTATTATTCCGTGATGTTGTTTATGAGAATCACCCGTTTATGATTATGTATATTTTATGATATATGGAAATACCGATTTTTGATCTACTTGTCCAGGTTGGATTTCAATTGGTCGTATTTTTTGCTTTATTAAAACTTTTTTCGTAATATCAGTATTTAATACGAAATTGATATATTCATCCGGTATTGCGATCTCTAACCACTATCAACTGTGTTTACATGCAAATGTTTTTAAGTGGTAAATTATATGCCCTAATTAATTTGGATTCAATAAATCAAATTTCAGTATCAACTTACTAAGCAAATGTTAAGTTTGTGTAACTGGGGTAAATGCTAACATCTGATCTGACAAGCTCAGGATAATTATTATGGGAGTCATTTTTTGACGGTTTCTTCCTTTCCGATTGTCTAGCTGTTGCTCCAGAATGCCCAGCTTTGCTCATTTTTTAATATTATAGAGTGATTATGAGAATTTAGGTCATGTAATAATATAGGTTAACACTAATGTGATTTTTTTCATGGTAACCATGGTAAATCAATAATATCCATAGGATGTTTACATGCAAAATAATAATCCAATGATGAGGAACTTCATTTTGCAGTGACATTTGCAGCATTTCGCACCGCCAACAACCCTAAAATAAATGTGATAAAAGGGGGTAGGTAAGTATACATTTATAAACCAGAATGAAGTTGCTTAAATATTTTTTATTTTAATATTTTACATTATTTAGGTAACCATTTGAAAATATTTCGATTATTTATAATTTAAATGCTTGTTTATAACCTTGACAAATGAATCATCTACAAGTTGGCTCAGACACGTCATGGTGAAAATATATGTAAGTTTAGTAAAGGTGTATTTCATTTAACAGTCCGCAATTCTCGCAATGAGCAAAACCGGTCCTGACCTATTAAATAAAGTGGAATAAAGTACAAAGGAATATCGTGTTTTTACTAATAAACTCAAAATATCTAATACTCTTGTACCTGAATAAATGTGATTTTGAAAAAAGTGTTTTCTCAACAATTTAAGTGATGCTTGTGTGCCATATTTAAATAATCTATGGGCCGCATGTTGCTTATCATTTATATAAACATTGAAATTTAAAACTCTTTCACACTCTGTGTTTCTGTGAATATGGATTTTTTCTTGAAACTTGTTTTATATGTTAATCATATGAGATGCCAGTTACAAGAGCTGTTCATCATAACTAGCAAGATCAGTGGACATATTCAGCAATAAATTTTGTGCAGTTTTTTTTCTTGTTTAAATTTTGGTGTAATTTTTTTATTTTTATTATGATTTTCAAATACACATTGGCATCGACTGTAATGTTAGTATCGTCTTTAAATATATATAAAATCTTAATATAAAGCTATGTAAGAATTATGCACTTTACATGGAGCCAATATTTCCAATCTGATCTCTAGTAGACAAATTTGTAGTCCGGAGGCTATGGCCCAGTGTAGGTATATATTTCACCAATTTCTAAGTGTTCTATTATAAGTTATGAAATATTATGTTACAATTCATCCGTCAACTGTATAGAATGGAGGGTCGTTAGTCACATGGCATTTATAAAAAGGAGTCGCCACCTGAAAAAAGGTTGGGAACCTATGGTTTAAATCATATATGGGCAACCACCAGACTCGGCTCGCCGAGCTATTTTGTCCGGCCCTGATTCATCTCGGCGAAGTAATACAGAAAGAAATTAATAGTTCCAGGGAAGGATTAAATAATGAAGATTACACGGGCGCTTGCAGTGGCTCCACCCTACTAGTTCATGATCACCACCATATAAGAAATAGCAACGTGTTTTATTTAATTTTACTTTATTATGTTAAATAATTTGGACCGGCCCTTGACTCGGAGACAGAATGATAATTTGGCCCCAGACCTAGAAAAGGTTGCCCATACCTGGTTTAAATAAAAGAAGTTACGCTTCACTCGAATATTTACCGTTATATTTCGAACATCCAATTATTTTAAAGTTGTAGGATTTGCAAGTATATTATATTATTATTTATTTTGGAATAAAATGGTATGGATAAATATTTCAGATAGATATATGGATTGTTATGATAATGTAATAAAATTATGATGTTATCGTAGTGCTTTTTATTATTATTTTAAAGATTTAATGTCAATGATAATGAAATCAGACAATTAATTTAAGTGTATATTCTCTACATGCGCTAATAAAAGAGGGAGTTCAGAAGGACAAACAGTTCAGTCGTAATATTTTGAAAAGTTTTAAAATGAGAATTATATTCTGCAAGGTTGACCACACTGGCACAGGTCGACCTTGTCGCCCGACTTGACTGCGTTCGTGTTCTGTGATACATCGCCATGAATACTTTTGACGTTCGAGTTTTGAGAGTTCGCATTGTGAGAGGAATTACTGTACAGAAAAAAAATGTTAAACATTATGGAATGCTGTTTTTTATTTCAAATTTATTTCAAAAGATATTTAAAAGTTTACATAAATTGAATTGAGGTTGTTTTATGCAGGTACTTTAATTGTAGAATGGATTATAGGTAATCCAATGGGCCCTCTTTTGATCTTTATCCGATTGATGAGATGTGAATAGAGATTTATAAACATTAGTTGCTTTTGGATCTTCAGCAACGCTGTAGTCATTTTTGGTCTTTTTGTAGACAGGATCGTGCATAGATGTACTGGGAGCAGTTCGCTTATGAGGTTTCATTTGGTTAGTAATGTTTCCATCTCTTTTAACTTTGGGTAACATCAAAGGTATGATATCATCTTTTTTTGACGATCCTTGTTCAGCGTTGTCTTGTGAAACATGGGGACCGTCGCTAGTGCTTGTTTCTACGGCCAATTTAGATCTGTTTTTCTTTTCCGCTTTTAGTTTTGCCTGTCTGATAGTCATTTTCGTATTAAGTGACTCTATGTCACTTTCCCCTCCGTTGATAATTACAATGTCATTATCAGAAAATGGTTGCTGACACTGAAAAAAAAAAATATTACAACATTATTTAAAAAAATAATGTCGGCACTGTGTGATCCTGAACTCGCAATAATGAGGTAAACCTAACATAATCATATATCAGATGCAGTTCCTATCATAATTTGATAAGATAGCTGGTATTTCTTTGACATGTCTTAGTATCTTTAACACAAAAAAAAAAACCTACCAAATGGCAAATCTTCACTTTTACTTCTTTCAATGATCGCTCGGACATTACACAACCGCAGGACCAAAGATATATGAATCTGAATCTGCCAGACATTTCCAAGCCGATTATTGGGCAAATGTATGGAGATCCCCGTTTATCAATGGCGCCTTCAGATTTTTCAGCATTTACATCATAGGCGGGATTTTTTGTAAGGTTAAGATCTTTTATATCCTGCAATAAAAACAAAGGTTTAATAAAACGCTCACCAAAAACCTACACGGTAAAAGTCAATATTTTTTTATTAGAATTAAGGGTGTAGTATCGCTTTATGTGTCAAAACTTGGCAGTTATTATTCTAGAACAGTGAAAATTTTGTTAGATAAACTAAGGTGTCACTATTAACCCATTATATGCCGGTAGGTAGTAGGAAGGTCGTACACCTAGGGCCGTGATTTTCTTTCGTGCGGCCATAATGGAAAACAGAGGCGATGTACTGAAAAATATTTCGTATTTCGCATAATTTATCAGTGTTCTTCGTAATAATGTGTGGTTTTAACGCGATTATAAAGCTCTCAAAAAATAACTTTAAATCGTGGCGTTGTTTTTAGCTTAGTTTGTGAAGTTTATCGCCGTAATAATCCATGACGAGCTATACTCTACTTTTACCAAATAAAAATATAGTCATTTATAATGTCAGTTTGATTGACAAGTGTATGTAATAATATTTGATACTTACCTTCATATTTTTAATATGCTTTATAGATTCAGGAAGCGTGTCCTTGTTTAGCAAACACTCCAAGACAGAACTTTTGGAATACAAGCGTCCAAGACCACATGCCACAATAGGGGTTTGTAATATTTGCTGTGAGATGGCACAGTGCTTCCACTTGAAGGACAGTTCAGCATCTTTGTCTTTCTAAAAGGAGCGAATGGAAAATTAATTATAATTGAATAGCTCAGGTGAGATATTAAGGTGGATTATACACTTAATATGATCAGCTTGAGACAAATATAACCAAATGAAAAATATCATTTAAGATGTAATTTTGAGACAGTCGATTATTGAAATTATCAAATAAACAAACCTGTTCTGGTTTCTTCTTAACTCTGACAAGTTCATCTCTTTTGGGAATAGTACCACCATCGCAACCCATCTTAGTAGCTACGAAGTAATATTGATTTATTACTGTCAGAATGAACAAAATGTCAATCCCTTATTTTTCTGTCAAATTGTTAAGAAGTACCTATACTAGTTGATGCTGTTATGAGTAACGTAGTATTGTCTCTGGAGTAACTTCATAGACTAATATACTTTACGTTAGTCAAATTTATTATAATATTGTCTATGGTCAAACCACACATAGTTTTCATTCGAATATATCCTTTCTACACAATACCTATATAATGATATAAAATATATCAGCTTTCACCAACGCGGGTAACTTCAGCCCAGCTCGGAGGCTTTTGTATTTTTATAAATGGTTGTTACTATTATGTGTAGTATTGTTTGATAAAGATGAGTATCAATGTTTTAAAACTCAGTCCGCAAAACATTTTTAGATATATTTCTAAGCTTGATATATAAATACAAATAAAACAGTGTGGGCCAAAGATTGCACGCCATATCGGGTATCTTTGGCCCACGCCACGAATATTTACAATTATTACTATAATCTCAAGAATTTTAAAGTCTTTGCAATTTTTCTCCACGATTTTGTGTATTTTGCACTCGACTGTAGAAAGGAAAAAGGACTTAACCCACAGTTTCTTTAAAACAGGTTTTTTTCGATAATCACAATGTATCAAACTTGATACACTTTCTATCAAAAGGATGCAAGCTGCAAATACCGAATTAGTATCTAAATTTAGCTTTTAGGTTTGAAAAAATGACCTTGTAGAAAATTAAAACCAAGAAAAAAGATTGTAATAAAGGTTTTTCCTAGACAATTTCTTTAATTAATATTATATTATGTCAATTAAACACCAGTTTAGAAGTCTCCGTGCACTTCAAGGTTGTGTATAATTCATAATTTGCATATGTCACAAAATCATCAAAACACGTTTTTAGCGCCTTCTCTAAAATTTGATATGTGTGGGTTACGTCCTTTTTCCTTTCCACAGTCGACATAATTGTAGGCTAAAAAGTATAGAACGCATTTTTTATAGATACAAATTAAAAATATTACCGACGTTTTTTAAATATGATGCAACCCAACTGATAGCTGAAATTATTCCACAATATAATGCATTATAATTAATATTTTTACTTCCGAAGAGCTACAAAATACCAATTCTAAGCTAAACAATATACAGGTGGTAATGGTATGACCATAATATTATAACGGCATAATTTTAAACCTTTTTGTTTAAAGTGGGCCAAAGTTATCCGTGTTGACTGTATGTACTAAGAATTAACTTTATTCATCACATTTAAATAAATGAATGGCCGCGAATTCTTTTTCGTTGTCAACAACAATCTAAACAGCGTTATGTTTATATTAGGAATACCAATATTATATCTACATAATCTAAGATATTTTTGAAAAAGATATTTGTTTTACTTATAAAAAAAAAAATATGCAGGTAAAGCAGTACAATTCCTTTTTTTATTACAAAATATATTTAAAAAACACAATAATCTGGTTAGTGGAAAAATCCACCAACCGGTGATTTTTAAAAATTGAGTTAAATATCATAATATGCTCAATTTGATGTACAGGTAGTCCCCGACTTACGACAATTCGCACTTACGACCGAAAAAAATAGTATTTAAAAAAAAAATGAATTGCATCACGGGACACCATAGCAGATGTTTACGTAAAGTAAAATGATATTACAATGATAATGCAATACACATTTGCTCATATGTATAAATTTAACATTAAAAAATAATATAAAAATGATTTATTTTAATACATCGTCGTTGCACATCAAATGTGATATAAGTGACATTCTGAGATAGTCGATAAAAACTGCTTAAAAAAACGAAACGGAAAATAGTACGTCTATATTTTATGCACAAATTAGTGGAAAATATTTTATTCAGTACATGTACATATTGCAAATATTTACTATTTTGAACAAGAAAATAGCATTTTATTGCGTTTTATGTACCATTTTTAATATTTTGCTGTCAAAATATTTTATTAAAAATAATTCATATTTGATAACTAGGCAATAGTTTAGTCACTAGTGTCAAGTTAACAGAATTTAATAATGAGATTCTATGATCACAACATGTATGTGAATGTTGTGGATATATTATGACAATGGAATTATTAATCGTGTATGCAGAAGATATGATTTTTTATCAAAAAATAATTTATTCATTTTCCGTTTTGACAAACATCGAGACTAGGGTATCCAATCCCGAAGCCTTTTTCCAATCCCGGGATTTCGGGATTGATTTATTTTGAATCCCGGGATCTCGGGATCCCGGGATTGAGATTTTCTCACCGAGGAATTTGAAATCCTCAATTTGCTATACTTTTTTCCAGAATCTCACGGAAACTTGTTTTTTTTTTTTTAGCTCACCGGAGAATTTGAAATCCCCAATTTGGTATACTTTTTCTCAGAATCTCACAGAAACTCGTTTTTTTTTTAGCTCACCGAGGAATTTGAAATCTCCGATTTGCCAATTTCGTGTAAATTTCGAGAATTTGCTAGAAATTTCTCAATCCCGAAATCCCGGGATCGCGGCCATCTCAATCCCGGAATTTCGGGATCAGAAAATTTAACGGGATCCCGGGATTGGATGCCCTAATCGAGACGACAATGTTTTTTTCTATTTTCCCATAGGGTATTAACCTTTTTCTTGAATCATTACACCACCCATATTTACACAGATCACACAATCTTACTGTCTGAGGATTTGATATTTATTGAAATAAAAATCTTTAAAAAAAACATGGATTTTTTAATGCATTTTAAGATTCTCTTGATGTTAAAAGTTATCAATAATTAACAATTGATAACAAAATAATCGCATATTTAAAATAAAAAATATTTAATTGTTAATTCTACTACCTGAGCTATCATCACATCATTATTAGCTGTTAAAAATTGTATCGAATGTAAAACCATTTATATTTGAGATGTGGATACATGCTATGACATATTCGTAATGATATAATTCATTTGTGTTCTTTAAAGACATTTTAAAATACAAAACTGAATTTTCGTAAGGTGCGCGAAACATTCTTACGCAGACTTACATAATAGTATGTATACCCAAATCGATAATTTTTTGGTATAAGTTTAACCACTAAATGCTAGAAACATTTTATTAGCCGCTGCTAAAAATTTAGCTGAAGTGGGAAACTTACGAACTTTTCACTACTTTGGTGCAGCCTTTTGACCGATTCTTTTTTTTGTAAATAAATCTGAATAATCAGAAACTTTTCTTTTAAGATAATAAGAGTATATGTGCTCTACATTGGTAGTGGACATGGTTATAAAATATGCATATGGTTCTTTTGTAGTTTGTATCATATATAAACACAAACTAATGTAATTTCTGTATATTATGCACATTTTTACTTGTGGTGTGCCTTGGAAGATAAAAGCTTGCGGAGCACTGCTTTAGAAGGCTGAGAAAAAACTGTATATTTAGCTAATTTTCGTAAAATCGTCACATATGTATACCATATTTGATTTTCAGCAACGACATATTTTGTATGAAATTCGACCTACAATCAAAGTTTAGGAACGTATCTCGGCCGTATGTCGAAGACTACCTGTATTCTATAAATGTAAGATGTTAGAACATCCAATCTTTAATACGTTACATTTGAGAGATTTCAAACTACATAAAATTATTATTTGAAAATAAAAAGTTTTCCTAGAACAGAAGGCATTAAATTATTTATTGATTTTTGGAAAATTTCCTCAGTGACTTCTTACACTGAGCCGAGGAATTGATGGTTCCAAAAGGTAAAACGTTCCACCATGCATTTGTTGGTTTGACCTGTTCAGTCGTTGGGCCTTTCCGCGTAGAGAACCTTGTGTATTAGAGGATACATTGACTCCCACTCATTCAATCCTAAAAACAAGGCATATACTAATTTAGGGTTGCCAAGCGTCTCGATTAACCGGGACTGTCACCGGTTTTGAGTCTCGTGTCCCGGTGTCTCGAACAAACCTCTCAGGATGCCCAAGTGTCCCGGTTTACGACTAGGGTAGCCAGATTTCTTGAAAGTGAATCCGGGACATTTGTCTGATTTGCTGACTTTCAAATCCAAAAACCTAGGAATTAGGGTATCCAATCCCGAAGCCTTTTTGTAATCCGGGATTGATTAATTTTCAATCTCTTACCTACTTTCCCCCCCGGATTAACTCCAGAACTCGTTTTTTTTTAGCTCAGCGAGGAATTTTAAATCCTCAATTCGCTACCCTTTTTCCCCAGTTTATCTCCAAAATTCGTAAAAATCCTATCAATTTTCGGGATTTGCTCAAATTTCCGGGACAATTTAGTACTCATTCGGGATACGGGACAGCGATTCCAATTCCAGTACTCGGCAACCCTATTTACGACTCACACTGATTACTTGGGTAAATTGGTAATCGAAAGTCTTGGAAGAGCTAAAAAAAAAAACGAGTCACGCTGGTATTTTGGGCAAATCGGTAAATTCCTGAGTTTTTGGATTCTAAAGTCTCGGACAAATGTCCTGGTTTGACTTGCAAGATATCTGGCAACCCTAACTAATCACTAGTCCTGTCCTAACTTAATCCTTCATTCCTTTGTATACAAAAAAGACAGGTTGACCAACCCAGTAAAAGGCAGTAGTTTCAGAAACTAAAAGTTATTCAGTAGTTCAACCTCTCTTTATCAGTAATTATTAGGTAATAGACGAACAGTCTTAGGACAGGTGTAGTGTTTGGTGAATCGCTTTTGCGAATATGCCCAATTTTGGGATCAAATCCGTGGGAGAGCACTTCATTTAGATACATTACAGATATCTATGCTCTTCGAACAGAAATCTATTAATTGTTTGAAGAATCAATTTATAAAATCTGTCCACACTGAAGTTCTTCAATCGATTTGTAGATTTCTGTTCAAAAGCATGACTGTCTGTAATTCAAATTTACTGAATCCTAAACACTATAGCTACAAAACAGTTTTGTGAAATGTTTTGTAGCTGTAAAACAATTATAAATATATTACTGCTTTTTTACTATCCTGAAAGTTAAGCAAAATAATTCTGAGAAAATGCTTTTTATCAGTTATAGTTTAATTAAAACTGTGATCGCCATGGAGACCTAGTTTTGAGTTGCTATTCGTTATACCGAGCAAGTAGGCACGCGTACTGTGAATTTGTTATATAAGGTGCCTGGAAAAATAGTAATAATTGTGTAAAAATGCATCAAAATAAAAATAATTAATATATACATAATACAATAATTAATAAATAATTAAAACATAAAAACAAAGAATCATTTTACATTAGACTCGCTTGGCGATCAATGTGTTAATATTTTTGAATAAAACAATCAATAAGGGGTGATCAGATATATTAATTTATCATACGGTAAATGAAAACATAGTTAATTAATCCACTATAATATATCAAATTATAATGTAAGATAGATGGTTTTGGCTAGTTAATTTTTACACTTATGTTATTTTATTATACCGAAGAAAATTTTCATTTTTAAAGTTTACCCAAGACTAGTTGAAAAAAATATCTCTCTATCTCAAACAAGAACAAAATGTAATGCTCTTATGCGCTATGCTTTGTGCGAATTGATTGTGTAAATCTAACCAAAATTTCATTTCAGGTAAAAAGTTCAGTTAAAGATTATATAATAGTTTTTACTGACTAGTGATAGTAATTTTACTTATATCTATAACAAATTGAGTAATATAAGCTGTCATTATTAAATGGCAAAGTTTATCTCTTAATTGCTTTTAACACACTTATTTTGGATACTTAGAAAGTATACTGATCCATATGGATCGACAATGTAATATATTGCACTAACCACCTGAGACCTCAGAGTAAATAATGAATTAAGTATTTAAAATTGATAAAATATATGGAATTCAATAGAATAACTTTCTTTAGTGGCACAATGTTTCAAAAATTTCTGGCAATCTTAATTTCTAATACCTTATATAGGTAAACTATTGAAAATTACTAAAAAACCTAATCCTAGATCGAATAGAATTATCTTTAATTATTGGTTTCTGTTAAAATCGTAGCATCTATCAATAGATTGAAATCCAGTTCGTTGAGACTAGCCTTGGCAGTTAATAAATCCAAAAACGTATCTAGAGGAGACAGACGGTCAGCACGTGGAAAAGCAGCCAAACCTGAAAAATGTATTCAAATTATATATAATATATAAGTATATTTCTATTATTTATTTATATGAAATAAAGAGATAGTATTCATGATATGCTACACTATCACCTTTTCGAGTATTACTCAGACGTGTATTAGCAGCCGGCCTAGCGAGGTGAGCAGTGTGTCCGGCAAGAATCGTGGCTGCATGATCTCTAGCTCTCAGCAAAATGGCGGCAGAATGTGAGCAACCGACCAGGGCTCTTCTTCCTCTACCCCGCCCACCAAGTGCGGCCAGGCGCAGACCTCGAAGAACAGCTTCATTGTCATCACCGGCTTCTGTTGGTAATTTAAAAGTGAAACGAACGACAGTATGTGGGTATCCAAACTTGGATACTGATTTGACGGACAATGTACATATATTGAAAAGGTATAAATTATTATGTTTGACACACAACCATTGTAAGAGCACTGATTGAAATATGGTGTATAATAGGTGTTTTTTAGTAAAATAAATTTCATACTATTTTCACAAGACATTAAATTTAATAATGAGAAACTAGGTATGCAAAAGGAATAAATTTTGTAAGTAAACCGAAATTACACTGCAATAGATTTTTTGAAAGTGAAATAAAGTGTAAACTTTATAAATTAATTATTTTCAACCTTTCAAGTCTTTGATACATTATAAACTATATTTTCCATGCTCTATAACATTTGATCACATTTGCAATTTTTTTTAACATGAATGTTACTCAGATATCAAGATTTTAATTTGCCAAAATAATAATCTACAATATATAACAGACGTGGGCAAATGGGGTAACAATGCTCCCAATATCTCCCGCCAATTGCTTTGCTTCTTCCCATGACATGCCAGCATCCCTCAGTTCCGCCGAGTACATCCTATGGATAGTACCCGACGGACATCCGAAGCACCGGAATCCCACCGGTCGAAAGAAGAGGCAGGCAGGATTGAGGCTTTCCAGAGGCATCCGCAGCACGTGACCCAGCCAGTTCCAACGTCTCTTCATAACCACTGACATGACGGGACGCTGTCTTGTATGCTCCCTTATCTCTGAATTCCTCATAAATTCAAACTATCTCACCCCCATATCTCTTGATATAAAAAAAATTAAAAGTTTATATAGCAATTCAAATATGTGAAGAGACAAATATTAAAAAAAAATACAAAGTTACTTTTATTTACCTGATATTATCACTTTTAGGAAATCAATTTGTATTTCAAAGACATTTCGATGAACGTATTGCAAGAAACTGGAGAAGGACATCGATCGGTATCCCAAGTATGTCAAGAATGATGAAAATCCTTGAGGCAGAGGAAACGCTAGAGAGTCCGCTGCCAGATAATAGCTTTCTAAAGCTTTTAGTAGCATATATCGATGGTTTTCATTCATCCCGTCACTAAAAATGAATTATATACTTTATTAGTCAAAGCAGGTAATTAATAATTCATTTAACTGGAGATAATATAAATAATAGTTAGTAATATTGAATGTTAGATCTTATGTTATGTTATAGAATAAGCTTTAAGGATTTAAAAATATTAGGGCCAGCTCATGCAATAATATTTATACCACTTCTGCATAAATAAAAAGGATAACTCTTATTTTGAAAGTTTTTAAGCTATTTGTAGGCACAGAGTTCTATGAAATGTTTATGTAACACCAAAATTTAAATGATTTTGCATTTCATCAAAAATTCTAAGAATACGTAATCTGGTTGCAATTTGTCAGTTTAGATCAAATTATAGGGGTTTTAGGGCGTATTCATATGAGCGGTTAAAAAGCGCAGCATTTAGAGTTGTTAGCCATATACAATATACTATTATTGTAACATTAACTATATATAATATACTATTAGGTACTTTGTTAATTTTTTTAATATCATATCGCCATATTCGAGTTATTTCGAGTTAATTCGAGTCTTTGAAAAACAAAGATTGCTGGCCGGCGGACTCATATATGTGTATAGGCGAAGTATCTGGAAGCTAAGAAAATTTAATTTTGTAAAGATAACTCAATTTGTTTACAAATTATAGTGAATTTAGTAAAATTACAATTTTTGCGAATTTTTCGCAAAATTTTATTTCGCCAGGTGAAATTTTACAAAAAAAACGTGCGGTCGTTAAGCTGTTAAAATCAGATTCAGCAGAAATATTTAGTTTAAGAATCAGGGATAATTATTTAATTACCAGGGCTGTGGAGTCGTGAAGAAATAAGACGACTCCAGCTCCGACCATAGCTTAAAACACTACTTTAATTATTTTTTTAGGCTAACGCTTAGGCTTTATGCAGTGGTGCCATTTTTGACTCTAGAAATTTTAATACACATTTTTTTAGAAGGATTTGAAGTTATTAGTTTTATTAGAGCATGGCTCCAGTTAAAACAGTTCGACTCCACAGCTCCCACTAGTAAGTAATACAACTAAACTTTTTTTGGTATTCATTTTTTATCAAAAAACATTTAATTTTAGGATCAACAATCGTTAAAATTTATTATGTCGATGGATAAAATATTGATTTTTTATATGCCGCAGGAGAAATTTTTTTTTTGCTATCTGGGTGCAGTTTCACAATAGTAAAAAAATTGATCTCGTTCAAGTAAGGATGTGACTAATAGTTAGACAGTATAAGTGACAACATTATTGAAATTAAAATATATATTTTAATGGCAAGTGAAATGAATATTTTCTCATACGAGTCATTCTTAATTCAAATCACATAATTTAGTTCTTAAATTTCAGGTCAATCTATTCCCTTACAAATTGGAATCGGTTGATCTGTCAAATGTTGCGATGATGCAACAACCGAAACATACTTAAGTCCATCAAGTATAACAGTCCATCAGTATCACTTTGGCCAATATTTCCAAGTTATATATGTATTTGAAAAGTTATAAAATAACTGTTGATTTGCCAAAACTACATAGTTAGTATGGGGAAGAAGAGTTACATGAAAGCAAAACCGCGTTCTTGATCTGGCCTGGCGGTTGCCCCGATGGCCTTAGCCACAATAAGACAGAGACTCCTGGATGTTTCCAGCTGAGCGGCGGCGTATCGCGTGGCCACCGAATGAACGTGACTTCCTCCGCTGCCCCCATTTCCCCCCATTCCTCCTCCGACACCCGACATTCCAGATGGGGTCCCATGTTTAAGCAAGTGCATGCTCACCTCTCGTAAGTTCTAATGTTAAATTTACAATAATGATTGAAAATGATTATTAAACTTTAAAGCTTCATATTACATTGTAATTACCAAGCAATTCGAAAATTCCTGAGGCTTTAACGGATAATATATAATATTATAGTATATGAATCAGGTGTTAGTAAATTTTAAATTGTTTTTCCATGCAATAAGAGTTATTTTTCTGCATTTTTAGCACCTGTACACTGACAGCTAGTGGCTAGTATGAAACCGCCGATTTGCAGTGCGTGTGATGTAAGTATTTTTCATACAAAGCAGCCGCCAGTGCGTACAGGAGCTTATAATGACAAAATAGCTGCTTCATTACTATTGTATTGTTTGGTTAAATAAGGGCTTAACAAGCAATAAAGTGATTGTGTTAAGAACACAGCAATGATACATTTTATGTTTGATAAGAAGGACTTATATAAAAATTCATACTTTTCAGTAAAATAAAGTCAATTTGAAAAAAAACTATTGCCCTTAGGTTTTGTTATTACATAACCATAATGAGTGTATGTATTAAAAACCAAGTATTTAATACTAATACAGTAGAACCCCCTATAATGACACCCCGTACTATTTTTGAGACACTTTTTCTTACAGTGACATTACCTCATATAATGACGTTGGTTTTGAAGGACCTATGTGACGTGTCATCCGGGGATTCATAGACGGTGATTCATCGACGAGGGGTATTCAAACTATAAAGTAAGATAATATTTTTTCTACTTTCATATCTAGGAAACGTATTATGATCAAGTAAATCTACGCACATGTTTTTTTCATTAAAACTATGTACGTATATGAGTATGTACAATAATTCACAATTATTTTAAAATTTCATAATTATCAAATTTCACAATGATAGATCCTGTTAGCATCGATTTTTTATTTTTTTTTTCTTCGTGATATTTAATCCTATTTCTATTTAAAAATCTGTTTTTTTTTTTGGTTTTTTAAGCCATGTCGACTATTAAACCCAAAGATAAACAGAAGAGGAAACAGTTCTCATTGGATACAAAAGGCCAAATTCTGGATCGATTAAAACTGGGTGAAAAAATATACAAAATTGCTGATGAATTCAATGTTAAACACTACAATCATTGGAATTCAAAACAATGAAAACTATAATAAAAATTTTAAAGAAATTGAGCGACCGATCAAACGATCTCGATGGAACGTAATATTAGATGATGATACGGATAGTGAATAAATTATATAAATTATATTTAATTATATATTATTTTTTCGTATTATTATATATCTATGTATCTTTTTGACAAATAAAATATGTTCCTGAAATAAATTTTCATTATATTTATTCATCATATGCTAAAGCATTTTATAAAAAAACTGTTGTGTTGAACTTCCCTATTGCACGTTGCGGAAAGACGACTCATTCAAAATACGAATGTTCGTCGCTGATCGCCGCGTTCAAGTATTTAACGCTGGATATCGTAAAAAATCGACAAAAAATTCCAAAAAAAAGGGAACATTTAATCTACTGATTTCCTTCAAATTGAAAAAATACAATTGTAAATCCTAACCCCCTATAATGACCCCCCTTTCTCATCACAGTAGGGGGCTTTACTGTATTTTCATATCTTAAAACTAAACATCAAAAGTTTTTTATTGAATTAACCATACACAAGGTTCTAAAACTTTCCAAGTATCCTCGTTCAACAGTCAATTGACCATTATTCCAATTTCATTTAGGAAAATTGCTACAGTATAGAATATAAATTTATTTACATAAAGCGTACCATGCAATAATCATTGATTAAATATTACTACCCCAGGCTTGCTAACTAATCATATTAATATTGCTGTTAAAAATAACATATCAATTACAACTAGAGTAGGATATAACTTATTATTACCAAAATCAGAATTAATCATTTGTGAATCAGACTACTGTTCTAAAAATATTTAACAATGGTTCATAACGTAACAGATTTAAAATATCAAAGTCTGGCCAGACGATGGCGCAAGCCGAAATAGCTATCAACGCATAAAATTATTAAAAAACTGTAGAACTAAAATACTTTGATATTTTAAATCTGTTATAATGGAGTTCTACCAAGTAAATGCCAAATCAATTAATAAGTTCATAACGTAATTATGAATCAACTTAAAAGTAATTAAGTAGTCCTGAGTGTAGGCACCCATAAGAAATTTGTGCTAATATTTTGAATCTCTAATCCAACAATTGTATAAATAAGTATTCTTCAAACATTAGTTTAGCTTTTTTAATTTAAGATTTCGACTGAAGGTGCTTGGTGGAATTTCAATATTAAATTTGAATCGTTCAAACTATGTACATTCTCACAAATTTTGTCACTAACGACCCGGGTTTCGCCTTTCGGCATCTTCAGGCATTCAAGTGCACGGATGAACTTGAACTGACGCTTAGCAAATAAAAGTCTCGTGCTTATATAAGATACAAATGCATCACTGAGTCCAAAGCCATTGCTGGCGAAAAGGATGAGCTCATGGGAATGCCAACAGATTTGTGTAGTTAGCAGTTTCAAGAATTATATAATCTGTTTGTCGGCAAAGGTTTTATGATTATATGATTTTATGGTTATATAGGGTATAGAAGAGGAGATGTGGGAAAATTTGTTATTTCGTTTAAAATCGGAAGACTTTGCAACTGTGCTTTATTGATTTCTAAAATTTCTTGGAAAAAGAGCTTATGACTGTCCGTATTTGGGTGTAACATTTTTATCCCTTGTTCCTGATTGAACACGTGTCCTTCCGAAATTAAGTGATTAGCAAAAGTAGACGTGTCTTTTTTCAATCTAAAGGCTGCCATATGTTCTAAAACTCGGATGTTCAATGTTCTTTCTGTTTTGCCGATATAAAACTTTGTACAACAAGAGCATTGCAATCTATAAATCCCGGATTTATTTAAGTAATGTATTTTATCTTTATTATTAATTAATAATTTGCCTAAAGAGTTTTTACAGTAAAAAGCAGGTCTAACACTATCAGCTAGCTGTTTTTTAATTTTGAGACTTGTATTTCCTAAAAAAATGATTCTACGCCAATACCTAGTATGATCTATGTCCTTTGACACTATACCTTTAAATAACATTTTTTCTGCAAGTTTAGCTTGTTTTTTTGATAAAAGATTGTCTATAAGAGACATATCGTATCCATTGTAATCGCCATAAACAATGGATACGATATGTCTCTTATAGACAATCTTTTATCAAAAAAACAAGCTAAACTTGCAGAAAAAATGTTATTTAAAGGTATAGTGTCAAAGGACATAGATCATACTAGGTATTGGCGTAGAATCATTTTTTTAGGAAATACAAGTCTCAAAATTAAAAAACAGCTAGCTGATAGTGTTAGACCTGCTTTTTACTGTAAAAACTCTTTAGGCAAATTATTAATTAATAATAAAGATAAAATACATTACTTAAATAAATCCGGGATTTATAGATTGCAATGCTCTTGTTGTACAAAGTTTTATATCGGCAAAACAGAAAGAACATTGAACATCCGAGTTTTAGAACATATGGCAGCCTTTAGATTGAAAAAAGACACGTCTACTTTTGCTAATCACTTAATTTCGGAAGGACACGTGTTCAATCAGGAACAAGGGATAAAAATGTTACACCCAAATACGGACAGTCATAAGCTCTTTTTCCAAGAAATTTTAGAAATCAATAAAGCACAGTTGCAAAGTCTTCCGATTTTAAACGAAATAACAAATTTTCCCACATCTCCTCTTCTATACCCTATATAACCATAAAATCATATAATCATAAAACCTTTGCCGACAAACAGATTATATAATTCTTGAAACTGCTAACTACACAAATCTGTTGGCATTCCCATGAGCTCATCCTTTTCGCCAGCAATGGCTTTGGACTCAGTGATGCATTTGTATCTTATATAAGCACGAGACTTTTATTTGCTAAGCGTCAGTTCAAGTTCATCCGTGCACTTGAATGCCTGAAGATGCCGAAAGGCGAAACCCGGGTCGTTAGTGACAAAATTTGTGAGAATGTACATAGTTTGAACGATTCAAAAATTAGTTTAGCTAATAGAGCAGTTATTTGAATTGATATGCGTATCATGTTAAAAAATATCAAAGTAAGCAAACCACTGATATAATGTGTTCTTGTTTGCTAGCCGTGCAGGTGTCCAGTTCGATGAATGGCAATAGTGCCTGATCAGCAGACTGCAAAGAAGAAGTGTGTACAGATCTACGAGAGGAAGGCGGCGCTCCTCCAGGAGACAAAGGGGTGCTGCATCTCGACAGAGCTTCAGGCTGAAATAATTGTATTTTTTAGTTAGTTAATGCTCATATTTACAGATGCATTGATTACAACGAAATAATTAAAAACAAAAGATAAATTCTTCCTATAAACATGATTCGTCAGTATTATATTACATTACTAAAATCGTTAAGTTATGGAAATATTATTTTGACGATGCACAATTAAAAAAATATTGAGTTAATCCTGAAAAATTAACTGTAACAGTATTATTTAACAAAATCATATGAAAATGATTAACAATCAATCTAGTACATATTCGCCATTATATCGACATATGTCCATTTGAATAAAATATGTAAAATGGAATCACATCATCAATCAATCATGTATTTTAATTGTAAATTTGATGCAGCTCTACTAAGCTAGTATAGTAATTATTTTCAACAGATTTTGCTATGATGTACTAGCTATGCAAAATCTATTTTCATCTGCATCTATAGTAAAAAACTTACTTGGTAACATGCCAGAGAGACTCTCAGTTTATCGAGGACCTGATGTGATTTAAATCGAATTGTTACAGGTGAGAGATAGTCATACAGCCGTGTCCACATGTCAGACCGAAACGGGACTATCCTTTGGCGAGGTGAAAGAAGCATCATAGCCGTATTCCAGAGCTGCTCTTGGCTTACGGAGACTGTTACCTCTCCCATCTATAAGGGAAAGAAATAAGATTTCAGCAGATAAAAATTATTTCTGTATTGAAGAAATATCAATTCCAATGTAGTAGTGTAGGTAATGGCCATCCCACAAACATAAACCTGAAAAAAAATGACTCTAAAATTTAGAGAAATTCATATTATTTTTGTCTTTTGAAAATATATGGTAGAAAAGTATTTTTCGACACCTTATAAGATGGTTATCTCTACAGATTTTTCAACTCTAGGGCGCATTCTTAATGAGTCTTGTTAGTGCAGCATTTTCCAAGGAGAGTTAAGTCAATGAACAGTACATTCATTAAAGAATATGACATTTTGTTTAGCTACTAGGCGTCTACGTTGTCGGGTCGTATGGCGCAGCGGTTAGCTTTGTAGGTTTCCATGTCAGACCTCATGTGTTCGAGTCCCAGTACGAACAGCATTTTTTCAATCTGTTCTGTTTCTGTTCGAAGGCATGGGTGTTTGTGATGTCCCACCCATCATTTCCGACCCATCAACACCCGGGCATAGCGAGTGCGATTAGTTAACCACTAGTCCTGTCTTAGCCTTATCCTTCTATCCCTACTACTTTCTTTGAAAAACTTCTGTTGAGATACCTCCATTTGGAGGCCATATGCTTCACATTGAGAGCGGATATGGCTAAAAAAAAATACGTTGATCTGGTCTGAGGCAAGGCTTAAAATAAGAATTATGTGTATTTTTGTGAATCAGTAAAAGAACAGTTCCTTTTTTATAAGAGATTAAAAAAATGATAACGATCGGTAATTTAGTTCTATATTTTTCGAGAGTACTGGTTCAACTACGGTCAAAACAAGGTGACATATAAGACAAGATTAGTATCGAGAAAAAATCAGGTTGAATAAATGTATGAAACCAAAATCGACATGAATAGAATATGAAGGTTATACTGGACAATTATCTTATATTGTTTAGTGAGAATTTTAAAATATAAATATATAAAAAAAAGTAATTTAATATTTTACTTTTGTATCAGTAAGACTGAAATTCGTCGTGAAAGGCAAAAGTCTTGTAAGAGGTAACGCAGCTGTCGGAAGACATGTTTTTGTGGCCATATAGCTTCCACCGATGAGGAACTCTTTTAAGACAGCACACAAAGCCCCCATAACTTCTTTATTACTCGTACAAATATCGCACAGTAGCTGAAATAGAAACACAATATTTATAAATTATAAAGATTATTAGGTTAAATAAAATAGAATTGTTTTCTTCATAAGTAGAAACTCGGGAGTAAATTGATTTATTTATTTTTCTCTTCAAAATGTATGTGAAAAGGTATAAGTATGAAATCAATAATAATAAGCCGGGAGATTTTTCACTGCCCATCCCGATTTTGAAAGTCTACTTACTAGTGTTATTAATGAAAAATATAATATAATGCACACACCTCTTCAACTATTTCCAATCTGAAATCATGTTGCAGAAAATAATGCAATATTGCCAGTTTGTTTTCAATTGTAGTGTTTGATTTGAACACGGATATTAACTGTGAATTACTGATATTTAATTTGACTATGTCCAATGAAACGAGATCAACCATCGTATATTTGCCATGTCCCAATAATGAGACTAAGTTGTTTATGTTTCCCTGGCTCGGTGAAAGTGGTGGAAGCACAATATGACAGCTCGGCTCGTGGTTTAGGCCAATATCCAACAAATGAGTATATAACATGGGTAGGTGAACCAAAAGGTAATCTTCTGAAATAAAAATGTACATGTTAAATATGTATTTAAATTTTAGATTAAAAGAAAAATATGAAAACCAAAAAGTATTCTTACCTCTGTATAAAATAAATGTCGGACGTAGGGACTTTGCTAAAGGCCAAGGTAATTTAGGTATAGTGCAATGTGTTACATATCCATGGTGTAGCAGTGTAACTGAATAAGCAAAGTGAACTCCTTGAGCAGAATTTTCTTCGGGTTTCATTGCGTGCCTTTGTTTAGTACTTATTTCCTCAGTCTGTCCACCTGTTGGCTTTATAGCAAATACACAAAGTTGAAACGATAATTTTAAAAAATTAATATCTTTCGCAAAATAAAAATGTCAATTACTTGGTAAAGGTAATGATGACAAATACAAACGATTCCCGATGGATTGGAAATAATTTGTAGGTCAAGAGAACAGTCATGAACTCTTAAAGGTACTGCATCATCTTCATATAAGCCACAAGAAGATGCTTCACCTGATGATGGCAGCTGTGGCAGATTCAATGGAATATTTAGCTAGAATAAGAAGAGCTTATAATTATTTTAAAGAGGTAATAAGGTTTTTTTGGAAATTTTATTAAGGAATACTGAGAAAAAAAACCATCAAAATCCACAATTTTGATCAATGCAATCATTCATCAATGCTCCAGTGTAATAATGTTATATATAACTAACCACTGTCTCATGAGGAAGATCTGGATGAAATTGAAGTCCAGATAATGTCGGTGATATATTACCATGAGTTGGACAGTCGTCGCCTTCAATTGAGCTTTGCATAGGAATTTTGTAGTAAATGTAATACAGCACCTATTTTATAAACAATTTTATTATTCAATGAAATAAATATATATTTGAATTTTAGGAATTTACTAAAACAGCGGTTTTGTGACGTGAAAATGAAAATGGAAAAATGTCCAGTAAACAATTTTTCATTTATCTGTATCACAAGTGTACAGACATAGTAATCTGGCATTAGAATATTTAGGCCTAATATCATAACTGTGGTTTGCTTGAAGAAAACTAAAGTGAGGCATATCCAAAACCATCCCTTGTTTAAGTTCCTAGTGTACAACTACGTTGTATGCTATTTAATCCTTTTGGTATCACAGCAATTTGATAGGTACTGTCGTAAAATACCACACTGTTTTATACTATTATTTGGAGCTTTGGTAAAATTGTAATATCTTACTAAATAATAACGACAATGTCACATTTTTTTATTTTATCCATAAAATGAAATCTCTCACTGAAATCCTTAGATTATTAATTGTTTTGGGGAAAAAAATACTCATTATTTATATAATATGGTTTCAACATGTCTGTTAAATTTGTATTACAAAAAGTTCATCACAAGTAGACGTATGGACCGCTTGGTATTTTTCGGAAAGTATGCAAAGCCGATACATAGATTATGTGGTAATATGAGGGTTAATAAACACGCAAGGTAATATTATTTGAGTACAATGGAAAGAAAAAAGAATACTTGTACCTGATTTACAGGATCCCATTGGGCCCAAGAAAATGATTTGACGATTATGTCAGGGGGAAGAAGACATGAATCCATACGCCAAGTATTTTCTGGAAAGTCATCGCAACCATCTCTATTTAAGTCTATAGAGTAAGATTTGATACCTGAAAAATTTAAGTAATGATAAAAGTATATATTCACATTTTATTTTCAGAGCTGCCGTTCTCGGAGAAAATAACCAATACTTTCGATGGTTTCGGCGGTAACTTTGTGGAAGTCCATTTTAATAGAAAATTTAAATTAACTTTGATTATTCCACGTATTGTGTTACTAACTGTGACATGTGTTTCGCCTCTTTCAGAGGCATCTTCTGACTTACTATCGCAAAGTTTGCTTAAGTAATGAAGCAAGATTGATTCTAACATTTTAAAATTATGAAATTACAAAATGAAGTTTGGGTTTTTTTCCTTTTAAGGGGAGCAAGGAGGGGGGTGTAGAATCGAAATAAAGCAAACAAATAATGATACTAATGAGTTGCAATCAATCAGATTGGGATTTTTCCTTTTTAAGGTAAGCAAGGAGGGGATTATAAAATCGAAACAAAGCAAACAAATATAATCATACTACTAATGATGTTAAACATTACAAACTATTAAACTAATGAGCTGCAATCAATCAGATAGGTTGGTGATTACTCTATTAATTGGAAACAATGTAAGTAACGGCGAACCATCTGTCCTAATAAGAATATTATTTAATAATATTTCTTTTTTGTTAAGAGTTTTATTAATTTCTTAAAATTCTAAACTATTCATCTTTAAACCCTTTTTATTTACTCGGTAGAGTATTTCTAAATTACTAATCTGATTAAAATTATGATTATTTTCTATTAAATGATTGGCAAACTTTGAAGACAAGTTGTTACTTTTTAAAAAAAACCCAAACTCCATTTTGTAATTTGATAATTTTAAAATGTTAGAATCAATCTTGCTTCATTACTTAAGCAAACTTTGCGATAGAAAGTCTGAAGATGCCTCTGAAAGAGGCGAAACACGTGTCACAGTTAGTAACACAATACGTGGAATAATCAAAGTTAATTTAAATTTTCTATGAAAATAACCAAGCTTAATTGGTAACGTGGTGAAGGAAATCATCACAAATTGAAGTTTTATAAATAGCCGTTTGTGATTTATAATATAACCAACGTAGAACAGCAAAATAAATATCAATTTATTGATGAAATAATAAAATATCGAGTTTTTTTTACATTTTTTCACAGGTTAATATAAAACATTGATTTTTGATACAGTATATCTCTACCCACACTGATGATAAGGTTAAGATGGTAGACAAATGTAAACCATAAAATTATACAGATATTTTTTTAACTTTCTTGATTCAGATATTGATTTATAATAAAAAAAAAATTTTAGTTCTCATAACAAACAAAAGGTAAATGTAACAAAAACTTTATTTCATATCAAATTGAAATTATTGGATTATAAAAGATCATTTGAAGTTAAAATCACAATGAAAATATAAGGTAATAATAGTTGTCATGACGGCAATATGAAAAATACAATTTCTTGATACCAAATTTAATAAAAAAGTAAGGATCTATTTCATATAATGGTATTAAGATATTAAAAATTGATGCCAATAAAATGCCGATATGCATTAATGCCATTGGGATTTTTATTCTACAGCAAATTAATGCGACATAGCATACATTATCACCGCGGAAAATACAGCACCTGTGTAATTAATAAGTGCTATATCAACTGTTGCAATAAATGAATAAAAATGTTGATGCTTGTTATTTAAAGACATTGGTAAATTTACTCACATTCTAAATGAGCAAACATTAAAAATTTATCTTTCAATGTCTTTCCAATGAAAGCTCTGTCCTTTTTGTATAGAAACTGTATCATCACTTGATTGGCTCTTTCCTTTTCAATGAGTCGGGGTTCTTGTTTCATTTTGGTTTTTAATTGCAAGATGTAAGGCCTATAAACGGCGGAAGGTTGCCCAAAAGAAATAGTTGACATGCACGATTCTTTAATGACATAGCCTAACAGTGTGTGCGAATCATTAACTGACGCTTGTATAATATTAAAAGTTTTTTCAAAAGAATGCAGTAATTGAAATGAATTGGATTCTTGTGAGTAAGAACCAATATTAGTAATATCGACAGTGGAGTCAGGTAGCAGTGACGTCCATGTAAATAGCTGAGTAGAGTCTTGTTCTTGTCCTACTAAACGCCATTCGCGAGCGGAAACCTCTGCAAAAAAAAGTATTAGAGATGATTGAATTAAAATCAAATATTATTGTTACTTTATTTTAGGGGTCCGTAAACTACGGCCGGACATGCCTGGAATTCATAACTACAGTATGTTGGCTATCTAGGTCTTGACCCTTGGGACTTAGCTGAGGAGTCAGTGGCCCTTAGGCTAAAAAGTTTGGGAAGCCTGCTTTACGTTATCGATTTGGCAAAATGAATTTGATTATAAATCATTGCAAATGTTAAATTTTACCTGAGCACCGAAAATCCATAGTCTGTAGTTTCCCACATAATTTAATTGCAAAATTATCTCGACTTATCATATAAAAATCTTTTGTGGCTCAGAAGCAGAAGACCCAAGTAATGTATCTTATGGAGGATTATTTTTTTGACAGATGAATATGAGTATTGCTATACAAAAAAATGACATTTCTAAAACTATTACAATACAAGTTAACAAACATTGTTAAATATATCTAAACAAAAGGTGTTGATTATTTGTTACTCAAAATCGTTGCAAACCTTTGTTTTGCTGAAAACTATGAGAGAATTATGGTATTTATCTATGGTCAAGATTTCTTCCGTTTTAATTTTCTTTCTGGCAGCCCAATGACAAATGCTGTCAATTTAAAGTAATTATTGTATCAATATAACATATTACTCTTATTCATGAAAATCATCAAATTTTTGTAATATAGTACCCTCAAGAACTAAAGTGTGTATATATGGTATTGAAATATATACAAAGAATCAGTTTAAAAATATTATTTCTTCATTTTGAATAGCCCGCCCATTCAAATGGAGTCAGCTGGAAGCCAGCAGCTGTGATATTATTGCGATATGTCGGCCATGTTTCCTCCGTGAAATCGACCAATTACAATAGAGCTAAAGTAAAGTTTATCCCCACTCCATTCCATGTCAATAGAAAGACCAGTGGAAAAAGGAAATATACCTGAAATTAGCAGAAAACCGTACCTGCAGCTAAGCTCTACAACGCAACATTCACGCGCGAAATTATCTTGTATGGCTTGGGTGTTGAGATTTATAACTGACTAGTGCCTAGTGATTTTAATAGTTTATTCTGTAAATTTTCAAGGTACAGTAATATTACTGTAAATCTAACATTGTGTTGAAACTGCTACAAGTTTTAAGAGTAATGCTTCATTGCCCTTTTCCAACCCCTTTTGAGTGAATTCCATCGTATCTTGAAATAATTATGGTTCCGGATTATACTATGCCTTAAGGTAAATAAATAAATTAATATCATAAGTTATTCTGTGATTTTGAATATTCCCTAAAGTCAATTTGATCTGGAGAAAAGTTGATCAAATTATATCGCGATATAATAGTGATCGACTGTGATATGGTATCGGTGTCGGAGATTGATCGAATATATCCGAATTATTATTTTTGCACACTGAATTTCGCGTTTAATTGATTGATAAATTTAGCTTCAATAATGTTTTATTGAAACTTTAAAAAAAATATGATTAGTTCCATAAAGTTATCACCCCAACGAGCTACGTGTCTAATGGCGTTCTATCATTTTCGCGCGCCTTTTCTCGTTTTGTGACATGTTCCCGGTCGAATAGTCGGTGATTTATCTAGTGCTATTTGGTGCAAGTTCGTATTTTATTTATAAAAAAACATTCTTTGTAGGCTATTTATGTTAAAATGCCGTAATTACAGTGCCGGGTTGTAATATTCCGGCGCCAAAATTATACGTCGAGTTGTCACACGCGTATCAATTTACTTATCGTTTTTTCTATTATAATTCACTTGATAATCTTGCGCATATCCAAATTAGGATGCTTATAAATTTTTTGTACCTATATCGAAGCTTTAATTGAGGTATTGCTTTTCTTTATTGTAATAGCCTTTCAAAAGATATAACCCTTTCAATTACACTTGACGCCATTGATGTTTCACCCGAATTGAAAATACGATAAGCACCCCTAATAACCTGAATTCACCACATGTTTTCAGGTTTCCAATCTGCCAATTTCTCCAAGCCGCTGTTCTACTGAAAGATGGCTAAATCTGGGTTAGTTATCGCTCAATTTCTTTCCTTAACTCGTGTGTGGGTGGCGAATACTAGTGCCCTTAAGTGTTCAGTGTTCTGTCATCACTTAATGGTATGAGGGTTGTTAAACTTTAGGTATAGTTGTATTCGTGTGTTTTACGATTATTAAAAATCTAAGGGTATATACTGCCTCTTAAACCTGTGCTTTTTTTGGGTGTCTCCTGTAAATGAAACATCACGCAGGCAGAGCTTATGGAAATTGATGATTACTTATTTTAACTTTTTCCATGATATGAGTGTTGTGTGCATGCATTCATAAGCCAGAGAGTATGTGATGTTCCACGTAACTTTCAGGTCCCTCGACCGTAGTATCTCGCTTTCCTTAACCGCTTTAACTTAAAATTTTAACTTCTCATGCAGATATCTGTGTGTATATTAACCACACAGATTTTTTTATAGGGAATAATTTTATCTTGACATGTAAAAACCTTTAACTAAATTGTCATCATCGACAAATAATATCTATTTTACAATTTGATTTTTTTATGGACATGAATTTTATGGATGGACAATTGGGGCAGCGTGGCTGTATTAATTCCTATCAACATTGTGAGACTCATAGAGACTAAAAATAACTATAAATCAAATGATGAATGTTTGGAATAGGCTCAGCATAACAAAATCAAAGCTTATGTTCAATTATGTTGAACTTAAGTAAAATCATGATTTAATATTTCATTTTTCCAGGGTTCAAATGGATGAGCAGGTAAAAAGGTCGGTGACATTGAAGCGCAGACGCCCTTCGGATGATGATGTAAGTAGATTTAATTCTGATTTATATCTTGAGATAAAATAGTGTTTTATAAACCAGGATCAGTGATGTCAGATACATCTAGCGCTTTTAACCTGTGGTGTAAGTATTTCTAGGAGTGTGAGAGAAGCTCAAACTTCTAGATGTGTAATATAAATTTGAAGCTGTCTTTGTCCCCTTACACACTGGCGACTGGTCTTCAGCAACCACGAGACAGAAGAAAGCATATTAGTGTTTTCGTATGTGGTTGCCCTATTGGTCTATTATTGTCTTATGTCTTATTATTGTATATTTCTTTTGGTAGTTTGCTGTGGATTGAAAAATGTAAACAATGTCCACATTTGTCTGCCGAACACTGAAATTATCTCACGGGCCACTAGTGGTTCGCGGGTCATCACTCTGCCGACCGCTGTATCTGAAAGCCATAAATATGTATTTATAATATATCTTGATTTTATGGTAAAAGCGTGACAAGTTAAAGAGTTGATGTGCTGCAAATGGCTATGAAAAGTGCCGCAGTTTGCTGACTCCTGACCTAGTCAATAAAAATTGTGATCATGTTTTGTATGTATATATCTGTAAATGTATATTTTAACACCTTGCCACCGGGGTGGGGGGGATTTGGGTGCCCACACGTCATTCGATATAGTCGATGTTAAAAGCTCATAACTCTTTGAATATATTTTTAAAAAATATTTTATTGGCACTTATTGTTAACAAGCCATGCCTTAACCCTTCAGAGACGAGAGCTTTTTTCTGATAAAAAAAATATTTTCTAAGCCATATTGAAGTCACGGATAACTTTTATTCCTATCCAAAATTTAAAAAAAAAAAAACGCAAAGTCGTTGTATAGAAACCCCGCATGACTATATAGTCATGCTTATCCTTTTATTACCGTGTAATATTGAGTACGGACAGTAGTAAGGACAAAAGTGACCGTATGGGCTTGCAAACATTCGGGGTTGAAATATAGCTAAACGTTATTTTTTTAAAAATATTTACAATTTGACCTCTTCAGATCAACATAATTTCAAAACAAATATATTAGCAAAATAACTGTAAATAATTTTATGTTTTTATAAAAAAATATCTAAAAGTTTCAAAAAGTAAATTAAAAAAAACGGAAATTCAAAAAATCACATGTGCTTTTGGAGACCGTTCCTGTTCCTACGGCTGATGGCTAACTGTAGTCCGTACCCTTCTTAACCAAATATGAGCAAAAGCAACGATATTCAGGTAGAAAAAGTATGAATAGTGGGATCAATAGACAACGGTGTTTTGTGTGACCATATGGTGACGCTCGTCCTTGGAGGGTTAATATAATCTTAATTTCGGCAATTATAAACTAATGGCATTTAACTTATGCAATATTTTATTACCGTTTCCAACCATAAATGATATGATACAAATAGAGCACTTATGTTCAGCAGTAAACCAAAGATTTCAAATATTTGGAATTCGATTTAAATTAATAAAATAGAACTAACAAAGTCAAAAAATAATATTGCACAACTGTTGACATTCATTGAAGAATTCCAAATTCAATTAGTGTCCATATTGATCAGTTTATTACAAACGCCGTTAGGAAAACATTCAAACTTATTTTCGCATAATTGTTTGGCTGTCAGCAATGTTTCCGCTAAGGTGTGCGCATGCACACCTCCCAAAATGTGCCCGCACACATTTTTTCCATCGCCGCACAAGGCTGCACATAGAAATATTGTAAAAAAAGATTGTTTCACCAAATTTTTATATTTGTGCACATTTTTTACTTTGCTGAAAATTTACTACTCACGGAAGTTGATGGTCCGCACACACAATAGAAAAATTAGAGGGAACGTTGGCTGTCAGTTATTTTTTATTAATTTTAAAAATCAGTCCCTTAATATGGCTGAGATTACTCAGTGAGTTATTTAACTTATTTTCATTTAAAAGTGGGAGCCACTGATTTTGTAATCTATGCCATCACCGGTTAGAGCAATTGATGGAATAAAAAACAGTTGTTTCGGTAGATTCGTTGATGTTATCCTATTTATATTTATTAAGTATGACCATATTTATAACTTAATTCACAAGACCAACCTCTGTTTGCACGACAAGATGCAGCAATGTCAGCTGATACATAAATACGTTGTTTTCACACATTAAAGTGGTTTTTTTAACAATAATTCTGAAATCGTAAAACATGCGGCGATAGAACTCAAAGTACTGGTCAAAAAAAAAGAATATTATTTCATTATTTTTATAATAAATATAATATTTTTTTAATAAAGAAAAATTTATTATTTTCCACTAGGGTAAAAGTTTTGATAATTTGAAGATAACCGCACTTAAATCATGTAGTTTGTGCATATACACCCCGGTGCCAGTGTGTTAATAAAACATATTTTGCAATCGTTAAGAAATACTACTCTAGCATGTTGCGGAGCTTAAAGTATGCCAATTTCAATGCAATTGAACTTTTGTACACTTTTTATATCCAATCATGCATGTTGGCTATGATCATATTATAAATTAATGTCTGTAGATCTCTTTTTATTCATAAAAAAATGTATATGAATATCTCACTATCAATACATGTTGAAGAAGTTGGGTAATATATTTTATACTTCCATTATCATTACTTTAAGAAAAGTATTTTTTAAGTTAAGTTGATGCCAATTTTGACATATTTTTTATTTTATGTCAAATATCGGATAGTGAAGAGGTTTTTATAGTCATATAATATAAGATGAATATTTTTTTGTGCCAATATACAAATATAAATTTATCCTTGAATAATAGTAAATTTTTTTGAATTTCCAGGATGTTGAAAATATAATGCCCCCTGAAAAACAACCAGTCATCGGGCTGGGAATCAGTCGTTTAGGTTCGGAAGGCACCCGATCACTGGACAGTTCGTCTCCCCTTCAATCAACCAGTGATGACGATGTGGTTGATTTTACCAATTTACCTCAAACTGAGTGCGATGAAGCCACTGATACTCTATATTCTGATGATAATTCGGTGACATCGCAATATCCGCATCAAAGTTCTTACAATGTTTTGAGCCACTTAGAAAATGTACTAAAAGGAGGTGCTTCCTCCCAATTAAAAAGAAAACATAGGTTAGTATAGTTCTTGAGCCCCTTCTTTTTGTAGGCATTAGTTTTGCTACTTTTACTGTTTTTGTGGTAAAACACTTGGTGGGCATATCTGAAAACACTTCATCCATTAATCAATTAAAGATGTACATTATGACGTCGATAATACAGACTTAGGACATAACCTCCAAAATATCTAGTATCTATCCAAAAGATTTTGTTAGTATTTTTAAAATTACTATTTTTTTTAACTTTTTCTTCCTAAAAATAGTGTATTTTTGGAAAAAAAACGTTTATTTATTTCTATTTTGATTCGGAGAACTTTTCTATGAATTAATATTTTCTGAATAAAGACATTTATTCGAATCTCGCATTTATTTACATTTATGCGAAAAATTCCTCTTGTTGGGGCAACGGGCTTACAGCTCATAATTAGCTAATTGGTCTTTCTACACCCATTTTTCCAGATCAGATATGACATACTTGTGTGTTATATCCTATATTGCAAAAATTCGAAAATAACTCGTGGTTACTTAAGAGTTCCTTATGGTTATAATAGTAAATAATTGTATGTTATATTTTTAGTAAATTCAATGGCCATCCCTCTCCTAGAAAAAGAAAATGTCCATTTCCCAGTATCTCATGGGCAGATAACACCGATGTGTGGCAAAAAATGTGCGATGGAGATGCCGTTTGTGCCACTTGGAAATCACACAATCTTTTTGATTTCCATCCTGGTTTGCATCTGCGGATGAGAGCTATACTTTTAGATTGGCTCAATGAGGTTTGTTTACGCAAAGCTATCTAATATTCAATTTTTATTTAGGTTAATTTGATTCATACTTTCAATCCAGCTTTTCATATTATTTATATTATAATTCTTTCTTTATTAGTCTTTGATTTATTGCTTCTAGTAATCTCATTGCCTGCATTTCGGGTATAACTTTTGATGCATATGAATTGCAGCAAAAATTTCAATCGATATTTTTATATTATATATATTGTATTATAGGTTTCCGAGGTCTACAAAATGCACCGTGAGACATACCATCTGACCATCAATTATGTTGACAGGTTTTTATCTAACACCAGAGATATATTCAAAGGTCGTCTTCAACTTATAGGTTTGTTTTCCAATATCACTTCGTATTACGTAATTCATATAGAATCATGACACAGTCTTGAACGTTTTTTATTTAAATTTGCAGGTATAACATGTCTTTTTATCGCCGCAAAAGTTGAGGAAATTTACCCTCCGAAAATTGCTGAATTTGCTTATGTGACAGATGGAGCGTGCACACCTGAAGAAATAACGGCTGAAGAAATTATTATACTGACCGTTTTGAAGTGGCATACGACTCCTTTGACTGTGGACCGATGGCTCAACGTGTACATGCAATTGAATAGTATTCATGAATATAAAAATGCTTTATCTCCTCGGGACAAAGATCTCGCTGCGGAAATGCAAAAGTATACATTTATTTTTCCCCAGTATTCCTCTTTGGACTTTGTCATGTGCGGTCAATTGGTCGATTTGGCCGTGCTGCATGTCTACATCAACGCTTTCACCAACAGCCTCGTCGCCGCCGCCGCCGTGGCCCATATTTTTACTAAGGACATTGCGGTTCGAGTGTCAAGTGAGTTTGCATTTTAATTATTATAGACATTACTTTCTTACGGTCACTTTATTATTGTCTCACGGTCGTCTTGTCATGCCTGCTGAATCATACTCGGAGGTGGGAAATTAATGAAAGATCAATGTTTTAGGCTACACGTGGGAAGAGTTAGCACCTTGCTATAACTGGCTGTCTCCTTTTGCGGAAGCATTATTGGAATCTGAAGAAGAGCAGGCGAGTGACCCCCGAGATGACACAGATGCGAGTGAAAAAGTGAAAGAAAAGGAAAGAGTAATGCGGGTGGTTCCTGATTGTGGCTTGGATTACGTCGGTTCAAACGGTGGCCTGTCCCGTATCTGCCCCAACATCAATCTGGATCAGAATCACCGGATTCAAATGCATAATATATGCCTCACCTTATTCGTATGTAGAAATTTACTTATGTTTCTATAATTCATGCTGACTATTGTTTTGCTGTAATTTATCCTTCTTATCTCCGTAAAAGCTTTGCGGTATAGACGATTATGAAAACTGATGGAAATAATGTTATTTGTATGCAGTAGTTAAGTAAAAAATTAAAATCAAAGGTAAATATCAAAATCTGAAATAAAATAAAAATGAAAGTCAGTTTACCTATCATCGGTTAAATTTCAACATATTGCAAGCTATTTTGATTTAAGTATGTAATGGCAGTAAAAACTGTATATTTTAACGTGCAGAATCATAATTATATGCTCCTCTTGTATATTTAGCTTCCACTTGCATACTAGAATATTGAATGAATGAATCAAATTCATTGTAGATCGATTAATAGATCAACATCGCCAAAACCTTAAAATTTAAAAAAAAAAACTACTTACGATATGTTCGAATTACGCCGACAACATAGAATTATTTTTATTTCCAGCTTGTTTCTACTCCTATGCCGTGAAGTTGTTTTATTTGTGATAATTTTCCTCCAGGATAAAGCTCAAGATATAATGGCTGAAAACAAGGTGACATCTATAGAGAGAACGCCCACCACTTCTTCGGCGGGAGTTATTCCTTGCCCACCCATCACCCCCCCTCAGAGCAATCAAAAGAATGTGTTAGTTCAGACTCCTCAGCCGTGACTGGCACCCGCGATGCTCCTCGGCATGCTTCTCACGTTTATTTGGATATTTAGACGGATGACTTATACTAGACTGCTTCATTGAATGTGTAATACTTGGAAAGTAACAATTCTCTGTGAAGTTTCTGTGCCATTTAATAAAGAATAATAAAGGTATTGTAAAAAGCAAGTGTCTAGTGATGTATCATGAAAAACAAAGAAAAATTTCATAGATCCAATATACTTTGACATTATTTTATTTATTTCATATGTAAATAGTGACAAGTCATCCGGACGTGAAATGGAAGCGCTTCCTTAATGGGAGCTTTGGCTGAACCGATCAATGTTCAGTCAGATGGAGAGTGACCGCATCGGGTGCTGTGCAAAAACTGGTGTAAAGATTTTACGGTGTCTTATTTTAAAAGAAGGTTTATGTTGTATTACAATGTATTACAATGCATTACATACGGATTGACAGATTTAGCTCAAACCTTTTAGCTTACTTCGACAAAATGATATTGTGTTCATATCTATTATTATGTATTTTAATCGAGAAAATAATTTTACGCGCCAACCAAAGAGGTTCCCGAGTATGGCACGGTTTTAACCGAGCATTTTGTATTTTAATTCAATTTTAACTTTGCTTTGGTTGAATTTCATTTATTTGGAACTGACAATTTACGCTTAATCGGACAGGTGTTTAGCTTATTCCTAGCTAATTATTAGATACCTGAATATGTTAAAGTGAGAATTATATTTATATATAATGAGTTTTTTTTTTAGAATTTAACAGTTGCAAATGTTAGTCATGCTTTAAAGCATACTTAAAATAATTGGCAAATATTCATTCCATGCCTGGAAAATGTAATAATTTGCCAGGACGCTATGCAAAAACTTTGCGGATATAATATATTCAACCGCATTTCACTAAATTTATTGTTTATATGTAATGTGAGCAAGATTCCCACTGTATTTTTTTTATATGTATTTTTATTGAATTAACTTATATAATTAAATAAATTGTATTTCTTGGTCACCTATAAAAAATTGAAGTTGTATATGTTAAGAAAATAAATTCTTTCTACCTAGGGTAGGTACTGGATGGAACCCTAACGTCACATTTGAATCATTTTTAATGTGATAAGCCTTTTGGCTGCCGTAGAAAAAAGTACGTTTGTACCTAGCATGCCGGCTATAATTTGCAATTACTTATTTAATTAGTTATTGACGAGGTAACTTGTCTATGGCGTGTTGAGCACGAACAATTTGACGAGATATCTCGTCTGTGGCAGCCATCTAGTTGAGAAAAGTTGTGGCCTTGGTAGCATTACCTTTTTATAGAATTTTCATTTGTCTTGATTACTAGGATTTTTTGATTTGTATAAATTATACTTCACGTCAGTTAGCATTTCTCAAAACAAGAATTTCAGATTTCTTAGACTGTTAATGATTCTTAAAACTTATTCCTGCAGAGTTCTCTGATAGTATATCTCAGTGAAGTAACTCCAGCATTTTTATGTGTATGGTTTTTTCTTTTTTAAAAAATGAGCATTAAATTTCACATGTGACAAAACAACACTGGGGTGATGAAAATCCCAATCTGTGAATAAGCTAGTGTATCTAGGTTGATGGGGAAATACTGTTATAATGATTCTAGTTATATTGCAAAATGTGTTTTAGGTTTTACAATTATTATTTATTCGTTGATGAGAAGACATTAAAATATGTATAACACATATTTAACACGAAATTAACAAATAATTGAAAACCTCGAGGCAAAAATACATCAACTGCTTTGGTCTTCTCTCTGTTGGCGTTTTGTTTAAGCCATCGATTGGATCTGTTTGTACTTTGCACATCTCATTTTACATGTATGATATTTTTGTCCTATTCCAACTATA
Organism: Himalopsyche tibetana; assembly: GCA_030503985.1. Lineage (NCBI taxonomy): Eukaryota > Metazoa > Arthropoda > Insecta > Trichoptera > Rhyacophilidae > Himalopsyche > Himalopsyche tibetana. The sequence goes on from JAPJYX010000014.1 coordinate 8,698,989, forward strand.
AAAACATATTTTCAATGATTTTATTATAGGAAACATAGTTGATAAACTTACTAGCTAATTTTTGTGACAATTGTAGTAAAGATGATTTTGCCTTAGGGGTTTTTAGTTAACATGTATAATAGTACATTATAATTTCTTAATTAGTGTGCTTGAATGCTGACCATTGAAAAGTGTATATTTGTGATTTTCATGGTTAATTTTAGTCAAGAGTATTAGAAAGACTGATTCAGATATCGCTGTGGGAAAGAAACTTCTCGATCTTTAAATGAATTCCAATATTTTATTTCAAAGATATCAACAGTGCGGTATTTCGAACCCCGCTAATAAGATCAGTTATTAATTACATATACTCTGGCATTTTTATAAAGTCAATTATATCAGTTATAGCATAATCTAATCTCAATTTCAAATGTGATGACTTCATAACGTTCAAAAATATTAATGACCGTGTACAAAATAATCATTTCTTGCTATATTTTTTGGTTACTCCAATTGACACTCGCTGATAAATGAGAATATTCTAATATAGTGGAAGGAAAATTCATCATTTTTAAAGCATGAATAAAGCATTGTTTCGATATCAATGATAAAAATGCGGGGGAAATAGAGAGTTCACTATATTGCACAATGAAATGATGTTAAGAAAATATTTCCACCTAGTTTTTGGTAAACGAAATTGCAAATAAAAAAAAGGAACGTAATGCTGTGATTTGATGTTGTATTTTGTACTCGTGAGCTTCGATTAGATTATTGCCTTCGAAAAAAAAATACCTGAAGATTTGATTTTCGCTTTAAATTTAAATTTTTCTATCAAGTGGTCGAATTACTGGATTGATCTTTATTGATTGCAGTTCTTTCTGTTACTCTGACCATATAACCTTTTGTAAAAAATAATCCTATTGTAAAGACCCCGTATGTAGATACAAAAAAAATGGTATCTTGACTCTGTATGAGGTCTAAAATATGTGCCTTCATATGTATATAAATTCTGAAAATAAACCGACTGAAAACCGACAATTCATTGGTTTAATCGGTTACTTGTCTGGTGGACATCATCCATTAACCGACCAAAAAGTCAGTCAGTCTGCTAAGTTTCGTGACATTTAATAAATCATTTGAAAAAATATTTTTACTCTTAACGTGCAATAATTATTGTTTAGAAGACTTGGACTGACTGATAACATAAAAAAATGATTGTAGCCATTAAAAGTTTATAAAATATATTTTTTTCAACCACGGTGTCAGCTTTTTTTATATTCAAAAGTAATTATGTATATTTCTTTGCTGGGGGGACTTTGTTGCCATGTTATGATCCCACCCAGGAAGATATGTTGCATTTTTGTGACTACAGACTGGATAATGTATTATAATTTCATAGGTGTAGACAAATGCTGAAAGTTAACATATTTCTATGGTTAACTTGACAGTTTGAAATAAGAAAATGTATATTTTTGAAAAAGTGTGAAATATGTTATGTAATTAATCTGATAAAATTGGCTTCGTAAACAAAGCTCTATTTTTGCTAAAAACTTACTGTTTGAATGTGACGGGGCAGAACTTAACCTAGACTAACATTTGAAATATTTTAGTTATTTGTCTTTATAATCTAATGTTTCATCATATTCAACTAGTATTTTTTTTATCTTAACAGCTTAACGACCGCACGTTTTTTTAAATAAAATTTCACCTGGCGAAATAAAATTTTGCGAAAAATTATAATTTTAATAAATTCACTATAATTTGTAAGCAAATTGAGATATCTTTACAAAATTTAATTTTCTTAGCTTCCAGATACTTTGCCTATACGCATATATGTATCCGCCGGCCAACAACCTTTGTTTTTCAAAGACTCAAATACGCGTCCAGGGTCGTTAAGCTGTTAATAACTCACCTACCTGTTTTTGCTTTTAACCAAAATCGAAATCTAATTTTGTTAATATATTTTTGTTTTCAAATAACGCCTTTTTAGCATTTTCTTCTTGAGTGGAATTCTTATTATTCTAATATTTTTACAACAATCTGTCCTGGTTTGTGCTTTTCCACACATGTGGATTATAAAAAATCAATTATTGTATGTAGGCTTTGTTGATTTTAGTGTGATGTGTAGGTAATGGAATGATATACATATTATGTATTTTTTCAAAAGTTGACCTTATTTTTATAAATAAATATATTTTTGATAAATATTGTTTTTTTTTAAAATTCATTACAATAAAGTTTAATGTTGGTTTTCAAATTTATTGTGTTTAATGGTTTAAAGAAATATAGACATTAAATGATAAACATACAAGAAATATTTTGAGTACTGGTAATACAAGAATAAAAATATATTTTTACTAGAAATTAGGGCTTAGCCCAGGCGTGGGGAAACTGCGGCCTTTTGGCTACTCAGGTGCGGCCTTCTGGACAATTCTGTTATGTAAATTTTTATATATTTGTAAATTCCTGAGATTTTGGATTTGAAAATTCCTGGAAGACCTAAAAAAAAAATGTGCTACGCTGCTAATTTGGGAAAATCCGCAAATTTCTTGGCTTTAGAAATTGCCATGAAATTGTTTCCGGCCAAAGATTTCCTAGTCAATGTTTACTGCGGCCTTATGTCGAATCAGAAAAATGATTGCGGCCTTTTGAGAAGAAAAGGTTCCCCACCCTGGGTTAGCCTTTTGGGTGTCATAGAAAAAAGTATGTTTGTACCTAGCACCCAGGCTATAATTTGCAATCTGATTAGTTATTGATGAGGCAAGTCATTTCTGGCGTATTGAGTATGAAGAATTTGACAAGATATCTCGTCTGTGGCAACCATCCAGTTAAGATCAAAATTCTTTGATGAAATAACCTTAAACTGAGCAGAAAAAAATGCTACAATATTAATGAGGTAAAATGTCTGTAAAAAATTATACCTTTTTTGTTACCAGTATGATGCATGTTTATACCTATTGAAATATTGATCATTAATCAATATTTTTCACCAAACATTTTTGACAGTAACAATTATCGTTAAATACAGTAATTGTTTTTAAGACAAATGTTTTTTCCTATTTTGTGTCTGAATTCGTAATATGTCCTATGATGTCACTTATTTTTTATTATTGGTATATAAAAATAAGGGTGCATCTTATAATCGAGGAATTCCAGTTTGTATATTTTGATAACGTAAAAACTGCAACGGACATTTTGTTTTTACGATGATTTCACAAACCCCGTGGTTTCTGGTACGAATAATGTTACTACATCATATAGCCAATGATTGTGAGGAGAAAAATGTAAGTTATTGAAATTCCTAAGTGTGCTTCTTTGTTGGTTGTGCACAGATTCATAAATACAACTTAAAGTCATGTAAATACCACCTTCAAGGTAATGGAAAGTATTTTTTTTTTATATCTTCTTGGTGAATTGTATGCGTATGACCGATATAAGTCCAGTGCTTTTTTTTTAAAAAAAAAGCTCACTTGTCGAGCATTTTACTAAATATTTTTTTTTGATCTTTTCCCATTCCTAATGTGGAGCGCATGGCTTCCTAATGAATGTATCTCTGCAAAAGTTTTTTAACGAAAACTTCTTGTTAGTCAGTTGCTCAACCTCTTTTTAAAATTTATTTTCCGAATAAATTTAAATTGATAATTTTAATTCAAATATTTAAATTAAAGGCAGCTTTTTATGTCCCGTAGCGCATATTTTTTTTATTTTAGGCATGTCAAACATAAAACAAGCAAATACAAATATAATACTAATGACTACATAATGTAAATAAAAATTCTACAAACATATGATTCAATAAAAGTTATATAATGATTTCCAAAGTTTTGCCTTACTCGTCTGGTAAATCGTCTCGATTCCTATGTTAGTATCTGTGGCCAAATTTATAACAGATAGTTCAGTAACTCGATAACTCAGTCACTACATTTTAAAGGACCGAAAAGTGTCAAAGGGTGGTCCGACGAGTTTGATGAATGTAAGTGACGAACAAAACAATATATATCAAGCATAAGACTCCTAGTTCTGGTTACAGAGTAAGACTATGGACCTGGTATTGTTTTGTATTAAGACATTAATTTATGAGTTTTTCGGTACCTGGTACATTACATTCAAAAGCGAAAATGGGATCATTGGCGGTTCCCCATGCCCCCCCCCCCGAGGAGAATTTATTTTCCATTTTTCGACTTTTTTTTTTTTTTTTGTGAAATGGGCTCTTTAATTGTTTAATTTAATATGTTTTATACAAAAGAATATATACTTAATCAGAGGTGGGGAACCTTTTCTTCTCTAAAGACTGCATTCATTTTTCTGATTCGACATAAGGCCGCAATAAACATAGGACGGGATTGATTAATATTTAATCCCTTACCCTACTTTTCCATTATACTTTTTCCCCAGATATCTCCAAATGTCGATTTTTTAGCTCACCGAGGAATTAGAAATCCTGAATTTTCTACACTTTTTTCCCGGATATCTCCAAACCACGTTTTTTTTTTTAGCTCACCGAGGAATTTGAAATCCTGAATTTGCTATACTTTTTCCCCAGATATTTCCAAATCTTGTTTTTTTAGCTCACCAAGGAATTTGAAATGCTGAATTTGCTATACTTCTTTCCCAGATATCTCCAAACCTCGTTTTTTCCAGAATTGTTCAGAAAGTCGCACCGGAGTGGCCAAAAGGCCGCGGGTTCCCCACCTCTGTACTTAATCATGTATTGACTATTTTTCTAAAGATATATTATTATAAAATCATCTATTTTTTAATGTATTATTAATGAATCATATTTATTTTCAAATTGAATGGCCCCCTCCTGGGAAAATTTCTGGATCCGCCAATGCATGAGAAAGGAACAAACAGCCAATGGTTTCTAAGAAAATAATCAAAAGCTTTCAAAGCAAAGAATATATATATATTTTTGCTTATATTGATTTGTAACATAAAAACGCAGAGAAAAAGGGTGCCAGAACGCCGTTCTACCTCCTTACATGTGAAAAAAGGCTTGATACCATATGAAAAAGAAAACAGCAAAAGGTAAGTCTGAGTGGCGTTTACCGACTCATCGAAGTCGAGACAGATCAGGTAGAAATTTCAAAGTTAGAATCGAAAAACACCAAGATGCCAATCAATCAATCCATGCCATTCAATCTAAAACAATCACAGTTTAAAAAAATAGTTTATGTTGAAATACGAGTAATCAATAATTGATTAAATATGAGCTATTGAGAGATTTTGAAAGTGAATACAAGCTTTAACAGTAATCTAATATTAATAAATAACATATTATAGCTTCCCGCTATAAAATTTATTTCTCAGGTTAGGTTTCTCCCCGAGCAGACTGTTTTTAATCTTGTCTAAGCCCCTTCCCGCGTCTCGTGAGAAAAATATCGTACCCTTAATTTTGTCAATAATTAAAATCAATGTCGTTACAAACAACTACGTTAAAAATAAAAATCCTACGATCGGAATTGTTCAAAGAAGCTTCTCGAAGATGTGAAACTCACGTCACAGCCAGTATTTATATTTTTTAAATAATGTTACAAATATTATATGCAGATTCCACTGGGATAAATATTATGTATTATAATATGCTAGCATTGTGGGGGTTTCATAACTGTTGGGTATCATTAGATTACTAATTTTGTCACGTGATTATATCATAAAACTTTTTAAAATCTATTTTCACACCACTTTCTTGTATGTCTTCACGACGTGTATTTTTTGATTGCTTCTTTTTTTTACTCTATGCTTCGAATTGAAGGCTTTAAAAACTCAATAAATAATCATATTTCTGTCATGAAAACAAAATTTTACTGGAGAGACTTAAATAAAACCGTCTAGAATGTCGAAGAACAAGTAGTTTTTGAGAATGCGAGTAAGCATGTTAATTTCAAATATTCACTTAAAATCCACAGGAAGCCATGTAAAATGAACGGGGAAATTGGTCGTACCTTAAATGAAATGAATCATGAAAAATGAAATGAAAAAATGAACCGACAGCCAGTTTTTGGAAACAGATGTTAATCTCCGCAAATGATAAGTCACATTTTCAAAAAAAAAGAATTTGAATAAGCTCCGTTTCCTTCCAAAGATAAAATAAAATAAAAATATGACATTGTTTCTAACGGTCACGCCAGTATTTTTTCACTTTAAAAATGTCAATTATAATTTAGTATTTTTCGGTTTTAAAAATATGTTAGATTTTATCTAAAAAGTATATAACACTCGGGTACCGAAACGTCGAAAATAGGATCGAGGAGCAATGGGGTACAAAGTAGGCCCTCCAATCCCGTCCAATTTTGCGATCCCGAAATCCTGGGATTGTGACAGTACTTATCCCGGGATCTCAGGATTGAGAAAATTAGAGAAAGTTGTGAGTGCGGTAAAAAAAAGAAGCTCCCAAATGTTGGATTATTTTGGCGATTCCGTATGCTGGGTTTTTGAAATCGACAAAACTTTGTTTTAAAAATCCCAGGATTTTAAAATCACCGAGCAAAAATTTCTCAATCCCGAATTTATACATGATTTTATGTTGAATGTTCAATCCCGGGTTCCTGGGCTTTGGAAAAATTGTCAATCCCGGGATCATAAAAAAAGTCCGGGATTGGATTCCCTGGTACAAAGTGACCTTAGACAAATTTGCGTAATATTTGCATTGGATTGATAAAGGTATCATTGTAGATTACAATAAATATTAACGAGATATTATTAGTATTTAGCGAATGGTTAAAATTAGAAGAATTTTGCATGCTTTCGCACCTCATATGAACCCGAAGATTAAGGTAGTTGGTCGTATTAATTATAGCGTATAATGTTATCCCACCAAAGATTAATGCCGAATAATAAAGGCAAGAGTTTATTTGATTATAAAACAATTGTGCAACAGGTTATCGATACATAATATTATAATTATGTAATATGTATAATAGTCGTGGATGGGGATTTTTGCTAAGCTAGTAAAACATTGCAAACATGACTACGAACTTATTATTGTTGGAGTAACTTTTATATTGTATTACATATTTTATTATACCAGCCTTTCTGCAAGATTTCTATAATATAGTCATGTAGTCGATTGGTCAACGCTCTTATTCTATTCAGCTTATGGCCGTATTGTCCACGGGTTCAAATCACCGTATTCACAATTTAATTATGTATTTTCAATCGATATTTATGATGTTTACATTTTCTCCTACCCACAGTGGCGGATCCAGAAATTGTCCCAGGATGGGACCATTCAATTTGAAAATAAACATGATCCATAAATAATACATTAAAAAATAAATGATTTAAAAATAATATATCTATATAAAAATAGTCAATACATAATTAAGAATGTATTCTATAAAACTTAGTAAACTTACCAATTAAAGAGCCCATTTCACAATAAAGTTTTAATGAATTAGAAACTAATAAATAAATTCTCCTCAAGGGGGGGTGGGCATGGCTCCCACAGCCCCCCCTTGGATCCGCCAATGCCTACCCATGTAATCGTGAAAACGAGATGCAACCAAAACGACTGACTAAGTACTAGCCCTTATTTTTTTCCTCTTTCTTTCTTTCTCTTCAAAAAGAGACGTTGAGCGAGCGTTAATTACCAACGTTAGCGAAAGTGATTACCTAACTATAAATGCTTCATTATGAGTTCATATTCTCCACATCGGTAGCGGATATGACTTGAAAAATGTTGTAAGTGTATTTGATTCCACTGTATCGATTGTTTTAATACTATCGACATTGTTTTCATTGTCGGAACGTGTCATTAAAGAGTTTCAGCTGGTAATGCTTGGTGCAAATATTTACTCAGTCGATGTAAAAATAATTTTTAAGTCATGGTCACACATTGACTATTTTTTGTATAACAGCTGTTTATTTTCTGGTGTGAATATTTGTGAATGTCAATTTGATTGGATGAAAGTGGCAAATCAAATATTCCATATGTGTGTGCAATGCATGTTTTAAACAGCAATATGGCGTACCGTCAGGGTTGCTGCGATGAATGAGCAAAGTAGTCTGTATGGAAGAAGTAATGGCTTAAAATTTCTTTCTTATTTATCAGCTACCAATTTCTCGAGTATATTATGTGAAATAGGGTAATGTTAAACAAAGGGAACTAACTGAAAAATTGCAGATTGAAGGTATCGAGCTTCAAAGTTTTGATAACTCTTTAGATACTTAATGTAAATTCTGTAAATATGCACGATTATGTAAAAATGCTGTCCATCTTTATATCAATTTTTAATTAAGCATAACAGATATTTTGTACTTGGTTTCTTTTTTCATGACAAAAAAATGATTTTAAAATTATTTTCCCGCTTAGCAAAAACGAAATAATTCAAATAAAACAGAAACCAGCCCGAATTTCAGTTTGATCACTTTATCAAATTAACATGTTGAATATTTTGGGCTACTTCCCAGTCTTCCCACTCATAACTCAAAATTTCTAAAAATGTCAGTTGGTTCCTTTTTCTTTAACTCAATCCAATTATTTGCAACATTGTTGTGCTGTTTAAAGAGTTATAAGTTATGTCAATACACAAAGAAACAAAACAATAAAGTTTTTAAGTTGGTACATCGCAAACGTTTTTTTTAATTATTTTTTTTGCATTTGCTTGTAGCTACTGATTCAGGGATTGTAAAATTAATAATGGTATATTAAATATGAACGGCAGATTATTTTCTTGTATATGATATGATAACTACAGCCACCCCTTGGTTTTACCGCCCGTGTGCATCGTAGAAATTTGCCATATTATACATATATAGATGCGGCGCCCTGCACATTTTATGTTATGAATTAGCGACTGTTAATCTTTTTATCGCCGTGACACACCTGCATTATTATGTTCATAATGAACGACTCACTTAGCCAGGCGTATCAAGATTTCAAGAAGACAAAGCTTACCGTGTGAAATGAATTCTATCATTTCACAGTGTTGATACAAACGATAACAATGATTAGCATTCGTATAATCATTAGGTATTATTTGTCTATCTGTTGCTGGAAAATAGCCAAAGCATTGTGAAAAGTAGGACAGGGAATATTACGGTTGTAAATCCATGACCTGAATATGAACGAAGGTATGTGTGGCAAAGTTTTACATAAATATCACATATGTTAAATCCAGTAGGTGTTTGAACTTGGCAATAAGCTTAGCGGCTGACGGGAAGAATACAACCAAGATGTTTTTATTAAAAATAGAAAATGATAAAAAAATTTTAAAACTTTTTAAAACTTATTTTTTTTATGGAAAATAGCGGAATATAACAAACCGTTAAAGATCTAGGAAATCGAACATCAAGCATTGAAGAAAGATGTTCGTGGTAAATAATGGTTTGATTTTTTGAAGAAATCGGTGTTAATAAAAGCCGAACGGGAATACAGACTGTTAGAATGACTTGTGTAAGGTGAGAAATCTGACGAGAGAAAACACATCTTGGAAGACCTTCATATAGAATAGCTAAAGTTAATGATTTCTACATTAAATGGTTAGAGAGAACACCAAAAAACACGTTCTTTTCATTTCAATGTTGGCAACTCCAATACAATAAAACAGTATTCAAAATACTTAAATATTGTAAAAATCGATAATGAATTGAAGAAGTACCGCAGAATTTCTACAGAGCTTGCAATTAGCCTATTATTGGAAACAAAAGGCAATCAAGTAGCGAGCGACGAGTCGCCGGTGTGCAAGTATAAAGCGCGGGTAAAGATTGACGACCCTCTCCCTCCGGGTCGGTGAAATCGTGCGCTTTTCTCGCAGAAGAAAATTTGGCAAGCGTCGCCAGATAGCGCTAGCTGCGCTCCGGCCAATATGGCCCCCGATGGGCGGGATGCGTGCCGATGCTCCTCCGTGGAAAATAGCTCAACTCAGTCATCTCGTCTTTGATCAGATGCGCCGCGTGTCAATAATTTCTCCCACGATATTAAACGATGTGTGGAATATTATCAATTATATTTTATAAAGCCGAGTATTAAAAGTGCCGCCGAGGTAACGTGCTACTGTGTTTTGGTTCAAATGACAAGCGATTATATTTGAAGTGTTTGTAATAAAATATTTCGTCGGCGAATAGTACCCCGATCAAAGTCTTGGAAGATATCTCTTGGGGATTATCAAATTTAAATGTGATTATTTACCTACATAATTTCAAGTCTTATTACCGTGAGAGCGAATTACTATTTAAATATTAATGCAAAAGTTTTAAAACGAAAAACAATTTCAAGAATGACTTCGTGGAGTAAAAGTTTTGCCATAATTAAAAGAAAGTTAAGATTTTTTGCGAGAAACTCTTGCGCCTCCGCGTAGGTACTTTATTTAAAGTGGGTACTCAGTTAATTCCGTATGTTTTATTGAAAGTTGCTATGTTTTTAAATTCACAAGCCGGCTTATTATAAAATGATGCGCGAAAACTATGTGTCTTAACTCCATACATTATTTAAGATTTTGAAATATTATTAATTACTTGCAACATTATCTTTTGACGATTTTATTAAATTCCAATTAGTGTTTCAATAATATTACGAAAGGACGTACAAAACGTGGAATATTAAAATTATTAACGCGTTACTTTTAAATTAATCGTGTAATGACCGTGTCCAGTTTCAATTAATATATTCGAAATAATAAATACATGTATAAATATTTGTTATTAACAATACGTAAGAAGTCAGATTAAAAATTCAAAGAAAATTATTTTCGAAGCAAATGTAAATCTTTTCTCGACCTATTAAGATTTATAGAAACATGTGCAATACACCTTTGGCCATACCGTTGTTTCACTGTATGAATACAAAGTACATGTATAGCATAATAGTAATATTATAAATTAGAAAACCTGAAAAAATTAACAGGATGACATATGAATAAAGATACTTTTTTTCTTTATGACATTTAGCTTGACATTTTAACTCTACCATTCACCACAGAGGTAATTTATAAAAAAGTCATATTTTAGTACTTTTTTTGTTTGCTGTGAACTTGCGGTTGACATTAAAGTCTCATAACTCAACACTGAAAATCTAAATTATTTATTCATCATGCACACACAAATAATCATAACATATTTATTTTTCTTAGAGCTAGAGAGCATTTAAACTTCAAAGAATTAAACATATTATCGCAATTCAGAGTATTAAGACAGTTAAAGTTACCGGTTTCTGCTTTAGCTCTCTCGGTAATGGTTTCAACTTATCAATCGGTCTAATAATAACTGCCAATTGTTCTATTAATAAAGTTTAGAATAACTCACTTCAAAATCACTTAATCCCATTTGTCCGTAAGGAGGAGCATACTGCGCATTGCATATTATCCTGCTGGAATAGGTATCTGGAGAAGTTATCTCAAAAAATATAATTTCAACGATTGAAATTTTAATTGCCGAACTCATGCTATTTTTAATCTCTCACTTGGATAAAATTTTCCTGGCGTGAAAAAATAAATCATCCGAATGAAAAATAAAGCTGTAGGTATATTTATTTTAATATGATTCATTTATAAAATTTTAACATACATTTCATAGCAATTGAAGCATTTTAAAGAATATAAACACAAAATATATTAGATCAAAGGTTAAATTAAATCAAAAATTATTGTTTTTTTTTTCATTACAGTTATAAATTGCCTCACATGAACGCAAATGTAAATGTCAATTATGATGACTCTATCGTTTGTTTTAATAACCAGCTGCTACCGTGTAGAAGCAGGGACTCTTTTCATACACCCGCTGGAAAGTATTAATCAACACAAATACTCAAATTTGATCTTGTTAGCATTGTTGGTTGAAATCGTTAATATATATATATATACATTTGCATAATAATGTTGCTTTGCAAAAAGTTTTGATTCCACTTTGTAGTTATTTAGCGATCATATTTTAATCTTGTAATCTTTGAATCTCAAACGCGTCCGTTGCCGCAATACGATGTCGAAGAAATTTATAGTCCTATGATTTTGTATTGTGTCTAAAAGCAGTAAATATTTTTACTAACAAGGGTTTATGAGGAAAGCATCTACATGAAATTAAGATAACTGGTCGCTTGACATTTGATCTATAACTCATTAAAAAAATATATGTGTGGAAATATATACGTGATAAACAAATACCTAACGAACAAAATGTAGTAAGACCACTCTGCTGACAATCATAGGTATTCTACCTATGGTATTGTGTCAGCAAGTAGGCAATATCATAGGTAAAATGTCGCGCTTGAGTGTTTACTAATTATGAAAAAAAACTTATATTATTAAAACTTTTCAGCATGAAATATGTAAAAAATGCAATTTTTTAAAAATTAAATGTATTTAATGTTAGACTTGGTGAAAAGGCACTATATAGTATAAAAGAAAATACTCTTTTGAACCAATTCCACATCTATTTATGTAAATCAGGTTTTGCTCATCACTAGCATTTTAAGAAAATTTTCATGATGGACAAAATGGTCGTGATCGTAATAAATAAACGTGTGATTAGTTAATACAAAAAAGTATTTTATTTTTCAATGCTTTATTATTGATTCAAAGAAATTGTATATGTTGATTTAAAATGCTGTTATTTTACCTTCCAGGTAAAATTAAATTCTTAATAGAGAATTAATTGTCGTAAAAGCGTATGTTTCCCAAATTTACACCTTAAAGATGTTGCAAGAACTGAGAAATATTTTTGTATATGTGACTTATTCATTATAGATTCATTAATTCATCATCACCCCTATGTAGAAACGGCGCCAGTATCGGATTTTCAGAAAAATTGTGAATGAATCAATCTTGGGGCGGAAAGATGGAGTGAATAAAATAATTTATTCTGTCAACACTTTTCAACACTGACGGGCGTAAATCAATCGAACGAATAGATATTGTCAACGCGATGCGATGGATCCAATCGGCGACGCGGCGCCTTCCACGCTTGATTTATGTTGTCTTATTTTTTCATCGAAGTATTCGGTTCTTAAAAATTTCTAGATACATGTCGGAATGATAGACAAAGTCCTAGCCTTTATAAGAATGAACCGGGTACATATTTGGTATAACGTATGGATACAAATTATTTGTTTACAACGGTAAAAAAACCATTTACAGAAATTCCATAAATAAGGTATTTTTTCTCACGCACCCGAAAGTTTTATAATTATAGAATAACAATTATTTCAACATCATTAAGAGAGACAATTTATTTTTCGATGTAATGAAATGGCATAAGTAACGAACACACACGGAAAGGAATTCTAGAGCAGGAGTCGTTGGGCCAGAGTAAATTATCCCTAACGGGATAAATATTAATATTTTGGGGGTGACGAAAGCTCAATAAACTAATTATCAATTTCTTTTATAGTATCAACTATCGATATTAAGTTAATTAAAAATATCACAGATAATATGAATATTGGCATCACTCTATCGGGGGAACTAAGTGATTAAGCAAAGTTTTGGCCAAATCCAGGTCGAAAGTGAAAAAACCAAGAAATATTTGAGCGATTAAAATGAATGAACTTTTAGGTGACATATTATTATATTAAATAAATAAATAAGAAGAGCGATTCTATTCGATTGGACTCGTATCATCTTAAATACGAATTAATTGAACCTGGATAGTTGCAAATTTTATTGCATTCATTTTCATAGTTATACCAAAAATAATAAATTTGAATGGTCCAACTATTGATTTTACGAAAATTTTAGATATGAAATAATAAGTGGATCGAGTTTAATGTGAATAAATATAAATACGCAAGCACTTCCGTTGATAGCATTACCTAATACTTAATTTAATAACATGCGCAGTATGTAATTTATCAGTAATAGACAGAGGTTTACCTAGTTAACCGACCGTTCGTGGTCTCTTGTCTTCATATTATTTTACTTTCATATTTAAAGCGGTAAAGATAAGAATGCTTTTGTGTTACACGGAATGATTTTTTTAAAATATTTCAACGACGCCTCCGTAATTATCGCGTTGATAACTTTTGTTAAATTTAAATTATTATTTACTTTAGTTTAATCAATATATTGATTCTCGCATACAAATGTTTACCGATTTTCTCGGTGATTGACGACTTCCGATTGGGATTCAGGTCACTGGAAAATTTACCGATTTATATAAGGAATTACTGTCGATGACGCGTTGTACAACAGTTCACTCCGAAGACGTGCTATAGTTATAATGTAGTTGGTGTCGTCCTAAGATTTTTCCGATCAAATTGACAAATACAGTTCGTTGTGCTGCTGTCGCACTTGTCTGTGCCGACGAAATGATCTCGTGTTCCGTCCGTGCTGCGAGTCTGTCCATCCAGCGGCGTCCCGCGGAGGCGTCGCGATGACCTCAGAGACGTCTTCGCCGACGCCAACGCCGACCGACTCGCCAAGCCTGGCGGCGAGGCCTCTGCTGTCGCCGGGGCTGCTCGCGCTGTCCCCTCACTCGCAGAAACTGGTGGGTGGGTCGGCAGCGCCAGCGCCGGCGGGGACGGCCCGGCAGCCTGGGAAAGTTCGACGAGAAGTCCGTTTCAATGATGTTAGCTGCGGGAGGCAATCGTCTAACAACACCAGTCCATGCTACTCACCGGATCCGATGGAGTAAGTACAATTATTCCTTTGTTATATTATACATTAAGACTGATTTCATGTAAATATTTTTTTGTCCTGTAAAATGAGTTGAGTAAATCGTTAATCAAAAGATAAAGGGAAATTAGTGATGCATAAGTCTTCAAAGTAATAGATTCTGAAAGAATTTTCTTAACATAAAATATTAAAATTAGTTTCGAAGTACAATATTACTCAATTAACATTGTCCATTTGTAAAATAGTTCATACTTGAAGATTTTCAACATTTTATGAATACATCTAAAGAAATTCTTATTAGAAAGAAAATATATAGTGAAACCGTATATACAATACTTAATATTAAGTCAAACTAAAATACACAAGGAGAAAATTCTTTTTTTTATCAATATTCAATAAAATATTTTACCTCAGTATAAAAATAAATAAATATTATTTCTAGTCGTTTAGATCAATAAATAGTACAAAACATACGCCTGATTTTTTAAAATAATTCACCTGCCCATCGAAAAGCGCTCTGATGTTATTAGTAAGCGTTAGTTAAGTTGAATCAATCTCCACAGAAACTGCAGATTTTCAACTGATATCTCTGTAAATGCAGACAAAATCTCCTTATTGACATATTGTAATGACTAGCAGCAATGAGTTTGAAGAGTTACAGGATTACAATCGGCCAAATACAAAATGTGATTGGCGCGAAATTGAGTTACGTATAATGTCGTTTACGCGCTGTCAAATGTCAAAAAGCTCCACATAACTTCCGGAACGACGGCGCTTACAACACCGTACAAGTGGAGATTGTAGACTGGCTGGCAGGATGTTCATAATCCGAAAATGATTTGATCGAGCACATGCTCAGCGTCGTAGACTTGCGAAGAGGAAAGATCTGTCACATTATGTACTTAGCCTCTAAACTTGAAACGTTTTCCCAATACTTTCGTATGCTAAAGTTTAAGTAGGATGGCAAAATATTTTTTCAATTTTATATCAAAATTTATTGCAAGGGATTTTTTTTACTTAAATACTGCTTAATTTGACATAATTGGGATATAAAATATAGAAAGTTAATGTTAAGTGTCGAGTGAAGATAAAAAAAAATGTTAGTAAATTTAAGGTAGTCATTCATGTTTTTATATTATTGACGACAATATATTGAAAAGTAAGTTAAAGGTAGGTTTTGACTTATATGTTTATTTTGGAAATATACATACCTTTATAAATATTGAGTTATAACATAAGTATGCAACTTATCTATTCCAAATTTTAAAGACTTTGATTTAATATACACCACAATTAATGAATAAGTTCATTAACTACCGATCCAAAATGTTGGTGTTTCGAAACAATTTAATAACTTGACAATTAATATATATATTTTTTACCATAATAAATTTACGCTAAATTAAAAAAAAAAATAGTTATAAAATCAAGATCGGTTAGCTAAGCTGGTAAAATAGAAATGCCAAATTGGAGGTCGGCATTTCTTACTCGAAATCAGTCCCGATGTTACCAATATAATAATATGTTCAGTTAGAAAATTCTTAAGAGATACCTATTAATATATAAATCTTTCTAACGTAAGATTTTGTTTTATATTGTTGGTACATCTAATTTGCAATCATGACATCAAATTTTTAGGTGTTATAATTTCATATTATAATTTTATTATTTAGGTATTTTTTTACAAAAATCTGTTGAAGTATAGATCAAACATGATCGATATTGATTGATTGATTTATATATAAATCGCGTTTTTTTTTAAAAAATATGCATAAAATTCAATAGCTCGCACACTGATAATCGGGAGTATTTTTTGTTATTACAATAAACATAGCTAGAACGATTAGTCGTATTTGTGAATGGCATGTATGTATGTGATGTCTTGAATTCATCTTGAATTGAATTCCTATCCTTAAAAAAACGGGACGTAACGACAGCAATTAGCTAATCACTAATCGTGTCCTAGACCTATCGTTATATCCATCTTCTCTTAGAGTGGCTGAGCAACTGATTAACAAGCAGTTAAAATGAATTATGAACTATTACCTTAGATCCGTTCACTTAGAAGATTTTCAACTGATGAAAGAAAAATTATTTACACAAGACGATTGAAATAAAATTATAAGGACTGTAGGATAAAGCAATTGGTGTTTGAGTAATTAATTTACAATATTTTTAAGTCACTAAACGAAGCGCAAAACTTATTTTTTTAATTGAGTATTTAACTTCAATTGGTACGTACCTAATAAAAATAGTCGATAACTTTTCCCATAAAAAAATGAAAAAAATAATTACACTGAAAATGATTTAAAAAAAAACTACCATGAATTGTGTATTTAAGATGTTAACTTAACACTAAATTTACGTTTATAATGGCTTCACCAAAAGCAAACTTGAAGAAGACAAAGGTGTAAGTATAATGTTTCAAACGTTTCTCACTGTCGTGAATCAAGAGTCCTTACTTGAAAAACATTCTTAGAATTGAATAACAGCGATACTTGTGCTGGTAAATATTTTTAATGTATCTTATGTCACATCGATGCTCAATCAATTCTGTAAAATGAGGAAGCAGTAACAAGCAGCTTAACACATTTGGAATTTTATTGCTTATTGCTTATTACTTAAGTATTGAGTATCCGCCGCCGAAATTCAATACTCGAGTTCAATAACAAAATAGCTTATATTGTTTAATTAATGATGCCATCGTGTGTATAAAGTTTCACGGCATCATTCAAAGATAAAATATAACTGGTTTGGCTTGGTTATTAAAAAAGCACAATAAACTTCATATTGAATAAATTAAATTTTCTTATTAATAATATAACAAATCAAATGTTTTTTTATTGAAGTTTACATCCTCAGATTGTGACTTATTCAATTTTAAAATATATCACTTATTTTATATATATATATTTTTTAAATATAATAACACTATAGAAAAATGTTCAAGCAACATTATTTCACAATTATGTTTTTTTTATTCGATTCCATATGAAACTATTGTATCGGCATTAATTTACGTTAAGAAAAAAATTGGGTTAATTTATATTGTTTGTTATATGTTTCGATACGTAAAAATGATGTAGTAGACATATTGGAAAACTGGCAACGTATAATTGAAAGGAATTTATGTCGATTTGCTATTTATGTTTCCATCGATATCGTTTGTCAATTATGCGGGCGTACTAAACTGGTTGCTACGGGTAAATTTTACTCGACCAGCTTGGAACGTGTTTCCACCGTGAAGGATCGAAACAGAATGCGAATGTGGAAAAGCTGACGATGCGGTCGCATACATGCTTCCGGTGCCAGTGGTTCCAATGGAAAACGTCATTGCCGGTGGCGATGCGCGGTGGCGCAAAAAATAGGGCTGTCCGTGTATGACCCAAATCGAAGATGATACCATATTAGAACCGAAATATCACACTAATACCCAAAATATAAGTAGTCAACTGAGGGTGCTTGATTAAAGAAAAAGTGATGTGGTATGTATCATCTCAATAAAAACCCATCACTTTAAATTTGCATTCCAATGTCATGGCCACTATCTCTACTACCTTTTAATGAAAATTGATTCATATGACCACCTTTATGACTTCAATGAAAGATTTTGTAATTATACATATAAATACAGATACCAATTAGAATAAGTTATCTTTAATGTTATATCAGTATTAAAATAACTTCAAAACAACAAAGTGTCTAGACTTAGTATTTATAATAGTACTTATTTTTGGTTTTTTAATGAATAAACGATAGTTTACTGTCAATCCGAGTTCATTCGTACATTCTAAAGTTTGAAGATACTGAAAGGCGAATTCTTTTTCGTTAGTGACGAACTTTAAATACATTTTACGTTGTTATTTTTGGTACAGTGATCACATCGTTCAATAATACGTTTTAAGTAGGCTCATTCATGTCCTGTATAATTAAATATAATATTTATTTTATATCTGGTTTTCAATGCATGCCATGCTTGTTGGAAAGAAATCATAAAAATGAAATGTTTTTTTTATTTAAAATAAATGTCTCGCATATTTTTATAATCTTTGTAATCGAAATCAGTTTGTCTCAGGCGGTTAGAGTATTTTTTAAACTGATTTGATATTTATTATATATTGTTTCTATTTACTTGAAATTTGCTTAAAAACCACAACGATAACATTTCGTATATCGGGTGTTATACGCACCGAAAGCATAACGATTAGCGCAAAATATAGAGCACATTTAGAAGTACTTGTTGTTTATGATGTTGAAAAATAGTTGTTGTAGAGTCAGATGAAATATAATCACACAAAAACAATAAAAAAATGCTTCAGCTGAGTGGTAAGAAAATACGTCATTTATAAGTTTTTACTTTACTACAGGTCATTAGTGAAACGGAATAATGATGAAAATTAATTTCCGGTTCAAAAATTGCGACAAAAATGTTTTTATATGATTGAAATATATTCCAAGGACAGTGGACTATGACACCGACAGAGAAGCTTATTCAAATTGAAGTAAGTCTAAGCGACCCTCTCGTATGTCACGTCATAATATTGCATTCTCTTTGTTGTCTTCCTGACAACCCTAGTTTGCGGCGAAAGCAGTCTTTTCTCCTACAGTCCTACCTGAAGCTTCACCTGTCCTCCGCTTCTGGCCCCTCCGCCTCGCCGGAGAGTCGGCGTTCGCGTCGCGGCGCCAGCCACTCAGTCGAACCGTCGACTCGGTCGTCAGTAAGTCCGATGCTACGGCGGGCTGCGCACCGGCCGATTCCTCTCATATCACCTAACGTTGTGAGCTGTCGCAATTTTCCCGCGTGTTTTGCATTGTGAGCTACAGAAATAACGCGAGCTATCAATTCGATCCGCTTTTGTCCGCCGCACTGCAACTCTTATCACTGCGCCTGAGGTGTTTGCTCTTGCATTCGTGTCCGTGCGCTCGACATGCACAACTGCATCCTTGCGCTCCGAGAACTCGTGTTTTATTTAATGTTTTTAAAAATAATTGAACATAACTTTGTTTACTCAAACGGTAAAACAAGCATAATAAACACAATAATTGTTTGTGAAATCTTGTTATTGTTTCCGCGAATTCGACTTCTCAGAATTATCAGTTTTTCAACTGAAGCAGCGTCATAGTTTATTTCAGCCGATTTATATAAAATACACGTATAATAAGTAGTTTCAGCAAAAACTCTTTTTTTTTGATAGCATAAAATAATAAACGTACCGCGATGCTTTAATCAAACAATAACCAATATTTATTATCACGCGCTGAAATAATTTATTTTCAGAATAAAATTGAAAAGATTTAAAAACAATACAAATACTGTATTTTCGTGTGATATTTTATTCAAATACCAGTACTATATTTATACAACTCTAATATATTAAGTATGATTTATTTTAGTTATTTTTAGTACAAATAATTTATAGTATTGCTATGGAACAATAAACTACAATAAATTTCAGAATATTTTCATATTAAAGTTCACTATAAATTTAATGTATCAGCTTATCTATTCGCTTATTTGGTAGCAAGGCAATAGTTTTCTTGAAGTGTACGTTTCACATAATAATTTCATATTTCGTTCATAGCGTATGCGAATATATCTCAACTTAGAGCCGCAAACCAAAAGTAAAAAAAAACAAAGCTTATTTGAATAAGGAAACAGAGAGAAAGTTTTGTGAGCTTTACGGTATTTGTTTTAAGCATATTTTAAGCCCACGTAGATATTGTAATGCAATCACAATTACTTACTACAGGTAACTGTTTTGTTTTAATTAAAATTTCGGTATTATTTTTGTAAAATTTTATAAAACAAAAACACTGTTTGAACATATTTTACAGACTATATTATGTTAAAACTGTTTGATATGGAAATCTTTATATATATTATATAAATACTGGATTAAAATATTTTCCCCAGTACTCGTTTGATATTATGTTTGTTTTACTATGATAAATAAGTACTAAACTCAGTTACAAGCAAGAAGATTTAAAAAAAAAATATTTTCAATATTTGCTTTTAAACAGTACCATTTAATAATTAATTAAACCAATCTCATATGCAAATCAAAAAACATATGAATTATTGAGATGTGAAGTGAGCCAAGTAGCAAATCGATCAAAACTTTTCTATTGGACTTCAAGTACACTCAGGTTTTATTCAGTACTTTTGTGAGTTGAATATTTTTATTTAAAAAAAAAAAACACTTGCAATGTGTTTTTACTTAGCTCACTTCAATTTTACGCTATATTAATACATACAGAACTAACTCCTCTTTTCCTAGTATACCACTTGGCTCACTCCACTTCCCGCGGGCTCAATTATTTAAATCAAGTTATCTGGGATTTGAAGTAGGAGACTTTTAATGAATAGTTTTGCCTTGCCGTATATGATGAGAGTATTTTTTTTTTTATCTTGTATGTATAATATAGTTTTCTAGATAGCACACTGATAACTTCAGTGCTTAGTGATGTTTTTAAGGTCCTGGTTTATCAACTGTCAATATTTTATATCTGTCTCGTTTATTAGAATTCATTCCTTTTTTGATTGTTCATGAATGTCCTGACGTGTAATTATAATTGTCGATAAGCAATACCATTGTTATCAGCTGTGTCAATTCGAAAATTCTCATTGTTTATCCAATGTGGTTAATTTTATTACAATGATATCCGGCCTTTCGTTTTTATTGTTAATGATCTTGAGACAGCCGAATCGCTAAGAGTTTTAAAAAAAGACACCGTGACGCCTAGCGCTGAAACGCTTATGAAATTTTTCGAGGTCAACATATTGGAATGTATTTTTACATGTCTCCGTAAAATGACGAGTTTTGGCGGAGGCAACGCGGCATGGTCGACGTGAACGTGGTCCGCACGAATTCATTTTCCCTCGGTGCGCCTAGACGACCCGTTGCAATGACACTACTCTCTCGGATATCTTCCTATTGATACTAATGTCGAGATCGTTGTCACGCTGCCAATTGAAAATGAAGCTGTTATTAATTGTGTCACAGTTGTGTATGAAAATATGTCAGCTTTCACTGATGAAGTATAGCTATCATTTGTTTACTTAAATATACGATTTTTTCTTTCATGAACATATTAATATATATTTAATTAGTGTAAAACGGAAGTTGAAACATTTATTGTTCAATTAGTGTGCCATGTGTTTTTCAGCATTAACATATTATCGATTTCAATTCTATAGAACTGCTGAACCTAGCAAAAAATATTTAAGATAACGTGGATTGCGATATGAATATATTAATTTAAAAATAAAAAACGGTTTATTTTGAATACAAACTGCATTTAATTTTCGACAGATTCAATGTAATTATGTAGTATTTAAATCGTTGAAGATATGTATAATATTAAGAATAATTATCTAAATATGAGCCTATACTTAAATCATTGTCGGATTTAACAAATTTATAGAATTTTATTGGTTAGGAATAAACGTTTTATAACATTGCGCTGTGATTCGTTATGCTATTATAGTGATAAGGTCAATTTGGAAATTTATGATTGCGTTGTATAGTAACAGGTTTCAGAAATAGTGATAATTTTCACGGCACCGCAATTGAAGCGTTTTGCCAATATTATTTTTAGAGTTATAAAACCGTCAACAAACACTTCATTATGTCAAAGCATAATCCATTTATATCGATTTAATAATCAAAATGTTTCTCGGTGAAGTCATGCTCAAGCGCATTTAGATGAGCTCGTAGTTCGCTCTGAAAGGAAAACGGAAACTCAAAACAATATTCACGAAATGTATTAAATTCTACCGAACAATAATATTGTTCGTTTCCACCTCGGATAGTATAACAAAACAAATGGATAAATAATTACACAGAGAGAATTCTAAAGCAAGACGTATCATTCATGAACCTTAAATGAAAAAACATATTAAATCAATCTATAATTCAACTTATGAATATAAATAATTCGACGACAATGTAATTTTTGGAATCCATTCAAATTATGAATGAATAATTTTCTCTATTACTTTGATTAAATAATTTAAGCTAACTGTTGATAAATCACATGTGAATTTTTTTTTATTTAAATAACATTAAACAAACGAAAAAACTGATATGAATTACCTAAATGTTTTTGTTAACGTAAATAATTTATTTATTTCATGTTATTAAAAGCTGTTATCAATAGGGTTGACCATTAGTTTCTGAACCTTTTTTATTCTTCTCAGAATGGTATTTAACATATACATTATATTGAAAAGTAGGATCAGTGTCGTTTGACAGAAATTATAATTTATTCGTAGAATGTGACTTTAATCAAATGAGAAATGGTGCGCGGACTATTTGATGGTGGTGCGGAATTCACAGCCACCGATACCTTGAAAACAGTAAAATGAAAGATTCTTCATAAGTTTTCCAATTAATGTATTGATTGAAAAGACGCAACAATAGTGACAAATTATTTACGTGGATAGCAGACTGGCTTTAAGAGCTACGCCAGGATCATCTGGAAGGCCCTTTAAAGGTAAATAATATCCTTGCTATAATTCACAATTAGATAATAATATTTTCAAAAGTTGTACCTAATGTTAATTGATGATAGTTCTTGAGTTCTTGAGATGATTCTTTTAACCATAATTTATTTAAGCAGAATCTTTTTTAGCTCTTCTTAAATTATTCTTATTGGTATTACACAACAACAACGTTTAATTGCTTTATTGTTAAAACATATTAAATGTATGGTTAACGGTCTCAATGTAAGAATGGATTTTTGATAGAGAATTTAGTAGAAAGATTTTCAAAATTGATGAACCGTAAATGGTGCCTACTATTTTACGCGATTTTATTTTGAAATGCATTTAAAGGAATTTAAAAGCAACATGTTTACTTATGCTACAATTAATGAAAAAAACATATACAATTCGCTGTTCTTACCGTGTTTATTGTGAATTTGTTATCAAACTTATTATTCATAATTTTATACATAAATACAAAAATCTGCTTAAAATCAGTGTTTACGTAAATTTTATGTTATTTTTTTAAAACATATGTATATAAATAAAACACTAATAATAATAAATCACTAGATTGCATACACTTATTAGCTCATTTGTTACAGTATTAAAAATATGTATTTATCTATATTTATTTATTTATTTGAAAACAATTATTTTCATTGAAATCGTAGTAAACAAATACATACATTCAAAGATTTCTGTGTAAGAAAATATTTTTATTATATAAATTGGCAAAATACTGAAATGTGGATACGGCTGAAATAAACTAGGCAGTTTTACCCTTGACCCGAGAGACACCGATGCCATATTATAGCGTTGTTAATAAACGTAATAATATTATGTTGGTATGTGGGGCCAGTTACACTAAGAAACTTTTAGTTTTTATCTTTTATTTAACCCTAATCTCAATTTATGACCTCTCCCCAGCGTGTGGCAATTTTACGATTGTTGTAAAACTTGCCCAGAGAAGCAGATCCAATGAAATACAGTCTGCCGTTTTACATGTCAAACGTGTATAATATATGTTGTACTTACAGTAATAATTAATTGCTATCATATTAAGGATCTTCACGTAAGACAACATAATCATGTAGAGTTTCACAAAATTTAATTGAAAATGCGAAACACTTTTTAATTGATTTATTCTAATGGCGGCTTTTTCTACCATATTACACTATTCATATATCAGCAAAAGACAAAGAAAAATCCCAGCGATACCTCTCCTCTGTTAAAAAATATAATCGATGATAATACTAAATGATTATAATAATTTAAAAAAATTGATTAATAACGAATATGTAGTCACAGTCTGCAGAAAATAAATGTACTCAAAGTCAAATAAAGACGTCGCTTTGTTTATAATATGTATATATACATTGTTGACACTTTCTCTTGTGCACTAGAAAAAAGATAAGACACGAGAAAGAGTTGAAGTACCGATTAGTGAATATAACAGTAAAAATGACTATGGATTTTGGTAAAGAATTATTTGCTTGAAGTATTAATTGTATAAAAATTGATGGTAGCTAAATGATTTTTATGAAAATATGTACACTAATATTGCAAATATATGTTTAACTTAGATTATATTTATAAATATTTTTTTTTCTAATTCATGTACTGTGAATAATGGTGTGCCCAATTAGTAGATTTATATAGTATACCAATAAAGGAGCATTCGTTGGGAAATTGCGCCATTCAAAAGACCAACATAGTAAAGCCCAATGTAAGATTTAATTCGTTTAGTTGGCGCTCAGTGAAAGGCCGAAGGAAGTCTGGCAATCGAATTATGAATCCCTCCACGCCTCGCGATCACGGAGCCACCAAGCTATCTCTATTGCTGTTACGAAAACGTGTAAAAATGTGCCATCATCTTCAATTTTCATTGACACGCGACCTCTTAACGATTTTTCCGAATAAAAAAATAATGCCTTGCGTTGTACTAGCACTTTAAATATTTTAATTCTGGTGTCGAATGTTGTATTCCCTTTATATTTCAAAATGAATACTCCATAACAACTTTTCTTGTTTTCTTTATAATAGCATGTATTAAGAAAAACTAATTTCACATGTTTTACAACAATCATGACCGGTTTCAAACATCAACTAATACTTCTTTCAGCATAAATCGATATGATAGTTAGCCCTTTGTTACTATTTATAAAGTCATTTTATATCTGAAAAAATACTATATTTTTTGTGAATGTCAAAAAGGAGAGTATAATCAGGTGACGTTTAAAATTCGGAATTTGTAGTAAAAATATTTTTTTACACTAAAAAAAGGACGTGTTGTCCCTTATGAAAATTATATAATCTACCAAATAATGAACTAATGAAATAATGATAGAGATTGTAATACTTTTTTGTTGATTGAAGGTTATTCCTCAAATTATTTTTTTATAAATAATGTTGTTAATACTTGAAGGTCGTCGAAGGAGTGTCTAACAGTTTTTGAAAGGTGGAGTAATGTAAATTCCATGATTATATTTAATATATAATAATAGTATTTAAAAAATGAAAACGATGGCTATGTTCAGTTAAAAGCTGGATTTTTTTATGTTATGAAATAAAAATTAGGCATATACCTTTAATTCCTACCATTCGTGGTGGTCTAAGCCAGATTAGCTCGAGCCTTGCCATTTTTTTGAAAATATTGTTTTTTTATATGATGTATATATAATATTTTTTTGAAAAAAAAACTGGTGTGCGATTTTTTTATTAATGTACTCAACAATATAATATATCAATCGGTCATCATCAACCGTTACGGCTTCAAAGCCTTATAAAAAATACATTATGCTTAGAATAATAATAAAATGTGTATTTAAAGTAATTATGACTCATTACAGAGCAATTGACTAACAAGAAAAATTAATTTCCCGAATTTAAAAATGAAGCCGAATGTGTTGAGTTTTGAGAAAAAAGTAAACATCAATACTTTGTGTAAAGGCAATTCATTATATTTTATTATTTAGTAAGAAATGTATGACTCTGTGTATCGTTTATTTTCGACAAAAGTTTTGGTTTAATACTCACCGAAAATATTGTATAAAATAATATTGTATAAACTTAATGGTCACGATAGGCAAGGTTTGCTGACCGCAGATGTGGTAAAGTAGCGCAGCTTTTAAATGAACCCTTAAATTTGACATCGTTAATCTTCTAGCTGATATTGAAAACCGATTTAAACCCTTTCTAAGTCGATTACATCGTAGCTTCATTACATTTATACGAAAACATCTTTTATAGAGCTTAACAGTCTTGTTCTACATATTTCAACTAATTATGAATAATGATTTACTGAGCGGAAGGCTTATCTTTACTTAGCATTGTTCTACTTCAAACACATTAACGGAACGGCATGCACTACGTAAAGTAATTTATCTACAAATCTGTTTTTCAATAAACATTTTGTAAATAATTTTCGAAGCGGGACTTACATGTATTTTTTTCATATGCATTTTAAACTGACAATCTTGAAACCGCCAATAAAACATTGATCGTATTTTACGTTGAGTGTATTGTTTTTTTTTTATATAAACTAAACTGAGCTTTAAGTTCTAGTGCACGCTAGCGTCAAAGTTTTTGGGAGTCTCCTTTGTCGCTGGTGATTTACTTATTTGCATTTTTTCCATCGTTGCCGACTGAGGGGCGTGATCTTTACAGAAAAGAGGAATCCCCATTGAAGCCATTTCACGTAGACTATGTATTTATGTACAAATAATATTTTGTACACTTCCATATGAACTGTTTAAAAAAAGGGTACCGGGACTCACGTGCCAAGATTTTATTTTTAATCCATGTCCAATCCTGTGGTGCATATGGGTTCCTAATGGACACATTTCAACAGTGGCTTTTACGAAAACTGCTAGTTATTCAGTTGCTCAAACTATCTGTTTGTCTTCTCAAGTGCAACTCCACGAAAATCGAAAATACAGCAGCTGCATAACATTTTTAAAATGGTCCAAATTATGTTTCCTCTCTTCAAAAACTTTAACTAGTGATTTTTTTTTTGATTTATAAAAAAAGGTTAAAATTGACATCACTGTTCAGATCTTGTAGGCTTAAACAAATTCTGACAATCCTCGGAAAGCGTAACAAAACAAGACAAGATCCGAAAATCAAAAGACGAATATTTTTATTTTTTTTTTGTGAATATTGATTTGAAACATTAAACATGACGAGAAAAAAGTGCTGGAACGCCATTCCACCTCGTTACATGGAAAAAATGCACTGATTATAGATATACAAACACATGCGTATACATTCATTAATTAATGCATACAATACAGTAAGAAGTAAACTCAAGAGAATCATTTTCCTGATGCTACGGGTTTTATTAATCTGTATAAGAAAAATCAAATATTTTTGTTTGTTACGATAACACACCAACTAACTTTGTTTTGAAAGTAACGTATTTTATTGATTTTTGCTATGCGAAGTGATTATATATATTTTTTTGAAAATACAAACGGCAGATACACTGGAATATAATATATGCTGATAATTCAAAAATGTTGTACAGTTTCTAATATGATAAAAAACTTTTTCGCTACCAAAATAGAAAATATGTAAATTTAATGAATTTATTAAATTGTATGATATAAATAAAAGGTTAGTTGTAAAAACATTGCTTTAGGATTAGGTTTCGGCTGAGATAATAAACAAAGAAAGATAAATATATATATACAATATAGGAACAGTATACATGGCAACTAGATTTGGCTTGCCTATCTGGACGGCCTCAGTGAATAGCGTTTGCAGAGCGTCGCGTGCAGTTTGCAAGTTTAACACTATCTGGTTACTCAGGACACTTGTATTCGCTGAGCACGTGTTTGATATGCTCGCTGCTTGTGACGCTCCGAAAAACGCGGCTTCTCAGACCGTATCCGTTAAAAAAGCTATAAATTGAAAATTATTACAAGCATCGATGTATAATATTAAGACAGATTTTTTTTAAATCGATCGAAAATTGAAAGATGCAAAAAATCATGTTTAAAATTTAAATATACGTTGGAACGCAAGGATTACAGCGTCACCACTTGACCACGGTGATCTAAGAACTGTTATATTTTACACGTAGCATAAAAAATCAACATAATAGTATGACTATTTTTATCATAATTATTAAATTGTCAAAGTTAGTGTGTATCCAAGATCACTTTAAAAGTGTTCACTGTCAACACTTACTGGAAAGAAATTATTTTCAAAAAATAAAATATAAATTTCTACTAATTCTCACTTTTATTTAATATGACCGGTTTTGCTTACGACGAGAATAATCAACTGGTCTTATAAATAAAAGTGAGAGTTAGTGCAGATGTATATTTTATTTTTTGAATATATCAAAAGGGTTTTTATAAAATAATGATTTTTATGAAGCTTAAGTAGTGTTATGAAGGATTAGAATTTTGAATGTTGTAGTATTTTTTTAAGTCACAAACAACTTGCATCTAAATTTATTTAAAAAATTTATCAGCTCTTGTTTCAAACCACAAATTAAATAATAATTTTATGTATATATATTTCAAAACAAAAAAAAAGATTGCGAAAAATTAAACGCCAACTTATTTTTGTAGATAACGTATGTAGTTTCTATTTATAATCATTAAATGTATAATAGATATTGTAGGATAAGCAATGACGAGTGATGTTTGTGCATTCGTAGATTATCATTATTTTATACAGCCATAATATATTGTAAATTAAATATTTTACTCGGTAAAGATTTTTCACGATTTACGGCATTATGTATATATTTCTATATGAATTAT
Organism: Himalopsyche tibetana; assembly: GCA_030503985.1. NCBI lineage: Eukaryota > Metazoa > Arthropoda > Insecta > Trichoptera > Rhyacophilidae > Himalopsyche > Himalopsyche tibetana. Next base: position 8,727,776 of record JAPJYX010000014.1, read on the forward strand.
TGTTGACAACATTTAGAGTGTTTGGTTGTTTTGTGTATATTTGATGCCACTATGTAATATTATTTTAAAAAAATCTAATTTAAAAGCTTTGTGATCGTCCGTCACCTTTGGTTGTCACTTCTATTCGGTTGCAGTGCTCACGGGTTCAAATCCCCATGCCTGGAATCACTTTAACTATTCATGGATTTGTGTCCAAAGACTTGGCTGATTGTGATCTTTATACTCCCGTCACACCAATTCGATATTGAAAACGTTAAAGGAAGATCAAATAAACATCTAATAGTCTTCTCTTAGTGCTATCTCATAGTCGGCCCCGTTGGTTTTTGTGATGGATCGCACGGGCTTAAGTTCTAATACCAACTGCATTATTTCAATCGATTTCTATTAGAAGGTATACGTGTGTTTGTGATATCTAAATCCTTTCCAACCTTCCAATCTTAAAATAACGAGGTCTAGTGACTGCAATTAGTTAACCACCAATCCTTACATAGTTTTTTTTAAATAAAAAAATATATTTGTGCATTACAGTTAATGCCAATGCACCAAATATATTAAAGTTGAAAGACCATACGAGAAAAACTCGATGAAAATTTATTGCAAGTCACTCGAGATCAATTCGAGGTAAATTGACATCACAAACACCCACGTCTTATATCTTATTTTCAATTGAAAAATCTTAATTTGACATTGACTTTACCGAGAATCAAACCCAGACCCGGCTGGTTGGTAGAGCAAGCTCTTACCAACTAAGCCACAGCGGAGAGGTTGAGCAACTGAATAACAAACAATTTTCAAAGAAATTCTTCGGTTGATATACCTCCATGAATAGAAAAGAGCAATCTTTCTATTTTTACTCTTTCCGAAGAGGAAAGGTTGAACGAGTGAATATAAACCATTTCTCGTAAAACGGCATCATTTGTGATACTGCATTACTGCTATTACACATCCACACATTCTACATTGAGAGAACACATGGCTTAAGAACTATTAATGAATTAATTTAAAATTACGACTGAAGGTGCATGATGGAAATTTAATAATAATATAGAATTATTTTTATTTTGTACACTTCCATTAAATCTTTGGTCGAACACGACCCGGGTTTCGCCTCTCGGCATCTTCCGGTGTTGATCAGTGCGCGAGTGCACTCTAACTAACTCGAACTTAGTTCGAGTGTATTTGCGCACTGATCAACACCGGAAGATGCCGAGAGGCGAAACCCGGGTCGTGTTCTACCAAAGATTTAATGGAAGTGTACAAAATAAAAATAATTCTAAATTATTAATGAATTGTCTAATTTAAATATGACAAATATGAAGGTTTCTTGCACACTTACATATGTACAAGAAAACATTCAAAATATTCAAATGTCAAGGAAAAACGCTTGAATATTTTAATAAGTGTGTTTCTAAAAAGTTTAAATTTACCATCTCTCAAGAAAGCGAGTGCTTCATGTAAGTTTTTAGAGAAAAACAAACTTTCACCTGACATTTTCATATATTTTCACATTTCACCTTGTGACGTTATTATCCATGTTATTATAAATGAATATTTAGATAACTTACGTTGCAATAATTTAAGATTTCGACTGAAGGTGCTTGGTGGAATTTCAATATTAAATTTTTATCGTTCAAATTATGTACATTCACACAGATTACGTTGCAATGTTTTTAAAAATTTAAAAGAAAAAAAATGGTACTATTATAAAGAATTTAACATTTTTAATCAATTGTCTAATGTAATATTTACACAATGGTTTTTCGCTAACTGTACTAACGAATAGTCGGTATACAGTAAACTGTAATTATGTATGTATGAATTATACACTGTATATACGTCACAATAATTAAGTCATAGGGTGTCCCTAACTCATATGACAAGATCTTGGATATTAATTAATTTCGTTATATTAAGTGTTTAAGAAATGTGTACCTTCTGACCTGATAAGCGAGAGTGGAGTTTCAAATCTACAACCAAATGTAATAATTCAAAAACAAAATATGTGGTTATCCATATATCAAATAACATCTGTTACATACATAGGAAGACACCACAGAAATATGATGTTAAATTTGAACTGATTTTATCTATACCTTATTTTCGAGAAGTAAATAGAAATGAAAGTGCTGAATATATTATATATCAGAAATTTTTGTGCTGTCAAAAATTGAAACACCATATTATACAATGTAATGTTATTGTAAAATAAAAATGGCTATTTCAAGAGTACTGGATGTCAGCAAATATAAAAGTCTTCATAATGAGTTCATTAAAATTGATACACCAATTTTGCACAGTATTCTTTTTCACATGCATTGCAAAACAGAAATAATTAACCACGTATAAATTAATTATTTTCTACGTAAATTAAAGTTTCACCACTGTCTGAGGAAATATTTGATAACACGTAAGTGAGTTACATCACATGTTTATTTAGCAACGTTTTATTCACATTATAAAAATGAAAATCTTATTGTGATCGGTTTCACTTAAGGAGTGAACATTTTACGAAAATCGTGTAGATTCATTATAAGGAGATGAATTATTGTAAATAAATCTTTTATAAATTTATTTTAACTAAAAACAGAGAAAATGTTAACCATATTAAATAACTTTTAAATTAATATAAGATTAAAAATAACTTAGATTATTCCACGTATTGTCCTACAAAATGAAGGTAAATTTCATGTGTAGTATCATTATTGTTTGTTTGTTTTTCTATCCTCCCCTCCTTGCTTCTAGGTTTTATTTTAATAATATGTCAGAATAGTCAAATTAAAATCATTCGTACCTAAGCAAGCATTGTGAAAGTAAGATTGTCTGGCAAAACACGTGTGACAATTTGTAGTACAATACGTGGAATAATCTAAGTTATTTTAAATCTTATATTAAAATGAACTTCCACAAAGCTACCGCAGAGTCCATCGAAACTGTTGATTTAATAATATAATGTCTATGGACTGGTAATTTATAGGTCACATATGTAAAGTGATTTGAAGCGATCTAACTACAGGTATTTTTTAAATAAAAATTGTGAAATATCTATAATTTACTTTCTTTATTACCAAAAAACGTTTTTTAAAAATCTATAATAAAGATATCGAATGTGAAATGAATGGTCGTGTGTTTTGCAATTACTTTCACGATAGTTTTTAATACACACACCGAAATCAATTAATCTCATCTAAAAAGAGACGTGTCGATGCACTTTAATGCTTTGAAAGCTCGGAGTATTAAGTATTCGTTGCGAAAGGTGAAAAGCTCTTATTACAAGTAGTAATAAATTGGTCCGATTTTAATTTCGAAGCATTGCCAGGTTTGAAAGTTTGCTGCTCTACAAGTGGCACATTTTACTCGCGCTCTTGGCTAACGGTTAGCTACTACTGAGTAAGAATACACCTGTAAGGTTAAGTATCTTTGTTTTTTAGTATTACATACTACTTCTAAAGTAGTATATTTATTCACTGGCGTGCCCAGGGTGTTGTTCAACCAGGAAAAGTAAACATTATATACACTAGAGACAGTGCGTATATACCGACTGGATGACGATCGATTTCCGTTTAATATAAAGCAGTAATGCTTTGCAGCCTTCAATACCAAGATGCAAGAACAATACAGATATACCTATATAAAGAAATATTAAGAATGGGGTGGATTAAGAGAGAAAAACCGATTGCAAATTTATGTTATGAAATATTAATAATAAAGTGCAAACCCGTTTAATAATATCCAATACACATGTTACATGATGAATTCTTCTTTTCATAAAGAACGAAATGGCGTTGCTGAAGCGTATTTTTCATATACATCTGTCAATATCAGGTTTTCCAAAATTGCTTTGGCATTGTATTATACTTTATTCACATGCTTGTAAAGTGGGGTGATTTTTGTATACGAAAAAGAAATCCAAATTCGTTGAGAAGATCGAATATCATAGCTCAATTCAACGATCGTAATAAAAAATTCAATTGAGATACTTATACGTAATATATACAATATCTTTTTCTGTTTCTATATCATTGGTGAAATGATTTCATAAAAAATGGTTTTCTAAAGCAAGATGAATAATACAATGGAACACCATACCCACCATGTTGTGATATGTATAATTTGTGGATTCGATAAAGTCTTGTGATAGATGTCGGCTTCGTAGACGATTGGTAACGCTCTAAAGCTTTTGTCTTAAACGGTTCGCGGCCTAACGGATGAGTCATGGTTGATAGATTTGTATGCAAAAGCATCCCAGTCTGGTATTTTTCTATGCTTCTTTCTAACCCTTACCACATTTAAAAATGCCAAATAAATTCAGCGAATAAGTAGTCGTGTGCTAGTCTCACATTTAAACCTTTACTCTGTTTGAAAATATATATTGCATAACTAAATTTAATTTAATTTCTCCCTTAAGACAAGATGATGTGCGTAAAAAATCTAAAAGGTGGGAAAGCTATGTCATCAAACGCGTGACAAACAATAGAGACATTTTGGTCAGCCACCATTGCAATTTTTAACATAATTCTAAGAGAAGCCGAGAAAGAATTACTATGTGCAGGAATTACGTTTATTCCAATAGTTATACAAAAAACAAATGAATATTCTTTGAATGAGTGCGAGGCGGGTTCGACAACGGCTGCATCATTAGTCGGCTTTACATTACGGTGCTTTCACCTACGATTTTTGTTTTAAAACGAAAAGAAATGTGTGCAAACGAAGCGTGTTTTTCCTTGTTTTATAGCACATTGAGCAGTGTTTGTTCTGTAAAACGAAGAACAGCTCTTATACACAGATTTAACAAACCTTTTTTTACCTTTAAAGCGTAATTGCAAGCATAATCGTCTGTGTGTACAGATGACTATTGATTACTACTTCTCGGGCTACAAATGTTGAAAGATTTTCTTATTACGCGAATCGAAGAACGGATCGTTGCATGATTATGGTGTGAATTTTTGTGGGAACAAAAAAAATGGTAAGACCTATTATTGAAAGAAAAAAGAGAAAAGCTCATCTCTTTGTAGAGCCAATAGTACTCTAGTCACCAAGACAGCATACGTCCTCTTTTGAATTACAGTTAAATCCATAAGTATGCTGTGCTGTGGTCCATGCTATACTCGGATACTTGTTCTGCGAAGAACCCACGAGACGACCGTAGTTGAATAACGTAGTGTTTGTACGTAGGTACGATTCCGCTCGCTCGCGGGATTTCCGGTTGCTGTTTCCTATCATAATGAATTTCTTGCACCAGATGCTGGCGATTCTCTCCCTCTCCCACTTAGCGGTTAATTTAATAAATTTTAAATCTAAAGTTCTATTTAATAATTTTATGCATATTTTATTTGATATTTATAAGTGACTTGCTTCTGATAGTACTGTTGAACCGTGATATTAGTGTATTTGAGGTCTCGAAAACAAAGGCGGCAGTTTTCATAACCCTGAAATGTTTTTTTTATTATATAAATAATACGTATGAAAAAAGTAATGTTAAATATTCTTATAAGTGTTATTATGCTATTTTAATTAAATTTACATTGTTTTGTGAAATCCGTTAAACAAAAGCCGTGTTTGCTATACAAGATTATGTTAACTGCCGCATTTGTTACAAACTTGATTTTCATTATTCAAAAATATACATATTTGAACCTTTTAAAAAAATACGAATGCATGCGGAATAGCCAGCTCTACACGATGACACATCTAACTCTGTTTCTGAAACCCGTGGAGACTGCCATCTTTGTTTCCAGAGCCCTCATTTTAGGTGGATAGTTCATGGATCGATAAATAATTATATAAATGCTCATGTGCACATATATTCTAACCATATTCACTCCGTAGTCGGAGCATATGGCCACCACATGTTTCCTCCAAGGTTCTCTGTCTCCCGCCAATCTTCTTGCTTCCTCCCATGTTGTCCCAGCGTCCCGTTGCTCCGTCGAGTACATCTTATATATGGTCATCAGTGGCCTTCCATGACAGCATTCATCCATACATATATAACTATACAATTTTAAGTTTATTTTATTATTTTTTTTAAAATCAATAACCAACCTGTTCGTCAATCCAGAAATCGAATACCTAGTGTTTTATTTACTTTAATTTATAATTCTTTTAATGGAACTAGTATTGATAATTAACTATATCTGACGGACAAAAGTTACAGAAATGGAAGTATAACAATCTAGTTTTATTACAGTTATCATCGAAAAAGAGAGGTTTAAAGAGTATAGAAAACCATCTTTTTGGATTCATTGCACTAGGTCAGAGGTGGGGAACACGCGGCCTTCTGGCCAATTCTGAAAAAACGAGGTTCGGAGATATCTGGGAAAAAGTATAGCGAATAGAGGATTTTAAATTCCTCGGTGAGCTTAAAAAAACAATGTTTGGAGATATCCGGGGGAAAAGTTTAGCGAGGAAAAGTAGGGTAATGGATTGAATATTAATCAATCCCGTCCTATGTTTACTGCGGCGTTATATCGAATCAGAAAAAGGAATGTAGCCTCTAGAGAAGAAAAGGTTCCCCACCTCTGCACTAGGTTGATACATACCTCAATTGTGCTTCAAGCATAAAACAATGCCATGTCGAAAATATTTCTAATGAATAAATTGATGTTAAATAAAATACAAATGCTTACTTTTGAGCAATGAAATATTGTTTTTTGACAAAGGTGTTCGGACCATAAATGAATTTGTTTGTTTTGAATTTTTGAGAATTAAAACATTAACGTCGTTTTCAACCAGAGCGAGAATGCTTTGTATGCGTCAAAATAGTCTGAAATCTCTTACTTCTTGTGGTATATTATAACGATGACTGAATTAAATATTTTGACAAAAACATATTTTTAAAATATAACAGTTATTAACCCTGCTAACTCTTTGACTTTAAATGTTTATCAATTTTCCTTTGCATAATCGAAAATATACACAAATAAAACATGCTGCTTTCACCTGGCGAGAGTGTTTTAAATTTTATTTATTAATTAAGTGTCTGAAAAACTTTCTTTCTTTGGTAGAGATTTGATTAAAAATTAAGATTGGTAATTTCATCGCCATAAACTTCAATTAAACTTCGTTGGTATTTTCATTTGATCTTTTAAAGCCAATATTAATTTCGAATAAAACGAAATAATGAGATTATTTTTATAATAAAAATCCTTACCTTTTGAAGTAGCGCAATCGAAACTTTTACCGGTCTACGGGCCGGGCCGGAGGCAATTTTTCGTGTCTTAAGAATTATCTCTAACTTTTTGTTGGTATTATGTGTAAGTTTTTTTTCTATCAAGAAAATACAAAACATTGCAAGCACGAAAACTTACGAATAACGGGTACGTTATCACAGCAGTAAATTTATTTTAGGAAATTACCTGCTTAATTTCAGAAATTATGGGTCTGACCTTTTTAGAGCCGAGAGTTAAATCTGTACAAAACTTGCTAAATTGACAAATTTATGTAACTACCATATTATGTGTATTATGATATTAATAGTAAGTATAGCATTTTCAATTTTTTCTCTTTATTACCGCAAAGTCACGCAAGCAAATTTCTTGGGAGCATATTAACTATTAATTGAAAATCTTTTTTTATAATCGATAATTGAAGCTTCTAAAAATACTCAAGCGCACTGAGAAACCGGTGGTAATCATAAATTTATTTTACTAACTTAAACCATTTTCTCAAACTATATCGAAATCTTTGTGTTTTTTTTTTAAATTGAGTTTACATAAATATAAAAGATAATTTCATGGGCTTCATGGTTTAGAGATAGATGGCAAAGACAAGTGTGTAATTTTATTAATAAACCATTTCTTTGCACTTAAAATCTATGTTCGCTCTCAATGTGGAGCATATCGTCGCCAATATTGAGAGAACACGTCACTCATATTTAATAAAAGTATTTTATTTATTTCTTACAATCTTTTTTTATGAAATGCCAATGATGGCACATTTTTGTATTAATATATATTTTTATTGCCAAAGTCAAATATTATTGCATTACCAAGCGTAAGTATTTCTTTTTATTCTTTAACTAATATATTTTTTTGTCTCTTAAATTTATCTATATTCGAGATAAGTGTTTTAGCAGTATTGGCAACGATATAGCACCCTAATGGAGGTACTGAGGTACCTTCATTAGAAGGCCATATCATTAGCTTTTTACGAGAACTGCTTGGTCAGGGACGTCCTGTGGGCATAGGCGAGTAGATAGTTGCCTAGAGGGCGGCAAGTTCTAGGGAGCGGCAAATGATCACAGTTTTTTAACTGACAAAATATTTTTGACACACGAATTTGGCTTAGAATAAATATGATGGTCTTTAATTAAAAAAAAATGCCGAACACAACATTTTCGATTTATGGCCGATGGATAAACAGTAGATAAATTTATCGCAAAAATCTTCTTTAAATATGGCATTTAACGATCTCAGCGCTATAGGCGGCAGATAAGATAATTTCAAAAAAAAATAGTAAAAACGCTGTTTTAAACTTTGCCTAGGGGCGGCACATATCCTAGGAACGTCACTGTGCTTGGTATTCAGTTGCTCACCCTCTACTTTTTTTTAACGAGAGTCAGTATAAAAAAGTTAGAACATGACGAGTGGTTACCTAATCGCTTTCGCTACGTTCCGTTAGGACATAAAGATTAGACATCATAAACATCCATACCTTTTAAACAAAAATCGATTGAAAAAAATGCTGTTCGTGTAAGTATTCGAACCCATGAGATCCGTCATATAAGTCAACGACGTTGACCACTACACTGCAGGCCCGACATCATGAAAATCATGATTGCATAAATATTTTACATGATAACATATACTTTTAAAAAGATTCCTTTTCACGAGCCCAATATTCAAGATTTTATTTCAAAATAAAACACCCGATTACAGTCGAAAGAAAAGAAACCGACTACAAACTTCGTCAATAGAATCAATCAAGTGGGCTAATTAATTTTAATGATATGAAACCTTTCTCCAAACATGTCCAGAAAACCCAGCAAAAGACGACCATTTACGACGGAAAAGGGCTGAGACTTTGTTATTTTATTAGAGTTAATTATGTTTTTACGATGTAGATTTTTCACCGGCGAGTAAAGCTCCAGCAAACTTAATGCCTACAACAATGCTTAAGAGCTTCGCAACTTAAGCTAGAGTTTTATTGTATTAGTAATTCGAATAGATTGTAGTTACACACTTTGTTACGAAAGCGAAACACACCTGAGAAATCCGAAGGCGTAAATTTAATATGGGCCGGAGATTTAGTGAACTTTCATTTATTTCGTTATATATATATATATATATATAATATTATATGTATATGTTAAAAATAGCAGCCAATGTATTCATTGTAAATTTTAGCCAATTACAGTATAAACGAAAGAACAAACGAACACTTTAACTTCACAGACGTATGTACATATTTAAACTGCTTACAAACTTAAAAATAATCACGCGAGCACTCGAGGCGTTGTTTATTTATTTTATCTATTTATTAAGTTGTTGTGTTCTATTTATATCTAAAATTTCACATAACCTCAAAATTTTCAACGTCTTGTTGACAATTTCGTCCAATTTCTAATCAACATATCTAAACTAACCTAACGTAGCCTAAGCCGTAATGTCATTCGTTATTTCATTAGCGCTTGTCAGTATACTAAAATAGCCTAAGCTATATTTTTAATTATACGATGTCGACCGATTATCAGTGAGTTTATACATCAACTAGTTAATACATAAATTTACTTATTAAAGTAAATATGATTTTTTTTTGATGAAAAACTGATACTGCTTTTTAATGTAAACGTTGACTAGTAAATTATTTTTCGTATTTTAAATGTGGCGTATTAGTTACTTACAGTTACTTAGCTTACTAGTAAATTATATTTTAAAGTAAACTCTGTTAAGAACTGTTTTTTTTAACATTTCGCTAGAATTTTTATTTTTGTGAATACACTTGGGCCTCGTATAACACGGTTATATGGTTCCACAAAAACGTCGTATAATAAAAATCCGTGTTATACAAGGTTTGAAGTTCATAGAAAAGTAGATTGCGTTCCAAAAAAAAATATCGAAGATGGTTTATATAAATATTTACTTTATTTTTTAAAATAAACAAATATACATTTACATATATATTGGATTGTTTTATTTCTTTAGCGGATGCATAAACAATATCATAGTTTTATTTTTACATCATAATACATACACAGGTATGCAGTATAGTATGTTTCATATTTACAGTTTACTACAAATATGTTGCGGCCCACGTAGAGAAGCAAAAATCAAAATAGTATGGCTGGTCTAAAGGCTGGATTATAGACGTAGTGTTTGGTTTTAATTGAAACCGTGTTATATAAAGCGTGTTGTATGAAAAATATACCACAATTTATACAACCGTGTTGTATAAAACCGTGCTATATAAAACCGTGTTATACGAGGTCCAAGTGTACTATTAATCTCTTTTTATAAAAAAAATACTAATAAAACTAAATATTTGTTTTTTATACTAAGCCTAATTAGACCACGATTGGAATCACGAAACTAAATCATTTCATTTATTTGTATCTTTTGAAATAATATGAAAAAGGGTAGTCGAAAATAAAAAAAACTAACTTGTTTATGGTAACGGAACATAATAATAATATTTATCTCTCTACTATATCCATGTTCACTTTTTTTCACTCTGTGGTTCTCAGAAGGTAGCCCCAGTATAAAAAAGAGAATCGGGTTATTGACTCTAAATAAATAGTTACACAAAACATATCTAAGTTTGGTTAACCCCAGAAAACATAATGCAAAAAAGAACCTGGTGAATCTTTCGAATGGCGTCTAATGTCCAAAATGGTATAACATTATTTTCATGCTAATAACATATTAGTGTATTTTAATATTTTTTTCTTAAATTCATATTCTGATTACGACTGTATTCTCGTTAAAAGGTCTACTATTATGAAAAATGGGCAGGCGGTAAAAAAGATTTTATTTCTCTCAATTTTATTTGTATTTTTTTATTATAATCGTGATCCAATGAGCTGCGAGGACAACATGTTTTAACATTAATACGTATACATTACGTATTGTGAAGTCTCGGTTTTTTTCATGTCCCGGGACACGAACCATAAAATTTTCTTGTTCCGGGAAAGCCGAGACATATGACGGGGAGATATGAACAAAATCTATGCGTTTAACGTTGGGTACTCAAAGTTCATCCAAATATATTTTTTAAAGTTAAATACTGGAAAGATGACAATATTACACATCGTTAGTGATTCATTTGATTTTGCCAACGAAAACTTTTTCTATAGAAAAATAATACATTGGGTCAGCAATTCTATTGTTATTATTGTAAACTAGTACGTTCACACGTACTTAAAGTAGTAATATTTAAATTTAATAAATAAATGATAGATTTTGAAAGTTCATTTTTTATTGCCTGATATGTACAAAGTTTGTAATAAAATCCCCTGCTCGCATCCTTCTGATCATTTAATAACCGAGTGTAGAAATAGCGATTAGTCAACCAATAGTCCTGTTCTTACCTTCCTTCCCTACTACTCACTTTGAAAAAAGTGAGGTTGAGCGACTGAGTAACAAACAGTTCTCGTAGAAAAACTTCTGCTGAGATACCTCCGTTAGGAGGCCATATGCTCCACATTAAGAGGGGACATGGATTGAAAAAAAAGATGTACAAAGTTTATGAAGGTGAATAAAACCAAGTCTCAAGTCTCGGGTTTGTTTTGTTTAAATGTCTCGAGAACCGGACTGGAAAAAGTGTCGATTTCCCGGGAATTTATTCTCGGGTAGTCTTGACACAGAATCCCTATCATAAATATATCTCAAATAAAACATACTCGAAGCGGTCCGCTTAAAACAATCCACCAGCGATGGGGATTGGTAGAACGTTTTTATGTGAAATGTTTGTTGGGAGTTTGTATAAATTTCCCGAACATGAATATATGAAATCGGTTGAGTAATATCTTTGTAGAAGGTACCCACTTCAAAGTATATTTACGATGCGATGAATGTGGCCACTCAACTTTTTTTTGCCATACAAATAATATTCGTTACAAAGAGTGGGTATTTTTGCTGGTCCTTTGGTCATTCAGTTATATTACATTTTAGGGTAAATATTTGTCAATGACGAGCTTTCAATATATCCAGTACACTGCGCACTGTTCCGGAAAAAAATATGATTTCAAATTTATTAGCATTTTGTGTGATATTAATACATACACCTACGATATGCTAGCTCTCGTGGTAATGTTGAATAAAAAATATTTCAGATTTATTTTTAAGAGTACTTTTTTTAAAAGTGGTAAGTTTATACCAATTCTCCAGTTAAATATTTTTTGGATGCATATATATTTTTTTAATTATCACACAAATTTTGGAAATATAGTAATTTATTGCTGTCAAATTATTATACTGAGAATTATAACCTGTCTATTATCTAAAAAAAAATGCATTACCAATTACACAATAACAAAAATTAGCCGTCTTGTATAGGAAATAAGATAATTTATGTAAAAAAAATCATGACGTAAAAGGAGTGCAACCAAATCTAGCTTTTTTGCAAAATATTAAATTTATCAACTTGCGAAAAAAAAACTGTACATATATATGTTATGTTAAAAGAAAGCTTTTGGTCATTGTAGGATTTCTTCTTTCTAAAATATAAATAAAATTCATGAAGTATTAAAGCCTTTAAAGTAATATAACGTATATTAATGGTGTAACGTAAATAAAAAATAACGTGTGCATTTTTTACATGCTTGAGAAGAGCTTTGTTGTGTTCAGCGCCTACATATTCGTATGTTATTTTTTTAGTCCAAAAATTTTTCTGGATATCGGAGCGAAATATTGCAGGTAATTAATAGTATTTATACGGAAAGCACGAACACGTATATTTTTCTGGTTATTAGAAATTTTCGATTAAGAATATCCGGATGCAAGTGATTCATTTGTAATACATATATACGGCTGGTCTAAAAGATAAATGTAGGTACTCAGCATGCATTTCTTTGGTTTTTATTCCACATTTTGCCATGTTAAAAACTATTAATTTGTAAGTAATTGATGATTATAGTTTGTAAGACAGCCACACAGTGTTTTAAATCGCTAAAGACAGAATCAACCTGTTCATGATATACTTAGATGTCAATACGTGTATCGTTTGAAATATCGATAAATTCCGCGAAAGCGATACTAGAATGAGATAGAAGCTTAAAAATAAATATTGCTAAATTCATTCACACGTTCTTAGATTATCTAATTCAGCCATACTTAACCTTTTTTTACTCCGGGCTGCATTCCGACTTTCGCTTCTCTACGTGGGCCGCAACATATTTATAGTAAACTGTAAATATAACACATACTATAACTGCATAAATATGTATGTATTATGAAGTCAAAATAAAACTACTTTATATTATGCAAATATATTCATATGTATTCATGTATTTTTTAAAGTAAAAAATAACAATGAACAACAAATAAAATATAATTATTTTGGGCCGCACATAGGAGCTGATTGGGACGCAGGTTGAGTATGGCTGATCTAAATGTTTAAGTACATAAACTCATTTTGTTTTGTATGTATTGTGTATCGCTAAATAAAATAAGATATGATTCTTAATTATGCAATGAGTTCTTAATGGAAATATTAATGAAATATAATACTTTTACAGGTCATAGTAAATTAACCCCACCATCAGAAAATGTCTAGAAAAAAAGTGCTATTTAGCTATTTATAAAATATTAGTTAGTTGGGTAAAGTTAAAATATACCAATTCAAATATATATGATCACTTCTGCTTGCAATTGTTTCAATATGAAATTAAGCACGCTGAAAATCTGGCCTATTTCACAATTGAAAAATCATCAAAGTATGTTTCGTAGATTGTTTTATTAGTTAATCCAGTATGGTTATTAAAATAGAATATCTAAGTAGTGTTTACGGGTAGCTTTTACGTTGACACGCAGACTGATCTGCTGATTGTAGATTAAACGAGCAGTCAATTTAGAAATAAGAGAATGCACTGAATCGAACAAAGGCCCCCAATGAGAGCCAAATCTCGTAATCGAATCAATAAGATTAATCGAATTATGCAGGGCGATGCGCATTCGAGATTAGTTCTGGCTTTTTGTTTTGTGAATTATAAACTGCTACTGGAAATAATGATTCAAGATCGCGAAACAAACGCGGCTTTAAAATGCACATCACTTGGCCACGCTCCAGTAGTTTTGTTGTGAATAGTATGACATGAAGTGAGTAACCAGGGCAGGCGAAACGGGATCTGTAAAACCGAAGATTACGCTGCAAGCCGTTTTATCAGCGCCTCACGTCTGTTTTTCTAGACTCACTTTTTTCATTTTGCATTATTCAGTGCGTAGGCTGATCTTATTTTTCAGCCACGACTAGACCTAGGCGTGATGGTATTTGTATTTACATAACTATGTTGATCCGGAATTGTTTTTGTTTTTCGCGGGGAAGGGATAACAAGGTTTTTGTTTTTTATTGAGATTTCGCGAGTATTTTTTTATTTTTTTTACAAAACTGTCATGTTTTAAAAGCAGTTTACAAAGTTAATTTTGAGTTTTGATTTGGGCTATATATTGCCCGCTGGACAATTTCACAAAGTTTTGAATATATATCTACATATATGTATATAAAATTAAATTGAATGGTTAATGTTGAAAGATTATAATTCCACTCTTAATCACTTGATAACACAACGTAAATTTCACCGAATTGGTCACCTAAAATTCATCATTCACTATTCAATAAAAATGAGTTGAGCATTTGACTATTAATGATTTATTACTTTATATCTGCAGTTGAAAATCTTGAGTAATTCAATAAATTCTTGAATTAGACTAATTCTTAATAAAACTAATTTTGTAAATTGTTAAAATTTGAAAGTTATTTAAAAAAATAATTGTAAACCTGATTCACCGTATACAAAAAAAATATCAAGGAAAAATCAATATATATTTCCTATAAAATATGACATACATTCATACATAGAAACTTTTCTACAACCTCGTATCTCAAAAATTACAAATTTTCAGGAGACACATAAATGTACTTTATTCTACCACTATCGCTATCGCTATAAAGCACCAAGAGAATGGTTATGTACTCAATATATTTGAAGAAATTAATAAGAAAGGAAGCGAAGACATTTCCACTCATGCCATCCTCTCCTTCATGCTAAACATAGATAGCACTTGACAAAATATTTTTTTTCCAACGTTTTTGTATTAAATTTAAATTGTCTGGATGCTGTACTCTTCCATTAATCTTGTCGCTAATGACCAGGGTTTCACGGGTCGGCATCTCCAGGCTTTTCAAGTACACGAATGAACTTGAACTGAACTTGAGTTTTTGTATTAGTTAAAATAAATCATGAAATATTTTTTTTTGAATAAGAGTTAAAAGAATATGTGTGTATTGAAATTCTGAATTCATTACATCAAAAAACTTAAAACTGACAAAAATTAAGATACGTGTATGTAGAATATTAACGATGAAATTTATATTAAAAAATAATACATTTTAGGTATAATATTTCTAAGTAAGAATTAACAACAAATAAAATCCTACTATATAACATACTTAAGCTGATTATTTGTGTACAAACAATTTTTTTTTTTTTAACTTACCAAACGTAACCATTTGGTAAGAATGAACAATTATTTGTGTTCATATGATTACAGTTATAGTAAATATCCTTATTCCTGTACTCAATTAAATATCTGTTATGTACCTCTCTTGGTTAGTTATTTGTAAACAACTGACGGCAGCAAAGAGTTAAGATTGTATTGTGAAGCTCGTCAGAGAACACAAACCAGAAACGACTAACGAGTAAGTGGCGGTTAACCGTTTTCAGTTCTAACCACCACCCACTACTTGGCTTACCCCTCTGGCCTTTCACCACTCGAGCTCTTACTGTTCGTTGTGCTGTCACAATATCCGGAAAAGGGGTTTCCCTATTCGCAAAAATCGCAGAAATGTCTAATCCGATGATGTCACGCTCGTTATACACAACCCGGACAAATGGCAAATCTGTTTTTATATAAAAGGTGCCATTAATCTTGCAAGTTAGCCCGTCCGCCCAGCATATTTCCGTTTAAGCGGCATCGGGTTATATCATTCATCCTCGTGTGTTTATTATTCCAAAATGACAGCTTTGAAGAAGTGGTGATATCTCAATCTTTTTGAAGCCAATAGCGCCGGGTCACGTAGACATTTGACCACTTTTCTGTGATTTATAGACATTTTCTACTCAATTAACACTGTGGTGAATTCAGACCGGTCGTATATTAATTATTTCTGTCCAGATAATTAACTCTACGCTACAGCTTTATAACTTTATTAAAACTAATTAAAAAGCTATAGGTGTTTGTAGAGATTATTTTCAAAATAAACCCTGTATAATCTACGTGTTGTTACATTAAAGCTAACACATATTGACAGCATGACAGGCACGTCATAGAAGTTTAAGGCACCGCTTAAGTAGAAACTACAATTAGGAAAACTTTGGTTTAACAACGATTTTTATCATGCCCGTTTCAGTGTTATTTAATATTTCAAAATAGGTATGTATGTGCCTCACAGAAAATCAATCGTTTAAGCGCTGTAAACAGATCAATTCGCAATACTTGTTATCAGTAAATCGTTTTCGCTTTGATATAATTATATTACAATTCGTTTAATGTATTTAATTAACAATATTTCTATAATAATGTTACTTTACACATTTTCCGTATAATATTAAAACCTATAAATAAATCATTATTATCATTTTATAACGTTTTTTTGTATTTATTTTTAGGTAAAATAAATTAAAAAATAAGTCGGCAATTTGATGAGTAGTCTGTCAAATGTTTGGTGGCGATAGTGATGTTTCATTCATTTACGATCTGTTTTGTTCATTGTTCCGGCAGATCACGTTCGCATCCACGTTCTCTTTCCTCATCTTATTCTTATTGCATTGACAGTTAAGTGTAGTTTAGTTTGGTTATAACAGAAGGCCAGCAATATCAGTGTGTCGGCGACCCGTGCCACTGAAATACGTATCTTATGTTAAGTTGTTGTTATCCAAAATTAGTTAGTGTTGTGATAATTATGCTAAGTTTGTGGAACCGAAAAGGATGAAAAAACATGAGATAATGTAAGATTATTTTTTTATTTTGTATTAGCCGTAAACATTTATACAGCAATGAAATAATAATTTTATGTAAGAAATACGAATGCATGATTATACATTTACATCATATAATGCGAAATATAAAATAAAAACGTCTAAGATTATTTTTGTTGTAGATTAAAGCCATTTTTATTGAAAACAAAAAGTAAGAACTTGAGATTCCTATTGAAATAATCACATTCCTGGGAATTCCAAAATGTACATTTTGACAAAAGAAACATGTTTTGACCTAAATTGGCTATATTAAATCAACAATAGAATAACTTCTGTTGTAAATTTTACTCATGAAATGTTTCTATCAAAACATAGGAATGGGTATTGTTGGAATGTGTATGTTTTGGTTTCAATTAATTCATCTAATGCGGAATGTATCGATACAAAAAATACAAATACCTGCCATTTTATTGTCCAATACATTATTTGTTGTATACAGATATTTTTTCATGCAGTTTATTAAGCATGACCGATTATATTATATTAATAAATTATCGGGCCCATGGCGCAGCGGTTAGCGTTGTTGGCACCCGAGACGAATCTCACGGGCTTAACTTCCCGTACGAACATTTTTTCAATTGATTTCTATTCGATGGGTGCTTGTAATGTCTAAAAAATTAACTCCTGCTTTTCCGATCATTAAGTTATAGGGCGGAGCGAGAACGATCAGTATAACACTAGTCCTGTCCTAGCCTTATCCTTCTATATCAACTTCTATCTTTGAAAAGATTGAGCGACTGAGTAACAAACGGTTCTCGAAGAAAAACGTCTTTTAAGATACCTCCATTAGGAGACCATATGCTCCACATTGGGATTGGACTTTAAAAAAAAGATCACTTTATAGTTTTTTTTAGAAATGCATCATATTAAACAATAAAACTCTTTTTATTTGTTGTTATTCCGGAATAAAAAAAAACGTCAGGACCAGCTACGCTCACCACGAGAATTGAACTGGTTCTGTTTTTTTCTTATTCAAAATTTATTTATGAATTTGTACAAAAAAAGTGTTTTTAAGAAATAAATGTTTTTCAATAATTTACCCATATTGCAATTAAGTATATAAAAAGGTGTAAATAAAGTAAATAATTGAAAAACACTAGGTTTTCTAATATTTTACAATATAATAGATGGTCGCAAAAAAGATTAAATCATATGCAACACAATAAGATAAAAGAGTTAATGTAAAATCGTTTGAGTAACTAACTAGTTAAACATAACATTTTAAATAATATAAAAATAAATAAAAACTTTGTATCTAAAAAAACAATGTACATAAAAGGAAATAAAATATATTAATAGGTAATCTTTCAAGAACGCCATTAGCGAATAGGATGCTTAGCGACAAGTAGAATGGTTTCATAAGTAGCCCGTAAATCAATTGAAAGGGTCTTAAAATTCTAACGAGCTGTATTTTATGAATTGAACGAGTATTTGAAAACAAATATTAATGTCACTGAAAGAAAATTCTGCATTGATCTCCCCTTGAAATTGAAAAATAGAATACACATCAATACTTTACCGCCACACGAGAAACAAAGAAAATGGATTAAATGAAAAAACGTTTTATCTGTTCGGTGAGGCGCAGGTATTCTACACGTAAGAAAATTTCGAAGGAGGAGAACAAAAGAGCCTCGTAGAAAAATGAATTACGTGGAGCACCTATACCACCACTAAGCTCGACAAACACCTCATCAATTATTCACCAGTGAGGCTTCGTTCTCTTTAATACTTGCATACGGAGCATGAACCGCTGACGAATAGTACATACACTTCAAGTCTTCAGACGTAAATGGTGCTATAGATATATTATTTATGCAGTAATAGCATCAGCCTTACCGCATTATTTATTAATAATTTAAATATCTATATAACTTTCTTATGGATTATATTTCGATTAAAGTATTGCTTAAGAAATATTTTAGTCAATAGGACTCTAATATGTATGTCTGTTAAATACTTACTTTTCTCGTCAATATCAATATGGCGGCTAGAATTTAACAAAGCATACGAGTATTAATTAATACAGGTGTTCAATAAATCATCTATAATCTGTTATGAGATTGGCAAAATGATAATATTGGTAAACTTTCTTCTCTTCGACTTGATCTCGTAATTGATTTACAAATTTAACATTCAATATCGAATTACACAAAACTAGGTTTTAGCCGAAATAAGAACTATACAAATTCAATATTTAATACATACCAAGAAAAATTTTCATGAAGTATTTAACAAATGATAATCATTGCAAAACGACGAACACAAAAAACGAATTACCAACAATGTTTGCATTTTATTGTATGTATGAGTTTTCTAATATTATATAATACGTGAACTCGTTAACTCCAATATCTCACTTTGTCCTACTAAACACAACGGAAAAGAACAATGTGGTTATCCTATAACTTTTGAAAATATTATTAAACTTTTAAAAAACAAAAAACAGTATTTTATTTATAAGTTGTGCCAGGAGTTGAAAACTATCATTTGATTCGCCAACACTTCGCAAATAAAATTTCATTTTTGTTCACCCTAGAAGCTAACAAAAAACAAATGACAATTTATATCTATTTTATAAGTTTTCTGATACAATGTCTTATATGTTTATGGTTAGGAAAAACACTTGATACCCAGATTATTATTGTGTAATTATCAGTAGTCGATAAAACTGAAATGGTCAAAACTAGTATGTAATTTTTTTTGCAAATACAATTCTCAATGTACGACTTTTTTAGTATCATAAGCTGATAGATTAGAAATCTTAAGAAAATGTTATTGGAATATTTATAGTTGGTCGTGTAAATTAGGATTACAAATGCTGTGAGCAATCGCAATGAAATGGTGGTGATGATTAGTTATCAAAATAATTAAGAGTTACCCCTCACTTATGGTTTTAATATATACATCTGAATTCCGGTAAAGTTTTCAGCCTCTGATTTAAGATTTAATTACAAAACAATGGTAGGTATTATATTCAGAAAACATAGATATAATATATTTTATAAGTTTGAATATCACACCAAGCATGTGATTATATTTGTCCTTATACGCATTCAATTTTCCTATACTACCTTCAAGTCCTTCCAAATTAGTTATGATATATATCCCCGAAGGGTTGATTTTCCGTCTATCGTAGTTAAGTCTTCAGTGTTTGATTCAGAGTGAAACGAGGTTCCAAGTGATGACAATCAAAATTGAGTTACACTAACAAGGGTTGGATCATTTTATGTTTCCGTAGTTTTGGATAAGGTTTTCACTAAATATGATTGATTATGAGCCAAAAATTCAGTTGAAACGTACAGTATTACTGGATTTCTTTGTCGATGTTAAATTTGACGTAAAGGTTTTAATAACTACAATTATCATTCTGATCGACATCGAGAAGCTAGAAAACTTAAATACTAGACTAAAATTCGAGATTGCTGTAAGGAAGGAAATAGATCGTGTCTCCGTGCGTCCTATATCCGGGTCCGATCGCATTGAGGCGGACTGGTGCTGTATCAAACGTGCTATTGCATCATCGGCCGAAGATGTTCTCGGATTCCGGAGGGAGGGGCAACCAAAATGGATGTCCGAAAATACGTGGAGGAGAATTGAAGAGCGGGCCAGGCTAAAAGCACTGAAGGACAGTGAAGCTGACCCTGAAAAATTTGAAGAACGTCGCGCTGATTATCGTAATCAGGACAAAGTTGTCAAGAAGTCTGCGCGACTTGACAAGCGCCGATTCTTGGATCGGCAAATTGAGACAGCTGAGGTGGCGGCCCGCAGAAATGATACCAAGAAGTTATTTAAAATCACGCGCGAGGTCTGCGGAAAGCGACCACCGACTCCCGGGCCAATTCGCGGCCCTGATGGAGCAATAGAGTCAAACGCAGAAAGCGTTAAAAATATTTGGAAGGATCATTTCTGCGAGGTGCTGAACCGACCGCCCCCCCAGGACCCTTTTGACGTAACCGAAGAGGCTACATCTATGGACCTCCCCCGAGTGTCCGGTATTTCAGACCGTACGCCCACACATGCCGAAATCATCTTGGCAGTGAAGAGGCTTAAAAACGGCAAAGCACCGGGTGGAGACGGAATACATTCGGAATTTCTGAAATGTGGTCTTAACGCCGTCCTACATCCTCTCTATCACCTGATGGCCAGGGTGTGGGACGGTGAGCGTTGTCCTAGGGACTGGGTGGACGGTGAGGTGTTAGCACTCCACAAAAAAGGTGATCCCCTCAGCTTTAACAATTACCGAGGCATAACTCTTCTCAGTATTCCTGGGAAGGTAATGGCACACATTCTCTTGGCGAGAATAAGAGGTCCCATTATGAAAATACTTAGGAAAAATCAAGCGGGCTTCCTCCCTGGAAGGTCGTGTGCGGACCAAATACACAATCTTCGATGTCTCCTCCAGCAGAGCAATGAATTTAACAGTGCTCTTGCTTGTTGTTTCGTCGACTATGAGAAGGCATTTGATAGTCCGCACAGACCCTCTTTGTGGAGGATACTGGATGCCTACGGGATTCCGCCAAAGATTGTGGCCATTATCAAATCCTTACATGAGAATAGTGCATGTTGTGTGAGAATCGGTGACTCAAATACCGAATGGTTCGGGGTCACTACCGGAGTGAGACAGGGGTGCGTTCTTGCACCATTCCTGTTTATTATTATCCTTGACTTCATACTTCGCAGGTCAATTCCGCCTGATCGAGGTGTAGCTGTTGGTCCCGGTCTGAAGCTGTGTGACCTTGAATATGCCGATGATGCTGTAATATTCGATAAATCCATTGAGGGCATCCAGGAGACTATTGATGGGTTAGGAACTAACTCAGGTCGCATTGGTCTAAAAATTAATACTAGTAAGACCAATGTGATGTGTAACCAAACCTGTCATGACTCTGATAGGACCCTTACCAGCGCGGGACAGATCATCGAGAGGGTTGACAGCTTCAGATACCTCGGCGTACATATCCCCGAAGACGGTAGTACAAAAAACGAGCTCGCCATTCGTTTAGGAATGGCTGGAGCCACATTCAACTCAATGCGGACTGTCTGGGACACACAGCTGTACTCGATTAAAACCAAATGCCACTTGTTCAACGCTTGCATTCTGCCGGTAATGCTTTACGGTTGCGAATCATGGCACCTGACGAAGACTCAGAAAAACCGTATACTGAGCTTCGAGAACAGATGCTTGCGTCGGATAATGGGGGTGAGGTGGTTTGATTTTGTGAGGAATTCAGAGATAAGGGAGCGTACAAGACAGCGTCCCGTCACGTCAGTGGTTATGGAGAGACGTTGGAACTGGCTGGGTCACGTGCTGCGGATGCCTCCGGAAAGCCTCAATCCTGCCTGCCTCTTCTTTCGACCGGTGGGATTCCGGCGTCCTGGACGTCCGTCGGGTACTATCCATAGGATGTACTCGGCGGAACTGAGGGATGCTGGCATGTCATGGGAGGAAGCAAAGCTATTGGCGGGAGACAGGGAAACATGGAGGTGCCGCGTGGCGGCCATATGCTCCACATAGGGAGCGAACATGGCCAAAGAAGAAGATTTTTACACGTTGGATATTTTTCACGCAATACCGTGTAAAAAATATACTAAAATAAAACATAATGGTGGATAGGTTTTCTTATATAAAAATCTATTTTTATTCTTTAATTAAATTTATTAGAAGATATGTCTTATTTACAAGTATAAACGATTCTACTAAACGAAAAGTTTAATTTTAGTAAATAATACTATTAGTAAGAAGGTGAATTATAATTATCATGATATATTTATTGCCGTGATTCTGATAACAATCTAATACTGATTGATCGCCGTATTAGGACAAAATAGGTAAAAAATGTGCAACTGCACAACCGATGCTATGGAATATATACATGTATATGCTAATAATTTTACTGAAGATATATATTTGTATAATCATCGAAACCATTTCATTCAGAAAAAATGTGTTAAAAAATACCCAATCCAACAGTTTATCAGCGCTATCTCTATCTAAAATTACGGACGAAAACTAAAAACCAGCCGTTTAAAAAGTTTTGCAGTACTTGTCAATTACTTTGCATGTTTGAAATGTCTTATATACATTCTTTAATAAAATTATTTCCGAGATTTCGTTCCAATTTGAGAAATAAATGATGTCTTTGTTAAATTGTATAATGGAACACAAACATTCAATCCGTCAAATGATTAAATTGAACAGTTCCTGAATATTAATTCCACTGATTCAGAGCTGTTTCCTGTAGCCGTTATGTAAGCCAAAATATTTTCGTAAATGGTAAGTCACATTTCAAAAGAAAATATTATCATAAAACGTTTCGTTTAACAATAATTACAAAAGTACGAATCATGACAAGAAAACTTTTTTCATTGTTCGAAATGTCTTGTTCTGTTTGAGTTGACATGTGCATGTCAATTCAAACAAAGAAAAAGCGAACGCTTCACTTAAAATGAATGTTCATCTTGTTCAAACAATTTCATAATAGGTTGAGCTTAAAAACTCTGAAAGATTTTTCATTATTTGACGACCTTCGTCTCGCTCGCACGATGATTTAAACATCGCGTTGGAAAGAGTGCGGCGTATGGCAAGAGCTTTTTGTCAGTCAGTTTAGTCAGTTTTTTGAACGAAATAAACGGTCGATTCTGGTTATGAAATTTAAAACGTACGAAATAAAATAAAATAATAAAGAAAGTAGATGTAGATCGAAGTAAAGAGATATATAAAAATAGTAGTAATATTCACATAAATAAGATAGATAGGCTTATAAATGAATACAGATACAGTGGAACGAACCTCTCATAACGAGTTTAATTCGTTCCAGAATCTTATTCAAAATCATCAAACATTTTTTCCCATATAAAACAATGTAAAATACAATAATGCGTTCCATGACGAAAAAAAATCTTTTTTTTATATTTTTAACGTGTATTCAAGTGCAATTACATACTTATAAATTGTTAAAGAGCGTAACAACCTGGAATGCGATTTCAATTTGCAAAAACCGATAAAAAATCGACTAGTTTATTATTTATGACAAATAATTAATTATTGTTTACTAGCAGACATTTGTTTTTGCCGACGCTTCAAAATTTGGTAAAAATGTGACAGCATTATCTTTGAATAAATTTCTTAGATGCATAACCACCTCCTTATTAGGGTGATGCTTCTTAATGTACGATGCAAGAGTTCCACATGGTTTCAGCATTTATCTTATTGCGCCAGAAGATTGTTTCTCTGCTACTTCCTCCTCCTCCACTAATGAACTCTCCTCCATAACTATTTGCTGTGAAAAACAATGCAACTCCATAAGCTTTTCGGTGGTCATTTATCGACTGTACTCTTTCACAAGCTCATCAATATGATCGTTATCAAAGATACAATCTCGCTGACTGTAGACTCCACAGGTACTGTTTCAAACTCCTCAAAATCACATTCGACAACGCTCCTTGGCAAAGCTTCTTCCAAGCTGAAATGAGGGTTCTCTTGGTTCCCACGCTTTGTCAATCATCTTGAGGCAAGCAACGATGTGGAAGTGATCTTTCCAAAACTCTGGTCACTCGATATGCGAAATATCACTCGTTGAGGAAGCACTTTTTTCACAATCTGTTTTGCTTGTTATGTGAATTACTCGTTATAAGAAGTGCTCGTTATGAGAGGTTACACTGTATTACATAGATTTTAACGGGAGTTATTATTATTATTATAAGCGAATGATTTGTAGCGATACTTTGAAGTATTGTTTGATAGTTAATGTAACATTTTTTTTGATACAGATAACTTTAATGGAGTATAACAACATGTTACCCATTCCCTGAGATGGTAAGGATTGAAAAATGTGAACAGTGTATAAAAATAAAGGTTACTATAAAAATGGACTTAAACGAAAAAATTCTTACATACTTAAAGTAATAGTTACCACCCTACAACGGGTATGATATAGCTATTTAGTTAATGATGTTTTCGGATTATTTAAAGTAGTTGCATTATTAAATAAGTACATAGTGTTATTTTCATATAGTATATTACTATCTCATAGTTGTAGTTTTGCCAATTATGATAACATATTATTTGACTTTATTAGATTGCACTTAAGTAACTTTCATATAACATAATTGTAGATCTGAAAACGTTTGGAAATTAATTCCTAAGCTCAAATACCAAAAAAGCAGTGTTATGATTTTGCAGCATTTCATATCTTAAACAGTAATATTTATAATAACAGTCCGCCTTATCGCCTTTTGCAAGAACTTAAAAAGTTGAAGTAACAATTATTTACAATGGTTATAGTTAGTTATATAGTAAAAGTAGAAATCAGAATTTAAAATTTAAAATTGGTTACACTCTAAATTTCAAATCTAGGTAAATTTCCTAATATAAAAACCAAACAAAAAAATAGTCCGATCCTTTAATTTTTCAAGATAACGTATGTGTCGAAAATGCAGACATTACTTATATATAATATTTATTTTGGTTTCAAAACTATCTGTTTTAAATGTATTAACATATTTGAGGGAACGAGCGAGCTATCTCTAAGAAAAAGTCACTTCTTACTGCTTTTCCACGCGATATCCTACTAACTGGATGTAAAAAAAAAATTAAAGTGTACGATAAATGATTAAAATAATGAATGTCGCCACACGTAATAAATATCCGGATACGTGTTATTTATTATTTTGTTGGTGTTCAAGGAACTAAACATAACTAATATGTAGACATAAATATGAACGTTTAATGATTTTTTTTGCTTTAGTGATACTTAATTTGCAAATCTTACATTTTTATGATAGTTACAATAAATGTCCTTTTGTAAAAAAACACGAATCGCAACTATTTCTGAAAACTTTCTAAAAACAAACTTCACGGACATATGTAGATGTATTTTTTTTTACAATAATAATGTTGTGCTTATAACTAAAATCTAAAATCTATAATTTGATTAATTTGTCTGATGAACTGAATAAAAATTCAATTGAGATGGCCAAGATTAATTTGTATATTTCAGTATTAAAAACATAAATATAATATCTTTTCACCAAAGATTGTCAATTAGCACATAACAACAACAGGTTTATGAATTATTGTCCGGTATTTAATAATTATTATAATTTGTACCACACAATATAAAATCATTTACGTGGCGTAAAATATAATAATGTCATTTACATGATGTTTAACAATTTTTAATAGAATGTATTATCATCATCGGTCAATATCAATCATTTGCTGGATAAAGCCCATCACACATCACACGCCCTTTAGTCAGTTTTTAGTTCGCTTCTACCTAACATATATTACATACATATGTATTATGTACGTACATCCACCAAACTAAATTACCCCATCAATACAGTGGTCAAATTGAAGGACCTTTCATTTACCTTGTGCGCTACTAGATTATTAATGACAATATCGATATGAAGTATAAGTTAAATACGTATGTATGCTTAGAATTTTATTTTTAGTTGAATTTATTATTTCCTCATATTGTATTTTATTTAAGTCAAGTTTCATGAAGAAGTTTCCCACTATTTTATTTATTAGATTAGTGAAAACTCACCTTGTGAGCTCACTAATTTTAACGATAACCTTTTTTTTGACAGCAAAAACTATAACTCTTCTGTATGTAAATCTATACGTATAACATATTTATAGTACGCGTCCATTAAGTTTGGTGGTCAAAAAATAAGCCGGTCGATACAATTGATTCTCGCTTTGTTAAATGTAAGGGCTCATTTGAAAGTTATAGATTACAGGCCGCCATTGACAAACACTTAGAATTATTCACTGTAGAACGTGGTTAGCACATATTTTATGACAAAACGATTCTATTTCACCTTGGACACTTTTTTAATGATGATAATAAATACTTTTTAAACATAGGACACGCATACATTTTTGATGATCAATAATGTCGTGAAACTAGTAATTAAATAGCATATTATAACTGTGTAAATACTTTAAATTGGGTAATACCTACATAGTCGAAATTCATCGATCATATCGGCCGGGGTGACTTTTGTTTAGCTAAATATCCGTTCGAATGAAACAAATGAATTATCAACGAATCTAAAAAAGTTAATTATAGTTTTGTCGACGTGATTAATTCGTGTTGGTCATTCAAAACTAAGAAAGTTTTTTGAAATCACAAAATCAAATATTTATAATCGATCGCAACTATCAGAAAGAAGTCTGTGGAATATTGTCGTGGTTATAGGCATTCTATGTTTTCGTCTTTGACATTTTTACTTGATTGATATGTGTGCTTAAAATAGTGTAATTATAATCACTGTTATTTCTTGGAGAAAAGATTTTTTGTGTACAAATCGTTTTATTATATCAATTGTTGAGAATGAGAATACACTAAGAACGCTCCTAACCAAATTTTGAATAAACACAGAAATGGTGTCTATTTTGACTGACTGGTGTCTTTCATCTTTTATAGAGAGAAAAGCACTTACTCTATTTCTCTTTCTTCTCTTGCATTTTGATGTTGTTTTTTGATCGTTTTAATAATTTTTTCCTCTTCTTTCCTTTTTTTTCTCTTCTTTTGCGTCTGTTTGATTATTATTTTTATTTGTGGTCAGTGTCCTGTTCATCTGTCTGGGGCTTAACGTCGTCAACCAGGCAGGTGAGATATCGAGTGGGGGAAGTAACGAAGACTTAAGGAAGTTTGAGCAAAAGGACCCTCCGCGGTCTCACGTTGTACGTATGGGGATAATCTATGTAATCATCAAGTAATGCTTTTATCGTTGAGTTAGAATGATCAATCACGTTGCTGTAAAATTCCTTCGACATCTTCACGATGTGATTAGGAATGGGATCGATGTTGAGGTATCTGTGTAGTACCGTGTTATGCACGTACCAATGGGTGCTCATATCTTGTTTTGTATTGTCTGAAAAGTTTGAATTATTCTATTTTTCTACATTTTAGTCTATTTCAATAGATAAGTTGTTATTATATGTTTTAAAAACTCACGCAGTTATTGTCTAGTTGTAAATCTGTGTATTGATGATGATGGCCCCATGATTAATACGTACTAAAGAGTGCTGAAATAATGACGGTTTTGAAACTTAAAAACTATGATTCCAGATATATGTAGTAAGCGCAAACTATTAATAAGATAGTTAAATGTGATTTAATAAGCGCTTCGGTCGGATTCCCTTGACTTATTTTTCTATTTCATTATGCATCTCCAGGTTTTCCAATATGAAGTGATTAGCATCCTGTGGGATACTGGCACAAAATTTTGCGTACCACTCAACTGGCCAGGCTAAAATAATTCTGTAAGAAAAAAAAAATGGTTTCAGTATCAGAATGATAATAACCTCACAAAATGTAAAACAATATGCGCCTATTGCGAGTTATAAAGAATCCTGAAAGCACTGCTTAGTATTGTAACTTAGCTCCACATATTAAGCTGGTGTTGTGTATGTAGAAGATTTATTGTTTCATAGGCTGCTTATAAAACAAGTTATTTCCATTGTTATTTTCTATTTCGTTTTATAATAATGAACAATACTTCTTCCCACACAAATATACGTGTTTTGGCCAGTAAATATAAAAATAGACAATTGAAAGATTTGTTTACAAAACACAATATCGCCTACGAAACGTATTACAAATCTAGAAATCAATTTTCAACACCCAGTGCTGCCAATGTTGATTTATTGAATGAAAATAATTAACCATCACATAATAGCATCTCAGTGATGAATTGTAATCACGTTGGGAAAAGGAATAATCGATAAACCGGATTATGATGATCGTATTAACGTCGATTTATTGTAAGCCTACAGGGAAGGGAGTCAGTTTGCACACACAGATTCTGATTTAACGAGAGCTTTGGGTTCCATTCTATTTACGCCATTTTGTCGATTTGTCACGTCATGAAATTATCAGACTTGGATTAAAATGATTTTAAATGATAGTCCAAAACAAACATTAATAATATTATATTTAAGTCAAACAAAGCAAGTATTTTATAAAATACATTGATTTGATCTGACCTCGATTGTTTAAAATTGGTTTACCACTGTGACCCCATTCTTAATCCTTATTTATTTTATAAAACTGTTTTGACTACGAGAAAATAAGTTATGTTAGTAACATTTTAACCAGTGATACTTTCACTACTAAAGTGTGACTATTGTGCGATTGTCTTATTATTAGCTCTCGTTCAATAGTCAGTTATGAACTTTTTGATTACTTATAAATTGCAAATATCTTATATACATTGTTGATAAAATGACAGAATAAGATTTCACATATTCAAAGATTAGTTTTACATAGTGAGTTTTTCTTTGCTTAAACTTAATGTGATAATAAAAACTACTCCAATCGTTACTGACAAGTTGTGGAAGACATATAATATATTTTTTCTATCAAGAAAACATGTGATTCAATTTTGAATTTACATGGTTTCGAAAAACTTTGCGACAGTGAGAAGGCTTAATTTAGGACACAAAAAAGATTTTTATGAACATTTTTTGTAGACATAAATATAAACGTATATGAGAATACGTAGAAACGTAAGAAAATATTCTTAACATAACTATTGAGTCCGAGCTGCTGTGTTGGACCAACAACATTCGTAGATTTCAGATATTTTATGAATGTTTTTACCGCATGGTTGATATGAGATCCCGGCTCCATGGGTTCCGTTACACGACCCAATTTCAAGGGTTGCTTTCACCCCGCCTTTGTGGATTGCCTTTGTAACGAAACACGGACTATCCGGTTTCAATATATTATGTCCCACGTTGGAAATTCAAAGCTGTCTCACAATCATAATATCCAACATAATTCGATGTAAAAATTGGGTAATCTAAATTGAAAATATGTCAACAGAAATCATATTTTTATAAGTCATGCTTTTCAAAACACCTAATTTAGATTTGACTTATTGTGTACATACATTGAGTATTAAACAATAAGAGTTTTATTATTTTCTTCGAAAGACATTTATTTTATTATGTTTAGTTAAATAAAGAAGACAATACTACAAGAACATTAATGTTGCTTTTTTATTGTATTCGTATTATAATAATAATATAAAATCAACGAAGGTTGTATTCAGTAGAAATTTACGATCCTAGCAAGGTCTTGTAATTTTTAATGCATATCGTACGTGGTTGTGAAGAGTTTAAATTTTTTAAAGATACTGCTATTCTAAAATATATATATATTTTAAAATTATTTAATAAAACGGGTACGAGTATAAAATTTCACATCTTTTTAACGATCATGCAAAAGTGAGCAATACCACACACATTTTGGGGTGAAATTTTATGCAACGATTCAAAAAATATTTTTGTTATTTTTTTTATTCCCTTAAAGGCATTTTCAGGCTATTGTGCTTGATATAAAAGTACATCTCTACATTACAAAGTTTACATTTTTTACTGTTTTTTAGCTTGTTTGTATAAGCATGTCAAACTTTATGATGGACGATTGAAACGATACTTGGCATTTCAAATTTAAATAAAAAAAAATCGTCGTATATAGTTATACTTAAACCGACAAATATTTGATAAAGTATACAACAGTAATACTTTTTTATACTTGAAAACTGAAGTACACATATATCATCGGTATACTGCCAGAGAACGTGAAGTCTAAAACTGAGTATTTTAAATGACGAATGCAGATCATTAGATGTAAACACGCTTTATAGCATCGAAGCACAAGCTGACTCAGATTAAATTTATTTGTTTCAATATTTAAAAAAAATAATACGAACTAAGTATATTTCGTTGGCAGTTATTATTGGCAGACACCTATATATAACTAAACGCTTTCTAGCTGTACATATTTCTTATTTCTACAGCTACCCAAAGAATAATTATTTGGTCAATTGTTGTTAATTTATTTGTGTATTTCAGTTCGCTTGAAGATATTAATAAAAACACAATATTCCCATGTACTTTATTTCCACTTTATTTAAAAAGTTTAGGACTGGTTTCGCTCATGGCGAGTATTGTAAACTGACCAGTAGACAATGTTGACAATGAAAAGTGACAACCGGTTGACAATGCTCGCCATGAGCGAAACCGGTCCTGACCTTTAAAAAAATGAAAATAAAGTACAAAGGAATAATGTGTTTTTATTTATATAATGCCTTTCCACCAAGTATTAACAGTTAACACCCTAAAAGTGATCTCTTCATTATTTACGAGAAGTTGATTATCTCAAAACTAGGTTTTTTGACTTAATGTTTTTTGGCAGAATACCGACGAGTATGACTTACTAAAAGATAGTAGTATTGAAAACCCACTGATCTTTAAACATGCTATTATTTGATGATTACTTTTATTCATTGGATTACGAATTTTTGCCGAAAATCTATTGCTAGTAGTGTCACCCTTTCGCACTGCCTTATCCTATGGTTAACTCTACAGTCTAATATTGATTTGATTAAAAACATTTTTACTTACTTAAGAAATGAATAAAATAAAGTTTAACAACTCGGCATGTAAAAAATATCACGAGCCCATTGAAAAAAGTTATGCACCCTTTATCCGAAAGTAAGGTAATCAGGAAAGAATGTCAAGCAGCGGTTTTATCTCTTGAAATATAAATATTTGATATCAAAAAAGACCATTAAAAATCTTTCGAAATAAAAAAAGTTTTTACTTCAAGTAAAGATACGGACTGTCAAAACCAGAATAATTACTGAAGTTTTTATTACCTTCTTCAAGTTCCTTGTGGTTATAAAATTTATATTCAATTTGATTATTAACCGGTAACGGGTGGTGATCAATAATTGAACTTTTATATTTCAGTAAATAAATGAAAAAACGTACAAACTTTAAAAAATAATCTTTGCATAGTGGTGGCAAGGTAGACTCTTTGGAATGATTTCACATTCAATCTTCAACTGGATCAAAATAGTAAAGTGTTGACATTAGCATTGTTAAAAATTGCAACTTTGGAATGCATGATCTTAGTGTCATGTCACATTATGTGATTTTTTACCCACATCTTCGTGTTTAATTGTTGCAATCGGGTATAAAAACAATATGTTTGCTAATACGGTGATTCCAATTTATTTATGTAAATCATGTATTTGATTTTTAACTCAATAACTTAATATTACACTTGTCCAAAATGTCGTAATTAATAGTGAGCCATTAGTAATATATTCATTATAAGACGGAATGAAGAAATATATTATTGCTCTATAAGCTAAGTTAAAATACGAAACAGCTAAAGAAATTTTCGAAGACTACGTACTGTACGTATTCACCGGAAGCTGCCAAATTCTCGCATGCAATTTTAATTTCCGACTGTAAGATCGAGCTTAAGCCACCAGGTTGTGGATTATTCTACCAACAAAATTAATACGGAATAAAATCGATAAATGATAATTTGTGATAGTGATCAAAAAAATATGTTAAAACGGAAAGTTTTGAACAGATTATCCGATATTGATCGGGATTAGTCTGTTAGTATTATTATTTAGATTGAGTATAGTATTATATTATGGAGTATCTAGAGTCTAGACTCAATGCTAACTAGAGCTAAAGGATTAGCAATGTTATGGTGGGTTTTGTGTGTACAAAGTTTCGTTGCCATCTCAATTCTTGTAGAATGTAAGCTAAAATCGTTTGTGCTCGCAACAGATGCTTTGCGCTGTAAAAACGCCTCGTTACGTAGAGATTCCAACTCTGGTAGCTTTTTTTATCGTCTTTTTTAATAAGTCCCGCTTTTTCATTTCCGCTAAGTCTTTCCGGCAACGATGCAAAAATAAAACAACTTGAGCGTAAAAAGTAGTGTGTAGAGAAATTAAATTACAAGCATTTATTTATGTATCAACATTTTTATACACAGAATGAAAACGTTTGACTGAAGTTTTTCAAACGATGTACAATTACAAATTTGTAGGGGAATTTATAAATAAAAGAATATTTATATGATAATATTAAGATAGTATTGCGGTAGATAATACTGTTTTGTATTTTTTAAAATAATAAAAGTATGCTGTAAATTATGTGGTAATTAATTATTTAGATATCAAATACCGCAAGATTTGAGACTACCACACGTAAATTTACTTATTGGTAAAAGAAAATTAGCTGTGTTGGGTTTAATACAATATCTTGTATTTGTGGACAGTGTTGCCTCGTCAAGATTTCACGGATTTTGTCCGTAGTTAAAATATTTACACCTAGAGTTGAGGTCTTAGGCGGTGTTGATTTCTGGCAATAAATAGATGAAATACATATCCCTAATCGTTACCCGCTCCTTTAAATGAATCAAAAAAACTATCTACTTGAGCAAAAAAAATAGAATTTCAGCTGAAACAATTGCATTAGAAGTCTTAGGTGCGACAGAAGACATCAAAGGTTTATCAATATACAGTTTCATGTAATTTTTTTTCCATGTTTTACCCAATTTTTATTTTATATACATCTAATCGAGCGCATCTCAAGTTGTCCTACAAGAACCGTTTGGTATCAAGCAACTCAACCTTTTCTTTTTTAAAGACGTAAAGAAAAAAAGTATGGGGCAAGGACTTGGGACAAGACTAGTAACTATTTCATCGCTCTCACTGCTCTATATTTGTAGGATTGAATAGATGGGATAAAATTTGTCCCATATGCTCCAGAACGAAAGCTTGAAATAGAGAGAGAATAGTTTATATGAAAACATAGTTTTTTAATGTTTGGCATCATAACAAAATATACTTACATATGTGCCAAATATTTGTATGAGTATCTAATATATTTCAGTCGTGTGAGCTTAAGCATAAGAACAATTTAATGTCGAGGAAATCAGCATTCAAAATTAGATCCAGATTCTGCTCCTCAATTTTTTTTGACTATTAGCTATATGAATATATTAGTACTGAATTAATTCCGCTTCTGTCTCTTAATCTATAATCAATATTTTTTTTTTTAAATGAAAAATGGTTGTCAATCGATCCATTAAAAAAGAGTTTTTGTATTCCCTACTTTGATAGTGGTTATGACTTAAAACAAAAGAAAAGAATTTGTAACTGATGGAGTTTAATACATGATTTTAGGCTAAGGTTTCATTTAATAAGACAACAAAGATTTTCCGTTTAGACTTCATCCCAAATTCACAATTTGATCTTGACTCCCTTCCAACAAACTTATTAACTTGTCTGATTTGCTAAGTAAGCATGTATTTCCACCGACATACTTAAAGAAACTCGGAAACTCGAGAAACGTTAAAATTAGATAAGGGAATATGAAATTTAAATTCAAATTGGGACGATTAATCTGAATGGTTTTTCATCAAATATTAAAATAATTATTCATTCTTTAACCCTTACGCTGCCTACTAACATATAGATATGCAAAGTAAATTTGAGATCACTGATCTTCGTATCTGTAATCCTATCATGCTGGCGTAGGGCTTTGAATAATATGACGTTAAATCAATTAATATATGAGCTCGTAATCGCAAACAAGGGTATCAGTGTTTGTTTTATAAATCTAAATTACTCCACTTACAAAGCAAAGCGTGTAGGAATAATGATTGAATTCCCAGGATACTAAATTTAGTCTCGAAAAACTATGTATTGAAATCACCTTGTAATTCCTTTAAAATCTATAATATGACAATATAGTCGAAACATAATTAATATAATACTCAAGGTGTATGTTGTCGCACGCCTAATATATTTAAAAATAATTTTGTTGTCAAGCTAAAGTTTTAAGCAGGGATATTAGCCTTCCTTCTTTTTGAGATTTACTGATTGGAATAAAAAATGTGTTTAAGAGTTTTGCACTAAGCGATGACTTTGTTTTTGTATTATATATATTATTATAAGAATAATAAAAGATTTTTAGTACTTTTTCCACATAAAATTTATTAGATCAGGTCAGTTGATAATGCTCGCGATGAGCGAAACCGGTCCTTATCTAATAAATTTTATGTGGAAAATGTACTAAAAATCTTTTATTATTTTAATTTTAATGCCTTTCCACCAAGTATTGACAGTAAACACCTTAAAAGTGATATATATTATTTTTTAAAAGATTGTATTCTTGAACTTTAAGACGGTGTCAAGTACATATTATGTACTGCATAATGAAAAAAACCTATATTAGTTATAATAATGTTATACATATAATAATTCAGTACTTAAAGTAAGAAACCAAACATTAAATATAATATACCAAAGTATAAACAAATTGGTGTAAAATATATGTCAAAAAATTGTATAGACCAGTTTATTTCATTTTTTGATACCAGATGTGTCGCGAATCATTGTTTGTAACAGAAAAAAATAATATTTCTATATCATCTCTGAGAGGGCTTGTTGGTTATGAAAAACCAGTTTTTAATTAAATTTGTTATATTCGAAGGTAGGTTTTTTCAATTTGGTTACCCGGTTTCAAATATTAGAATTAATGTTTTTTTTTATTATTTAATCAATATTTTTTTTAAAATTAAAACCGCCATGGTAACAAATAAAACGAGATGATATATGTAGTTCAATAGTGAGTATACATCAATGAATGCGTTCAAAACATTATATTAATGTTATATATTTCCGTGCATTTTGTTTTATTTTAAACATATTTCCTGACGCGGAGTAACAAATAAAATTGAAGAAGCTTTTTGTAACACTGCTAAGGTTAACTAAATATACATAGATTAAAAAAATAATCTTTTTTTGCCATTTTATTTTAATTAACATTTTTTGTTAAGCTTCGAAAAGAAGCTTAAATCGATTTTTTAGAAATATGTTAATTTGAAAATCAGTATTTTCAAATCAAGGCAGGATTTTCTATAAGTCCTCATCTCTGAATTATGTTATATTATTAATTTATGAAATGAAAGAAAAACTAAATGTTATTTCTTTGTTTACTATTATTTACTCGTGGTGTGTCACGGAAATCTGGGTAGAAATAGTGTGCTGTAGGTGAGAAGAAATTGCCTGGCGCTTGTTTATAAAAAAAACTACTAGTATCTAAAAAATGAACTGAACGTTCTGTCTTCAATATATGTGCACGTCAATCATGGTCAGACATGTTTGATAAATAAAAAAAACGTGTCAATATGGCTTAAAATATGTGAGCAAGAAAGCTTGATGTACGAGTGTCGGCTGGCCTGACCTAAGCTAACGTAAGTGGTAGTTAAAAGTGGCCTCCCGCGAAGCGACAACATGACTTTTAGATTTGATCTGACAAGGCAAAAGTGAGCTTCATCACATCACATCAGCCTTTAACACTTCCACCAGTTACTGGTTGACACGGACGAGCTTGTGCTTGTAGGCCGTTAAGTGTTTGATTTAATTAAAAGATGACGCGATGTTATTTACTTTATTTTCGTGAAAACAATAATTTTCAAAACGCGCTCAGTATTCTGAAAATAGCAGAACATTATCCACAACAGATAAGACGAAACGTTTAAAGAAAAAAAATATAATGTCTAGTATACGCAATTTGAATAATTAAAGGTTAAATTTGATAAAAAAACTAATGAAAATTGAAATTTATTTTGATATCAATATTTACTATAATTAAATAGAAAAAATACTAAAATTATTTTGTATTTTTATTCGATTTTAATTAAATGCTTCGTTTGTTTGAAACCAAAGACTTTGCATAAAGTGACGATTCAAAAAGATTAAAAGGTAGATTAATTTAATTATATTATGGCAACAGTGAAAAAAAAACACAATTAAGAAATCTCTTTTGATTTTAAAGCAATTAATTAGCTGTCTCGTAAATGAAATTACATAAATACTAGAACTAAAAATATTTTGTATTTTGGCTGACAAATTACCAATGAGCAAACATTTTTGAAATTTTATTTCACATTTATTAAACTCAATGTTCTTTTAAGCACTAAATAAGTGTTTGCAAGTAATAAATAAAGTTTCAAAGATAAATTGAAAAAGGGAAAATTTGATATTGACCTTGTCAGGACTTGAACCCTGACCCTCCCAACGTCAATCTCCGACCTCCGCTGAAAAGTGAATTGTCTGTGAAAGTGTTTAATTAATATTTTATATTACCTTGCTCATAAAAAGGAAATGAAAGATGTGGATATACAAGACTATCAATTTTAATTTTATATTTTTGACAAAAAAAAAATAATTTTAAATAATGAGACCATTAGCTTTTTTACTAATATTAATTTACATTTAATTTATTACTTATATTAATTTAGAGGGTAAAAATATCAAAGTATTTTAGTTCTACAGTTTTTAACAATTTTTATGTGTTGATAGCTATTTCGGCTTTCGCCATCATCAGAACTATCCTATATATATTAATTTACACTATACAAAATAAAATCGAAAAATATCGACACAATTATTTAAGAAAAAATTCTCACTCTTTATAATCTAAAAATGTTGTTTTTCTTGTTTTAACTACGCATCTGTCACCAACTAATTCTTATTTTGAAAAAAAAAACATTTATTTTATTTGTTTTTTACCTTCGTACACATTGGAGAATGCAGAAAAAAATACGAAATACTAAAATAATTACGAGTTTATATGTAAATTATATTTCCCTCATATATTAATCTATATATTGTTATTATAGCGAAGCGCATCTTATTTCATTTCCATTATTTACCTTATGTGACAAAAGCTCTCTCAGCTAAAATCAAAACCACATGTAGTAAAAAGCATGTAACAGCACCCGAAAGCGTGCTTCCGAATTAATCTTACGTAGCCCGTGCCACATGGGATTTTTACAATAAGCGCACAGTACTTTTTATGCAATCACATATGTTTTATCTTGTAGGATTTATTTGAAATTAATTTTCAGTGATGTAAGACATAATTAAAAATAACTCTCGTCTACTAAACTCTGTATGGATGAGGAATTACACTTATATGAAATTTTAATAATCAGTTTCAAAAATATTTTTCACTGTTACGTATGTATTTGTACTTATGAAATGACGAGAGAATGTAGCTTAAATTCACATATAATGCATACATAATATTGTTAATTTTGGATATACTAAAAACGATCCAATAAAAAAAATGTTTACATGATTTAAAGTCGGGTTTCTTAACCGTATTAGCCCTATTTTCTTCTTCCACCATTGTTCTGAATATAATTCCCTCCTAATCAAGATAGTCAAACTAAAAACGTATATTAAAAATAATACAGTGCCAAATAAAAGTGCTGAAAATCTTTTTTAACATGTAAGTATTTACAAACATAATATTATAAATTTATTGAGATATTTTTTACTAAAAACTGAATTCGCTGTAGTACATTTCAATTAAAAAAACAATGGAATTACAGGGTATTTAATGCACGTAAAGTGATTTTATATAATTGATGAATATTTTTAATAAAACTTTTAAAAAGCTTTACAAAAAAAACAAGAATCTAACGATTAAGCGATTCTCCCCTGGGGAGGAATTATTAACACTGTTGGGAAATCCTGACTCAAGGAATAAAATATTGAGCTCGTGACATTTTTTAAAAAAAATATACTCGCACCTGAATTAAAACATACTAAAGTAAAGACTGCTTCGTAATGAATAATTATTATTGATACATTTAGTATTTATCGTTTTCTTATTTAGGAGGTAAAGATATTAATACAAATAAGTTAAAAAGAAAACTAGGATTTCTTGACTAAAAATCACTCTAAATCTCGTTTTCAGGATTGGGATATTAAATGGAAGTCAGTATTTGTTTTAAAACTATCAACCCCGAATCACGAAAACTGTAAATTTCAGTTATATTACTATCACCAAATATTATGAAATTTTGCCAACGAAATGAGTGGATCTGCAATAAAAAATAAAAAAAATAATCAACTGACAATTCGCAGTGTTATTATTTTTAAAATCTAGTTGTAATTATTCCACAACATTTTTACAAATTGTTCTTCATTTTTATAAACACACATACTTGCATGGAAAATGGTGTAAATGTTTTTTGGCGTAAGGCCATCGACTTATAGTTACGCCACTGATTGAAACTCGACTGTATTACAGAAATTTTCACATTAAAAGTTGGCCTTCTTTCAATATTTACTGTGTATGTATTTTTTATTGTTTGGAATTTTTGTCGCCGAAAATTCGCATATCATGTTTGTTTGAATATATTATATAAAT
Organism: Himalopsyche tibetana; assembly: GCA_030503985.1. Lineage (NCBI taxonomy): Eukaryota > Metazoa > Arthropoda > Insecta > Trichoptera > Rhyacophilidae > Himalopsyche > Himalopsyche tibetana. The sequence continues at coordinate 8,767,033 of JAPJYX010000014.1, forward strand.
AATTTAAAAATTTACTAGTAAACTTGTTACTATATGTTGTAGAAATTTATTTTTACTAAGATCGTTTTAAATTTGTAAAACGTTTCCGAACCTTGACTCGTAATAACAATTATGATATTTGAATTGCAAATGTCTGAAATTATATTGACAACGTAATAAAAATATGACGATTGCAGTTAGTCTGGCTACATCAACAAAGATAAGAAAACGGTTAACATAAAAAAAACAAATAAAAAATTAATAACACGTCTAATGCTTGGTGTTTTCGCAAGATAATAGGAAAATTACTTGCATAAATCATGGCATTCTTCATTGTGTATTCTTCTTTGTCACAGCGACATTCATAATCTTCTTACATAACATTATCTTTTGATATGATTCAGACATGTCATCATTTTTTTGTTTTTAAGTGTCTTTTCTAACAATGTATTGACAACTAATTTTACCATTGTATTTTTTTATTATTCCATTTTAGATCCAATTCTGAGAAGGTATTATTCTCACACTTACACTGTCACTAGTTTGTTGATACTTAGAAAGTTAAATGATTAAGAGTCTTGATTGTTTCATCAACCAATATACTCTCAATCCATATGTGCTCTTCTCTGGATAACTGATTTTTTCACAACGATGACGATGCTATTAAAATATTAGCCTCTTGATAAATTTATTGCATCGCATACCTAGTAGTGCTTTTTCATTGACTCAGTAGTTTCTGTCTCGGTCATTACGGGTTATGCAGAACATACACTTAAACCTGACATTTAGTGATACATACTTTCAAATTTATAATCATATATTGTAATGAGTGACAGTATAAAATAAGCATAAATACGCGAGCATGTACACGCGTGATGGATAATAACGTAATACATCTGGGACGACAATGTTATATTGTAATATTATATCAAGTCGTCTGATAAAACTTTGCGTATTTTTCACGCAGCTAAAATAAAACACATACATTTTTAAATAAATCATATGTTGTTTATCATTGGAAACATTTTGAACTTATTTCACATAACTTAATCACGACCAGTTATACTTATTGCGAGTATTAAAAAATAATAAATTATAAAACTATACAGCAACGTTCCCTCAAAGCTGCGCGCGTGCGCGGCCGCGCAGCAGTTGGGAATCCCCCGCGCACTCATTCCGGGTTGGCGCACACTACAAGACAGTTGTTCAATTAATATTTGATCGGTCCGTGCAGCCTTAGAAATCTCCGCGCAGCTAACCACTTGCCTTAGAGGGAACATTGTATGGGTTATTTAATTGAATTAAGAAAAAGGTGTGATGAATAATTGGTAAGAAAAATGTGAAAGTATTTTTTCATAATGATACAAATTATAGATTATTGACATTATAATTAAAATGTTTGGGAAATTTTACAAATGAGTAAAATGAACTTTGAATAAAAAAAAACAGATTAAAGATGAGTCAAGTTTAAACGACACTTATGTGAGTTTAAAAGAAATTCTTAATTAATCATTATAACAATTATAAAATGCGATTATATTTTATCAGATGTTATAATGCTCGCGATGAGCGATCAACCGGTCCTTATATAATATAAATAATGTGAAATTAGTTCGACAGGTGCTATGAATATGTTGCCTTTCTACCAAGAATTGGCAGTGAACATCTTAAAACGGATTTAAAGCATTGGCAATAATTGACTAAAACGATTTTATTTTTCTTTCGATAGCTGAATTTTTGTGGCTGGTGTATATATTATATAATTGATATCTATCTATACGGGTTGAGTAATTGAGGATATATTTATTTGATATAAAAAATATTATTCGAGAATGTGGTTTTTATAGTGTAAACTATTTTCCCATTGCCAGACAAGGAAAAAATTACCACCTTTTTACTACTTACTTATTTGAAGTAAATCTCTAATTAGACATTGAATCAATATTACACATATAGGAGTGATGTAACATAGAAGTAATTATTTTATGAAACATATTTTTTTAGACACATGTTCCTGATACCTTTTGAATTCTTGGATAACAATATTATTTTTCATTTAAATATTATTTTTTCCCCTGCTAAATTAAAAAGTGCCGGGACGCTATTGATTGACGTGAACCCGCATATTATATTCACTTTGATTTTTTCGAAACAAAACAAAAAAAAACGTAAGAAAATTTAGCGCGGATTCAATTTCCAGGCCATTAAAACTATCCACCATTCATACAATGCTCTGATTTTTTAAAACTTTTTTCAACTCTTTTCTGAATAAATTTGATGAATGTGACTTTATAGATTGATTCATGGATTTTTTACCGCAATTGAACTTCATTCTTTATAAATACATTGACATTTTAAAACGGACGAACTCACGTTCACGAAACAACATGATTGACAACCGATTTTTCTATATTTGCACAGAATCCAATGATGACTACCTGTAGTGAAAAACACATCGGATGAAATATTTTTTTTTGTTACAGCGAATAATTATTAATTTAAAAAAATCATCTGCACTAATTCCACTTATATTTTATATGGTAAGAACCGGCTTCGATCATGACGAGCATTATCAACTGATGATTCTTGTCAGCGTCGGCAAGCTCCACCCTCACTTGACCACTGAGCAACAAAACCATTAAATTATGATCAACCAGAAGATTTACTAATTCTAAGGTTTTGTCCTTTATAAACAACCCACGTCCATCTGGTACATTTCTGAAACTACGTAAGTACCAACTAGAGCAGGCGTCCTGACAATTCCTGACATATTCTGACAGTAAATTCCTGTTTCCGGACAAAGAATCTCTAGTCAATATTTACTGCGGCCTCGGTCGAATCAGAAAAATAAATGCGGCCTTTACATAAGAAAAGGTTCCCCACCCATTAACTAGAGCCTCCAATCTCGGGATCCCGTCCAATTTTGTGATCCCAAAATCCTGGGAATGTGATAGTAAATTCATGAAAGTTGCGCGAGGGTTAGAAAAAGTCATTTTTGTTTTAATTTGGCAATTCCGTAAAATTCATGGGTTTTTGAAAATGCAAATCCTGAAAGAGCTTAAAAAAAGGTTTCGCGTCTTTTCATTTTGGAAATTTCGCAAATTCCTGGGTTTTTCAAATCGACAAAAATTTGCTTGAAAAATCCCAGGATTTTAAAATCGCCAAGCAAAAAATTATCAATCCCGAATCCCAAATTTATTCACGATTTAATGTTGAATGTTCAATCACGAAATCTCGGAATGACTATCATTTAAAGATCATTAGATGCCCTAGTACTAGTTCATAGTCTTTATGTTTGAATTTGTAAGAGTATGTTTATGCTTGATACTGCTGCATACCGCAGCATATATATTTTTAATTGAAAATAGTTTTTCCCACTGAATCCCCGCGAGTCAAAGAATTAACATATGTGAACATTTAATAATTAAATTAAAATTATTGGATGACTTATAAGACCAGCCTATGCCGCTGTATTTGAATTGAATGTAATGGATTCTTAATTAAAATGAATATTTTAGTGTGTAGTGAAAAAACATAAACCTTAAAACCAAAAGGTTGCATGATAATTACATTTTGTATGTCAAAGAAAGATCAAAGTATCCTTTCAAATTCACTCAAAAATACTATAAGCTGCGATTAAATTAAACAAAATTTATTATATGGTCACATTTGTCACGGGTTATAAATATGGTCTAGTAGAAACTTTGGTAGATTGTTATTTATAACCAAATGTACTATTTCAGAAGATCGATTATCTGGAAAAACGCAAATACATACATACACAATATAAATACTATATTATTTGAAATTTTACTTAAAACATGAACGTGATTTAATTATCATATAAATAGTTATCATAGATTTGCTCAATATTAGTATTTTAAAATTTTCCATATCAATGACGCTGTACTTATTGTGATCGTATTTGTTTAAAAAAATGTTTTTTTATGATTTATTTTTCCAAGCATAGAAAACGTTTAGAAACCCGACGGAACTAATTCAAGTTGAATGGGTTGTGAAAATGCAACGTCGTAACTTTAAGATACCAACAACTTCCAGATCTACACGACACACACATTACTATATTAAATACATACAACTAAAGACACCGACGCCGCGCCGCTAACTAGTGCCACTGAAATGACAGTTTTTACATATGTTGCTAAATGCTGCGCTTAAACTAACAATGAACTATTTTATTTTTTAAGGAAATAATTAAATATAAAATATTAACCGATATTAAATGCCATTCTTAAGAACGTATAGTAAAAATATTCGTAACGAAGCTTCGATTTTTTTAACCATATCCGCTCCCTTAATGTAACATATAGACTTCTAATGGAGTTTATTTTAACATAAAAATTTCTACAGTTTGTTCAGTTGATCAACCTCTTTTTCAAAGAGAGTTGTGATATAAGGATATGGATAGGACAGGAATAGTGGTTAGAAAATCGCTCTCGCCACGCTCAGTTTCTTTTATTAAGGATATGATGGGTAGGTAGGAATTCAATACATTACATAATCAATACCTTCGAATAGAAATAGTCAAAAAACTTTCCGTACATTCAAATCGGTGACCTCCATGTTCCAAGCCACGGCTTCCCAATCTATGTTCCGCTGGCCAAAGTGGATTTTCCACAAAAATTTGGAATGGTTTTATACTCTGCAACACATTTAAACATTTTCTACTTCATATTGAAAAGCGAGTGATGGTCTATCTCCACATAAGTTATGATGTCAAATATCTAGGTAAAATATAAGAGGTTTTGAATATAAATTGAATACGACAATAAAAATTGTGCCAAATTTCTATCCCCGAGGATGAAGGATTATTTTATCACACCCAAAATTATCAGTCATTAAAGGCCAACAGTACGTTGTATGAGTTTTCTTTGACCCTTCAAAATAAATATTGAAGTGGACCGAAATAGATTTCCAAACGCAATACAGTACAAAACAAGAAAAAATAGTTAAGCATATTTCATTAGATAAATATTATTACCAAATAACAAATAAACAATGGTTATACGATCATTATATTCAATTGATTGAAAATTCTACAAGACTTTATTTCGTGAATTTTTTTCTGCAATCCTTTCTAAGACATCAAATCTCAGTAGGCATACAATCAATCCTAGAACGGCCATGGTGTAAAGCAGTTTTAAAGCAAATTTAAACTTTCTGCTATGCAGGCTTGAAACTATTACTATTTCCATGAACAAATATATGCCAAACTGTGAAAATGCAATCATTAAAAAAGAGATTTCGGCAAAAGTAAATGATCGATGAGGTTTGCTAACAGATATAAACCAATTTCGGGTGTTTTTTCGAGCTTTGTAAAAAATAAACAAAGATTTGTTTTACCATCCATTTTTTTAACATTCTTTTATTTATATTTTAAAAATACATTACAAATTAAAAAAAAAAAAAAATTCAAAACTCGAAAAGTTATCGGCTGGTAATGTCGTACATGATTCCAACCAAAAATTTAACGGATTCTTAATAAATAAAAATATCGCTATCGCCCGTACCTCGGAGGAATAAAAAAAACCCGTTTGAAAAAAAAAATTCAAATTCAAATCTGCTACGGGCCATAGAAGGATGTATAAAAAAAGTTTACACAAAATTTAAAATAAATCGGTTTGGTAGAATTTGAGATACTATGAACGCCAGTTTGAAAAAAGTAGTTTCGAGAAAAACGCGTTTAAAGTTTTAAGTTTCGATTTGTTCCGACCGGACCAACTTAGTTGCTGCGTCACCAAAATCGCTGTAACTCGATAAATAATTAAAATTTTGAAAAATTCACTTTGAGAACATACTCTCAAATGTATAAACTTAAGAAAAATATAAAATAGAAAGAATCGATTTTTTTAAGTTTCTACATTAGTATACCCCCCTAAGAGATTTATTAATTCGTATGTGATATTTTAATAATAAAAAAACTATTACGAATTACCCATCCCGCCAATTTCCGCAGTTGCGAAGTTTTCCATCTTAGAATAAGTTTGGGAAACCCTGTTCTAAGCCAACGAAGTTGACCACTCGACCTCGCAGCCGGCTGGCTTTTTTTGATTCGTATTTTGAATAGAAATAAATGTTCATCATTATAATACAATATATTATTTGTATTTGATTTGAAGAAAAACATATATCTTATATATTTTTTATTAAACTGTTTTTTTATCGAAACAAAGTGAAATATTGTTCATCTAACATAATATGTATTCAAATAGACTATATTGTATTTCATAACTGAATATTTCGTATCAGGCTTAACGGGCGACATCGTAAATTCATCGTAGGCTTTGAGTAGACATTTTACTGCGTATTGGAAATCCCCCTGAATCACGAAATATGATGGCTGCAATTTTGATACATACTCGCATTACATACATACATTCATATAGGGGGAAAATCTTCACAAATTATTTATACATATTATACCAATAAAGACAGTACACGTTGGGATTTTATCATTTGTTTGCATAAGTTATAGTAAATTTATGATTATTAATCACGCTTTTAATAATCATAGTCAAGGATCATTTATTTTGGTATTTTTCTTCTAAAAAACCGGTCTTAATTAGCTGTCACTGTTTTTCAGTAAATAATTGAATCATGATTTAATCGAATTTTTCAAAATTGTTCAATTACTAATTTGTTTAACAGCCCTACAAAATTTGATTAAATGGAAGTATTAATTCCCGTTCATTTTCTTAACGTAAGCCTATTAAATTTATTAATTACTCTATCAATTGCAGAGATAAATAATTAAGCTCTATGTAATGTAATTAATTGACTTTGTATCTGATCTGGCAAGCCAATGCTTTGGAAGCGCATCCACTCGAAAATGACTATCGATGTGAAGTCTCACGAGTATTCTTTCCCCTTCGTCCGCTCCATTGGTGCAATTTCTCAATAGACTTTATAACTCCAAACTCCACCTTTGTGGATTATTTCCACTTCAGTTTGTCCCCGGTGAGGAATCGCGTGTCGACTGATTTGTTGGCTGACACATTCAGAGCAGAATTTGTGATCTTTGGTCTCACAAATAGTCGTTAATTTTAACATGTCTACATTATTCCCAGGCGGTTTCAACCATTAGATGATAAACACTAACAAGGTTACTATTTGAATGTTTTAAGTGCCTTCTACTTGCCATTGAGATACTGACTTACCCAGTGGGATACTAACTTACTCGAGTATCGAATTTTAAGAATTGCTCAATTATATCTAAAGAACGTACATGTAAAAGAGACACAAAGTAAAAATATTATTTACAAGCTCATGAATAGATAAGTAAATCCTCCAATATTATAATATTTGGCTTGACACTCGCAAAACGAGACTATCAAATAGATGATTATATTCAATTACACATTAACTGAATCGTCCTCAAGTCCCCACTGATTTCAAAATTTATTCTAGTAAACCACAGTTTTATAAATCTAAAAGAAATATGAATGTCAAAATATGTATGCCAACTAAAAAAAAACTTCTAAAAGACTCTAAAAATATATTTTAGGCAATAGGCAAAACAATATGCCGCATGGGTGGACGAGTGGTCAACGTTATTGTCTTCGGTTGCGGAGACAGTTTTATAAATTGATTCTTCAATCGATTAATAAATTTCTGTTCGAAGGCTTGAATGTATGTGATGTCTTGAATAAATCTCTCCCACCCATCGTATTCTAAAAACGAGACGCAGCGAGAGCAATCAACTAACCCGTAGTCTTGTTCTAGTCCTATCTTTTAATTCTTACTTTCTTTGGGAAAAAAAGAAAGATTAAGCAACTGAGTAACAAGCAGTCCTCGTTAAAACACTGTTGACATAAACTACAATCTATATATTTTTTTAAATTGAACTGATAATAAAAGAATAAGGTGCGATGCTTGATTATCGACGGAAGATTTCTTTTCAAATATTGTTACGTAGTCATCTTAAATAAATAGCACAAAATTTAATCAAAATATGGAATTTATTAGGTTTTTTTTCTGTTAAGAAGTCTAATTTATCCCAAGTGTTAAAATGTTTTATGAATGTTAAAAAACCATTGCTAAAAAAAGTTGGATTTACAATTTAATAACCACACATTCGTAGTCGAGTGGTGACAGTGTTATCTTGCAATATATCATACAGTAATCGAATCCATGTATTTATTTACACAAAACGCATTAATGTATTAGACGATCAGAATCCTTCTAAAAAAATATGTAAATTCCCGAAAACGGTTGTGAAGAGAAATTGGATAAAAAAATGTCACCATAAATATCATTTATTTCCTGATGCTCTTTTTCTGATGAACGATTACGCATTATTAAACATCTATGAACCTATATGTTTATTTTTTTAAGTAATAATAAATTTGTGTTGAAGATATTCTTCCAAAAAAAAGATTAGAAAACGATTTAAAGTCGCATTTTACCAAAATGCTCCTGAATTTTCTCTCACGTATTATTAATTGGAATTGAAACACTCCCTTATTTAATACCGGTGATTTGCATTATGTATGTATGATAAGATTAATTTATTCCAGTATTCTCAAATCCCATACGTAGACTATTAATAATTTTAATTAATGTCATTGCAATGATCAAGCTAATTTCCATTATTATGATTAAAAAAACCTGCCGGAGGGATTAAAATAATTACATTTCATTTTGTTTCTGGTTAAAAATAGAAATCTAATTAAAGATTCAATTTTGTTTTACGCACACCGGCAATTTCTTGTTTACCAGTCGGTCGGAAAATGTATTTTTCGTTACGACTTTAATGATACCAATTTACTAATGTTAACGATTCTTATATTTTTTTTAATTATGCCGATTTTATGACTGTAATAGTAACATACAACCGTAATGTCATTGTTTTATTGTCTGTTATTATTTTATTCAATTACACATACTCGACAAGACGGGCTTTTATCCCGTTTTGAAAACATAAAGTACTGTTTTGCACGAAAAACGATTTTGGATTTCACAAGATACATCTAACAAACAATAATCATTCTAATTCTTTTGAATATTTGCTTCCTGGCAATGCGTAATATCAAAAATTTCTGTTTCTAACTCGGAAACAAAATATAAATCAACTCCAATAGAAATTCTCTTTTTGAACTAACGTCAAATAACAAAAAAACTACGTAAAATATATATTTTTAAACATTATTAATGTATAGCTAACATTAAATGCCTTTCTTGTCGATTCTTTCGAATTTTAAAAGAAATACTGTCTTTTGTATTTATACTGACCAAATATTCAATTTATAGCAACCATTCACTTTATAAAATACGGAAAATGAGGTTATTTAAATACTTAAATTACCAATTAAAATGTGTCATTTGTGGTAAAATGTGCCAATAGTTTTTATCTAATTTTAAATTTTAACCAGAAAAACTTACTGAAAAACAGAACCAGTCAAAGAAATACGTTTTACGCCTTGACGAATTTCGTAAAGATCTTCATATATAAACCAGCGCTGTGGAGTCGGAGTCAGAGTCGGGATTCGTGGAGTCAGGAGTCGGAAAATTTTTACAACTTAGCCCCCCATTTTTTTAATGATGTGTTTCCAAATCACAATAGTCCAATGTGTTGCCACTGCATGCTAAGCTGACTAAAGATGATTTGATGGTATACATATATTATGTATATAAGTAAAAATGAAATGATTGAAAAAAATAATTGTAGTGGGAGTTGTCATTTTTTTACCCAACTACACAGCTCTGGTATAAATTTGTAAAAATCTTCACATTACCCATTCTTTGTTCTTGGGCAAGTCAATAAATACTTACATATAGTAAATTGATATAATTTGTCTCTGTAAAAAATAGAAAACTAAAAATGCAATATTAATTAATAAATTAATACAAATTAATGTTTGATATAAAAAAAACTCCGAAAACGTTATTATAATTTAGCATTTCAGTAACAGATCAAATCGTTAGCTGTCCCTGAACGTGTTATGTTTATTCAATATTTGTTGACTATTTTTGAAAAATATGGGAACGATTGCTTGACTCACTATAACAGAAAATGTTCCATGTCAAAGGTGTCAACAAAGGACCAAAGAATATTGTGATGAGCGTTTATATTTTATTCCAATGTTAAAATTCAGAAATTTATGCAAGAATTTAAAACAAAACGGGCGTAAGTAATTTCAGTCGATGTGCGTAACAATTATCACCGAGGGTTTCGCGCCAAAAAAGAATTCTTTCCCGCGTGAATCGTGAAAAATGCCCGCTTTTTTAAAAATCCCCGCAGCAGATAATCCTTCTTCGGATCAAACGCGGCAAATGGTATCCCTCGTAATTAGTCGCCCCCTTGTGAACAAATTTAACGACTAATTCAAAGCGTTTCCACGACATAAATTCAAAAAACGAAATGAATGTTAAATTCTGTTAGCGACAGAAGCATCACTGGAATTTAAGCCGATCATAAAAAATGCTAAATTATTGTAAGAAATTGTTTTTTGAAATTAGTTGTTTTTGCGATCGAATTTTTCATTAGTAAATTTTAAATGACGACCAGTTAAGATTCCATCAAAAAATATCGCTTCGATAATAGTGCGCGATATATCGTATAATTTTGACTAATCAACTAATAAACGTGTATTTATATTCATCCTAAAATGGTGAATAACAAAAACTAAAATATTTATTTATACTATTTCATTTTTATTTAATATGATAATGAGAACCGATGTCACTCATGACGAGCATTATCAACTGAATCATATATAAATCTATATCAGTTGATAATACTAGTCATGAGCGAAATCGGTTCTGATCGAATTAAATAAAAGTATAATTATTTAGTACAGATGAGTATTTTTTTTTTAATATAATGCCTTTCTAATAAGTCTTGATAGTGAACACCCAAAAAGTAATACGTACATATTAAGGCATCCAATCCCGGAATCTGGGATCCCGTTAAATTTTCTGATCCCGAAATCCTGGGATTGGATACTCTAGTACAGAGGTGGGGAACCTTTTCTTCTCTAAAGGCCGCATTCATTTTTCTGATTCGACACAAGGCCGCAATGAACATAGTACGGGATTGATTAATATTCAATCCCTTACTCTACTTTTCCTCTATACTTTTTTCCCAGATATTTCCGTTTTTTTTTTAGCTCAGCGAGGAATTTGAAATCCTGAATTTGCTATACTTTTTCCCCAGATATCTTCAAACCTCGTTTTTTCCAGAATTGGTCAGAAGGCCGCGGGTTCCCACCTCTACCCTAGTACATATGTACATATAGTGAATATTATTTTTTTATAAAGTAATCTGAAATATGGTATTCTTAAGAGTCAATACTGTTTGTTGAACAATAGCTTAGTACTAAAACGGTATAAGGATAAAGCTAAGAATATTTTTTGATCCTTACCAAAAATCGAGTAGAAAAATTTCGAAAAGGTATTTCTACAAAAAGTAAATTGTTCGATTGTTATCTTTGAAATGAGTCGGAAAAAAGGATATCGCCACTTTTTTAAACGAAGCCGTTTCCGAAATCCTATTAACGTATTTCAAAAAAGACGTTTTTGTTTGAAATCTTTGAGTGTTAATCGCTTTCACCCACCCTTATTAAGAGTTAGTGGAAAGGAATGATAGCATTAGAAAAATAGGTTGTTACTAGCTTTGTCTTAAATCATAGAAATGAAAAAAGGAAGGTTTTAAAAACAGTATATCTATCTACCCATGATCAAACGAATTGGATTGGATTGACTTAGGAAATCAAGAATAAGAAATGTACTGCTTGCGTTACATGACGTCTCGGCTATTAAATATTTGAATGGTTGGTACTTTTAGTTTCCGACTGCATAAAACATACAAGTTTTGCTTGTGATTCAATAATTGTTTCAGCTGTGTTTCTTACAGTAAATTTCCATCGGTGAGTGAAACTTTGATATTAAAAGTGGCCTATTTGTAAGTTTTACAGAAGTCGATTAAATTTGAAAAATAAATCGCGCAAGAGTAACTTTTTAATTGTTTAGTTACAATCCTACTGTATTTTTTAGCCTTCCAGTATACGAACTTTTATTCACATACCTACGTCAAAGGTATTAGAGAAAGATAATCTCCGGGTGGAGTTTATTTTACAGACACTCACTTGGTATCGTATTATGTTTATTTTTGAACGTAGTAATTGATATATCTTGTTGATAAGTCGTTTATTCCTGACAGAATAAGAAGCTTAGTAAACGGTTATCTGCAGTATTATAAATAATAAAATTTAAAAAAGAAACACGTTTTAAATATAACTAACATAAATAAAAAGTAAAATTATTTGGGTACATTTTTATATCCATGTCAGCTCCCAATATGGAGCATATAGCTTCCTAATGGAGGTATCTCAACAGAAGTTTTTCTACCAGAACTGTTTGTTAATCAGTCGCTCAACCACAATTTTCGTAAGAGAGTAGTAGGGAATAGGAATAGAAGCATAAGGATGAATAATGATGATAAAATGATGGAGTTCACATAATAATTGCAGATTGGTTCTCTAAATTTAAAAAAAACAATAATATTTTAGTATAGAAATAATAATGAAAACCCATATATTATAGTCATCGCTATTTTATTCTGAGTGAAAAAATGCTGTTTCATACTCGTAACAAACTGCAATACCCTGTAAATCAAACCATACCTATTTACCAATTTCACCACTTCCTTTATTTTTATCATGATAGTGAGGAAATTGAAAATATTTGTTTTTTTTTGTTTCTTAAAATCAAGTTAGAACAAATAATTCGTAATAAATGTAAAAGTATTAGTTATTTTTTGTCAACCGTATAAAAAAATCCATATAAAAATGAGTTGAGTGTACATTGTATACATTGTGTTCTTGAAGGTATATAATAAAAAATAGATTCAGTACTTTTTTAACAACAGACAAAAATTCATATACAATTTAAAATATCATGTATTTTTGTAAACATATTTTTAATATCATCACGAAAATATATTTTACATAATGTCGTAACAGCAATTTTAATGCCTTATTTCGATATTTAATCTGGATTATATATTAATTTAAAACTGTGGAAACAGTTGATGATTAAATATAATGAGCGTGATAGAGTTATTATTTATTCAGAATTAACATTTATTAAATGTTTTGTCAACATTTTATCGTTAGCAAAATACTTGTTAGAATTCATTAGTTTAAAACGCACTGTATAATAAATTTATGAGTAAAAAATATTTTTATATGTAAAATGTTTTTTCACTGACAAATTTCAGTTATTCGAGCTAAGCAGCTACTATTTTTATTAATTTAAAGCTATTTTAACAGGTTAACAGGTGTTGAATATTTTATGTTATACTTATGTCAATTACTGAATATTTTCAACCCTTACCTCTTTTATAATAGAAGCAATGTATTTGGCTCAAACTGAATGGAGCTATAAATAACTTGTGAATAATACATGTTTTCTTATGTCGAATTTATTTCACTGGCAACAAAATTTAAAAATGCATTGTTCTCTTTGAAGCGAAAAAGCCGCCTTCGGCGCGTCTGGAATTAAATTAGGGGAATTGTTTCGTTTCCGGTGGGGCGCACCACTGCCTCTCAGACAATAAAGTGACTGCAGTAAAGTGGTTGCAGTGAACAGCCACTTGGTTGGTGGGAGGAAAAAAATCGAAGAAAAGGCGGGAAAGTGAGTCGATGCGACGCGGTGCTAGCAGTGTTGCCAACGGATTAATGAAACTTACCGGTAATAGGTGTTTCAGATCAAATATGCATTATTTACAATGCAACGCTGCAGCTCATTTTTTTGTAGCAAGTTGATTTAAGCATTAATAAGTTCAGTTTATTTATTCTTACTAATTGTAAAAAATGAACAATAATACTTCTACGATATTATAATATCATATCGACTATGGAAAGGAAAAAGGACGTACCCACAGTTTTTTCAACACAAGCTTTTTTAGATAATCACAATGTATGTGTATCAAACGTTTACCGAAAGGATGCAGGCTGCAAATGCCGAATTAGTATCTAAATTTAGCTTTTAAGTTTAGATACTATTGAAATACTAAAAGATAAGCATGTAAAAAATTGAATCCACGAAAAAAGACTGAAATATAGGTTTTTCCTCGACAATTCCTTTGATTAACATTAGATTATGTCAATTAAACACCAGCTTATAAGTCTTCGTGCACTTCAAGGTTGTGTATAATTCATATTTTTCATATGACCCAAAATCATCAAAACACATTTTTTGCGCCTCCTGTAAAATTTGATATGTGTGGGTTACGTCCTTTTTCTTTCTACAGTCGATATAATATCAAAATGAGTATTTAAATACATTGATTGAAATAATAAAATATGGTTATTTAAAAAATATTTTTAAAAAAAAGTTATCTTCTACCTTTCTAATCTTGTAAATAGCATCAGTAGAGCGTTCAGTTAAACCCTAGTTCTGTCTTGAACTCTATCATTTTATTCCTACTCTCTAAAAAAGGAGAGGTTGAGCAACTTAGTCACAAAAATTTCTCGTAGAAAAACTTATATTAAAATACTTCAATAATGAAGCCATATGCACCACATAGACATATGTTGCCTTCGTAGTCTTTATGAAATGCTTTGGCAGTGACGATTGAGCAAGTTTTTTTTTATTTTCGAATTAATATTAGTCATTGAATTAATGAAAACGATACATACAAAATATTTACGTAAAAAAATGATCGAGTATTTGACACTAACTTTTTTGTAAAAAAATAATCAAAATCGTTATGTAAATTCAAATGCGAACCATGAATAATAAAAAAAAATATGTACCCAAATGGGAAAATAAAACATTTCACAAAAATAAAATCTCTCAGGCGGACATAGTAGACATTTAATAACATGAAACGTAACCGCACACGGGAAATATTTTTTTGGTGTTTTTCCCGTCGATCGCGCTTTTCCGATTTGGCCGTGCGGAATCGAAAACTGACCCCTCAAACTATACTAACGCGTTCACTTGCGTCGAATACATTTCACCTACGCCCACTGACTCACTCACTCACTTCCCGAAACACCCTTGCGCCCTCTCTCCGCCCCTGGCTTCCACCCGAGAGGCATCATCCGCCCTTTTTTACAAACTCAACGCTAATTTGCATTCGTAAAAGTGTAGTGACTCATTAAATGAGTGAACTCGAACTTAACCCTCCAACTCTAAGTTTCGTCAACTGATTGCCAATTGGTAAACGTCCCTAATTGACTATTAAGTATATGGATCATTAACGACTTTTTACGGCTTAATTACTCCCTTCGGCCAATAATTCTGCGGAAGAGATAAAATGTCATTTTATGATGATATGTTTTAGAAATAGCGTGTAACAAATTTTAAAGTAACACTTTATAAGTCAGTATAAGCATTTATCAAAAAAATATATATTTTCAAAAACGTGAAGTTTTAATATTAAAGTTCACGTCAGTTCAAGTTCATCCGTGCACTTGAACGCCTGAAGATGCCAAAAGGCGAAACCCGGGTCGTTAGTGATAAAATCTGTGTGAATGTACATAATTTGAACGATTCAAATTTAATATTGAAATTCTACCAAGCACCTTTAGTCGAAATCTTAAATTATATAAAAAAGTGAAGTTTTAAACAATTAATCTAAAATGTATATGATTATGGTATGGCTTGGCGAGGCCAAAAAGTGAATATGAATTGGTGTTTTGCCAAATTCCTTATAAATGCATATAAAATAATTACGTCTTTTTGTCAACATCAATCAGCATTAAAATATCAATAAAATTATAAAGACTGTTTCCAAATGCGAAATATATTATGTGAATAAAATAAAATTGTTATTTTTTTCATTAGAAAAGGATAAATGATTTTTTCATACAAAAATGTGTGTTTCTACACATTTTATCGTTCGTGTCAAGATGTATATGAGAATAAGATAACGACAAGGATAATAATTTTCTCCAATTCTTGACGATGTCACGGGATCCTTTACCGAATAATTCATCGGAATAAGTAGATCACCGCCGAAGCAGTGAGTCCCAAAAGCCTTTGTAATACAGGGTGAAAGAAAGTCATCCACGACGATATGATTGGAGAGGTGTTTCGAAATAGTGGTAAGTAAGGTTAGATCGAGAAATAATTTGAGGAGTGTCAAACACTTCTACCGTAGCCGTGGTATAAGAATGATAGCATATATTGAAGATAAAATTTACAAAACCAAACATAGAATATTCTTTATTTCATTTGTTTGTACATATTACTTACGTTCACAAACTGTGCCATAAAAATCTTATAATATCTACAAAAGAAATCATAACCCAATATATATTTTGTGAACTTTTTCAAAATCCTTACAACAGTGAATTTTCGTAAAAAATAATTTTATTCATATTAATGAGTACAACCTGCAGCAAGAGGTTATAATGTTAAAACAAGAGATATACAGTCGATCCTCTTTTGTAAGAGGTAGATGTATTTCACGTGTTATCGCATAAAAATACTTAACTTTCATAGAAACAGTAGAGGAGCGTTCTATATATTTAAAAAAAACTAGCATAACTGTGAAGGAGTTAATTAAAATATAACCAGGACAGTGGTGTAGCCACGTCATAACAGAGTTATGCAATGCATGAAGGCCCAGTAAAAAAAGAGTCAAATTTTCTTCATATTCAATATAACCTATTACGTATGAAGACCTTGCGTGACGTTTGAATTAGGGTCTAAAAAATTTGGCTAGGCCACTAAGCTAAAATCGCATAAAAAATATCAAAAAATAAAAAAAATATATACGGCCTTAATTAAAGTCACTTTAATCTTCATTTATTATATTTTATTAAAAAATATCATTTTTAGTTTAACCGTTTTGAATCTTCACCATACGACAATACTTAAATCACTTTCATAGTTAGATTAGTAAGTGATAACATCAATTCCACTTGTTAGGGAAACTGGGTTTTCATGATCAAAATAAGCAAGTATTTGACAACATGGCGAATTGCTTAAGTAGTTAATTAAATTAATATCTAGAAATACAATTCTTGAGATCACGCTAAAATTTGATGGCTTGTTAAGAATTTGTATCATAAAAAATAAAAAGATTTTCCAGTTTACTGCAAAGTTTGAGAGTTTCTTGAATTATAAATGTAACTATTTAAAAAAAAAATTGCGTAATTTAAAAATGTCACTAAAAAGAGTATCGAGTATAGTTAGTTGTCAGTATGTTAGCATTTTCACTGATATATTAAAAATTCACACCCACCGCATATTTTTTTAATAATCATTAAGTATTATGCCGTCCCCTTAAAAAGCGGTTTTTTCAGTTTAAGAAAATGTTACACTAAAAAAATCTGATTATTCTTTTATATATTCGAATTAAAATAATTATACCGATAAAATCTATTCAGATTTTACACTACTTATATGCGTATCATAATAATTATCAAACTAACTCTATAAGTCTAATTGTCTATATGTACGGCGGCGTGTGACATTTTTTGCAGTTGTTTTGTTTTCGGTGTTGCCCTAACAGGGTTAATCTAAAAGTTTTAACAGATGCGCTCCCATCGTTTGCTTGCGGGAGTCGCGGCATTATTTTTCGCGTGGATGCCCTTTACCGGAATGCTAGGCAATTAACTTTTTAGCTAAAAATATTACTCAGATTACGTTTTTTATTGAGAGTAATTTCAAAAGCTTTTAAATTAAAATAAAAAATGGAGGGGCTTATTTGTTTACTCCATTAGGTTTACACACAATTTCATTTGCAGTAATTCTAAGATAAGTTTTTAAGAATAATTTAGGCATTAAGGTTTTAAGATGAAGCAAGAGTATTAGTACGATTAAATAGATGAATATTATTTTAATATTGTGGGAATTTTTAGTACACCTATTTTCTTTTTACATAAGAGATACGTTCCTTGTAAAACAGACGTGCAAAAAGAAAACAAGATGTAGTGAATATAAATGAAAGATATCGACTCTGTAAAACTAATCCGCCTAAAGAGTGAATTGGATGTACATATATACTAAAATTATTGAATGTTGCATAGAATTTTAGAAACAAATTTTATTTCATTACCCTTTTTCGTATGTTATGTTTTTTTATCGGATAATTTTTATGCCCTTGAGATAGTAATCGATTGTTGGTCGACCAAAACGGATAGAATTGGTTTGAGAAAATAAGGACAAGCGAAGTTTGCCACGTGTACATTTAAATAACCATTTCAATAACAGTTTCATCTCTCTGCTCCAAACTCTTTTTTGCGTGATGTATTATTATATATCACGTTATATTACGGAGCAGATACGAATTAAAGTAAATAAATTGTGTAAGACACTATAACTGTGGTTAAAGAGTTGCATAACAGTCGACTCAATTTTGCAGCTGTCGAAAAATTCAATTATTCAGAGCGATGCCAATGAATATTAAAGATGTTATTTTTTTTTTATAAAGAAAGTATTTTTCTCATATCGTAACGTCTTATCTATGACTACAATATCGAGTTACATGCAAACAGCGAAAATATTTGATCAGCAAAAAACGATTCGGTATGATGTTGCCGCTTAAAATATATCCTTCTCTTGATTTTTGTTAGCTTAGTAAGAAAATCCGACAGCATATCTCTTGCCAGACGCTGTCAACTGTCAACGAACCGAAACTGTTTATAAAAATGCTTCGAATATCAATGAATTTTTTATAGAGTATTCTTTCTGAAAAATTTAATAGAACAAAACTTTTTGGTGATAATACTAGGGTATGGTCGAATGAAATGTGTTTATTGTAACTAGGGCATCCAATCCCGGAATCCGGGATCCCGTTCAATTTTTTGATCCCGAAATTCCGGGATCGAGATGGCCGCGATCCCGGGATTTCGGGATTGAGAAATTTTGAGCAAATTCTCGAAATTTACACGAAATTGGCAAATTGAAGATTTCAAATTCCTCGGTGAGCTAAAAAGAAAAAAAAACGAGTTTTCGTGAGATTCTGGGAAAAAGTATACCAAATCGGAGATTTCAAATTCTTCGGTGAGCTAAAAAAAAAAAAAACGAGTTTCCGTGAGATTCCGGGAAAAAGTATAGCAAATTGAGGATTTCAAATTCCTCGGTGAGAAAATCTCAATCCCGGGATCCCGGGATTCAAAATAAATCAATCCCGAAATCCCGGGATTGGAAATAAATCAATCCCGAAATCCCGGGATTGGAAAAAGACTTCGGGATTGGATACCCTAATTGTAACCTTGATTGATTTAACATAGTTAAAAAACTGATGTTTCAAAATTATTGTTCATTAGCGAAATGATAACATCAAACTAAACAAAATAATATAATAACAACATAATTCCAGGTTCTTGTAAATTCTGTTGTATACAAATATTAAGTAACTCTTTTTCGAAACCTACAATTATTTTATTTAATGATAAATATGTTGTGTGATTGTTAATAATACGTATAAGTTCAGCAAGTTGTATAATTTTTCTATAACAATGGCGAATAATTAATGTGATTTTACTGTATATATTATTGTGTGATTATTTTATCCAATTAATAATCAATGTATTTTTTTTATTATTTTTCAAGTTAATATACATATTTACTCTCAAATCTTTTTTTACACGGTAGATACGGTCCACTAAATATCATGCTAAAAAAACCGTGTAAAATAATGGTAGAAAACAGAATAATTAAAGATAGGTTATCTTAGCTTAAAAAAAGATGTTATAAATGACAGTAATGAAAACTAAATAAAAAATCTTTATGTTATCATTGATACATATGTATTTTATTTAAGAACCAATAATACTATTTATTCATCGCTCATTGATAACATACGCGCACGTTTATGATGGGCTGGAAGTAAATCATTTTCATCGCTTTCCTCGCTAGAAACACGTCTAATTAGTTAGGATCTAATGAAGCCCTTTGTTTGATGTAATTATCTTGTGTTATTAGGAAAACTTTTATCCGCTTCTGTGTTTTTTGTTTCTGGGAATCGTGTTAGAACAAATAATTCGTAAAAAAATACAGTATTTATTCTTGTTAGTCGACTGTGCTATTTTAAATTAATCATTTGTTTTTATATTATATTATAACATGTGTCGGTTTTTTTGTGAATTTACATATTCTGAAAATATTCCATAATAGTTTTTATATTATTTAATATTAATAAAATACACGGCTTTCATTTCACCGATAACTAACGTCGAATAGAAAAAATGTTATTTTGATTTTAAAAGATTGAAAGTCCATGTTTCACGTGGCTAATAAATTAATCATATCTATAATATTTTTGGAGTAAGTATTATTGAAGATATCTGTTTTCGATGTTATTACTTGTTGAACTGGAAGCAGTCGCTTCGCGTAATTTATTTGGCGACACTTTGTAATAAAACGATAAAATTGTTTTCACACCAGCCCACACCAAAAACATTATCGATCTTGGAGTCTTGAAACCGAATTCATCAAATTCATCTTATCTACTCTTTTATCAATACAACTTGTGATATCGTGCTGGTGACATTGAGTGGGTTGACATGGGCGGCAAATTGTTTTTTGGAGAGATTAAATCAGCTGATTATATTATGTGTATTGTAAAGCTATCATTAATTTGATGAAAATGCATTTCATGATATGGTATAACATTTTACCACAAACATGCTAGTAATGCGTTTTTATAAATAGTCTTGAATCTCATTTTATAAATAAAACTAACCATCTTTTAGACGGAATGTAATTAAGTAGAATAAAAAAATATTTATCAATCAAATACTTTCAGTGTTCTGTCATACATAATATATTGCGTGCATTATTTGAATAAAAGCCATCTACTCTATTTGCACTAGAGATAAGTTTTCTAGATTTTTTTTTATCTACAAATACAATATAACTATATTCAGATATCATCCCTTCTGTTCATGATATTGGCAGAGAAAGCTTTAACGAATTATATTGCAGAATCGATAGCTACTTACTAAGTGCTTAGTGAAAAACAAATAAAAGACAATTTAAATCATTCAATCTTAGTATAAATTAGTGATAATGCAGAAGTGGTTCAACTATCAGCAAGTTCAACTGTAGTAGGCCGTCAAATAGCTAATAATATTGGAAATACATTTTTAGCAAATTATGAGAATGGCGAATCACAATGTACAGATTTACATATTATCAATAATCATTTAAAGGATTAACAATAGTAAAAATACAATGTTAATATTATTACAGATATCCTTGAATATGTTTCTCTAATATTTCTATATATGACAGTTATTTTTCACACGACAGCAGTAAGCGGGCACGTCTGTTGTGAAGTAGCGACATTGAATAAATACAATAAATTTCTTTATATTTCAATCGAAAATCATGTAAACGTATTACTTCTTAACTGTATTTATTTATCTCATATAAATATTTTTACGTGTAAATAAGAAATATGTTCAATTTATTTTTAAGTTCGACGATTTCATACTTTATATTGGTTTTAAAAAATAGAGTCTATAAACCATTTTAAATATCTATCTTATTATAATATATATAGAATTATAATGTCTAACTTATAGGAATCAATTAATGATTGTCCATGTTAACATTTTTTTTTATTCTTTTCGATCGAATGATTACATTTCAGCAAATTTATGAATGCCAAATTAGGAAAAAAAAAATTAATTTTCAATTAATCAAGTGGAGCCTCTCTATATTTGTCAGATTCGGGTTTCGTCACATTTTGATAGCAAAAGTATTTCCCGTTCGTTAACATTTTTTTATATTCGTTACTCATTCTACATTTCATAAGCAACATTGTACAAATATTTTGTTAAATTGAGTGATTCTGAATCAACGGCAAAATAAACCTTGTCACTAGAATTGGAGTTACCTGATGTTTTAATTGAAGGTACCTCTCTCTTTTAAATTTAATAACGTTCATCCTGTTCCGCTTCTTTTTTGGAACTGGAAACATTATTTTTATTTCGTAATGAAAAAAAAAAGTTTTTTATATGACAGATCCCATATTCAATAGGCTATAATCAGATACGTATGAATGACGTACAAAAATATTTCACTGTATTTTAATCCAAATAGATGGTTGACCGTAATGTTTTCAATCTTAATTTCTTATCATATTTATTGCTGAAGTGGAAGAATGTGTGTGAAGTGAAGAATGAAGAGTGGCTGTTTTATAAACAGTCCTCGTTCATCATGCCTTAATTATTCCCATGAAAAAAAACTATGATAATAATTCATCATAAACACACGGTATAAACACAATAGAAATATTGTAAAAGAAAAGTGAATCAAATCTAAATACGATTCTATTATGAATGTTATGGAAAATAATGTAGGTTCATTACGTTAATAAAAAGAAAAAAAATCAAATCTTCACGATGATTCGAAACAATTTTTTTAAGAATAAATAGTTTAATTTGATGACTACACAAAATTTGAAAACACAATTCTAATACGTCATCTTACAAGCGTGGGAAACTAAATATATTTTCAATATAATCTTGCATCTGTGGTATTGCAGGTTTGCAATAATAATCACGCTATGCCCTCGGGTTATGATATTTATTTATTTAACAAAACATTCATATATAACGTAAATACAATTCGTAAAAAAATATATTTAAAGGACCGTGAGAGTTAACTATAAAAATTGTAGTTCACTTTGACGATTATAATACATAAAATCACAATATGTAGTATGCTAAAATAAAACTATTGTTAATTTGTTTTTTTATACATATTAATTAACACATTCAATGCTAACTAAATTGGATTTTGCATTGTAGCATGCTGATTTTATAATATTATTATTCTCGTTCGTAAATTTTAGGAATACGTACCTGTCTCAATATTTTATGGTACTTAAGAATAACCGGCGCCTGCATAAAGAAACATATACAATGCAGGTTTCCAAGATTTTTGTAAATAAAGCAAATTAAAATTTGAAACTTATGTAGTAAATGCATTCTAAGTGAAAGTGTAAGCCAACCTTTATGTGAAAAAAAATATGAAAAAACACGACGTCTGCAAGTCCGATTCGATATATATATATATTTATTGCAAAACAATGAAATAATAATAATATCACGCCAAAGCGATTTGCGCCCGTGCTCAAATAAATGCACCGACACGCTAGGCGTGTTCTTAGCACCCAACGAGATAATAAGCACTCGCATTTGCAGCAAAGCAGTTACAAACTGAAGCGTTGCACAGAGACAACAAACGAAAAATACAAAGGTATGCAAAGTAATCATTCGTTTACGAAAAGCTTGGAAAACAACTCCCGATGCTTGAAAAAGTATTTGGTGACTATGATTGTTTTGAGCCGAACATAATAGGCTGCGAGTTGAATATGGCTGATTTACTGAACTAGAATTATTGATAAAGTGTTTTCCATTGTAAGTCGTTAATATATTTCTGTTGTCTCTAATTTATTAGTTAATATTATATAATACGATTCAATTAAAGGCATCGTATCAACTGTGTGTAATTAATATTTGATCTTGAACCAATCTCGATAAGGAAATGGGTGTTCACATTTGAATGAAATTAAATTTGATTGCATACGAAAGCAGTCGTGAATAAATAACCAGGCTGCAAATTGCTGCTAATGTTGATTGAATTATTGTAACGTAGGAAAACTACGCCATGAAAGTGATTCTATATTCCATTTTGTAAAGAAAACTGAATTCTTTCTATCAAACCCTATCCGTGTTCTCAATAATTCAATTTTATTTTCATCGTATGTATTCCTATAAGGTCCCTCCCTGTATTGAAATTAAAAAGAAATTTTTAATTTAAATATACAAATTTTCTCACGCGAGGCCAATGTTGTGCCACAAAAAGGGTTCAGTGAGTAAAAGTATCAAACATTTTTCGTGAGATTTGATATGCATACTTGATTTATATACATTTACGTTTATGTTTATTTTGTATAATATGACGAAATAAAGTAGGTGATTTCCATTATAAAGTCACAATATGTAAGAGTGGAGGGATCATAATTCTCAGAAGTCACTTAAAATATCATACCCTGTTGATATATCATTCCTCTAAATTCTTCATTGTCATTTAATTGTATATGAGATGAATTCAAATTTGAATTGAATAGAATTTTTTATGTTACCCTTTTTTTTCATTAGCAAATTCGCTTGATTCGATCCGATCCGCAGTTTAACTACGTTAAAAGGCTTAAAGATTCTAAAAGATGAAACCACAATAATAAGACAAATAACAGTGGTCATCTACCTGGTCTGTACCGGTTACGTTACGTCGGTTCAGGCTTCAATGTTAGGCGGTGGGTGATTTTTTTTTTTGTTATATTTTTTTCTATTTTTTTATGAAAAGTATCTGTATATTATGACCAAGCAAAAGAATTCTATAAAAATCACCCAAAGAAGGTCTCCTTGTTTGTTCCTTACGAAAATTACATACATTCTTATGCAGCAGTTTTCATAGACAGATGATTCGTAGACTGCGGTTCGTATAACGTGCTACGTTTATACGCGATTTCGATGGAATGGAGACTTTCGGGGTTTTCAGGTATTTATTTTCCGGCTCTGTTTGCTATGACGGCTTGAAAATTTTCACCAAGAATTTTACGGAATTTTCCGACATTCACTCAATAATGTTTCTGAGATATCTCAAGAATTTTCCGTAAAAAAATGGTTTGGTTGTTTTTATTAATTAATTTTCCATTAACTTAAAAATTTAGTTAGGTTAGGTTAAGTTTTTTCCAACATCATTTTGACAGTTTTGAAGATTTTACAAACAGTTTTTATTTTAGTTATGTATTGCGAACTTTCCGATACGGATATCAAAATTTATTAAAGATTTTGTCAAAGCTTAGATTATTGGCTGGATTCAATTACTGCGACGTTGGAGAACGGTAAGAAAATTTTACAATAAAAAATATTAAAAAGTGGGCAATAAGTATAAAAAGGTTGACGACCCCTAGATTTAACAATAAATTTATTGTAACATGACTTCAACGATTAATAAAAACAACTACTAAATATATATATCACATGTTTATATTATGACATATGGTCCATTGATGCTTGAAATATAAGCGATTCCTTTGAAAGTATCAACACGAACCATATTACGTTTTCAAAATAAACATTTTGTTATCTTATAGAAGCTCGCCAAGTTCAAATTATTAATTCCTTATACTAACGACATATCTGTGTAAACTTTGAAGAGAGGAAACATATTTTATATCACTATGTTACAAGTAAAACATCAGAAGAAAATTGTAGGTTCAAATTCTATGATACCACATTATTTTCATTTAAAAAAAAGTATGCAAGTACTAATTATAGTACTGTAAATGTGTGTTACACTCTTTCAAGGAGAAAAACACTTATATTGTTTATTATTATCGTTGTATTGATTGATTCCTTTTAAATACTTTGGTAGATATTCTGCAAGCTTTTATTTAAAGCTCTCGAAGTAAACGCCGAGTTGGGTATATGTGAGAAACTTTTTTAATTGTGAAATTCCTGAGTAAGCTAGTTCGAGGATCAATCGTACCTCTGTTCCGACTTTCACTTTTCACATTTTGCGCGATAAAGGATTTTAATTAACGGATACCAAACAAAAAGTTTTATCCTTAGCAATTGCATAACAGAAATAAAACAAAGGATTAATAAATTTGTCAAACACAATCGTTACCTAAATGGAGCCAGTCGATGGAGTAATCAATAAAGTACTTAACTGTAATTGATAAAGTAATTTGGGTTGTTAATGTTCTTAGTCTAGACTGCGTTATATAAAACGACAATAAAACAGACTTCTGAAAAACGATATTGTAATATTATATGACACGGCAGGTATCGATTGTTAAGTTGAAAGGATATATGAATCGGACAAAAAAAGATACTTTAATTCATACAATTAATAGAAAAGGAGTGAGATCTTCTCAACTTCTAGAGATCAAACGATAAAACTTTTCTTTTTTGTAATATTGAGTATTTAGAAGCTGAATCAAATATTAAATTATTATAGTGTTATCAATATTCTTACTGTCGTGTTCAAGTACTGTGAAAATTTGAGTGCGAATTCTGTTAAATTATTCTTTTATTTGTGCTATTCTCTGATGTAAATATCTAACAGTTAATCCACAGCAAATATCTAACAATTCTACTTTTTAAAATACACTTAAAGTAAATAATTGTTAAGTTTGTTAAGCCTACTGTTGATATGTGTGATTGACATAAGAGCTACGTTTGGGACGGTAATAATATGTTTAATAAATGCACTAAAATAGGCTTTTATAGGCTAAATTCAATGTGATACATGTTTTTGATACACGCGTAAGATTAAGAATTTTTGAAAAAAAACCATCAATATTATCCATGATGTAATTTATATTATTTTTAAAATTTTTCAGTCCCATACCCAAGTGTTACAGCTCACTTTCAATGTTTATCCAAGGGCATGTGATTTTTTTTATAATTTTTTGATTTAAATGACAACGGAAAATAAGAGCAATTTGATAAAAAAAAGTACCATTGATTGTGATTTACAAGCACTAAACGTTAAAAACACCTTCCATAAATATTTCCTTCCGTAATTTGTATTGTTAATGGACATATCTAAAACTATATATTATTATACATAGTTTACGACTGGTTTCTCGCAACGAGGATTGTACTAATATGCAATATTAGAATAAACGGATATAATGTTTACTACCCTTGTGTATTATAATAACAATATATCTATTTGATTTCTTCAACGATTTGATAAAACGTATTCTTACTTAAACAAATATGTAAATGAAAAAAGACAACTAGTAAACTACATTCATAATAAAAGATCTTTGATAAATTGTTATCGTTTTAATATAAGGATTGATATCGAATAGCCATTATGTATCGAGAAGTTGTAATATATTTATACACAAAGCGTATGCTTTATTATATGATTTCTTTTATAGACACACATATAGAACATACAAGAGTATGATAAAATGCTGTCGATTTTTGTTGTGGTGATTTTATTGCCTGAAGCCTTTCTACTCTCGACGGGGAAAGTGTTATGATCGCTTTGTATTTGGAGCGGTAAAATATATTACATATATAATACATTTGTGATGTTTGATGTATTCATTTTCCGTCGCGTCTGTCTTGAGTCATAATATCCACATGCGACAAAGAATCCATTGAACAAAAGACGAACCCGGCTTCCGTCATTCTTGCTTTTATGACTAAACGCTGCCAAGATGGGGAAAGATGGCTGAGATATTAAATTAACACCGTGGAAACTTATTCAGATTTAGACACCTTCTTCTTTTATAAGTTGCGAGACCGGTTACGTTACATAAAATACGAAAGTAATAAAATTTGACGCATTAATTGTACTAACATATCGTCGTTATACTGGCAGAAGTCGATAAGCCGAAAAACCTTGTTTTAAGATAACCTCAGAATTTTAACATCTCTATTTATACATTTAAACTATCACTTATCGTTCTACAATCTTCATGAAATTTGATAATGATATAAATATACAAAATCTTTATGTTATATAGCTTTTTTTGTTGCCAAAAATAACTTTAATCAGAATCGACTTGATGTATATTATGTAAAACTATGACTGGTTTTGTTTTTTTTCAGATGATACAGCGTGCTAAAATTTATCTATCTGCATTAATAACTCAAAACATCATGTTTCGACATAACGCCTTCTGCTAGTAGTATACCAACGATATTAGTATAGTAAGAAACAACATAGTAGTACTTACGCACATTTTGTTACTGTGTACGATGATAACATATAAGAAGAACATTTTAGAAATTTTAAAAGAAGTAGATTTTTTCTAGACGATTAATACAAATGTATGTATATGTAATTGTTAAATCAGTATAAGGTTTTAATATAAGAGATACTTTACGATGAATTCAAATTAGTTTATTGGTTATTTGTCAGAGATTTCAATAATTACAAACTAATCAGTAATTCGTCGTTCTTATTATTTATATCCTATTGGCGAGATATACTTTTTGGTGTTTGTGTCTTAACTTTTTTTTTATTTTTTTATTCGATAAACTTGTTTTTCCTTTCTGCATCACACCGAAGATGATTTCTCCTCAATGATACAGTTAAATAATACAGTTTGTGTCTTAAATATAAATACTTCCAAAATAATCATTATATTCTATCGTATTCTCTAAAAAGAGAGATTGAAAATTGTATGTAATGTATTACAATTTGGCGAGCGAAAATGCTATTAACAATTGGCGTAATAATGGTTAGGTTTTAAATAAAATTAATGCAGTCAGAGAAGAAATTTTAAAATTTAATTACGAACAAGCCAAGAAAATAAAATAATACACATTTGTCCATGTTTTAAATGTACTTGTTAATCAAAGTTAATCAAGTAAAACTGCAAATGTGATTTAAATCTCTGAGATTATTGAAATATTATGCATATCATGACACCATATCAATATTAATGATGACACCATAATTCATCCATGAATATGAGCAAAAATATGTTATGAAAACCATCAATCAAACGAGCGCAAGTAAGTTTTAACGCAAGAAAACGTTTTTTTTTATTTCTTTACACGAGCGATTCACATCGATAAGACACTGAAATAAATTACTCGAATTCCGTTTTATTATATAGACTCAATAAAGTCAGAAGGGTAAAATGACAATGGGGTATTTTATTCAAAAAAAGTTGTGGGTAATGGTGCAACTTTTATCTTATTTTATTAGTATACTTAACATTAGGTCATAATATATGCTAGCGAAACGGCAATGAGTCGATTTTGCCAGACGAAAGCATTTTTTTATTAGTCATTGGTGTCACTACACACAGAGAAGTCACCCGCAAGTAGGGTTACCATAAATGGAAAATTAAGAATAGGGTTAAATGATTTTTTAGATGAAGTATTTATCAATATTACAACAAACGCATAATTATGAAATGGTAACGAAGAATTTATATACTTTCGATGGATTTGGCGATAACTTTGTGGAAGTTTATTTTAATATAAAATATAAAATAACTTTATTCCACGTATTGTGCTACAAACTGTGTCACGTGTTTTGCTTTTTTCAGAGGCATCATCAGACAATCTTACTTTCACAAATACTTGTTTAAGTACGAAGAATTTATACTTTACTTCAGAGATTTACAGGCGTTTAATTTTGGTGGTAACCCTCGGAAATCTGAAATCGATTTTTAGTCCCAGTGTCCGTACATATTCTTTGACGGATACATCAGAAAATTGATACTAATATTAAACATTTTGTTTTATGATAAGTTTTTACTTGATTAACACTTTAAGAGCAACTAGAATTTCATTGTTCGGTTCCAATTAACAACACAATGAGCCCAGCTCGAACGCATTAATTAAAAGATAAATGGATTGTTTTGTTTGTGATATATTTGTTGACGTTCAGGCAAATCACTGTATGACACGCGTTGTTGTCAATTATTTCTCTATTTAAAAATACGACTCTGACCACCTAACCGGTAGCTCTAAAAAGCTTTGGCCACCGACCCAGGCGCTCAAAAAAACATCCAAATTATAAATTGATAACTTTTTCGAATCATAACAAAGACAAGTAGTAATCAAGTTATTTGCACGAAATCGGTTGACTAATGCTTTTATAAATATAAGATAAAACAGGTAACTGTTGTGAGTGGTTTTGATACGCGTGCTCAGCACGTCAAAAGGGCTTGAAGAGTTAATAATAAATGTAAGATTGTTAAATAAATAGTCTCAAAAAGTTTTTTTCAGTTTTAAAAAACGTTTAAAACTCTCAAAAAAGTCCGTACACAATTTAAATAAACATAACACGTGTTTTAAGAATCCTTAATTAGAGTTTAAATAATGATAGGTTAAAAAACTGTGTTGAAGTGTAGTTTATTCATGAGAGATTAAAATTATAATGTAAATTAAGAGTGAAGATAAGATGTGTAACCAAGTATTTAAAGCTGTTACGTTTTTGTGATAAAATTCCCGAATGGACATTCAAATTGTTTTTTCAACCGGCTTATAGATTTTTTAAACAAACGTTTAATAATGTTAAACTTCTTTTTTTAATTTATTTGTATGAAGAGGTTGAGTGATTGAGTTACAACAACTTCTGCAGAAATAAATGCTTTTTTAGAGCCATAGAGCACATCGAAAGATGACATGATTAAAGACATATTACGTCCATTTGATGCTACAGTGTGGTAACCCTATACGGAGAGACGAAAAAGAAAGCTACAGATTGTTTTCTGTCAGCGAGCCAAAAACAAAAGAACAAACGCCTGTCGATGAGTAAAGATTGTTTTGGCTGCTTTTCGTTGAAGACGACTTTCTAATCGCACAGACTGACTTGAGTCCCGGACCGATCTGGCATTTGTGTTTTCTATCAAAAAGGTCATAGAGATTATTTCAGGGGTTCGGATTTAAACGGATGTCGTGCTAATTGAATGGTATGGCATGGTTAACTGATCAGAGTGATGGTTAGTTATAATAATATTTGTGCCAGCAAACTCGGATTAAAAACGAGACGGGAGCGTCATTAGTCTGGCATATTTTTTTTTGTGTAGAATATTAACGACGTTAGTTATTATCTCACTACTTTGAAAATATTTTTGAAAATCTAAGAAATGATGAAATAACATATGAGTAAGCTACTTGTTGCGCCAAGAATATTCCAAAGCGCCTAGTGGATATAAATTAATGTTTATTTTTTTCCGTATAGTATAATATTCAAATGCCTGATATAAATAAGCTACAAGTTTCAAAAAGTGAAATTAAAAAAATGGTTTTAAGCGAAAATACACTTATTTGAAAATGAAAATTTTAATTGATTTATTAAAAAATACATATTTATCATGATAATAAAAATGGGTACGTCACCGTCAGCAAATTTCATACTAAACGCTTGTCTTAAATAGTTGCAGACCTTAAAAAAACATGCACTGGTCTAAAGGTCTCTTCTATTTTTATTTTTATTTTTATTTTTTAGCCACAATTCAATTTTTGAGGCACTTTGGAGGTTTTTAATAGTATTGTAAATGGCACTAAAAACATTTCTACATATTAGGTAAGATTTTAAATTTTTCAAAAGTCGGTACGTTTTGTAACTTAGATATATGTTGATCTAAATATTCATAGTTACTTTTTTTTCATAGTTACTCTGTAGGCAAAGATTAATTTGAAAAAAGCATTTTGTCGCTATTTAAATAAACAAATAATGGATACACGACCAAAATACATATTCCTTTTTTAACGATTATGAGAAAATATATTAAGTCGCTATCATAATTCTTAAAAAAATCTAATTAAACAAAACACCAATTTCCATTTATATTTTTAAAAAAATGTTTAAAGCTGTGATTTTAAACATTGATCTAGTACAGTAATTAAATTAAGTTTGAATTTCATTTTCACAACAATGATTAAATAAGAGTTACCTAGCTGTATGTTAGTATTGACGTGGCAATATCTTAAACATTTCATCATAGCCCATTAATTATTTAAAGTACTTCTTTCACGTTTATATAGGTGCGATTAAAAGGAAAGTGATGTGTAAAATCTTGTAGCCAATTTCATAGAGGCTAGAATGAAAAGTTATATGTAATCTGAAAAATAAGAAAGCTATTTATATGCTTAACAGCAATGAAATTATTATACATAGCTCAACTAAAATATTTAAAAATGGCCCATTTAAGCCTAAAGAGCTGGCGAAAATATGTGAACCAGCAAGTACTCACAAGTTATCGATATAACGAGGTTTCACCGCTGGGGAAAATTTAAATAAATTCACACTGAGAATATTAATTTATTCGATTGCGCAAAAGAGGCTTTGAGTCCGAGCTTTTCAATAAAACACGACTTACGTATGTAGGTAAAGCTCTGGCGTTGTGTAAAGCTCCCGTCCCGCTGGCAGTCGTAGGTGGATCACGTTTAAAATATTCAAATCGGTTGACACTGAAAATGTAGTTTCGTCGCTAGATTTCCAAACATTGTATGGAAATATTCATATGTCATAATAGTATTTTACATAAATATATACAACACAGATATACTTAAACAAATGTATTAAAAGCTCATTGATGCTTGCAGTTGTTTCAAAATGTTGGGTCGCACATACGTGTTATATTTAAAATCTAATACCCACTTAAATGTGAATGCTTATTTTGTAATATAACAAATATAATCAATTTTTTATGTATATTCGACCACAAGAGTCGCAAAGGTTAAATTACCGAAAAACATAAAATGAAATAATGTAACAACGACACAAATAAAATGTGGGATTCAATTTTGTAATGTTACTAATTGCGTATTAGCAAACTTTTGAGCAACCTCTGTCAGCTTATAGAGATTCTCTGATACGCTTGGTCTTCTTACTATTTGAAACCACTAATCAAGAGCATCCAAAAAAATCTTTCAGGTAGAGCAAGATCAATAGATTGGGCTGTTTGGTGAGGAAAAACCAACATTTCATTCGGTATTTATCTTTATTTAAAAAATATATTTCCTATTATTTCGCTCGTGGTATAAAAGTTGCAAAATTTATACTTGTTTGGATTATCGTGCCTTGCCTAGCACTCGGAAAACCTTCGAACAAGTTTTATTACTGCATATTAAAATATTTTTCTAATATTACGATTATCATAAGATGTGACTGCTGATTTAAATCAATTAGTGAGTAAATAATTATCAATATAATCAGGTGCCGCGTGATGGCTATATTTTCCATCATGATTCGATTAGACAATATGTGGGAGATAATAATTTAATTTTATTTGTATTTTATATAATTGTCATGTAATGTGTTATCAAATTAACAAAATCGTTTTGTACAATCGCACGTTTAAACGCATGGTTAGTTTCAAACAAGGAATATTAACACGTTTGTATTGAAGACATCGTGAATCGTGATAATAATATTGTTGAGAAACACAACTTCGGTTACACAAATGGGAATTTGATGAACAAATTGCCACGATTCAAAGAGGGTACTAAATAGAAGTACCTACGTGTAAATCGTTCCCCCTGTTTGCTTTAGCGCGGAGCACAAACAAACTCGGCATTAAAGTAGGCTCCTACTACATTATATAAAAGGTATTTCGGAAGGTAAAGGGACTGATTACGAACGAAGTAAATTATATCAAGAAAGGAATTCCTAATAAATGGTTCAAAGACAACAGCAATTTTAAATAGATCTTTGTCAAACAACAAACGTAAATATCGCTTTCAATGTGTTCTCTAACAATATTTAGTGGAAAGGCGTTATATTTAAAAAAGAAATGAACCACTCTTTTGCGCTAAATTCCACAATAATATATCACGATTAGGGAATCCAATCCCGAGCCAAAATGTTGATCCCGGGATTTCGGAATTAGAATTTTTCGATCCCGGAATCCCGGGACTAGTCCCGGGATCAGTAAATTTAAAAAAAATAAAAAATGATAATATTGGTGAAAAATAAATTTAAAAAAACTTTATAATAACAAACAATAAATATTGTAGAAAAATGCATTCAAATACAGTACAATTGCGTATAATGCATTGAAGAAATTTCATAATTGGGATCAAGTTACCTTTTCGGCTGCGATTCGCTCTTATTGTAAAACTCTTATCGCAAAGATAAAGTCTTAATAATAAAATTGGGTATCGTTTATTGCATATGCTTGAACTGCCGACTTGAAAACCAATACGTTTCTGTTTTAAAATTAATCAGGAAAGTTTCAGTATCATGCCTTCTAATCCCGGGATTGAAATGTATCGAAAACTGTACGGGATCCCGGGATTGGATTCCCTAATCACGATCAGGACATGACGAGCATTTTCATGTGGTATTACAAAATATCATTTATTTAAGAGGTCTTAAACATCTTTTATTCACCGTCAATTAGTTATATTTTGTATAATTATCAATTAATTCTTTTCATACTTGTATTAGCAGTTGTATAAATTTAAACAGTTCAAGTTCATTCAAAATGTCGAAAAGTGAAACCCGGGTGGTTAATGAGATAACGTGTAGGAATATACAAAATTTAAGCGATTCAAATTTAATATTGAAGTTCCATCAAGTATATTCCTTTAAAATAATAACAATTGTTTGTTTCTTTATTGATCTTGCTAAGTATTGTATTTGTCGGGTCGTAGCGCAGCGGTCAACGTCATTGGCTTACGTGATAGGTATCACGGGTTCTAGCCCCTATATGAACATCATTTTTAAATCAATTTATCGATTTCTATCCGAAGGCATGGGTATTAATTGTGTCTGAATATTCCCTTCCACCCTTCCAATCCTTAAACATCGGGTCGCAGCGAAAACGATTGGTCAACCATTAACCTGACCTAGCAATATACTTATCTCTCTACTACTCTCTTCAAAAAGGATAGGTCGAGCAACTAACAGTTCTAGTAGAAAAAAGTCTTTTGAGATACTTCCATTAGGAGGACATATGCTTTACATAAGGAGCGGACATGGATTAAAAAAAAACATTGTTTAAATAGCTCTGTATCAACATGTATTTTATCTTAATAAATAATTGTGGAAAAGTATAAATGAGTGTTTTATTATAATTTTTTTAATATATAATGGTGTACCGGAATTAAGTGTCGTATTTTTTGTTCTCGATCTTCAATGGTCAGTTGTGCTTCGCCAGGCAATCTTTCACGACATATTTGAATTTGTATCGTTAGCCATACATACTGATGTGTATTGTGATGATTTAATAAAAAAAATAGTAACCGTATTTACACTGGAGGGCTTTGAACCAAATGAAGTGTTTGATCGAGAAATCATGTTGTACCATTTTTTGAAAAAAGAGAACGTAACAAGTGCTACAAAAAATATTTGTGGTACACTGGGGAATATTTTAGACATTCGTTAATCTTAAATGTGTTTCAAAAAATTCAAATCCGGTGATTTCGATTTAAAAAAAAAACAAAAAAAAAAATGAACAAAATCCAACGTTCACGATTCAGGAACTGACAAATAAACTCGGATACGGAAGGTCGAGTGTACAGGAACACTTTTAAAAAATCGGCAAGACATGGAGACAGGGAAGATGGGTGCCGTAAGACAATGCACAGCCTCACACCAAACAAAAAATCAAGGACCTGGGATGGAAGACTATCAGACATCCACCATATTGACCAGACATTACTCCGTCCGATTATCACCTATTCAGATCGATGCAACATTGTTTTTATAAAAAAAATATGCCAGTTTTGAAGAGGGTCAAAATGGGTATATCCGAATATTTTAATTCAATTCCCGGTGATTTTTATAACAGAGGGATTGAAAAATTGCCAGATAGGTGGAGAGAGTTTATATCCAACGATGAAAATTATATAATCGACTAATTTTTGACAAATAAATGTTTTTATCATATCAGATTGTTTCATTAAGAAAACGACACTTAATTCCGGTACACCTATTATTATGCATTACAACACAAATTCTTTGAAAATATTTACAACATTGTGTGATATCAGTTCTATATCGAAATTTTGTATGAATAATATCGTCAATCTATATTTGAAGTATCTCTATGGTAGAGAGAAATACGCTTTTTACATATCTCGAATATTCACTGAAAACTTCGCTTTCCGAGAGGCTCTTGACTTAAAATTTCTGCATTGTGTGTTGCTTCATAACAAATCGATTGTCAGATGTGCTTTGAACAATAGTAAACGTTGGAAGTATTATGTGACTGAAAAACAAACAGACTGAAAGAGATTAAGCTCTGCCAGAGTAAACAGAGCTAAATGAATATTGAGAGTTCGCTTCATATATTTTGTTTTTTCATTAGTCTTTAGGTGTGTATGTGTATTATGTTGGTAATTAAAAATGTTGTAGCAACAAACATAAAAATAACCTTACACTGTCAAGGGAAATTAAAGGGTATTTAATTTGACGTGCCATAAAAAAGATTTTATTTTTGGAGAGATATAAAAATTAATCTTTGATTGTTTACTCATCTGCTGTGTGTATATTGAATTTTTAATGCTTATATGTGTTATTTAGTATGTAATAAATCGCACAATATGTGATGAAAGCTTTTTTGTTTTTACGTTAACTATTAAAATGAGGTGTATGTTTATGCTTTTTTTTTATTAACGTGTATTAAAAGATTATAGGCTTTCATGGTAGTTGTATTATTAGACATTATATGAATAGAAATATTATTTTTGGATACCCTACGTTTTAAAATAGTGGCCGGTTTTATATAAAACTGTTTCACAGTACCTGTAAACCAGCGTTACCTAGATGCAGTGGCGTATTACTCTATAAGTAAATGAGGCGTGCGCTCGTGGCGAACGAATCTTAAGGGGCTCAAAAATAGCTTATATAATATCGTCCATAATATACTTTTTGTTCAGATTTTTATACAGTTAGTATTTTACTTTTTTTTGATACCCGAAAAATATGGCCCCAAATTTTATTGAGTCTGGGGCCTCGCATGTGATTACTCCACGACTGCCTGGATGTAGTTTTGAAGTGTCGATATATTTAATTAATTCTTGCCGTTATTTAAACGCATGTACATCACGCGCTGCCTTTAAGAATCCCTAGCGTTGGTCAGAATCCAAGATATTATATTATGTACACGTAAGTGTCACGATCGTGAGATGACCCAAGTGGTTCCTGGCTTATTGCAGTACCTACCTGCAGCTTAACTACGCTCTAATAAATTATTTTGAATACCAAACATGCGGGGCAGTCAGCCACATTCAGTCCGTGATACTAGTCTGCGCATTTCTTACATACAGTGAACATGGCAGGATTATTCTTCTTGAATAAAACACAAATCTGAATGTATATTTTTTTAAATAATAATATACGTTAGATAATTAATTAATCATTTATAATATTGCTTACACCAATTATATTCAGCATTATATCAAGCAAGTACATTATAATTAGGGTTTGCATTACCGGTAAATCAGCGAAAATCGACCATCGGTAAATACCGGTAAATAAGAAAATTTACCGGTAATAACTACAAAATATTTTATGCGAATTAAGGACACATGCAGGTATATTAAAACGAAAAAATATTGCAGATATGAGATATTCGAAATGTGGAGTTTTGTTTTTAGACTCTAGCAACATTTCAGCTCGCATTGTAATCGTTACTCGTCTTGTTGGTGTAATTTGCCTTCCATCACCGAAACGGATACAATGCACCTATGTTATAAGAATTATTTCAGAAACGGTAAAAAATAGAAATCCATATTTAATAAAACAAGTCATTTGAAGAAAAAACACGCGACAAACACCCATGTTCAAGATCTCTATTTTAAATTTAATATTGACCTTGTCGAAATTTGAACCTAGACACATGTGATCGCTTAAATCGCTTCAATTTATGAATACCTTTACACCACATACGCAGATAGAAACGACTGTGACATAGGCGTGTGGAAACTTCAATTTATTTGTTAAAATGTCAATGAAAGACCATTATGGCAGGTTACATTGTACGCGGCATTTTTTGACAACATAATGCAATTGAATGACATAGAGAAAAAGTTTGCGAACAATCAAATCTTATCAGCAGCAAGTTGTATGCCATTTTTTACAGAATCAATATTGTTAGCCTTGCCCAGTAATGGGGGAAAATAATAATAACCAGAAATATAGATGTCACAGAAATGACCGAGTTGGGTTGATGCAGGAAAAGATAGTAGATAATTGTAAATATATATATGACTATTCCATTAACGAGTGAGGCGCCAGGTGTAAGTATACTATGTAGGAAGTCGGAAGGGGGAAAAACCTCAGGTGCATTTTATAGTGCTGTCGTACGATAGGGATTGTATAGGCAACCTGTATTGTGGGACACAGCATAGGCCGGGAAATTGTGGAGGTGTAGGTTTCGCTATTAAACTCATAAATGTGACCGTTTTGTTAGAACTTTGGTTTCAGAGAACATGTTAAACATACAAACTATTGATCGTTATTATCATTTCAACTACTGGCACTGATTTATATCAACAAATTTTGCACCCACTTTCTGATTTAATCAATTGTATTCCGGTTTTTTAGCAATGGATTCTTTAACAAGCAATAATTCCTTTCAATAACTTTATAATTATACTATGTATTTGTTGCTTTTCTATTACAATATACCATTTGAACATTAACGATGAGTTCTGATATTCGATATCTTGAATATAAAATATAGTCTAAATTGTTCGTTTTCATGTTATAGACAAGTAACTTTTGGAAAAAGACTGTTCTAACAACTCAGAAATGTGTTCTTTTGATTCAGAAAAAATAGGATTTCCCAAAATGCCTTCATTTTGTTGTAATTATATTAATTACTACACACTTTGGGATTGCCAGTTTTGATGTTATGATCAGTAAAGTCGTGGAATGGGAGGCAGTTTGAAATTGAAATATGAAAATGATTCATAAATATCAGTCGCTTTGCTAATTGGCAACCAAACGTCGACTCAAGCTGCGCGCTAACTTCGTCTCAGGTATTAATGATTCTATTATAAGTTTTATAACTCTTTTATAATAATTCAAGCCGTTTATTTTGTGATACTTTACAAATTAATATTGCTATGTCATTGAATTAAAATTTTGAAGTAAATCAGTCGTTTTATCCATTCTTTTAGTATCTTTGGTTCTCGCTGAGATTGCTTTTGTCACTGAACTTTTAAATTTATTAAATGCTTTGATTAAAACTTTTGAACTTTGGTAAAAGTGGTCAAATATTCAGTTGAATAAATATGTGATATTTAGACTGTACAAAGATGTTTTATATTATGTACAGTTTTTTGATTATATGATTTTCCCCTATTGATAAATATTCAAATATCAAGACAGAAAAATGTAGTATTTCATTAAGAGGAATAAATTTATTCATAAAATAAATCTATACGAATTGCTATATTTTTGTAGTGGGCATATAAAAAATTGATAGTGATTTTTATTATGATGTATATAATAAACATAAATAAACAACATGCTTAAGAACCTTCATATTATA
This sequence comes from Himalopsyche tibetana, assembly GCA_030503985.1. Classification (NCBI taxonomy): domain Eukaryota; kingdom Metazoa; phylum Arthropoda; class Insecta; order Trichoptera; family Rhyacophilidae; genus Himalopsyche; species Himalopsyche tibetana. The sequence continues at coordinate 8,805,956 of JAPJYX010000014.1, forward strand.
ATTAAAAAGTAATCTATTAATAAGTTGCATATATATGTTCAAAGTGAATATTAAATTGGAAAATTCATTCAATTAGGGTTATTACTGTTCACAAAAGAATAAAATATTTCTCTTATTATACTTTTTTATGTTTGTTCCACCGTATAGCCTGAATACGTGAATTCAAAGATCATATCTCGAAAAAACAAAGGTTTTCAATAATAAAAGCCTTTGCATTATATTTTTCTCGTATAGCTACTTAACTATTCAACGTGACATTTTTTACGAAAACAATGTACATTTTATGAATTTAGTATTAAATAATACACGTTTTTACGTTTTCCTGTAAAGTGGAATGAAGTCACAGAATTTATTTGTTAAGCACTAATAAAGAGGTTGGCGATTTAAACGATAACAACTAATTAACGTTTTTTGTAAATATACTTTATTCGAGGTCTATCGGATCGCACAATTTATCACTATTCTTCATAACAATGGGTGGTTTATTACCAGAATTAAATCCGCAATAAAAGTGTCTACACAGTAGCGCTGTTTTACAAAGTATTTTTGTCGCGAAGAAAAATGACAGACTCCGTAAAAACATTCTTACAATATTTGTTATACGTGAACAGAAAGTTCCATAATAACAGTTGATAATACGTTAAAAGTATTTTACACTACTTCTAAGAACTATTGTTTACGTGCCTTTATTAGTATCTATGCGTATTAGGATAGGTTGTACACACAATGTAATATAATTAGTATTATTATATAATATAGTGTATGGTAGGCGAGGTAAAACAAATGAAAAGCACGTGTATTTGGTGACACGCGATCTTGAATACAGGGGTTGCTTTTATAATTTTTCGTGTTATTTAGCTAACAAAGCTTTGGTGTTCCCGCCTAAAAAAATTAACATGGACATTTATTTATGAATAACTCTTAAAAAAGTATTAAAAAACACATATGAACGTTTTCTTGTATTTTTATCAAAGCATAGCACATGGAAAGTCACTTAAAATACGGTTACCTTTTTTAAGAAATTATTAACATAACTTTTTTATTGTAATTATGATTATAATATCTTATGACATATTTTTTCAGTAAAAATTCAAATAAAGTAAAAATATTGCGTTTGCGGAGGTATACGATTTAAATTGTATTCTATACACAAATAACGTTGAATATCTTGATAATAAAACCATTTTCATACAACATTCATTGATATACAGCAGTTCTAGATCCTGTGTCATCATACCCACTCAGTGAATTATCGGTTTTCATTTGCACCGTCTTTCCTATTCTTCGCTTCAAAGCTAGACCCGCTACATTTAGCATATTTAAAAAAAAATATTTCGATTTACATAATAATCTATGAAAGAAAATATATCATGGAAAACTGATGAAAAAAGGCTTAAACGGTGCTATTATATAATAGTAATGACTGCTCCTTACAATCCAATACTTTTATTAAAACTTTTCTCGTAAGGTAAATATAGTGAAATCAACCATGTTAAGAATTCACACATTTAAAAGTCTATATTCTCTTATATGAATAAAAAAATATTTAAAACACGAATGCATAAGAATGTTAGTATTGATCTTAAATAGATTTTTAAAAGTAAAACATATAATACTTTTAATTATTCAATTACATTACCATATAATTAATCTCCGAATGAAAATATGGCTTAGTTTATTACTGAATTAAGGTTTTCGTAATATAAAAGAGTCATCCATTATTCGTGAAGCAAGAAAAACACGTATCGTATATTTTATATTCTGTATAGGCACTGCATTCTAGGATAAAGGCTAACAGAATCTAGGATAAAATATTCAGGCTATGGAAAATATTCCTTAATAACGCAGCGACTCCGAAAATAGGAAATTGCAAAAGATAAAGACGAGATCGTGTACACAAAAAAATATAATATACTTAAGTCATGAGCCGATATATTCGATGTTCGTTTCTTGTTTATTTTAAATATTTACATTTCTAAAACAAACACTTCAGTATGAAAGCCGATAACGCCAATAAGTGAGCAATACTTCAAATGTAATTTGTTAATTCTATTTAAGTTGACGGAATATTTTATATATTATATTATATCGAAACATACGATTAATTTCTTGCAAATTTTAAAAGCATTTAAGTAAATTCCTAAACATGTTTCTCTTATCTTATGTATTTAAAGATTTATAGGTAAATAATAAAATTAAATATGTAAACTATTTGATAGCAAAAAATACATGTTTTAACCATTTTCCGCCCCCTTTGATGAGCGGTAAAAACCCAGGACGTATGTATGCAAATAAAAAAAACATGTTTTTCCCTAAAAGGCTAGCAACATTTTATTTAGTATTTTTAGTAGAAGAAGTGTTAACAAAGCGTTAATTTTATTAGGTTTTCTATGCACCTTTTTTATCGTTGCTTGATAATATATTTTACGAAATTCCAGTAATGGTGAGTAGGGCATCCAATCCCGAAGCCTTTTTGTTATCCCGTGATTTCGGAATTGCCTAATTTTCAATCCCGGGATCGGGCACTCAGCATGAAATCGTGTATAATTTGAGAAAAGCTTTGGTGTCGGAATTTTTCAGTATTTCATTTCCAATTAAAAAACCCAGGGATTTTTCGATTTTCCCAAAATGTCAACGTGGCTCGTTTTTTTAGCTCTCCAGAATTTCAAAATCTCAAAACCCAGGAATTTACCGATTTCCAAAAAATACCAACTTGACTCGTTTTTTTTAGCTCTTGCAAAATACTATAAATTTTCGAGATTTGCTAAAAAATTCTCAAAAGTCAGTTCAAGTTCATCCGTGCACTTGAATGCCTGAAGATGCCGAAAGGCGAAACCCGGGTCGTTAGTGACAAAATTTGTGAGAATGTACAGAGTTTGAACGATTCAAATTTTAAAAATTCTCAATCCCGAAATTATGGGATCGCGACCATACCAATCCCGAAATTTCGGGATCACAAAATTAGATGAGATCCCGGAATTGGAGAGCCTTGTGGTGAGACATATTTATTTCTTCTCTCTATATCTCTTCAAATATCGCAAGGATACTAGAATTAGTAAAGGAACAGGTGGTTAACTAATCGCTTGGTTTACGACCCGTTTTCTGTATTGGAAAAACCATAAATGGGTAAGAATGACTATAATGATGATATCCAAATAAAGCAAAAGAGCTAGAATATATTAATTGGTAAATCCAAATCTGCCCACTTCCGCATAATGTTTAAAAGATCTCAATGTGATGGAACAGTTTTCTCATTATCGAGTATATAAATGACTATATTGCCAGATGAAACAAAAAAGTATGTAGCAAAACTTTATTTGTATCAATATAAAAAAGACTCATGTTAGTATAATATTATAGGAAACACCTGGCCTACTCTCTCTCGAAAATGTTTGTAAATAACGAAACAATGTTTTATGGTAAAAATAATAAAACATTTTTAGTACTTTTTCCACATAAAATTTATTAGATCAGGACCGGTTTCGCTCATCGCGAGCATTATCAACTGATCAAATGAGCATTATCAACTGAATCAAATGCTCGCGATGAGCGAAACCGGTCCTGATCTAATAAATTTTATGTGGAAAAAGTACTAAAAATGTTTTATTATTTTTATTATAATGCCATTCCACCAAGTATTGACAGTGAACACCTTAAAAATGTTTTATGGGGCGATAACACCGGGTCGAGTTTTACAAAATGTACTAACAAGATCCTTTTTAACGGATGTCAGAGTTTCGGAAGACCGTGAAACGGGAATGATAAATGATTGCGTGGAAATTTTCTAAAACAAAGTTTTTGAGACCGAAACTATTTATATATATACATGAACATGAATTGTTAAACTTTGTATCAACAATTCACTGTGGTATCGGGTTACTTGAATTCATTAATCGACTTAGTAGTAACGTACATACATCGCATATCCACACCAAAACACATTCAAAATTAAAATTATAACAGACGAGGAAAAATCGCTCCGCTTTTGCATAGTTTCCATGCAACTTAATCTCTTCTCGATTTTTTAAGTATTGAAGTTTTACTTAACGCGAGTGACGTTAAATATGTTCAGCAATTTTCTTTTGTTTAAATTGTTCAATGAAAAATAAGTAAAGTAAAAAATATGATATGATATAAATTTAGTGAAAATAAACACTTAAATTAAGATGTTAGAAAACTAGAGTTTTCAGCCTCCTTGGTAATAATTGCATATTTTAAAGTAAAATCGTTCGGTGATTTGTGGTTAATATATCATATATAAACTGTTCGTTATAATAATTGTAAATATATTAATATTTCAACTATTATAACTAGTTACCAAAAAGTGTGTTGGCTATAATTATTTTTGTTTCAATATTATCAAATCTAACAATCAACTTATTTTCACATCTATCAAAATGTGGCACATCAAATGACAACAATATCTTATAGAAATCGCTCAATTTCAGGTTAATTTATCACAGATTTTTACATCGCGGATGAAAAAGATAAGTAATTGGCTAATATTTACTAAAATGTTAACTGTTATCTCGAGAAAAATCAAAAGATATGAAATAAAATAATGCGTTATGATTTTTAAAAAGTAGCCGATATCTAAAACTTCTAAGCCATGATCAACTAAGCAGTCAGTATTAGTCGTGCCTTGATTAAATTTGGGTAAATTTCGCCATGTTTAATTCACTAAAAAACCTCCATGCTTCAAAATCATTTTCAAGTGACTTGGATGTGAGTTTTTATACAAGGTACGTCAAAGTGTAAAAAGAAAATTGTTCCACAAGTATTGCTCTGTGAGGGTGAAAAAGGTTATTCACAAACGAGCGAGTTCACTTTATTACTTCTCAGCTGTGTGTCGACTGTTTCGTGCAAGCTTAAGGTGTATTGTAATATTATATTCCGAGTGTTTTACGCACGGATACTTACTACTTGTAAAGTTTCAAGGCATAATGTGCCCGTCGAAGTAAAGAAGTTGTGTTCCATCAGTGCTTTGGTGGGTTGGCACTTCGCTTGTACGAGTTCCTTCAGCCACTCAATTTTCGGAACAATCCCTCGCATCGAAACTTTGTTGACTTCAGAGCCTCATAATCGATGCTAATGTCGATGTTAGAACTCACCAAGAACGAACACTGTACTGGGAAGCAAACATCAATAATTATGTTTTGGAAACGGTTTGATGATAAAATATAAACTTCAAAATTGAAAAAAATAAATAAAATATAACTCAACTTTAGACAGAGTAATAATTCTTCACAGTATATTTTTTTTAACCAATGTATAAAATCGGTCACTTTACATTTATTTTCGATTATGGTTAAGTACAAATATAATTTGATTTTTTAACGTTATTAACCATTTGAGTAATGAGTTAATTTTTACTAAATTAGATTTTTTTGTATACTTTGATTATTTTTACCATACACACAAAAATATAAAAACATTTTTTTTTATTGGTCAGTCTGAAATCAGTCAGGTCAGTGGTAAATATTTTGTTATATTATAATTTTAAAACGCATAATAAAACATGTAAATATACGAACTCATTTTTACTTTTCAATAATTTTCCAGAAGCTATAACTTCCAATTTGGACCTAGATATTTTTTTGCTTTCATCAGTAGACATGTTGACACTCTACTGACGTTGATTCCAGGAAGAGAATCGCGCTGAAATATAATTTTACGCTCAATATTGTACGGCTACTGATTTGTGTACAAATATTGACCATTTTAAAAAAAAATGTTTTGTTCATTTGAAACAAATAATAAAAATAATGTGACTGCCAAAAATCTCAGATAAACATATGTTTTTTATCCACATATGAAAAAAAATACAATTTCAATTAAAAGCATAAGAATGGCAATACATATTAGACTACACAACATTTGGTCGCACGTATGTGGCCATACTCATCAAAGGGTTAATGGCCCTTGTCTTTATATGTATTAAGAATGTTTTGCTTCATTAGGCTAAATGCATCGTAAAAAAACATCCTAATGGTACCTACCTTCGATTCATTATATCAATTGTTTGATGTACGCAATCGTATTTATGCGGTATGGCTTTTTTTGGATACAGTTAGTTTCAAAGCACTTCTCAAACAAGTGAAACGTGTGTCATTCTCAGAAACACGACTGGTGGCTTTAAAAATATTCATTTTAATGAAAAAAGATTAGGTTGACTGGTTGTAACAAATGTGCCGTAAATATAAAACTAATATCAAATGAACATACTTCAAACATTTTTATCGTTACGGATTTTTACAACACTCACTCTTAGATAAAAAAAAACTGGGACATAAGAGTATCTTAGGTGACTGGTGTAAGACACCAGAGTGGAAAATTAAAAACATTCATGGATGTCTATGCCTTTTTAAATCGAACTACTAAAATAAATTGGATTACTGTGACATTGTAAAGAATTTCATTTGGTTTTTTAGTTGATCGATTGTGATTTAAAATGCAATATTCAATAAATGAAAAAAATTAATTAGTTACCGTTCACATCGCTCATGCGAAAAAATACGCTTTTTTATAATCAATATTTTTTTTTTTAAGCTGGGTCACTTTAACATAACAAAAACCGTTTTTTTAATTATAAAGTAAAGAGTAATGTTAATATGTCAGCACTTAAATACGCACACAAAGCTTAAGAAATGATAACTTGGGTTTAATTTAATAATTTGTATGAAAAGCATTTAATTTCGGGTTTTCATTGATTCGGATATTTTAATATTGATAGCAAATATCGAATTCATGCATGATAACTAGGGCATCCAATCCCGGGATCCCGTTCAATTTTCTGATCCTTAAATTCCAGGATTGAGATGGCCGCGATCCCGGGATTTCGGGATTGAGAAATTTTGAGTAAATTCCGTAAATTTACACGAAATTGGCAAATTCAAGATTTCAAATTCCTTGGTGAGCTAAAAAAAAACGAATTTTCGTGAGATTCCGGGAAAAAGTATAGCAAATTGAGGATTTCAAATTCCTCGGTGAGAAAATGTCAATCCCGGGATTCAAAATAAATCAATCCCGAAATCCCGGGATTGGAAAAAGGCTCCGGGATTAGATACCCTAATGATAACGGTAAAGGAATGTTACTTCCAAGCAAATGTAAATTTCGAAAAAAAAAATATTTCTTCTTGATTCGTTGATTGTATTTTTCAATATACATATGTAAGTGATAAAAAGTTGAATGAATGGAGGTAGCTAGTAAATTTTATATCATAAAATCGCTATGACCACCAGTATCACTCGTTTTTTGTTTTACAGCTTTGATGGCTTGCCATAATATAATGAAACGTGCGTTTATGTACTATGGATATTATATGCAGTAAAGTATTTATTACGCGTTTAAAAATTGTTCGTAGTGGCACCTAAATAAAATAAATAATGGATGGTTTTGATTTTACAAAATAAAAAATTGAATACGAACGTTATTACATTAGTAAATTATACCGATATTCGGCGTTATCTAATAATGTGTAATATAATACCACGTCTGTGTTACACATTGCCAAGGCACGAAGTGAAAGCCATTTTAAAAAGATGATCATGATTCTAAAAAGTTTTGAAAACCGATTTGCATTGCATTTATAAGAAACGATTTAACCAAGGTTTTTAAAATCACAAATGTATGCAGTTAATAAGAATGTTTATTTATAGTTAGAATCTTCATAAAGAAGAAACATTTTCGTCATGTTTACGTGATTGAATAATTTATATTACCGAATAAATATTAAATAACGGTTGAGCAGTCCGATCGAAAAATAGAATACTTGTTATAAATCTCATACTCGTGATAAACAAGTCTTTGGTTAATAGTAAGTGGTGTGATGAAAACACAACCAAACAATCTTTTGTTTTCTTTGTTATTATCATCTTTCAGTTAGATACATTATAGTATTTTTCAAGAACGTTTTTAATAACATGATACATGTAAATCATATACGAATGGAATCTTTAAACACTTTCAATCGCGACACACTTATTAAAAATCTAACCCTTAAATGCACGCTGTATTACAAAAAGTAAAAAATATTGTTTTTTTTTTTTGGAGAACTGATATCGATTTAACACAGATTTTTATACCCAGTGATAAAATACAAATCATTTTGTTTATTGATACGATAAAATAGATAGATGTGAAAATATTTTTGTTTAAACAAAATGTTGCAATTTGCTTTTGGTAAAAACCTACATTTTTATAAAAAGTAGAAGATCGAAATTCAAAAAGTGTTTTGTCACAAATTTTGAAAAATGGCGTTTTATATCAATTCTGATAGCCCATAATAAAACATATGAACGGAAATCAAAATTAGTGTTCAAAAAGGTTATTTTTCATATTAAAATGAAATCATAAAGTTGACACATTCATACAAACCGTCACTTTTGCAACACTCAAATCATCATTTTCCAAGCTTTGTATTTGTGTGACAAAACAATTTTTGAATGTTTGCTCCTCAATTATGCATTTAAAAGTTAAGTTTAAGAATCTTAAAAGTAGGCAAACAATGAAATGTAGCAAAATATACTTGGTATGCAGTAAGTAATTGATATTTTTGATTGATTCAGTTTGTTATGGTGAAAATTCGAGACATTTTTTACGGCATACACTTCGTTCTGAAATAATTAATTACTGCCATAACTAAGATACTCAACTCTGTACCCACCACCGTCCAGAAGATTTTTTTTTAAATATGTGATGATTTCTATATATTCAAAATTCGGTTTCGGTTAATTTTCAAAACCGAATTACCGGTTTTTTTCATTTATAAAACCGATATCGAAAAATCATTATAAAAACTGAAATCCCGGTTTCGGTAATGCCGGTATTACTAATTCTATTCCTAACCTAATCTTCTATCGATATATTTGAAAATAAATTTTATCTATTCTCTCTTTATCTTTATCTAGTCTATTCTCGATACCGTCACTTCTTTAAAAATCACACGGATTCGGTTATCGTAGCGAAAATAATGTGTCACATTACACAAAATTATTGGATCTACAGAATGAACGGAAGCGGTTGTCCAATTGTATAATATAATATTTGAAAATAGTGCAATATAAAGCGCATAGGAATTCTTTCTACATTAAAGGCATTCTTTAAATCGTTTATTTTTACTGAATAAAATACCTTTTCACATCTCTAATGGCCAAGACACGACGACTTTTCTTTACCGGTGCTTTTTAATACTAAGCCGAGAAAGGTCGAAACAGTTCAAAGTAATGAAATGAGAGTTGGAGACGTACATGAATGCACGTTATAAATAAATTAAAAAAAAATAGCAATGAATTGGCGAGTCAACAAAACGAGTATTGTTGCTAATGATATATAAGTTATTGCATGATTTTTTGATGTCGTTTGCATATACATATTTGTCACTTGGATAACACATCCAAAACTACGATCTTCTATCAGTTTAAAAACTGATGATTTAGTATTATAAAAAATGATAAAAATTGGTTACGTGTTAATTTAACTAAATTATATTCAGTCGCTGTAGTCGAGTTGGTTCGAGGTCAAGTGTTCTCATGCTAATATATTGATTTATCAATTGACTTACATATTTTTGTTTCAAGATATGCTCTATCTCTGAAAACAGTAATTTAACGATAGATTGATAAATGCCTTTTGTTGAATTGTTATTTTTAATTGGTTTCGAAGTGAATATAAGCCAGTCTTTTATTGATTCTAAGAAGGAAGTTTTTTTGGTTGTGTTGTATAATAATTTGAAAATAATAAGCCGTAATTATTTCTGTAGACATTCTAATTGAACCACTGGCGCGGTGGAAAAGCTGTTATAAAGTTGTTGTTAAACGTTAGAAAAGGAAAGTTCTGCGTTCAATCATAATTACTCTTAAAAGCTACCACATATTTGTATTCGATTTATTGATTCATGAAAGATGAACTGATTTTTATATTTTGTTTTTTTTTTAATATCACTCATGATAAAACAATATTTCTTGTTCCACACAAAACAAATTTTACAGGAAACAAAAAAGCTCTATAGTTACTATTATTGCATATAATTCGTATTTTTACGTATATTATCATTAGAAAAATTGTCTATCTATTTTCTTAAAATAATTACATGAAAAACATTTTTCTGATTTTGTGTTAAATGAGATATTGCATATATCTGAGTTCAAGTGTAGATAAATAGTCGTATTGATTCAAGTAGAAAAATAAGGAGACTTTGCTATATCTTATGCTTTTTTCACTGTGAGGTTAAAAAAACTTACCTTTGCCAATGCTGTGGGATGCAAGGTATTGTTTTGTCATAAGCGATATTATTAAATTATTTTCGAATTTAAATATATCCAAGACTAATGATAGTGGCGTATTAGTAGTGATTACAGCTATTGTTATACTTAATAAAAACTTTTATAAGTAAATCGCTAAGCGAAATCTTTTGAGGGATGCCCTTAGATAGTAAAAATGAAACGGTTGATGGTTTTCTCATTGAAAAAAGTAGAAGTAATAACATTACATTCACATAAAAAGATTATTGTATTCTTACTTCGAAAAATTAGTAATATATTTTTTTTTCTCACGATTATACAACGGGGACTATGGTAACAAAATAAATATTCTAAGCAAGTTTTCAAAATGAAAACATTGCATTCAATTGTTATTGAGCATAAACATCTTTCTGCCAGCGAAATATAAAAAAAAAAAACCGTTGACACGATGTTTTGCAAAAAAATATGTATTCTTACCTTCATTATATTATACTTATTAACAAGTAGTACATTAAATGTTCTAAAGTTAAAATATTTTAAATTTTAGGGCAAATTTAAAGCCGTTTAATCTTTTTTTATTATTTTTGATAACGTAAAAAAGAGAGAGCAAGTAGGTAATCACTAGTCCTGTTCTAGCCTTATTCTTCTATCCACATTTTACCTTTAAAAAAGAGAGGTCGAGAAATCGTAGAAAATCTTCTGTCAAAATAAACTCCATTAATAGTCCATGTGCTCTACATTGGAGGTGTACATGGTAAAATAAAATATTTTAAAATAAAATACTTAAACTTACGTTTTGCCTCTATTTGAATTCTTTTCGCTGGTTTCTCTGTATATCTTATTTAACAAGTAAACTTTTCACCTAAAAATGAAATTCATGATATATAATAAAATGGCTATGAAAACAATATGTGCTATATGACGTATTATAAGCCCTGAAAAATGACAATGTGGTGTTTTCAGAGGCTTCCCGGTTCATAAACCATTAAAAAAACAATGGATAATGTAACTTTCCGCCTCATCTTTTTTAAATTCATATTTTCGCCCCAGCCTATATGCAAACACTCTTAGTATAACGCTATTATGGCGCACAATAATTTATCTTGCTTTGCCGTACATTATAAGAAAATTCTCTAAGAACCCATTGAGAAAGTACTTGTGGTTTTTAGTTTTCGGAGTCGTTTAAAAATATAGACAAAGTATAATTTAATTTAAGATTTCGACTGAAGGTGCTTGGTGGAATTTCAATATTAAATTTGAATCGTTCAAACAATGTACATTCTCACAAATTTTGTCACTAACGACACGTGTTCAATCAGGAACAAGGGATAAAAATGTTACACCCAAATACGGACAGTCATAAGCTCTTTTTCCAAGAAATTTTAGAAATCAACAAAGCACAGTTGCAAAGTCTTCCGATTTTAAACGAAATATCAAAATTTCCCACATCTCCTCTTCTATACCCTATATAACCATAAAATCATATAATCATAAAACCTTTGCCGACAAAAAAATTATATAATTCTTGAAACTGCTCACTACACAAATCTGTTGGCATTCCCATGGGCTCATCCTTTTCGCCAGCAATGGCTTTGGACTCAGTGATGCATTTATACCTTATATAAACACGAAACTTTTATTTGCTAAGCGTCAGTTCAAGTTCATCCGTGCACTTGAATGCCTGAAGATGCCGAAAGGCGAAACCCGGGTCGTTAGTGACAAAATTTGTGAGAATGTACATAGTTTTAACGATTCAAATTTAGACAAAGTATGTTTTGTAGTAGTAAAAATTTGAAAATGAGTGGTATGAAATTCTCCAAAGACTATAACATAAGAGAGAATATCAGTATTTTATTATATTGTTATCAATGAGAATTTTCTGTTTTTTTTATATTTTAAAAAAAGGCTGTGGTGTCAAAGTTTTAAAAGAAGCGAACGACTCCAACTTCCTTTTTTTTAATTAATTTCAAATACAAAAAAAATGTGCGCTCTAGTAGATATTAAAAATATTTTTTTGGATCTTTCTTTAAATCGGTAATTGTCGAAGTCAGAGTCGCAGTTTTTTTCATGCAGGTAACAACAGAAATTTCTAGAATATTACATTTCTTAGTTAGTTCCATAATATAAATACAAGAATCGACCTACGAATTAGATAAGCTGTTATAATGACAGGTATACTTTGTAAAAAATAGCTGTGATCATAGCATTCTTTTAACAATATTCTTCAAGTTTCGTTGGTTGGTGTCTGAATGTTTGTTAATATGTTTTGATGTGTGTTGCAGGGTGGTGAACGTCCTCGGCGTAGAATCTGGCGTGGGGTTGGGAGTATCGGGGCTCAGTCGGCTCGCCGCGCCGCGGATGTCGCTGCTGGGCCGGCCCGTCAGCTACCGCGCCTCGCGCCGGGACGCTCGCTACCGACGCCTTCAGAGCCGCGTCTACAACTTTCTCGAGAGGCCGAGGGGTGTCAAGGCGGTCCTCTATCATATGCTAGTGTAAGTCACAACTGCTTTCTATATAAAAATGAAATTTTCAAATGATGCTGGTTATTATTTTGAAGTGTCTTTCGGAGCGAAATTTATTATCGTAAAAACGCTTCCTTATAAGAGAGAACATGGTTTGAAAACAATAAAACAATTTTTAAGTATAAATATTACAACATTTAAAGAATTCTCACCAATTTACACACAAGCTGACTTCTACAAAAACAGACCTTTGAAAAAACTGGTTTTAGAATTACACTATTTTATAAAACAAGGTCTTAACCGGTTTTAGAAGTTTATCAAAAAAAAAACAAATAAAAAACAGTTTAATTTTTTACTTCCACTGTTCAAAAATATTTTAATATACTACAATTTTATTCGTTATTCCTCGATAGGAAATATGTTTTTAGAAACAATATGCATAGCATAAATATTTTCAAATTGACCTACATTCCATGTTTTTAACGTATTAATGAAACTACATATTTCATCTCTTTTTATTTTAAATCATTGCAGTTTACGAAGGTACTAAGATTTTTTAACTAAAAAATATTATATTTTACTAAAAATTAATTCTAATATTTCAAGCCGGGTTATCAAATTGAAAAAAACCTGCTTATAAATGTCTTAAATTTATATTCATGAAATAAAACACTCTTTTGTTTCAATTACAATCTTATTTTATTTTATCCAGGACCAGTTTCACTAATCATGAGCATTTTCCACTAATAAAAATATTTATGGTAAACGAATAATATAAACAAACAATCGGTAATAGAAATATGAAAAGAATTTATAGATTATGTTACACTGTCAATTACTAAAATTTTTAAGACCACTTATAAGTAAATGTCATTAATTTGCAATCACATTATTTTATATATGATCAATTTAAAGTTATTCACTGTCAATATTTAGTGGAAAGGCAAGGTAAAACAAAACTAACAAAACAAAACCCGGTTTTGAAAAACTGACAAGCCCTAATTATGAAACCATATGCGACACATTAAGAGCAAAAATGGTAGACCAAAAGAATGTAGTTTTCGTTAAGAATTTAAATATCTAAACATTTATAGGAATAATATATTATGATAAACGTTGAGTAATTTGAATTCTCCAAGTATTGTTAAAATGCAATGAAGTGTTTCACTTTAATGCTCTTCGTAAAAGCATTCTTAAGAAAAACCGCTGGCATCTTATACGAGGAAAAGTAAAAGTTTCCGAGAGTGCTTACGAGTTTGCAGAATTTGGCAACGAATAAGTTTCAATAAACGTATTATTTTGTCGCATTTTGTGTCCAAAATAAATGAATTTTATACAATGAACAATCGAACTAATAGTAACAATGGTTTATGTGCCAAGGATATTTTTTTCGGTTATAGCACGGTTCTTTAATTATAACAGTCTTGTCTGATTCGTCATTGTCTATTTTCAACATGTGTTTTATTTCAAGCCCAATGAATTAATAGTTTTATATCTGGCTAAAGATGTTTCATGGTTGAATACAATCACTAATTAAAATAAATGTATTTTTATTAATTTTGTCTACATTCGAAATTGTTTAAACTTGTACACCCAATTGATTCAATGTTAGTTTTTTATTATTTTTTACGTCAAAAACTATTTTTTCAAAACAAATATTGAATTGCTTGTGTATTTCAAATCGTAGTCGTTAAAGTTATTTATTATTAAATTAAAATGAGTTTAACTTTGCTATGTTTGTGTGAGTAAAATGACGACATTAAATTCGATTTTTTTCCTTTTATCAAATATAAAGCACCTCTACCAGATGGTAGTGCAACGTTACAATATTCGCTCGTCACTCAAGCTCTTACTCACACGCACACAATCTCTTTCCCTCCGTTTACAAACAGCGCTGTGCTGTAATTATTATTTAGCACCTATGATAACTATGTTGTATATAATATAATAGTTGGTGAATTATTGAATATGTTGTCTTAATTGAACGAGGTTTTTCGGTTATTTTGCATATCGACAGGCAGTTATCGACCCGTTGCGTGTAAATATCTTGAAAACAAGGAAGAAATTAAGAAAAAAAAACGGAAATTTAAAAATAGTAATATTTTAAATATCCTGGATGTGTTTTTGACAGATTATGATTTAGACGTACTGTAACGTGTGCGGACATGAAAAAGATTTTACAACTCACAAGGTTAACGTGTACGTATTAGCTTTATTACTTGTGTATGTAAGTCGAAATAAATGACCACAGCAATGCTTTTACGAAGATAGTTATATTTATATCGTTGTTTTGTCTGACTAAATATGCGATAAAGGCTTTGAAGGTATAACCCCCCTGTAATGGCTAATTAAATGTACCAAAAAAACACTAAATATACATCTGTGTTTTGCTTTTAGTATGCGTAACGTCCACAGTATTTTTTAAGTACAATTTAATGAAGGTCCACATTTTTTGGTGTCATATTATCTATGTCCCAGCAAAACATATAAACATATGCATAAAAGTCTTTTGGGTCATATCATATTATGGTATTATATGCTATACCGTATATATAGTACTATACTGTCGTCTTCGTTATGACTACATTAAAAAAAGTAACAATTTATAATATTTACAATCAAACTTAAAACATGTCATATCGGATTTATATATCTGGTTTTGTATTTTGGCATTACTGACTAAAGGAAGGTTATGTTGAAAAAAAATCACACCTAACTATTATTGTACAATTTTAATTAGTAAATCCATTTTACCACTGGTTGTTTTGCTCTTTGAGAAGCATCTTCAATCTAAAAAGCAGCTTTAGTTTATCAAATAAGCAAAACAAGTGGCACAGCTTATATCATAGCTAATAAAAGAACAATGCTATCAATTTAATTAAACTTACATTTTAAAAAATCTTCATTGATAATATAAAAAAAAACTGTCACATTTGTAAGACTTCAAATAGTTATTTAGTCTGTTTTCGTGAAAATAACATAAGCCCACATTTAGGGATTGCAATAACGGACAAATATATCAATACAGGTATTTCGGTATTTCATACTAAATACCGATATTGCAAATATCAATACCGTTATTTGAAAAAGGTTAAATAAAGTAAAATAATCAACCGATTGGGATCGGAATATTAGCAAGTAAATTGAAATTGGTAATTAAATATTTAAATAGTCACTAAAAATATATTGTAATAATACACGGCCAATTTTGATAAACCAACTCAAACCAATTTTTAAAACTGTCAATACAGCTTTATAACAGATTTAAAACTATTAAATTAATCGCAAACATTTTTATTAAAATATATGATGGTTTTGGTATTTTCAAAATTTGATTTTAATCAATTTTCAATACCGGTATTTTTACATTTTCAAAATCGCTATTCCGCCATAGAAACAAAACACAATGAATACCGGAATCCCGGTTTTGGTAATACCAGTATTGTTATCCCTAGTCACATTATCTTATATGACGACGTTATTCTAAATGCGCATATACGGGATACATCTGGAATAAGCAAACAATTCTGTATGTATTACGTCGGAAAATTTTCTAATCATAAAGATGTAGGGAAAGTATGTTCCCTTATGATGTCTACCCTTTCAGGCATATTGGTGACTTTATGATCAAGGTTATTATAGATTATGATTATCTCTTTAATTTTACATCTCTTCTACGTTGGCAACACACAATATACTTAATTATACACCTAGAGTAAATTCGCTCCAAACTGTGAGGTAACAGGTTTTTTTATGACAATCTGATTAGACCGAGTGGCCGTAAAAATGCTTCTCTTGTGATACTTAATTGTGAAAGCCATTGCCCATTAGAATCGTAAACTGAATACTACCGCAGAATAGATAAGTAGAAATGGATATTTTCTCCTGAAAGTAGGCTCGGGAGGAAGTCTGTTTGATAGTTATCACTGAAAAGGGTCAGTGAAATGTATTACGGTTCAAATCAAATAGGTATCGAATACTCTCCGTAATCGACGTGATATTTTTTTCTCTCCAATGTACCAAAAACCGGTGATGTAAATTAGGCTTGTGATGCTATTTACACCAATCCAATGAGTTTAATACTATCGTTATAATATATTTTCTATTAAATTATAAATGTATTTTTCAAGTCAATACTTTTATGCGTTATTTTAATTCTGTTTTGAGGGGTGAAAACTTCTAAATACATATATCTTTTTCAGATATGATAAACATACTTAAGTTACGCTGATAAAAAATATATTAGCAAGGAATGTACGGAGACATAAAACCATTAGCCACATACCCATAGTATCATCATATAATTTTATTTAAATTCAAAAATTGTTTTGATAATGACTGTATAGATTAAAAATTACCATTAGTGACTAGGTAATATGAGTAAATTATTAATTGCAGCATACTTTAAATAATTTAAAATAAATTGAAAAAACTGCATATTTTTTAAAACTCATTCGTAGTATTTGCTAAAAATTAAAAACATACAATATTTAATTTACGAATCGAGGACATTCCATCGTTATAAAAACAGGAGACTTAGAGGAAAAATATTTATACTTTAAAAAAAATCGTTTAATCAATATTGTTGGAAGTATGTATCTTTTGAATTTTTTAAAATAAATTTATACAAATATTTCTTTACTTAGCGTTTGTAGTGACGCTATATCAATTTGGTTCAATGTCACATACAATGTGTTGTTAGTTAACTAAAGCAGTGTAAATTCGTAACTAGTTATGTGGGTTCTCTATTTACATGGTATCGTTTCGAATGGGAATTAAAAAAAAACAATTATGTCCGATTGTTTCATATGCGTAACTTAAGAATTGGAAGAATACTTTAATATGATAGATAGAAGGCTATATAGTTTAGAATGCTTAGATGCACAAGATCTTGATACTGATTGATTTTAGTTATAGAGCGGTGCAGGATGCAATTTCTTGTCATAAACTTATTTACAATAAGACAAAAAGATCTGTCGTAAAAACAGCACTGGGTAAATATTTTAATAAATTGAATTAAAAAAACAAACAATCATATATCATCCGTAAAGCCTGAGAATATTATAATGGAATAGTATGTACAGACGTACGTAGAGTTAGTCATATTCACTGTTGGCTTTATTATGTTTGTATTTTATTTTGTATGTTAAAGTACACATAAAGAATTACTTAAATACAATATAAATACTTCAAGGCGATATTATTTACTTATTCATATTTACTTTAACATGATATTATTCTATAGCCCATGGCATGAAACTGTGAATACAGTTGAAACATTAAATATAGGCTCGTATTTTTCCGGTCAGAATTTATATTAAATGGTCATAGTATATCGGTCAGTGTAAATAGTCATAATTTAAATGAAATTAAAAACCTAACCAAAATCGTTATAAAATATTCTGACAGTATAATATTTTTATTCTGACCAAAAATAGATTTAAATTCTGACCATTTAATTTTTCTCTTAAATATGTATCGAAATTTAAATAATACACGGTTTTTGACTTACGCTGTATCCTTAGGAAAACATTAACTAGGTACGTAAGTAGAAGACACTGTAATGTACGAATTATTATCGCTATTGAAATTCGATCGTAAGCCGAGCATTGTTATGATATTAAGATTGATTTTGCAGAATGCTTTGTGATTATCGTTGCTTGGTTGTAAAGGTGCTAATATTAATACGTTGAGACGGCTTTAAAAAGTTTTCGGAGTGCTTCATCTTGTCATGTTCTATAACAGGGTTGACAAGTTACTTGTTTTCACAGAATGTAGCAATTTAATTAATTTACCGGGCTCTTGGGAGTATAAGAGTAATTTTGTAACTTTTACAAAAGCAGTCTGAAACTCTTGAAGTGAGAAAAGTTTATCCATCAATCATCTTTCTTCACTTCAAAAGATCTATCTGTTTCGTTATAAGCTACGCTGAATACTCACAGCCGTTGACGTGTGCATACGTGGAACGAAGTAAACTGCTCATGAAACAATAAACAATAAAATCAATGAAAAATTAACGCCGTTATTTTTTTTCAAATTAAAACTCTTCAAACAAAACTTTGTATCAAAAGAAAATCATTTTTGTTTGAAATTTCTGATTGAGCCACTCAACATTTCCATGACAACTGAACGGAGTGAAGTCATCATAATAATAACAGTTTTATTTTGTTTTCCTGATTATCTTCGAATTATGTTTTTTGTTAGTAAATCTAAAGCACGTATTTCTTTAAACAAATTGTTAAAAGTTTTAAGCAAAATGGTGAAAATTTAATAAACATATTGTAAATAATATATTAATGTATCGATATACATAATGACGGTTGATATCTCAGAAAAAATATTTGATGGCCAATAATTTATTACGATGTTATTATTTGTGACTAAAATTTTTTGTTAACGTCAATTTGTTTGTTTTGAGAATAATTTTAATAAGGGCAACCAAAGAAAAGAAATTTGATGCTGTATAAATAAATATTTTTAAAAATATATTCTAAATTTTAAATATTGCATCCTCTTAATACTGATATCTATATATATAAAAGAAAGTGGGGTTTGTTACACCACGTATATCTCGAGAATAACAGCTCGGATTTTAATGATCTTTGTTTTATTAAATTCGTATCCGCCTAGAATAGCAGAATAAGCATTAAAACATCGGAAAAATATCACGGCAAAGAAATTATTAAGAAAATAAATGTCATCATACAATTTGTTTTTTTGAAAAATACAAATGGAACGCTGATACATGACGTTGTATGCTGTTTACATTAAATCTACTAGGTGGCGTTGGTTGCATTATACCATGACTGATAATACTAAGACTTCGTCGTTCCAATTTAAAACAATTGAAATGGACGTCTTTAAATTCAAATTTCCTGGCTTAGAATTAAAGCATCGTAATAATATTGAGAGAACTTTATTTAAAAGTTTGCATCGCTACAACGTTTTTTAAATAATCGAATATTCTGATTCGATTTTTGAAGCTATAATTATAGGGCTGGGAAACGATTTTTTGGAGCTGATTTGACAGATTTTGATCAGTGACGTCATTGATTCGATTATTGGAGGTATGGTTATATTTTGCACCTGGCCTTGAAAATATTTTTAATTTCTTACATGCATTAGAAATATTCAAATGACAGTATGGATATTTTATAGAACTGTATTTAGACTTTTATTTTAAAATCTTCTACTAGGAAAAATGATTGTTAGCAAACTTAAACATTATTCCAAAAATTAAATAATTTACAATTTCAAGATTTTTTGGAGCTGATTTGACAGATTTTGATCAGTGTCATTGATTCGATTATTGGAAGGTATGGGTCTATTTTGCATCCGGCGTTGAAAATCTTTTTGATTTCTTACATGCATTAGGAATATTCTAATGACGGTATGGATATTTTATAGAACTATATTTAGACCTTTATTTTAAAATCTTCTACTACGAAGAATAATTGTTAGCAAACTTAAACATTATTCTAAAAATTCAATAATTTACGAAATTTCTGCAACTATGAAAAATGGTTGTTAGCAAACTTTAACACTATTCTAAAAATTCAATAATTTACAATTTAAAAACTGCAGGGCTGTCGATATATGCGCCGAGGTCGATTTATGCTACTATGAAAAATGATTCTTAGCAAACTTGAACATTATTCCAAAGAATTAATAATTTACGAAATTTCTGCTACTACGAAAAATGGTTGTTAGCAAACTTAAACATCATACCAAAAATTAAATAATTTACGTGGTCTATTTCTGCTACTACGAAAAATGATTGTTAGCAAACTAAAACATTATTCCAAAATATAATAATTTACAAAATTTTTGCTACTACGAAAAGTGGTTGTTAGCAAACTTAAACATTATTCCAAAAATTCAATAATTTACGAAATTTTTGTTACTACGAAAAATGGTTGTTAGCAAACTTAAACATTATTCTAAAAATTAAATAATTTTCGAAATTTTTGCTACTACGAAAAATAGTTGTTAGCAAGTTAAACATTATTTCAAAAATTCACTTTTAAAGTTTTTAAGTTTCTCGATTTTTTGAAGCTATAATTATAGGGCTGGGCAAAGATTTTTTGGAGCTGATTTGACAGATTTTGATCAGTGTCATTGATTTGATTATTGAAGGTATGGTTATATTTTGCATCCTGCCTTGAAAATCTTTTTTATTTCTTACATTCATTAGAAGTATTCTAATGACGGTATGGATATTTTATAGAACTATATTTAGACTTTTATTTTAAAATCTTCTACTTATACAAAAAAATATTGTTAGCAAACTTAAACATCATTCCAAAAATTAAATAATTTACAATTTAAATACTGCAGGGCTGTTAATATATGCCCCGAGGTCTATTTCTTCTACTACGAAAAATAATTGTTAGCAAACTTAATCATTATTCCAAAAATTAAATAATTTACAATTTAAATACTGCAGGGCAGTCGATATATGCCCCGAGGTCTATTTTTTTTACTACAAAATATATTTGTAGACTTTTTAATTAATCTAAAAATTATATTATTTACAATTTAAATACTGCAAGGCTGTCAATATATTATGTCCCGAGATCTAATTCTTCTTCTACGAAATATATTTGTTAGCAAACTTAAAACATTTCAAATATTCTAAAAAATATATTATTTACAATTTAAATACTGAAGGACTGTCGTTATATATCTCGAGATCTTTTTCTTTTTCTAAGAAATAAATTTGTAAGCAAACTTAAACATTTCAATTATTCTAAAAATTATCTCTATCTCTATATAGGCTTGACCGATTTTTATGATTTTTTTAATGTATGTTTGTTAGGTAGTAGAATAGGTTTTTAAGTATATTTCATCTCGCTAGGTGAAGGATGTCCCTATCACGAATTTTTTTCAATATTTTTGACGTCCGTCGTTCGTATTTCAAATAGAACGAAATTATTTATGTTGTTGAATGACAGATGGCGCCAAGTGCGCAGCGACTTAAGTCTTTTTAAGTTTGATACGTGCCATAGTTACGTCAAACAATCAAAGGGTATTGTAAACAATTATCAAGTGAATTTGTAATAGTCGTCACAAAGGATTTCTTTCGCTGTCAAACAATTATGAGACCTAAAAGACTTGCTATTAGTTGATCTAGACCTCAAGCACGAAAAAAAAACGGCATCACGAGCTTCAGAAACAGACGATAAAGTTTGGAAACCGTTCGAGCTCTCACTGCTCAAGCCCCATCGTCTGATACAATGATATGCAAACAACCCTTTTGACCGTGATAAGGAACGAGAAACAATTTGATGTCGACAAATTGGGTATATTCGTTCAAACAAATCTTACGAAATTGGTCCCAGAACAACGCATAGCGTAAGACAGAATTATGCATGCAATCAAACACAAGCCAAAACGTTGGATCACGAAAAAATATTGTTGGCAATCACTTCATCTGCAATTACAGCAAATCTTTTGGATGGTGGTCAAATAGCGCATTCAGCAAAGAAATTGCCTTTGAACACCAACATGCAATATCAAAAAAAAAAAAAAAATGATTGATGAAGGACTTTAATCATATCAACTCATTAAATGGAACGAATTTACTATGGCGCACAAAAAGGCATTGAAAAATCTGCACTGTATGTACACTAAAAGAATTGAGAGGAAATGAACAGGTCTTTGGTGGCGAACCTTTTTTATTGTCTGGTGTTTTTTCGACAAACACTACCAGTTATACCACGTTCAACAGCTGCTGATGAATCAAGTGCATGTCTCAAATCATCAGTTTTATGGTGACATGTGCAGAAATTGACTTTGAAAGCTAATATGCGTGTAGAATTACAATATGATGCATCCGCTGAACGTTTCAAAAAACAATTGTCAGATATTGGTAATGAAAAATAGAAATCAATGAATCCACACATTACCACCAAGCTTCTGTAAAATTACAGGAACCGTAAGCGAATTGATGCACAAAGATTTCCCAAATATCGCACAGAATTACAAAAATCATCAGTGGCTTAGTGAATGTGTTATATTAGCAGTCACAAAAAACAATGGTAATGCCATCAACTTCAGGATTCCAAACGAAATACCAGGCAGAGAAACAACGTATAAGTCCATCAATACTATAAATTGATCAAGACGAAGTTGTCAATTATCTAACTGAATTCTTAAACTCACTTGATTTGCCAGGCATGCTACCGCACGTTTTAAGACTGAAAATTGGCGTATCTATCATTCTTCTCCGAAATATAAATCCACCACGACTTTGCAACGGTACCAGGCTTTCAGTGAAAAATTAATAGAACAGTATCATTTAAGCTTCAATTTTAAATGGAAAATTTAAAGGAAACAATGTACTGTTGCCAAGCATTCCAATAATTTCGACAGATAGGCCATTAGAATTAAAATGTTTGCAGTTTCCGGTGCGACTCGCATTTGGACAATCGCTACAAGTGTGTGGACTAAATTTAAAAAATCCATGCTTCACACATGGACAGCTGTATCTGGCCTGCTCACGCGTTGTTAAACCTTAAGATCTATTCATATACGCACCAGACAAAAAAAACGAAATATATCCAAAAGCACTTCAATAAACATAATTAAAACACAAACACTTTCTTTCTTTGAGTGGCATTGCAACGCATGCCGGGTCAGCTAGTAATATATAATATACACTCGTTAATCTGTTCTTCAACCTCTCTTTTCTAGAGAGAGTATACCATTTTGCATATAATAGTTTAATTTTAATGGGTATATTTATCAATAAAATCATTGTGTCAATCTGAAAAGTAATACATTATGCATGATTATGGATTGGTTTTAGAATTTAAATGCTCCGAATTAACTTTATTAATGTAAAGATTCAACATATTTCAATACTACGTGCAATACTACTGTCACAATTATACACAGATTTTTAAGCGTATTACAGACTGTTGAGCAACATGTGTATTTTTAAAAAAATATTGATTATTTAAAACAGAGAATAACAAAAAAAAGAGTCGGAAAAAATAAATCCACAGACCCTGTCCATACCTAATCATTTTTTTATATAATACTAACCACAAAGAACGGATATCATGTTTATGGACTGACGTTTAATTGAAAAAAACTTGTATTGTTAATATAATAAATTAACTCATTTCTTATTTATTAAACAAACATAAACGATGTAAAACTTATGTATTAGGCTTGAAGATATTTAAATAATGGAACCGTCACTGGAGGTTTATCGGTACGGTTCCGGACAGAATGAAGTTACTTACTAGGGATGAAACTTGGCTTTAGTAAGTCAATGTGTTTCGATTTTGGCCATTTTCCAAAACGTTGGTAGTAGTTTAACACTTATTTAATGTTCCCCCAGAAGATAAAGTGAGGGTATCAATTTTCATTTACTTGAATTTCTGTTTCATAGTAAACAACGTCAATCCTCATTTTAGTTTCATATCAATAACATCGCATCTTTATATCCTTTTTTATACATATACAGTTCATCAAAAATATCGTATTGATTTAATGGGCATTGCCTAAGTAGAACTCCATTGTAATACGAAAAAGTATAGTTTTTATGAAGGCATACGCCAAAATAGCTATCAACCGATTTTTTTTTTGTAGAATTACTAAAATATCTTCTTTAACCTTATAAAATATTTACAGATCATTACAAAAAAGCATATTATAACGGTAAAACATTAAAAAGTCTCAATTTGTTTGGATCTCGGGATGCGAGACAAAAAATATTCACGTCTCGGAAATTTCTGGGAAACGAGACCATAATATGACAGAAGCTATCGGATAAGAGTCTTTTTAATATTTAAGATAATATAAATATTATTTTAGATAAGATTTTGGAATGATTAATAATTTTTTTTTAAATGTTTTTTCACGTTGAATTGACACTAAGCGTATTTCAAATACTAAGTTGTAACATAAATCTATCACCGTTTAAAAAAAGATACTAGTAAAATATTATAAACAATAATATAAACATATCCCCTGACTATAAAAATGTTTTTATATTTCCAGTGGCCGATTATCCTGTAAAGGGCATCCGATTTTCAGGATACTCAAAAACAGCTTATATTACATAACTGATATACTTTTTGTTCAGATTTTAATATATTTTTACTATTTTATATGGATATTTTAACATTTTCATGTTTTCCGAAAAATAGTGCCTTCAAATTTTATTGTGCCTGGGGCCTCTCGTACGCTTAATCCACCACTGTGAACTTCTATGAATTTCATTATATTAAACATTTTACATATGGTATTTAATTTAGATAGGAGGTGTGTACATTAATATAAACATATAATACGTCATTTTGTTGTCGAAAAACAAATGAATATCGTCGAAGAATTAGTATACTATGGAAAACTTTATTATTTAACACGATGCAAAATGGAATTTATACAATTGTGTCAATGTTTTATAAAAGTTTACATATATTCGTAACAGGCATCATAAATCACATGTCTCGTTAACCTTTCTTGAAATGTCATAGTGTTGTAGATATAATAAGAATGACATACAAGGATTCGGAACATTAAAAAATGTATATTATACTGTCTGTGTCACAGAAGCACATTCAAAGCATGGCTTTGTAAAACACAATCAGGTACTTCACAATAAAGAGATTACTAGTTTTATTATTTAATTAAAATTACCACCACAGAAATACCTGTTTCCACGTATTGGTTATCAATGATTATAATTAACACTCAAGTACCGAACCGTCGAAAATAGGATAGAGGACCGGTGGTACAAAGTGAAACCAGACAAATTTGCGTAATATTTGCATTGCATTGATTGCGGTATCATTGTAGATTACAATTAATATCAAGTTTATATTATTGATATTTAGCGAACGGGTGAAATAAAAAGAACTTTGCAATGCGAATGCATCCGATATGTACCAGAAGGTTAAGAAGCTTAGGATCTAATACGGCCAAATCCGGGTTTGAGAAAAAAATGAAATGTCGCTATAATATATGACAACTGATTAAAAAGAAGAGAATTTATTTTTGAACGTCGCTAAAAACATCGCAGTTTATGTGCAATTAAGGGTCAAAATATGACTTTATAATAAAGTCTGTCAAAGTTTTTATAAGAAAAGTGCGTTTTTCTCTGATTAAGAAAAAGTGGTTCTAATCATTTTTCATTCCAGGCTACTCGTATAAGTTTTAAGGATATATCGATTTGTATATATTTTCACAGTTAATGTTTGAATTCTCGCCATTATCACTTTAGGGTGTTCACAGTCAATACTTGGTGGAAAAGCATTATATTAAAAAAAACACAATATTCCTTTGTACTTCATTCCACTTTATTTATTTGGTCAGAACCGGTTTCGCTCATTGCAAGCATTGTCAACTGATAATAAATATAATGTAGCAATGCTATTTATACATAAATGAAAAGTTGTAAACAGCAGTTGGCATTGAAAAAAAATTACCAATTACATTATACGTGATTCTAAAATAAATTAAATTCTTCTATAAGTAAACATTTGATTTTTTCATTTTTGTATAAATAGCATTGTTAAATTATATTTTTTATCAGTTGACAATGCTCGCAATAAGCAAAACCAGTCCTGAACTATTAATGAAGTGGAATGAAGTACAAAGGAATATCGTGTTTTTTATTAATATCTCGCTCATTATATTAAATAGCTGCTTTAGTTTAAGCTAACGTCACAAAAATTCACATTCACTCTAACTAGTCAATTTATGAACAAGTGTATTAACTCACTGATGAGCTCTTACTCGAAACACTCAAAACACCAATAGCAATTAGATGCTTTTTTGGAATACTTCTTGGCTTCCAACATTTCTTAGGACATTTAATTTGTGCATGTCATTCTTTCTTCCTGAAAGCCACATAAAACTTGACACTTTAATAAATATGATTTAATATAAAAATATTATACGGATATCAGATCATCCTTGTAATTTTATTATAATTCGGCTTAAAAATCATACACATATATATCGACTGTGGAAAGGAAAAAGGACGTGACCCACTCATAGCAAATTTCACAAGAGACATAAAAAACGTGTTTTAATGATTTTGGGCCATATGCAAGTTATGAAATATACACAACCTTGATGTGCACGGAGACTTCTAAACTGGTGTTTAATTGACATGATCTAATATTAATTTAAAAAAATGTCTAGGAAAAACCTTTTTTTCGGTCTTTTTTCTTGATTTCAATTTTTACAAGCTCATCTTTTTTCAAACTTAAAAGCTAAATTTAGATACTAATTCGTCATTTGTGATTTACATCCTTTTGATAGAACGTGTATCAAATTTGATAGATTGTGATTATCGAAAAAAGTTGTTTTGAAAAATCTGTGGGCTACGTTATTTTTCCTTTTCACAGTCGATATATATATATATGTACACTTACTAATTCAAAAAATATGTTTTTAAAATTGCCTGCCGGGAATGAATATTGAATTGATTTTAAATATTAAATGACATGAATACAATAAAACCACTGAATTAGTCGAAAACCAAATAAATACAATACGTATTTATAAAAAAATTCCATTACAAATGTTATGTATATTAACTTTCATTTGCAGTAATAAATATAATTAAAAAGCCATTTTACGACCAATATTACTAAAATCCATATCGATAAATAATTGGTTTGAAAATATGTTCTTTTACATTCAATTACTAAAAGAGAAATATGAAAAAAGTTTGAAGATATTTTTTCTGTTTGACATCCAATTATTAAAGATACACATTTCATAGTCTACGAAAACGTATTCAATTAAATTCGCTTTAAAGAGACATTGTTTTTAACGACTTTGCATAATCTGGTTTAAACTCTCTTCCGAAAAGGTCCATCAGTACTTTTGTCTCCGTTTGCACATCTGTGTCATTTTCGCTTGAATCTTACATGAAGTACTTGCGTTAAGATCATAAGAAAGTAAATTTATTCCGGAGTACTTTTTATTTAAGAAGCTTTTACAGGAAAAATAACTCAAAAGCTTAGTTCCTAAGACTACCACGGATATATTTTTAACACTTGACTTATTTCAAGCCTTTGTATGTTTTCTTTGTGTAGTAGTTATGTTGAAAAAAAAAATAAGTTTCATTACTAAAAAGTAGGAATAAAATTAAACGTTTTCTAGAGATAATAGGTATTAAATTATTTAATTTGAAATTACATGATTGAATTGCTCATGATATCAACAATATTCTTTTCATTTAAAATGGGCGTAGTGATCTTTATAAATGAATATACAATTGTTTTTAATTTTGTGCGTGTACAGAAAATATGTAAGATAAATGAATTGAATAGACGAAATTATTAAACAATAAAACATTGGTTGTTAATGAGACTTGATAATAAATTTATTTAAATGCTCTGGAATCATGATAACTTCGTACTTGAGCCGTAAATAATTCACTACTGAAATATATTCCGATGTATTTTCGTACTATTGTGTGATCCAATCCGTTTATCACTGTTGAATCTTTATATAGAATCTCTCGAACAAGATGATATAAAGCTGTTTCGACCACGTGAGCTTCAAATAATTCGCCTTGAGATAATTTTCTGTAACAAATTGATTCACTCTACATTGACCGGACTGATACTAACCATTGACGTAGCGATAATTTGGAGTCCCCCACAAATTTCCATCTGGCTCAATCTCACGGTAGGTGTTTGGTGATTTATCTTCTTTTGGCTACGTCTACGAACTTGAATAGAATTTTAAAGCATTGCCATTAAAACATCCCTATAGAAAGCCTAAAAATTAAACTAACAATCCACCGAGATAGCAAAAAATTTTAGTGTCTTGTGGGCTTGTAAGCTCTTGAACCTCATCGCATTGCAGGCAAATTCATGTTACAGTTACTTGTTGACCGATAAAAAAGAGGAGTTTGACAATTCAAGCTCAATAGCTCGTCAGATAAGCAGTTTCTTTACGAAGTATGCTACTGGTGCTGATCATGTTGCTGTGAGATTCAAAACATTAAGACTGAAATAAAATTCGTGTTGTTTTCTTAAAAGATTGGGGAACTTCGGTAATCACGTCTTCATCACTTTAGCTTATTTTGCTTATGCAAAGAACCTCATTGAAGTTATTGTCTTACCTTGTTAATAGGATTCTGTTGATATATGTGACCTATTTGTTACTAGCGACAGAAATTTCATGTTGTTATCTTATCTTTGTTTTAAGTAGACGAATCAAAAACTGTATTTGATTGTAAATATGAAACTCCTGCTTTGCAAAGCCTCTGATCACATTACTAACTCAAAGATTATGTGAATACATTTGCTTGCAAATTACTTCAAATAGTTGTCTAAGTAGACACAAGGTACCTTGAAAAGTTATAGTCTTTATTTTATGTTTATAAATTGATCTCCAAAAAATCAGTAAAAAAGAAAAATTGTAAACGTTATTTTCTTTTTGTTATCGTTTTCATCTTTTTGTGGTTATCAGAAATCTAAGAGTATGATATTTTTGTTTAATTCTCTTTTGGAAATAGTTATAGCTATCGTTACAAATCATCTTTAAAAAAAATGTAATATTCATAAGTTTATTTGCATATGAATACCAAAGAAGCAAATGTTTACATACAGAAACGATATCAACTACCTAATCATTATTCTACATAAATAATGGTTATTCTATGCAAGTGTTTTTGTAACATGTAATATTACATAATCTTCCATATAAGTTTCACCTAAGGTACTGCAAATTTCTATCTATTTACAATTGCAAATCAGTATGTTTACATAATAAGAGAAACATATCGATTACCTATTTCTATATCGGTTATATTTTTTTTTATAAATAAACCATTTACAATAAATCAAGTACTGTTGAGACGGTATCAATAATTTGTTATTTTTTACTCAAGTTAATGTATGTTTATTTACATCGCAAAGAAAATTATTAAAAAGATTATGATTAGAGATTCCAACTATTCATCATTTTCAACTATCCGGATATCGAATAGTAAAACTGAAACTATCCGGATAGTTTCAGTAAGTATGAAAATAACAAAACATTACTACATATATAAATTTATGTACTAAAATAATACATTAAAAACGAGTTCATTTGTAATATAAGTCATTTATTCAGATTTTAAGAATTCATATTTTAAAAATAAGAGAGCATTAAATGTATTAGATTTTTAATTTGATCATAATTTAGTTTTAATTTTTTCTGCTGTTGAAAATACTCATTTCGTTGCTGTTGATGTTGGTTTTATTGTTAGAAGTGTTTTAAACAACACTTCCAACTTTTCCGTCCTTTTTTTAAATTGATCTAAGTACTTAAAATATTTTTTCAGATTATTTTTATTGTCGTCAGTTTCCGCGAGAGATATAATAGCATTACGCATTTCATGTTGCAAGTTGCATTTATTATCTTTTCTCATAAAATGAGTCAATACTTCCGAGCGTCTTGACATGGCTAAAATTTTATACAAAATTATTAAAATTTTTATATGTAGACAGTGGTCTCGATTGCGTGGTTTTCAGTGATGAATTGTAGAACTCGCCCGCAAATGACGATGTTTCAAGATCAACTGATCCTGACTAAATCGTTTTCCACTTCAGTAATGCCTTAGATGGAGACAATACACATTTAAATTCTATTCCATCATATTAAAATATTGAAAATTTGGAGCTGCATTAAATTACTGCAGTGGCATTTCTTTAATGAAAGAAATTTCGGCATTTAAGGTTTTTTTTGCCTTGAGTCCGAGCCGATTCGTCGAACTTTTAAGTATTAAGATAACAAGATAAGATATTCATAATACCCGAGTTTGGGGAAAGTAATAAAAAACACTACTACTAAATAATGGTTTCTCCCAGGTAGTAAATACCCCAGTATTCATATCATCTTTCGTCAATTTTGTAAAATATTTCATTAAAAATTAAAACGAATACCATTCAGATATTTCCCCAAATATCCGGATATTGAATAGTTAAAAGAGGCCGGATATATCCAGATATCCGAGTTGGAATCCCTAATTATGATGTACAGTATAACTTTGATATAGGGTAACTAATGCAAGTGAGAAGATATCCATTTTGTGGGTAGGACTATGACGATGTGTTTTATGGTAGTATAAAATTTTATTTTACTAAATAGTGAACTAAATGCAATTTTTTAACTTTGAATAAATTAAAATGTTGTACGGCTGTGTGAATCAGTGGCCAGGGTTGCACACGCCAGTGCTACGTTCAGTATACGTGCGAGAAATATGACGCAATTGTCAAGTAAAGAAATTTGCTAAGAATATCCATGCAAAACTTTTTCTCTAGTGAGCCGCATGAACATATATATTATAATTGGTAAAAATGAAGTTCACGGCAAATAATTTTACTGTGAAATATTTATGCATGTTGTATTTCTAATTCATGAGTTAAATAAACTTTGTCTTTGTAAATTTATTGCCTATTATCTAGAATTAGATATAATATTTGTAGTTATTATATTCTATCAAATAACAATTTTAAGCAAAGAATATTTTTTTAACCATTAAACATAAAAAGTGTAAGCAATTAACGTGTTTTCTTTGTTTGTTTTAAACATATTTTATGCTGTAGAACAATAAGCATGTAATGTGAATTTTTTAATCTATTGCAAAATTATGATTATTTCTTAATAATATTGTTTAACAATAAATTAAAATATGAGTTTAGTATACACAAAAAATCACAGAGTACACACATTGACGTGCTTAATTATATTCTCATCCTCATTATTTAAGGTCTAAGCTTAATGAAAGTCAATCCTCCCATCGAATGTTTAGTTAATATGCTAAGCATATAAGAGCAGGTGGCATGTTTAAACATTTTGAATAATTTAATCGGACTGACAAGCGCCTGCACGTACTTTCTCACTAACCGTTATGTTGAGGCTACAATCTAGTCTACCCGATTTTCACTGAATTGTTAAATCCATTTTTTCAGTTTTATTTTTCTTGCTAAAACATGTACATACGTTTCGGTGTAATGTTACTACTCTGATAGTTTCCAACGAGTCAAAATATAATTGTTTTATTGCAATTCTAATATTTTTTTCTAGAAATGTATTAAATATAAATTTTGTGTCATTGACGGCGTTGCATAATGCCAGAAACTTATTGCAAATTAGATGTAGAAAATATTGTGTCATGTAAATTGTATCACGAGCATTTTCAACTGATTGACATTGATGAACATTAGAATAGGGTTATTTATACTAAGCCAATTTACTTTTAAGGGTCTGACAAATAATTAAAAATGCTCATGACAAACGAGAGCGATTCTGATCATATTAAATATATGTGGAATTAGTACAAACGACTACTTTATTTTTAAAATATGTAATTAACTCTGAGATCATTTTTTAAAGTTGAATGTTGTCTTCATTGAATGTATGCAGTGAATTTATTGAAACAAAATAATTAAGATACAAATTTGAATTGATTATGTTATTAAAACTGTAATGTTTTATCTAAATTCATTTCTTTCCCTAGTATATTTTGGTAAATAATGCCTGTGAAATTTTACTCAATGGCAGTAAAGCTTATAACTTTGTTTTGAAAACTTATAGAAACGTTTTGGCTCGTAGCGATAATACCAGTTATCTTTTAGAGATTTCTTTCACTAGATCGCTCCACCGCATTGACTTAGGTCATCCGATACTTTAACCTGTCATATGCCCAGAGCTGTGAACTTTTTGAAATTTCCCGGTCCTTGAGCAGTAAACCGAAAGAATCGTATATATTATGTTGTATATAGATAAAATAAACAGTCCGATTTCTACAATATTGTTGAAAATTTTATTTTATTTTAATCGAATACCTAGAAGTTAGTTTTAAAAACGCATTTTTTCAGCAATTATCCAAAGTTTACGTAAGTACTAAAGTTGTGAATTATAAATGCCAAATGTCATAAAATTATTCTAAGTGCATTAAAACCCACCCACGACATAAACGAGTAGAAACGATTTTACAACCAGAGTTAGCCATTAAACCTAAGTTTCCCAACTCTATTAAACGTAAATTTTATTTGAACCAATGCAGTTGCGCATTTATCAAATGGTTCCAGTAGGTTTATTTTTGAAGTTAGTTTTAAAAAAAAACTTATTTTAACGCCATTTTCTCGTCCAAACATGAATAGCTCCAATTTAAAGGTAAAAATTTTTTTTTTTCCAAAAACCGTATATATTTAAAAGAATGACACGAAATAAACAATTTTGAAAAGATGAAGAAATAAATTGATCCAGGGTTTTTTATACGAAACTAATTCAGACTAATTAACATTAAAATTAAAAATTAGCCGTAACAAACAATTGGTAAACGAATTATGAATCATTATTTATAAATTCATTTAATGTTTATATTATGATTTGTTTGTTTCACTTTGTTATTTTAGTCTTACTAAATTTCATATAAGTAAGTTGAAAATGCTTGTGACGAGTAAAACTGGTAGTGATACATTTAATTTTTTCAAATACCCTAAGACATTTTTAAGATTTTCGTAAAATTCGGGAAACAGGATAAAAAAAATGGTAATTTCTTTTCATTATTATTTATTGATAATTATTATTACTACTTTTTTTAAATTTAAAAAGAATGCTACAACAGTATATAATTATTCAAAAACAATGGTACAATTAAGACAAAGAACGATTATATGCTTTTCTTATTTTGTTATATGTATGTTTGTAGTGGTATTAAAAAAATGTAGCGAGCCAGAGTACCTTTTAATCCTGTCTTAATCACATCCATATCTCTATATAATGACAAGCAAATCTCATACAGCAACTTATGTTGAAATGCTTATTTTTGTAGTCAGTCCATATGCTTCACACTGAGATCGGACATTAAAAAAAACAAGCATCACTTGTCCCTGATGTTTTCAACGTTAATGTTAATATTAAAAACATTTACAAATTGTTTTTTTATTTACTTTTACATTACTATTAAATTATTGAATTTATTTAATGGTTATGGATAATACCTAAGAAAAATATCAATTAAGATACATAAATTGATTGAAATAATGATTACTATAAGAAGATAATTTAAGCTAGTTGTTAGTGAATGTTTTATTGGACTGAAACGTGCGCGCGTATGATAAATAGTTAAATTTAACGTCTTCGACAGATAAATTTATAAGTATCAATTAAAAGCTTTGATAATATATAAAATGAGTAATCCTTAATTGAATATTAGCAGATGGCATGTCTTTATAAAACGTAAAGTTGTAAAGAAACTGGAAATATAAATACATTTTAATAGCTTTTTCGCCTGGAGTGATTGGTAATTTAATCGCTTTAGTTTTCATTTAAATTGATTAATGCAAAATAGTTAATCTAATGTGTATAATAAAAATTGAATGATGAAAAGATCCTATTCGAAACATTAATTTAAGTATTCAAACAAACACTGGATTAATTGATGTAATAATGTGTATTAATAACAATTTTTATGATGATCTGCAAGTCTGTCTTTAGAGTTTTACTGAGTAAGTTCTCGCTTAGCACCGAGGCGAGGCTTTCAAACATAGTGTGGAAGCATAAAAATAAAGCTTATGATAGCTTTATCAAGATTTTTATTAACGGCTATAAACGAATTGAGCATTTCAAAGTATAACAAATAAACAATGTAGTATTTAAAATAGTGTCCTACTTTTATTATGAAATTTTTAGTTTATGAATATCTTATTAAATATTGCAGGCTTAATCTACGTTAAACAACCCAGTCAGTTATAATATCTTTTAGATGGCAACAATTGAAATGAAAAAACTTCTGGCCTTGATTCAGCACTGACTGTGAGTCATGATTGCCCTCGCTGACCGTTTTTAATGTTTAAATTGCGTCTATTTGACTATGTTTTTTTCGTTATTTTTCCAGACTCCAGATTCTCTACATAATTTATAATGTTATAATATAACTGTGCAGACCAACGCTTGATATTTTTGTTTACGTATGCATAAAAAAATGAAAAAGGATGAAGAGATCACAGCTATCCATTTACTTGGATAGTAGTGAATTGATCAAACAATATTGATAAGCATTTCCATTCAAGGATTCGATCTGTTGACCACGCGAAAGCTTTTGAGTACACTCTTAGTGATATCAGCTTGTCATGAAAGTAAACAAAACTCGACTTTTTATTGCTTAATGTGGTTTGCAAATTTCATGGAAAACGATTGCAAGTTTTAATACTAAAAATATTTGAGCGTATCGAGCTGGAAATGATTACTAATAAAATTAATTATTGAGGAGCTACTGCCGCGTATGTTTTCACGAGCGGAGATTTATTGTGTTTATAATAGTATTTTTAACACTTACGTTTTTTTTTGTAATCAAAATCGGTAGATAGAGGCCAAACATCGTATAAAATAAGAGCTACATCTCAACTATTGTATTAATAAAATTCGATATCGTGAGCCGTCGTTTACATACGATGGCTTTGATGTTTTTCCGCTTGTGACGCACGTGAAATTTTTAATTGTAGGTATCTAGATATTTTAATACTCTAAAAAAACTAAAAAGATTTTTATTAAAAGCATAATAAATATTCATTTTAGTGCTCTCAATATTAACTGTTAGTTAAATGTATTCAATTAAAATAGTTTTCTTTTATTTTAAAACTGACAAAAAAACAAACAGTTTGTATAGATGATAGAAAATTACCAATTTACTAAAGCTCCGTTCTTCTGCGTACTTCTGACGGTTTGCTGACGGTTTGCAAACTGTTTTCGGATTAGAATCTAAAAGCTTTCAATTCGATTATAATTCGAAAACAGTTTGCAAGCAGAGCAGAAGAACAGATAACTCTTTCTTAGTTGATTATTTATATAATCTTATAATATTTATATAGCTTTTTATGGTGGCTTAAAATAATAAAGAAAACCATAGCCATTTTGTAAATAATCTAATACCAGTGTGTGATAATGAATATTTACTGTTTTTCCTACTGATATTTATTTACCGAAAGAAAGCATGCAAAGTGGGCTCACAATTTTATAGTTGTTTTTATTCATATGGTGGATTTAGACTTGATCTTAATATTGTTTTACCACTGGCATTCTAGTGAATCTTACGAAAGAATACCAGCTAGGGCTTTTACGTGATTCGTTTTTTTATCAAAATGTTAAGAAACAATTATTTTTTATTGGAAATACATATCACTTAAAACATGCCAATTTTAACTTATAATTCATTATGTCAGAAAAAAACCACCCTTTTATATCTATAAAATGATAATTGACGTAGTCCGAAATGATGTAATACGGCTAGAAGTTTCTTAGGGAAAAAAAATATTTTAAATATTAAACATGATTTAATATCCTTACCTGGCGAAATGTTTTTCTTGGTAGAGTATGCTACAAGATATATTCTTTGAATATTTAATAAAGACATGAGAAGAAGTGGCAGTAACTAGGCTTGATTCACAGTTATCGTATTATAAATAAATTCATCTTCCCGAGTGAGGTGGAAACCATATGCAACCCTGATAAATCTTCTTTCATACAAGTAAACTTCTCTGGTTGTTATTTGCATTTTTGTTTAGTGTTTAAAGATAACAATTCAACCAATTATTTTATATTCACATAGCTTATTTTTCATTCACCTATTTTACACACACTTAAACCAACAGCTTTGTATTGAAAATTCAAATATATAAAGCAGTTTGATTATTTATTATTTTGCCGTGGTAAAAGACAGTAATTTTTAAAAAGGAATTTCTTATAAAAGTAATTATTGGAATGTTGAATCGCTAAAATAGGGTGATATTTAAAAAAAAAACTATATACATATCGATTGTGAAAAGGAAAAAAGACGTAATCCAGAGTATTTCTTAAACAGCCTTTTCTCGAAAATCACAATATTTATTTTATTTTATTTAAATTTTTTAAATTTTAAAAAAATATTTGACATTACAGCTTACGCCAATGCGTCAAATACTTTTAAGTTGAAAGATCATACGAGACACACTCGATGAGAATTTTTAAAAGTCACATGAGATAAACTCAAGATGTCTTAGATCTCAAATTAAAATTGAAAAAAATCCAATTTTGACATTGACCTTACCGGGAATCGAACCTAGACCCACCTGGTCGGTAAAGCAAGCTCTAACCAACTAGACCACAGCGGGCGACTATACACGTATATATACACGTTCTATCGAAAGGATGTAAGCTGAAAATGCTCAATTAGTATCTAAATTGGGATCAGGAAAAAAGTCTTGAAAAATGGTTTATTTTGAAGAAAAAAAAATGTTAGATACAGGAAATTAAAAACCAGTTTATTATTCTCCATTCTCTTCCAGGTTGTGTATATTTCATAGTTTGCCTTTGTTCCAAAATCATTGAAACACATTTTCTGTGTCTCCTGTAAAATTTGTTATGTGCGGGTTACGTCCTTTTTCTTTTTCACAGTCGATATATCTGAAATTGTCTCGATGCTTTTTATTTACACAAAATATTGTGAAATGAATACCGTTATTATTATATTAATGTGACTTTATAGTTTTTTACACATACATTATTTTATGATACTGAAATCACGTATCGAATCCATCATTTTTTCTTATTAAATTTAGTTATCTTGAATTAATTACAAATTATATTTTTTATTCGAGTGAACTATTTCTATTTATAACCAAATTTCGCAATTAAATATAAAAAAATTGTCTATGTTAAAGATATTTTTTATGTGGATTGCTTCTTAATTTTAATAAAAAATAAAGTCTTAAATCGATTTTTTTAAACAAAAGTTACTGTCGGGATTCACCCAAAATACAATGAAACAAAACGAATTAGTAGCCATTAAAAAAAAAGATTTTTGAACGATAAGAGCAATAACCAGATAACACGTTATATCACGCAAATACGAAAAAAGATTTATGTTTTATTCATTGGAAAACCATAAAAATTTAAGCATGTCAAAAAGTCATATAATATTAAAGCAAAACGAGACTTAAATGACATAAAAATTAAGGATGCCAAATAATACATTAAACTTCCTTTATTTTATTGAATTTGGGTTTATTTCCAGCGGAAATTTAAAGTGAAGTGGATGAAAAATAAAAAGTCAGCCGAAAAAAGAAGTTATAATAAAAATATATATAAATATTTTGAATGAAAAATTATCATCATAGAGTAAAATTTGAAAATTTAATAAATATATTAGATTGGATTTCTTATTGAATTATTTATATATTTAACTAATTTGAATAAATACTGATTGTCAATTTTAATCAACTCAAATGTTTAATAATCATTACTGATAAGGTGACAACCAATATCATTAATTGCAAACAGTATTTATTTATAGCTCAAACATTTATTTACAGCCATTAACCAGTTGACAGAAGAATTATGAAAATTAATTACATGATAATTCAATTATCATTTTGTTTTTTAATATTAATAGTAGCCTACAATGAAATCGTTGCCTATCATAAATATCTTCTTTCTACATACACATGTGTCCGAAATAAATCCGTTTATTTGTTTTGTGTCACCCTTAAGCTTAAGTGCCCCTTTTCTTTCCAGTCCAATAGACTTTGAATATTCTACTGTATATCAAAGACAGAAAGTCTATTATTTGATCAATTTTCTTTGTGTCCATATTTAAATACCGCGAAATAATAAAGGCGTATTGCACGAGACATATTTGCAATTGTTTCTTAAAAGGTAATCAATAACGAATTATTCTTTAGTAGTGATTTCCGAACATCTGCGCTAAACGTCGCTTCCGTATAAGCTTCAATTATTACTGTTATTGATATCGTATCATCCGCCATTTATCGAATAAAAGCTGCAATAACGCTCGCCTCTGCGGATAATATAAATGACAATTTGCAGCATTTAGCCGTTTTCCGGCGACCGGCCAATATTGCCACGTTCTACTGGATAATTAACATCGTAGAATATAATGAAGAGAATTTTAAATAAGTTGAAAAGAACTCTTAAAATATACTTACCGGATATAAAAATCTACTTTTGGTTTAATTAAACAATGTATATTCAACATTATTTTGGCGTTTAAAGATTTATTTGTGCTCCTAAAAAATAGTTGTAGCTCGATCACTGATAGTTCCCGTTTGTCAAGTTGTCCTTATAATTTATGAAGATATTGCTCTAGTTCATATTAAATGGACATGTACAGCTTTTATGTTTGAAAAAGATGGGCTTGTTAAAATTGAAACCAAGAAAAAAGACTGAAAAAAAAGGTTTTTCCTGGACAATTTCTTAAATAAATATTAGATTATGTCAAATTAACACCAGTTTAGAAGTCTCCGTGCACTTTAAGGTAGTGTTTATTTCATAATTTTCATATGGCCAAAAATCATCAAAACACGTTTTTTGTGTCTCCTGTAAAATTTGCTATGTGTGGTTAATGTCCTTTTTCCTTTCCACAGTTCGATATCTTAGTACTAGAAAATTCTTTCAATATTATAAATTATTAGTTTTCAACGTTCGAATAATATAACGAATTAATATTACAGTATTAAACTCAGCCTTTTCACCAATAAATTGTATTTATATACTATTAATAAATGCGTTAATATATTAATGAAAATTAGTTTGGTTTGTGGTAACACTGTTTTCACTGTCCAGCTTAGTTGGAAATAGTATTTCCGATCGCTCTTATATGTCACATAGACGCTAAAAGCATCACTTATAACATACATACACACATTCCAGATTCCTGAAATATTATACTCAGCCAATTGCTTTCATTTATAAGTGAAAACATTACAAAATAATGCGGAAGGAAAGACATTTCTTACATTAAAAAATATTTGCCACCGATATTTAAGCAGTACACTCTCGTATAAAAAAAGTCTCCTAACACTGTTTTTTAGGACTTTGATTCTGCATAGTGTTTCACACATATTCCTTGAAAGTGTCGATGGCTCAAAATTGCTTTTTTAAATCAATTTTTGGTATCAGGATTCGAATAAAAAAACAATGTATATTTTTAATAACTGTTCTTCTTGTGAAAATAAATGTTTCAATAATTATTCGTGTTCTTAAATAAAACTGCATGAAGTTGTTCTATATTTTATAAACTTTTTCTTTTTTCTTGAAGTCAGAAATAGTGAACATGAATTATGATAACTAAAGATCATATTGCTAACAAAAATATTAAAATCACAATTTAAAGTAGTTGGAAAACAAAATATGTAAAAATCCCAGCGAAAGATTAAATCGATCTTCAATACCCCACGGACACTATTACCATTTTTTTGTTCATAAATGTGTTAACCATGTCCTTTTGTAGTATGTATCATATGTGCTCATTTTGGTGCTTCCAAACGTTTTATGAACACTGCTTGTTACTCAGTCCCTCCACCTCCCTTTTTGGAGAGAGTAACAATTGAAGAACTGTGTTGGGGCAGAGCTGGTAATAAGATACAGAAACTGAAAAGGGCAAAAAAATATTGTTGTTGACTATTTTTAAAAATAATGAGTGTCATATATATAAATCGTTTTGTAAATTTTAAAATTACCTGAGGACCTAAATAGCTGTTGTTGAATAGATTTTTTTTACGACGGTATACCTTTTTGAAGATCTAATAATTTTGCACTTCAAAAAAATATATTATATTCAACGTTAGGTGCTTTGAAGTTAAATTGCGCGTATATATCATTACTTCGCCTTCATTAGGGCAGGGGGAGCGAATGAATCACGAAGTTTTTCTTTGCCTGCAGGTAGGAGAAAAGTTTTAAAAGAAATTTCCATTTTATCAAGTCACGTGATCGCAATATGATATTTGAAAATACATTAATTTTGAATTATATTTGCTATTTAAAAAAAATATTATATTTTATACATCGCATTATACTGGTATGCTTAGAAAAAGACAATGGATTCATTTTTAATGTGAATAATAAATATTCATAAAACGATCCGTAAACGTTTGCTTAAAATTACTTTCTACCATGTAAATTTTGTCTTATGTCTATAAAATAAAGAAAAGTAAAAGAAATATAGATTTTTACGATATTTTTAATGAATTGAAAATTTACACCATTACACAATTACAACATTTTTGTGTATATGGTTAGTTTCTGTAGCGGGTTCGTTTTAAAATTTACTAAACTTATTGTTTATAAGGTAGCAATAAGTATATTTAAAAGTGTTTTTATTTCATACGTATTACATATAAATACAATTGAAATCGATTTATTTTTAAGACATTGTTGAGAATTAAGTCTAGTTACATAAAATTCCATGTATGATTACCAAAGTGTAGGCATATTTTTTTCTTTATCATCATAATCATTAAACAACAAATTAAGCATATTTGGAAATGTATTAAGTAAAAATGTTGTTATTATGCTTTAACTATCTAAACCTAGATGTCAGTAACTGCAAATTATGAAATATGGCGCATGCAAAAATGCGTGACTAAATTAGCCGATACCCTTGCGCGGATATATCGCACTTTCTATGGACGAAACTATAAAATACAAACATTATTCGCTGCATATAATGATTTGTTATTAGTTTTTTTCCCAAACGATACTATCAACCGCTACTTTTGTCACAGATGTCTATATATATACATATATATATATCGACTGTGGAGAGGAAAAAGGACGTATCCCAGGATTTTACAGGAGGCGCAAAAAACGTGTTTTGATGATTTTGGACCGTATGCAAATTATGAATTATACACAACCTTGAAGAGCACGGAGACTTCTAAGCTGGTGTTTAATTGACATAATCTAATATTTTTTAAGAAATTGTCTAGGAAAAACTTTTATTTCATTCTTTTTTCTTGGTTTAAATTTTTTACAAGGTCATCTTTTTCAAACTTAAAAGCTAAATTTACATGAATTAGTGGTGCAGTGTTCTCGGTTTTGCGTGGCGGTTTTTTGCAATATGGCGACGTCACGCCGCAATTGTATGAAGAATAATTATTGTTGAATTAAACCGAAAATACAAGAAATATATTGTTTTTTATTATTGAAAAAGTTACTTTGGGTAGCAATTAACATATTTGATTAGTTGAAAAAATATTAAAACCTATATTTATAGTCGAAAACGCGATAACAAAATCCGTAAAAAAGCAGCCGCGTACAGGGCAGGCTCGCTAAATTTGGTGACGCGGGCAAAGGGTTAAGGTACAGGATCTAAATTATAATAATGACAATAAATAATATACAGTTCATCTTAAAAATAACATTTAATGACTTTTTGCAAACGTCTCTGAAATCAAATATTCTTCAGATGTGCAATGAAGCGAGAAAAGTAATATTCGACAATTAGTAATTTTTGGAGTTACCCATCTTGGCACTACACGTATTATGTCAACATATTTCTCCAGATCTCTACTGTGATTCTTCCTAATTAATTGGAAAAGGTTTGACTAAATGTATACTTGCTTAGTGTCGGGGGAATTCCCCGCAATTGACATAATCAAGACCCTTATTATTTCTTTAAATAATTCGCCTTGTTTGGAAAAGAGGCAGAAGGATTCGGAATTGTTTTATTAATGGGGTTTTTTATGTGCCGTTTATTTTCCCCTGAGTTTCCCTCTCGAAAACCAAGAAAATTTAACGTGGAAAAGTATTGTTTTCGTAAATTGAGATTCTGGAGTATTTAACGACCGTGAAAAATATACATGATTTTATTGTTACATTTATTGATGATTCTTTGAAAAGAGAGGTTGAACTGAATTACATCCAACTCTAGTGAAACAGCTTTTGTTGAGATACACCATTGCTAGTCTATATGCTTAATATTGGCTGCGGGCATTGTTAAATATGTTTTTATTGAGTAAATATTTTTAGCTCACTCAAAATAACCAAAAGTTTTAAAACTATAAATGAGCTTTTAAATTGAACTTTAACCGAGTAGTTGCACCCTTTATTTTTCCGTGCAATCCCCGGAGATAAACATGCATTTACGATTTTTAAGGTGTGAATTAACATCACAAAGTAAAGTAAGGTAAGGTGAGAGTTGTCTCATGCATTCTCAATCATTTAAAGCTTGAGTAATTAATTCACTTAACCGTTTGAATACCGCCCAAATAAATTATTAATATGTCCCAGAGATACTGCGTGTTTTGGAGAAAATTTTGCCTAATATACACTCGAATTTGATATTTTAAATACCTATATTGACTCAATATAGATAGCACTACACATATTAATCAAAATATTACTTATATACCATTACAATTCCAAGTATTTGATTTTTTAAATGTCTTGGACATCCGTGTTCGCTTGCATATGTTCCGGACACCCGTGTCCACTTGGTATTCAAGTGGTCAATTGATTGGAGGCCTTAGACTATGTATATAAATTCTATAACAGGGGTGGTTACAAGACTAGAAGCGATTAAATGATAAAATTATTGATCACTTTTAAGGTGTTCACTGTCAATACTTGGTGGAATGGCATTATAATAAATATAATAAAACATTTTTAGTACTTTTTCCACATAAAATTTATTAGATCAGGACCGGTTTCGCTCATGATGAGCATTGTCAACTGATAAGAAAAACAATAAAACAGTGATATTTATACAAAAGTTAAGTGATAAAAACAAGGTATGACAAACAATTGGTATTACAACCTAGCAAAAGAATTGAAGGAAAATAAACTATAAATAAAAAGTTGAAGACCACTTAGCAATAAAACTATTATGACAAAAACCAATTAGGTATGAATTATCATTACCAAAGTAAAAACCAACAATTAGTGTATATAATAAATACATCTTAATATCTGTCAACCATGATAAAATTATTGATGGCAATCGACTACTATCGCTTGTAGTTATGTCCGCGATCGACTAAAATAATAAAAATATTATC
Source organism: Himalopsyche tibetana (assembly GCA_030503985.1). Lineage (NCBI taxonomy): Eukaryota > Metazoa > Arthropoda > Insecta > Trichoptera > Rhyacophilidae > Himalopsyche > Himalopsyche tibetana. Next base: position 8,849,469 of record JAPJYX010000014.1, read on the forward strand.
GAGCTATTGACTATAAATTATCTTGTGCAAGAACTTTTCTGATAAAAAACGGTTTAAGACTTAGTTATACTTTACTTAAAAGACTGTTTTAATATTTTTACGAATCGTTATATATTTTTTTAATATGTTACTTTCTAAAAGATACAAATTTTAGCGAATAGTGTAAATTAATACATGTTGAACACGAATTATTCAAAAAGCTTTAGTGAAACATTAGCACATTAATATAAAACTGAACCTTCGTTTCAAATAAGCATTCTGTTCAGCCTAAGATTCAGCGAGCTTAGTTAAAAAGGACTAAGAAAAAAAGGTTATTTTCCTCGAAAACGCTAGACAATTATTCAAATGTAATGAGATTTCAGATCAAAGCCGGCCAAAAATGTACATTATCATTATTTGTATTTTTATGGTAAAAAAAAGTTAGAAATATTTTTATAATTGATTACTCACTTTTTTCATACTGTAAATAATTTATTACCAGCATTTATTGTAGACGATCGCAAATAGCTTTTTTAGACAAAATCATACACATAAAGATTTGAAATTTTGACGCTTTATTCAAAGGCTTTCTTTATTAGTTTGGTGGTCTTTTAAATCTAATTCTAATTCAACTGTCATTGCTTAGTAAACAGTGACAGTTTAATGCCAGTGGCGTTAATTTAACAAAATTAAAAAAAACAATAGTCTAAGATGTGTTCTGTATCCATCTCCGCTCTCAATGTTGAGTATATGGATCCCTAATGGAGGTAACAGGAGAGAAATGTTTTATGAGAAGTGTTCGTTTTTCAGTCACTTAACCTCTTTTTTTCGATGAGAGTAGTAGGGATACAAATGATAAGGCAAGGCAGGTGGTTGGCTAATCACTCTCGCTACACCACGTTATTTTAGGATTGGAATGGTGGGGGAATTTTTCAACACCACAAACATTCTTGCCTTTGAACAGAAATCGAAAAATCGGTTGGAAAAATGATGAACGTCCTGGGATTCGAAATCATGAGATCCGGCATGGAAGCCAATGACGTTGACTACTGTGCCATGGACCCGAGAAGTATGCTCAAATGGATGCGTTATATAATATATTAATGTGCATTTTAAATAAATTCAAGAACGTAGTGATGTATATATGGTGTTTCTGACATGTTTTATATTATCTACGAAAGTTTAAGTAAAATATAACGTTCGAAACAATAAATTAGAGCGAAAAGAATAGAACCTCTTTCGGTGTCAATCCCGGAACTCTTCACTCATGCAATCAAATCTAGGTAACAAAAAAAATTGCTTTTAATATTAATTAAATTACTATACATTGCGGACTGTTAGATAATATAAGTAAATATAGTAAATTTGAGAGATCTTATGATTATTGGGTATAATTGTTAACCCCACCCAAAACGTCACGAAAAGCTTTGAGATTAAATATATAACGATACACGGCTTAATTTATATTTAAATTTTGAATTATAATTAGTTTAAATTCAATACTTTATGAACGAAGTAAGTCGAATATAAAGCTGATTGAAGGATTACAAAATACAGGTCTGATAGAGTTTGAAATGAACAAATTAATCTAAAGCTTGAAATGAACACTATAAATCAATACATCGTGACCCAAAAACTACAATGTACTAAATGTAGAATTTTGTCGAAAGCAAAGTAACAATGAATACCATATATGGTACTTGGAAAACAACTGAATTGTAACTTTTGTTTCAAACTATATTTAAAAAAGGAGTAAAGAGTTGGCTACGACAGTTAACTAACAGAAAGACATGGGGTATCCTAACCCAAACATAAACGTTCTAAATATTTAATGGGATCCATAAGAATGAAACAATTCTGCTTGCAGGTAATTTCATATTTATAAGTGGACATACATTCAAAGAAAAAAAGAGAAAAAGATGGGGGTCTCGGTTGTTAATTATTTGTTACTAATTATAATTCATTAATTCTTATACTTCCATATATAATAGCGTTGGTTGAGACACTGCATTAAGTACTCCTGTGATAAACATTAAGGGCGACTGATAAACAAAAATATCATTAGTTTTATATAAAAGTATGCCAAAAAATACATCATACGACTCACCTTATTTCTTTGAATATTTAAATTTATTATAAATAAATGAATAATTGAAAACGTTAACATATAAAACTTACATTCATTATAAATTGAGGACGAGGTCACGTTATCGTCTAGCAGTTTAAATATCAAGTGACAGTACGTCAACCCAATTCTATCTGGTCGTATTTTCATGTTATAAAAAGGCACATTCGGAGCATATAAGTACTTTTCAATAAATATAGGAAGAAGTATATTTTACAGAATACGCGAAAAGCACTATAATCGTAAGGCTATTTAATATAACTAATAATAAATAATGTCTTCAACATAAAATTTTATAACATTGTTATTCCACTTTTTGTGCTACAGCGTGTACAAGTTATAGAACAAAAAATGAAATAACAAAGTGGTCAAATTTAATTTTATATTAAAAAATAATGTGTTTTAAAATTAACCATACGATATTTAGTCTGAAGATGCTTTTCATAAAGGCGGAAAATGTGTCACAATTTGTAACAAAATCAGTAGAATAAAAATACCGTTAGTTATCACCGAATTCATTGAAAATATTTTTTCATTAAAATAAAATCATAAAATAAAAATGACATGATTTGACTAAGTAAACTTTTCGAAAATCAACAGTATTTTGTACTGAAAATATTTTTTTACTTCAAAGAGCGGCAATTAGTAAAGCTTTGCCTGAAAAAGTGTTCGTAATTAACGTTTACTCATCTACCTTCAGGCTCATCATATTTTATTTTTGTATGAAAAGAAATAAACTACAGTACTTCAGATGATTCTTTCGTATCTGAAAATATAGCTAAGCGAAAAGAATATTTACAATGTCTTCACATTACTCTGACACTTAAATAGACGAATAATACTCCTTTGTTGAGTATTCCAGTTTAATATTAAAATAAATTGGGATTTTTATGTTTTGACCTCGCCTTCAATGGAAATGGATAGCAGCATTCCACATTTCTGTACGGTGATGGCTTAAATAACAACAGATTAAGCACACAGTTGGAGTTTTTTTTACGACCTATTGTGGACTTCAATTGAATCTACCAATCTGTGGGAATTGTTTTTGAAAAATAAGTTTTCCGCCCCGCTTTCACTGAAAATATTTTCGGTGAATACGTTTTACGGAAATTGCGGAAGATATATGGTATTTTGCCCTCGAATATTTAAATATATTAAAGAATTATTAGAATGAGAATTACGGTGGATTTTTGGTGGATTTTTGGTGCATTTTTATAAACACACAGATAAAAAATCTAAGCCATTGTTTATATTATAATCGTTCGAAACGATTGAAAATGTTCCACAATAAAATATAAACGGCTTAAATGGCAAGGATTTTTTAACAAAGTTTTAGACACGTCACTGTTTTATTAATACTTTCTATAACATAAACAAATTGCTCATATTAAAGTTTGATCTAACTATCTGAAAGAGTAGTTTTTATAACAGATTAAAAATAACAAAGTATTTTAGTTCTACAGGTTTTTATTGTAGTTTTTTACTGTTTAAAACTGTAGAACTAAAATACCTTGTTATTTTTAATCTGTTATAAATGGAGTTCTACCAAGTAAATGCCAAATCAATTAATAGTTTTTATAATTTTGTGAAACAGTAAGTTGACAATAAATTCATGTTTCTTCCTATTTTTACACCTGTATGAAAATAACTTATATTTTCTTAACTTATCTTCAATTCTTAAATATGTAATAAGCACTGTAGTTAACGTTAATTTGATAAAGTTAATAAAGGAACTCATTTCGATATGTACTTTGATTTTTTTGCCAATACCCTTGAAATTGTTTAAAATATGTTTTTTCAGATTGTTTTATTGGATGTATAAGATTTAATAATGATCGTTAGGGAAAAATAATTAACTTACTTACCAAATAATTAACCAATTAATTCACTTAAACGCTATGTTTACTGCAGAACAATATTTATTCAAATGAAGACATAATCAATAATAAACACCGTTTGTAAGTGAAAAAAAACGACATGCATTAAGATAATAATTCTTTATAAATAAGATATTTTACAAAAAAATATCACACAGCGACGGCAGACGGTGTTGTCAGAGTTTAATTATAATTAAAAGAAAGTGTAATATTTCTTGATTGAATACTTGTGGTTGTTCAAAATCACAAAAAGTGGACATAAATAAGTTTATTTTAATATGTGGCGGTAAAGGTAGTATACAAAAATAATTTTGCACAAAGCATTGAATAATGAAAAAAATGCTTTCTTGTTAAATTGACTAAATCAGATTGTAAAGCGCCTACTCAAACATCGATAAAAGTTATTTTTGATTGCTTAAGAATCCTAAAATATTAAGAAGTTCTTGCCTATAGGCATTCCCACAAATATCATTACGAATAGTCTTTTTCTAGTCTGGTATTTTATATTTGTATATCAATAAAATAAAAACGTCTGGAAAAGCATCGTGAGTTATTCACATGTGGGCCCACGTTTATTTGCAAGGAAAAATTATCTTTTTATATCCCGCTCGATTTAATTTGGCGCCAGCTGAACTGAAAAGTCCAATTGATTGTATCTTTGACGTTTTTATTATTTAAAATACAATTCAAACGTAAACAAAAATTAAAATAATCAATACTCGCTAGGATGAAAATAACACAGACAACTTGTTTTGTTTTTGGCATCGAGTATTTGAAATTGTATCTCATAACTTGATACTTGAAAATTATAAAATTGTCATAAGTGGCTGGAAAAATAATTTATTTTTTCAGAAAAACATATTCATATAACAGTAATACTCCGTTCGTACGTACCGTTTGCGAAAGTTTTTCATACATTGATTTATCATTCTCATATTTACCGAGGCGCCACCCTGTCCAAGACTTAGATTGAGCACATTGACACTTCGCATAGGTGGCATTTCCATAGATTTTACTCGAATTCTAGAATGAAAAAAATGTTGCGAAAAGTTCACGTACTACATCGATAGATAGATAAATGTTTTTGTATTTCAAAAACGCCTTCATGAAATACGCACATAAATTTTATTTATACCTTTCGTATACCATTACAGAGAAAAATATTATATCGATAAACGTATTTTATTTTTTGATAAGGCATATAACACGCGAAACCCAATACACTCTATTCATAACCTTCTTCAGATATCAAAGCAACGATTTTTTATATATATTATTTAATCACTACTTGATTTTGATGTATGATGACTTGAGCAGTGGGAACAATTACACACAAAATTGATTGTTTTTCAAGTTACAGATTTTTATATCCGGTGACATCTTTTTTTATAGAATATTTGTTTTTTATTTCTTAAAAGAGTCAGTTGTCAGTTCACAAAAAATGTCGGATTTGAAACAAACGAAATGAGTAAATAGTCTGAGGTTCATATTGTTCGCTCCCAATGTAGAGCATATGGGTTCCTTCCTAATGAAAGTATCCCAACAGAAGATTTTCTGCGAACTGTTTGTTACCCAGTTGTTCAATCTCCCTTTTTCAAAGAGAGTAGTAGGAGTAGAAGGATAAGGCTAGGGCAGGACTAGTGGTTAACTTATCCCTCTTGTTACTCACAGTTGTTGAAGGATCAGAAATGGTGGGAGAGACATCAGAAACACCTATACCTTTGAACAGAAATCGATAAATCGATCGAAAAAATGCTGTTCGTACTGAAACTCGAACTCGTGAGGTCTGGCACGGAAGCCTACAACGCTAACCGCTGCGCCATAGAACCCGACAGAATCCCACTACGAACAGATATATATATATATCTGTTTATCAATCGAATTGTGGATTTCTGTTTGAAAGCATTGGCGTCTAAAATTCCCTCTTATACTTACAATTTTAAAAAAAGGTGCATAACGAAAGCAATTAGCTAACCACTAGTCTTGTCTTAGCCTTATCCTACTACACATACTCTCTACGAGAGGTTGACAAACTGAGTTACAAGAAGCTTTTGTAAAACAACTTCTATTGAGATAAACTTCATTATGAGTCCATATGCTCCTTGTTAAAGTGGTCATGATTAAAAACTGTGAATCTTAAAATTATAGGATCACAAAAAGGTTTATAATTGGATACCCTAATAAAAATGAGGGGCAAAACAATTGCTATTCTTCAAGCCTTTCTCTTTCTGAATATGGATACTTAGCAACTGGCTTAAAATACATTATGTCTATTTAATATATTTCATATTATTTTAAGAAATTGTATTCAAAATATGTAAAACCTCTGACAACCATACTGCATGTTGTAAAGCTTAATATTAAGTGGTCTGCCGGAGTTGTCTATGATTGATGGGAGTTAATTAAGTTCATTTAGAAAGAAGGTTAAGTAAAACAAAGAAACGACTAACGGCCGAAATGAAGTAAAAGTGAAAGTGGGGTTTCCGGTGGTGCTGGCTTTATAATAATTGAATTCTGTGTCGGAAATCTCAATCTCCTTGCTAATCAGGCGAGGGAAAATGTGTTTTGGTTCACGAGATATCGCTTTAATTAGATTAAAATTAATTGGAAAGTCAAGCGAAAATGTTACTCCACTCGCAGCTTAACTTCACTCTATTGGGAATTCTTAAATTATTAGTCATAGAAAATTTTGTCATCTCAATTAAATTATACATGTATGGGAAATTATGTTTCGGCATGATCGTGTTTATTAATTAGTAGATTGAAACTTGCTGATAATAACGCTAAAGACGATTTTGAATAAAGTTAAAGGGGATTTTTGGACCCGTAATTATAAATTACCTTGCCGTTTAACGTCTGATTTTCATTATATTTATTGACTTCAATTAATATATTATTATTGTTATTATAAGATTATAAGATTCATACTCTACTGTGATAGTAATATGGAATTTAAATATTGATCGATTTATGATTGGTAATATACATTTGCACCGTAATACTTTTTCTATAAAACGATATATGAATTGAAATGGGATAGTAATAACTTGATATTAGGCAAATTGCATTACATAAAAATTAAATATTTACAATGAATTTAATAACTTTGTTATTCCACTTGTTGTTTAAAGCACTTTGATTCCAACTTCTCAGAGGCAAAACACGTGTCACATTTTGTAACACAACAAATGGAATAACAAAGTTATCAAATTTAATTTTATAATAAAATCAATTTTTAAATACCTGTCAATACGGTGACACATTTCGATAAAATAAAACATATTTTTATCTGAAGGTGCGGAATGTGTATTTCATTTTAATAGTCATAATAAACAAAATGAAATACTAGTGTTATGGATATGTTAAAGGATAATTTCATTCGATTACAGCTGTTATTCAATGTCCGAAATATCTTTGAATATCTGTTGCTGGTCGTAAACATAAGAAATAATCGTTGTAGGGCAACGGCATACTGTAGTTTTGATAAGGGTCTACTCAATGGAGCAGTTAGGCTTTTCCCCTTTGCTTGTTCGGGGAGCGATATATTTTTTTCTCATTTGCTGTTTATGACTAGGATCTCGCATGTGAGACTAGCTTTCTTTTGATAAACAAATTTTTGTCCCTCGCGTGGATATCAAATAATGCGCAAAAAGACTCGGTAATAAGCCATTTGCATATTTTTGTAGACAAGACGAGCGTATTATGCAGAGCGTAAATTTATACACGATTCATGAAAATGTGACAGATAGGCAACGCAGTGAAGATATTATGTGTCAACTGCGGAAAGATTGTGAGCATCTTTAAGGATTACGACAGAAGTACTAGTTATTTGTTTTACTTCATGCGAAGAGATTCATTGAGTATCTTGAAAATTGTAGTTCAAATCAGAGATAGGCTTTTGTGCGTGTACATTTTTAAATGTGTGACAATAATTTGCTCTATTTTTTAGGAACAATCATTAAGTATTATCGATTTATCGATGATGTTTTTTACTTTTTATTACACATTACATTGTTTTATGATAATGACGTAAAGCGAAGCAATCCATATCGGAAAGCTGTCTTTTTTATATACCTAACGATTTTAATAAAATATAAACGTTTTTTGTCGCCCGCTGTGGTCTAGTTGGTTAGAGCTTGCTCTACCGATCAGGTGGGTCTGGGTTCGATTCCCGGTAAAGTCGATGACAAATTGGATTTTTTCAATTTTAATTTGAGATCTAAGACACGGGTGTTTGTGAAATTAATTCTCATCGAGTATATCTCGTATGATCTTTCAACTTCAAAAATATTTGACGCATTGGCGTAAGCTGTAATGTCAAATATTTTTTTAAATAAATAAATTTAACAAATTTCATTACTTTTAATAAACGATATTAAATGACTTATAAACTTAAAAATTCACGTTTACGAAGTTCCTTAAAAAAAATCAAAAGCATTTCGATTTCAACTCAGATTGTAAAAAATAAATTTATGATACCCCCTCCTCTTTTGTCGTATGCAATTTTCAATTGCCAGGTACACACAGTTGTGATTTAAAGTTTCAACTAGGTACTACAATGAAGAGGCAAATTTCTATATATTGTTTTTATCATCATGCATATATACCATGTAGATGGTAAAGGTGAAATAAACATCTTATGAATATCTTATACACATAACAAAAAAAATAAAATCGAAATGAGTCAAAATGAATGGTTGGAATGGGCTGTTTTCATTAACTGATTAATTAATCATAAAAAAAATATTCGCGTATATATAACGCGTGGATAGAAGTTTCGCAAATAGCATTATTGCTTACATGGAAGGTAGATGCAAAACATTATTAAATTTTCTTGATATCGATATACTGAAACCGAATATAAATTAATCTATCATGTTTAAAATAACAACTTAATGTTTTATTGTTTATCGCGTAATAATAATAAGCCGCGTGTTTACTGCTACTTAAACGTTAAATGACCGTAAAAATATACCAAATCAAAATGACTGTCGACAGAGATCGTTTACGGTATTTTGGTTCTCCCTGTACTTATGCATGGACGAAGAATATGTAAATCATACTTTATGGCTTGCTTATATTGTTCTATATAATGGAAAAAAACATACGAGACGTTATTGTCAAAGACTTTATGCTTTTGAAAAGTTAGTATACTAAAATATTAAAAATCACGTAACAGAAAAAAAAGCAAAGTGTTGAAGCGCACGGAAACATAGGAAATAAGCACGACTGCACAAAGCAGAAAACTTAACTATTTATGGCACGAGACAAGAATTTTACCGAAAACTACATACATAATCAATAATTAAATTTATTTAACACTCCACTAGCGTCTTATGAAGTGACCAATGGCAGAACGCTTTGTTATTAAATAATTATATCTTTAAAATATCGCAAAAAATAAAACCTTGGAAAACTATAAAAACAACGCTTTTATATTGCATATATCATTTAGTTAAATAACATAATTTGCACAAGAATACAATACGTCTATATAAAGCCTTTTATTAAATTCAAAAAAAAAAATACTTCTTACGAATTTCATTCTCTTTATTAAAGTTATTCAATTTAGTTGATGATACTCGTTATGAGCGAAGCCGGTCCAGATCATATGAAATAAAAAAAGTGGAAAGTGGAAGTGAGTATTCTATTGTTTGAATATAATGCATTTCCACCAAGTATTGACAGTGAACACCCTAAAGGGTATTTTTGAATGAAAATTAACGCCTATTGGTTGTTATGAACGTTTTTAGTTAAGCGTGCATATAATATTATTATTGTTCGTGGTGTTGTGTCGTTATTATTTTCTACGTAAATGAATTCATTACAAAATGATGTAACGACAGATTATTTGACGTTATAAAATTAAGCCAACTTTGCATAACGCTTATTTAAGATTCACGTAATACGCTGGGCCCTTAAGCTTTAATATTGAACAGATGCTCGTTTATTATCTATTCCATATTGCTCGTAAAGATGCAGGATGCAAGAACTCGCAAATTTTGCTTTATATTAAAGATGAGTTGAAATATTATGGGAATGCTTCATATCTTAGATATTTATTTTTGAAGTGTTATATATTTTATTTTTAAATATAATTCGCTCACTGAAAACACATCTTTAGATGCGGTTGAGGACAGGTTAAATTCGAACGTTTTGTGATTCAAAAAAGTCTTTTGACTTTAAAGACCTTAAGACAAAGCAAATTGCGAAATTTTTGAAAGACTTTGTCAATGACATCGCTGTCATCTACGAAAAAGACCCCAATAAAGGGAGAAACACTGAAGTTTTGAGAGATATTTAGAACTCTTTAGCTTTTTGCGAAGAACTCTAAAGAGAGAAAAAGCCTACTTTTTCTTAATAGTTCAACAAAGCTGAAAATCGTCAACCCACTAATGCAAGGCATATAAAATATAATACTATTGTAATTCAGATAATAGTTAAAAAATATATTATTGCTAAGAGTTTTGGGTTCATAAAAACGTCAGAAATGCTTAATCTATGCTAGACAGATAATTTTCATAATTATTTTAATAATTTCACGAAAATATATGTGCTTAAATTTAAAGATGTTTGAAAGTGCAGACTAAAGATTTTAAGTATTCATTAAATAAAGTGATAAAATAATTTTATAATGCTAAAACCGTAAAAAATATTGATTGTTGTGTGGCATAGTAATCGAATAATTGATCAAATCTTGGAATATCAGAATTAAAAAAATAAATGTGTTATTTAAGTGTTATTAAGTTTTAATAAGTTTTATGAATTAAAATTCAATCATTGAATACTTAGTCTGTGATTACTGACGAAAATAGTTTTCAAGTTCTTCTAAATAGATAAAACAGATTTTTTTGTATATTTTGATAATTTTATTACATTACTCGAAAACGTGATATCAAATCGTTTTATAACATTTTGCTATACGTGAAAATTAGTCTTGAGAAGTTTTGTTTTGTCTGCATAATTGATCGCAAAAAGAAAATATGCCTTTGCTTAATATTTCGTACGCTAGTAATTACTTAAGCTAGCGTCGATGAACAAAATTTCTATTTGGATGTGGATTGAATGATTTTGGGAATGTTTGCGTGTTGGTTTATTTAAAACGATTCGAAGAACCAATTCAAATTTTCGAAAATATTTTACTCAGGATAACGATAACTACAAACCGAAATATTAAAGTAAAGCATTTGAAACATGATCGTGATTCGTGACTGACTTTTTTGATTATACGAAATTTGCTACAACTGCTTAAAAGTATTCAATTTATTCTTTTCAAGTTTTGAGTTAAAATATCTAACACAAAAGACTCTAAATAAAGGTATTTTATATTAAATAAATGAAATTAAACTAAAAGAATAATAATTAAAAACAATACATTTTATTTGTACAAACAATAAATATTTCAACAATATAAAATTATTCGTGTCAGGTGTCTCGGTGTATATATTAAGAAAGATGATTGCATAAAGAAAGAGCTCGCTATTTGCTCTGGATAAGCTGGAGCCACATTTAACTTAAAGTGGGTTGTCTGGGACACACAGCTGTACACGATTAAAACTTAAAATTTAAATATTTGTATGTGCTCTACGCTTGGGCTCTACCAGTGTTGCTCTACAACAAATCATGGCATCTGACGAAGAAACAAAAAACCGTGTACTGAGCTATGAGAATAGATTCTTGTGACGGATTTGGCAAGGTGGTTTGATTTTGTGAGAAGCTGAGGGATTAGGGAGCGCACCAAGCAGCGCCCTGTTATGTCAGTGGTTATTGAGAGACGTTTGAGCTGTATTGCGGATGCCCCCGGAGAGCCTCACTTCAGCGTGCTTGTTTTTCCATTTGGGATAGAGCGAAACTAAGGAATGCTGGTATTCCATAGGATTAAGGCTTGCCAGTTTTCAAAAATCGGTTTTAAAAAACTGGTTTTTATCCGGCTTGAAATATTAAAGTATATTGTTATTTTTTATTTAGTTAAAAACCTTAACAATTTGACTTGAAATCGCCATGGTTACAAATAAAACGAAACGAAATATGTAGTTTACCAGTGAGTAAATGTTAATACTATAAATGCGTTGAAAACATAAAATTTCTGTTTAGTTTGGAAATATTTTTTTAATAATAGTGCACTTTATTTATGACCTTGGAACAGTTCATAAATTAAGTATAAACATTTAAAAAAATGGATTTGCTCACTGATGATGGTGCGGTAGTTTTTAATTATGTCAACTGGGCCACAGACATTTGTAAAGCATTCGTTAATAACCAATAGTTGATGACAATTACTCTTAAGTTCATGGAAACTGAACTAGTATCATCAAATATTATATTATATTTTTATTAAATTTATACCAGAAAGTATAAAGTAAATTATTATTATTTTTTAAAACTTAATTATTGATTCCAGATTTTTCTTGTCTTTAGTAGATATTTTTTTTATAAATAATTATTATTAAACCAAAATTTAACAAATTTACCTCATTGAGGGTTCACGTTAAAATATTTAAATATGCACTACGTAAAATGCTTTGATTAATGTTACCAACTACGAAAAAATAAAAATGTCTTTTTGTTGTATGTAAAAAGAATAGCCAGTCTCACTTTGAGAATGACCGAAAAAATGTCGGCTCTTAAGAAATAAACCGTGTAATTACATATTCAGTACCTACGATAAGGTTTATGTAAATGTATTCATACATTTTGCGTTACAGAAAGCTGGAAGGGTAAACTAAACCACTTGTCCACGTCGGAAGGCATAACTCCTTTGTTGTAGGCTCTATGTATTATATACAAGGAATGTTTTATTGCGATGGATTTTTACACGACTGAAAGTAAAGGAATTGAACATAAATTTCTCTGTTTTCCCGTAAGATAGCGCGCGTATATCTCGTGTGCGATTTCAAATAAGAACGGCACTAGTTAACTAGGGGTATTATAGAAAATGTATACATGAATAAATACATACGGATGTGTAATGTCATTTTCTTTTCAAGAAAGCGTTCTGTTTAAGCAGCCAAGCTTTTTCACGGGAGTCTTTCGTCTGCAAGCAATACGTTTTTTTTCTCGACCAAAAGAATAATTCTGCATGACTAAGGCATACGATCTTAATACCTTCAAAGAGAAACCTTTTTAGTGATATAATGTTTTTTTTTCATCTTGGAAAAGAACCATGGTAAGCTTAATGAGCAAGAAAGTAACATGATATTTTTTTATAGAAGTATATTTTGTATTGTAGTCTAGGCGTAATTTTGGTTAGAAAATTGAAGTATTGATCGGTGATAATTTGTTTCTTAACTAGTTAAGGGTTGGCAAGATTGTGCGGATGCTAATCAGGAGAAAATTAATTTTGTTTTTGAAGAAAGAAGGAGGGGGTTTGTTAATAAGCACAATATATTTAAATATTTACACAGTATATTTACACTATAAATTAATCCAAGAAAACTTCAATACTTCGGACATAATGGTGGATTTGGTTAAGAAATACAGAAAATTGGAATCAAAAATTTTCGATAACTAAAACAATATTTGCAATTCTATAGCCTGCAGAATGATCACTAAACCTGAAGTCTCCGGGTCAAAATGATGATGTTCTAGATTTTAAATAAGCAAAATAAGGCTATCGTCATTTAATGACGTTAACGTACTATATTTTGGTTTTAATGTTTTCGTCTAACTCTATTACGCGAACATGGGCTAAAATCTCGGAATAGAATTTTCACGCATTGATTTATAGATTCATTAGAGTGAGTAAGTATCTAACTTCATATCGCCTCTAGAAAGGCAAAATTACACATAATAAGTTTTACAAGAGTCAAAAAAACGTTTTTCGGTGATTTGCCAAAGTCAAATTTTGAAATATACACAACCTAGAAGTACACAGAGATTGATCAAGATATGTTTAATTTACTTAATCTAATGTTAATTTAATAATTTGTTAAAGAAAAACTTTTTTTAATTTATTTTTTTCCAGGTCGCAATTTTCAAACTCACCTAAATGTTAAATTTAGATACTAATTTGGCATTTAGAGCTTACGTCTATTTTATATAGCACGTATTAAGTTGTATAAATTGTGGTTATTGAATAAAAGCTGTTTTAAAAAATACTGGTTTTGCAAATAACAACACCCGTATTACAAAAAAAAACAAAACAAAAAAGAAGTCTTATTATGATTGCAAATGAATACGATACAAATCAATAATTCATTATAGAAAAATAGGGATAAAAAACGGTTATTTTCGTATACATATAGATTTATTGCACCTTCAAATATGCTGAAAACTATGATTCTTGGCATAAATAAATATATTTATACCCAATATCCACCCCTTGCGTTATGCAGAATAATATTTTTTGATGATTCGTAACGAGCTAAGTATATCGCTTTAATTGAAAGACATGCCCGAAATCATTATGCTATGAATATCGGTGTTTCATTTAATTTCGCTATTGTTGTCGCTTATCCATGTATTACATATTAACGTGTTGTAAGTGCTTTGAATGAAAACTTATCGTGTGCTATATAGAAACATTATGCAGTGTCATTAGTATTTGTCTGCCATAGTGTGAAACTTGTATAAAATTGCGTCATACATGACAAAAGGGTCGCTCGACTTGACAAGTCAATAAAATACCACAATAAATCATAGCTCGTTGATTTGCTGCATAGCAACTGAACAAAACAGTTCACCTCGGTGACATCAATCATAAAAATATTCTATTCGAATCACAATCACCCTTTTTTTGACGAACATTAAATTCAATTTTTAACCCCAGTCGATACAATCAATTAAGTAGGCGCAGAGTTTAATCGGCTTCTGCGCCGAGGGTAAAGAGCGAAGGGCGGTCTTCGGGGGTCAGGGGTGAAGGGCGGTTCAACGTTCCGGGATCCTTTCATTAATCTCAATTTGGCCGCCGCCTGGAATATTATTTGTGTTTAACAAAATGTGAACCCTCAAAGCCTAAACAGGTGATAAATAATAAAATATAGCGAGCGAACTCTGGTAATTACCTCCATAATGCCATTCGCATTGGTGTGACGTAAAAGTTTTCATTTTAACATTAGACAGTTACTGTTGTAACTCTCATCCGGAGGAAACGTAAATCGTAGATTTTATTTTACATTTCCTTTGGACTTTGTACAAAGATTCTTAAGATCATTTTGTTGTATTTAATGTCGGCCAACAGTGAAAAACAGAATAATAATTATATATATTTTGGATTTTTCCTTGTGGCATGAACAATGGACATACCATATTTATGTAATGATTTCTAGATAAAAACATTAGTGTTTTTATCTTTTCTATCCAACGTTACAATATTTAATAACGTAAATAATTTTAAAAATACTAATAAATTGAGTTCGAAAACAACTACCCTTAAATATTGTAGGAAGATTTAATCTCAAATTATTTATTAATTATTATTACTTAACCGATACAGTGAAGTTGTTTTTTAATTGTCACTAAATTCTTTTGTATTTTTTACTTTGTCGAATATTAGTTTCGCACACTTATTAGCCCATCTTCAGAATTAACAATACTAAAAAAGACAAACTATATTTAATACTTTCGTTGGTTTTGGCGGTAACTTTGTGGAAGTTCATTTTAATAGTTGATTGATTGCAGCTCATTAGTTTAATAGTTTGTAATGTTTAACGTCATTAGTAGTATGATTAAATTTGTTTGCACTGTTTCGATTTTATAATCCCCTCTTTGCTTCCCTTAAAAGGGAAAAATCCCAATCTGATTGATTACAACTCATTAGTATCATTATCTGTTTGTTTTATTTCGATTCTACACCCCCCTCTTTGCTCCTCTTAAAAGGAAAAAAACCCAAACCTCCATTTTGTAATTTTATAATTTTAAAATGTTAGAATCAATCTTGCTTCATTACTTAAGCAAACTTTGCGATAGTAAGTCTGAAGATGCCTCTGAAAGAGGCGAAACACGTGTCACAGTTAGTAACACAATACGTGGAATAATCAAAGTTAATTTAAATTTTCTAACAAACTATATTTGATTGTTATTAACGAATAAATTAGCGTTAATATACAACATATTATAAAATGCAATTCTTCCGAAGTAAATAACAATTCAATAATTTGAAAATTATGCACATGCCAAAAATAAGTTCATGTATATATACCGCATCCATTTTTATTTAAATAATTAAATATACAAAACTATCATGACATATTCGTATTATTAGGTATAAAAATACCATTTAAAGACTTCGAATGGCGGTAGAATTGTTTTATATGATTTCCAACAATAACCTAAAGACGTACTCACTGTTCAACTAAGCCACAAGACATTTCAATAGGCTGATGTTTATTATGCGGCCACGATACAATTTTAAATGAGAACTACTGGTCTAGATCCGTGTATGCACACGAGAATAGCCCCAATAGAATGAATTCTTCACAGATTAACGAAATCAGGTATATAGATGACATTACTTAACGCTTTCGTAAACAAAATCATTCTACTTTTATAATTTTTAATAGAGAGCTGGCTAAATATAAATAGTTCGATGACTAACGATATTAATCGCTTAAAATGTGTGTATAACCATTTTCTTCCGAATTTCTTACCCCATCCCTGTATGCCAGCCACTGGTTATCTACTATCATATTTCTGTTACCATAGTGCCTCTAATGATAATAGATTGCCATGATGCTTATCTTATATGTCTTCTCAAATCACGTTATGTTGTGGAAAACTTTATAGATGATGGTGTGGGATTATCGAGTCGAATGCCTGACCATAAACTAATGTGGGTAGGTACAGAAACTTTTCTCAAATAATGCTGTAGACCAGTGTCTGCCAAACTGTGTGCCGCAAGAAGTCTTAGGTGTGCCGCGGAGGAAGAAGCGTCACGATAGTTTATTTCAAATAATGCTTATTTATTTAAATTTTCTTCCCAATCAACATATTCAAAAAAATAATTTTCACGTTTGTACATAGTGATCAGTGCAACACGTTTTCTTTTTTAAATGTCAATTACTTTTTTAAAGTGTCTTCTTTTAGTGTGTCGCGGAACAAATCCCATTCACCGGTGTGCCGTGAAGTAAAAAAGTTTGGCAGACACTGCTGTAGACCTTTTACCATTCACGCGCGACGAAATGGATTATAGCTAGAAAGCTTTCTTACTAACCTATATACGTCATCTTCTTGGGGCGATTTGTAAAATGACCATATATCTTTAAATAAAAAACGAATATCGAATGCTTTAATTTGTGTTGAATAAGTACTTAAAAATGAGCTACTTGTTTTACTCTTTTTATTCGTCCCCGAGAGGTGAAGCGAAAGTATTTTTTAAAATTAATATCTAAAAGAATAGATTCATTTAGATTTTCGTTGTATCTTCTAATGGCGTTCGAAAAATTGGTTTTTCCATCATTACCCATCAAGTGTATGACGCCGCTGTTTCACGGCCGCCCTTCATAACGCAGTTACACCAAAAAAGGAATAAATACACTCATATATGTAGTCCAAAAATGTTTTTCTCCTATCGCGTTTATTACCCTACCTGAAAACCATTTAGGATCACAGCCATTTTACATTAAAAGACAAAATGTAATAGTTATGAGAAGTTCATATGATAATAATTTATATTTTAGGTAAATATTGTAAATTATTATGATGCTGTTGCGCCAAAGTTTGATAAAAAACAACGTTATTTTATTATGATTTGTGAATAAAACCAACGTATAAAGTAGACATTGTGATCCTCTTACTGAATTGAAGTTGTAACGTACTTTCATTGAATATCAACGTCTTAATGATAAGTTTATATGTACTAACCGTAGCCCAAGCTACAAATAATGTTTACATTTATTGCTTTTAATCAGTTCCCGATCCCATGTATTTCCCGCTGTAAAAAAAAGCGATGGCTACATGCTCTAGTAGTCGTTTCTAATATGTTGGTCTGTCCTCAAATCTTTAGGTTGACTCGTGAATGCTTTTATTTATTTAAAAAATGGAAGAGTTTTTATACCCACGGAGAAGATTATATGAAAATTTTATATACTTGCTACGCTCGCTTTTCTGGAATATAGTGATATAAGAACTCGTTGTGAATTCTCCTGCATATGATTTCAAAAATTTCCAATAACCAGGTCACCGATGACCTCTCGTGTGTGTTTTTAAAAAAGGGATTTGCTTTAGAATTTTTGACTAATACAATAAAAGAATTTCAGTCAAGGTACTTCATTCCTTTTATTCATTAAAAAAATTATCGACCAGAACTTACGGCAAAAAGGAAAATGTTTCATCTTAATTATCAATATTGCGAAATTTTTGAAATATTATAAGTGTGAATAGCTATTATCGTATCTTTCTTTTATGAGCTCACAATGTTTCCTCAGCGTAAGAAAATTTCGATAGCAAGAGAAAACACGAATAAAATTGAATTTCATCGAGTAAAATATAAGATATTTTCGCGATAAATATTTATTGAATCTGTCGAATATTGGTTTCATAATAAATTTGTTTAAAATGAACCAAGGCTGTTATGTGAAATCGTTCCTTCAAACCATGCTGACATGAATATATTGACGGTGCTGATAATAAATTCAGGAAAATATAATTTTTGAAAGCGTCTAAAATACCAGTGGTGAAAATCGCTACCTAAGCGATTATTAAAAGCTTAAGCTGATTCAAATAAAATCATTGTAACTACAAAATTCTATGACTACAAAACGTGAAAAACTACAATGTTTTCAGTATTTTATTAAGCAGTACTTGTATGTCAAAGCGTGATTAGATTTTGTTTTTTATTTATTCAAAAACCAACAAAACATTCAACGTTAACGATAGACAAAACCGGATATGTTTATTTCCAATAAAAACAATATCCCGTAGACATTTTTTGTCAATGACAGAAACATCGGTCATTAAATTATTTAACACAATAGAACACTGAAAAGTTCGTGCCACAAAGAAACATAAAATTCTCGATTTAGATACATAATATAAAAATCAATAATGCTTCTCATGTAATGTATGAAATTTTTCAATGTTCCATGAAATATCTTTTGTCTATATTTTTGTAAACAAAACCGTAAAATTTAAGTGCTTATTTTGATAAAAAAAACAATAGTCAGTAGTCTCAAAAGATATAAATATGTTTATACGTTTTATCATTAGGTTTGACCAGTTGTTATAATTAAATCTTAAATTTTAATTTTCATGTATTATGAAAAAAGGCTTCACCACAACGCGCAGTTTTTTTTCACGTGAGCCTGACTATATAGTTTTCAGCACCAGTGGTCACCAACCAGTAGTCCACAAACAAACATACAACTATTTAAAAAAAAATGACTAAAAAATTAAACAAGTGTTTTCATGAAAATATTTCATGTTCATTGGTCGACATATTTTAAAAATAAAATCAATTTTGAATGTTAGGGTCACTAGTCGCGTAGTCAATGTCGTTGGTTACAATTGTGGTGTTTACGAGTCCGAGTCCCAGTACCGAAATATTCATAAATTGTTTTTTTTTAATCGATTTAAGGATTTTGATCGAACACGTCTAATTGTATTGTTGTGTCTAATCTTACTCCCACTTATCCGGTCTCATAAAAACGGGATCTAGATAGAGTCTATAGCAAATTACTGGTTCTCTCCACGCCTCACTTTGTATCCCAAAAAACTTCTGTCGATGCATCTCTTGGTAAACACACAATGACTACAATAAACCCAACCCGATTTTTTTTTAAATTACTTGCTATAAAGTTTTTTATAATAGTTTTCAATATTAAGGGTTAAAAAGTAAATGTTTCTCTGTTTTTTATTGAATATTCACACTTATCAACAAATAGATTTATTTACACAACGTGGGTATTTCATAATAATGCAAATTTTATTCTGAATTTAAGAATGCCACACAAAGTGTTTCTAATAAGGTACACAATTACATAAAAAAATATTTACTTTTTGTAAAAAAGTATTAACGCTATTTTTCAGGACTTATTCTAAATAATAGGTTTATGTATTATATACAAGATTTCTTAATAAATGAAATAGTGAACATATTATATAATGATGAATTTGTCGATTTTTAACCTGCCGTAGAAAAAAGTTCGTAATTACCTAGCACTCCGACTATAATTTGCAATTATTATTTTAATTACTTAATGACGAGTTAATTTGTAACTGGTGTGATAAGCACGAACCATTTGACGAGATATCTCGTCTGTGGCAGCTATCAAGTTAAGTTGCTTTATCACCTCTGTCTTGTTAAAATGATAAACATTTAAGGAATTAAAAGAAATCTGTTAACTTTAGAAAATTACAAAGACCGTGTTTGTTAAATCAGTCTTATATGTAAACAAACACTTTATGTTATAAATATCGATATTTTTTTAATAATAGAAAGGTATCGTGAATAAATAATGTAGTCGTATAAAGGTCGGCAATAGAACGAAAGACATTCATTTTCATCCCTGAATTATTGTGGAAATAAATACTTATTTTAAGCTTACGTTATTCTTTCGGCTAAACTTTGTGGCACACCATGTTCTTAAATTATGATCGTGCATAACCGGTAGATTGAGGTTATTTGATTGAGCAAGTGATTCACTGAAACTTAATATGCGAGCTTATAACAAATTAACCTGGAGTATTTTAAGCTTTTATTCTGACAATATATTCACAACAGTTACCGCAGTTAATTTATGATAAAATTATCACAAAATTGGCTATTTCTAATGTAAATGATTAAAGTACACAGCTTACCAATATATTTTAACAATAAACAAAATTGAACGTTTTTTGCGTTGCTTAATTGAATACAATTGATAACCAGTGCGTGTATATTCATTTTATAAAAAAATGAACTGCACAAAATCTGTTATATTTAACCACTTTTAGGGTGTTGTTTGCTGTCAATCATTTGTAGAAACGCATTATTAAAAAAACTCTTTTGTACTAATTCCACATTTATTTAACATGGTCAGGACCGGTTTCGCTCAACACGATCATTGTCAACTAATAAGAATAAACATAAATACATACATATTTATATTTAGCAAAGTAAAACTATATTGATAATCGATATAATGGATATATATACAAGAGATAATGAAAATACAAATAATTAAAATATTTATTAAGTATCAACGCATGATACTTATATGCAATTGCATCAAAAAAAAAGTTAGAAAGGTCACTAAAAATAAATTTAATGGTTTTTTTTTCTTTATGTGATATTTTTTATAATATAATTTGAAATAATCTTGTGATTATAAATAATAAATGATAATTTAACTGTATCAATGTAAAACGGGGATAAATAATATTTAAGCCACGTCCGCTCTCAATGAAAAATAGCTTCGTATAAAGAATGTATATATGAACAATTGAAACCTAATGACTATTTTTTTAATAATATACTTTATAAAATTCGTCAATATTGATGTTTTATTCGACGATGATAATAAACTTTTTGAAAATTTTTAGCTTTATATTCAATAATAGGAAAAAAAATACACGAAAGACATTGTATATTTTATAGTCCACAAACTCCAGTCTATAAGTGATATTACAATGATGTTCTCGTGAACACACTTCGCGTATATTTAAACTGTAGTACACAAGCTATTCATATCGATTGCTGTCAGTTGGCTGCCTAGTTGTCTGTTTATAACTCATCATTTCTGTGAAACAACTTTCTCAGTAAATAGAGACACATATTATTTGTTATGGCCGACATTAAAATACGTTTATGGTATCACGAAAGTAATTTATTATCAGTTAACTCCATATTTATGCCGATTACCAGCCCACATAAAACATACTTCGGCTAAGCACACACAATAATAACATGTGTAACACTGAATATCCAGTCGTGTGAAAATGTTTCGACGGTAAATTAAAAAAGTTATTCAACGATCTGTTGTTGAGAGAATTTAATGTTATATTAATTTAATCATACAAAAAATAGTTTATGACTATCAGTATTGGAATTTGGAAAACTTTCAAATCGGAAAACTGAAATTAAGGAGGTAATGTCTGCAAGTAAATTTTATAAACTTTATAATTATCATCTCGAGGGTGCTGAATGTTGTCTGCGTGGCAATTAAGGCTTCTAACCCCGGACCCTTTTTGTGATCTCGGGATTTAAGAATTGATAATTAATTCAACATAAAATAGTTGCATAACATTCAATATAAATTGGGATTAAGGATTTTTCAAACAATTTCATGTCAATTTAAAAACCCAGGAATTTGCGGATTTTCCTAAACGAAACGACATAAGAGAGTTTTTTTTAAATTTTTTTAAGCTCTTCCAAGAATGTCGAATACAAACACCCAGGAATTTGCGGAAATCACAAATTTGGAACCTTTTTTTGTCCTCACTCAACTTTCTCTAATTTTCTGAATCCCGGGACTTGTACTGTAACAATCCTGGGATTTCGGGATCGTAGAATTGGACGGGATCCCGAGATTGGAGACCCTAGTGGTAATCCTTTACGTATTTTTTAATAGGAGTACATAGAGTACACAATATACTGTTATGTGCAGTATATTTTTAAAAAATCCTTTAATGTTATGTACTGGTTAGGAAAGCAAAATGATGAACTAGTGTAATAGAACAATTTGAACCAATTAACGATCATATTGATCGCGGTGAAAAATTGTTACATATACTATGATTCACTGTAGTAAAATGATCGATCGGTCCAATTATTGATTCTAATGACTGAGGTTTATTCTTTACTGTCAATATTATCAACGCCATATTGTTGTCAACCAGCAAAGATGGAAAAGGTTGACAGCGAAGCTATTTGGCCCAGTAAATAATTTACACCAAAACATTTGTTAACTTCTCTCACGGTTTCATATAATGTTTTCCAGCTTTGATTAATTCATCGGGTAACAGTATCACATGCAGTTTAATTGTAATTATTTCATACGAACTTTATTAACAATGAAGACATTTTTAACTATCAGAAAATTCACGTTCTAAAACTATGTTATAAATTATTGTTTGTGTGTTATAAATGATTGAGTTTGTATTGCCAAAATGTTTAAAATAACAATATCTGTTTTTGCCCAAAACACTACCAAACTTGTTTTGTAATCTATTCGCTTTTTCAACACGAGATTTCCCTAATGTACAATCAAAGATAATTACAAAAAAATATATCTTGTAAAAAACCAATCGAAAAAAGACACTGTTAATTATTAATTCGTGAAAAGGTATCATTAGACAATATTATGATTAATTATTTTCAACGATATAAATTAATTACTATATCTGAATCATTAGTTCTCACCTGAACCCACTTTGACAATGAAGGCCTCTGATTTATGTAATACAACATTTAATAGTAACTAGGTATGCATACCTTACCGGTAAAATATTTTTTTACTATTTTAGAAGACACACTGTAAAATAAAACAGCTGTAAACACAAAACTAAATAAACTACTACGGTAGTTTGCGGTAACGTTTTGCCGAACCGTTGAGTGGGTCTCGTAGAGCTCTCAAAGCTCATCAAAAGTTATTTGTAAAGCTAGGAGCTCCTTTCAAGCAGGTAAATATAAAGCAACCACTTTGTTTTGTGATTGCAGGTTTCTGATGGTGTTCATGTGTTTGGCGCTAAGTGTCTTCTCAACTATCGAAGAGTACGAAACTGCAGCGGGAAATATTTTATTTTATATGGAGATGGTTGTGGTCGTCTGGTTCGCCATAGAATTCGTTTTAAGGTGAGTAAACTATTTTGTTAATTTCAATATATTGATTTATATGAATACGTGAGGTATCAATTATAATAAGTAAAAAATTGCTACATCTCTCTGTGGCATCTAAACTTGGCGAAAAATGTATTTAAACATATTTTTTCATATATATATTTTTGAATGACAAAATTATAATAACAATAATCGAAGCTGTCGTATTTTTTTGATGATATCTTTTTCACTTAAAATTTTCACATAAAAATGTGAAAATTTTAGTTTTAAGTAAATTATTGTTCATTCAAGGCATTGTTAAAATACCATACATTTTTCATGTTATTTCATTTTAATTAAAATGTACAATACAATATTTGGCGTGCTTTTGTAATTTTCAACGCGAGTGAAAATAAAATGCAGTTTTACTGAATTTTTATATTAAATTATATCTAATTTATATAAAATACACACGTAAAAATGCTGCAGTAATTATTTTTCGAAACCAATGGAATGTTAATTAAACATGTTTTTTAGCAATCAGTTGTTAAATGTGAATTTATTCAATAAATGACTCGCGAGTTGTGAATAGTTTGGTCTTGATTATTGACCTGTCGCTCATCATGAATTCCGTGAAGCGGCGATCCGACAAATCTAATCAAAGTCTGGCTGCAATGCGCATTAATATCAATAGCCATCGATTATGCAATTCCATCCAAGTCTGTTCTCGGCCAGCTGGGAGTGCATTGTGCGAGTCATATAGCAATATTATACCTGTGCACCAGGTCATACTACCTTGACGTTCGTCAAAGAACTGTACTGCTAGTCTATTATTGTTGAATCGCATTGTATATGACGTAACAATCCGATTATTAATTATAGAAGCATCCTACCGACCGTTACGCATTGCTTATTTGAAGCGAAGGAAACGAATAAATTACGTTGTATGAAATGTCAATGTAAGCTATTATAAACGTAATTAAGCTACATATATCAAACTGGCCGGTTCCTAGCCGAATAATTTATGTATTTTTTGATCATGACACACCTGATGCTCACGTGTTTTTAATATTTTTTAGTTTCCCATACTTATCAATATCATCTGCTGTGAAATTTTATATTGCATTTTATCTTATATAACTGCAATAAATTGCGTTGTAACTCAAAAGATAACTATGATTGTTTCATAAAGTCTGGGTTAAAATATATATATATATAAAAAAAACTTTACAGAACACCTCCTTTGGTATTAAATGCGAATAATGAAAGTGTCCGTTGCATATGGAATACCAATTTAACTGATTATAATTTATAATTTTATTTTGTTGAAAAATTATTTCATGTAAAAACTGTGCATACATTTATGTTTTCAACAGTAAAGTTTTGACGTTTGATTGAAAAGTAAAGCAAACAAAAAAAAAACAGACATTTACACACCGTTAGAAGCACGCATTTTTAAAAATCTAAATTGAAATACATTTTTATTCTATTTTTTTGTCGGATTTATTGAAAACATGATTGTCGCCAGACATGTTACAGGTCACTTTTACAGACATTATATTAAGAAAAAAACAATATTCATTTGTACTTATTTCCACTTTTTATTTATCAAGATCAGGACTGGTTTCGTTCATGGTGAGCATTGTTCAGTTGAAAATGCTCGCCATGAGCGAAACAGGTCAGTTCAGATTCCGACGATGCACCATATGTATATTTAACAGCAGATGTATCTATTTTCCAACCGTTGACGGAACACAGTAATTTTATTATGCGATTTTATATTTTATAAATAACTTTCTTCAGTCCTTTAAAATGAGACACCAATGAAAAATTAAAAGATAAGTATTAAATTCTGAATTTAATCATTATATTACAGAAACGATGTATTGGTAAGATACAGTTACTCGATAAATTTACTACCCGTACTAATAATCACATTGATGCAATGATATGAATACATCTTGTTTTATCGGATACAATAACTAAACTATCGATTTCTCTTTTTTGTGATTAAACTCTTCTATAGCGATGCGTTATAAATGAAAATACCTACAATCGATTCGTAGATACAATGAACGAATTTGTGATATTTAAAGGTCATGATAATTTTACAGAAATTTGTATGAAATAATCTATATTGACCTTTTATCAATAATTAACGCTTCTATATTTTTAAATAATATTTCTGGTAATATGGAAATAAAATATACCGTGTGATAAAATGGTTTATGTAATATACTTTTAAAACGTCGATATTTTTACCAGCCGAACAAAGGTGATGGTTTATATTATTATAAGAGAATAAGTTATTTTGACCAGGGCTGTAGAGTCGTGTAAAAGAAGACAACTTCGAAGAAATTCATCAATAATTTAATTTGAACGTATATATATATATGTATTCCATCAGATCATTTTTAGTCAGTCTAGCATGCAGACCACTATGGACTATTGTTTATGATCTAAAAAAGTGCATCCAAATATAAGCCTTAGTAAATAGTCATAATTATCAACATTAAGATTAAAAGAAAACGACAAAAAAGAATTCGGGATTGACTCCTGAATTTTGGTGATCGGACGAGAACCGGTTCTTTCAACGCGGTATAGTTGTTGGCAAAAGCATAGTTTCAGTATGAACATATATTAAAACAACGTTACGCCTGTGTGGTCGAGTGGTTAACGTCATTGGCTTCGGCCACGGAGGTCCCGGGTTCGAATCCCAATACGGACAGTTTTATAAATTGATTTTTCAATCGATTTATGAATTTTTGTTCGGTGGCATGGATGTATGTGATGTATTGAATTCCCCCCTCCCACCCATCCTATCCTATGAACGGGGCGTTTTGAGAAAGATTAGCTAACCGCTAGTCCTGACTCTTAATTTCTGGACCAGCCAATTCATAACTGGCCACAGTTACTTCGCTGTCAAGGTCTTCCAGCTTGGCCGGTAAATAAATAGTCCTAAATCTAAATGCGGATATATGATTCAGGATGCTGATCACATCCTCTGGGAATGTCCAGACTTAAATAGCAAACGGGAAAAATTACTCAAGACGATACGACTATCTGTCGGATCTGTCGGCTCCGTCGGTCATGCCAACATGGTTGCTTCTAAGGCAAATTATAGGGCATTTAAAGAATTCTCCGCGTCTTTTGGACAAAGAGTTGAGTTAAATAGATAAAATCTAATATTTTCAACTGCACTTAATTATTTATTAACTTTTAATTTCTGCACACTGTAGTGCATGCAACCAAGTCTTCAGGAATTTCTTCTCGGGACATTTCTGGCAAAATTTTGAACACGACTAACGTTGTTACGCTACGGAATACACCATATAAAAAGAGTGTGAAGCCGTAGCGGGTGGTGATGGGTACAACATTGAGTAACCTAGGGAATTTAAAAATAAATAAATAGTCCTATCCTAGCCCTATCCTTCTATTCCTACTCTCTTTGGAAAAAAAGAGAGGTTGAGCAACTGAGTAACGCAGTTCTCGTAGAAACTAGAGTAGTTTTCAAACGTAGAGTCCATATGCTCCACATTGGAAGGGTAAAAAAAATGTATAATCATCATATATATTCCAAAAAAGTTCCACGTAATATGCATTTGATTGTTCATGTCGATAAATTTTTTGATTTTTTTATGATGTGAAAAAACCTTCCTGTTAGGGGTAACAGGCTAACAGCTCGTATACATTATCAACGAATATTTTGCGCGCAATATCTGGTTTGTAGGTTTACGTTGTGAAACTGTAAAAAAGGCACTGCAAGATAATGGTGACACGTTTAGCGGAATTCATGAACTATTATGTTTTGTTATGGGGTGAATTTTACCTGGGTAGGTCAACAAAGTGCGGCGATTTAAAGCGTTTAATGAACGTGCATAATGCAAATCACCTGTCGCGGCCGCATGGAATAAATTCTCCACAACCTACTCACCACATCCTTAATACGTTGTTTTCTGCATTCCCCGCTATTATGTGCACGGACACAATTTATGTTCTATGTGATAGTGGTTTATTTTACTTCACATATAAAATGGCACCGCATTTTGTTTCGGTATGTTGATGCTTGAATCAACAGCGTTGGTATTATTTTTTTTTGCAGCGTAAAGTCTGATTTACGGCCCATTAATATACAATAGCCTTCATAAAGTTCTCTTATAAGATAAAACAAGAAAAAAAAACTGACTCGTGAAAGGTAATTTATGAAAATTAAAATATAATGTAGTCAGCATTAAATTTGACGGAGAAAGTTTTTATAAACAATGTGCGCTCCCAATGTGGAGCAAATAGACTTCTTGTAAAGCTTTTCTCATCACTTAAATGCATGATACTTTTCCGCATTATTTTTTTTGGATATGTAAGATTACATAACAAGAATCGTGGAAGAATATATTACTAATTAAATACATAATAACCTGATTAATTGTTTAACTGTCGGGTCCTATGGCGCAACGGTTAGCGTTGTTGGCTTCCGGGCCGGATCTCACGGGCTCCAGCCCCAGTACGAACAGTATTTTTCGATTTCTGTTCAAAGGCATGGGTGTTTGTGATGTCTAAAAATTTCTCCCCACCCTTTTTGATTCTTAATAACTGGGCGTAACGAGAGCGATTAACTAACCATTAGTCCTGTCCTAGCTTTATCCTTCTATCCCTACTACTCTCTTTGACCACGAGCGTTTAAGCGACTGAGTAACAAACAGTTCTCGTAGAAAAACTTCTGTTGAGATACATCCATTAGAAGGCCATATGCTCCACATTAGGAGCGGACATGGATAAAAAATATATTTAATACACTGTTTATTGCAGAGAAATGCAAAGTTTTTCAGAATATTTCTTTCAATGAAGGAATATAATCAATAATACAGTTAGTATATGAACAGCAACACTACGTCACCACGTATTTAAAGGTAAATACAATTTCTTCAGAGTTAACAGCTTTATTATATTACTGAACTAAATCTGTTAACCTCTCTTGTTCGGAGAGGGCAAACATTAAGAATGGGACGAGGACAGTGGTTAGACCAGGGTTTTCCAAACAATATATTATAATAATATAATATTATTTCCGTGATAGTCAGTCACATCAGATTCAATTCACCAATATTGTGCCTGATATATATATTTACTATTGTGAATTACCGAAGTTAAAAATAAGCTGTGTTCCGTTGAAATTTTTGGTTTAGCAAAATGTTCCATTACGGAAAAAGTTTGAGAAACCCTGGGTTAGACATGCGATCTTGTAACACTTCGATTTTACGGTAAGGTGAGTGAGAGAAAATTTAGACATCAAGAATAAGATTGAAGGAAAAGAGAACCTAGTCTGAAATTTATACAGCTAAGCCAGTCGATTGTAATCAAAAAAACATTCACGATGAGCTTAATGGAAAAGTTTTTCTTTCACTTCGGCCGCATTTGCTTAGAACTATTTTTTTTAAACTTTATCAATATGACTTCCCGTTTATGATTAAAGTATTATTTTTGTTTTGTACTAATAAAGGTGTACACTTTATTTATTGATTAACTTCTAAATTATAGTATAATCCTTCTACGCCTTGCAGAGTTGATTGCAAGATCGCTCTACTATAAGTAGTACTTCGCATATTATGCAGAGGCTTAATAATACCTTATGTGTATATGTATTAAATAAGACTACTTTTGGTTCTATATCTAACATCTAACGGAAGCTTAGTGTATATTCAGCTGGGTTTTCAGAGTCTCACATAATCTTGAATTTTCATTCAGCTCGAATGTACATATTAAATTTCAAATTAGATTGTATAGCAGTGTACCTTATATAATCACAAGTAGGTCAATTTTATGAAAACATTAAAAAATATCACGCTCATAAACAGGTTTTCAAGAATAAGTAAGTTAAATTATAGACAGCAAAATATTATATATTTGTCACTACAGCTTACGCCAATGCGTCAAATATTTTGAATTTGAAAGATCATACGAGATATACTCGATGAGAATTTTTGAAAGTCGCATGAGATTAACTCAAGGATAATTAACTTCACAAACACCCATGTCTTAGATCTCAAATTAAAATTGAAAAAATTCAATTTGACATTGACCTTACCAGAAATCAAACCCAGACTCACCTGATCATTAGAGCAAGCTCTGACCAACTAGACCACTGGGGGAAATTATGATTCGTCTGATCAACAACATTTTAGTGGGATTAATAACATAATACTTTATTCAATTTTTGTTGAAAGAAGTGTCTGACAGATACACAAATTCTCGCCAAACATTGCTGGAAGTTATCAAAAAAAAAAGTTCAAAAAAATTTGGACGTCTGGTTAACCTATTTAATAAACTATGTTTTAGTATTGTTCGCTAGATGAATGTTATCCAGAATTACAAATGAAATTAGTACGACATCATATTCGTTATTTTTATTTATTAGACCTAGACGGATGCTCGACGTTTGTATGATTGCCAAAAAAAGATTTCAAAAATATATGAATTTTGTCTACGAAAGAAATTTTCGGACACCCATGGACAACTGTCTCCAAAGATTTCAGTAAGAAAAGTCGTATTTTAATAAAATACGTATTGTCTAAATATTAAAAAAAAAATACATCTATCGATAAATAATTAGACTCTTCAATGTGATTAAATGTGGGCAAAAAAATATTCATTAGATACCGATATATTCATATTAAATAAATGTGTATTCGTTGGTTCATAAATTTCATCAGCTTTGATAAAATAAGCATGCATTGATCTTCAAAGAAACATCCGAATAAAATGTATGTTTATAAAAGAAAAATATAATATTTCGATTGCAAAGAAGAAAGATTTATAAATTTTTTTTATGAAAAGAAACAAATTTAAATTTAAAATGATTTATTTGTATATGACAAGTTTATTCTTACGTGTCTACCTAAGACTGACCTTCACACACATCGTATAGAAACGAAATATTACCAACGTATTGATTGTTTAAATTTTATATGTGATAAGCTTCTATCAAAGCTCGAACCAAGCTTCAGCTCGATAATAAAATTTGTAACATATTAAAAATACCCATTGAAGAGACTTTTTAGGTGTGAACCCTGAATAATTTAAAATGCAGCAATTGTATTTGGTAATCAGGTAGCTGTTTTCTTTTGAAGTTAAGCTTGTTTTTTTTTTAAAAAAAAGCACCAGAACATTGACTTAGTATTAACGTTAAAGGAGTAGTAATTATCATCGCGATGTCTAAAAAAATTCTCCCACCTTTCCAATTCTAAATGATGGTGAGTAACGACAGCAATTCGCTAACTACTAATCCTGCCTGGTCTGAACATGTCATTCGCTACTTTCATAGAAAAATAGAGAAGTTGTCCTAGAAAACAGTTCTTCTAGAAAAGCTTTTGTTGAGACACCTCCACTAGAATGCCATATGCTGCAGATTGAAAGCAGACATAGATTAAGAAAAATATCATTGTAAGCATATTATTTTCCCATGCGACAGTTCCGATTAATTACAATTTAGTTTTTGTATCAATATATTTGTATGGCTATCACCTTGTTTAGTTTTTCTTAGAATAATATACGACGCAAAAAATTGTATTAACCAGTATAATTCCCAAAGAGAGTCGTTGGAGGAAAAAATCTTGGTTTATGCGTTGAGAATTTTGCAAGCAAACATTGTTATATATTACATCGACGATTCTCACAATACAAAGATCAATAATTGGGTAGGGCCTTAGAGCCCCTTTACTTGACAGAAGTTTTTTTTCACAAATTGTTCCCATTTTGTGCCGCAAATTGCTACAGGAATAGAGAGACACTCGTGGCCGTAGATTGGGGATAATGCAAACACATTTTTTTCAAGTGTTTGCATTATCAAAGAAAAGTTTTTTTCCAAAATGAATTTGTCGAGATTTGGCAAAAATATTTTTTTAACATCGTCTTATTTTACCGTTTATTTTAATATCTTTGTTTTAAATCTTTTAACTGGAAATAAAGACGCCGGAAACATGATTATTGGAAATATAAACCTAAAAATTACACATAAATACCGTGAATATTTTAGTTTTCAAAATATGGATATCGTATTTTTTTATTTAAATTATATGCATTCTACATAGAATTTGAATAAATAAATACAACTTTGATAACTTCTTTTCGAATGTAATTATTAATTTATTTTGTAAACCTTGAATACATTTTTTATTTAATTGAACGCAGTTTATTTTGATTTAACATAGCATAACATTTTCTAAAAAATCTATTTTCATGTGCTTTTTTTAATAAATTCTCGTAAAAAAATCACAAATTCAACAGTAATAATGATTAACAACGATATAAAAAATAAACATAAATTTAAATAATATTATTTAACCATTGCATTAAATAATACAAAAAGTGCTGCTGAGTACATGTCAATTTAATACCTTTCTATAAATGAAGATTTACCAAATTTTACTATCATTGAACTATATCAATATTTTTTTTTATATATTAAAACATCAACTAGTTTCATTTGATGGCTTAGTTTCATAGTTATACAACTAAAAAAATGTAATTTTGAGATATGGTTGACTAAAGTTTTGACACATGCAAGTTGAGTTGTGAAAAAGTGATAATTATTATTTTTCTCACCTGTTAAATGAATCGTTTAGTCATTTATCTCAATTTAATTAAAATTGTTTGCAAAATTGAAAAAACTATTACACAATATTTAATAATAATAATATTTTATCAGTTATATTAAATACAATAAAATTGGATTTATATATAACTGAGAGATTGTTTATATTCATTTATTTCCATTACGTTAACATCTGACTCCGAAAGAAAACTAATCATTATTTATACTTGTACTTTTGTAAGGAATTTCGAATATAATGGGTAATTAAACTCAAAACATCATTTTTTTCTTATCGTTCTATGGAACTAGGTCATCGATATATTCAGTGTAAAATGAATTTCAAAGTGTATGTTAATTAAATAATGTTTTTGATTTCAGATTATGGTCGTCAGGATGCCGTTCCAGGTATCAGGGCTCCATAGGGAGACTAAAATTTCTTCGGAGACCATTCTGCATTATAGGTAAGTCACGTAGGATTATTTTAATTTTTGTAAATACACTAATACGTCAATTACGTTAATTCGCGAAGCTTATTTGTAGCCTTACAGGTTTAAGGCTGAATGTGAGTTATATTCATAAATGTATCGCTAAAAGTAATTGCTTTTGTGGAAAAACAAATATGAATACCTTATGCATACAATAGAAGTAGTGCATGTTTCATGCCATCTTTTTCATTCATTTTCTTCAGCTTCTTTGAAGATATACATTTTTAATATTTGAACCTTCCTCCATAAGCCCCACATCAACATAAAGGCTACTAAAAAGTTTCTTATGTTTTATTATAAATAAGAGTGCAATTAAATATTCAAGAAAGAGAAAGCCAAAACGAAAATATTTTCTGAGAGCGTTGCATAAATAAATCGCATATATAATATTTAAAAACTACAATGATTTTGAGTATTAAATAAATATTTACTATAAACTATATAAAAGAATGTTTCGAAAAATGCCATAAATACTAAAGTATCCAATCCCGGAGCCTTTTTTCAATCCCGGGATCCTGAGATTTGCTCACTGAGGAATTTTAAATCTTCAATTCGCTATACTTTCCCCCCGGATTATCTCCAAACCTCGTTTTTTTTTAGCTCATCGAGGAATTTGAAAACTTCAATTCGCTTTACTTTTCCCCCGGATTATCTCCGAACCTCGTTTTTTTTTAAGTTCACCGAGGAATCTGAAATTCTCGATTTACAAATTTCGTGTCAATTTTCGGGATTTGCTCAAAATTTCTCAATCCTGAAATCCCGGAATCGCAGCCGTATAAATCCCGGTATTTCGGGATCAGAAAATTGAACGGGATCCCGGGATTGGATTCTCTAATTAATACCAACATCAAGGCAGAAAAAATATCAATACGTTTAAAACGAACTGTACAATGCGCACTTATGTTTTTTTGAAGAGATTTTTTTTAACAACAACATCGAGGTATTTTATATCACGCGAAAATAAGTTCTAAAAAACGATGAAGTTTTTTAATATGGATGTTTTAATGTTCAATTAACAATAATACTATGGAAATATATATGATGTAATTGATAATATAATAGGTTGTCTCATAAGTCTTTGCGTATTTTTAATCCACGCTCAATATGATTTTTTCTTTTAAAATTTAAGCTATTTTCATTATTTTTTTGGTAGTAAGAATAAATTTGCTTAGACCTATAAAAACAATAGAAAGTAAGGTGAATAAGTTCTGTTTCCGTACATTGTATTGTATAAACTCAATCTTGGGCATAACGGAACTATAGCTTTGGGAACACTTATGTTCCGTAGTAGGCAGTAATGCATTAAAATTAAAGTATTAAATTTAATTTAAATATTTTGATCTACAAAATAAAGAAATTGGTCTCAAGTGACTGAAAGTGAGTGTATTAGTGTTATAGTCAAAGCAAATCCAAAACTGACAGTTCTAAAGGTTTTTCAAAGACTTAATATGCATCCAGCAATAGTTTACATGTACATATTTAATAACGGTGAGAAACCTTTTATATTTGTACCTCTTTAAAGTTACCCGCAAAATACGCAGACTTACAACCTAATATTATTTAATATGTTGCTTATGTAAGCAGCAACTTGTGCCAATTCTCAATACAGTTTTTAATCGGATTAGTTCAATACTCTTTGAGTAAATACATACTCTATTCAATAATATGTGAAATTTGTGATGTTTATTACATTTTTTTTTCGTTAAAAGATTGAAGTATCTTGTGTAAAGTGTAAAAACACAAAACTGGACAGTAACGTAATGTTATTGACGTACTCTTAAAATAAACAAAATAATCGAAGGTATTACTCAAATATACTAAACTTTTGGATAGAAGTCTGACTTAATTTATGAATTGTTATTTATATTAAAAGGACATTTTTTAATAAATAAAGTAGTCATATTTTATTATTAATACGATGGATACAGTTTAAGGTACCTTGGTACATGGATAAATG
Source organism: Himalopsyche tibetana (assembly GCA_030503985.1). Taxonomy (NCBI): domain Eukaryota; kingdom Metazoa; phylum Arthropoda; class Insecta; order Trichoptera; family Rhyacophilidae; genus Himalopsyche; species Himalopsyche tibetana. Next base: position 8,884,151 of record JAPJYX010000014.1, read on the forward strand.
TATATTTAAGCATAAAAAATGAATTTTGTATTAAAACGAACCCTTTAAACTCAACATAATATTCTCTCACTTTATGAACGCTATCTGAGAAAGTAACACCGCTCGTATTCACACAAATAAAGTGAACTTTTTCTTTTATGTCATATAAATGTAGGATTCACGTGGTCCGTATAAGGCGCATTTCGTGCACACTTCGGCATTTGAGCTCTAATACTAATCCAATTACGGTATACGGTCTACGCTGGCCTCCACGCCTGCATGTAGGTTCTCATGTGCTACGTCGCTACGGTATGTGCAATAAAAGCTGGCGTCGGTCGTAGCGCGGACCGGCTCGGTCGGCGAAGCTCGCATCGAAAGCGCTCTCGTCGTCATTCTAAGCAAAATGAGGAAAACACTTTGTGCCGCATCGCCAGCCCTTTCTAATTCGCCTTCGCGTGCCTGAAAGCTGATTCTTTATTTATGGTGTCGTTCATTATATACACAGAATTAAGAATAATAAAACATAAATAGTATTCGAAATTGTCTTTATTGCAACGAAGACTGCATACAATGTTTCTAAAATCATTTCTTTCATTACTTTGAAGTCGCAGATTTTATTATTAAAAACTACAAAAGCTTTGATGTTATTTTTTTATAACACCACTTTTTTTGATTTTGTTACTATACCGGTTATTAACGGGACTGTTTGTATTACTAAACTTAACAATCGAGCCTTATTAAATATTGAAATATATACAATACTTGTATTAAATATTGATGTTTCACTTGAAAATGATTGACTGTTTTAAGAATTACTCAAAGTGATATTTTATCAATATTTTTTGAAAACTAGAATTAAACAATACTCCGCATTTTTTCGCATATGAAACTTATCTCATTGAGTTAATTACAAAATTCAACATTGTTAACAGTACAGAGACATTGATAAAATATAATTTATTTATTGTGTATATTATCACACATATAAATTAAATGATAAAAAATAGGCTTTTATTTATCGTGAAAAAACCCAATTATTTGTACTGTATTTAATTGAGCACGTTTTGATTGTGATATAAATTCAAATGACCTATAAAATACAAGTGTCATTGAATGTGTGTCGTTGTATGAAGAGAATCTATTTGAATGTCACTAACAACATCTTTTACGTTTCACGCTGTGATTTCTCAGCGAAGCAGCATATTACAATATTTTGTATGGATGAAAAGACATGGATACTAAATATTCGCATGAATCATTTCAAGTTCACTCAAGTAAGTAACTTCTCGAAAGATTTCGACGCTTTTACCGTGAGCGTTTTTTGTGTGTTTAAATGTCCTATTTATCATGTAATATTTCAATGGTATATTTAACAATATGTCAGTATTATAGTTTTTATTTGTCGCATGTATTCCTTGCGAGTAACTGTCGTCCAATGACTTTTCTCAGATAAAATAGCGTTTATTCAATCTTGTTTCGGCAAACTAGCGAATAAAACCTTGTATACTTTGACGTTTATCATACACATGTAAAAGTATATTACCATTGAATGACTTAATAATGGAAAAGTTTGAAAAGGTTGTGCCGTTTTCGGTAGAGTTTGTTGCAGCGATTTATTCTAGCTTACAAAAACCGAGTTTTTACAAAATGCATCGTATACGAATGAACGCCTAAATGGTGAAATGAGCCAAGAGGTATTTTAGGAAAATATGAGTAAGATGCGTTTTAATATTCTACATGTATTAACGTATTCTAAAAAGTAATTGAGATCAGTCGCAATAGTGTTATATTTTTTAAATAAAAATACTCAATGCTCCAAAACGCCAAGCAAATGCGTGATTGTACTTTAAAAGTCTGATAGAAAAGTTTGATAATTTTTCTACTTGGATTACTTCACATCTTTAAGACTCATTACTATGCACCGTTTTATTAGTAATTATTTCTGTAAAAAGCGTAATCATGACACACGTTTTTTTTCTAAAATTTAATATTTTTAAAGCTTTATTCATACATAAAGATTTCTACAGAAAATACGACACAAAGAAGTAGAAAATACGGATTCAGAGAAACAACGTAATTGCACTGTGGCAAACTTGAAACTGATCAAACGACTGGTCATTTATTATGAACGTTAATTTTAAATTGATTGTCAACTTATATCGACATTACTTTAAGAACTGCGTTTGTTGATACAATACAAAATGATAGGCAAATAGGCGCCGAAGTCTGAATAAGGATTTTTCACATACATATTATATAATATAACAACACATTGATGATATAACATTGAGTTTTCGATCGGTTGGCTTGCTTTTAATTTTTTTAGGTAATAGCTAGCTTATTATGTCATTTAATTTGTACAAAATCAATTATTTTCTGTATTAAGCATCAAAAGTAATTTAAATCACCAATTTGTATTCAAATGATTTTATCATTTGAAAATCGGAGTAGAATGGTTTGAATAAGTATTTATTTTTAATACAAAAAATCGGTTAAAAATAATCTTTGTGCGGGATAATTTTAGATGATTGGTGAAATTATTAAAGTTTGAATAAGTAAAAGTAGCTCAACATCATTCGTATTCCCTTGTAATTTTTAATTTAAAATTGGATTGTGAAAACGTTGAAAACTTTTATGCGTTAAATTTTTATTGATAAAAGTCACATATTTGTTGATTATTCGAGGTATTATAAACACAATAAGGTTTACCAGCCATCATATCTTATTTTTTAGATGTAGGTCTTTGTATTAATAAACAAATTTATGTTTGATTATCTTCTCATTTCTTCGTCTAATTTTGACATATTTATAACATATTTCATGCTTTCAATATGTAGCATAATATTTAAATAAATATCACATTTTATATTATAAAATCTTAAATCTCAAAAACAATATTTTTACAATTTTCAGTAACTATTTTCGAATAAGAATATAATAAATATAAGCTCCACTAGACCGAAAAGTCTAAAATAAAACTAGTTTTAGATATGCATGCCTTTTCGGCGTATTTCAAAAGACATAAAGCAACCGCGAAAACCTCACTACTAAATATTTAATGCTCGAATTTCATAGAAAAAAACCTTGCAAAGGTACAGAGGAAAATTTATACGCAATACTCCCGGAACGGACCCTTATTTAACGGGTTTTCGATGTTATGGGCGTTCCGTGCATTTTATACAGCCATTCGTCCCATAAGTGTGCCCAATGTACCCGCTGAGCCGTACTCACCGAAACTTTTAAAGCTTCACGTCCCTAAGGAAAATCATAATGACGTTGACACTTTGAGAGCTTTCATAAAATTATACACGCAAATACAAAGAGATGAACAATCACCCCTCTATTCTTGATTGAATAAATAAAACATAAACGTACTTTATTCTACAAGACTTGTTAATTTATTGTTGCGAACTTTTATATATAATATATCAAAAACATTACAAATAAGGCAAGCCTATAAAATTTAATGAGATTTTAATATTTTTCGCAATACTATTTCCGGAAGTACTGTAACGACTGAAAGGCAGTGGTGCAAAACTTGTTGAATAAAAAGGACAATTCATTCAATTTATAATAATATTGTTCAAAAAATACTTTATTGTAAAAGACCAGAATTTATTTTTACTATTTTAATTTTAATAGTAGTCTTAATTTTGCATAATATTCCTTTGCTACTGCATAATTTGTTTCGACATAATTTTCTTTAATATTCAATAAAACACTAGTTGATACTTAAGTACTTTTATAGAGACACTAGAGAAAAGGCTCCCAACCCTTTTTTTCTTTCCCCCTTCTCTTACGATAGTTCAGATTATAATTTCACTTTTGAAGAAATGATGTAACTATAACTCTCATATATGAATTCTTAATATTAGGCATAATTTAATATTAAAAATCTTAAATATACAATAGCTGATTCTCCCTTGGGGGTCCTCCTCACTGGTTGGGAATCCTGTTATAGAGTACATAAAATAAAACTGCAGTATTCCAACAGTTATTGGTTAGTAAAGGCGAATGGTAAGCAATTTACGCAAAACCCTTTTTCAGAGTAAAGTAGAATTAATTTAGATACTTCAGGAATGGTTTCATTTTCATGGATATATGAAGTGTTAAAATTGCAGTATTAAACTTTTGATATTAATCGACATTCGACATTCGACTTCCTTTTTATATCCAAATTATAAGTCATTCCATTATTCATTTGAACTTTTTACAGCGTATAACTATTTGAAAATGGGCTTAGAATTCTCATTGTGTTAAAATACACTAAATTTTAACAATAATACTGAATTTATTTGTATGAAAACTTTGTTTATTTTGCTAAGTTTACCATCATATATAACATGTTAAAAGATACATCTGGGTATATTGTAATTTCATCATGCTAAGTATTTTGTTTGTGATCTTGTATAAAATCAAAATTTTGTTTTTAAGCATAACTTGTTCCAAAAACATCAAGTATTTTGGTACGGCGAGTGTATTAAGTTGATCGTAAAACTCTAGCTTATGTTAACCCTTTCTTTCTACCCTTATATATATTAGAATTAACATACCTTAACGAATATTATTCAATGTAAAATATTTTATACCTGAGGTTTAAAAGATTATTTTTATCGCTTGGGGGTTAGTTAGATTATTTTAGCTCAACCGCAGAATATTATAATACTTTTAATAGTAAAATAAATTTACGTAATGAAACAATCGACGACCATTTTTAATTTTTAAAAATAATATATTTTGTTTGTGTAACAATCATTATTACTTGGTTCCTTGAGAGGTGAGGTCAGCCGAGTGTTATTTTAGGACAATATGATATTGGTGCGTTATAACATTCTACATGTCTTAAAGTATCGTAAAAGTGAAGTGACTCACTAAATACACACTGCAATAGTGTTATCTCCCAAAAAATAAAATATTCAATCCACCAAAACACGAAGTAAAGGCGTGATGGTACTTAAAAGACCAATAGAAAAGTTTTACCATTTTACTACTTGGCTCATTTCACTTCTCGAAGGCTCACTTATAATATCTCAAGTTTGATCATTTTAAATCATTACATTTGATAGTGGGTAAAATAATTTCTTTGTATTTTTTTATTTTTTTTACAAAACATTTAATCTTAAAGTCGTGCATATAAGAGAAAAAAAACTGTAACTTATTTTTATGAAAATCTGTTGTAAGTCTGTCATTCAACCCCTCTTATAGGATAGGGTTAAGAGATCAATGGAGCTAGGAAAAGATCAGTATTAGTCTTATCACTCTGTCGATGTCGCATTTTAAGGATAAGAGATATGTTGGGGTGAAAGTTATAAAAATATCACGATTAAAAATAAATCATGATTGTTTTCAATCTGGGCTTTGAACCCAAAAGGCTTCATCTGAATGTTAACTCAATAACAAGTCAGCTACTGGACCAACCGTTCTTGACGTTACAAACAAACAAACCAATATTTGGGAACAACGCTTAGATATTTAAGTTATTTATAATCATACTGGTAATAATTATATATTCTTTAGTAATATTAAGTTTGTATGTAGTTAAAATAATTGCTATATAAAATATCTAAAACGTCAAATTATTAAAACATAGAGGATATCGGATGGTTTTTTTTTATCCATGTCCGCTCCCAATGTGAAGCATATGACCTCCTAAAAGAGGTATCTCAACAAAAGTTTTTTTTCTACGAGGACTGTTTGTAACTCAGTCGCTCAACCTCTCTTTTTTTTCAAAGAAATAAGTAGGGATATAAGGACTATAGGACATGACTAGTGGTTAACCAATCACTTTCGCTACGCCCATTTATTAAAGGATCGGAACGGATGCGAGGGAATTTTTAGACGTCACAAACAACTATGCCTTTGAACAGAAATTGATAAATCAATCGAAAAAGTGAGATCCGGTACGGTAGCTCACAAAGCTGACCGCTGCGCCACAGGACCCGACATTTTTTTTCTACTATATCAAAAAGAAGATTCTTTACGATTTATACGGGAACGTTGTTTTCAAACTATTCCCACGCCTATGGTTTATCGTACCCGATAGATATTATTTAAATGTACGCTTGCATTGCTGCATACAGTCGGCATTTTTTTGTACGTGCCGAATTGAAGACGGCGATTGAGATGCGACGCTGTAACACGCCTTAGTTTCGTATCCACAAACCCGTTCTGGGATTGCGGCTCCCGATCGCAATCTCATACAGAAACGAACGTTTGTTTTAAATATTAAGTAACGCAGAGGCAAGGTGTTGATGCTGCCTGTTTCGTGCGATTCGACGTACCCCGGCGAGGCTGAAACCCGGTCCAATTTCATCCTTGCTGAATTATAAATATATAAAACAGATTGCGAGATTCGTCCCGGTCTTTTTGAACGGAAAGAGCATGGGTGAGCATATTAAAAAAATGTGCGATTATTTTGCGTAGCCACGTGCGTACACAATAATAAAGCGCTTGTGCGGGCTGCGGTCCGCCTCCTGCTGTTTCCTCCACCGCACTCGGACGAGTCCCTTCGCAACCGTTTATGTAAATTTATTTTTCATGTATTTTGATATCCGTTTTATCGGTAAAGCTTTTTTCAGATTCAAAGCAACGTGTGCATTTATTATAATAGTAAACGTGTTGGTTTTTAAGCTTGAAAGTTGATCACTCAATGTGAAAGTTCGCGATTTTTTATTTTCATTTGACTTCTTTATAAACTCTACGTTGGGCATTTCATAATATTTTACTTTATTAACAATGAATATTTAATGGTATTACTTGCAAACACGGCTTATACCAAAATTGTTAAAAAATGATCATTTCGAAAAACATTTACATTTTAAAAGTATTTTTAGTCTTACAATAACTTTGGAATGATATTTTGGATATTTTTTTTTTGTTTTTTTTTACTTAACGTCAGTTCAAGTTCATCCGTGCACTTGAACGCCTGAAGATGCCGAAAGGCGAAACCCGGGTCGTATGTGACAAAATCTGTGAGAATGTACATAGTTTGAACAATTCAAATTTGATATTTTGGATGTTGTCAAACCATGTTTGAGACTGATTTCTAAAAATACTTTCAACATTTATTTTTATTCACTAAATTACATTCATGGTTCATGTTTCAACAATTTTGGAATTAACCGGGTTTGCAAGTAATACTCTCATTTGTAATATTCAACAACTATACAGGTAATTAGTAATAATTTAAAATTTCTGTTTTTTTAATTATATAATGCTTTAAAACTTTGAGAATTATTGCTATTCTGAAAATGGCATTGGTCTTTTTTTAAATTATTACTACAAGCAATTGTAGCTAATTTATATCTAAACACTCTCTAGGCGCTATACTTCATCTAAAGGGAAATTATAATTGTTTCGAATATACGATTAACATATTGAGAATTGAGCCCTAGGCATCTATCTAAAGCACACACAGCCTCGTAAAAGGTACGATGGAGATAATTTTTCAAACCTGTTACAAAAGTTATAATCAAAAAATAAATGCGTAAAGAAATAACAACGTTCAGGTTTAATCAGATAGAAAATATGAACGTTATTTTGTTTTATTAATATTTTAACATCATTTTTGTAAAATTTAACAAAAACTTTTTTCCGCTGTAAATTCTTCACTTGTCAAGTATTTTTATATTTTCTTTGTTCACTTTTGAGTGATTTTTTTGCCAATATTTAAAGCCTTTCCACAGTATTCTACATTTTCATTTTTTATTTAGCTGACAGCATCGTTTTCCTATCTTCGCAGTCATATTTTGTTGCCAGAATGCAGATTTAGTGAAATGAATAGCAAAATTGATGATATTTTTCAATACAGCTTCTCTCGCGAAACGTCTATCAGCATAACAATAAAGCGATGAGTATTTTGAATTTCATATAATACCAACTCGTAGATAAAAGAACACCAATATCCTAACAGAGTAAATTTTCGAAAGATTATGTTAAAAACTGATTCTTTAAAAATACAGCCAATACAAACGACTTTTCCAAGCAACAAAAGAAAACTATTATTGAAACAAAATATGAACAAGATTTACACTTGTTTTACAAAATTATGTAATGCTTGATATTTCACCATCTTGACAAATATAATATTATATAAATAACACCCCGAAATAATTCGGCAGGTGCTGAGTTACAAAGTGCAAAAAATACGAAAACCATTTGTATTAATTTAAAGTAAACCAGTTTTGTCATATTTAAGGCATTCATAACTGATCACGATCAAAAGAAGTTTACCAAGTCCGATTATCAAAGATGTATGTACATATACTTAAAATCGAGATGTTTTTTTTTTTTTTTTAATTTCTTTTTATAAAATTAATATAAGTGATAAAATTCGTACGATTAAAATATAAGATAAAGCGTCGTATTTCTTTGTATTATTGAAATAAGTAGCACGACAAATTCAGAAAATACTCAAATTTCAACCGAGCTTACGATAAAAAAGTCTACGAAATTCTTTTTGAAGAAATGAAATAAAATAAAATCGCCGCGGGTCACTGTAAAGAAATGTGTCTCTCCCAATACGCCGAATATGATATCAGCAGAAAAATTTACGGAACGGAAAAAAATGGAAAAGGCGCATGTCATTGATATATAAAAATTATGCAAATGGCAAATCATATAAAGTTTATCGTTCCCATGCAAACGTGTGACGGTCGTTATTCCGAAAACATTTTACCTATCCAAGCTTCCACAAACGCAGGGTTCACTATGATAATTCTCAATACCAAACAATATTACAGGGGTAGATTTTAGAATGAATTTGACACTACGAGTTTAATTTACATATTTAGAAGATATTTATGATAACTTAATGTTTTTTTTAACGTAATTCATTCAATGGCTGAAATATGATATATTGACTTAGATCAGTTCATTTAAAAATCACACATTCTTGCTTACAGGAGGATAGTTAAATTCTTCCAATTAAAAAATATTTGACGCATTGTCATAAGCATAACACAATAAAAATATTCTACAAAACTTAATATTTTTCACATTTAATAATAAAAAAATAGAAACGCTTTTAGATTTGAGCATAATGAATCATCAATAGTTTTTATTAAACGCGATTTTCACCAATAAGGGTAAAACGGCTAAAAACGTTAGAGAAACTTATGCAAATATTTATAAATATAATTTTTTAGCAGACAATTAAATACTCGAATTGAAAATGGGCAATTTTACCCAAGTATAGCATAAAAGCCTAACCAATTGAGTTGAAAACCTCTCACGGATTACAATTATCTGTTTTATCTGCGAGGAAAATTTTAATCAGCTATAGCGACTGATAATATACAATATACATTATCATTTACCCCCAAAAATCTCTGAAACTTCCCGGTATTTGCAAGGAATCTTTGCAGTCCCATTTTAATTTAGCACACCTTAAATAATACGTATTATTTTTGCGAGATTAATATCGGCAGTTTTGAAGCTTTATTAGTACTTAGTTTTATACGAGTAAAAAACTATGAACTATTTGATTATAAATATATAATCTTTTCAATGTTGAAATTGAAGCATAATATATAAAAAGGGTAGTTAAATACGAAAATTCGCACTTCCGCTTATCTGTGAAATAATAAAAGCTTTTTTACTAGCCGTTGTTTTTTTATTTAAAGAAAACGCGCTAAGTAATGTGTAAAATTCGCCACAAACACATTTACATTTTTGCACTTTTATGTCTCTAGAAAATTGTCAAATAAGGTCGAGTGAAGCACTAAAATAGTCAGTCAGTGTCTAAAAATATGTCAAAAATTTAAGTATAATATAAGTAAAGTACATGAAAATAAACGATAAAATATATATTGATGAACAAGGGGTCATAATATATTCATGGTAAATCATTTTGAACTAAATATTGACAATTAATTATGATTTTTTTTATTGTGTATTGTTTTATTAAATCTTTTCTTCTAATTTTCTTTTGTTTCGTAATAAATCTTCCAAAAAGTCACGAAGTATGCAAACCTTTCAACCAAAATAAATAAATTTGGTATTGATGTAAAGTAATCAGTTTGTCGTATCATAACCATTTAAATCTGCATTTTTGTATATCAATGTATGGAGAATCGAAAACCTGTGTGCAAACAATATATAACTCTTCAATATATATATAGTTACTTTTATTGCCCAGCAACATTCACGGTTCATACAATATTAAGTAAAAACTAATGATTCTCATCGTTCCACAAAAATAACATGTGTCATTACAGCTGATTGTCAATCTAGGTTGGTTTAAATCAATTTAAGAAGAAAATTCACAAACATTCACTCAACGTTTTCTTAACTGAACTACTCATATTCTTATTAATTATTGGTCCGTAATAATTAACCGAACGTACTCAATCTTATATTTCTTTCAGCTCTATAACACCTACACTAATGTAAAATTAATTTCTTTATCGTTGACGTTAAATTTAAATTTAAAAGTATCATAATAATAATGTCGTTTTCGTTATCAAAATATAAAATAATATAATGAAATATAGTTTCCAACTCGTACATAATTATCTATTCTCAATATAATTTCAATAAATTCGGTGGTAACTTGGTGGAAGTTTTTTTATTACTATAGAATTATAAATAACATCCCACAATGTGATGATGCTTCTTAAAAAGGCAAAATACTGTATTGATTTATAACACAAGTGGATGGAATAACAGATTTTAATTTAAATCTATTCTCAATCTTATTTCTCACTATGTGAAAAAACGAACTGTTTTATTTTTTACTATTTAGGAAGGTAAAGTAATGCAGTAATATTAATAAACATATTTGATTTAATCTTGACAGCTTTTTCACAACAAAAAAATTGAATACAAACTATCACCAAATTACCTTACCCTATTTGAATTATGTAGACTAGCTGTAAGCCCGTTGCCCAGCAACGTGAGATTTTTGTTTCATTGTGTTTTGTTGCATTGTATTTTATTTTATTTTACTTTATTTTATTTTATTTTATTTTATTTTATGTTATGTTATGTTGTGTTATTTTATTTTATTTTATTTTATTTTATTTTATTTTATTTTATTTTATTTTATTTTATTTTATTTTATTTAATTTAATTTTATTTTATTCTATTTTATTTTATTTTATGTTATTTTATTTTATTTTATTTTATTTTATATTATTTTATTTTATGTTATTTTATTTTATTTTATGTTATTTTATTTTATTTTAATTTATTTTATTTTTATAGTAAGCAGAAATTTCGTAAATTATTTAATATTTGGAATAAAGTTTAAGTTTGCTAACAACCATTTTTCGTAGTAGCATAAATTTCGTAAAATAATTAATTTTTGGGATAATTTTTAAGTTTGCTAACAACCATTTTTCGTAGTAGCATAAATTTCGTAAAATATTCAATTTTTGGAATAAAGTTTGAGTTTGCTAACAACCATTTTTCGTAATAGAATAAATTTCGTAAATTATTTAATATTTGGAATAATGTTTAAGTTTGCTAACAACCATTTTTCGTAGTAGCATAAATTTCGTAAATTATTGAACTTTTGGAATAAAGTTTAAGTTTGCTAACAACCATTTTTCGTAGTAGCATAAATTTCGTAAAATATTCAATTTTTGGAATAAAGTTTAAGTTTGCTAACAACCATTTTTCGTAGTAGCATAAATTTCGTAAAAAATTCAACTTTTGGAATAAAGTTTAAGTTTGCTAACAACCATTTTTCGTAGTAGCATAAATTTCGTAACATATTCAATTTTTGGAATAAAGTTTGAGTTTGCTAACAACCATTTTTCGTAGTAGAATAAATTTCGTAAATTATTTAATATTTGGAATAATGTTCAAGTTTTCTAACAACCATTTTTCGTAGTAGCATAAATTTCGTAAATTATTGAACTTTTGGAATAAAGTTTAAGTTTGCTAACAACCATTTTTCGTAGTAGCATAAATTTCGTAAAATATTCAATTTTTGGAATAAAGTTTAAGTTTGCTAACAACCATTTTTCGTAGTAGCATAAATTTCGTAAAATATTCAATTTTTGGAATAATGTTTAAGTTTGCTAACAACCATTTTTCGTAGTAGCATAAATTTCGTAAAATATTCAATTTTTGGAATAAAGTTTAAGTTTGCTAACAACCATTTTTCGTAGTAGCATAAATTTCGTAAATTATTGAATTTTTGGAATAATGTTCAAGTTTGCTTACAACCATTTTTCGTAGTAGCATAAATTTCGTAAATTATTTAATATTTGGAATAATGTTTAAGTTTGCTAACAACCATTTTTCGTAGTAGCATAAATTTCGTAAATTATTGAACTTTTGGAATAAAGTTTAAGTTTGCTAACAACCATTTTTCGTAGTAGGAGAAATTTCGTAAATTATTTAATATTTGGAATAATGTTTAAGTTTGCTAACAACCATTTTTCGTAGTAGCATAAATTTCGTAAAAAATTCAACTTTTGGAATAAAGTTTAAGTTTGCTAACAACCATTTTTCGTAGTAGCATAAATTTCGTAACATATTCAATTTTTGGAATAAAGTTTGAGTTTGCTAACAACCATTTTTCGTAGTAGAATAAATTTCGTAAATTATTTAATATTTGGAATAATGTTTAAGTTTGCTAACAACCATTTTTCGTAGTAGCATAAATTTCGTAAATTATTTAATATTTGGAATAATGTTTAAGTTTGCTAACAACCATTTTTCGTAGTAGCATAAATTTCGTAAAATATTCAATTTTTGGAATAAAGTTTAAGTTTGCTAACAACCATTTTTCGTAGAAGCAGAAATTTCGTAAATTATTGAATTTTTGGAATAATGTTCAAGTTTGCTAACAACCATTTTTCGTAGTAGCCGAAATTGCGTAAATTATTTAATATTTAGAATAATGTTCAAGTTTGCTAACAACCATTTTTCGTAGGAGCAGAAATTTCGTAAATTATTTAATATTTAGAATAATGTTCAAGTTTGCTAACAATCATTTTTCATAGTACCATAAATCGACCACGGCGCATATATCGACAGCCCTGCAGTTTTTAAATTGCAAATTATTGAATTATATTTTATTTTATTTCATTATCTATTAATTTGAAAATGTACGCAAACAAAATACATTTCGTAGAAGAAGAAGATGTCTCGAGGACATCATCAGTACGCACACATTTGTGAAAAGTGAAAAGCGAGTGATTATTTTATCGACTTTTAATATATAAATTTAGTATGAATAAAAAAGTGGAGAAATGGAAGGTGTGAAATGGACGTCCAAACATACCTTATCGGCTATTAATATATAGACTAGCTGTAAGCCCGTTGCCCAGCAACGTGAGATTTTTGTTGCATAGTATTTAATTTAATTTAATTTTATGTTATTTTATTTTATGGTATTTAATTTAATTTAATTTTATT